>HG996555.1:62358627-67358627 GCA_905340355.1 Rhagonycha fulva | reverse complement strand
CATGACAAACTATAAAAATAATTGAAATAATATAAAAACTCTATGACACACGAGTTTGTCAATCTCTAGTTAGTGTCTGAAGTAAGTTTATCTGATAAGTACGTATGAAATCGAACCGATTATTATCGGTTAAAATGTATACTTACTTATAAGATAAATTGAATTGGGACACTATAACTAAAGACTGATAAACTAGACCTTAATGTTTTACAAAATTTAGAACTAAATATACTTATTCTTGCGTTTATCGTTTTGCATTTTTATATTTTAACACGTTAACACGTATGAATACGTAAACTACAAGTTATCTCGTAAGTTGGCAGTCAACGTGTTATCATGGTTTGATGTTGTCTTAACTTCACTACTCAATAACTTCTGGTCACTCTGCACCACGGTGTATAATAAGATAGGTGAGCTTACGGCCTATGCCTACATCGCAAATTTGTGGGTCTCGAGCGTGGTCAGTGTGCGAGAGAAACGAAGCTACATGAGATAGACGAAGTGCCTCTTGCGAAAGCACGTAATGCATATGTGCTTATAGGATAACAGTGCATTTTGTTGCATTGAAGTCTAATTCTTCTCGATACAATCGGTTTTTTGTTAATTTTTGGCAATGCCTCGAAGGTACTCTTTTGCGCCTAACTGTAATAGTGGGTACAAAAGTAATACGGAAAAAGTATCGTTGTTTAAAGTGCCCAAAAACAAATTAAAAAAGTGGAGTGCTGTGATTCCCCGTGCGGACAAACAATTGACGATAAATAACGTTTTGTGCGAGAAACACTGTTTAAAAGAAGATGTGATCCGTCAAGTAATCACAGAAACTTATTCGGTAAGTTGTATACAGTAGAATCCGCTTATAATAACATCGAAGGGAAGTGACAAACAAGTCATACTAAGCGGACGTCATACAAAGCATAGTCTTAGAAAATAAACAACTTCCTATTTTTATTAGATATTTAGTTTAATAGAGAAAAAAACTACAAATTGTGTGTATCTATTAATAAGAAAGAAACATGAATTGACACAAAGCAAGCATATTAAAAACAGAATCACCGAGAATCAAAACAAAAATGAGCCTAGCACCAAAGATCGTTGCAGGGAAAAGAATGTTGGTCACATGATTTCTTAAAAACTTTTCTGAAAATGCATGTAATTCAACCAATTTTTTTCACAAGCAAGATGAAAGAATTGTCCTGGATGTGATCTACTTTAAGTACTTCTGCTAATAACGGTAACGATTACAAAAATTACGATATGGCTATTTTTGTTATCTAAAAAATAGAGTAACTTTGCAGCAAAATTTTCAATATTTCTAATCATTTGATTGTAATAAAAATTATATCACGTCCAAGAGCTAAGTTTTATCTTTAAAATGATTACAAAATAATTCTCTAAAAGTTTGAATTTTTGCACTTGTAGTAAATACAAATGAGCGAGCTGTCCCATATGATTACATAGGTAGGACGGCAGCTTTAGAACCAACCGCGGCACTCATTCTATCCTTGTTTAACATAGTCGACCACGTTCGAGGACCATGCGACAAGCGCTCGTAAGCCCACCTATCTTATTATACACCGTGCTCTGCACTTTCTTCTCGTAACCTCTACTGACCTCTAACTAACTTTCTTGACACCAGCCGACTCTTCTTACCAACGTAACAAAATCCCCCATACAAAGTACCATTACAATAATTCAAATAATTACACAGGAAAATACAAAAACAGTTACATAGTACTACCTGAAAAGCTAACGGTCAAAACATTAACGGTAGTATTAATTTAAAAAAAAATAATGATTGATTTTCTTAACTTTTGAACAATTTTCGGCGAAACGTTCCTGCCGGCAAAATGTGCCCCGGCGAATAATAGCCGGCGAATTGTCTCTCGGCGAATTGTACCCAACCCTCTAAAGTTTACCTAGCCAAAAAATAGTTTTTTCTATCCCGGTGTAAACGGGAATTTTAACCCCCTTTTATTTTACCCCCGGGGGTAAAATTTCACTAGGGAATTTTTCCGGGGGGGGGGGGGGGTAAAATTACCCTAGGGAATATTTACCAGGGGTAAAATTTTACTAGAGAATTTTTACCGGGGGTAAAATTTCGCTAGGGAATTTTTATTTCCCGTAAAAAATGATTAGTGGGTAAAATTTCACTAGGGAATTTTTACCGGGGGGTAAAAAAGCTCAAAATATTCTTAGTGAATTTTTACCTCCTTAAGAAATTTTATGGGTAAATAAGAATTTTTATATCTGTTTATGTATCAAAATCTATAATATTTTACTGCGAAATGCTAAAATATGTTCCTCAGATATTTGAAGAATAAAATAGAATAATTTAAAAGCTTTACACATTTACTTAAAAATTACATTTTCTTATAGACTTCTTTTTACCGAAATTACTACTTCAAAATGATTTGAATTTTTATGGTTTAAATATATTGCCAGATTTTTGTAATTAGGTTCATCGGAAAGGTGAATTGAACTTGGAAACCTTATCCATGCAGGATTTTTTGAAATTTTAGTAAACGAATATATTATGGTGGTTTGCTTGCAAAAATTTTGCTACCTACCTATCTTTTTAAATTGCCTCGACTACTCTTTCTACGGTGAGCTTGAGATGAATTTAATGCTCCACTCTTGGGGTGGTTCTGGCTTTGAAAAATTTTAAAGAAAAAGGAAAACGCTAAATTAAATATGCAAGACTCTATTTTAAAAATTAAATAAAATTGTGTATAAAAACAAAGAAAACGTAATTGAAATTTTTCTGTTATTGCCCCAAATTAGCCGAAGGTTGATGTAAAAACAGGTGTGTTGAATTGGTAACAAAAACACCCTGTCATTTACAATCTTCAAATTTTCTACTACAATTGTTTTTATTGCCAATTCTCAGTGGCAAGGGTAAAAAATAAAAAATTAATACTAATGCCTCTACGAATAAAATTACAAAAAAAATGTGAAATACGAAATTTTACAAATGAAATCAAAAATTCTCGTTAAAACTGCCGTCGTGTTGGTTTTGTTGTGTGGAACGCTGATGTTGTATGGAAGTTGAAGTAAAACGCTCACCCTTTTTTTGTTGAATTCTGGATTCTTATAATGTAACTTGTGGCTCCAGGAATCTCCTTCCCAGGTTTTTCTAGTTGGATTTTCCACGTTGGTTTTTCTTTCTTGTACGATCGCACTTTTTATTAAGAAAACTTTTACTTGGTTCGTGGTCGTTAGCCACTTCACAAAACAAAGCTCAACTTGTTACCCAAAAGGTGAAAGGTAACTGACCAAAAGTCACTTCCTATATAATTTTTGTTGTTCACATTATTGTTCCCTTCCCAACGGCACTTCAACCAATCACACCTTCCAGACTCCCACTCTATTTTTAACAATAATCCAGGAACAATTTTTTGCTCTCTCTCTAACACACATAGTAAAATGGTCTTTAATAAAATTCGTGTAACAGTTGTGTTAAAAAGAACAAACCTTTCCCTTCCTTTTGTATAAATTTCAATTACGATTAAAATATTAACATTTTCTTTAATGACGGTAAATAAAATTAAAATTGCTGCTTTCCTTCCTTTTAAAATCATGAATAAATAATAACATTTTAAATTAAAAAAATTATTGGGTTCGTTTCACCACAATATGTATGTCGGCCCCTATGAGTGCTGCAGTAAAAAGCATCTCAACATCTGTTGCCCAAATTGCATTTTTGTTCATTTTTGTGATATTCATGTAATTCTGAACACCAGAAAACAGATCCACTTTTTGTTTTTGAGTTTTCATAAATTCAGTGATATTTTAAATTAAATTCAATGCATAAAGATATGCATCTAAAAAAACAGTTACCGTCTGCTTTGACGTCTATATATAACAGTGTGAGGCGAATAGAGCAACGAATTTTTTGTTTTTGCAAAGTCAGAATTTTTGTCAAATGAAAGTCCAAGCTTCTCACAAAGTAGTTTTTGCCAAATATTATTTATGGGACAAAAACGAAATTTTTATTTTTCCGTAATACAATAAATTTCTTCCACAGATGATTCATGTTCTTTATTTTCGCCATTTTTTTCTTGAAATCCGTTGTCATGATAATGTTTTAAATTACCATGTTCTACATCACCGCTCGTGGTTCTGTCACTTTTTTTAATTTTCTTTTTATATAATAAAGTTTCGTTTTCCATTGTATAAGGTTTACATTGTTTTCGAAAATTTGACTTTTTCTTTGATATGTTGAGGATACGTTTTGTTAGTTAAAAATTGCATAACTATATTTAAATCCAAGGCGATGTACTTTGATGATTTGACGATATCAGGTTTATTGTCGTTGCTGAATTCATCACTTTCTCGTGGATTAAACATTTTGTTTTAATTTAATTTTGTAATGGAAATTACTTTGATGCTGGAATTACTGTGCTGCAGTAAAAAGCATCTCAACATCTGCTGCCCAAATTGCATTTTTGTCCATTTTCGTGATATTCATGTAATTCTGAACACCAGAAAACAGATCCACTTTTTGTTTTTGAGTTTTCATAAATTCAGTGATTAGCTTTCGTACTTCTTTGTCTTCCAAAATCTAAGAAAGATATTTTAGCATCTCAGAATATAATATAATCGAATTTGATACATAAACAGTAATAAAAATTCTGATTTACCTATAAAATTTATTAAGGAGGTAAAAATTCACTGAGGTTATTTTGAACTTTTTTACCCCCCGGTAAAAATTCTCTAGGGAAATTTTACCCCCAGTAAAAAGTAATTAGGGAGTAAAATTTCACTAGAGAATTTTTACCGGGGGGTAAAATTTCACTAGGGAATTTTTACCGGGGGGTAAAATTTCACTGGGGTAAAAATTCCCGATTACACCGGACCTGTATGCAACACTTAATGAAGAGGCCATGAATGCTATTTAAATTTAAATGAACTTAATACCAACTTAAGTTACTTAACTTGAGTTGGTATTATAAGGATGGTAATAGACTGAACATGATATATACCCCAAAGGACAATCGGTCACAACAGAAGAAGAAGAGAACAAGTTGATGAATAGTAATAAAAAAAGTAATAAAGAATAATCGTAGAATTTCAGTTATTTAATTGAAATATTAGAAAGATTTAAGGGTAGTTCACACTACATGATTTATCATATGACTTAGTCATAAGAAAAGTCATGGCTAAAATCATACCATCGCACAGCCAATCATAAAAGCCATAACTTCTATAATATCAAAAATCATATAGTGTGAACGTAAAAAAATCCCTCATATGAGAAGTTATGTGACAAGTCATATGATAAATCACGTAGTGTGAACTACCCTTTAGGTCATTCTTACATACATATAAAATTACTTTTAGGAGGGGGCCGGAGACAAAAAAAAAATAATAATTTAGAACAAAAAAAAAAAAAAAAAGTCTTAGATAACATAGATTAATACAAAATCGCCAACCGAATGTATTTTGATGTAGAATTGACGAAATTTGATATCGCGTAACTCCGGGTTTGCGTAAGTCGGACTAACCTAAGTCGAGGTATTATTGTACTAATATTATAAAATAAGTAACCGGGAATTTTTACCCCGGTGAAATTTTACCCCCCGGTAAAAATTCCCTAGTGAAATTTTACCCCCCGGTAAAAATTCTCTAGTGAAATTTTACCCCCTAATTATTTTTTATTGGGGGTAAACTTTCCCTAGAGAATTTTTACCGGGGGGTAAAAAAGTTCAAAATAACCTCAGTGAATTTTTACCCCCTTAAGAAATTTTATAGGTAAATCAGAATGTTTATTACTGTTTATGTATCAAATTCGATTATATTATATTCGGAGATGCTAAAATATCTTCCTTAGATTTTGGAAGACAAAGAAGTACGAAAGCTAATCACTGAATTTATGAAAACTCAAAAACAAAAAGTGGATCTGTTTTCTGTTGTTCAGAAGTACATGAATATTACAAAAATGGACAAAAATGCAATTTGGGCAACAGATGTTGAGATGCTTTTTACTGCAGCACTCATAGGGGCCGACATATCGTGGGTATTCTGCGAAAAGACACTAAGTCAATATTCATAGTTTTGAGATAATTGCATTTGAAAGTTTGTATTGAAATAAGAATTATATTTATTAAGATGTCAGAATATTAATGGTTGCGAACGATACAATGCTTTATCAACTTCAATATTCCCTCATTTGTTATTTAAAAATATTTGCCTATTGGTCAATTTAAAAAAAAAAGTGTTAGAAAGTGTACGACTTAGTGCATTTTTCTTAAATAATAAAGGTAAAATTAAGATTTAGCAGCAGTTTTTTCCCATTTATCACATTTATTTCTTAAATATTTTGTCCAGAAATGGTACATAAGGTAAAAAATAACAATAAAATAAAAAAAATTAAATATTTTTTAATTTTCCCTGAACAAATTTAAGTGATTTTGACTTAAAACAGAAATTATCTTTGTTATTTTTAGAAATATGATTTAGTCGTTTTCGCAGTTTGTTTAGCGTTCACCAATCAATACAACCCCATGATTAAGTCAAAACAGCAAAATATTGACTTAGTGCTTTTTCGCAGAATACCCACGATATATTCGTTTACTAAAATTTCATAAAATCCTGCATGGATAAAGTTTCCAAGTTCAATGCACCTTTCCGATGAATCTAATTACAAAAATCTACCAATATATTTGAACCATAAAAATTCAAATCATTTTGAAGTAGTAATTTCGGTAAAAAGAAGTGTATAAGTAAATATAATTTTTAAATAAATGTGTTAAGCTTTTAAATTATTCTATTTTATTCTTCAAATATCTGAGAAAGATATTTTAGCATTTTGCAGTAAAATCATATAGATTTTGATACATAAACAGATATAAAAATTCTTATTTACCTATAAAGTTTCTTAAGGAGGTAAATATTCACTAAGAATATTTTGAGCTTTTTTACCCCCCGGTAAAAATTCCCTAGTGAAATTTTACCCCCGGGGGTAAAATAAAAGGGGGTTAAAATACCCGGCTACACCGGCCGTAGATGGACTATTTTCGTATTCTATTTGAGATACTAAACAGAGCACTTTTTCTCACTAGAACGTGAAAAGTTTTTAGGTCAGTTTTGTTTTGCAAAATTTCATAAATTAGTTCTATATATTCTTTGCTGTATTTCTATCGATGCAATATTTTACCTGTTGTTTTTAATTAATTCTTATGTTCTTATTCATTGATAAAAGTAGTTTACAAAACATGAGTGTTAATTAGCAGTACCAAAAAACATGACCAAGCAATACTAATCAAATTTAAAATTGGGTGTACAAAAGGATTCTTAAATATTTATTTATTTTCAGCATTCTTAGTATAATAATTTTTGCGATTAATTTTCTTTCAACCATCTATGATTGCGTATTAAGTAACAAAAATGAAGCTACAAAAAGACCAATGATTATAGCTTTTTCTTTGAAAAGCAACTTCTCGAATTTATTAAAAACTCGTGAAAAATCTGTATTAAGTGTATTATATGGAATTAAAGTCATTTCAGTTTTCATGGTAGTGCTAGGACATACAGCTGGAATAACTTTATTGGGCCCTTTGATGAATGCAGATTATGTTGAAAAGGTATAACAATTTTAACTACTTTTAAGTTTTTATTTGTCTTGTCTTCTTTTAGGAATTTTTAAATCCATTTGGAATTGCATTATTCAGATTTGAAATATTTGTTGACACTTTTTTTTCCTCAGCGGTTTACTCATTGCTTATAGTTTACTAAACCAGTTCGAGAAAAAAATTATTAATCCTTTATTAATATTTAATTATCTTTTCGAGATATATGAGGTTAGTATTATTCGAAATAAGGAATAGAAAATATCGTTCTGTTTTTACAGGTTAACTCCATTGTATGCTTTTGTCATTTCATATTATGTATCTGTATATAAGTACTTTGGTAAAGGACCTTTATATAATTTAGTAATTACACCTGAAGTTTACGATTGCCTTCAAAATTGGTGGACAAATCTTTTGTATGTAAATAACTACATTAATTCAGATCACATAGTAAGTTACTTAACTAAATACTTTTTAGTTACTTAAATTTTTTGTTTTAGTGTATGATAGAGTCATGGTACCTTGCATGCAATTTCCAGTTCTTTATATTAGGACTGCTTTTGGTTTTATTAATTAAAAAGAACACTAAATTTGGAATAGCTGCTTTGATACTTTCAGCTTCTTTATTAATTATTATCTCATTTATAGTAACGGTTGTGTATTCACATCCAGCGATTATGCACTTCTACATATCTACATTTAAATTACTGAAGATAAATAAAGAATTTCAAGAAATTTATATAAGATCGTATATGCGAGCAACACCTTATTTAATTGGATTATTTGTAGGATACATTTATCATAAATTGCAATACATGTCTTATCGTATGTCCAAGGTAAGAAATATTAAAATTTTATTGATTCCGTTTGACGATGATGTATAGCTTTTCAAGTACGGTAGACCGGTGTCAATTAAAACATTGTTGACAAAACCACTGTTGATAACAACAATTTGAACTGAAGCGTATTTGACAGTAAGCCTTTATTGAACCTTAGTTATCAGACTACTAATAGATAAGATTATGTTGACATTATCAGCATTACAAGAAACACCAGGGAAAAATTTAAAAAGTCAGAGAAAGTGTTTCAAACGACCCGAGGCGGATGTAACAATGATTTGGTTCAATTGTAACAATGCAGAACAAATAAAATAATGGTTGTTACATATTTGTTTATTAGGACAATATTGCATAATATGTTTACTTATAAACTTATAATAATTATTACTAGATTAAAAATATTAGTATATTATACAACGACGCTATAATATTTGCTATTATTACCAAAGATGAGTTTTCAACAAGAGCGTGCAAAGCGAGCGAGTGGAGTAATTCATCTGAGTTAATTCATCATAGCGAGTTGTAGACTATACTTTATCTAGGACTAAAGAGTAAGTTAAAAAAAAACCACAAGTTTGTTATAATTGTCCAATGCGGTAATAATAACGGCAAAACATAAGCACATCAATTTAAATTTTACTTTTGATAACTATTTGTTTAAATTTATATGGTTATGTTTTACCGTTGCTATAGGTTCCATTATTCCCACATCATTATTCCAATAATATGAGGCATTATATTACAAAAATTACAGATATAATACTTACATTATGTATTAGTGTTAGAAAGAGGACATGTAGTGACACCTAGCGATACAAGACAGAAGCGCTCAATAGCGTAGTTAGCCGATTACCACGTTCGAATAGTTAGTTGACATCAGTTTGTATCAAGTGGAACATCCATTGTTTTGTAAATATAGTAATGTAGTGTGATTGTACATATTGTGTAAAATAAAGTTCTTGTATATATTTAAACGTGCTCACATCATTCGAATTCTGCATTAGTTATTCCAACAGGTTATGGGCTACAGCAAGTGAGTAAATTTAAATAAGTGAAACAAAACTTTTTTTACAAACAATAGAAACACGTGAGTGATTAAAAAACTTTTTTTGAAATTCTTTATTGTGAAATTTAATCTGAACAAGTCAAGATGAATACGGTAAGGATCGAATCATTAAATAGTGAAAACTACGACACGTGGAAAATTCAAATGGAAGCATTACTTATAAGAGACGAACTTTGGTGTTATGTAAATGGACAACACGTGAAACCAACCGTAACCGGTGAAGATGTCAACTCACAATTACAGAAATGGTCAAAATTCGACGGCAAAGCAAAATCGCTAATAATTTTGTCAATCAGCCCGAAAGAATTGAAACAAGTTAAAAATTGTATTACATCACGTGAAACTTGGCTAAAATTGGAAAATATATATCAAAGTAAAGGTCCGGCACGTAAAACTACCTTACTGAAACAATTAATGCTAAAACGGATGGAAGATCATGAAGATATTCGCGGACACATTAACAAATTTTTCGACACGGTCGACAAATTAAGTGAAATGGAAATTGAAGTTAATTCGGACCTGCTCTCAATCATGCTACTGTACAGCCTGCCAGCAAGTTTTGAAAATTTCCGGTGTGCGATCGAATCACGCGATGAATTACCTACGCCAGAAATGTTACGTGTAAAAATCGTGGAAGAAAGTGACGCGAGAAATGGCGATGTTTATGTTCAAAACGCAATGTTTGCGAAACAAAATAAACAATGGCGTCATAAAAATGGCGACTCGACAAAAAGTTCGGAAAAATTTAAATATCGTTGCCACAAGTGCCGAAAGGTGGGACACAAAGCCATCGACTGTAAAAACAATAATAGGAATCAATCGACCGCGAATTGCTCGGAAATGGTGCTTACAAGCTCGGAAGCAACTCATCAAATTGGTTCGCGCGAAAATCAAAATATTTGGTGTTTAGACAGTGGTGCCACGTCACATTTATGTAAGAACGCAGACAATTTTTTAAATTTAAGCCAATCAAATTGTGCAAATTTGAACTTAGCAAACAATTCGTCAACGAAAATCCTCGGTATAGGAACAGTTGATTTAACCGCGAGTGTAACTGGTGAATTTAAAAACATTAAATTAAAGAACACATTACACGTACCCGATCTACGTACCAACTTAATGTCCGTTAGTAAAATTACAAAGTCGGGATGCGAAGTATTATTCAAGAAAGATACCGCGTTAATTTTTGCCCCAGACGGCAACGTCGCATTTACTGCCAATCGCATAGGCGATTTGTACTACACGCGAGTACAAAATCGTGTTGAAAATGTCGCGAACAACGTCGTGGAAAATGTTTCAAAAATTACGGAAAGTCGGATATCTAAACCAGGAAATCAAACATCGTCGGAAGTTATAATGCTATGGCACAGGCGTCTTGGTCATCTTAATTTTCAGGATCTCTTTGAAAGTGCAAAACAAGGTACGATCAAAGGCATTAAAATTAATTTTGGCTTGAAAAACGTCGAATTCGAATGCGACACATGTATCCAGGGTAAAATGACAAGAAGCGTTTTTCCAAAGAAATCTGATCGACAATGCAATCTTTTGGAAATCATACACACGGACGTATGTGGACCGATGAGGGTGGAATCACAAGGAAAGGCAAGATATTTCGTGGAATTCATCGACGATTATTCTCGATGGTGTGAAGTACGATTCATCAAGTCTAAAAGCGATGTCCTCGAAGCAACAAGAGATTATATTGCTATGGTCGAAAGGCAAAAAGGAAAAAAGGTTAAGTGCATCCAATCCGACAATGGTACAGAATACACAAACAAGGGTTTTGAAAAACTACTAAAGGAAAATGGTATCGTTAGAAGATTGACCGTACCGTACTGTCCGGAGCAGAATGGAATTTCGGAGAGGAAAAACCGTACTCTCGTTAGCACAGCTCGTTGTTTATTGATGCAATCCGGTTTACCATCATCATTTTGGGCAGAAGCTGTCAACACAGCAAATTACATACGTAATCGATGTCCTACGAAGAGTCTGAATAAGAAAACTCCATATGAAGCTTGGTATGGGAAACCTCCCGATGTAAGCAATTTCAAGGAATTTGGAAGCGAAGTTTACTGCATAAACAAAGAACCAGGAAAAGGCAAGTTTGACGCAAGATCAAAACGAGGAATTTTTCTGGGTTATTCGGAAGAAGCCAAGGGTTATCGAGTATGGTTACCAGATCAGAAGAAAATCGAAGTGACCCGAGACGTAAAATTCATCGAAGGTAAAACCGATAACAGAATTAGTTTTGCAGATTTTTTCCCGGAAGATACCAAGGCTGAAGATATAAACTCTTATGTAGAGATGACGGAAATTGACACAATAGACACAGGTGAAAACGATGAGGAAAACATAGCAGGTGAAAACGAAAACATTGCATGTGAAAACGAAGATATTACAGATATTGTAGGTGAAGACGCAACTGAAACGACACACGGTCGAGGCAGACCAAGAATAGCCAGGACCGGAGCCAGGGGAAAACCAAAGAAAGTGCACAACATGGTACCCACAGCCAACAAAGTTGAAACGGAAGAGGTGTTTGCTTTGGAGGTAACCATGAAGCAAGCAACAAATGGACCTGACGCTTCGGAATGGTACACGGCAATGGCCGATGAAATGAAGTCACTCCTAAAGAACAATACTTGGATCTTGGTTAATCGTCCAACAAACCAAGACATTATTGGTAGTAGAATGGTGCTTCGAAATAAATTTAAAGCCGACGGTACGCTAGAAAGAAGAAAAGCACGACTGGTAGCTCAAGGTTTTAGTCAAAAGCCTGGGATACATTTTGATCAGACGTTCGCCCCCGTAGCGCGTCTCAGTTCTATGAGAATGGTGGTTGCTCTCGCAGCTCAATACAAAATGGAAATACACCAGATCGACGTGGCCTGCGCTTACTTGAATGGCGAAATAGAAGAAGTTATACACATGGAAGTCCCTAAACAAACTCCCGAAATCCTCAGAATTATTTCTAACCAAGACAGTTCAATCATTGGTAAGAAGGCAGAAGAGATGAGGAAGAACTTAGAAAATGGAAACAAAGTTTGTTTATTGAAGAAATCGTTATACGGCTTACGCCAAGCCGGAAGGAGATGGTACGAGAAGCTAAACAGTTTCTTACATACTATAGGTGCTATACCAACCGCAGCCGATCCATGCTTGTATCATATCGGAGAAGGGGAAGACGTAACTTTAATATTAGTATACGTTGATGACATACTGATAGTGTCAAAGGACGTGAATAAGATCTCCAATGTAAAGCAGAAGTTATCCGAGAAGTTTGAGATCAAGGACATGGGTAGTGCAGGTTATTGCCTTGGCATCGAGTTCACTCGAAATGGCAACAAAATAGCTCTCCATCAACGCGGATACGTAATGGACCTATTGAACCGTTTTGGAATGTCGGAATCAAACCCAGTAGCGACACCGATGGATCCAAACACAAAACTCACCAAACCGATCGAACCAATAAACGAAGAAGATCAGAAGCTACCTTATAGGGAAATCATCGGGGCTCTAACCTATTTGGCTGTAGCTACCAGGCCTGACATAAGTTACTCGGTGAGTTGTCTGAGTCAATTTAACAATTGTTTTAGCAGAGTACATTGGAATGCAGCCAAACGTGTCTTACGTTACCTGAAAGGCACCCCTGACATAGGCATCGTGTACAAACGAGACAACAGTCGAGGAATAGTAGGCTACGTCGATGCAGATTGGGCAAATTGCAACATCGATAGAAGGTCATACACAGGTTACACGTTTATGATATCGGGTGGTTCCATTTCGTGGGAATCCAAGAAACAAAGGACGGTAGCGCTTTCATCAACTGAGGCAGAATACATGGGCATGACCGAGGTTGCGAAAGAAAGCATTTACTTGAAGGAATTCATGATGGAACTCGGATTCAAAGACTCCACGCAAGTTCGAGTTTACACCGACAGCATGAGTGCTCTGAAGCTGGCCGAGAACCCAGCATTCCATGCTCGCAGCAAGCATATTGACGTGCGTTACCACTTCATACGTGAAGCCGTCAAGAATGAAGCTTTAAAGTTGTTCCACATCAGTACGGAAAGAATGGTGGCCGACATACTCACAAAAGGTCTCAATCGACAGAAGCACAATTCCTGTAGCAAGTTGTTGGGACTTGAACCTTTGTGCGGAATTGATCCGTCTTATATCGAGGGGAAGTGTTAGAAAGAGGACATGTAGTGACACCTAGCGATACAAGACAGAAGCGCTCAATAGCGTAGTTAGCCGATTACCACGTTCGAATAGTTAGTTGACATCAGTTTGTATCAAGTGGAACATCCATTGTTTTGTAAATATAGTAATGTAGTGTGATTGTACATATTGTGTAAAATAAAGTTCTTGTATATATTTAAACGTGCTCACATCATTCGAATTCTGCATTAGTTATTCCAACAATTAGTCATAGATAAAATTTTTATTGTTTGAATATAAAAGCAAATAAATAATACCTAATGAAAAATATGAACATACCGAAAATATTAACAAAAAAAAATATATTGAAAATGAAACGAAATAAAACATTAATCAGATGCTCTGTTGATATTTTTCTTTTTTTAATTTTGGTAATTTTCTTTTTCATCGTTGGACTTTGAATTTTAGATTTTTTTTATACTTGCTTAGAAAAAAGGTTTGTGGTTTATAATAGTAGGGTAGTTAGTGTTAAATATACAGGAAATACAAATGCGAACATACAATCCTTAAAAATTTGATTAATCCCCATGCATTCTTTGCAAAATATGGAACAAGTCAGTATAACTTATCTATAAGGTATATAAACTGACCTTTAAGTTAGTATAAGGTATCTTTTACCTCTTTTTGTTTTGACTCATTTGAAAAACATTTACAGGTTGATGCCGCTTACACCGATTTCTGTAAAGCGTTTGATTGTGTTTCTATTCCAGCTCTTCTGGCGAAACTTACCGCTCTTGGATTTGGTCCGATCATCATCAAGTGGCTCTGCAGCTTTCTAACTGGTAGAACTCAAAAAGTTAGAATCAATAACTTTCTCTCTTACATCATTCAAGTGTCTTCGGGCGTTCCCCAGGGCTCTCACTGCGGGCTAATCCTGTTTTTGCTATTCATTAATGATATTGGCAAAATTCTCGTTGATTTTTTTTATTTATTGTTAGCAGATGATATGAAAATCTTTAAAGTTATTAAATCTTACAATGACTGTGTTTCGTTTCAAAATGATCTCGATAGGGTATATAACTGGTGTCAACTTAATAATCTGCATCTGAATTTTGATAAATGTTTCATAATTTCATTTGCAAAAAAGAATTCTTTATCCTTCCCTTATTGTCTTAATAATAACATTCTTTAGCGTGTTACTGAAATTAATGACCTTGGTGTTCGATTAGATGCCGGTTTAACTTTCAGAAACCACATCTCTCACATATGTAGCTCTTCTCTTCGTACATTGGGTTTTATCCGTCGACAGTCCACTCACTTCTCGGTTTCAACTGTAAAACTTTTATACATTGCTCTAGTTCGTTCCAGGCTGGAGTATGCATGTAGCGTGTGGTCGCCTCTGTATCAAGTCCAAATCAATCAACTTGAACGTGTGCAACACAAGTTCTTCAAGATTATGCATTATAAACTCGGTCGAGCTGGAGAAGCCTTCTCGGATGAGGTTTACCTAGAGTTTTGCAACATAAGGTCTTTGGCAGCCAGACGGGCGGTTTTTGATCTTTGCAGTGTATATGGCTTGTTCAACGGCAAAATCAATTGCAATGCCTTGCGTGAATTGTTTATCTTTAGGAAGCCTGCAAGATTTACAAGATCTAAATGGATTTTTGAAGAGAAGCCTCATGCAACCAACTATGGATATCATAGTCCAGTGGCTAGGATGATTCGTCTGGTCAACCGTGCCTGGGATGATCCCAGCTTTATGTTATTTAACATCTCTCTAGCCAGGTTTAAGAAGATCCTCTGGACAATTGATTTAAACTAATTTTACTGCTCCTTAGGGTGACTTGTATAGATCTAGTTTAAAATTTTAAACTGTAGATTAACCAATCACAATAGTCAAAATCCGAGTTTAAACCATAGTTACCGGTTAAACTTGGACTATACAAGTCACCCTTATTGTTATTATTTTTTTTTATTCTATTGGTGGTTGTTTTATTGTTGATTTTGTTTTTCTATGTTTTTGTTTGGTATTAATTGTGTAAAAAGGTTAATCCGTTAATTAAATAAATAAATAAATAACGTGTCAGTATATTTTTCGTATTCATTGAGCTCAGTCAATTCTTATTGAAATTATATTTTATAATAAAGACGTGTTTTTTTTGTGATACAAATATATTAACAAAGTTGAACATGACTTTAAGTACATAGCTGTCGCTTCCAGCATTTTTCCGAATTATTTAAAAATGCAAAATTTTTTTTGGCGCAATTACCACCATCACGTGATGCCATTAAACAGCATGACTTAAGAACGTATTTTCAAATCTAGTAGTGGCGAGAAAATCACTTAAACCCTTTGAACTGGGGTTGGAAGAAATCTAAATATGGATTAAATCCAATTCGCACAGCAGCATCTTCTGCACCAGAAAATTTGCTAAAAAAAAGTTGCTTGTGGTTGTACTACAGGCTGCCATGGAAACTGTGGTTGCAGAAAATTACAAATTACTTGTTTTATATTTTGCAAAGAATGCATGGGGATTAATTGTGATAATTAGGGTCCGGATTTGTAAGCACTAAAAAACTTGAAAATATGCTCTAAAAACTTCAAAATAAGCACTCAAATATGCGCTAAAAAATTTTATTGTGCTGCAAAGTGCTGGATTGCAATTGGTCCAAATAATGGATGAACTACTTTTGTTAGATAAATTCAATTATTAATGAAATAATATTTTGATAACAATAAAATATTGCTTTATTTTTTATTCTTTACAATTCCCACCAATGTTACAAACAAGAATTTTTTCTAAATTTTCGGGTGTCAATTGGCGCCTGTTGTCAGTTACAATTTGCCTGTATAGGGGTGAAGGGGGCAGGTCCGGACAGCTTTTTTCAAACTGCTATATTTATATTCATTCATTTTTGACATAGAAATTTGCAAAAATTATAGTAGGTATTTTTTTATAGTAGGTAGGTAAAGGTAAATTTACTTCATGTTTTTCTATTAAGTCTAAATAAAAATAGTAAATCATTTTTCGGAAAAAGTTTATTTAGCAAAATTTTGAAATCGTCCGGAGCAGTTTTGGACAAGTTTAATTTTGTCGTCACCGTTTAATTGCATCGTCACCCCCATTTCCTGAATTACTGGCATTGTCGTTCAAACTCTTTTTAGCTTTTACAACACTATCGAACAGAGTAGTTTGCAACCGTTGCAAAAACAAAAAATTATACTATTTGATTTGATAAATATGCAAAATATATGCTAACATAAGCAAATATGTATTTATAGGCAACAAACCACCAAATATGCACTTAAACTCAAAATATGCATTTATAAGCAAAATAAAAACTACATAAAACGATCCAGAAAGGTGTAAAACATGTTCCCCTTTTAAAATTTTTCACGAGCCTGTACGTAAAAAAAACATGCAAATGCCTACAAATCCGGACCCTAGTGATAATGTGTAAGTAGCCGATATTGCAGAAAACGATATTATTGAAGATATAGATAATAATGATATCAATATACAGTTTGAGAATGTTATTGAAGATATATAATAGCACCATGACTACATAAATTTGTTGCAATAGTTATGTATTATACACTAATAAGCTTAAAATACTTTTTTCTATTAAATAAAATGATAATTTTTTCAACAAAATGAGAATTAAAAGAAAATATCTTTATAAGAGGAATAAAAAGCTAAAAAAAGCGATGTTCGAATAGCCATATTTCGGTCAATTTTAACCAAAAAAATTTTGCAATACAGCATTTAAAAGGAAATTTTGTCTACTTTTTTGTGTGTAAAGCAATCCCTATACTTATCTCAGATCTAAAAACAGTTATAAGCAAAACCGTAAACAAAAGAAAAATATTGAAATTTTGGCATTTTTTTTCTTTTTGTTTCAACATTTTTCGCATAAAAAAAATGTTTTATAATTTTTTAAATAAACTATTTCGATGGGAAATTTCATTCTCTACAAAAAGTTTCATATAAAGTATATCAAAATTTTGCTTCGTTTGCGAGATAAATTAAAAATACTGAAAAGAGTGCATTTTTACCCCTACCTCTAATTTCCACCCTTTAATATAATAGCACTCCGCGGTTTTTTCTTTTTCAATAACCCATTGACCGATTCCTGCAATATAAACCGGTGAACGTCTTAGTTCCTTTCTATATGACATAATCAATAGCCTATCTAACGTTTGGATCTTATTGAAACATTTTAAACGCTAGAGGTATCAACTTCGGAGTGGAAAAAGTGAAGTAAAGGAAACAGTAAAGCTATTTATCAAATTTTATATGTGTTTTATCATAATGGTTTCCGGAAACTTTTCGAGCAACCTACGTAATGTCATGTTAAAATTAAATACAGTATTTTCTTTTTTTTTCCAGAAAAAAATTTCACTTTATTAAGACGTAATTAAATACAATTAATTATTTTTAACGAGCATAATATGTAGTTTTTTAATACATTTTCTTGTGTGTTATTTTATACTTACAAAAAAATAAATAATTAACAAGATATTCTGCTAACTAAGTTGACACGTGGTAACTAAATACTATTTGCCAGCAATTTGCATTATTTTTGTCAGCTAGCTATTATTAAGCGCTATTTACTAGCAATTTGCATGTTATTTCAGCTAAGAACTTTTAAGCGCTCTTATGCCCGTACTAATAGTCGAGGATCAATCCGAGATCAAGGATTAATTCTCGGATCGTTCAAAAATGATACCAATAGTTGTAATAATCCTGGATTGAACACGATCCGAGATCAATATTGAACCTCGAAAACCGATCTTGCTTTGACCAGGATTAATCCTCGGATCATTGTGGCGCATGCGTGTTTGCTATGTTGTCATAGTGCATTAACCCTCATAATAATTAAATAATTTTTAAAAACTTTTATTATAGGAACTGAACAGGAACGACGACATAATATTAAAAATTAAAATTTTTTTAAAAATTAATAATAAAATAAAAAATTATGGTTATAAAATAGATACTAATAATGGTTATAAATAGAAACTAACTAAATATTACTAGATATATTACCAAATCCAAGATCAAATCTAGAATTCAGCGATCTTACCCGAAGCCGGGACTATTTGTTACGCCAAGATCGTTGTTACGATCTAGGATTGCTGGATCTAGGATTGATCCGAGGATTGATCCTCGACTATTAGTACGGGCATTAGAAAGTTATTAAAGCATTCTGTAGCAATATTCCAAATAGGGCTGATATAGGCAGCTATTAGCAAGCAATACTGCAGCAATTGAAAATTGGTAGCCAAAAATTCTACTTGAAAAGAAATCATGTGTCCTAAGTCATTCTTACTTACAATTAGATATTTCATTTTTTTGTTTATTTTCTTGATTTGTAAATTTAAACGTTTATTTTAGATTGTTTCTATTACTACAACTTTCTTGTCAATTATACTTCTTAGTGGGTGTGTTCTACTAGGAGCAATGTTTCATGATCCTTCCCACAAATACAATAGAATTGAATCTGGATTATATGCTGCCTTTCATCGAGTAGCTTGGAGTATGGGTAGTGCTGGATTGCTAATATCTATAACCCATGGTAATATGGTGTTTCTGAAGAAAATACTTTCATGGTCTCCGTTTATAGTATTAGGCAAATTGGTTTTTGGTGTATATTTATTACATTATCACTTGTTATTGAGAGATGTAGCAATCACAACTGCACCAAAAGAGTTTGGATATTTTAATACTGTGGGTTATTTCAATTAAAATAATTTCATTATTGTTTAATAATATCTTATCGTTACAGATACGTTCGGCGGTGGCAAATACGATAGTTTCATTTAATTATTCTGCAATACTTCATTTAACAATAGAAGCACCAACAACAAATATTATCAAGATTTTGCTTTCACCAAGACTTACCCAAATTTCCAAAATAACGGAACCAATAGAAGAAAGAGATACGAACTGTATTACTAGCACAAATTCAGTAGCCCTATAAAACGCTTTAAAATGTTTCTAGTGAGGGAGCTTTGAGTCACAAACTAAAATTTACACAAATTAAAGTAATAAAACAGTCGTCCTCATAAAAATTAAAAATATTTACAACAGATTTACAAACCCTTCAGAGACTTACAAGACTGTTTTAAGGCTTTTGTAAACCTGTTGTAAATTTGCTTTTTATGAATACTACTGTAGGTGTTGCACATTCAAAATTTAAAAGGAAAAAAAAATAAGACGATATAAAAAAATATTTAGAATGTTTTGGTAATTTAATAGTAGCAATTTTTTTAGCTCTTTTGCAATTCAACAGATATTATTAATTTTATTAAATGCCATAACAATAATGCGTTTAATTTTTATGTAATATTAAGGTTTTTTATTTAGGCTTTTCTTTTGTAGAAAATATAATGTACTAAAATTGAAATTAAATTTTAACGATGTTTAAACGCAGATAATACCGTTTTAAAAATTGTTTCACCATAATGAAAAAACATAGGGGAGAGTGTGGAGGATTCGTACACTTTTCACTCTAAACCTTGTCAAATAAAAACTAATAGCTATTTTTATATGATTTTGATGTTGCTTGATAATTTACCTATCTGGCTTTAATAATATTCTGGTTTGGTGTTGATATAAAAAAATATGGCTAAGCTATGATAGTTAAGAAAAAAATGGAAAACGTACGAAAGTACCCCACTCGTGGGGTAGCTTCGTACAGTGAGTGGGGTACTTTCATACAGTGATAATAATGTCATTTATATGGTTTATTCAGATCAAAATTAACATACATTCAGTCATAAATGCAGTAAATAGTTCTTAAAATTAATAAATAGTAATTAAAAATTTAGCACTTCTCATTAAATTTAATTTACGTAAAAGATCAGTATTTTTTTATAATCAATTCGATTTTTGTCTATTTTTCATTTCATTAATTTTTCATTTTTATTAACGAAATGGTAGTAAGTTAAAACCGCTGTTTTCTTTTTAAATCATTGAATTACGTGAAAATTATTTTAATTTTATTAGGTGCTTCAGTTCTTATATGACTTGTAGCTGTACGAAGGTACCCCCAACCCAGGTGTACGAAGGTACCCCAACCCAGATAATCAAAAAAAAAATTTGATTTAAATATTATCGTTAAAGTTATCCCAACATGAAAGTTTACATAAGACACTAAAACGTCAACTCACTAATGACAACAAAAAACTTTTACAATTTGAGGAAAACTTTTAAAGTTAAACGCATTTAAAGATGAATCCATAAATTTACTTATGTGTAGTGAAAACACATCGCCTCTTTTCGGCAAAGATGACGGCTGCACTGCCAGCCTCGTGAAGTGGTTTGCCTCCACGTATGATTAGGAGTCACGTACACAAATATGAACGTGGTAGCTTGTTGGATAGTGTCTATATGACTACTGTACGAATCCTCCTTCTGTACGAATCCTCCTTCTGTACGAATCATCCACGCTCTTCCCTACCTATATATATTTTTTAAAACTAATATTTTGTTTTATACCTAAACTTTCTTCTAAGTTTTGTAATCTTATGCAATTAATCCAAGATCTAATTTTTGTTACTTTTGGTTTTTGAATCCATAATAAAAGTTAACAAAAATCGTAATTAGCACTAAATCAAACACTATAAAATACTCTTATCATAAATTTAATTATTGTAAAAACAATCAGAAATATTATACAAATTTAAAATTTATTAAAAATACGGCATAGTAATTTTGGTATAATAATTTATATTACGGTATAGATTACATGCTAATAATTATTAATACTTTATTTATTTACATGATCTACATACATAATGTAAGGTAAATACGTATTTACATTTTTGATCAGAATTAAAACGATGAGATTTCTTGTACCTACTAATTCTTGTTAGGAAACTTTAAAGTTTAATCTGCAATCACATTACTAAGAAAATATAAAATTAGATGTTCAATTTATTAAGGATTCGTCAAGGACGATAAAAAAATCCACAATCAAATTTTTTCAGTTAGCGCTAAACAGTGTTTCATAACGTTTCTTAAATTCTCCTGCAGGATCGTATTTTTTCGATAGACGTTCCCAATCTCGACTCTTCTTTTTCATTAAATGTTTAATTATTTTTTCAATATTTTGTTTTTGCTTGTCATTGCATTTGTTGCAACCACTTGAAAGCGCTACCGGCAATGTTTCTGAAAGTGAAATTAGATGTTTTTAATATTTCATTGTTATAAGTATTTATTATTGGCTGAAGAGGTGAAAGTTATAGAAAGTTACGAAACAAATAAATCTATACGACAAATCGTCATTCAAATTAATGTAAATTATTTTCTTGGGAAAGCCTGCAAATTTGAATTCAGTTACATGCACACTTATGTCATTGGTTACGTGTTTTACAAAATATTAACATTTTTATTGCGAAACAGTTTTTCTTGTTAGAATTTTAAATAGTTTAGCACGCGTTCTTTGGTTTCAAAATGTAGAGCGTATGCTTGCATAAAATGCATTTACACTAATTTAATTTATCGAAAACTCTATCTAGATTTATTAATATTTTTATTTTATTATTCTACCAATTTCCCCAAATCTTGATGAGTATAATTTATTAATACTAATTGTAATAATACAGAACATGGTCCTTCATCAATCAAACATTTTATGTAATTTCCAAGAACTCGATCATTTAAAATTTTACAAAGTTTTAAAAAATTTACTAGGTAATCATTTTTCAAAAAAATTTTGAAACCTTGAATATTTTTCAAGTTTATTAAAAAACTCGTATAGTAATATTTATATAATCAAAAATCAGAAAATATAAACTGGTTTAGAAAATTTTGCATAATCTTTGAAATATAAAATATTTTTAAACTCACTTTTAAGGTCGCGTCCTTCTGCAGTACATGGTCCGTCATCCATCAAACATTTTATATAATTTCCAAGAACTCGATCATTTGATAAAACTGAATCTACATTGATATTATCATATTTAGTTGTAATTTTATTGGCTATACAAATCGCAACTACGGTTGTGAAGACAAAGAGAAAACCGATTACTTTCATCGTGATAATTTGACTGAGTTTTAATTTGAAATTTATTTATATATAGCGATAATAAAATTTGAAAAGAAAGTAGTGATCCCACGTGACACTGGTAATGGAAGTGACAAGTCAAATTCCCATTACTTCATTTAAAGAGTGGCCCACTTGAATATTTCTCTTACAAACTAAGCTAAGCAGCGAATTACATAAATATGATGTAGTAGGTTACTTGTAAATATTAATTATATTACTTAAATTTCTTGAAATTTGACGCCTTTTATGTGATGGGATTTTACGTATACTTTCATTATTTTGTTCCACTTTCTGTTAACTTTATGAATCTGAGGAAAGTTGGGTATTACAGTAATAACAAAAAATTGTAATTTACAGTTACTGCAGGTAAAAATTGTGTAGTCAGACTCATAATATTAAAACTAATTTATATATATTTATAAATTATAGTATTTACTGAACAAAGTTATCAGATTTTCCAATAAAATATGAAACTAAAATTATGAGAAACTCAAAAATCCAACCCTCTAAATAGGCACAAGTTAAATACGTTTGTTAAACGAGAACAAATAGCTTGCAAGTCAGTTTCATTTTTTACATTTTTCTTTTTTTGGTACATTTTTTTTTACTTTTATCATCGTCATTAGTAGTGTACGAACTTTTAAATACACAAAATTGCAACAAAAGGTATTTAATTTATACCTTCTAAAATAATCATATTAAAGAAAAGATATAAAACTGTAGAGAAACTGTATCTATAAAAAAATTGATTTATGTGCTCTTCCTGATTTTATCAAAAAGGTGAAAGATTATAAATTTCTCTCTACATCCGTGCAGGATACAAGAAATGCAAGGTCGCGTAATATTTACTAACGTCTGATTATAATATTTTATTGATAATCTAAAGAAGTTAAATCTTATCTCCCCTAAACGGACAACAGTAAAAATTACTTATAGGCAATTTACACTACCGATGATGGCGCCACCCACACTAACAACATAGCCGTTATAGTGGGTATAGTTGATATTGTTTACTGTAATCTGCAATTTGATTATTATTTATTAATCCCATTATTGCTTGCCATAAAATAATAATACACTAATCATAAACATTATAGAAATTATAAACACACGGACTGACAGCCCAAGTATACTCATTTCATAAGTTCAACTTAGCGACAAGTGGTGGCGTTTAGTTAATGTAAATTGCCCATACTACGATTTTTTCCTGTAACATTTTGAATAAAAAAAGAAAAAACAATAAGAAATAAACAGAAATTAGAATAAATTAAAAAAAATACAAGGTGACGCAAAAGACTCTTAAAATAATTATATTAATTCATCGATTTATTTAAGGACGTTAATATTATTTTCTTCATTGATTTTACTAATTAAACATTTACATTTTATATATTGACATGTATTGTATTAATTACAAACATTAAAATTATTCACAATTAAATTTTCTTTTGTTAAAGTTTTCGTTTATGAATTTTTCTTTAGTTTAATTGGACGAATGAATAATAACTTGTTGTTTTCAATTTTGTACAAATGGGTACATGCAGAGACGAGATTTTTAGGGTTGGAAAATTGTCCAGATACCTGCAAGTTAAACATTTCAAAAATGGAAAAACGTTAAAATTTGATTAATTTATTTTTTTTGTTTGTTCATAAAATTGTTTACTTACTTTTGAAGTGAATTGGTGCAAAGGTAGCTACGATCATTGATGCGGTGTTTTTAAACTAGAAGTGTAGTTCGCAATAAATTTAAAACTTAGTGACTTCGAAATGTTGAATTTGGCATAAGAAAATTCAAATTTCGCTGGAAAATCAACCAACCAGAGTGCGACACGAATTTTCCGAAGAAAAGATTAACAGGAAATGAGATAAAGGGTCAGTTGCTCTAGAGGTGTGTAAGCGTGAAGTCGTCAACTCAACGACCTGAGAGTGCAATCTTTGAATGCCTGAAAATTACAAATTGGTAACTAGAAATTTGTTTGATTGTGAGTGCCATGAAAGAAGAGTGATATGGAGTTGATTATGAAATTTTGAAGATTTGGAAAATTTACTTACCGCAGTCATGACACGAGGTTTTACATTATGTCAATTCGTGGATGTAAAAAAATCGAGAGTTAATCTTCCATTATTCAAGCCATCGTCTTGGTAAATAACTTTTAAATTGTTTATTCACGCTATTTCCACGATTATCTTCGATATTTGTCACAATGCTTTGGAATTTTTTTTGAGGTTAACTACACTTGGCGTTGTTAAATTTGCATTTCCAGTCACGCTTATGAACGGATTTTTACTCTTAATTAATTGGACACACGAGTGGAACAATTATAATAATTAATTTGTGTTATTTAATTGCGAAATTTAAATTAATGTGTTTAACTTTACCGTGTAGTTTTTGCGCATTCAGTGGTAACTACCATATCACCACCGGGTATTTTTATGCTACCAACCATTTGAACAATTAAACGCGTCGCCAATATTTGAAATTTAAACAATTTTTTATTTTTGTACAATTTTATTACAGATGTTTGTTTTGATTATGCTAAAACGTTTGATTATTTTACAAATTGGAGATAAGATTTTGCAATTTAAATGTGTAAATTTGTAGAATAATTTTCCATGATTTTAATACTAAATATAAATATAAATATAAATTTAATACTAAATACTACTTTCGTCAAATTAAATTATAATTTTATCTCTGAGAATTTTGTTTTATTAATTGTGGATAGTTTGGGAATAATTTTGGAACCTACTACTGAGGGAGAGTCTCATAAATGCAAAACTCCGATTAATACAGCTACGGGACTTAAAGAGTTGTTCGTCAGAACACGACAATATTTTTACTCAAACATTAAGTGATGTGCTTTATCTCGCTTTGTCTGCAACATTAATTTGCAGCTACATAGTTACGACACTTGTCCAGGCTTCAACCTGAACTAATTATCCTGGTTAATCCGAAGACTTTATATAATATGGCAGATGCCTTATTTGTTCTTCGTTTTCGTTTACCGTTTATTTAAGTTTATTTCATTTTTTATAGCTATTATTTGTTCTAAGTTCTTATGTAATCTGGCATTGCTAACATTACAAAGTTTTAAATCTGATGGTGATTCATACATCTACTTACTTGCATAATTCATAATTTATTATATTTTATAAACCTATCTCTCTTTTTCTCTCAGATTCCTTCTGCCTACGAAAGGACATAGTGACATTTTTTCAAATGTTTTCTAGGCAAATTACACCTCGGTGGTTTGCCAATACCTGTGTTCAAAGTTTCATACCCATATCAGAACGATGCATGCTGTTGAAAATAAGAGGAACACCTATCAACGTTAATATAATAATGGAGTATGAACCTACAGCAGATAAAAATGAAATAGTAGTCAAAGATTTCTATCAAGAAATTGAACAGTTTCTAAAGTCAACCAAGAAACAAGACTTAAACATAATAATGGGCGATTTTAATGCAAAGGTTTGGAGAAGGTAGATATGAGAAAATTGTAGGAAAATACGGGTTAGGAACAAGAAACAAAAGAGGGGATAGACTAGTAGTATTTTGCCGAGAAAATTATCTCATTATCACCAATACATGGTTTCAATTACCACCGAGACGGCTTTATACCTGGAGATCTCCCCAAGATAGTCCGGATAACATCATAAGAAATCAGATCGATTTTATTATAATAAACAACCGTTTCTAAAACGCGGTAAAAAGCGTTAAAACATATTCGGGTGCCGACATAAACTTAGATCACAACTCTCTAATCGCCGACATCCGACTAAAACTAAAGAAAATTACGCAATATAAAGAAATAAGAAAAATTGATATTGATAAGCTGAAAGATGAAACTATCAGGATCGCATGCGCTAATAAAATTAACAACGACATACGTAAAATTGCATACATCAATGAAACAGAAGAAGAAATGTGGACCAAACTCAAAAATACTATCGAAGAGGCTGCAAAAGAACAACTGGGTTTTTATAAAAGACTGATACACCCCGCCGTGTGTCCTCCGGTTTCGCTCATTAGTCGTAGTGCCCTTGCAAATTCTTTGAATTTGAAAAATCCAAGAACCAGCAATTACTCTAATCTCAGGGTAAATACCAGTGTTGAAACAACCCATTTGCTTACCTCTTTTTTTACATAAACGAAAAATCTCTGAAATAAAATCGGTGAACGCAAATAAAAGTAAAGATCCTTTTCATACATATAATGTTATTGAATAAAAGATAAAATGTAAAATGCGATACATGAAAACACAATTATTTCTTAAAATACCTAATTGAAGAAACGTTTCGCAAAATTTAGCTTAAATAAAATTGTAACTGAGTAGTTACTTAGTTTAAATTAATCATAAATAAAACAATTGACGATAAATTCATCCACATTGGATTAAATAAACTTCGGTACATTTTACCATTAACAGGTAATAAATTTGAACAACTGACTTTTTATGTAAGTTAAATAATTAGATATTGACCTACTTTGGTCGCAAAACAAATAAATAATTAAAAAGTCAATCGTCATTAATTAGAAATTATTACACTTCTTAAAATTAACATGGCTAACACTAACCTTTGATTTTTTTTAAAAATCGGCAAGCAAGTTTCCATGAAGAACACTCAATTTTTAATCTTTCAAATTCCAAGAATTTCGGTTCCGTGTTCCTGAGGCAAGCCATTGTCCATCCGGTTAAATAATATCTGTGCCATTTGCAGGAATTGTCCATTAAAGTGATAAATTCAGATAGGTAATCCATTCACAATTTTTAGGCATTTTGTCGTTAAATGAGTAATTTGCATTTAAACAAGAGTAAATATTAAGAATTCGCATTTGTTTCACATTTACTTGTTGAACGTTTGAATTTTTGCACAATTGAATTAAGTTGTTTAATAAAACGCACATGTTAACATTTTAGTTATGAGGTAATTAGTTATAACTCCGTTAATTACGATCTTTCGAAATATTTTTAGATAAATTCGGCACTAAGTTGAAAATACTTGAGAGATTTTTGTAGTGATTCGCACTAGGCCGGAATAAAAGTTGTACCAAGTTATTACTTCACGGCACAAGACAAAGTTACGAAGTTGCTTCTTCGAATCACAAAGAAAAGTTCACGAAGTGTTTCGTACGAAGGCACAAGACAAAGTCACCATGTTTCTTTTTCAACGGCACAAGACAAAGTAATCTTGGCTTCAATATTTTTCAATATGGCGTATAAAAAATGACACGTTTTTCGTTTAAGTTCTTGTGGAAGTTCTTAAGTTCTTTGTAGCCACTGCTACAAATCAATCAGGGTGCGTTCCACTTAAAGCCCACGACGACCACGGTCGTTCGTCAGTCCAATCAAATAACCGCGTTTGATTTTTAGTCCAATCAAAAAGCCATAGGACCACTTGCAAATTAATATAGGCAATATGGAAGTAACTGTGACCAATGACCATCCATGGCAAGTAGTGGCCAATAACAAAAGAAAGCGAGTTAGCAGCCCAGACACAGAATTACCACCATTAGAACTATCAAAAAGGTATCTACCTACTCTTGCAAATCTAAGTGATAATAATTTATATGATAATTCAGAAATAATTAATAAAAAACAAACACAACAACCAAAAATTGATAAGCCACCGCCCATATTTGTGCAGAGTAATCAACTACCGGAAAATGGTTAAAAATTTTACTGCCTTAGTAGAAGAAGAGCAAGTCATAATAAAAACATTAACAAATAATGTCATCAACTCTCCCATTCAACGGGTGAGCTAGTTTTACATGCAAAAAGAGACTGATAGACCCCACCCGTTGAATAGAGGGTTAAAGTTAATGTGCACATTAACTTCTCATGAGAACTACAGACAACTTTAGAAAATTAATAAAGCATATAAAGGATGCAAATATTATTTATCACACTTATCAGCTGAAAGAAGAACGAGCATATCGAGTAGTAATTAGACATCTTCATCAATCAACGCCCATAGAAGAAATTCAAGAAGAATTGGAAAGAAAAGCCTTCAAAATAAAGAACATTGTAAATGTCAGACATCGTTCAACGAAGAAGTCGTTACCATAATTTTTGGTAGATCTTGAACCAGTAGAGAATAATAAAAGTATTTATGACTTAAAATATCTACAAAATAGAGCAATTCGGGTTGAACCGCCTTACAGAAATACTGACATAGCCCAGTGTACAAGATGCCAGATGTTTAACCAAACTAAAACTTATTGCAATCGTCCCTATGTATGTGGAGGAGCACATGACACAAAAACTTGTAAAAAGCCAAGCAAAATGAAAGCCGCTTGCTACCTTTGTAACGAAAATCACCCCGCGACCTATAAGAGCTGTCAGGTAGGTACGTGTATAGAGAATTGCAAAACAAATTTAACAAAAACCAACATCAACAGAAGAATGATCAAACCTCACCCTCCTTCCACAATGCCAGTCCAAGTGAACCAATTAGAACAAATAAACCCACGACTTTGCAAACCTACTACAACTCAAATAACCAACGAACTTATTCAGAAGCATCAAGAAACAAACAGGGCCCCCGCTACCATATGTGCAAAGTGTGCGATGCACACGGGCGCCATCCTTTAGGGGCGCCAAAACCCTTGCAAAAAAAAACAAAAAATTTCTTTCACATTGATGCAAGACATAAAGCAAGTTCCCTCTTAACGTCTGTACAAAATTTTCAATTTAATTGTGAAATTATTATTTGGCATGACGTTTTATTTCATATAAATATTGTCAGAAAACAAATACAAAGTGCTACAATTAATATTAAAGTATGCCAAACCTACCTAAAAAATTTAGTTGATCACTTCCAGGTTTATAGATCTGACCAATCATTTCAAGAAATTCTTGTACAAGCGAAAGAAGTAGCACTCTCTCTCGAAATTGAAGAAAACTTTCCACCGTTACCAACGGTCAGGAGGAAATTCAAACCAAAACTGTTTGACTATGAACACCGAGATGAGACCTCTCATGATTCAAAAACCGCCTTTAAAATTAGTTTTTTTCTTAAAAATTATAGATCAAACTTTAAGCTCTCTAAAAAACCGATTTGACTTATTAAATGAGTATGATAATATTTTCGGATTTTTTAGCGACATATTCAAATTAAGTGACAGCGATCTTTTAAAACATTGTTCTGTTCTTGAAGAACTACTGACAGATCAGCATAATAAGGATATAGACTCCAATGATTTGTTTAATGAAATTAAAGCGTTAAAGTTGTTTTCATTACCTGTTGATACTGACCCCTTATGTATTTTACAGTATATACTTGAAAACAATTTAATCTCCACCCTTCCAAACGTAAGCATTTCACTAAGAATTCTTCTAACATTGCCTGTATCTGTAGCTTCTGGCGAGCGATCTTTTTCAAAGTTAAAAATTATTAAAAATGATTGTAATGAAATGAAAGAAAGATTGTCTGGGCTAGCAATATTAGCAATTGAACAAGAAATTTTTGATGGTATAAATTTTAGCGATGTAATTAATGAATTTGCAACAGCAAAGTCTCGGAAAATATCGCTACTACAATAGCTATTTTTTATTTTTCTATTGTACCTAGTTATCATTTTTGATTTTATAACGAAGTTACCTATAGGTATTTGTTATCAGAAGTTATGTAGACATAAGGCAATATTTCAGTTATTTGTTCCTAAAAAAAACTGTGATTTTTAGTTTTGGGTTATTTTCTAGTATTTATAAACAACGTGTCTGCACCCCATTAGTTAAGTAAATGCTTTAAAATGGGTGCGAATAAGAATTTATTTTGTTAAGATTTTATTCTGTTTGTTTCATTTTGATATTTTAGACTACAAATAAATATGACTTTTGAAGTTCAGTTTTTTGCTTTATTTTAAGCACCTACCTACCTACCTTCAAAAAAATAAATAAAAAACATGATCCAAAATGCCTTAAGAGGCGCCAAAATCCTTTTTTGCACACAGGCGCCAGTAGCCCTTACGGGGGCCCTGGAAACAAATCAAGTGATACAACAAGCCACTCTGCATGAAGATATCTCGTTATCAAAATTTCTTAACGAATTTAGAGAAATGTTTCAACAACTCATGCAACAAAACAAAATGATTATAAATTTACTAAACACAGTCATACAAAAACTGATACGTTAATGGCAAACTGTTTACGAATCGCCTTATGGAATGCTAATGGCTTCCAAACATCAAAAGTTCAAGAAATTGAACTATACATGAAAGAGTACAAAATAGATATCCTACTCATATCTGAGACACACTTCACTGCAAAATCATTTATAAAAATTTCTCACTACAAAATATATTTTACTAATCATCCGGATGGAATGGCTCATGGAAGAACTGCCATAATAATTATAGAGAAACACTAATTCACCACGAACTAAACAAGTATGAAACCGAGTATCTCCAAGCTACTACAATCCAAGTAAATAAGTTACACGAGTCACTAAAAATTGCAGCAGTTTACTGTCCACCTAAACACAATATCAAGGAAAATGATTTAAAGCCATTCTTTGAATCATTAGGCAACAAGTTTATAGCGGGTGGAGACTATAATGCCAAGCATACGCACTGGGGATCCAAACTGATAACCACTAAGGGTAGAGAATTTTTAAAGATTATTAACACAAAAAACTATCGTGCAGTTTCGACAGGCGAACCAACATACTGGCCTACTGGATGTGAATGAAATTCCTGATCTGATGGATTTCTACATAACCAACAGAGTTTCTACCAATTTTATAGAAGTCAAGTCAAGCTTAAAACTCACTTTTGATCACACCCCAGTTCTATTGACGATTAATGATTTGGTAAATTAGAAAACGGCAAAAAATTACTCTTCATAACAGAAAAACCAACTGGAAATAATTTATAACAGTGTGGTCTAAGTAGTGCAACTTGATCAACATATCACAATTTTTTAGACAAACCAAAAGTGTATCGACACTTTTGGAACTAAAATATTAAAAGTTGACACAATCGTCACCTGACGATGCTATGGTATAGCGAAAACGTTTGTGAATAAAATTATACATTTAGTATAATTTACATTGTGTCAGCTTTTAATATTTTAGTTCCAAAAGTGTCGATACACTTTTGGTTTGTCTAAAAAATTGTGATATAACTGGAAATAAGTTAAAGAACATGTAACAGAAAAACTAGACTTCACACTGCCTATTAAAACAAACCAAGAATTAGATGTGGCAGCAAATCACTTCGTAACCACAATTCAAGATGCTAGCTAGAAAGCAACTTCCATGTGAGAAGATAAACCTGGTAATATAGACTCATACCTTTGCAAATACGTCAGATACTTATAGAAAAACAAAAAGCAAGAGCTAAATGGCACCAAAGTAAAAACCCTCTAGACAAAACAGACTTCAATAGAATTTCCAATAAATTAAAAAGATTAAATAAACAACCAGCAGTCTGGCGTAAATCAAACACGGATAGATTAGAGAGCGGGAAACCGCAGTTCTAATCCTGGTTGCGTCAGATTTGTGCTGTGATCTAACAAGTCTAAACTTTATCTGCGGACTACTCGCCAACCCGTCTGCCCAGCGTGGTGAGTTATGGACAAACCCCCCTCTGCCCCCACTTGGAGGGAATCTAAAAGGGGAGGCCTAACGTTCAGGAGTGGACGTATAACGGCTGATGATGATGAAATAAACAAGCAAAAAATGAAACATTTAGTCATTATCTAAGTAACTTGTCGGTGAAAGATAACTTTCTGAAATGCTACAAAACGTTTTAAAAGACCACAAACGACTATCTCTCCTCTTCGTAATCGAAATAATTCTTGGGCAAGATCAAATATAGAAAAGGCTGAACTATTTGCGCAACACTTAATGGACGTTTTCCAACCTCATTTTAATGAACCGGATGAAGATGTCGAACAATACCTAGACGCCCCTCTACAAATGTCGCTGCCAATAAAAAAAATCGAAAAAATTGAAGGCGAGCCAGAGATAAGAAGATTAAATAAGACCAAAGCTCCTGGTTATGATTTAATAACTGGTAAAATACTCAACGAACTACCCAAGGCAGGAATAAAATTTTTAACAATCTTGTTTAACTCCATCTTAAGATTATCATACTGGCCATTGCAGTTTAAATTTTCCAAAATTTTACTAATTTGGAAACCAGGCAAACCCCCGATGGATGCTTCATCTTATCGACCAATAAGCTTGCTGCCAATAATATCTAAGTTGATGGAAAGATTTATTTTAAAACGTTTGGTCGATAGCTATTTATTAGATAATTTGATACCAAATTATCAATTCGAATTTAGACGACATCATTCAACTATTCAAAAATCCAATCGTATTGTAGACATCATTTATAGAGCACTAGAAGAAAAGGAATTTTGCTCGGCAGTATTTCTAGACATAAAACAGACCTTTGATAAAGTATGGCGCAAAGGACTTCTCTTTAAAATTAAACAAGCTCTACCATACCACTACTACCTAGTTCTGAAATCGTATTTGGAAAACAGATGTTATCAAGTTTAACAAGACGAAGATTTGTCTGAAATTTATTCTATATTATCAGGTGTTCCACAAGGAAGTGTACTTGGGCCAATACTATACTTATTGTGACTTACCTACCTCTTTGTTTACAGAGTTGTTTACATTTGCGGATGATACTTGCATATTGGTAAGACACAGCAACAATCAACGAGGTTCCGAAGTGTTACAAATACACTTAGCGGAATTGTAGAGATGGTTATCTAAATGGAAAGTAAACAAAACCAAATCAAACCACGTTACATTCACTTTAACTCGTGCAGAATGTTCACCTGTATATTGTACTCTCCTAATGCTGTTTTATAAATTTATTAGAAAAAAAAAAACTCAAAAATCATGGGGAAAAACTACACGCAAATAGAAGAGCACAAACTTTGTTGCTCCGGCCAGCTTTTTATTCGTTAAAAAAAATTTATAAAGTAAATAAAAAACGATATGAATATTCTGATAACACAAATTTTTAATCTTATAATTAGAAAGGAAAAAAATTTTTCGCAGATAAAAAAATAAATCATATAACACTTTGGTTATTTGGTTTGAACCAAAGAAATGCAATTCAAAGCAAACGATTCACTTAACGTGTCTGTAACCAGATACTATTAATCTTTTAAATAAAATAAACCTGCTAGTTACAAACACCATCTGGAAAACTATAAAACAAAGAAATATAACGTTGGGTACCTTTAGTCTTCTTATTTTTCCCAAATCTTGATTATCATCTAAACTATGAACCAATCCAATTATCGTCCAAGCAAACTCACATGTGTCTTCCAAAATAATTAATCCAATGTACTCCTTTGACAAATTTATAAAGTCAACCGAGATGTAATAATCTAAATTAATCATAATCATCCATATTCACACAACTAAATGATCCAAAAATTCTGATCTTCAGTTTCTCAAATTTTCACATCTGTTTCCTTCCTTTCAACCATTGACCACGCTACGGTGTAACAATCAACTTTCCAATCTCTCAAAAATACTCAAAAATCAATTTCCACACTCATTTATAATAATTGAAAAAAAAACACCATGCAAACTCAATCACCACACTGGTCCAAAATCGACATTGGGTAAAAATATTCTTGGAAAGCGCAAGAAAGACGTCCGTCTCACTTGACGTCCTACCAATCAAGATCCAAAATACTTCCGGCTTTCTGCCAAACTTCAAAAATTAAAATTTCACTTTTCCGAACGATCTTTATTCGGCAACTCCTGTTGCCAACCGCCACTTTTCAAATACCTAACTTTTACAATTTTAAAATTCAAATTTTTCCTTTAATTGGAAACGTTAGCTATTCAAACTCTATAGAAAAAAGCACAACCGCTTTATAAAAAAAAAAACAAAAGTGTTATGGTGACTTCTTAACAACAGAAGTCAAAATAATAAAAAAAAACTGCGCCAACAAAATAAAAATAATTTTCCCTTTCAAAATTCTTAATAAAATCTTTCAAATCAAAAAAAAATAAAAATTATCATTCATATCGCTTGTTTTCTATTTTGTGTTTTGTTATACGACAATATATCAACAACGTAGCGATACCTCAAAAGACAGAAGTAAAGTATCTAGGACTACACCTGGATAGGCGACTTACATGGAAGACCCACATAAAAAAAAAAGAAAAAGAAATGGACAATAAAAAAAGAAAATGTATTGGTTACTTGGCAGGAAGTCTTTTATTTCTACAGAAAATAAAATGCTTATATACAAAGTCATCATTAAGCCAATATGAACGTACGGAATAGAACTGTGGAGAGCGCCAGCATTTCCAACATAAAAGTCTAACAACGATTCCAATCAAAGGCCCTCCGTATGATGGTAGATGCGCCATGGTACATCTCTAACGAAACCCTCCACACTGACCTACGCATTGATTTTCAAAAGGAAATTAAAAAACGGACAGAAAAACATGACCTAAAACTTCAAGATCATCCTAATCCTAATACGACTTGACTCCTGGAGAATAACACATTCAGACGTCTTGGAAGAAAATAGCCTCGTGATCTACTGCCATAAATTATTACTGTATACGGGTACTGCCGATAGGCCTATTTCCCCGTACGACAACAGCCAACAAATTAAATTATAGAATATTTTGTATTTATTCTGATTGTTAATTAGTATTAGTTACAATAAAAAAAAATTTCACTTTTTCTTTCCTTTCGTTTTCTTAATTATTTTTGTGTGGCTGTTAGAAAATTTTCTCCCAGAACTGAACGTCAACCTGAGAAAACTGTGGATAGAGACTTTTGATGCAATTTATTTTGTCTTTTTAAATATTTTCAAATATTTTTTTTTCAAATCTGAATTGGCAGCCACTTCCTGGTAATTTTTAAAATTTTATTTTTCCAACTGGTACACTACATACGCATTCTTCACTTGAACTTTCAACAGTTTTCTTACCAAATCTAAAGGGCTGTGAATATCAGCTCTTCAAAGAGCTTTATCTATGAATCTATGCTACTGTGTATTGCATCAACTTCTTGTACACAACTATGACCAGGCTCCTGAAACTTCTGTTCAATAGTAGAAACGTTATATTTCTCGTTATTAAGAAAATTGATAATAGCTGTACTCATGTGCGAATTACGATGCTGCGAAAGACAAGAATCGAACCAAAGCACTATCTTCGAAATTGCGGGATTTTTTTCAACGAATTTGAGAAGAATCTGCATTAATGCAGATGCAATGTCGTTTACGGTTCTTTCTGATATTTCTTCGTGCCAGATAAAACAATACCCTTGTTTATTTGCAGTGTCACAAGCTGTCAGATTGAAAATGTTTAACTTTTGCAAATAGTATATGCCTATGATACATTTGACTGTGGTATGTTTAGTACACGTTGTAAATCAAAGCATAACAATGCTGTTTGTTTCATTTACAGATTCTTTGTCTATATTTTTCAGACATTTGGTATATTCTTTTTCTTTAACATGCATCTTTAATAATAAAACAATGTCTTAACTCCAACGTTTTAAAGAGTAAGGACATTGTTATACAAAACAGTGGAGTTAGAATAATATTATTTTGAGTATATTTTATAGATTGCAGTTAGGACATTATAAAATTTACGATTTATAGTTATTTATGGTACAAGTGTGTTATATGACAAATAAGTCACGCGAGAAAAGTTTAGCCCGCAAGGCCGTAAGGCCGAGCGGGCTATTTTCTTAAGTGACTTATTTGTTATTAACACACGCGTGGCATACAAAACTTTATCCAATATCTCGTAATAATAGTTTAAAATATAATTAAATTTTTTATGTTTGACGTTTGACGTTTTAAAATGACAAATTTAAATTCTGAAAATCATAGTAGGTGTAAAATATAGGTCATTTTAAACTATTAAATATTACGAGATATTGGTTAAAAATGTGTTAATATGTTTTCATTTTTCACAAAACATGTGAGCTAAACTTTTTACTCCTAATAGAAACTGAAAAAATATATTTTTAATACGTCTTTGAATTATTAAAAAAATGTAAGTGATCCCCAGTTTCTTTACTCACTAGTGAATTATCCTTTACTCACTTAGTGAGTTATAGGCCACTTTACTTATTTAAAAAACCATAGTTATACCTCTATTATTGCGAGATATTGGATAAAATGTATTTAGGACACTTTTGTTCAAAAAAAAAAAAATTACAAACTTGTAAAACTATTAGGAGGTAAGATAAAGATTTCATCATTATCTAATTTTTATGAAAAAGTGGAGTTAGAACAAGGTTATTCTTGACCGACGATTAATAATATCCGGATAATATAATTGGATAGCATCTGTTTATTCGTTGATACGATTATACGTTTATCGGCTGTCGTTGTTTTAAGATATAATACCATAAAGTCTACCTAATACTTTCTCAATTTATTTATACCCTAATTACACCCAAACGATCTTTTTGTATTTTGTTTTGACTTTTTTCGAATTAACCAGACTTTAGGTATGTAAATATAGAACCAATTTGTAAATCGGCAGCAAGTGAGTAGTTTACATGGGGTCCGAGTAAAGATCACGTATCGAACCTAGAATCTTCGCACTGCAACTCAACTACCGATCACCAGTTTTGGATTAATACAGTAGCAAATGGCTATAGGGCTATAGGCTAAAGGGGTCCCGCACTCGGCAGAAAAGTGTTGTTATTTTAAGTAAGAAGTAGTAGAAAAAGGTGATCTCTGCTCTAGCTTCGGGAAAAATTGCGCTTTTAGTTTAAGTTAAAGGAATGGTAAAAACCCGCTACAACATTTGCTACGGGCCCCGCGCTGGTTTAATCCGGCATTGGCGATCACATGAAGCCACTGGGTGGTGCCAGCTCTGAACCAATTCAAAATGCAAAAATGGGCAATAAAAAATTCACATAAATTAAGTATCGTATTGGAATTTAAAGTTAAGATTGCAGAGCCACCGTGTTAAAAATTTAACTAGTCCGGGAGACATTGAAGAATTTTCTAATAGAATATAAACACTGTTTCAGTCGAGTTAAGATACTAAATTTTAATATTTTGTTATAGAGTTAAATATTACATATAATTACTATAAACAAATAATACTTTATAATAATAATACAGGAAACTCGTGCAAATTTGCGGCGACATGAGGTCGCAGCGCCACTACCGTATAGAAATGTGAATTAACTCTACTTGACGTTTACATTGACGTTTGACATTACATATTGTTTTTTCTTCGTCCGCAAAAGGGTGATTCTTAAAATCTTCATTTTCTTGTTTCCCAAAAATAAGTAAAAACGGATCTACCTTCTTTTGCTGCAATGTTCTCAATTTAAATTCGCCAATTTTTACCCGCCAAATCTTGATAGTTGCGTTAGGATATACTTTAAGCCAATAAATGGCACTCTTAAAAATGTTGCCAAAAATAACTAAGAAATTTACATAAGTTTCCCATATTATTATAAAGCATTTGCTATAAATGAGACTGAAATACAAAGTTAAAAATAGAAGTTATGTCTCCAGCTAAAGTTCTAAATTCACCGCTAGACGGCGTCTTTCTTAGCTGGATATTACATAGTAACTTCTCACAATGCTGTTACATTTGCGCAGCAATGGGATCCATTGTCGTAACAATCTCCTAAAGGTGATGGTATAGGGCAGGTATACTGGTAACAAAATGTATTCGGTACTGGAATTCCATATTTGCCACAGTTCTCTGTAAAAAAATTAAATTGCAAGAAATTTATTAATACATTATGATTTATTAATACAGTAATACCTCAAAGTTACGTGATACATAGGTGAGACAGAATGTAACTACGTAAGTCGAATTTGCGTAGGTCGGGGTTTAATTTCACATACATGTTAGAATAAGCGAGGATTACTGAAACATACACCCTAAAGCCGGACCTGTATGCAACACTTAATGAAGAGGCCATGAATGCTATTTAAATTTAAATGAACTTAATACCAACTTAAGTTACTTAACTTGAGTTGGTATTATAAGGATGGTAATAGACTGAACATGATATATACCCCAAAGGACAATCGGTCACAACAGAAGAAGAAGAGAACAAGTTGATGAATAGTAATAAAAAAAGTAATAAAGAATAATCGTAGAATTTCAGTTATTTAATTGAAATATTAGAAAGATTTAAGGGTAGTTCACACTACATGATTTATCATATGACTTAGTCATAAGAAAAGTCATGGCTAAAATCATACCATCGCACAGCCAATCATAAAAGCCATAACTTCTATAATATCAAAAATCATATAGTGTGAACGTAAAAAAATCCCTCATATGAGAAGTCATGTGACAAGTCATATGATAAATCACGTAGTGTGAACTACCCTTTAGGTCATTCTTACATACATATAAAATTACTTTTAGGAGGGGGTCGGAGACGAAAAAAAAATAATAATTTAGAACAAAAAAATTAAAAAAAGTCTTAGATAACATAGATTAATACAAAATCGCCAACCGAATGTATTTTGATGTAGAATTGACGAAATTTGATATCGCGTAACTCCGGGTTTGCGTAAGTCGGACTAACCTAAGTCGAGGTATTATTGTACTAATATTATAAAATAATTAATTAAGGAATAATATTTGTGATTTGTGTATTATTTTTATAATTTGCATATTTCCTCTAAAAAATTAGTTGTTATATGAATTTTTGTATACAAGTACATACATTCAGAGGTGTGCGTGGTTATTTTCACGATTTTTTCTAGTTGTGTAAAATGGCATGCCCGGAAAAAACGATAATTAGCATTTTACGTAAGAGCTATAGTTAGAGAGGTATACTGATGGCCAAAGGTGCCGAGTTCAATTGAAATTGATTTTTAATTATTTTTACTTGGATTTTGTTCTAATTATGACTAGTTAATAGACGATTATTGTCATTTACTAATATTAATAACTTAATTTTTCTGTGTGATATCTAAAAAATCAGATCTTTAATTTTAGCTAGAACATTCTTGGATGAACTGTAGGTAACCAATAAATTTAAAAGTGTAAAAATTGATAAGCCAAAATCACAAATATAGTAGTTTCGCAGAAAAGCCCTAAAACATTATCATTATGCTATTAGGAAAAGCACACAAATCTTCGGCAACATTCGGTTTATTATTTGTTTTTGAGAAAAGTGTTTTAAGATTCCGTAAGGCTAGCAATTATTTAAATTTTTGTAATGCTATTAAAACAAATTACATAAACACAACTTATTCAGTAAGTAGTGGAAATATTGCATTTACTATATGTTACATATTAAAGAATAAAATAATATTTTTAATCGTAAATCTACTTACCACCAAGTTTGCCTACCGATGCTACAGTCGCCATTACAACAAATAGAATGGCAAAGGTTAAGTAATAATAAGTTAGCTTCATGGTTGGAACAACTATATTGAAACTGCTTTCGATATGACACTATTTATACTACTTTTTTGACAAATATCTGAGTAATTATCAAGTTTTCGAAAATTCCAGTTAAGGAAATTACTTGCGGAAGATATAATTTTACTATAATACTAGGGGGGCTTCGCCCTCCTGGCCGCTGTCGCGGCCCAACCCCCCGGGCCGCTTCGCGGCCCTAATAGCACATAAACAAAATAACTTTTTTGAGTTGTAAAACTTCTTTTCATACAACATTTTTTTCCGATGATTAATATATCTCAACTGATGAACGGATTAACGTTTAAACGGATTATAACGTCATACAGCTTGAAAATTTAAAATAAATGTTATCGATTACTATTAGGTATTTTTTTATTTCTTGAAAACGTTCTGCAATTTTACTATTGGTTAAAGGGAAAGAACCAATCACAATCTTCCAAAACGTTGCATATTTTGTCTTATCTTTTTATAAAATTAATTTTTCCAAAATATTGCACTGCAATATCGGCGTTTTTGCGTCATATCTCCGGCATCATGAGGTATTATTATTATTTGAGAATTATTGGCAATTTGAGCTACTGTCTGATTTTCGCTTTTTATGCATTCATTCAAAGGTTCCTTTGATTTTTTTGCTGGCGGATTTGATTTTGATAGTTCTTGTTGCTGCTGTTGTCTTTCCCTGAGTTCCTTGACACGTTCTGCTGATGTTTTAGAAGATAAAAGCTCGTAATTTGTTGATGGGAACGACGGCTGAGGCCGATCAACGTCTCAAGTACTAAACAGATCAAATTGCCTGAGATGTTGATCAGTTGATCAGTTTATCAGTTTATACCATGGTATAAAGGTTGAGACAGTAAAAATAATTTTATATCTTATATAGTATAAGCATTTCGGTTTCATAAAAATGTTACAAAAAAACGTTACATAAAAACGTTACATAAAAACGTTACATAAAAACGTTACATATTGAGCCCTTATCTTTTTATAATATAGGGTAGATATAGTATAAGCATTTCGGTTTCATAAAAATGTTACAAAAAAACGTTACATAAAAACGTTACATAAAAACGTTACATAAAAACGTTACATATTGAGCCCTTATCTTTTTATAATATAGGGTAGATTATGCTTATACAGTTTAATATTTTTTTTAATGTTTTTAAAAATGGATATGGATAAAGATAAGAACTTAAATAAAACTTTAATAATAAAAAAGAACTATAAAATTATACTTATACAGTTTAATATTTTTTTTAATGTTTTTAAAAATTGATAAAGATAAGAACTTTAATAAAACTTTAATAATAAAAAAGAACTATAATATTATGCTTATACAGTTTAATTTTTTTTTAGATGTTTTTAAAAATGGATAAGGATAATGCATAAGAACTTATCCATTTTTAAAAACATTAAAAAATAGTATATTATACACCGAGGGAGTAAAGTGCCACTTTTCGTCATGAGGGTAAAGGTTTTTACCCGAGACGCAGTCGAGGGGAAAATTTACCCGAAGGACGAAAAGTCACTTTACTCCCGAGCGCGAATATACTATTTTTTGTATTTCCGAAAGCCAATTACAACATTAAAAGCAAGTACAATTAAACTTTCCTAACTCGAACTTTCTAGAACGATTTTAAATAAAATTTATGTTTTTAAAAATAAAAAGCTGTTTACAAAAAAGGGTCTAATACCTTCCTTGGAAATAACCATAAATCTTGACTATTATGTTCTAAAGTGTTCAACACACAACGTATGCATTTTTGGAATCTTAGATGTAGTAATAAATTTGAATCGTTGCTGCGTAACGTCAATAGAAAAAAAAGAATTTCAAACGTCAAACATTCATTTCGTTTTGTTCTTTCGTGTTGGTAAGCTAAAACGTTTCAAAAAATGACTTCTAATATTATTATTAACGTTATTTTTTATAGCTTGCGCTTATATTTGGGCTTGCAGGGGCATGCAGAGGAATAGAATTAGTTAATTTGGATGTTAATGATGTCAAAAAAATTGATTCTTTGACGTTGTTATGTTCGGTACGGAAAACGAAAACTACCAAAGACCGCTCGTTTATCATTAAGAATTTTGAAGGTAATCCTGTGAATTATTTTGAAATCTGCAAATCGTATATGGAGTTACGAGAGCCCAATACAGGTCATTCGAGGTTTTTTGTGCAGTACAGAAATGGAAAATGTACTTCGCAAGTTGTCGGGAAAAATACTTTTGGGAAACTGCCGCAGAAAATCGCGGAGTACCTCAAACTTGATCATGCATGTGAGTACACCGGGCATTGTTTAAGACGTACTTTTTACTTTTCGTCCCGCTGTTTTACTTTTCGTCCCGCTACTTTACTTTTCGTCCCGCTCCTAAGAAAACTGGCACTTTGCTCCCGCAAAAGTGGGAGTAAAGTGACCGCTTTACTCCCGGAAATACAAAAAATATTAAACTGTATAAGCATAATATTATAGTAAAATTATATCATATAAAACTTCAAAAAATCGAGTTATTAATAAATTAAAAATTGATTAAAAGATTTATTTAGCTTTCAAACGATTATTTCGTTCGTCATCAGAATAATATACAGATGTATATTATATATAAGATGTATATATATAAAGATAAAACTTCAAAAAATCGAGTTATTTTTTTATTATTAACTCGATTTTTTGAAGTTTTATATTATCTAATATCAACGAGTTAATAATTTATATACGTAAAATTATATCTTCCGCAAGTAATTTCCTTAACTGGAATTTTCGAAAACTTGATAATTACTCAGATATTTGTCAAAAAAGTAGTATAAGGGTCGTATTCTCTAACTCGTCCCTTAAATAAAGATCCTTTATGTAAAGGCAGGGTACCTGAAAGGATCCGTTTAAAAACGCATTCTCTAACTCATCCTTTAGGTAATTTCTCGTCCCTTAGCAGTTGTCGTTACGTAAAGGCAAGGCTGATGTTTTTAATCGTAATAGTACAATGCGAGTATATGAATAATGTGTTCTCATTGGTTGATGTTAATTTTCAAAACAACATAACCTGCAATATTTTTAGTTGACGTCTTAAAATTGCGATTTTGTTTTGTGTTTTTGAATTTATAATAAATTGTAAATCCACATTTAAATTAATGAAGAAGAATTCATTGCTGGAGGAAATTCACCAATGTTACCATCAACAATTTCAGGTAAGGAGAAATAGGAGGTTTTTAACTTTTATAAATATATTATCTATTTTATTTTAGGTTTAAAAGCAAGTACAGTCCTTCGTCGTAGGTATAATTTGGTACAATATCTTACAATATCAAAGTAGGGTATTGACAAGTACCGATACAAATAATCAGATACTGAAAAGCATCGACAACAAATTGGAGTTGTTAGTGAACCTCCAGAAAGAACGACTAGCACTAGAAAGAGAACGTTTTTACTTTGAAAAACTTACATTTTCTTTAAATTTTAAAACATTCAGAATTAGCTATTTAAAACAATTAAAACAAAAATGTATTAAACAATAGCTATTTTCGATACTAGTTAGGAAAACTAAGATTTTTCCATTTGAAGCTGAGTTTTGCCCACGAGGGCGAAGGCCGAGTTTGTGAACATAAAGCCGAGAATGGAGAAATAGTTTTCCGCTAGTACGAACAATAGTTTGTCTAATGATAGCTTTGTTTGGTACACAACTAGTGTAGTGTAGTGTAAAAAGTGTAGTGTAGTGTAGTGCACTACACTACACTACACTACACTACACTACACTGCACTACACTACACTACACTACACTTTTTACACTACACTAGTTACACTAGCTTACTGCGTTTGGTATCACAGTCCTGGTGTACACTTTTCTATATATGGCGTTTGGTATGAATAGGTGTAAAAAGTGTAGGTAGTGCAAAGCGTTTGGTAAGAAAACTGGTGCAGTCCAGGACTACACTTTCTACACCACCAAAATAGGTAGTGTAAGAAGTGTAGTGTAATTAACAAGCAGTAAAATTTTAAAAGTTTTTAAGTTGAAAATATATTTAGTTCTATTTTAACAATGGAAAATTGTCGTGGTGTCGTTAAAACCTTTAAACTCAATCGAGGAAGAATAGCGAACGAATTGAAGAAGTATAGGGTTTCAACCAGCAGTCTGGCGGAAATCAAACACGAATAAACTAGAGAGCGGGAAACCGCGGTTTTAATCCTGGTTGCGTCGGATATGTGCTGTGATCTAAAAGTCCAAAATTGATCTGCGGACTATTCGCCAACCCCGTCTGCCCAACGTGGTGAGTTATGGGCAAAAACCCCCTCTCCCCCACTTGAGGGGAGTCTAAAAGGGGAAGCCTAATGTTCAGGAGTGGACGAATAACGGCTGATTGTGAAGATTTCAGAAGAAAAGCAGAATGCAGAAGCAATAGAATTCAAAAATAAAAAATTAAACCTGTGTGACACGATGCATAATTTTGCATAAAATTTACATGTAAATGGTAACTAACCAATAGAAAGACCGTATTAGTATCCATCAGACATTTTCATTGGTTAGTTCGAATTATATGTAAATTTTATGCAAAATTATGCATTGTGTCATACAAGTTTTAACATTAAAAATTCTTAAATTGCTAAGAAGCATGTGAGGCAACACGTTTATTTTTTAACCACTCAACTCTCTCAACACTAAAAAAAAACTCAAATGTTTGTATCAAAAAATCTCTTATATAGAAATAACATTAACTTTTAGGATATAATTCTGTACCAACATATTCTCTGTTCAGAATTCTATTCTGTGTTTTTTGCACTTCAAATTTTGATGTATTTTGCACATAAGTCGTTTGTACAGGGTAGTTGCACTAGCGTGCTCTGGTGTAGTTGTGGTTACACTACACTACACTTTTTACACTACACTAGTTGTGTACCAAACAAAGCTATTTATCAAGTCCTGGTGTACACTAGTGGTGTAGTTCTGGACTGCACCAGTTTTCTTACCAAACAGTTGGCACTACCTACACTTTTTACACCGATTTATACCAAACGCCTAGAGATGGGCCAACCTGCGATTTTACTGGAGTGGTGACAAGAGGTGACTGCTTCAGTCATGTCACGGTGATAAATAGCAGTGATTTTTTGGAGCAGTTACTAATCTGTTGAACTGAAATTGAAACGGTTACCTTGGTCGTACTGCTATTAAGTGTTTGTAAATGCTACCAATGCTACTTAGTTAGTCGCGGCCAAGAACGCAAGATTTATATTCTTTATTTCCTTTGAGTGAGAGAAAACAAAATTAAAATAATGATTTTAAATTTTTTAAGGTGATCCGCTGCTTTTTGTTTCACTGGAGTGCGAAGCAGCGATTCACTGCAAATGCAAAGCAACGATTTGCTGCGAACGCGAAGCTGCGAAAGGCCAAGGCACCAAAAAGAAAGATTGTTGCTATCGTGACGATACCAAATGAGTGCCAACCTAACCTGCGGCTGTGACAAAATTTCACTGCTATTTAGCTGCGACTGGAGCAGATCGTGACTGTGACAGCCGAGTAGCAGCGACAAAGTAGCAGTTCGTGAAATCGCAACTCACCTCTACAAACGCCATATACAGAAAAGTGTACACTAGGGTACACTAGTGTACACTAGGACTGCTGTACCAAACAAAGCTGATGTTTCGAAAAAGAACCAATTCCCGATTTTTTGCATATATAATGTAATAGCTCTGAAATAACTATCGACAGATGGCGTAAAGGCTGCAAGTCTTTGGTCGAGTTTGTCTCTTTGGTATTGATGAATTGAAGTTTATCATGAAGTTTATCGTAAAAAGTGTGTAAAAAGTTATCGTAAACAGTTATAAAGAGAACAGGTTAGGTTAGGTTAGGTTTTTAATTTATGTCATTCTTCAAATCATGAAGTTTATCGTAAAAAGTGTGTGTGTGTGAACAGGTTAGGTTAGGTTAGGTTTTTAATTTATGTTTACTACTCTACTCCGTCCGAGTAATATCAACAACTTTTCGTAATTTTGGGGATAATATCCGTCAAAATTCACGATCTTAGATAACTATCGATAGATGGCGTGAAGGTTGCAAGTCATTTGTCATGTTATTAATAACCTAAGCGATAAACATGTGTTCACCCGAACGGATGAAAGAGGAGGTGAATTAGGTGAACGGGCTAAGGAGAGGACTCTAGTTTGGCGAGGCTAGGTTCGATCCCCAACCCGGCCACAAAATTTATCCGACTCCGTGGTTCGGATTCCACGTAAAGCTGTAGGTCCCACAGGTTAACACAGCCAGGACTTAGCTTCGCGCTAATTTTCAGAGGTACGCCTCAATAAAAGGCGCCTTGTAAAAAAAATTTACAATTTAATAATTTATTATTGTTGTACAACAATTATCACATTTTTACCAATTACTACTTCCATATTATGAAATCGCATGATGTTATGCAGGATTCCGCAGGCATAAATAATTTTGGATACAAATGTGGGGTGGTAATTTAAAGCTTTGTCTTTATTAAGACACCTCTAGACACATTTTAAAACGCCAATGCATCTTTTCACACAATTGCGTGCAATTGAATTCACAATTCTGGACTATTTGGATCAGCTCCTGTAATCGGAGTCATTAGATACGGTTGTAGAAGGTATCCCGACTCTCCTAATAGAAACGATGTTGTATAATTAATGTGTATGTCACATTCTTGTTCAATGTTTATCACCCACAATATTATTAAAGAGACGGTCGTTAGTATAGCGATTAAGCGCACAGACTGCTAATACAGAAAACCCAGTTCGACTCCGGGTGAAGTAAGAATATTATTCCGACCGTCTCCACTCGGAAGACAACGGCAAACCACCGAGGTGTAATTTGCCTAGAGAACATTTGAAAAAATGTCACTATGTCCTTTCGTAGGACGAAGGAATCTGAGAGAGAGAGAGAGAGAGATTATTAAAGCTATAATAAGAACTAAATTAAAGAATAAATAAAATGTACCCGACGTTTTAAAATTAAAATGGCAAAATTTGGGTAATTTTGCGTCATTCATCAAGAATATTATTCATTTTGAAGATAAATTCACTTTTGAAGTTCACATTTACTAATAAAAACAACACTTCAATTTCGTTAAAGGCGTCTACTGACCATCCTTTACGTAAAGGATCAACTTGGTGTATTCTGACGCTAATAACGGATCCCTTAGAGTTACAGAATACGCAAATCCTTTACTTAAAGGCATCTCTTACCGCGTCGTTTCGTAAAGATCGATCTTAAGGAAGTTGGGTCGCGGAAGCAAAATATTAAGAAATCTTTCAAACTTTGAATATAAGTCATTAAATGTATCCCAGTCAACATTTTTTGTAATTCTTTTAAAATAATTATATATCGAATCTTATAAACATGGTAACTTTCCTTTTAAAAACATTTTAAAATTATTTTAAAAGTATGTTACACTTTTTATTTAACATATTGGAATTTTTTATTACCAAGTTTCAGTACATAAAAGTTCCCATTTTATTATCAATTTATGCTTTAAATAAAATATATAAGTTTTTTACAAGTATAATTTCGATTTTATTATACACTAGGGGGGCTTTGCCCCCCTGGCCGCTGTCGCGGCCCAACCCCCCGGGCCGCTTCGCGGCCCTAATAGCACATAAACGAAATAACTTTGAGTTGTAAAACTTCTTTTCATACAACATTTTTTTCCGATGATTAATATATCTCAACGGATGAACGGATTAACGTTTAAACGGATTATAACGTCATACAGCTTTAAAATTTAAAATAAATGTTATCGATTACTATTAGGTATTTTTTTATTTCTTGAAAACGTTCTGCAATTTTACTATTGGTTAAAGGAAAAGAACCAATCACAATCTTCCAAAACGTTGCATAAAAACGTTGCATATTTTGTCTTATCTTTTTACAAAATTAATTTTTTCAAAATATTGCACTGCAATATCGGCGTTTTTGCGCCATATCTCCGGCATCATGAGGTATTATTATTATTTGAGAATTATTGGCAATTTGAACTACTGTCTGATTTTCGCTTTTGCATTCATTCAAAGGTTCCTTTGATTTTTTTGCTGGCGGATTTGATTTTGATAGTTCTTGTTGCTGCTGTTGTCTTTCCCTGAGTTCCTTGACACGTTCTGCTGATGTTTTAGAAGATAAAAGCTCGTAATTTGTTGATGGGAACGACGGCTGCGGCCGATCAACGTCTCAAGTACTAAACAGATCAAATTGCCTGAGATGTTGATCAGTTGATCAGTTTATCAGTTTATACCATGGTATAAAGGTTGAGACAGTAAAAATAATTTTATATCTTATATAGTATAAGCATTTCGGTTTCATAAAAATGTTACAAAAAAACGTTACATAAAAACGTTACATATTGAGCCCTTATCTTTTTATAATATAGGGTAGATATCTTATATAGTATAAGCATTTCGGTTTCATAAAAATGTTACAAAAAACGTTACAAAAAAACGTTACATAAAAACGTTACATAAACACGTTACATAAAAACGTTACATAAAAACGTTACATATTGAGCCCTTATCTTTTTATAATATAGGGTAGATATAGTATAAGCATTTCGGTTTCATAAAAATGTTACAAAAAAACGTTACATAAAAACGTTACATATTGAGCCCTTATCTTTTTATAATCTAGGGTAGATATCTTATATAGTATAAGCATTTCGGTTTCATAAAAATGTTACAAAAAACGTTACAAAAAAACGTTACATAAAAACGTTACATAAACACGTTACATAAAAACGTTACATAAAAACGTTACATATTGAGCCCTTATCTTTTTATAATATAGGGTAGATTTATGATTTAAATAAATTATATAAATTTTTTAGAAGTATAGTTTCCATTTTATTATAAATTTATGGTTTAAATAAATTATATTAGTTTTTTACAAGTATAATTTTAATTTAATTATAAATTTATGATATAAATAAATTATATAAGTTTTTTATAAATATAATTTCCATTTTATTATAAATTTATGGTTTAAATAAATTATATAAGTTTTTTAAAAGTGTAATTTCCATTTTATTATAAATTTATGGTTTAAATAAATTATATAAGTTTTTTCCAAGTATAATTTCCATTTTATTATAAATTTATGGTTTAAGAGTGTTGTGCAGTTGAAAACTTCCAAATTTTGTTTTTCCATTTAATTAATCATCGTGTCAAATTGTTTGAAATATTTTAATGGATGATTGAAGATAAAAGTTTTACCTGACCGTCATATTAATTATGATATTAATTAATTATTAATTAATTAACAAAATTAATATATCAATTATTATCTTTGAAGGGAAATTACTCTTGATTAAATTAACTTAGAAAAATTCTAATTACAGCATTGGAAAGCTACGTTCTTTGCGCAGGGGAGTAAATAGCCAAATTTTAATAAACTACTCTAATAAAATAATAATTCTACAAAATGTGATGAATTAAAAAACATGGGATCATTTAATTGCAAATAATCAAAAAAATTTAAAAAAATTTAAAAATGTGACGATTTACTCCCCTGCGCAAAGAACGTAGCTTTCCAATGCTGTAATTAGAATTTTTCTAAGTTAATTTAATCAAGAGTAATTTCCCTTCAAAAATAATAATTGATATATTAATTTTGTTAATTAATTGATAATTAATTAATATCATAATTAATATGACGGTCAGGTAAAACTTTTATCTTCAATCATCCATTAAAATATTTCAAACAATTTGACACGATGATTAATTAAACGGAAAAACAAAATTTGGAAGTTTTCAACTGCACAACACTCTTAAATAAATTATATATATATATATTTTTAAGATGAATCCATTTTATTTTATAAAATAATTTATTGATGGCTTAAAAAAATTACAAAAATTTCAATAAACATACATAAACTTTTAAATAAAATACAAAACTAATAAGTTACATAAACAAAAAAATTTATTTTACAAATATAAAATTTTATTTTTTTGATGCATTGATCCGGTTGCTGCAAATAATCTTTCGTGGTTGTTTGTATTTGTTTTAGAGTCATTGTGTTGCCATATTGTTTTATCCTCAACTCCTTCGACGAAATTATTTATAGGCGAATCTTTAACAGCTCTTTTACCATTTCGGCCAATCCAGTTGCATAGATATTGGAGGTCGTTGGTCATGATTTTTTTCCAAATCAATCGTATACATTGATCCCCCGTAGTTCCTCCTATGTAGCGTAATCGTCTTTCAACATTATTTTTAAAATCAGCAATTTTTAAATTGTCTTCGAAATCGGATAACTCCTTCAAAGATTTGATCGGGAAACATTCTTCAACTCCCAAATCAACACTTGAAGACTATTTATTCATCAGCGAATACGCACTAGAAACCCAGTCAACATTTTTTGTAATTCTTTTAAAATAATTATATATCGAATCTTATAAACATGGTAACTTTCCTTTTAAAAACATTTTAAAATTATTTTAAAAGTATGTTACACTTTTTATTTAACATATTTGAATTTTTTATTTCAGTACACTGTAGGATTCGGTAAATTGCACTAATATATACATATTTCTTCTTGTTGATTACTGTCTTGAATCGATTGTAGCCTTTTAATAATATTTTTGTTTATAATATGTTATGATTTTTGATTATAACTTATCAAAGTTTTTGCTTATATAGTTTTTCATATTATTCAATATAGATAATCCGTAGGATAAACTTCTTGTTATTTGATTTATGATAATCCGTACGATTATCTATATTAACGGATTATCCGTATCAACGGATTATTGCAATAACTATCACTATATAAAAGACTGGATATGTACTTAATAATATTTATATATTTAAATGTTTATAATTATTATATAATTTAAAATATAAAATTACTATGGTATCAAAAATAGAAAAAAAATTTAAATTGTGCAATATAATAATATTTATATATTTAAATGTTTATAATTATTATATAATTTAAAATATAAAATTACTGTGGTGCCAAAAATATGTAAAAGTTTTGAATTGTGAAATATAATAATATTTATATATTGAAATAATTATAATTATTGCATAATTTAAAGTACAAACTTATTGTGTTCAAGAAAGCATATATAATTTATATAGTTTTTTGTGTATAATATTTTATATATTGTAAAATATATAATAATTACATAGGTTTGTATATAAATTTATTTATAAACCAAAATCATATATATATATTATAAATTTTTACTTATATAATATTTATATCATGTATAAGTTACAATAATTATATAAGTTTTACTTATACATTAAAAACTTATAAAAAATGTTGACTGGGTATAATACACACGCTGTTAAAATTTTTAGACGATTTACCACGTCTAATAAAAGATAATTGCATTTAAAAATCACATTTTTTGTACATGTAACATGGGAGAAGAGTGGGAAAATGACAGGTTTTTTAATTTTTTTCTTTGAAGGAGTATTACCATTCTGACAAAAAACTAGTATATTGAAAAAATATATATTTTGAACAATTTAGAAAAAAAATGAAAATTATTTACCATGTAACCCAGTCAACATTTTTTGTAATTCTTTTAAAATAATTATATATCGAATCTTATGAACATGGTAACTTTCCTTTTAAAAACATTTTAAAATTATTTTAAAAGTATGTTACACTTTTTATTTAACATATTGGAATTTTTTATTACCAAGTTTCAGTACATAAAAGTTCCCATTTTATTATCAATTTTTGCTTTAAATAAATTATATAAGTTTTTTAGAAGTATTGTTTCCATTTTATTATAAATTTATGGTTTAAATAAATTATATTAGTTTTTTACAAGTATAATTTCAATTTAATTATAAATTTATGATATAAATAAATTATATAAGTTTTTTAAAAGTGTAATTTCCATTTTATTATAAATTTATGGTTTAAATAAATTATATAAATTTTTTAAAAGTGTAATTTCCATTTTATTATAAATTTATGGTTTAAATAAATTATATAAGTTTTTTCCAAGTATAATTTCCATTTTATTATAAATTTATGGTTTATGGTTTATGGTTAATAAATTATATATATGTTAGAATAAGTGAGGATTACTAAACCTGAACCCGGACCTGTATATGACGTTAATGAAATACTCTGCCCTGACTAATAATTTTAAATAAATGCGTTGAGTAAGTAATACCAACCTAATTTGGTATTATTAGGTTGGTAATCAACTATAACAGTATTACTATATAAAAACACAGTTTATCATAGAGGTGTGAAGACAGTAGAAGAACCTAAATATAGAAAATCGAGAAGAATATTATTTTAGCTTCATTTATTGCAAATATTTTGGCTCACGCTAACATCAGAAGTGGGATTCGAACCAACGTTTAACTGCAAACGGAAAAGTTTTTTTTTTGTCGTGTTTTTTTTTGTTTTTGTTGGTTTTGTGTTTTATTTTTTCTCTCGTTTGGTTTAAAATGAATCAAAATACAGAAGATTCCCAAAATGCAATTCAAAATCCGGACGGATATCCGATGGACAAACGCACGATGCCGTTAATAGCAAATTTTTGATTGATGAATAATGGATTGAACAAATAAACGATTTAAAGAAACGAACTAAAATATCCGATTTCATTATGATATTGAAAGAGTGAGACGCTCTACGAGAAAATGAAAAATAAAGTTTTTCGATGGATGGAAACCATTTGATAGGAGTTGGAATAATTTGTGTATGACTTTTGAATAACGTTCCCCAAACAAGAAACATGGCACACGAAGCTAAACAAGGCAGCTAATATAGAAAGTTTAAACCTTGTTAGTTTATGTGAATACGGAATAGAGAAAATACGTAGTACCAACCTCAACTGGAATGGCAGAAAGTAATACGTTCCATTGGTGGAATGAATAACGATATTATTCGACAAAGAATACGAATAAATGTACCAAAGAATCAACAAGATCTTAAAGCTTTACTTCGACAATATGATAGCGAAATCAAAGATGATCATCGAAGAGTACCAAAACAACTCAAGCTAGATACTATGCAATCGTATGAGAAAAACGGAAATTATCAAAAAAATGTTTCAACTGTAAAAAAAAAATAGGTCATTCAAAGAAAGACTGTAAATATTCAGAAAACCCGAAGCATGCAATGAAAGAAATCTAAATTAAGAAGCAAAAGAAGTGTTATAATAGTAAAGAAATTCAACTTGTAGCTGAGGATTGCAAAATTGGCTTTGAGTCTACCGCCTTGCAAGCTCCTGGAAGAGAAGTCGATAGACAGTAGTTGTATTCCTGGCGTAGATGGCGTAAATCATGGGCTCCCAACCGGTGGTACGCGTACCCCTGGTGGTACGCGGGAACGTTTCAGGTGGTACGCGTAAGTGATGTGTGCAAGAGTGAAGATAAGTTCCATTACTCCTAATGTTGATATTTTAATCTTTAAAAAATCGTTAAAAACTCGCTATTCTAGCTCCAGTTTTTAAAAAATTTTTCCCAGGTGGTACGCAGGTGCAAAAAGGTTGGGAACCCCTGGCGTAGATTGATTGGTTGGAAGACGATTCGGCGTCCCGGATTGTGCGTTGTCATGGGAAATTATGGATTGAACTTGGCGTAGTTCTCAATGATGAGACCCCGAATTTGATATGTACTGGATAGTGATATAAGTGTGTTGTCAGGAATGGACGAAGAGTGGAAAGGTGGAGTCCCGAGCGTTGGATGATTTTTGTATATTGGCGAATGCATCGTAATCTTGGTTGTGATTGGCGCATTTTTGAAGTATCCGTATATTTGCTCTCGTAGAGAACAAAACTTCTAAACAGTCTATGGTTACTTTGGGTTTTTTGTTTAAACGAGCTGGCATCCAGGGGCAGTCATGACTGATAAAGCGGAAATTTTCACTTCATCGGAATTCGTTAATTGTTTTAAACGAGAAGATGTTGAATTGCACCTTAAAAATGTGGGAGTGCCCAGAGGTGGCGGACAGGTAAAATCAGTGATAAAAGTCTTGTCTGATCTAGTGAAAAGTGCGTTGAACAACAGAAAGGAGATTGAATGGTTTGCAATATTGACCGGAATTGAAGCAGTACTTAATGAAGGTAAAAGTTTGGCAACTTGATATACGTCAGATGCATTTATGTTCTGAGGGAAGAATCGCGCAAGCGGAAATAGGATTTGGCAACAGTAAGATTTGGAAAGCTAAGCGGGAGGTTTTTGGGACTAAGCAAAATTATAGAAATGCTGGCTAACGAACGTTGCGTATTTGGAGGTTGGAGAAACTAGTGAAAGAGGCTACTTATGAACAGTTGAGAGGCTGGTTTAACAGACAATTTTGAAGAAAATATGACTAGTGAAGCAATTTGATTCATTGCTTTTCTTTGGTAAGTACATTTATACTATAATGTACATTTTCACATATACAAAACAATACTGAAAGTAGCTGTTTACAGTACAGAAACGTAAAATTTTACTTTATAGTACAGAAATGTCAAAACCTCAATTGTTTTATGTGCAATCCTACTAAAATGTACACTTTGACATATATTTTTGACGTATTTTGTGAATTTTAAATATTTTATTGCTTAGCAACATACGTATTTCGTTAAATTATTATCGTAAATTTTTGCAGAAAATGTGCATTTCATTCCAATTACACATAAAATAGTTTATGCGCTTTATCCTTAAGGTGCCTTTTTGGCATTTGCGTGGTTATAGACTTCGTCTGCGCCTCAGTCTATAATTTTCCGCGCTCATGCCAAGAAGATGCACTTTCAGGACTTGGTGCATAAATAACTATTACGGACGGTAGAACCAAGTTATTTAAGGCGTTGCGGCCGAGTTATTTAAGGCGTTGCGGCCGAATTATTTAAGGCGTTGCGGCCGAGTTATTTAAGGCGTTGCGGCCGAATTATTTAAGGCGTTGCGGCCGAATTATTTAAGGCGTTGCGGCCGAATTATTTAAGGCGTTGCGGCCGAATTATTTAAGGCGTTGCGGCCGAGTTATTTAAGGCGTTGCGGCCGAATTATTTAAGGCGTTGCGGCCGAGTTATTTAAGGCGTTGCGGCCAAATTATTTAAGGCGTTGCGGCCGAATTATTTAAGGCGTTGCGGCCGAGTTATTTAAGGCGTTGCGGCCGAATTATTTAAGGCGTTGCGGCCGAATTATTTAAGGCGTTGCGGCCGAATTATTTAAGGCGTTGCGGCCGAGTTATTTATGGCGTTATTCAAAATTCAAAAAAAAAAAAAAAAAAAAATGTCACGGGGACGCGACAATTGCAGGAAGGCCGTGTTAGAATAAGTGAGGATTACTAAACCTGAACCCGGACCTGTATATGACGTTAATGAAATACTCTGCCCTGACTAATAATTTTAAATAAATGCGTTGAGTAAGTAATACCAACCTAATTTGGTATTATTAGGTTGGTAATCAACTATAACAGTATTACTATATAAAAACACAGTTTATCATAGAGGTGTGAAGACAGTAGAAGAACCTAAATATAGAAAATCGAGAAGAATATTATTTTAGCTTCATTTATTGCAAATATTTTGGCTCACGCTAACATATATATATTTTTAAGATGAATCCATTTTATTTTATAAAATAATTTATTGATGACTTAAAAAAATTACAAAAATTTCAATAAACATACATAAACTTTTAAATAAAATACAAAACTAATAAGTTACATAAACAAAAAAGTTTATTTTATAAATATAAAATTTTATTTTTTTGATGCATTGATCCGGTTGCTGCAAATAATCTTTCGTGGTTGTTTGTATTTGTTTTAGAGTCATTGTGTTGCCATATTGTTTTATCCTCAACTCCTTCGACGAAATTATTTATAGGCGAATCTTTAACAGCTCTTTTACCATTTCGGCCAATCCAGTTGCATAGATATTGGAGGTCGTTGGTCATGATTTTTTTCCAAATCAATCGTATGCATTGATCCCCCGTAGTTCCTCCTATGTAGCGTAATCGTCTTTCAACATTATTTTTAAAATCAGCAATTTTTAAATTGTCTTCGAAATCGGATAACTCCTTCAAAGATTTGATCGGGAAACATTCTTCAACTCCCAAATCAACACTTGAATTTTCGTTAATTAATTTTCATTAAGAGTTCATTCTGAAATTTTTTTATCAAATTTTGACACAGTTTTCCATTGTCCCAGGGGCAAATTCCGTCTTTAAGCCAGAACTGTGGAACAACTTACACTGTAGGATTCGGTAAATTGCACTAATATATATATATTTCTTCTTGTTGATTACTGTCTTGAATCGATTGTAGCCTTTTAATAATATTTTTGTTTATAATGTGATATGATTTTTGATTATAACTTATCAAAGTTTTTGCTTATATAGTTTTTCATATTATTCAATATAGATAATCCGTACGATTATCGTTATATAATCCGTTAATATAGATAATCCGTACGATTATCTATATTAACGGATTATCCGTATCAACGGATTATTGCAATAACTATCACTATATAAAGGACTGGATATGTACTTAATAATATTTATATATTTAAATGTTTATAATTATTATATAATTTAAAATATAAAATTACTATGGTATCAAAAATAGAAAAAAAATTTAAATTGTGCAATATAATAATATTTATATATTTAAATATTTATAATTATTACATAATTTAAAATATAAAATTACTGTGGTGCCAAAAATATGTAAAAGTTTTGAATTGTGCATTATAATAATATTTTATATTGAAATATTTATAATTATTGCATAATTTAAAGTACAAACTTATTGTGTTCAAGAAAGCATATATAATTTATATAGTTTTTTGTGTATAATATTTTATAAATTGTAAAATATATAATAATTACATAGGTTTGTATATAAATTTATTTATAAACCAAAATCATATATATATTATAAATTTTTACTTATATAATATTTATATCATGTATAAGTTACAATAATTATATAAGTTTTACTTATACATTAAAAACTTATAAAAAATGTTGACTGGGTAATTTTAATAAAATATTAAAAATAATTCCGTATTTAGAGGAATATTTTTAGTGGAAAGGGTATAAAATAGAGCCAAGCGGTGTGAGTACAATAGAGTGATACAGTACAGTAGGGTGAGGGGTACACTACCTTTAAAAAACTTTATTAACTATCTTTGTTCCGCAGGTACATATAATATGGGTAGTAAGCAGGTAGTAATCCATAACTTTTTAACTAGACTGTAGGGAAAGAACTACCTTAAAGGACGGCCTCTTACTAAAGGATCCTTTATAATTACAGAATAGGTTTAGCCTTTACGTAAAGGCATCCTTTCCGTAAAGATCCTTTAAGAGTTAGAGAATACGACCCTAAATAGTATCATATCGAAAGCAGTTTCAATATAATTGTTCCAACCATGAAGCTAACTTATTATTACTTAACCTTTGCCATTCTATTTGTTGTAATGGCGACTGCAGCATCGGAAGGGAAAGTTGGTGGTAAGTAGATTTACGATTAAAAATATTATTTTATTCTTTAATATGTAACATATAGTAAGTGCAATATTTCCACTACTTACTGAATAAGTTGTGTTTATGTAATTTGTTTTAATAGCATTACAAAAATTTAAATAATTGCTAGCATTACTATGGCGCGCCGTTTTACTTTTTATTACAAAATTTAAATTGTATATCGTTTAAATAACGAACGTTTTAATTGTAATAATTTAAACATTTGTTGAAATTTTGTGTTGCAATGAAAACGATTGTTTAAAAATATCTGTCTATTTAATGCAATTGTTGAGTTATTTCATTTGTTGAAATTGTGCACTTTTAAAATTAAAAATTTAATTTTGTATTTTTCAAACGACAATTGCTTTAATTATAATGATTTAAACGTTTGTTAAATATTTTTTTTTGTATTTAAACAATTGAGGAGGTCGCGTGCAAAACCGGTTAAATCCATATTTTACCAAAATAGAGTAAAACATGTTTTCTATATAAACTTTGTGCCCTCTACAAGATTCTGAAGTTATTTTTGAGAAAAATCGATTACATCTTGCTTAAAAAGCCTATCAAATTTGGTGTTTTGAGGCAAAATCGGTTATATCTCAAATTTGATAAAGATGAAGAACAGATAATGAGACGGATAGAGGAGGGACGAGCTGAGTCTGATGATGATAGTCCATTTGTGATTGTCTTTAATTTTTTTAAAATTTTTCTCTAATTTTTTTTCTAAATTTATAAAAAAATTTGAGTTTTTTTTTCAAGTTCTTGTTTTTTTATGTACTTTGTAAAGCGTTTTATTAATCTAATTTGTGTTTAAAAAAAGAATAAATTTATTTTTTAAAAGAATTTATTAATTTGCGTGCAAAACCGGTTATATCCATTTGTTTTTTTACTTTTGGGTGAAAACCTTTGGACAATTTATAAAAATTATTCTAGATATATCATGCGCAACCCTAATCCCAACAACTCCACGTTAGAACTGTTCAATTATTCCTTTTGGGCCAGAAGAAAAACGTCTTTTTGCTTTCCTGAACATTTTACAAGAATGGATTTAAACGGTTATGCACGCGACCTCCTCAATTGTTAAAAGAAATATGTCCATTTAATACAATTGTTGAATTTCTTATTTGTGGAATTTTTACGTTATAATTTAAACTTTACAACAAAAATTGCATTTAATGCAATACAATTTTAAACGTTACACTGAAAATTATCGACAATTGCTTTTATACGTCTCTCGTATCGGTGGATATATTTTGAACTTCACTTGAAATGATTAGGCAACAATGGGAAAGATTGAAAAATTCAAGTTTTTAACAAGTGGTATGGGTTGCCTATATGTAATACGTAACTTTCATTATTTTAAAATTTTTAAAAATAACTAATTTTTGAACCAATTTATGTTTAGCATAAAGATATATTTTTTATACTAACAGTCTGGTGTATATCAAATACGGATAGGAAAAAAAAACCACCTCATTATCATTTCCCTAGTAAAGTCTTCTTAGTCAGGAAGATCGCCAACATCCGGTTCGGATAGGCACTTGATTGGTACTTAATAAGGAAAAATTACTGATAATAAAAAATAAGAAAACGCGCAAAATTTAACAAAGTAAATTTAAAATCAAAATATTAATTTTAAATTAATAAAATTAGATTAAATGTACAATTTTCTTTTATTTATTTTATAATTAATAATAATTATAAATAATAATAAATAATTCAAATATACCTATTTGATTTATACTTTTGTACCTCGTTCGTACTTGTTTGTTTATATTTTATTTTTGTCTGTATCAAAACAGTTTTCTTTGAGATATTCAAGAAAAACATTACCTACATTTACACCTATTAAAATAATTATAATTTAAACTTTCTGAAATTTGTTCTTGACGTGTTTTTTTTTCATGGAGATGATTATACTTCGCAAACGGAAAACACGGTATATCTAAAATATACAATTCTTCACCGTTAAGTACTATACCTAAAATGGGGTATTCCAAAAAGGTATAAAACCCAAATCCCAAAGAATTCCTTTTTCTAACCTTTATTTAAAGTTCTAGCAATAGCGGTCGACTTAAAAATTCTAAAGGCCTAAACAGAATGAACGCGAAACCAACGCGACTAACGTCCGTCAAAAGTTAAATGTATGTAGTTGCAATACGTTCGAACAGAATGAACGCTCGCAACGCGATCCCAACCACGGTGTATAATAAGATAGGTGAGCTTACGGCCTATGCCTACATCGCAAATTTGTGGGTCTCGAGCGTGGTCAGTGTGCGAGAGAGACGAAGCTACATGAGATAGACGAAGTGCCTCTTGCGAAAGCACGTAATGCATATGTGCTTATAGGATAACAGTGCATTTTGTTGCATTGAAGTCTAATTCTTCTCGATACAATCGGTTTTTTGTTAATTTTTGGCAATGCCTCGAAGGTACTCTTTTGCGCCTAACTGTAATAGTGGGTACAAAAGTAATACGGAAAAAGTATCGTTGTTTAAAGTGCCCAAAAACAAATTAAAAAAGTGGAGTGCTGTGATTCCCCGTGCGGACAAACAATTGACGATAAATAACGTTTTGTCATAGTATAATAGAATCATAAAGTAGCGACACTCTCTGTTGATTTCATTGTTGTCGGCTGTTCTAAAAATTTAAAAATAAGGAGTTTTGCTTCTTCTGAAGTACCCTAGAGGGCGCCCACAAAACGGCTATATAACAGTCACTAGATAGATACAGTACCGCAACGTCCGGCCATTTTGGGTCCAAAATAATGCTTTCTCTCTCTCGCACTCATTGGCTGATGATAGAGAGTGCGAGAGAGAAAGCGCTATTTTGGACCCAAAATGGCCGGACGTTGCGGTACTGTATCTATCTAGTGACTGTAGGCTATATTTGACAAGTTGTTTGTAAATTCAAACCTATATTTATTTGACGTTTTAATCGCATTTTCAAACTTGGAAGGAAAGCAAAGTTTATTATTCATTATTTGAAATATTATTTTAAAAACATTACTTAAATGTGTTTTTGGTGAAAGCATTCTTTCAAACAGGTACTTAATTAAAAGTTTTTTTTGTCTATTCTAGAGCCCCATTAGTTGATAAATATTTTTTAGCGATTTTGTTTTAGTTTCTTTGTGCATTACACAATTGGATCAATTACTCTCTTCACGTCATTAAGATTTAAAGCTATCTATATTAAGTTTGTCAATACCGAATGATAATTTTAAACATATATTTCAAAAACTTTAAGTAAAGTGTGTAGTGCAGTTTATTATTCCTACAATTGATTTTACATTGAGAAGTTTACATTTGGCAGTTTTGTACATTTCATCTGCAAAATTCACTGCACATTCTGCACACTGCACATTCGAAGGTACGAATTATGAAGACGCTCCATTTTCATCCTTATAAAATTGGAATCACAGAATTTCACCCACTGCTTATTTACATCTTTCGAAAATTTGTGAAGTGTAATGCCCATTCCATTTTTACAATAACGAACATAACACAACGATTGATAACTCATGTTTTCTAAAAATATTTTTACTGGTCACAAAAATTTAAATATTCACACTGTTTGTTCGCGTTTGAGCTTTGATTTTTTTCTTCATTTACTTTTAGTGAAATAATCTTCTGAAAGCTCAATAAATAATTTAATTGAATTTTTAATTTTGTATGTCAATTCTTTCCAAAGAGCTCTAAAATGCAATTGAATTGGCCTGCGACATCTGTGAACTCTTTTACAAACCAAAATTTCTTTCAGAAAGTTGGAACATAAAAAATGCTCGACTTTCCCTACTTGTAGATTCTATATACTCTGGTTTTGTGCGAGAAACACTGTTTAAAAGAAGATGTGATCCGTCAAGTAATCACAGAAACTTATTCGGTAAGTTGTATACAGTAGAATCCGCTTATAATAACATCGAAGGGAAGTGACAAACAAGTCATACTAAGCGGACGTCATACAAAGCATAGTCTTAGAAAATAAACAACTTCCTATTTTTATTAGATATTTAGTTTAATAGAGAAAAAAACTACAAATTGTGTGTATCTATTAATAAGAAAGAAACATGAATTGACACAAAGCAAGCATATTAAAAACAGAATCACCGAGAATCAAAACAAAAATGAGCCTAGCACCAAAGATCGTTGCAGGGAAAAGAATGTTGGTCACATGATTTCTTAAAAACTTTTCTGAAAATGCATGTAATTCAACCAATTTTTTTCACAAGCAAGATGAAAGAATTGTCCTGGATGTGATCTACTTTAAGTACTTCTGCTAATAACGGTAACGATTACAAAAATTACGATATGGCTATTTTTGTTATCTAAAAAATAGAGTAACTTTGCAGCAAAATTTTCAATATTTCTAATCATTTGATTGTAATAAAAATTATATCACGTCTAAGAGCTAAGTTTTATCTTTAAAATGATTACAAAATAATTCTCTAAAAGTTTGAATTTTTGCACTTGTAGTAAATACAAATGAGCGAGCTGTCCCATATGATTACATAGGTAGGACGGCAGCTTTAGAACCAACCGCGGCACTCATTCTATCCTTGTTTAACATAGTCGACCACGTTCGAGGACCATGCGACAAGCGCTCGTAAGCCCACCTATCTTATTATACACCGTGGTCCGGATAACATCATAAGAAATCAGATCGATTTTATTATAATAAACAACCGTTTCCGAAACGCGGTAAAAAGCGTTAAAACATATCCGGGTGCCGACATAAACTTAGATTACAACCCTCTAATTGCCGACATCCGACTAAAACTAAAAAAAATTACGCAATATAAAGAAATAAGAAAAATTGATATTGATAAGCTGAAAGATGAAAATATCAGGATCGCATGCGCTAATAAAATTAACAACGACATACGTAAAATTGCATACATCAATCAAACAGGAAAAGAAATGTGGACCAAACTCAAAAATACTATCGAAGAGGCTGCAAAAGAACAACTGGGTTTTTATAAAAGACTTAAAAAGAAGGATTGGATGACCGATGAAATATTAGCACTGATGGAAGACAGAAGACAGTACAAGAACACATCACAGTACTATAGCAAAAATAAGATAGTGCGAAAAAAAAATAAAAGAAGCGAAGGAGGCGTGGCTCTAGAATAAATGTGATGAAATAGAATATCTCGAAAGTAAACACGACAACTTCAAGTTACACAAAAAAATAAAAGAAATGACATACACTGGTCGACAACGAACTACTGCTAAACTAGTGGATGAAAACAACAGAGTCGTGATGGAGGAAAAGCGTCAAACAAATATCTGGAAGGCATATATAAAGAAACTCTACAATGACAACAGAACAACATCTCTTGATGCAAATGTAGTACAGTTACATAGACCACAGATATTAACAGACGAACTAAGAAAAGCTATTAATCAATCAAAAAATGACAAAGCAGTGGGTCCGGACAATATAGGGGTAGAGCTTATTAAAATGATAGACTTAGACTCAGACGACACTCTGCTAAATCTTTTCAACCAAATATATAACACCGGAAACTTACCAAAAGGCTGGCTTCGATCAACCTTCATCACATTACCAAAAAAGGCTAATGCAAAACGTTGCAGCGATTATAGTCTTATAAGTCTAACGAACCACTCATTAAAGCTTTTTTTAAAAATAATGCATAATCGCTTATGGAGAAAGATTGATCAGGACATAGGTGAGACTCAGTTCAAATTCAGAAATGGAATGGGAACTAGAGAAGCACTGTTTGCTATAGGAGTTCTTGTACAGAAATGTCTTGATCAGCAGAGGACAGTCTATATTTGTTTTATCGATTATGAGAAAGCGTTCGATAACGTGAAACATGACGTACTTGTAGAACTTTTGAATCAGAAAGGAATCGACAGCAAAGACCTCCGCATCATTGAGAATCTGTACTGGAATCAGACGGCGCATCTAAAGGTGGGTCGTCAAATAACTAAAGATATTGAAATACAGAAAGGAGTGAGACAAGGCTGTATTGTGTCACCATTGCTATTTAACCTTTATTCTGCATATATATTTAAAAAAGCACTGGAAGACGTAGATAAAGGGATTCAAATAAATGACAAATGGCTTAATAACATACGATATGCAGACGACACTATCATTATGGCTGACAACCCGTCTGATCTTCAGTACTTTCTAGATAAAGTTAACACGGCAAGCAACGAGTTTGGTCTCCACATGAATATCAGTAAAACAAAGATAATGGTCATCAGTAAAGCTGAAACTCAGGATACTCCAATTACTGTCAATGGCAGTCAAGTCGAAAAAGTGACAAGTTTAAATACCTGGGATGTTTACTAACAGAAAACTGGGACCCTGATAAAGAAATACGAAAAAGGATTGAAATGGAACGAGGCGCTTTCCAAAAAATGAAGCAGCTCCTGTGCAATCGCAATCTATCACTGAAAACGCGTTGCCGTGCGGTGAATTGTTACATAATTCCGGTTTTGTTATATGGCGTAGAGGCGTGGACACTGAAAGTGTCCTCAGTTAACAAGCTCAAGGCGTTTGAAATGTGGTTATACCGTAGGATGCTTCAAATGTCATGGATAGAAAGAGTCTCCAACGAAGAAGTACTTCGCCGCATGAACAAGAAACGTCAATTGCTTACCATGATTGAAAAGAGAAAAGCGGCATATTTTGGACACATATTCAGAAGCGAGACGTATGCCCTTCTACAGCTTATAATGGAGGGCAAGATCACAGGTAAACGAGGGCTTAGGCGAAAGCGATTTTCATGGTTGCGAAACTTGCGGCAGTGGTTTGGAATACATAGTGCCGCGGAGCTGATACGCATGGCACAAGACAAAGAGGAGTTTCAAATGATGATCGCTAACCTCCGATAGGGGACGGCACCTTAAGAAGAAAGAACGGTTTGCCGTTGCCTTCCGAGTGAAGACGGTCAGAATAGTATTCCTACTTCACCCGGAGTCGAACCGAGTTTTCTGTATTAGCAGTCTGTGCGCTTAATCGCTATGCTAACGACCGCCTCTATAAACCTATACTACTTATCAATTCACGTATTAAAATTATAATTATTGCCTCACAAGTAATTTACTATAATAATATTTTGTATCAGAAACTTTACCCACCCGCTAAACTTCATACTATAACCGTTAAAATATTGCATTATTTTTGGAATTTTGGCATAGATTCCAGAGATTTCCGCTATTTCTAAATATTACTGGAATATTTATAATTTAAATTTGTTGCTTTAGAAAAATCAAAGTAAAAAATAACGTTTTTGTCAATTATTAACAATTGATTAATTTTTAATTTTGCTTTATCCTTTCGGCCAATTAATTATATTTTGATTTTGTTTAATTAATTTTAAAAAAATAATTTTAATTCCCAAAACTTAAAATGTAATGCCAAAAGGCGTACCTGTACGTCTCTACCAAATGTTGCAGTAAATATTGCAGGAATCTTTAATTTATATGCCCTTTAGATTTATTACGGGTTTGTGTAGCTGAATTGACAAGGAAACCACTTCTAGAATTTGAAGTATAATTAATTTTTTAATTTTAAAATTAAGTTACACTACAACTTACTCTAAACCTACATAATTAAAAAAGTAAACCACTCCATAAGGGTACAATGTACTATGACAACGATACGCTCTTCCCTACTAACAGTTATTAATAGAGTGCGGATTTGTAGCTTTTACGCTACATATAAATATAGGTAGCAGAAGTCTAATTGTTGAAAATGTCCACGAATTAGACAAAAATAAGGCATTAGGCACTATGTTTTTTATGCCAATTTTGCTATTTTTGGGTTTTTATGCTTAATTTTTTTAATATGCTACTTTATGCTATTTTGGTACTTTTTATGCTTCTTTTGATGTTATTTTGAATAGTATTGGTTTAAACCGGTAATAAAAAATTTTAAAACCAAAATCAGTGAAGTTCCTGGTGCAATTGGGGAAGTTGTGAAAATTAAGTTTAATATGAAGTTATGGTAAAAAATAAAGGGTTTATTAAATTACAAAACATTTCAAAGGTTTTAACTAGAGAACTATTAAAGATTTGGATATGAATGTCCAGCCTTTAGATACACCAATGTTTAACACGTTGAATGCCATGGGGGTCACCGGTGACCGGCGAAGCCAAGATTATTACGAACACATAAAAAGCTATATATATATATATATATATAGAATAAATAAAATAACAGTGCCTTTCAGCACCGTGAAGGTCGCCGGTGACCTCAGTGAATTAAATGCGTCATGAATGATTACAAAAATTAACTGTTACATATTGTAAATAATACTTCATCACAATATGAAGCACATACTGAGAAATTCAGTGTGGCCAGACGGACAAATCCTATCAAATTACCGTGGCATTCAACGTGTTAAATACGCTCCCATAACCAGCGTTGACGTAGAAAGAAGTTTTTCGGCCTACAAGAACGTTTTTAGTGATAGACGAAAAAATTTTAAAACTGATAATTTAGAACAATACTTAATTATAAATTGTTACCAAAATTATTACATATAAAAATCATTTTTTATTTTTATGTTTATAATATACTTTTAAATATTTTGTGCTATTATTTTAATATTTTTATGCTATTTTTGAGTATTTTTATGCTTTTTTATGCTATTTTTATGCTTTTTTTATGTTTTTTTTAAGCGCTATTTTTCGAAATTTTTATGTCACAAAGTCCGCACTCTAGTTATTAATATTCATCATCACAACTATAACTTTGTGTTCTAATGATACATTTTTTTTGATAATTTATAAATAATCTAATTGCTTTGAGTTATTATCTACCTTATCTTTCAAAGTCATCGGCTTGACGTATTTGTAGTAAACCGCCCTTGTTAATTTAATTAGAAATACAAATTTTTACTTATAATACCACAAGTAGTCAAAGTTATGTTGACTATTTTTGAGGTGGTACACGAATATTTATTGCTCTTTTGTTTGAATTATACGAATGCGTTAGCACAAGGTACTAGTCTTTGTGCTTTGGAAGACACGTTAAGCTGGTGGTTTTTCTAGGTTAATGAATTGCCAACATTAACATAAAGACTAGGGTTTACAAGTACATCTGAAGACCAGCCTAGCAAGCTATCTATCGGATGTTGCACAATTATAACCTCAAAGCTACTTGTTACTAAGTGCACTCCTGTGCACCTAATACACATGGTAAACAAGACATGGTTCTAATTAGAAAGAAGAAGAAAATAAAAAAAACATACATATTTGATTGACATTGTTATTTTGTTATAACGGATGTAATATTTAATTTTCATATGACAATACTAATTATGATTTACAATTTTAAGTACCTATTTTGATTTTATAATTCAGTATTTAATTACTTTTAATTATAATTCCAGTCTATATGTTTAAATTAAGGAAATATCGTCATTACGGTTCAGAAGTTACACAACTTTAATTGGCTCTTTTGGCTAAAAATAAAAATAAATAAAATTATTTTAAATTTAATTTTTGTTTGTACTGTAGTATTTTTATTTATTTTTTTTAATTGGCTCATCTAATAATTAAATTGATTTCCGGATCGCGTAAATTTTAAAATTAAAAAAATCACCGATATTTACTTTTGACGTCGCATTTAAATTTAGGTTATAAATTATGTAAAAACTCTGATTTTTCAGTGCGGCATCTAATAACAAATTCTTCAAATAAACGCGACATCCATGACGAATCTTTGAGTACTGCAACGCGGGATAAGCCCACAAGTACCATAATGACCGCATGTGAACAAATTACAATTCAGCAAATTTAACTTTTTCTGACTAAACGACATAAAAACTAAACATAGCATAAGTAAATTTGAGAGCAAAAAGAAATTTTCACCCCTTCATACCAAGATGGCGGCGCAAGCGGCATGCGGCACCTCTTCAATTTTTTATAACTTACCTGACTGAACAATCATGCTAAGTATAAACTTTCCTATACCTTTTGCAAGGTAAAAGTACTTATAGACTGGGCTATCTTTCAAATCTGTTTTCTAATTTATTTACAGTTTTCTTTAGCGTGTTTACATAAAAACGTCCTGGAAATAATCGACATAAATCACAAATTTTTATTAGAGATCTTCTTCTTTATTAATAATATCCATCCATTATTAATTTTGTCACAAAGCGCAATTTTTGATGATCCAGGATGATGGATAGATACAAAAAAATTAATAAAAAAATTCAATTGTTTGTGCACGAACATAATCACAATAGAAACCCATAAAATAAATATACAAATTACTCCTACCTCTGTAGAGCTTCTCCTGATCGACATCACTTTTCGCAAAAATTCACATGATTTGTCACTACTTTCAGCTTAATTTAGTTTAGACTTTTTGGAAACAACACTAAAAACACGTTGGGCTTGTTCAAATGGCCCAACCTTAAATAGATAAAGGTTAAAATGTTTGAATTTTATTATGGCTAAATTAGATTTGTTGCTAATATTGCAGGATATCATTCCACTACATTGCTAGCTTTGCTAATGTTTGTTTACTTTGTTTTACAATTAATTTTCACTTTTCAGATAATTTAAAAGTACTTTATAAAGTTTTTTATGATAATAACTTATACAATGAAATTAAAGCACAAATTCGACAAGTAAACTTTTATTTCTAATTACTAGGTTGTTCACTCGTGGACATATAAATGAATATTAAAACTAAGCTAAAGACTTAAAAGTTACCATTAGTTGACCAACGAATGTCCACCCTGACAACCCGGAAATATAAATTATTTCCTTTGAATGGTTAACTTTCTTCTCTTGACGTAACTACATAATAATGCTTTTGGTGTTCTGGGAGTGCAACCACCTTTTTTTTTTATAAAATCAAAATTAATTAAACGTTAAATAAAAACTGACTGAATTCAGAATTCAATATCCAAAGAGCGTAAATTAGTGGAATGAATTATTTGGGTGGTGATTTTGTGCGCGACTCATGCCCCAAATAGCCAGAATACTTTCAGAATATTTGGTATGTACTTTAGAAATTTTTTAGTATTTGCACTGATTTATTACTTTGGTGTTCAGATGATTTTCTTTTTATAATTATCAAGTTAAAATTAATGTCGAGTTTTATTTAAATCATTTTTCTACTTGATTATATATAATAAATATAAATAATTTGTAAAAGTAAAATAGTATATATTTTTTGAGCACTTTCCTCAATTTCAATTAAAAGTAAAATTCAAACAATCCAAATGTTTTTCAATAAGTGAAAGATGAAAATTAAGAAGTTTTATCAATGTTAGCAACTCGTACAAAACTCATCTATTAAAGAATAACACCATACTAGTTTTAATTAAAAAAAGTGTATTTACAATTTACAGGTAGATTTGTTATCAAAACTTAAAAGTAAACTTTGTATTTTAAGAAAATACTATTATATTATTTATAAATATTTATTATAAGTTTTTAGTAGTTGCCTATAATTGTAAAATAAAATGCAGTTATAACATGGAATAATAAAAGAAAAACAAAATAATACGTACTTCCATACGTTTTTATACAGTTATCATTGTAGCTTCTGTGAAAATATTATATAAGTTCCTGGGAATCCCTTTATTAATAATGGAATCTTTACATTTTTAAAACAAAATTCTATTGTATAGCATATTTTAAATCTTAATTATTCAATTATTTTTAAGATGAAGTAGGATATTAGTCATACATATTAAAATCTGTGATATTAGGTACATTACAGTAATTAGTATGTATAAATTTAGGATAAATTGCAATTTAAATTTAACAATTTTTTAATAATTTATCTCTCGAGAAGGAAAACTACATTGTCATCAGTAAAATATGTTTTTCTTATAGATTTTCTAAACCTCCCTTTCTACAATACAATAAATATAAATAACAGCATACTAATAAATTATTGTTATATTATGTAGTTCATGGAATTCATAATTATCTTTTTATATACAATGTAACTTTGATAACTCAAAGTTCAATGTGTCACAAAAAATATAATACTATCCATTTTCTTAAAATTATTTTACATGATAAAAATCACCTAATGACTTTAAAATTTTCTATTAGCTGATAACTTTCTAATACCCTTTTACTTGATTGATCGAAAATGAAAATCAACATTATAGCTCTGAACGAATAGATGGCGTATCTATCATATCATATATTATTATATCATATTCTGTCATATCATTTGAAGATCACCGGTTCAGAAGAACCAAGTCATAAAGTAATTTACTCTTGTAAATCAAAATATATCGTTCAAAAAGTGTTGCTAACATTGTTTCTACATTAATTAAAAAACTGAAACTATATTAACAATGTAAAATTTAAATAAAGTAGTAAATATATTTTGGGTTATTAACTTGTGAAAATATACAATGAATAACTTTAATAAAAATGGGTTATTTGGTGACTCGACTTTTTCTGAATCGCTACCCTTCATATCATATTATCATATTATATTTTATTGTATTATATATTTATACAATAATTGATATATTTTAATTAAATTTAAATAAACAAAAAGAAATAATTTATTACCTATATCACATGTTTTTTCTTATATTAAAGTGTTTAAAAACAAAATATCATGAATAATAAAAGAAATGCAAATTTAATTTCATGTTATGTAAATTTTATACTAATAAGTGCATTTAGTCATTTATCCTGTATTTTAATTTAATTTCCCATAAAAGCTCTCAGAGTAGAAATAAACATATCTGCTACTTGGGCTCCTGCTTTAATAACTTGTTGACCAATTTCTGTAATCGTTCCCAAGAGTTGAAAACCATTATCAACGGGAGGATTAAAAGTTGGTTGATAAATTCTTCTTATGATTGTAGATGAAGATAATGGAACTTCTGTTGTTACTAGATTTGGGGTTGGTTGTAAAGGTTTAAGTGTTCCAGCTATATTGTTTTCAAAATCATCATCACCAATTGAGTTACCATTATTTCCTGATTCTGTTAAGATGACCCGGAATTTGTCACCTGTCGGATCGTAGAAATCACATAATTCCTTCCATGAATTTGAATACTCAGTTTGTAGACGTGTGATAGCTCTTTTTGCAAGAAATTTTTGTTTATCTGTACATCGACCACAATGTGTTGTAAGTACTTCAGGAAGAATACCTAAAAGAATTGTTTTATTTTATTTTTTGTTTAAAGACAGCTTTAGTAAAAAAATATAGGGTATAATTTAAAAAAATTAAATTAAATTATTAGATGTACAACGTAATTTTTGGAGATTAATTGTAAAATAACGTGCAGAAAGATAAATAAAAACAACGTTTTGTATTTTTTGTTGTTATTTTTATTTAATTGATACTTTACCTCCTTTACATGTAAAAAATTTAAAAAAAAATGATAACATACGATTATGTATTAATTATTGTTTAGAATAAAGCAAAACCTTGAGATAAGTAAATTTATAAATTTATTAAAGAATTAAATATGTAAATTTATAGGTCGACTACTTATTGTTAGTTATTGAAGTTACGATCGACTTCAAGCTTTTAAGGCAAAAGATTTACCTAAATAAAATTTTGAAGATACAAATTTTTATAATATTATTAATAATTAACTTTTAAAAGTTATTGAGTTAACTGATAGTAATAGTCTGAATTATAATATAACTTTTCAACTTAAAAGCTTATGCATTTTAGTATAAAACTAATGTTATTAATTATAAGAAAGTACCTATTATCTTTCCTCAGTCTTTTCCAAACTTTATATTATTATGTACTATGTCATGTTAATAATATTATACGATATCTATTAATATTAACTACCCACTCCATTTATTAGTATTTACGTAGTTATAACTTTATTTACAGTTTATGTAAATACACATTGTCTATGTTTATTTGTATGTAGTATATTATACACATTATATAATATGTAACTTTTAATAGTTATATTCCGAGGATAGAAAGAAGAGGAGAAAATTGTATTTTTACAGAGATTTAAATTTTATTGTCATATTTTTGCTATTTGAAGTAAAATACTTAAAATAAGCTAAAGAAATTTTTATTTACGACAATAAAATAGATATTTTGTACAATTTTGTACAATAAAATCATAAAATCAAATTTTACTTTTTAAATTGTTCAGTATTAAAATCATAATTTATCTATAATCTTTTCAGCACTATCATTGTCTGTAATATCTAATAAAACAGTTTGTAATTTACATAATACGGTACTGAAGTTTTTCTTCATCAATTATTATTATTACTATACTTATGTAGGTTGTGATTAAGACTTTAACAAGTGCTTAGGTGCAAATATAAAAAAAAAGTATGTCATGGATTAAAATAATAAAATATATTTTATTTGCCTAGGCTTCATTATATTTCAGAAATTGGACAAAATATCTAAAATATTAGATAAAAATTCTTGCATATTACAATTAATGCAAATAAATCAGAATAATTAAAAATTAAATACTCACAATAACTCTCTTGATTGTGAGTTTTTAATTTTTAAATATCTAAAAGATTAGATATAGAATTTGCGTACTTTTATAGAAACCAATCGTGATTTTAATAGGTATATCTTATGATTCTTCGTGTTTTGTTACTTGCTCTATTTTTAAACTTGAATATACCCAAGTTGCAGGTACAAAAAGTGAAGAATAAATAATTCGCATTGTAATAAATCTTTAAACATCAGTTAAATAAATAACAAACAAATAAATTATAAAAATAAATATAAACATCTTTATGGCTTCGCAACAACGCTTCAAAATACCTATTTTTATTTGAATAATGAATGAGCGGAAGTTAAGATTTTCTCTAAATAAGATAAAAAAGCATAAAAACCAAATACTTCGTATACAGTGTGTTCACCAATAGTGGTAGTAACAGTAAATAATTCTTATATCTTACTAGATACAAATCAGAGATTTGAATAGTTTTTGATTCAATTCAGAATTTACTATCGGAAACTTTCTGAGTTATTTTTTTATATTTCAATCTAAACCGAAACTAAACATAAAATTTTTTTTTAAATGACATGTTTTTTTTAACGTTTTTGCAATTTGCAATTTTTTCTCTATAAATACATGTAAAATTTTCATAAGGTTATATAAGAAAATATTCGAGAAAACACAAGATTTAAACAAACAATAATAATTTATTAGTTATTTATTTACACATAAGTATGTAGAGTGCTATGAAAAATAAAACATCATTATATGAGATATACCCCCCTATTCTGTAACTTTTCGTTATCGTTCGTTATCGTTATGAAATCGTTAAGACCCGTAAAGTTTGGTTTCTACCATGGACTTAGAAAGATAGGACCCGCAACTCCCTACCTGAAAGCTTAAAATTTGCGAGCTCTTAACCGTATGGGTTCATCACTTCTACCGCTAGGATCGCTGAATTCCTGTTCCAAAAATACGATTTAAATTCAAATTGAAAATTATTAATTTAACCAATATATGAAAATAAAACATTAAAGATTGAAAATATATTATATATTAAAAACAGTAATGCATTTTTCATACATGTACGTGCACTTTTATTCAAACTACAAAGGATTAAGTTCGGTAAAAAAATTGGACAGCTGTCAACAACGCGCATGCTTGGAATACTGATAAAAATTAAAAGAAATTGTTTTTTAAATAATCGAAATTATATTATTACTTATTAAATAACGTATTTTATTATTTAAAAAAACTTTATATGTATGAAAAAGTAAGTTTTGTAATGAAAATAATTTGAAAATAAAATATTCAAATGAATATTTTGGAACAGGAATTCAGCGATCCTAGCGGTAGAAGTGATGAATCCATACGGTTAAGAGCTCGCCATTTTAATCTTAGTTGCTAGTCCTATCTTTCTAAGTCCATGGTTTCTACATACCATTACATTACTATTTAATGCAATTCTGAGTGTAAACCAAACTTTAAGGTTCTTAACGATTTCATAACGATAACGAACGATAACGAAAAGTTACAGAATAGGGGTGATAACATCATTAGACGTTTTATATGAAGTCATTTAAAAACGGTAGTTTACATAAATTTAGAAGATTTAAAAAACAAAATTATTGTAAAATACAAAATTATATAATGTTTACTACCGGTTGAGTTTGAAGTATAAAAAATGTGCCTCAGCATTTTCGGATAGTAAATTTCAAGTTGAATAAAAAAGTATTTAAGGGCTTACGTACAGTCATGAATTCTAAAAAACTCGTTTTTTTTTGTTTTTTTATATAAAAGTACAACATCTCAGAAATATTATGTGAAAGTTTCAAGTCCATCGGAGTAAAACTCGCAAAGATATAAGCTAATAAAAGTAACAATTATAATGAAACTTATATCAAACGGAAAACTTCAGACGTGTTTAACTCAAAACTACATTTTAAAAGTCCGTGCGTAAGATAACTCAAAAACTACTTTCGCAATCATGATGAAATTTCACACACATGTTAAATATAAATATTTCTCAAGACTGAACGATTAATATTTTTAATTTTTCAATTTAATCTTTGTCTACAAGCAATTATAGGCAAATTTTTTGGCTAAAAATCGTAAATTTTTTTTCAACACCTTCCCAAAAGTGGAAATTTTTATATTTTTCAAAATGGATTCGTTCAGTTTTGAGATTAACTAATATGTTAACCAAATATTTTTACTTTTTTGATTTCAGATAATCCTGTGACCTTACGCACCGCAAATCATCTTTTTTTTTAAGCGTGTACGAAAAACTGCTACCAGCTGATTAATTGTACACGTTTTTTTAAAACTAAATTTCATAAATGTTATTTAAATGTTGCTCTTTCATGTAATAAAACTTTCAAATATATACATCTATTCATAACTTAGAAAAGAAAAATCGCAAAAAACTGTTATTTTTGGATCTCATGACTGTACGTAACCCCTTAAACTATTTTTTGTATCTACATAGTTAAGATATAAGAATTATTCACTTTTACCACTATCGGTGAACATTTTGTATTTATGAAGCCAGCAGAGAAATGGAAATGCAAATAAAAATATAGCATCTTTATTTATTTATACAAACTGAGGTTCTGATCATCAAGTATAACCATATATTTTAAACATGCGTTAAAGGAAATAACAAATTTATCTAGAGTAAAATGTAAAAGACTCCGAAAAAAAATATCATTTTATTAAATTTGTAAAAGAACGATTTTTTAAAAATTCAGCATAAAGCTGGTAATCAAATGCCTTTCATTATTAAATATACATTCAAATATAACATAGTTCACCATTTGGATCTTCGGAAGGGTACAAACACGTAAAAGCAAATGAAAGAGAAAGTATAGATATAATAATATTAACTAAGTAGTGCAATGGAATTTACGGTCAATGTCAAGGCTGTAAGCTGCAGATTTACGTGAATATCATTAAATATTTACCATTAAGTAAAAATGGAAAAATTTATATTCCCAGGCAGCATTTTCAAATAAAATGGGTGCTCTAAAAAAATAAATGAAAAACAGTTAAATAAATAACAAACAAATAAATTATACAGATAAACATAAACATGTTTTTTCATGACTTCTCAACAATGCGTCAAAAAAAATGTCAAAAAAAAACAAGAAACATTTTCTAACATTCGGAAAAATCCTTAATAACACCAAACAACTTTTTGTACAAAAGTATGTATGAGATGTAGCCTTGTGGTATAGTTTCAAAAGTTGGCCAGTAGGAGAAAAAACGTGGAAGCTTCGGAAATGTAAAGTTATGGACAAATGTGAAGATTTAGTAAGATGGAGATAATAACATACGAAAAAGTATTAAGTAGATCTGGAGAAAATAGATGACTGTAAACATATATAAGAAAAAGAAGACGGAGAAATTTAAAAGGTTTACTTTTGGTCAACATTCAATAACAGCTTAGAATGTGTCGTTTGGTTCATTCGACTAATAAAGTGTTAATAATGGCAATTTTTTTTAAATGTTGGAATAAACAAATTCAAATTTTTGTTTGTACAAAATAGGTACTAAATTTGATGATTTGTGAATATCTCTATGTGAGCATTATATTTATTTATATGTGATGTATTATGTATACGGATAGATAAATAAATAATCTTTCAGAAAGTCCTTTTAGATTACTTGCAAGTTGAGCAGTGACGTACTCAACCATAGTAACAGCAATTTTCTTAGATTTTGCAAGCTTCATACGTAATTAATTTGTAAGTTAATAGTAAAAATTTGGGATTTTACTTACTAAATTTTTATACTTACATATAGTTTTAATAATAAATACATTATTTATAAATTCTAATTTATTTTTAGTAACTATTCTCCCACAGTGTAGATTTTGTACTTAAATTGCAATACTTAATTAAATTGACATTGGCTGGTGCGAATAAAAATTTAAAGCTGTTATTAATTTTCATAAGTATTAAGAAAGGCAAAAATTGAATTTAAAAATAAAATTAGTTTAAATTTTCTTACTAAATTGAAATGAAGAAGTAGTGGAAAAGAGGGATAGATGATTCAATAACAAGAAACTTTGTTTATCTCTTTCAAATTACAAATTATTAAGTCACTACCCTAATTATTATAAAATTAAACTCTGATTAAAAATCTAACTAATTACGATTTAATTACTAAAAACAATATTTTTTGCAAGAGAGAATTAATTTTATACTTTTTTATACAGTTTATACTTATTTATTTTATATCTATCTTATTTTTTATCGTAAAATCATAAAAATCGTAGTAAAAACGATATGTTATATTATGTATCTACACACTTGCATATAAATTTGCTTTTACATTTTGTGAAACTAAAATTCTTTCAAAATTATGGAAATTTTACATCCGAGTTAAATTCAAAATTAATATACAATAAAAGCACATCATTATTATTTTTTTCCTGTTTATATATAATAATTTATTTTAAAATATTCATGAAAAATTAATTTCACATAATTTATTTGCTGCATTAAAATAATTTCATATGGAATATGTAAAAAAAGATAACGCATTGAATAAAGGTTGATCTAATATCAGCTCTGTTTACCTTGAATTTTTCTCAAAACCTTCTACATTTACAAGTATTTTTTACTTTCAATGCAATTTATAAATTTACATAAAATTATTGTGTTAATTATAAAACAATTAATTCTTAATTAAAACGATATCTACTTATTAAATTACCGATTACTGCAATATTATATTTTCCATCAAAATATTTCTAATTGGTAAATAAAAATTAAATAGACAACTTACGTTTCAAATCAATTCCTTCAGGAGGGCAAGGTCCTCTATTTAATAAACAAGCAGCGTAATGGTACACAAGCCTTTTATGATTAAGAATGTCATCTACGTCCAACGCATCGTATCTTGAGGTATAGAAACCACCAGGAACACCTGCAGTTAAACAAAAAGCAATTTTTACAGTCCAAATTGCAATCACTAGTTTAAAATTTTCCATTATTCTTTCACATTTAAATTCTCAGCACTGCTAAAAGTAAACTACACAGAAGTAGGTCCCATGCGATCTTGAAGTTGCGAGATCAACTTAACTGTTTATTGTTGATGTATGTTCTTGCAACAACTGCAACCTAAAAGAATTAAAAATTATAAGATGAATTTTTTTAATTATATTTGAAGGACAATATTATTGTGGACAGGAAACAAACTACCATTGCAAAATATTTTGTCAATTATTATTTTCGAATAGGTACAACGTTTTGTAACCAATTATGATATCCGTACATTGTTAAGGTAATTGTTATTTAGTCTTAAATTCTGATGTTATCAAGTATTTGTTTTGTAGTAGCGCAGAGAGTTTCAAAAATTGATCTTCCTACCTACCTATCCTAAATAAAACTGCGAATTGAACTAACGAAAGTTAAATTTGTTACCGGTCTTTCAACATTTATATGCTTAGTATGTAGTAGGTATATGTATAAGTGAACAAGTTCGCAAATTATTTTATTCAAATTTAAACTATAGTTTCATTCATTGTTTATATTTACACACACTTAAGTTTTTTTTCTAGTTTAAGGATCACCTTAAAAATTTATAACTAAAATTGTTTCTCAAGTGCACTTCAAAAAATATTTTGACCATTTAATAATATGTTAAACTTTTGAACTTTTAAAATTTTACATTTATAACAGGACATAAAAGTTGTTGCAAATGTTAATTAATATACTAAAGAGATGCGTATTAATAAAAGTTTTGATGCGGGTATAACTTGTAATGTACCTACCTATATATTTCTTCTTTGAGGTCTGTAGGAAAATATCTTATGTACTACGACTAGATGCTTACTATAACAATACATTAGAAATAAGCAACTTTGACCTTTTAACCTATCAGTGGAGCGCCAACGGCTCTATGAAATATTTTGAAATGTTTTTGTGGAGGTCGCGGGGTCACAAGCTGAAATGTACACCAATTACTCATTATAGTTTACGTGGTCTACATTCAATATCTAATGGTAATGAAAATGTAGACTTTGCAAAAAGCACTAAATTTAAAAAACGAGTTAGTCTTGTAGGAACCAAATGTAGGTACCAAATGTTTTGAACTAAATGTACAGATTTTAAATTTTAAAAAATCGCAAAATGTTTTGTCGCTTATGGCGAAAATAATTTAAAACGTTTTTATCTGATGTTAGTTTATACATCGATAGAATCCAATTTAAATAGAATAATTTTCATACAATATATTGTCATGTTATTTTTTTTTGGTTATATTTTTAAACAATAGTTTTTTTTTTTAAATTGAAAAGTAAGAAATTGTCCACAATCAAATTTTCATTTGGTCAAAGTTTTGTTTTAGAAATTTTCTTAAATTTAATTGGACGAATGGTAGTCACTTGTTGTTTTTTCAATTACGTGTCAGGGGGATACGTGCAGAGACGAGATTTTAGGTTTGGAGATTAGTCCATATAGCCTGAAAATTAAACATTTCAAACATGAAAACGTTAAAATTTTTGATTAATTTATTTTTTATTTGTTTTAAAATTGTTAACTTACGTTTAAAAAATTGAGTTGGTACAAAGGTAGCTACGAGCATCGATGCAGTGTTTTTAAACAAAAGTGTAGTTCGCAATTTAAAAATTTAGTGACTTCAAAATGTTGAATTTGGCATCAGGAAATTCGAATTTCGCTGGAAAACCAACCAACCAGAGTGCGACACGATTTTCCGAGGAAAAGTTTGGCAGGAAAGGAGAGAAAGGGAGTTGCTCTAGAGTAGAGAGGTGAAGTCTAGAACTTAACGGCTTCAGTGGGTTATCTTCGGATGTTTAAGAATTACGAATTGGTAATTAATTTTAGCGAAGATTATGAGCAGCTGGAGATTTGTTTGGTTGTGTGTGTGCTACGAAAGAAGAGCATTAGAAAATTTTGAAGATTTTGAAAATTTTACTGACTGATAACAGGAAGCCTTCCATTTTGTCAAATCGTAGATGCAAAGAATTCGAGGGGCAATCGTCTATTATTCAAGCCATCGTCTTGGTAAATAATTTTTAAATTGTTTATTTGCGCTATTTCCACGATGATCTTCGATATTTGTCACGATGCTTAGTAAAATTTTGAGGTTATCTACATCTGAAGTTAAAATTTGTATTTCAAGTCGCAATTATGAATGGATATCTTCACATTTAATTTATTAAACAAATTAGTGGAACAATTTTAATAATGGATTTGTGTTATTTGATTGCGAAATTTAAATTTACGCGATAAACTTTTTCGAACGGTTTCTATGCATTTGGTAGTGACTACCATACCAACTTTTGAACAATTAAACGCATCATCAATATTTGAAAGTAAACAATTTTTCATTTTTGTACATTTTTATTACAGATGTTTTATTCAAATTATAGTAAAATGTTAATTATTCTACAAATTGGAGATACTGTTTTTTGAGATTTAAATGTGTAAATTTGTAGGATAATTCTTCATGATTTTTGGAATAATCGATTGTGTCGATAAGTTTAATTACAAAAATTTCGTCTCAATTTGTTTACTAATTTGATTATGAATACTATTATCGTCCAATTAAATTATAATTCATCCCTGAAAAATTTTGTTTCATTTATTGTGGATAGTTTAGAAAGCTAGCCGGTGCATCAGGGTTGTGCTCTACAATTTGCGGATTGAGTTTTCTTTGTTTTTTTTTTAATATTTTACTGTTGCAGTTGTAGAGGACAATATATTGCATTTTCTAGAAAACGAAAGCCTAAATTGCAAATTTTCATTCTTTATGAAAATTAAAAACATAAATGTTGACAAGGCGTCGGGGTCAAATCCATAATTTTTTTATTTATTTTAAATCAAATAGTTAATAAAAAATAAAATAACCAAGTTTCTACAGATGTCAAAATCTCCTCTTTCTAGTAATCGACACGTTCTTATTTTTCTTCATAGTTTTATCTCTTGTTTATTAGAAACTTCTTTAAATTATACAACCAATATTAAAATTATTTTGTTACAATTATGGCTATACTTTTAATTGTAAATTGAATTTTAAAGCATTTGAATAAAACTTATCATTTCTCAAGTTAGTCCAGTATTTTAAAAATATCTCATATGCAGAATGATTTTTACAAAAATTGATATTAATTTAAATTTGAGCATTAAGTTCAAGGCTAAAAATGACCTAAAAATAGAAACTTTTGAAATCCACTGTCTGTCTACACGATTAAACAATTAAAAAATAAATAAAATCATACAGTATGGGCTTTCAACCTCTAAATTGGGCAAAATATTCAAGAATAAGCAAAATTTAGTATTCAAGCTTTTCTCTTGTAAAAAACAGAATAATGTACAATAGATTTTTAAAAATTGCAAAAGAAGAAATATAATTTTTTGCAAAATAAATTATTTTTCAAAATTACAGGCGTAGTAAGAAACAAACGTAGATACACTATAAAATAAACTAACTCAACGCATTCAAGCGCATAAAAATCTTTTATTCATTTTTCGGTAGCTTTGATTTTTGGTTCGGAATAAAACATTTATATCTTAAAAAATAATTTTTTTTTAATAGGTACCTACCTATATTGGAATTTTCTGTATGTATAAAAAATTAGTTTATATAATGTTTTAAGCTACTAAACTTTGTTGAAAAAAAAATAAATATTATACTATTTAAGGAAAGATTTACGGGACTAATTATTGCAAATTTATTGTTTTTTTTCTTTCATCAGGTTAAAAATAGAAAAAGCTTATCAATAAAATTGCGTCATACAAATTTTTCACCGTTTAATATTTACTGAATGCTTTCCTTAGCATGAAGTTAAGTAGATCAATTGCCATTCCGAATTGCAAATGTTAAAACGCACCTTAGCTTGAACCAAAATTATCCAATCGTTCAATTAACTTCTTCCTAATAAATTAACATAGGACATACCATATGTAATTGTAGTTGCAAAACTTTGTTGTAAATCGTTCATAAAATGTTATTTAATCCTATAATATAATTTATTCTTAATAAAATTTATTATTTCAGATTCTATTCTAATTTATTCTCAACCATGCAAGTGTAGCAATACTTAAGCTTTTAAGTACAAGTACGCCGCTTACTCCTGCAGTTTTAAGAGCAACTTGCTCTGTGCTTTTAGTTCCAAGCTCTGAGAGCGTGGGATATTCGTGAGTACTTACTTGTTTGCTTTAGTACCTGAGAACCTTGTATCTACAGCCGAAAAAAAAGCGCTCAATGCCTGCCAACTTTAAATAAAACACTCAGTAGGAGGAAAAATGGTTATTTATTGTAAACCAAAGAAATAAGAAATGAAAGATAGTTTGCAATCAAATCGCAGTCAATTATGCAATAATACTTGACCTAAAGGCCACAAACAAAATTGGAATAAAATTAAAAACTAAAAAACTAAAAAAAAAAAAAAAAAACTAAAATTTAAAAAAAAATTAAAAACTTAAAGATAAAAATATTACAAAAAATACGAAGTTGCTCAACTAAAAATGAGCCTTAACAATATTACTTGCTAAAAGCATAAGCCTAAAAGCTTATAAAAAAATTACAAAGCAAAGTGCTTAAATATGAAGTTAAACTTCAGCAACATAAACAATAAATGCTTGAAAAGTGTACTCACCTGTGTGTTTTAAAGCTGATCAGTTGGTCCGGTAAGAACAAACTTTGACGTACACTTAATTTTCGGCAAGAGCTCTCTTCAAAGATGCTGGTCGATCGTCAAAAAAAATAAAAGTGCACACTACAAAAGGCAAAAACAAATAAAGCACATCAAGCAAGCAATTAAAATCCAACTCCAGCTCCTGGATGAATAAGAAATGCTAGTATTAAGTAACTATTAAAAATTGCATTTATTGCAAAAGCCAACAAAAGCGCTCTTAGCCAGGACTTCTACGTAGGTATAAATGGCTAACTGGATGAAATTGTCTAGGAGTTGATATGGAATTTGGCTACTAACAGAATGAATGCTATACACTTTGAAATCTACTCTTATACCCTCGACACACTGAAATCGTAGATGATCGTTTATCCTAAATTACGTAATTATCTTCAGTATGTCAAGTCTCTATTTAGAAAATGATAATTTATAACGTCGTATAAACATAATTTAGTAAATTATGTACCGCTGTCGGTGTACACGAAATTCGATTTCGGCAAGTTTCGTATGTTTACGTGATACTTGCTCGGATCAGCTGTTTTAAATTTGTAATTTTATAAGTCATTTAAATAAATTAATATTTTTTAACAAATTATTTAAGCACAAAATTAAATAAAAATGTTTATTTGTTATATAAAATCTTTCTAAAATACAATTCCAAAATTTTATGAGGTTATGTTAAAATAAATAGTAATTTATTTCCGAAAACCTGATTAAAAACAAAAACGCCGGTGTTCGGCAAACTTTGGTCATCATTTAGTTGAATGCTATGATGGCAGCTCTAGAAAATCGTCCCTATTTCTAGAGAAAATTAACAAAAAAATTAATTTTTCTAGGGAAATTTTAGGGATTTTTAAGTGTTTTTAAATTCTAAAATATTTAAATTTAAAAATTTTTATTTATAATTTCTAATTGCTATAACTTTATAATCATAAAAAACCAGGAGAAGACAAACAAATAAAAAATCAAATAGCAGCAGCAACAAGAAACACGTTCGCACGATGATCAGTGCTTCATAGCGAAATCTTTGCCACATCAATTAAGCTTCGAATTTATAAGTCGATTATAAGACCAACGGTGTTTTATGGATGCGAGGTGTGGTTGTTGAAGAAACAAACGCAAAATACTGACATGAGCCGTGATAGATACAAAATTTGAAAATTTCCACAATTGAAAATTTAATTTAATGATTTCTGAAATTTGAATGTTTTTAACTTTTGCTCGGACGAATGGAATTATTTGCAGTCATTTGTTGCACTAATAGTTATGGTGTGCAGAAACGTAATTTTATAGGTGGATTCTTTGTTCCGGAACCTGAAAGAGTTGGATTAATCGAAGATGAAAAAGCGTTTAATTTTGGAAATGTAATTTTTTTTTATGACTTGTTTTCTTACCTAATGTTAAATTAAAGTGTTGTGCGGTGGTAGCAGACTGCAGTAGTTGGTACGCCTGAGAACTACAAAATGGTGTAAAAATTTGTTGTGTGGAAACTTTGAAATGTTTAACTTGGCAATGGATTCTTCAAATTTAGCGGGTGAGATTGACCAATGGGCATTCGACACGAATTTCCAAATCTGAAGAGGAAGGAAGTGAAATTTTTGTAGAGAGGAAGTGGATGACAAGGAGAGAGTTGAGTGGTGTAGGAAGTCGAGGACGCAACGACTTCGTAGAAAATTTGGATGTTTGGATAATTTAATTTCGAAAAATGGTTTGCAATAATATTAAGCAACTAGAAAATGAATGAATTAGTAAGGAAGATCTACCCGTTTGCTGTAGTGTGAGGCCATCGACAATTTTTTTCAATTTATGGACATAGGAAGTTCATCCAACTCAATCTGATCTATTTGAAGCCATCTTATTGGTAATTAACATCTTAATTAATTTAATTTTCGTGATTCCAACAATCATTTTTAATATTTTCGACGAAATGCACTTAAACAATTTTGAGGTTAACTACGATGCACGCTATGAAAAATTTGAATCTTCGTATGCATTTGATAATTAATTTGCTGCACATTGCTAATTAGGATCACTGCTGGAACTATGATAAACACTATTTTATTTTATTCGTATAAAGAAGATTAATTAATGTGTTTAACTTTTCGATGTGTTACATGCGCGTTAAGTAGTTGCTACCAATTTCGTATCAGTGGTTCCAAAACTACCATCAATTTAAACTATTTGATTCGGCGACAGACTTAAATTTAAATGAGAACAATTTATAATTTTTTTTTGTACAAATTTATTCCAGATTTATAAAATTTCATTGAACGCTATAATTGTCTTACAAGTTGTAGAAATTATTTGGAAATTAAATGTGTAAATTTGTAGGACAATTATGTGAAATATTTGATATTCCAACTAAGTTAAATGACATTAACGATAAGATTACGTTTCATTTGTGTAATTCCTTTAGATTTGAATACAATATTCGTCTAAGTAAAGATTTGTTCATTCCCTGCATTTGTGTTTTATTTTAGTTGGGAAAATTTTCAAAGTTTTAATTGAACTCGCTTCCTGGGAGAGTCTTTCATTGTAAACTCCGACTATCGAGCTACGGACCTCTTTAGCGCTTGTTCTTCAGAACACGACAATACTTTAGCGGTATGGAAAACAAAAGTGCTTAAGGAGATATTTGGCAGGAAGAAACTTGATAAACAGTGGCTGCAAAGAGCAAACCAAGAAATATAAGAGTTATATAGTGAACCAAGTATAGTGAGTGTTATTAAGGCACAAAGAATAAGGTGGCTCAAACATATCTTAACTCTAAGAATCCATGTTGGGAAGCTTCTGGCCTAGCATGGCCAGTATTAGTGACACACTGCTCTCTAAAATATTCGAGTTCGTCTTGAGTTTAGGGTAGCTTGAGGAATAAGAGGTAGGTGGGGTGCTAAGTGCTAACATCGGAAGTAGCATAATGGGCTCTTTTATGTGACCTGAGTGCATGTGAACCATGGTTTGCTCTCCACATTCAATCCAGAATCCAATCCAATCTTAACTCTTAAGAAGCGAAGAAAAGGTAATACAGCAGATATGGGCGTTTGAAATAGACGAACTAAAGAGGAGAGAAAAACCAATAAACAGATAGAAAAACAAAGTACAAGAAAACCTTAAAGAGATCTACGTTTGCGACTGGAAGGAGAAGGCAAAAGATGAAAGGAATGGACCAAAACCATGGAAAACCATGGTATAATAAAATAAACATTTATTTATATTCTTGCAACAAAACGAGGTCATAACTACAACTCAATTAAGATTTGTAGCTACCTTGGTAGTCCTCATAAAAACTTAAAAAAAATTAAAATTAATATAATATAGACTTTCAAAATAAAAATTATATTTCCAAAATATCTTGCAATTCGTATATTTCGCATCTGTAAAGTTGCTATTGTGTCATCAGTCATTTTTGAGGTTATTACATCTGTCATAAGTTTCAGTGGTGTTAAATCTTTTTGTAGTTAGCACCATACACAACTTAATTAAAAATTTTAAATTTTCTTTAATTTTGTTTTCATAAAACTAAAGTATAAAAATCATACAAAATTTGAAAAAGAAGTATTGTAAAAAGAATTAGAAAGTACCAGTTCACTTAATTTAACTGTTTACTCAATTTATATGCGGACCGTGGGTTGTGTAGCACTGTTTTAAACACATGATAATTTAAATATTCGCAGTCTGTCACTCATATTTTGTAATGATCATTCATTTTAAATGATAATCTAAATAGATGATCGTTAGTGGCAGTCTGTCGAAGGTATTAACGGTGTTTTCTAATTAAATTTTCAAAACGTTAATGCCAATGTTGGTAACTGCTTATGTTTTTGCCGGTGATATAAAATTGCTAACTTTGCAACTCAAAACCTTTGCAAAATATCTTAAATAGGCATTTCTGCGTTATACAAACTATCCAACGTTTGATAAAAAACCACAAAACTACTTAGATGTGTATTACTATCACTCAAAATAAGTACTGGTTAATATAAATAGTCATAAGCAATACAACAAGAGCTTTGATTTTATCCGGATAATTTTTAATTTCAACGAAGACGTGATTAACAATTTATCGAGAGAAAATTTGATCATAAATTTTAAAAGCACGTCTGAGTGATTAAGAATTAAAAATTATCAGGATTAAAATCAAAGCTCGAGTTGTATTTGATAAGATAATTCCACTAGTGAACAATGAAATTGTTAATATGCTTCGGCAAATTTTGATTTGAAATTTGAAAATTTATTGTACTCTCAGAATAAACAATTGAAAAAGGTAAACAAAAAAATATCCGTAAAAAATAGCCAGTTGCATTTTGGTGCCTTCCTTAGTTCGTGGTTTATCCGCTAATGCACCGCCTATCATGATTTATCTGCTAGCAAACTTTGATAATTCGACGGTGCTTATGAACAGTTTTATACACGCGTGGAATTATCAATAATAATTAACGACTCTCAAAACAAACACCAATTGTAATCTCTATCTCGAAGGTACTCTCGCTCTCTCAGCGACGTCGCCGTCGTCAGTTCATTTCTTTTGTATGATAACGTGGCAGGTAGTAAGGTATTGGTAATGTAGCGAAAGTCTATAACGGTTGAAAATTTAAAACAAATATTATCGATTACTATTATTATTTTATTTCTTGAAAACGTTTTGCAATTTTGCTATTGATTAAAGGAAAAAGACCAATCACGAACTTCCAAAGCGTTGCATAAAAACGTTGCATATTTTGTCTTTTATTTTTATATGTAGTGTAGGGTTTGATAATAATATAAATATTAATCGGTTGGTGAGAATATCTACGAAGTCTAAGTTTAATTGGTCCTAAGAAGGACCAATCCTCCAACTTAATCTCATTCAAATCCTCCTGCACTTCAGTTATGTTTATTTTATGTACTACATGAATCATATTAACTTCTGCTAGGTGCAATTTAAGAATAAAAGGTGAAGTTGTTTGTTTCTAATTTTCGTAGACTTGACTTGTGAAGTGGTTTAAATCCGGTCTTGGTGAGGTAGGACAACATCTCCTTGATTATAGAAATTTGAAAGCTGGGTGGATTCGCGTTCCACCCATTATCAAACTCGTAAAAGCCAGAATGTGATTCATGTTGGCTTTTGCTGGTTGAAATTTTTTTTTTTTTAATAAACGAGTAAAGCTTATTTACTCTAGTTAACATGAGGTTAGATAACGCCTCTTGAGTGTTGGTCATCACTCTCCGTGCAGACACAGACAGAGTTCACGTATCATCAATACAATGCACCATAAGGTTGCTCTTCTAACAGAAATTAGAAACTTTAAAATCGATTATTAGCTATACTAATCGATATACGACGTTTTTCTATATCTAAAACGCTTCGTTGTAATGTTGTCTATCAAATTTTGTTGAGTTTTCTTTAATAAATATAATATCTTTAAGTACCGGTTAATGAACTAGACCCGTATTGAATTAGATAATACTATTTTTATTTGGACTAAATTAAAAAATATGTATTGACATTGTTCATTAGCGAGAATTGCAATGTTAGGATAGTATTGGTTCTCATGTAATATGGTCAGATTATTTTATTTACATACAAAAGTCATTTACATACAATTAAATAATTAATTACAAATTATATACACTGTACAAACTACGTTCAAACACATTCGTGTATCGATGGACTTTGAATTGAAACATCCGACATTTAAATTCTTAAATTTAATTTTGCTGATGTGGTTCAGATTCCACGTAAAACATACTGAATTACTTATCTACTAAATTTTTCTTTGTATTTTAGATTTTACAGAACTGCGCCGGCAACTCTCTTCGTCCAATGAATAATAAAATAATCTTTCAAAAAGTCAAATTAAATAAAAAGGGGGTTGCTTGAGCAGGATATTGAAAAGTTAATCAAAAAATATTTAAAAACTTCAGACAAAATAGACAATTACAAAAGTACTTAAAATAAAAGTTAAGAAAATGACACGAGTGATGGGTAATACAGGATTGCAGTTCATCGAAGAATCGACAGGCGTACAAAATAATTTTCTAAATGAACGAAAGACTTCGATCTACATTATATTGTATGTGCGATATATCTCCATACATTCAAAAGCATAAAATAACTTTTTTATAACCTCGAATTAACTCTTTATATTTTGTATATTATTACTGTATTTTAAACAAGTTTAACAATATACCAAATAAATTACAACATAGAAAATTTTTCATAAAAGTATCCAAATTATGAGGATCATAGATACGAGTACCTACATAGTATTTTATTCATAGTCCTGTCTAAAATCCTGATAATACCAATCCTAATTTATCTAAACTATTACTATACATAGATGCAAATTCGTATTGTAAAACTACCATCAAAAATTTAAATTTTATTGGTCTTGCTATTTTCAAAAACAACATACAATCTGAATGGTAACTGATTTTATATGCATTAGGCATTAAAAAAATCTGCACTTCATATTCATAGCTGGATTACTGAATTTCATTGTGGTCATACCAACAGAACAGATGATCAATGTTTAGATAGACCAGTGACTTTACCGCTCCAGAAGCCATTAACGAAATCTATACGATTTAGTTTTAAAAAATTGCAGATTAAAAGTATATGAATTTACTAATGCTATGAAGATGCCAATAAGTATAAAGGTTTAAATTTTGAAAGATCGTTTAAGTATGAAAAAGCTATCAGCAGATGGGTGATGATGTGTACGTTAATTGATGTAATTTATTGTATTATAGATGCATTAATTAGAATGCTATCTCGTGAGAGCTTCATTAAAATAGTATATGGCTTACAACCATGGGCGTGTATAGAATCATTTTCAAGGAGAGGGGGGTAAAATAAAAAATATTTTAAAAGATTTGTAATTATTTAAAATCGAAAATTTTAGAAAATGTTAAAAATTTGCGATGGTGAAATATTAAATGTCTAAAAAAATTTAAACAGCCAAGAGGCAGGAAAGCAGCTGTTTCTTTTGCCCTTTATAATAGACGCCAATGCTTACAACGAATTCAATGTCAATCCGAACGAATTTTTTAATCAAATTATTACCGTACTTTAACTCGTCTTTATAATTTTACTTTTTAAAACTTAAAAACTTTAATTTTTCACTGCATGCCAAGATCAAAGAATAATGGTAAAAAAATGGTTAGAACCCTATGGAAGTGGTCTAAAGAGAGAAACAGTATAGTACTTTCAGCCGGAATAAACAGAGCTAAAAAAATTTGATCTCGGTGAATTGAAGCACTAACCAAAAAAAAATTAACTGCTTTTATAAAAAAAAAAAAATTTACGAATCATTATAGTTGTAGGGTGGTTCTATGGTGGCAATTTTTAACGTTTGATTAAGTATTAAAATTGTAATAGATGATGTAGTACTTTATTTTCAAACCAGTCAGTTGATAATAAATTAAAAAAAAAAAAATTATTTTTACCACTTGAGGTCAACAATCACCACATAATGTTTGGAATATTTTTAGGGGTGAAATGTTACACTTAAAAAACTAAATTATTTAGGTAATCCTCACGTGGATTACATCACAGAATATAAGAAAAAGTCATTACAATTTTTTTAAGAATATATTTTATCTGCGGTCTTATTTCAATTTTTTGAAAAATTTTAAATTTATAAAATTTATCCATTCTAACCTGACTTTTTTTGTTTTCAAGGTAAATCTTGTTTTTAAAATACTGTAATTATTTTGAACATCTATTTAAATCTATTTTAATGGGCAGTTTTTATGAAGTAGATGTAATTTTGGAAAGTAATTGAATCTAGCAAACAGAAAAATTATGCACATTAGATTTACACATCTGGCTGTCTTTCTTTAGGAGAGATGCAGTATCACAGGAATTGCATGAAATAATCAAATAATAATAATTAATACTAATATTAGTAACGGAGTTACATTTTATACATATAGTAGGTATAAATTATTTTACAATTTTTTTAACCTGGCTATGGAAAAAACCTTGTGTTTGATTTTCTTTGATCTTGACTGTTAAAAAGCCCATACTAGAGAGTACTGCTACTTATTCAGACATAATTTATAATTATGAGAAATTTAATCAAACTTGCGCTAAACAGCATTGTATGTGACGTCAAAAACGCAAAAATTTTACAATTTGTAATTCCTAGTGTTCTTGTTAAATCCAGACACTGCTACAAAAGTGCAAAGTATGCTACTTTTTATAAACTTGTAATATCATAATATAATATTGAGTTTAATTTATTTTAAAACAAACTTTTTAAAACAGCTAAAATATTTTCCAAAGTTTTGTAAAATGAATAGTATTTGCACCTAAACCAGATAATAGTACATTGATAAACATATCAGTATTTCGTATTATACAGTAATATTGCACAATATATTGACCATTTAGGCTATAGGGGCTATTGAAGGTTATACTTTGTTGATTAAGAATAGAAGTGAAGTCTACTTAGGTAAGGGGGGAGGTCGAATAAAAGATTCTAAATTAGTTTAAGTGTTTTTTGATATTAAAAAGTTTTAATTGAAATTTCAATATAATAAAATTGGAAGCATAAAAACATAACGTATTACATAATAAATTATTATAAATTCGTGACTATGTATATACCTACATTAGAATATTCATAATAATAAAGTTCTGGTTTATAATAATCTACATAAATCTAAATTATATATTTTTATTAGCTTAAATGTTTTTATATTCCGCAATCGTTTAAAAATCAATCACTTAATTTATAACATTCAAGATTAAAAACCATCATTATATTGCTTTGTTAAACAAATATTCACTCTAATTTTGTTTCGAATCTAAACTCTACAGAACTTAACGGAGTGTATGTTGGGCCAGTGCAATAAATAACCCAGTATTTAAATAAGAGAAGAAAAATATGCAAAATTAAATAAAGAATTATTTTTATGCCAAATTTATACAGAATTCCTACGGATGAACTGTTTGTTAATTAAAAAAAAATTAAACTTTATAAACCACTTAGAATTAATATTTGATTGGTATACTATTACTAAAGAAGAATTATTATTATTGCATTCAAGGCACCTCTTTCATAGCTTAAAACGCAGTATCTTATAAAAATCAAGACTGTGTAATTATTAATAAGAATTTTTAATTAATTAAAACAGAATTAATTAGGTACATCATAAAGCTATTGGTAAAAGCTTACAATTTTGAAATTAAAATAATTATAATACCTATAAATAATTTTTATTTTAACATTGTAGCCTACAGCAAAATAGTTCATATTTTATAATAATTTGAATTATAAATATATGAGGAGCAGACATTCTATATGCAGTATGTCCATTTTCTGAAATTTTCACGAGAGCAGTAAAACTACCACAGGTTTAAATGATAAGTTATTAAAAAAGTAATTTTTTACACAGTGTAAATTACACCATGAAGTATCCATAAATAAAGCAAATATTTGATTGGCGGTTTTGCAAAACAGCTAAAAAATGTATTGAACAAACTGCACTTTGTAGTTTCTACATTGGACAAACTGCATATAGAATGTCTGCTCCTCATATTTAAACTATATAAAAATAGTTTATATTTTGCTGAAATAATTCTTTTTGGAATCATTTAAAAATATTTATTATTGACAGCACAGTCTTCATTTCTTAAAGACAATGTAATTTAAGCTATGTGAAAGGAATCTCAAGTTTTTTTTTGTCTTTTTATAATATTTAACTTCTGTATTGTTTATATATCTTTTGTTCTATATTTTTCAATATGTTCCTGCATATAATGTAATGATTTTTATTATTTTAAATATCTAAACTAATATTATCATTATCATTATAAATAGGTAATAATTATAAAACTTAATAATGAGATTGTGTTAACATATTAATTAAATTTGAAGGTTAAATAATCAACTAATTTTACAATTAAATTCTTCAATGCAAATTATTTTTCAAATATTAATAATGGCAGATTATCTTAATTTGAAGCATCGTATCTTGCTAACGTCATTTAATTTTCAATCAATCAACTTTTGTGGTACTAATTGAAAAACAGTCTTAATTATTTATTATAACAATATAAGCTTTACAGTTATTTTCAAATAACGTAACATTATTTTACTAATAAATTTTAAATAAATGTAATGAAATTTCACTTGAAAGCTTAAATTTTTTGTAATTATTGTATTTTAGTTCTTTTATTTATGGTAGAGCCACAGTCGTGGAGTGATGTGACCGTTGGTTGAGTACAGAGCGAAAAGTCTGGGTTAAAATCGCGAACTAGATAGAATTTTTTAGCTTGGTCTTCCAGTGAGCATCCACACGCCATGGTGAAATCGATTTAGAGTATCGAAGAAGAGAAAATGAGAAGTGATTCACCTCTGTAAATAAATCGTAAAGACTTCCAAGGAAGTAGCAGGGTCACAGCCGGAGCGTTTACTCAATGTCTCGGCACCGACCTAGATCAGTTCTTAAGTGAAGACGCTGCGGGCATGTATGGTAGAAAACTTTATTCAACCGTACAATCCCACTTCTTTTTTGCGACCGCGTCGCCTCTTTTCCTTTCAACGGACCCTTTTGGGTTCCACGACGCTACGTTCTCTGGGGTTACTGTTGCTTCGGCCGTCTAATTCGTAAATCATTCATCAAAGGTTGATTATCGCCTTCGCGCGGGTCAACACTCCACTTTGAAGTGCGACAAGGCTCCACGCTTATAGTATTATACATACACACCAAACCATCCCTGCAATGTTCTTAGATGTTGCAAGAGGTGATGGAGGCTACGCCTCCACAAAACTCTGTTCATGAAGTGATGCTATGCTATGCTCCAAGGAAGTAGGCATATTCTAAATGCAGTGGATACCTGATAATACATATGTGGTATGTGTTGACATGAGCCGTGATAGATGAAAAATTTGAAAATTTCCACAATTGAAAATTTAATTTTATGATTTCTTAAATTTGAATGTTTTTAACTTTTGCTTGGACGAATGGAATTATTTGTAGTCATTTGTTGCACTAATAGTTATGGTGCGCAGAAACGTAATTTTATAGGTGGATTCTTTGTTCCGGAACCTAAAAGAGTTGGATTAATCGAAGATGAAAAAGCGTTTAATTTTGGAAATGTAATTTTTTTTTGTTTTGTTTACTTACCTAATTTTAAATTAAAGTGTTGTGCGGTGGTAGCTTCTGCAATAGTTGGTACGCCTGAGAACTACAAAATAGTGTAATGATTTGTTGTATGGAAACTTTGAAATGTTTAACTTGGCAATGGATTCTTCAAATTTAGCGGGTGAGATTGACCAATAGGCATTTGACACAATTTTTCTAAAGCTGGATGAACAGGAAATGAAAAGAAAAGTTAGTGGCTGGAGAGAGTTGAGTAGTGTAGGAAGTCAAAGACGCAACGACTTCGTAGAAAATTTGGATGTTTGGATAATTTAATTTTGAAAAATGGTTTGCAATAATATTAAGCAACTAGAAAATGGATGGATTAGTAAGGAAGATTTACCCGTTTGCTGTAGTGTGAGGCCATCGACAAATTTTTTTCAATTTATGGACATGGGAAGTTCATCCAACTCAATTTGATCTATTTGAAGCCATCTTATTGGTAAATTAACATCTTAATTAATTTAATTTTCGTGATTCCAACAATCATTTTTGATATTTTCGACGAAATGCATTTAAATAATTTTGAGGTTAACTACGACGCACGCTATGAAAAATTTGAATCTTCGTATGCATTTGATAATTTATTTGCTGCACATTACTAATTAGAATCACTACTGAAACTATGATAACCGCTATTTTATTTTATTCGTTTAAGAAGATTAATTAATGTGTTTAACTTTTCGATGTGTTACATGCGTGTTGGGTAGTTGCTACCAATTTCGTATCAGTAGTTCCAAAACTACCATCAATTTAAACTATTTGATTCGGCGACAGACTTAACCCTAATGGGTCCATACCTAGTACCCGGGTACTATTTTGACTTTAAAACGTCATATCTTTTTTTCTATCCGGCCGATTTCTTTGAGCTTTGGTGACATCTCTAAAAAAATGGTTGTCTGCTCAAAAAAAATTTAAAAAAATTAAAATAGTCATGTGAAGTAAAAATTTTTTGAGATTCTTTGAAGCTATACTTAATCCAGCCATACGTAGTACCTGGGTACTACATTACTTTCTATGGGATATAAATGGTACAGAATAGCTCAATTCATTCAAAATTATTCTAATATTTATTAATAACAATTTATCATAGTATAATGTGTTAAAATATAATTTGTTTTACATTTTACTTGAAATTAACTTTAGAATAGAGGCAATTTGAAATAAAAAATAAAACAAGTTAAATTTCAATGTATTATGCTCTACAAATTGTTTTAGGGACATTGATATAATGTCACACAAGTTTTTGGTATTTCTAGAAGCTTTCCCGGGTCTTACTTTGCCTTTTTGGAACATTAAATAACCATAAAAATCAGTATCATGTTACTTCCATGCATCCAGTAACGTCTAGGTTGTGCGTTGATGTTGATTGTGCAAGTAGAATTACCGATTGTTTTATCTTAAGGCCTAGAGTATTTTCTATACTACATTTTATGAAATTGAAGCATATTACTAAAAAATCTTTACTTTTTTTTATGATGGAAGATAAAAAATTTTTTGCTTGATGCAAAAACTCCCGCTGTAGTTAATATTACAAAATAAGCTTTAAATTCGTCAATTGTTAGTTTTTTTTATCAATATATCAAAAAAATCTCTTCTTTGAGATTGACTTGGTGGAAATGTATTCCAAATTGAGAATTTACAAAACTTCATTTCATTTGACTCGTTTTGTTTTTCGTAAGACCGATGTTCGTCTTCAGTATCGCTATCGTTAATTGGTTTAATTTCAACTACATTTCTCAATTGATCCAATATCCTCCAATATTAAAAGTTCTAATTTTTGATTAATTAAACTATAATTAATACGAATATATTAGATGTATCATGGTGAATAATATTAGGAATACAGAGATACAAAAAATAGCTGTCACCGATTAATGAAATTTACCCAATTATTTATACGTCTCTATCACATTACATCAATTAATAGTTTTATTAAAAAAACCATAAAAATTCACGGGTTGCACCAGGTAACAAATAATTACTATTAAGATTTATTTCTATTTTAAATTCATTAGCATTCATTACGTTACTGAAAAATGAACTATTGCAATCGAAAACGTAAAATCTACTCTCGCCTAATCAGCTTTACTTCAGAATATTGTTTACAGTTTAATAAAATTTTGACACAAACCATGAGTCAACATCACATTATGTATAAATGTAACTCGATATAAACATAATTGTAACTAAAAAAGCTTATATGAATATTAAAAATCCTCTAAAAGATTGAGCACAACAAGAATTACATATAATTATATGGTAGTACCCGGGTACTACGTATGGCAGATATAATGTGTAAATTTGTATGGACCCATAAGGGTTAAATTTAAATGAAAACAATTTATAATTTTTTTTTTGTACAAATTTATTCCAGATTTATAAAATTTTATTGAACGCTATAATTGTCTTACAAGTTGTAGAAATTATTTGGAAATTAAATGTGTAAATTTGTAGGACAATTATGTGAAATATTTGATATTCCAACTAAGTTAAATGACATTAACGATAAGATTACGTTTCATTTGTATAATTCCTTTAGATTTGAATACAACATTCGTCTAAGTAAAGATTTGTTCATTCCCTGCATTTGAGTTTTATTTTGGTTGGGAAAATTTTCAGAATTTTAATGGAACCTACTCCTGAGATAGTCTCGAAAGTGTAAACTCCGACTAACGAGCTACTGACCTCTTTAGTGCTTGTTCATCAGAACACGACAGTATATAGTGGAAACCGGGGTTGGAAGTAGCACGGGTCGGTTGTAACAGTCGACATAACTTATTTCTAAATTAATAGATGACGATATGAGTCTGTATGTAAAATTGCCTTCTTGTTATCAGTTCGTATGCACAAGGATGATTCATTTACCAGTTATTGCATGACAGCATCAATGATTATACTGCTTTATTCACAATAGTATTTTTAATAAGTATCAAATTATTATTAAGAAAGTTTGTATTTAATGATTTTAAGAATTTTATAAGCTATTAATAATTATAACGCTTTTCATCATTATTATTAGTATTACCAATGACTCTAATTTTACAATTAGTGAAACGACCGGTGATTATTCTGGGAGTAAGTTGTAACAATCTTTTTTTTTTTAATCAAATCAATTATTTCTAAAGATTCACAACTGAATATCACTGATCAGATCTAATAAGATCGACGTTGGTGGTTTCTTGGCTATAATCAATTTAAATTTTTAATTTCTTATCAAACTGTATTATTTCTGCGCCATAATAACCCTAAAAGTTATATTTGAGATTTAACGTTTTTATGACTTCATCAAGAAATACATCTGTAGCACAGTCTACCTTCTTCTTAGCCTGTACTCATCCGCTGCCTTTCGGAACCACTCCCGTCCTGCTATTTGTTTCACATCGTCCAACTATCTTTTTTGGGGTATTTCCACGCTTCTTTTAGATATTCTTGGGCGCCAATGTACAGTTCTGTATGCCCACCTTTTAGAATCATGCCTTGCTACGTGTTCTATCTAATTCCACTTCAGCTGAGATATTCTGATTATTACGTCGGGGACTTTTGTTCTTTCTTGGATTTCTACTAGTCGTATCCTGTCCCTGAACGATATACCAAGCATGGCTCTTTCCATTGATCGCTGCATGACTCAATCGATTTGTATTTGTTACCGTCATCGTCATAGTTTCCATGCCATTTGTGGTGACGGGTAGAACGCATGCGGCATATACTTTTTTTAGGTTTATTAGAACATCTGTTCTTATTAGGATGCATTCCAACCTTTCAAAAACGGTCCAGCTTTGTCAAATTCTTCTGTCTATTTCAGCACTTTGGTTTTCTTTTCCCAGCATATAAGATGTCCGAGGTATACAAATTCCTGTACGTTGTCGATGTTATGACCATGTATCTCAATATTCACTTCACTTGCACTCAGTATTTTGATCTTGTTTGAGTTTATTTGCATACTCACAAGTTCAGATTCTTTGCTCAACTCTTTTAGCACAGATTTTATTTCTTTAGCTTTTGTGCCTATGAGCACTATGTCATCTGCAAAACATAGGTGGTTCAGATAGACACCATCAATATTTATACCCTTATTTTCTCATGCAAGTTTTGTAAATATATCTTTCATAGCCAGAGTGAACAAGTTTGGCGATATTGTATCTCTCTGGAAAATTTTTCGTTTGACAGGTATCTTGCTAGTAATCATATCTTTGTTTATTTCTACATGGAGTGTGGCATTCTGGTATTATATAATCTAATAGGTTTTCAAACCAGCACAGTTTATATGTGTGTAAATTATTATTTTACCTATTACTGTATTATCATTGTTGTTACAATAGTCCCAATCTAGTGGCCTAAGTGCGTGCAAGCTTGTTTTGCTCTCCAAAGTGAATCCCGATTCATTGTTTTTACATTTTACCTCAATACTGGGGTAAGAAGTAACAAAATTTTGCTAGACTAATAATTAAAATAATAAATACAAAAATTGTAAAGGCAATCCTACGCATTAATCTGACTGCATATTAAAGTATCAGAAATTATAAATTAATTTTTGTAAAAAACTAAAAATTAAAAATTGTTGCAACCAACCCCGGTCTCGCCTACCTAGATCTTTTTTCAATTTTTTTACATTGGATTTTATCAATAAAAAGATAATATATGCAACTGTAAAATCTAACTTTGATTTATGATAGGTATTATAATAACATTATGTTCATTTTAAAGCTAAAATTTGCGTCACTATTTAGGATTTCAATATTTTCAAAAATTATTATTTGATATTATTATTATTTATATTTTATATTAAGTTAAAAAAATGCGGTTTTTTGCTAAAATTCTATAATAATAAAAACAATTATGAATAATATCCATGAGCAGAACCCCTTACACAGATAAAAATATCAATTAATTATTATCTTACAAGATTGTTACTTTATTTATTCTGGTTGATGATATAATTAAAATAGTAAGTACATTATTAGTTATGTATGAATAATTATTTAAAAACATCTGCATTTGTTTACTTTCCAACAATTCTGATCAACATACGATATAAAATATTATAGTTTACCGATATTATCTATCCATATTAATTATTTCATTAAACTTCTTAGTACTATTAAAAAATTAAAATTTTTACCTTTATAAAATTGACCACTCACTATGGGGAACTATCAAAACAATAAATATTATTTTTGTAATCCAGAAATACTAAGATATTTAATATTCATGTGTAAACTCACGTAACAGTTAATTTATTTAAAAATGTTATAAACAATATATACACTACTGGAATGTCTATTACTTTCTAGCTTTAAGTCTTAATCGACTTAACTACCAACAAGAAGCATGTTATGAAAATTTGAGATGTATCCGATTCTATAATGGTAATTATTATCGAAGAAATCAATTTTTTATTTCGGGGAAGGGTAGTGGGTACATTAACCTTGAAAACTTGCATAAATTAGTATTAAATTTTAGATTAATATCATCAGTAACATTAATTATATTAACAAAGCGTTCTTCGTAAAATATAATCTTTAGTGAATAGGTGTAAATTTTATCAAGGGAAGTTAGTTTATTTACTAACTTTTAAATTTACAATAACTGGTTTTATTGATAAACTAGAAAAGTTAACAATAGATCATTATTCCGGTTTACACAATAATAATAATAAATAATATAAAATATACTGCCGATTTGTCAATTACTTTATATTTATTTTCAAATACATAGCAGGTAGAAAAATAAGAATAAAAAGTTGTAAAAAAAATTGTTATTGATTGATTAACATGTTTGTTCATAATTAAAATAATTTTACAAAGCATTCAACTTTTGATTCAGTTTGTAAATATAATTTAAATAGTTATTGATAGTGTCACATTCTTCCACGGTTTCAGCTTCAAGTTATGTATATACTATATATTGCCCATCTACTACATACTTTTGAAATAAAAAATAACAGATCAAAGTAGATAGGTGAATGGACGGATAAAAATTTTCGAAATATTCTAAGATGTTTTAATATAGGGTAAATTTTAAAATCGTATGGAAGTAAACATAATTTCAACTGTAATTAATAGTATTTATTCATTTTTTAAATAAACTAAATGTAATACCATCATCATACGATAGTTTAATACCAATGTTACTATTATCTTCATTTTGTTAACTTGATAAATAAACAAAAAATTATTTGTATGCACCTGCCACATCAAAAATGTTTTTGCTTCTATTTTTATGACTTTATCAAAAGTAGCAGATCAAAAATATATTGAAGTGTTAAAAAATCACAACCATTCAAAGGTTAACACCACTTTAAAACGATAATTAAGCTGCTAAAACTGTTTTGATGAATTTTAGAACAATCTAAAATTGCAGAATTGTAATAGCCTGAATTATAATGTGTTAGGCGACGAAATTGAGATATATTTGTCTAGACCGAAATAAAGCAGAAGTCAATGTTTACAATGCTTGCCCGAAGTCCTTGAAAATATCCATGGTAAGCTAACGCTCGTCCACATACCCCCACTAGAATAATGACGGCATATTTTAACTAGCAAAACATTAAATTGATCGGTTATCCACATGCAATAGAGTTTCGACATGGCACCCAAAAATATTTTTCTTACTACCATATTTGTTAAAGATAAATTGTGAAGAATGCATTTCACATCTGTCAATGAAACTGCCGATTCTTACAAAAAAAGAGGTAAATGATACACACACCTCCAGAAAATCGAAAATATGGTTCTCTGAGTGCAAAAAATGTATTGACTTGACAGAAACGAGTATTAAATGCACGACGGCACTGGAAAGTTCTTCCTCCACTTCTTCTGCGCTAGAAATTGGCTACTGCTCAGTCATCTTATTCCGGCTGAACTTTAACTTTTTGTTAGCTGTAGCCGTAGGACTTTAACGGCGCTCCCAACAAAAACTAGAGTTACTTAGAAAATTTGTTTCGCGGTAACAATCATTTACTTATGGCTGTACTATAAATACATTTCATGGTCAATTACACTGGTCAACAACAAACTTTTATCAGAGATGACTTAAACTGCATTAAATAGAAATGTTTACTATAATTTCAGATCTGTTGTTTTTTCTAGTATGTACAGTTTTTCATATGAGAATTATCAAAGTTCTCCAAACCCTCAAATCAGGGAACTTTTGAAAAACACAAGATTTGTAGATCATTTTGATACAAATGAGCAAGAAGGGTGGAAATTTCCACTTTCCATTTTCTTAAGCTTAAGCTTTCGAATGGACACGTGAAAACTTTTTGGGTAATCAAGGCTAAAAGTTTAAGGATTAGGTAAATTGCTAAAAATTTGAAAAAATTCACAAGAATTTGATTGTTTTATTATATCTAAAATAATTATAATTAAATAAGTAATTTCTTTTATAATTAAAAAAAAAATCAAACAAAAATAAATAATTAATTTGTATAATAAATAATAATTACTGTTATTATAAAACTCTCGTAATTAACAATGTTGACGTGCTAAAAAATATCTAATTATAGATTTGAAATGAGCTCAAAAAATTTGTTCAGAAAAGATTATTTACATTTCTGATGATTAAAAAAAAGTTAATTTTGTTTACCAGTGATATTAGTTGTATCAAGTTAACTAAAAGTCGCAATATTTGTTTAGGAAAAGCTCGTTTTATAACAAATTTTTGTTTACAGTTGCAACTCAAAATTTGAATTTTATGAGTTAGGTATATTTATACTATACTGTTCGGAAGATTGCACGCGTTATCTGGGCTCTCAAAGTTAATAATTACCATCAGAGTAAAAGATTGTAGTAACTGTCCAAAAAGTACTTATAAAATAAAATTTATGGGTCTTTGATTTTTTTTATGAAAAATTTCATTTTAATACGCTGTATTGGCTATAAACTTATCGCTATATGACATATTATGTCATAATATAGAATATCCTCCATATGTAAAATGCTCATTTCAATGTTATCTATCAAATTCCGTTGAGTTTTAATTAATAAATGTAATATTCTGGGCCCGGTTACCGTGCCACTACCAGTTTTCGTTACGGACGTCAGTGTATGAATTATGCACACCAAAAGTCTTATAAAACTATGCTGCATCTAATAAAATACTGGTCTAGGTCATTTAAAATATTTAAAGGTTAAAAACGATTTATTACACAATTTTACTAATTGTAAGTGTTATGCATTTTGTAATTAGAAATGCATTTTTGAGAGAAACAACGATATCGACTTTTAATGCGGTGCGATTTGTTCTGTAAAGATCTGTATTTTAAAAATTGAAGTTGTTTCAGTTTTTAATGTAGTACCTAATATTTGTCATGCCGAATTATGCTAAGTTTCATTATTATTCATGTTTATTAATTATTATTATTACTTTAAATAATACATTTTAATTGAAAAAAATTTGGTTTGCCTTGAACGCTATAAATTTAATTTGTTTGCTTATTGAATTTAATGTTTATTTTGCTAGAAATATTGCGATACAGTTTAAGAGTCAATGTTTGAAAATTTATTATACTACGTTATTAATAAAAATATATGAAGGGTACGCGGAAAGAAAGATCAATGTCACAGTAAATCTCAAAATGAGTTATTGCTGTCATCTGATAGATATTTATGTAAGCTACCTAACTGTATACTTGAAAAAATTTTGAAAATTTTGTGACATTGATCTTTCTTTCCGCGTGCCATTCATGTAATATTGGAAGATGTATGATAATAGTTATGTAATTTACAGCACCGTAAAGTAGAGTTAAGTTAAACTCTGGTGTCAAGTTTAGTGAAAAAATTAATAAAAAACGCTAATTTAACAAAAGAAAGAAGAAAATATGCGTAAAAAGATTGTTGTCAAACTTTAGCTTGTAATGGTCCAGAATTGGTCAATGGACTAATAGGGCAAATATATGGAATGATTGCTAAAGAATTTTTCATCGTCGTAATTTTATTATTTAATTGTTCTTCGCTCATGCGAATTAATTTGATTATTTTGTATTGAGATTCCATGAAGGTTTTGTTTACCATCGTTTGCAATCATTTCTGCTGGTTTCATTCGTTTAATTGCCAATTTTATTTCTTAAATACTTATTTCCCTTGGTAAGCACATCCCTGTCCTTTTATTTCAAAATTTTAATTTTAAATTGGGAACTTGGATTTTATTAAGAATTTTTAATAAAAACGAAATTTTTCAAGTGAGACTGTTAATTTTCGACATTTTTGTGTAAAAATTAATTGGATCGTTAATTATGTTAAAATTTGGTTGATTTTGATTTCGACTAATTTGGGATTATTGAACACAAGTTTCTTAAATATTCTGCATATTTATTGACAAGTATTAATGGTGTAACTTTTTTCTGACTGCAGAACTTACACTATCTATTGTATCTTCTCAGAAAAACACTGTATTGAGAATATTTAAACCGTTGCATAACATTTTTGGAAGTCCTTGTGCATGCTTTTCTTTTCGGAGTTTTATGCTCACTATCTTGGGTGCCAGCTCGCGAAAAAATTGAAGGAAATGAAATAGCTGATAAACTAGCTAGATTAGGCTCAAGAACGCTTCCGATTGAATCTGAACTATTCTGTGGGCTAACCAAAGCACACAGAAAGCTGGAGGTCCAAGAATGGGACACAGAGAGCAAAGTAACTCTCTGGAAAAATACACCAGGACAAAGACAGGCAAAGAAATTCATAGAGTACTCAACTGCAGAGGCTAGAAAGCTTTTTATTTTGACAAAGAATGAAATTAAAATCATTACGGGGCTGTTCACCGGACATTGCCCGGTGAGATTGCTAAAAAAATGAGACTAGAAGGTAATCACAGGTGCAGACTTTGTGAATCGGAAACAACAGATACAACTGACGCCCAAGGAGGTAAAAAGCAAATTTCTCAGGAGCATTTTGTGTTTTGTTGGCGAAATTAAATTCTTGAATATCTAATTACGAGTAAATAGTAAAGTCATGAACCTAAGTACAATAACAATAATAACAATATGCTTATTATTAGATTTTAGATTAATCTTGTATTATTTTGGGATCTTGGTTTGCTCATCTGTACCAGTTCTGCAATTGTACCTTTTAAACTGATTGAGACATTTAGAATAAAAAAGCCCTTCTTTTATCTTAAATTTGGTTGACCATCCGAAAACCAACGATTTATAAAATAAGTGTGTTTGCTGTCCTTTTGGACTCGGCGCTGTGCGTTCGGCTGTACCTGCAACAATGTAAAAAAATTTAATTTAATAAAGTTCTGTTCAATGAATGAATGCTTCGGTACTGTGTTTTGTAATTTCAAGTTCAAATCTTGGCGAAGTTCTTTTTTTTACTTATGTAATATAAAATAAGTAACGTTTTAGATCTTCATAATAATAATAATAAAAAATAAATAAATAGAGTTATAAATTTTATTTGTAAATTAGTTTTTATTTATTAAACTTTAGTATTAATATGAGTAAGGCAATCGACCTTTTCTCTTGTTTTTTATAAAGTTATAATGTCCACCATCCAGCGCGCCATTAAATTGTAATGCAAAAGTGTATTCGACGGCCGGATGATTTCCATAAGAGGCCATAAGTCCTCTGGAAGAATATACCTCCACGCATACGGACTTATGTATGGAGACAAAAGCTTGTAGTTCTTGGTGCCCTCCATATTTTCCCAAGGAACCCATACAGCATTCATAGTCGTGAGCAGATTCGATGATCGAACCGTAAGCGACGTCTCCAATAATAAAGTCCTTGTATTCACGCCAATTATTTACAACTTCGCACACTATGTCCTTCCTTATACTTTGATGATCTTTTTGGGTCTCGTATAATCCGTAAGATAAAGCTCGAAACAAACAATTTCCATCGCCTACCATTCGAACAGTTTTAAACGTTTCCGTTTTGATTTGTTCGATTTCTTTAACTTGGTGCTTGCGATAATAATTTTTTCCATGTCGTTTTCCCATCTCGATGATTCTTGAAAATTATACGTAAATAAAGAAAGTTATAGTGCAATTAAGTTGAGCTCGGCTATGAATACATCAATTTATTCATTATCATTACTCCCTTCATAGACACTGATCATCGTTTAATGATATAAACGTTTCAACGGATCATCGGATCAAGGAACGATCGTTCAATTTTTGATTGGTTTATTCGCTTATGTTTCAAAAAAAAAGCTCATTTGGTCGTTATTCGTACTTCCTTTAAATCGCCTGAAGGCTCACGGATCGTTACAATGAACAAACAAAAGTGACACCTTAAAAATTTAACAACTATGATGGAGTTAGTGTATCTGTTAATCACAAAAATGTGGTAGAAAATAATAATAATAATTATTATTATTCATCATCATCAGCTATAACATCCATCGTCGGACGCAAAGCCTTCCCATTTTTTTTTAATTATTATTGGAGGTGTAAATTTTAAGCACATAATTATATTATGCGTTTTTATTCATTAAATGTTTAATTTATAATATTGACATCCACATCGCATCGACATGTTTTACATCTACCGGGCGTCCCGTGACGGCAAACTTTTTTTTTTGATATTTTATCAATTAGAAGATATAGTTAAAAAAAAGATTCAAAAACATTTTTGTGGAGGGAGAGAAGGCAAATTTTAGAACCAACCCAGGCGGTATAAGTTCTAGCTACGCCACTGCGCCGCATGCACCGCATGCACCGCACCTAGTATAAAAGTCCAATTGTACTTGACGCAACTGTAGGACAGTTATGGACAAATGAATATTTTCATCAAAGAACTTATAATAAATGAACAGAGTTGTTTCTGCTAAATATTTTTTATTAAATATTAGAAAAGTTTGATCCACCTATTTTGCATTACATTAAATTTAATTATAAAATGATTTATTAAATGAACATCTCAAAGTATTAATGGCTCAGTGGTTCAACAATATAAAGGAAAGTACTTATTAGTAAATTCCACCTAACAACTAATAATAAATAATGTAAAGGTACCTGTGTCAAAACTGATCCTTACCTCGATATTATAATACAATATTATGCAAATATGTACTACAGTAGATAAAAACGTTGCACAAAAACGTTTAATAAAAACATTGCACGAAAACGTTGCAGATTTTAGCTTATCTTTTTTAAGTATAGAGTAGATATGTAAAGTAGATAATAACGTTGCATAAAAACCTTTTATAAAAATGTTACACAAAAACGTTTCATAAAAACGTTGCAAATTTCAGGTTATCTTTTTAACTTACGAAGTTAATCAGATATGCCATGTAAGGAAGTAATTATGTTATTTTAAACTTAATTAGCCACCGTCTCACAGGATTTCAAAGATCTGTATTCAATTCTTCAAATATATCCGCTTACCCCCTTTGGGCACTTTTAATTTTTTTTTTTTAATTTTATTTTATTATATTTTATGTTAAATTGTTTACATTATTGATAAAATTGCAAATTAAAAATTATGTATTATTTTAGTGCAATTTATAGGTTAGATTGTTTACAAGTTTTTTATAATACAAGGTAGATAGATTACAAGGTATGATCTACACGTGAACGAAAACTTGTTGTATTCTGTGCATTAAAAATGGCCGTCTAATGGTATATGTCTTTTGACGTTTATTTTTTTTTTTAGAATTTCTGTTATATTTTAAATAAATAAAAAAAGTATTTTACATTAAAAAGTTTTTTGTTTTACAGTTTGTCATGCTAATTTTTATTGCAGTTGGTAAACAGTTTAATCTTCATTAAAATGTATTGTAATATAAATATTTTGTAGAGATAAATATTTGAGAAAAAAACAAGCAAATGTGAAGTGAAGTAAGCAAGTGCATAATAAGTGTGAACACTGGTAAATATATTATAAGAATGAGGTGTTCTTTTCTTGGTTGTAATAATAGCAAGCAATGATAAAATTAATCCAAACACTGCACTGTTCGAATACGTTTAATTCATTTTGTTGAAGATGAATATTCAATAGATCCAATCCAATAATTCAGAGCAAAGGTATACCTGGACTAATCAGCTTTCTGAGGATGGTTTAAGAAAACCATCACATGAACTAACGAACCCCATGAAAGGAATATTCAACAAAATTAACAATAAAAATCTTTTTGTATTTACAAAAGAGTTTTTTCAATTGCATTTAGAAAATTCTGTACATATCAAATGTAATGAAAAATTTTTAAAAAAATTGTTTTTCAGTGCGAGAATATCTTTCCGAATAAGAAAAGTACTTTTTAATTTAAGTCGAACTAAAAAAACATAAAGCAATAAAGACTGTATTTTAAAATGTTTATTTTATTTTTATTCAAATAAAGATAAAAAATTAAAAGTAAAAAAATATTTTTAAAAACAAGCTTTTATTTAAATGCTATAAAAAAAAGAAAATAAACTTTAAACTAAACTAAACTTTTTAATTTATTACATTGCACAATTTATATGATATAAAAGCTTGTCGCGAGATTTGCCTATTTTTTTAAAAACATAATTTTTTTTTAGAATTACTTATGTCAAGATCAAGTTACTTATTGTATTCTTGTTTATCTATACAAGTAAATGTCGCGACAAGCTTTTATATCATATAAATTATGCAATGTGATAAATTAGAAAGTTTGTTTTAATTTAAAGTTTACTTTCTTTTTTTTAGAGCATTTAAATAAATGCTTGTTTTTAAAAATATTTTTTTACTATTAATTTAATTTTTAGTTATTGCTAGACATGTTTCTAAGTCTGTGTATTTCATTTCATATCCGTATCATGAGGATGCATAAAAAACATAGTCTGTTATCTTGGGCGGTCCGCCATATTGAATTGAGAGTGGCGTCATTTTATTTATTGTATTTTTCTCAGCAAACCCTTTTATTTGATACCCATATCATGAAAGTGCATAAAAATTAACTAGTCCGCCACCTTCAGCGGTCCGCCATATTGAATTTAGAGTGACTAAATTTTATTTTTTGTATTTTTTTTTGCTGAGTTTTTTCATTTGATACTTATATCATGGAAGTGCATAAAAATTAACTAGTCCGCCATTTGGGGGGGAGACGCCATATTGAATTTAGAGTAACTAAATTTTATTTTTAGTATTCTTTTTGGTAAGCCCTTTCATTTGATACCCATATCATGGAAGTGATAAAAAATAACTAGTCCGCCAACTTCGGCGGTCCGCCATATGGAATTATAGTGACTAAATTTTATTTTTCGTATTTTTTTTGGTGAGTCTTTTCATTTGATACCCATATCATGGGAGTGCATAAAAAATAACTAGTCCGCCATGTGGGGGGGAGACGCCATATTGGATTTAGAAAGACGTCACTTAACTTACCATGCATTATCATCCAAACTAAACGTGTATGCAAAATTTTAGCTTAATCGGTAGAGGAGAACTGCTTTAAAATTCAGTTGCAAGATTTGATCTTAACTAACAAACATTGCAAGCTTAATAAAAGCTTTTAAAGCTTGTACTCTGATGATCACCTCTGTTTATCTCGAAAACTCAAATAAATAGGCAAGTACTAATTAAATTCTTGTCGATAAAAGTCTAAAAAAGTATTGCTTAAAAATATTCAAACATAAATATTTTGTAATTATTGTATTTTAATTCTTTTATTTATAGTAGAGCCACAGCCGTGGAGTGATGTGACCGCTGGTTGAGTACAGAGCGGAAATTCTGGGTTCAAATCGCGGACTATATAGAATTTCTTAGCTCGGCCTTTCAGTGGACATCCACACGGTGTAGTGAAATAGTTATTGATTTATCGAAAATAGGTAATATGGGGACTAATCCACCCCGCTAATCGGATTTGTAATTCCCATAAAGGAAAAAGCAATGTTCTACTTAGAATGTCAAAAGCTTAATGAATGAATAAATTGTAAAAATGTATAATTTTCAAATTGAAATTAAAAATGTATTTAAATTTTTATAATATTGTGTAAATTCGTAATTGACCCTTCCAAGGGAAATAGCATTTGTCTGCCGGATTAAATTACTAAACGTCTCTTAGATGAGCAAGATCATACCTTGTATCTACCTTATTTATAATAATCGGTTAAAAGCTAGCGAAACGTATGGATCAACACTTTTGTGCAAGTGAACAGCTAAATTTGAAAATTTTTATGGTACCTACATTTTATCTCAAAAATAAGTTAAAAATTTTTTAAGAAAAATTGTTCACATTTTTGGAAAAGAATATTTTTGTTAAAATTCTCTGGGTCTTCAAACATTGTAATCACTACCCTACAATCCTGATTTATTAATTGTTATTACTTTGTACACCTTCAATAAACTATACATAATAGTAATACCTACTATGTATTGACAAAATACTAAAAAAGTAAAATTGGTTCTGTAATAAGTATACGTACCTACTTATAAAAAATCGTGCTTGTTAAATTTTGTTTTTAAAAATAGGTACCTACTAATAATCTATAATTATTACAAAATTTGCTAGAAAAAATTGAATATCATTAATAGATATGCATGTGATTATTTTCGTGTCTATTATTAACATACAATAATTAATTTAAGGAATAAGTAGGTATGTTGTTTTTTATACCAAATTACCCATCGATCATAAACAATAAACTTCTGGAAAATTTTTAATTATTGGTTTTGACGTAGATATAATAGGTACTTCTAAATCTATATTTATTTTTTTGGGTTTTTAAAGTTGTTTTGCATTTCTATAGTTTTTGAGATAGTAGATCCTGTACCTTACTAGTATATTATCATATTGTTAGTAAAGCTCCCCATTAAAGTATTTGCAATAATTCATAAAAATTAAAAAAAAACTAATCATCTCAAGTATCTATGTCATTTAATTTACCTAATAAATAAAATAGTATCGTTATGCTTAATTGTATCGTGCAAAATGGCACACTAATCAGGTGCATGTCGCTGGCCCCCCCCAAATTGAATTTTGAGATGAAATTGGTGTCAATCGTTAGAGCATCGTTAGAGCCTAAATGAGCTTCCATTTTTTTCGTTTGAGCCTCAACCGTCGCGGAGATATTCGCGAAAATGTTTGTCGAATTTTGGGTTAAAAATGGTGTCAAACGTTAGAGCTTCGTTAGAGCCTAAATGAGCTTTCATTTTTTTCGTTTGAGCCTCAACCGTCGCGAAGATATTCGCCAAAACGTTGGGGGGGGCTGTAGACACGTTGCCCCCCCCCAAGTCGAATTTTGGGATGAAAATGGTGTCAAACGTTAGAGCTTCGTTAGAGCTTAAATGAGCTTTCAATTTTTTCGTTTGAGCCTCAACCGTCGCGAAGATATTCGCGAAAACGTCGGGGGGGGGCTGTAGACATGTTTTTCTATTTTCGCTCATATTATGAATTTTGGGCTGAATTTGGTGTCAAACGTTAGAGCTTCGTTAGAGCTTAAATGAGCTTCCATTTCCATCATTTTAACTTCATTTTTTACAAAGTTACAGGCATTTTTAATTTTCGAGCCTCCGAGCAAGTTCCGTGTGATAATCCTCAAGTTTTTTCTATTACATTAGATTAAAATATTTAATCCGATTAAAAAAACTAATCCTGCTTTCTATTATAATAAATTTTGATAATAAATAAAACTGGAAAAATTAATTTTGCAAAATAAATTTTATTAATCAAAAGTAATACAAATAATGTACGTTTTTTTTCTAAATGTATGTTTTTACTCATAAACTACATACTATGAATTGGTTTTTTTGGCAATTGTAGTTCTCCGTACTATCTTAGTTAAAAGTTATTCTCAAAAAACAATTTTCCCTCTCATTTTGAATTTATGTGTGCAGGGACGTGCCCAACCAACTTTTTTCGGGGGGGAAAAATTTCAAATTTGCCAACTGAGTTACTTCAAAGTTGCCAACTTTTTGTAAGTTTTGCAATTTTTTGTAAATTTAGACATAAAAAAATGCCAAATTGACCAACTTTTGGGTGTTTTTGTCAACTTTTGCCAACTTTGTAAAACTTTGAAGGGGGACTTCCCCTCCCCCCCCCATGATCACGTCTCTGTATGTGTGCAGTCGATAGAGCTTCGTTTGAGCTTGAAAGAGCTTCAGTGAGTAAGATTTTAAATTAATTTTATGCAAAGTTGTGAATAGTTGAAATTTTCGACTAAACTCTGAGCAACATGCGTTAAATCGTAAGGTTTTTTAAAATCCTAATATTTTTTTGGCATGATTTCTATTTCGGTAAATTACTTCGATTTTAAAAATTTTATATTTATAAAAAATAAAATCTTGCTTATTTAAAGAACTTATTTTTATCCAAAGAATTTAGATTATCGGCTCAAGAGATTTAAAGAAGCTTATGATTTCACGCATGTTGCTCGGAGAGTAACAATCTATAAGTTTGTAAAAAATTAACTGACAGTCTTGCTCACTGAAGCTCATTCTGGCTCAAACAAAGCTCTATCGATTGACATCAATTGCACACATAATATCAACATGAGAAGCAAAATTGTAAAACATGTCTAGAGCCCCACCCCCCCATAGTTTGCCCCCTTCCTCACCCCCCCAAATGGAATTTTGGGATGAAATTGGTGTCAATCGTTAGAGCCTGAATAAGCTTAAATTGTTTTTGTATAAGCCTCAACCGTTGCAAATATATTTGAAAATACGTATGGGGGGGGGGGGCTTTAAACACGTTGGCCCTCCCAAGCCGAATTTTCAGATAAAAATTGTGTCAAACGTTGGAGCTTCTATTTAGCTTTAAATACAAGCTATAGTTCATAGTTAAGCTTTTACTTATTTTCATTTGAGCCTCAACCGTTGCCAAGATATTTGCAAAAACGTTTGGGGGGGGGGCTTAAACACGTTGGCCCTGCCAAGTCAAATTTTGAGATAAAAATAGTGTCAAACGTTAGAGCTTCTATTTAGCGTTAAATAGTTTTAAATAAAAGCTCTGGTTAATAGTTAAGTTACTTATCTTCTTAAAATTTTAAAAAACCTTACGATTTAACGCATGTTGCTCAGAGTTTAGTCGAAAATTTCAACTATTCACAACTTTGTATAAAATTAATTTAAAATCTTACTCACTGAAGCTCTTTCAAGCTCAAACGAAGCTCTATCGACTGCACACATACAGAGACGTGATCATGGGGGGGGAGGGGAAGTCTCCCCTCAAAGTTTTAGAAAGTTGGCAAAAGTTGACAAAAACACCCAAAAGTTGGTCAATTTGGCATTTTTTTATGTCTAAATTTACAAAAAATTGCAAAACTTACAAAAAGTTGGCAACTTTGAAGTAACTCAGTTGGCAAATTTGAAATTTTTCCCCCCCGAAAAAAGTTGGTTGGGCACGTCCCTGCACACATAAATTCAAAATGAGAGGGAAAATTGTTTTTTGAGAATAACTTTTAACTAAGATAGTACGGAGAACTACAATTGCCAAAAAAACCAATTCGTAGTATGTAGTTTATGAGTAAAAACATACATTTAGAAAAAAAAACGTACATTATTTGTATTACTTTTGATTAATAAAATTTATTTCGTAAAATTAATTTTTCCAGTTTTATTTATTATCAAAATTTATTATAATAGAAAGCAGGATTAGTTTTTTTAATCGGGTTAAATATTTTAATCTAATGTAATAGAAAAAACTTGAGGATTATCACACGGAACTTGCTCGGAGGCTCGAAAATTAAAAATGCCTGTAACTTTGTAAAAAATGAAGTTAAAATGATGGAAATGGAAGCTCATTTAAGCTCTAACGAAGCTCTAACGTTTGACACCAATTTCAGCCCAAAATTCATAATATGAGCGAAAATAGAAAAACATGTCTACAGCCCCCCCCGACGTTTTCGCGAATATCTTCGCGACGGTTGAGGCTCAAACGAAAAAATTGAAAGCTCATTTAAGCTCTAACGAAGCTCTAACGTTTGACACCATTTTTATCCCAAAATTTGACTTGGGGGGGCCCAACGTGTCTACAGCCCCCCCCCCCCAACGTTTTCGCGAATATCTTCGCGACGGTTGAGGCTCAAACGAAAAAAATGAAAGCTCATTTAGGCTCTAACGAAGCTCTAACGTTTGACACCATTTTTAACCCAAAATTCGACTTGGGGGGGGCCAACGTGTCTACAGCCCCCCCCAAACATTTTCGCGAATATCTCCGCGACGGTTGAGGCTCAAACGAAAAAAATGAAAGCTCATTTAGGCTCTAACGATGCTCTAACGATTGACACCAATTTCATCTCAAAATTCAATTTGGGGGGGGCCAGCGACATGCACCTACACTAATCCACCTGTACATACCCAACTTTTTAATTATTAAAACAATTGAAATTTGAGATCAAAATTATCGTCTCAATTATGAAATAGAGTTACAATTTGCTCTAAAATTGCTATAAAAAATAAAATTGCTATATGCTATTTACATTGCTATATAAAAAAGATCAGTGTTGTTGGACAAATATTCAGATTCTGTTATACATTTTGCTGAAAGAAATGCAATTTTCTATTTTACCCACTATGTTATTTTGCTTTACCCCTCATATTTAGTGATCGATTTATCATCCAAATATTTCCTGTGATCAAAACAGTTTTTAATTACAATTTAAATTCAATTCATACTTTTTTACTTCATAGTTGAGACGTTTATTGGAAAAATACCACGTCCGAAAAGTGAAAAGGCTGAAAATTAAAGAAACCACGTATAGACATTCAATTGCTTTCATATAACTTACAATATTTTCACAGTATAATTATTTCCCGGAAAACAGCATTTTTTATAATTTGTAATACTTGGAATATATGAAGAATCCAAAATACTATGTAAATGCATAAGGTGGAATTTTGGTTAAAATGGACAACCGTTCTTTTTCAAATAAATAATTTAATTTATTTTTTGGGATATTTCTAATTCTTGATTTAAAAATAGTTTTTATTGTTAATATAATAACGTACACTTATAATATTTACTAGGTAGGTACTCCTATTAGCAATAATAATAAATAAATAATTCTTATCCATTGATTAGGCTAATATGCTTACATAACAAAGTATTGGGTTGCAGCGTTTTACTTCATTTACTATTGTAAATTGTACAATAGGAACGCGGGGTACAATGGGCCAGGAGCCTAAGTGCAAGTGGGAGTAACTTTTACAGACCACACCCGTTCAGTAATAATAATAATTGTAAATTGTAATTTACCTTGGTAATGTAATGAATAATGACAAAAGTAAAAAATAAAAGAATTAAAAGGTTATAAATCTATAACATAACCAATTATACATCGATTTCAACATTTCCAATACTTTCCTAAATAATAACAGATTATTTTGCTAATTAAATAAATAATTTAAATCATTTCAAATCATCAATAAACACCGCCAATGTCTCGATGCCCTGTTAATGTTTAAGGGTGGCTAGCTAAGGGATTAGACCTCCGTTTAGTACTACAGCTGGGTTGCGCGTACATAGTTGGTGAATTCTTGTAGAACTTACCTTACTTAGCGAGAAATGCTTAAAGTCACTGCTAACTAAAAAGTAAATTTTGAGCGCCAGTGAGACAAGAAAGAAATAAATAACAAACTTTAATGTATCCCAAAAAAGTTGTTGATCAGATCAACCAAAAGCACACAGAGGTAAAAAAAAATAATACTGCTATTACAAGCAATACAAGTAAGCTGGACAAGAAGTCCCAAATAAACAGTAACATTTGTTGATTGGGCTACTAACGAAAAACCACCAGGAGGATGGTTGGTTGCCCCAACAATAGGCTTACTCTAACAATTGGAGCTGCCTACTCGTCATCACGGATTTCGTCCGGATTCACAGTATATACTAAAGTTTTCTTGGCGAGATACCTCTCTAAAGTGCGCCGGCAGCTCTCTAAAATGGGAACACTCAAAAATCTTTCCCAGGGTATGTGGCCTCCTCGATGAAAATGAAATTACCAAGTCGAAAAGTCAAAAATATTACGTTGAGCGTCAAAAAGATGAATCAAGTCGTAATTAATAATAGAATAATAAATTGTAATTTTTATTCAAAATTAATAAAAATTTTATCAAAAAGGGCTCCTTTGTAACTCACAATTTTTGAGTTTTTGAAAGCGTATGGTGTAATTGGTGTTAGCAAATACGAATGCGCTATTGTAATTGAAAAATTAAACAATCATGAATAGCAAAATAACGCATTCGTACAAACTACGGTGTATTCGTGTTCGCAAAAGTTTATAATATTTACAAAAATTATGTGAAATAAATTATTCAAACTATTAGCAATGAAGTTTATCGGCGCCACAAAAATTTTAATATCACACTTAACGCAAAAATTTTTATCAAAAATGTTAAATAACTTTTATTTGAGTTTTAAAATACCTTGTAAAATCCATACAATTGAAGCTTCTCGTTCCATATGCAGGAATGTCGAACCATTGACCAAATTCATGTACAAATTCAAATTCAAATTCCAAATCGTTGACCAAAGAACTCTTGATCATCAAAAATTAACGCCAATCCAATCTTCACAAAATTCTGGTCCTCACAAGACCAAAGACGATCTCACCGGTCAAAACACTCAAATTTACGCCTTTTTCGGCGGCCAAAAATAACTCAACCAAAATGGCTCAAATGTTCGCTTTCTCACGACACTCAGTCGATTGATTCCTCTTTTATTATGTAATTAAATTTTTTAATTACAATTTTTAAATATCAATAATCTAAATAAATTTTCAACCTTTTGCGGGATCGAACCGGCAATTTTCTACATAAGAATTAACGACCGCATCTGCTATCATACCAGGGCGTCTCTTTGATAAATCGTAAAAATTAACTTAAAAATTTGAAAAGAAAACAAAATTATCAATTTCGACTCAATTTTTTATCAAAAATAACGACCTATCTAAAGTCGTTTCACGACAATACATAATATATAAGAATGGTAACGCCTACGCGTTATTAATTACAAACACTAATATAGTCACATGTTTGCGATAAAAATTTGTTTTTCTAAGCAACGTTTGGCCGTATGGCAATACCACTTGCGTAACTTTTATATCTATAGTCAAGCCCTATATATACTGTGAATCCGGACGGAAACCAAGACACTATTTTTTGGCAGAATCACTTCCTTCTGAGATCTTGTCCAAAAGTTACTTTCACCAATGTTGGATCTGAGTTCAAAAGTTAAAAATAAAACAAACACACTTAAAAAATTATACTTACACCTGTTCGTCATATCAAGCGTTTCTGTATTGAACAAAAATTGATTGAGCGAAAAAATCGCAGTGTTACGCTACTGGGGTACCGGTAAGTAATAACTAATTCTTGACCATTAAGTTGTTGCAAACAAAATTGAATAATTTGGACGAATAATGGTGACATAACGCCGTCCACCCTAGATAGTCACGGAAGTAATAAATGGTCAACACGCGGGAGGTGAATAGTCTTGAATCATAAATCGATACCTAAACCATTACATTGGTGATAATCGTAGCTGAAGAATTCCAAAATTAACAATCAGTTCACGAATTAAACTCTAATGTTTATGTTTTTTAAAAGTATAAAATTCTCTTTAGCCCCAGAAACCATCGATCACCATTAATTGATTATTAATTTAATTATCAATCAAAAAGTCTTGAGTTGTATTGGTTAATTCCGGGCGTTCAAAATTTGATAACCTTCATGAAAAATGTCGTACAGGGTGCGGCGAAACAAAACTAGTTTTTAATCTAACAAAACTAGTTTAAATTTTCCCAAAAATTAATTAAATCGTTTATTTCAAAAAGAACGGTAGTCCATTTTAGCCAAAATTCCACTTTATGAATTTACATAGTATCTTGGTTTTTTCATATATTCGAAGTATTTCAAATTATAAAAAATGTTGTTTTCAAGGGAAATAATCACTGTGAAAATATTGTAAGTTGTATAAAAGCAATTGAATGTCTATATGTGGTTTTCTTAATTTTCAGCAGTTTCACTTTTCGGACGTGGTATTTTTCTAATATACGCTTTAACTATGAAGTAAAAAAGTATAAATTGAATTTAATTGTAATTAAAAACGGTTTCAATCAAAGGAAACATTTGGATGATAAATCGATCAATAAATATGGGGGATAGCAAAATAACAGAGAGCAAAATAGAAAATTGCATTTCTTTCAGTAAAATTTAACAGAATTTGAATATTAAAAGTTAAAAATTGCATAATTAAACAAGAATCAATTCACTTGCATTTGGATGATAAATCGATCAATAAATATGGGGGATAGCAAAATAACAGAGGGCAAAATAGAAAATTGCATTTCTTTCAGTAAAATTTAACAAAATTTGAATATTAAAAGTTAAAAATTGCATAATTAAACAAGAATCAATTCACTTGCAAACGGCAGCATATAAATCTTGATGGAAACTATTGAAGTAAGCTAAACTCCTAAATGCGTTGCACCAAACTTTGGCAGTAAAGTTGGTCACAACGCCACTTGATCCTTTTATGATAAAAAAAGGAAGCTAGGCTTTGGTACTTAACCGCAGTCGGAGAGACAACGGGTCGCGCAATAGCGCGTTTTGCAGGTTCAAAAAAAAATTATCTAGTGTATTCACCAAGATAGTTGCTCTTAGTGACTTCAGTGACCCTATCTGCAAAAGATGTAAATTTGGGCGCCAGTTGTTGATAAAAGAACTTATCATCAACAAAATAGATTTTTTAATTTGCAGCCAAAAGATGTTAATAGAAAAGTGTAAAATCACTTACGTGAATATTCGAAAAGAAACTTCACACACAAGCTACCACAAAAAATGTAAATCACACAACTGGATCAATAACACGGGTCAACAAAATCAAAAAAAAATTTTGGTGCCGAGATATTGTTAGTTGTTTTGTGTTAGAGGTGCATTGGCAACACTAAAAATATTTTTTATTTTTTTTTCTTACGTGTGATTTTGGATCTACCCTCAGTTTTAAATATTGGCTCCAATCAGTACTTGCGTTTGCACAATTTGCTTTCTTATCGATACATTTCTAAAAATAAATTGATTTTTATATCATGTTTTCATCGCGAAGAAGTTGTCTCGATGATCCAAATGTGTTTTGTTACATTTGTGGTGAATACACAGCTAAAAAGTTCAGAAAACCTATAACAGATTTTATGAAAAGTACTTATTTTTCTTACTTTAAGTCGAAAATTGTGGATGAATACAAGCCGTGGATACCCCAAATTGTTTGTAAAATGTGCTGTGAACACTTGAGACAGTGGATCAATGGTTAAAGAAGTCGTATGAGGTTTGGAGTGCCCATGCAATGAAAAGAATAGAAGATCACTTTGATAACTGTTGCTTCTGCTATGTTAATTTACGTGATGTTAACGTTAAAAAAATTATTTATTCAGACTTAGATTTGGCTAGAAGACTCTTACCACATTCAGAGGAAGTATTTGTTCCAACAGTTTCTTCTATTCGTGAACCATCATTTGAAGAAAGTGAGTTGCGCCAGCGATTTCAAAGAAATACCGTCTACAGATGCCCCCCTCGCCCCCACCTATGGACACGTTTTTGTAAACACCAATGGAGTATTTGTGTTGATCTAAAGCAAAACTTGATCATTTCCCAGACAGACAATCTTGGATCCTACAGCAAAGAACAAGAGGAGCGGTATCACCAGGGCTTAAAAATTATGGAAGAAAGGTACCAAGGCCGATGGGATCAACATTATGATGGCTGATTATTGCTGGGGGATGCAACGTTATAGTCCCACTACACCTCATTCACGAAAGTCGAGAAAAAGAAAGATTTTATATACATAATAATGTAATAAATGTTATTTTTGATGTAAATTTGTGTTTTTCTGTACAAGACAAAATCTCGAAAATTACACGTAGGATCTCAAAATTTTTGTTATTAATGTAATCAGTATAAGGTCCTAACTTAAAAAAAATACAACATTTTGGCACCAAAACTAGTGTTGACCAGTGTAATTGATCTAGAAAAATCTCAAAGAAGACACTTCTAGAAAAACTCCCTTACACTCCTTCCTTGTTCGATTTCCGCTTAGATCATTTCTACAATAGATATTAAGTCATAGCCGTATACCTGAAGCAGTTTGTTTTGAAGCTCAAAAATTTTTGGTGGGGTGCGCGGGGTTTGTTTTCCTTTTGGTTAGCCCCTGTAACGGCTGCAACTAAAGATACACATTGACATATTTTTATTGTAAACAAAGACTCAAATCATTCACAAAATAAAGCAAAACATCGCAAACATAACGAAATTAATTAATACTTAAATAAATTATACTATTTAGAAATTGGTAAATGTGAAATCAATTAATAATTACACAATAAATGCAAAATTCGGTTACGTTTATTTTCAAATTTGTAATAATTTATTATTATGGTTTATTATTAAGATTGATGATATTAATAGTGCAATGGGTAATTAATAAAGTTCCACTGTATAAACCATGGCTATAAAGCTGGTTAAATTATTATCCAAATGTTTTTCAAATATTAGATTACATTACAGGTCAAAGGCAGCTTCAGAAAAGTTACAAAAGAAGCTTACATACACAAAACTAATTAAATATTAATAAAATTTATAATTTGTTAATGTTTTTACTGTTTTGTTACACTCGTTAAAATGTCACTTTACCCTTGAAGGTATGCAACCTGTGATGCACTATAAAAGGAAAACAAACTTTGTTGTTCTTTTTTGGGCTTCATAACAAATGGGTCTATGTCCTATCTATTGTATACATGATCGAAGGATTTCCGAATCTTTTTGTTGCCAACCTTTGTTTTCAAAATCCCTAAAAATTGATTTTCTGGTTGCATACTTTCAGGCGTGAGTTATTATTAACTATTTAATTTAATAATCAATTTTCTGAAAGTACACAACGGGTGTTACAGCGTAATTCCAAAAAAAATAATAATTATTGATTTTTCGGAGGTCTCACATCATGGGTGCTTGTAACAATTTTTGCATTTGTTATTATTGTTCACAATAATTCCTCTTTGCATTGTGTGTCTAATTTTTTGAATTAAAAAAAAATTATTATTTTTGTTCACAAAAAATTGGTGATCAAAACTAATTTTTATCAGAAGAGTAAAGTGCGTTTTTGCCACTTTAGCTTTGATACTTACAGAAATTTATAAAATGTTGAAAGAATTGTTTTAATTATACTCATTGTTTTCAAGACTGTGCCACAAGAAGAACCTACATTTTACATTTAAAACAAACCACAAAAGTTCTTTTCTCTTCAAGAGTTGAACTGTCAATGCTTATGAATAGCAGTAAAAGTAACCCCCTTGAAATTATATCGGATTTATTTCGCATTTTTGCAGCTTCAATTTTTTTGTTGAATAACTGATAAAACTTCAAAAAAATTATTGCACTGAATTCAGGGAAGCAAGATCTTTCAAATTGAGGTGTCACTTGCCATATCATCTCTAATATTAACATTTTAGGGATTGTTATCACAGCGTGAAAGGATGTAACAATACGGAATTGACATTGGTCGCAAAAGTTATCCTCCATGATGATAAAATTGACATGTTCTTGCATTTCTTGAAAAAAAATTCTTATAGCCTCAATCCCGTATACCGGGTGCTGAATGAGTTAGGCGAACATAGGATATTAACATGCAAAAACTTATTTTTGCAAATTCCTGCTTCCCTAATTATTTTAGAGAAAAATTGAAAGACACAAATATAATGTAATATAAACTACGAATGATAAAGGCATTAGATTTTATCTAGCTTTTACGTAAATGGTCAAAAAATTCTTTTGAAATTGTTAAAACTTTTATTTATCGGACTTGCCATGGAAGTTTCCGAGGTAATTATTTTTGATAAGTAATAAAAAACAATTGCACGTTGTTGACAGTTTTGCACTTTATTAAATTTTAATTTCATAAAATGGAATATTACCTTGGAAACTTATACATGGCCAGTTTGATAAATAAAAATTTTAACAATTTCAAAAGATTTTTTGATCATTTACGTAAAAGCTAGATAAAATCTAATGCTCTTATCATTCGTAGTTTATATTTCTACATTATATTTGTATCTTTAAATTTTTCTCTAAAATAATTAGGGAAGCAGGAATTTGCAAAAATAAGTTTTTACATGTTAATATCCTATGTTCGCCTAACTCATTCAGCACCCGGTATATGTTTCGTTTTCAGAGAGCCGCCTTTAATATACAAATTTATTAAGGAAAAATGCCAAACAAAAATAATAGCATTTAAAATGCTACATAATTTTTCATTTTTTAATATCTATTATTTATTTTTTAAATATTTATTTATCGTTTGAAGATATACATAACCAAATATTACAATTATTGTGTAGTGCAGCAATAATCTGGAGAAAAGTGACAAACGTCAAGCTTGATTATTTTGCTTAATCTACTGTACATATTATATATGTGTATTATGATTGTATAAGACTTATGAATATTTAGTTTCATAAATCTTTTGTCAAGCCCGTTAAGTTTGTGATAATCCGTTAAGGCTAGGATATTGAAGAGTGCACGAGGTTATACATGAGTAATTCAAAAACGGATGGATGGATTGTTATAAATTTTTTAAAGTATATATATGATGTCTTAAGAACGATCCTCAGATATTTCTTTTTTTTTATTAACTTTTTTTTAATTAATATTTTCAAAATAACCTGTTTGTAATTTTTTTAGCAAAAATAAAGTTGGCGAAATGAATTATTTATAAATAATTAAAAATAAAAATAAAATTAAAAATAGGGGGGGGTTAAATCAGTTTTGTTATACATAACTAATTTGAAAGCGAATGATTTGATAATTTTGAAATTTTGGGATAATATTTATGGTACTAATGCGCAGGGAAACAGCTATTTTTAAACATAACAGTTTTATTTACAACAATAGTAATAATTTTAAAATTATATATAATTTAACAATTAATTAAATTTTACTAATTAAATTAATATATAAGCGTAAACGAATACATATGTAAATTTTCAAAAGTTTATTTTACCTTGAACATACTAAAAATGTAATTATAACAATAAGGCAATTCAATCACCCGGGTAGCAATAATTAAATAATATAGTTCAACTATTATTACGCAGATGGTTCTCCAATCGCGTATTGTTAATCATATAGGCAGATATCTATTTTACCTTTTGAGTTTACCTAAGCTTTCTACCTACACTTCTAGAAAAGTTATAGAGTTAAATTTTAATTCAAGTATACTGGGCAAACGACCTTGGGTGCAAATTCCACTTGTTTTATCTCTAACTCTCTTGTTATACTTGATAGTAGAATCATAGCATAAGCAAATCTTGAATGTAAAAATTGTACCCTCTACGCGTTTAAAATTACATAATTTGTAATAGGTAATTAAATTAAATTTTAAAAAGTGCAATTATGAAATTTATTTATTAGTTTAAAAGTTTCCGGAATCTAGTAGTTTTAGTGACATCCCTTTTTTTTAACTGGCATATTCGTAAAATTTGACCTTTTTGACTTATATTTCAGTTGACAATTCGTACTTAAGTAGACCAGTTTAGTTTACACAGCATTTTAAAGAAAAAAATTGTACTGGAAACGAATTTTTGTTTAAAAATTTTCGTGCCATGATTTGTTACTACTGTAGATGTGGTCTAAAGCCAAAACAATCTATCGAACGGCTTGTTTTGGTTTTTGGATATGAAATACCATCGAAGACTACTGTTTTTATACCTGGTTTTACGAATTCCAAAGTAGACGCGCCACTCTCAGTGATGAATTTCGTGCAGGTCATACTTCATACAGCAGCTTCTGTTGTTGCCACTATTATTGTTGATGCTGTACATGAAATAATTGAGCGAACTTGGCATGTGACATATCGAGAAATTCAAGCATGCTTGGGCATTGACATGAAAACAATATACACGATTTTTCGTTATAGCCTAAGAGCCAGTGGCCGGCCGTCTTACGGTATTTTAACAAAGCTGAAATTTGGTACATTTATTCTCTTATATATGCTGAAGATGAAATGGGGACTTTTTAGTCCGTCCAGTGGTACCTACGCAGGGACGTGTCCAACCAACTTTTTTGGGGGAGGAAAAGTTTTAAATTTGCAAATTTGCCAACTGAATTAATTCAAAATTGCCAACTTTTTGTAAGTTTTGCAGGTTTTAGTAAATTTAGACATAAAAAATGCCAAATTAACCTACTTTTGGATGTTTTTGTCAACTTTTTGCCAACTTTCTGCAAAATTGGGGGGAAAGCTTCCCCATCCCCCCATGGGCACGTTCCTGTACCTACGGTCACTCTGGGTCGAAGAAGTAAAAATTTGACTGAATTCGGCGTCATAGTTACCAGGTTGCCTCTTGCTTATTTTAAAATATTTTTTTATTATTATAACTGAAAAACAACAATAGTAAACAGCCACGATAGTAGTATAGCCATGGCAGACACGTTTGAAAGTCGCAAAAAAAACAAAAAATTTCCAATATTTTAACAAAACTGATATGTCATTAAAAAAATTATTTGACATAATGTCAAATATTGGAAATATTTTGTTTTTTTTGCGACTTGCAAAAGTGTCTGCCATGGCTATACAACTATCGTGGCCGTCTGCCATTGTTATTTTTCAGTTATAATAATAAAAAAATATTTTAAAATAAGCAAGAGGCAACCTGGTAACTATGACGCCAAATTCAGTCAAATTTTTACTTCTTCAACCCAGAGTGACCGTACGTCGACTACCCGCAACCCCAGGCCGCAAAATTATTTTTATCACAAAAAATATTGACTCTCGGCACTTGCTATGTTATCTATTGAAAATGATTTACTGATGATTTATCATATTTATCATATGTGATGAATGATGATAATTTATTATAATTATCATCACTTTTCACATGACTTCTCATACGAGGGATTTTTTTACGTTCACACTATATGATTTTTGATATAGAAGTTATGGCTTTTATGATTGGCTGTTGTGATGGCATGATTTTAGCCATGACTTTTCTTATGACTAAGCACCGATCTTATATTACACTAGATGGGATACAAGTACTAATATTGAAGCCAGTTTTTAATTGTTTACCTGCTATTTGTTTACAAAGTCCTTGGAACTGATTGGTACTTTCAAGTTTGTTTATGTTTACCTGGTCTCTCTCCACCAATCAGATCCAAGCACTTTGTAAACAAACAGAAAATAAACAAAGAAAAACTGGACAACAATCAATGCTATTTGAATAGGAATCCACCATCTAGTGAAATAACTGATCTAAGTGAGTAAAAAGTCATATGATAAATCATGTAGTGTGAACTACCCTTTAGAAACATTTGTGGTTTTAACAAATAAGTTACAGAAAAATTTGCGAAGAATAAAAACAGAAGAATGAAGGTAATTTTTAAACAAGTAAATAATAAATAAGGGTATTCACACTGGCTCGTGTATTGGTGTTGTATTTATACACCGTTGTAATATCCTAGCAACGTCTAGTAATACACAACTTTATTTAGCGTTACTGGGATAAATACAACGGTGTAAAAATACTAGGGTTATATACACGTCAGTGTGAATACCCCTATTATCTTTTCTAAATAATTGTTTTATTAATACTAAACATTTTTTCATATTTTCGTAAAGAGCATTACGCGTGTTGCTGACTATAGTTAATACATCGTTATCTCGTAAACGAATTAATTATTACCCCTTCTTTTCTGATTTATTTCTATTCTAATTTATATAATGGACGAAAACAACCAGATAATATTAATATTTTTGATAAAAAACTCAAATAATTTATTTATTACCTATTATTACAATTTATTGTTATTTATTTGTAAGTAGAGAATTTTAAAATATTAAAATTTACATTTATTAATTTTTACAAGTTAAAACTTTTGTAATATACACAGATAAAAGGATAGTTATGTTTATGTCTTATGTAGATAAGAAAAACGTTTTTGTTATGGGATTTGTTATGGTTTATGTTATGGGTGTTTCATACGTTATCTTATCGTCAGAAATTTATTTCATGGTGAAATCTGTTGCAAAAAGAGAGGGAGAGACATTTTGTGAAATAGATACACTTGTAGAAAACAACATGAATTCTGTTTTAAAATAGATTTCTGTACTTCAACGGCGACATATTTTAACCAAAAGTTGTACTAATTTTTAGCTAAATGTGTTGCCTATGTATTTAATTATATTTATACTAATATTCGCGCGCCCCCACGCGAGTCTAAATGAACACCTGACTTACAGATCCGAGCCTTAAGTGCACATTTTTATTTCATGAAGATCTGTCAATACTAATCGAATTAGTCAAATTTCTAGTAGGTACCTATCAAGCGTCTAACAAGAGATCAACATTTAAGGTGCCCGCACACTTAGGCGACGCGACACCACACCACAGACAGAAGCCCACAACACACCACACACCAGGCGACGCGACAGTTTGGTAGAGTCCGCACATTTTTGTGTGTGCTGTGTGCTTCTGTGTGTAGTGTGGTGTGGTGTCGTTTCGCCTAAGTGTGCGAGCACCTTTATTTATTTATATTTCTAACCTAAAATTTAATGTATTGACAAAATATAATACTTCAGTTGAGGAGCAGACATTCTATATGCAGTTTGTCCAATGTAGAAAATACAAAGTGCAGTTTGTTCAATACATTTTTTAGCTGTTTTGCAAAACCGCCAATCGAATATTTGCTTCATTTATGGATACTTCATAGTGTAATTTACACTGTGTTATTGCAAAAATTACTTTTTTAATAACTTATCATTTAAACCTGTGGTAGTTTTACTGCTCTCGTGAAAATTTCAGAAAATGGACATACTGCATATAGAATGTCTGCTCCTCAGTTGCTCTGAACAACAAAAAATGAGATATTTTGATATACAATAATTTCTTAAAATATCAATATTTGGCGGTTTGTTAAAGTTATCGCAACGTCACCTTTTCGGCGATCAGGGCAGTTTTATATAAAACCTGCCATAAGGTAAGGGCTTTTTAAAAGTTCTGACCTTTTCATAAGTTGTAAACTTAAGTTGCGCAGCGTTTTTATTTTTTGGTGAGAGAAAATCTCTGCCAAAATATGAATCCTTTTTCTTCCGAATACTTTCTCCGTTCTTCTTCTACGCTTCTAGATAAATTAATATCAAACAGCATCTAAGATTTGCTGTACTATGCACACAAATTCTAATATATTTATACAATGTTTGCTTTTCCTTGAAGCTATTTATAGATTAAGTACAGGGTGGTTTACTTTTTATGGTTTTATGTGAGTAAGGTACACACCTTATACCTACTGATTAAATTAGAGAAAACTCAATTAAGCAATATTGAAACAACTTTTCAATATAATTAGAATGCCACAAATCTTTATTCTCTATCTACTTTTATTTCTGGGAAACAGTCTTTTTTTACAAAAAAAGGTAAATTGTGAGAAATATTGAGAGCTCTTTTGACTAAAATTTTGAAATAAAAGTAAAGAGCAAATTGCGATTTGTTAGCATTTAAACGGTCTTTAATTTTATGTTTTTGCCATAATGTAAATGGTTAATTTAATATTGCATAAACAGTGTCATTCCTCAAAAGAACTAATAAATAGTGTAGTATAAGCCCCGTATATAATATAGGCACTTTAGTTTTTCTCCTTCTTATAATACATCTTGTAAAGTAAAGCTAAGCAAGAATAAGACCATTGTAATATCTGCAACAGACAAAGTAAATTTTAATATAATTTTACTTTTACTACTTACATCGATTAGTAACTTACAGCTTTAAATGATGTTAAAGATAAAGTTGAAAATTTTAATGTGGTTATGTAAAGGGGTTTCTTAGATCGTTCCATTGTAATAAAAATGTATCTACGAAGTTTATTTCCAAAATCGTACCAACGAAATGAGTAACATGCTTCACCAATTAACAAACTCTAAAATTACGGTTAATAAAGTGACAGTAAAATCATTTTAACATATTATGTAAAACTCATTAACCTCACCTTTGTCATTATTTCATTTCCATACCAGCAGTACATAAGCAGTTGTATCATCAAAATAAGTAAGTAGTCAGCTAACATAAAAAATTGAAAAGATACTGATATCTAAAACATAAATATTATATAAATATTTTTGTATTATATTGATACAAAATTCAATATTTGAATAAAACCCTTACCAGTACAAAATGAAAAGCAGTGTTACAAAGAACTATAATGCTTGTTAAAAACTGAGCTAAAAGACCAACAGTGAAAACTGTTTCGATAAGTTCAGTGAGCCTGTAAAAAATATTATTAGATGAAGATAACCATTAAAATTATTCTAATTTAAATCTTACTTCATAATAGCGACATGGTGTTGAACGCATTGTTTAAATTTTTTAGTTGCAATTACTTCCGATGCAGGCGTGTGTTCCAGTAACGTTACATCTTTTATATGAATAATTTTTTGTGCTAAAATATCTAATTGTGCAGCAGCAATACCCATCAAACTAGTACAAAGAGTGTCCAAGCAAGAATTATTCCAGGCTGCTACACCTTCGGCTGATAATTGAAATACGTACATTGGTATTTTATATCCTCTTATATTAAAATCAAATGGAAACGGTAAAGGCTTTTTGTCCACAATTGGAAAAAGTCCAATTAAAAAAACACAAGCAAGAACTAAATATCGATAGGTATTAGCTATTAATCTTGAATACTTAATTGTTGTAGCCATGTAGTGATCTAGATCATCAGAATAGGATACAAATATTGGATCTTTTAAAAGCTGTATTAATTCTAAAAAGTATTTCTTCCGATATGAAAAAAATCCCGCCTTAATTATTGCAGCTGTTATTGTAACCATAATATATAAAATTTCTGATAATTGAGTGAAATCATTAATAACTTTAATAACTTGCATCCACATAGTTATACAAAGCATTATCACCATAACCCAAGAAAATGCTGTTTTACATCTGTAGAATATACTTGGATTTTCGATTGGCCAAAATCCAGCAAATAGTAGCATATCATGTTGAATTCTAAAAGCGTCTTCATTGTTAGAGTTAACCATCTAAAATCATATGTATTAACTATTTATTGAGTATTAGTTCTTAAATTAATTGGATTAGAACATATTTGGGTGTAATGATGCCAACTTTAAACAATATGGAATATTAGAAACAGGAAAGGACAAATAAAATTGAAACATTTCATACAAACCTTTATATTGTTAGTTTTGATTTATTATATAGATTAATTTTATACCCAATTCTTACAAAGTTCCTTGTAAAGATAATTAATAGGTAAGTAATAATTATTAGTAGAATTTTAAAACTTACAAAAAATTAGAAACTTTTTGACGCGAAGAAGAGGCGTATTTAATGAATAATTAAAATTGAAATAAAAGTATAACTTTAATTTCTTATTATGTACCTTACTTTATTTTATCTTAAACACCTTATTATTAACACCTCATTATAGTTTTAAAAGTAAAATGTAGTGTAACATAAAATATTAATGTATGTAGATCAGTTTTTTTACCGCTTACCTATTATTAATATATTTTTTACTATCTCTTTTGTGCCTTTTACTTAATTTTATTTGACAAAAATTCTGTTTTTACACTTTATTTTATCAAAAAATGTCTCATTTGTCATCAATCATTAAATGTTCATTCTATTATTGCCATGCAATAAATTGGAATTTAGTAAAATATTACATTTTTTTTTAAATTAAAATGGGGGTGCTCATATACGATTGGTTGTGCGTTGACGTAACATCAAAGTTTTATGGCAACGACTGCAGTTAAAAATTTTTAGTATAATCTATAGTTATTTCAAGTTATTTTTAAAACATTATTAAAGTTATTTTGACTAATTAAATAGTAGTTTTCGTCACAAGGACGCAAAACGAGATTTTACACTCGAGGGCGGAGTTTTGAAGACGAGGCGAGCGTAGCGAAGCCGAGGCGCACGAACCGCACCGAGTGGTGTAAAATCTCTTTACGTCCGAGTGGCGTAAACTGCTTTTCATTGTGACTGGACCACCTCATTTTTATTTGTGACTGTATGGAAGCCGTCCCTGCACAGGCCGGAAACCACTCATTTTACGGCCGGAACAACGAAAAACTATTTATTACCTTAGAAAGATTTAATTATGATAATTATTATTTAAAAAATGTAATGATATAATAAATAAACATATTATTATTAATATCATTATGAAATTATATAACTACAATGAATAATAAAAATTATGGAAACCTAAAAAAGTTTTGAAATGAAATAAATTTTACCAATTAATATCTTCTTTGTTACTAATTTGACGAACCCAGAGAAGCAACCACTGTAAACAACTTATTAAAACTGAATAATTACAACTTGATGAAGCTATCAGTCTTGATATACTAAAATGACACTACTTGGACAAGTTTGTATATAATCCATATGAAATCTGCTCTCTGGAAGTTTTTCAGCAAAAATATAAAAATGCAATAACAGAATATGTTGAGTTACAGTTTTATATTATTTTCCTATAATATGAATACTGATCTTTTCGTGTTTAATAAACGTTAAGTAATTACTTGACGATTTCTTTACTTTATCTATCTAGCCTTCTAAATCTGCTTACTGGATGGCTAGTAAAGTTATTAGCATGATAAAGTTGGCATACTAGAAGCATAAAATGCACCCAAAAGACCCAACTTTCTAACTAAACCATTAAAAAGACCAAATAAAATAATCGTCAAGTAACTACTTGACGTTTATTAAACATGACAACACTGACCCTAATACTAATATGGGTGAAGAATCATAAAAGCAGAAGTTCTTGATTTTAAATCCTTTTAGGACAATTATGTTAAAGATATTTGAAATAAATTAAAGAACAAATTAAATGATTATTCTACAGATAGCATATTGGACATGCAAGAAAACTCTTTTCGGCAATAAAAATGAATATGATGAATAATTGAAATCGCAGCTTTGATAAAATGATAATTTGATAAATTTACCATTCTCGACTACATATTTACGCAAAGTTAGTTAAATTATAAAAGTGATAGATTATGTTCCAAAAATTACTTGAGTTTCTGAAATTCATAAAGAATTAATTCTACCTATTTTCAACCAAAAACGTTCATATCGGTTTTCGAATTTTGCTACGTTTCGTAAATAAGATAAATCATTTAAAAAAATATTGTGTGTATTTGACTAACTGGAATGCTTTATTTACATTATTAATACCCTCGACACACTGAAATCGTAGATGATCATTTATCCTAAATTACGTAATTATCTTCAGTATGTCAGGTCTCTATTTAGAAAATGATAATTTATAACGTCGTATAAACATAATTTAGTAAATTATGTGCTGCTGTCGGTGTACACGAAGTTCGATTTCGGCAAGTCTCGTATGTTTACGTGACACTTGCTCGGATTAGCTGTTTTAAATTTGAAATTTTATAAACCGTTCAAATAAATTAATATTTTTTAACAAATTATTTAAACACAAAATTAAATAAAAATGTTTATTTGTTATATAAAATCTTTCTAAAATACAATTCCAAAATTTTATGAGGTTATGTTAAAATAAATAGTAATTTATTTCCGAAAACCTGATTAAAAACAAAAACGCCGGTGTTCGGCAAACTTCGGTCATCATTTAGTTGAATGCTATGATGTCAGATCTAGAAAATCGTCCCTATTTCTAGAGAAATTTACTAAAAAAATTAATTTTTCTAGGAAAATTTTATGGATTTTGTGTTTTTAAACTCTAATTAAATTATTTAAATTTAAAAAATTTTATTTTTTCATTTATAATTTTTAATTGCTATAACTTTATAATCATAAAAAACCAAAAGGAGAAGCCGAAGAGATAAAAAATCAAATAGCAGCAGCAACAAGAAGCACGTTCGCACGATGATCAGTGCTTGATAGCGGAATCTTTGCCAAAATTAATGAAGCTTTGGATTTATAAGTCGATTATAAGACCAACGGTGTTGTATGAATGCGAGGTGTGGTTGTTGAAGAAACAAACGCAAAATACTTTAGCGGTATGGAAAAGAAAAGTGCTTAAGAGAATATTTGGCAGGAAGAAACTTGATAAACAGTGGCTGCAAAAAGCAAACCAAGAAATATAAGAGTTATATGGTGAACCAAGTATAGTGAGTGTTATTAAGGCACAAAGAATAAGGTGGCTCGGACATATCTTAACTCTAAGGATCCATGTTGGGAAGCTTCTGGCCTAGCATGGCCAGTATTAGTGATACACCGCCCTCTAAAATATTTGAGTTTGTCTTGAGTTTGGGGTGGCTTGAGGAATAAAAGGTAGGTGGGGTGCTAACATCAGAGGTAGTATAATGGGCTCGTTTATGTGATCTGAGTGCATGTGAACCATGGTTTGCTCTCCACATTCAATCCAGAATCCAATCCAATCTTAACTCTTAAGAAGCGAAGAAAAAGTAATACAGCAGATATGGGCGTTCGAAATAGACGGACTAAAGAGGAGAAAAAAACCGATGAACAGATAGAAAAACAAAGTACAAGAAGACCTTAAAGAGATCTAGGTTTGCGACTGGAAGGAGAAGGCAAAAGATGGAAGGAATGGACCAAAACCATGGAAAACCATGGTATAATAAACATTTATTTATATTATTGCAACAAAACGAGGCCATAACTACAACTCAATTAAGATTTGTAGCTACCTTGGTAGTCCTCATAAAAACTTTAAAAAAATTAAAATTAATATGATATAGACTTTCAAAATAAAAATTATATTTCCAAATTATCTTGCAATTCGTATATTTCGCATCTGTAAAGTTGCTATTGTGTCATCAGTCATTTTTGAGGTTATTACATCTGTCATAAGTTTCAGTGGTGTTAAATCTTTTTGTAGTTAGCACCATACACAACTTAATTAAAAATTTTAAATTTTCTTTAATTTTGTTTTCATAAAACTAAAGTATAAAAATTATACAAAATTTGAAAAAGAAGTATTGTAAAAAGAATTAGAAAGTACCAGTTCACTTAATTTAACTGTTTACTCAATTCATATGCGGACCGTGGGTTGTGTAGCACTGTTTTAAACAAACGATAATTTAAATATTCGCAGTCTGTCACCCATATTTTGTAATGATCATTCATTTTAAATGATAATCTAAGTAGATGATCGTTAGTGGCAGTCTGTCGAAGGTATTACACTATTATAAATTAGCTTTATAGGGCATTTTTAAAAAAATAATAAATAGAGGGTATCTATCTGTTTTATTTTTAAACAATTACTGAATATATGGTTTAACTTGACTATTTGCTTTACATTTATTTATCTTTTTCTACTTAGTCAAATATATTTTTAGAATAGGCGTTTTAGCATTCTAGATCAGAAAAACTCAAACATAAGATTTATGGTAAATTTATATTTATAAAAATTTCTTCTACAACATATCAAAATGCCGGTATAATTTAAAAAACTATTAAATAATTTATGTGTATCTCCGTTGCTATTAGTATCAGTTCCATCTTCACGCAAGCATTTTGAAAACTTTTTTAACAATTCGGTTAGGTGTAACCGAATTGTTAAAAAATATTTAAAGTGTAGTATTATTGTGAAAGCGTGAATATGGCAAACCAATATATTGAATCTTTAACCCTAATGGGTCCATACCTAGTACCCGGGTACTATTTTGACTTTAAAACGTCATATCTTTTTTTCTATCCGGCCGATTTCTTTGAGCTTTGGTGACATCTCTAAAAAAATGGTTGTCTGCACAAAAAAAATTTAAAAAAATTAAAATAGTCATATGAAGTAAAAAATTTTTGAGATTCTTTAAAGCTATACTTAATTCAGCCATACGTAGTACCTGGGTACTACATTACTTTCTATGGGATATAAATGGTACAGAATAGCTCAATTCATTCAAAATTGTTCTAATATTTATTAATAACAATTTATCATAGTATAATGTGTTAAAATATAATTTGTTTTACATTTTACTTGAAATTAACTTTAGAATAGAGGCAATTTGAAATAAAAAATAAAACAAGTTAAATTTCAATGTATTATGCTCTACAAATTGTTTTAGGGACATTGATATGAGGTCACACAAGTTTTTGGTATTTCTGGAAGCTTTTCCGGGTCTTACTTTGCCTTTTTGGAACATTAAATAACCATAAAAATCAGTATCATGATACTTTCATGCGTCCAGTAACGTCTAGGTTGTGCGTTGATGTTGATTGTGCAAGTAGAATTACCGATTGTTTTATCTTAAGGCCTAGAGTATTTTCTATACTATATTTTATGAAATTGAAGCATATTACTAAAAAATCTTTACTTTTTTTTATGATGGAAGATAAAAAATTTTTTTGCTTGATGAAAAAACTCCCGCTGTAGTTAATGTTACAAAATAAGCTTTAAATTCGTCAATTGTTAGTTTTTTTATCAACGTATCAAAAAAATCTCTTCTTTGAGATTGACTTGGTGGAAATGTATTCTAAATTGTGAATTCACAAAACTTCATTTCATTTGACTCGTTTTGTTTTTCGTAAGACCGATGTTCATCTTCAGTATCGCTATGGTTACTTGGTTTAATTTCAACTACATTTCTCAATTGATCCAATATCCTCGAATATTAAAAGTTCTAATTTTTGATTAATTAATCTATAATTAATACGAATATATTAGATGTATCATGGTGAATAATATTAGGAATACAGAGATACAAAAAATAGCTGTTACCGATTAATGAAATTTATCCAATTATTTCCTTTGAGTACACAGTTTACACAATTATACGTCTCTATCACATTACATCAATTGATAGATTTATTAAAAAAACCATAAAAATTCACGAGTTGCACCAGGTAACAAATAATTATTAAAATTTATTTCTATTTTAAATTAATTGGCATTCATTACGTTACTGAAAAATGAACTATTGCAATCGAGAACGTAAAATTTGCTCTCGCCTAATCAGCTTTACTTCAGAATATTGTTTACAATTTAATAAAATTTTGACACAAACCGTGAATCACCATCACATTATGTATAAATGTAACTCGATATAAACATAATTGTAACTAAAAACGCTTATATGAATATTAAAAATCCGCTAAAAGATTGAGCAAAACAAGAATTACATATAATTATATGGTAGTACCCGGGTACTACGTATGGCAGATATAATGTGTAAATTTGTATGGACCCATAAGGGTTAATATAATATTATGTTGACCATTAGCCTTAAAATCACCATCATACTATCACGTTATGATTATCGAACGATTCCAAAAAATAATTTAAATTTTTGAGGATGATGTACTTCACGGAGATTGATTCTACATGCAAGAGTACAAATGTAACTGAATCTCTTTAATTTCGATGTGGTACATCTAAAGGATTACAATTTTTAGGATGTGATCACAAAGATTTCATTTAATAACACAATAAAATCAAACCACTGGTACAAATAATAACGGTGATATAAATTATTGAAAGGTTTTTAACATTCATTGTGCCCGTCTCTGATATGCTGTAGACGTAGAAGATATTTTTATAAATATTTCAATCTGTAAATAATCATTATGCTTGAATTTTTCTGACGTAACTCTATATACCTACTTTGAGCTAAAAAGTGTGTACTACTTATACAATTAATTAGTTTAAAATGTAATACTTTGTATCAAGTTATAAGAAAAATGATATGCATTAATTAGAATATATAAACAAAGACAATATTCCTCTTTTTTTAGATTAATATTTATGTTTTTAAATTATAAGTATCTGAGCAGCTTAAAAAAACCAAACTATATTGTCATAGTTTATATATTATTCTCATTAACGGATTTAATTTTTCTTATAACTTGATACAAACTAACAAGGGAACACAACAGTGAGTATGTCGCCAATCAAAATCCCAATTTTTTTGGTGATTCTAGGAGCTAAAATAATTATCACTTTCTCGATTTTTAGTCCAATGGGCTTTAGTTACTGAGCTATGAATTTTTGAAAATCTACGTTTTACCATAAGATTACATTGTTTATTTAAATTTTATTTACAATTTTAAATTAGATTTATTTTAAATAGATTTTTATTATTTTTTTTAATAGAATTAATAGATTTAAATAGAATTTAAAATGTTAAATTAGATTGTTAAAGCAATCCAAACCATGTAATCTTATGGTAAAGCGTAGATTTTCAAAAATTCATAACTCAGTAACTAAAGCCCATTGGACTAAAAATCAAGAAAGTGATAATTATTTTAGCTTCTAGAATCACCAAAAAAATTGGGATTTTGATTGGCGACATACTCACTGTTGTGTCCCCTTGTAAGTGTTACATTTTAAAGTAATTCATTGTATAATTTTACAAGTTAATAATAACTCAAATATATTTTTATATATTTTAAATTTATATTACTACTTATATATTAATATGTATGTTAATTTATAAAAAAATACAATTTAATGCTGAGAAAGCGATCCTTGGTATAAACATTAAATCAATTTTGATAAGCAAAAGAATAAAGAGTTTCTGGTGTTACAATCAGAATAGAAATACAATTTAATTTAGAAAATAATTAAAATTTACTAAAAGTTACAAAACTCATTTTGCTAACATATAGTAGAAATATTACATATTTTTAATAAAATTATGCTTCATCTCCTTCATCATCTACTTCTTGGTCATCACCGTATCCATATTTTTTTCGAAATATTCCATCGGGATCATACTTTGTGACAATCATATCCCAATCCGAACGATAATTTTGAAGAACAACGTTAAGTACTCTTCCTCCTTGGCGTTTCTGTTGTTCACTACATTTACTGCAGTCGGTCTGCAGTGCATCCGGTATGTATTCTAAAATAAATAAAATTTATAAAAATTCAACCAAATACAATTTTGATGTCAAATAATGTATTGTAAATTGTAATGAAATGACATTCTGGAATGGCGAATAAAAATTGGGCTTGAGTCATAAAAACTGATATTTCATGATGGAATTGTCGTTCTTGAAACACGAGTAGTGCTAACAATAAAGTTTCTCAGAATTAAATTGTATTTTTATGATTGAAATCTGATTGAAACCCATTTTTCTACGTAGGTACATAATATATTAACTGAGGAGCTCCGTTCCAAAACTCGCCTTATCCATATTAGTTCATTTTTCAGGAAATCGAAAAACTTATAACTTTGTAAAAAAAACATCTAAAGTTTATCCGGAGGGTCATGGACTTGCATTATGATGACAAAAGTATCTTGATTATACAATATATAAATTTGTTGGCCCCATTTTGCATAATAATCGATATAAATTTGGATTAAGCGAGTTTTGACACGACGATTTGGATAAGGAGACATTTGGAATGATATTGAAACATAGGTTTTTTAGGATACCTTTATTAATGAATAAAATAAATGAATACTGTAGTGGAAATTAAAAAAAAAAATATTATATTCTTTATATAGTTTTTTTCACCTCTGACAGTGACAATGTTTATTATAATTATTATAGTAATTTATTAATCCGAGCAGCAAATCTACGTCGTGTCGTGGAATATTCACATACTGCACTGTAAACGCACTGCACGCAGGTGTAGGTTTAGCAAATAAGGATCACATGATATCGAAATCGAGGGCGTTCATTGGCTGTTTGGATAAAGCGAGTTATGAAACGTACATTTGATAGGAAAAGACGAGTTTTGGAAAGTCAGTCCATATTCATCATGTATTTAATACAGGATAAAGTCTGTTTTGAAACTATTTACTGGTAGAATGCCTGGTAGAATGCCCTCAACTACAATCTTCAAAGGCTTTTTATAAATAGAAGGTAATTAACCTATTGATGTCGAGCCAAATTTTGGTTGCTTAGTTTTCTGTTTCAGAAATTCCGCGTATACGGTGTGATATAAGAGAAAAAAAATGTACAGAATTATACAGGATTGATGTCCAATGAAAATATAACAAGAATCAGAGACTTAACGCATAACATGTTTTGATCTTATCGTTGAAGTCGATATTTCATCATTTATTTTATATTTTTCATTCGGTCAGTACAAGTCTGATGCAATAAACTTTAGGGATAGAATTACGAATAAGATCAAAACATATTATCTGTTTAGGTGTCTCTGAATTTTATAATTATTTTTGATATTTTTCATTATAGACACTAATGCTGGAAGACGGTCTTGATTGATATGTATATGTACCTACAGAATTTTCCAAAATAAATAAAAAATTTTATTAATTATTATTAATGTTTATAATTTAAATGTTCAAAATGTGTACTAGTGCGGCACAAATAAGCTCTATTACGATTTTGCAGATTTACTGGAGGCTGCTTTGATAAACTCTTGTCAATATTTTTCTGAAACTTGTTTCAAACATAATACATAATATCTTGCAAGCAATTCCACAATCCACAGCCTTTTTTATTTTGCTATTTACAATTTACTTTCATTCATTATTCATGACCGTGCTATTGTACTTTTTTTCCTAAAAGTAATTCAACTATTGTTTACTTTAACAAAAAGTTTAAAACCAAAACAAGACAACAAAAATATGAATTCTATTAATAAATTGGTATTGTGGGTCTAGTACTACAATATAGTACCTACCTACTATATGGAAAATTTTTTAGAATTAAAAGTTAAAAAAACCAACCAAATCATAATATAATTATACAACAAAATTTTAAATCGATTATATTTATATAATTAATTATTATAATAATATATAAATAATATAGTAGGTAATATAGGTGCTGAATGAGTTAAGCGAACATAGGATATTAACGTGTAATAATTTATTTTTGCAAATTCCGGCTTCCCTAATTATTTTAGAGAAAAATTGAAAGACACAAATATAATGTAGAAATATAAACTGCGAATGATAAGAGCATTAAATTTTATCCAGCTTTTACTTGAGAGGTCAAAAAATTCTTTTAAAATTGTTAAAATTTTGATTTATTAGACTGGCCATGTAAGTTTTCAAGGTAATTATTTTTGATAAGTAATAAAACTCAATTGCACGATGTTTATAGTTTTGTACTTTATTAAATTTTAATTTCATGAAATGGAATATTACCTTCCAGCCAGTCTGATAAATAAAAATTCTTGACATTTTAGATAAAACCTAGATAAAATCTAATGCTCTTATCACTCGTAGTTTATATTTTTACGTTATATTTGTGTCTTTTAATTTTTCTCTAAAATAATTAGAGAAGCAAGAATTTGCAAAAATAAGATTTTACACGTTAATATCCTATGTTTGCTTAACTCATTCAGAACCCGGTATAATTAAAACATAATAAAAAAAAATGTTTTAATTAAATACCTAATTAATTTGAAATTTTGTTTTATTTTTGTGTTGGGTGGTAACACATTTGACATTTGCAACTTTGAAAACTTGGTAAGTTTGTGTCAAAACTTGACAGGTTTACCCATCGCACAAAAGTTAAAATAAACGAAATTATTCCTGCAGTTAATAATTTTCTTTATTGTTATACCTTAAAACAAATTTAAAGATTTTTAATTTGGTTTAAAATGACATTATTCATTTTAATTTTCAACATGGACTTAGGAAAATCTTTCTAAGTTCATGACTTTCAATAACGCTTATATTACCAACTTCCTAAAACAAAAATTGGGTAATGACGTGTTCCAAAACCAAGGATAGAATACCTTTTAAAGATAAAGTCAACGTCATCTACAATATACATACATAAACCAAACAAAACAGAGACTATCTACAAGAATAAACCAACACCTACTATGTATATGACATATGTTCTATATCTGACAAAGTGACGATTTTAAATTCAGAACCCAACTATACCAAGAAAAAACATTCATATAGAAGCGGCCTATGTTTTCACGACACCAAGAAACATCAACAAACAAACAGATTACACCTACATTAACGTTTACCTAATAATACCTCCATAACTCAAGATACTGTTTATATTTATTGATGCGTTATGATTATAAAAATCAATCTGAGAATAATCTATTTTAAACTAGTGATTTTTCTTCTTTTGTCAATAATTCCACAAGTAGTTAGCTTCCAAATAAACAATAACAACTTCATTGAGACTTTTGGCAGAAATTTTTTGAACTGCATATAAAGATCTTTGCATAGACCAAATGATACAGCTAAAATCAGCATATCGTCGGTGAAACCAGAAAACGGTGTAACTCCATTTTACTAAATTTTACAGGAGGCAATAAAAACTGTTTATTTTCTGAAGTACTGTAATGATTGGGTTGAAAATTTCAATAATGTTAAAATATAAATAAATGCATGTTATTCATTTACTTTTTTTATGATTACTTAATGTTAACTCTTTTTTATTGGAGATACACCAATTTCCTTGTTTTAAAGTGGCATTTTACGTGGAGATACACACTTTTCGATATGATATTATAATGGTTGTAAAAATTAATTTTAATTTAAAAATAAGTTATTATTCTAACAAAATAGTATTTTAATTTCAATAAAACATTTATTATTAAAAATTTGATACTACAACTATACTGGTAAGGAATGTTATCGTAAAATGCATGATGATCGGAGCTCTTTCTTAGTGCTTGAAAATGTTCAAACTTTTCTTTTCTGATTTTTCTTCTGCAAGTATATAGATTTGGTAAATTGTTAACGCCACAAACTTGTTTATAATTATTTGGTTACTTTATCTTAGTAATATTCATTTTAATCCTCTTCAGAATATCTAAGTTTGTACTTTGTGTTTCCATTTTGCGGATTCTTAATCACTTTAAGATCAGTAACTGTTGCATCACCAGTTTTTCGACCTGGTCTAATTGAGAGATAATATTTTATTTTAGAAAAATCTTTAAAAAACAAGCGATATTGGACTTTGTATGGAAATCGTTTTTGTCGTACATTTTGACAATGAGCATAACGTAGTCTGCTGGAACATTAATATCCCGGCGTCTTTCGATTGCAGAATGCATTGAATTCGTCTCCATTTGTGTATGCTCTTTGAATAAGTATTTTTGAATAATAGTAATTTTATTTTTTACCGATTTGTTAATTAAAGCATTAAATAATTGTGCGTTACGATTCTGACCTAAACAGCCATCGCTTCAGAAAATAATTTTAATAGGTTCATCTTTAATCTTATTATTCAGTTTTATTATTACTTCAGTTTCAATAAAGTCAACTAAAATTGAATCAAATCCATTTGCAGTAAAGGCCCTTTCCGTTTCGTTCCATAATTAACAATACCCTTTATGAGTTTTAACATTATAAACAGTGAAATTATGTACTGCCAATTTGGTCTTATACTAAGTACATAGCACCTAACTTGTTTTTGGGTGCTAATAAAACCGATTGAAGGTCCATAGTATAAACAAAATCTGATGTATCTGATGATTTGTCAAATTTTTTGCATCTTTGGCTTTCTGATTAAACAGTAAGTGATTATTATAAATTCTTTTTTAGAAATACTTTTTGTTTTATATGCGATACTAGTATCACATTGATCTTTTTTTGGGAGTAAATAGGGATAGATTTATTTATTCGAACATTTAATGTTAAAATTAATTTATATTTTAACAATATTCGACATAGTTTAACTAACTTTTCCGATCGCACAATACATTACCGTGTGAAAGGCGTTGATTTAATGGAGATACACGTATTTCCCGTCATAAAACAGTGCATTGGAGTTGCACATATTTTTAAAGTAGTTATTTTAAGATTCAGCAAATTTTGAATGAGCTATATTTTTACCACAATGTAGATAAATCTCTCATGGACCGATTACACATATAAAACGCATTTTGAACAAAAGTGGAGTTACACCGTTTTCTGGTTTCACCGACGATATGTCCAAGGTACACTACTTTTCCCTATCCTGAAAAGTACTCTTAATTTAAATCATAGTAGGTTTTCTTCTTTAGGACTTTTTTTGAAAGAAAAAAGAAAATTGTTATAAGTAAAATTGAAGTTTATAAAATTTTACTCAAAAAAAGTTGCTACTCTTTTTTCGTAGAATTAATGGTTTTAAGGTTATATAAATTGAAATACATCTAAATATAAATTGCGCATAACTTATAAGCGGCTCACTGATGGAGGTTCATTTTTTCACTAATAAGTATAACATTATATAACATTTTGCAAATTTAACTCAAAACTAGATATTCCCATGTATAAAACGGTGCGAGGTCATTTAACAAATTTTTTCTATTCATAATTTGTAATTCTTCTGTAGATGCTTATTTTTTAGGATTCAAGTGCAAACCAAGACAGAAAAATGACCACCAAGAACAAACAAAAAGTCGAAAAAAAATTTCATTTGCTATTTGTTGGTGGTTTATATACAGCAATAATATATTATAATAAAATAAAATTCTAAAACGGTCTAGCGTCTACTTTATTTCTTTCTAGAAAATTTCCGATGGAGTGACCAATATACAAAGTTCGTCGTAACCTTGAAGACATTGTGCAAACATTTGCCATAATAATAAATTACGATAAAAATTAGATATTTAATTACTATACAAGGAATGATAAAGAAACAATATATTTCAAAACTACGCTTTAAATTTCAACCTTCTGCAGTAAAACCTGAGTAAATCATGGTTTTAAAAATTACATGAAATAGTAAATATCTCAGAATCGGTATTTTATTATATTAAACGAAAAATTTATAGTTGAGAATTTATAGTTGACAAATTTCAATTTAAACTATTTTTATCATTTTATATATTGGACTTTGCTTCTTAGCAGAGCAGTATAGTCTAATTTGTTCCGAACTTTATAACTTCTTTACATATTTTATTAAATAATTAAATTCAAATCGTTTGACGTCACGAGCACTAAACCCGTTTAATATAAGCATAGATGTTTTCCTTGTGAAAAATCGCTAAATATAATCTGCATAATTTTGCACCTATAGTTGGTATAATACACGAAGGACTTAACTTTGCACCAAAGATTCACATGTTTAATGTGACTCTATTAAAAACAATTAAAATAAAACTGTGTAGGAGATTTTAAAATATTACTTAAAAATATCTCACGATATAAAGTTGACTTTTTGTTCTGCTAGTCAACAGGTCAAAATCCGACCATTTCGCAAAAAGCCATCTTATGATTAAAATCTTTGCAAAATAGGAAGAAAATGATTTTTTTCATGTGGCAGACATGATGCATTTGGCGACCGATAATAACAACTACTCTGTTTTTTAAATTACCGTAAATATTTGATTTTCTAAATTTGGCAATTTACTATTTTACAATGCTCAAAGAGTTTACACTTTGTAAATAATATACTTTTTGGCAATTTAGTTAGAGACAAAATTTCGTAGTGAGTCATTTCCAGTTGTCTTATATACTAAGTAACGGAGACGAAGGTAGTGGGTTCGAGATGTTTATCTAATTAAGTCTATTAAAATACGCAACCTTTTGAGTCTAATACATAAAACTTACTGCTTAGCTAATTAGAAAAGGTTATTTCTTACATCTTGCGCTGATGCTTACGGTCACCGAGAATGAGCACTAGAATAAAATAATTACCAAAATATGTTTAACAAATATTCTTATTGAAACAAACTGATTATTACAAATCCTGGTGAAATTGTATAATAGGTAGTTAATTGTTAATTTAGATAAACAAGTACCTAATAATAATAGGATATGAGTAATTTTTGCAAAATAAAAAATTTATTTTCAACTAATTGTAATTAGTAACCTTGTGCAGTTAGAAATACTAATATAAAAATTTAATAATCTATTTACTGTAATTATTTTGATATTAAAAATGTATTTATCCATTTACGTAGAACAACTTATTATTGTTGCACTTTAACCACTAGGTACTTCACCACTATTTTTGCTATAAAAAGTTATTTTACTAATAATTAAATATTTAGCTTATTTGCTTTTACTATTGGTAGTACTATTTGCATAGAAGCATAAAGCAGATGTAAAGATTATCGTAAACTTTGTGTTATGTCTTAAGTATGCTTCATGTGTGATCAAGACGAATACAAAAAATTTAACAGGCAGTTCAAATATTTGAAATTTAATTTATAAATAGATTCTTAATTTTGAATTTAAATTGAATCAACAATAATTTAAGATCTAAAAATTTTTATTGAATAATTTAATTGAAAAATTTGTTGTATGTATTATTCGGTTTTTGCAACGCTCTACGATGTCTTCCGATTCCTAAACATCGCCAAGCGGCGTTTGGTTTTGTAAGCATTTTACATTTTTTACCTACGACGAAGAGCCAGCCCGACGTAAAACCTTCAACCTAGAAGACCAGCGAGACGACCAGAATAAAGTTGTGACTTTACCCGGATTCAAACCGGCTATTGAGCGTTCCTAATCAACTCGCTTGACTATTACTCTCCGACCGTCTCTTTTACCATAAATAAGTACTAATAAAAAATTATAAATTACAATTTATTATTCAAATAAAGTCTACTATAAATTCCTAACTAAAGTACTATAAAATACTTTTTTTTTACTTTTCTTCAAATGTATAAAATTTATTAGACCAAACTATTACGTACAACGTTTTATTATTATTTGATAAAAAATTAATAAATGTGATTCGATTTGAATTGATTTTATGCGAGTTGTACTTTTCCGAGACGTATTCCCAACGCAAATCGAGACCCTGGGTGTATAAAACTTACTTTATATTAACAAAAATTTATAGTTGAGAATAGGTCTTAAATAATAACACAGGTCAACAAAAAAAAAGATTTTTTTTTGGGTTTCTGTTCTAATGCTTAAATTCTAATTCTAGACATCGAAATATACTTACATTTTCATTTTTAGCTTTTAAAGTTTGCTTTTGTCTGATTAACGCCGGTAAGTAAGTTTTAAAGATTTTAATTTTAAGATTTTAATGAGCAACTGATGGTACCACTTTGATTAACCCTATCGCAAATTGCATATTATTTGTAAAGGGCACAGTAGTGAGTATTTACTTGTCTATCACAATGTAAAAGTGTTAAAATTATACTTAAAAAGTTAAAATATGCAGAATACCATTGGCCAGTGATAGGTGATTTTAAGATGGTTGGTTTGCTGATGGGAATGCAAGGCGGATATACTAAATACCCTTGTCACCTTTGCTTATAGGATAGCAGAGCAGATGCAGTACATTACCAACGGCGTATATGCCCCGATTGAGTCGAATTTAAGATAGGAAAACATAATCTAAAGTCAGAACCAATTGGAGAGCGTTACACATAAAATTAGCATAGATAATATGGGTGCCTACAAGGAGAACGTTTTCACCAAGATGTGATGGACCTTGAACGACGTTACCAATGGCAGTACAATGAGAATATGATGAGAGATTACATTTGGGGTTGAATACGAGACAGCCCATATAAACATAAGAAAAACACTAAAAATATTCATTTTTGAAATTGAATTTTTGTTTTTTTACATTTTTTTGCTGTTGTTTATCACAACTCTTGCATAAAAAAGACTCTAGTGTTCAGCAAAAACGTTTCTAATCGTAATTTAAAAGAAAATTACGGAAAAAATATATAAATCTGCCATTTTTCTTAAAAATTCAAAGAATTGCTCTAGTTTCTACAAAAGCAAACTTTGATCAAAAAAATTATTTTTTTCCTTATTTTTAACGTAGGAGAAACTAAAACTTTATATGCAGAAGCCAGACCCAAAAATCGTGTTGACCTGTGTAATCTACAGGTGGATATTAAATTTTATATATCTTTACAAAAAATTATCACAACAATAGCAACAATCAGGACCGTCTTCAGGATTCAAAGTTTATTAAAATAATTATCAGGAAAAATTATAAAATCTAAAAATACCTCGCCGGATTACATGTTTGAATTTCATTTAAAGTTAATTAAAATTATTTTAATTATGGCAAATAATCGCTAATTATTTTAATAAACTTCGAATCCTGAAGACGGACCTGATTGTCGCTATTGTTGTGATAATATTTTTGTAAAGATGTATAAAATTTAATATCTATCTGTAGATTATTATTTAAGACCTATTTTCAACTATAAATTTTTGTTATTTAAATAGAAAGTCAACTAACACGTTTTAAGAAATTCCTTAAAATTTCAAATTTAAAACTTTTTTTATTATTTTGTTAGTGGTGCCTCTTTAACCATTTTATATTTGTTGTATTTGTTTATATTTGTGTTTATATTTATATTTATTTATACAAACAATAAATCATATTTGTCATTTCAAACCAATGAAAAACGTCTGTTAGATTAAATAGACGTTTTCTTGGTTTAATAGGGATATACTAGGTATGATATCTGCAAGCATATCTTATCTATAAGTATTATTATTATTACTGAACGGGTGTGGTTTGTATCTATAAGTAAGCAATGATTAAATCTTAATTTATACTTTTGTGAAACTCACCATGAAAAATATAATTAAATTGCTTTAACAATTAATTATAATTACACAAGGTAACCTTTTATTTTAAACGTATAACTTATGTTTTGTTAATTGAAAAATAAAAAAGCAATAACTTCCGCTTAAATTAAAATTTAAACAAATTCTAGACTTGATTAAACTTCAGTCATTCAATAATAAACAAAAGCTACTTAAAAATAAAAGTTTGACATTAGAGCAAACGAAAAATATTCCAAAAATATTCAAAAGTGCCAATAACCTAGTAGTTAATGCAAGTTAAATAGAGATCAAAATTTTTTTAAATATACACTTAGGTGTAAATAAATTAACCCATTTAACTCTTTTGGACTTTGAACGTTTTTTTTACAAATCAGACATGAAATTAAAAAGCAAAAGTTTCAATCATTTTATTTTATTTTTCTTTCTTCATCTTTAAAATGACCCTAATTTATTAAGATATTTTTCATCTTAAAGTAAAAAGTCTTAAAATAATATGTCTTAAAAAATTCATATTTTGTAATATTAACCAAACCCTAGTTTACAAAAAATGAAACAAAACTTTGAATTTTGATAAGCAAAAATATACACAACAGTGCCACTTGAGGTGTCTTACGAACATAACTGCGTAGATGGGTGTAAAGGGTAGTTCACACTACATGATTTATCATAGGACTTAGTCATAAAAAAAGTCATGGCTAAAATCATACCATCACAACAGCCAATCATAAAAGCCATAACTTCTATAATATCAAAAATCATATAGTGTGAACGTAAAAAAATCCTTCATATGAGAAGTCATGTGACAAGTCATATGATAAATCATATAGTGTGAACTACCTTTAATACGAATATCACGCAAATATTTGCTGATTTTAAAGATTACTTGTAGCTTTTCGAATAACCTAAACATTTTTATAAATTTAATGTTTGATTTTTGAAAAAATTGCATTCGAAGTCCAATATGCAAAGTGGGTCGATTTATTTGCGCTAAAAAGTATTATAATATACCTTAAAGAAATAGTTGCTTTTAAGTTACAAGATATTAATATTTTAATGTTTTTATTGCCAAGTTTTAATACTTACTAATTTTACTTAAATGTCCTTTAACCTAAGGGTTTTACCTTTAAGGTAACAACCTTTTTAATACAAATAACATTACCCAAGAAATCAAAGAATCTCTCTTCAAAAATAGTTACATATTTAAAAACACCCTATATCTTATAAAGATATGGCATAAAAAAAAAATAAGTTGATCAAATACTTAAAAGAAAACTTAGAACATTCATTTAAGTACAAATGTAATATTTTTAGTTTATAATTAGCGTGATTTTATATAGTACTCTTATAAATAATTTAATGGATATGTACCTTTAAGTAGTCGGGCTTCTTTGGTACATGGTCCGTTATCCAAAATGCATTTAATATACGATTTCATTAATCTATCACTCTGAAGAACTCCATCAACATCAAAATTATCAAATTCTGTTGTATAGAGTTCGTCATCACGTTTTACCCTTTTTGCATTTTTATTGTCCACTAAAGATTCTTGATTTATTGTAAACGAATAAACATTAATTATACACCCAATAAAGGTAATTGTATAAATGAACAGCTGATGGGTGTTCATTTTTCACGTTTGTCAAATTACTGATTACCTGGTAAATAATTTGCTACTAAAGAGGTTTTATAGTGTTGGAAGCTTGAACTTCAATAATATGATTTTTCAAGGTGGACTTGCAATATCTACATTATTTATCATTCTCATCAGTAGCTGCTATTCAGAATAATTAGGTAACGAACCACTAAATGATAGATGATTTATCTAATTTTTTTTATTTTAATTATTACTTTTATTGAATATTTAACAATTCATAACATACAATTTATATTTATTTATATTTTATTTTATTTCATGAATAAGGGGAGTAAATCGTCACATTTTTTAAATTTTTTTAAACTTTTTGCTTATTTGCAATTAAATGATCCCATGTTTTTAATTCATCACATTTTGTAGAATTATTATTTTATTAGGGTAGTTTATTTTAATTTGGCCATTTACTCCCCTGCACAAAGAATGTAGCTTTCTAATGCTGTAATTAGAATGTTTCCAAGTAAAATTAATCAAGAGTTATTTCCCTTCAAAGATAATAATTGATATTTTAAGTTTGATAATTAATTGTTAATTAATTAATATCATAATTAATATGACGGTCAGGTAAAACTTTTATCTTCAATCACCTATTAAAATATTTCAAACAATTTCACACGATGATTAATTAAATAGAAAAACGAAATTTTGAAGTTTTCAACTGCACAACACTCTTAATATTAATGGTAACAATAGAGTTCTGGACGACCTGCACGAAACTCGTCACTGAGAGTATAGTGCGACCACGTTGGAATTTTGAAAACCAGCTATTAACAGTACTTCTGGATGATGCTTCATTTTCCAAAGCTGAAACAAGCCGATTGATGGATTTTTTCGGCTTTAGACCACATCTAAAATCGTAAAAAATTATGGTACGAAAATTTTCACACAAAAGTTCCATTTTTTGCATAATCACTTTTTTTAAAATGGTGTATAAGCAAAACTTTTCTAATGTACAAACTTTCAACTGAAGTATAGCAAGTAAAAAATGTCAAATTTTACAAATATGGAAGTTAAAAAAAATTGAAACCATTAGAAATACTACATTTCGGAAATTTTCCACCAACCCATGTAGTTGGGTTTAGATATCCTAATTTAAATATTTAAAGCCAAATTCCCTATTCAATTAAGGTATCTTTAATTGTTAGGTACAGTGAAGATCAAAGCGGAAATCTAGTAGTAGTATGTTCGTCTGGAAATTCCGAATTTGAATCACAGATTTTAAAAAACTTTTTACTCGTGTGTCGGTCCTGATGTGAATAGCTCTGATGAATTATTAAAAACAACACAAAAAATCAAGGTTAAAAAAGAAAAAACCACCTACTATTGAATATGAACGTTACTAAAAAATTAAAAGTGTAATACCAACTTTTTATTATAACAAAATTATGTAACTCATATAATTATTATTTTGTTGAATAAGTTATACATATCTTTTTAGGTTTTTGAAAGTATCTGTTTTTCTTCATGCTATTTTTAATAAATATGGGTGGGTCAAGTAAATCCTTACTTCCAGTAATTAAACCTACGTCAATTTGTTTTAAAAGTAAACTAAATTATACACAAGGTGGTTCAATCAATGATTTTTAACGAAGATTAAAGATAAATTAGCCACAGCCGTGGAGTGATGTGACCGCTGGTTGAGTATAGAGCGGAAATTCTGGGTTCAAATTGCAAACTATACAGAATCTTAGCTCGCTATTTCAGTGGGCATCCACACGCTGTGGTGAAATCGATATTGATTTATCAAAAATATGTAATATGGAGACTAATCCACCCCGCTAATCGGATTTCTAATTCCCATAAAAAGAAAGCAATATTTTATTTAGAATGTAAAAGCTTGATGATTATGAAAGATAAATTACAAATAAATTTAAAAGGACAACCTACATATACTTAGATTAATATTAATTTACTTATAAAAAATTTAATTGATTTTTTAATTTATTGTAACTCGAAATAATTAAAGTTTTAAGATTATTTAATTTACTTATAGTTACGATTTAACATGGATCAAGAAAAAAACTAATTAAATATTATATTTAATATACTACGAAGTTGTAGAATAACGAAATATAATAAAAGAAATTCTTGTGTAATTAAACTTTTGCAGGCTGCAGACATGCTCGCCTCTCCCCCCCAAGTGGAATTTTGGGATAAAAATGGTATCAAACGTTTGAGCATCGTTTGAGCATCAATAAGCTTTCAAATTTTTTGTTTGAGTCTCAACAGTCGCAAAGCTATTTGCAAAATTCTGAGGGGGAGGGGGTGCAAACATGCTTTTTCTATTTTTGTTCTTATTTTGAATTTTTTTGTGAAATTGATGACTATCGATAGAGATTCGTTTGATCTTGAATGAGCTTCCATTCCCATTATTTTAATTTCATTTTCTGCAAAGTTACGAGCATTTCAAATTTCGAGTAGGTACTCCGGGTAAGTACCGTACACACATTTTCTATTTTACTTCTATTTTACCAGATTAAAATTTTTGATCCAATTAAAAAAACTTAATCCTGCTTAATTACCATCACCATTTTGATGGAATATTACGGAAGGTGTAATTTTAGGAAAAAAGATGTTAAATAGAATAGAATAGTCGTGAACTAATAAAATTGAATACTGTTATAAGGGTACACAGACAACTCGGCACTTCCAACTCGGCACCGTACAACTCGACACCGAGAAAACTTGGCACCGGGACAACTACGCACCGGTTCTTCAATTTTCACAGCAAATTTTAAGCTAAGTCGCTTGTGATTGCTGAATTCAGGCATTCTGTCGTCAGTTTGTGTAAATTACATTACTCTAAGATTTACATAGAGAGGGGATCACGGTAGCCTCACTAGCATTCGTATGCTTTAACAGTGCACTTCGAGCAAAAATCATGTTTTTTTATAGTTAATGTACAGTAAAAATGGCTGGAAGCGCTTGAGCGAAGCGAGGAGTGCGGGACTAATTTTTTTGTCCCGTCCCGTCCCGCACGTCCCGCAGGTCCCGCATGTCAGACGCACGCGCAGATTAAAAATTATGACTTAAATTTGAACTGTGCATGCGTCTGACAGCGTCCACTTTCCAACTGCTGAAAAACTGGGATATTACTAGGGCAATTGTTTTGTTGAAGTTAAAATAGAGATGAATGCGGGACGGGACGGGATATTCCGCCGGATATTTTTTTTTGTCCAGCGCGATATTTTAAATATTTAGTTCCGCGCGGGATATTTTGTCAACTCAGTCCCGCGCAGGACAGAACCCCGTAGTCCCGCATTTGATTTATTTTATACAACGCAGCCCGAATAAATTTTTTTGATTTTTTTGTTAACGCATATTACTTAGAGTAAATGTAAGGAAAGGATTCAATAAGTTAAATTATGAAATAGGAGGGGAAACAATTTCGTCCCGCGCGGGACTGCTTTAAAATTCCATCCCGCGCGGGACTGAGTTGATAAAATGTCTCGCGCGGGAATAAATATTCTAAATATCCTGCGGGACAAAAAAATATCTCGAGGGATATACCGTCCCGTCCCGCATTCATTTCTATTTTAAAACACGATTTTATCATAAATTTTAAAACACGCATTCATCTCTAGCTGTATTGTATAAAATAAATTTATAAATAAAACGCGGGACTGAATTGGCATTTCGTCTCGCGCGGGACTAAATTGGCATCCCGTCCCTCGCGGAACTAAGTTTATAAAATGTCCCGCGCTGGACTAAATATTCTAAATATGCCGCGGGACAAAAAATAACCCGCGGGATATCCCGTCCCGCATTCATCTTTAAAATAAATTTATAAATCAAACGCGGGATTGAATTGGTATCCCGTTTTACGCGGGACTGAATTGGCATCCCGTCCCGCGCGAGACTGAATGGAAATCCCGTCCCACGCGGGTTTGAATGAAAATCCCGTCCCGCGCGGGATTGAATCGACATCCCGTCCCGCCCCGTCCCGCGCGCGATGGGATTTTTTCCATCCCGCATTCTTCTCTAATATATGTCCGTTCCGTTCCTGGCAAAAGTGATAACAATATCCGAATGATAACATTAACCGCGATCACCACTGTATTTGTGTAAGACATAATATACAACAAAATAATACTTTTTAACTTTACATCATGAGTTACAAGTATGCAACTGATATTGCTCCTACATGACACAAATAGAAAACATGATGTAACCTGAATAAAATTTATTATAGAAGTTGTATGATGAATATGTTCTTCAAAATAGATTTTTTCCAAACTGGCTAAATTAGCCAAATTTTAAATTTTCACTGGATGAAGTTCTTATTACAAAAATCATTTACAATAATATAGATATAAATCGGTGATTGGCATTCTTCTTGTCAGTTGATTAGCCTTATTACATGGGTCACAGTAGCACGCAAAGAAACAAAATTTTTTGTAAGTTGCCATATTAAAAGAAGTCCCAGAAAAAGTACATTTACTGTCTATACAGAGTTTGCGACAAAAATGTTACACAAAATGAAGAGTCACAAAGAAAATAGTTTTTGCGGACCTCTGCTGTTGGTAATCTATCCAGCTTATGCTGTAGTTATGGTAGCCATTTGTACTCTTTTTTTGGAAACGATGTCCTTTGCACTTTCAGAAAAGGTTAACGTACTACTTACTACATGTAGTACGTTCAAATGTAATCTTTTCTTAAATTGTAAAATAGCTATTTATGGCATGAGTACATAATATAGGTCTTTATCGGACGAAGCCTATGGTTTATGGCAGAGCAAGCTTGCGAGCAAGGCCAATAAATAGGCTGAGTGCAAAAGGCCTAATTATAAGCAAATAACATACATAACTTTATGTTCGACTGCACCATAGAAGGTGCACAAGAGAGGTGAGCTAAGTAAACGGGGTAAGGACCGGACTCTAGGCTAGAAGCTTTAGGTTCTATCCCTAACCCGGCTACAAAATTCATACAACTTCATTATGACTCTCTCCTCTCGGAAGGCAATGGCAAACCACCGAGAATAATCTGCCAAGAAAACCATTTAATATTAAAATTAATGGTCACGATGCTTCTGTCAAGAAGCAAAATAAGTAGAAAAAAGAAGCACCATAGAAGATTGTTTTTTATATTATTTAACGTAAAATTAGAAAATCCACTTTGACATTTAAAAATTGTATAATTTCAAAGAGTGCTTTTTCTATTGCTTCTGGTTACTATAAGTTGTTTATTGATTTGTTTTAATATTGTGTGAAATTGTTTCGGGTTGAATAAATCTCTGGGTGTTATAAATAATAATGGAAGAAATCGCGGAAATAGCGTCAAAAGTTAAAGAATTGCTTCTTCCAACCAAGTCGAAACATTTGTGCGAAGAAACTTACGTCGCATATAAAAAATGGTGTTTAAATAATTTATTTTGACGTTTATTTCATTGACATTGACAGGCGATTAGTACCATAAAATGGTACCTTATGGCCGCTAAGTGATATTATAATCATGTCATTATAATGCAGTCAGACATAAAATAAATTATACCCATTAAATAACATTTTAAATTTTCTATATTTAAAATTTGGCTGGAAAAATAAATTGTATAAATAGTGGTAGCACTGGTTAGTAGGCACAAAGTATCAAACATAGAACAAAGTAGGTAAACGAAACCGATAGCGATGGCTGAAATTTTTCAAGTACTTAGGAACTGTTTCTTATCAAACCACGTCAAAAAATTTTGTTACCATCCTATACGCAATATCATGCAAAACAAAAAACATTTGTTAATGTCGTTAATCTATTTGTGCGCGTCAATACTTTTGTACTTGTACTTTTTTTTCCTGAAAAAATTATGGTTAGCATATCTATAGTGGCTCAAAAAAATTGCCTCAAAATGTTTGGCTATCAAAAGAAGTGTTTTTTATTTTTCTTCGGTGATACGCAAAGTTTTGTGATTTACCTGGTGTAAAATGGCTTTGTGCTAATAATAGAAACCCCACTGAATAATTGATTATTGATTAATAAATCATCAATATACTTATTAAAATAATTCAGTCCACTATAATTTCTTTAACATCTTTTGGTGTTCATTTTGTTCAAAACAACAATTTATAAATTTATTATAATTATCACATGTTGTAATCTAAAGAATCATATTTTATCAAAATTTTATTGGCAAATCTCTGTGACTACTCTATAATTGAAGATGTAACAAATTTTTGCATTTGTTACGAGGTTTTACTTTTCATTTTATTTCACGATATTCCTCTATCCGATCCTGCATTTTTATTTTCATTTATAATGCTTGCGTTATAAATTGAATGCAGGGTGAAGGGATTTTGTTGCAAAGGTTGGTGGGTTAAACTTTTGAGAGTTCCCCTTGAGCGCTTAAACCAAGCAGTTGTTTTATTCGTGGTCAACATTTTGAGTGCCGATTTTATTGAATTGAACGAATATAAAGTATTCAGAAGTCATAGTTATCGTTCCAAGTTTGTGTGTGACCACTTGTCCATCTGTCGCTCGGCTACTGTTCGTTTTTGACGACATATGTCTAAACATCAGGGGGCAACTGATTTTTTGGCTGCGCAAATTATTACGAGTTTTTGATCCGAGGTGCATTAGTGGCGATCCATTCCGATCTTCCACGAGTAGTTGTGTTGTGGTGTTGTATTTATCAACTAAAGCAAGCATCGCCAGCTTCGTACTTTGTTGGAAGGTAAATCCCTCTGGAATTCATTTATCTTTTGGCTGACTCAGTCAATCAACACGTCTCTCACTAGACCATCTACATCAACATCAGCGAGCAGAGTTTGTTATCCGCGAGTGTCTAATCAGTTGTTACCTGCTGATTACTGACAAGGAGTCCAGCATTTCAACCAGCAAAGCCATACACGTCCCACTCGTTTGGAAAGAAGGCCTGTCATCTTAAATTTGGACACTTACCAAGCGCTTACGTAGGTAATTTTTATTTTTCCATTTTGGGTGACCGATGTGTATTTATTTTGGCTTTTTGTGTTCATTGTGAAGTAATCCTTAGTGGTTACTGTTTTTATGATACTTGTCAATTTGAAGTGGGTAGATTTTTGATTGTGAACCGGAATATTCAATTTTTACACTGTGTGCATTGTTTTGCACAGTTACACATTGCAATTGCTGGGATTGTGAATACACTCTCAATTTTATTGTTATTAAACGCATTTTATTACCTTCTGGGTTTTATTGGAGTTTCCCCAAACTACCCTTATTTTTCAGGATTCACGACCTGGCCTACGCAATCATTGTGAGCTGGTCTATAACATCGTGGCAAACAAACTGGAGAGGTTCTCTCCGGATTGCAACAGACTCTGGTCTCTATTTTGGTCAACCCTCTCATTAGGGGTTGAGATTCAGAGGGCAGTTTTTGTTTCAAAGAATGTGGAACTAAAAATATTTACTCAATTTGCATACATTTATTGACATAATATATAATATTATGTATTATGTTTTTACATGTATTCTAATAATTATAACAACTATTTATTTTTTATCATCATCATTTATTATTTTTATTGTTATTTAATAATAATAATTAAATTAGCCATAGTTAATAGGTATTATTTAGTATTAAAAATTTCCACTTTTACATAGCCCCTTATACATAATATAATATTACCATTAGTTTATTTTTGTTTTCTATGTTATATTTGAAAAATTAATATGCCAATAAACTTTTTTTAATAATTTTTAACAGTTTTCTTATTGATTATTATCAGAAGATAAATACTCTTTCACATATATCCCATCTGAATCATACTTTTCTTGCAATGATTTCCAATATTCTTCTTCATTTTCAATAATATACTTTAAAATTTTATCTGTAGACTCTTTCTGCTTTTCACTGCATTTGGTACAATTTGATTGTAAAGCGTCCGGAATGTTTTCTGAAAATTTAAATATTTAATTAGCTTATGATTTCTATTTTGCGATTAAAGTATCTTCTAATTTAGGAAAAGAGTTTATAAAACTGGAAAGTCATACACATAAATTTATTTCAATAAACTAAAAAATAAAAGGTGAGCTTGTTTTCGGACCAAAACAAAATGGTACACCAAATGTCTTAATCAGCCTAAACTACACAACTGCAAGATTAATACAAATTAGTAAACCAAGATCTCTAAATAATACAGTATCAATTCAAAAACTAATGATTTGCATAAAGGAATAGTATTAACAATTGTACTTTCTGTAGAGAAAAGCACACACAAAAACGCTAAAAATAATTTCTCGCAGCAAAAAAGATAATGCTGGGGTTTTCAATGTTTTCGTTACTTATACCTTGTTTCTATTTTATTGTAAAGTGCTACAAGAAATAAATGGTTTTTTATGGTTTGAGATTTTTTTCGTACTACACCCCAATAATTGAGCTAATAACTAAGCTATAGAAACATCTTACATCTAAGCTGAATTATTAGAGATATTAGGAAAGTTAAAACTATATACATCCATTTAGCTTTTATAGCATTATATTAAGCATTCGATTTTATGTGATTATGGTAGCGATTGGTAATAAAGTACTTTGATTACATGTAGAGCAGTGCTCCAAAAAACTATTTCCATTTCTGACCACCTATTTTGTGTAAAATTTTATCGTGATTGTTGGATAGAGTGGACTTTTTTTATCATTAACATAGTTCATGTCAAATTCTTTCTGGGATGTTTTCTCAAATCTGAATTTCTTGGCAAAGCAAGAGCAAAGAAAGAATTATTCAATTATTATGTGATACAGCTGGATTCTTTCAAAGCACCCTCTTAAATTGGGTTAAATCAATTAGATAGGCCAAGTAAATTTTCAAATATATAGTTAAAACAAAAATTATTTTTTGAAGAAACATTGCTTATTTTCCATTGTGTTTTATTCTTTTCTAATATTTTTTTTACTGGGTGAAATTGAAGACCGAACATGTTTACATTGCTATTCTACAAGACAATAGATCAATCAACTACGTCTGGTTAGAACTTTATATTTTAAAATTGTAAAGGCCGTGTGAGACTTGTACTGATTTGGTAACAAATTTTATCACGTGTAAAGAAAAAAAAACAAAAACGACTAGCGGTTCAAATCCTAATTGCGTAGGATATGTGCTGTAATTTAAAAAGGCCAAAATCGATCTGTGGACTATAGAGAAGCCAAAGGAAAATCACCCCATTAACATTTACAAAATTATGTCTTCTTGGCTTAGCCAGGAGGATCTCCAACATCCGGATTTGAATAAGCAATTGAAGAAGAAGAAAAAGAAGAAAAAAGCAAACATATTTAGTAACAAATTTGTGTTGTTGGTACCGATGCTGGTTGTTTAACCTGTTTAATGGGTTGTTTCAAGTGTCACACGGCTTTAAAATACTCAAGCATTCTGTTAAAGAATCACGAAGTAGTAAACCACTCTGTATATATACTGCTCTAATAAATAGGATTTCGGTACAACCAAAGATTATATAAAACTAGAAGATGTCTAAAGCTATAGGTTTCAATATGTCACAGATTTGGTTACAGTGTGCATGCAGTGTATAATGTGTTGCATATACAACTAAATTATTAAATTGTATTTGTATAGTTCCGTTTTATTCTTTCTAACAAGGATAACTCACACTTCAAGGTTACAAACCTAAATTTTACCTAAATTGGTAATGGATACCTTTATCCTGTTTTATCTTATGTATTTAGCATAGGACAGAGTGCCCACCACAACTTATTCTCACCGCCATTCTTAACAACCTTAAAAATACCGAATAAACAAATTTAAAATTATATTTGTGACATCTATGATAAACCAAAGAAAACTACATAACGACAAAACACAATAACTACATACCGGCAAAGTTGATCACGCAAAATAGTGCTACCATCTACTTACGAGAAAGAATTTTGATACATATAAATTTACATTGCGTTATTCATCTTTATAGCTCTTATAATCTTTGGTACAACGTAACTTAAAAAGGATAATATAATAGAATATTAAAAGACTTCTCAGTATGAAAAGTTGCCTACCCAATAATAATTTTTAAACTTTTAAGTTTTTTGTTGAAGAGCTTCCATGGTTGTAGGTTCAAAATTTATCATTTTCACTTTGATATTGTAGATTGTAAATTGTAAGAAGAAAATTTTTAATTTGAATAAACTTACTTTGCAATTCTTTTCCTTCAGCAGTACATTTGTCATTATTTAAAACGCAATTCATGTAATTCTTCAGTATACGTGGATTTTTGATTATTGCATCCACATCAATGTCATCATATTCAGTAGTATATTTTTTATCTTCAGTTATTCCAAGATTAAGAATCGCCAAAAATGTAAATGTAAAAATCAATTTTTGCATTGTGCTTGCTGATTTAAGAACCTGAAAGAAATTAATAAATTTTTTCTTTCTAACTTGCTTTGTTCTTTTAAACGGAATAACTTGCTATACCTATTTATAAAATTTAACTCAATAAATGTTATGAAATAGAATATTATTTAATGGTTTTGTTTTCCATTTTCAATCCCCTTTTCTTGAAAAGTTGATTGAAAAAGTGGTTTTTTTGAATCCAAAATAAGTATTTTTTACCTATTATGTTGAAAAATTTATTTTCAAATTAAAATTGGTTATCGTATTCTGTATAACTTTGAATTCGTATTCATATTTACTTCGTAAGATGTCACTACAGTATTTGCTTATAATAAAAATATAATAATAATATTATATTATAATATTTAATTTCTCTATTATTTGAAATAAAACATTTTTCTGTCTGAATTATTATTAATTAGTAATTTTGATCAAGTGCATGACGATATTACCTTGAATTTCAATATTATTTGTTTTATATTTTAAGAAATTTTAAAACATTTTTTAGTAACTTTAAAAAAATTTTGTCAGTAGGAATTATCGGAACCTACGTGTATATTTTTTTAAGTAATTATTTATTGGTAATTTAGAATAATTAATTTATTTAAAAAAGATATGCATTTAGGTAGGTAATTTATAATGTGCTTCATAATTTATTTTACCTAACATAATACCTACTATCACAAAAGTATATAGGTACATACTACATAGGTGACTTAGAGTAAAGGGAGGTAAAAGTCCGCATGGGGCAAAAGTCCCAAATTCAAATATCTCACTATATTTCAAAAATTTTTATCATTGTGCGCAAGGTGCAGTTAGTAGTCATCAATTACAGTGTCTATACCAAATTTTATCACGCAAAGTTGGATTACTGGAGAACCATGAGGTAATTACGATTTTGCGTATGCCTGATGTATCATTAGCTCTTGCAGAAATTGCGTTGAAATGTTGAAAATGAGTAGTAACCATAACTAGTATGTATTTTATTGAAAATACATGTTTCTTGCTATAAACTTATAGGATATAATCGATGTTAGGTTTGATGGTCTGGAAAGGTCATGACTCGGAAATGTTTTTGGCTACTTGGGGCAAGAGTCCTATGTTGCTGAACCCATGTCAAGCAAAAGTTTGAAGAATTAAAAAAGGCAAGAATTAACCGATGGCAAAGTGCTTTGTTTAGGCTGCAAAGAATAATATGAGAATTTATCAATGAGAGAGTGGATTCAATGCGATAGCTGCAAACAATGGTGTCATGAAGAGTGCACGAAATTGGCCAATTTATTTGTGACCATTGTTGAAATTTTTCTACATTTTATCTTTTTTATATCTTATACTTTTGTTGTTTTTGCTTATTACTTTTCATTTGGAAGAAATTGTTGATTTTAATTTGACTTAAAATAGCGCAGAGTCCAATGGCGGACTTTTGCCCCACCTATGGGGTAAAAGTCCCATTTTCCGCAACTTGTGTATTATGGTTTTTTTATACACACCGTTTCCAAATCATGGCATTAATGTTATTTATAACAAAGCCTAAGTACTGTACAAACTTCTCATCCAAATATTGAGCTGATTGAGTAAAACATATAAGCGTAAAAAAATACAACGTACTAAGTGCGGACTTTTACCTCCCTCTACTCTACTGTAAAAAAAAATTATTAAACTTCGCTATATCGAAGAAGCGACAATTTCATGTTTTTGTACATGGTAGCCCTATTATTATTGTTATTTATATTTTATTCAGTTCAAGTATTAAATATAAACCTTGTAAATAAATGTCACCGTGATCTGATTTTCTAATTATGTATAACATAAATTATTCTAAAAATAACTATAACTATCACGCATTTTTGAAAATTGTTTTTTTTTAAGTTTTGAACTAAAATGTAAGAAAATGTAAAGTAAACTAAATTATACATCTCCATACGCACAAATCAAAAAAGTTACTGCATAAAATTAAAAAATTTGAAAATTGGACACTAAACAATTTATAAAAATTTGATAAATACTCACCTACTTTTTCAGTGATTTTGAAAATAGTGTGTGACACAAGTGATCGCAACAATATCATCGTTGGTCTATTTATTGTAGTTCTTTGAAATTATACCATAATCATAAAATTAACTAAATTGCAAGAAAATTTCCTTAATAACAAAAGATTGTTTAACGATTCTATTTGAGGAAGATTAAGGGCATTTTATTCAAATTTGAACCTAATCTCAATATTAAAAAAATTTAGAATTTATTTATTTAACAAATATTATTGAAGCAAAATCATGTAATTTTCTTCATCATCTTAGAAAAATTTATAATTTGTTTAAATTATAATACTTACCACAATAATTAGTGTGTTCAGCGATTTTGTATTTAATTTAAAAACAAATGAATTATTTATTTATTTATTTTAACCACAATTAAGTAAGTATACCTACCTAGCGAAATCCTAAAAAAAATTAATTGTTTCTATTATTGTGGAAACTCATTTGTTTAGTTTATGATCCTTAGCTAATAATAAATACCCATGAAATATTAATTCGCTTTTTTTTTAATAAAAACAATAAAATACTGTTAATTATAATAGTTTAAAAATTATTATTGGTATTGTGTTTAGGTATAGTACAGTGTAGGTAAACTGGAGGTCAATAATAATTAACAAATAACTACATGTCAAGTACAAACTGCAAAATTCTCGTACTGTAAATTCAATTACCAACAGTAATTTAAAAATTGTTATAAAAAATGATAATCTATTTTTAAAAAAATCATTATCACAAATGGAGAGCAATATATTATCTATTAAAAATATATTTTTTCATCTAATCAATTTTACATTGTATTGCTATATCATCTCTTATTTTAAATATACTTTTTGATATTACGAACTATTTTTATTAAGAAAAAAAGTGACAAGTCGTAAGTTAATTATTTACAACAAGAATAATTATTATAAACATTTGCATTTTAACAGGTTTTAAGTACAATATTGTTAGAAATGGAAAGGTTCCGATTTTACAGTAAAATATGTTTTTCTACGGTTTCTGAATATACCGAGAATATAGGCCATTTTCAGTAATTTATTGTAAATTCTTGACCTAATTTTACTTGATTAATTAATAATTGAACTTGACTTTAAAAATAAATGTTTTTATTACTTTTTTTTCTTTATAAGATATAATGTGCGATATAATGCAGTAGGTACATTTATATCTCAATTTAAAAAAAAAATTTATCTTATTTTTAAACGTATTTTTCAAATATTACATAATTAATTTATGTTATTTAATTTTGGTTTCGAAAAACAAAACTAGTAATTGATAATAGCAATTTTTTCAGTAATATTTTACAATCTGTATAATTTAAAATTATTTATCAGTTTATCATCAACCTATCAATCACAATATCTATTCCAGGAAAAATTTTAATTAATGACGTCAGTAAGTTAGGTAGGTAAGATGTTAAACAAGTTTTTTGTACAAGACGACGCAGTCTTTTAGCTTCAGGTAGTTTAAGTAAATCATGCTTCTCGTAACGAAATAAAAAATATTTTCTATTAGTTGAATTTAACAAGAAGTTGAATAAGAAATTCAAATAACCTTGTAGAAATGAAACGTGATGACGAAGTAAGAACTACTTATTTGTTAACCTTCTGCATTAGTTAGATGGTATATTTACTTTTTCAGAATTTTCAGAATCAGCTGTCGGTTCTAGTTTTTGTTAGAAAATATTAAATACAGGATTATCATTCTGCATGCATGCAACATGCAAACATGTACATTTTTATCACAAAAAGAATTTCTGAGTTCCAAAATTTTGTTTTTTTTTTATTTACAAGATAAGATTTACAAAGCAGATACCTATATTACTACCTTCCTACTTAACAAAACTTGATATGAAAGCCCAAAAAATGATAAACGCCTTAACTGTAGGGATTGAGTACTTATAGTACTATTAATGAGGACTACATTCCACCTCACAAAGTTAAAACAACCAGAAATGGTGTAAAAAACTTGTACCCTAATATTGATCTTTAGAAGTTTGGCTTCTAAACTCTCACGATTTCTTAGATTACTATAATAATATTGGAATGAGTTGAAGGAAAGACCAAGTAGGATTCTCGTAGTACTCATACCATTGCTTATACCAAAATCTTCAGGAAAGAGACACAGGTTGCGAAGACTTACAATCGATTCCGCTCAAAGGTTGATGCCATAATGGCCGCGTAATGGCGTTAATTGAATATAATGCAATAACATGTATATTCAAGTTTTGATAAGTATAATAATTTATTACCGTAACCTGTAGGTACATCGATGAATACGAAGAACCTTGCTAACTTCCATTTAATGAAATTTCCGGTCAACAAAGTAATAATGTCTTAATCACTAGCATGACCCTTTTTTAATTACATTTTTGAAATAAATTTTAATTAATTGTATTTTCTTAAATGAGTTGGTAATTTAAGTTTTTACCTATTTTTATCCAACGACTCTTAGCTTTTTTAACGAATGACGTTCGATACTTGAATCTCTCGTTGCATGGTATCCATAACGTTCTCTTGCTCTACGTCTACGGTCAAAATTTTGAAAAAAACTGTTTAACTACAATACTTTCTTCTACTAAGTACTATGTATGGTAAAGTAAAAATAATAAACTTCAATATGATACGATCGTAACGTGTAACATCATGACACATTTCAATAATTACTTATGGGGCTACAAATGTACATAATATGTGTACTTTTATCTACATATAAAAATACAGTACTATGTGATTCAGGAATAGTGACCCTGACCTTTAAACTCTTAAGGAACTAAAGAAATCCTAACTTAATATTTTCATCTAAGAATAGAAAATTCCTTCTAAAATCTCCTAAATCTAAAAAACTGTTTTTCTAATTACTTAAGCTTTATTACAGATCATGTAACAATGGTATTAATATTAATAGATTAACTTGATTTTTATTTAAAAAAATCTCATTACTGAACCAACGACTGTCACCGTAAGTTGATTCTTACGATGCCAGGTAAGTATATCGGAAACTCAAGTAATGTTGAAACTATCATATTATGTGAGAATTATTAACAAAATATTATAATGGTATGTTTAAACTATATTTATGATACACTATATACAGGTGGATATTTATTAATTAACTAGATCATATTATCATAAATTCACACACTTCCATGATGCAGGATCTCCTGTGAATTACCTAATTTTATTTACACATTAAATATAATTCATTTGCATGAAATCAAAACACAAGCTCATTATGCGAATCAAAAAAGATTCAGATTTCCCAATTTGTAAGATTGATTTCATTTCAGCAGAGTTTATTTTATAAGAAAAAGATTTTCACATTTAAATGAGCAATGTTCACTTTTATGGGTTAGTAGGGACATTATGTACATATAAAAATATTTTTTGCAGTTTTATATAAATTATAAATATGTTTTATTGTTGCTATTTTACAACCGAAACAAGTTTTAAAATGGTACTTTCCTTTAATACAAGAAAGCCTTGGCCCCACATGTGAACATTTGAATGAACTTAATTTAGTTGTTACTATGCATTTTTATGCACGAGGTAAATAAAGTCTAAATTCAGTAAATTCAACTTCAACCTTTCTATTATCTCGTCTGGGACCTTTGTTTAATTTTATTTAATAGCGTCTTTTATAAAATTTAAAATTTTACGTAAAAGCTATGTTTATGTAAAATATATTACCTTGTCGTAACCTGACAATTCAATTACGAAGAATTTATTAATTAAAAAAATTACCTTGATCTAAACCTTGTCACATTATATTATTAAGTAAATTGTTATTTTGAGATAGGCATTGAAATAAATAGATGTTTGAAATTCATTTTTTTAATCGTATTTTTTCGAAATATGTATATTTTTGTCCGCAAAATGAAATTTTATTGTTTATTTAATTTATTTAATTTTTTTAATTTCTTTTTTTTTTTCAATCGAGAAATTAGTGTTATCTACATCTTATGAAATCTAAATAAATTATAATTAATTGTTAGTATTAGAAGAAAATAGTAGCCTTGCTCCTTGGACGTTCTGTATTCATTATTTTTTATCTATATGCATCACAGTACGAATGACGCAGGTAGTGGTAATCAAATTACCCAAATATATGAAGTCTATTGAACAATTTAATTATCTGTTATGTTTTAAAAACAAATTTAATTTCTTAGTCACGATTAGAATTCCTAGTCATCAACAATTAATTATTTTATGGGGCTACTGAACTGGAAAATAAAAAAGTTACGTGCGTACTATCTACTGCATGTTATTTTTTGTTCTCCTGAACCTTTTTGAGCTTTTACTTGCTTTTTTTACAGACCATAGTAAATTAATAGCGTTTACTATGTTTGTTTCTTATATGCATTTTAAAATTGTACCTGTATATAGTATTCGTCATGTTGTAGGAATTTTTGGTAGTAATTATTAAATAATTCTTTTAATTTAATCAGCCCAATTTAATTTTTACACATTTATTTTCTCTACTTCATTTTAAGAGGTATCGAGTATCTACTATTTGAACATTGAAGTTTCGGTCTACTACAAGAAAGTAATTTTTGAGACAAATACTAATGTTCATGAAAACTATTGGTATCTTCCTTCTTCACTTTTTCCTGTGCTTACATACTGCCCAAGAAAGTTATATTTCTAAGTGAAATAATTCACTAAAATTTACAACATTGATAATTTCAAATTTGAACAATTAACATTATTTATTTAACATTTCAAGTTGTAAACTATTTAGACATCGTTAGGACATTTAAAGAATACAAAGTAAAGTAATTTTGCATTAAAGCCAACTTATATGAAGGACCAGAATCACTGTATCACAATTGATTCCCACTGTACGTTGCACACATATTATAGAAAGAAATGTTTAACTCAAACATCGCTTGTTTGTGTATGTACAAGAATATCAAGAATTATATTAAAATCAAAAATATATGTTAATTGAACTTGATTCGTGATTTAAATAAATATATTCTTGCTCATATATAAACAAGCAATGCTTGAGTTAAACATTTCTTTCTATCCGTTCTCCACCAAAGAGGGTTAAATATTATTGGTTGACATACGCACACCTTCCGTGAAAAGTCAATTACAGCCTTGAATATGTAAAGAAAGCCGTTGTGGAACGGACACGGAACGTATAGTGCCAATTAGCCTTTAGCCGCATTTAAAACATGGCAGATTATTGAAGAAAAACCCTATATACTAGTTTTCAATTAATAAAAAAAATTTGTAAATATTTTTAAATCCATTCTGCTTAATTATTCTGACAACCTTCAAATGTCATACTCGCCTAAGCATCCTTAAAAAAGTTAATTTCGGTCTTAAAGAAACAAGTCGATGCCAAATCTACTTAAAGTCAATGACATTTATAACAAGCAGTTACCCTAAATGTACGTCATAGTGTTTTCGATTTTTTAAGATACCAGTAGGTACCAATGGAAAATTTTTAAACATTTTAGTAATGAAAAAACTATTCTTTTTGCTTGCATAGCAATAATTAACAACTTGAATTTCTAAAGCTTAAAAATTATACAAAACATTATTAATTTATAACAAAATAAAATATGAGAGGTAATGACTTGAAATTGTGAAATGTTTGCAAAAACATAATATTTTAGAATGAATTTTAACTTCATATTCAATCAAATTATAGAAATGTAGAAAATTTCTTCATTTTAATTTCTAGAAATATTCATAGCTTTGAAGAAAATTTATCCAAAATTACAGTACTAGTAGTAGCTTATTGATGTTCAAACAAAACTTAATAAACATATCATGAAAAATAAAAATAAATTGTTTTTTATAATATTCGAATCAACTGATGAATTTAGGACTGTATAATTTCTATGTGGTCATCCATAGATAATTCAATATAGCTTTATTTTAGTTTTAATCAGCTTTCAATATCGTCCCCTTAGTACTATAGCTGGGTAACTTGATTTTACTGTTATTGAGAAAATTAAAAAAATTGAAAGGATCTGGGACTTATCTACATTTGGCAAGTGGATAAATATGTTCTATTATGTTTCTAAATATAAATTATCCACTTGCAAAATGTAGATAAGTCCCAGATCCTTTCAATTTTTTCAATTTTCTCAATAACAGTAAAATCAAGTTACCCCAGTTATAGTACTAAGGGGACGATATGATTATTTTGAATTTTCTGCTAATTTCAAATATCCATAATTTGAAAGAAAATAAAATTAAAAGAGTGAAAACTCAAACGAAGCTCTCTCAATAAATCTAAGGATATTAAAAATGAATTTTGCAATGTGAATTTTAGAGCAGCTGATTAATTTTGAGATACCCTGCTTTAAATTTCCTTCAAGAAAAATGTTATGAGAAATTTGATAAAACTTCGTTATAACCTTCATCTTCTGCATAATAAAAACAATATTAAAATATTTTTGCTACTGATATAATATCAAAATAAATTTTAATTCTTTAAGGGCTTACGTACAGTCATGAATTCAAAAAATTTCGTTTTTTTTTTATTTTTCCATATGAAAGTACAACATCTCAGAAATATTATGTGAAAGTTTCAAGTCGATCGGAGTAAAACTTACAAATATACAAGCTAATGAGAGTAACAATTATTATAAAACTTATTATCAAACGGAAAACTTCAGATGCGTTTAACTCAAAACTACATTTTAGAAGTCCGTGCGTAAGATAACTCAAAAACTTCTTAACCAATCATAATGAAATTTCACACACGTCTTAAATATAAATGATTCTCGAGACTGAACAATTATTTTTTTCATTTCTATCCCTTTTTATAAGTAATTATAAGCCAATTTTTGGGTAAAAATCGTCATTTTTATTTCAACATCATCCCGAAAATGGAAATTTTCATATTTTTTAAAATAAATTTGTTTAGTCTGGAGATGAACTAATATGTATATTAACGGAATCTTTTTACTTTTTTTATTTTAGATAATCCTGAGACGAGCTATCTTACGCACCGCAAATTATCTTTTTTTAAGCGTCTCTGAAAATCTATTACCAGTGATTTAATTGTCCATGTTTTGTAAAAGTAAAATTCCAAAATGTTCTTTAAATGTTACTCTTTCATGTAGAAAAACTTTTAAATAAATACATCTATTCATAACTTAGGAAAAAAAAATCTCAAAAAACTGCTTTTTTTCGACTTCGTGACTGTACGTAACCCCTTAATATAGAATTAAAGTTAAATATTATAGTGCGTACATTATCAAAGTTTCCGAAAATTTCAAATAATTATTTAAAACTTTGTAAAATATGAAATTAAAGCGGCTTCATATAAAAATTATAAACAAAAAGAAAATGGTAATCGTGTTTTTAGCTCTCCCCAAATATTTGCAAATAATAACTTTGGAAAGGTTGGGCTTCAAATGAAAAGAAAATTATTGATGTTCATAGAAGTTTTCAAGTTGAATACCAATTTTATTCAAAAGTTTAATTGGGGGGGGAGGCATGCACCTTTAAATTATTCAAGCAAATGCTAGGATTGTAATAAACAAAATTAATAGCAACAATTTATTATTTTAAAGAATCAAATTCTTATTATTATTAATTATTATTGCAAATTTTGCAATGGAAAAATTCAGAATGCAGTTTTTTCAATTTGTTATGACGATACAGTAAAATAAAGTTTATAAACAAAAATATAAGATTGTGAACAAACGCAAAAGTGATTTTATTTATTCAAATTGACAAAAATTATTTCTCTTTTAAGTACGCTATATTATAGTGTATTTGATACTGGCATGTCAAAAATGCTTTTTTTTTCTCATATTATTTATAAACGAAATTATTACTAGACAGCTTTCAACCATACATAATTCTTACACTAAATTAACATAGGGCAAATGTGATTAGGAGCCGATTTTTGGTAATTATGATCTCTTGTATACCAAAAATATATCAAAATTGGCCAATTGGTTCTAGCTTTTGAGATAAAAGTAACCGTCTTATATTGAAATTAAAATAAAATAAAAATTTTCAATGTACTCAAAAACTATTATTTTCAAATGGCAACCATCAACCATCATGCTAATTTAAATAGAATTAATTATAACAAACAAAAATTTATAAAAATAAGTTTTATAAATAAATAAGGAAAAACGATTTGCATAATTTATTGTCTATTGTATTTTTGGTCAAGACAATCCCGTTTTAAAGTCCAGCAATATTCCGCCATCATATTATGGTGATCTCACCGGTCTTCATATCTTTCCTCCATTATCTTGATATTCTGGTGAAACCGTTTTTTGTCTTCTGAAACAGAAAAACCGATTTTCAAAAAGTCAAAAAGACGTTATAAAAATTTTAAACTTAAAGTTTATTATGAGAACTAAAGTCAATTTAAACAAAATAAATATGCTCCGAATACCTCATTATATTAATGTACCTAAATGTACTTCAAAAACTGAGACCGCAAGAAAAAATTTTTGTTTAATGCCTAGTGTAATCAATCACTTACTTACACTAATTGTGGATTAAGTCTAAAATACTGATTCATCAATGTGATAATTTCGGCTGGCTGCTAAAAATCAAGAGATGTTATTATAGAGCACTTCCATTCTGTTCTATAAGTTTGAACCCTTAGAAAATGTTTGATCACGTGAAATTTTGAAATGGACAATGACACTTTTTAGAATTTTTGAAAATTCTAACTATATAAAGTTGATGAATATATTATTTTTAGTTATAGGAATTTTCCTAGTTATAGCACATAAATTTTAACTATAAAATAATTAAAAGGTTTATTGCTGGAACATGATAAGTAACACGTTGTCCAAAATTGAGTTAAGTATCAAATAATATTAAGCAATATTATAACAAACTCCCCAAAATATTTTTACAGTTTTGGAAAATAGAGCTACTAAAATCATCATTTTATTGCATGGCATAATGTTTTAGAACAACTACAATATCAACTTTAAATCATTAATATCTTAGTAACTTAAAGGGTAGCCTAAATTATTATTTTGTGGCTTATCACGTTCTGATAATAAGACCTTATTCATAAAGAATACGACTTATACATAGGAAATATAACATTTTCAAAATGAAGAAATCTAAACTAAATTTCTATCAAAAATAAAAACTTAAAAAGGTTCTTGAAAGGCTGAAAAGATCAATTCTTCGTTTCTGTTATTGCAATTATAACATTAACCTTTGGGTGGGCACGTTAAAAAGGTTACACGGATTGGCACTTGGGGTCTTTCAAGACCTCAGGAATTTTACGGTATATTATAATGCAAATACTACATAAATGTTGTATTATTGGATTTTAATATATTATAAACATGAATTTAATTAAAGAATTTATTAACTACCAATGTATATAAAAATTTATTTTAGGAAAATCAAATTTTTGCAAATTTTTAAACTTAAAATTTTCTTCACAAATGGAGCAAGTTTTGTAGCAATGGAGCTGTGATAAGTCATCGCATGCCGTTTTAACTTTTCTATCAGAAGTTTTTGGGTACAGTTGACATTTTTTTCATTTATTACCTAATGTTTGTGTAAGATTTAGTTGAGATTAGACGATGTACCCTAGGGTACCAACCAAACCAAAGATAAATGACAATTTTTCTCTAGCGAGATGTGGTAGCATTTCTTTTGGAATTTCCATATTGTTTTTTTCAATGTACCTACATTGGTACAAAACAAATGTTGTTTTGACCGCTAACAAATCTTGAATTAGCAAAATATTAGAAAAGAAAAGACCAGAGACGTGTCCAACCAACTTTTTTGGGGGGGAGAGATATTTCAAATTTGCCAACTGAATTAATTCAAAATTGCCAACTTTTTGTTAGTTTTGCAGATTTTTTGTAAATTTGAACATAAAAAAATGTCAAATTGACCAATTTTTGGGTGTTTTTGTCAACTTTTTGCCAACTTTCTTCAACATTAGGGGAGGAAGCTCCCCCCTATGAGCACGTCTTTGGAAATGACTGCAACCACGTTACATTCTTTTTTGGTCCATTTGTTTACCAAATCTTTCACAACTCTGATTGTTATATTCCATAATATTTGTCAGTTAGTTTCCAAATATGATAATATGCGATGTTAATTATTTATAATTTTGGTTTGTTGTTACATATATTTTCTAATCTACTAAGGTTTTTTTTTAGTCCGTATATGTATTAAATCCTTTTTAAAACAAAATAAATTAATTAGGCCACAAATAAGCCATTTCACAGACCGCTAAGAATAAATTATACCTGGGGTCTTAAAAGACCCCAAGTGCCAATCCGAAGGTGTTTTAACTGTGGAAATTTTTTTTCGCGTTTATAATGATGTTAGCTCAACGTTATTAGATTATTTATATTAGATAAACATTCAAAAGAGATGTTCTAAAATTTCACAGAAAAATATCTTTAAATTGAAAAGTTATGAGCAAAAATAACACCCGGGGATCCCAAAAGACCCCACGTGCCCATCCGAAAGTTAAACTGTTAGTTTAAGATTGATACTTAAAATTAATAAAAAATAAAATGCAGCTTTGAGAGCGTCCTCTTAACTTATACTAACGTAAAATTTTCGGAAATGCTTAATTACCCACAATGATAACATGGTACAAAATAACCTTCAACATTAAGTATTTCATTTGTATTTAGAATTTAGCAAATAAATCATAAATTATTAATGACTGGGTAATAAGATCCTTTAAAAATTTGCAACTATAAAGACTGCATTGGTAATTTTACAGTAAAATCTTAATAATTAAGAAAAATTACGTTTATTACAATAGGCAATTGAATGTAATTGGTAATTTATTAGTCATCTTTTATGATAAACGAATAGTTTTAATTATAGACAGTAGTAACAACGTCCAAAGTCGGGCCAATTTCATAGAGAAGGTTATGTTTCTGTTTTTTTTTCTACAGTGTAGAAGTCTTTTTTAAGACCTAAAATATATTCCAAAAAAACATTTTTAGAAAAGTTTTTTTATGTTTGTTAAATAGTTTTAGATAATAATTATGGTTTCTATCAACCTCTTTTTGGAAGTATGTCCATCACCTCTACCAGCCTTAATAGTACCAACCAAATTTTAAAAATAGCTTTTTTAATATTATTTACTTTAATACTACGTATACAGGGTTTCCAAAGGATTGTTACAAAGTGTTTTGGTGTTGAGAAAAGACTTTTCTTAGAAATAAGTCAAATTCAATTTTTTGCCTACATTAAAACTTTCCTTTTTTAAAGCAATTTTCTTTTCTTTACATTGAAATGTATTACATAACTATTGATTTTTTTATCTATATGTTGTTATTATTATTATCAACTATCCATTCCATTTGGAATATGCTTACTTTCTTGGAAGTTTTTACGATTCATTTACCGAGGTGAATCACTTCACGTTTTCTCTACTTTGATACTATAGATCGATTTCATCATAACGTGTGGATGCCCACTAGAAGACCGAGCTAAGAAATTCTGTATAGTTTGCGATTTGAAACCAGAATTTCCGCTCTGTACTCAACCAGCGGTCACATCACTCCACGACTGTGGTTGTTTGTATTATTATTATTTTACAATTAACAAGTTGGCCCTTAACACTTTTAAGAGCTAAAGTGCATTTTTCAGATGATGATAGAACATACTGGAAGTATGTACTACATATAAAATACCGTATAATATTATTTATAGGAGTAATATTTATAATAAAGAAGCAAATATTTATATAAAGGGTAATTTTTTTGGAGGAATGAAACAGATGGAACCATTTCTTTTTATTTTTATCTCTTCTCCGTTTTTCATATAATTTTTTAATTTTAATTTTTCAATTTTAAGTATACGCTAAAAATTGATTAAGAATCATAAAAGATAATATGAATATGTTAAAGGTGAGCGAGAAATGAATGGAAAACCTAAAAACTTGGGTTCCTCGTTATGATCGTGATTCGAAGCAGAAGTTTAATTTGCGGCATTTAAAAAGTGATCCAGCACCAAAAAAATTTCAAGTTGTGCTTTCTGCTGGAAAAATAATGGCAACAATTTTTTGGGATTTTGAAGAAATTCTTTGATTGATTATAAATGCTAACGTACCACAAAAATAGGCACATACTACGCTGTTCTTTTACACATCCGTCGATTAGAGGAAGAAATCAAATCAAAAAGAAACAAAAAACGTACTTTTGCTGCAAGACAATGCACCTGTTCACTAGGCAAAAATTTCATCAAATTCTTTGACGTCATGTGGTTTCAAAAAAATTGTTTTTATTCAGATTTGGCACTAAGTGATTATTACCAATTTTCAAATTTAAAAAAATTTTGTGAAGGGCATTTCGATAGAGATGATATATTTTTGTTATAAAATTAAAAATATTTTTCACATAAATAAAGGTATAACATTTTTTATACTTTCAGAATAATTTATATTCAAAAAAGTTATATATTTTAACCCTGAATAGAATACGTACCTGATCAGAATTTTTGCCCAACAAAGGAAGTGTTTTTTATTTTGTCTCGTAATTACCTGGTTATTCCTAATTCAGCAAAAATTTGTAAAGGCCTTAAATTTATGCTACAGACGGAATTTCAATTTTCTGGTTTTGCTAGTGAGTTGTCTTGCAAAATAATTGCATAATATTTATTTTTACTTCTGTCGATTATTAGTCAATGGTAATATTTCTTAAATTTTATATCTTTGAAGAACTAACTACTCAGGATAATTTATTAGCTATTTGTGGTCAATTGCATAATTGCAAAGCAATAATAAATAGCTTTAATGTTGTTTTAATTCCCTTGTTAAACAGTCTTAAATAATTTTTTTTTTAAATATTAATTGGATTTGAAAATTTTTGGAACACTGTTGATATAGTTATACAATACATATTTGAAATAATTACATGCACACAAATTTTAAATAGTTAATATTAAGGGTACACAAAAAGTGGTAAGTGTAATTCTGAAAAAATAGTAAAGTAGATAATGAACAATATCAAGGTTAAAAAGTTTCTAAATTTTAGAAAATAATTGAAATGAAAATTTTCTTTACTATTTTACTGATGATGCAAAACGCACATCGAGGTGGGGGACAACTCCTACCAATCGAACTAGGTGTATGTATCTTGTTATATAAATAATATGTAATAGGTATAATGCCATTACGAATTGAAATATATTATTGACACAGTTTCCTAGCATCACCATGAGAAGTTTAACGATTATCAGTTTTATCGCTGTTTTGATAGCAGTAGTTTGGGCTCGACCTCAAGAAACATACACCGATCAGTTCGATAACGTTGATGTTGACGAAATTCTGAAAAGCGAACGTCTTCTGGCTAATTACATCGCTTGTTTGAAAACTGGAAAGAAATGCACTCCTGATGGTCAAAAATTAAGAGGTAATATTAATTTTTAAGTTTTCTCTGGATTTTTTTCACTGGTTGATACACATTTACTTATTATTTATGGAGTATGGGATATTTTAACTTCCTTGCAGTTCATGTTAGTAGTTTTTAAAAATAAGATTCATATTAATAATAAAATGTATAACATTCTTTTATGGAAAAAAAATTTGGAAGTAATTGGGAAGTATTTTAATATGTTTTATGTATATAGTATAGGGTATATAGTAGAACAAAATTTCAAAGTTTTACAAACCTTTAACTACCAATTTTAACTGTAAAAGGATACATATTATTTTAAAAATTGCATTCAACAGAAAATTTGTAAGACAATTAGGTTACTTCACCACTATGGTAATAGTGGAATAATAGGAGAATAACCAATTTAGGATAGAGCAGGACTAGAAATATGTTTAAAAATGATAAGAAAACTGAAAAGATATAATTAAATAAATTAAAATACGATTTTGATAATGCAATTTGGCATCATTTTATCGTTATTCCGATTCTTCAATACCATATAATCAAAAATAAAAACAAACTATTTCATATTATTTTCTATATTTGATATAGAAGAGTATTCTTCGTAATATCAAAATTTGGATTTGAAAACAAACTGTTTTATTTGCATTCAAAGAACACTTTAGTGCTAGACTACTCTAAAGTTGTGGATGCTAGGGATTTATAGGAACATATTCTTTTTTACCACTGTTTTAACTTAACATTCAAACCATTGTGTTTTATTTGGACCTCCGACATTGTTTACTAACCTTTAATATTTGAATATTGAATTTGTACTTACAGAAATTATTGTAGACATATAGAATAATAATTCAGAAATAATATTGTGTTACTCAATTGTTTTAATAATATTTTATCAGTATTTTTTAAATAAATTCTTGTAGTATAATAATATACTATGCAATTTATTTATAAACAAATCAATGTAGTTATCGTCAATTATATAACACAAAAATGTTATCTTTTGTAGTATCACGTATCAATAATGTCACTTTTAGGGTAAACATCAATAATACCTTTAATATATAGCAACTACTCAGGTAGCACACATTGTTGGCTCAATATTGCAAGATTCGGTTATAATATTGGTCCAATATTGAAAGAATATAATAAATCAATATTGCACCAATTTTGTCTACCGTATTGGATTAATATTAATTTCAATATTTGACCAATATTGCATCAACATTGTATGCTCTATAGGTATTGCTTTGACCAATGGCACGAACCATTTGAAATCTGAAAAAAAAATTAGAAATTAAGAGTTTGCTAGTTAAAGCAAAACATGTTTTTAATTACACTCAAACTGATCAAAAAACTTTTTTAAAGTTAGTACTCGTATCTACATTTTTTCTTAACAATAAAATTGCTGAAATTTTAACTTTTATTTGGTTTAAATTATTTTATTTTCAAAGTATTTCCAGCTACCAAAAAGTTACTCTATACTTTTTAAGCTGTTTTAACTCAATAAAATGTAATTGTTATATCTTTATATTCTAGATCTTCTTCCTGATGCTTTGAAAACAAAATGCAGTAAATGTACAGAAGTTCAACAAAGACAAAGTCGAAAAGTTCTTCAATTTTTGATTAAAAATAAATATGAAAACTTTAGAGAACTGGAAGAAATATTTGATCCTGAGCACAAATACAGGACTGACTATGCTGATGATCTGAAAAAAGAAGGTATCGATTTACCTCCTTTATAAAGATTTGGTACATTATAAATTTTTCCTAAAATGTTTCCAATACTCTTAAAAATATTATTATTATAAATTTATTGTAAGTACTTACATTACTACTTTTATGTATTATAAAAAACATTTATAAAAAACATTTATAAAAAAATAAAAAAAATAAATAATTGCTAATATTTCTGTTGTTTATGATTATGTATGTATTTATTTTAGTACCTACATATTTTATAATATGTTTATAAAAATTGTTTGTTATTACTAGTTTTCATTGAATTTAATTTAACTAATTAAGTATAATTTCTAATCGACTAACAAGGCAAATATTCTCGTATCGACCAATAGGAAGGCGCAGTATTGGTAGACCTAAGAGGAGATGGATCGATCAAGGGTGACGTATAACGGGTAAATTAAGCCTAAAACGTGCAGAAGAAGTTTAATTTCTAAATTAGATAGTTAAAAATTCAAATTTAGAATAATTGAAAGACTCGAATAATTTAAGCGCTAAAATATTAGAATTTTAACAATAAATAAAGAATACATACATAGAATTTAATTCAAAAATCACTTTATAGATAGTTATATCAAAAATATGATAGAAATTCAAAAATCAATAAAAAATGAGGTAAAATTGAGTATCATATAGTTTAAGTTCTTGAAATCCTTTCCTAATCTGGAGGAGACTTTTGAAAGTAACCAACTGAAAAACCGAGAGGTCTGAAGGTATTGAATATCCCTCCAGCTGTAAGTAACAATAATCCAGAAAATTTTTCCAAAAATTAAATGTACCTACTTAGTTTTTAAATATAAACAGTCGTTTTGATGCTTTTTGCTTCCTTACAGCAAAGCGCCGTTACTACGGCGCCGGCGTGACAAAAATAGAGCAAGCCACTAGCGCACCGTATTTAGGGCAAAAATTAAATCATATTTTTGTAGGTATCCTATTTTTTATTTCAAAAATTTAAAAAAAATTAAACCCTGGTTAGAGGGTTAAAAATAAGTCACGTATTGTTGGACAAGGAGAAAAAAGTATTCTTTGTAGAATACCGTAACACCAAGCCACTACTTTGGCGATATTCATTCGATCTATTTATAATATTCATAATACATTGTTAAAGAATAAATTAATACAGTACACATATAATAATTTTTTTAAATTTTTTTTTAGTTTTTAAGTTTTTCAGGAAATATGATAAACAGCAATTTATAATATTAAAAAATAACACCTATTATAATAATTTTAAAATAGAATTAAAATATTAATTAAAACTAAATTATCATAAGTTTATTATGATATTGTAAATATATTTTTTCTTATGTCCGTATCTCACGGTCAAAATTTCCATCAGTATTTTGATGATAATGTTGATAGATCTGACGTCATTAAATATGTTTTGATCAAAATTTATAGGTAAGTCACAGGATCAAAATTTTCATCAATATTTTAATAAAAGTAGTCTGCTATGAATGACAGATTATCAAAAGTGAGGTTAAAAGCGTACGTGTTGAAAATGACATCGTTAGAAAACGAACACAAACGAAGCACATCAACCAATCATAACCATTTTTTCATCAAAATTCTAGAAACGGTCGTATTCCATCAACATATTGATGTGATGTCATTCAAATAGAAGCATCGTTTGACGGATTATAAATTTTTTAACAAGATTGATACAAATTATCATCAAAATATTAATGGAAATATTGACCGTGAGACACCGGCATTATAAAGATTTTAATAGATCAACTAACGCATTAATATATATCTGTTAAATTGTTAATTAAATTTAATTAATTAATATTATTAATAATTATACAATATTGGTCCAAGATGCTATCTGTTTTTTGCCAGACAAGGAAATATACTCATCCGGTATTCCGTATACGGAGAGATTCGGTATAAAGATTTTAACGCACCACTGATTGACTTATAATAAAATTTTAAATCATTACAATTTGTATTGTTTACTTGAATTTTAAATTAAAAGGAAAATTTTTTAATTTTAGGTAAAATTATATAATTTTGAATTGTATCAAATTTTAACTGATTATTAAATTTTATCTTCAAGGTAGGAAAAAGGTAAAATAATAATTTTTATGAATAATTGTTTAGTTATACAATTATTTCACACGTCTTATTCTTGCAAAGAAAAACTTGTTTCGAGTTTATCGCTCAACGTCACAATGCATTATGCACTTTTCTCATAATTAATTATACTTACTACATCATGAAATAAAGGTACAAAAATATGTCAAATTATTAATATAACTAATTGGCATTTATAGCATTTAGTTAAATTCATTAAATTAAATTGAATGATAGGTACATAATATTGTTTTATAATTGATCAAGGCCATCCAAAGTATAGATTCACAATCTTCCCGTAAGCGTAAAAAATGCGTAAACATAAACACTTAAATTATTTTCTGTATCGGTTAGCAAAATTGGCACATATGGGTTATTCCCTGGTAAAATAGTTGAAATGTTAATTGTTATCAACAATTAGCTTATAAAGGTTTTAACAAATTTTCTGGCTGCAAAAATGTCACAAAACGTGAAACCTTGAACAAGAAAGTTTTTGTTGATAATCATTGTAAACGCATAAAAAATTGTAGCCTTAAAGTTATTCCAGAATACCGAAAGTTAATCAAGAAGACACTAGAAAAATAACTTGTGCGGTCGGGGAACCACCATCAGAAACAAAGTTTCTTACGTTTTTTCTTCAACTCCGAATATAATTTGATATGGATATTTTGTATCCTGTATTACTTTTTAATAGGAGCCAGCCAATGCTAAAAAAAACTTCATAGAATAATTGTAACAAAGGTGATCAATGTAAATGCGCATTGCCTCGATAGAACATTTAATGCTAACAAAATAAATTTCAGTACCACAACAAATTTGTATAAAAATAGCAAATTAACAAAGGTAATTAATTTTATACCTTTAGTAGCTATATGCATATTTTGTAATTGTGGATGATTGAAATCAAACAACTAATTGTAAACCATGAATTCTTTTCGTACTATACATGCGCTTCTATCTTCACGAACGCGCGCAATTCAAAGGTAAAGAAAAATGTAAAGACACAACAGTTCCTCCCCCTATCATGAAATACAATGCAAATCTAATTAAGAATTATAACGTTTGGGAGGTCTACGTATCCGTTCAGAACGGCGCAAGGTAAAAGTATCACTTGGAGTGGGTATAGATAAATTCGCGGAAACATCACCTTGTTTCGGTAATTCTGGCAGCTGCAATTCCGGGTTTCTCTGTATAATATTTTTTTTGTTATTACCCGGTGACAGTGGTGTAATGGTAGTAGCAAGAGCATTATTTATTAAATTTGAATTATTATTATTAGATACTGTAGCTGAACTCTCAAAAGGTGCAATAACAGGCGTATTTTCCCCAATTGACTTAATCTGATTAACATGTCTCTTCCAAATACGATTATCATCTAATTTAATTAAGTATATCAATCTACCTAACTTTTTGTATATCCTACCGAATTTCCACTTATCCTCATGCATGTAATCTCGCACTGATAGCCTTTTTCCCTCAGAAAAGTTTCTAACATTATTATACTTTTGTGTAATTGGATTACTTTCATTCGAGGTTAGTATGAGAAAATCTAACCTTGAACGAATTTCACGACCAAACATCAAGAAAGATGGACTCTCTCCCGTAATCGATTGTTTACATTTCCTGTAGTGTAGTAAAAATTTTTGTAAATTTTTCTCAGCATCTTTTTCATTTGCAGACATTGCCCGTAAGGCATTTTTAAATGTTTGCACGCAACGTTCGGCCAAACCGTTTGTTGCAGGGTGATACGGCGGTGACAATTTATGTGTAATTCCATTTTCTCGCAGAAAAGTTTTGAATTCGTATGATACAAATGTAGGACCGTTATCACTAACTAATACTGAAGGTATTCCAAATGTACAAAATATTTTTCGTAATAAAGGTATTGTATTTCTTGTAGTAATATTTTTAACTATGTGTATCTCTGGCCAACGTGAATAAAAATCTACTAAAATGAAGTAATAGTAGTTCATAAAAGGACCAGCAAAATCAATATCCACCCTATCAAAAGGTTTTGTACTAGGTTGCCAAGGGTGAATTGGAACTTTGCTAGGATACTTTTGTATTTATTGCATTCGCTACAGTTTTTAACTTCTCGTTCTATATCTTCAGTAATTCCTGGCCACCTACAATAGCTCCTGGCCAATTGTTTCATTTTAGTTATGCCAAGATGAGAAGTATGCAACTCCTTTAAAATTCGTGTACGTAATGATCGTGGTATGACTGCAGTATTTAACCTAAATATGCAATCCTTTTGTAGTGTAAATTCAGTTTGATTAATTTTGAATCGATCTTCCTTATTAACTCTTTTCCCATGACGTAAACCGTAAATTAATTTTGTAAAATTTTTATTTAGTAATGTTTTAAAAGCTAATTCTTTCATTGTAATAGGTAACGTTTCAATTTGAAAAATTTCAAATGCATCAGGTTCATCGTAGGAACCGATTTGTATTTGCTTTGAATTTGTAGGAAGTCTCGACATTGCGTCGGCATTCGAATGTAAATTTGTATTTTTGTATTTTATATCGTATTGAAAATTTTATGAAAACAACGCGTAAAGGCCGTGTGACACTCATATTATTTTGTCGTTAAAATTCTGTTGAAATTTCATGAGAAATTTCATGATAAATTTTAGTACGTGTAAAACCTTAAAATTTCAATACAAATTTCATGACAAATTTCATGAGAAATTTTTCTGTATGACACTCGGTTTCTTTGTAAAATTTGGCGCAAGCGCATGATGTCTGTCAATTGTCAATAGCAAAATGGCCCCAAGTCTGGAAAGTGTTATTGTAATGTAAATTGTAATTTAATCAGGATTCATCAGTTATACTGTGATTTTTGCTTATATATCTTTGTTTATCAGTGCGATCATGAAATTGGCCCTAACAATTGACTGATTGTAGCACGTTTTTTAAAAAAGTATTGAGAAACTAACACCATGGATCGCAAGGATTAAAAACTTATTCTTATTATCTAAAACCTACTTTTTCTTGTCACATAAATTTTTTTGAATCATAAATATTTGTTAAATTAAAATATTAATTTTTTTTTATTATTTTTTAATTTCTATAGGTATAATTAATAATAAATGAGCTTCTTTTAACTAAATATTTAACAGCGACACGCAATTAACATTTCAAAATAATATTATCAATACAAACATAGTATCCCCTGTATTCACCTTTTCTGGTAATAATAGTACCTACTACCTAACCAGGTAATAGTATTCAGGTAAAAAAAATAGAACATGTCTCGCATAAAATTCTCATGAAATTTGTCATGAAATTTGTATTGAAATTTTAAGGTTTTACACGTGCTAAAATTTATCATGAAATTTCTCATGAAATTACAACAGAATTTTAACGACAAAATAATATGAGTGTCACACGGCCTTAATGTTGCATTCGGGTGGTAGTTAGTAAATTTGATTTCTTTGACGGTGAAAACATATGTAGCAAGGGTTTACGATCTGTGTAAAGCAGAAACTTTCTACCATAAAGATAACAGTAAAACTTTTTTATTCCAAAAATAGTACTATATGCCTCCTTATCAATCTGAGCGTATTTTTACTGGACTGTAGTAAGAGTTTGTGAAGCAAATTGAATTAGTCGCTCTGTACCGTCTGGGTAAACATGCGAAAGAACACCTCCTACAGCATAGGGACTTGCATCTACTGCTAAAATAATAGGTAAACTAGGATCAAAATGAGCTAACATTCTTTCAGAAAGAATTTCCTTTTTAACAGCTTCAAATGCAATTTGACAATTTTTATCCCACGAAAATTGTACTCCATCCTTTAACAAATTATATAATGGATACAACGTATTACTTAAATTTAGTAAAAATCTACCGTAATAATTAATTAACCCAACAAAAGCTCGTACTTCTGTTTTATTGGTAGGTACTTTCGCGTTTTGTATTGCATCAATTTTATCCTTGCATTTATGTATTCCGTCTTTGTCAATTATATAACCGCAATATTCTATTTCCTTTTTCATAAATTGACATTTTTCTAAATTTACCCTTATATTGTAATCCGACAATCTAGATAAAACCAAATCTAATCTTTTGTAATGTGTATTATCATCCGGTGCTGTGATTTTAATATCATCTAAAAACACGGATACGCTGGGAATGTCTTTAAGAATATTTTATATTTCCCGTTGCCAAATAGCAGGTGCACTAGCTATGCCATACATTAACCTCATACTTTGGTAAAGCCCTTTTGGTGTACTTAAAGTTAAATATTTTCTCTCTTCAGGTCGTACCTCAAGTTGTAAATAAGCTTGTTGTAAATCAAGCTTTGTGAATTTGTCCCCTCCAACCATGGAAGAAAACAAATTTTCAATTGAAGGTAATGGATGTTTATCCACAATTAAGTTTTGATTTAAAGTAACTTTAAAATCTCCGCAAAATTCTAATTGTACCGTTCGCTTTCAAAACTGGAACAATGAGTGTATCCCATTCCGAACTATAAACTTTAATCAAAATACCCTCTTTTTCTAATAAATCAAGCTCATCTCCTACCTTTTGTAACCAAGCCTAGGAAACCTTGCGACCTTTTATAAAAACTGGTTTTACGTTTTCTTTTAATTTTAATGTAGCTTGTAGGTTTTTTATTTTTCCCATATTTTTTTTTTTTTTATTATAGGATACTTTTGTAAAATTTCATCCAATGTATTTGTAGATTTATTACAAATTACATTAACAAGATTACATTTATTAGCAAGATGCTTTGATGAACCACACCTAAAACAATAAGGAGTATTAATCTTCTTGTTCCCGTTGAATGTCGTCTTGTCCAAATTGTTGCATTTCTTGAAATTTTTCTTGAATTGTAAATTGTTCGTCTTTGTAGTTATGCTATTTACACTATTTGAACGTAATTCATTTGAATGATTTGTATTATGTAGCTGCGCTGCATCTTTAGCAGACGTCTCCATGCTGACGGCAATCTCCAACACTTTTTCAACAGTTAAATCCTGATGCTCCAATAATCTTTCTTGAATATTTTGTGTACGCAAACCAAAAACAAATTGATTCCGAAGAGCTTTTTTCAAATAGTCACCAAATTTGCAGGTGGTTGCCAGACGTTGTAACGCTGTCAAATATTCAGAAGCACTCTCACCATCTTCCTGGCGTCGTTGCAAAAATCGGAAATTTTCTGCAATTTCCAGTGGTTCAGGATTATAATGAGTTTTCATCACCCTAATGATTTCTTCGTAGCTTTTAGAATTTGGAATCTCCGGTGAAATTTTATCGCAAAGTAGGTATGTCGTATGCATCTAGACCCATATAGTGTAAAATGTAATCAGCCTTCTTGTCTACCGAAACTGCAGAAACTCGAAATGCACTCTCTAATCGCATCAACCATCTGTCGAATTTCGTATTTGTATCGTAATTAAGTGTCGATTGAAAAAACTGTATGTATCGCATAGTTTGAAGTATTTACAGGTGTAACTGCATTATCAGGCATCGTAAACGTAGGTAATTATAAATTTTAGCAACCCGAAAAAAAAATGAGTATCGTAATCCTCGCACGTGCAATTGTAACCAACAATTTTTATTGAACGTAGTGTATGTAAGTAAAAATTGTATTAATCTTGCCCGCGTGGGTTCGAGTCCCATTCTCGTCGCCAATTGTTGTAATTGTGGATGATTGAAATCAAACAACTAATTGTAAACTTAAATTATAACACTTCATTTATTGTACAATTGTTCCATGAATTCTTTTCGTACTATACATGCGCTTCTATCTTCACGAAAGCGCGCGCAATTCAAAAGTAAAGAAAAATGTAAAGACACAACAGAATATATATGTATACATATTACCTTAGGTTTACACCGAGAAAAAATTATAACTGTGTGTCAACAAACAAAAATATCTTATGTCGTGCTTTGCGAAATTCATTGGTCACATAAAAACAATTTCTTCTTTCAAAATTAAGTATATACAACCAACGAAACTTTATAGACTTAACGTAAAACGTGGTTTTCAAGAAAAAACTTGATAATTAAATCGTCGTTTGACTTTTCAATATTGCTAACGGCAGGTTCTCAATAACTCAAAAAAATAAAGTACTTAAGGATCGATCTGACCTTACAACAGTGATAATTTATTGACCTGGTGGATAAAATTTATTGAAATTGTTTACCCAAATATTCTAAATCTCCTGGAGAGTTCCTGCAAGACAGCATAACCAATTTTAGTGAAAGACAAGATAACACAATCGAACGTGATGATGGGATCCATATCCATATCGTGCTGAACAATTTCATTTTTTGAAAACAAAATGATAGCTCCACTCGACCAGATATAACAAAATATTAGATAAGGCTACCTAGTAAAAAGATACTGGACCATAATTTTGACTAAACTTTTAGTTTTCTCAATTTTCATAACTTAAAATCATAAATTTTGAGTATAAAACCATAAACAGTAATAAGAATTGCTTTTAGAAATGTACTAAGAACCTAAAAAGAAAATACATGGGTAAGCAAATTGAAGGAGATGACCAAGAAATCTATTACCAGGTGTACGGCTCTAGACTTGAAATCAAAGTTAAATTCACCAAAATTAACAAGTCAAACGTAGATGTAAATTGTTTGAACAGATGGTTGATATGAAATTTCAAATATTTGTATTCAACTCAAAATTTATCAAATTAGTGTGTGCGCAGTTCGAAAATAAGGCAATTAAAGAAATCGCACTTGTAGCGTCATCTGCCAAATAAACCTCCAATCACGAAAGCTACAGAGTATGTAAGTCTGTAGATAAAAAATGTGTGCGGTTCTTCAACTCTGAATGTAATTTGATATGTACAATAATTAACACAATCAAAGATAGAGTGGCAGACACAGCCTTACCGATTTTTCGACATCCTGAAATTCATCACCCACAAAACTGTGTTTCTGGCTCGTTTTGCCGTCATCAATTCCACATACTATGTTAAAAAACTTTTATTGTGACGCACATTTAACAGGCTACCGTTTTTATTAAATAATAATAAAATAATAATAATATTTATAAATTACAAAATTGCAATATTTAGTTAATAAGGGTATTCACACTGGATCGTGTATTGGTGTTGTATTTATACACCGTTGTAATATCCTAGCAACGTCTAGCAATACACAACTTTATTTGGCGTTACTAGGATAAATACAACGGTGTAAAAATACAAGGGTATGTACACGTCAGTGTGAATACCTCTAATGTAACTGACATATGAATCAAAATAATCACAAAAAAAAATAATTCATTTTTGTTTATTTATTATTAACAAGTATGGCGGCCAGCGCTTCACGATAATATTCGAACTACGCCGAATGGAACCAAACGTCTAGAGAAGGGGCATAACGCATAACGCTTTTTCCTTAAGTGACGTTTTTATAGTTACCTGCCATTTCACTGCTATTGCAGTCCTGCGTTAAGGAACTTCGTTTCAAAAAACGTTGTATCAAAACATCAAATTTTATTAACTTACTTTTCTGAATTTGTATTACATATACTTGCTGCAGTTTCCATTTCATAAATCTCTTTACGAAATTGCAATAATCAGTCAATGTAACTGACATATTATCGTCGGTATCAAAACGTATATAGATGTATCTCACTTTTGACTAACATTTAGTTATAGTTGCATTACGTCTCCCCAAGTAAAATTTTTTCTTACAAAATGGTTGTAAATTCTCTGTCAGTGACTATTAAACAATTTTCAAGCATTTTCGGAGTAAAATTATTTCTTGTTAATGTTATATGCAACTATATCTAACTGTTGAAGTCAGTCAGGAAAAAGTGAAATACGCATATACGTTTTGATACCGACTATATAAATTAAAACAATCACAAAAAGAATAATTCATTTGTTTATTTATTATTAAAAAGTATAGCGGCTAGCGCTTGACGATAATATCCGAACTATGCCGAATGGAACTAAACGTCTAGAAAGGAAGCATGACGTTTTTTTCCCTAGGTGACATTTTCTGCCATTTCACTGCTATCGCAAGCTGCGTTAAGGAACTTCATTCCAAAAAGATATTTTTGAAAATTGACAATATCCAATCACCGACTTTGGTAATGAAAGCAATGAAGACTTTTACACAAATTAATGTGAATGAAAAGAAATAAACAGAAGATATAAATTGTCCTACTCTATGTAAAGGCGATGTGACACGTGTGTAAATTGATTGATTAAACACGCCAATGTTGGTACCGATGCTGGTTGGTTCAACCAATCAATTGGTTGTTACTACATTTGCTAACTTAAGTGGCATTTACATAGGGGATTGTATTTAGATGGTATGTGGATGGTAGAATCCGGCACAGCTGATAAGTTTGAAAGTGTAAGATTACCAACCTTGATTGATTACTAAACCCATCAGCAGTGCCGGATTCTACCAGCTACATACCATCCAAATAAAATCTCCTATGTGAATGCAGCTTTAATAGATTTTTACATTTTTCTGTTTAAAATATGTGCTCTCTCTAAATATGCAAAAAAATATTTTTCAAAAAAATATCAATCACATTTTTAATCAAAAATAAATGACGATGCAAAATTAAAATTGGTATAAATATGTATATTTTGTGTATCACGGTGATTTGTACAAATAAAATAAAATCGGCTTGCCAAGTTTTTTTTAAATTTTTTGAATTTGATATAAACTTGGTGAGCTCACTGTTTGTAAAACATATACTATGTTTGACACTTGAAAGCGTTCGAAGAATTTTGTGTGTCAATTTAATTTATGTCAGGCGACAAAGAGGTGTTATTTCCCAGCCAAGGCTGGTATTCTCAATTTTTACGTTAAATTGTTGTTTCCTGGAGAAGGAAACTGAGTCGACATGATATTATTTTAAACTACTTTTGTTCTTTTGTTAACTAAAAACATTTTTGTATGTATTTTTAATAAAAATTTTAATATAATACAGTAGTTGTAGAATAGTATAATTAAACAACGAGTTTCATAATCGACGTTTTAATTGCATCCAAACTGTTTGACAAAAAATTTGTCTACATTTTACGCCAATGCATGTACTGCCAAATGTATTGTACGCCAAATATAGCTATACGCGATACTCATTTCAACAGTTATTTTCATAACTATCATAAATTGTAATCTTGGAGATAACTTTACTATTCTCAATTTTTTTCTAGAAGCTCAATATTACTACGCAAGGTTTGTAGATTTTACAAAGCATTAAATCTAAGAGTAAACTGAGATACCACGCTTTAAAAAAATGATTTACCCAGTTCCTGTTACCATTTTTCTTTTAGTGCGCCATATTTTTCGTAATTTTCTCAGTGGGTGCCATTGCTTTGATATACTGGATGGTTAATAAACTACGTAGCGTCTATTTTACCATCTATTATTGCCTTGCTTTGTGGAGCATAACTTTTTGGCTCTCCCTGTCTTATCCACTTACCATGGAGGTAAGGAATTTAGCACATCATTTTGTTTCTCGCTTCTATAAGCTAGCCAAAATAGCACTTTGATCTTTTTGTGGCTACGCAACCTTAAGATTTGTGTTTTTTCTTCAGCTCTAACAAAATTGTCGTCCATCTCACATTTAGGGCTTTTCAGCTGTAGCAACTTTTAATCTTTGTAGTTTTTTAAATAAAGCCAAAAAAGAAAGTATACACAGAAAAAAAAAGTGGTGTGTATTTAACGAAATTCGTCGTTAATACCACTTTTGATCCTATGAAACTTTTTGTTAATATTACGACAAGCATTTCGTTAATTATGGTAGTAATAGTAATATTTACGAATATATCATAATAGTTACGACATTTTTCGTTAATATTACTACACAGTAGCGTGTAGTAATATTAACAAACTACAAGATTACGATTTTACGAAAAATTAGTAATAGTAACGAAATTTTCGTTAATATAACAAATTTCCGTTTAATAACCGCATTTCGTAAATATAACGACGAACTTTTTTTTCTGTGTATAAACACCCTATAAAAATGTTACTTTATCCAAATATTTTCATGTTATAACTTGTTGCATAAGCTAGTATTTATTGTCACAATATATTTTATTTTAAAATAAAGAACAATTTTTTAGAGCGAATGAATTTATTTCGATAGACAGGTGCGATTTGACTGAATAGTAATGGTATTTGCTTTAAAATTTGAATTTGGTAAGATTTGATAAATTAACATGGAAGAACTGTCACGCTTGCAACGCTTGCTGATTGAGAAAATTGTAACTATTTCCAAAATCAATGTTTTGCTTGTCAAAGTTATAGACCACTTCGTGAATTTACTCTACTTGATGCAACACCAACAACAAGATGATCAACACACATCGATGAAGATCCGCATTTATCTCTTCTTTGCCGTTCTCAACAAGTTGGTCTTTGTTATTCAACTACATGGAAAATTTAGAGTCAAGATCTGGGTCTACACCCATATAAGATGCTAACGTGTCATACAGCAACCCAACCAATTAATGTATTGAAAGAAAAATTTCATAACAACATTATTTCAAAAAAAGAATTTGACTTCCAAAATCGTATGATTTAACGTTATTGAATTATTTTTTATGTTTGCTGATAAACTAGCAACAATTATTGAGACTTTGTAAATCAACATAACAAAAATAAAAAATTATTTGTTAACAATAAATGCCATAAAATAATCTCTTAAATAAAATAAATGTTATTTAAATTAAATTTCTATGTAAATTTCAACATTTTAATTCTATTTAAGGTTCTCTAACTCTAAAAAAAAATTACTTCTTATACTATGTTATTACTCTAATTAATTATTATTTTTTAACTGATTATTTGTACCAACCAGAAAAAAATTTTTATTGTTTAAATCAATTGATTCTCAATTCAAGAAGTAAAATTTTACGGAAAAATTGAAATTTCAACTCATTTAAAAAAGTATACAATTTCTAATCATTAAAATCTTAAAATTAATTACATTATTATTTAAGTTGTTAAATGTGGTAAAAAATATAATTTACGTCAATTATCTCAAAAATTGCATATTTTTAAATAACCCTAGCCGAATAAAACAACGAATAAAAAAAGAAGTTTCTACGTAATGCAAGCTAACGACCATAAAAATGCATTCACACTGCAATTAAATTATAATTACTAATTTGTTTTTTTTAATTTGTTTACAATGAAAGGTTTAACAAAAATTCAAACTCATCAATGAAATTTTAATTATGTAACGTAAGTGATTTAATTTTTATTGATTTTCTAGATATTTTTATTTTTTTAAGAAGTCGAACCTTGCCCCTCTCTAATTAGGTTTAGCTTCTTGTAGTAGGTATATAAACGAGTACCACTTGAGAATTCAAATTAAATAGTTAAGGTACATTGCCTGAACCACCAAAATGAGAAACTTCATTGTGATCGCTTTGTTTGTTGCATTATTAAATGTCGTTTGGTCTCGACCTGCGGAAGAAACTTACACAGACGAGTTTGATGCCTTTGATGTAGACGAAGTTCTTAAAAGTGACCGGCTTTTGGAAAATTACATCACCTGTATCAAAACTGCGAAGAAATGCACCAAGGAAGGAAATAAATTAAGAGGTATGTGATTTAAATCTTGTAATCTTATTATTAAATAATTATTGTTATTGTTGTTGTTGTTAACGTATAATTTAAATATAGCAAGAACCATTCTAAATAAATTATGTTAATTTATTATAATTTAGTACTTGCATACCAATTGAAATTTAATTTTTAATTTTATTCAAATTTTGCTTTTATTAATTCAGAATATTGGTAACACGGCGAAAATTGGAATTTTAAAATAATCTTTTACTTTCAGAATATTTCCCAGATGCATTGAAAACCAATTGTGGAAAATGTACTGAAGTCCAAAAAAGACAAGGAAGAAAAGTATTGAAATTCTTGGCCGAGAAAAAACCAAAAACATTTAGAGAACTTGAAGACCAATTTGATCCAGAACATATCTACAGAGAAAAATATGCAAGTGAAATTGAACAGGAAGGTGTTAAATTGCCACCATTGTAAATAGGATAATTTAATTCAATTTACAACATTTTTATGAATTTTTGTGTTTTTATATTTTGCTGTGAAAAATTAACTTTATTAGGTTCCTTTAATTATTATAAGTATTGAGTAAAATAAAAAAAATTTTAAAAATACATATTACAGATAGTTTGACTTTCTTTAAATTTTACATTTGCACCATGCAGGCAGAAATTAATAATAACGTTGATATAATCGTACGCATTCAAAAAAAATAGGACTAAAAATTTAATTCTTCAACCTTTCTCGTTATCAAGCTGATTATTTAGTTCTACATACAATAATTACTATTGTGAGATATTATTATTTAATCAAATACCTAAGTGTGACTATTACGAAGATAGAGTTAATAAATAATCGCTTTCTCTTCTTTAAATATTAAAGAGGATATTTTAAGAGAGTACATTATTATTTAACAGCCATGGAATTACGTAAATTACGATACATATAAATAAACCAGTTTAAGAATAACATGTTAGTGCATATATTAATTATATGGAAAATGCAATTACGCAACAATAAGCAAAAGAAGGTGACAATGAAATTACAAAGTTAAAGATTGACTTTTGTAAAAAATATGATTAACCTCTCTTATGCTCAATTTATTTTTGAAAACAGGTCCACAAAAATCTTTATTTTTTAAATATTTCTAAATTTAGAATACAAACAAAAAATATTGTTTTTACAATTCATTCATTTGTTTTTTACATATTTAAATTTATGCAAACTTTTTTGTTTAAATGCATAAAACGTTTTCTAAATAACCATTAATGTTCATGCCTTTATCCTATTCTATAAAAGCATATTTTTTTTAAATATTTTTAACACTGGAAAATTTCAGTGTACTTCTTAAATTTAGTAATATTACTCATACACAACCGAGTATCAATCTTGAATATAATAATTAAATTGCATTTTAAGTTAAACGGTGTAAAAAAGATTTTAATTTAGGAGATTTCAATATTTAAAATTAGTTTACCCGAAAGCCGATATAATTATATATATATAGATATTAATTTACTAATCAAACTCTAGAACGCGTAGATGATAAAAAACTTAATATTATCAATATGAAGTAATAGAAAAAGTACAAATGCTCATATTCTTCAAGATAAAAACGTAATGATATTCAAGGAAAACAAAATGTCAAATTTAAATTCATAATTCGAGATAAAATTTAAAAAAATATATTCTAAGAAATAAAACATTTTATTAACTACCATTAAAAAAGTTTTTGAATATACTTGACGCAATAAAAAAATAATATTTATTAATAATAACAATGTATTCTATCTCTACTACATAATTTAAATGTCATAGTTGAAAAGTCATAAAACGTATTAGAATTTCATTGTGTTAAATTAACTTAAAATTTTTCAAATTTTAATTATTATTAATTACGTATTTTAAGCATATTTTTTTTATTTTTTTTATACTCTTTGAAATAGATGGAATCTCTTAATTTTCTTTTGTAATTATTGTAATTAATTGCAAGGAAATAATCAATTTCAAACGAAATTGCATTGCTGATAATAATAATAAGTGATAATTCCGTGTTGACATATTTAAAATGCGACACTCTGTATTGACATAGAGCCACTTACATAATTATGTATACATATTATGTGTATTCTTGAGAAATTTTCCGGTTGTTTACTAAAGTGGTAATGAATTAATTAAGAATTAGTGAATTAGTAATTTGTTGTTAACATAACAAATACTTTTTATTTTTGATAAACATTTGTAATGTCAACAAAAAAGTTTTATAATCAAATTGATAAAATCTGTTGTGACCGGACGTTTTTCTCCCATCAAACATTTTTGTACTCCATATATGTATAAAATTTTGCCACTATGATAATTAGTTAGAATACTTTAAAATATTTTTTTAAATTCGATTTTACAATATTAACTATTTTATTAATCAATTATTAATTTATCATTTGGTGGAAAAAAACTTGGCTTTTAAATGAAAGGAGCCTTCAAAATTTTTCCATTTTACGGTATACCTCTTTGAAACATTCAAATACTACAATTAATTTTAACTATCAATAATTTTTTAAACTTTTAAGATTTAATATAGAATTACAATTTAAATTATTTCAGAAATAAAAAATTATTTCAGATTAAAAACTTAACATTAACATTTTTAAAGGAAAGGAATTAGAAATTAATAAAAAATTTAAACACTTCAAATAAGAATAATCAAAATACAAGAGAAGAGACTAAAAGTACAATAATTTTAAAATAACAAAATCAAAAAAAGAAAATTAATTTTCAAGAAATGAAAAAGAGAAAACATTTTTATATTGTTAAGCAATGGGGAATATAAATTAAGAAATCTTAAAGATCAAAAAATTAAATATTATTAAAACAGCAAACAATTTACATCCATAAAAGATATTATTGTTTGACGTAAGTTCTGAAGCACAGAAAGTATGATTTATTTCAGGTCAAAAAGATTTTTTAAGCAGATTGAACCCAACTTGTTTGCCATTGTCTTCCATGGAGAGACGCTAACCTATGACCGTCTCTGACTTCTGTCATAAAATGAATTATCTAGGTAACTCATTCCGCTGCTGAAAAGATGGATACCTTATATTTTATTACCTTCTGCATCGTTTCCAGCAATGGACAATTTGTATGCAATGGTGCATAGATAAAAGAGAGAAGTTTGTTAAAGAAGATAACTGTTAAGTTGGAAGATTGTAATATCGAACCATTGTTTTATCTTTTATCACTAGTTCCGCTATTAACTAACCACACCTTGTAGAGACAAAACCTCCTTTATCCGCAATAAATGTTATAATGCAATATCAAATAAACAATAAAAGAGACCTTTTTAAAAAAATTTGGATTACCCACAATTTATAAATTTTGTAGTTATTGTTAGTCACCTTTTCCTTTGTCAGTGTCAATTAAAAACCTATGTACAAACATAATAGATAATGATTACTCATTTATGCAAATATGCTATAATTTAATACATTTACTATATTGCTCAGTTAGAGGTCAAATAATACGAAAAATAATGATCTTTAGTATTCTTACCCACTAATATTACTTTTATTATATTTTATAGCCTTAATAATCGATACGTCGCGTCGGGCACAATCATTAGTACTTTTGCCTTATTTATCCCCTAACTGATTTTACTATGAAAGGCTAACTAAACAGCGTAAACAAAAACAATTAAATATTACCTACTATGTAATTTTATGTAGCTATACCAAATACAGTGGACTTTGTCTTAACCGACACAAACGGGACCCATTTCCTGTCGATTGCTACAAAGTGTTAGTTAGAACAGGTTGTACTGTATTGTGAAAAATTATTGTAAAAACAATTTTAATGGAAGGTCATCAATCATTTATTATTTTAAAAATATTAACACCGAATAAATTATTTATTATTAATTATTATTAATTATGTACTACATAAAATTTATCATTATTGTAAATAGAATGCAAAAATTAAGTAAACCTATACATTTAATGATTTATTGGTTACGAAACAGTTTAACGTTGAAAGCAATAATAATTGTCAGGAAATTACATTGCAAAGCATTTGTGACAAATTTCTCTCTCTACGATATTAATCGATGAGGTAATGTTAATTAAAGAGATTTATAAATAAAAAATAATAATTATATTAATGAAGATATGTAATTTAAAAATAATTGCTTTATTTAATTAATTAATTTGCAAAAAACAAAACTTTACAAAAAAAAATATATTTAAAAGATAAAATATATTTTCAAAATTTCTTAGGTACTATATAGAAAGAATAATATTAATTATGGTACAAACTCGTTAAATAAAAGTAAGTAAATATTTTAGTAAGTGTAACTCAAATTACACTATAATTTGTACCGCTTACCCGGCTGATCGACAATGTTAAGGTAGACAGGCCAGATAACGGATTACAGTCCCTTCTAGTACCACAGCTGGGTCCAGAGCTGGCAATGAATTCCTAAATAAAATGCAGAAGTAGCAAGTGTTGGTTTTATTCAAAAGAAAAGTTGAGATAAGAATTCTTCTCGAGAAGTCTCACTGAGTATACATTATGGAAATAAATTTTTTACAGTACATGCCTGCATTATTCCTCTGCGCTATACGGGCCTTTCTTGGTTTCCCCGACTCTGCGATTTCGGAGAGTCGGTGCCTGCGTCTGTTCTTTTGCTTAAGTTTTCTACAATGTTGGCAACAACTTGCTCGTACCGAAATACTCCGTAAATAACGTTTTATTACAAAGCTATAAAATCCAACCGTAGAAAATGATAAAAATCCTCTATTAGGGCAATGGAAACCATCATGCTGATATACATAGTATATAAAGACAACAAACTAAATTTCCACCCAGAAAACCATAATTAAAAGCTGGAAGCCAAAAATAACAAACAAAAATTAATGTGGTATTTAAAAAAAACTAATAAGGTTTATCAAAGTCAAACCTAAATTCTAGATGAAAAATAAATGTTTTTTAACCAAAATTATATAATTATAGATATATATGTTACTGTGAAAGACCGAAGTCTGGTGAATGTCGAGATACACCGGTGAATGTCAACATTCTCTAAGTTGCTTGGCGTATTTTCAAAATATCGGTCGAATATCATTATTTTTAACTTACACCGGCGAATGTCGGCATTCGCCATGCACTCATGGTGTATGTTAAAAAGAAGCATTTTTTTAAATAAATCTAAGGTCTGTAAGACCACGGTCGACATCAGGGACTTGAATTCATACGGTATCGCCAATTTGCGCCGGAGGACACTTCTTTTTTAAGATTTTCAAAATTTTTGTTGCTTGAAGTAGAAGATTCTCATTTGCGGCAATTCTTTTGAAGAAATTAGCTCGTGTTGTTCGGTCAAAGCTTGAGATGAAGACGTGCTAGGTTGTAGATCAGTCTGCGGTTGAGAAGAAGACTTACTAGGATGCGGATCCGCTCCAATGGTATTTTGGACATAGCACTCTACATACGTAATTAATAAATTATTATTGTTTGTTTAAATCTTGTGTTTTCTCGAATTTTTTTTGATGTAACCTTATGAAAATTTTATATGTATTTATAGAGAAAAAATTGCAGATTACCAAAATGTTAAAAAAAGACTTGTTGCCATTTGAAAAAAAAATTTTATGTTTACTTCCGGATGAATTTGAAGTATACAAAAATATACTTTGACAGTTTCCAATAGAAAATTTGGAGTTGAATAAAAAACTATTTAAACTTTTTTTTGTATCTAGTAATATTTAAGAATTATTCACTGCTACCACTTTTCGTGAACACACTGATATAACCTGATTGAACACCGTTTATAAGATCATGGCTATCTGTATTAAAAACAAATTGCGAACCTATACATAAGAGATACTTAATAGGTGAATACCAAGGTGGTTTTAAGAAGGATAGGTCTGACAGATCAAATTTTTTTAATAAGAGAAATTCAAACAAAAAGTCGAAGAATATCTAAAAAACCCATAATAATTAAATCACTTACGTTATAATATAATTAGAATTTCATTGTTGAGATTGAATTTTTGTTGATTCTTCCACGGTCAAAAAATTAAAGAATACAAATTAGTAATTATAATTTAACTGCAGTGTGCATATATTTTTATAATCGTTAGATGGTATTACATAAGAGCTTCCTTTCTTACCTGTTGGTTTGTTTGGCGAGGGTTAATTTAAAAATATGCAATTTATGAAATAGTTGAGGTAATAAATCTCACTTCTCAACGCACTTGGAAACTTTAATAATATGACTAATTTTAAAATTGTAATGATTAGAAATTGTATACTTCTTCAAATGAGTTGAAATCCTATTTTAATCCATAAAATTTCACTTTCTGAATCGAGCATCAATTGATTTAATTAATAACAAAATGTACTTGTAGTTAATACAAATAGTAATTTATGGAATAATAATAATTTACAGTAAGTAGTTACATATATATAAGAAATGTTCTTTAGTCAGAGCTAGAACTTGGACTTCGTCTTTCCGGAAAATTTTATAGATCTTAGGATCTAAGGATCGTAGTCTTAGGCTTACAAGATCTAAAGATATCTTTACATTATTTGATTTTGTATTAGATTTTGTCGAATGTAAAAATTTCCGCGTTTACATTATCTACTCGATTTTGCATTGAAGTAAATCCGTTAGATTTTTCATTGCTTTTTAAAAAATAGGTCTGTGTTTTTCTTAATTGGATTTTTTATTGAATTACTGTTGGTGGGCGTGAGCAGTCTAATTCTTTGGCTCGTGGTTGATTTTCTTAACCTCAAATTTTAAAAAATTGCTTTGTTTGGTTTTCCAAACTGAAAATTTTCAGAAAAACTGGTCCAAATTGAAAAATGCAAAGGTAAATGACATGCAAAGATTTTAACATGATTTTATTCTCGGCACTGTCATTTGTTATTACAAATCTAATACAAAGGTACGATAATGTAATATAAGTTTATATTTGTGCATTGGATATGGAACAATACAAATCTCAAATACAAAAATCCAATATCAAATTCAATCATGTAAAACCTTAAATGGTGCAAGAATTTAAACTTAATGACTATTAGACCATAATTGGTTTAAACGCAATTTCAAGTTCATCCTTTAATTTATGAAAAAATTTTGATCAGCGATAAAGCACTTTTTTATCTTAATTGTTATGTAACTAAACAAAATTGTTGTATCTATTTGATTATTCTTTCATTTAGAAACATGTTTGTTTGATGCGGTCTATGGGCCTGCTGCATCATCCGACCATATTTTCAATTTAAATAAAATACAAAAATTAAGACCATAAACTTTGATTGCCAATTTTTGATCAGGTTTTTGACAAAAACATTTTTTAGCTACTCAAAATACTTAAAGTAAACAAAAACTAATCAACAAACTAAAAACAAAAATAAAAAATCAGCATTCAAAAGCGTTGAAAAGTAATTGCTGTACTATGTTAAATGTAGATACAAAGATTGTTAAGCTTTTGACTTTTCAATGTGTTAGGTTTATTTCAAGAGCAGACTGGCAGAATGGCAAAATGCATAAAATAAAAAAAATAATGCAGTTGCAAATAAAATTTTACACCTAAAGCCTGTATGACACGACGCATAATTTTACATAAAATTTACATATAGTAAATGGTAACTAACCAATGAAAAACGTCTGATGGCTACTAATACGCTCTTTCTATTGTTTCTATTGTTAGTTAGCATTTACATGTAAATTTTATGTAAAATTATTCATTGTGTCATACAGGCTTTAGACTACTAGGATAGAGTCAAAACCTGCTTATACTCTCAATAAAGTAACACTTTCCTAATTTGTTATATAAGTAACTAATTTATTATATGAAATATCATGGCAGCTATGTTGTTTTTTTACTAATTTATTATTTTTATTAGTAGTTACAATTACAGCAAAGGAATCTTATTTTGAATATTTGAACCAAATTTATGGCAATTAGGTAACATCGATTGCTGAATTTATCGACATATTGACCGCGTTGGAATAATACATTACTCCGATCACTTCGAGTAATAAGAGTGATTTCGCCTGTCATTGAACAGATTTTTATTGAAAAAAAATTGATACATTACCTTAAATTTACAAAAGAGTTTACAATAATTACTTACATTGACAGTTTAAAAATGAAAAAATAATTTAATTTAATTTGTCACTGTCAATATAAGCAATTATTATAACTAGGGAGCAGATTTATAAGCACTAAAAAACGTTTAAAACGTCTTTTTCTTATTTGTATTGATTCTTGACAGAAGCGTCGTGACCAATTTAATATGTTATTATTAAATGGCTTTCTTGGCAGATTACTCTCGGTGGTTTGCCATCGCCTTCCGAGAGGAGAGGGTCAGAATAAAGTCGGATTCATTTTGTAGCCAGGTTGGGCATTGAACCAAGGCTTCTAGTCTAAAGTCCAGTTCTTAGCCCGTTGACTTAGCTCACCTTTCAAAAAGACGTTAAACGTCTACAGCGATAATAAACATTTTCAATTGATAATAAATCTTTATAATTGGTGAGTTATGATAAGGTTTAAGGGGATGTTTTCCTAATTTGGATTTGTTAGTGCCTATAAATCCGTTCATTAATTATAACCTTCTTCATAAATTCTGTGTTGATTGCGAAAAAGTGCTTAAGTCAATATATGTCAAACTGAGACAAAAAAATATATGCACACTGCAGTTAAATTAGAATTACTAATTTGTATTCTTTAATTTTTTGACCGTGAAAAAATTAACAAAAATTCAGACTCATCAATGAAATTCTAATTATGTTATAACGTAAGTGATTTAATTTTTATGGTTTTTCTAGATATTTGTAGGTTTTTAAGAACTCAAACCTTGCCCCTCTCTAATTAGGTTTAGCTTCTTATGGTATATAAACGAGTGCCATTTAAGAATTCAAATCAAACAGTTAAGGTACCTACATTACCAAAACCACCAAAATGAGAAACTTCATTGTGATCGCTTTGTTTGTTGCATTATTAAATGTCGTTTGGGCTCGACCTGCGGAAGAAACATACTCAGAAGAGTATGATTCTTTTGATGTAGATGAAGTTCTTAAAAGTGAGCGGCTTTCCGATAATTACATTTTCTGCTTGAAAAGTGGAGATAAATGCACCAAGGAAGGAAGTAAATTAAGAGGTAAACATTAACTTGTGAAATAGTATAATATATATGAGTTACTAAACTGTAACATTTATTTTATAACAAGTTATAATACATATTAATGTGAATATTATAATCTATGACAAATTTGTTTCGCTGTAATTTCAGCTCTTCAGATAGATGTAATTTAAAACATAAATAGTTTAACAAATTTAAATATAAAAATTAATAAATTGAACTAAGATTTGAAATGTTTCATGGATTTTCAATGGAATATTTATTAATAGTAGACATCATTTAGGCATTTTTTCATATGTACCTAAGTTTTTTTGTTTTTTAATTTTTATCTCAATTTATTAATTTTCATACTTAAATTTATTAAAATATTTATGTTTTTATATTACAACTATCTGAGTAGCTGAAAGTACAGCGAAACAAATTTGTCATAGGTTATTATTATTCTTAACTTGATATAAAATAAATGTTACATTTTCGTAACTCAAATTAAGGAAATTACTATTATAGTTCTTGAAAACGTAATAATTTAAATATAGCAGAAACTACATTAATCAATTGAGTTAATTTATTATAATTTAGTGTGCAATTAAAACATAAATTTTAATTTGCTTATTTTGCTAATATTAATTAAAAATATCAGTAATATGATAAAATTTGAATTTTAACACAACATTTTACTTTCAGAAACTCTTCCAGAAGTATTAAAAACCAATTGTAAGAAATGTACGGAAGTCCAAAAAATACGAGCAAAAAAAGTATTGAAATTCTTGATAGTGAATAAACCAACAATATTTAGAGAACTTGAAGATCAGTTTGATCCTGAACATATCTACAGAGAAAAATATGCAAGTGAAATTGAAAAGGAAGGTGTTAAATTGCCACCATTGTAAACAAGATAATTTAATTCAATTTACAGCATTTTTATAAATTTTGTGTTTTTCTATTTTGCTGTGAAAAATCAACTTTATTAGATTTTTTTTTGTTTATTATAGTATTTGGTAAAATAAAGTAATTTTCTTTAATTCATAGAGCTAGTTTGATTTTTTCGTAATTTTATATTCATACCTAAAAATAAATAGAAGAGCACTACAGACTTAGTAAGCCTAAGGCTTGATTTATCACTTGGTTCCATTTTTTCCTGTCCTTTGCTTTTTCTTCCCAATCTCTCACGTTTATTTAGGACAAATTTTCTTTTACCTCCAACTGGTTCTTGGTCTTCCCCCTCTTCCTCGCACCACCAAAATTCGATTTTCACACACTGTTTGGAATTTTTTCGTCACTAATTCTCACCACAGGATCCAGTTTTTAATCCTCTGCGTCTTCTATTTGTCTTCTATTTGTTTTTTTCCTAAATATACTTCTCAGAGTCTTTCTCTCTTATACCTCTTACATCCATTTTTCTTGATTTCTCAGCATCTATGTGGCGCAGTCATAATTCACTGTTTGTCTTGACCTAAAGTAAAAACTCTACTTTCTCAAAAGTTAATACTTTGTCTCCGTTCATTTTAATGTTCAGGGTTTTATTTGTTTTAAAATGCTTCTCTTCCCATATCATATATTTAGTTTTGTGCTCATTAACCTTTAGACAGATTGCAGCTGCTGCATTTAACAGTTTTTTTACGGTCTCTTGCAATTTATTCTTTGTTCTTGTGAATATCGTCAAGTTATCTACAAAAGCTAAAAACTGGTGTTTTTGCTAGTAGATTGTTCCAGTTTTATTTATTTTTGCATTCTTTACAACTTTTTTTAATGCCACATTAAACAAAAGAAACGGCAGTGGATCTCCCTGTCTCAAACCTACTTGTACTTCAAAGCCTCTGGATATATATCCATCTACTTTTACTTTATTTTGTGTATCAGTTGGTGTCATTTTTACCAAACTAATCAACGTTGTTGGTATTCCTAAATCAAACATTGCCTTGTAAAGTTCTCCTCTTTTAATATATCGTAGGCTTTTTTAAAGTCCAAAAATGGCGCATATGTATTCAAACAACATTCGCGACTTGTTGTTTGAATTTCTCTTATTACAAAAATTTGATCTGTCACAGAGCTATCCTTCTTAAAACCACCTTGGTATTCACCTATTAAGTATCTCTTATGTATAGGTTCGCAATTTGTTTTTAATACAGATAGCCATGATCTTATAAGCGGTGTTCAATCAGGTTATATCACGATAGTTTTCACGCTCTGTATTCTCTTCTTTTTTATATACAGTGTGTTTACGAAAAGTGGTAGCAGTGAATAATTCTTAAATATTACTAGATACAAAAAAAAGTTTAAATAGTTTTTTATTCAACTCCAAATTTTCTATTGGAAACTGTCAAAGTATATTTTTTTATACTTCAAATTCATTCGGAAGTAAACATAAAATTTTTTTTTAAATGGCAACATGTCTTTTTTTTAACATTTTTGTAATCTGCAATTTTGTCTCTATAAATACATATAAAATTTTCATAAGGTTACATAAGAAAAAATTCCAGAAAACACAAGATTTAAACAAACAATAATAATTTACTGATTATTTACACATAGGTATGTAGAGTGCCATGAAAAACAAAACATCACGACACCGAAAAGACAACATTTTATTTATCTGATAAAGTTTTCAAAATTGCCACCGTTTTGTTCAAGATATGATTCTAATTTTCGCAGAAGTTCTGGCGATTTGGTAATAATTCGCGAGCTGAGAATTATAGTGTTCTATCTGGCTTTTCTTCAATTTTACAAAAGAGCGATTTTAAAAAATGCTTTCTGAATTACTGAGAATTTCTGTTCAAATTCAGTATTTTTTGTTACATCATATAAGATAATAATATAATAAGCAAATATATCTTAAATGGAACCTAGTAAATGACACTGATAATATTTTACAAATATTTAAAAAATAATTGAAATGCAGTTAGAACAATATGAATCCGAAATACTGGTTACTATCGAAGTTTATTGTTCTATCTACATAAAATTTTCAAAAAAATAAGCAGTTATTCAAAAATAAGAACAAAACTTTATTAATAATACAAATAATAGTTATTTCTAACAAAATTAAAACAAAAATTATTGTATTTAATAAAAGAACTTCCCCAAAGTTTTTCCTTTCTAACCCGTTTTTTACCTAAAAGGCTCTTTATATACTTTATTTTGCCAAAAATAACAATAATACAACTCATATTAGCAAAACAAAAAATATAAAACCCACAACAAACGAATTTGATGCAATTATTATTGTTACTAAGCTTCTGTAGCGCTTTTGACTGCGCAGTCAATAGCGCGGATTGATGATTCTAAGGCAAACCAATAATATTAGTCTACATTTTCTCATATAGATAGAACAAGAATGATCTGATCTATCCAAAACTGTCAATAACTCAATTTGACCAAAAAGTGCAGATAGAACACTATAATTCTCGGCTCGCGAATTGATAGATGCTAAATTAATTTTAGTTTTTAAATTTTTTAAATTTAAAGATAGATTTGTCTAAACTACCATTTTTAAATGACTCCATAGAAAGAGCCTAATGGTGTCATATCATAATAATGGTGTTTTGTTTTTCATAGCACTCTACATACTACGTAATTAATAAATTATTATTGTTTGTTTAAATCTTGTGTTTTCTCGAATTTTTTCTTATGTAACCTTATGAAAATTTTATATGTATTTATAGAGAAAAAATTGCAGATTACAAAAATGGTAAAAAAAACATGTTGCCATTTGAAAAATAAATTTTATGTTTAGATACTTCCGGTTGAATTTGAAGTATAAAAAAAATATACTTTGACAGTTTCCAATAGAAAATTTAGAGTTAAATAAAAAACTATTTAAACTTTTTTTTGTATCTAGTAATATTTAAGAATTATTCACTGTTACCACTTTTTGTGAACACACTGTATAGGACAAATAAGCGCTATTCTCCACGTGTGCGGTATCTCTTTTTTTATCCAAATTTGCTGTATTAATTTTAAAATTATTTTTTGTAATCTCTCTCCTCTTTATTTAATTATTTCCGTATATATTTTGCCTTTTCCTGCAGCTCTATTATTTTTCATATTTCGTATTAATACTTCTAAGCTTTCATCCTTTGTTGGTGTTTCTATGTCACTGGTCACAACTTCTTCTTCCTTGCATTCCACCTCTTTTCCTTCATAACCTTCTTCTTACTTGTTTAATAGCTTTTGGAAGTATTCGGCACATCTCTCAATCGCACCTTCTGTTGACCCAATGAAATTACCATTCTTGCCTTTGAAAGAAGTTGTCCTTCTTTAATATCTTCGTTTAATTTTCTTGACTGTTTGGTAGATATTTTCTAATTCTTTGTTTTATTCAATTTTCTCTATTTTGCCCGCATTATACACTTGTTTTCTTTCTCTTATTATTCTTTTATATCTCTTTCTTTGTTTTTGATAAATATTCATATCCTCTACTGATCCTCTTCTTAGCATTATAGTTTTTTTACGTTTTTCCGTTATTCTACTTCAGCCTTATGCATTGTTTATTATACCAATCATTATCCTGTTTTTGTTTTTCCCTGAACTTGTTTTTAGTTAATTTAGAGAGCGTCCATAAATTACTTAAGGCGTTTAGGAGGAGAGCCAAGCCAAATCTCACTCAATTTCATGTGAGGGAGAGTAATTATTTTCCCGCAAGGAACAGTGTAATTTGCAAAAAAAAATTGGGTTAAATTTAGTAAAACATGTTTTATCTTGTTGTGATTGTCTTAACTAGTTAAATAATAGTTTTAAATAAAAATACTTAAGCAAATTATGTTTTTCTTATAAATACAACGTATTTACACTAAAAATACACATTTTGAAAAATCTCACGTGAGATTAGGAGAAGTGAGAGAGGGTTGAGCCAAATTTTACAAAATCTTATCAAAGGAGAAGGGGGGGTCTGAAAAATTCTAAAAACGTCTCACATAATTTATAGACGCCTTTTACTTATGCTACCTCGTATTATTTCAAATACTTCACTTGCATCCTTTTGTATTCTAGTCATCTTTAGTATCTTTTCTAATTCCTCTCTGTATTTTTCTTGCTTTTGACCATTTTTTAGTTTTATTCTTTTATTTTTGCTTTTCAGCATTTCTTTTTTTGCCTTCTCTCCGTGGGATTATCTGCTTTACCCAAACTCTCGCCATAAAATGATCTGAGTTTACATCAGCTCATCGATAGACTTTCACATCTTCAATACAATTTTTATTTCTTTTCTCTATCAGCACATGATCTATTTGGTTTAAACATCTGCTATCTGGACTTATCCATGTGCTCTTGTGTATGTCTTTGTATTCATAGTACGTATACTTTTTATTCTCATGTCTTTATTTGTAGCAAAATCTTTCAGCAACCTTCCACCTTTATTATTAACTTAATGGAAACTAAATCTTCCTTGATCGATAATTTTTTTTGCTTATTTTGACATTTCGGTTACCCATAATCAGTTTTAAGTCGTATTTAGGGATATTTTTACATATTTTTTCTAAAGTCTTATTAAATTGTTCTTTCACCTCTTCACTGTTTTTCTCTATTGGAACGTGTTCATTCACTATAGTTATCTTTCTATATTTTCCTCTTAATCTTAACAGGCATAGTATTTTTGATATTGGATTGAAATCAATTACCATTCTTTTTACCTCCTCTCTGATCATGAAACGTGTTTTTTTAATCTTCTGTCGTTTTCGCTGCTTTTTAAAACAGTATAACTTTCTACATCGATCGTATCGTTATCGGCTTATTTCGTTTCTTGCAAAACTTTTATTAATTGTTTAATAGCCCCCTCTACATATGTTTATCTTACATTCCAAGTAGCGTAAGATGGGGTAACAATGGCTCTTTAAAGGCAACATTGACCCACCTGACAAAAAATGTTTGTTGGTGGTATAGTAATCGTAAATGCAACAATAATTTTTTAATTGTGGTACCAGCTGATAGGAGACAACCGTAAAAATGCAGGGAATCACAGGTAAGATCAGTACTTGATGTCTACTATCACTTGAAGGACTTGAAATCATCAATCATATTATTAAATGGTAATTAAAACGTGGCGACTTCCTCCTCAAACACAGTTTTTAAAATTAGCAACAACACGGTAAATATTAATATCATTTTTTAAGTTATTAATTAGATGATTTATCAAGTTTTTTCATTTTAATTATAATCCGGTGATTTGTGACAAATTAATAATCAAAATAAAGCAACTTTGGTCCAGATGTTAGAGCAACATTGGCCCGAGCTAAAGTTACTCTTACAATTTTGAAAACAAAATCTAATATGAATTTTTGTTATTACAAAAGATTTACGATGCTCCTATATCACAAAAAAAGTTTTTTTACGAATTTAAATTAAGCATTTCAGTTTTAAATTCAGCTTACTCTTTTTCTAAAGTTTTTTCTTAAATAAAGTTTGTTTGATCCTTTTCTCTGTGTTTTTCTTACTAATCACATACAACTCTTTTTTTTTATATTACCAACATAGTCTAGTCTTTTTAAAATAACTTTTAGCATTTATTTTTGACCATATTTAACCTAAGCCCCGAAAAGCATAGGTGAGTTAAAGTTTTCCCATTTCAATCGTTGATTGTTGAAAGGGTACTAAGTCCATAAAAGTAAGTGCTGAGATAATCAAATAAAACTGATTTATTTCTGATGTATTTGAGTTATTGAAAAATGCAATCAGTGTTTTGTAGGAAAGTTAGTTGGGTATCGATTTCTATATAGAAATCATTTTTATTATCGCTAATTTGCATTTTATTTAATTTTTAAAATTGTGACTTAGTTCCTTTCAATAATCAATGATATTAAAAATAAAAATTTCGTGAAATTGCAAAGACACCTCTTCTATGTAGGCGATATAGGACATCAATTTTATCAAATAATCAGTAATATAGTAAGTATATTATGTAAATATAAAAGAAAAAATTGTAGCATATCAAATGCACATTTTTTGTTTGATGAAATTATTTAAAAATAATTTCTGTTTAAATTTTAAATGGCGTGGTTTGCGACACTTCCAACCAAGAAAGGTGTAGATAAGAGAGCACCTGGGAGAATGGCTGAACGATTTGTGAGCGAATGGCCGTTTGTTTTTGAAGAGAGTTCAATTTTTCGATTAATTTAATTACAATCAAGTTTTTTTTGAGAGCGGTGACAGTTAATCACACCAATAACTTTTGTGAGAACATCCTTGACATCTTGGAGTTTATTTACACCACGTTCAGGGCAATAATATTGAATTTTCTGGAGTGCTAAAACATCTGCAGATAAGTTGGGAAATTTTGTCTTGCGCCATTGAAGGTCAAGAAGATTTATAAACTGGGAAGCAACGGATATTTTGGAAAATACCATTGGAGCGTTGTGATCTTTATTGGATCAATTTTTCTTGGAGCATCCGCTATCACGGTTGTATCACACCATCTGTTGACTCTTGCCTGCTGGATCCGTGAGAATAAAGTTTCTCAGCAACATCTTTTATAGTTCCAATTTTTTTAACATCACTCTTTGGGTTAATAGTTGCCAAATATTATTTTTTTGTCAGTCAGTGCGTTGGAAGTTTGTTTGAATTCGAAAATTGCTTCAATAGATACGCTTTGGTTTATTTAGCTGCATGTATTTGTTGCTTGATTTATAAATTTATTTTCCAGTATATTTTCCATCATTTTTGGACACCGATCAAGTATTCCAAAGTAGAGCGCTCACAGAGGAAAGCATTTGGTTGGAATTTTTTTGTCCAGGTCATTACCATTGGGTAATGATTATTATTTAAGCAGTAAATACTGGGTAAGTTTTTTTACATTTTAAGTGCTTTGCATGTGCTAAAATTTTAACCGCATTTTAAGCGTTTGTATCAAATTTGCAAATTAATTGAGTTGCGATTGATTCATTTCAAATAATTTTTGACCTTCAGTCAGTTGTGAGGCACTACATCGGATTTAGATTTTTTTTTGAAGCCTTCAGCTATTCAATATTGTTTGTGACCTTCGAGGTTAACTGAAATTGTACAATACTGTTCATTGTTCGTATAGATACGTTTATCAATCATCTATACTATTGATTTCACGCCTATTGAATAAATCCACTTCTACTCTTCTGTCTTTGGGTTTTATTGCAATAAGCTGGCGCCCCGAGCATCTTTTTTTTCTAGCTGACAATACAATTAAAGAGAGCCTCTTATACAGTAAAGCAGTAGAAACCCACAAACCGCATTCGTGCGACCCGAGCTCTCGTGACTGCAAGGTTTAGTCCTTAGCTAGCCTGTCCCTCGTTACATCAGTTGGACCATCAAGGCAGTAACACAAATTTTCATAAATTTGTGGTATAAAATATATATTATATATTTTATTGAAAGATTGCTACAAACAAATATATAGTAATTCTGAGAATATAATAAACATAACTAATAATATTTTAACTTTTGGCAATCACTTAACATAAACTTATGTCTGTACTTGTACGACTATTCAGAGAACTTTTTTTGAAAAATATTGATGATTTACTTTTTCAGAAAATCTAAATCAAAATTTTCATTTTGAGTTTTGAAAAGTAATTTTATAATAAAGCATATTGTGTTGTATATCATTGGAAAGGGCATAAAAAACTGAGTAAAATGACACCACTCTCACTGCTCTAGCTCAATTAGGAGAGTTGCTATGATAAATTGAAAATACGATTGAGGCAATTTTTTGAAAATTTTACGTAGCGATATTTTGGAAACCGTTTGAGATATTTCAATAAAATTTTGTATTTTTGTTAGTCTCTATACTATCTATTTATATAATACTAAATTTTAATAAAATCTATGATGGTCACTTGAAAAAGTGCGTTGATTTCACATGGAATGACCCAGACATTAGTTTTAGTATTTCAATGTATCTGATTAAATTTATTTCAACACCAAACGACGAGAGACTCAATTTTGAATAATAAAAGATCATAAAAAAATTTTATTCAAAAAGTGGACTTAAAATGTTGAAAATGTTAAATGTTAAAGTGTTGAAAAATGTTTATGAAAAATATTACATAAATTTTATACTTTGGAAAACTTCTGCTGGGGCGGTATGGCTGTAAGGTGTGCTAAGTTCATATTTTATATGTTTATAGCAAATTTTGTTGTTAATTTAATGGTTTAATTATTTTTGTTAGATCTTAAACCCTTTTTTTTATTAATTTGTTTTTTTTTAAAAATCTCCTTGCGTTTACAACTTGGGACAGTGTGTTTTAAAATGTTTTTTTAGTTTTGTTAAGATTTTTCAGATTTTAAAGAATTTTTTACGTGACTTTTAATGGACAAACTGATTTATTGTAAAGGAGATTTATTGTAAAATTGTAAAAAAAATATTTAAGATTTAAAAGATTCTTAAAAATATCTAAGAAATTTTTAGAGATATCTAAGAAATACGGGTCTCATTAGTGACTTTTTCGATTACGGATACTTTTTTTTATATGCTGCCATGTTGTTTTTCATTTTTTTAAAAAGAATAAACTTATTTCAGATTGTGAACGACTCAAATAACTTGATTTATTTAGTTATTTTAATAACTGTCCCAAGTTGCAACACCTGTGAGATGACTTGGAAAAGTCAGTTTTTTTTCTTTAAAAGGCTTAAATTAGCAAAATTTGCAAAATGTAAGAAGGTACCGTTAAAGTACTCAAAGAGACCGGAAAAATAGCTATCTCAGATAATTGAAAAAAAGAGTACAAAATGAACGGCACATCATTGAATGTCAAAAATGTCCCAAGTTGTAGCATGTTACGGTACATAGATAATATACTCTTATCACTGAATTAAAAAATATATGCTTTGTACAGTGAGTTCTATACAATTTATTATTAAATATTTCAAATAAGTTGCTTAAAAATGGGCCAATGTTACCCCATCTTACGGTACCTATAAAAAGAACTCGCTCTTCAAATCTATTTATTTTATTCCGTATAACCGTTTCATAGACCTTTTCTTGCCATTTTGTCTTAGGTTTTTCGTGACTATTGTATCCGGTCAGTTTTTTGGTATTTTTTTAAGCATCCATCGTCTATCTTAGCACTTTATTGTCGTATGACAACTTCTGATAGCCTACTTAAATATTCTTTCCTGCTTTTCTCAAGCCTTCTGCATGTTCTCTAATTTTTCCCTGTATTTTTCTTTTTGTGACAGTCAAATCATTATCTATGAATATTTGTTTTCCGGCTAGTCGGTTTAGTTTAAACTTGTTTTTCATTAGGGATATCTACACTCACTTGTGTATTGGTGTTGTATTTCTACACTGTTGTATATATTCTAGCAACGTCTAATAATAAATAACTTTACTTAACATTACTAGGATAAATACAACGGAGTGGAATTACAGGTAAGTACAAGAGTATTATACACATCAGTGTGAATACCGTTAATATTTCCATTTTTCCCCCTAAACTTTCTACCTTGATCACCTTCCTGGTATTTCCTATGTTGCCTCTTATATGCTGCTGTTATTACTTTCAAATCCACGTCTAGGTTTTTCTTTGTAAAATTTTCCATTTTTTCCTATACGATGTTTTCATGTTCATTCGACTAAATTCTTGACAAGGCCAGTTTATTTCTTCTTTTTTTGCTCTATTAAAACTCATTATAATATGTTCAATCGCATCTAGTTTGTTTTTAAATGCCTCTATTTTGCTTTCCTATAGGAGCTTATTCTGATCCTAATCGTTCTGTAATTTCTTCATATTTTCTCTCAGTATTTTTATTTTTTTTTGCTTGGACTTCTATTTGCTCCTTCATTATTTTTGTGTTTTTTCTAATATCTTGTTCTATCTCCATATTTTAAATTTTTATTTGTTTTATGTCCAACATAGTACAGTTTCTATGAACTTTTTAATCCTTTTCATTTTTCCGTTTTAGTTTTCAGTTTTTCCTAGGTATTCTTGTTGGATTTAGTCGATGTTAGTCTATCAGCTCTCTTGCTTCTCTTAAAAATTTCACGATCAATACCTACCTCTTCTTTCGGATGTGATCTTTAATATATTCGTCTAGATTTCCTAAACTACATGTTCTTTGTCGTAAATTGTCTTTTTTTGGTGCTGGGCTAGTCTTTTTTTCCCCTATACAACAAATAGTCTTGGTGGAAAATTGACTTTTTTTGAAATAAAACTTTCGTTAAATTGTGCTTTCAAGAAATCCATTGTTTAGATTGATTTGTTATCATTGTTATATTCAACATCAATATTTTGAAGTTTTGGAAACTAAATGTTTTGGATTACTGCTCTGTATCGCTTACCCGTAACGGTTACCATGTTGTTCTGTCAAATTTTTTAAGAATTGTGGTCGGATAATGCCGCAGACCTATAGACCACACATTTTTCTGAATGCATAGGCAGCCTTGTAAATACTTGAGAATCTCATTACAGCAAATATATCAATTCTGCTTATTTGGATAACAATTAAGCCCGAAAAGTACCCCATCGCTGATTAAAATTTTCCTATAAATTAAAGGTTGAACTTAAAATTGCATTTAAACTCATTCAGTAAACATCTGCATTATTGCACCATTTAGATATTGTAATCTTGTAAAGACTAAGATCCTTTATAAAATTTTCCGAAAAAACGAAGTCCATGATTTTGCTCAACCCTGCAAATCAACAAATTCTGATCCACAGCAACATTGGCTGAAGACCATCTCTTATATTATGTTACTATTGTGAATAATTATTATTTATTAACTTATTCTTTTTACTAACTAAAAGTAAATTGTTATTAATTAAATCAATTGATTCCCGATTAAAGAAGTAAAATTTTGTAGATTAAAACGAAATTTCAACACATTTGAAAAGGTATACAATTTCTAATCATTAAAATTTTAAAATAAGTTAATTATTCAAAAAAGTTAATTGTTTAAGCTGCAAAGTGTGCTGAGAAGTGAAATTTATTACCTCAATTATGTCATAAATTGCATATTTTTAAATTAACCCTAGCCAAACAAAACAACAGGTAAGAAAGGAAGCTCTTATGTAATGCCACCTAACGATCATAAACGTATATGCACACTGCAGTTAAATTATAATTACTAATTTGTATTCTTTAATTTTTTGACCGTGGAAGAATTAACAAAAATTCAGACTCATCAATGAAATTCTAATTATGTTATAACGTAAGTGATTTAATTTTTATGGTTTTTCTAGATATTTTTAGGTTTTTAAGAACTCAAACCTTGCCCCTCTCTAATTAGGTTTAGCTTCTTATGGTATATAAACGAGTGCCATTTGAGAATTCAAATCAAACAGTTAAGGTACCTACATTACCTAAACCACCAAAATGAGAAACTTCATTGTGATCGCTTTGTTAGTTGCATTATTAAATGTCGTTTGGGCTAGACCTGCAGGAGAAACATACTCAGACGAATTTGATAACATGGATGTAGACGAAATTCTTAAAAGTGACCGGCTTTTGGAAAATTACGACTTCTGCTTGAAAACTGGGGAAAAATGCACCAAGGAAGGAAGTAAATTAAGAGGTATGTAATTTGAATCTTATTATTATATTAAGTAAATTATATATAATATTTTAAAGTAATATGAACATTAACTTCTGAAATAGTATAATATGAGTTACTAAAATGTAGCTTTTATTTTATAACAAGTTATGATATCTATTAATGTTAATATTATAATCTGTGACAAATTTGTTTCGCTGTAATTTCAGCTCTTCAGATAGATGTAATATAAAAACATAAATAGTTTAACAAATTTAAATATAAAAATGAATAAATTGAACTAAAATTTGAAATGTTTCATGGATTTTCAATGAAATATTTATTACTAGTAGACATCAATTAGGCATTTTATTCACATGTAAGTTTTTTTGTTTTTTAATTTTTATCTCAATTTATTAATTTTCTTACTTAGATTTATTAAAATATTATGTTTTTATATTACATCTATCTGAGTAGCTGAAATTACAGCAAAGCAAATTTGTCATAAGTTATTATTATTTTTAACACGTAGAGTGCCAACTAGGAGATAACTCGTAGATTGCGTTCTTTTCTAGAACGCCAACTACGAATTATCTCGTCCTGTGTTAACGTTAATATAATGTGATTAAAATCAAGTGGTGATTTTAGGCCAGATTTATGAAAATTGCCGTGGCACTCAACGTGTTATCAACTTGATATAAAATAAATGAAACATTTTGGTAACTCAATTTAAGTAAATTACTATTGTAGCTCTTGAAAACGTAGTAATTTAAATATACCAGAAACCATATTAATCAATTGATTTAATTTGTTATAATTTAGTGTGCAATTAAAACATACCAATTAAAACATAATTTTTAATTTGCTTCAAATTTTGCTAATATTAATTAAAAATATCAGTAATATGATAAAATTTGAATTTTAACACAACATTTTACTTTTAGAAATTCTTCCAGATGCATTAAAAACCGATTGTGGCAAATGTACGGAAATCCAAAAACAACAAACAAAAAAAGTATTGAAATTCTTGGTAGCGAATAAACCAAAAATGTTTAGAGAACTTGAAGATCAGTTTGATCCTGAACATATCTTCAGAGTACAACATGCAAGTGATATTGAAAAGGAAGGTGTTAAATTGCCACCATTGTAAACAAGATAATTTAATTCAATTTACAGCATTTTTATAAATTTTTTGTTTTTCTATTTTGCTGTGAAAAATCAACTTTATTAGATTTTCTTTGCTTATTGTAGTGTTTGGTAAAATAAAGTAATTTTCTTTAATTCATAGAGCTAGTTTGATTTTTTCATAATTTGATATTCACACCTATACAGAAAGAAAATTATAATAATAGGTGCCATTATAAAAATAAATGCCAGATCTGGCAATGCTTCAAGATTTCATTACAGTAAATACGACAATTCTGCTTATTTACGTATCCATTATTCCCAAAAAGAGCTTCGTCGCTGATCAAAATTTTCCCGTAAATTAAAAGGTGAACATGACATGTACATTACATTGTAATTGCATTTGAGCTCATCGAGCAAACATCCGATGCAATCGATAGTCATAAGACTTTAATTCTTGCACCATTTAGATCTTGTAAGCCTTAAGGCTATAAGCTCTTTATGTAAAATTTTCCAAATTGTAGAGAGACAAAGTCCAAGTTCTTGCGCAAACTTCATGGAAATCGACAAATTTTGGTTTCGGTAACACTGCCTTCAACAGCTGCGAGTTTTCTTCGGAACCCACTAATCATCTTCCTGTTAATGACAAATTATCATGCAGCCATAAGTTAAAGCGAAAATTTGTAGTAACACAATGAATAGCACGTTTTGATCGGCAATTATTCTGCCAAAGGATTTACAAAGTGCTTTTATTTATAAGTTTTATAACTGAGCCCTTATTTCGGAAATAGAATTTTCACAATTTTTAATCATTGCTGCCATGTATATCTTATATGTATAAAGCAAAAGCTAGCTTATTTGACCGTTATTCCTATTGAAGATGCGGCACTTTAATAAAAACACTCTTTATAATATAATTAGTAAATTTTAACCATTTCTAAAATACAAATTACAACATACTTTTGAATAGCTATTGTTTTTATATCTTTGTGCGATTATTTCTATTACATTGTGGTTTGGTACATGATTTTTTAAATATTTTTTGTTACTTTTACGTAATAATTCATATTAAAATTCGTTATCAATAGAATAAAATTTGTATTTATTAAATTTATATTTAAATAAATATTTATGAAACACAGTTTCATGTTGTCAAAAATTTTAAATATTATATTTATAGCAACCAATAATAATATTTAAAACAAATTGTAACTAAGTAGTATTTATTATAGTTATTTAAGGTGGTTGGAGTGTTTCTCCAAGTCCATGGAAAAATTATCAAATTTACAAAGTATATAATTTATGATTTATCACGTACGTAAGAAAAATTTTAAACGGATTGGCCGACTAGTTTACAAAAAAATCGAATTTGAAATCTCTGAATTTAACATGGGGAGTATTGCGCAAACGAGATTACTTGACATAATTCCTATAAAATAATATAGTTAAACCCATGTCAAGTCAATAAAAAATATTTTCAACGACAGATTTACATTTTACAAAAGGTCCAGCAAAAATTTAAAAATATTGACCGCATAGTTTGGCTGTAAATAATTATTGAACTAAACAAAATTTAACTTTTTCAGAACTACAAGCGACTTGGCAACGTTGGGATATCAACAAAAAACAATAACCACAAATTAAGTGACGTTGAGCTTTGAAAAATATTCAATTATGTAAAGGACCCCGCTACGGCCTTATGGGTTTTGGGTCCCAGTCAAATTTAACCATAATGTAGGATATTGTAGTTTATAACATGCTGATAAAAAGTGTCCATGGGCACAAAGTCAAAAAATGGACAGTTTCCGAGATATAAGGCATTACAAAGTTTGTCCAGTCATTCTACGAAAGACACAATGATAAAGTCAAAATCGATACTACCCGAAAACAAAAAATAGGGCTGTGTAGATGAAAAAATTTTAAAAAAGATAGAGTTTTTTTGCATCACTCTAGCTAGTGTATTACATAACCTAAAAAATTAAACAAAGTCGAAAATGCGGTTTCTTGCGATTTAAGAAAAAAAACAAAAACGGCAAATTTTGACGGCATTTTTCGTTTTTCTCAGAAAATAAATAATGAATCAGTATTTTAACTTTCTACAACTTATTTTCTACAACTTTTTCATTTAACTTTTTTTTTGTTGGAAAATTCATTTTTTTTTTAATTTCAAGAAACCGCTCTTTCGACTTTGTTTAATTTTTTAGGTTATGTAATACACTAGCTAGAGCGATGCAAAAAACGCTATCTTCTTTATAATTTTTTCTTCTACACGGCAGTATTTTTTTTTTCTAGGTGGTATCGTTTTTGACTTTATCATTGTGTGTTTCATAGAATGACTAGATTAACTCTTTAATGCCGTATATCTCGAAAACTGTCCATTTTTTGGCTTTGTGCCCATTGACACTTTTTATCAGCATATTATGAACTACAATATCCTAAATTTTGGTTAAATTTGACCGGGACCCAAAACCCATAAGGCCGTAGCAGGGTCCTTTCACTATTTAATTGCATCGAAAATTACAAAATGTAACAAAAAGTTACATGGAAAAAGGACATTGTAAGGATTGTATTTACGTAAAAAAATACAACTAATTTTTGTTGTTGCCCGATCAAATTCTTTGTGAATCAAATGAGGTACTGTAAAAACTTTAATAAATAAATTCTTTCTTTCAAATTATTTATACTTTTGTCATTTGTTCGTTTTTAATATTATATTTGTGTTGATACCTCTTTCATGATTTTTAAAGTAGTTTTAATATTTTATCTACTTCCGGGAGATAAGTGCGTACTTAGCTCCACCAAATAGCGCGGATATGACGGCAATTACTTTGTTTTGTTGATTTGCGGGAGTTAATATTCTATTAACTCCCGCCGGGAGTTAATGTTGACTGCTATAGACAAATGAACAAAAATAATTTAAAAATTAGCAACTTGATTTTAATAATGGAAAATCAAACAAGTCACATGATTTCCCAAACAATTATAATGAAATTACTCAAAATTTAGATGTTCGTGAATAATAAGATTATGTTTAACTTTGCAATTTATTTTTTAATTTTTATAAAACAATAAAAATAATGACGCTTAGACGGGACACAACAAATTAAAAATAATTTTAAAACAAGCAACCTGATTCAGATAATGACAAAGAAAACAAACCTCATGTCAATCAATTTATTTTAATATGACAGTTGTATTAATTCATTATATCGAAAAACTGAGCAAAAAAATCTCCCCCCTAAACCACAATTTATTACTTACTCCCAGGGAATTGTCGGTAGGAAGGTATATGCAAAAAATCAAATCGATCGCGCGCAAAAAAATTTACTCATAGTTTTCTCAAGTTTAACATATTTAGCACGGAAGTAAATAAAATAGTATATTAAACTTGGGAGATATGTTGCATTACCACACTCAAGTTTCAAAAGCCCTCGGGCCTTCGGCCCTCGGGCTTTTAAAACCTTCGTGCGGGTAATGCACCTCATATCTCCCGCGTAAATAATATACTATTATCTACTTCCGGGAGATAAGTGCGTACTTAGCTCCACCAAATAGCGCGGATATGACGGCAATTACTTTGTTTCGTTGATTTGCGGGAGTTAATGACTCCCGCAGGGAGTTAATGTTGATTGCTATTGAGGCAACTGAACAAAAATAATTTAAAAATTAGCAACTTGATTTTAATAATGGAAAATCCAACAAGTCACGTGTTTTCCCAAACAATTATAATAAAATTACTCAAAATTTAGATGTTCGTGAATAATAAGATTATGTTTAACTTTGCAATTTATTTTTTAATTTTTATAATACAATAAAAATAATGACGTTTGAACGGAACACAACAAATTAAATAGTAGTTTTTAAAACAAGCAACCTTATTCAGATAATGACAAAGAAAACAAACCTCATGTCAATCAATTTATTTTAATATGACAGTTGTATTAATTCATTTGTTTATATCAATTTTTTATTTTTTACCTAATTTTTTTGAATTAGCTATAACTCGAGAACGACGATAGATATCGAAAAACTGAGCAAAAAAATCTCCCCTCCAACTTACTACTAACCCCACTTACTACTAACCCCAGGGAATTGTCGGTAGGAAAGCATATGCAAAAAATCAGATCAATAGCGCGCAAAAAAATTTACTCATAGTTTTCTCAAGTTTAACGTATTTAGCACGGAAGTAGATAAAATAGTATATTAAACTTGGGAGATATGTTGCTTTACCGCAACATATTGTCATATTATTTTTATGTGTATTTTTATAATTATAATTTTTATATTTTTATTTTGTAAATTTAAATTGTTACGCCTCTGGTGTAAGAGCTAAGGTGGGGAAATTTTTGATTTTTGGAGTGCATGAGAGGACTCGCGAGCGATCCACGGAGCTGTGAGGTCGCGGTTTTGAGCATTGCGAGATTTGATGTATAATTTTGAATAGTAAAATAAAATTTGAGTGCAGCGATAAGTTTTCGTGTATATTTTATTCTATTTTAGAAAAGAAAAATTAATTTTTAAAATTTCAAGTTATATTTATTTGCAAGGACGTACACTGCAGGTGTGCGATTGATAGTTTGGAGGAAAGATTATTTTATGTCATCTGTCGCATGTAACGTGGGGCATCTGGTGAACATTTTTGAGAAGTGGAATTTTTAATAAGGAAATGTTCACAAAGAACCTACCTTTAACCCTGAGATTTTTAGAGGATTTTCAAAAATGAGTGATCACGAAAGAGAATTAATAGAAGAGGGAAGTCCGGTATTTAATCCGGAACACCATCTGCAAAGTACTCGAAGGGGTACAGGGCAAATGGAAGGAAGGGATTCGGAAGTTATGAATTTTTTAAAAATGCAGGATGAAAAGAGAGAGAAAGAAAAAAAAATCGAGAAGGAAGAGAGAGAGAGAAAGAAAAGAGATGGAGCATAATATAGAGTGTGTGATAGACAATAAGATAGAAGGATTACAAGAGAAGATCAATAGTAGTTTTAATGAAAATTTTGGAAAAAGAATAATAAAATTAGAACAAAACATGAATGACTCACAAATTGAATTTCAGGGAAAGTTAGATAATTTAGATATAGCTATGAGGGACTTGAAAGAGGAAAATGAGGTCTCGAACTTAGGAATCTCTTTATTAGAAAACGCGGAATTTAATAATAAATTAGATATTAAAATAGTTAAGGTAGTAGATCAAAATGTTACTAATGGATGTAGTGAAGATATGGAAATCACTTTGTTAAAAAGCCCTGAAACAAATAAAATAGTTCAGGAAATTAAAGGTAAAGACACAATTAGAGAAAAGGAAGAAATCATTACAACCCAGGAAGTGGTTACAGAGGAAAAACTTGAAAAATGCGACATAGTTATTGGAAAGGTTCTTATTTTAACAAGGAAGAAAATGCGTGGAATTAGATGGAAAAAAGTTCAGAGTAAAAAAAAAATTAATTTTGGAAAGAACGTTAAAAATTATAGAATAAAAGAACAGAAAGAAAACAAAAGCAAAGGTACAGTTATCAGTTTACGAAGATATTTGGACAGGGAGAAAGTAGACGGATTAAGAAATTGGGAGGAAAAAGAAGAAAAAATAAGTTGGTTTTTTAAAATTAAATTTAAAAATTCTAAAAAGAATGGAACTGGAAGGAATTCAGAAAAGAGGAAAAGAAATTATCTTATTTTGGAACGATTTTGGAAAGGAAAAGAAAATGCGACAAAAGCATGGGCGCATATTTTGTTGAGGTGGACCTATCGTCGAGCGCGATTGAAAAATGATGGAAGTTACTAATATCCAACAAAATAGAGAAGTAGATGAATAAGCAAATGTACAGCAAATGAAAATGGAAATGGATAAAAATTAAATTTGTAAATTTGATAATTAAGATTGAAAACGAATGCAACTATCATGAAAAATCAATTTAAATTAAAATAACAATAATTAATAATGATCAATTATTTTAAAATAAAACTATGCACTTAAAAAGAAAAGTATAAAATTCAACGATGCACAATTTTGATAAGTGATAACAATAATCTTCAGGCAATAAGCAGATGGAAATTTTAAAAGTAATTTTAAGTAAAGTAAAGAATTTTTCTACAATTATAAAAGTAAAATTTATTTGGTATCGTATTTAAGCAATGGAATTGAAGTATTTAATGGAAAATTGGCAGTTACTAGAGATTTGTCACTATGAAATTAAAATTTAGGAATTATGAAAAGGATTTATTATTATTTATGAATTAAAATTGAATATTTATGAAGCTACCGCTTAGAAAATGTAGCGAATTTATTGAAATTAATTGATAGTGTGAAATTATAATTAAAAATTTTAAAAAAAGTAATAGTGAAGGATTTAATTGGGTAAAGATCAATCGGAAGATTGAAGAAATAAAAGAAATTGCAAGAGTACGTAAAATTAAAATCATTGAAGATTCACAGAAGAAAAGTAAAGTTTTAAAAAATTTTATGAAATATTTTTGAAGAATTGAAGTTTTGCTGAATTGGAGAGAGTTGTAGTCAATAAGAAGAATAAAAACTGGTGTTGGAAGATGATGGTAATTTTTGTGTAAAGGAATTTATTGAATTGATTGAAGGTGATAATAACGTTCATTGTAAAGATAGTGGGAAAGTGTAAATAAAATTAAGTTTGGTTGTAAATATGATTGCCAAACTAATTAAGTAGACAAAGTTTTTTTTTATTATGTTATGATTAGAAGACCATTTTGTGATATTTTCTCAATCCAAATAAGGGTTGGATCTTAAAAATATCAGGGAGGAGATGTCATATTATTTTTATGTGTATTTTTATAATTATAATTTTTATATTTTTATTTTGTAAATTTAAATTGTTACGCCTCTGGTGTAAGAGCTGAGGTGGGGAAATTTTTGATTTTTGGAGTGCATGAGAGGACTCGCGAGCGATCCACGGAGCTGTGAGGTCGCGGTTTTGAGCATTGCAAGATTTGATGTATAATTTTGAATAGTAAAATAAAATTTGAGTGCAGCCATAAGTTTTCGTGTATATTTTATTCTATTTTAGAAAAGAAGAGTAAATTTAAAAGAGAAGAAGATTGGAAAATTTTCAATAACGGAGTTTTGTTGAAGTGGGAATTTTTAATTTTGGAAAAGTGCAAGGTCGCAAGATAAAGGGTTTGAAAGATAACTTGGGCGATTGTTTGTTCATGTTCGATTGAGCGAGCTGGGATATGCATAAATAAGTTCGGCAGTTTTTTCATATGGTCGGATATTTTATGTCAATATGTACCTCATCTCCCGCGTAAATAATATACTATTTCAGTCACTATGTACTTAAAAACTAGCCGAGTACCGCTCCAACCACCTTAATAAACTAGTTTGTTAATAAAGGTGATTAATAATAATAATAATAATAATTGAGATTATTAATCGCCAATTAACAAACAAGTTAATTACAACATTTTTTCATTGACTGTAAACTTTTCCACAAAGGACAATAACGTCAACTCCATACATTTTCAATCTCAGGTAAAAATCAAGTTTGCCAAAAAAAATAAAAGTCTATATTAAAATATCATCAAAACGTCAAAATCACAAAAACAGTTACTTAATGAAACAGAGTGTATAAATGACGTCCATTAATACATCCTTTTTTAAACAAAATAATTCATTAATATTAATAAACGGTCAACGAAAAAATAAATTTTAAACTTTATTTTGTTACCTATATCAGAACTGACCTATATGAATTTCAAGAACTTCTTTCCCGTCTCAATATTTTCTGAATGACAGAGATAACTAAATTTCAAATTATTATATTTACTTTACGATTGTTTCAAAAATAATTTTCATTGTTGAAAATAAATTTGAAAAATCATAAAATATAAAATACCGGAAACGTTCAAATTGTTTCTGTCACTTTCATAGTAAAAAGTAATAATATATATATTTTCGGGTTAGTAAATAACAATATCAATACATTGCATTCATTAAAATAACAATATCAATACATTGCATTCACTATACAGCTAAAAACCGTTTTCCCGTTACCCTTCGCCACTCCTCTCTGTTACGCGTTTGTTCTTCGTCCAGGTTTCTATCTGTCATTGATTTTCGAATTCCTTCGTTCCACGATCTTCTTGGTCTTCCTCTTTTCTTTCTTCCTGGCGAAGACCATTGATACACTCGTTTAGGCCATCGAGTTTCTTCCATCCTCATCAAGTGCCCTCGTCTTTCTATTCTTTCATTTATCGTGTCTTTTGCTTCCATACGCTCTCTGACGACCTCGTTTCTAATATGTTGCAGTCTCGATATTCCTGCTCCTCTTCTCAAATAATCCATTTCTACCGCATTCAGTTTTCTTTTCATTTCGGCATCGACCGTCCATATCTCACTTCCATAACACAGAACGGATTCAACCATGACTTGACCCAATCGTTTCTTTTTATGTAAAGATATGTTTTTGTTCCACCACAGTGAATTTAAGGACCCCAAGACCTTTCGGGCTTCTCGTATTCTATGTTTTATTTCTTCTTTGTTTATACCATTCTTATCTACGATTACGCCTAGGTATTTAAAAGCGTCCACTTGTTTGATTCCTATTTCGTCATCTATCAGTATCTCGAACTTTGTGTCTGAATTTACTACCAAATATTCAGTTTTAGTCATACTGATTTGTAGTCCCCACTTTTGGTATTCCTCTTTCAGTCTTCTTATCATGAATTCTAGGTTGTAGGCATCCTGTGCTATAACCACCTGATCATCCGCGAAGCTTAGAGTATATAGTGTGCTGTCGCCTATAGGAATTCCCATCCCCTCGCAATGCCTCTTCCATCTCCTTAATGCTATTTCTAGATATACGTTAAATAGCGGTGGGGATAAGCTGCACCCTTGTCTAAGTCCTTTAGATGTTGTAAGTGGTTCCGATATAGTATTACCGTTCTTTATGTATGTAACATTTTCCCTATAGATTTCCTTCATTATTTCGATCAGTTGACCATTGATTTTTAGTTCCTCTAACCCTTCCCATAGCTTGAATCTGGGTACCGAATCATACGCCTTATTTAGATCTATGAAGGCCAAGTGGACCTCTTGTCCTGTTTCTATTCTTTTTTCCAATAACTGTTGCAGAGTGAACAAGTTATCAACACACGATCTACCTGGGACAAAACCACTTTGATCCTCTCCTATTTTATATTCCACGTTCTGTCTCAATTTTTCTTGTATTATTTTTCCAAATAGTCGACTAAAGGTGCCAGTAATACTCAGTCCTCTATAGCATTTTGGATCTCTTCTATTTCCTTTTTTAAATATCGATATCACGTGTGATATTTTCCACTCTTTTGGGATCTTATTTAATCTAAAACATCAGGTACCGATTAATCCCCAAATTCTCAGCATCAAAGATTCCCCGCCAGACTTCAAGAGTTCCACCGGAATACCTCCTGGTCCAGGGGCCCTTCCATTTTTCATTTTTTTTATATTACGTTTAATATCATTGAGTGTTATATTTATCTCATCATTTACCTCACTGTGTTGGTTTTGTGGTCTTGTTTCATTTAGGAAATCCGCTCGTTTTTCAGTAAACAGGTCCTCATAATAACTTTTCCACTCACTTGTTTCCACAAAGTTGTTCAAAGTATTAGTCTTATTTGTCTTCATCTGCTTTATTGTTCTCCATATCTCTGTTGTTTGTGATCCGCCAATTAAGCTTTCTATCTGTGCGCATTTTTGTTCCCAAAATTTATCTTTTTCCTCGGTTATTTTTCTTCTCAATTCCTTATTCTTGTTTTTATACTTTTCTCTATTATCCACTGTTCTTGATGTTAACCAATTGGAGTACAATTTATTCTTCTCTAATACTAAACCATTTACCTCCTCTGTCCACCATGGTGGCGTTTTTCTTGTATTTTGTTTTTCGTTTATTCCTAGAGCTTCCGTTGCTGCCTCCACTATTGCCTTTTTTATATTTTCATATTCTTCTTCTACATTTTCGGTGTTTGGGGCTTTATTTAATTTCCCATGTAATCTATTTTCGTAAAACTGTCGAATACTGGGTTGCTGTAATAAATGTAGTTTATACTTGACACTACAAACACCTTCCGGTTTTTCTTCAATTACCCTACTCGATTTGCGATGAAATTGAAATTTTAACTTGGCTCTCACTAAATAATGGTCTGATCCACAATCAGCTCCTCTTTTCACCCGACAGTCTTGGGCCTTAACAACTGCAGATTTTTGTTTCATTATTATATAATCCAGGACCGACTTTTGTTGCAACGATGGTCTTTCCCAAGTATACATGTGGATTTTCTTTTGTGGGAAATATGTGTTAACAATCCTAAGTTGATTTTCTTTACAAAATGCCATCAATCTTTAACCTGAGTCATTTACCCTTATTTCCCCATATCTTCCTACAACTTCATCTTTTTTTCTATTGCCTACTCTAGCGTTCATATCTCCCGCTACTATGATCTCCTGTCCACCTTTAATATCTCCAACTACTTTGTTTAATTTTTCATAGTACCTTTCTTTAACTTCTTGGTCCAGGCCGTCATTGGGCGCGTATGTTCCGACTATTGTTGTTTCATGTCCATATAATGACATCGTTATTGTCATAATTCTTTCGTCTATACAGTTAAAACTTTTTAGATATCTTTTAAGGCCGAATTTAATTAGAATAGACACCCCTGCCTTTGCTCTTTGAGATTTATCTACCCCCGACCATATGTGAATATAGTCCCCCATTACTTCACTTCCCTGGCCTTTCTTCTTGGTCTCCGACAATACAACTATGTCCATTTTCAGTTTTTTCAGTTCATTACTGATTTCTAACACTTTGTTTGCCATTCCCTGGACGTTCCATGTTCCAATATTCATCAACCGTTGTAAAAAGTAATAATACATAGTTAAAAGAAATATGCTAATTATTTTGTTATTCAAAAAAAAGAAATTGCACTAAAGTATATATTTTTTAAAAGATGACACTTTGAACCTTTGGATTTGAAAAAAATTGGTGAAAAACATTTAAATTTAAAAAAATCAAAATAAGTCGGCGTGGGTCCAACTGTCTTCTTCTGAAAAAATATACTATAGATTCTTTTGTGCATTTTTTTTTCAATACTAAGCAAAATATCAGCGAATTACGAAAGTATGTTTTTACCTAGCGAGAATTCCTCTTAATATTCAGCAAATGTTAAAAATTAAAAAAATGAATTAAGTAATTAATTAGAAAAATTTTTTAAGAAATTGTATAATTTAAATGTAGTAACTGTCATAGTAAATTATTCTTATATGAATATAAGAGACAAAACAAGCATTATTACTTATTACTTACTATTTCAAGGTACAGAGTGTGCAGAAAATGAAGTCAAGGTAGTTTAGATTTCTGCTTTTATAAAATTAGTAGGTGTACCTTCGTAAATCCATAATTTCCATAAATTTAAAGGATACTTAATGTATTCAATAATAATTAAAATATAGCAGCTAATTAGGATTATTAAGAAAATTTAAAGAAGTTGAAATCAAAAATTGAAATTATTACTGGTGTACAAAGAGAGGAAAGGACAGTGGATTTTCTAGAAAAAGCAATGTTTGTTTTAGACAATCAACAAAAATTCCCAATTGAATTTACTGCGTTGTTTAGTTATTCAAATGTTTTACTGATATAATTTTGCTAATTATTATTTGTTTCTAATTTCTAACAAATTTGTTTATAGATAGTAGAATTCAATGTAGTTTAGATAATATTTTTGAATTTAATTTTTACGTTCAAAATCTTGAATACCTATCTTGATATTATCTATGTATACCTAAAGACTATTATTCCTGTTAATAAGGCTGTGTTCTCACCTTGAATAAAAATTTGATTTTAAATAGTAAATGAACTATTTGGTGTACAATAACAGTACTTGACCAAAAACGTACAATAAAAAATAAAATAATGTGTAAAAAAATCGCGAATGCAAGAGATACGTGCATTTTACCGTTAATTTTATTTACAATTTTCTGACTTTATTTTTGAAAATTACGCGTTAAAATTTTTACAGTATGTCTAAAACGTTATTTTTAATGTTAAGGCCGTGTGACACGTGTATAAATTTGTTAACAAATTTGTTAGCAAATTTGGTAATAACCCATTGATTGGTTAAACAAACCAATGTTGGTACCGATGCTGGTTGGTTCAACCAATCAATGGGTTGTTATCAAATTTGCTGACAAATTTGTTAACAAATTTATACACGTGTCACACGGCCTTTATGAATGACAAAGCAAAAATTGTTTTTAAATTGCAATAAAATTTTTTTTTGCGATTTATTTATTTGCGATAAAAGCGTTTTGACATAATATTATAAATAACATTTCAGACATACTGCAAAAATTTTAACACGTTATTTTTAAAAATAAAGTAAAAAAATTGTAAATAAAAAAGTGGTTGCGAGAAAACAGCCTTAATATTTCATACTATACCCTTGGTCATTTTTTTGTCCGGATTGGCTATTCGACCAACCGTTGATTAAACTTACTGAAGTTTAACAGAGCATTGAAGAAACTGCCCTAAATTTTAACTTTCTTATTTTTAACATTGTGTACCTATTTGAATGTATCCAGAATTAACTTAGATTGGTAATTTATCTGTTATCAACCCTTATCTTATTCATGTACATACACTTTTATTTTACCTTTTATTTATTTTCTTTCTAATTATTCTTTCATAATAAAATTTTTTTAGGGCTGCTGTTTCCCTTTGTAAGGAATAAAACTAGTATCAATGAAAAGAGAAAAAAAAGAGAGATTTTTTTATTTTGACAATTGAAACTAATTAAATTTTATTTATAATTTTTTAGTATAGTAGTTTTTTAAAACAGGTCTGATTTTTAAAAATCACTTATTTTACCTTTACATTTTTTTTAACAATAGTTAAAGAACAAATATAAGTATTGTCTATCAGACGCCGAATAACATCGTTTACAAGCGACGAAGAATATTGAATGAGAATATTCGAATGGCCGCAGTACGGCCACCTGTACTTTTTTGATCCAGATCCAATACCTGGGCAATAATAATAATTCTTACTTATCAGTTATCAATAATATAAGAGAACCTACGCCATCTTCGTGTTAATAAAAATAAGAATAGTTACGATCAGAGATCAGTCGCCCAGGTACTTTCGATTAAGTGGCCACCACCAAAGTTAATGGATATTTCGGCTCGTTTTACAGCATTTTCTATTACTTTTGAAATTTTCCGAAGGGTCAAATCGGGCAATCTTGCAAGCCAGTGCAAATCACCAAAATGAGTGATTAAAAAATCGGAAAACGCTTGTTTATACAATTATTCAGCGATTCATGGTTTTTCTACATAATATAATATATTCTGCTTCTGTTTACTTCATAAATTAGTACACTAATTAAAATGGAACGATATCATTGGAGATGTTATTACTAGGATATCAGTATATCTCACAAATATTAAGAAATCGTATCGTTACGGTAAAAATTTCAAATTGACATATTTTTTGCATGCAATTTTTGTACTTTTCTAAATTGAAATGTTATTAATTTATTGATGTTTAAAAAATAATAAACAATACAGTAAATTAGCCTTGGGAAAATATCTATGTAAACAATCTCAGTAATGTATGACTATATGGTATTACCTATTATTAAATTTTGTGTTTACATAAATATTATTTATTGAACAAAAATCCTTATAATTGTTTAAGTTAATTATGGGACATTTATAATAAAAATTGTTCGAATAAAGATATTGAATCTTTCTGAGTCAATATTTTTTATGTTCATAATCTTTTAAATATTGGGAACAGAAACCTAAAATTTAGTACTCGCAAAATTTTTATTTAAATAAGACACGCGAAAATGGCATGCGGAGCTATGACTAATCTTAATTAAACATGGATCTACAAGCAAATACCACAAATACTAAGATTCATCTGGTCAAAGTTATGAATTTCTCGATTTAACTGTATTGCGTTGAGGCAAGGACGATCAAGATTATGGACGCCGTATTAACGTGTTCGAGACGTATATCCCGTAGATAGCAAAGTAAAACCGAACGTGTCGATATTAAAGGAATTTAAAATAAAAAGTATTTAAAATAAAATAAAACTTAAAATAAAAAATTGGTGGTTCAGGGAAAGATGGATAGCAAGAGGCTTAGAAGTAGATCACCCAACAGATAGATCGACCAGATAAAAATCATAACAAAGTGACCTCTACGAACAGCAATAAGAGATACAGAAAATCGGCAAGAATATAAAACCATTGAGCAGATGAAAATAACACATTGGGATCATGATTCTTCAGTCATGAGGATGCCACACTAGAGAGGGATACAAAAACAATTGCATTCGAATAGATTTTCTGCCAAAACGTTCAAGCCCCAAATTGATTTCAGAACGAATTGATCTCGCGTCTAACTGGTTGCCCCGACCTAGCTGCGCCAAAAGTCCCATGTTCCTAGAACAAAAAAAGCTAACTTTACTTTATACTCATCAGCTTTTATAAACATGTCAAACTTATGAAACAATCCATTATGAAAAAACTATTTTTCTATTTTACATAGTTAATTAATTTAATGTTATTAATTAAAATGAACTAAAATTTTCAAATGTCAAAAGTAATTCAGCTTTATTTAAAAAAAAAAACGTATGCAATGGATTTCTCAAAAAGATTTTACTTTTGTCAAAAAATATCAGGGTATAAATAAAGCTAATATTTTTGTTGGAACAATAGCGTTTAGAATAAACTTCTTGAAATGTTTTACTGCGTAATTTAATTAATAATAATGATGTACACAAACGCTATTATTTAGTTTATTGAGATAATACTTATCTGTAAGCTGTAAGTTAGATAAACAACTATTTATATAAAATATATTGGATATTGCAATAAAATAATATGTATTTACTGCAAAAGGTTTAAATGCTAATATTTCTGTTACTTTGATATTAAATCGAAAAAATATTAATAAAAATGAGTGATTGTTGTGGTAAGTTGCATAAATTATGTTAAAATTGTATTGCTCTTGGTTACATCAAAACCTTATATTTTGAAAAAGTTGTACAGAATGGCAACACAACATCATTTTCACTTTATTACTCTGGTGAATATCCTGTAGTACTGTAACAATCCAGTTACAAAATATAAAAGTTTCATGCAGTTTAGGCATTTTTTTAACAATTTACACATTATATCTGCCATATGTAGTACCCGGGTACTACCATATAATTACATGTAATTCCTGTTGTGCTCAATCCTTTAACGGATTTTTAATATTCATATAAGCTTTTTTAGTTACAATTATGTTTATATCGAGTTACATTTATACATAATGTGATGGTGACTCACGGTTTGTGTCAAAATTTTATTAAACTGTAAACAATATTCTGAAGTAAAGCTGATTAGGCAAGAGTAGATTTTACGTTCTCGATTGCAATAATTCATTTTTCAGTAACGTAATGAATGCTAATTAATTTAAAATGGAAATAAATCATAATAATTATTTGTTACCTGGTACAACTCGTGAATTTTTATGGCTTTTTTAATAAATCTATTAATTGATGTAATGTGATACAGACGTATAATTGAGTAAACTGTGTACTCAAAGAAAATAATTGGGTAAATTTCATTAATCGGTGACAGCTATTTATTGTATCTCTGTATTCCTAATTTTATTCACCAGGATACATCTAATATATTCGTATTAATTATAGTTTAATTAATCAAAAATTAGAACTTTTAATATTCGAGGATATTGGATCAATTGAGAAATGTAGTTGAAATTAAACCAAGTAACTATAGCGATACTGAAGACGAACATCGGTCTTACGAAAAACAAAGCGAGTCAAATGAAATGAAGTTTTGTGAATTCACAATTTGGAATACATTTCCACCAAGTCAATCTCAAAGAAGAGATTTTTTTGATATGTTGATAAAAAAAAACTTACAATTGACGAATTTAAAGCTTATTTTGTAATATTAACTACAGCGGGAGTTTTTTCACCAAGCAAAACATTTTTTTATCTTCCATCATAAAAAAAAGTAAAGAATTTTTATATGCTTCAATTTCATAAAATGTAGTATAGAAAATACTCTAGGCCTTAAGATAAAACAATCGGTAATTCTACTTGCACAATCAACATCAACGCACAACCTAGACGTTACTGGACGCATGAAAGTAACATGATACTGATTTTAATGGTTATTTAATGTTCCAAAAAGGTAAAGTAAGACCCGGAAAAGCTTCCAGAAATACAAAAAACTTGTGTGACCTCATATCAATGTCCCTAAAACAATTTGTAGAGCATAATACATTGAAATTTAACTTGTTTTATTTTCTATTTCAAATTGCCTCTATTCTAAAGTTAATTTCAAGTATAATGTAAAACAAATTATATTTTAACATATTATACTATGATAAATTGTTATTAATAAATATTAGAACAATTTTGAATGAATTGAGCTATTCTGTACCATTTCTATCTCATAGAGAGTAATGTAGTACCCAGGTACTACGTATGGCTGGATTAAGTATTACAGCTTTAAAGAATCTCAAAAATTTTTTACCTCATATGAAGACAACCATTTTTTTTAGAGATGTCACCAAAGCTCAAAGAAATCGGCCGCATAGAAAAAAAGAAATGACGTTTTAAAGTCAAAATAGTACCCGGGTACTAGGTATGGACCCACTAGGGTTAACGTCCTAGATCAATAGAAATAGTTAATAAAATTCAACAGATGTCACTTACTATTTAGTTGCTTAATAATATTTTATTGGTGTATTTTATTGATATTGATTGATCATTTACTTCTGATTGGTTAAAATTTGAAATTTCATGTACATTGTTGTAACATTTTATGTAAAAGGAGGTGAACTAAGTAAACGGGCTAAGGACCGGACTGTAGGCTAGAAGCCCTAGGTTCGATCCCCAACCCGGCTACAAAATTTATCCAACTTCATTATGACCCTCTACTCGCCAACCCGTCTGCCCAGCGTGGTGAGTTATGGGCAAAACCCCTCTCTCCCACCACTTGAGGGGAGTCTAAAAGAGATATGTAATGTTCAGGAGTGTACGTTTAACAGCACTAGTTTAACAGCACTAGTAAAACTAGAGGAGGCTTATGTCCAGCAGTGGACGAAAGAAAGGCTGAGAAGAAGAAGATGTACATTGGTATGTTATATCGTTGACCTTGATATTAATTAATAAAGAATATTATGCCTAAAAAGCAATAAAAGATTGCTTTAATTAAAGACCTATTTCCAGCAATATTTTTTATTAATTCAAGTACATTGCTTCAATTCTAGTGTCAAGTTCATCTCAAAAACAAATAACCGTAGAAAGTTGAAATTTTCAGAATATACATAAAAGATTATTTTACGTATTATCACAGATTACTACTACAGATAGCCAACCAAAATGGTTAACAAAATGGTTAACACATTTCTTACCTGAAACCATGTTAGTACTGGAGACGACTACCAGAGGCGCATTTCTGAGAGACATCACGACATTGAACTATGGTGGCTACTGGATACGCTTCATAGATGTCGTTTCTAAAATATCTCATGTACAGTCACTAGATAGATACAGTACCGCAATGTCCGGCCATTTTGAGTCCAAAATAACGCTTTCCTTCTCGCACTCATTGTACCGGAACCCTATGGGCCAATGAGTGCGAGAGAGAAAGCGTTATTATTTTGGACCCAAAATGGCCGGACGTTGCGGTACTGTATCTATCTAGTGACTTGAGATTTCATGAGATAAATTTGAAGTAGAAAATTTTATTTACCTACGGCTTAAGGGTTTACTTTCCTTCAAGGCATGATACTATAACGGCATAATGTATGTATAATTAATTTTCTGCTTGAGATTTTATGAAATATTTTATAAACGACATCTATGAAGCGTATCCAGTAGCCACTATAGTTCAATGTCGTGATGTCTCCCAGAAATGCGCTACTGGTAGTCGTCTCCAGTACTAACATGGTTTTCGTTGTTCCGGCCGTAAAATGAGTGGTTTCCGGCCTGTCACAAATAAAAATGAGGTGGTCCCGTCACAACGAAAAGCAGTTTACGCCACTCGGACGTAAAGAGATTTTACACCACTCGGTGCGGTTCGTGCGCCTCGGCTTCGCTACGCTCGCCTCGTCTTCAAAACTCCGCCCTCGAGTGTAAAATCTCGTTTTACGTCTTTGTGACGAAAACTACTATTTCATCAGTTTTCATTGTTAAAATGTGTTAACCATTTTAACCAGAGGTTGGCTATCTGTAGTAGTAATCTGTGGTATTATATACGTTTTTATATTTTATATTTACAACAAAAGTGTATTTTATTGAAAATTAAAAAAAAATTATATATATATTCCGGATATATTACAGCTTTTTCATAATAATAATTTAATACATTATGGCCGTGTTCCGCATCCTAAGTGCCAGAGGTCTCTGTCCTGCCATTGATCCTTTTCTAGCTGTCTCCTTTCCATAGCTTCGTGGATCTCATTTTCCCATCTTCTTGGGGGGCGACCTAAAATTATATTAATTTTATAAATAAAAATTATATTAATTTTTTTTTTCAATTGAACTTGACACAAGATCAGCGCTTATTGATCTGCCACATTAATAAAAAAAAATGAGAGTGACTGACTAACTGACTAACAGACAACGCACAGCTTAAACCGGTTATATTCAAGACAATCGATTAAGGGAACACTAATCCAAAAACGATGAGCACAATGGTCCAAAAAACTAGCAAAATCGACAACAAACAGTATGATGACTACCTTAGCAAAGAAAATGAAAAGGATGAGGGCGGTATGGTTAGGCAATGTAGGTACGCTTAAAACAAATAAAATATGAAGAAATAAGACATGAAAATAGCGACCTGGAATGTAAAAACAATGTTAACACCTGGAAAATTAAAGAACATAATTAAAGACATAGGTAGGTATAAAATAAGATTGAAATCCATTCAGGAGATGACATGGGGAGAGATAAAGATGAACGACTACGTAATGTTGTATTCAAGAGAAAAAAACAAGGAAAGAACGAAGTGAAAGAAAACGTGAATAAAGAAATAATAAAGTTTGAGCCAATAAATGGAAGACAGGCATAAGAATGCGAGGAGAAAAGCCAAATATATTTGTTACGAACAAAGTCCGTAATTGTACAAACTCGACATTGCACAGATATTCTTGTACAAAGCTAGAATTGCACAGTTGATATGTTCAAAGTTCGATATTTGGTTGCTTTAACAGACTTTGTACGGCGTAACAATATTGTACACTGCAATGTGTGCAATGTTGAAGTAAATTTGTAATTAGTCTGTAATGGAGGTTATATTTTTTAATTCCATTCCGTACTTATTAATTTGTAGATGTAAGTTGGCTTGGTTCTCTCAAAAATCTCGCATCCATCCTAAAATGTGGCAAACTTCGCCGAGTAGGAGCGGTCTAAATGGATATTTTTAGCTGTTTTTTAGTAAACAAAATAATGGTTACTAAGGTTACTTTAGGTGGATCCGAGATTTTCAAGAGAACCAAGCCAACTTACGTAATTAAGTTTAAAAAGTACCAGTTTTTACAATAAATATTTTCAACTCAAAATAAAATGTACAAAAGAATACAAAATACCCTAGTAATATTTTTGTTTACTAATTTAATGATACGATTATATCAAATTTCACTACATGAACCAATTTATTGATTTTATTATAAAAGATTTCTATGCAAACAATATGGAAATTATACTAAAATTATTCATAGAATTTATTTATTAATATTTTATTATCCTACAATTGGTTTCGGACGTGTTTTAAAAATTAATTTTCTTTTTACGATAGATTTTACAACATATTCTGTCTTTTGATCTAAATTCATTTTCTCAAGCAAAGCGAACGGTTTATCCAGTTCCATTTCTTTTCCAAACATTAAATGATGACCAATAATTAAAATAGGAACACCATTTTTTGTATAATGTATATCACCAATAAACTGTCCTTCGAAGTCCAACTCTGCGTGTGATTTTAGATCACCTTGAAGTTCAATTATAACCCAATCTGGAGGTAAATCATTTCCAGGCCTAAAATAATTGTGTTGTTTACATATCAATATAGTATTATTTACATAAATAAATTTAAGTGTTATGTTGCTACATAAATGAACTCAATGTGTGCTTGTTCGTAGATAATTAATCTAATGAAATAGTACAATTGAAAGGATATCCCTAGAAAGCGCCTGCGAGTGTGGTAACATCTAATTAAGATCGAAAAATTGCAACAAATTGGTTTTTAAATATAGTAATTTTCAATTATAATAAAATTTTTAAATCAACTAATTACATATTTACAGAAATTGTACAAATCAACATCATATTAATTTTAGGTTAAGTTTTGTATTTAATATTTATAAGTAATTACTTACACTTTAACTACAATTGGCATTATTTTCTTCAAAATTATATTAGTTTTATTTTCAATTACAAATTCTTATCAAATCTTGAAAATCTACTAATTGTTTTCATTCGGATTTCCCTCTTCAAAACTTCAAATGCCAATTTTTATAACCTAACAATACATAAATATACAAATATATAGGACGGTCGACAAAAAATTGCCTTTTCAAGCGCAAGTTTGGGGTGTGGTTCTAGATGAGGTAATTAATTTATCAAGGTGTAGCATATTATTGTAATAAATAAGAATAATTCTTGGGTTTTGGAGTAGTATATTTTAAACTATTACTTCTTATCCCCCCCCCCAAAGAAAAACCTAGTGTCGTGGGGCCCAAAAGAGTCCGTAGAAAGAAAAAAGGCGACACAGTGGCAAAAAAAAATGGGATTAAACGATAAAAAAGCATATACAAGCCCGCAGCACCTTCACTTAAGAACTGATCCAGGTCGGTGCCGAGACATTGAGTAAATTTTTCCCTCTCTGCGTATAGCAAAGAAAATATAGAGTGGCGTATAGCTTAAGACTAAGGGTAATGAAATCCACACGAACTGACGACAGAATGCCTGAATTCACCAATCACGAGCGACTTTGATTGAAATTTGCTATGAAAATCGAGCCTTTTTAAATTCAATTTTTGAAAAAACTTATTTAATTCTCTTATTTAAAATATGCTTATTCGCAGAATTAATCGAGGTTTCAATCGTAAAATTTGCATTTTAGCATCAGGACTAATTACCTTAAACCTGATTTTCTTCTAAAAGGACACTACATTTCGGCCATTTAATTTTCAGAATTTTTCTTTTCTTCTATTATTTCTTTCTCATCATTCTTCACTTATTGTTTTTATTTTTCAATTAATTAAGGCCTCCCTGTTAAAAGTAATCTATTAATATTGTTATTTTTGCAGGAAAAACTAGTACCAAGGCAGATGAAAAAAAAACCTGTTCATTTACTACTATGAAGACAGTCAATATTGATGGTCAAGACTATCCATGTGATTGTCTTTGCACATGTACTTGTGCAAGTGATAATTGCAATAAATGCGATTGTGACTGTAAATGTACTGTGGAAAACTGCAAAAAAATTGAAACCGAAGATGGAACTATTAAATATAAATGCGAATGCAGTTGCAAATGTTAAAAACAATAATATATGAAAACTTGTAATAAACAAACAGTTCAATAAATAAAAACATATTAAAATGCAATTTTAAAAATCAAAAATGAAATTGTATCAAATATTAATTTATTTTATAAATAGTACAACAAGTGCTTAATGTGTATTCTAAATTTCTAACACAGATTTGTCACAACGGTGATCACTTCACTATGTAGTATGCTCAAAATATGTATCTTCATTAATTTTAAATTTGCAATATTGCCACTCTAGTGAAAAAATTACACCTCATACTTAATAAAAAACGAAAAGAAGATTAATCTTCTTTTCGTTTTTTATTCCTGGGTAAATTATCCTCTGATGTGCGTTTTCGCTTGCTGCTGGGCTCACTGGTTCTGGTTTCTCGCCTTTGTGGTGCATCACTTTGCTGGGCTTGTAAAAATACTTGAAGCAGTTGTACAGCTTCTAGCTGCATTTGTTTTGTCATGTTGTAAACAAATTCGTTGGTTTTATTATACATAATTGCATTGGAAAACATTAACAATACATCTTTTTGCAATTCTAGCGTGTTTCGTATAACTCCACTTTCAATATTTTTTCTTATCGTTTGCAAATCCATCGCTTTGAATATCAAAGAGTGATAGCCAGGTGCCATGTCATCTGTTATAGGTTTTAAAAATAATGAAGCATATTTATGAGTGGTTAATCGATTATATAACAACATGACAGATTTTTTCCAGTTTCTATATTCGCGGTCTTCTTCTATATAAGCTGAACTGGAAGCAGGAGAGTTTGGAACAGAATCACTAGGTGTGGCTGGTGTCGAATAACGCCTTTTACTTCGTGTGGTTGATATTTCCTCTTCTTCAGTCCAAGGACTACTAGAACGATCAGTCTCCATTTTAATTTTGGGCTTTTTGTCATCTTGATATTCTTTATCATCAGATGATCCATCTTCTGGTAATTCATTGGTCGATGCCAATCCGGAATTAACTGCCTTTTCGACGGCTAAAAGTATGTCAAACTCTTTCTCCGATTCACGTTTTTTAGTACGAGAATAATCGCGTTTTGCTTTACCAGTTTTATCTAATTTATTTACCTCCATCGTGAGATCATCAAAAAACGATTCAGAATATTCCGGGGTAAATGTATCTCGCAAAGTTACCGAAGTCTCTTTTATTTCTTCTGAAGATTTTTCATCAGAAGTAGATGAAGAAGTTGACACCTCTTGTTTATCATATAAATCTTTTGGACTTGGATCGATCAATTCCACTTGCTTTGTCGTTGTATTTGTTATCGGATCATCCAAAATTTCAGTTTTAATAGAATGTACAATGTCGCGAATCTGCGTTTTATTGAGTTGTTTATCAATTTCAGTTTCGCCTACAACAACTACCTCCACGATTTCAACCGAACCAGAATTTACTTCCTGCTTTTCTTTAGATTTTTCTTCCTCTACGGTATTCTTTTGTATAGTCAAGTCAACTTTTTCTTCCACGAGTTCTGGATCATTGTTAAATTCTTGATACTTTGTGGTGGGTTTAGAAAATTCAGAAATTTCTGGATCTTCTTCAAATTCGAAAGGATCAATTTTTGCCAAAGATTTTTCCAGTTGAATTTTTTCCTTAGCTGCTTCTTCCGCCGCTTTTTCTTCGTTACATAATACTTGTAATTCGTTATCCAAATTGGTTATTATATCTTCGTTGTCATCTAATTGAATATGTCGTTCTGGATCGGATACCATGTCTGTATTTTGAATTAAATCTGATATAATAACTTCAACTTCTTCATTTTTAATTTCAGGCAAAGGATCTTCAGAAGAAAGCATTGAACTTTCCAAATCGTCCACTTTAATATTTGGTAATGAATCAACTGCATCTTGTAACATGTCATTTGTTATGGAATCTGAAGACACTGAATCAATCGCAATTGATTCTTGAGAGATTGCATTGTTAACAAGCTGTTGTATATTTGAGGAAACAACATTTAAATCTGATGCTGAATTCAATAAATTGGCAATTGCCGAGTTATTATTTATTGGAGATTTTTGACTTGTGATAGCAGAGTGCAAAATGGATGAAGTAACAACACCTTGAACTTGTGATGGTGACTTTAACAAACTTGTCAGTAAAGGTGAAAGTGCAGGCTTGGCAGTATCTGTTGTTTGCAGGTGTTGATTATCTTCGGTAACTTCCACATCCATTACCGAGTCAACACTATCTGAAGGTTTTCGTTTTTGAGGCGAGTTAAACTGCAACTTACCAAACGGACGCCAAGCACGTTCAATTTCTTGTTTGCGCTGCTCTCGTTCTTTAAGCCACTGTGCATGCCGAATATTTTCGTCTTCTTTTTGTTTTTCTTCATCATCAATTGCTCTACACCACTTATCCAACAACTCCTCGCTAACAGTACCTGATTGCAACATAGCCATTTCATCCTGCAATTTCATGTATTCTAATTTTTCATCCAACAGTAATTTTTCAAGCTCCATGACTCTTTCTTGTGTCAATTTTTTTAAGATACATTCAATAGGCGTCTCAACTGTAGTTTCCAAACCAGACATCCGTTTTTTTCTCTTTGGTATATCCACATTTTCAAGTAACGAACCGTACTGAGAAGCACAATTCTTTTGATGGAACCAATCCGCAGGTCGATTGGGTTCGCCAAACGGTTTGAGCATACGACTTACAGACATCCAATTCTGATCCCCACTTTTTGCGACTGCAAAAGCTAAACACAACTGTTCACGTGTAGACCACTTGTCAAGTGGTTCTCTTTTAATTTGTAGACGCTCTTGGATTGAACTCATTTTTAAGTTATAAAAATCTAAAATTAAAAAATACATCAAATTATTGTAAGAGGAAATATATAAAATAATATTACGTATCACTGCAGAATTAATACAATTAATTAATACTCGAATAGAATATTGGTAAATTTGATGCCGGTATTCATGCAAACAAAAACCAATGCAAACAGGAAATCATCAAATTTATTTTGTATGCAAATTATGATTAAACTATAGAAAAACTTTCAACGCCTGCTCGATAAAATTAACATTAATTTTTGAATTTTTGAAAAAAATGCGACAGTTTGATCTGTTTTTAAGTTGTATCTGAAACTGTCAAATATCAAAACACTGGAAGTCTGGAAACAAAACAACAATATACAAGGTGAGTACAAAGTTTGGTATTGTATTTGGTTTGGTACAAGTATCATCAACCATTTCGATGTCATCAAATCAATTTTATTTTAATTATTTAATTTTTTTAACTAAAATAGAGTAAAAATTCTAATCTTTAAAAAAAATCTAAAAGAATCTAAAAAGTTTAAAAAGTAATAATATAGCTCACAATGTCACAATCAGTCAAATAAACATTCAACCTCGAAATAAAAGATAATTTGATATATAAACTTGTATAAATCTTTGTTTTGACATTTTATAAGTTAACTCAAAAGTCCCCATAAAATTTCGTGACCGTGTCTCAAAATATTCAAGGTCAAGGACAGTTTGAGTTATTAGAAAAATTGTACAGCATAAAAATAAAATTCTCTACAAAGGACCCCGCTACGGCCTTATGGGTTTTGGGTCCCAGTCAAATTTAACCAAAATGTAGGATATTGTGGTTCATAACATGCTGATAAAAAGTGTCAATGGGCACAAAGCCAAAAAATGGACAATTTCCGAGATATACGGCATTACAGAGTTAGTCCAGTCATTCTACGAAAGACACAATGATAAAGTCAAAATAGATACTATCCGGAAACAAAAAATAGGGCTGTATAGATGAAGAAATTCTAAAGAAGATAACGTTTTTTGCATCACTCTAACCTAAAAAATTGAACAAAGTCGAAAAAGCGGTTTCTTGCGATTTAAGAAAAAAAACAAAAACGGAAATTTTTGACGGAATTTTTCGTTTTTCTCAGAAAATAAATAATGAATCTTCACTTTAACTTTCTACAACTTATTTTCTATAACTTTTTCATTCAACTTTTTTTATTGTAAAAAAATTCGTTTTTTTTAAATTGCAAAAACCCGCTTTTTCGAATTTGCTTAATTTTTAGGTTATGTAATACACTAGCTAGAGCAATGCAAAAAACGCTATCTTTTTTAGAATTTCTTCATCTACACAGCCCTAGTTTTTGTTTCCGGGTAGTATCAATTTTGACTTTATCATTGTGTCTTTCGTAGAATGACTGGACTAACTCTGTAATGCCTTATATCTCGAAAACTGTCCATTTTTTGGCTTTGTGCCCATTGACACTTTTTATCAGCATGTTATGAACTACAATATCCTACATTTTGGTTAAATTTGACTGAGACCCAAAACCCATAAGGCCGTAGCGGGGTCCTTTGGTTTTAAATGGTTTTAAACAATATTTTTGTAGACCACCGCTTGCCTACCGCTGGGTCATACGACTGAAGATCCATTACAGGATTGAGCACTTGATTGATCGTGATTGAGCCATTCAGCGGTTTGAGACTGCTGATTCGACTATTTTGTTCATGTCAGAAAGTTCCTGATTTGAGGTTAAGTTGTTAGAAAACATTTCGATATTGACCAAATCTGCCCAAAGAAACCAAAATTGACTGCTAGCATAAGTAATTTTAGCTTATAATAGGAATTCGTTATTTTAATAAATACATTTTAAATCGGTCACTATACTCATCCACAATTTAACTTGGCCGCAGTAACATAAATTTAAATAAAAAATATATTAATACATTATTTTCAACACGATACCAGGTAAACAATTGTTTTTCTGGACAATTCTAAACTTTTTCTCATTTTTGATATTTATAGATACTTAATTTCAAATGTTTTTATACAAATTTGATAAGGAATTTAATTATGTGGTATTTCCTAATGGATTACAAAAGTATAAATCACAAAAGCCGGTGGACGATGGTGTACAGATAAACGCAGCCAAGGTTCAGACCGTAGAACGAGAGGGTGTTTTTTGGTTGAGATTTATAACAATATTTTGGAATGCACGAGTATTAAAAACAGCAGTAAAATTTGGATTGGCTGCTTTAATTATGAATCGATACGAACGTATAGGTTTTGCAATTTTAATGTTGTGCATAGCATTGTAATTAAAAAACAAGATGAAGGAGTATACAAGGATTATAATAAGCATAACTATTAATTAAATGTGTTTAGATTTTATGTACGAGTATATCTATATTTTAAATTAAGTATTTATGATTATTTAATAAGTTGATTTTAATATTGTATTATATTTTATACATTTTTTCATTGATGAAAAATGAGAACCTAGAAAGGTGTCAATAAATTTAAATGCTTACAATGCATCGATTATTATTTATTAAGGAGCGGATAAAAAGGCATTAAAAAATGGGAATCAGATAAAAACAGGCACAAAATGTATCAAAAAAAATTTGATACACCTTACTTTTTCAATAACATTTAAAACAACAACTAAAACGTTTAATCCAACATTTAATACTAATACCCAGTGGCGGATTTAGCACTTATGAGGCCCCAGGCGCAATTCAATTTTGAGGCCCCCCTTTTCAATATTTGCATTACTCATTTATATTACATTTTACAGTAATGATTTTCAACTTCCGGCACACAGAGGGGGGATTTAGCGCCGCAGACGATTTTTTTGAAAATACTACCTAATTTATATGGGAATATTTCACCTGAGATCTTGTTTTAATACCCAAACTACATTATGGAACTTTTTCATCAAATCCATCAATTTTTCACTTATTTAACTAGAAATTTCTGATGGACATTTGAAAGTTGTTTTTTTAAGTATTTTATCAAATTAACATTGAAAATTCTTGTACCAATAAGTTCCAATTTTTGTAATTAATACAACCTAAAGGACGCTCTAGACGATCAATCTTTTGATCAAAAGATTGAGTCAATCGATTGTATCAAACGTGATTGATCGTTTAGAAACCTACTTGACGCTTGAAGCAACCATTGACGGTGATTGATAAAAAGTTTGAATAACTCAAGCGTTTGAAAAGGGCGCTTGATCGTCTAGAGCAATTTTACAAAAAATATAGGATACAATAAAGTACTAAAAAACATTTCTACTATTTTAAGTGGTCAATATGTTCCTAGTTTCAACATGAATCCACTGATTAGGGGTTTTGATCAAAAGACTGATAGGCTGATTGAAGCGCGCGTCAAGCGATTGACTCAATCGTTTGATAAAACAGGTTGATCGTCTAGGGCTTTTTTAAACATCAGCAAACCTTAAAATATATCCAAGCAGTTGTTATATTTTATATTGATTAATTTTCAATGTTATTTCCTGATGTCTCATTTTTTTAATAATTAAATAAAATAATTTTTTTTTATTTTGAAAACTGAATTTTGAGGCCCCCTTGATTTATAAGACCTGAAGCACCTATTTGGAAATCCGCCACTGACAGGAAATTCAAAAATGTTTGAATTCCACCACTGCCTTTCAATAATACTGTGTAGGCACTGCAGGGTTGCCACAGATACATTTTTTTTACTTGGTAGAACAAGGTGGAACTCGGATGACCGCAGTTCTAAGGCTTCTATACAGCTATCTTTCTAGTTTAAATGTAAAGAAAACCTTGACTAAAATTCCAAAGCTGTCAAGAAGGAGATTTTTTGTTGCCAATGTCACTAGTCTTTCTGTAGTATGGAGTATTATTGGACAGCAAATAAAACTTTATTACTTTATTCATACAAAAAAATAATTAAATACAATTATTTTATTTTGAGAGCTGAATTTTGAGGCCCTTTGGATTTTGGAGGCCCGAAGCGCGCGCTTCCTGCGCCTAATGGGAAATCCGCCACTGCTAATACCTAACTAAACTTAATTAAAAATTATTTGTGAAAACAGTTAACGATTAAATATTGCTCTGTGTTCTACAGTAAAATTCTACCTTTGGTCACTTAAAATTTGTCATTCACATTTTTTATGGGAGCTTTTTTAAATTTGGCTATAATAGCTGGATTCATTTGGAAATCAGGAACATTGCCTCCAATCAAAATAATGCTGATTTTATTTAGAATTGGAAATCCCTCGTTTTTTGGAGCAAACGTTTTCTGATTTCAATTTTACTACTTGGCTAATTTGCCCCGGTACTTCAGCAATGGCATTCTTAAAATCATCCTTTCATCGGTAAACTAATAAGCAAAATTAACAAAATGCTGAAGTTGCACAATATCGTGATTTTCTGTTGTGATTCAAGTCAACTTTAATAAATTGATTATTTTTGTCGGTTTAGAAATCAAATTTTTAATTTCCCAGAGTAGGTATGTTAAAAAGAAGTTTTTCAAGGCACGCTGAAAATTAGACAAAAAGGCACAATATAGCAAAAAAAGGTGTAAAAAACTTAGTGCCAAATGATCACATTTTTCATAAATCGTGCACATCATTTTAAGAATATTATAAATAGTCATAATGCACTAAAATCCGCTCTTTATTTATTATATTTGTTACGGCCAATTTTGCAAAGGTAGTAAAACTAATAAAGCAATTTTCTAATGCTCTGCGTTTCAAAGTTACTTTCTTATCAATTCTGTGTTTGTAGAACTCCAAATTCTTCTAACAAAAATTACCTGCGCGCACTGCACTCTATTTTTATAATTTTGCAGAGATCCGATTCACAAAAGCAAATTTTCAAAAATGGGGTGTACATTTTTGTGTATTATGTAACATTTAACCCTTTTATTTGAATTCTGATTTTTGTTATAGACAGGAGCAGGTAAATGTCGCTGAGCCCCCTCCCCCCCAAATTGAATTTTTAGGTAAAATTTGCGTCAAACGTTTCAGTATCAATGAGCTTCTAATATTTTCGTTTGAGCCTCAACCGTCGCGGAGTTATTCGCGAAATTCTTGAGGGGGCTGCAGACATGCTAGCCCCCTTCCCCCAAGTGAAATTTTGGGGTAAAAATGGTGTCAAACGTTTGAGCATCAATGAGATTCTAAATTTTTCGTTTGAGCCTTAACCGTCGCGGAGTTATTCGCGAAATTCTTGGGGGGCCTGTAGACACGTTTTTCTATTTTTGTTCTTATTTCGAATTTTTTTGTGAAATTGATGTCTATCGATAAAGATTCGTTTGAGCTTGAATGAGCTTTCATTCCCATCATTTTAATTTCATTTTCTGCAAAGTTACGAGCATTTCAAATTTCGAGACTCCGGGCAAGTACCGTACTAACATTTTCTATTTTAATTCTATTTTATCGGATTAAAATTTTTGATCCGATTAAAATAACTTAATCCTGCTTAATTATCATCATCATTTTGATGGAATAATACGGAAGGTGTAATTTTAGAAATGAATATGTTTAATAGAATATCGTGAACTATACCGAGTTTCCCAAATTTAAAATTTTTCCCAATTTCAATTCAACAACATAATTGACACATTTTAATTTTATTGAAAGATTTAAAAAAAATTTTAAAAATGATATAAACTAAAAAGGTTAAAATGACATTTTACTCTAAAAAAACTTTTTTCTATTTTGCGTCTAAAACAAAGTCATTTCGATACGCAATTGCATGTCGAAATGGACCCTATTATGAAACGCAATTTTTTGTTTTATGAGGTTGATGACAGAAACGTCATTGAAAATTAAAACAAATAATGTTATTTTAAATCAAATTAAAAATCTCCAAATTTGTGTTAAACATTTTAATTTACTGTAAATTAGAGGCAATAATAAAGTAAATTCTTAACTGCAAGTATAATTTTGTTTATTTAAACATTTGCGCGATGTCTTAACCTGTAAATTTTTGACACAAAGTTTCAAAGTTTTCAAATTTGTTTCAAATGTCAATTGTGTTACCAATCAACTTAAAAATAAAACAAAATTTCAAATTGACTGTAATAATACAATAGTATATTAAACAACGAGTTTTATAATCGAAGTTTTTATTGCACGAAATCTGTTTAGAAAACGAGCCGCGAAGCGGGGAGTTTTCTAAAAGATAAGTGCAATAAAAATGATTATAAAACGAGTTTTTTATACAATTTTTTCTATTTTGCACTTTTTTATGGTTTAAAATTAAAAAAATGTGTTTGTAATTATTATAGTTCATTTGAAATTTTGTTTATTTTTAAGTTGATTGGTAACACATTTGACATTTGAAACAAATTTGAAAATTTTGAAACTTTGTGTCAAAAATTTACAGGTTAAAACATCGCACAAAAGTTTAAATAAAGGAAATTATACTTGCAGTTAAGAATTTTCTTTATTATTGTCTCTAATTTACAGTTAAGTAAAATGTTTAACCCAAATTTGAAGATTTTTAATTTCATTTAAAATGACATGTTGCTTTAATTTTCAATGACGTTTCTGTCGCAAATTTCATAAAACAAAAAATTGCGTTTCATAATAAGGTCCATTTCGATACGCGATTGCGTATCGAAATGACTTTGTTTTAGACGCAAAATAGAAAAACACATTTTTTTAATTTTAAATTATAAAAAATGCAAAATAGAAAAAATTGTATAAAAAACTCGTTTCATAATCATTTTTATTGCACTTATCTTTTAGAAAACTCCCCGCTTCGCGGCTCGTTTCCTAAACAGATATCGTGCAATAAAAACTTTGATTATAAAACTCGTTGTTTAATATACTATTAAGGCCCGGAATCAAGCGCAACTTTTAATATTCTGAAAATTTATGAATATACTAGTACTAGACACATCGAATTTTTTAGAAAAATTTTTGTTAAACGTTTGAACATCAATGAGTTTCCAATATTTCAGTTTGAGCCTCAACCTTCAGGGAGTAATTTGCAAAAACTTTGGAGCGGGGAGGGAGAGGTTGTTAACAAGTTTATTTTTTATCCCATCTTAAAGTAGAATTAATTTTGTTAAATTGGTGGCAAAACGACGCTTGAAGCTTTTCTTCTTCTTAAGGTGCCGTCAGTAAGGTATACCTTACTGGGGTATACCCCATTTAAAACGTGAAGTGGTGCAATGCATCAGGTGCCAGCGATACGGACACATTAAGGCCTACTGCTTCAGAAAGCCCAGATGTGTTAAATGTGGAAAAGAACACTGGTCCAAGGAATGCGCAACCGAAAAGCTACTGAAAAAAGATTTAATTTGTGCGTTATGTCAAGGAAATCACCCAGCTAATTACAAAGAATGCACCGTATACAAGGAAATTCAAAAACAAAAATTTCTACCCCACTAAGTAAGACCTAAACAGCTACCACGTACTATCGAGGCAACTGCTCTATCACCACCCCCATCACTAAATGATGCAGACTTTCCCCCTATAAGATATCGACAACCGCAAACACAGGAGCACTTAAGAAAAATATGCCCCTCACATGAACCAAACAAATTATCAAATAACAATACAAATTTTGCAAACGCGGTGAGAGGCTTTGAACAACATAATCAAAATTTCGCAAACACACATTCGTACCAAGAAAATCGTGGCGAAAATGTAACAATAATAATGCTAACAAAGATGATGCATCGTATGGATGAAAATATGAAGAGAATCGATTTTCTTCTTCTACCTCAGTTCTCTACTGGGCTATCAATAAAGGAAATTGCGGACACCTGTCGACTGGACAGCCAACATACTGGCCCACCGATAGAAATAAATTACCTGATTTTATCGATTTCTGTGTCATTAAGGATATTTCAAATCAACATCTGCATGCTAAAACTTGGCTGGACTTATCCTCGCACCACTCTCCAATTATAGTGACAATACACTCGAAGGTACTCCAAAGACAAAGTCAGCCACACCTGCACATAATAGAGTGGAAACGAGTGGAAAGTAACATAGATTTCCAAATCATATTTTCAAGGACTGCATTCAGGGCAAAGTTTTTCGTGGTAATGATTTATACAGGGTGAAGAATCAAACATCTAAAACACAACGTCTCATCTGCTAAAAGCAGATGAAAAAAATGGCGGTGCTGTAAGAAAGGCTATTCGGTGGATTTTTTTTAATGAGGGAGGGACCCTTAAAAAATAGATTTACCTGTCGAGCTTAGGTTAATGTTAGGAAACAATTTATTTTTTATTAGTCAAGTTTAGGTTAGTGTTACAAAACGATTTTTTTAGAGCAAACCATTGAAGAAATATCCACGGGTTGAGCTTAGGTTAGTGTTAGGAATAATTTTTTTTGTTAATATTACTAAAAAATGCCACCGGCTACTTTTAATGAGTCTAATGAGGATAATTTTAATAAAACGTCTCAGAGATCCCTTTTAACCAAACTAGGTCACGTAAGCTTAACAAATACGTTACAGTAGCTGACGTCCCACGCAAAACAACGATTTTAAAAATAAGTAAAAAATTATTACTGAACTACTGCAAAAATTTAATATACTCTTAAAATATCGCGGTTGGAATTTATAAAACCTATCTTATTTTACAGGTGCCCTTCATTTTAAGAAAGGTGTTTTTTAAATAAAACTTTATGTATTTATTAATTTTGTTAAATTAAGATATGTATGCGTAAAAAGTGAAACTTTTTTTTTAAATAAGTTTTTGTTATGGTTTTAAAAAAAAACATACTTTTTTTAAATGTCGCGTAATAATGTTCTTCGTATGTAATCTTCCCTAATACCGTACCAACATTAGGGCAGTTTATATACGCGATTAGTATTGCTGTTTTTGGTCGGAGGGCAGTTTACAACTTTAAATTTTTACCTGTTTCATGAATTGGGGCAGTTTACAGTCACCCATTTTTGAAGACGCTTTAAAAAAAGATGATTTGCGGTGGGTAAGCTAACTGGGGACAGGATTGACCTAAACAAAAAACTTTTTAACAAAAAATTAAACCGACCTCAAAAAGGAAACTAAAAAGCATAAAATAAATATATTACATTTTGAGTCTTAATAAGTAATGTAAGTAACTAAGTTTGAGTCGGTGCAGAATGGGTGACTTTTGTTTTAATAATTTTTTTAAAGTAATTTAGTAATCGTTGATTTTTTGCACCGACTCAAAATTAGTTACTTACATTACTTATTAAGACTCAAAATGTAATATATTTATTTTATGCTTTTTAGTTTCCTTTTTGAGGTCGGTTTAATTTTTTGTTAAAAAGTTTTTTATTTTTTAATTTTTAGTGATTAAAATCTACTAATTACTACCTTAATTAATTAATTAATTAATTTGCTCGATATAAAGTTTTTCTCCACCCCAACTTTCAACAGAATAGGTTGACAAGTAAAAAATCAATAAATGAAAAACAATCATTCCCTATTTTCTACCCTTACGGGTGCAATTTTCCCTTATTTTTTACCCTTACGAATGGAATTTTTTTGTGAAAATTAAATGGGACCACCATGGAGGTATACTCTATCGAATAAAAAAAAATTCATCAAAATCGGATTACTCTGTAAAAAGTTATGCCCGAACATACATAAGAAAAAAAAAAAAAAAAAAAAACATACAAACAGACGAATTGAGACTCTCCTCCTTTTTTTGAAGTCGGTTTAAAAATAAATAAAAAAAAATTAGTTAATATATTAGTTTATCTCCAGACTGAACGAATCCATTTTAAAAAATATGAAAATTTTCATTTTTCGGGTGGCGTTGAAATAAAAGTGACGATTTTTACCCAAAAAATTGGTCTATAATTACTTGTAAAAAAATTGGAGATGTGGCCATTACATGACTTTACCATACATTACTTATGGTACGATATTATGTTTTGCACACTACTTTAATACAGTTTACAAAAAAGTGCGATTTTCGATTTTAGCCGCTCTCTATGATTCGGCGCCCATGTGCAGTTTGCACAGTATACCTACCCATGATCATTACATTACAAACAAAAAATAAAAATTAAAAAAAAATGGAATCTCGTTAATGCGCGTCACTAATTTACTCCCAATCTCACGTTTCCGTGGACCGATTTTAACTAAAATCTAATCAAATCTAAGTTTCAATATAAAAGTACTAAATATAAAATTTGGTTGAGAAATTGCTATTAGTTTGGGCGCTAGAGCGCACACAAAATTAAGTGACATACAGACACACAGACATTTCTTGATGTTGGGTCTCTTTCAACTCGTTTGACCTCAAGAACTGTAAATCCGTGAAAATCTAAAAATTTTTTGTTTTTACATAACTTTCCCATTAGGTATGGTAAAGTAAAATGATAGAAATGAAAAAGAAGTAATCGTTCAGTCTCAAGTATTATTTATATTTAAGACGTGTGTAAAATTTCATCATGATTGGTTAATTAGTTTTTGAGTTATCTTACGCACGGACTTCTAAAATGTAGTTTTTAGTTAAATGCGTCCGAAGTTTTCCGTTTGATATAAGTTTCACTTATATCGTCATCAGCATATATAAAATATATAAAAAATGACCAGCAGTCTGGCATAAATCAAACACGGATAGACTAGAGCGGGAAACCGCGGTTCTAATCCTGGTTGCGTCAGATTTGTGCTGAGATCTAAAAAGTTCAAACTTGATCTGCGGACTACTCGCCAACCCACCTGCCCAGCGTGGTGAGTTATGAGTAAAATCCCCTCTACCCCCACTGGGGGGTGTTTAAAAGGGGAGGCTTAGCGTTCAGCAGTGAACGAAAACGGCTTATGAAGAAGAAGAAAATATATATTGTCATGTTTTGAACCTCCTCGTATGAGATCATAAGAGGGATGAATGGAAATTTGCTAAAAATCTAGCTCTACCCTGAGAATTATGTCCCAACAGGTGGATCTTTGTTATTTGTTGTAATTTAAATTTCTGCTATTGTTTTGTCTGACGATGAAGATGCAATGAATCAGTCATCGGAATTCCATAATGTTGTCATTATTTTGCCTCTTGAAAGTCATTTGTAGGGATGAGAATTGAATCTTTTCAGCTGAACAGCTTGGTTCATGGAAGCAATTTCTATAGGCATACGGAATAATTTTAGTTGTTAATTTATACAGTTTGATTTTTGAAAATTTTATTTATGTGAAGCGTGTTGTTATACCTATCTGTAAGTTAAATTGTAAATAGTTGAATTGTTGGAGGTGGAACAGAGACCTGCGCACCGCGCAACAATGAAATTTTGAAGAGAATTACAACGTCGGGGCGGAAGTGAATTTTGAAAAAGGAGTCGAGCGAGCACAAAACGGCTCAAAAGTGGCTTTTGAGTGCTCGCGCCTGTAGGTGTAACACGTATCTTATTTGAAAAGGCGATATAAATGAGAATCAAAGTGTTTAATTACTGAAAATAAGTTTCCTAATTGTGATTATTTTACCTGCGTGAAAATCGAAACCGTGGATGTGGAATTTAGAAAAGCCAAGCGGTATTTTTTAACAAGGCGGTTAGAAAATTTTGTATATGACTTAGAGCGATTCAACGTTGGAACGCCATGGTGCCTCGTTGTAGATGGTAAAATTTTTAAACTTTATTTTCGATTATTTTCTTAAATTGCATCGGAATATTTCTCTAAGTTTTGAAATCCAAATTTACGTCTTTGTAATTCGTAATTGCTATAAGAATTACAGAACTTTGAATTTATGCGTGCATCTGCCTGTGATTGAATTCGTTGACCACACGACGAACACATTTGATGCATAGTGGACAATTTCAGTTATAACAACGAATGTGCGATTATTTTATGTTGAATTTTGAATTGAATTTTGTAAATAATTTATGTTTCGTCCGATAACTGTGAAAGTGCAGGATAGTTTTGGTTTAATTAAATGTCACTTCCACGGTTACTTGACCTATAGGAATTTTGACTGTAGTCATTATAGGCTTCAGAGAAGGTCTAATCTTTTTGTTTTAACTATTTATGGGATGACTGATTTATTCGTCGAATTACACTTTGTTTGCTATTATGTCATAAGAATTTTATTTTTCCACCACATGATAAGGATCCATCATTGGGACATATTACTCCATCAACTGAGCTAGCGGGTAATTTTTCATTTTTTTGTAGAGGTATGAAAGAAACCTTGGCGGAAAATTTTCAGTTTCCCGCAAAACCTTTCATATCATTGCAATATACATATATCTCTGAAAAACAAATTGTTGTAATTGAAAGGAAAAAGAACCAATCTAAATTTAATTTTTCGAAGGTATGGAGACAGGTCGAATGGTGCAAAGAATACCCTTTGGCAAGTTAGTGAGAGAAAAACCGTGGTTCAGGTCCTGCATGACCATGGTCATGCTGAATACAAGGCAAAGAGAAGCCATTATCATATTTGGAATGGCTTGGTTTTTTCACAAACCATCGGCTCTTGAGAATCCTTTAAATAAATCTAAGCAATATTAAAAGTTGAAAATGTTATATGTAGGTACCTACCTATTGCATGGCATTATGCATCACAATTTTTGTTTCTATCCCAAATATTTAAAAATAAAAAAGAAATTAACTGTAAAAATGCAGCTTTATTCATTATTATAAACCAAATTATAACAACAGTCAAAACACTTAAATAATTTATTCTAACAGTTGACCAAGAGAATATAGCTATGCGCAATTTAAAAGAGGCACTTTTCTACAATTATTTACATGTTTTAAAAGAATGATAAGTATGAAAATTAGTGTGATGCGCTGCTCGTAATTTGGAATGCCAAATTTTAATACGTATGCCGCTTACTCTTTCTTATTGAAAATCATATTTCTTTTCCGAATGTATCACAACATAAGCAGCACGGTATTATACCGTGGCATTGCAAAATATGGCTTTATGAATTATTCGTCTTAAAATGTAAAATATGAGGCATTAGTGAAATTGAAAATTTAATTTAAAAAATGGAATTAACAATTGCGTTTGTTGTTTTTTTTTGATAACATCACTTCCAAATTTTTTCTCTAAAGGTTGATAACAGCATGAGCACTTTTGGTAAAATATTATGTAAATTCATTTAGCTCAGCGGTATAGTAGTAGTAGGTAGTAGTAATAGTAATAATTATAATGTTTCTACATAATTTAATAACGTTTCAACTAAAATTTTATCTATTAATCTACCTACTTTTTTTATGTAACAAAGCATAATATATTTTAATTCATCAGTCTAGGCTAGAGTTTCTTTATGGCAAGAATTAGTTGAACTAAGTTTTAACATAATTTATGATATAATTGATATTGTTTATATTTACTACTTATAATTAGTTTTTTTTTCTTTCTATTGTTAATTATTGTTACCATGTGAATATAAGTACATATCTCTAGTATGGTAGAAGATACAACAAAAATATTGTTCGTTTCGAATTTGGTTCTGTGTTATCCAATAAAAGTAATTTATTAATTATTGTATGGAATAACTTAAAAAATTGGAATTTAAAAACTAATATTTTCGTTATACTATACACAACAATTATTATTCTAGATATAAATAAATTATAATGTGTTAAAAAAGCACCTATAAAATGAGTGCGCTAATAACAACTTTTGAAAATATTTTTTGATAATATTCCAATATTCTAAGTTATAGCGAACATTTTTGAATAGTTAATTTTTTAATCGTTTATTTTAATTGTTTGTTTTAAACGTTCTGCCTTGGTTTCGATAATAATTTATTGTTATATTATATTTATTTATTATTGCCTATATTTTTATGTAGTATCGTTTAATAATTATTTTTTTTCTTATTCAATATGTACTTTTTTATTCACAGTAGTAACACAACTAAAGTTACACGTTTATATTGATATCAGTCAACTACACTTAAAATTACTGTACATTTTTAAAAACTAAATATCACTAGATATTCAATAATATTCAATTTTGATATTTCAGGTAGTATTCTAGTTTGAAATTTTCGTGGGTAAAAATTTAGTTTTTCTGGAAATAAACGTTATTTTTATTGCGAATTGTAATTTTTGATTTGAACAGGCAATTAATGGTAATCGTTTCGGATGGATAATAATATATGTAGGTACTTAAGTAGATATCGTCTTACAGAGAAAATTTTGCAAGCACATTGCATGAGTTTCGATTTACTTAAACAGTAAAACAAAAAAAAATAAATAAAAAAATGTGATCAATAATAATAAATATTTAACTATAACATTCTAAAATTGTTTCAAATTTAAACTCCCCAGTAGGTAATGAAAAACACATTCATTTAATAAGATCACAGCTAACAATATCTGGAGTTTTTCTCATATCGTTTTACAATTAACTGACTAGGACCTAGCCATACCGACTTACATATTTACATAATGTACAAAAGATATCGTTAAATCATGTTCAAGTTTAGTTTTTTATTTTAAATACAAAAATGTATAGTATAAATAATTGAAAAGACACGCCGTAATTTTTCCGTCATCCGATATATCAATAAATAAACTACAAGTACTATCAAATAATAAATAGAAAAGTATTAAAGTAGTATTTATACATTGTTACATCAAACATGAAAATAATTAATTAAAAAATAAATAATTAAATGGCAAGGAGATGATGAACATAAACAAAACTATTTGGCTAGTTCCATAGTTAACAACGGTAAGAAAAGTTTATTTCCTATTTATTTTCTGATTCACTTTAGGCCTATTATGTGTTGGAACTACTTGACTATTAAGTTTCATGTTTTATTATTGAAATACTAACTTACTGAAATTTTTGTCAGGTGTAATTTATTTTTGTGCTAATGTAGACCTGATTTTTGATTAAATTTTTACATTCGCCCGTAATTTATTAAAATGTCCCAATTATTCTTTATTTATATTACTTAAACCAATTGTACGTATCACACTTTTTAATATTTAATACAACTTAAGAGTAAATTTATTTTCTGTAAAATTTGTATATCTAAAATAGCTATACAAAAATAGAGTAGAAATAAAAATTTGTTATTGCACAAATTCACAACTTTGTACCTATCAAAAATCATCATCCTTATCACTAACCAGCACGGTCGTCCTACATATTTATAAAATTAAGTAAAATAAATTCACAACAGAAATTTGAAATAAAGTTATCATTTTGATACGGTTGCATATTCTTTCAGGCTTTGAAGTATTTAAAAATAATTTTTATTATAGAAAAATATACAACCACATATCAAAGCGTCAGACTCGATATTAAGAGATCGAAAATTTGATAATCTGCAATTATGATGAGATGAAAATATAAATCGCGCATACCTACTAATTGACTAATACCTGTATAACATCGTCGTCGTCGTCGTCTTCGTCATACACACAAAATATAATTTTTTTTAAATCGTTTAAATTTGAATCAAAAATCAGGGCTTTATTAATTGTAATTAGATAACTAATTGAGCACCTAATATTTCAAGCTAACTTAACGTAATTTATAATATTGCACATTTTCTAGCGTAGTGTCTTTTGCACATATTGCTTGTAGTTGAAATACAGAAAGCATCACGCACTAGCACCCCAGTTTTCGTATCAGTCTGCAGTTGATAGTAATCTGTGCTAACTGTCAGCAGTAAGCACTGTAAGAATTAGCAGTTGGCACAGATAATTGGTAAGCACAGAGCACTAGTGCGTGGAGTGGCGTCATTGAAAAGTCGATTCTTTATGAAATGTGTCTGATTTGTGGAAGGATGGTCGACCGTTGTTATCACTGCTTCGCTGTAAAGGAATATCTTGTGACGCAAAATTATTTTCCGACTTAGGCCTCGGAAGATTTAATCTTTTTAATGTCCTTCCTAGTTCTTGTAAACTACGATCGCTAGCGTTTAGCCTAGACATCGAATCGTCGGACCTATTACCGTGATCCGCTTCTGCAGCTAATGCATTCACCACCGCGTTGATGGTTTTACTTTCGCTGCCTAAGTCTTCTTCCTTATGTCCTACTAAATTAGGATTTTTACCAATTTTATTTAACCTGTAATACAAATTAAGTTAATTTCTTATAGTTTCAATAGTTGGTGCTCTAAATGCAACACAATGTTAAAACAAAAGCCCCAACCAAATTAGACTATTACTAAGCAAACTGTAAATTATTGAAAAACATTGAATTATTTACAAATGTGTGTGTACCTACAAGTATTGTGTGTTTTATTGAATAAATTCATTTGCATCGCTTTTTAATAAGATGTGGTGTTCATGATTTTCCAATTTTATGCAAAATAAATTTTTGTGCAATGCTTTTTTTTATAAATTTTCAAGATATTATACACTAACTTCGAATTTCTCAAATTTAAAGATTGGCCAAAACAATTTCAAAAATTAACCCAAGTCAATTAAACACAGTAATTTCTTATATTTAACCAATTAAAGTTTTTAGAAGACTTCGATTTTTCTAATTTTCTCCGTGAAATTTGGTCACAACTAATATAAGTAATGGATGATATTTGTGCATGGTGATTCTAAAATTAGCTAGCCATTTCTAAAGTTGATTGAAGAAATATTCAATCAATTGTTTAGGTGGAAATATTTCAGCATATTTTCAAAAAGGAAGGCAATTTTAAATAAATGATGAAAATTTCAAATTAATATTTTCAATAATCACATCAATTTATGTTAAAAAAACTTGCGATAACTTCTTGATTTTATACATCTAAAATGTTTATTCAAAATTATTTTAACTGTAGTTAGTGCAACTTAAACGAGGTAGTACCACGGTTCCGGAAAATATTTTGTTAAAGTGTTTTCTGTACCAAGAGTCAAAGAAAATATGAAAAAAATTCATAACATCGAGAATTTTAATAAATCAAAGTTCGTTATTTCAAAGTTGAACTTCGAAAAAAGTCAAAGATTAAATTGATTTTATAATTAAAATTTAATGATTCATAATGTGGAATATAAAATTATCAATAAATGTTATTATTATTATTATTATATTCCACCATGTTTTCAACTTTGCAGTGATAAATGAATATGTTTAAAGTTTGAGTAGGTTCATCAGCTGCATATTTAAAACGACAATTGAATCTCCTTTACCAGAAAACGTGAGAAATATGTTTACAGTATTTGTATGAAAAAGATCAAAAATCTGAAAATCAAAATGTGGACTTTGATAGCAAAGAACTGAAAAAGTTTCAATGAGTATTGATCGACATTTCATGTGGCTAAATAATTTATTTTTCTCATTTTCTTTATTGGTATTAAGAAGAATTACAAAGCGAAGAAAATCTCACAATAGAAATAATGTTTAATTGTTCTGTCTTAAACAATAAGCTTTCAGTTTTTACTATATTTATGTAGTTCTGCCCGAGATAGTTTAAACTAAAGTTGACAGAACTCAGATGGAATATAATTTTAATGTGTCGATTCTGGTCATTTCTTAAAATTTTAAAAAAAGTGTTTCAATTTAACATATCTACTATGACTCGATAAACTTAAATTTGAAGGGTCAAATTGAAAGGTGAACAACTTGACGCGATGCAATTACTTTGAATTTGAATGCAAATATCATTATTTAACTTGACAAATTAAATTAAAATTATATACAAAGGCACATAAATTATTTTTAAAGTTTTTAAATAATTACTCACTAAAATTATTAATTACAAATTGTAAATTTTGTTACGTAAACATCAAATCTAAATGCACAAATTATTCATTCAAACATTTAAATAAAACTTGAAGAACTTTAACATTAAATTTTGATCTGAATCGAAATTATTCTTAAAATCTTTAAGATTAGAGCCATTTAAGTCTTACCAGAATCAATGTTAATTGAGTTTTCTACAGTAGTAATTTTGATAGAATATATAAAATAAAGTAAAAAATATATTATGTAAAGTTTTTTTGATTTTGAAATTAGACGTTCCTACTGAAATATTTCAAAAGTAAAGTTAAATTGGAGTTGTTGTAAAAGGGAATTCTATAAAAAACCGAAAATTCTTATTGTATGCCTAAAAAATAATAACACTGGTAATCCTAATAAAATTGTTTTCATAAAATTTTTCTATTTTTGAAATTATTTTTATATAATTATTACATTGTTGTAGTTTTTTTATGAATTATGTTTCTTGTGATATTATGATGCAGGCAGGTTAAAGTAACTTTCACATAAAAGAATGTTTAGTATACATACAGGAAACTATTTTAAGCCTGAAGCTTCTAATAAGTCACCAGAAAACCCCTAGGTTTTGCCTATGTTGAAAAGACGATGACTACATCACTAATGAATGTACTTAATTCTCAGAATAACAAGGACACCAAAAATATTTTCAATTTTATTGAATTTTTAGAGTTCCTTCATTTTTAAATAATAATAATATAAAAATTGATTTCTCCTTACTTTACTTGAAATGGGAAAAGGAATTTAAATTATAAAAAAATAAAGAGGATTTATTCTTTTTACAAATCTAAGAATCGCATGTCTACACCTCAGCTACCACGAGATATTTTATAAATAATTTATATAGCTATTGCAAATAGTTTTTCCGGCACACATTTTATATTAATTAAATTAAAATTTGAGCCCGTAGTACGTGTAAAGGCAACTAATCAAATTTAACATGAAGGTAATTTGAGTTACTAAAATTTCATTTGGCGAAAGTTTCAAGTTACAATAAATTAAACAATCGCAGTATAACTTAAATTTTATCAGTAGGTAGTGTGTATATAACAATACCTCATTTTTAATTAGCAATTTAAGATTGTAAACAAAATTGTATTGTTGCTTAGTAACGCACGAGACCACGCAAAGTGTTCTTGCTTAATTAGAAGCAACAATTAATATAATATTATGTTTTTATGTAAAAGTTAAAATTATCGAATGAAGATTACGTTATATTTACCGACATAAATTGTGGTGTTTATACAAAGGCATCGTTGCATAGCATTGCACGAGAAAAGATATCAGTAAAAAACAAATCATGAGAACTTTATGAAATTTTTAAACTGTTAAATAATTTTATTGATAACTGAAAGAATTAGGGGAAAAAATTGGAAATATTTTGGATGTACCAGCTATTCTGAGCCATACGTAAGAACCAAACTGCTATTTTGAAGAATACTTATAGTTTATCATGTATATTTTTACTATGTGAAGTTTTACTTGTGCAATGATAATATAAGACTAAGTTAGTGTATAAGGAAGAAGTGTTACTACTCGCATAATAAGAAATACCACAACAAAAGTTTTTGAGTATATCAACCAATTAATATTTTTTTAAGTTTAAGTTTAATTGTTAGTATTTTATATAAGAACCATGGAGAAGTACAAAATAGATGTAAAAAACTATGCTGACTTATTGTCTTTCGCAAATGAAACAGTGTGGTGACGACTGGCAATTAATTTGATTTTTGAAGCAATTTGTTAGAAGAATACTCTAAGAACTTCCAGTTGTGGTATTTATTGCATTAACAGTGGTATACTATAGAGTCGCAAACAAATGATAGTTTTATAGTGGGAAAAAGTTTAAAAAAAAGAAAGGCAACACTGCACTAAAAATAATAGTTAAACTTAGATTACTGCTGCGCTGATTTATGTTAAACTGACAATTAATAAAATGAGAGCAAACATTAGAAAGCGATGAAACAAATATAATTCAATAAAACCTCTTAGGTTTCTTTATACCAACCAACGCACTGACCTCTCGGCGGCTACCGATTCCATTGTGCGGCGCATTAGTGGATACTGATCTAATACTGCATTGAAATGATCAACAGATAATGAAAATAAATTGCAGTAAGTTTCAGCACGGACGGATGCAACACGTCGTGCATTTGTTAATAAACAAATTTCCCCGAAATAAGAACCATCACTCAAACTCGTTGCAACATCACCATTTGCCATTACTATATCTACAATTCCTTCTTGAATGAAGTACATTTTCGAACCGATCGTTCCTTCCTTTATTATAATATCACCTAAAAGTATTTAAATATAAAAACGTACGTTATTACTATTAGCAAATGCAGAAAAATACCTGGCTGGAAGACTTCATATTTTAACTTAGTAACAACATCCGATACAAAGTTTGAATCGGCATTAGCAAAGAATGGAACAGAAGCTACCAACGATCTGCAATTATAATTAATAACATCTTCACGTAATTTTTCTGATAATTCTCCCAATATGCAATCTTCATCGAAAAATTTGCCTTGGTAGCGATGTTCAAAGTATTCTGTTATTCTTTGCCGCATTTCTCTTGGAAGTTTTCTATACGCCATGTATTCCTCCACTTGTTTCACCTAAACAAAACCCAACATAATTAACAAACTACGATTTATAGTATAGAAAAGTAGTTAAGACTGGAGCTTATGTTAAAATCACTATGTGTTAAAACTTAGGAAGCCACTCTAAATCTGACACGAGATTAAAATCTATTTGATGTTAGAATATACTTATTGAACAGTGTTTGTCCTAAATATTAAGTTTTGAAGTTTCAAACTTGGTTTAAATTTATTTAAAAGCTTTACCGTAAGTTTAGGTTCCAATTATACTAATGTAAGATTATCATAAACGTGAGTTGCACCGAAATTAACGATTTTGTTTTTATTACCATCAAATGCAATTAATCTACTTTTTACATAATCACGTAAGTTTTCAATTGAGAGAAAATAGTTTTATGGTGGATTTTATCAAATTTTCTTAATTAAGGTGACAAAATAAAAATCAATAGGACACATTAAATCTGCTCTTCTCAATTTCGTTTAGAAGCTTTACCTGTGCAAATGTTCTATACTTTTGAAAAATTGATAATGTCAAACATTACATAAAGTGAGTCATTTTCATAGCAGCGTGATATAAATGTAGTTCAATTATTATTAAAAAAATAATAATATTACGTTTTATTAAATTTTTGTACGAATACACCGACATAACTTTCTCAAGAATGCAGATTTGGATTCAGTTATTTCACAAAACATATGTTTGAAAGAATGAAATTTTAAAATGCTGCAGTTATGAAATAAAACGTTACCTTCTCTCGATATTGTCGTCTCGAGGAATCCAAACTTTGAATAAGATTTGTAGCGTGACCTAAGAACAAAGCGTAGCACGTTGCACCAGATATCATAGATAACATCGTGAGCCACATGTCGGTTAAAGATTGAGGTGGAAAACGGCCATAACCAATGCACAACATGTGGGACATTGCTTTAAAAAGTGCCCAGGAATATTGCTCCAACCAGAAGGCATGCTGGAAAAGTAAGCAAATAAATTTAGAAAAAAATAAACATTTTGACATATTTTTTCAAGGTTACTAACCTCTAACTCGTTTATGGCGACCCACGAATTAGAAGGAAACCCTTGAAGCATAGGAACCAGAAATTGTAAACAACCAGACCAATGACCGATGAGAAGCATCATGCAGATCAAGTTGAAAATTCGCATGAAAACACTTGCCATGTTCAGAAACTGAAAAATTCTGGCGTATTAGATAATCTTCGGTCAAACATCGATCTTCTATGTTCGCTTAAATTATGGTTAATTGACAACATTGTTTGAATATGTTTAAGTTAAACGAACATAATCAAGTGAGTGTTAGTTTTACAAATATATACGCAACGTTTCACATACGCTGAAACAAAATAAAATGTATCTATACTAAAATATAAAATGGTGTAATAATAACCAATGTATAAAAGAAGCTGTCAAAAATCTATCTTAACTTTTGCTGAAAAATTGGTAACCAATTGTTTACTGCTTTGAAGCAAAAGCGGTGCTATTAATAAAAATGCTTAAGCAAATTATATCCTAATAAAAAGCTAAGTTAATAAAATTATTGATCAGACAAACAAACAGTACTTCAACCATGTACCAAGCACCATTATATATATAATCATCATCGAAAATTAATGGTAATAATTGCATTTAAGTAATTTTTCTGCCAATGTTATTTAAACAAAATACATAAAGACATAAACTTCACGTTAGTTAAAACGCAAGACGTTTTTGACCGATATGTTCCTTCAGGTAATATATCAAAATAATATTGTATTCCAAATTAGGAACGGATCAGTAAAACCGAAAAACATCCAAGCACACTACTCCAAATATTTAAAGATGTGTTTCAACCACTTACCTTTCTCATTGAACTATAAACAAAAGCATGCTTACATTGCTAACATAAATTTGTGCAACACTAATAGTGCAATAGTGTGGCAAAGAATTTTACATGGTATTGTTTTCAGATAAAATAGTTAACTAGCAAAATGCTGCCAAGATTCATGCAACTATAACTACAATAATAAATAAAGAGCTAAGTAGCGAATGGATACATTAGCGGAGCTAATGTTAACTCAAGTTTGGATGTGGTAATCTGGCTCTTGAAGTGAGTGACTCAGGCGGAAGCAGAGGCGGCGCCGCGGATCGGTCATGCAAGCCAGCAGCCCTAAGCGGGTTACCTTAAAGAAGAGACTGCTTGTCTTAGATCTTTGGGGCTCCGAACTGAGGCGCCCCCTTCTTTCCGTTCGTTTTTTTTGAAGATTCTGCAAGATCTAGAAAAAAGCGAAGAACACATAGTAGTAGAGAAAGCTTTGCAGCTGGGCACCAGAAGAACGTTTAATTATTAGTAGAGAAAATTAGAAGTTAAGATTCAAGTTCTTTAAGAATTAGTGCAGTGCGAAAGCGGCATTTCAGAGCACGCAGAGCAAATTATTTACACTAAACGACTATATGAGTCCATTATATACAGAAAACACTATTCACATAAAATAATAATGTTTTAACATATATAATTAAAATGTTTTTATTAATAATTAGCAGATTCATTAAAATATTTCAATATTATTTTTATATTAACGGCCATTTCGCGAAATTTCGTTTTCAAATGTATAAACAATCGAACGGAGTCCAATTAAGGGCTCAATTTACAACTGCTAACCTCTATTATTATAAAGTTCAATTTCACAATGTATCCTTCACTCTGCATAATATAATTATTTATACAGGGTTTGGACCTGAAGTTCTTTAAACAGTTCTTAAATTAACCGCTCAGGAGATAGGAGCGTAGACTTAATTGTGCTTAAAAGTTACACAATTTGCTTCTAGATTTTTTTGACATTACATCGACTTTTTTTTGACCCAAGTTGTGCAACTTTTAAGCACATTTTTGCTTTAGTGTGCCATAATATCATTGAGAATTGTTTTATAAATATTTATTACTGATTTATAACAAAAGTAAACAAATATGTTGAAATTTTAATACCATAAATGTTATTTACAAAATGCATCAAACTGCAAGTAACAACATAATATTGACTTGTATACAAATGAAATGAAAAGATTATTGAAAACAATTACAAAATACACACTTTTTAATTTATCAATTATTAAACATACTATACCACAAAATTGCAATTTACCTGACTGATTGTAAGAGAGAAAGTATTGGTATTAATATTTGATAGACACAATCACAGCTCTCGATTTAAAGAAATCAATTTACATTTCCCATTCATTGAGTAAATAGGAAACACAAGCTAAATAAACTCACAATAGTAGGTGCAGATAGTTGAAAAGTTAAATCTTTCAGTAGTATATACGAAAATAAATATATACGAATAAATAGAATTTTAAAACCTTTAATTGCTCATGTTAAAGATTATGTTCAAGTACATTCAATTTGGTTTGGTCAAGTATCAATGTTGAAGTTGATAGATTATGAAAATTCGTTAGTAGTATTTTTAACAAAATTTACAGTAAAATTTTTTTTAATTATGTAGGTGAACGATAGGATTATGTGGATTAGCGCTTAATACTGCAAAAGCTTCAAATTTTGTGTTTAAAAATGAATTTAATGAACATTGGGATAATATGAATCACCCGAAGTTAATCATATACCATTCCAATAATGTAAAATATGTGTTTAAAATCTGACATTTGACAGTACAATTGAGTACTAAATTGTACCTTTTTTTAAGAAGAATAAAAATAAAAGGATTGATAGTTGGGTGTGTTCATAAATTCCCTATCAGTTTTCTTTTTGGCGAATATCTCATTCAGGCTATTCTTAAGAGGTTCACTTTTTTCAGGGCGCTTTTAATTTAATCAACAGATGGCGCCTACTTAAATATTTTTATAAAATACTAGGAGGCTTTTGTATTTGAAATATAGCAAATTCTTTGAGATAATACTATTCTATAAACAATATTCTTGGTCTTAAGCTATTTTGAGTTCGTATTGAGTATGTCAAAACACACTCACTTACAAAAAAAGATAATTAAACTTTAATTATGAATTGTGTTTTTATAAATAAATATTACGAAGCCAAAATAGCTTAAGACCAAGAATATTGTTTATAGAATAATATTATCTCAACAAATTTGCTATATTTTAAATACAAAAGCTTCCTAGTATTTTATAAAAATATTTAAGTAGGCGCCATCTGTTGATTAAATTAAAAGGGCCCTGAAAAAAGTGCCCCTCTTAACTGCATATGTCGTTAATGAAAATTTTACGGATAAATTCTACTTTCTTTTTTTTCTCTTTCAAAAAATATGGACCAATTCCAAAAAAAATTTCAGTGCAGTAATTTAAAATGTTTTGCATACTACGGATAAAAAATGTAGATGCATTCTAATGTTTTAAATGTAAATATATTTAATCAAATTGACTCTTTCGAAAAATTGTTTTTACGAAACTCATCATTGATAAAAGAGTTATGTATGTAGACGAAATTTGCTTTACATTATATCAATGAGTTTCTGCTAAATAATAAAAACATTTTGAAACACAGATATTATACAGTTTGCAGTTTCTCAATAACATAAATTGTCATATTATAAAAAGAATACAAGCGAATTATAACAATTTCAGCTAGAAAGTGTAAAAGTGAAAACTCAAAAGAGTAAAATATAAATGTGAGACTATGTCTAAGTAGTATATTACAGCAGTACATAGTACAACAAATTTTAAGCTTGTGCAAATTAAAAGTAACATAGTGTTCACATAAATATTTTCTATAAATCCCCCAAATTACACACTTTCATAAATAGTTTGAGTGCTAAATAGTTTCGGTATTGGTTGTCCAATTTATTGTACTTGGTGATAGCCTGCGTTCAACAAGTTTAAAGTAAAAAATAAATTTAAAAGAAAGTTTATAATATTATCGTGTTAGTGCAAACTGCAAAATATTGGTTGTTATCAACTAATGAGAGAGTTAACTACGTTATGGAACTATTTTCTATAATTGTACAAGACAGTCTAGTGGTCACATTAACTCAAAAATAATAAAACTAAAACTAATAAGTAAGACACGAAATTTAGAATTTTCGAGAAAAGATGCACTATACGTTTATAAAAATTATAATGATTATAGTAAAGAAAGAAACAAAAAAAAATGGAAAATATAATTATATGAGATTACAAGTTAGTACGTTTTGTGCTGTTTTAATTGTTATGTGTAATGAAAATTTAATCCACAAATTTTCGAAATGTGTTTAAACAATGTTAATTATTATTAATTTTTTATACTTTCTTTTATGTTTCTAACTTACTAACAACATTCAACATTTATAACTTACGGTCACAAAGATGAATTGCACGCAATGAAAATACATTGTCTACATATGATAACCCCAAAAATTCTACATTGTGTATACAATGCATATCCGAGCAGGAACATCACCTCAATTTCAAAACAATAAAGTTGTTGTGCACCTGAACATGCGAATTTTAACAATACAAAAAACTCGTTTCAAAATTCATTGTGCCCATTTCTATGCATTAACTTTTGTTATTTACACCACCTTTAACATTAATCATGCAAATATAGTGTACATTTGTATTTTCAAAAGTTGGTCCGTGTATAATATATTCAATAATCGTTTTTAACTTCCAATATTTAATAACTATTGTTATGCAACAAGAGATTAGTTAACTGATGAGTTTGCAAGATATATGACCACAAGAACCCCAACAATAAATATTACCAAAATTTGTTAAATTACTTAAAATATTAATGCCAAAAAATTTGTAATTTTAATGTTTTCGTATCGTTAAAAGGACATTACCACACAATGTGTGATGTTAGACATATAATGTAACATACTAATGATGATGTTCACTAGATACGAGTGCGTCTCCAGTACCTAGAGATTTGCATACTAAAATAATATACATAATAAAATGTATCTGTATTTGGACATTTTGCAAAGCTGCCTAAATAAAACAAAAACAAAATAAAAATGTTAATAAAGCATAAAAATATTTTATGTGTGATTGCTTTTGTCGTGATTAGAATTTATGTCCAATTCTTGCTATACTGCTATTAAATTTTACGTTATGTACCTACATACATACTATATAGCATTAATAGTTGGAAATCCACATTCCAAATATTCTGTTCAGTAAGAATTTTTCAAAATTATTTGTAAATAATAATGGCAAGTTAATAATTAAAAAACGTTGATTAGCGCTATTGGTTGTTTTCTTTTGGTTTATGGTTGATTTGGGTTTACTAATCGGTGATTAACTTTATCTAATTTAATTGACTTACTTTAAAAAATAACAAAATAATTTTGAAGAGAAAATTTTTTGTAAATGCTAAAACGGTTCCCAGGAAACAGAAAAAAATGGATAAAATTCAATGAGCATCAAGATAAAACGGAATAACTCTTATCAACCTCTACACCGCAAGGAATTGGGTAACGCTTATGAAGATATTTCAATATTACATTTTAATATTTAAATATGTAAATTCACAACCGTGTTTCTTGTTTAGAGAGATAAAGTCTTTCCCAACATCTTGCTATTGATTAGCTGAACTGAAGATGTGCTAACAGAAAATTTATTGTATTGTTCTTTTTATTTTTCTAAATTATTGGAAAAACCACTATATCACAACAACCAACGATCAGAAGTCGTTAAAATGTATACCAAAAAAACATAACTGTACAGAATTTAAAATGAATGGAATATAATGTCATCAACACTGACATGAGTTAAGTATTGCTTTTGCAAATAAAAATGTACGTTGCGTTTGCTAATATTGACAAGCCGTAAAGTATCAGCACGGTTTATCGTGAAACTGCCACTGTTTTTATATCATGCAATAATGTCCAGTTAAATTTGAACGGTGGTGGTATTTGAATTTAATATATACAGGTGCACAACATTATTACATATTACGAACGAGCCTCTAATTTTAATGACACTGAACTACCGCGCTAAACACACATTCCAATAGCTTCATACTGCCCTCAGCGTATACAATATTAAATTTTGACATAATAATACATGAAAACAGTATAAAGCCCAAACACAACATAAACAGACAGAAAGAGAGTGATGTAGCACCTCGGTCGTCCTGTCTCTAGGTGGGGGAATTGGGGTACCGTCGGGCGCGTACTCTGCCTGCCGCCCAGAAGGGTGCTGGTACATGGGTATCTGCGACCCAAACACCTCTATCAACTTCATACTTTTCTGTATAGCTATGTTGCTACACTGGTATATGGAATTTTTGGTCCAGGTTTCAAGTAGCGGCTGTAAAGTTTGACCTTATTAATTTTAACAATTTCAAGTATATCATTCTGCGTCATGTAAGTGTCCACTATCGGTGGATCTATACAACAAAAAACTTTTCATCCGCTACTTGAAAGATAGTTAGTATTTTGAAAGGTATATTAATCCCGTTCACCACATCATTCATAATAAAGCTAATTGATCTCTTAAAATATCCTATTTATTCTATTTCTATTTATACCCATGATTATTCAAATGGCAGAACGAGAATAAAATATTAACGATGTTTATAATGCCAATAATTGTATTTACATAAAAAAAATATTATCAAATTTACAGTAAAATTTTAAAAGTTCACAAAACTTACCCTTTTTATAACCAAAACTAAGGATTACCTATTTACATGTTTTTATACAATTTTCGAGAAAAAGCTCTAAACCAATTCCTTATTTATTATGTTTTGTTTTTGTAGTTTAGAGTAAATTAATGTAAAGTGCGAATAAAAAGATCATAGGTATAGATATCATAAAGAGGCAAGCTAGTTTTAAAGCAAAGATTTCTAAAAGGCACTGACATTGTAAATTTATAGTAAATTTGCTAAATAATTATCTACCTACAATTGAAGGGAAAAATTGAGTTTATTATGTAACTGAAGCAGTGATATAAACAATAAAAATTATAATGGACAATAATTTTGAACCAATAAACATAAAAAATTTATTGAACTGCTTCTAGTTTAAATTGAAATAGATTTATAATATTTAAGCGCATAGTGCAAATTTCAATAATGTGCAAACTTAGGCTCATTCCAAGCGCGTTGAGCAAGAGTTCAAAGCTAACGTAAGCTTGAACATTTTTTAAAGTTTTTTTTTTTTCATTAAAAAACTAAATACAACCAAAAGCACTTTCTGATGGAAAACAATTCAATATTAGACAATTATTTAAGACACGAATTAAAAAATTTCTTAACACAATAAGCAAATACAAATTTTTTTATTTATTTATATCATTTTTTAATATGGTCGTTTTACAATGCACGAAAGCATGAGCGCGCTTGTGCCAAAAATATAAGAAAATTTTACTTACATAAACTTCCTCCCATTGACTGACATATCGAACCAAACGTGATAATCGTAACAGTCGCACCAATGACAGAAGCTTCGCAAGTCGTAATATTCGTAACGCACGACCTGCATGAAGAATCTGAAAACTCTCCCCGAAATCCTGGAACAGAAGTTTCACTTTTTGGTAATTCGCATGAGATCTACTAGGCCCAACAAATCTATATAAAAGTAACACTTAACAAATTGTTGAATTTCTTAGCACGGCAGGAAATTCTAAATAATTTATTTTCTGCCGATAAAATTTAAAAATGAATTTCTTTGTTGACTCTTGAAAGCTCGAAAAAATTGAAAGCTTTTTAAACATGTTTTACAAAATAGGTTTCGTAAAATACAATTTTCATATCTGCTGTGTATGGATAAAATTTAAATTTTTATTATAAAATATTGTTTTATTTTGTTGTATGACTTCCAGTGACATTGTATTAGCATGAAATTTATTATTATCTAAATATACAGAACGAATTTGGTTTACTGAATATCAATAATGTGCATTTTTATTACAGTCGTGTAGTGCATTATGAATGCAAATCGTAAATTTCAATGTTTACGAGTAATAAAAATATTGATGTATACATTATTAAAAATATTTCAATATATATAAATAACAATAATAATAAATAGCAAGTATAAGGAATCGCTGTGCAATAAATGGAATGTTAAATATAATATTTCTAAAATGTAATTTGAGATTCTATTATGAATTTGATGAAATAGAAAATTTAAATTATTTATTATCAAATTTATATCTCAATCCATTTCATTAAATAAGTAAAAGTTCCAGCTTTTCTGAAGGTATGGTTATAGAAACTTTTTGTGATAGATTTTTCTTGCCGTTTTAAGCTCAAATATAGAAAGTTTTAGCACGAAAGCGACGAGTTTTTATAAATTGATTAATAAGACTTCAAATAGTTGTGGATTAATAAAAGAGGGTTAAAAATAATAAAAATTAAATCTTCGTTTCTGGTAAGACTTGTTTGTTTCTCCAAGAGAATTGGAGTTGGCTCGGGCTAAGAAGAACCGGTAAAGAGAAATACCGATGCAGTACATGTGGAGGAAAAATGTACCAAAATTTCAAAAATTTTAAAATGTAGTTGCTTATGGAAATAAGTCTAAATTAAAAACAAGACCATCAAAAACAAAAATATATAAAACCATTATAAGACTAGTGGTACCATACGCAGACGCAGGCGAAACATGGACGTTGACCGTGAAAGATAGGCTGATGTTGAAGCGCTGGAAAAGAAAGGTGACATGAAAAATATACGGACTGAAAGACCCATAAGCAGATCAATGGAGGGTAAGAACGAACAAATGCATAGCTGCTCCGAAATAATATAAGAAATAAAAGCACATACAGGTAATTCAGTTAGAAGTGATAACAAACGATTGACTAGAATAATATGGGACCAAGCACCACAAGGAAAGAAACCACTTGGCAGACTACGACTGAGACGGCATCAGCGAAAATCTTAAAATGCTAGACGTAGACATGGACACATGGAAGAAGTCTGCACAAGACCGCCAGAAATGGAAGCAGTCAAGACCAATTTTAATGAAAAAAAAAAATGAATAGGTCTGAAAGGGTTAAGAGCTACCGCTGTTGTAGAAAGCAAAATCTAATCAAAGGGTTAAGGTACATTAACAATAAGTTTAAAAATTTAGGATGTGGCTATTTATACATACAGTATGTATACCCAATTGGCTATTTATACATACAGTATGTATACTAAATTGGCTATTTATACATACAGTATGTAATATGCAATTGGCTAATTAAACTTACAGTTACCGTTAAAATATAGATTTAATTTTAAAATTTTAACTTTCATTAAACAGAATTATTAGTAATTATTCAGTTTACATTTTTAAACTAAAATATATAATCCACGTGTTAAAACTATATTAGTATAACGGTATTATTTGCGGAGCAAATAGTGATGGTGTTAAAACTTTTTTTCTTATGTTATACGGCCTTTAAACTGATAATAGTTATAATAAACGTTATAATAAAACAAAATGTAAAAGAAAATATTTAAAATTTTTCCATTTCAGCAACTAACGCAATTTTGCGTTTACAATTTGTATAATCTTAAGCGCACAACTTCCAGGTATAAAATCTTCTAAGTTCTAACAATAGCTGTAGTACCCAGCAAAAGTGCACAACAAATACAAAATGCATTTGTATTTTGAACTAAAAGTAGAAAGAAAACATACGATAACTTTGAATTTTTTGGTTCAAATTAAAGTGCAGTCGCATGCATTATTGTTTCATATTTTTAATTTAAAATAAAAAATTCCGTACAATTTTGCATTTTGTACTTCAAATATGAAATCAATGGTGAACAAAATGTAATTGAAATACATTAATATTTTAATTTTTTCAATAAAGTACAAAATACAAAATATTTTAGAATTTTTTAATTTAAATTCAAAATGTGAGATGCAATGTATGGGAGTGTGCACTTTATTTTGATTGTTAAACAAAATTTTCAAAGTTATCGTGTGTTTTCTTACTACTTTTAATTCAAAATACAAATGTATTTTGCCCACCTCTGACTATAATTATTTATAATTGAGTAGTTATTACCAAAATATTAATTGTAATAATAATATATATAATAATAATATGTAATAATATGTATAAATAGCCAATTTTGTATACATACTGTATGTATAAATAGCCACATCCAAAAATTTAATGTCAGGACTATAACATCAAAGGAATAGCTAAAAGAATTAGAATAAGATTTGAACCATATCAACGGGATAAAAAAAATATGAAACAAAATGACAACATTCCTATCAAACCATGCATTTGATCAAAGCAATTCTGATAATAAGTATGCCAAAAAGAGTAGCTCTAATAATAAACAAAATAAAATGATATTTTATCTTATATTTTTTCTTTTTTTCGGAAAAAGTTATATAATATTGTCGTATAGTTTTTTGGGATGAAGAAATTTATTTACTTATTTTTATTTTATATTTTTACTTTAAAAATTTAAATTGTAACGCCTCTGGTTATGATAGCAGAGGTGGGGGAATTTTTGATTTTGAAATGTATTGAGGGCTTGGCGAACGACAAGTTCGACCGGATGGTTGGAATTTTCTGAGAGCAATTTTTTGATTTTGTATAGAAGTGAGAAAATAAAATTTAAGTGAAGAAAATTTAATATTATTAATTTTGATTTGAATTTGGTTAATTTTTGTAAAAGAAGTATAAAATTATTTAAAATTTTAAGTTTCATTTATTGAAGGTCGCCTGTTGCGATTAGAAGAGGAATATTTTAGTACAATATATATAAACAAAAAAATCTTTTAGTAAATTAACATTATCGTTCTCTTTGAAGTCATTGCAAATCAACATAAAGTTGCATGAAATGCACACGCACTTCATAAAATGGTGAACCGCATAGAGAGATTTTTGCATTTTTGAGTGCATCTTAAGGGTCTATTGATATGAAAACGTTTTTTGACAAGACCACATTTGAAAATGTTAATGTCTCATTAGTCATTATAATTTCATGACATTTCTGGTACCACTGCGCAACGGATCAACTCCATTAAAAGATAGATCTTATGAGACTAAGTAGGCTCTTTAGATTTACCAGACCAAAAATGAACTTGTTGGGTTCACCGCGCCAAAAAGCTATAAAGAATGAGAATCTTAGCTTGATAGGAATTTCACTCAAATTGGCTACAAATGTAGAGTATTTTGATTTAATTTTGACAAATAATAAATATATCAATCTTAAAACTGAAAAGAATGATTGGTTTTTTTGACAATTTTGCCATAATTTATTTTATAGTTTCTTTTATCTGGATTTTAGTGGTGAGAGTCAAGCAAATGACTACTACTACAGCAGTGGAGAAAGTCTTATATCTTCCGCTATTAAATATCCATGCAGAGGAGTAGGTAGTGTGGTCTGTCCTTAAGATAAGATGTTCACGAATCTTGAAGGACTGCTCAAAAGTGATAAATCTGTTAGGTCTTAATATTGATAGGATATCCTTTAGATATCTATTTAAGAGATCTACCTTGTGGTCCTAAACCGTTCCTTACTCTGGCCAATTTCCAATAATTTCCAAAAAGAAGAAAATAGTTACTGGAAACCAATAAGCAAGAGCAGCAATAAGTGCACGTACACCTTTTTGCAGATACGCAAAATATTAATTTTGTGAGAGGCTGCGAGTAATTGCAAGGATTCTAATGGGACACTGTAAATTAAATAAACTTCCATTCACAATAGATTTGTGAATAGTTTCACCAATTGAAGATGTAAAGAAGTAAATGTTCAAAATGTTAGGAGACGAAAATAGACTTGCAGTTGATGAAATTAACTGAAAATGCGAAGTACCGGTTTCAAACCTGGGAGAAGTCAAACTTTCTTATGACGAAGCTTCCGTACTTAGAAGAGCAATTTCAGTTGATGAATTGCCACCAATTACAAAAAACAGGGTTATAGGCTTATCTAAAGATCAGTCTAGCAAGGTACCTACTGAATATAAAACAACTATAGTCTAAAGTCGATCTGTAGACTACACTCACCAACCCGTCTGACCAGCGTGACAAAATATGGCCAAAAACATATGGAAAAAATGTTCAAGATATTTAAGTTTGTTCAGAGCCTGAACTGGCTAAAGGAATAGGAGGAGATGGTTGGATAGTTAAAACCGAAAAGCACTATCGAAGCATGGCCCTGACTCAAGTTTAAGAACTAGTCAACGAGCGATGGAGTAAGGATTGATAAGAGTCTAACTGAAACAATGGATAAGAAATGCAGTGTGCCATAGCAGTACCTACACGGAAAAAAAAAATTACTTGGTTGAAATAAAAACTATTTAAATCAAGAAAATCTCTTACTTGAATAGCCGCACGAAAATATTTTCTTTATTTAAGAAAAAAATATTCTTAATTTAGTTTTCTTAAATCATGTAAGAATATAGTTAAATTAAACATGGTTTTCTTAAATGAAGTAATAAAAAATTTACTTGATTCACATAGCTACCATTTTTAAATCAAGAGGTTCTGTTTTTAATAGCCGCAAATGAATATTTTCTTGATTTAAGAAAAATAATTTTTTTAAACCATGTAAGTTTATTGTTGAATTAAAATATGGTTTTCTTCAATGAAGTAACAAAAAATTTATTTGGTTCAAATAGATACCATTTGAAATAAAAAATTCTTTTTTAAATAGCTGCAAATAAATCAAACAAATATTTTAACATGTTTTATTATTATAATTATAATAATATATAATGTAACTATACTAGTACTAGTACAAGGTTTGTATACAAACAAGTACCTACTATAACTAATATAACATTATTTAATGAAAACAGAATACTTATAAAATTTCTGGAATTACAGTTAAAGATTCTGATGAGGTGGAGTATGGATCGGTTGATAATGAATCCGCTTGACTATCCTAAAAGAAATAATAATTATAGTTATTAAAGGATGTAAACATAAGGGAGCAGAAAAGCTGACGTTATAGCGTCCTCTAAAGTTAAAAAATTTCATGATAGAAGTTCAATTTTTTAACGCTAGAGCCTCCAACGTAGAGCTTCGAAAAAGCTTAAGGTAGCATCTCGAGCGTTAAAAAAGTGAACTTCTGTCATGAACTTTTTTCATGGGAGAGGGGAGCTTTCTCGCTACCTATGGCGTTAACTTTTGCCTGTTTATATTAGCAACACTCTGTATACAGTTACCACCAATTTCATAAAAGTTTTAACTGGCCGTTAAAAATAACGGTGAATTTCTATTGACTTCTTATAGTTAAAGTTAGTTAAATTTAGCGCTTTTTTAAAACTTTTATGAAACCGGGTCCAAGAGTAGTTGCAACACACGGAGTAGTTCAGTTGAACGTCAGCCAAGTAACTGGAAGTTAGTAAGTTTTTTAAGTAATAAATTAATTTATAATCGTTGTAAATATTTCTATAAATGCTAATTATTATTTTTAAAATAAGTAGGCAAAAACCGGGGCTGGGACAACTCGCCGCAGCCAACTTGCCGCGGTCCAACTCGCCGCCAGCCTAACTTGCAGCCAGTTCAACTCGCCGCAGCCAACTCGCCGCCAGCCCAACTTGCCGCTGACCAACTTGCCGCCGGCCTAACTCGCCACCGTCAACTGAAAAGAATTTGAATTTTATGATTAAATTTTTGAACGCTTAAATTTAGTAAAGTCCCCAGATATTTTCTACTTTTTGACGATTAAATCGATTTAGTCCATGGTTTTTTTTTGCAAAAATTTGCATGTTTCAAATCAGATTTTATGTTTTGTATCGAGAGTTCAAAGAATTAATAATATAGTAACTGGTCGGAAAATCACTTATTAACAAAGACATTTAATAAATAAATTGCATTTTATGGCTGCATGACACTTGTACTGATTTGTTAACAAATTTGGTAACAACTCATTGGTTGGTAAAACAAACCAATGTTAGTACCGATGCTGGTTGTTTAACCAATCAATGGGCTGTGACCAACTTTCTTAACATAGTACAAGGGTCACAAGATCTTTATAGTAATCGTTAACCATTTAACGACCACTTAACAATGATTTTCCGACCAGCTACTCAACTATTAATTCTTTGAACGCTCGATACAAAACATAAAATCGGATCTGAAACATGCAAATTATTGCATCCATGGTTTTTATACGCCATGGACTAAATCGATTTAATCGTTAAAAAGTAGAAAATATCCGGAGAACTTCACCAAATTTAAGCGTTCAAAAAGTTAAACTATTTTTAGTTGACGGCGGCGAGTTGGGTTAGCGACGAGTTAGTCCGGGGCAAGTTGACCGGCGGCAAGTTAGTCCGCGGCGAGTTGTCCTAAACCCAAAACCTTACTCACAAACTCAAAGATTCAAGAATTGCTTTGAAAAATTTAGTAGTTCTACTTACTTGAAGTTGGAGATAAACTTTGGATCTTGCTGAAAATTTTTTTCGTACACCTTAAATTGGAATCAATTCCTTAATATCCTTTTCCTCCAATTGATTATAAACAATCCCATCAATTTGACTTTCTTAAACAAACCAAACTTAGTTAATATTCGTACATTAATTACCAGTATTAATTCAATCAAAATAATAAATAAATAAAATTAAATAAATAATTTTCTGTGACTACTACGTTAATTGAAACATTAATTTATAAAACATTACAATCATGTTATTACTTTACATGATGCACTGTTAAAAATGCACAATTGCAAGATCTTATGTTCGAACTGCGTCATCTTGTCGCACGGGGGGTTCACAAGAGGAGGTTCATAAAGATGTTCACACGGTCTATAAATAATAGAAATAAAATATACCCAAATAATATTAAAATCATTTTGAATATTAAACAGTAACAAAAAATAAATTAACGTAACGTTTACTTACTTTCAAAAACCTTCTGTAAATTTTCCAAATCCCATTTTAACAGTTTATCACTTACAAATTTATCCATAATAGTTTGACACTAAACCATTTATAATTAAACTTATAGTCACAAGCAGAAAGATTACCCAATTTTTCAATAAATTAAAAAGTTGTACAATGACAATACGATACATATAATATGTACTTATGCAAATACGCAACAAGCTGGAATGGGATAATTGGATCGGGTACATCTAACCTGCATGAATATAATAATATGCGCATGGTTCATCTAAGTTTTTCTTCTTTGCTGAGAACTACAAAATGATTTTACAACAATAAGTTACTCCAATTAAGAATACGTTAACATTTATATCATTAGAAAAATAGTTTTCTTTGTTCAAGCTAAACATTCTTGGATCAAAATTATATTTCTAGTAAATTATATTCTTTCTTGAAGAAATCAGACATTTTTATTACCAGCATATTTTATCGTGTTAAGAAAACATATTTTTAAACGAAATAAATAATTTCAAGAAACTATTTATTCTTCATTTAAGAAAACCTTTTTTTCCGTGTACTGGAAGAAGCAAAATTTTTATTTTCAAAAAAATAGCAACAATAAAGTGATAATGGATTGGACATGTAGCCATACAAGACCCTGAGAGATGTATATATAAATTAATTCACTGGATAACGAGAACCATTAAACTGAGTGCGGAAAGATCACAAAAAAGATGGCTTAATGACATCAAGAAGTATTTTTACGAGAGAAGCAAGCGGTTTTACTTTGTTTGACGGCAGTGGAAAATATATGATAATAATGTATTTTGCAGCCTTTTGCAGCCTCTTGCTATTAAAGTACCACATAGCATCGTGACGGCGTGGAAATGAAACTTTAACTCTGTGTACATAGTAACGAAACCACAAGTTTTATCGCTGTTTGAAATATAAAATCATTTTTATAGAAAATTATATCATAGCAGTTATAAAACCATGTTCTTTTCTGTAAATTTCAGATTCGTCAGCATTGCTTGTATAATATGTATTATAAAACGTTGCTTTTTTGAAAAATGGAATTTTATTTTTATGATAACACTAAAAATTTTATATCGAATACTAAAATATTCTATTTCAATAAGCTTGACAATTTTTCTATGAAATGAATAGTATCGTATTAAATTTAAAACATTTTAAATAAATATGGAATGATAAATAAAAGATTACAGTAGTATACCTACTCTGAAACTTGAAATTGTGTAAAAGTTGGAAAAATAATATTAAGAAATTAAACTACACTTACTTGGTTAAATATAAGAAATATGTAATCTAAAGGAATGGACGATATGAGATCGAGGAAAAACCATGTTCTCAAGTAATGTCGGGCTATTAATTTAGGATCCAAAATAACTTGTTCGGCGTTATCTTGTTGCATTATCCCTTAAAGTAAACAAAACCGTTTAGTAAACACAGCATAGAGCTTTAAAGTTTAAATTTAAAAATCAGTAGGTACTATATAAATTTTAACTTTATAGAATTTTTATTAAAGAATCAAAAAACTCACCTGTTCTAAAATTGACAACTATATCTATAAGAAATATAGTATCGGAAAGACAATTAAAGGCAATCCATCTCGTACTGAGATCGTCGTTAAAAAAACTGATGGCCACTGGTAGAATGATGAGATTTGCGACTAACAGCAACAGCATACATAGGTCCCAATAAAAACTGCAAAAAATTTCTTAATTAATTTCTAAGTTTTACGAAAAGCAGCGGTACAAAAAAAATTAAATTCGTTTTATTACAGATCTAATAATAACATTTCAATTTTTAGAAACTGAATTAAACTATATCAACAAACTATAACTTTGACTTGTGAAAATAGCAGCATTGTCTCATATTTGCATGTAATTTATACCTTGCTAGCTCGAAAATAGTAAAACCATAATTTGTAACAAAGTAGTTTTGCAAGAGTTTATTAACCACTGTATCATTTATGGAATTCTTAATAAATGTGCTTTTCTCGCTGTTACTATTATATCTTACGATGCTGGAGGATAAAAATGTTTAATTTTACTCTTAAATTTTTTTGTAACTTAACAATAACAGGATTTGATTTTCAGGAAAAAATACTTTTTAAATCTAAAATTTTTTCTTTTAACATTTACGAATTTCACCATAATTTTACATATTTCAAGGAAATAACATTGGATATCCATTGGTTAAAAAAAATTCCTAACTAATTTTTTTTTTAATCGCAGAGAGCTTGGATAGACTTTCAAAACACACATAATCCCAATTAACATGTAACTGATCGTAATAGGTATTCGCAAAACGCATGGATATAATGAACTCTTAAAAATGTATCGATGAGGATTGTTTTGCTTTTGTTAATTTTTTCCAGTATATCAACCAATGAAAAACTTTTTGAATTCTATTTTTATCTTGACCAGGATATTTTCTCATTAACAATTAATTATTATCTATATAATTTTTAGTTGTGTACCGCTTTCATGGCTTCTGGTCTTTCTTCCTGTATCTCTTGTGTGAAAAACCTCTAAAAAGGTGTGACAGACCCAAGGGACTAGGTGGTTAACGTGGAATTTAAATCACAAAAGTTGATAATTCTATTCTATACCAGCGAAGCATTTAAGCAATGTATTTAAAGACTTTTTTCTTAATTTTTCCAATTTATTTTAGCATTTTAGAAATTTTTTTAAAATTTTTAGTTTAAATAGCAAACAAAAGCTCGCGGTCTTCTCTAATAATTTAGACTTTTTTATTCCTTTTTTAAATATTGTTTATCTTGTGACAAAAACTTTTGTATGTTAGTTAAGGCAGTATGTAGACATTTGGTGAGCAAAACATGTTATTGCAATATAAACATGTACACTTTTGGCACGAGAAGCTATCATACTAACTAACCGGCTCACTCGATTGCTAGGTATTATACCTACAATATTAAAATCTCCAACGCAAAATTTTTGTTAAACTGTTCACTATTTTAATGTCAAGTAAAATGGAAAAAATATTATTTATTTTATTTTTGTAAAGGTCATAATAATTATTTTTGAGTTATTCATGCCAAGTTATTTTTTTAAATATTTGAACACCGTGGTTTTAATCGGATCATTTAACTTTTGGACATCAAGTGCAGATTTACTTAAGTGTTTAATGACAAAAACCAGGACGTTTCCGCACATATTACTCCATTGTCAATAATAGTAAATCAAATTTTTTTGTTACTAAGTACCCGCAAACCTTAAACATTCATTAGTTGATACCAGTAGTTCGGACAGTTCAAATAGGTGCAATTTATTAAGTTGATTATGTTTTATTGGTTAAACTTAGACATAATGATTAAGCAACTAACATAATAACTTCCTTATTCTATTAATTATAAAAAGTTGTTAAATTGTCGACTAACAAAATAATGCTAAATGTTTAATATTTTTTGTTAATTTTTTAAAAAAATTCCATACTACGTAAAAAAATGCAATTTTGACATAAATTACCAAAAGTTATAAGGTTACTGACTTTTTTTCTTCCAACTGCTTTGGCAGGTCTCTCGACGTTGACGAAATCTGAATCACAACTCAAATAATTTGGCAAAAACTGTAAAAGAACCCTGCGGTGCTTTTAAACTCTACGGTTTAAAGCGTAACTTCCTGTGTACCACACTAACTACCTCAACAATAGATTAGCAATTTGAAACTATTCTTGAGATAACTTTATCTTGAGCGGACTTGCACTCAATTTAAGTGCATTAGTAATGATTTAAAAGCGTCTAAAAATATGCTATCTATGCTACTCCAAATGAATCAATGGTTTGTATTCATTTGAATCCACACAGCCCATAGGTCAAACAAGACAAAGTAAATTTATAATTATCTAATTAATCACCATTTTAACTTCTTCGAACGGAATCAGATAAAATTTTGTAAGTCAAACATTATGTGAAAATGCCTTTTCTGTTGAAAATGCTATTTTGCACTTCAGACTTGGGATAATCTCTAATCAAATTGTATACCTAATACAGCAGTCGAAAAACGAGAAAATGCGATTTAAAAAATAATGAAGTCGGTGGATGATTTTCAACAAATTCAACAAATTTTTTTAATTAATAGTTTGCGAGTTTTTGTGTGGAGAATGATATAATTCCAGTTTTAAGATGTTTTAATTATTTTAATAAATTATGATTTTCAATAACTTTCGTTGTAATTGAAAATAAAAGTAAACCTGTATATAATACATAAACGTTTACATCAGAGTAGCAAACTCTTAAAATAGGATTGCGGCGATGTATCATAAGTTATTTTTATGTTGACAACTATTGGTCTATATCAAGTTAATAATTGTAAACACTTATTAGTTTAATAATCATAACAAGTGTTTTACAGCCACAATCAATTAGTATTTAAAAAAAATTTATGTAGGTACCCACTGAAAAGCCAAATTGATGTACTTATATCTGTTTGCACCGTATTACTTTAGTAATTATTTAGCAAGCAATTCGTAAAAGTTTAAAGAGTAAATTTATGACAACAGCGCAACTTTTATAGTAACTGTGGTAATTTGTTCATAAAACTAAAGTTATTTTTGACGTTGGACGAAAACTTAAGTATTCTTAAAACTTAATAATTATTCAAACATCAAGTAGATTAAATATAACATAATATGTTCAGTTTCAAGAAGAAAAACGAAATTATTACCTAATAATGTATCATTCACTTCATTGATTTACTTAATTTTTATTTATTATTAAGGGTTCCCAAATCTATCTATTTGTTTTTACAAAGTAATTTTTAATTGCTACACTTACATCGTAAACTGCCCACCATAAACATCTAATCCGCTGTTTGTATCATAATATTTAAGTTTAATAATCTACAATGTAAACAGTATAATATTATGTTTCAAAAGAAAAATTTAATTTATGTTTTAGATTCTTACTATTTTTAAGGTTGGTGACCGCTCCCTATGCTTGTGGTGGGCCTGCAAACTGTGATTTGATTGGAGATAATAAGGGAGCGTAATTTACTTCATTTTGAAGTTATTTATTTTTAAGGGGTCACAAACGATCAACCTAGAGTTCAACCACCTTTGTAAAATGAATGACACCACATGACCACACACGTGACGGCATTGATTTTACAAAGGTGGTTGAACACTAGGTTGATCGTTGTGTGCCCTTTTAGGTTTCTACCGTTTACGTGGTATTCAATTTTTTTGCTACCTATGTTTATTCTTTTTTGAAAATGTGGAGCAGACATTTGGCGAATGAAAAACCCCTCTAAAGATTCGAACTCGATTTGCTTTTATTCACATTTTGAGGCTTATTTACATTTCAGTAGTTTATCATTACCTTCAAAAAACAGACAGCCATAATAAAGTTCTTAATTTGAGCGCTATTAAACATGTTATTAAACCTCTATATTAGAAGTCAATCGCACTAACCTATATAATAACCGTTAAGCAATTAATGTTTTAATTTGTCTTTTTAATTAAAAATAAATTAATTAATGCAGGATTTGTAAAAAATATATAATTTGCAGGAAGATGAACTAGATATGTTAGTTATATTAAAAGTGGTGGTAGTCAGCAAGGGCTACATATTCAATTTCTACTATCTTACCAGACACATCAAATACCTTTGGGGTAGCCGATTATTTAAAACAACAATGTTTTATTATTACATTGGTCATATTACTTTGTAACCGCGTATTTAAATAACTGGAGTTCTTAGTTACATATTATTTACTCTCTGGGTATTTAAATTTCAGATATTTAAATCAGGTTAATATGCAGTTGATTTTATTTGTAGCAAATCCAGTAACGACAAACTAATTACGAGAAATACAAAACTTATTTGATAGAGGTGAATTGATTCATATTTTCTTGCATGAGTACGAATCTCAAGAGGTTAATTCCATAATCATATATGAATAAAATCAAAACCAGTCATTCGTTAAGGTAAATTAGACTAAATATTTTAGGTGGCTCATTCCAGTTAATTTTGAATTTGAGGATCTTGTGATGAGTGCATCACGTGACCAAAAAAAATAATAATTTTTTAAGTTATTATCTACTATTATTGATACAAGTATAACTTTCTATGTACATAGTATGTAACAAACTAAAAATTTAGTGTGTACATAATATATAACATATAAAAATGTAGTCACAAATTACAAAATCGAGTCGATGCAGTTACAGTTCAGTTTTGATGAAAAGTAGTCTTGGGAATTCCAATTTACTATTTAAAAATTATTGCAGTTATCCCAGTAAACTGTACTTTCACAATATTATTATTAATAAATATAAAATACCTAGACACTCGTAGAAAAACATAAAAAAGTGGAAATTGTATATAGTACGTAAGCGATTGTTTTGCCAAATAATAGCAACTTTAACTTTTATTTACATTTTTTACCTTTATTTATATTTTTAAAGCAACTAAACTAGCATACTTAAAAATTTATTCATGGTAGCATTCTATTTTTGTCTAAACGATTAATATTCGGGGACAGTGGCTTGTGTGTTATAGTTAGAAACTGCTATAAAGTCGACTTGGTAATTAATACACGTAAAATGTTTCAACGGTAAATCTAATATTACAATTTGCATCCAAGACGAGCGATGGCATATTATATCAAAGAACGAGTGGCAATTGTAACCGGGGGTGCTTCAGGAATAGGTCTAAGTTGTGTAAAAGAACTTCTTCGTGTCGGACTTCGAGTAAGTTAAAGTAGATGTATATAAAAGAAGCCAAAAGAATAATATCACTAAAATTATCGTAGGGGGTCACAATTGCTGACGTAGATGATAAAAAGGGTGAAGAAGCGATTAATCAAATAACAAATGAATTTGGTGAGAATAAAGCAATCTTCTGTAAAACTGATGTCACTCAATCAGACCAGTTGGAATGTAATAAAAACGCGAATGTTACAATATAAAATTTATAAAATCGGTTTCAGTAATTTTTAAAGTTACCCTTGATACTTGGAAATGTATCGATATTGTCATTAATAATGCCGGTGTCATGAACGATAAGCAGTGGGAATTTGAAATTGCTGTTAACTGTGTAAGTATTTAAAATACCTGTATATAAAAATAAAAATATCAACTTCTTTGCAGGCGGCAGTAGTTCGGGGTAGTTTACTAGGAATGCAATATATGGGCAAAGATAAAGGTGGAAATGGAGGACTTATAATCAACATCTCTTCAGTTTTAGGACTACAAACCTTAGCAAGTTGTCCCATTCATGTAGCAACAAAACATTTTGTTATTGGTTTCAATAGATCTTTAGGAACAAATTATCATTTCAAAAGAACGTCTGTTAAAGTACTTACGTTATGTCCAGGCTTTACAAACACTCCACATTTGAAAGAAGCCAGTCAAAATGCAATAACTAGTCTTTCTTCCGATATTGGAGAGTTATTGACTCAAGAACTTCAAGAGCTTCCATCGCAAACGTAAGAATTCTTATATTTTTATTATTGAACAACTTTTTACCACAAAAAATATTATAATACTTCTTATTTCAAGTTTACATGCATTATTGAAAAATGAAACTTCAGAAAGTTATGGTTGCTATCAGCGTACATAATATTTAATTAAGCTATTGTAGTTGTTTTTATATTCTTATCAGTAATTTTTTTGTTTTTAGACCCGAAACTGTGGCAAAAGCCTTAATAACCGTTATAGATAAAGGAAATAATGGGAGCGTATGGGTTATAGAAGGAAATAAGCCATTGTATGAAGTCGTTAGAACATTTAAGCCTTCCTAAGGTTTTTATTAAAAAAATGTAATTACCAAATACCTATATACAACACTGATTAAATAGGAAAACGTAGATAGAAAAAATTGGATTAACGTAATATTGTATTAAATAATAATAATTTATTAGTAGTAGGGTACTTAAAATTTAGGTAAAACATTAAAATTTAGAATTTAGAACTAAAGATATAATTTAAATCAAAAATTGAAGAAATTATTTTAGCTAATAATTGTAGTTATCGCTATTGTATTTATATATGCCTTTGTTAACTAATAATTTCAGAGTTTATTATACAATAACCAAGTTTAAGCTTGTAAATTTAAATTTCCTGTTTGCAGGGTTAACAGTAATGCTCCAACATTAGAAGCAATTCAATTCTCATATTTACTGAACGTAGCAATCTTTGGTAGTTAAACGGCTTGAATAACTATCATTTACAGATTCTAGAAGAATCAGATAATTTTTTTAAATTATTTTACCTAACTATTTCATTCTAGTGCAGTATTCAGCGTAACGAATCGTATCATCGTTTAGTTTTAACAATACATCGTTTAACATTCAACACAGAATCTCACTTAATCTTTGTCTGGAAGCAGTGGAGGCAATTGGTCATAACATACCAAGAATGGCAAGATTAATGCAACTATGTACGACTTCAAATTTCAACCTAAGTCCCTTTCAAATCTGTACTAGCGGTGTAACGTAACGAAACAGCATTTATATGGAATTACGTGTGGTTTTAGCAAATAAAACAGAACGATGTAGTTCATGTGAAAGATTATAATTGGCTTCAAATTTACTAAATCAATAAAATATTAAGGAAACTGCAAAATCAATTGCAACATAATTCAAGAAAAATTTCAGAATAACTTGGATATATTTAAAAATGCGTTCATATGAAAGAATGACGTGTGTCGATAGATTTATAGATAAATAACAAGAAAAGTGATAAATGATGTCCAGGATTTTTAGTCTGAAATGTGTAGAGGATCGATAACGTGTTTGTCCGTTTATTCATCAGTTGTGATGCTCCTTAAGAAAGCTGATCCATATTTTTTACTATAACAATGTAAGGGATTTTTTGGCATTCTCAAAAAAGTAAATTGGATAAGAAACGCAGTAAATTTAAAATAACAATCAATCAGCAAAAAGTTTTGCGTAACAGACAAAACTCCTGGCCATGTGACGATATTAATGTTGTGTAGTATTGAATGAACAATTTTCGTATTACATAGGTATAAACAATTTTAATGACTTTGTTTGCAATTAAATTATTTCAACTAGTAAATAATTCTAATTTGAATATTAAGAGGCATAATTTGCGCCACTTCCAGTTGGAAGACCACATAAAAAAGAGCTATCACGGAATGGTTAGGCTAATTTGTGTTTAAAGATTGTCCCTGTTTAAAATCATTATTTTAGTCTAAATAAGTTTTTGCGAGAATAGTTAATCACATCAATATTACTTTTGAAGACACCAACTAAGTTTTGGAATTTCTTATTTACTACGTTCAGTGTCAATCTATTGAAGGTTTTGAATTGCTAGAATTTTTTTCGTACTTGGTCTCAACATGTATTTTGGAGAATATTTGTAGGTGCCGTGCCAACCTATTTTGGATCATTAGTTTTTTGAAACATACGCTATCACGGTTGTATTGTACCATTGATTCTAGCAGTTTCTATTACCAAAGTATCAATTTTACTCATCGGCCGACTTTTTGCTTGATTTATAAACTTATATTTGCATTTATCTTGATCATCAGTATCATTTTTGGACGGCGCGGCGATGAAATCTCTTCCAAAGTAGAGTGATTACAGTGGAAACTTTTAGTTTCATGTCCAGGTCATTATAGTTTAGTAATGACCAATTAAGCAAACCAGTAGGTACTGGGAAAGTTTTAAGTGGTTTGATTGTGCTAAAAATTTTAATCATCATATTTTAAGGGTTTGTGTCAAACCCTCATTTATATTTTTACTACCGGTTTTATTCAAATAACTTTTGTTGAAGTGCTTCTTGATTTATCCAACTAATCTTCAGTCAGTTGTGAGGCTTAATTACAATCATTTCATATTTCTTTTGTTTCAAAATCCGGCAACACAATTCTTTATTTGGTCATTGTTCTACATTATTTAATTAAAAACCACAAACCATTTAATGGAGTGATTTCGTTTGTGGGTAGATAATAACTTTTATTCCACCCCAGACGAATTTTGACCATGTTTGCATTATATGGACAGCTTTGCATAAGATCCGCTTGTAATAAATTTGATTGTTTCATACCACAAGTTAATTTTCCTACTGTGGTGATCAAATTTTTGTTTGATATTCGGGGTTTTGACAGGTGAGCTAAGTGAACGGGCTAAGGACCGGACTATAGGGTAGAAGCCCTAAGTTCGATCCCAGCCCGGCTACAAAATTTATCCAACTCATTGACCCTTTCCTCTCGGAAGGCAATGGCAGGCCATCGAGAGTAATCTGCCAAGAGAACCATTTAGGGCCAGTTCTACAATGCAAGTATAAATTAAGAATAAGCTATACTGAGAATATCTCACATAGATTTCGTTTACAATCGTCGTATAACGTTATGTATTTGTATAAATTTTGGTATAATGATCTGCCCAAGATCAGAACAACAAGTTATCCTACAATTTATACAAAATATTACGTGATACAATGAGACATATTTTTAGTATAGTTTATTCTTAATTTATACTTGCATTGTAGAACTGGTCCTTAATATGAAAATTAATGGTCACGATGCTTTTGCCAAGAAGCAAACTAGGAGAAAGAAAGACAATTTGAGGATTTAATTTAAAGTGATAGTTTCCCTCGTGGATTAACAGAGACTAGAAGATTCCCCAAGTTTCTTGTAAGTTCCTGCCTTAACTTAAATTGCTTCCCTTAGACTTCTACATGCGGTACAGTACCTTAGACTAAGGCCAGACAAGCTACAAAATGACGCTAACCTCAGCAGTAAAATGAAGCTGCAGTCAAGTTGACAAATGCACCTTATGGGGACTGCAGTGCTGTGCTGCTGTGAGCTGGAAATGTTGCTTGAGAAACGCGTCAAAGCGCATCTTTAAGGTAATGACGCCGCTTCACGATGCACGGATGGGTTCGGACCTATTTCATTTGCGTCATGTGTCGCTTCCCTCCTGGCTAGACGAGCGATGCACTTGTATCAGCTTTTTTTCAACCGTGACATCAGTGTTGCGTTCCCAAAATTGCATTATTCAGGTTGTTCGTGCTTCACAGCGGCGCGGCGACTCTGTTGTTTACCACTTATTATTACCTTAAAGATGCGCCTTCTCGCGATTCTCAAGAGACATTTCCAGCCCCGTCTAGCCAAGCACTGCAGTGCCCATAAGGTGCATTTATGAACTTTACTGCTGCTAGCATCATTTTATTGCACGTGTGGCCTTAGACTTAAGATCCTAAATTGTTTATGCTATTTTAAGGTACCTTCTTGTAGACTTTTGTGACAAGGAAAGGTGACGGTGATGACGTAATGCGCAGAAACGACTTCCTATTTGCACACACCTCTGTCACCAGATAGCGTCTTAAGTCTACCTTTCACTGTGTTTCCGATTTATTCTCAAAAATAAAAATAATAATCTTACTATAAAGCATATCAATTAAATGAAATAATTTGCACTAACTTTACAATGAAAATTAAAATTATGCAACTAAGGAAGAACGGTAGACACAGCCTTACCAATACATCAAACGTCCCGAGACCGTCAGTACATACTGATGATGACTAACGAGTCTGAAACACAGAGTTTTTTGTGGGTGATGGTCTCGGGACGTTTGATATATTGGTAAGGCTGTGTCTACCGTTCTTCCTTAGTTGCATAATTTTAATTTTCATCGTAAAGTTAGTGCAAATTATTTCATTTTATTTTCAAAAAGTTTTTTCACATTCTTTATTTATGAAACCTTGCTTTTTGTTGTGAGTTTTCTTATGAAGAAATGAAAATCTCTTTCCATTTTCTAATTTAATTATTCTATTAGTCATACGATATTTTTGTGAAAAATAACAGACTTCTACTTAGCGACGAAATTAATTAATTTTGATGTTACCAAAATATTTGAACGTAGGCATAAACAACAATTTTTCACAAAAATTATTTACTTCGGTAAATTTAAACAATAAAATTGAAGAAAATCGTTAAAATAATGTTTTCATATTGCTATTCAGATTATTTTATACTACCATAATTTATGATGCTAAACGTTTGTAAGCCCTTAAAATGCTTCATAAATCCCAATATCATTGTTAACCCGGTCAGTTATTTTGGTAATAATATGTAGTAGGTATACATGCATACTAATATTTAAATAGGTCTATACCACCTTTTTAGGAACAAAAAGATTTTTTAAAAAGTTGAAATATCACACATTATTTAAAATAAATTTATTTCGTTAAACCGTGGTTCATAAAAATAGAACATAAAAATTTTTAATTTTAATTACTCTAATTTAAATTTTACCGTAATCGACTAAAAACTTTAATCTTTTGATGTCCTTGCAATAATCTCCAGACAATAAACTTACCGGTACTTCGTTAAAAGATTGCTTTTTTGTAGGTGCAAAATAAATTGAAGGTTCACGTGAGGCACGCGAATTTAGGGCAACAAAATGTGTTCTTGACCTTGGTTAAGTTGATTATATTGACCTAGAATTGTACACTAGACGAAACTTGTTTCTCCATTGTATCCTTATATCCTTATCTTCACGCGGCGCTAACTGAAATACTTTGTATTGTATATCAAAAGTCTATCAGGATTTATAAGGGGATTTTGTGTAATTTTCACGAAAAGTTTATGCTTATTGAAAAATTTCTACTTCCGCTTCTCAATTTTACTCTAACAAAGAATTCTTAACACTTGGTTTACATTCTGTAAGCTTCCCGTGTATATTTTGCAACATATTTCAAAAATGTATAATTTATTTATAAGTTATCAATGCCATAAGTGTCGGTAAATAAAACACTACACATCGAGAGCAAGGCTTATGGTTAGTTTCAATGGTACGTACTTGTAGCTAAAAGAAGTAAAGAAAAAGTGCAAAAAAAATTCCATTTAATATAACTTAAAGGCTTTTTCTAGAAGATTTATGTGATACTGACATATTTTCAAGTTACACGATACAGGAATTTTTTCCAAGTGACAAATTGCAAAGAAAAAATTATTGTGTGTAATAAAAATTAATTTTGTTTCTCAAGCCAGATCGAACCCGAAACGAATGTTACACAATTATTATGTGATGACAGTGACACTATTGCAAAAAAAATCTTAAGACATTGATGCATCCTTTAATTATTGCAATAATATTCTTTATTAGTTTCCAATTTTCAAATTGGAATAACCCAACATAGTAAAAGTAGTTATTTATTAATATACTTGCATAATAAATATTAATATCAGCAACATAATTTACTTTCTTAAGAAATCACGTGTGCTTTAATATAGCTAATACAACAAATTGACCCTATTAACTGTATAGGGTTAATGTTAATCTGTTATGAGTGTGTGTCATCCAAAACACATGATTAAATGTTTTCTAACTTATGACATACACAAACATGCGTTAAATATTCAAAAGCATTCTAATTAAATTATTTTCCAAACAATATTACAGTTTTGGTCTACATATGAGTATTATAGGTATTTAATATCAATTATTTAAGCCATAAATTAAGTTTCGTTTTAGATTATGTCGGATATCATAATTAATTCCAATTTTTGCTAAAATGTACTAATTATTATTATTACAATCCTATTTTTAAAAATGATAAATACGATAGAATTTAATTATTTCGGCAAAAACAAAATCATCATTAGTGACTTAATTAAAAAAAAACTTGTAAGTTGAATAAATTATATTATTATTCTACAGTACATACACATTTTTTTTAATTCAGTGGTTCTCTTTAAATAAATTTTTTATTGCATAATCGACATGTGATTTTCCCTGAATCATAAAGGAATACTAATTTGTTGGTTTTTATTCAATTCACCACATCTGATTTTGATAACGGAAAAACTGATGATTGAATGTTTAATGACGTTATTGTAACATTAGATTAAATTCCCAATGATCCGTTGCTGAAAAAATTCAAAAAGATTTACAATATCATATAATCATTATTGCTTTGGTTAAGGCCCTCTCTCCAGTAATCACTTGCAAAATTTGATTCGGGATGACATCAAGAGTAGAACAGGATCCCACTTAGACCTTATTTTGTTTTTTTATATTAATCACATAATTACAGTGAAATCTCTCTTGAGCGGACACCTTCGGGACTATTAAATATGTCCGCCTAAGAGAGGTGTCCGCGTATGGGAAAAATGAAAAAATACATATTTATAGTGGAATTCCATTATTTCTTGCCTTTGTGAACAAATCATAGCAAATTTTGTCAATTTGTAATCCCACTGGCTTTAAAAAACTTGGTTTTACACTTGAATTAACATTGGAGTGAAATTTTTTTAATAACTCTTCTTTATTTTTAATAATTCCGGCTGCCTGAGTCTTTCCTATTTTAAAACGGTTGGCCAAAACTCTAACACTAAGTTTATCTTTAATATAGATTTCCAAAATATCAATTTTCTCTTTAAGACTTAATACACGACGCTTTTCAGACATGTTTTTCTCTATTAAAAAACACGATGTGTACATACAAAACAAATCAACGAACTAACTCAACTAACCATAAAAATGTATTCGTTAATGCTCGCGGGGAATCACACACACACAATGGGGAAGTCCCCAGAATTTATATCGCCACACGCCGCGCTGGCTAATAGTGCAGCGTTGCAACATTTTTAATTTTGTGTCCGTTTAAGAGAGAATTTTACAAGTTTTGTACCTAAATATTGTGTCCGCGTCCGCCAAGAGAGAGTCCGCTCAAGAGAGATTATGTCTCATTGAATTCTCTATACTTCATTCCGGACTATCAAATAGTGTCCGCCTAATGGAGTTGTCCGCCCATCGGAGGTGTCCGTTATGAGACATTTCATTGTATATTGATAGCTATCTTGCAGCATTTGAAATGATAACAATTAAGTCTGTTCTATTTTCGAAAGATTTAGAAATTTTGATGTGGTAGAACTATCGTCAGCTAAATAGATAAAAATGCACTTTAGTTTAGCATAAAATAAAGGTAATTTTATCACAATAAACATAGCAAAATATTGTAATTGTTACCAACTTTTTGAATACCATTTGTTCCTATCAGTATGCACAATTATAGTAGTTTAAATGAGTTTCCTAAAGAATTACATTTTCCAAAAGAGTCTTCATGATAACTCCAAAACTAAATATCGGATTTTATTTACCTTGGAATTATTTTATTGGTAATTAGATTCTTTAAAGGACAAACTAGAATCATAACAATCCATTGAAAATTTCTATTTTTATAATTCGTTCCAGTAAAAGTTTCCAATTTTTTACTTTTTTTTATAGCCGCAGTTCAAGTTATAACGACGACATTCCTGATGGAAAATAATATGGTTGTCTTTGTGATTTCAGATAAATATAAAGGGCATTGTGAGAACTGAGGCCCTAAAAATTTAACAGGGTCTAATTCAATGTGAATTATCTTTCAAAATAATTGGTTTTTTGTGGTATAAATTTTATTAGTTATGTTCATATTATGTCAACAAAAATCTTGTTAATAATCTTATTTTTATCAAAAAAATCATAATCACAAGTAAAATAATGTACCTACACAAGTCAAAAACGAATTGTTTCTAATGTTATTTTTTTTAATTGTTACATTTTTAAGTTTTCTAGTAATAGATACCTACGTAAAAATAATATAAACAAATAAAATTGTGTTCATCATAAATCAACTTCAGCATCATTAGTACAATTTTTATGTATTGTGTATGTATATGAGTTAGTATTTTGCGATGTATGCCAACACGTCTAAATATTATTTAAACAAATCTAAACAAACGATTGTCTGGAAGACAAGAAACGAATTGTTACAATAAATAGCAATTTTCAAGAAAAAAGAGTTAAATTCAGAAAAGCAGTAAACAAAAGTAAAATCCAAATGAAATTATTATAAGAAAGAGAAGAAAGCAAAATGCTTTTGGAGGAAGGTAGAAACTATATAAAATATTCCAAATGCTACTGTTTTTGTTTGGCATTTTTTCTAAATAAATTGTATTACTTAAACAACACTGGGACATTTTGTTTATATTGCAACATCTCACGCTTAGTAACAATAAATTTAGATTGATAATTGCGCATCATCCTGGACCAAAAAATTAAACATATATGTGCTTCTATTTCAAAATTACCATAATTAATAATTTATCATTATGTCATCTTAAATTTAACCATTAGAAAAATGTAAGTTTTATTTTTTATTTAAAATTAAAGCTTCATATAAAATCTATTGCGGGCAACTTAAAAAAATTAATTGTTTTATTTGAGAATTTTATATACGAAAACAAATTTCCACAGACGAATTATTCTTGAGAAATTTAATGTTGGGAATACGTTTTCCCGCCGCCCACAAAAGGGTTAAAGTATTCGTTTATTTTAAATTCACTTGTTTAGTTTGTGTGTATGTAAACCCTATTTATATTCCATTAAAAATGCTATTTAGACTTTTATAATTTTAGCTTTAAATTCAACGTAAATATTTTATAATAATTGTCAAATTTTTGTTTTTAATTCTTGGTTATGGTTTCCTGATGAAAAGTTCAAATGGTGTTTGGTACCTTTCATTATTTACCATGCCGATGTATTTACCTATTTTTATCACTGTCGATTAGGGTACTAAGCAATGGTTATTGGCGAAATTGGCGCTCTGGCTTTTCTTAATTTTAACATAGAAAAGAAGCAGATACACATGTAATGTAAAAAAATGTACTATAAAGGCCATAGAAACTTACAAAATGGCGGCACAGTCTGCAGCGTATTTACAAGCTTATTTTTCAATTTTTCCCAACTATCGTCCTTAAAAATAATTTTTTAGGTCTGTAGGTGGTCTTTCTTATTGTAAAATACGAAGTTTTAGACTAAACTTAAAATCACAAAGATTGAAATGGAATTCTTAAATTCGTAGACTAAATACTGCGACTTTTACGATAAAAATTCGAGTTTTTTGTAACTAAACAAAAAAATCGCAACTTCTTAATTTTTTTTTGGAAAATTTCGAATTTTTATGGATTATTTCGGAGGTTTAGTCCAAAATTATTTTTAATTTTATAAGCAAATTAAAAATAGGAAGAAAACATGTACAATAAAAACGAGAGGAATGAGAAACAGACAAGGCGTACTTGAAAGTGGAACAGAAGAGATAAAGAAAATATGGAAAAACCATTTCCAAACATTGCTGAATATGCAACAGAGAGATGAACTGGAGCAAATAGAATTGGAAAAAGATGATAATGAAGACGATCTTAAAATGCCACAGGAAGAGGAATTCATGGAAATAGTAAGAAAACTTAAGAAAGCGAAAGCACCCGGAAAAGATAGAATAATGGCAGAGATGTTAACGGAAGGGGGTGAAGTGTTACACGGTCAATTATACAAGTTAATAAAAGAAATCTGGATACAAGAAAAAATACCAAAGAAATGGACAGAAGGTGTTATCGTAACAATAAAAAAGAAAGGAGATGCTGAACTTTGCGCCAACTACAGAGGCATAACACTGCTGAATGTAGCTTATAAGATACTATCAACGATTATCCATAATAGACTTACTAAATATACTGATCAAATAGTTGGAAGTTACCAGTATGGCTCAAGAAAAGGTAAATCAACGGTTGATGCGCTGCATATCATCAAGCAAATATGTGAAAAGAGTTATGAATATGACATAGATATGCACATGTTGTTTGTTGACTTTAAACAAGCTTTTGACAAAATCATTAGATATGAATTATATAAAACTCTGAAAGAAATGAAAATTCCAACTAAACTGATAAGACTAATCATAATGACCCTAATTCAGACATCGGCTACGGTAAAAACTACAGAAGGAGAGACAGATAGTTTTGAAATAAACTGCGGAGTGAGGCAGTGACAGTGAGGGAGTGACGCCTTGTCTGCAACTCTTTTTAACATCGTTCTTGAAAAAATTATAAGAAGTGCAAGATGTGAAGGAACGATTATAAACAAAGAGGCTCAAATAATAGCATACGTGGACGATGTAGTGATCGTCTCTAGAACAAAAAAAGGCATTGAAAACTTACTAGAGATTATTAAAACTACAGCAAAAAAAATGGGACTGATAATAAATGAAGATAAAACGAAGTACATGAGATTCAGCAGAGAAGGAAGAGATGAAACAAATGAAGAGCGTCTGTACGATTGCGTTTTTGAAAAAGTTGAAAACTTTAGCTACCTTGGTGTCCAAATAAACAACAAAAACGATAGAAAACCAGAAGTAAAAGCGAAAATACAAGCTGGAAATAGAGCATATTACGCAAATAAGAACCTACTGAGGGACAAAGGAATAGCTATAAAAACGAAAATTAAGATTTATAAATCATTAATAAGACCGGTACTGACGTACGCTGCAGAAGTTCTTTGTATGACAGTTAAAGAGGAAGAAGAAATTAGAGTTTTTGAGAGAAAAGTGCTAAGAACGATTCTGGGAAAAAAAATAGAAGAAGGAGAAATACGATCTAGAATGAATTTTGAGCAGCGTGAAGCAATGGGAGGAGAAGACATTGTCAAATTCATAAAGGCTTAAAGAATAAAATGGTTAGGTCATGTGATGAGAGGAAGTAGCCAGGAAGTGACAAAGATAGTGACCTTATGGAACCCGATGGTAAATAGACATTTAGGAAGACCAAAAAAGAGATGGTGGGATTGTGTGATGGATGACTTGAAAAGTATGGGCATCATTGACTGGAGACAACAGATAGATGACAGAAGAAAATGGAGAGCAATCATAAATGAAGCCAAAACCCATCGTAAACTATAACCATTCCTAATTTATATATAGTGAGTCAATCTTGTAAAAGGGCTGATCCCCCAAAAAAGATCTTGGAAGTCCAATATGGACAGCTCTATTCTGTAAGGAATGTTATGCTATTAAAATAAATAATAAATAGTCCAAAATTATATATGTTTTACGTATGCTCCATTTTTTTTCAAGTCATCAAAAACCTCCGTTCTCTTGCAATCAGGAAAAAACCAAAGCATAGGTTTCTTTATTAATCAAAGTGATTTTACTTCGGTATATTGGTTTAAAAATCTTTAGCATCATAAAATGATGTTTTTAGTAGTGCTACGGCATCAGCCCGTTTTTAAAAAATATATTTTTATTAATAGAACACAAGTAAAATAACATGTTTATTTATGTGCATTCTGGTTATTTTTAGCTTTATACATGGAACTCAATTTACACGGTAAACCCCAGTTTTCCTTTATTAATTTTAAGACTTATGATCAAATATAATTCTTTAATTAGTTTTCCAATATTCTCATAAGTGATAATATAAAATATCCCAAATACCATGCAAATCAAGCTCCTGTGACTAGAGGTGGTTTGTCCATCTACCGCTCCATTCGTGGACCATCGGGACAAGTGGTTCAAATTTGAGCAGTTAATGTTTTAACTATTTTAAAAGGAAAATAATAAGGAAATATCTATGATGCCATTCTCAATAAATGTATTATGATAATACCGAATGAAATGGTCAAAGTAAGAAGAGAAAGATTTTAAGCAAAAAATGACAACCACGTGGAAAAGTAGTAGAAAAAATAGAAAATGTTATCATAAGTGAATGATTCGATGAGAATGAATTGTAAAAAAATTAATAAAGTTTAGAGAATAGAATGAAATCATAAATAAAATGTGAAAATGTAAGAATATTTTCTGCCAGATTCTGTAAGCTGTTCTAAATGTGTGTTAGAATTTTAAACTTAGTTCTAATGACTAGAAGAATGTTGTTGTTTTTTTGTACAAAGGCAAATGTATACAAATGTAAGCATTTTTGAGGATTCCAAACAACTTTTTGGAAGTAGTTTAACTGAAAACAATATTTGAAGTGTGCAATATGGTTTGTGATGGTTAGGGTATGCAGCATTAGGTATTTGCTTTGCACTGTCTCCTTTATTTTTGATGAATCACATCTTCACATTTAACCATGTGCTTTAACAGATTTTATTACACCATATTAACAAATTATTTATTTGTGCACATTATACGGTCATTTAGATACTTGAAAATTTAGTTTTATTGACAAGATGTGGGCGAATGTATAAAAACGATCCAAACATTCGGCGTTTACCTGTATATACTAGTAAAAAAACTACAAATAAAAAAATTTAAAAAAATGGTGGATTGAGTTAAGAAGGATGGATTAACAATTATATGTTATAATTGTGTCTTGAATAACATTAAACATTTAATAATTATTTATTGCAGTTATGCTTCTATAATTTGATTTATTAGAGATTAATAAAGTAATCGGGTAACAAAGAAGTACTTTTGCAATATTATTATAAATTACCTACAAGAATGTTCTACTCAAATAAAAAGAAACACAGCTTTATGGTATACTATACGGTACAGTCAGTAACATCAAACCAATTTGAAAACTGGAGAAGTAAATAAATTTGTAATACTATTGTAGCGTCTACAGCTATTTTTTCGACTGAAATGATGGCATGAAATGGTGCAAACTACAGTGGGCAAATTAAAAATTTAAAATATTGTCCAACTTAAAAGTTTCTAGATCCATTCATTCTTTTAGATGTACATTTGAATGACAAACTTTTTTCAACTTTGCTATTAAAAATTGAAAAAGTTTTTCACTGCATGTTTAAATGTGTTAATTTTGTAATAATTTACATTTGGAATACTAAATTACTATATTATATTATCTCAACACCACGATTATCGTTGAAAGCAGAAATATTTTTATGAAAATGTTGTGGTTTAAAAGTCAAGAAGCTTCTAATTTAAAGTTGAATAATTTATTTCACTAGAGTAAAGATTTTAAGTAAACCCAACTTTATCTAAATGTAAAATATTTAATATAAACTTTAAGCCTGATGGCAATTTTGAAGTTACATAAAGAAAATCGACAACAACGTCTCGTTAAATCCGTATGAATTTATTTCTCAAGAGAGATCAATCGAAATCGAAGATGTATTTCTTGCTCAATCGCGCACCTTTTCTTCCCCAAGGATTATTAGATGGCTACCAAAATAAAGCCATGGCCAAATTAAATTACCCGAAACTAAAGTAAACACTACAGATAAACCGGAAACGTTGAATATTGGGATACTCTATTATTCAATTATAATAAATCTTAGAAACCGTTTCATCGTTTAATAATTTAAATAGGTACCTACACTTTTTTTTGTTTTTTGGTTTTTAGAAAGAGATAGCGATTATAAATTCTAGGAAATATTTTATCATTTTATTAACATTTTATAACCTTCTAAAAATGTTCATAGCCCTAGATTAGCTTTTAAGTTATTCACGACCATATGAACTACAAAAACCTTTGCTAAGGTTTACTGAACATTAAAAATAATTTATGCAATTTTCGGAAACTTTGGATTTCAGCTACCGTAATTCATTTTAAAGTCAATTATGTTTCAAATAATCAATTGAATCGTGGACTAATGTATTAAAACTTGATAGTAACCATATCAGCATATTTTTTAACTAAAATGCACAATGTTTTCACATAATTATTCAATTAATTGTGTTGATTATATCAAAGTACCCAAATTTACAATAACAAATAATATAAATTTTCATTTTACAAGATAACCAAATTATCCAAAAGCTATAAATTACTTATGATAATTTTATTCAATCCACTTACAATATAACAGGAATTACTTTTGCTAATCCCGTTGGTTATTTATAATAACGAGAGCAACATGGCATAGAAAGTTAAGTTTCTCTAATGCAAAAACATAAATAATTAGTTTATAAATCCAATCAAAAAAATCTAGCCATACTTCATCAATTAAATAAAAAGTATTATTTGAAACATAGAAAGATTATAATAGGAATTCCATAACTGATGATGGTTTCGATAAAATGACATTTTTAAATTCCGACTTGATCGTATTAACTGGAAAATTTGATCAATAAAAGCAAGCCTAGTAATTTACAAAATATAGCTCCATAATTTAATTTTTAGCAGTCACAATTTGTTTGTAAATAAATCATTCTATTTAGTTAACTTTATAATTTGTTTGTCTCCATTTAGGTTACCCAATTTTGCAATGTCATAAATATGCAATTCAATTTTGTTCAAGTCATAATAATTATTTTTCATTTGAAAAGTGACTAATTGAGGTTCACCATTTTTGATTAACAGAATTGGAAAAAAATTAATATGGAAGGATGTTAATTTGCAAATCTCTGTTGACAAGTATAGGGTACGGCATTATTTCGTGAATGAATGATGAAGAGAATATTTCAAAACGAAAGGTCAGTCAATAATTTTAAAGATGCCAGCAGGTTTTTAAAACTTGCTGTTATGATAAATTATAGGGCGACGAAGAAATTGACACAGATCTTATAGGGTGAAAATCTTTTATAACTGCACCATGGTTGTTACGAAAGCTCCGCTGTGAGAAAGACAAAAAAAATTTAAAATACGAAATAAAAAGCTATGCACCTGTCTCTGCATTATGTTAGAAATGATTGATGGTTATTTTGGAAGGTTGTATGACCCGACACAATTTGTATGATAGAAAAATTAGTTTTATTGCATAATGATGCACTACTTCCACAGAATTTTATGACCGTCTGTCCAAACAAGTTAGTTTTACCACGGATTACTTACCAATCAAATTATACATTTTTAAAACTATTTAGTAAAATATTTTTACTCGAGTCGAGTACAGATTTTTTCACTTAAAAAAATTAGGTTTTAAAACAGGAGATTTGTCATCTTTGTGAAGCAAAAATCCAGAAATTTAGCCACTGATAAATTTCAAGCTTTAAAAGTGTTACGGAGTTAAGTCTGGATTTAGAAAATTCAGTATTTTATCTTTATTTTAAAAAATCTATTATTTTGTCCCAGAAAAAGTTTTTACCAGTAAATTGCAGTTGGAGCTGTAAACAATTGAAAAGTATATTATGTAGTGAAATAATTATGTAAGAGAGTGCGGTGCATAAATAGTATATCGTAATCATTTGAGAAATTTGATTGTTTATTTTCGTTAAAACGCTAAGAAACGATAAATCAAAAAACGCATAATCACAGTAAGACCACTGTGCATTGTTCTAATTAAGTTTTACTGTTCAAGAAGTCCTTAATTTGCTCTTTGCTCAACATATTGACATAATATAAAATTAACTTTAACAAGTTGCAACACAACAATTTACATAATTGCCTTTGACTAAAATGATTTGATTTAAGCAGTAATTTGTGCTATTGCTAGAATAACTTTCAACAATTTAGAAACAAAGCTACCGTAGGTAAAGTTCAGTGTTATTCTACGATATGCCAAATCTGGAATACTCGGTTTTAGATAATCTTGTACTGAAATCAAATATTTTCTTTTAATTCAGATTCTTAGTTTCCTCGTTATTCAAATCATTCTCGTTTGTGAGTAAGTAATTGTGAAATTTTGCAGACGATTAAATCACGTCTGCTCTAAGTACTACGCATACTTTGTAATCGGTTAGTTTTATGTAAATAGCAACAACTGCATACATAATTTTTATATTCTAATGAATAATAAATATAGTTATGAAAAAAAAATGTTTTGTTTATAAAAATACTTAAATTTATTATTTTATATTTGTTTAATATATTATAAACGAATATTATTTGTATTTACTTAATATTGAGTTTTACATCTGAAAACACTTTTTACCGAAAGACTAACCTCGTAGTGTAGATATTTAACATGAGATAAATATTTATTTCTACACTAATAAACGCTTTCCAAAAATAGATTATTTATTATATCAACAATACATTATAAAAAGAATATCCACAGAAACTGATAATATGTATTTACTTATGCAAGTAGCGAAGTAACATTTAATGAAAAATTGTTGTAGAACAAAAATTAGCTTTCTTGAATGACCGATGTAGAAATAACATACAGCGACTGAAAATCGGGGTTAACTTAAAAAAATATTGTTCTGACTTTTTTTCTATTGAATTTATCTCTCATTTCCCTGGTACCATGAAATAAAAGTTGCAATTAAAACATAGGAACGGACCTTACTCAACTTGATGTTTATTGTACCTGTTTAATTTCACCCGAATAAGCAAAAGCATAAAGGAATTTTAAATCAGTGAAAATCAGATAATATAAAAGGAGAGCGCGTTTACTTTTCATACCTCAATAAAACAACTACGACTAATCGATTTAACCTAACTTTTCGAGCAAATAAAAATGTTCCGTGTTAGAATACTGTAATTTATGTACTTTTATTATATTTTACATAGTCTATATAATTTACATAAGTTAGGTAGTTTTTCCAAATGGCCTTAGGGTAATTTAAAATAAACCATCAAGAAGTTTTTTTAAATTAAAGTTATTTGTAAAAATAACAAAAAAAATATGGAGATGGAAATGATGAGGGTATGGGGTCGTACTAAAATTTCATTAGTGCCAATAGTAATATCATCAAATGGTGTAGAATGTTTTACATTTAAAACCCATTTGTCACATTAAGCTTTAGGAAAATTGTAATTTTGGAAATGTGCCATGTCAGAAAAGTTTAAAATAAAAATACAAGAGCTGTAGTAGCGCTACTCCATTTCTAACCTAACTGATGTGTAGTAATCTATGGTGATCCGGTGACACAAATATTAATAAAATAGAGAAAACTGTTATTTCAAAAATGACGCTAAATGTTTAAATGTTCAAAATTCAAAAATAAATTATTTGAGTAATCAATAAATGTAAAAATAAAAAAAATAAACATTTGGTAGCAAACTATTCGATTACTCCATTATGATTTAGATCACTAGAAGCATCAAGTTCTATTTACACCCAAAAAATTGAAGTGTAAACGATTAAATTACAAGCGATAATTTTATGTGGAAACTGAACTTTCCGGTTCTCGATCTGAAAGATAACAATTGGAATTAGTGAACAGAGGTGGAAAGCTGAACCAACTAAAAGTTGGAATAACGCATTGTGTACTGAAGGATAGTTCGAGTTAATTTTCCCATTTATTACCAAATTTGCCGGTGCATGTGAAATATAAAATAAACAACTGTAAATAATTTACATTTAGTTAAATTTGAATTCTGGTAGAACCTTTCAAAATTATTATAAATTTTCAATATTATAGACATCACAGAAAAACTACCAAGAAAATCTTATTTTTTACGAGGACTAAAAGGTGAATCTACACACAGATTACTTATAAGCTTTTGAGTGCCGGCGCGGCACCGTTGTGGAGAAACTGGGATGTGATGGAGAAAAACAAGATTTTAGTGTTAGGTTTCTTTTGGTTTCTAATGATTTTAACATATTAACTCTCTATAAGGGCTTAAATTTTAAATCACATATTAATACTTACCTATATACATGCAACAACTTTCTAACAAAAATTCGACAGTGTTGTTACAGGCAAAAACGTGACGAGTCACCAGTGAAAGATAGAAGTGGTTTAATTTCTAAGATCAGCATAGTTTCTAGATATTGCTTTACAGATATTTTTAGAAATAAATTTTTGGCAAAAAGGAAGTAGAAAAAGATTAAGCGTGAGTGGGGCCATCGAGTCGAGGAAACGTCACTATTGTATGAGAGAGGTATAACATATTATATTACTTAATTGTGATTGAAGGGATGTTATAGAGTACTCTGAACTGTTAGTTGTGATCGATCCTATTTGAACTAAAATTTTTGTCGATTTTATAACATTCAAAGATATTTTGTCACCGTATTCGCATGTAATGTAAGTTTTAAAATGTCGAGTAGTAAGTACAATGTCTTAAGGTACTCTCAGAATGAACGTTGGTTATAGATGACTGGCATGATATACATACTTCAATGTTAATAAATGTAAACAAACGCAAATGAAACAGGTAATTAGACAGATATTTCAATAAGTACAAAGATCCAAAAGGGTAAACCAGAGTTTTATGGTTCAAATGTTCCTATTTATTTGGTTACTTGTAAATACATTTTGAAAATGAATTTATATTAACAAATAATGATACGAAAAAATAGAACTATCCATAAATAACCAAAAGAATAAAGTTTAATACGTAGGTTCAAGTTTATGAAAAATTTTCTACAAGTTCTGGAATGACAGTGGAACTGAGAACCTTAATTTAATTTAAAGTTATACAATGAGTACCTTCTTATACTTGAAGGCAGTAATTATTTGGAATTCGGCTTCACTGGATGAAAATTATTACTATATGTGAAGGTCATAGTTCATCGATCAGAGATTTATCAATACTATAGTTTTTAATACTTTAATAACTACAACTTGCAAGACTGGCCTTCAGTTATGCTTGTAACCCTGGTTTTTTTAAATGTTAACGAGGAAGATTCATTAACCCATTAAGGGTATTAGGCAATAGAAAAATCAATATTTTTTTTATTACATTTTCTGAAAGTACTATCCTTCCAGAACAGGATACCGTTTGGTTCATATCGAAATTCGCAAAATTGCTGATCAGGCAAGTGAAAAAGTGGCAGTGCGTGGACTTGATTTCCGTCTGCCGCTGGTAGTCGAGCAGAGAACATTACCTGGGAGGGCTCTAAATGTTACGATCTGAGTTCCTTATCTAAAAATTTGATATAATTAAATAGGACATTTTAGAATATATAGAATTTGATAATTTAACATAATAAAGATTTTTCTAAAATTCAAATGCTTTGACAAATATGGAACAAATCGTAGACATCTGCATCATTGCATTTTCAGAAGGTTTAAAACCAAAATATCGTGGTCCAGCTATCGTTATAGAATTGAGGATTAATTTTTACTTTATTACAAAGAAAAATATTTAAAAAAGTCAATTTGGAGTTCTTCACATTGAGATCACCATTATCATGATATTGCAATTTCATTTTATTTTACCTGTAGTCCACTAATAAAAATATAATTTTCAAAAACGGACTGATGCCGAAGCTCTACTAGAAACATCATTCTATGCTATTGGAAATTTTAAGGGAAATAAATTTAAGTAAAATCACTTTAATTGATGAAGAAACTTTAAACTCGTTTTTCTCGACTTTTCATTTTCGTTTGGTTTTGCCTTGATTCCAAAAAAACGGAGGTCTCTGGTGACTTGAAAAAAATGAAAGATACGTAAAACATGTATAATTTCGAACTAAACCTCCAAAATAATCTATTCGAGATTTCTCAAAAAAAATTAAAAAGTCAAGATTTTTCTGTTCACTTACAAAAAACTCATATTTTTATCGTAAAAATCGCGGTTTTTTGTCTATAAGTTTAATAATTCCATTTCAATCGTTGTGATTTTAGGTTTAGTCCGAAACTACATATCTTACAAAAAGAAAAATTATTTGCAGACCCAAAAAAAAATATCGTTTTAGTACGATAGTAAGGAAAAATGGAAAATAAACGTGTAAATACGCTACAGATTGTACCGCCATTTTGTAAGCTTTTATGGGCTCCATGGTACAATTTTTTTCATCATTTATATATCAATAAGTATTAGTTAAAATTACACATGTGTATCTGCTTTCTTTCTATGTTAAAATTAAGAATAACCAAAGCGCCGATTTCGCCAATAACCATTGCCTAATACCCTTAAACTTAATTCATTAAGATTTCGTTAATTCATTGATAAGTCTATAATTTAGCAGGTTTAAAAACTAACTTTACGTAATGTTTATCCGCCACTCTCCATTCTGAAACCAACGTTTTGTAATATTTATTAGCCACATTTAGATTACAGCAGGGAATCTAATGAGACCAAAAATACTAGTGGTTTCACACAAAACATGTAGAAATCAAACTTCTAGTTAATATTATTATAGTTATAGTTTCGTCACTGAGCTGTTACCTATCATTTATATGCTAAACCAATTAAGGAATGAATGGAGAAAAAGACGGTCGCCAACAAAAGATATACAGAATATCAAAAAAGTTTATTCAGAAACTTGTTCTAATAAATTGGTTTTTAAATCTTGAACAATCAAGATTTAGTTTACTTTAACTGTTCCTTGATCATTAACCAACTGATAGGCAAAATAACTGATCCTTTTTCCCACGGTAAAGGGGACAACAAATTTAGAACATAGCTTGCGTTGATGACTTAAGAGCGCCAGACTAAATCTTATTTTTTTGCCAGACTTTATCTTCAATATTATATTCTACTGGCCCACGATAGAGGATCAGTCCTTTTCTAACAACTTTAAGTAATTTCCTAAAACCTAAATTTTACTTCCTAATCTCAGTTGGAAGATCATCTTTTGTAGACGTATCGGCCATCTTTCTATCATAATAATCAGTCACATTATAAAGATATTCGTTATCAGTCAGATATAATGTCACCATAGTCTTAACTATTTGGGTTTATGTATATCTACCGACATGACCATGACATTACATAGTCATGATGTTCTTGAATAAGAAGCTTCAGCTTATCTTTAGGCACTACAATCGTCCAATTATCAGTATCAAAAGTAAGTTTAAAGATACCAACTTTTACATACATATTTGTAAAGAAGATTGTACGCCAATCGACACTGAACAAATTTATTAGAATGTGCCCATCTTGAGATACGCCTTATAGGATCCTTTAAGTTGTTTAACCAAACTGAAAACGTATGGTCTGCCAACCCCACCAGCATAAAATATTAGCAAGATGACTTTTCAAATTTGATTCTTGAGAAAATATCTTCTTTTTATTTACTGCTGAGGTATTCCATACCCCCGATTTTCAATTGTTTACTTTTAAAAGTACCCTCTACCGCCATGTTTGACCAATGACAATTAAGCGTGACTATACGCTGTCGCCAAATCATTCAGTTAGTAAATGATTTTTAGGTTACATTATTTGTTCATTATTATAAACATTTCACAGTTTTTTCAAAGGTGACAACAGAGCAATTCTGATTGGGTCACTTTCGTGTGACGTCGGCAACCGTAGTTGTAAAACTACCGTCAATTTAATAACTTTTAATAATTTTTTTCTCATGTTAAGAGTACTCAAAAAAATTTTAAAAAAATTCTGTAGCCTCAGTTTGACTTCTACTTTCAAATAAAAGAATAAAAAAAAATAGTGAAACTTATCCATTGTCTTAACGCTTAAATAAGTACCTAATTAATATACCTAATTAAATTACAAAATTTGGTGCCCACATAAATACTATTCTTTTTTAGATGAAATCATATCGAAGAACAGATTTTAAACCTCAAAATAGCAATACATTTTAAACAACCTGTTCTAATGATAGTAGGCACTTACATATTCCAAATAATTGAAAAGATTATATTTCTAAAATATCAATACCATATTCAGAAAGAGTAACAACTCATACTCAAAAACGAAACCCTTCCTTAATTTATTTAAGAACGAAATTCTTAAATTTCCAACGGATTGATTTGTGATAGCAAGTATTTGGCACCCTTATTTTATTAGCCTTACCCTTAAATCTTAAAATTACTACTCGAGTTTATTTTATCATATAAATATCTGATTATCGTTCATGTTATACAACTTTGCAGTTATTCGTTTTCGGAACCAGAACCAAATCATTTAAATTCTTTCAAGCACCACTTGAAAGTAATAGCTCGAATGATATCAAATTTATACAAAAAAGATTTTTATGATTTCTGCAACTAGCAGCTACTTTTCTCGAATTCGTAATCATTCTTAATTTGGAACCAATTATTTTTTGTAAGCAAGCAAACATCTATTTTATCTAACCAACCATGGAAGTTACGTTTTCTTTCGGAATTATGTCTATAAAAAATGTGTTACTTGACATGCATTAAACGTAAATATAGTAAAATTGATAGGTAATATACTTTTTCCGCATTCCTAGAGCAAATCAAAATGTAAATTGCAATGCGATTAGATCATTGTAGATATAATAATATGCTCAGGTGGCAGAACTTAATTTGTATTATCTTATTAGCACATTTATCCAATCCGAGTGTATTTCTAATTTTTAGAAAAATTAAGCCATCATTTTTGTTATAAGTTTTTCATTTTTATCATAAATTTACAAAACCCTTTACTAGTCTTCCAAAGCAGAGTTTGTACATTTTCAAGTTAAACAAATATGAAATTCCGCAAATATAAAACTTTTCTTATTTACTTTTGAAGAAAACACGTATTTGCCTTGTTTAAATATAATGATTTTAGGCTGCAATCCATCAATTCATGTCGATACATAAAACTTGATTCCATCATATGAAAGAAGACACCGTAATCTACCTAATAGCATCGCTTTGATAAATAAATGGGATCGAAAAAGATCAAATTATCTGAAAGTCCTAAGAAATTTTAAGGCAAATGAAAATGTATTGTATGAACGGCTAATTACTACACAAATTTCTATATAATTATAAGTATTCAAACGTTAGTCTTTCGTACAACCTGATCGGAAAAGTGCTTTTAATGTAGGTGCTTTTAATGTACTTATGAAGTAATTACTATAGTTACTATTACAAATAATCATTATTTATTGTTTAAGCAGTAACTCTCTGTTGATAACAACAATTTTTCATAAAATAGATTTACGTGATGTGAAATCTATCATTACTGTTAATTTAAAAATTACTATGTGGTTTGCACGTTTGTAAAAAAACCTGTTGGTGTTTTATTTTAGAAACGAAATAATAAATTTGATTACAACCTATGCGCTGCATTACCGATTAAAATAATGAAATCAAGACATTAATATGATTTGAAGAGATAACTTTAAAAGGTTTGATAATTACAATAATAATTTTATTGTTCTACTGACGTTTAACCAAGCCCCAACGTTTTAAATCAATATCTACCTACATAATTAAAAACATTGTACAGTACAGAATTGTGCTTTACATACGTGTTACTTTGTGCCGTAGATTATAAAATTTCATTTTAGAAATTGAACTAAAAAAAATTCTTTTTAAATATTTTCAGTGACGCGCTTGATACGGTTAACGATATTCTATTATTAAGGGTTACCCGGTCTTATGCTAATCTTGTCTTAGGGTGCGGTCCACCGATTACATGGTTCCACCATGTCCACAGTCACAAATTGTAGTAAAACGGCATTGCTGGACTGTGGGCTTCTAAATGACAATATTCACCTAGCCTACAATTTATAAATCAACATATTAATAGAAATATAAGCTGCAGCGTCGTTTATGCGTAGAGTTACAATTTTACAATAGTTTTAATTATGTTCTACTTTCCGTTTGTAGATCGTAAAATAAAATTTTTTATTAGAATCCATTCGCATGCTTTTGAATCTCTCACGTAAGAAGCTTATTAATGACCACAACAACTCATTTTTCAGATGACGTCATTTAAGGTCGCATGTTAAGGTAGACTACAAAGACCACAAGTTTAAGCACCCGAGAAGAACGCACCCGAAAACGCACCCTTAGTTTATGAACCATTCCTCTCCCATCACGCGTAGAAAAACGGCATCATTACGTCTTTCAATTTAGATGCACCATCAGTTAAATCTCATAATATCTGCCCATCTGATATTATTAGTCCAGTCATTCTACGAATGACACAATAATAAAGTCGATACCGACTTCTACCCGGAAAAAAAAATGGAATCATGTAGAAGAAAGAATTCCAAAGAAGATAACGTTTTTTGCATCGTGCTAGGTGTGTATACTTGTGCGTAAATGTGCCGAAATAAAATTTACACTGTTCCTTTTAAGGATATCACTTGCACGTTTTCCCTCCACCACCCACTACGCAAAAGAGGGCCACATCGCTGCCAGGATTCATTGTCTAAACTATACATAACCTAATATAATTGAAAAAATAGTTTTTCCAATTTAGAAAACAACAAAGCATCCAACAAAAAAGATAAATAAGAAAGTTGTTAGACAAAGAAAAAACCTATCGAATGCTACAGCAGAATAAAGATTCGTTATTTATTTTAAAATAGCAGAAAATACCCTAAAAAATTGCTTGTTTTGTTTTTGCTGTGTTTTTTTACAATTTTGCATTAAATTATTCCTTGTTTGATGAAAATTTTTGCCACTCTGTCGAGTAGAAAATCATTTTTAAATAATTTCAAAAAACATAAAAATGTTTTTGTATTTTTGCGTAGAATAACTGGAATATAATAAACTATATGAGTAATCTAATATAGAAGTTGAGTAAACGACTTATGCACGTACCCAAATAGTCCCATATTTATGTAGGATCTTAGCTCAACTTGATATGTGGATTATGGCTTGTACATTTATTTTTGCCTAATTGGCTTCTCTTTTCTGATATTGGAAGAATAGCTTTATAGGCTTTTACTTGGGGCGCTATTTCCGTGAAAATTGAAGAATCCTTATAATTAATCTAAATTAAAAATGCTTTCCATAATAATTTAAAATAAAAAAGTATTTTATAATAATTATTTTATAGTTTAGATCAGGTGTAAAATAGGTCTTAATAAATTATAATTAATAATAATAAGTAGGTAATTATTATTTAAAAAATGACAGAATTAACTTTATGCACTTTACTACGTAATTTTGATATTTTTGTTAGTTTAAGATAAAATGCTACATACATTCTTTAAATTTTATCAATAAGTTGGAAAAAAACTTTTTATTGCGCCAATTAATTATTCATTAATTTAAATTAATTGGTTACTAAATTTACTCTACAGCATGGCTATAAAAGATCTAGAAGTGTAATTAAGAGATCACGAGATAATTGCTAATAATTTTTGTGCGTGATTGCTTCGCAATTTCTTAGTAAACTTAAAAATACTTGTGGTTTTAACCACAAAGTTAGTTTTTGTATATTTTAGTACAAATCGATAATTTTAAAGTAAAAAATACTTGATTTATTCAAGTTTCTGATGATTAGCACACTGGTACGTTGAATTAATTGTATAAACATACAAATCACTTGCAGCTTTAAATAACTTTTTAAATCTGCAACTTAAAGCTTATATAAACAATCCTTTACCGTAAACTATTTTGAAAACCTCATTTAAATCCATTGATTTAGTTACTATTTGTTTTAATTCCTAATTGAAGATCTTTTCGGATAAGCTGTTGACCGACAATATCTATATTAATTAATTAGGTTTATTAGCAATGAACTTTGCTTATTTATTAAATATAAATTATCAGAAAAACACTTATCAATTTATTATTCTTTTATTTCTATTTATTATTAAAATATAATAGACAAGTTCTTTTAACAGCCATGATATATCTTCATTCCTGCATAATTATTCAATTACATCAGTGATATAAATAAAAGTAAGATACAATCAAAAATTCCAAAAATTTAAATAAGTAAAAAACTTATGCAATAGTGAAACTTAGAATAAATTTTCATGGGCATAGTACGTACCTAAAAATGTGTCTAAAAGATGCTAAAAGTTAGAAATAGGTAACTGTGTAAATGATATAAAATTGGAAATAGGTACGAGTATAATACATATAGCTATTTACCTTTATTATATTATTTATTTGTTATACTATTGTAACATTTCATACAACAACTTCATAAAAAAATTCTACAATAAATTTTATCAATTGAATTTACTTTTCATATACCTCGTATTACCTTAGAGATTTTCTCTTAAATTTTACAAAATTGCCTTGGATTCTGAAGGACATTCAAGCAAATCGTTAAACAAATTTGTGTTTTGTAGGCTCTAAATTTAAAATTACCCATATTACGCAATGAATAATAATGTAGTACATCCCTCATATTATACTATGCATTATGTACACCAATCACTGCATTACATATTTTGGCAACATTATATAACATTGCTCAAAATTATTGATTATGGATTATCCTTTAATTTGTTAATTCATATGTTGTTATGTTATATCATATACACAAGGATAAATTTCAGTTTTATCCAGGAACTCTATCTATAAGCCACCGATAAGATCGAAACATACATTATAATATCATGTGCGTGAAGTTAGCCCCCCTTTTTTTGAAATAGTGATTTTTTTTATTTGTGCTCAATTGTGCTCAAGTTGTGCTCAATGTGCTTAAAAGAATTTTTTAATTTTAAACAAAAATAACAAAAAAAATCGAAAAAAACACTTTTTGACGCCAGCCCCCCTTTTTTTGAAATTGCAACTTTTTTTGGTTGTTCTCAATTGTGCTCAAGTTGTGCTCAATGTGCTTAAAAGAATTTTTTAATTTTGATCAAAAATAACCGCGTAAATCGCGAAATAAGATTTCGACCTGGCCCCCCTTTTTTTGAAATTGCAACTTTTTTTGATTGTACTCGATTGTGCTCAAGTTGTGCTCAATGTGCTTAAAAGAATTTTTTAATTTTGATCAAAAATAACCGCGTAAAGCGCGAAATAAGATTTCGACCTGGCCCCCCTTTTTTTGAAATTGCAACTTTTTTTGATTGTACTCAATTGTGCTTAAGTTGTGCTCAATGTGCTTAATAGAATTTTTTAATTTTGATCAAAAATAACCGCGAAATGCGCGAAATAAGATTTCGACCTAGCCCCCCTTTTTTGAAATTTTTCTTCTCATTTTGAATCTATGTGTGTAATTGATGTCAATCGATTGAGCTTCGTTAGAGCCTGAATGAGCTCTAGTGAGCAAGATTTTAAGTTAATATTTTAAAAAGTTATAGATAGTTGAAATTTTTGAGTAAACTCCGAGCAACACGCGTTTAATAGTAAGATTTTTTAAGGCTTGCAGTTTACTCACAAATTTCAAATATTCCTAACTTTGTAAAAAAATTAACTCAAAATCTCGCTCACTGAAGATCATTCAGGCTCAAACAAAGCTCTAACGATTGACACTAATTTTATCCTAAAATTTAATTTAGGGGGGGACAGCGACATGCACCTGAGCCTGCTTAGCCACCTATAAATAAACAGCCTTACGCTTTTAGATTGATGTTTTTAAGAAGCTTTGTTAGCTCTTATTAACATTATTTTTTACTATTTATTGCACTTTGTAATTTTAAATAAAAGGTTTCCATGAAAATTTTTAATTTTTTTTTTTAATTTTTAAATTTTTTAGTCATATCTTTACAAATACAGCTTCTGTATTTAAACTAATATAGTACTATCAGAATTCTCCATTTATGTCTTTTAGATGTTTGATACTTTACCCTGTATAAATCATTACGACGAAAAACTTTACCCTGAATGCGGTCCTTAAAAATGAAATTTGGAAATCTATTTTACTTTTCACCCTGTATGATAAAATTGTTCAATGCACACCTTTTTTCTCTTATTTCGCGCCTTACGCGGTTATTTTTGCTCAAAATTAAAAAATTCTTTTAAGCACATTGAGCACAACTTGAGCACAATCGAAAACAATAAAAAAAAATTGCAATTTCAAAAAAAGGGGGGCCAGGTCGAAATCTTATTTCGCGTTTTACACGGTTATTTTTGATCAAAATTAAAAAATTCTTTTAAGCACAATGAGCACAACTTGAGCACAATCGAGTACAATCAAAAAAAGTTGGAATTTCAAAAAAAGGGGGGCTAGCTAGAAATCTTATTTCGCGCTTTACGCGGTTATTTTTGATCAAAATTAAAAAATTCTTTTAAGCACATTGAGCACAACTTGAGCACAATTGAGAACGACCAAAAAAAGTTGCAATTTCAAAAAAAGGGGGGCTGGCGTCAAAAAGTGTTTTTTTCGATTTTTTTTGTTATTTTTGTTCAAAATCAAAAAATTCTTTTAAGCACATTGAGCACAAGTTGAGCACAATTGAGCACAAATAAAAAAAATCACAATTTCAAAAAAAGGGGGGCTAACTTCACGCACATTATAATATCGTTGTTGGAATTCATGGTTGTGATTCCAAAATACATGTCACATGCATGAGTGCCATTTAAAAATAAAATTATTTCTACCTAAATTTTATTTATACATAATAAAAATTTTAATAAACGCAAATTTTGTCATTTTTAGAGAAACCATAATTATATATAATATGCTAACTTTATGTTTGCGTTAGATAGTTCTTTCTTCTGAAATTAACTATTGAAAATCACACAGAATACAACTAAGAAACCCATAATACTTTTGTGAACTATCAGAAAAGCTTTGTTTAGGACATATCTATGGGAAATATTAAAAAACAGGTGAAGTTCCATTTCATCTGATTAAAATAATTAAAAACTTGCACTTCAACACTAAAATCAGCTTTGTACTAATAAAAAAGAGAAAAACAACTAAGAGATATCTATCGGTAAAAGAGTCAGACAAAAAATCTGTTTTAATTCTGCCAGAAATGGAATGAAGAAGTTACACAAGGCATTCCTATAGTAATCTTTAAAAACTACAATAACGAATATTTTCTTTATTTAAAAATCTGCAGGAATGGAAGAAAACATGGCCAAACCACATTAATAAAATGGAACATGCGTGACTATCTAGGATAATAAACAAATCTAAACCCACAAGGAAAAAAGAAACGTGGTAAGACCACAGCTGAGAAGGTACTAAATCGGAACAAGATAATGGATGTAAATTTTAACGTTGATGGTAAAAATAAAATTTTTTAGCCAAATATTATTGTTTAATATTTAAAGAAATAAAATTTAAGTTGTTGGTATTCCCAAAAAGATGTAAATAACATGATGAAATTCTCAGAAAGTTAAAAATGTACGCAATAATCATGAACAATATACATAGGTTTTCTTTGAATTCATTGCTGTAATTCGAGTATTCAATGAGATGTAATTATTTACTATCTAATATATGTGACCACTTTCGCACTTTCCATAAGTACAAAACTACCTTTTATGATTTAGTTCCGTGTCCGTCTGTTCCTTCGTCCATATAATTTAAAAGCAATCAAAAAGCCCCAATTTATTATTAGATACTTTTCGTAATAATCTTCTTCTAAGCATTATAATTTAGGATGACTATAGATTTTTGAAAAAACTACGTGACAATAAATAAACCAAATTTGAAAATTTAGGAGAGGATAAAATAGCAAAAAAGTGCGCTACAGGCGAAAAATATAGATTTTCAAGATTAAAAGTTAGAAATTTAAAAAAATTATTTTTTACTACTTTTTGTGTTTCCAGGTGACAAAAAACTTTTTTTTGAAAAATAATCTTTTGAAACCCTTAATTAGTCTAATGTAATATTGTACCTACACATTTTTAATTGATATTTTTCCACTTTACTGCAAAATATATAAAAAATGACATCATTTTACTTAAACTCGACGCTAACTTTGACACTTACTCAGCAATTCAACAGTTTATTATCAAGTTTCTTTCTCGACGAAAGCGAAGACTAAGGTATTACATAATGAAATCAAGTTTTAAACATGTAGCGTTTTCAAAGGAGAAGCTCTCGTTTAAGCTTCTCCGAGTTTTGTATACATTAATTCATTATTTTATAACTGATAGCTTGTAATTCAATTAAATAAATTTTATAATTTTCACAAGTTAATAACTCAAAAATATTTTTATATATTTTAATTTTAATGTCGGGACCGCAAAACGCAATCTAGAAATAAAGGACGATCCCGTAAAATATGAGACGTCTGGTCACTATAATAAGTTAATTGGTACTAATGTTCCAATAATAATACGTTGATTACATTAAAACGTATAGAAACAAAAAACTTCAGCTAAATTCAACTTTGTTTAGCGTTATTAACAATTTTTTTATGTGAGGCTGAAGACTAAACACCTCATCGATGGTTATCTGCTTTTATAAAGCCTCAGTTTACTCATTTCATTTATCACTCGTCATTTAACATTTAAGAAATTCTCCAGTAGAATTATAATGTATAGCCATATGTAATTAAACCGTTATGTATTTAAACATTAGTTAATCCTCTTAAATGTTAAAATATTGAGTATAAATCAACCATAATTTTCAGCATTAGCCATAATTTCCTTCCTTTATTTTAGGAGATGACAATATTTACTTATTTTTCATAAATCATAATATTTATTATCTTACTTATTTATTTTTAAGTGTTCATTTAAATAATTAATATTAATTAAGTTCCTTAAGCATTATCTAACATAAAAGTGTAATTAAAATTTTTATTTCACAAAAATTAAGTAAATATGCGCAAGATTAAAATAAAATTTTTTTTTAGGTAATTACAAGTTTTTTAATGTGGAAGTGATTATTTCAAGTGCTGCAACTTGTCTATTAGATACCTAAAGTTACTTGCGGTTTTATTGAAATGTAATCGATTTTAAAGTTTTAATATCCTTGAATTTTGAAGTAATCACACAATAAAAATTAACAGACATACAATTACAATTGTGCAAGTATATTGCATTGACAATTAAAAAATTCATTGTTCCATTCATACAAATTTCTAATTAAAATAGTTTAATGGATGCCTAGGTGCTTGCATATGCTAGGTACTTTATTGAAACAGAACCCAATCTCTTAATCGATTAATCGTTCAACTTACAAAAAAATTCAAAAAACTTCACATGAAATAGTAGCAAACACAACGAAGCGCGAGGTCGTATTTCACAAACCAGATTAAAGAGGCCATACTATCCAGTCAGTCAGTAGGGAAGTTTATAATTGATCAAAGTTTTTTAGAATTAAAATTAATTGTATGTTTTTACTAATATTCGTTCTTTGGAAAGTTTTACTAAACACTTGGGAAAAAAATAGAATGTACCAATTCATTTATTTGAAAATTTCAATCAAACGTTCCAGTCACTTTTTAAAGGGATGAATATTAACGACACCAAATATCATTAAACCACATCAATCAAAAATTGTTATTGACTCAAAATGAGCTAATTTTTTGCCACATGGGATAGAATATTAATGAAAAAGTACTATAGCTAGAATAAAATTAATATCCCAATGTTGCAGTGTTTTAAAAAGTAGGTATACCTATAAATAATTATGTTAATTTTCTATAAAACGATAGATCGAAAATTTTTTTTTTCATTTCATTTTTCATAGATGTTTTGATGTCTGTATTAAAAATACAGTTATGGTAGATTTTTAATTTTGAGCAAATATCATTGCAAATATAAATTAAAATATATCAAGTGTTACCTTATAATAATTACACTTTTTATATTAATTTTTAATAATATAAACTTTGTAAGTTAAATTTTAATTAAAATTTGCTAATAGTAATGTTTGCCAAAAACAAGTTGGTTAAAAAAGTTTTAACCGAATTGTGTATTTCCATAAAAGTTCATCAGCTTTAATTGACTTCGGAAATTTATAGCACCTGATTAAAATTTATATGTTCTCCACGAAGTGGGTACCCAGTAACATAGTGCACTTTAAAAAACAGTTCAAAAATTTTAATATTAGTTTTAAAATTTATGTTTTTTCAAACCTTGACCGTGAATTTATACGATTATTACAAAAAAAGGTATTTTAAATTGGAAAGAACTTGTTCTCCGGTTTTAGTCACTTGAATGCGTGTAAATTAGTTTGTCTTTAAAAAATGCAAATATTTCATTGATAAAAATTTTTTCTAGTAGCTACGTAGATATATTTAAAAACTATTAAATACATTGAAAGATATCGCCAATGCTGCTCTACTTTGGTGTCCCCTAATCTTAATAGTTCAATGTCATTGCAGTATCGTGTATTGTAAATACCTTGCAGTGAAATCAAGTTCCACTATTTCTTAGGAAACACCAAATAAAAATATGTTTACTTTTTCATTTATTTATTTTATTGCAAAATAATGGTTTAATGACCTATATTAATTTGTAAAGCATTTTCTGCTTGTTTTGATGAGTTCTACGTATAGCTAAAATTTGGTAGGTACTACAATTATTTTGCAGCAACTTTCATAAAATGTATTTATAAAATATTTATATAATAAATTATTTTTGATATTTGACCATGACTTTTTCTTAATGTCCGCTTCAAGACATTCAACTTGCTCGACTAAATCCAAAGGATATCGGTTTCATCGTAACGAAACGAACTTGACAAAAATTGTTTAATTTCACAAGAAAGTCTTCTTGAAACGTTTGAAAAATAATTAACACAATTATGGAACATTAAATAAAAAACTTAGAAAATGTATTATTTAATTTATTTTAAATTTGCATATTTATGATTACAAGACATTGTATAATAATTAATTGAAGAAAATTCCGAGTAATTGAAAAGGTAACAAAAAAACCAATTTCATAATTTCGTTGTTTTTAATTTTCTTCTTATATTAATTTATTATTAGATTATTCCGTGAAACATTTAAAAGTTTAAATCGCAAATAACGAATACATTCTGCATTATTCATGCAAAATTTATATGATGCTATAAAACTGTTATTTTGTGAAATAAATTAGTTGTGATTGATTTTCTATCAATATAAATTGATAGCAAACGATGCAATAACTTGGGTATTCTAATTTCTTATAATTGAAGGGTTTGCTCTAAGATTCTTCAGTGCTATCAAATTAAAAAAACCTGTTGATAACATTTATCATTTTAGAAAGATAATACTTAGGTATTCTTTAATTTTTGTCAAACTTTATAACAACTAAATTTTACAGCCTGGTGGTTTCAAAATGGTTAATTTACTTTGTGATATATTAAAAAAATTATTTCTCAGGTTTAGAATATAAAAGACCAAAATAAATGATAATAATATTAAGCTGCGCAAAAACCTAAATATGTAGGTTATTTTTTTCAAAAATTTAAATTAAAAATATTTAATTGAAAATATTAAAAAAAAAAATTTCCTACCTACAAATATTGTTACAAGGTAGAATTTTAATAACAAGAACAATAAACAATAATATTTGATGTAGAAATGCAGTTAGTTGTAGACTTCCTATGGGATTTACCGAACGTTGGTGTTGTGATTTAATTAAAAAGTTTTCATTACATTTAATACTTAAAAGTTTTGTTAATCTAGTTAAATAATTTTTATTTTGTTACGATCAATTTAAAATGAGTTCATAGCTTTCCAATGCCCAAATTGTAGTAGGATGCTCTAATACACTCTTGTTCATTAATATGGATAGTTATAATTAAGTTTGTGTTGTATTCTATAAAACACAGATAAACTCGAAACTAATTTTAAAAATTTTTAATAAAATTATTTTGAAATTAATTCAAGTAAACTTAAAAACTATAAATATTTTGTATTTTACCTTACAAAAATATCATTTTTAAGTCATCCTATTGATGTTAGTGTAGTGAAGTTATTTGACATTTGAATTTTATTTTTGCCATATTTAGAAAGAAACCTTAAAAAAATTATAATAAACGAAACGTTAAAATTGTTACTATTTTATGTAAAAAATTAATAGAGTAGATTGTAGCATAAATTTTACTTTTAAAATTTGATATTCAAATTTAAAAATATATTATATAAAACTGTGTTTAAATTACAGCATCTTTAGGTTTTTTACGAGCCACAACGGCTTTACGTAATTATAAAAATGTATTTTTATATAATCGTAGTAGATCTAGCAATTTGACTGTCCATTTGATGTTCTTTGATTCGACGTTTCTGTGTTTACTGTAACACCAAGTGGACAAAAGTCGACGCCATTAGACACCCATAATTTTCAACTGTTTACAAGAAAATCAACTTGAAGTAAAGCAGGGTAAGTTGCAACGCGAGTGTTAAACCTGCTACATGTGTAAAAGTCGTGCGCTCTGAAATAGGAAAAGAAAGAAGTAAAACTTAAGCCCACCTTTCAAAGTCGAAGTTTAATACAATTTTTCTTTTGTATATTTTTTAATAAAAAATTTAAGTAAGTATAGCGCTTCATAAAGTTCAGCCGGATTAAGGTGACTGGGCGGTAGCCTATTTCTTGCGCAGTAGAAATGGGCCAGTTCGCCGCGAGCGTTTCGACGCGGCCGATTTGCCGCAGTCGGTTGGACGCAGCCAGTTCGTCGCAAAGCCATTTTGCAAAAAATGGAATTTTATTTAATTAATTTTAAGAATAACTTGACAAAATTAATAAATAGATTCTGTAGTAATAAATTTATTATTTAAAAATTTCAAAACAAAAACTTTACAAAACTATGATTTTAATTACGCATTTCAAAATTATGCGCAAGTCCTCGTAAATAATCAATAATATTTCTATTATGAAAATCTTGCACAATTTTTAAAATTCTGTTATCAGCATCTCTAAACTTTTTTAATTTGCGAGGTGGAGATTTTCCAGCAACAAGACTGTCATAATAGATATCACGACTTTTTTGGACCTTTCTTAACCCCTCTATGAATTTCCAAATCGTCGGATGGATCATACCCATTTTACACTGAATTCTTTTATTAGCAGCTTCTGCGTGATTGTTTGTGCGCTCAAAATTTTGTAAAGTACAATCGTAAACATTCTATATATCGTACCCAAATAATGGAGGTCTACGGCTACCACTTCTAGTGAGTGCGCCTATATAATTGGTATCAAACTATTGCAACATTGGTTGTAGTGCTGCTGGTAACTCCCCTCGCAAACTAGTCAACGCAGTCTCCAAATGCAATTGAAGAACAAATGCTAAAAAAATAATCATTCGACACTGTAAAGCAAAATCAGTATCACTGTTATAATTTTGTCGAAGTCAGATGTTCGATAAATGCCTTTGCATGTTTTGTGCTAAATGAAAGAAACACCCATGAACATGAACCTTTCCAAAAACATCTTTTATGGCTTAAATTGCAGCCAATTCATAATCACAAGACACGCTTTCAGGATTTGCATCAGGTACTAACTGTTTAACCATATCAAATAGTTTAAAATACGTGTGTCTCTTCGTTTATTAGCCAACAAATAATACAAGACCGGGTGAACTCCTCCATATCTTTCCGCTATAATAATGTAAATTTTTTGAAACAACAAAGGAGCTATTTTAAAAGTTCCGTCCATAAACCAATGTGCTGATTCCTGTAAAATAGCTATTCCTTGCTGCCTTCCAAAAATGATAATTCTATCATTACCATCTTCAGAATCTGATAATAGGAAATTTTCTAAAAGTCCATTTACGTTTTATAATCGAAATGCTTCTGGTATTACGAGTTCCTGTAACGTTGCTGGATTAGGCAAAGCGGCAACGACGCGGTTTCTAGTTCTTCTAACACTTTTCTTTAATGCAGGATCTTTTGGTAACAAAGCTTGCACACCAACTGCAAGTCCTTCAGTACATGCATTAATAACTTGTGCTGTTTCTTCCATCGTATCTGCAGCTCGTCGTTTTATATTTGTAACAGTTTTGGCAACCAAAAAGTTAGCAGCTGAAGCATCATGAGTATGTTCATGTAACTGCTGCACGACGTTACCATCTTGTACATGTATACGTACTTTACAAAAATTATTTCTTTTTTCGCAGCGATAAATTGCGTCTTTCCATCACTACTTCATCGATCAAATGTATAAATATATCTATTATTATAAAATTTGTCTTTGCCTCGTTTACTTAATATTAACTGATCCATTCCTTCCATATCCTTAGTTTTCCATTCTACGTTTTTTATTTAACTCTTTTTAATTCACTTTTTAAAATGAAATTAATCTACTTCTATAGAAAAATATTATATCAATCTTATATCCAATTCTTGCGCAAAAATATCGTGGTTAATAGGTTTTGCGACGAAAAGGACGCGGATAATAATCCTTGCGTCGAAACTTTTGCGTCCAAACGGGTGCGCGGCGAAACGGCTGCGCCGAAACGCTCGCGTCCAAAAGTTCTAGACCCCTTGCGCAGTAAATGTGGAGAGAGAACGATCAAGTGCAGTCATGCATTTAATTTTTGTTTCTGCACATTAGCTCGGCCCAGTCATTCCATCCAAGCTCTACATCATTAGAGGTGCAGGTTACAGTAAAAACACAAAATTGTACATAATATAAGTTCCCGCATTGAAACTTTTCGGTGCACAAAAAGTTCGTATGCCAACGGCCGCCGACGCCCTGCTTTCATTGTAAAATATTAAACATTTTTATCAAAAGTAACTAAAAATAAAAATATCGTTAAATTTTGTTCGTAAAAAGTTAAAACTACTATAAAATATTTTGCACTGATAGTTCATAATTTATCGATTTTTCAATAAAAATTAATAGTTGATAAGTACAAGGAATCGTATAGAACTTCATGTTTTATTTCTTTGGTTTAATTTTGATTGTTAATTGTTATAAAAAAATTATTTCTTTTAATTATTTAACAAAGTTTATTCTAGTTATAAAGTTCATTATAGTGAAAACATAAATGTAAAAATGAGTAGGCCACTTCCAAGTGTTCACAAAAAATAAACATAGTTGCAAAATAAAATTGGATATTATAAGGGTTTTTTAAATTTTTTTAAAGGGTTATACAACATATTTTATAACAATATGCCTTAATAAGCTCCAATTATGCTTATAAACAGAAAAATAAATTATCAGAAAAGATGGTTTAAACCTTTAAACATAATTTACTCAAATAAAAGAGGTTACGAAATATACTGTTAGGAAAAATATAATATTTCATCACTCCCTGTTAAAATTCTTTGTGAATCTTTTGAAGGTACTTGAATTTATAGAAATAATATAAAATTGCTTGTATGTTCAAGGAAAATAAGTTCAAAAAAATTTTTGTATTTTTACGAGTAACAAAATTAATATTAATAAAAATACTTTTTGTTCATAATATATCTATATCAAAAAGGTTACCTTTTATATTTGCCTCACGCATGAAGAATTTAACTAAAAATCAACCTATCGCAATAACTGTTATTTGCGAATATTTTTAATGTCGCTCTTTTGTACATGCTATAAATCTAAAAACCACTCGTTACTCTCAAAGATGGCACTTCAATATCTTGAAAATTAGGGACTATAAGAACTTTGAAATTACATATTTGAGTTTTGAACAACGATGCAAAGGCTGTAAACAATGTTCCAATTAAAATACCAATAAATCATTTACCTTGTATTACTTTACCATGTCCAAATCAAATTTAACCATCGGTATGCTATATAAGAATTTAATAGGTCAATGAAATAGAGTACAAATAGTGCACATTTAACGAGATCAAACATCAGTAGATCAGATTTAGTACTTTGCTACTTTGATAAATTTAAATGAACCATTCAATTTAGTATACATATGTGATAGTAATGAAAGATCAATTTGACTTCATCGAGTAATTTTCTAGTTTCATTGTTTACTCATCTCATAATACGCTCAGTTCAAAAAGCTCATAGTATCCATTTAAACTGTTAAATTGTCAAATATGCACAATAAATAAAAAAGTTAGGTCTAAAGTTAATCGTGAACGAAAGCTATCTGTCCAAAGTTCTCTCTACAAGATTATTACTATTCCATTTAATCAAAATATTTTTAAATATCCTAAAAAAACTTAAAGCTCAAAGCACCTCAGATGGCTTTAAAATTTACATACCTACTTACTTTTTAACTTATAGAATATTTATTAATTGTTACGTTTTTATAAAAGCGAATAAGTAGTAATCTATATTTTTTATTGCAAATGTTAATTTACTGGCAATTAATTTTAAACTGAGTCAGTCAATTACATATTATAATGTACATAATAGTACGAGAAGTTATCTGGTAATATCATTGTAATTTAAGGTTCAACTTGTAATAATCACATAAATTATGTATATTATTATGAACTTTAGTTAAACATTAAATCTTTCATTAAATTTAAGTAAAAAAAAAAAAAATTAAATATTTTTTGAACAGCTTAGCTAAACGAACGAAAAAATAAAAAAAATCTCATTGTTAGTAAAAATAAAAATTACTTAATGTAAGTAACATTTTAATTGGCGCTATAGTTACTAAAAAATTTGTTACTTGGTTCTAATAAATTTTAATAGTATTTAGTAATCTATTTTTTAAAGTGTGTGAGTATTATAGTATTTAATTCTTTTGTATTACTACAGCATAGTATAAATAATTAATATGCAATAACTGACAATCAAATTAAATGTGTAATAAATATTTATAGGTCGACATATTTAATTTAATATAAACATAATAGAAAACACAATTATTTTATAATTTTCCGATGATTTAATATACTTCAATTTTTTTTGATATCATACTTACTTCGTATATTACTTATTAATACAAAACAGTATTCAGTAATTTCCATGATTATAATTATATTTTATAAAAATAAGCAAATATTCCTTGTTGTCTGCAAAAACAAATGTCTTGATTTAAACGAAGGTCATAATCAGTATACTTCAGCAAATTTGTATCACTTTTTAACAAAAATTAAAAAAAAAGTATCGAAGGATTTTCTACAAATTTTTACAAGTTCAATTTGAATGTTAAAATTAAGGTCAGATATGTTGAAGATCAACTCAAGAATATTTCATTGTCATTTAAACCAATTATTTAAAACCAATTTCCGTTACAATGTAAAATTGTTTTATTACTGGTAAGAGCACTACGACAATATTGCTTTCTACCATAATTTTGTTATCACCAGCTCGATATTGATAAATAAACAATTAAGGTAAGTAGAAGCACTTGACAAAAATGAAAAATGATGGGTAAGAAAAATGATATAATTGGAAGAAGTGTTAGTATCTCAAGCAGAAAATAATTAATCACAAAATGTTGTGATACATAAAATGCATGTATAATTGCTAATAACATTGTTAGCATTCTTTAACCATAAATTTTATTTACATTTTGGTAATTACTCCAGATCTGTTAAATAAGAAGCCATTGTGAAATACAAAGTATTTTTGGAATGTCTTCCAGGTGTCAAGTAAAAATTTAATTAATTTTAATATGGAAATCATATTTATGTACAAGAATTTAAATTAGATGTGTTAACGAACTAAATCAAATCTCTTGGAGCTTACTTACTAGGTAATATTGTTTAAACACGTTCTTGTTAGAATACATCCTTCGCTAAACAATCGAAAAGTTTAATAATTCAATAAGTAATTAATACTTGATTAACACAAAAAGTTATAATTTCCACGTGTTTACCTTCTGTATAAAGCAGGAAAGTTATATGGTTACTGCAAGAATTTTGGTGGGCAAATACAACGTATTTAAAAAATATATTACATAATATTAATAATAGGTATAAACTTGCAGTTTCACCAACTGAATTGTTATAATATGAAATAGTTTGTTTAACCTGCGAATTTCTGAAGCAGTAAAATCTAATTTTATTCATTAGTTGTGTAAATTTTATTCAAACAATAACATACAAAAGATTAATAATAAAAACTTCTGCAAAGAAGGTTTTAAAATCAGTTTATGATGGTTTACAATCTTTAGAAATCGATGTAGATTAAAGAGCTATTTTTTAATTTTTGCCAATTTAAATTCGACGATACCAGTGACAGAACAAAATCGTAAATAGGGTTTAAACAAATAATTATTAAAGATTTTAAGTTTCATACATATCCATACTAATTCTAAAGCAGAAAGTAATTATGTCGCATTTTTACTTTACTATAAGTAAAACATTAAAATGTTGAAAATTTTACTATTAACCTATCACATATGAATATACACATACATACATACAACTCGAGCTAAATTGCTGTTACTTCAATATGTCACTAATTAAACCCAGGATCATCATGCATGTGACAACGCTTCTATATAGTGTTGGTGACAAGTTAGCTTAACCTTCCAGAATTAATATACAAATTATATAAAACAGTTTTAGTGGTAACTCAAAGCTCAGATTGTGTATAACAAAATTTGATATACGATTATGTTATGTAGCACGATAATAAAATTTAGTACCTATAGGTATTTGCAATATTTTTAAGCAAAATCCATAATTAATTTTTGAATGCTGAATATTTTTATCAAAGAGCTCAAATTTTAGCCCAAAATATTTATGAACGTAAAAATTTTAAAGTGCATTCCTGATGCTACTACTTGCATAAAGTAATTAAAACCGTAATTAAATAGTTTTAGTAAACAGTTTCAGGACAAGAACAATAAGTTATGTATGTATATTTAAAATAGTGATAACAATCAGTCCTTAAAACATGTACCAAATTTCAAATATCTTGGCTGCACAATTTTGTTAAATAAAGAACAAACTTAAAAAAAAAATAATAAAATAGTTTATAATTATGTAAATGAAAACGTCAAAAGAATATTTAAAAATTGAAGCAGCCATGAGTTTTGACAAGAAAATTTCAATATATTGAATCGGGACTATAGTGAGTATTAAATAAGGTTTTTTAGAGAAATTGCCATATTATAAAAAAAGCGATAATAGGGACACCCGAAATAAATTAAAGAGTTTCAGCTTAAATGACCAATTTAAAGAATACCAGATTCCTGGAAATGAAAGCCAAGAGGTCAAAGAATGTGGGTCAATCCAAAAATTGCGATCAAAAAACAGTCTAAAATCAAAAGATAATAATCAATAAATGTGACTCTGATTGACGCTTTAAGACAAATATAACTTTTTGGTGTAAAATGGAGTTCTGGTAATCATAGAGAACATTTTGCTTTGAAATGTTTGCAGTTTTGTTAAGTTGAACATGAAATGTTCTGTTACAAATAAACGGGTGTAGTTACTATTAATTTTATAAGTTAATAATAATTAATGTTACCTATTTAACATTTATATCTGGTTATCAATAACCCAAATGGTACCCTTTTGATTCATATCTTCATCTATAATTTTGGTTTAATTATAGGTATACAATTAAAATTTACTATATTTTTTGTGTTATAGTGTAGGTTGTATGTACATAATAATTTACAGATATGAAGAAATCAATAAGTTAAATTATAAACCAATCTATGACCAAATCGGTGCATAAATGATTAGAATAAATTTAAACTAGGTTTATAACGATAAGCAGTATCTAGGTACAACAATTTAAATGCATTTTATTTTTACATTGTTTATAAAAAATAATTATAATCTGAGTTTAAAACTTAAATCGCTTTCATGCAATCAACCACTTTAATAATTTAATCTAATCATTATTACCACAAGTAAAGCAGAAAATAATGGATTTTTATGCATATTAAACATGAGAAATCCTCCTGTAAAAGTTAAAACTAGGTCATACGCTGAAGAGTCTACATTTTATCTTCCCGACTAGTAAGATCGTATATACTTCTACAATAAAAGTTACAAATAGGTAGTCTGTAATATAAGAATTTAAGACTGTTTACAAGACTCCGTAAATAGAATTTCACTATTTGATATGAATTTTTGATAACTTTCCTAATTCTATAGTATAGATCCTATTCGTAAAGTTTCATCTTATAAATTGCCTGTTACGAGTAAAATATTATGCAGACAAAATTCACGTTCAATAGAAGTTAAATTAATTTAACTGTCTGAATTAAAATACATATAACTACTCAAAAAATTTAATTTTCTATTAATTTACCTTTAAAAAAGTCGAAAACTTATGCTTAATTATATGCTTTTCAAAATTTGAGTTCCATTGTTTTTAACAGATTTTTCTTATTTGGGGTCTCCTGAAACCACTTTTAAATTTTTGGAAGGATGACTGTGTATGTCTGTGAATACGATAGCGTGTAAACGAAGCAAGGAAATCACTCAAAACTTGGACATGCCGCGACAGGAAGCTTATTAAAAATTAATAAAGTCGCCCACAGGGAAATGGTTCTTTAGTTGAAGCGCTAATGGCATAATTCGCCATAACTTCGAAACAAAATGAAAATGACCCAAAATTGTTTCAAAACAATTTCCATAATTTTTGTTCCACGATTTTGTTTTTAAATAAGATGTACTTACCTAAAAAAAATAAATACGTTTAAATTGGCTGTTACGCTGGCTATTAGATATGCAATTTTGCTTTAAACAACATTTAAAATCTTATAATAACATAAAAGTCAATGTAAAAACAAATATAGCATTTATTTAGAACTATTGAATTATGTAAAATGTTTTTAAAAAATACACTGTTTGGAGAAGGAAACGAATCGAAATGAAGTTTCATTAGAAATGAAAGATAACTCCTTAAAGAAAATAACTTAAAGTAATCCAATCCGAATCTGAAACTTTTTAATGTAAAATTCCTTATATGTGACAGCTAAATTATAGGGACTGAATGGTCAATCAAATCCCTAATCGTAAAATTATGGGATATAATTGGAAATTGGCCATACGGCACCGGCGGCCGTTGCTTGCAGCTACCGCATCTATAGAATTGCACCTTAATCAATTTTAGATTCAGATAAGAGATTTTTCAATAAATCACAAAATCATTTTAAATTACATATGATGTAAATATGTCATAGTGACATAAATAAATTATAATTTTCCGATCATTATGTACAGGTAGTTTAGATGTTTAATTAGTATGTGTCAGGGAATTGGATTTCAGACCGTTAGGTTGGTAGGTTCGATTCCCAGTTGTTATCAAATTATCTGTGTATTTCAAATTAACTGTAAATTCTTGTACCTATACGGTTAATCAGTAACTAATAACCGAAGTAATAAGTATTTACCTGTAAATGAGTTTTACAAGTTTATCTCGATTTGAAAAAAACTTATTCATAAAGTGCGTTAAATAATAATAATCATCACTTCATGCCTGCTTATGCAATATGGAATAAACCGTAATTAAGATCATTCTTCATGTAAATTTTTTAAATTCATTCTGAGTAATTGACAATTAAATGCTGCAATACATTTTTGAATTAATGCATAACATTTGATATACGTATCTATAAATAAACCAATAGGATTTACCAACAGGTAATCAGTGGTATATATATGACGCAAAAGTAATTTAATTAAAACAACAACAAAATTTTCATAAAATTCAATTTTATTGGAATCAATGTATGTAAATTAGACACATGGAAATTACCCAAGTGATGGTATCACCCAAGTAAAATCCACTTTATCAATCTTTTAAGCAAAATTTCCAATAACACTATTGGATAATGCAGAATGTATCTCTTCAATCACAGGATCTTGGTGATTGTCAGTTGACATCACCACAATCAGAAATTAAGCAATCTTTAAATTTGAAAATTCAATACAACCATTATTATTGTTTGATTAGATTATAATTTATTCTTAATTATTATTATTCATTAGATGTGTGGCACGTGGCACCATTCTGTTGAAACCACATGTCATTGAATCCTAAATTGTTGATCTTCGATGTTTGCCCTATAGCAATTTTGATTGACGGCAACGGTTCGATTACGCTCATTTTTGAAAAAGTAAGGTTCAATAATACCACTCGCCCAAAATTTCTCATCTGTTGTGCATTTGATTTTGACATTTGTATTATTATTTTAAATTTGACACATCTCAAATGGTGCGAAATTTAAAATTGCACTTCGATTTGGATCACGCTTATCAAAATTTTTGAATTGCTTCACATTGAGAATGTCGTTAGTTCTTTATCGGAGAAGCAAAAAATTTGTTCACAAGTTAATATGAAACCATTAAAGTGGAAGTTAGAAAATTAAATTTTAAGTATTTACGTTGAAATTATATCATGTTAAACTGTAATTATCGTAAACATAACAGAACAATAGTGACAAAATCAAAACAATTACTTGTTTTATCCATTATGTTTTACCTCTAACAATAGCATTCCCATAATCTTGAATCATCTATTTATAATTTGAGATATTTAAGCGATAGTTTTTTAAAAATATTTATACTAACTGAATAGGATAAATTAATAGTTTTACATGACATAAGTAGTGTTTACCAGTTTACCACCCTTGCACTAAAATGAATAGAAGGTGCATGTTAAATAATGACTTTGAAGGTTTAGTAAATTTTGCAAATTTATGAGACAAAGAGATTTATCTGAATAAAACATAGTTCAATAAATTTATGATATAAATAGAAACCGTTAGGATGTAATTGCGCAATGCTAATTAAAGAGAATAGACAATACAATGCAGCAACATGTCAGGTTTTATTAAAACTTTAGTTTCTTTGAATTTTTGGCAGTGATGTACGAGGTTATTAAATAAGTCATGGAAATTAAATTTTAATATGATGATGAGACCAAATAATATAAGGTACTCTATTTGGTAACAATTTATTTAAGGAATGTAATATTAAGGATAACACATATTCCTTCTATATAACTGCATATGGCGCTTATATCTGTCTTAAATTCGTTTTTGTATTTTTTGAGTGTTCTTTGACAAATTAAAAACAAAATTGTTTGCATTTTCAAACATGAAACTTAATTTATTTGTTACACTTTTTTTATTAAATTTTAGGAAATAAAACTAAACATTTTTGGGCAGAATTGATAACGATCGCTATTTGTATAACAGTTGAATTTGACAATATGGAGGTACCTATTAATTGTAAAAACTATTGATAGCTTTTTTTTTATTCAAAAACAGCCATTTGAAATTGACATCAATAATTTAACTATGCATTTATACCTTCTATCTATTTTATTTCATCCATTTCATTTTATCTATTGAATATATGGGTAATTAAAACATTTATTACAAAATTTATACAGGTAAATAAATATATAATGTAGGTAATATAACATTCTGCATGATCCAATTTAATAAGATATATAAACCCACACTGTTATGGACCGTACATAACACCTAAAGCATAGACAAATAAGAAAAAATTAATAATTATATTATGTAATATTAAAAGAACGTGGTAGCAACTTTAACAGTAATAGCTGAGGTTTAATAATATTTAACTAAAATAAATATAATGCATTGCACCAAATAGGTATAATATATTTGTTTATATTCTATCTAATTGATATTTTGAAAAAAAACCTCTATCAAACGAATTGATTAGTCTGGAAACTGTGCATCCATTAATTAGGACTGCAAGAGTAGTGACAGGAATTTATAATTATGTAGGCTTACAGCTGATCGTTACAGGTCTATTTGCATATTTTAATTGAAGCTTTTTCAAATTTTTAGTTTTTCGTAACAAAAAAAGACGTTTGATCACTTTATACATTTTGCTTATTGAGAAGCAGTGAATGCTTACACTCTTAAATTCTTATATGGGAGATTTAATTCCTAGTCTTGGGGAGGGAGACGTGATTGCATTCTAATATTATTTCATGATTTTCTTTTTGGAAAAATATTTCTTTACACGATACAAATGTCGGCCAAGATTTATTGTGTTACCTTAAATTAATATTCGGTTATTATTTCGCCAATTTTATAGTAACAACTATGAAAATGTAGTACTTCAAATAATAATTAGTTGACAACTTTCTGAAATTTGCACGAATAAAGCAAAACTAAAATATGAATTTGGGATATCAAAAATGTAAAGCCAAATGATGTAACATATAAACACAAAAGAAGTTCACATCAAAACGTACATTAACTACCCCAGTCTGGGACAATAAATAAAATTGTTTGACTAAACAGAATTTCAGTGTAATATCACTAATAGGGTACCATTACCAAGTTAAAACGGTCAATAAATTCAAGAAATATATTTTGAGCAACAACTTTAAAATAAATTTATAGAAATGTTTAATTAAATAACTTTCTTTTGTAGTATCAATTAGTTAAAAATTCTAAGAAAATATATTTTTCTTGCAGTTAATTTGACCTAATCCCTTGAAGGTGCAAGATGCAAATATACGAATTTGGCTTGCAGTATTCTAATCTAATCAGTAATCACTAATTCAACTACGCCAGTGCTTACTATCACATCACTGCTGTTCCAGTTTTTATTATAATAATTTATAATATTATATTGTATTTTACAAAATCTGAATATAAATTTAACTAATAAAATATTTTCAAATTTGCAATAATTTTAAACAGAAAATTATATATTCATTGAGCACAAAATTTACACGAATTTAATGCTTGTAACTTTTCGTGGAAAATTATTTGAATTTATATAAATTGTAGACATAAAGGAAATTATTTAACAAACCAACAAACGGAAAATAAAAAGAGCGTTCAGCGTAGGTTGTACATATCTACAGCAAACCTACTCATTCAGTTTTACTTAATAATTAAAACACAACGCAAAAAATAGTAGCGTTATATTCTTCATCTTGACGTTATTCCTCGAAAAGATTGATGAAAATGAAACAGTCTATAATTTAAATTACTCTAAAATTCCAATTTCAATTAATTTAGTAGTCGTACGTCTGTCAAACTGTACACCATTTTGGAGTAGAGCAGTAATTATTGACTGGAAAATGTTTGTTTATTATGTCAAAGACACCAAGATAACTATTTATAAGGCAATCTGACTAGATGCTTCCAGATGAGATAGAAAAATGATTTATTGGAAACTATTTACATTATTTGATTCTGCATGGTGTAGCAATTCAATTGCTAGTTTGTTTGTCCACTACACTTTATTATAAAAAAAAACTAATGTGTTATTATTTACGACGTCGTTTTGTAAGATATCATATAATAGAAACCGCTTTGTAATTTTTTCTTCCGTTTTATTGGTTATATGGTTTTCTTCGGGTGTCGTTTGAATAGTCACTCAGTTATTCTAAGTTTTTGGATGTTTTAGAACTTTTGTAGAAGAGTTGTTTGCTCTGTACAATATGTACTATCCACGTCGATAAGTCAAGATAATTTTTATGATCGAGTATTTGAATGGCTTTTGTTTAAGTACATCAATTCGATCCGGTTAATTTAGTATATTCGAGCTGTGCAGGTAGTTAATCTTTGTTGATATATATCCAGTTCTTGTTTTTCAGCAAGGCTTTTCTAACAAAACAAATGGAGGAAACAGGAATATGCACGAAGGACCTTAGAGAATTAAAGTATTGACTCGGAACCTTTTCTAGTTGAGTAACGTGAGTTGAATTACAATTATTAGTACTGATGATCATTTCCAATTCATCTAAAAGATAATTAATATCGCCGGCAATCCAATTGTTTACATCGTATTTTTGATTTCCATCGAAATGTTTCTTCGCAACGTTTTTAATTTTGACTTGCTACTTTTTCTTTTTCACCGGCTTAGAAATTTTTCCGTCTTTCAAATATTAAAGCAATTTCCACGGTTAGTTACCAGAAAAGCACTTGGGTACATCTAAAGCTGGTTGCTCTTAACATCTGTTTCCTTCAAAGCAAGTGGAGAGTTTAGCGTTGCTGTTGTTATAATGGAATGCAAGCCGTGACGAAAAGCTTTGTTATATCACGGTTTGTTTATCAAACCATTTTCGAATTAAGACGCTGCCGCCACTGGCGTTATGGAGTCAGCTTGTTATATTGCTGGAGATCTAACCACCTGTTTACAATAGAATGCAATTAGGATGCTATTGGAAATGAGTGTATTAATAATCACAATGAAATTAAAGAAATATGAAATTATGTTTTGTTCTTTTTTAACGATATAGAATTTTAATCACACTAGATTTTCAAATAAACTTTGAAATAAAGATTGTAGGTAATAATAACTTTTTTTCAATTAAAAATGATTTCATTTTGTACCATAAACGAAAAGGGCAGCATAAATATTTTTAAAATAATATTTGTTTAAATAAAATGAAAGTCAATTAGTATTGTAAAATTTACTTTTCCACTTCACTGAAAGCGTTTTTTTTACACGTGATTGCTCTTTAATAACTTAGCATTTGATCCAAATACATAATTGGAAGTATTTATCTTATAAATCACAATTCTAAATATTACTTTCCTCTCATGGTTTGATTAACCAATCTAAAGTAAATTTTCCTCCTACTCAAACATTCTTAAAAATTTTGAGTAAAATTCATCAATTATAAGTTCACGTTATGTAGAAATTTTAGAAGTCGAGTGATGAAAGTTGGTATAATCGATTTTGCTTTGTAAGATGATCAGTTACCGATCACTGTCACCATAATTGTTATAATTAAAAGTATTTCGTTTGGTAAATTTTGTAACACTTGATAATAATAGTGGAAAATAAGCGCTTAAATTATAAGTAAAGTCATTATTAAAATATCTAAAAGCAATTATCTGGACATCTGTTACATTTGATAAATTAAATAGAGCCGATTTGAAAATGAATTTATTAAAATTTAGTTTCATCACGAAAGTTTCAAAAGTGATATCAGCAGGTATTTCTCGGAGTACGAAACGGACATTAAATTTTTCGTTTCTCATTTATAAAAAATTATATCGCAGATACGTTCATAAGTCGAATAATCAATTATTGTCAATAACACTATAAATTGAAACGCAATCTTAGCACTTGTATACTGGTGACCTAGAATTTTTATGTTTTTAACGTAGAAAAATTTCTTTAAGAATATAAAAAAAAATTTACGGTAAAACTTACAAAAGTTTTAACAATAACAGAAAATGGAGGATAGATTGGTGGATAACTTTTAGGCTGTCTATCAGATAAAGTTTCCTGGTATTTGGTTGACGTATTAAATAAAGTTTAAAGGTGATTTTTGTCATTGTAATAATTAATTAACAAAAATTTAAAACGTGAGAAGAACTTTAAATTATTCAAGTTTCAAGATGCAATAAAACGAATTTCACATAAAACCAGATTTGCTTGTTAATTAACTAATTTAATACCTATCGGAATTTGTTATTAAACGATCATAAATATGCTAATTAACAATATGGTTATTATAAATAATAATTTTAAATCGAAGTTATTACGGAATTAATGCATCGATAATGCAATCCGGTGGTAATTTTAGTGCATATTTGTTTTGTTAAATTGCTCTTTAATTTCAAGTATGTGATATTTACTGCATATTGCGGTAAATCTGGAATTTATTGTTATCGTCTTAAGTACTTGGCCGTTGTAATTTAAGATTATTCAGAATAGATTAAATTATGCAAGTTTCTAAATATTTTAAGAATGTGTTAACAATTCGAGATGATGCGTTTGTTTATCACGTTAAAATTTTCTAAGCACAAGAAACCGTATACATAGCACACTATCATCGAGGGTATAATGACGGTAAGTTGAAAATTAGACAATTCACTTAAAAAATTCAAGTCACTTACCGGAAGCTGGAGCAAGGATGAATAACCCAATGTCCCGATGCTTTTTGACGTATTCTTTCTTTCATAAGTGCCTTCTTAGATCCAAAAAGTTTCATAGCCAGCTTATTGTCAGTCGGTTGAAAAAGGGCTTGCAGCTGATTCTTGAGGAAACTTTGTTTTCCGGCTTCCGCGGAGCCCAAGGGGGTGGGCCCGGGCTCCTCTTTCGGGGTACCGTACAACGACACATCGTCCACCCCGAAGTGGACCTTGCCACTACCTTTGTAATTCATATCGTTGGAAAGATAATCCGCAATAAGCAAAGTCTCGTCATCGAGTGCAGTTACCAGGGAGTCGGTGCACGTGTTGGTGTTCTCGATGCTGATCTTGATAGAGTCATCCTTGGCCAAACGGCGCGGTGGAGGCGAACGGATTTCCTCTTCGGACTGAGCCGCGGCTACCCGCCCGTTCGCTAACCGTAGACTGGGCACGCGCCGCGTTCCGCGTCTCTCGACACCGTCACCTCCGTCCCTGAAACACCAAAGATAATTGTTTAAACTATTGATGCATGTTTTCATTAATCAAACTTGAGATTAACCCATTCAACAATGTCAACTCTTCATTGTTACTTTTTAGTAACCACACATGAACGACAATATTTAATAAAAAATCATTCTTTTTGTAGGTGCGTAAATTTTTAACTTAAAAGTTACAAACCTATCATTTATTTATACATTCTACAAAGGAAACAGTCGACACTTATGTTGTTAACAATCGTTTGCAATCATAACAAAACCTAAAATTGCAGTTATTTAACCAAGGTTAATTTTCTCGATTCGCATTGTTTCTCAACGAAATTTATAACACCACTCTTATTTTAATTGTTAAGAATATTCTTCTACTTATTACGCTCATTTGCCAACTAAATAAACAACCACTACTCATGCATTCTTACTTTCCTTGGGCGTCTTGTAGAAAGTTGACATAAATCATTTACCTCCTCTAAGTACATTAAGACTTAATGTGTTTTTAAGAACTCGTCTATTTCATGACTAATTTTGTAGGAATTTGATACATTTAAACGAACCCTACTAACCCATTATGATAAATTACTACTTACTTAAATTTATAAAGTGCAATTAAATTAAAAATTTTACACCAGTAATATCCATCATTACTGATGAGAACCAATATTTCGATTAAGTGTTTACCGTCGAGTAATTTTACCTTTTAAAAATCTTAACCAAATAAAATTTATGTGCTTAAACGTAATTTATCATTTTTAGAGATCTCAACTCTTTGCAGTGCAGGAATAAGAAATAATGAAGTTAAATTTACGATTTTGTTTTTAGCTGGTTTGTTTGTTTCAAATTTAATAATAAAATTTGCACATACAAAATCCGTTCAAAGAGAGAAGGTACTTTGACAAAAAATTAACTGAATTATTAATTATTCGACTGTAATATTAGCGCAATGTCAATTTTTCAATTACTCTAACATTATACCGATTTTATGGTTGACATCCTTTATTTACAGAAGCAAACTGATTGTAGGAGGAAATATAAAATTTGTAGCGGAATAGATCTAGAAATAAACAATTAGCAAACGATATGTGGCTTCAGGTTCAGGGTAAAACAGAGAAGTTAAATAAATTGATTTATCGTTACCGATATGGTAAAGAAAAGCCATCAGTTAGATCAAAGAAAATTACGCAAAACACAAACTTGAATCTTTCATAAATTTGTCATGCTTTTACTTCTACTTTAGTGGGTATGTATATTTCTTATCTAGACCTTTTTTTACATAATAAAGGTGCATCAAAATTCTATTCATTACTGTAAACGCTTATAAAAATTTCTTTTGAAATTTACTGTTTTATGTTCAATCTCAATATTTGGTCCTAGCATATTTCATATTATGGAATACTAAGTATCTGAAAAGGATAATTCTTCCTTCTCCAGCTATAAGGCAAGTTGAAAGATGATTGTCAGGTAAGATTTATTATCGTACCTTTTCTAGATAGGTTGGTAAGTTTGCAGTTAGCAATTGAAATTTATTATAATTCATCATTTACTTTATGGTTTGAAAAAAGTTTTATCGCCTTTAAAAATCGTTCACTTTCTAATACATTCGTATATTTTATAAGGTGGTAGAACACCTTAAATTTTACTTTTGAACCAATGAGCTAAAATTTTCTCTAAAATTGCTCTTAATTGTATCTTAATCACTAACCAATTGATATTTTTTATCTCTTTAATCTCTTCTTGCAGTAATGCAATGCCTACGCCAAATATGCAATCAAGCTATTGTTTACATAATAATTAAAATGTTTGCTCAATAAACTGCTTTTTAAACAACTCCTTTTTAATTTAGTAACACGTTTATTACTTTAAATAAATAGTTCTTTGTATAAATTGTTTCAAACATATTGATTTTTCAATGTTTGTTTATGTGGACGATAACAGATCTACCACACATTCCCTATGGAATTTAAATTCACACTTAGTTTCCGACCAAAGAAAGTTAAATTGATTTGAGCACGATATGTAAATAAAAGTGAGGCAAATTTGAATTTCTGTTCGGTTTTATTTTACTTTTGTATTTTGTAAAAATACCGCCTTCGTGAAATGCGTTCTCTGCCAAATGCACTGCAATGATTTTCAAAAGTTACATTGGATTATATTATGCAACCGTTCTCTGTTTAAACGATTAAAATACGTAAATATCTGCTAGTATAATATTTAAACTATGTAATTTGACAGAGCAAAGATAAGCAAAACACACTTCGATGCAGACTGCATTATTTTATAATCCACACTTTAAAATCGAATTGTATTCATTTATTCAACAGCGTATAAAAAGTAAATTATTAATAATTTACACCATATTACGTTTCTTCAAAACTTCGTTTGCCTGACCAGCTATCCAAAAGGATTTTTTACGTAGGTATATATGAAGTGGAATATCTTCCCTAACTTATTCCTATAGCTCAAAGATATAAAAATACCTTCTGCAAAGCAAAATCCTTACAGTAATTTTTGGATGAATTGAAATCTACAAATATCTTGACGAATAAAGTTTTTCATTATTAGAAATTAAATAGGTATTAAAGAGTTTTACGTTTTAAGAAAATTTTGTTATGCGTGAAGCATAAACTTTTGAAAACTAGCCAAGATGTTCTAAATTTATCACACATAAAAATCCAATTTCAGGATCAAAGGCAATTACGATTAATAAAGGTAAGAGTATGTAAATAAATTGAAGTTTTAATGATGCGTAATACTACTTAATAAAAAACCAGAAAAAATATGCCAAAAAATGATCGATTTAAAGGAAATCTTAATAAATTATGAATTCATTCTGTTGCAAAATTTGTAGTAAATCTCTGTTCACTGATATTTAAATCCGCTTGAGTGTAACATTTCAATGCAATAGGAAATATTTGTTATTCTTTAACTTGAAATTTTTGTGATGATTGTTATTATTCTATGCACGTTGAGACCGGATATACCTATACATTATTTTCCTTTTCATCTAAACGTGTAGTTGATTCATAAAGAAAGTTCTTCCTGTTTACGTAGAATGTTATATTATTATGCAAAGTATTAATTTTTTTTAAAACATAATGGCATAAATTACTTGAAATGCATCTATAGTTTCTGTTTAATAGCACCAAAAATTATTTATTATTAAGGGGAAAGAATTTTATTTATATCTATTTTCTATATCGTAAGAAATTTTCGATCCTAATTGATCCCGTTGAGTTATATGTATTTATTATGTACTAGTTACCTTTTTACTTAAAGTTGGATACTTTTTTGAAACACTATTCGTTATTATTTATATTTAAAAAAAGTTCTTTATCTTTTATGTACCACATGTACGAGTAACTCTGTAGTTCCGGTCGAAAAGGATATAAGCTTGAATTTAACATTGCTTAGGAGAATTTATTACTTTACCATACCGAATGGGAAAGTTATGTAATCGAAAAAAATTTTTTTTTCAGATTTTCACGGATTTATATTCCTTGAGGTCTAACGAGTTGAAAGAGACCTAACATCAAGAAATGTCTGTGTGTCTGTGTGTCTGTGTGGCTGTGTGGCTGTGTGTCTGTGTGTCTGTATGTCACTTAATTTTGTGTGCGCTCTAGCGCCCAAACTAATAAGAATTTCTCAACCAAATTTTATATTTAGTACTTTTATATTGAAACTTAGATTTGATTAGATTTTGGTTAAAATCGGTCCACGGAAACGTGAGATTGGGATAAATTAGTACCGCGATGAGTATGTTTGGTACTGTGGTCGGTAGAGGGCGACACCTAATAATGTCGCAAGTTATGTTATGGGCAACTGTCTAGATCACGGTGTATAATAAGATAGGTGGGCTTACGAGCGCTTGTCGCATGGTCCTCGAACGTGGTCGACTATGTTAGACAAGGACAGAATGAGTGCCGCGGTTGGTTCTAAAGCTGCCGTCCTACCTATGTAATCATATGGGACAGCTCGCTCATTTGTATTTACTACAAGTGCAAAAATTCAAACTTTTAGAAAATTATTTTGTAATCATTTTAAAGATAAAACTTAGCTCTTGGACGTGATATAATTTTTATTACAATCAAATGATTAGAAATATTGAAAATTTTGCTGCAAAGTTACTCTATTTTTTAGATAACAAAATAGCCATATTGTAATTTTTGTAATCGTTACCGTTATTAGCAGAAGTACTTCAAGTAGATCACATCCAGGACAATTCTTTCATCTTGCTTGTGAAAAAAATTGGTTGAATTACATGCATTTTCAGAAAAGTTTTTAAGAAATCATGTGACCAACATTCCTTTCCCTGCAACGATCTTTGGTGCTAGGCTCATTTTTGTTTTGATTCTCGGTGATTCTGTTTTTAATATGCTTGCTTTGTGTCAATTCATGTTTCTTTCTTATTAATAGATACACACAATTTGTAGTTTTTTTCTCTATTAAACTAAATATCTAATAAAAATAGGAAGTTGTTTATTTTCTAAGACTATGCTTTGTATGACGTCTGCTTAATATGACTTGTTTGTCACTTCCCTTCGATGTTATTATAAGCGGATTCTACTGTATACAACTTACCGAATAAGTTTCTGTGATTACTTGACGGATCACATCTTCTTTTAAAAAGTGTTTCTCGCACAAAACGTTATTAATCGTCAATTGTTTGTCCGCACGGGGAATCACAGCACTCCACTCTTTTAATTTGTTTTTGGGCACTTTAAACAACGATACTTTTTCCGTATTACTTTTGTACCCACTATTACAGTTAGGCGCAAAGCAGTACCTTCGAGGCATTGCCAAAAATTAACAAAAAACCGATTGTATCGAGAAGAATTAGACTTCAATGCAACAAAATGCACTGTTATTCTATAAGCACATATGCATTACGTGCTTTCGCAAGAGGCACTTTGTCTATCTCATGTAGCTTCGTCTCTCTCGCACACTGACCACGCTCGAGACCCACAAATTTGCGATGTAGGCATAGGCCGTAAGCTCACCTATCTTATTATACACCGTGGTCTAGATAAATCCACTCACCGAAAAATAATAGCATCAAATCTTGCCATCGAGTTATCGATAAAAGGAATGATCTTTGGAAAGTGACTCGATTCACCATCGTATGATGTCGCGCATTAACGATATTCCATCGGTACACGGGAACGTGAAATTGGGAGTAAATTAGTGACACGATGAGTATGTTTGGTACTGTGGTCGGTAGAGGGCGACACCTAATAATGTCGCAAGTAATGTTATGGGCAACTGTCTAGATAAATCCACTTACCGACAGAAAAATTTATAACATCGAGTTATCGATAAAAGGAATGATCCTTGGAAGGTGACTTGGTATAGAGTGACAGCCGATAAAATTTTCGCACATGGGCACCAAATCATAGGGAGCGGCCAAAATCGTTAACTACGTTTTTGTAAACTGTATTAAATTAGTGTGCAAGACATAATATCGTACCACAAGATTATTGTATGGTAAAGTCATGTGATGGCCACATCTCTCATCCAGTGAGGCCGAAGGCCGAACAACCACATCCGACTCACATCCACTCGTTTGAATATTTAATTTGACGAAAAAGTAAATTATTAATTTTTACTTTACCATACCGAATGGGAAAGTTATGTAATGGAAAAAAATTTTTTTTTCAGATTTTCACGGATTTACATTCCTTGAGATCTAACGAGTTGAAAGAGACCCAACATCAAGAAATGTCTGTGTGTCTGTGTGTCTGTATGTCACTTAATTTTGTGTGCGCTCTAGCGCCCAAACTAATAGGAATTTCTCAACCAAATTTTATATTTAGTACTTTTATATTGAAACTTAGATTTGATTAGATTTTGGTTAAAATCGGTCCACGGAAACGTGAGATTGGGAGTAAATTAGTGACGCGATGAGTATGTTTGGTGCTATGGTCGGTAGAGGGCGACACCTAATAATGTCGCAAGTTATGTTATGTGATCAATCCACTCACCCAAAAAAAAATCATAACATTAATGTATGGTAAAGTCATGTAATGGCCACATCTCCAATTTTTGAGATTTAATTATGTACTGTAAATCAGTATGCAGTCAAAAAAATGCCTAATACTCGTGATAAAATACATTAAAATGAGTAGGAATAGACATTTTTTTAATTTTGTACTGATTTACAGTGAACACTTATATTACAATCAATTCTTTTAAAAAATGTTAAATTCAGACTTATCTCGTTCTCCGGAAACGAAAATTTTGAAAATTTTGTTTAATTATCTATTTCTATTGTTAAGAATTTTTAGTCACAATTTAACTTTTTACAATTTCTGAATTTTTTAACAATTTTTAATCAATATTTTTATTTATTTTTTCTGGTTACATACGATTGAAGATAGGCAATTACTTTGAAATGGCGCCATATCGTATTACTAATCCAAATTTTACAATCATTTTACTATATTTTTCAATTTTTTTTAAACGCCACGTTTCTCTCTCCTCTCATCCCTGTGTTTGAATTTTTAGTCATATTTTCAAATATTTTTCTAGTTGTACTTTGTCACAAAAAGTTAAAAATGTTTTTTAAAGCGTTTTCTTAATAAATTTTTTTATATTTTTTACTTTATGGTTAAAACACAAATAGTTTAAAGTTTAGTTAAGTTTTTGTTTAATTTCATATTTTACAACACATATATACTATACATATCACACCTTAATCTTGAAAAGTTTTCTTTTTAAGATTTATTTTCTAAATAAAATTATGCAATTAAATAAGCCAAAATATTCATGTTAATTTTAATATGTAATTATTGTAATAATCAAGAAGTTATAAAAAAGAAGACTTTGTTTAATTAAACAGACTCCGAGAAAGATTTCAAAAATTATAAAATCATAAAATTGTGGATTGACGGTTTGCTGTGCATGCTATTCCCAAAATATATGTATTACTAAAATTGAACTTTATAAAATCTTCTCCTTTAAAATAAAAACTATTACTCTAACCTTTATAGCTTTTTTAGCTCACTTTTTTTTCAATTTTTGCACAAGAAAGCAAAGTTATCAGTTTTCGAGTACTCTTTTATTTCTGACGTAAACGTTGTTCACAGTTAAAATTGTACCATATTATAAAATATACTGATGGATAACATAAAAGGCATTTTAAAGACTGTGCCTACACTGAACAATAGGAAGCTACTAGATATGCTTCATAAATGTCGTTTCTAAAATATTTCATAAAATGTCAAATAGAAAAATTTTAATATACATTACGCCGTTGTAATATCATTAATTTGTAATGATAGTATAATGGCATAACGTACGATAAAATTTTCTACTTGACATTACATGAAATATTCTAGAAGCAACATCTATAAAGCATATATATTCAGTGGCTACCATAGCTTACATTAGTGTAGGTACAGTGTCGTGGTTTCCCCGACAAGCACGCTAGCGGTGGTCGTCTCCTGTACTACGGTTTTGTTTCCAAAATATGTTGCCAATTTTAACAATAGCGTTGGCTATTTATATAGTAATTTTCAGGGAAAACTACCCCAAAAAAAAAAAAAAAAGAAGTAGAATTTCTTTTCAAAGAGTTTATTTTCAGGAAGTGGCAGAGCCAATCTTTAAAATCATCTTTTTTCTAACTTTCTCATGGGAGGACGGATTTTTCCTAAAGTATAAGATCTGGTACAAAATATCAAAAATGTGTATAATCTATATAACCATTGCCTATAGAAGTACGTAAGTGGGTTTTTTTTAAATCAAATTCTGTAAAAGAATAATGCACTATTGAAAAAATTAATCAAAATTTCACCAAAAAATAAGTAGTAAATTGTTGCTATGTATAAAAAAAGTTTACATATTAAATCAAAAAACGGCTGGATATACTTACGTGTATTTTATGTACACGTAAAGCTACTGATAAAATTTCAAAAATATCCATGCAATGGTGTTCAAGTAATCCGTTCTTCTAGTTTGAAAAACGTGATTTCGAGAAAAGCACATTTAGGTCCGGTATTTCAGTGGTCAGTTAAGCTGTCGCTTAAGCTAATCTCAAGTTTAACTCAGTTCAGCCAATCAACATCTCGTATTTAATCATGTTGATTGGTTGAACTGAGTTAAACTTGAGATTAGGTTAAGCGAAAGCTTAACTGCCCACTGAAATACCGGGCCTTAAAGTTCTATATGCACTTAAATCCTTAGCAGCTTGTCAGCTGTCATAGAAATTGAGCTCTGTACTGACTCACACATAAATGTTTATTACAGCTTTAATACACCCTAGTGTGCTCCTCAGAAACCCTAAGGACCTTTTGCTCTGCAAGTAACGGGATCATTTATTATTTTGGCAGGTACTAAAAGCAGTATAAAAGAGATGAATCAGAGGCTTTGGAAAAATTAATAATTGAACTTCTTAAAAAGTTTTTTGCTATAGGACCAACAGGATATTGTTTTCATGACTTCAAAGTATTGTTTAAGCAAAAAAATACTAAATTCAATTTTTTCAAAATTAATCCTAAAGTACTGTTACCCTTGAGTACTGTTACTTCTGTGAAGTTGAATTTACACTAATTCAAACAGCTATGCAATTTTGGCAAAGATTTCAACCAAAATTTGAAATGTTTTGGCATAGTAGGGGAATTCACACTGACATGTAAATGCCCCTTGTGTTTCTACACCGTTGTATTTATCCTAGCAACGCCAAGTAAAGTTGTGTATTACTAGACGTTGCTAGGATATTACAACGGTGTATAATTACAACACCAATACACGAACCAGTGTGAATACCCTAATATTTTGTTTTTTTCTAATTTTCAAGTTATTTTATTGACATTTTAAATCAAATTTAATTGTAGCTCACTTAAACTTAAAATTCTGTAATGGAAAAACAAATAATAAACGCCAAAAGTGGGTTTTTAATAAAAATGAAATGTAAAAGGTAGCAACCTTAATATAGGACTGTCCCTTGCAAGCAGTAAGGAACACCGGATACTAAGTTAAGATTTACTTTTTTAAAATGTGTTTATATAGAAATAAGCAATTTCAGTCTCGTGTAATTAAAATTTGAATGAGAAGAAACGCTATGGGTTTTGTCGCCGGACACCAAAATGAAACTAAAATCTGGCATGTACAATTTTAATAAAGGGTAAAAAAGTTGCTTTAACTAAGCTTCAGCCTACACTAAAAATTTATTTAAATTTTCTAAATTTTTAAGTTTAGCGGTTAGTCTGACGGTATAATAAGTTTGGTGAAACATAACATTATACTAAAACGATCGTTTCCAATGTTTATATTTACTTATCATACCATAGAAATGTTGTAATGTCAAAAGCAGTAAATAATAAAATTATTTCTTGTTTCATATCTCAATTTTTACTTCTACTTAATGAACGGAGCTATTAAATCCACGTTTTTTTATCGTGGATGAATGAGGTTTTTTTCACATTATCATAATTTTTTCAATGTTGGCTGAAATTTGCTAATAAATTAAAATTTAACAATTAACAAGGTAATTAATCAATAAAACTTTGATTTATGAGATTTCATCAGGGCCTTATTGTTACCACTATTTACCTAGCTTATTAATTTTAGATCAATATTTTATCTGATGTAAATTTAGCACTTTATTACTTGAGGGTAATAAAACCGCGCAATGTCAATTGGTGTAACGTTTAACCATCAAGAGCCTTTAGGAGATTTGCTCTAAAAATGTTTGTTTGTGTAATATAATTATAGGTTGATCTAAAACTCATCAGAATCTTTCTATCAAAATCTTGCAGGTTTCTAAAATTTTTAGAACCAAGAGCATTATAAAATGTGCATATTTCTTTTTCGACGCGACGGTGTAAATCTCTTAAATCAGAATTACTATCTCAAGTTAAAGTTCACTCGGTATACTGTCAATATCAACTAAAAACTAGTACTGCAAACTATCAACTAAAATTTTTAAATTTTGCAAAAGTCAGCAAATTTCTGAGAAAATATTTCATTCGAAGAGTGGCCCATTTTAGCGTATATTCTTGTAATTTAATTTTGGTGTCGTCACCGCTTGCATGATTGGTTTTTTTCAATAAATGATGTGAAACAAAATAACATAATATTAATTGAAAATCATATTGCCATGTCACGAGCATATACTATACATTTTTTAGTTTTTACACAAAATTGAAAACGTTTCTGCATGTTCAGTGTACCTACATGCAAAATCGCAAAGCCAGATATGATCAGTTAATTATGGAAAGCCACAACATTTTCTATTTCTAAAAACAGAATAATACCATATTTTCGATCTGAAAATTCTATGTGAAAGATCCTTTCACCCAAATTTAGATATTAAACTTGGCTATAGTAAAAATATCTGCAAGTTTTGATTCAAAATCTAAAAAAAAACGTATGGATTTCATTCAATCACATTCACGCATCAAGTTTTACAATAGAAAATGTGCCAAATTCAATGCGCAACAGTTCTTGATTTCAGGAAACAGTAAATAATATAATAAATTATAAATAAATAAATTTAATACTTTTGCCTTCAATTGGTATATACGTATGTATATCATTTTATTTACTTAGTTAAGCAATATATCTCACATTTTTCAAACTTCATCAATTAAATTTGTTAATAATTTCGAATTAAAATTTTTTCTGATATACAGCTAGGCTTTAAATTTATCCAGAACAGTGGTTTTGTGTGGTTTCTGCGATAAAACACTTCTTATTGTGCTTTTTACAAAAAAAATGCGTAGGATTATTATTTGTACCTATTGATTTTTCAAATACTTCTTTCTTGTTAAATAATGTTAATAGCTCATGAAACACACATGAAAAACTCTTCATTAAAGGTGTCACTAAAAAAGACTATCACTTAAGATTACAATAATGAGATGGTAAAGATGTTTAATTGTCACAGGTTCCTATAAAATATAAGTGCCTTTTATTGGTTCTTTGAAATTTATTCTAAACCGCATCTCCATATCTCTTTTGGTAATGAAAACGCGATGTAACTCAAACCTCAGGAAAGTATAATTAATTCAATTTTACTTTCTTTTAAATATATCATTTTGTGAAAGCTTTACTTGGAGTTATCACGTACTATTTAAGATTTTAAAGTTGATGTGACTGGGGGTGATGTAATATTTTAATACTTGCTCATTTCCTTCCTAAATCGCTTGACGTGTTTACTTTGATATTGGTGTTGCTTTAGGTTCAGTATTTTGCGTGGATGCTTTCTAAATTGGCAATATCTACAAAATATACTGGTTTAAAATACAATTAACATTTTTATGATAATAGTAAAAAATTTTATTTCAATGAACCTCAATATTCTCAACGGCAGTTTAATAGAAAATACTGCATAGGAAAATAATATTGACCCGACTAGTTTTAGGGTCGAAAGATTAGCCATAAAATTGTTATTACAGTCGCGTGAAACAACAAAATTTTCTCGAAGTAGAGCAGACAGACACCTATGTATAATGACAGAATATCGCTATTGGAAGAGAACCACTTCAGAAGTTGAAAGTGAATTCCGCATGTTGAAGTAGCTCTTACTTCCTAACTCCTAGTAAAAATTATATCTCATTTTGCTTTTTATATGATAGAGAAAATGTTTATTCAATGATAATAATTATTATATGTTAATTATTTTCCAGTACCTGTAAAACCACGTCTCGGAACTTTTTGTTTCCTTGACCCAAAGTCGGTATCAAGTTCAGTTTAACTTCTGCATTTTACGGAATTTTCATCCGCGAGACTGAGTAGTTATGTAAATTCAAAACTTTTTAAATTATACAACAAATTTAATGTATTACTTTATATATTTTCTAATTATATAATTTAGCATAGATTATTATTTGTACAATAAAGTTTACCATAAAACTTAACTTGTTCTCAATTAATAATTAAACTGTTATAATTGGAAAACCACTTTTGGATTATGTTGATCTCCAAAATATGCAAACGAAATGTATAACTAACAAAGCTCGAGTGCGGGTGTACTGGTGTAAATTAAAATGTGTTGCAAAAACCATTTTGAAATTGTAACTATTTAATTAAAGTATCTTGATTTGTTTTTACAACTTAATTAAGAAGAAGCTTCCTTTATACACAGCTAATAAAATTAAATTGTTCTGCAAAATCGTTAAAATGATACTAAAACTTCACATATATCTTAAAAATACCTAACAGTAAAAGAAATGAAAAAAGGTCGGATTTCCTTCTCTCGTTTTCACTAATGATGTGAAAATAAAGTAAAAACGCCTCATCAATCATTGGGTTTTCAACATGAAAATTCTTTAGTAATAATAATAGTATATAAATTTTACATTAGAAGAAATCGAATAATTGTAATAAATTTATAAATAAAAACTATTTAGATGAACCAGGAATTTAATAATAACAAAACCTACCTACCTCTACCTACTGAAAAATCGATTTTTCAATATCGGCCAGGTAAATAGGCCAAGTTCTTATATAAAAGTGAGGTGTTACGAGATCTACGTTGAAGAGTTCAGGCAGCTTCAGTCTCTTGAGACTTGACCCAGGTTTGCTACGTCACATACATATGTCAATATATTCAATTCACAGACCATTCATTTTTTTACAATTTCATATATCTTGCGAGTAAGAAAATAAAGTTTAGGTATTTAACATTGAGTTTTCATATCTGTAAGTTATAAAAATTGAAAACTTTTCAAATCAATAACTTTTTTAGTATGGAAAGATTAAAATTTATTATACAGTAAAAGTTTTCATAATATAAATTTTACATACAAATAGAAAAATACTAATGGTTTTTCAAAACTATTAAATCTATTCAACTAAAATAACCGAAAAAATGTTCAAATTTTTTAATTTTAAAAATTGTAGGTATTTCTGCACTGAGGTCAAGTTACAATTTTTACAAAAATGTTTTACAGAACTGTTTTTGATGGGATAGTATAATACGTAAAATCAGTTGTGTAAATTTTTTCAAAATTTTTTACAAAGTTAAAATTTTTTAGAAAATCTGATGTTTTTTTTCTTCAAACAATCGTAACTATTTCAAAAATTGACTAATCAACGCGTTCTTTTTTTGTTTTTGTTTGTCTTTAAACGTACTTTTCAGGAAAAAATACAAAAAAAATATTCAAACTTGGATTCTACAAAATTTTTCATTTTTTCGGAGAAAATCATTGATTTTTTAAATTTTTCCACTTTTGACTTTTGATTTTTTTATTTCAAAAAACACTCTGATTTATTGTTCGTATAACAACGCAAACCCCATAATGGGCCGACATTTCTTTCTATTTTTTTTGTTTAATTAAAAAATATTTTGTTTTACTTTTTCGCAAATAATATTTTTCAATTAAACAAAAGAAATAGAAAGAAATGTCGGCCCATTATGGGGTTTACGTTGTTATACGCAGAATAAATCAGGTTTTTTTTTGAAATAAAAAAATCAAAAAACAAAAGTGTCAAAATTTGAAAAATCAATGATTTTCTCCGAAAAAATGAAAAATTTTGTAGAATCCAAGTTTGAATATTTTTTTTGTATTTTTTCCTGAAAAGTACGTTTAAAGACAAACAAAAACAAAAAAAAACGTTCCGATTAGTCAATTTTTGAAATAGTTACGATCGTTTGAAGAAAAAGAAAATCAGTTTTTTTTTTAGGTTGAATAAAAAATTTTGAAAAAATTCCCAGAACTGTTTTTGGTGAGATAGTATAATATGTAAAAATTTCAGGAAAATTAAAAGGGGTCGGGTTCAAAAGTGGTCGGGTTCAAAAGTGGTCGATTTGGTGTGGAATGCCACATATATAATAATTGTAAATAAATACCCAATCAAAAGATAAAGTTCAAGAAAGGTTGATAAGGAAAGTACGTGATTTTCAAATGGTAAATATTCATTCACGAGTAAATTTACGAGTAAATTTACTTTATCTTTTGATAATATTTCACCTTCACTAACACTATTAGGAAAGCCATTTAATAATAACATATTATTAAATTGATCGTCAACCTCCGATAGGAGACGGCACCTTAAGAAGAAGAAGACTAGGAAGCCTTACCAAAGTGCAATTTTTCGTTGACAAAATTTAACTTTGCCAAGTTAAATTATTCTATTATATTCGAAATATCCAAATTATTTCGAATCATCAAAATTTATTTTTTTCTTACTACAAAAGAAATAACACTCAATTTTCTTTACCAAAATTTTACTTTTCTTTTAATTTTTTACAAAATCAAGAAATCTCTAAGCGAAAATCACTACCATTCGTCGAACTCGCCGTTCGGCAATCTCTTCTAAAACTCAAAATTCCCTACCTTTTCTATCGCAATGAGGGGCGCCAAATTCAAATGTACAAATCAAATAAAAATACAAAATTTGTCATAAACGAAGAAATTTAATTGGCCAAAAATTTTACGACATATTACTTCAAAAAATTTGTGACTAATGAAACTCCCCTATTGTATACCACAACTGAAGAAACGAGTAACAAAACAAGATTTATACTGTTTCTCATTCCTCATACATTTCAAATTATTTAAAACGCATGTTGTTATTATTGTTTCTAAACAAATATTATAATAATAATTATTGTGAAAATAATTTTTAAACAAATTCTTGTTGTTTATGGCGAAAAAAGAATCAAAGTAAACAAATGTGCATTTGATTGTTTTATTACTTCGATTAAATTTATTGTAGTTTTCAAAGAATATTAATAAATTGTACTACGTAGTTTATACAGAATCAATTTTTACAAAAGCATTCATTTGCATTGATAACATTGTATTATAATAAATTTGAAAATATAAAAATTCAGTTAACAGTTTAATTTTCATTGTGTCTATCAGTAACACTGTCGACAGCTGAATAAATAAATTGAATGGTAAACGATTAATCATTATTCAATGCAGTAGATGTGTGGAATAACAATTACAATTAGAAGGGAAAGTTTGCGTAAAAAGTTATTTAAGAGCGCAGAATTTATTATAATAAATGGAACTTATTTTCATTGGTAGGAAATTGTGATAATTTGTTATAAACCATTAGCATGGGTTAAAAGGAAAAATAACTCTTCAACGAATTTAAAAGTATGCAGTTCTCCCTAGTTCAGTTGTATAATTACTCAATTGGCAATGAAAGAAATAAATGTATGCAATACATCGTCCTAATTTATTTTTTGTCAATAATTTCCTAATAGAAAAATAATCTCTGAAAAAGCTAAACAATTATTACTTTAAAAGTAAACAATATGAATATAGTGACCTACTCTTGTAACCACAATGCAGTTACCACAAACCACGTAGGTTTTATTAATTTCAAGCATGGATCGATAATAAAATTAACAATAAAAATCGCAACAATGTTATCTTAGTTTGTCAGATAGCTTCATAAAAAGTATTTTTTATAGAGAAGCTGCTGATTTTTTAAATTTTGTACAAAAGCAGTCGAGTGTCAAAAGTACTAGTACTTAAATGTTCTCACAAATTTTTTTATTATTTACGTAAGTGGCTATAGATACTATAATATTCTGTGCACTGTTTTATAAAATTTTTAATATTAAAACGTTGTAAATTTAAAGGTGTTGGTAGTTCCATTTTTTTAATAAATCAATGGTACTTGGAACAATTTACACTTATATATCCACCAAGTAATCACATTTAATTTAACCGCGGCAAAAACCGCAATTGAAAGTATAATACAGAACATCACTTTTAAATATTTTAATAAAAGCAGTGCATTTTTAATAGCATTATGTCAACTAAAAGTTGACGTTTTTGTTATAAATAAAAAAATGCGAACATTGCTAAGCAACACTTTTTGTTACGTGCACTAAAACTACTAATAGTGCTAGACCTAAAAGTGAATTAAATATATTTTTTAATGTCAATAATTTATTGGCTATACAAAATTTTACATATTTTACTTGAACAATATAATCAAAAAATACTTAATACCTTAATCCTTTATGTTAATATGGAATTTACAGTAGTTAAGTAAACTAATTCGTCGCAACGGCATGCACCGGCAATTCCAAATATTAAAACAACCTAAAAACGTATGTAAAATTTAGGTAGTACTATTTCAAATTTTAATATTTTAAGGTTACCTTAATCATTACTTTATCATCATTTGCTTTGATTAGAAATTCGTCCACTCGGTCTTTTGTTAGACCTCGAGATTTTTTAGGCGTGTAACCATTATTTTGCTTTTTTAAAAATGCACGTAATTTTGAAAATTTTCCAATATCCACGTTATTTTTCAGGTTCATTGTTGCTTTAACCATAGACTATTGTGACCAAAGTGTTGAAAATTTCATTGTACTAGACAAATTCAAAAAATATACCAATAAAACGTTCTTCCAATAGGATTTTATATTTTTTTTCGTTAAACCATCGCAAAAAACGTTTGTATGCGAATTCATATAACTTGGATGGCAATAAATCTAAAACCACACTTTTTGCTATTTCAATTATATCTTCAGGTGTATTAGAGAAATTGTCTGCAAGCATTATTAAAGAAAAAATTATTTAAATTTTACTTTGATTAATAATATTATGTTGTCAACAATGCTATGACAACTTAATATAAAAAACAAAAATTCCAGTTACAGGATTTTTGAAATAATTTAAATTCTTAATTTCGCATTATTAATGATGTACGTAGTATTTAATTTTTTGTTGGAGAAAAAGTAGTATGTCTCATTTAGATTAAAAGTGTCTTTTTTTGACGTGCAATTATTGCTTGTCAAACAAAATATCACTTTTAATCCGAATAAGACAATGTACTATTTTGTGAAATTATAATTCTCCGCTATTCTATGCAGAGGTACGATAAAAAACAAATAAAAATTCATTAAAAACCATAATCTTCAAGTACTACCGAAATACTTTATTTTAGTATGTAAGTAGACTAATTGCTACAATATTTATGATCCAACATTCATTAAAATCGTTTTACTAGATTATGTTTGATCAAAGGTATGACTGTGCCAAGTGCATTATAATTTTATAATATTTAAAAAATGCAATATTAACATTCAAGAACCTTCCTGCCTACCCGTATCATTACGTTAGCGTTGTACTACTAGTCATAATTCATTACAAATTATAAAGTAATAAAATTGCCAAAGAACTAATCAAAAACCTACAGAAAAACTCAGGTGCTAACAGTGAAAAAGTAAATGGGTCAAAATAATTTTTTAATTTTTATTTATGAGCAAAATATTGCTTCCATTTTGTATGGTAAATTTTTTATTAATGTATATTTTATTATTTTAAAAAGTATCAAGTTTAATGGAAAACTCTTAACAAAGCTCATTCTGATTTTGTTATAACTTTACGTATTATTCTAGAAAAATTAGTACCTATATAAGATTTACAATTTGGCATACGGCCAACGGTATTATTATTAACAAAATTTGTTTTATTGCTATTTTAAATTTAATGTCTTCGATAACGCTAAAATTTCTGTCTAGTTTATCTAAACACTTTAAACTTTATGTATTTAGACAGAGCATTTTTTTATTGCAAAAACGAATCTCTTTGAAGTTCTTCAATTTTCCGTTTATATTTTATTTTTATGCATTTCACATAGCATAGTTTCATATTTGTAAGTAGAGAGTTATAAGACAGAGAAATTTAAAATATAAAGTTTAAAGACTTTTATCTGTAGTGCCAAAGAATACCTAACATTTTCTTAAAGACTTAAACCTTATATCAGAAGTGCCACCTCATAGTAAGTAACGGAATATTTTCAACAAAATATGCTTCAAGTAAATTGTCGATTTAGAATTGACCGTACTTATACCCATACAGCAAAATTGGTATTATAACCTACAACGACGGTAAAATGCCGGAATCCTGAATGTGTTTTTTTGTCGTGTTCACTTTACATGGGTTTTGGTCTTTGAGGTGCTATGAAAAAAGCGAACAAAGAATATTAAAACTTTGAAAGTTAAAAAATAAATTGAATTGATAGTGTGCTGTAATTTTAGGATTATTCAATGTATTTTAAAGCCCAAAACCCTTGTGAAGTGAATACGACTAAAACACATTCCTTACTTTGACGTTTTCCCGACAATTTATCAATTACAACTCATAAAACGATTTCAAAAGTAAATGAAGTATGGTTTAATAAAGAATCTGATTGCTGTGCAATACATTTCATCACAGGGATAAAATGAAAAAAATATATTATTGAAAATTATAACTTTATGACAAAATATATTTTAGAAACATCGTAAAACAATCAGTTGTTTCATTAATCTACACCTCAACCACTTTAATTTATCAATAAAAAGGTTATCTAACTAAAGTATGGCGCCACTAGTAGGAAATCAGCACGAAAAATTATGTAAAGAGTGTGCGATACAGTTGAGGATAATGAGGAATGTTCAGATAGTAACGGTCGACCCTTGTAAAGTAAGTGTAGTCGACAGATGGAAAGATCGGTATTGCCCGTCACAGTGTACATATCTGAAGAGGTTACCCTTACCTTGTGGTTAAATCTGAAATAGCGATAATTCTGCATGTTATTCACAATGCCGAAGAGTGATTTTAGCACATATTACTTCACGTTAAAGCTTGGATTCTGTATTGTGAAAGATTTTATCTATACTACACATATCCATAAGTGTTGGATGTGGTTGTTCGGTCTTAGGCCTCTCCCGTTCATAAAATTAAAAAATTCCTATTCATACAGGATTCATAAAATTCTTTTAGATAAGATTTTCATAAAAATCCGTTTTTAGTGATCACTTACATCATATAAGGAGCTCATGTGCCAAATTTTACGCTTCTAGACCCACCGTTTTAGGGTGTGCGTTGTCTGTCAGTCAGTCATTCTCTTTTATATATTAAGTAGATAAATAGATTGACATCAGCAACTAACAACTAATGCTGTCAAAAATTAAATCAGGTTGTATTAAATTTGAAATTACTAATATTAATATTTAATACCTACATTTTGCTCGGCCGACTAGACTGTCAAGTTGGAATGTTACAAATTTTAAAATTTTATTATGAATTTCTTTTGGTTACTTATAATAAAGAGACTTTTTTCTCTTTTTTTTAGATTCATATGGATAATTTCAAAGTCAATCAGAGTAAGAGTATCCAACCAATCTGAGAGATAATACATCTCAAAATTACCGTTATAGACTTCAAGATAAAAAAAATTTATAAAAAGAATTTATGAAAAGTTGGCCACAAAGCTCTACCAAAACTGAACGATCGTCTATAATCAACTGGAAAGTAAGCTGTGTTAATGCGATTTCAAGTAAATACATTTTATGTGCAATCGTATAAAAATGTACATTTTCACATATTTAAAACAATACTGAAAGTAGCTGTTTTTAGTACAGAAACGTCAAATTTTACTTTTTAGTACAGAAATGTCATAACTTTAAATGTTTTATGTGCAATCCTAATAAAATGTACACTTTGACAAATATTTTTGACGTATTTTGTGAATTTTAAATATTTCATTGCTTAGCAACTGGATCATTATACATATCTATCTATTTATATATAGATAGATAATAATTTATAACATAATTATTATCGTACATTTTTTGCAGAAAGTGGGCATTTTATTCCAATTACACATAAAATAGTGTATGCACCTTATCCTTAAAGTGTCTTTTTAGCATTTGCGTGGTCATAGACTTCGGCTGCGCCTCAGTCTATAATTTTCCACGCTCATACCAAAAAGATGCACTTTCAGGACGTGGTACATAAATAACTATTAAAACCACGGAATCAGTTACTGGTCTTCTTCAGTGCAACGCCATTCCAACCCTGCACTAAACCTTCTCCCTCAGACCTAACACAATAGTCTGATAATCTTTACAGGGTTTTTTTTACTTCGATCTTTAGTTCTTAGGATCACAAGAGTTATAGAAAGGCACGGTGCTTTAGAGCTGCTGCACCACACGGTGCCAAAATTTACAAAAAGCGTAAAATTCGAAGTTATATTATATTACACTACTTATAGTATCCCTTTAAATCCATTTTTATTTTAATACTATACAACAGGGAGTTTTAAACTAGAAGCCCGCCGCGCATATATACTATATATGCGACCTGAATGAACTTTTTGACCGGTTGTCGCATGCTGCTTCAAGCAAATTTAGGTAAGGTATTCAATAAGTGAAATTATACTATTATTTTACTATTACTTTATTTTATTATTATTAATAATAATATATACTGTTATATTTGAATATTCTAGTGTAAAATATTATTAGTTATTAATTGTTAGTTGGCACTGTTTGATTTGTAGTGAATGTCAATAAAATCTATCATCAATATTAATCTGATAATATTGTAGTTGCCGATACAATAGTGGTGTTAGAAGTGAGATTAAAACAAACAAGAACATGAAACGTCATGGCATCAACGGTGGCACAACCAAGAACACCTTCGTTTGCAATTGGAGAATTTCAACCAACAGAAGAAGAAATAGTTGAAAATTATTTTAATCGCTTTGATTGGGCGCTGAAACTCAGTAACATTCCCAATGAACAGCATGGAAATTACGCGCGAGTATATATGGGATCAAAACTTAATAGTGCCCTGAAGTTTTTAGCAAGCCCAAAGAAATCCGAGGACATTACGTATGGTGAGATACGACAAATACTGATAAGCCATTTTGACCGCTCCAAAAATAAATACGTTGAGAGTATCAAATTTTGTCAGATTATGCAAGAAGGAGATGAAACCATCGCAGATTTTAAGTTGCGCCTTAAACAAGGTGCCGCCTTTTGTGAATATGGAGATTTCCTCGATAGAATGTTGATCGAGCAACTTCTACATGGATTGAAAGCCCGTGAAATATGTGAGGAAATAATCGCTAAGAAACCGATCGCTTTCAAAAACTCATACGATATTGTTCAAACAATCGAAGCGACCCACTTGATAACCAAAGAAGTCAAATCCCCCATTCAACCGATGTCATCAGCAATAATAACCAACAAGATAGGATACGCACCACCTCAGATAAGAAATCAAGCAGCACATCAAAACCAAGTAAGAACACAACGTAACTGTCAAGGATGAGGAGGACATCATACACGTGATAAATGTCCGTTTAAAAATGCCACATGTCACAAATGTGGTAAGAAGGCGCACATTGCAAAAGTCTGCAGATCAAAGATAAACGCACGAGCTATTAACCAGAATATATGCGAAATGGAACATGAAGAAGAAACTGACGAGTTACATAATTTCAACCGAGTAGAAGAAATCAATTCACTAAACCCACCAAACAAGTTAATGGTAACCGTTTTGATTGATGGCCATAGTTTACAAATGGAGCTCGACTCTGGAGCACCATGCAGCATTATAAGCAAACGTACTCTAGCATCGTTTAAACCAGAGTTCAAGTTACAACACACCAATAGACAGTTCTCAAGCTACACTGGCCATCGCGTCAAATGCATTGGCCGACTCCCGGTTAAGGTCATGTTGGGTTGCACTGTGAAATATGAAATTATTGATAACTTATCTCATATGAAAATATTGATAACTTATTGATGTTAAAACGTCTAACAAAATTTTTTCTAGAAAATTCGATTTGTCTAGTACATTCATAAACTTTCAGAATATTGAAAGTTGCGCTATATTCCGGGCCTTAAACGTTTTTTTTTAGAATAAAATGTCATTTTGACCTTTTTAGTTTATATCAGTTTTAAAATTTTTTTTAAATCTTTTAAAAAAATTATAATATATCAGCATTTTATTAGTCCACGATATTCTATTAAACATAATATTCTATTCTAAAATTACACCTTCCGTATTATTCCATCAAAATGATGATGGTAATTAAGCAGGATTAAGTTTTTTTAATCGGATCAAAATTTTTAATCCGATAAAATAGAATTAAAATAGAAAATGTTTGTACGGTACTTGCCCGGAGTACTCGAAATTTGAAATGCTCGTAACTTTGCAGAAAATGAAATTAAAGTGATGGGAATGGAAGCACATTCAAGCTCAAACGAATCTGTATCGATAGACATCAATTTAAAAAAAAAATTCGAAATAAGAACGAAAATAGAAAAACATGTCTACAGCCCCCCCCCAAGAATTTCGCGAATAGCTCCGCGACGGTTGAGGCTCAAACGAAAAATTTGGAAGCTCATTGATGCTCAAACGATGCTCAAACGTTTGACACCATTTTTACCCCAAAATTTTACTTGGGGGGGGGCTAGCATGTCTGCAGCCCCCCCCCAAGAATTTCGCGAATAACTTTGCGACCGTTGAGGCTCAAACGAAAAATTTGGAAGCTCATTGATGCTCAAACGATGCTCAAACGTTTGACACCATTTTCACCCCAAAATTCCACTTGGGGGGGGCCAACATGTCTACAGCCCCCCCAAAAGTTTTCGCGAATAACTCCGCGACGGTTGAGGCTCAAACTAAAATATTGGAAGCTCATTGATGCTCAAACGATGCTCAAACGCTTGACGCAAATTTTACCCAAAAATTCGATTTGGGGGGGGGCAGCGACATGTACCTCTGAAATCGGCCATAAGTCGACCATTATTGATAAAAGTGTAACTATGTACATAAGTAGAACTTAGTGTTTGTTTACTGTTGTCAAGGTTTTATCAGTAGTGTAATTTTACTTACTGTCCTATAGTACGCGTTTAAGTAATATTACACTACGTTGCGTTGCTACGTTTGTAACAACGAACACCATACACCTACTAAACGCAATTATACTTACTATTATTATTATTAGGCATACTTTTTAAACAAATCAATGCAATTAATGTTTTCCATTTCATTTTTAATAATAAAACTTCGATAAAGATGATTTTTTGAGTCGGGTATTTTAACTAGTATTAAAGAGCCTTTGTCTTCAATATCATTCACTGTCATTTTACATAATTCATCCTTACGACATGCGCCTACTATTTCTATAATAAATTTTGATAATTTTATAAAAAATAATAAATAAACTTTGCTTTGAGGGTGTAGTGTATGGAAGCCGTCCCTGCAAAAGTTAGTCTTTTGAATATTTGAATATTAGGGTTGTTGGTACTTAGGTTGGTTAGCTACCAACCTAAGAAAGCCAAACAGCTACCTTAATATCAAGTTAAGTAAAGGTACGGCGGAACAGTTAAAAGTGTATCAGTGAACAGTGTGTATAATATAGTAGTTGTAATAAAGTATTTAGTAAATATTGAAACTTGTTTAATACGTAATAGAGGGTACCTTTTTCATAAGATACACTTCATCAGGTGCATCGGTAACGCACTTGATTAGTTGTTCTCTTGTAAAAACTAACGATTTCTTGAGGTGATAGCCAACGTTTTTCTTTTAAGAAAGGCTTTGACTTTTTGATATGTTGAAATATCAATATTTTCGTTTAAAATATATTGCCAATTTCAACATGGAATATTCACTCCATAAGCTAGAAAGGGAACTGCAAAACATTACCTCTTCCTAGAAAATACGCCAACATAACCTTTTCAGTAGTATCGATAACATTTTTTGTATTGCACCAGTTTTTAAACGTGGTATATGTTAATTGGTATCTTTTTTTTGATTTCTCTGGCAGAATTGATAAACAAGCAATACTATTTTTTTTATAAAGTATTTTTGTTATCTTGTATGCAAACTGCATACTCGTTCACAAAAATTATACTTACGGTTATCGGCACGTAATATACTATTAATAAAGTAATCTCAGTAGCCAAACTTTTACGAGTCAGTGTCAGTAAGCAAACTATATCCTACATTCTGACCTTTCAAGTAATTGCAAAATCTAGATTTTCACACCGATATTTTCTAAGTCCTTAATCCGGATGAACCCATTTTATTTCAAAAATAAATTACCGCAAAACTTTCTTAATTGCAATTTTGCGGCCGATGCCGCCCTATATTATCGGTACTTTACTAACTATTGATACTGGGGTATGGTCTAGTTAATTTTCCAATTTAATTAATCTAAATTACCACCGTTCTTTTAAAATAACACAGACTTCAGCAAAAACAAAAACCAAATTTGTTTTTGTTTTTATGTAAAACATGCTCATTATTAACTTCTTCTTCTCAAGGTGCCGCCGCCTCCTATCGGAGCTTGGCGACTACTATGATTAAACGGTTTTTTTTGGAAAATTAGCCTTTGCCTTCCGAGAAGAGAGAGTCATAATGAAGTTGGATAAATTGTGTAGCCGGGTTGGGTATCGAACCTAGGGCTACTAGCCGGTCCTTGTCCCGTTCACTTAGCTTACCTCACATTCACATCATGATAATTATTATCATGAAAGTATAAACCTGTGGAAAGTGACTAGTAGCGTTAACAACCGTTTTTAACTTATTAACAGTTGATTTGGATAAACTAATAAGTGATTATTTATAACCATATCATTTCTCGAACCGGCTATGAATAATCAAACATAAAAGTTTCAAGCGAAAATGTACCTGGGGTATTGTTTTTTCATTTCCTATAGTTGAAAATTACTGTCTGGAAAGCTTCCGACATTTTTGACAAGCATGCATTTTAAAGACTGGTTGAGAACCGTTATAAATCATAAACACTCCCTAACAATTACAGTGCCGAATCAAAAAATTGTTACTGAAGGTAAACAAATGTAATAAAGTTTTGGTTAGTGAAAGTCCAGTAATCATTCAAAAGTAATTAAATTATATAGCCCAAGCCATTCAATTATTTGAATAGAATATCGTCTGATAACTTTTCAGACCTAATTAGTGATTTTAATTAAAGTTTACCTACTACAGGTAGGTACAATTTGTACTAAACTGTTTAGTAGCGAACAACAACCTATATATTTAAATTAAAAAAACATCAACTAACACAGTGTAAAGTTTTCAAAGTTTATAAAGAAATGTCCTGCAAAATAAGAATCTTCTGCAGAAAAATTTTATCGCGAGCGACGAACAGGAAAAATTGTATCTACTTATTGTAAGTAGTAGTACAATTTTATGACAGTTTCCATAATTCTATAATAAGATAATTGGAGTGGATAGGCACAATTTTACTTTATAAATGTGTGATAAACTTCTTAGCATTATTGAAAAAATGACTTGTTCGTGACCACAATTCAAAATTTATTATTTTGCATGATGTATGAGTATATAATAGTATTACCTACGACCTTAATATTTCTTTCGACATGTTGTTTCAATCAATAAGGTCATTTAAATATTAATAATTACTTAATTAAATTATAATTTTATTAAAATGCAACACGAAGCAGAAATTTGAATTTAAGGAGAATTTTGAGATTACGTTTTGATAAGTTAGTGTGAAAGAGCTAAACTGATTTTAAATCCAAATACTTATAGGATACAAAAATATTTTGATACCTTTAGGATATAAAAGAAAGATGGAGCTTTATGGAATAAAAATATTTTAGGATCAATACACTATCCATTTAACACACTTTTCAGATTTACTCCTAGAGAGCGCAAATTGTCTTAAATCTGTAACTACATCTAGCTAGATATATACAAACCAAAAGATGCATGTATCTACTTAACCTTCGTTAAAAAGGTAATAAATGGGTGTATTTTTTTGACTTTGAAGAAAATGAATTAAAAACACACAAACGTAGGAAAGTAATTTTATAAAACAAATTTTCTACCACGCACTTTCTTTATCCTGTTATTATTTATCATTTACATATTTTGTCGTAAAATTCCGCAATAAAGCACCGCCTCATTAATTTTAAAGTATAGAAATCATTAAAAAGGCATTTTCGATACGCATGAGAAAGCTTTGCAGTAAGTATATAAAACTGAAAATGTTTAAAATTACTTTAATCACTGAAAAATCTTTGATTCTAATCCATTGGCAAAAACACTTGCAAATTTTCCTTTTTCACAAAAATTGCTGTTTTACCGAGGGGTCAGTCACTGGAGAAAATTTGTACAATAATACTATAATACAGAATAATACAAGTAATACAAAATAATTCAAGTAATACAGTGTAATACTAGTATAATACAAAATAATACACGTAATACATCGTAATACTAGTATAATACACAATAATACACGTAATACTGAAGGTAATACAAAGTAATACTTGTAATACAGCGTAATACTAGTATAATACAAAGTAATACATGTAATACACTGTAATACAAAATAATACACGTAATACAACATAATACACGTAATACAAAATAGTCTATGTTGTCATGAAAATTTTGTTTTTAAAATAATTATCAGAAAAACCGAGACAAACGTAATTCTACAACAAACATGTACAATACAAATTCAAAACAAGTAGGAAAATTGCAAAACATGTCTATCCCCCACTAGTTTTTTGCAAATAACTTCGCGAAAGGCTCAAAGGGAAAGAGGCTCAAACAAAAATAATGGACGCTCAATCAAGCTCAAACGATTCTCTAACGTTTATTTTGTTTCTTTTCTAAAGATAGCGAAGTTATTTGCGAAAATAATGATGGAGGGGGGAGGGGCTGTGGACACGATGCCTACCCCCCCACTTTTGAATTTTTGGATGAATTCAGTGTCAAACGTTAGAGCATTGTTTGAGCCTGAATGAGCTTTGATTCTTTTCGTTTGAGCCTCAAAGGTTGCAAAGTTATTCACGAAAAACTACAATTGGGAGGGGAGACGGGGGAGGGAGTTGTAGACATGTTTTGCAGTTTTACTTCTTATTTTGAATTTATTTGTGCAATTGATGTCAATCGCTAGAGCTTCTTTGAGCCTGAATGAGCTTTAGTGAGCAAGAGTTTAAGTTAATTTTACAAAATTTTGGATAGTAGAAATTTTCGACTATTTTTAGTAGTAGAAATTTTTATTTTGGCGAAACGGTAATATTACCCAATTGCTTTACTATTTCCGACCAGCAGATATTTGATGGGCCCCAAAACTTTTTACACATTGGATAATAAATTTTTTTTATTAGCAACAATAACAACGTTAAGCTGCTTTAAATCAATATTAGATTTTCTCGGCATGATTTCCATTTCGGTAAATTACTTCGATTTTCGTAGGTCCCCTGACGCGACGACGTTTGGATTTTATTTTTTACTTTTTAAAGATTTTCTTTGTCGGGTTTTTTTTAAGTTTTTAATTTAAGTTTTATTTGATGCTTTTTAAAGTTTAAATATTACTAGTACGGCCCTGCCTTCATCAACTTTTTATATTGCAAGTACGGCCCTGTTTTTATCAACTAAACTAGAAAACAGCAAATGATCTTCAAACGGCTAAGCAGATTTTTTTTAAATCATAGCTAATAACTAATAATACTTTCGATCAAGTCACCTTTCAAACAAAAAAACTAAATCAAAATTGGTTCATTCGTTTGGGAGCTACGACCCCACAGACAGACACACAGATACACACGTTAAACCAGGCCCGTACCCAGGGGGGGCACCTGGGGGCACGGGCCCCCCCCCCCCCGAAATGTTAAAAAAAATTTTTTTTTAAAGTAAATGAAAATTTGTTTATAATAATAAAAATTCTCGAAAAAAAACCATTAAAAATTTTACTTTTTACTAAGTGCCCCCCCCGAAATTAAATCCTGGGTACGGGCCTGCGTTAAACACATAACATCCCTCTTTTTGGGTCGATGGTTAAAAAGAACTAAATCTCATGTTCAAAAAAATGACAACCCCTTCTTCACTTCCATCAGCAAATTTGTAACAAATTATCACAAATAGAACTCAGCACACTAATCATCCAGTAAATCTCTTGGCAATGTCACGTAACTTTTCGATATTACTATTCATACTAAACGTAATACCAAATAATACTGGTAATACTAAACATAATACACAAATTACAAAAAATAAAGGTAGTAATACAAATAATACACGTAAAATACTACAAGAATTACTGAACGTAATTCACGTATTACAAATAATACAAGTAGTAGTACAAGATAATACACGTATAATACAAAATAATACCTGTATAATACTAAATAATACACGTAATACAAAATAATACATGTATAATACACGTAATACAAAATAATACATGCATAATACACGTAATACAAAATAATACGGAATACCAAAGTAATACAGGTAATACTGAACGTAATACTCGTAATACTCAATGTAATACTGAAGACTTGTACAAATAATACTCCAGTGACTGACCCCTCGGGTTTTACTAAAAATGATATAAGTATATTTCCAATCTTTAATTGTCTCAAAATAATAATTTATATTTCTAAATATTATATATTGCAACAATACATTTTTTTTTGGTTATAGAAAAACTAATTTCCCTTGTGTGTTGTGATAAAGAAAAATAAATGTAAGATGTGGTAAAAAAGGATTATAATAGGTATATTATTACTTATGAGCCTTAAAAAAATGTCAAAAATTATTAAATGCAGACCGATTCTGCAAATATAGAAATTTTAACTATGTCAAGCGAAACAAAGTTATGTAATTCGTGTTATAATTAAGTATTCAATAATTTATTTACATTTGCATAATTTCATTATTTTGAAAATGTGCTATAAATATTCTTTTTTACGTCATACTAATAATAATCGTCATATCTCATAATTTTTTTGTTTTGAGTTGAAAAACAAACTCCACAGTAAACTGCCACACAAAAGTAAGTTAGTTAATCTTCCTCAACTTGTTTGGTTTTGTCATAAATGGGGTTTTTAAATACGTAAACGTTCATTACATACGCATCGCTGCCGGATTATTTCAATGTAACACCACAATAATTCAACATTTTTTCCAAACACTTGCATTTCTGAATAAATTTGATAGGTATCTATGTATTACTTATTAGTAAAAATATATTATAACATAATATTGGTACTGTTTCAACCTTCTTATGGATATCCATATAGTACATACCTTACTTATTAATATCACAATATTGTTTTCGTAAATTTGCATTAAACCCAGACTGCTCGCTTTGATCATATTTACCTCCATGACTTTATAAATCATGAGCATCTAAACCACGGTACAAATAATATGGACATACAGATACACACAAAACCAAAATTTGAACTATGCAAATCCTCATTTTCTCAGTTATTAATAATAATTTGTAACTATTCTGTACACTACTCATTAACTTTTCTGCGCAGATCCATAATTTGCTTTAGACTAATTAATGTAGCTTATACCTCTTGTGAGCATTCCTTTCATTGAAAATACAAGTTTTAGATACTCCACACTGTAACACTAAATAAAAAATTGTTATGAAAAGAAATTTAATGTCTTATATTATTTTATTTTTTATTCGGGATTTTCATCCAACGCGCTTTTTTAACATTCAAACACATGGAATTTACCTTGATGGGAATACCGAAATCGTGGGTATATACGTTTTTACATAAGGTAAATAATTTACTTAGTCTACTAGAAGCTGATTTAGGTAAGAATGAAGGGTTATTTATTGTACAGCTTTATATTTCTTCACCTGTAAAGTGCAAACTGCTCCAAGTGGCTCGAATTAAAAATACCTGCTTTAACTCGAGCAAATAAAGTAGAGCAACAACAGGCGTTGAAAATTAGTTTCTGTTAGTTAACGTAGTAATTTGAATACATATTATTTAGTTTATACAAAAAGCAACAATAATATTATTTTTTTATGCAGTAAGATAGAGCGTGATGCAGTGAATTACTTAGACGCTGATGACTACAAAAAACAGTGTAGAAATGCTTTTTTCCGAAATAGGCACTAAAGTATGTGGTAGAAATCAGTAATAAAGTAGGACGAAATTGGTCGTAAAGCTCAATGCTTTCGTACGAATATGGGTTACACAACTCAACCAGCATGAACTAGTGTTAAACTAAATAAAATGTTATAAAAAACCAAAATTGTTTAATTAAAATAAATATATTAATTAATAAGATGATTAAAACTATTAAATTATTGCATAATTAGGTATCTATTGATTATTTTTCTAAAAGTGGGTATAATGTGTTGCTTAACAGATCATTTTGTAACCTTAATATTAGTAATGTAAATGTTGAAATTTGTCTGTAATTCAATAATTTTTAGAAAAACCATATACTTATCACATTAAAATTCTTTTTATCCAAGTACCAAAAAAATAGCAATTGAAGAAAATGTGGTACATAAATATATTAACAAGATTTCCCATGTTTTCCTTAATAATATAATTTTTTTAGTATGAGGTCGACAAAACAATTTTAAGAATTTTGTATTTTTAAATTCAAATTTTAAAACTTACATTTTATAGGGTAGGTATAAATTTTATATTTATTTTATGAAAAATAATAACATATTATAATAAATAAATTATAAATAAAAACATTTATAATTCTCTAGTTTGTATTTTCAATTCAGTTATAACATGACTTCAGGAACAGTAAAGCATAGAATTGTAATATTATTATAAACAAACTTTTTCTGTAGGTCATGCAACAAAAGCTATATAAGAAGCATATTTAATTGAACAATAGAAATATTCGTCTACAGCGTAAGGTGGTACGTTTTCTGTAATTTAGAATAGCTTTTGAGAATCTTAAAAAACCAAATAATGTAATCGTAATGAAATAAAACGACGTGTTCTTCAATGTATACACTACTTCACAAAAAGTTGAAAACTGTAGATTAAATTTTAAATTGAACTATTGTGAAAAGGGTCAAGTCTCTTTCGTACGAAACTGGATTATTCTTTACAAGGAAGACCATTATTAAAAATTTTGATTTATTTGAGTAGTATGTCAATAATATAATTATTACTATTATGATGAAATTTATTTTTAAGGCTTTAGCCCTTGCTATATTTAACTTATCTATCGATTTAGTTAGATTAAGATTGCAAAACGAGTTAACATTATTTGACTTCTGCTATTGCTTATGTATAAGACTTTAAATTTGTCAAGTATTACGAGATTAATTTCTTATGGGCAGCTTTTTGTTTGTAATCTCTCAAAATAACTTTTTTATAAATATAAAATTTTCCAAAATAATACATCTAACTAAAAGGTACAATAATTTAAACCCAGCAGTAGTACTAAGGGTGGATTTCATAATAAAAGCGTTAATGTCGACTTAACTAAAAAGTCGTAGTTAACCAATAGAAAACGTCCGTTAACTCTAACAAGCCAATAGAAATCCTCTTTTATATTTAATGGCTTGTTAAAAATTTTATGAAATCCACCCTAAGTGAAACGTAAGCGACTACAAATAATTAGATGGAAGTTTGAATTTCCTAGTCGCCTGTTGGGCCAATAGAACAAAGAAAATATTCAACCCAGCAAATTAAAATTTTGCAAACAAACAAAAATACTCAAAAACTATATAATATAATAATAAATAATTTACATTCAAAGGTGTTATGTTAAAAGGTAGATAAAATTTTTTTAATTTATTATACAAATATATTATATAATTATATTCTTCTAGGTTGGGACCTACGTCACGGATATTTCAGCAACAAGTGCAAGAAGTTGTTTATTTGTCAATATAAAAAGCGGTGGTTTAGCTTGGTAAGCCAAGATGTCCACGCCGCAAGTCCCTGGTTGGTTAGAAAATTACAAATATATCTATTTAAGTCGTTATTACATTTTGAAACATATTTAATATGATCACGATGGCTATGTGGCACACGATGGTACACTCATGATACGATGAGCGTACATTTTGTTCTGCAACTTAAGCTATTTCATTATTTAAATTTAAATTATGTTCTGAGAATAATTTTAATTTATTAGTGCCATTTTAAAGTTTTTGTTCTGTACACAATAGAAACATACATAATATTTAAATAACAATAGTGCAGATGCATAGCTACTAATAGAATTATGTTAAAATAATAATTGCATCCAGTGTTGCAGCTACATTCAAAAGTTGTATTTGATTTAAAAAGTTTGAGGAAATAAATTCAATCTTTTATTATATTTCTTCCTTTTACATTGTAAAGCAAAAATTGCAAAATTTCAATTTTATTTATTCAAAATTCGTTTTCTTTGTAATGGGTCCCTATGTAGCGAGAGTGTAGATAGAGCGTCCGACAAGGAATTTCTTCTGAATACTTCATAAAAGTTAGTGTATATATTTTTGATTATAGCTTTACGCGTACAAAATTTTAAAAGTTTTATAAAAATTCCTAACTTTGTAATTTTTTCTACTGCAATCAATAACATTTAAGACTATTTGCGTACATGTTTTGACAAGCAAAATAGCTTATCTAGAATGATGGATAGGTAAATTTAATTAAATTTTAATTATAAAATAAATTACATAGTACATCCCAAAATTTTGAAATTTAATCAAATCAAAATCAACAGTTTCGAGGGTCAAGAACAGGCGTATATTAATTCGAACTTATTGATTTTAACCTTAGGTTTTAACTGTACCACCCACCTTCTAGAGTAAACAAAAACTGATAATAATTTATACAGTAGGGGTGAAAACAAATTAGATCATCTTATTAAAATTTTAATACTTTTAATATTTTGGAGAAATTCAATTTCAAATTCGTTCAATTTGTTATACCTGGTTATGATATAGTTATTTAAAAAAAAACTTTGAAATAATAATTAGAATATTATACAAAACAATTGGAGTTGACTACGAACGCTCAATACCCGGTTCGAATTCGGGTGAAGTATCAACTTTATTCTGGCCGTCTTCCACGTTAGAAGCTCTATGTCGGACTAACTTTTTATCGTAGGAAAAGAATGTAAAATTCTCACAAATGACAATGTTTGGGTATCGAAAGACGCCGTAAAACAAATATAACTAATAATATTGTGGTTTAACTACTAGAACTCACCAGAATCTTATTTAGGGGGAATATTAAAATTTCTTAAAAAATAAGTAATATTTTGATATCAAAGCAAATAAAAAAAGCCCCTCAAGCAAATGCTTTATTTGAACCATAAAAATACGTATCTACATAATATTAATTATTCGAAATGTGTTCGGGTTACTACATCACCTGGTTCTACCGAACTATTAGAACACTGGTAGTTACGCTCCTCGTTACGAAGTCCTAATTAAAAATTACTATTTTTAGACGGTTAGAGAAAACAATTACTAACCTGAAAGAAATACATAAAAAGTAATTTCCATTCAGTTAAAAGTATTTTGTCAAAAAAATTCAATTTAGGTCAGTCTAAAGAACACTTAAATTTATTTAAGTGCACATAGATACTCCTGTTTCGGAAATAAAAAATGTTATATAGAAAGATCAATTTGACAATAATACATTTTATTCGGTAAGAGATAAATTTGTCTGTTATATTGTCACTCAAAATTGTTATCGTTAGTTTTTCCGGAAAAGAATTTACTGTACCTCTATATCGGTCATTTTAATTTGAAATAATAAGACAAGTAGTATAGTAAGTAGTCACGGTACTTAAAGTTTTCAACAAGGAGATGAAGAATAAAGAAAACAAATAAATTGGATTCAATTTTGTTATTGTTAGCTGAATTCAATAGAATACATCAATACAAACAAAACAATATAAGCACGATTGAAATGTTTAGAAACTACCAGCCTGTAAACTGCGTAGGCACATTCAAATTGTAGTTATTTTATCAATTTTAGTTATTAATAAAAGCATACTAAGAGAAGGTTTAACTTTCATAACAAAGTAATATTTTTGACATACTACAGGGTGGTTCACTAAAAACCAAATAGACGTTTATTGACATTTAATCTTTTTTGTTAGAAATCCACTCGGACCAGTCAGTAGAATGTCAAATATATATAATTAATATAAATAACTTAAAGTTTAGATGAACTTCAATTAATTTAAGATATAATCAATTAGAAAATTTTAATTTTTCAGGTAAGAACCGCGCAACCGGGCAAAGAACCGGGCTTAAGCTAAGATTTTGAGTTGCGTGGAAAGTTTTTCAAGTGATAAAATTAGAATTTGGATGTTTTATAATATGTAAACTCATGGCTTGAGCGTTAACAGCCAATACAATACTTGCATATTATTTTTATGATATTTGGCCCTATTTTGACTAAATCTTTGAATGATCTGCAAAATTTTATGTTTATATTTGTAATGTACAGTCATCTACCATAATTTCAATAAAAAATTTATTAAATCTAGAGCCCACTTATCGTAATGTCCCGTGTTGGCTATTAGAGCAAAAATATTTTGAGTTGGTCGGTCGGAGCCAAATTTCTGTGCAGTAGATGTAGAGAAAAAAACCCTGCAGTGTTCGCCGTGTAAAAAAACCGAGGAGATTTTCCTTTTTGCACATTAGCTTTACCTTGCTAACTTAAAGTGATTACACTTTACCTTTCATCTAACTGCATAACACCACAATGTACTAAGTGGATTATGTGTACGTCTTTACGTTTTGTCAATTGGACAACCTATTTTAAGTATGAATCCAATTCATAGCGACTAACTAAGAAATCCCGTAAGATCCTCGATTTGAACAAGAAATTTCTACTCCATTTCACTGATTTGGTTTAAAGAAACTTCAAAATTATACTACAGTCTTTGTCATAAAACTTTAGTGTTAGAAAAGCAACTTTTATGGTTGGGTTAGGACGACGTCTTATACTCCATGGGAAGGACATGAAGTTATTATTTATTGCTTTGGTACATTTGTAAAGCTATTTCCAAAAGTAACTGTAACACAGACTTTATAAACACACAAACCATACAGTAGACTGTATAGTATATTAAAAAGAGGGCAATGGGAGTAATACGCACTAGCGGTTCATATAATTATTATTATTACAAACATTTCTTGAGTAACTTTTATTAAACATTTGATTATCTTTTAATAATTTTATGAATAACTCTTAATATTTTGATAATGTAATAAACCTTTGATAGTTTTATATCCTACACTTTCTGGAACATCCTGTATTGAATGTAAATAAAAATTACTTCTTTTATTCGTGTAGGGATTTAGAACCAATTAACCTTAAATTATTTTAAACTACACTAAGTTTATAACAGCAGCAGCTATTGGGTAATCTGTTTAATTTTTTATTATTATCAAATGCTGGTTTTACAATTTTACACCACCATATGACGCTTTTTGTTTTAACAAGTTTTTAAGTTAATATTCATAGCTTTTAATATGAAATACATTGTTTATCCTTTAAGTTTCCGTAAAAGTTAAATTAAGATGTTATTAGCAAGCTAATTTATTGTAGGTACCTACTCTCAAATTTAACACACAAGTTGGCAACTGGATTTTACCTTCAAAATATATGGTAGCATATTGTTAATTATACCCATATTTGGATAATAATTAATAAAATAGTTATATCATAAACCACGTATAGAGTTCACTTTGCAACTGGGGTGACCATGAAGTGTTCATATTGATCCGCAAGAGGTCACCTTTGCAGCTTACGTCATCTCTATTCACTACCTGGAACGCTTTTCGCATACTGGAAATCCTCAATAGTTTCAACATGAAGTTCTCATTAGTCTGTTAAATATAAAAGTTAACTAATTAATATTTCACTATTATTAACCAATTTAGAGTTTTGTCAGAAAACTTTTAATTGCAATATATTTTGCTACTTAATATGTCAAAGTCGGTCAAAGTAGTATAATATAAAAGTTACTTTACAACATTGTTTTTATCTACATAAAAAAGTACGCTACGTTAAAAGTGATTAAATGGACGCACATTACTTTTTTTTAAAGGTTCTTTACTCGCAATATATTCTTGCTACAAATGAGGAAGACTGATAGAACATATTATCAACTAAGTAATTCGTACCTACTTGTCATCCCTAACCAAATACCTTTATTATTTAATCAATCATGAAGATAACCGTTCCAATTTTCAAAGTTACTTTGATAATTTATCAGATTTCTGCAATCAAATAAATGTATGTGTGTCATTGGGTTACAAAATATGGGGGTTTCGTTAACAGCCTTCATGTAGGTATTTTTGCCTTGACCCTAAAGGTTTCAGTATTTTTCTTTATAAAGCCGTGCACCAGGTGCTTGGTATTGCAAGTACAAAATTGATGGTGATAAAATAACTAACATAGCAGTATTTTAATTCAAGCTATAAAATCAACATGCACATATTTAATAAATGGCGTCTTTTACACAACTTTGTAGGCTAGGATTTTATAAGTTGTTAACTTTCAACTGAAAAGCTTCATATAAATTTGAAAATTAAAACCGAACTAAAATGAAATACTACTACATGAAATGTTCAAGTTTTTTCTTAATTGAGACCCAAGTTTATAATTTATTATTAAAATAAAAACGTGGCTAGTTCGTTGGTTATCCAAGAATTAATCAACAATTTTCAAGTAAATAAATTAACAGTAGGAAAGCTCATTTGAGCTTGGTAGACAAGTACAAAATTAATTAGTAATTAAAACTTAAAAAAAAATATTACAGTGTGTATTTTTGTTCAAATAGTTTGTGTAAATTTTTATCAAACATTTATTGGAGAGTGATTGTACAAACTGAAAAATTTAATAATACGGTGCTTTTTGATATTTTCAGTATACCCTGAAATCTTTTAGATCCTGTAGCGTGGGTATATAATCTGTTATCAGTGGCGAATGATCTGCTAGATCCTTTGGTATCTTTTAAGGAAAAATTACGGGCTTTCATACGAAAACTGCTTACGAAATGTATATAAGCGTTGGCTTATCAATACATGAGTAATGTTGAATACCCATGTATATTATTGAAAGCATGACTAAAACGGAATTTCATATTTAACTTTTGCCCAGTCAGAAAAAGCCTTTCAAGAAATTATTTATTAAATTGAAATGTTTCAAACTCTAATTTTTCATCAAACCGTTATAATAAAGCACACAAATTTTTTAATACGTACGACTTGAAATAAATTATTAAAAATAAATAATTTCTTTTTCTTATAAGTTGGTATATAACTAAATAAGTCATCGCAAATCACGGTACAATGTGCTATATATAATATTTACCTTAACCATCATATTGACAGTCCCAATAGATCTAATTTAATTGTTCCTATACACGATTATGGTTTCATGTCGGGTTTGTCGTGCCGGAACTATGTATAGATTTTGTCAGGAAAAAACCAGGAAAAAAGTAAACTTTTTTCGCACGAAATATGTTAAGTAAATAAATTTTTGTATTCAGTAGAAAATAGAATTATTATTTTAATTATAAATTTTCAATTAAAAACATTTTTAATGGAATCAAGTAAAATTTTGTATGCAACACGTATGAAATTACATTATTGCGTGTTTATTGAAAAAATCACTTATTTTTAGACTATTGAAAAAAATTATAGAAAAATCATATTAAATTTATACTGATAAATGGATTAATTTTTTTCTCAAATTATTCTTGGAAAAAAAATGAGAAAAAAACAAAAAAAAAATGATTTAAAAATGTTCCAATATTTTGATGGTGATGACATCAGCGCAATGAGTTAATATTGATACTAAATCGGTGTAAGAAAGTAAGTTATACTAATCTTTTCATAAGGCAACTGCAATTTTGTAAATACCTAAAGAGGTGTAGGAAAAGAATACATAATAAAAATGACTAAACATTGCAGCAAGAACTTATTTATACTAATTCAATTTAACCATATTTACAAATCGATGTGGTTCATCATTTAAACATTGTTTTAGCTATTCAAAGGAATAATGGGGCATTCCACACCAAATCGACCATTTTTGAACCCGACCCCTTTTGATTTTCCTGAAATTTTTACATATTATACTATCTAACCAAAAACAGTTCTGTGAATTTTTTGAAAATTTTTTATTCAACCCAAAAAGAGTTACGAATTTTTAGAAAAACTGATGTTGTTTCTCTTCAAACGATCGTAACTATGTCAAAAATTGACTAATCGGAACGTTTTTTTTTGTTTTTGTTTGTCTTTAAACGTACTTTTTAGGAAAAAATACAAAAAAAATATTCAGACTTGGATTCTACAAAATTTTTCATTTTTTCGGAGAAAGTCATTGATTTTTCAAATTTTGACACTTTTGATTTTTGATTTTTTTATTTCAAAAAAAAATCTAATTTATTCCGCGTATAACAACACAAACCCCATAATAGGCCGACATTTCTTTCTATTTCTTTTGTTTAATTAAAAAATATTATTTGCGTAAAAATAAAACAAAATATTATTTAATTAAACAAAAAAAATAGAAAGAAATGTGGGCCCATTATGGGGTTTGCGTTGTTATACGAGAAATAAATAAGAGTTTCTTTTAAAATAAAAAAATCAAAAATCAAAAGTGGACAAATTTGAAAAATCAATGATTTTTTCCGAAAAAGTAAAAAATTTTGTAGAATCCAAGTTTGAATATTTTTTTTGTATTTTGTTCTGAAAAGTACATTTAAAGACGAACAAAAACTAAAAAAAGAACGTTGTGATTAGTCAATTTTTGAAATAGTTACGATTGTTTGAAGAAAAAAAACATCAGTTTTTCTGAAAAATTTTAACTTTGTAAAAAATTTTGAAAAAAATTACACGATTTTACATATTATACTATCCCATCAAAAACAGTTCTGTAAATTTTTTCAAAATTGTTTACAAAGTAAAGAATTTTTAAAAAAACTGATATTTTTTTTCTTCAAACGATCGTAACTTTTTCAAATATTGACCAATCAAAACGTTCTTTTTTTTGTTTTTATTTGTCTTTAAACGTACTTTTCAGGAAAAAATACAAAAAAAATATTCAAACTTGGATTCTACAAAATTTTTTATTTTTTATCATTAATTTTTAAAATTTTTCCACTTTTGATTTTTGATTTTTATTATCGTTTGAAAAAAAACAGCAGTTTTTCTAAAAATTCGTAACTTTTTTTGGATTGAGTAAAAAATTTTGAAAAAATTCACAAAACTGTTGTTGATGAGATAGTATAATATGTAAAAATTTCAGGAAAATCAAAAAGGGTCGGGTTCAAAAGTGGTCGATTTGGTGTGGAATGCCCCATATGCACTATAATAGGTAGGTACTATTGAAAATATCAATAATGGGTCTTGCGCTAACATCATCACACGTAATTACACGTTTATAAATTAACAATAAATTATTATCTTCACCTCAGAAGCAACAAGTTAACAACTATAATGATTTCGTAATTAAGAATTATAATAAATGTTATATACATTAAAATTACATTTGATTGAATTAAAATTTATAGTTTCCTTTTTTTTAATCAACTGTTACTACTCTACAACATACTTTTCCCTAACGATAAGATTACGTTTGGAGGACCTACTAGTGCTAGAACCAACAGTTTAACGAACGGAAATGTTAGAAAAGGAATTTTTAGACATTTATTAGATAATCGGCTTGCCAACATCGTTTTAGAGATTTGTATGAGATTACTTGAATCATTAGTTTTTAATTTGGCTAGAGTCAAACTTGATAATTTTATGCCTTAAGCAGTCTTGCATAGATAGCGATAGCAAATGTTAACTTATTGACGTATTGCTTAATTTTATATCCGTTTTTTAATTCAATATGTTAGTGTGAATAATGGGTTATGTTTTCTACCGCTGTTTCCGACGTCGCTTTGTAAACTGTGATATCCAGTCATCGTTACTCAACCTTTTACATCAGTTTCATATTATGGTATGTGTCTTATTCGCTATCTGGCAAGGTTTTTCTGTAAAAAGCATTAAGTGGTTTTAAGTGCGCAAGTTTTGATGTCTTTATCGGGCCCCACACTCAGTTGTTTACATTTATGAGTTTGTTTGTTGTCATCTACAAACCATGTTATTATCTCCAACTTCCGTTTTGTTCGGCAAAGCTAAGTTTGTTATCTTGGGAAATTCCTTTATTTCGGCATGAAATTATGGTATTTATTTAGCTTTTGCTTTCAATTTGTGATAACCGTTATGGTTTATAGTTTGCTTGTTTCATATTGTTGGAAATACATCATTTCATTTCCTTCATGGGTTAAGTCGCTGACCTGTTCAGGCTCATCTTTTTCTCGGTCGTCTTACATCTTTGCGTCTTTGAGGTTCAATTATACACACAACTTTCTATTTTTATATTTATCATTTATTAAACCCGTTTATCATGACTAGCAGTCTGGCGTAAATCAAACACGGATGACTGTAGCGCCGGAAACCGCGGTTCAAATCCTGATTGCGTCTGAAATTTGCTGTGATCTAAAGACTCCAATATCGATCTGTGGACTATGGGGAAGGCAAAGGGAAACCACCCCATTAATATTTCCCTAGTAAAAGACCTCTTGGCTTTAGCCAGTAAGATCTTACCAACGTCCGATATCGGATACGGTACTCGAAGAAGAAGAATCATACATATCAGTGTTTTATTGAAGAAGTTGTCCCGGACTATATGTCAATTTGGAACCTGCAACTTCACTCTCTGCAATTATCATTGAAAACTAGTCTACAACATCGTGGCAATATAAACCGGAAAGAAACCTTCTCCGGATTGCGACTCAAACTAAATCTTTGGTTTTGGACATCCCTTTCATTGGGGGTTCCGTTTTTAGAGAGACGGCTTGTGTTACACAGTGACAGTGCAATGTTTTTTCAAATAAACTTAGTTATTCTTATAAGCTATTCCACCACTTTCAACAATTTCTAAAAAAGTGAGTCATATTCAATTCTTGCAAGTTAAACCAATGTTGTCCATTTCCTCTGGATTCTGGATTGAATGTGGAGGTGGACCATTTCCTCTTTGAAGTTTACATAGAGTACAAAGATATTTAACTATCTCGCCAAGCTCACTCATATTTGCAAATCCGAAAATTTTTTTGATTCAGTTTATGCTGTGCATCTTTGCCTGGCAAGTTTATAAAATATTTCTTAATTTTTACTTAATTTTCACTTTTTAACCTTGATTTGTAATTCTCTTATTTTGAAGTTTTTTTTAGAGCGGAAAAGTACAGGAACTTAGGCTACATATCTACTCAAAAATTGTCGAGTTAAACATCTTTTTCTTCATAAGGTTATCCCTAATTTTAGATCTTAATTTTGTCATACTATTACGAATTCCAAATGAATATTGAGGAGGCTGTTCGGAATTTACTCTGATTACAGTATAAGCTGTATTATAAATAGGTTACCTAGTGTCTACAATGGTAATGTTAATTCAATTTGTAGTCCTTATGATTTAGTGCAAAGCATTTATGTACATTTGGACGTCTGTCATTATGAACGGTTTCAAGCTGTATCGTTTTGCAAATGCAGCACTAAAATTTTTGTAATAATTATTTACATAATAGGTTTTATTTGTAAATGTGACTCCGCGCCAGACAAGGTAAAACTGTATGTTTTGTTATAAAATGTCATGCTTTGTGATTTTTTTACGCTTTAACTAATTTTGGAATAAAACAATAAATAGACAATTAACTAAATTTTAAAATTAAAATAAAAATAAAATGAAATACATAAACAATTACAAATAATATAGGTAATTTCAAAATGCTTCATCAATAAATAATTTTTTTTTAGTGAATGGGTACATTTGAATAGTTGCAATTTTAGGAACTGTATTTCAAAATGAAACTGTAGGAAAATTGCAATAATTAATTCATAATAAATTTTATTTTTCAAATGACAACAATGGCCATAAGGAAGTTCGGAAAAATGTCTACCAAATGGTTGGTACTGAAATGAGCTGATATGGGTAGGTAGGCATAATTTATTCGGGTAAAAAATTAATAATATAAAATAAACTAGTTCAATCGTCCAAAAATTATCACATGGCAGTTATTGCGCGACCATGCACTTTTAATTAAATTTAACTTTTAAAAGTTAAATTATTTCTTCTACTCAAGTATTCAAATTATTCCATTATAACTAAGAATTTACTTTCGTTCTTACTACTAAAAAAAAGTAATACTAAAAATGTTCTTTACAAAATTTTATTTTACTCTTTCTAAGTTTCTACAAACACAGTCTTCTACTTGCAAAAATTACGACCATACAGCTTAATACGCCGCTTGCATCTCTATTCTACTCTAAATTTTTTGGCCCCACCTCAGCTTCTCCAAGACCAGAGACGTCTCATAAATTTTCAAAATTTAAAAAGTATTATAAAATAAAATTCAACCCCTCTTATAGTTTTAGAGAGATCTCTAAGTCCAACGGGCTAAAGACCGGACTCTAAGCTAAAAACCCTAGGTTCAATCCCCAACCCGGCTACAAAATTTATCCGACCTCTTTACGACCTTCTCGTTTCGGAAGGCAATGGCTAACCACCGAGAGCAATCTGCCAAAAAAGCCATTTAATAATACATATTAAATTGGTCACCACGCTTCTGTCAAGAAGCATAGTACGAAAAGAAGATGGTATAGTTTACATAATAAATTCTGGCTACGACATGGCCATTTTGTGGTCAGTGGGTGGTTAATGGAGAACGTGTAAGTATTGTCGTGTACATCGCGGACACGATTTATTGTCTAAACTCTATTTCCGTTAAGTTTCTCCTTTTTAATTTTTTTGGTAACTTTTGCATATTTGAGCAAGAAGTTAACGATTTAAGATTAACAAATTGATTCTAAAAAAAGTGTAGGCAAATATTAGTTTAAAATAATTAAATGTAATTTTAGATAACTTTATTGTTAAAAACTCATTAAGAAATCTCAAAAAGCTTAATTAAAGTTAAGCTTCAAAATTAAAATAACAGAATAAAATTCTTCCTCTTTTATAACATTACACCCACAGCATTCGACCTACACATTTACATGTTCTACAGAAATTAATTTCTTAAATGTTAAATTTTAAAAATAACAAACATTTATTTTGCTTTGGATTAGTTTTTATCACGAATTGGTCACGAGCCTCTCCCTTATTATAAAATGTTAAGGAATCAGTTATATTAATAGAAACAAAAATCAGTTAGTGGGCGTATAATCTAGCGAAATTCAAAATTGCAAATAACTTTCCCCCGTATTCATAAAAACGAAAAATACTTAAAAGAGGTTTGTAAACCCTTTGTAAGGGAGATAAGGCATTTTAAGGGCATTTGTGAGGCTTTTAACGCTTTAGTAAACCTGTTGTAAATATTGCGTTTTTATGAATACGGGGGTTTTACTATAAGAAGTACAAGTAGAAAAATGTTTTAACAACGACATATAAACTCTGTACATTTATTTATATTTTTATTTAAAAAATATGAAAAAATATAACAATTTTAATTGAACAAAACCAAATTAACAAATCAGTAAAAGTAATAATTGGCAATACAAAATTCAATTTTTGGGACTTTGCACACATCGTAATCACCTCCCAAATTACTTAGGTCCACAATTTTCTCCTTTTCACAAGAAATTCTTTTTTCAATAGAGTTGTATTTGCTAATGATGACAAGTGCGTCGTTCAGTTTTCTGATATAATATTGCAGTACAAGGTTTACATTTTATTATAATGAATTCAATTTTGCATGAAAATCTCATAAAAATAATTCTAATCCGTTATAAAAATAGATCCTTTCATTCAAATAAACATTTTGTAAAATCGTGGATATTTTCGATCCATATTATTGTCCTTATTATCAGAGCTTGCAAATTAAGCATTTAGTCGAAAAATTTGGGTCTACTGATTCACAAAACGTAGCAATAACAATACGTGCTTGTTTTCTGATGACAAAAAATGATTACAATTTTACACACTTTAGGTATTACTTGATGGGAAGATCAAAATTAAACATTGTAAACATCCCGAATAGACTGAATTGTCTGATGGTTAAATCCAATAAGTCATTTTTGTTAAAAATTGACATTGGTTCTTGTTCCAAGGTACACAATTATTATAGTAACTATTATAAGCCATTTATATAACTTGTTATAATGCTATTGTTCTGGTTTGTTGGCATTAACTATTATTTACTTGTCAATTGTTTAAACTTGTGTAAATATTCATAGATATGCAACTGCATAGTCTTCCTGTTCATCACAAACAGAACTGAGAGACTCCACGAAGTACAAGATTTCAACCTGAAATATTCGTGAAGTAACTAAATTAGTGTAACCACGTCACCCTATAAACCCATACAAGAATACGAGATTTATTTTTGCAGCAAAAATATTTCCGATTTATTTTCGATACGTACTCTTGCATCCTTACTATACCAATTATATTTACAATTTAATTTGATATTTAACCAACTTTTCTAAACCGTACATTTAGGGTGACTTGTATAGATCTAGTTTAAAATTTTAAACTGTAGATTAACCAATCACAATAGTCAAAATCCGAGTTTAAACCATAGTTACCGGTTAAACTTGGACTATACAAGTCAACCTTAGTGTATTCCATTTATTTAAATTTTCAATTGATCTGCATAATTCAATATCGAAACAATAAATATTCTTATTTTTCTCGTTGCTCTAGAAAAGCTGAATAATGCATCTAGCATTTTCAAAAGATTACGATAAATAAAATTATTCCAAAAACTTCTATAACTATAGCAAATCCTTTTTGAGTTTAGTATGTTTTTGAAAATTAATTGCAATACTTTTAGTTGTCACTTGTACAAATAAATAGCATAACCGTAAAGCTATTTATTCTCTAAGGAAATATAAAAGTATAAATGCTTATCCTCATGAGTCTTTTGTGAGAATGAACATGGTAATGGAACCCCAGAGAATCATAAAACAGTGTTCCCATAAAATATGTATCTCAACCGAAAACTACATACATACAACATCTTACCGCATTACGATGACCAACAATAAACAAAATTATTGACAAACTTGTAAAAGACATTTTTAATAAAAAATATTTGACGTTGAATAAAATATTATGCTTATTATTTCTTTTGAGCTACTATTAACTTTGTGGCTTATGGGGGAGTACTAATTTGATCGCATGTTTCACATAAATCAGCTAAAAGCTGTTGGAAATTTACCAACATATTCTGTACATAGTATTTGCGTAGAAAAATATTTACCTAAACAAAATTTTTCAAGTTTATTATCAGCAGAATCAAACTTTTCGAAAAAAAAACAAACTTACAAGATTTATGTATTATATATTGTGTAGGTACCTTCAAAATTTAATTAGTAAGTTTTATAACAAAAACTAAAGCGAAAATGTATAAATAAATGAATTATAATAACCAAACCAATAAGTACCAAAAAACATTTCATAAAGAGTTAATAACATCAGTAACCCACTATTCCCAGTTGAAACCCGTTCAGCGGCCTAATGCGCGAATTGTAAATGGTGAACCAACAATTTCCACGTAAATAAAGCCTGGTTGTTTAATGTGTCCAATTTTTGTTTAATTTACAACTTCATAAATTTTATTAGTTAACATAAAAGCAATACAAGATAACTATAAATTCACATCACTTAATTATACACCCTGAAAAAAAAATGTTTTAATGAAAATATATTATTAGAAAATTTAAATTTTCGTTTAAAGTGATAATTGTCGGTGATAGAAAAATTAATTCTGAAGTAATTAATTTACATAAAAAATTTGCATACCATATTAGCAAATATTATTCTGCTCATGTAAAATATATGCAAATTGAGGAAAATATAATAAAGGTCGTCGAAAAGCTAGGCTTGTTTAAGTTCCAGTTTTATTATTTTTTTATTCGAATAAATTTACGCTTGTCTAATTCTTACACCTATAGAAATTCGCTTTACAAGCATTACTACCAGGAATATTTATGCTAAGCTTGCTAATTTATTAACATACAATATTAATGTTTCGTTTAAGTTAGACGACCTACTTTAAAATCACATTTTCTTCAATTTTTACGAATTATTGACTCACGTAAATAATATTTTATGCGTAGCAATATGAATTATTTTCTTTTTATTAGTGAAATTATGATCCAAGTCAAAGATAAAAATATATATAATCTTCAGTAATTCAGTGAAAGAAATTTACTTGATTGACTACCTATAGTAGATCTACTAATCAACTAATAACTCATGGAAAACCCAAATAATGTTGGGTAATGTAAAGAAAATTTCATTTTATTGAAAACTCAGCCAAAAACTTATTAGATTTGCAATCTATAAAATAATAGGCTTTTTCTCCTTCCTAGCTTGCCAAATCTTACCATGCCTTAGATAAGGAAATATTATTTTTCAAGTTTTACTTTCATCAATTCGATTACATTTTTAATGCGTTCGATTACTTTCCCCACAGCAAAATGAATTTCCGTAGTTGATAGCTCTGTTAATTTATGAGTTTATCAGCAACTGATGTGATTTAATCGTACCTTAACTGTTCTACTAACATGCAAGTTAAAATCAATTGTTATTTATAGAAACTCTTTCAAAAATAAAAATCTAATTTATTGGGTAAACACTTAACCCTTTAGCCATGACTATTCTGTTAAAGGAGAGTACACGTATGAAAGTAGTAACGTGAATACAATAATTACTATGTTAATTCTAACATCCCACCTACAATTAACACGCACATTCTCACCTAATTCCTGTGATTCACGTTATTTAGTTATTTATTACTCACAAATTCATTAAACACTTTTTCGAAGTAAGAAGCCCAAAATTTCTCAAATAAAAGACATACTACATCATCGATAAATTAATCAGCGATAAATATTTAAGTTATTGAACTCGTAAAATAAATAATAATTAAAATAAAAAAATTTTTGTTTTAAATGAAAAAAAAATTTTTTTAAATTTTGAATTTTTGGAAAATTTTTTTTTTTCAAAACTTTTGACACTCAGAAGACAAACAATAACTTTTAATAAACATTTTCGCCATCTCTCCGTTTTGACCTTTAAAATCTTCTTTTACAGGTTTCTAATTTTTAAAAAATTTACTTGAATTATGAATAAAAGCTTTAAATTAACCGTGCATGCACCGTTAGATGAAAAAATTAAGAGTATTTATAAACACTTTTTAAACCACAAAATACACTGGCTGACACTCGCCGCTATCGCGGCGGTGTAACGCACCCGCTTTGTATTTTTTTGGTAGGCGCTATGTGCCCACCTGATTTTGGGGGAACAACGGGTGCTCCGCGCCCGATAACTAATAAAGCAATTTGCTTTGCCGAACAAAAATTCCTTTTTTTTACAGCTTGAGAGCTTCAAAATCGGTTAAAAATCGTACTTGTACATGAAATTATGTCGTAAAACTGCGGTTGGAAATCTGGCAATCATTGACGAACAATCGTCTCGCCTCAGAATAGGCAAACGTTTCGAAATTGTACCATTTTTGGCAAACGTTGTCCGACCCAAGTTACATAGTTTATCCTTTCATACTTGCCATTTCTACGTCTCAACTGATAATATAAGTAGTTCAACTTTAAATTATCCGCCGATTTGGTGTAAAAACTATGTGGGAAGGAAGGCATTTATAGCTCGTAGATGCTGTAAAAAGTTTGTCCATGTACCGTTGCTCTCTTATTTATCATAAAAAAGGTAAAAATTATGAATCAACCTTGAAACGTCAAAATTTAAATTTTTTATCAACGTCAAAATGTGGAACTAATTTATCGAAAATTTCGTACACGAAAGACAAAGAAAGTAGAGTTTAGAAAGAGACTTGCCAAACTTTGCCCCTAATTTAAGGGTATAAAAACTAAAAATTAAGGGATGCAATATCGAAAAGGGCGAGCGAATCGAAATTGTCCATCGGACAATTCCTCGCTTTGCTCGCCACCTATTACCCGATCGGAGCCTATTCGATTATAGATGCGTTTTTCTTACGCTTTTTACCAGAACATACTTGATTCTAATAACAAGGTGCTAAAAAACTTTAGAAAGATTTTTCCAAACTGTAAGAGATGAAAACTTTAATTGGTCTGGACGCTGTTATGATTTGTGTGCTCCAGATTCGGTCTGTAGGGATATTTTAAGAGCAGAATATACTATTATGTTAACAAACTTGAGAACAGCTCAAAGCCAACATTCGAGCAGCAATTGCCAACATATAACCAGATACTTCAAGACTAGTAATAGAAAATAACTTTATATGGCTCTAAAAATGGTCAACGCAGCAGCGCAAGGGGTACATTTAATATATTCCAGGTTATTTTTACCTGACATAAAATAAATTTTTATTACTTATAGATTTTTTTAGTATAATTTCGTATAATACATTGAAATTGCGATGTCAGTTTCTAACTTTTAAGAGTTTCAAACAAAAGTAATTCGGAAAAAATAGTTAGTGGTTGCAATCTCCGAACTCGACTCTGCTAAATAGTTGTAAGTAACATTAGTGAACCTCGGAAAAAGTAGATTTCCGGGCAGGTCTAACCTGGGACCAAAAATTACATCAGTCCCTTGTTCTAGTTGTTTCAAGCATATAAAATTAAAATTCACAAGATTTTGGTTAAAGAAAAATTTTCGATTTATAATAACAGAATATTTCATATTGAAAAATTAGGAAATTAAAATTATGAATTATCTAATTACATGAAGACTCGTTGTACATGAAATTAACTACAATTTTTGGATAAGAAATAATTTCTAGATGGAATGGTATTTCAGAAAATTAAAATAATTATTTGCACAATCAAGACTTGATGTAATGCTACAACTTTACAGTTGTTGTAACTACCATACTGCTTTGTTTTGGTTAAGTTGATTGTTATGCATGTTTATCATGCACATACACAATAAAATTTTATTGTTATGTATGGTATATTTTCATATACTTATTTACAATACAATTACATATAGATTATCCAAGATGTATTAATAAATATTGAAGTTATAATATAAAATTTAAAAATTCGCCGAACGACGGAATAGAAAAAATGGTTTTAGCCACGGCAGTGGAGTAATGTGGTCGCTGGTTGAGTTACAAGCGGAAATTCTGAGTTCAAATCTCGGACGCATCAGAATTTCTTAGCTCGGCTTTCCAGTGGACATTCTCACTCCGTGGTGAACCAAAAAACCAACCAACCAACCAAAATACCCAATCCAAAAAAACATAAACAAACAAAAAAACTGAACAAACTAAAAATTAACATTTAAAAGTGCTAATAACCCAGTAGTTGATGCACGTTAAAATGTAAAAAAAAAGAAATGGTTTTGAAATCACCTAACTCGTTCGTTCGGCTTTCGAATATTTTATTATAATGAGAGGTTTTATTACATTTCGGATAAAATATTTTGATGTGAATTAGTTAAAGAAAATAAAATTGGTATCATTATATTTAATAAATAATTTACAATGTTTGATAATTATCAAATGACGGTTAATTCAAAATAAAAACGCACTTCATTTAAAAGAAAAAATATTTTCTATAGAACTCTCGTACCCTATGTACTTATTAGTGAAATTCTTAAAATTAGTTTAGTGCTAATTTGCATTTTTGCTAATTAATATTTTTTTAATCAATAGTCTTTCACGTAAGAAAGAAAAATTAAAGATAGATACTCTGGTTCATTCACTTTTGAGTTAGTGATTTTGAGGACGTCACCATAGGCGGTCCGTCATATTGATTCAAATGCGTCGTCAGAACCATTTTAGGACACAGCTGATATTAAATAAGTCAATAGTGAAAATCATATCTTACAGTTATTCCGCTTCGCTATTGATTTGGTCAATATATTTTGTAGACAGGAACTCCGTGGTTATATTGAACACTTTTAACTTTACAAAATGATAACAAAGAATTCTTGTGTGATAAATTAGCTCTTTTATTACCAATTATTATCGAATTTAAAAACTTGATGTTGTTATAATTAATTTAGATTTAGATAGACAAGATTTTGCTTTTCAACATATTTTCGTAGCAATGTAAATTAAAACTCTTGTTTTGAATAAGAAACATAATAAAAGTACAAAAGAGCTTTCAGTGTGGATGTTCTTGTTAATGTCATAAAAATTAATTAAATGCTTGATGAATAATATATTTCTGGAGGTACTTGAGTGAAACAATACTATAAGTTTTCCCTTTGTAAAGTGTGCCTATTTCTATTTCTCACTAACAATTTAAATGAATAAAACTAAAATTCATTTACAAAAGTAAGAGTGGTAAATTTATAGGATCTGAACATACCATACAAATTACTTCAATTATTAAACATAAAAATATGAAAAAAATATAATGTGCCTAGCAAACCAAAAGAGGTGGAGGCTGCTAGACTACCCGAATTGGCCAATCTAATAATTTCAAATATACTGTCGTATATTTTTTGGGCTGAAGAAATTTTTTAGCTGATCACAAATTTTATATTTTTGAAAATATAAATTTGTGACGCCCCAGGTGTAATACTCAAAGTAGGGAAATTTTTAATTTTTGATAAGAACCCGCGATCGACCCACGGTGCTGCGAGGTAGCAGTTTTGTGGATTGCTAGATTTATTGTAAATTTTGAAAAGTAATAAAATATGAGTAAAGCGAAAAGTTCCCTTGTGTTTTTCTTTCTTTCAGAAAAAAAGAATTTAATTTTTAAAAAGTAAAATTTTTTTATTTGCAAGGTCACGCACTGAATTTCACAAAATTTTGATTGAGCAAGCTGGGCTATGATAGCGAATAATCCAATTATTAAATTTTGGAAAACAATATTTTTGAAGATGTTTATTAAAAAAAATTTTTAATTTACTTTTGGTTCGTTGCAAGAGTAAAGTGGTATTGTTTGAATTATTTTATGTCAATACATTCATACAAAATTTCAATCTTACGAGCGATTTAGAAGTTTTTAAACTCTTATTATTATTTTATTATATTATTTAATATTTTTGTGTATGAGTACCTTCATGGTTCATTCGTTCAGAGAAATGTGAAAAAAACTAATGCAATGAGACAATATCTAAACACAAACTTAAACTCAAGTAAAATGAAAAAAGGCAATAGAAGTACGGAGATCTTCAATTGTTTTAAATTTATTTCGATTTTTCCATTCTGCCAGGACCACCTTCATAGTACCCGCATCAAATTTGTAATTTTTCACAATTAAATGTTTTTCAAAGTAAATACCTTTAGGTTTCTGTCTCGTAATCAAATTTGGCAAATCAAATTATTTTGTTGTTAAATTCGTGAAATTAAGATTGCTTTCCATCTAAAAAGTATAAGTTTATGTAGATCATTTATGAAATTTGAGAATCTATTCAACTCTCTTCTTGTTCAGGTATACAACACAGGATACACCATAAAAGTATCTCTTCCAGACGTTTACATTCTTTGTCAATGAATTATTGCAGAAAACCCAGCTACCCCATGATTAAGATGGTAAGCAACGGTGACAATGGAATACTTAAACTCAAGCAATCCTGCTGCTCGTAGATCTTACTTTTGAATCACTTAAAGAACTCCCAACACTCTAGTTTCTCTATCGATATCGATAGTCCTTGCTAGGAATACTGGTAAACAATTTCGCGACATCAACGAACAAACATCAAGGTATCTCGATGTTAGAATACTCACGTTTTTCTGTCATCAATTAACATCCAGATATTCTGAATACGAGAAATACAAGAATTTCTTTTAGCAATTCAAGCAGTCTTCTCGACAATTTGTATTTGATTGAATCACGATTGATGTATGATGTATGCATCTTCATAAACTATAACCTTCGATAGCTTAAAACATTGGGATGTTCTATAATCTATATCTACTTGAACAAGGAAGCTTTCAGCGTTTCTGCTAACATCTCTTACAATTATATTAAATTTTACAACTGGATCACTTTTCAACGATCGGAAATTATCATTCCTTAGGAAAGCTTTTATCCTCTATGCATACTCTTTTCTTTCCATTATTACCACTGCATTATCCCAGTTAGCTTTCTTGAATATTAAATTGTTACTCTCAATTTTCATTTTCCACTACATCGATGCTTTTCATCTGTTCTCTTATTATTAAACCTATTACTCTTCACACCATCTTTTAATCATTTTTGCATAAATATTCCATGTATTAGTTAAATTTTACTGATGTAAACATGACAAAATCAGTTATTTGTGTTTTAAGTTTCATATATACAAATTGGCGGAAGGACTGACGGCTCATTTATTAACAACCCAAATATAGTTTTAAAAGTTGAGCGATTTGAGTCTAGATTATCCAAAAATTTTAATTGCGTTAGAAAATTGTAGAATTGCACATAATTTTAACAAAATTTGGATTTGTCGACAATTTAAATTTCTATCCAAATGTTGTAACTTTTTAGCAAAATTTTTTTTCAGTGTAATCTGTTGTTTGTACTTAAACAGATAAATAGACATGATATAACTTTATCACTATTTTTTAGACAAACCAAAAATGTATCGACACTTTTGGAACTAAAAATATTAAAAGTTGACACAATGTAAATTATATTAAATGTGTAATTTTATTCACAAACGTTTCCGCTAGCATCATCAGGTGATTAAACAGTGACTGTTTACTAAACAATGATTTATCATATCACTATCGATATAACATATCGCTATACCATAGCATGGTCAGGTGACTAAACAGTGACTGTTTACTAAACAATGACTGTTTACTAAACAATGACTGTTTACTAAACAATGACTGTTTAGTCACCTGACCATGCTATGGTATAGCGATATGCACTAAACAATTTACTAAACAATGACTGTTTAGTGTTTAGTCACCTGATGATGCTAGCAAAAACGTTTGAGAATAAAATTATACATTTAATATAATTTACATTGTGTCAACTTTTAATATTTTTAGTTCCAAAAGTCTCAATACATTTTTGATTTGTCTAAAAAATTGTGATATGTTTATCAAGTTGCACTACTTAGACCACACTGTTATAAATTATGATATAACTTTTTTTAACAAATATTGTTCAGCCAGAATAATTTATTTGTAGTTCAGTTAAAATAAACAGTAAAAGTCCAAATTTCGAAAAAATTTGTACCAAAGTGAAAATTGGTACACACCTTAAAAATAGTATCTGAAATGAGATGTCAAAAATCACCATCGATTCCACCACTGTGTAATTTTTATTCAAAATTAAAGGTTAAGTAATCAGTATTTTGCAAATATCTTACAAATATTGTAGATTGTGTAATTCTTTACTAAAAAGATCTTTATACTTTTTCCAGATGATTCATCATTCATGAGATATCGCCATTTCAATAATTGGAAGTCATATTCTGCTTAATATGCACTCTTTTTTGCATCATCTTCGAGGTAACATATTGGACGCATTTCTTACGTAGTTCCCATGTAGGTCTAATCCACAATATATTTTGATCAAATAAGGACAGTTTAATCCTGCTGTTCTTCTTCTTCTTCTTCGCTTCAAGTTTTAAGCAACTTTTGCCTGTTACGGAACCCAACGTTTTCTCGGACGTCCTATACTTTTTTTTCCTATGCATTTATAATTCATAGCTTTTGGTGGTAATCTATCATTATTCATTCGGTCGACATGTTCTTTCCAACTTCCTCTGTAGCTCTTTATCTTTTGGTTTAGATCATATATATCCAGTTCATTTCTTATATCTTCATTTCTTAGTCTATCCATTCTACTGCAACCTTTCACTTTTCTGAGAAATTTCATTTCCTGTGATTGGATCCGGCTTTCTTGCTTTTTTGTTGTGGTCTATACTTCACTTCCGTATGTAACCGTTGGCACTGCAATCGTCTTATAGAACTTTAGTTGGGTTTCTTTTCTTGTTTTATTTCGTAGATTTCGATTTATAGTTCCACATATATTAGTAAATTTATTTAATTTTTGCTCGATATCGTTACTATAGTCATACGTCAGATCATATCCCAGATATTTAAAGTTCTTAACCTGTTCTAATATTTTTTCATTAATGACTATTTTGGTTCTTGTTGGTGATGTGCCTATAAAAGCCATCGTTTTTGTTTTTACGGCCGATATCTTCATTTCATATTTTTGACAGATTCTTGAAAGTATATGTACTCCCTTTTGCAAATTGTCTTCTGTTTCAGCAATTATTGCTGCATCGTCAGCATATAAAATACAATTTAAGATTGTATTCTTATCCAGAGCAATTCCTTCGTTATATTCCTCTTTCCATTTGCGTATTATTTCGTCAATGTATATATTAAAGAGGAATGGAGATAAACAGCAGCCTTGTCTTAAACCTTTGTTTGTTTTTATTTCATCTGTTATTTTTCCTTGTATATCTACAACTATTCGGGTATCCATGTATAGACTTTTAATTGAATTAATGAGATGTTTAGGAAAGCCTCTTTTCTCCATTATTTTCCAAAGTAGGTTTTATCCACATTGTCAAACGCTTTTTCAAAATCTCGAAAAGCTATATGTGTTTCTTTAGTAAATTCTCTGCGTTTCTCAATTAACTGTTGAAATGTAAATATCCCGTCTATTGTTGATCTTCCTTCTCTGAAGCCCACCTGTTTTTCACCTATTATGTTTTCTGTGATATTCTTAATTCTATTCTTCAATATTTTTGTATATATTTTGTAAGCAGAGTCCAACAAGCTAATACCTCTATAGTTCTGACAATCGTTTTTATTTCCTTTCTTAAACAGTTAGAAAACTTTAGCTTTTTTCCAGTCATCTGGTATTGCTTTTTCTTTCCAGCACATATTAAAGAGGTGTAAAAATCTTAAATGTAGCAGTGAGCCTCCATATTTCCATAATTCTGCATTCACTCCATCCAGCCCAGTTGCTTTTCGATTTTTGGTGTCTTTTAGAGACATCGTCAGTTCGTTTATGTCAATATTATCCAGCCCTTTTATATCTTGTTTTTGCGCTTTGGTCTCTTCTGCCCCTTCTTTAAACCATAGCTGCTTATAGTGGTTTATCCAATTTTTTTCTTCTGTGTTGTTTATTTGAATTTTTTCTTTTTCTTGTTTATTTAAAGTCTTCATCACCTTATATGCCATCTGTCTTCCATGTACATCATGTTTGATATTGCTAATGAAGCGCTTCCAGGATTCCGCATGTGCTTTTCTTGTTAGAAATTTGGTTTTATTTCTTTTCTGTTTGTATTCTTCGATGTTTTCAAATGTTGGATTATTAATATATATTTTATAAGCGATTTGTTTTTCTTTTATTGCTTCTTCCAATTCATCTGACCATAATATTCTTAGGCCTTTTTTTTTCTATAGCGCTTTTTCCTTCCCAAAGCTTCGTCCGCCGCCTCTTTAACTATTTCCTTAAGACTTTGCCATTCATCATTAATATTTTCTTTTGTTTCAAAAAATTCTAACTTTCTGTTTAGTCTACTCTGGTAATCCTGCTGTTCCTGGATCAAAGCACTAGGTACTTTTTTAACTTTTCCCTTGAATATCTCGTACTAAAGCCAATCTGGATTTATTCCATTTGTAAAAATAAATTACTTTCACAATTATAAAAGTGTATACCTATCTCATTTGAAATGTTTTTTTTTAAAGTGTGTATTAATTTTCACTTTGTTGCGAATTTTGCCAATGAAAATTGTCCATTTTACTAGACCATTGATTTATTAGCCATAAGTAAAAAAGAATGAACCCATCTTGTTAGAACGTGACTCTGAAAACCATCTTTTTCACTTCATGGATTAGTTGTGTTGCTTGTTCCAGCACCCATCTTTTCCTCGGTCGGCTTATGTGTCCTCTTCCTAATGGTTTGTATCTTCGGGCTGCAGGTTGCAGCTTTTCTTTGGTCATTTGTCTAGTAATCACTTAATTTTAAATTGTTGTTCTTAATTTGATCTTGTATCCTTTATATATTTAGTCCTTCTCCAATATCTTCTTTTCTAGTTCTGCTCTCTTTTGTATCCTTGGTACGGATGTTAGGACTTTTAGATTCAGTTGCTGTACATATATGAACTTGACATTTATACTGCAACCTCCCCCTAGAAAGCTAATCGCTGACGTACTTTACTACATCAGAGAAGACCCTAGTATACTGCTTCAAGCATTTGATGCTCCAGTGAGAGCAATAAACTAGCAACCTACCTATTATCTCAGAGTTGCAATACCCGAGTAGGACCTTGGGTAGACGGTTCCCCGGTCGTTAAGGTTCGTACTTCCAAAAGAACAGTCCCTGAGACTGAAGCCTTTTTTCCAAAACACATTTAAAACAACTTTCCTAAGAACCACTCATCACTTCAAATTTTTCCTCAATGAGCACTGTTCATAATATATAAGTGGCAAGACTGCCACTGAATTCTGATGCCCTTGAGAGATTTACTTACACATCTAAAGTTTAAGCTGTCACTTTTGGAGTTCTACCCAGGTCTTTCTGTTTCAGGTTAAAACTTTCACTCTTTAGGTGACCGTTTGGTTCCTTTCAGGGGTGTACTTTTGGTACAAATAAATGTTAGTACTCAGACCTCATTTCCATATGTTAGTATGATTACTGACATTAAAATTAAATAAATATATTAAAAACCTTCAGCGCCCTTCTCTGGATTAATGTCGTACCTATTATATTATTATTATTTATGTACCAACACTAACAATGCTGGCGCTAGGGGGTGGTAGCTGGACAGTCGTCCAGGGCCTCATAATTATAAAGACCTAGCAGAATTTTGTGTTGCAAAAATTTTATTAAATTATTGTGAGTACCTGCTTACTCACTGCTAAAAATTTTCAAAAATCCACCTGCGGCACAGTTTATTACAATAATAAAAATTTACTCTTTTTTATATATTATAAATATAATAATTTTAGGTTTAACTACCGTATTTTTTCTCTCTGTTGAGGTCTAAATATAATAATATTGCTATAGTCCCCCAAAATTTGTTGTCGTCACTTTGCACAAAGCCCTGAAAGTCGCTCCTTATTAAGAAAGTTATGAAAACTTACAGAATAAGTTAAAATCTATGAGTTTAGTAAAACAATTTTCCGAGCGAGGGTCAAACCCTATTACTTCTCAAAATTGAAAATATATTACGAAAAATTAAAAATTAGTTACCTTAAATCCGCAAAATAATAATAATTGTAGAAATTAGATTCTTTAATTGGCAAGTCATTACTTAAGCAATTGTTCTTAATTAGAAAATGGCAAAATAAAAATTTTATAGAACATACTATATTCATATAACAATTTTAAGGATTCACAACAAAATTTATTGTCACCCATTTAAAGTTAAGAAAAATTCATAGCAATTCCTTCAAACTTTATTTCCTTATAGAGATATATTTTTGAAAATATTTCATTGGTTTCTCTTTTTTCCTTGGGGTTTTGCTCTATATTTTACAAATTACATTATAATTTTAGACTGTGCTTTAATGCTGTTTAATCATTTTTACACCTCACCGTCTTCTGTGTACTAAATGTACCTCTAGGAGTTATAAAATTATTATTTTGTGATCTTATTAAATAGTTTTTTTCACTTTTGTGTAACTAACCTCACACTACTTAGTCCTATGTATTTTTCCTGACAATTTGCCTCTTTAACTAGCAACAAATGGATTTCATTCATACGTGGTATTCAAAACATAAATTCAGGCTTTTCAATTGTCAACGATTTATCTTCCAAGTATTAACTAAAAAGCCCCGAACATCAAAAGAAAAAAGAATGTTGTCAATTTTTCAAGAGCGTCACTGTGCAATCTGCGAAAATCCTTTTATATTTTACTAAATTTTAATTACGAGGATGTAGTTATGGGAGTTTTCTCCTTTATTGCGTCGAATGTGAATTATGGCTTGGAAAATAAAAACGCTGTAACTTTATTAACAAATATTGTTCCATTGTATAATTTATTTAGTTTTTTTGCTTCATAATTACTAAAAAAAATAAATTCATCTTGTTTGATCGTGGCTTTGAAAACCTTCAGCGCCCTTCTCTGGGTTAACTTCTGACCTTCTAACAATTTGTGCGCACACGATGTGTGTCAAATTAACAGATCCAACACGGTTAGAAGCACCAGTTGGCTGTCAGGGTGAATATTTCAACCCCTTTACAATTTTTTATCTTTACAGTCGAATGCGAAATTGAACAAGTTAACAATGTTTCGGTAAAAAGTAACCGTACTATTTTATCATTGCATAAGAAGTAAATGAATAATTCTTTAGTAATTTTTTATTTTTTATATCATAAACTTAACTACTACATCATTGAATTTGCAGGCTGAACTAAATGATCCCACTAAGGAACTCTTTCTATAATACGTGTAGGTATATAAAGATATACAGTAAATGCCTAGTTGGTACTAATTTTATTTGTTTTAATTCATATATTGATTTCTATATGTATAGGACTTATATGTACTTATTTATTTATCATAATTATTTTAATAATTATAGGTAGAAACGTAAAACTGGATACATAATAAATTAGCTGTTGTAAGTACAGCAAGTATTAGGATAATTTTTTATAAAAATAAATGTAGATGTGTTTACAACGATAAAATTCATCACGGTATTATAATATTCTGAGGGTTTAAATAAAATTGGCTTTTAATCTAAAAGGTCTTGAGGTTATAAAAGCTAATAGAATGTAGTTAAGGTTAGATAGGTGTTTGCTCAAATAACTCTGAAAAGCTCTTAGCATGCATTTGTAAGCATACGCTACTGTTTATGAATGAAGTCGTTTACAAAGAATATAAAAGAAAGAAATGCAATTAGTGGCGTACAAGAAGACTCGAAAAGATATATGATGGCTACCCTTCAAGCTTAAATGTAGGCCTTGGTAATTAGTTTGGCTTACAAAGATGTATATACTCAGTTTAATGGAAAAGTGCTTTATTTATAGGCATGTTCTATAAATCTAGACGTTATTTCAATTTAAAATTTTAAACGGTAGTGTGTGCGATAAAATTTCCAACTTATAACGTAATTACTTTAAAGTATAATCTAACGACTTCTTCATTTTAAAATTAAAATACAATTTATTCCTTTTATTTTAAAATTTGCGGAATTTAAAACTGTGTTAACTTTAATATTCCACCCTTATATGCCGATCTGGTGCAATAACTACATCCCACGCGAGTAGTAAAAACCCTATATATTACCAGGAATTATATAGTTGAGAAATTTCCCCAGTCGAGTAGCATCCAAAAAAAGATATGTGGCGTAGTAATTGGAAAATTGGAAATCAACATGAGAAAGTTTCTTCTACGTTTAATAGACGTTTGCGGTTTTATTGAAACCTTTATATGCAGAAGATGGCCCTTCATAATTATTCAAGCAGAGATTACTTACTAAATTATCTTCAGCTGTAAATGACGGTGCTATTCACAAAATTTATAACATTAATTTTACTATTTCACTCAAGTAGAATTTCTAAAAACAAACATTCAAACTTAATTATTACGTTCAAGTTTGTATTTAAATTAAATACTAGATATTGTTTTAAAAAAATTTCTAGGTTTGTTCAAACGTTAAGAAACTTGAGCGTTGTTTTAATTCACCAGTATTCTTTAGTTTTTCAATAATATAAAAATTTGATAAACGAGTATCATCTATCGCAAAATAAAAATTCTAAAAAAAATAATACAAAGTAAACTGAGTTAAAAAGACATTGTAAAAGAGTAGGATTGTTCCCGTTACGAAGGAGTACAAAGTAAAATGTAGAGCAATTGAATTTAAATTTTATTATTTTAAGGGTGCGTTTTAATCACCGTAGATAATGATTAATGGCTCAATATTTTTAGAATGGCATAAAAACAATTTGTGCATAGTAGATAAATCTAATTCAAGTTGATACAACAAATTTCTGATGATAGATTAATAGTTTTAAATTGTAATAAATTTTAAATAAATTTAATAGTTTAATGAAACATGCATATTGTAATTCCTTTAATAAACGTTGTAAAATAAATTGGTACAAAGCAAATTCGTCTCCATCTTTGCCATTAAAATTGTTTAATTTTTTTCAATACATACTTTTCATAATTAACAATTTAAGTATCAATCACTGAATTTGTTTAAATAATAAAACGACGACTACGAAAGTCTTCTACAATTTTACATAACTTAAATAGTTGGGAAAATGTGTGAGGACAAAAGCAAAGATAGAGGAAAAAACGTGCAGAAGAACGATGGTACATACGAGTCCGTATCTGTGTGATTTTCACAAGGTTGTGATCCAGTTCTTCGGAGGCGCCAGATGGCGTGGCGCGCAGCCACGAGGCGTGCGAGACTATACCGCGCCACTATGAATGAGCCCGCGTCGGCCCTCGTCTCTTTTGCACTGACTCCAGAACTCCGGTACAACCGGACTAAAACTAGCGCGCAGACTTACACGCACCGCACTATTCAAGGGTAGACTTGCTATTATAACTTGATTTTTTACAAGTGTATTTACCCTACAATTTCAGCGCGATTATATATTCAAATAAAACTGAATAATTTTATATTTGTATAAAGTAATGGGTTTTTACTAAAAGAATTTACCTACTTTGGAATTTTAATTAAAAAGTTTGTTTGAACTTTTTGCTCGATTAACTTGGAAATTATTTAAAATCTTAATAATCCGGAAAGATTCCCTTTCATGTTTCGTGTTGGTGTAAACTGTAAAGCAATGAAATATTGTGTATGCTACTGCTTTATATACATACGTCTCGCTATTACTGTGACATAATTTTTATTTATTTGTTTACACTGTCATACAATTTTTGAACATTTAGAAAAATAGTCCATAGGTTTTAAATATGTAGGCTTTGCCAACTGTTAACTAAAGTCAATATTATGTTATTCCTGTCCTCTGGTGTATAATACAATTGTTTCATGTACCCATAGTTAAACGTCTATGAATTTTAAAGTGTAATTTATTTTTTAATACTCGCACTGTTGCTAACCAAAGATATAATTTTTTATGCAGGGCGTACAAGAACTGTCAACGTTTACTTAGTTTTCAATTACGTAATTATCTAAATTCACAATTTACCTACGCAAGAAGAAAGCATCGACCATTTTATTACCGATTTAGGCGATTTCCTAAGATGTAAGAACAAATTGATTAAAATAATTTCCAAAATACATAATTTTTTGAAATAATTGCAATAAAATAAGAAGGTATCATAAGAACAAAATTATGCCAAAGAAAAATAATTGTAATCATTGCAAGAGAATATAAATTAAAATTTTACAAAATCCTTAGGCCTACAATGTTTAAGCACAATTTTCATTTCTTACTGCTTCAAAAACAACCTTCTTAACGATTAGAATATTTTCACCAATTTTTTTTTTTTTATAGATTTACTATTATTAACTGTTTTAGAACATTTCAAAATCAATTAACAACATTCAGCTTTACTACCTTTAAAAGTCAATCCTTACTTGACATCCAATATTATTTTTGAACAGAAATGATCAGAAACTCATCAAACTACCAACAAAATTATCATACAAATATTGTTTTGAAAGAGAAAATTTAAAATTTTCACACAAATACAAAATATGTGGTTATCAAAAAAAAATACTTATACGAGCACAATTATAATATATTGGTATGTATATATAATATATTCTAACAACTAACAATTCCATACAAAAAATCGGTTACTTCAACAGAATTTCAAGCTAAAAAGATTTAAAAATTTATAAGAAGTTCAGGAGTTTTACTTGAAAGTTTGAAAAAATATTTCCATTCCGATTACAAATAAATTTTTATAAAGAGTGCTATCACAAATATTTAAAAATTGAATTTTTCCTTTTTCATTCTTGAAAAAGAAATATCAAAAAATATTTTATTTGGTAAAGATTTATTTGTATTTACATCGAGGTGCATCGCAACTGATAAAGAACAGTTTTCCTGACATCTCCGTTTTGTGATTGCATCTACGACTTATTACACAGGAAATTTAGTCAGCCAATTGAAATAAGACCAATACGAAAAAGACTTCCTGATATTATATCAGTTATATAAAATTTTTAAAAACAACTTTAACGAAATATAAGTTTAAATGTAGCATATAAAATCTTGAGCAAAAACGAAACTTATGAAATAAAATTGAATTTAAAACAATAGATATTATGAATTAAATAAGGGCTGGGTTAAAATTTTCTGCATATACCGTAATTTAAGCATAATATATCGTCCCCTTAGTACTATAACTAGGTAACTTGATTTTACTGTTATTGAGAAAATTGAAAAAATTGAAAGGATCTGGGACTTATCTACATTTTGCAAGTTGATAATTTATATTTAGAAACATAATAGAACATATTTATCCACTTGCAAAATGTAGATAAGTCCCAGATCCATTCAATTTTTTCAATTTTCTCAGTAAGAGCAAAACCAAGTTACCTAGTTATAGTACTAAGGGGACGATATGAAATAAACATAATGAACGATTGAAATTCTACAAACAGAGAAATATTTTGCCTGGATAAATTACTTTGAAGAATCCGCTTCGTTATTGGTATAAACTCATTCAAACTGCTTTAATAGTTTCGTCTAAGAGTTGAATTTTTCCGTTTCAAAAAACCTGTAGAACATTTTACTAAGGAAATAGAAATAAAAGTTGAAGACTCTCAAACAAACAAAAAACTCACAATTACTTGTAATTATATTTCTCTACGTTTTCAAAATTATTTATAATGGAATGCTGGATTTATGTGGATTTGAACGTTTTTGTTGTTTCGGAAATTTTGTATTTTGTTTTACTGCGCTTAAAGTAAAAATTGTATAATTAACATAAACGACAATAATGCAATCTTGTAAAACAGATTTTAATGAGTCGAATTTCAAGCTAAAATCGGTTTATCTATAGTTCTTATGTCATTCGAAAGAAGATTAGCGGAAGAAAATTTTTAGAAGTATTTGTATTTTTTTAATATTGTAACAAATTTTTGCATTTGTTACGTAGTTCCACTTTTCATTTCATTTTACGATATTCCTTGATCCGATCCTGCATTTTTATTTAATGCAAGCGTATTAAATTGAATGCAAAGATTTTTAATTTTTGAAATGTTGAACCGCTGCAAGCAGCGTAGGAATTTTTAGTTCCCTATGAGCGCTTCAACCAAGCAGTTTGTTTTATTCGTTGTCAACAGTTTGATGCCCGTACTAATAGTCGAGGATCAATCCGAGATCAAGGATTAATTCTCGGATCGTTCAAAAATGCTACCAATAGTCGCAATAATCCTGGATTGAACACGATCCGAGATCAATATTGAACCTCGAAAACCGATCTTGCTTTGACCAGGATTAATCCTCGGATCATTGTGGCGCATGCGTGTTTGCTATGTTGTCATAGTGCATTAACCCTCATAATATTTAAATAATTTTTAAAAACTTTAATTATAGGAACTGAACAGGAACGACGATATAATATTAAAAATTAAAATTTTTTTAAAAATTAATAATAAAATAAAAAATGATGGTTATAAAATAGATACTAATAATGGTTATAAATAGAAACTAACTAAATATTACTAGATATATTACCAAATCCAAGATCAAATTTAGAATTCACCGATCTTACCCGAAGCCGGGACTATTTGTTACCCCAAGATCGTTGTTACGATCTAGGATCGCTGGATCTAGGATTGATCCGAGGATTGATCCTCGACTATTAGTACGGGCATAAGTGCCGATTTTACTGCATTGGACGAATATTAAGTATTTCGAAATCATAGTTATCGTGCCAAGTTTGTGTGTGACCTGTTGGTTAGCTGTCGCTCGGCTTCTGTTTGTCTTTGACGATATATTATGTCCAAACATCTGGGAAACCTGATTTTTTTTGACTGCGCAAATTACTACAAGTTTCTAATCCGAGGCGCATTACTGGCGATCATTTCCGATCTTTTACGAATAGCTGCGTTTTGGTGTTGTGTTTATCAACTAAAACATGTAAGATCGTCATCTCTCACTGGACCAGCTGCATTCAACATCAGCAAGCAGAGTTTATTATTTGTGAGTGTCAAGTCAGTCGTTGCCTGCTGATTACTGACAAGAATTCCAGCCTTTTATCTGCAAAGCCAAACACGTCCCACTTGTTTGGAAGAAAGTGCCTGTCAACTTACACTTTGTACACTTACCGAGCGCTTATGTAAGTAGTTTTAATTATTCCATTTGGTGTGACCGATGCGACGTGTCATTATTTTGTTTTTTTTTATTCATTTTGAGGTAACCCTTATAGTGGTTACTTGTTATGGTAACTTGTCTATTTGAAGTTGGTACACTTGTGATTGTGAACCGTAGCTTTTCAATTTTTATGCTGTGGGTATTGTTTAGCACCGCCACACATTGCAATTATTAGAATTGTGAATATCTTTCTCAAATTTTATTGTTATTAAAAGCATTTTAATATATAAATTATTAACTCGTTGATATTAGATAATATAAAACTTCAAAATATCGAGTTATTATTAAATTAAAAATTGTTAAAAGATTTATTTAGCTTTCAAACGATATTTCGTTCGTCATCAGAATAATATACTAAATTACAGTAATTACAGTAGCTATCGTTGCACGTAGCCATTTTTGAAAAAAGAATTTTTCACCAAATGGCAGATGTTCAAACATAAAAGTTTAATTTTACCGAAGGTTTTACTTATATTTGGTAGCTTAAAAACACTAAATTTTAAGATATAAAAAACGGCTACGTGCAACGATAGCTACTGTAATTAGGGAAATTTTGGTATTTTAAAATTAAAAATCGGACAATCAGAGCTAGAGTTACAGTGCGTGCCAAGTCGAAAAATGTAGTGTCGAAAAAAACGTGATTGAAAGTTTTAGTATACGTATATCGTAGGTAGTCTGCTGTTATGAAATACGATGTAACTATGTCAATTTTCAATATTTTAATTTGAAATTTTTTTTACATGCTCTTGAATATGTATACTTTGACAACATGCAAAATAAAACAACTCGATTTTTTTTAAGCTCATAGTGTTGTCTCCCCTTAAAGACGACCTAAAATAGACCGACCTGAGTTAGAGTTGGCTAAAAACGCGTAAGACGATCTTAAAATTGAATGTAGACCTCTTAGCTCAAACTAAGGGTAGTTTGACTTTGGTTCCACCAATCAGGACTGAGAACACTGCTTTCAATTCAAACTAACTAAATTCATGTATATCCCGTACCGATAAATTTTAAACCGAGCTTGCTTAGATCGATCTAAGTTCAGTTCGGTACGTACATAAGCAGCGTTTAGGCACATCAGGGCTTTTGATATTCATCCTAAAGTTGAAGTATAAAAATATTAATTATTGTAGCAAATTATTAAGGTATTTAGAAAACGATGCATCACTTCATGAATCATCACCGATAAATAAACATTTTAGACACAAAAATCTAAATTATAAAAAAATTAATTCAAATATTTTAGAAATGCATTTATTTTCAAAGATACTGAAACAAAAACTGCCCTCTGAGTCTTAACTCCTAATGAGAGAGTTGACCAAAATAGAGACCAGAGTCTGTTGCAATCCGGAGAGAACCTCTTCAGTTTGTTAGCCACGATGTTAAAGACCAGTTCATAATAATTGCGTAAGCAAAGTCGTGAATTATGAAAAATAGGGGTAGTTTGGGGGAAACTTCAATTAAACCCAGGAGAATAAAATGCTTTTAGATAATATAAAACTTCAAAATATCGAGTTATTATTAAATTAAAAATACGGAAATTTTGGTATTTTAAAATTAAAAATCGGACAATCATAGCTAGAGTTACAGTGCGTGCCAAGTCGAGAAATGTTGTTTCGAAAAAAAACGTAATTGAAAGTTTTAGTATACGTATATCGTAGGTAGTCTGCTCTTATGAAATAGAATGTAACTTCGTCAATTTTCAATATTTTAATTTGAAATTTTTTTTACATGCTCTTGAATATGTATACTTTGACAATATGCAAAATAAAAAAACTAGATTTTTTTTAAGCTCATATTATTGTCCCCCCTTAAAGTTATTATTAGTTGTTATTGCATTAAAAAAGATCTTTAAGATCATAATCAAATAAGCTTCGTTTTCTTATAAAATGCAGTATATGCAAAAAAAAAGAATTAGATATATTTTTAAAAGTTATTCTATGAGTTGGTACATAATATTTATTATGTACATACGTATTTGCCAGCGTAATGTGGCCATTTTTGATATAATAGATACGTTTGACACGTAGTGCAATGTGACCGTTCGACATTCTTAAAACAAATTAAAAAAATATTAGTAATAATACTTATTATTTTCAGAATTTTTCTTTTTAGAAAATTACCAATAGCGGAAATACCAAGTAAATCAATGCACCACTACGCGGAGTTCGCAATTTAACATGAAACTCAGTTTATTTTGGATGTACTACAATAAATCTTGGCTTTGAAAAGATAACACTAGACACTTGGTGCGGTTTTGTAAAGATATAATTAATTACCTGTTTGTTTTAATTTTCTTTCCTTAATTAATACTATAAATTAAAATTACATTCTTAAATTTTTCTGTGTAACGAAAATTTTTGCAAAAAAAATTATTAAGTCAGTATAAAGATCAAACATAAAGACTCACACCAAAGCAACTTTTTAACTTTATCAAATCTTATAGTTAAGTACGAACTTAAATTTTCCTTCCCTTTTCTAAATTTTAGAAAAACTAAAATTTCTTCAACAATTTTGTACATTAAATTACATTTCCACTGCTTATGATCGCCCATTAGAGGTTTGCTCTCGTTCTTTTGTTGTTCTTATTGTAGGGATAAAAATAAATTTAAATAAATGTTGATAATAAACTACTTCATTTATTTGCTGTCGTATAATAGAGAAATCTTGAAGTAGATATGTTGATAGATGAAGTTAGAATTATTAAGTGTATGCGAAGTAATTGTTCATCTATTACTATTAATTTGCAATGAAATTTTACGCTTAATTTAACAATCAGAGGTTAGAGTAACTGTGATATTATTGTAGTAGAACTAATGGACAATAATTGTAACATTTCGGTAAATTATATTCAGAAATACTAAGGATAACAATAAGCGGTTTCTATTCTAGAACCCCTAAAATTACGCCATTCAGACAAACCTGGAGTTATTGCCATCCGGTGTCGAAAATGCTCCAAACCTGAAATAATAATTTTGTTACTATGGTAATTTCCAACTAAACATTTACCGTAATGTACCAGATACTATAATTGGTTAATTGCTAATTAGAATAACTAGTATCTCAATTAATTACACTTTCTGTGACAAGTTTGACCTTCAGCATTTTTTATTCGTTTCTAATTTGTGTTTGTCGGTTCGAATATTAATCAATATCTCAAAATTTTCTTATTCATAATTTTGGTTGAGTTACATTTGAAATTTAGTTTAGGTAGTAAATAAGTTTTTAGAGTAAGTATTAAAATTTCAAATTTTTTTTGATATATTATAAAAATATTGTTATTTAATTTTGACATAATTTTTATTTCATAATAATATCAGTGCAGATGAGACAACGTTCGAGATACTCGTATGTAAAATTTTGTGCAATAATTAAATGATTATTAAATAAATTAATTTAGAACAGAATTGAAAATTTTGATTTATAAAAGCAGAAAAGTGGGCAACAGTTATTTGGATAACAATAAGTAAATAGGATTAAATTGAGGGTTTGTTGGCTCTGATCACAAATAATGTTAGATAATGCAGATTTTACAAAAGAAATTGATTCAAGAGATACACAGCAATCAGAATAATATGTAATGCAAGATTGTAGATAATACAAATTGTTGCAATAAAATCCAAGAATCCATTACCAAAATTAATAATTCATACATTGATTTTTATTTTTGACGAAACCACCGACACCCACAAAATACTGCATGCTATTTACGTAGAATCATAAAATTTCCACAAATTTAGAGAACAATATTTCCTAGAAGGCTATTAAAAGATATTTGATTTTAAAACCGCCTTTTTGGTTTCAGATTTATTTAGATTTTATTATTTTACTGACAGTCATTAAAAAATTTGCTGGTAATTTAATGGAAAATTAAATCGTTTTAGTGGTGATTTATAACGTTCCATGTACTTCGAATAATGGAAAATTGAAATAAATTTACAATAAAATTTAATTTTTAAATTTCAAATTAAGATTTTAAATCTGCAGATTTCTGGTCAGGGTATAAAGTATAAATTTGTAATTGAGAATGTATACTACACGACAACTCGTTCTCTAGCTATTCAAATGAGAGGTGAAGTGGTTGCATAGGACAAATAAAGAATATACAATAATGGATAATTAAATTTGGCAATTAAAATTTAATAAAATCGCAAATTATACTACTTCCATCTACACCCAAGGATTTACAGGATATGAAAAATCGGCATTTTATAAAACTCATAATTTTATACATTTTTAAATATAGTATTAATCTTTTTGTTAATTTTGAAATGTTCATCTTTTTCTCAACCGTGAAGTGTATTTACTTTTGGGAAGCTAATGTTCATCTTTCATGTAACAGAAAATTTAGTTCATCCTATAGTAAAAATTTTTTATTTTAGTGGACATTAATTTTTCAATTAAATACGTGTGTACATTTTTTTAAACATTGGCATATACGTTATCGTATCTTTTCATTTGCAGAATAAACCAGAACCTCATTTTGGGATGGCTAAAATCTCTATTGTATTAGTTTGTTCTTTTCTCATTTGTACAAACAAAAATTTGTTAAGCAAAACCAATTTTTTTCAAAAAAAAATGTTTAGGTATATTTCAACTTTTAACTTTCCATTTTAGATCGCTTAAGGGTACTAGGCAATCGTTATTCGCCAAATCCGCGCTCTTGTTTTTATTAATTTTAACATAGAAAGAAAGCAGATACACAAATGTAATTTTAACCAATGTTTATTGATATATAAATGATAATAAAAATTATACTATAAAGCCCTTAGGAACTTAAAAATGGCGGCACAGTCTGCGACGTATATACGTGTTTATTTTCCATTTTTACATGCTGTCGTTCGTGGAACTAATTTTTTTCGACTCTACAAATGGTTTTTAGTTTCCTAAGATACGTAGTTTGGGACTGAACCTAAAATTAGAACGATCGAATCTGAATTATTTAAGTGGTAGACGAAAAACCGCGATTTTTACGATAAAAATGCGATTTTTTTATAATTGCACGTAAAAATCGCGACTTTTCAAAATTTTTTGGAAAATCTCGAATTTTTATGGATTATTTCGGAGGTTCAGTCCCAAATTACACATGTTTTACGTGTCCTCAATTTTTTTCAAGTCACCAGAGACCTCCGTTTTTTTGGAATCATGTAAAAACCAAATGAAAATAAAAAGTCGAGAAAAACGCGTTCAAAGTTTTTTTATTGATAAAAGTGCTTTTACTCATGTTTACCTTTTTTAAAACTATCCAGATGCATAGAATTATGTTTTTTGCAGTAGTGCTTCGGCATCAGACCGTTATTGTAAAATTTATTTTTGTTATTTTTTTTTATTATTAACACAAGTAAAATGAAGTAAAGTTACAATATGACAACGATTTTGATCTCAATGTGAACAACTCACAACTGATTTCTTTTAATATTCTTTTTTGTTCTAAAGTAAAGACCAAACCATTATTCTAACGACCTAGGACAACCCTATGTAACGTGATATTTAGGTCTTAAACCCTCTGGAAAGGCAATCATGCAGATATGTACGATTCTTTCTACATTTATCGAAGTATTTGAATTTTACAAAAAATTTCATATAATAAATTATTAAATTTTATATATTTTAATACATCCTATTTAATTATAATAATATATTACAATAAAGAACTCATATCGTAACTTTTACAGTCGTCCGAGTAACGGTCTCCGCTCTGATGCAACCAGCGGTAGACTGACATCCAGTTCATGCAGCGCTCCACCTTTTCGCTTACCAAATCAACAATTTTGTGAATTTTCATATGAACTAAACGGTATTTTGTTCAGGAAGGATAGTACTTACAAAAAATAAAATAAAAAAAAAATCGATTTTTCGATTGCCTAGTGTCCTTAAGGGGGAAGTCTACTGTCTCAAGAAAAAAACAGGCCGATTTTCCGGATTTTTTTTCTAACAAAATATAACTTGTAGGGGAGATCCTTGTACTTTAGGACAGCTAGTACTTCGAGACATTGAGTTTTTAATACTAATATTCAAATGTATCGCTTTTCGTTTTAAGAGGTTATCCTGCTAACGGATAGAGGTCATTTCACCATAAAATAAATTATAAATGCCCGATTATGTGTTTGCTGTTGAACGTTTTGCGTTTTAAGGTAGATGATGTATTATTTAATCGCTTAACTTCCACATCTTTACCAGGTAAATTTTATTTACAATGATTTTGTTGCATACAGTATTACTTAATACACATATAGGTAAAGCTAACAATTTTCTCATAGTGTTGAATTTTAACTTTTACGTTTGGACGGTTATATGTCAATAATAATAAGTAGTGCTGTGCTTGTACTTTGGGACACTCTCGTGCTTGTAGTTAGCGGATGGTCAAATTCCGAAATTTTTATAAAATATGTTGAGAATTTCATAAAGCCACACATATTTAAGTGATTGAATTGAATCAATTGTAGGAGATCAGCGATTTGGACATTTTGAAGAAATTACCAAAACTCACAGTAGTTGGAGGCACAAAACGCCGTATCTAGCAATTATCCTTTCCAATGACTTCTTGTCTTGCTACAGTATGTCTTAATAAATATGTTCTATAAATTTTAAGGTTTTTTTTTACTTATTTATTGTCGTCCTGACGTCAAATTAACATTGTCCCAAAGTACAAGCCCCTGATTGTACTTTAGGACAATTTTCAATGAAGTATTGTCTTTCAATTATCAATATGATAATATTACATTAGCTTCTTAGAAATTTTGCTACAAATAGTCAAAGTAACACTAATTATGCTGGTCAAGGTAAAATTGATCCATTTTAAAATATGTCGATAAAAAAAATTAAAAACCAAAAAATGTCTCCCCTACATTAAATTAAATTAAACCGTCATCTTTATTATATGAGGAGCAGATATTCTATATGCAGTATGTCCATTTTCTGAAATTTTCACGAGAGCAGTAAAACTACCACAGGTTTAAATGATAAGTTATTAAAAAAATAATTTTTGCGATAACACAGTGTAAATTACACTATGAAGTATCCATAAATGAAGCAAATATTCGATTGGCGGTTTTGCAAAACAGCTAAAAAATGTATTGAACAAACTGCACTTTGTATTTTCTACATTGGACAAACTGCATATAGAATGTCTGCTCCTCATATATTCAAGTATTTGTAAAAAAATTTTCAAGTTGAAATATTCAAAATTGCCGTTGTGGCACTCCTTCGACCCAGGTCCGTTTTTTTTTTGGTGCTCAAACGGTGTACATGAAATCTCACGTTTGGGTAATCTAAAACAAACAAAAAAAATATGATTATCATCTACACAGTATTGACTCTCGTTTGTCGAGGGATTTTTTCGATAAAATATTTTGGCGCCGAGAAAAAAATTCTTGAACTTTTTTTCTACTTTTTTTGCCCAAATTTGATGTTATTATTGTTTATAACAATTAAACAAAAAAGGATATCAAAAAAATCTCTCGATAAACGAGAGTCAATACTATGTAGAACGTAGATGATAACCATATTTTTTTTGTTTGTTTTAGATTAAACAGACGTGAGATTTCATGTACACCGTTGAAGGAGTGCCACAACGGCAATTTTGAATATTTCAACATGAAAATTTTTCACAATTACTTGAATATATAATAAAGATGACGGTTTAATTTAATTTAATGTACGAGTCATAATTTGGTTAGAAAAAAAAATTCGGAAAATCGGCCTGTTTCTTCTCTTGTCACAGTAGACTTCCCCCTTAACTTTAAAAAATTAAAAAAGTTTGTTTGCGGCTCTTACATCTATTAATATTACATTTACATTTATCTCTTACATTTACTATTACATTTATCAATATTTTAGAAAAATCTGCCGGTGAAAAAAAAATTGCGCCCAAGTCTGAATGTATATGGTAATATTTTTAATTAATTAGTTAGTGTATTATAAAAATACTAAATAAATTGAATTAAGACATTTTTTATGGCGTAATACAATGTCTTAAATGGCACTAGGGTGCGTAAAAGAGAAAGGAAATTGTTCAAGTCTCCAGCTAAATTGTAACAGGAAGAAGGTTAGGAAGAGCGTCATAATAAGAAATTTCTCCACTTGGTCAGCATCTGTATTACAATACAGATCGATGTTTTTTCTTTATAACACTTAATTTATTTTCTAGAATGTGCGTACTTAAAATAATTGTAAAATACTAAAAGTAGGCTTAAATTACTTCAAAGATTTTATAAATATGTAAATTGTTATTATTTCTTATTCTTGTTAGTATTAACGTGGAGTGCTAACGCAGTTACCTACTTTAATTTAAATGCAGGTTTTTCAACAAGCGCAATAGAGCGTGAAATTGCAATAAGTCAAAAGATAAGATATCACAAATTTCTATTTTGTTTTCAACTGCATTCCATGATGTTCAAAAGTTCAGAATGTAACATCGTTCAAATGTCTACCATTGCTAGGTCAAGGATCTAATTATTTATGACATTTTCTCATATATCAACGTAATGATATATTACGTAATCATTAGGTACTGTATACAGTAATTCTCTCTCTCTCTCTCAAAAATCAGAAAAAAACAGAAGAAAAAAAATCGAAAAAGAAGTAACTCGAAAGATTGGACCTTATAGAGAGTTAAAAATTGATTTAAAATTTTAATAGTTTTTAAACTAAAAGAAGTAAAGTTGTAAGTTTTGGCACCTCCTCAGTTTTAAAATAAAATTTAGCAATATGTAATTGAAACTTGGTTAAAGTTTGTCTAATTACAAGTTTTATAATGGATATGTTACAGGTAAAACCCGAAATCAGTTGAAACCCGATCTAACTAGTAAATTCTAGTTTTAACTAACCGCTTTAGTAAATTCTAGTATTAACTGAAATAAGTTTAGTTAAAACTAGAATTAACTGATTTCTAAGAAATTTTTTCAGTAAATTCTAGTTTTAACTAAACTTAAACCAGTTAAAACTAGAATTAACTGAATTCTAACAAACTTTTTAGTAAATTCTAGTTTTAACTGGTATAAGTTTAGTTAAAACTAGAATTAAAGTAAAAGTAGACTTAATTAGATAAAAATTGTTTTATTAAGAAATTATTTTATAGGTACATTATTATATTATATTCTACTTATTGCCACATGGAATGCTGTTGTGACAATTTGAATTGCAAAGTGCATCTGGCACTTGTTCTTGAGTCAGAAAAACTTCAGATTTTTTTTTAATTTTTTTTTGGCATCATCACTTTCAAATAGGTAAATTTAACTTATGTTCAGAATTGCATTAGATAGTAATGGAAACCAAACTTTACGGTTCTTAACGATTTGATAACAATAACGAACAATCTCAAAAAGTTACCAAATGGGGGGGAAGGAGGGTCAAGCTCAATTTCCATGTATCCGTTTGTACGTTTATCTGATCATTCAGGAGCACTTTCATTAGTTCAGTTACTTTAAAAATGTCAATGACAGAAAAATTTAAAATTTTTTGACTCAAAAACAAGTGCCAAATGAAGAAATTTGTCTGAAGACTGCAGCGCAAAAAGCTGCCGTTGAATATGGACAAGGGTTTGTCCGCTGTTCTTGCAAAAAAAATTGCACCTCAAAGCGTTGCTTTTGTTTAAGGACACTAGGCAATCGAAAAATCGATTTTTTTTTATTTAATTTTCTGTAAGTACTATCCTTCCTGAACAAAATACCGTTTAGTTCATATGAAAATTCACAAAATTGTTGATTTGGTAAGCGAAAAGGTTGCATGAACTGGATGTCAGTCTACCGCTGGTAGCAGAGCGGAGACCGTCTCGGACGACTGTAAAAGTTACAATATGAGCTCTTTATTGTAATATATTATTATAATTAAATAGGATGTATTAAAATATAAAAAAATTTAATAATTTATTATATGAAATTTTTTGTAAAATTCAAATACTTCGATAAATGTAGAAAGAATCGTAGATATCTGCATGATTGCCTTTCCAGAGGGTTTAAGACCTAAATATCATGTTATATAGGGTTGTCCTAGGTTGTTAGAATAATGGTTTGGTCTTTACTTTAGAACAAAAAAGAATATTAAAAGAAATCAGTTGTGAGTTGTTCACATTGAAATCAAAATCGTTGTCATATTGTAACTTTACTTCATTTTACTTGTGTTAATAATAAAAAAAAAATAACAAAAATAAATTTTACAATAACGGTCTGATGCCGAAGCACTACTGCAAACAATTCTATGCATCTGGATAGTTTTAAAAAAGGTAAATATGAGTAAAAGCACTTTTATCAATAAAAAAACTTTGAACGCGTTTTTCTCGACTTTTTATTTTCATTTGGTTTTTACATGATTCCAAAACAACGGAGGTCTCTGGTGACTTGAAAAAAATTGAGGACACGTAAAACATGTGTAATTTGGGACTGAACCTCCGAAATAATCCATAAAAATTCGAGATTTTCCAAAAAAATTTGAAATGTCGCGATTTTTACGTGCAATTATAAAAAAATCGCATTTTTATCGTAAAAATCGCCGTTTTTCGTCTACTACTTAAATAATTCCAATTCGATCGTTCTAATTTTAGGTTCAGTCCCAATCTACGTATCTTAGAAAACTAAAAACCATTTGTAGAGTCGAAAAAAATTAGTTCCACGAACGACAGCGTGTAAAAATGGAAAATAAACACGTATATACGTCGCAGACTGTGCCGCCATTTTTTATGTTCCTAAGGGCTTTATAGTATAATTTTTATTATCATTTATATATCAATAAACATTGGTTAAAATTACATTTGTGTATCTGCTTTCTTTCTATGTTAAAATTAATAAAAACAAGAGCGCGGATTTTGCGAATAACGATTGCCTAGTACCCTTAAAAGGGCAAATTATTTGCAATTCAAAATGTCACAGCAGCATATCACGTGGCAATAAGTAGAATATACTAATAATGTATAAAATAATTGCTTAATAAGACAATTTTTATCTAATTAAGTCTATTTTTACTTTAATTCTAGTTTTAACTAAACTTATACCAGTTAAAACTGGAATTTACTAAAGAAGTTTGTTAGAATTCAGTTCTAGTTTTAACTGGTATAAGTTTAGTTAAAACTAGAGTTTACTATGAAGTTTGTTAGAAATCAGTTAATTCTAGTTTTAACTAAACTTATTTCAGTTAAAACTAGAATTTACTAAAGCGGTTAGTTAAAACTAGAATTTACTAGTTAGATCGGGTTTTAACTGATTTCGGGTTTTAACTGTAACAGATATATCAAATTAGGCTATTGATTATGTCTTAAAAATAAGGCAATTAGGAACTAAAACGTCCACTGGTTCATTGCATGAATTGGTAAATAGATCATTTAAAAAAAACCGCGAAGTGCAATTAAATTAAAAGGTGGAAATTGGAGATAGGAATGAAAATGCACCTTTTTCAGTTTTTTCAATATATCTCGCACAATAAGCAAAATTTCGATATACTTTATATAAATCATTTTGTAGAGAATTAAATTTACTATCGGAATGGCTTATTTCAAAAATTTTGAAACATTTTTTTATGCTAAAAATGTTGAAATAAAAAGAAAATAAAAAGCCAAAATTTCGAGTTTTTATTTACTTTTTTACCTATAACTTTTTTGGGTCAAAGATAGGTAAAGGCATTGCTTTGTACAAAAAAAAGTAGACAAAATTTTCTTTAAAATGCTGAGTAGATATATTTTTTTGGTTAAAAATTGACCGAAATACGGCCATTTGAACATAGCTTTCCTTTTCCTTTTATCCCTCTTATACAGATATTGTTTTCATTTTCATTTTGTTGAAATAGTATATTACGTGTCGATAACCGTAAGTATAATTTTTATGAACTATCCAGTTTGGAAAATCGAGGCACAGCCGAGATTTGCTAATCATACGAGACCACAAAAATACTTACGGTTATCGGCACGTACGCTAGTTTTTCAACCGCCTGCGAAAAGTATTAGAAAATATCGAAAAAATTAATGAAATACTTAAATGTCATAATGACATTTGTCAAATAATTGTTTTATTTTTCTGCTCTAATTGCGTTTAGTAGGTGTATGGTGTTTGTTGCTACAAACGTATAGGTATAGTCCAGTCATTTAAGGGGGTTAACCTACGAAAATTGAGATACCCAGCTGTAAACTTGTGAAAACTTGTATTTTGACATTCTAAAACTTTTCTTAAAATTCACACATGATCCGATGTGAGCAACTGTAAAAGTCGGAGGTGAAAGATCACAAGAATCGATTTTTTACCAATATCTCGTTTTCTACGTGTTTTACGCTATTTGTATATATTATCAATATTGTAGAAAATTAAATTCTCTACAACTTTTGTTTCAAACATTTTTTCATACGTTGAATCGTTTTCGAGATAGAGGGCAGAGAGCGGGCGGATAAAATACCATTTGAGGTCAACTGGTAGTCCCGATCGAAATCACGTCATATAAAGTTTATAATTTATTGCTAAATAAATATGGACATTTATATCGGCATTGTCTCCAACATATTGTACAAGTGCACCAGACTCTGATGATAAAATACGAGGTTGTGGGTGATAAACTGCTGAAATTTCATACTGCATAGTATTACTATAAGAAGCTGCAAATCCTAAACTAGATAGAATATCTAATAGTCTTTTAGATCCATATCTTCTATGAAGAAATACAGAAAGGCTTAATAGCAGCTGTGATGAAAAAGAACGTTCTCGTATAGTAGCCATTATTGCATGGCTTATTGCAGTACATTTTGTTTTCAAATGATCAATCTTTCCTCTCCGGTTTTTAACGATGACTTCTTCTAAGAAATGCAGTAAAGTTTTTGGAATTATTTGATTAACATCATTCAACATTTTACTGGGAGGTGGATAAGATTTGGTTTCAACTATGGATGATCGGATATCTTCTCTAATAATAGCTGCTGCAACTTCTACAATTCTTAGCCTTTTTGCTTTGGGATCTAATTTCTTACTATCATACCAAGCGTTTGAGAGAATATTGGAGTGTGTATCACGGAAAGAAATGATCGTAAAAGCTCCTACTTTCTTCGTAATTATTATGTCAGTTAAATACTTATGTTGTAGTTTTGTAATGATAGTTTTATCATCTGGTACGTACCCTGTTAAGACATTTTTCAGCTCTTTTAACGTAAATTGGGAATCGTTATTGTTTTTGATGTAATTGAAAATCTCTAAGATAGCTTTTGTAACTGGATTATGTTGACAAGGTTTCTGAAGAGGTGATGACGATGATGTTTTATTTGAGAAGTTTGTAAAGCAAATAGCATGGAATTTTGCTTCAGGAGCAACCAAATCGAATTGAAGATATATACGACCTTTTATCAATTCTCCAAAATCATCACCACGTTCTTCTGCTTTTTTCATAATAGTGTCTTTAAACTCCAGAGTATACTCACTTTTTTTGTTTTGCGTTTATATTTTTTTGTTTTCTTTTTTTCCGCGACCTTATCAGCAGTTTCACCACAAAACAAACATTGCGTCTTAAAATTAAACACTTTACTTCGACTTAGAGAAGCTGTAGCTTCTTCTTGTCGCCGTTTTGCTGCTTGAATACAGTGTTTACTAGTATAAACATTTCTGCACTTTTCATGCACTTTTACAGAGGTTACGGATTTCAAATAATCAATGTGACCGTCGTTTCGTTTAATACTTGAAGTTCTCAAAGTTTTTATGCCACGCACTACTTCAACTAATATTATTTTACCTTCCGAATCTGACATATTACATATAAAACACAACTCAGCCATAACTCTTGAAATTATACATTTGTATAAATGCTAAAATACAAAAAAAAATTTTGAAACAAAAGTTGTAGAGAACTTTATTTTCTACAATATTGATAATAAGTACAAATAGCATAAAACACGTAAGGAAACGAGATATTGGCAAAAATGAGCAAAATATCGATTTTTGTGACTTTCGACCTCCGACTTTTACAGTTGCTCACATCGGATCATGTGTGAATTTTAAGAAAAGTTTTAGAATGTCAAAATACAAGTTTTTACAAGTTTACAGCTGGGTATCTCAATTTCCGAGATTCTTACTTAATTTTGACTTAAATGACTGGACTAATAGCAATAAACGTAGCAACGTAGTATAAATATTACTTACGAGTACTAGGTCAGTAAGTAAAATTATACTACTGTTAATTAAAACCTGGACAACAGTAAACAAGAGCTAAATTCTACTTACATAGTTACATTTTTATCAAAAATAGCCGACTTACTATGCAGGCGGTTGAAAAAAAAATTATTATTTTAGTTTAAAAAAAGGTATTTTAAGGGGGACAACACTGTAAGCTTAAAAAAAATCGAGTTTTTTTATTTTCCATGTTGTCAAAGTATACATATTCAAGAGCATGTAAAAAAAATTTCAAATTAAAATATTGAAAATTGACATAGTTACATCCTATTTCATAAGAGCAGACTACCTACGATATACATACGTATACTAACTAAAACTTTTAATCACGTTTTTTCGAAACTACATTTCTCGACTTGGCACGCACTGTAACTCTAGCTATGATTGTCCGATTTTAATTTTAAAATACCAAAATTTTCGTAATTACAGTAGCTATCGTTGCACGTAGCCGTCTCGTAGCACGTAGTCTGCTCTTATGAAATAGGATGTAACTTCGTCAATTTTCAATATTTTAATTTGAAATTCTTTTTACAAGCTCTTTAATATGTATACTTTGACAAGATGCAAAATAAAAAAACAAGATTTTTTTTAAGATTACGGTGTTGTCCCCCCTTAAGTTTATTGGTAAATAAAATAGATAACTATTACAACAAATATGTTTAACCATGGTGCTATTACATATATTTCTTTAATATCATTGTCAAACTGCATATTGATATCATTAACTATATTTTCAATAATATCTTATATCAATAATACTTGCACATTAACACAATTGATCCCATGCATTCTTTGCAAAATATGGAACAAGTAATTTGTAATTTTCTGCAACAACAGTTTCCATGGTAACCTGTAGTGCAACCACTACTTTTATTGTATTAATTATACTATACTCTGTTCATTAGTCAGGTGAAGCTAAGCTTATGGCGTTATTGTATAATTTTATTCTATTTTATTTGAAGTAGCATGTGCTCCATTTGGAAGAGGCTCTACTGTACCTGAGTAATAAACATGGTATAGCAACTTTTTTTAGCAAAATCTCTGACGCAAAAATCCTATAAAACAGAAGATAATAAATCTTGTTTAGCATTTGAGTATGGCTCAATCCTCAAAATACTTACAAAAAACTATTGAAATAAGAGTATTGTCAAACTGTGTTTGTGTGTTGTGGATATCAAATAATCTATAAGCTTTTTAAAACAATTTTTTTGATAAAATTGATCGTAACATTTTTTGTGCAAAGCATGATAAATCAAAAATTATTGATATTGTAAAGATATACCTCTTCTATATCGGTCAGTATTTTCTCAAGCTATGTACTCCAGCTACATAGCTTTAGTAAATATTAGCCAATATATAAGAAGTATCTTTACAATATCAACAAATTTTGAATTTTAAAACAACGTAATAAAGAAGTATTTTTAAAATTCGCAAATAAAAAATTTTTTGTTATAAAATATATTTTATTATCTAAAGATAAGTATGTTAAACATAACATATCGGCTGCACAAATTTTATACTAGAGGAGTAATTATTTGGAAGTTCTTATTAGAATACTACTACATCGGTAGTGCGAGACATTTTTAGAGTTGGATTGAAAGAGAGACAGATAAACTTTTCTACGACATGATTATTTTTATATCTAAAGTTGGGTTAGAAAAATATTTAATTAAATGATGTCTCTTATGTTCAACTTTTTCCTATTTTTAAAACTTCTAAACTTATCTTGAAAGTGTTCTACCACAGTGCAACACAAATGCCGCGTAGTGGGCTCACAAATATTTCTTTTAAATGTAGATTAAATATAGATTTAACATAGATAGTTAAAAATTTAGATTTTCCAAGGTCAACTCGTTTCAAATTAATAATTAGAAATTTAATTTTATTACCTTCAAAAAGCAGGTAGACACAAGTTTGCGGTTTCGATTCCCGGGACTCCCCTGAATTTAGTACTACTATTACCAACTGCAAAAATAGCCATTATTTTAAGATCAAGAGCATTTTTTTTACATGTTAAACCAAGAAATATTTTTATTATTATCTAATAAATATTTACACTGGTGGTATTATAATTATATGAAAGATCTACAAGCCTAAGGCTCTTGGCTTCATTCCCTGCCTACTTAACCTGTCTTGTAAACTCTCGTGTGTGACACATCCGTATCAACAGTAATGACGTCGACACAAAGATCAAGGATCACCACAGAGTGTGGATGCCCACCGGAAGGCCGAGCCAATAAATTCTGTGCAATCCGCGATTTGAACCCAAAATTTCTAGTGCAGTATAAACGCAAATTACTTCTTCCGCACTTAAAATAATTAATATGTAAAGCACTCTCCGCATTTCAAATATATTACGTGTAAAAATGCGTTGTTCACGGTTATTGCAGTGGATCAGTACCTTTAGATATCTCGTTTCGCCCTCATGATCCTAATACTTACACTAGTAAATCCATATTTGTTTATTTCATATGTTTATACTTGTTCTCTGGGTGAAAATTTACGCGAGTGAAATTTTCCGGATTTCTGTTTGGATTACAGCAAACTTACGTTACTACCTCCCTTTATTAGGGTTTTGTCCTCGAGAACCTTTTCAAAATGTAATGTATATATGTACGATATTTCATTTAATATTTTGTAATATTCACATTAATGTTCATAAATTATTAGTTAAACCGACTGCAAATGATCACTTAATATTAGGTATATTATTTGAAATTTATGTTTAACCCTCATCTTAAAATCATCACTTTACAAAACTTTTTATTAAATTTTACACATTTTAACAGATATTTTGACAACTTTCTCGCTGATGTTTTGCATGTCGTTCATCTGTTTCCCTAAAATATGCGTGTTTTAATAAGAAGATAAAATTAATATAATTAGTAATCATTTGGTTATACTACATATTAACTTATTGATAGGTAAAATTTATGTCGTTAACTAATTTTTAGTTTATATTGTCTGTACAGAATTTTCCAAAGCACACTAATGCAAAGGTAAAATAGCATAATGTCTGTAATTTAAGGTGTTCTAAAGACCAATTTAAAAATGTTAAGTGGTAAAAGAAGTACAGTACAGTTTTTCAAGAAAAAATTTTGATTAAAATTTGTGTTTAAAAGAAGTCTTTTATATTTTCTTAAAATGGCCTTAGCATCTCAACTATTTATTTTTATTGGTATAGTAATAATGGAAAAATGTTGTACAAAATAAGCTGTGATGTACTATCAATAACAAGATATAACAATATTAAATTAGTACCTAGTAATGTACAGTGTTTCCAAATTATGCAATTTTCAAGATCAATTTTCTCGAAATTGGTTGACCATATTATAATTTTTCAATTTGTACTTGATCAACTTCTAATCATGACTTATAGTAGTAATGAATCAAATCTTGCATTGAATTTCATAATTGAATGTCATAAATATAATTATTAATTTTGAGGTTACCAATATTGGCTTAAATATATTTTAAAATTTTTCCAAACATTAAGAACCAATTAGAATTCAAAACAGTACATTTTCTGATATTTCAATTATTTTTAGCAATTTATTTTTGATATTACATCATTTTTATGTAGGTACCTATTCCTATTAAATTATAACCTAAACGAATATTTTTCTGACTTTTAAGATTATGAATATTTAACACATTTAATTTTAATTGAATTAATAGAATGAAAAAATATTTTTTTATTTTTTAATTCGCTGTACAATTATTATAAATGTAAAATCTTAGTTATCTCAATTGAAATAATTCAGGAGAAATATGACTGAAGCATTTGTTCTTCAAATGCTAAAATTAAATATTTTCGCATTACTTATACTATTATTTTACAGACAATAGGAAAATTTAATTTCTGAAACTAAAAAAGATGTTTTCAAATGTAACTTTATGATCTACACTGAACCTCAATTCTAAGTATAAAATGTGTGTCAAGACATTGCCTTCAACAAAAATTTTAATAAGACAATGGAGTCCTCGAATTTCGAATCTCTAATCAATATCTTTGAAAACTTTTACATCCATATACATCTTTTAGCATACCAGCTATACGAAGTAGAACATTTATCATTTATAAACAAGTTAAAACAGAACAATAACATATAAAGGTAAATAGTTTTATCAATAAATCGTGGTAGTATTTCACTTTTCTTGACTTCCTGCAAAGTAACTTTTAACTTCCACGATTACCAAAACTGTCATTTGAAAATTAATTTATTAAGAGGCTTTTCTCTTCTTTACTTTTGCATCGGTGTCAAATATATTTACAAATAATTCGTTAAATTGATTTGTTAAGAAATTAAATTGATAGGATTATTATGATACACTATAAATTTTCATACCTGTATTATTTTCAAATAAATACAATGCCTCTTCAAATGATCCAACAGTTATTGCAAAATCAGAAGATGATCTTCAGCAATACATTTTACAATAAACAATATTACTAAAATTTACAACTGTAAAATATCTATAACCAAAAACAAGGAAAAGAGCGTGATGCTCTAAAATCGTAATATATAACAACATAATTCATATATATATATATTAATTTTAATTGCAAAGAATGCAATACTTTATTGAATTATGATGTTGATATCGAAAATAACATCAATAAATTTCAAAATATGTATAGTACAATATGAAAAACTTCGACGAGAAACTCCAATAAAATTTTACAAGGTTGGGGAAGTTTAACATTGCTCATAGTAATAAAAACAATGACGCCGTTCTGAACACAACTAACCCCACTAGTGTGAACTACAAACGCCTAGGTATAGGCCAACCATACTACACGAATTTGTTGCCTATAGAGCCGTTTTGAAGTCGTCACTAATGAAGTCAATTGAAGGTGATACAAACAACCAAAACAATGTTTCTAGGATTAGCCTAAAGGATGCACCAGAATTGGTCAAGTGCACAAAAGATATAATTAAAACGAATTAAGAATATTCTCTCAAGTTGAAGACATGGTAGAATATGTACGTGGAAAATGGAAGGACTATTTGATTAGAATGGAACACATGCGATTTCTCAAACTAATAAAATAATATCAGCCCAAAAGAAAAAAAACGTGGGGAAAACCACTGCCAAGATGGTGCCAAGTCGGAACACTGTAAAAATAGAACTGAATCTAAAACGTACAGCCGATACTGATAATAATATTTCATATTATGATACTATTCTTTGATTTTTTGTGCAAATGCACCCCACCGCATTCGTTCCCTCAAGAATAAATGTTGCTCCAAAAACGAATATTTTGTAAGAACTTATTTTGACGGCATATTATCCGGAACGGTAACTCAAATTAGTTTAAAAGTAAATTCTTTTCTCTGCTTTTGCTTTGACGTTTTGTCAATTGGCCAAAGTTATGCAAATAAAGGACTAATCTAAAGCTTATCAAAAATTCAGTCAAGGCCCGATTCGAACCCAGAATTTTCATTCTGTACCCAACCAGCGATCACACCACGCCTGGTGTTTTACCGAAAACTTATTTTATTGTACATATTGCATACAATATACCTACACCTACAAGTAATAAGTATAGGAAATTTTCTAATTCATTTAATTTAATTTAAATTGTTATTTCTTTTAAAATTCATCATAAATATTATATAACATATTCTACTTCTGTATAACTTTAGTAAATAAAGCAAAGATCGAACACAATGGCTTTCTAGAAAGTATTGACTTTATTTTTCTTTATTTCCAACCTGTCTATATAGAGTTAAGATTAGTTTTGCTTCTGAAAACACATTTAAGAAATCGATAGATTTCTGATTTAGAAATCAGTTCTTCAAGTTCTTTTTTTGCTATTGTGCATTCCTTCTGCAAACAAATACTTTTAATAAGTTTTACTTCGTTGGACACAAAGTTACGGTAATTTTCGAGATAAAATAAACCATCACATTTTTATCTAATATTTATACACAAAAATAAAAACTGTCAATTCGTCTCAAGAAATTTTTATCGAAGTTACTAACCATATTATAATTTAATTAGCCCCGTAGTGGCTACAAGCAAATAGATATTGAACATTTTATTATGATTAGATCGTATAAGAGTATATGAGTGTCTCCTGGTGTATTGATCGACCCCTAGAGGCGGCAAGCTTCTTTTGTCGGCGACACCTTCTGTTATACAGAGATATTATCGTGTATCTCTGCATCAAAAGGTACTTACTTGCCTTAGGTGTTACACTAACTCGATTAATGTATCGTCGTTTTACAGTGAGATTATATTACAGACTAACTTGATTTCATAGATAAATCACGGTATATTATAGATTTACAAATTTTATAATCCTGGTAAATCAGAAGTAGTATCCATTTCCCACCGACTTGACAAAATTTATATTCAAACCCTCGAAGAGTAACCCCTTTTGAATCAAATTATATTGTTTTTATTTAAAATGGCTACATCACCAAAACTATTGAATTTTTAGTATTAAACTTTTATTGCAGTGCAAAAATATAATACAAAACAATTAAAAAATTTTAGTTTTGGAGCTATAACCATTTTATATTATTATGTATATTTTATAGCATTAGAAATAAGAATAATTATTATTATTTTTATTAGTCTTAGCAGTGCCTTCTATCACCACCTTGTATATAAAAAATTGAATCACACAGTCAATACATTATTTATTATCAGGAGTATCTAACAAATAAAAATATAAACCAAATTACAAAATGGTAATAAATATGGAATGCAATTCTCTTTCCGTTATTATATTATTTGCCATTATTTGATAATTAATCAGGAACTGGCAGTGCACTATTATTAATTTTAATGATGTAGCTGCTAATATCTGTCATATTATCTGTGTAGCAATTTAGCAATATTTTCAGCAGTATAATAATTTTTCACATATCAATTTTATAAATATTGCATATCAGAACGGTGACAAACTGTAAATGGTGGTTGAGTTAGGGTAGTTCAAAGGTAACGTTGACGTACGCATCCACAGCACCAGGTGAAACATAACTTCATGGAGGATTCTCTTCCTACCAAAGAGGTTTCAATAAATAAATAACGCCATTTATTCACTTAATTTAAAAAGCGAAAAAATTCTGGTGCTGAAATTATCGAATTAATGGATATCTTAAATCAACATCTGGTCAATTGGCGAGATGTCAAAGTCAAACAAGAAATAAGAAAAATAATCACTTATCAATACAAAAGAAAACTTTTTTACTATTATATATTATAATTCGCTGGTTTTCCAAGACAGATAAAATCTTTTGCATTTTTTTATTTTTCTGTCAAAAAAATTTCATGTTTTAGGCAATGGAAAAACTGCCTCGATTATTACATTATCCTGGAAAATAGCGTAGAATGAATGTTAAAGTTCAGAGGATTAGACATATTAGATAAAAAAATAGAGGGTTATAATCTGTTAATCCATGTATAACCATTAAGTACTGTAACGAAATACTTTTTAGTTGTTAATATTTGAGTGAACGTTTACATTATTTTTATGATGATTGTTATTATTTGCAGGTTAATCCCGGTAATTTTTTTAAAATTATAAGACTATAACAGAGACAATGTGAAGAAATAGCACTATGACATTACTTTATTATTACAACACTAATGGCAGCAAACTTAATGTTTTTCATCTACAATGTAATTGATATCATTTTTTATAATACTTGAAGTTTTATTTTTTACGATATAACAAGAAAAAATATTGTTTTTTTATAATACGTGGAAATATCTTGCATACAATAATACAAAAAACTTTGATTTAACCTACTTAGTGAATCAGAGAACGCTTTTTTGTAATATCCATCTTCTTCTTAATCGTACATGCTTCTTGCAGAAGCGTCGTGACCTTAATCAAGACAGATTACAAAAGATTTGCTATTGTCTTTCAAAAGAAGACGGTCAAAATAAGGTTCTTACATCAACCGGAGTCGAACCGGGTTCTCAGCATTAGTACCGCTATGGTAATGAAATGACCGTCTCGTTATATCCACACCATTAGAGGTAAAATGCAACAAAATGAAAAAGTAATATAAAAAAACATAACAGTTTTGCGTTATTATTAAAATTGAACTGTTAATTTCTAATCATACGTGTATAAATTACAGGTTTTTTTTTAATTTAAAAACGGGCTGTTCGTTAATTTTTGTTTCAGTTGCTCAATTGATCTTCGAGAAGCCTATCTACTTAATAAAATTCTTAACACTAACTGACCGACAATGCACAGCCTAAACCGGTAGGTCCTTAAGCATGAAATTTTGCACATGAGTTCCTTATATGACAGAGGTGAGCAATAAGAACAGGTTTTATAGAAATCATATTCAAAAGAAATTTTTCACCTACTATATAATTAGTGACGCGTGTAAATGAATTAATAGATTAACAAGATTCCCATTGTTGGGACAACGCACAGCCTGATCTGGTGGGTCTACAAGCATAATATTTTGCACATGAGTTCTTACATGACGTAGGTGGGCACAAACTGGGTGAGATCAAAGGCTCACTAATCTCATCCAACACTCATAAGAGGTTAAGAACCTCCTAGCAAACTAGGTCAATAATTTTCAAAGCTGTAATCACAACTTGCGCATTTGAATAAAAATTTAAATTTTGACCTGTTGAGTGGATGAGATTATTAAGAAAATATTTTATAGTTAAAATTGCATTACTCTCACTACTAAACAAATTTCAAACAATCAAGAGATGTACATTTTGTGATTCGTACAAGTATGTATTCAAATGTTCATAAAGATTAAATAAGAAATGCAATCTATTTATATTGTACATATGCTATAGAGCTTGAATTGCCAAATTAGTAATAAAAGCTTGCGTGAATTGAAAATTCCATCTTAAAAAAAGTAAAACAAAATTGTATCTAAGGAAGGCAAAAAGACATAATGCAAATTGAAAAGATTAGAATATAAAACATATTATAAAATTTCGAGTGAACCGTTATTCAATAACTATACGAGTACAATTTAATTTATACAATTTTTTAATACTAAGTTTTTATCAGCATTTAACAAGATGGGCAGAACTTCTTCTTAAGGTGCCGTCTCCTATGGAGGTTGGGATCCAATTTAATATGTTAATATTAAATGGCTTTCTTGGCTGATTACTCTCGGTGGTTTGCTATTGCCTTCCGAGAGGAGAGGGTCCTAATGAAGTCGGATAAATTTTGTAGTCGGCTTGGGGATCGAACCTAGGGCTTCTTAGCTCGTTGACTTAGCTCACCTCTCACACTGCGACAATTCATTAAAGCTTTTAAAATTACATATCCTGGCCAGGTTGAAATAAAGAAAACAAAATCAAAAGTAGAGCAAGGAAAAGTAATATATTAGAAACGAAGCCACAGAAACAGATTAAATAATATGCAATAGGTCAAACCCATAAGATAGGTGCACCAAACAACGAAAGTCGGTCAGCTCTAAATGGTATTTTGACTGATACTGCTAAATATTTTGAAATTTCTTTACAGCTTTTACCATAACCATAAAAATAGCAATAAAAATACTATTTTTACAATAATCAACTCGGAAAAAACCCAACACCCTATACGTTAAAACGGTCAATAAGAAATATGATAAAAGAGATCCATCACTGCGTTAATACTAGAGGTATAGTCATCTGATTATATCCCCATCAAATGGTGATTTAAAAACTTTCTAAAAACTGAATAAACATATCCAACAAAATAAATTTCCAGAAAGTTCCTCGTAATCATTTTTCTCCGTGTTAAGTCTAAAAATAAGACGTAAAGCTTATGCTGAAGCCCCTCTCGAGATTCCTCAACATACGCAAGCACAGCAAGGAACTAGATTAGATGGTGATGATATCGTACAATTTATTTTTGTTGTCTATACCTACATACTGTCGTGTTCTGAAGAACAAGCACTAAAGAGGTCCGTAGCTCGTTAGTCGGTAGTTTGCACTTTTGAGACGATCTCAGGAGTAGGTTCCAAAAATTTTGCTCTTAAACTATCCACAATAAATGAAACAAAAAGCTCAGGGATAAAATTATAATTTAATTTGACAAAAGTAGTAGTCATAATCAAATTAATAAACAAATTGAGACGAAACCTTATAATTAAACTTTATCGACGCAATCGATAATTCCAAAATCATGAAGAATTATCCTACAAATTTACACATTTAAATCTCAAAAACAGTATCTCCAATTTGTAAGATAATCAACGTTCTATTGTAATTTAAATAAAACATCTGTAATAAAAATTGTACAAAAATAAGAAAAATTGTTTAACTTTTAAATATTAGCGCTTTTGTAACTGTTCGAAAGTTGGTATCAAAAAAATAACCGTTGTTGATATGGTAACCACTACCAAATATGCAAAAATCCGTACGAAAAAGTTTATCACATAAATTTAATTCTTGCAGTCAAATAACACGACTCAACTATTAAAAATGTTCCACCGGTGTGTTTAATTAATTAAGTGTAAAGAAATTTGTTCATAATTGCGACTTGAAATACAAATTTTACAACGTCCATTGTAGCTAACCTCAAAATTTCCGCGACATCGCAACAAATATCGAAGACAATTGCTGATATAGCGTAAATAAACAATTTAAAAATTATTTACCAAGACGATGGCTTGAATAATAAAAGATTGCCCCTCGAATTCCTTGCATCTACGATTTGACAAAATGGTGACCTCATGTTATCAGTTAGTAAAATTTTCCAAAAACTTCAAAATTTTCTAATGATCTTCTTTCGTAGCACACACACAATCAAAAATCTCCAGTTGCTCATCATCTTCGTAAAATTAATTACAAATTTGTAATTTTCAAACACATTCGAAGATAACACTTTGAAGTCGTTAAGTCGTAGACTTCACACCTCCATTACTCTATAGCAACTGACTATTTATCTCATTTCCTGTACTAAGTTTTCATCGGAAAATTCGTGTCGCACTCTGGTTGGTTGGTTTTCCAGCGAAATTCAAATTTTCGATGCCAAATCCCACACAGCACAGTATATCTCATGGATATCCAATGGATATCCATATATCCATAGGATATCCATGGATCCATCCAGGATATCCATGAGATATACTGTGCTGTGTGGGATTCAACATTTTGGAAGTCACTAAATTTTAAATTGCGAACTACACTTTTAAATTAAAAACACTGCATCTATGATCGTAGCTACCTTTATACCAACTCAATTCAAACGTAAGTTAACAATTTAAAGAACAAACAAAAATAAATTAATCAAAAATTTAACGTTTTCATGTTTGAAATGTTTAATTTTCAGGCGATACGGACAAATCTCCAAACCTAAAATCTCGTCTCTGCACGTATCCCTTTGACACGTAATTGAAAAAAATTAACAGGTTACTACTCATCTGATTAAATTAACGAAAACTTCAAAAACATAACTTTGACCAAATGAAAATTTATTTGTGGATAATTTTAGAATCTCCAACCTATCAGAATCCACGTCAATACATACATATAAAGCTGAGTCCTCATTAACTCAGTCATCAAAAAAGTGGGGGATTGATCTGCCATCAACAAATCAACAAACTTCAATTTTTTAATATCTGTACAAAAACCAAACAACTACGGCCTACACGTAGAGTCGCGTTCATCCTGAGTAATGCCAAAAAGTACACCAATTTTGCCGTAGATGGCTAAAAGTAGCCAAAAGCCGATCGCGGAAGCAAGTGAAATCAATAAAATTTACTTCATCAGTATGAATTCTATGCAAAACACATCGGAAATAGTAATCGGAATTGAACTACCTTTCACATACAACCTAATAACATACAATGTAACTCGTGGATAAGAGAGTTTAATTTTCTAACCGTAATCATCAAAAATATAAAGCAGACTAGAAAAACAGAAATAAAAAAAAGAACTCCTCGAGGTCAAAATAAATAACAATCGAAGTTTATTGCAGAGAAACGTAATTTATTTACAAAGAATAAAAAACATTTTACCTACGAATAACATCTAAAGTAAAATGCCAGGTCAATTCCTTTAAGATTGTTACAACTTCTTTGCAATATTATTTATTGTGTGACAAAATCGTTTTATTGTTATACTATGTTTTTCACATTTTCTTAGCGTATTATATTGAATTTATCTTATGTCTCTCTCCTCTTTTTCTCTAAAATACAACAATTTTAGTTAGCAATTAAATATACCTTACTTTTCCCATTAATTATAGTTTATTCTATGAAAAATCATAGAAATGATTCTAGTTTTCCACATCCTTATAATACATAACCAATAGGAAAGAATAGGAACCTACGATGAGAAAACAGAATTACCTAGAGCTGTCAAACAGACATAGTAGAGGTTTTTTGATGTGTGCTGCCCTCTACGTGCAATGTGCAATTGTTTACGCGAATATAACACATAAATTTTGACAATATAATCTTTAAAAAAATTGGTATTCAATATAATAATTAATATTTTACTTTTTTAGGTCACAGTAATATTCATTAAGCTTTTTACGTTATAAGTAGAACATTGCTTTTATTCCCTTTTTGGGAATTACAAATCCGATTAGCGGGGTGGATTAGTCCCCATATTACCTATTTCCGATAAATCAATATCTATTTCACCACACCGTGTGGATGTCTACTGAAAGGTCGAGCTAAGAACTTCTGTTATAGTCCGCGATTTGAACCCAGAATTTCCGCTCTGTACTCAACCAGCAGTCACATCACTCCACGGCTGTGACTCTTTAATGTTTTAAAATTATTGATATTTTCTAGAACTGAATCGTAGTTAGATCTATTTCATCAAATAGCTTAATTAATGAAAATAAGGTAAATCATCGACGATAGAAAAATATACAATGTGTTCTTTTCACATGGAAACATTCCGTTTTATGTCAGATCTTAGTAATTTATTTACGTGTAAATCACAGCTAAATTTTTTAAATTTTAATTTGTGCTTTCACGATAGTTACATGGTACATGGTATTTATACCTATGCATTAAAACTCATTGAGAAACGATACCCAAGACTAATACCAGAAATTATGTAGATTTTGGTTACAAAAGTTTACTATAATGTATGTTTTTTACACGTGTTACATACACAATTTTATCTATTTTCCGTCAAAAAAGTTCAAATATATGATTTACTTTTTACAATTCTTAAAAAATAAGTTAATTCACTTTTTGCACAAAATTTATTATCTAAAAGAATCGTCATAAAGTTATTTGCAAACACTTATTTTTTATGTGTCCTTATATGATTGATTACAAATTATATCCTCAGCTTTTTATTTCTACGTATTATTTTCAACATTTCTTTTGGTTACAAAATGATACTTATATATAGATAGCGTTATACACATTTATGATGGTATTGAAGCGTAGTAATTTGATTGTGTTGGCTCAAACTGCATAGTATTAAATTTGAAATGGTTTAGTTCACAAGTTTTTTGCTTTTTTAGGGATCTGTGCAGATTGTGACGTTAAATGCCTTTAATTAATACATAAAATAATTATAAGTTTTCTTGGTGTGTAATCAATTTTATTTGTAGCTATGCTTTATCCTGCAATAATTTCAGGAAACCCATATTATAGAAGATAGAAACATTTAGTAACATTATTGGTAAATTCCAAGTGCTTATTTTTGAATTATCCGTGATGAACAGCTATTTTTATTATTCGACTGTCACAGTACTATAAAAATGTTAGTATTTCCAGCTTTTATTATTCTTTTTATTTTATTGTCATTTTTATTTTTTGATTTTTAAATTTGCAATATCTAAGAATAAATAAGATAATAAATATCTAACACTATATTTTTACCGACAGCTTTGAGTGTGCCAGGAACAAGGAACCTTGTTCTGCCACGGAACTGCTTCAGTTAACAAAATTATTCAAAGAAATTCTTCATGTGCCATATTAAATTTTGCAGGTGCGTTGTAAGTAAATTTATTTTTACTTGAAAATATTGATTAATTTGTAAATTGTTTTATTTATGTGAAAATATGTTTTTGTAAAAGTGAAACGTATTGTATCCCTATTTCTTAATTCCCAAATTTTATGTATCACATCTATTGTACAGTAACATTTATCTGCACCTTATGCCTTTTACCTCAAAATATCGAGAAGATCAAATAACAAAATAATAGATCCTTTACTTGACTGTTTCGTATGAGTTGATGACATCGATAACGCCTTACTACATTTCGAACTCGATTACTGTATTCATTGCAAAAAATAAAGGCTGAAAGAGAAATAAACGAAAAGCTATATTAAATCAATGCTATCAATAAATGAATCCCTTTTTATTGGGTTGGTTTTGCTTAATTGTTGAGAATAGGACATCTAAACCAGTATGAAATTGGAAAAATTTAAATAAATTGTAATTTACATTTTAAATATCTTTAACGTAGTTTTTGTCTAGAATGGGCCATTAATTTTATAAATTGTCTACTTTTAAGCAAATACGAGAAAAGTTATGAAGTAAGCAAAATATACCAACGACCACCACACAGTTAATTTATAACGTCTAATTTAATTTAGCTTTTAATTGCAGAAAAACAACTATTTACAATGAATAAAAAAATATTTTAGATACCTACGAATAACATCTAAAGTAAAATGTGAGGTTAATACCAAATATCATTGGTATTACAGGAACCAACTTTTCATATGCTTTTTCTTTTGATGAAAGCCAGACACGACATTTGAGTCGGATCTTTATTAATGATCTGAATGAATTTTCATTATACTTTGAGCTTCTTTTAACAGGAAATTAAAATGATATTTTATTGAATAGTATACATACATTTAGAAATTGAACTCTCTAGGCTAATAAATAATTTCGTAAGGTAAGTTTTGTTGTGCAAAAGCATAGTGGCAATAAATATCACACAGCTAATTAAACAAAATAGACCTTAATTTACTGATACAGCATACGGCCTAACACAAAATGCAATCAATTCTGTGGTTACTTGTCGGTTAGTATGTTTCAGATAAGTAGCAGACAGTAAGTGAACTGGCTGTTGAACCTTTTTAGTACTCAGGAGAATACCTACTTAATAAAATTAAACCCTCACAACTTTTAGTAAACAAACACAACTCAACAAGGATGTAATAAATGTACCAAGTCGTAGACTATATTAGTGTATTATATTATTATAATAGAAAGATAAATTTATTATATAATAATTGTACTAATTATTATAAATAGAACCGTACATAGTACATCTTACTGAAACTTTCCAAAATTTTTCGACTATACGTTGGCCTTTTTTTGATAAAATATAAAAAATAAAATCCGTTTGAAAATAATAATTTATAAGGATACTTTGTTGCAAATGTAAGCTACCCTTAAGTTATATTATACCATATTTGCTTACAACAAACATAGCACAAGATTTTAGAATTTCTTAAGCACGTATCTCCAAAGTGGTAGAGCGAGTAATCCCTTGTTAAGTTAGTGCAACTTCTTGATGGAGGCGGTTTATCATTGAGTTTTAGTAGGAACAGCGTAGTTGCACAGTAAATCAGTAAACATGAAGGTTTGCCATTCGACTAACTAGGAATTAAATTTGTTTTCAGGTACTACTAACTTCCATATTACCATCTCTTACTATCTTCATTTATTAAACTTCTCAATTACCGATCATCAAAATTAATGTTGTTGTTAAGCAATAATTTTAATTGAAATTTTATTAGTACTGTTGAATAATGTTCCCGTTGGGGATATTTAATAACTGTGTTTATTAGTAGTAAAAAGTTTCAAAAAGTGCTAAAACCTTTTAATTTTAATCAAATAAATGCTGGAATTCTGTAAATCGTACAAGCCATTTTTGAAGCGATTTTAGCTGTACTGCTTAAATAAATTTGATCTGATACTTTTGATTCATTAAGCATACTAGAACTTGCCTTAAGTGTGGCTCTACATTTCAAGGAGAAAAGAGTGCAATTTGATCATGATATTATATGAAGGTATTAAACGTCAATTCAATTCAATTTACGGATAAACTATTTTGCAATCGAGATAAACTCGCAAGACCGAATTGCCAGGCAGTAGTTATTATCAGTTGATCTTCTTTCAAACGGAACTTTTATCAGTAAAAACTTCGAATGTAATCAGCTGATCCGTTGTTGGATTACCAAGTTTTGTATACTACAAACCACCTTCGAACGTTTCACTTTAAAAAAGATTTGTAAAACTAGTTAAATATGGAACGCTTTATACATAATGTGTATTAATTTGTTTAAAAGAGGGAGCTTTTCTATCTCTTGTCGTTCGTGGATTAGTAGGTTTGACATAACATTTCCTAACCAACTTAATATGTTTTTAAATTCAGACAAAGTCTAGACTTTAATAGTTATGGTTTGCAATTTAATTCTTAACTCTCTTGAGAAAATTATCAAAAAATTACCATAATAATTTTTGCGCTTAAAGTTGTGGTACAGAATCTATGGACTTTTCTTCTGAATCTTTCCTAATTGATGTAAACGTTTAAAATAACTTAATGAGTGACGTTAACCTACGCAACGAGTTTTTCTCCAGTTTTGGTGGTGTTTTTATCCAGAAATGCGTACATTTCATTCATTTCAAATGTTAAAGATTGACTTGAGTGTAGGCGATCAATCGCATCGAATTGTCGATATTAATTTGTGAAGTGGATAGAAAACTGAATGTGTTCTGCAGCGATGGTTTGGATTTGGAAGTTGATGAAATGATTCAGATTTAAATGTTGCTCAAATAGGTTGAAAATTATAGCTAAGAATTAAGTTGTATTTGAATAGTTATTGAATAGACGTAAGCAAGGATCAACTATTTAACATGGAATGTAATCACCGATAAATAATAATCTCTAAATACACAATTGTGTATTATGGATAGCTCTAGTACGTAAAAACTTGAGTGTGACTAAATCAAGTTTTTCTGCAATAACTAGGAAATGGTGAAAGATATCAAAAATGTCGAATAAACAGACATGACTCAACTCAGTTTTTCTTCAACTAATCACGGAAGATATTCAAAGGTGTAAAAGTTTTCTGGCTTAAACACTTTTTTCATCATTTTAGAGTTATTAGAAAAATATGGATTAAGTTATAGGGGGAGTAGGTCCATATAAACACAAATCTTTGGAAGCCTGTCAGACGGTGTCTAATTAATAACTTAAATTATAAAAGGAGAATGAATATGCATTGACAAACATTATAATTTTGCATCCAACTTTCTGGAAAAATTGGTTAAAACAAACTAAAAATTTGTTTATGTTTGCAAATATTTTTTTGTTCTTATTTTGTTTATTCTTTATGTAATTATATTTATCAAACAAACAACAACAACAAATTTGTTAGTTTGTTTTTCCACTTCTATACTTACAAAATCGAAATTTTCCGTAACATTTCAACTTTCTAATGTTGGGGTGCTATTTAGAAAATAGATTCGGATTTAACATAAAATTGGCGTGATTAATTTTTACCTTCATGTAAGCTGTTCATAATTGTTGCTAATGTAAACCTAAACATTAAAATAAAATTGTAAGACATTTTTTAGTGAATATATAGGATATCTGCTAAGACCGAGTAAAAAAGCGCCTCAGGTAGCTTTTCGTTACTTCAAGAAAATCATAACCTAATTTAATGCTTTTTGCAGAAAAAATTAGAGAAAGATTGTGTATCACTTTCCTAATTTTAGTAATTTATCCAATATAATAATTTAATACTAGAAAGTGCTTCCCCTCTTCCGTGTCATTTATAGACGAACCTCTGGTTGATTTATTTATTTATTATCAATGAAAGGAAGTTTACCACCCAAACAATCTAAGACCTATAAAATAGACACGCGTATCTAATTTGTTATAAATTCCCCAATGATGCCGAAGACCAAATAACTGTGGCCTGCATGAAAGGTTCCATAAGGGAAGCTAAAGTCATATCAACTATGTCGATGATAATTATCATATATTTATTATAAAATATGGGAGATTCATTCTATTGATAATTATATTTTTTATTAAGATTTATTCTATTATAATATTTTTTTATCAATATAATTATTATTAAGATAATACAATTTAATATTACATAGGAATTCCCATATCCAAAGTGACAAAATTTTCAAATTTAACCAATAAAAATACTTTATGCGAAAGAAATTTTTTTATTATAAATTCATAACATCTATAGTTTGAAATTTTGAGGAAGATGTGAAAGCAAATCATTGATATTTATTCGATAAATAAACTTTCAAAAAATTTTAACACATTTTTTTTCAAAAAATGATAAGTCATAATGTAGAAGTATATAATGATCGTCAATGTATTCTCTTCTGTTATAATGGTACGTAAATAAATAAAAAAATAATGATAGTTTCTTTTTCTTTTATTTAACCCTAAGTCGACATCCGATAGTGAGGCATATGTGAACAAGAGTGAGTATTTTCCACACAAAAATTTATATTCAACAGATATTTTTTCTTTTGCTAAATTTTGATATTAGTATGGAAGTAATTACTATATTATTTAAAGTTAATTAGCAGGCGTTTGATAAGATTCCAAAGATTTGCGTTCACAAGTACCTACCTTAACCCTATGTGCGTGAAGTTAGCCCCCCTTTTTTTGAAATTGTGATTTTTTTTATTTGTGCTCAATTGTGCTCAACTTGTGCTCAATGTGCTTAAAAGATTTTTTTGATTTTGAACAAAAATAACAAAAAAAATCGAAAAAAACACTTTTTGACGCCAGCCCCCCTTTTTTTGAAATTGCAACTTTTTTTGGTCGTTCTCAATTGTGCTCAAGTTGTGCTCAATGTGCTTAAAAGAATTTTTTAATTTTGATCAAAAATAACCGCGTAAAGCGCGAAATAAGATTTCTACCTAGCCCCCCTTTTGTTGAAATTGCAACTTTTTTTGATTGTACTCAATTGTGCTCAATGTGCTTAAAAGAATTTTTTAATTTTGATCAAAAATAACCGTGTAAAGCGCGAAATAAGATTTCGACCTGGTCCCCCTTTTTTTGAAATTGCAATTTTTTTTTATTGTTTTCGATTGTGCTCAAGTTGTGCTCAATGTGCTTAAAAGAATTTTTTAATTTTGAGCAAAAATAACCGCGTAAGGCGCGAAATAAGAGAAAAAAGGTGTGCATTGAACAATTTTATCATACAGGGTAAAAAGTAAAATAGATTTCCAAATTTCATTTTTAAGGACCGCATTCAGGGTAAAGTTTTTCGTCGTAATGATTTATACAGGGTAAAGTATCAAACATCTAAAAGACATAAATGGAGAATTCTGATAGTACTATATTAGTTTAAATACAGAAGCTGTATTTGTAAAGATATGACTAAAAAATTTAAAAAAAAATTAAAAATTTTTATGGAAACCTTTTATTTAAAATTACAAAGTGCAATAAATAGTAAAAAATAATGTTAATAAGAGCTAACAAAGCTTCTTAAAAACATCAATCTAAAAGCGTAAGGCTGTTTATTTATAGGTGGCTAAGCAGGCTCAGGTGCATGTCGCTGCCCCCCCCCTAAATTAAATTTTAGGATAAAATTAGTGTCAATCGTTAGAGCTTTGTTTGAGCCTGAATGATCTTCAGTGAGCGAGATTTTGAGTTAATTTTTTTACAAAGTTAGAAATATTTGAAATTTTCGAGTAAACTGCAAGCCTTAAAAAATCTTACTATTAAACGCGTGTTGCTCGGAGTTTACTCAAAAATTTCAACTATCTATAACTTTTTAAAATATTAACTTAAAATTAGAAGCTCAAAAAAGAAGCTCAATCGATTGACATCAATTACACACATAGATTCAAAATGAGAAGAAAAATTTCAAAAAAGGGGGGCTATGTCGAAATTTTATTTCGCGCTTTACGCAGTTATTTTTGATCAAAATTAAAAAATTCTTTTAAGCACATTGAGCACAACTTAAGCACAATTGAGTACAATCAAAAAAAGTTGCAATTTCAAAAAAGGGGGGCCAGGTCGAAATCTTATTTCGCGCTTTACGCGGTTATTTTTGATCAAAATTAAAAAATTCTTTTAAGCACATTGAGCACAACTTGAGCACAATTGAGAACAACCAAAAAAAGTTGCAATTTCAAAAAAAGGGGGGCTGGCGTCAAAAAGCGTTTTTTTCGATTTTTTTTGTTATTTTTATTTAAAATTAAAAAATTCTTTTAAGCACATTGAGCACAACTTGAGCACAAATAAAAAAAATTACTATTTCAAAAAAAGGGGGGCTAACTTCACGCACATCTTAACCCTTCCTTAAAATCCAACAAATTTTGTGTGAAATTTTTGAAAACTTGCTAGTTTTATTAAGAGGGGCACTTTTGTCAGGGCCCTTTTAATTTAATCAACAGATGGCGCCTACTTAAATATTTTTATAAAATACTAGGAGGCTTTTGTATTTAAAATATAGCAAATTCGTTGAGATAATCTTATTCTATAAACAATATTCTTGGTCTTAAGCTATTTTGGGTTCGTAATATTTATTTATAAAAACACAATTTATAATTAAAGTTTAATTATCTTTTTTTGTAAGTGAGTGTATTTTGACATACTCAATACGAACTCAAAATAGCTTAAGACCAAGAATATTGTTTATAGAATAGTATTATCTCAACGAATTTGCAATATTTTAAATACAAAAGCCTCCTAGTATTTTATAAAAATATTTAAGTGGGCGCCATCTGTTGATTAAATTAAAAGGGCTCTGAAAAAAGTGCCCCTCTTAAGAAACCCATGTGAAGAAGTACTAACTAACCATTCTTTGTAATAAAAACTTGTAGTTAAAAAATTAATTAAAATTATTAAAGTAATAATAAATTATAATTTAATACTCGACAGACGAAAATGTTTATTAGAGATAACCCAAATTTTACAATGTTGGTGAAACTTGACTACGTATAACTTTTCAAGAGATGTAATGAGTGCAGTTACAAACTTGACAATAAATTATTATTACAATATACGCTAAATATTAGACACTTTATTATAAGTTATCTTACGAGAAATAATTTTAAGAGGTAAAAAAAATTACAATAATAATTAAGTGTGTATGTAAAATACTCCAATGCTTCTTTGAAAGTATTTCAAAATTAAAAAAAGTTTAATTTCTTTTAGTTTAGCACGTGAGCTTTACCATTAATTCGGTAAAATACTTCACAGTGAAAAACTAGTTGGAATTAATTTACATAAAGAATTTCTAAAAGATTCACTCGGCGAATTTAAAATTCTCGATAAATAAACTTGAGCTTTAGGCATTTTAATCTACAAACGTATAATATATAGGTAAATGCAAATCGATTTTAGGTAACATCTAAACAATACTTAATTTATTCTAATATTAAATTTAGTTTGTCCTTTCTTTAATTATTGTAGAAGCTAAGCTACCAAAAAAATGATACTAAAGTTTAAAATTAGACAGTTAAACTTTAAAAATTCTTTAGGGAATAAAAGTCAAATTTCTTCTTAATCTTTTCATGCTTGTGCCTGGGGCTAATTCTTGTATATCGTATCACCCCAAGTGTCCTTACACTACAAAAACCCTCAATTTACTAGAGAAATCTTCATAAAACTTTATGATGAGTAAGCTTTCTCCTCAATGAACTTCCATTAAATTGTAATATCCAAGAGCATTTTTATTCGCAAACGTCAATCTAGCAGCCAGCTCTTCTCCAATTAAAAACTTTAACTGTCCAATTACCAAGTTAATTTTTAATGCGAATTTAGTAGAATCCAACTTATTAGAATATTTCCTAATTAATTTTGAATTTTAAAAATGTGGAAAAAGAAAAATGTGAAAAATGGTATCAATCAATAAGACATCATATTATTTCACAATAATTCAATACGTTTCCCATTCGAATAACATCTTTTGCACAGTGTAAAAAATCCAAACATTTTTGTCAACTGAAGAAGTTATAATATCAATATGATAAAAGCAGTGAAGCGTCAAATAAAAATTTGTCGTAATATTAGGTTATCGCATGTTGCCACTTTCTATGTAAATTTAAACCTCGAGGAAGTAAAAATTCAATTACAGGCCCTTCCACAAAAAGAGAGAAGAATTAATTTTAAGCATAGTATTACTGAGTAAGCAGTTCAAATTTGTAAATATTATACCTACTTGTGTAAACTTATTTAGTATATGTATATTTTAAAATTGTTACCCACGTTATATAAAAACCATGGATAGTCAGTATACTTATGGTTCTACAGAATTGCAAATTTGTTTGGTTAAGTTATTTTCTTAATAAACAAGAAAATTAATTAAAAACATTATCGTAACTTGTGTCGGAAGGTTTACATATATTCAGAAAATTTGTTCCACTATAACCATACTACCGCATTAAACAAAAGTAGTAGGTATGTAAGGCACCGAATAACTCAAATACCAATTATATTTAATTGCCTTTTTTAGAAGAATTGTAATATACATAATTATTATACTTTATTATGTATAATACCAAATATAACGAGCTAATTAGAGGTTTACGCAGATTTCAACCAATGGAATAACAGCTTAATTTTAGCAATTCTTAATTGCAATAAAGCACTCTGTATAGTTTTTGATTAATCGATAAAATTTTCTTGATGATTTTAGGCATCCAACCATAATCTTTATAGAGATCTGCATGCCAAACTTAAAAGTATTCAAGTAAGTAGTATATTGATTTAGAGTAATTAAAGAAGACTTTTGCTGCCAAAACTTTAATTATGATGACATTAAAATGAAACTTTTATTTTGTTATTATTACTACTGGTATATAAATTGTTTAAGTTATGGTTCAAATAAAGACAAAAAATAATGTGTAAAATGCCGACGTTTCGAGCCTTTTTATTGACCTATAGCAATGCGATGGATTGCGTTTATATAAAATATAAACGTGGCATTGAAATAATTAATCATTCAGTGCATTCCAAAGTTTCATTGTCTGAAACTAAAATTTTTTTTCTAACTTACTTTTTCATCTATTGGATATACTTATGTAAATATAGAAACGATATAATAAATGTTATGTTATATTATTAACTATTGTAAGTAACAATCTATTGATTCTTCTGAACTATGAATTCATATCTTTAATAAATAAACCAACAGATCTCTAATTAATGTTGTAGAATTCAGAAACACGTTTAGTAGAACAGAATTGGTATCAGGTAATCTCAAAAAATAATCCAATAACAATTTAGGTTCAAGTAAGGGGTAAACGAGTAGTTTCAAGCAATTCATCTATTATTCAAGACTTCATTTCAAAAATGAGAACTTTTATAAATAAGGGGAAACCGTTGCATCATCGTGAAGATAAATAAAGTCACATCTTTCATCGTAACAATATTTTAGTTGTTATTAACCTAGGTTGATGAATTATATGTAGATTAAAGGTTAGTAAACCACCGTTCGCGAAGAAAAACAAAATAATAATTTCAGTTTTGTTGAGATTAATCTGCAAACAGGTACATTAAACAGCAGTTTTGATTGATGAATATGCTACTAAAAGGTCGAGATTACAATAATATACGATCTAAATAAAAAGCATTCCCAAATCTCTTTAATATAAAAAATATAAACTTTGTATATTTTATTTTTTAAATAGTATTGATATCACGCTTTTCTTTAAGAAAATTGATTATTTTGTTATAAAGACTGTTTTACAAGCGTCTTGATTGACTTTATATAAAAAAATAATGTAGTAACGTTGATGTTTTTGTGAAACTATGTACAAATACAAAGAAACGACTACCAATTTTGCCGAAAATGATGGATTGCGATAGTCTTTGTTGTGATTGATATTATTGTCAAGTTTTCATTTTCTTATGAATGGATCGTTTTCTTTATAAATTAAGAGAGTAAATTACCGGTAAAATTAACTTCACTTCCTAACAGTGAATATAATGGAACGATTATAATAAATTTTATGTTTAAAACAAACGGAGATTAAACATTTTTAAAATAATTTGTAATAAATTTTTATTAAAAAGGGTACTCTAATAATATTATTTTTAGGATAAAAACCCTATATTATATCATTAAAAAGACATGTGGATAGTATAATTTACACGTTTAAAAATTGGAAAAAAGAATCCATGAAAAGTGAAATCTACATTTATGGTACTATTATTTAATAGTTAGAGCCATAAAATATATTTGTTAAGGTAAAATTGTATTAATTTAATTACTCTCAATTTAATTTGTTGCAGGTAATTTGAGTTTATTTTATGTTTAAATATTTAAATTATTAACTCGTTGATATTAAATTATATTAAAACTTCAAAATATCGAGTTATTAATAAATTAAAAATTAATTAAAAGATTTATTGAGCTTCCAAACGATTATTTCGTCCGTCATCAGAATAATATACAGATATTATGTAAACAATTATGTATCTAATTATGTAGATATTATGTATTGTGTTATATATTTAACACTATATAAGTGTAGTACAGAGTATTATTATCCTCCCACCAAATGAGATTTAAAAAAATCAAAAATTAAATGGAGAAAAACTCTATCTCAATTTAGTGGATTCCAATCCGGTGCTCCTACTAGCTTGGTAAAATTTTTAAAATTAATTTGATATAAATAAAATTGAACTTTAAATTTTATTAAAGCTCAACTCAAAACAAAAATACTCCAAAAAGAAAACATGCACAACTTTCAATTTTTGATGTTGAAAACTTGATTAAACAAATCAACAAAATGTAGCTGTACAAATGTACAAGGCATATTTAAACGTTTTATTAAATTTATGGGTTTGTCTAGATAAATTTAACAAATTGTACAAAAAGTTAATGATACGCCACTATTAAACCGCATTTGCACATTTCAAATTTGTCTAACTTTACAGTAACTGCATTGGTATAACGTTTTCATAACCTGCAAAATTTAATTTTAATAAAATCTTCTAAAATAATTAATTACAGACTCATAAGCTTCTCTTGCTGATTGGATTAGATAAAATGAACTTGTACTAAATTTTTTAATATCTAAAAACTGTTGCAAAAGATTACGTAATTATTTAAAATTTAATATGGCTTGCCTATCACGCATAAAATAATCAAAAAGTATCGCTCCATGAAAAATAATCACTTGGAACTTGGACGCAAGTAAATCATAAATTTTCATTCAACGACTTACCAGTTTTCAACATAAATCTGGCACTTCAAAGAAAAATCAATCAGGAGCCACATTTAAAAATACGTCCATCTAGACCAGCTACACGCTCGGTTCTCTTTATCTCACAGCTCTTTTACCATTCGTCAAAAATTAAAAATGTCCAAACTGTGTATTTCAAAAATTCAAAAATATATTAAATTTTGGAAGAACTCAAAATCTCATTTATATATTTTTTTAAATTATTAGGGTGGAAAATGGAACACGACAATATTTTCTATCATTATACAGTACCTACCTAAACTAATTTTAAGTAAAATAACTTTAGTTGTAATCCGAATGAAATGCGGGGCAGATGGGGATTATTGTGGATAATATTGACATATTTAAAATTTTTAATTTGATTTATCTGGTATAAAAGTTGAAAAAGAGATTGTTAATATTTTTTAATAAATATAATCACTAATTAAAGATGAACAAATGAAAAACAAGATGTCCTTTCATAATTAAAAAAAATATTTAGGATTCAGAAAGTAGTAAGCCGAATGCAGAATTTTAATGTAAGTATGCAATAATAATTTTTTTTCTGTCATTTAACCCTTAGTCCACATCTACCGTAAAGTGGGAGAATTAGAAAAAAATTAGTATGTTTACACACCTTTAACAACTTCAACAATTTTCATATATTTTTTTTTGTTAAAAAAATTGGGATTGAATCATACTCGACTCTCATGATTTATTATGAGCTGATCTACTTATGACTATTATAAACATTTCTTTTCAATATCTGTAAAGAGCTTTAAAACATTTATTTTGAAGACTTTCAATTTGGAACTTTTATCAATTTGATAATGGCCTTCATTATCAAATTTACGCTTTACTGTAAAACACATCTAAAATTTTTATGAGACACTAATTTGATAGTATACATTTGTAACTTTGAATTTTTTTAAACATTTCATTGTGTAATTTTGGAAAAAAAACCAAACGGCTTTGATTCTTTACCACCAGAGAAAATTTAAAAAAAAACTGAAAATTGCATTTTGATTTGTTATTTGGCGTAAATTATAGCTACTAGCATAATCAAAATAATCTCAAAAATTACATTTTTTATCAGAGAATTTACCGTCTAAAGTAGAAAAAACTGATAACGACCATCCGTGCAATTAATGCTTTTGGTTATTACAAACAAAACAACTTTTTGTGCAAAAATATAGTCCCCTAGGGTAATAAGGCCCACTATTGTTTTTCGCTACATCCGTAGCACAATGATCATGATTGCACCATCTACACATTGCCACCCAAATATATTAGCAATACAAGCCGGTGTAACCGGGAATTTTTACCTCAGTGAAATTTTACCCCCCGGTAAAAATTCCCTAGTGAAATTTTACTCCCCAGTAAAAATTCTCTAGTTAAATTTTACCCCCTAATTATTTTTTACTAGGAGTAAAATTTGCCTAGAGAATTTTTACCGGCGGGTAAAAAAGTTCAAAATAACCTCAGTGAATTTTTACCCCCTTAAGAAATTTTATAGGTAAATCAGAATTTTTATTACTGTTTATGTATCAAATTCGATTATATTATATTTTGAGATGCTAAAATATCTTCCTCAGATTTTGGAAGACAAAGACTTTTTCTTTCTTTCTCATCGTTTTGCTTTTTGACAAAAGCATCATAACCATTAATTTTGGTATTAAATGGTTCTTTTGGCAGATTACTCTCGGTGGTTTGCCATTGCTTTCCGAGAGAAGAGGGTCATAATAAAGTTGGATAAATTGTGTAGCCGGGTTAGGGATCGAACTCAGGGCTGCTAGCCTGGAGTCCAGTCCCTAGCCCGTTCACTTAGCTCACCTTTCTAAATTCATACTCAGCACTCATAGGGGCCGACATATATATTCGTTTACTAAAATTTCAAAAAATCCTGCATAGATTAGGTTTTCAAGTTCAATGCACCTTTCGGGTAAACCTAATTACAAATTCTGGCAGTATATTTGAACCATAAAAATTCAAATCATTTTGAATAGTAATTTCGGTAAAAAGAAGTGTATAAGAAAATGTAAATTTTAAATAAATGTGTTAAGCTTTTAAATTATTTTATTTTATTCTTCAAATATCTGAGGAAAATATTTTAGCATTTCGCAGTAAAATATTATTTTTTTAGATTTTGATACATAAACAGATATAAAAATTCTTATTTACCTATAAAATTTCTTAAAGAGGTAAAAATTCGCTAAGAATATTTTGAGCTTTTTTACCCCCCGGTAAAAATTCCCTAGTGAAATTTTACCCCCTAATCATTTTTTACGGGGAATAAAAATTCCCCAGCGAAATTTTACCCCCGGTAAATATTCCCTAGAGAAATTTTACCCCCTCCCCCCCCGCTAAAAATTACCTAGTGAAATTTTACCCCCGGGGGTAAAATAAAAAGGGGTTAAAATTCCCGGCTACACCGGTAAAGTTGATGAAGTTTGTGTAATTTTCCATTGAGAGTGTTTTTGTTCATGCGTAGCTTACTTTACCGTTAAAATTACAAAATTTAGTAAATTTCAAGAGTCCCTTTGTTACATAAACGTGCGTTTTTCATCAGTTTTATGACGATAAGTTGTAGGTCAATTAGTCCTACATCTAATAACACAAAATTTACAATTTTAAAATTTTTTGTTCTAATAAAATCTAACCTAACAATTAATTTACTATAGTTAAGGTAATAAGGCCCATCAAAATATTTTGTATTAAAATATACCTATTATATTTATAAAAAAAAGTCCATATCTACAACTAGTATTGCCAGGCCTAACACAAAGGATGTTTCAGAGCCTAAGCCCGGAGGTAGCTCTTGGAAATCTGCAAGTTCTAGTAGGAAAAGTTGGTTTTGCGTTATTTGTTCTGAAAACAGACTAGCAGATATGCGACAATGCAAGTTGTGTCAGGTATGGATGCACGAAGACTGCTTAGGGCGTACAAAGTGCATTGATTAGAGCAATCAGTCCTGATTTCCAGCATATGTTTTATGTGGGCCTTATTGCCCAGCTATGGTGGGTAAAAAGGCCCAAAGTTGCATTTTTGTTTAAGTTTAATTTTTTCCAAACTGAGTTATTTTTCTAGATGTTTTTGTTAATAAAATTAATCTAAGATGTTCAAGGAAGACAATAAATACATTTTTTTTTATAAAATAAAACTATTTAATGTTTATTGCTTGAACTAAAGTTATGGTGGGCCTTAATACCCGCAGGTACCTTACTTAGCAACTCAGTGCAACTGCAGTCTTATTACAACTATTTCTTTTTATGAAAAGAAATGTATCTTTTTCTTCTCAGCCGTCTTTCGTCCACTGCTAGACACAAGACTCTCCTAACTTCTTCCAACCTTCCCTATCTTTAGCAATTTGATACCATAATCTTCCAGTCTGTTTTATATCATACACTTCTTTTTGTTAGCCCTGAAGTAGAAAACTGGGAAATTTAAAATGGTCACTCTTTGTATAATTTTCTAGCGACATGCCTCACCCAACTCTACTTTAGACTTGCTATTCTTCTGATTATACCTGTCACTTTTGTTCTTGTTTTTTCTTATTTATTATCTCTTAGGCTAACTCACAACATGCAATATGTAGGCTGTTCACAACATCATATGTCATTACTGGTAAAACACAAAGTCAAAAGCTTTTGTTTTCAAACAAGTTGATATTTCTTTGTTTCTCAGAATCCACCCCAGATTCCCAAATTCTGTTCATCCTATTCTAATTTTTCTTGTTATTTTGGTAGTTTTGTTTTCTTTTTCCTAATTTTATGAGATGTACTAGTTGTATGTATTCTTCTACTTTTTCTACACTTTGGTGGTAAATAACGTATTGTTTGTTGCTTTCGGTCATCGCCTTAGTCTTACATATATTTATTTTAAGACCGAATTTTTAGATGGTCTTTCCAGAGAAAAGGTACAAAGGAATTTACATCAAACAAAAGTTTTTAAACTACCTCCGTTTTGCGGACGATATTGTGATTATAAGTTCAGATGAAGATGAACTAAAAGAGATGCTAATGGAAAGAAATGTATAGTCGATTACAATAAAAACTATCTGATATGTTTTACAAGTACATATTATATATTATTTCTATAGGGACAACGAGGTAATTCCGTTGGTTATCACTAGAGTACGGATTTCTAGAAAATTTGCTATACAGAAATATTGATAGCAGAAGTGTAATTGATAGAAGTGTCCATGAATCTGATAAAAATAGGTCACTTGGCGCTATTTTTTTTATACTTATATGCTTATTTTGATATTTTTATGCTTAGATTTAGTTTTAAGCTTTTTTAGTGCTTATTTTAGCACATTTTGAACAAATTTTAAAAAAATTGCAGTAGATACATAAAAACCTACATTTATTTCAATTTCCAATGGTAAACGAGCTTGTGAAATATGGAAAAAAAGTTTTTGTAAAGGGGGAGCTCCCTCCCTTCCCCTATGTTTTAGAAATTTGGTTAAAAGTTGGCAAACACACTCAAAAGTTGGTCAATTTAGCATTTTCTTGTCTAAATTTACAAAAAGTTGCAAAACTTACAAAAAGGTGGCAATTTTGAATTAATTCAATATTGGAAGCTCAAACGATGCTCAAAGGTTTGACGCAAATTTTATCCAAAAATTCAATTTGGGGAAGGGGGGCAGCGACATGTACCTTTCTATTACTACTTTTTTACTTTTTGTTGCTTTATTATTGTGTTACTTTTCAAATAAATTTTATTTCAAAAAGGTTTTTTTAATGCTTATTAATTATTACGTTAAAGTTTAATGCATATTTTTATGCATATAATGGCAATTGTTTGTGCTATTTTAAGCGCTATTTTCACGATTTTTTAAGCTTAAAAGTCCGTACTCTAGTTATCACTAACGGTGCTAGGTTTTGGAGCCTGGGCAAGAAGCAATAATAATATTATAATCCTGAAAATGAAAAATTTTAGACGGTTGCTGACTAGTTTTTCACCAGCATGATTTTGGTATTTTATAGTTTATTGGTTATGCAAATCTCTTTCATTACTTTATTGCATTGAAGTTTCTTGGAGGTTCTGTTCATCAATAATTGCATTGCTAATTGTATTGAAATTTAGCTTTTTTACACCATTCTAATATAGCATTCGATAATTCTACCTATTTTCGTTTGCTGATTTTCAAGCAGTTTTAGGTGAATTTCTCTTTGTGAAACTTAATCGTCTAATTTTTTCGTACATTGGCTATAATCATAAATACAAGAACCCGTGTTTGTAATTTTCCTTTTGAGATAAGATTTCGCATTATCTATGTAGGTACTATCATATTTTCACATACTATTTAGAAAAGCGCTGTTTCGCAAAATTTAAAATCTCCATAATATCTTCATAGTAAAATTTGGCTTCAACTGCATTGGTATTGTTTTTCTACAAGAAATTATTTTTAAGATTTCTATTTCTCCAAGGTCTTCAATAGACATTTTTCATAGCTTGTGAGTTAATCCCTGCATTAATTTGAGATCAGAATTAGTCTATTCGAACCAACCCTGCATTTATATCTTTCTGATGGCTGATTGTGATATTTGCTGTACTATTTAAGCTGTGTGCGAAGATACATAAGCCCACCTTTGCCTGGAAAATTCCTTCCATTAAATTTTCCTTGTAACAATATTATAAAAGTACAATATTTGATCGCCATAATAAAACAAATTCCAACTGGTCTACCATGTTGAAATAAAAATTATAGTAGAATACACGTAGTTTGTAATGGTAATTAAAATAATTTTATATAGAACAAAAACATGTTGGGTCGCTATGGAGCGTGTCCTGGGCGGTTGCCCAAGTTGCTTTCCAGATAGCGTTGTCACTGATAGATATGATCTATCAAAGCGCGTTATCAATTTTCATATGCAACCATCTAGAGTTAATAATTATTATTGTTGGAAGAGCATTTAGTTATGTTTTAGTTAACTGAGCAAAGATAATTTATATCAATTCAAATACGTATTGAGTTGCCATTTGACAAATAATATTTACTTTTACTCACAAATTTTCTTATTAAAATTTACGAGTTGAATAAATAAAGATTTACAAATATATAAGCAAATAATATTATAATAATATAATAATATTCATGTATAACGATTTTTAGGTAGTACTTACTGCGTAATTCAAAAATGGCAGAAGAGACAAACTCGGTTATAATAATAAATAAGTGAGTCGGAATAACTGTATAGCCTTTACCAACGTTATAAAATCACCCCAAAAATAAATAAATGAACTGCAAAAAGTAAAAAAAACTGCCCTAGAAGTTCAAGGAATCAAATACCTAATTAACTCTATTTTTAGTTCAATGCTAAAGAGAAATCAATGAAACCTAGTAACTTCTTTGTACACTTGGAAATTTCTTCTAACTGCAAGAAATTATTTTATATTTTATTTCATTGAAATAATATACAAAGTGATCGATATAGTAAGTACGTGTGTAGGTACGGTAACTAATCCTGTGTTATTAATAATGTTTAAATTATTTAAATCTTCTCTGAAGTGGTAAAGGCCATTAGTAAGCATCAAAAGATAGCATTTAAGCCCATCAGAGTGGCTTAGTGGGAAATGTAAGACACTCCAATCAAGTTATGGTAGGCTCAAATAACCACATCGGCCTGTTGAGTTATCGAAATTACTATAATAGTTAAAAACGCTATATTGATTTAAAAGCCATCGCATTTAAACATTTCAGCTTTATTATGCATTTATAAACCAGTAGCTAATATTTTATTAAAGTGGATAATATCCAGTTTGAAATTTTATTAGGTTTGTATTGTAAATTATGTTTTTAATTTGAAATAATTCTGCATTTTCGTAAGTTTCACAGTTACATGCAATCGATTGTGTTATTCGACCATGACTTCACATATTAGTAGTGTCACAGGATAAGAATGTATTGCAAAGGTTCTTGCAAACGGTTGGAGATAAAGATTTGGTTAAATGGGAAGAATAAACACTTCCATTTTAAAACCTGCTTAACTTTTCTTAGTTTTCAGTACTGAATAAAAAAATTTAATTTTTTGGTTTCCGCATTTTTTTATAAAATTTTTATTTATATCCGGTGAAAGCTCACGAACCGTTTCACAATCCTTTTGTGTAAATTGTAAGTTTTTAAAAATAATTACCAAAGAAAATTTTTTACATTTTATACCTATGTATGTAGGTAATCTAAATTGTTTTGTAGATAAATGGGATGAACTGAAAAACATTTATGTGGCCGACCATGACTGTCACCATAATATTAGTACATACATAGGTACATAATTCATTTACCACGGTGACGTGGTTTTTGTAAGAAAAAAATCTGGAAATTAAAAGAAAAAATTATAAAATTTAAAAATTGCAAGTACCTCTGAGGAGGAGATTAATGACGTCCATCATAGCCCAAAATAAATAGAATAATTATTATTGTTGACTAGACCAGGTGACGATCAACCGAACTGATTTACATATTGGCAATGTCGTTGCGGAATATTGCTTTTAGTGCTTACATAGTGATGGATCAGATAGTGATAGGAGCGATCAAATGAAAAAATCTGGGTGACCATTCCAAGGCAAGTATTCTCAGAATTTTATTACAAAAATAAATAATGTTACTATGGCTGCACATTCTGTAATCAAACCACGATAAATTTCCCATGATGTGTCTTTTATGTACTAGACAATTGTAGCCTGGAGCCACCTGGCATAAATCGTATAGATTTCCTCGACGTAAAAGTGAAATTTTACAGGCAAATCAATTTACAAAACAAGTTATTAATTAGTAAATTGTCTAATTAGAAGATTCAATTTCAATTAAAAGTCGAGAGACCGGCAAAATGACTTAATCATCCGCTAAAAGTTATTCGATACTTTAATTAATAAAACGGTGGGTCTTGATGATTGACTAATATTTCCAAAATGTGTTAATTGTTTTCTGTTTCAAGAAAGGAGTAACGCAAATATTTTAATAGCCTTGTAAACTTAATTTTTAGATGTGGAAAGCTGGGCATGTTATAACGACTACGTTTATAATGAAACCTGTGCAAGTGGTACTTTTTATGGTATACTTTTTAACGAGTCAGATTTAATCAATTCAATTTCAATCAATGAATAAAGAGATAGTTTTCATAATGGAAATAGACACTCAACTGTTTTCGGCCTTATCTACAGATGGCACTACTTTAGTAATATTATGCTTGTACTCGTATGGTTCTAACTTGTCTGATTTATTTTATAATTTTTTTGAAGATATTTATTAAAGATTCAATTCAATTATTCTTTTGTGAAATATTAATGTTACCTGTTCTCAGATGTTATTTAATTTTTGTTGCTGTTAAGTTTATTGTCATTACTTAATCGTCGCAAACAATAATAATTATTATATTTATATTATAAACTAAAGCTAAAAACAATTATTGTTATTATTATAATGTGAAAATTTTAATTAAATGGGGTCGCTTTTGTTCATCATTTGTGATAGACTTGTAAGGAAGAACAAAAGTACTATTAAATGAAGTTGCATGGTTAACTAGAAACCTTGTAATTCTAGCCACAGGGATATAGATCTAATTAAGGATTAAGGTAAAGTTACGAATCCAAAAAATTTAAGGGTTAGAAACGAAAACAGAAATTTCATAGAAAAGTTTAGTTATAGAATAATATTGATTTACAGGTGCATCAGTTTATAAACCAAATCCTGATAAGAACCATAATAGGTAATAGGTACTAAGCACCACAATAATTATAAAAGATTATCGTCTTCTAAATCTATAACATGACACATAAACGTCAACTTCATCACCAAGTGTATTAGCCACTCCTATCATTTGATTAATTAAAGACTGAGAAATTGAGTCAAACAATTGAGAAATTGAGACGGTCATTTGCCTTGTAGGTAACGCGATTAACTGCGAATGCGAGGTACCGGGTTCAAACTCGGAGAAAGGCAACTTTGTTATGACTAGTCTCCGATCTTCGAAAGGCACGTTAAGCCGGTGATAGTCCTCCGGGGTTAATGAATCCAAATTGCCGTTATTAACATAAAAACCAAGGTTACAGGCGCGTTTGAAGGCCAGTCTAGCAAACCACTCATCGGACGTTAAACAATTTATATGCTCACAGATCCAGCACTGCCAAGGAAACTACGCAGATGCTGGAAATAACAAGCCGTAGGCTTAAATTCAGAAGAAGAAGATGAATTGAAGACTACAAAAAGTAATCAAAGTGATAATCTTCTAATATATAAAATTCTCGTTGCGGTGTCTGTTCCCAAACTCCTCCAAAACGGCTGAACCGATTTTGATAAAATTTTGTGTGCTTCTCGGGTAGGTCTGAGAATCGGTCAACATCTATTTTTCATACCCCTAAATGTTAAGGGTGGTCCACCCCAAATTTTCTTTTTTTTTGTTGACCGGGAGTTGACACGGAGACAAAACAACGTTTGCCGGATCAGCTAGTTATTTTTATAGTAATATACTTTTACCAACGGTACGCGACAACTGGGCGAATTCCACTGGGCGACGTATAACTGGGCGACTGGTAAACTGGGAGATGGTCAACCGGGCGACGGACAACTAGGCGATGGGTAAACTGGGCGCCGGGTAAACCGGGCGATTGTCAAGCGGGCGCCGGACAACTGGGCGATGAGTAAACTGGGCGACGGATAAACTGAGCGACGTATAAACTGGGCGACGTGAAAGTGGGCGACAACCTGAAGCATTTTGAAGAATTGAAATATTTAGCATGAAACTTATTGAGTTTTGAGTGTAAGAAAACTGTCGCGTTTGAAAATTTTGCAGGTATTTGCATTTTCTCACTTGATACAACTTTATTTTTTGAAACTTTTCATACAGGGTGATCTAAAACAAAAACCGAAGAAAAATTAACCTAATTAAAATCTATTCAAAAAAGGTACGACGTAGAATATGAACGACAAGTTGTTGGTTACCAAGCTGCAACGAAAAGGAGACGTTACCTTCAAGCTGACGAAAGAATCCTGAATAAGGTTACGAATTATGATCGTAATAATATAATTGAATACCTTCGTGGCATATCATATCATTATAATATGAATTAATTTATTTGATAAATTTACTTTTTTATAATAAATAAATAAATAATAATAAATTATTATACTGTATAAAAAAAACACATCAGTTGTCCGGAGTCGACATCAAGCAAGAGTTACTATTTTTTTCGTCAAATTTAAGTTGAAAATAATAACTCATAACCTAACTAAGAGATGATGAATCATTGTCTTTATCAGCTAAAAATATCCCTTAGGGCCTTCCAACTCTAAAAAGATGCTATTAGGAAAGGGGTGGATATAACTTTTTTTTCGTCATCAGTAATGCATAAGAGTCCAGCTGATAACTCACTTAGTCGTACGCAATGTTAACGTACGGTTAATACTTTTTCGCGTGGATCCTTCTCGTGCCATGGTGGCCAAAACTACACTTATTATAAACATACCCCTAGGCCGGTGGGTTAAAGAAAAGGTGGATCATTAAAAGGTGAAACTCGTTTTTACGTTGATTCTACAAGAACGGTGGTTGTGCAAATAAAAATTACTATTAAAAAACATAATTTTCGCTCAACGTGCACTGTTGAAGCATATGAAATGCTAGTGTCGCTCCGGTTATCTCCTCTCTGCGTATAACTAAAGAGTAATTTAACTTGCACGGACCGATCACAGAATAATAATAATAATATATATTTACGGATGAACCATTTTACAAAAATGCATATACAAAAATACTAATGAAAAATTAACACAATAACCAGACAATAAATAAACTATAGTTCGATCGCTGCAAACTCCATGGATTTTAAAGCACGCTTAAACGCCACTAATGACTCTGTGGATAAATCGACGATTTATCATCACTTAAGCGATTAGCAGAGCGTATCATTCGACTAATTGGGCTGTTGAATCCGTAATTAGTCCTATGGAAACCTTCTTCAAAAATCTTCGTGGATCTAGTGAATCTAGATGGATTCCAAACTCTAAAATGATCGCGAAGATAGCTGCAGTCAATTTTGTGATTCACCAATCTATGGATAAAACACAAATCCGAGATTATTCTTCTATCTGCCAATGTTCGAGTGTTACAAAACTCGAGACAGCCACTGTCAGAGAAGTCGTCAACTAGAAGCCCGCGTTTATAATGCAAGTACTTGAAAAACTTATGCTGAACACGTTCAAGCTGGTTTATGTAGGTCAAGTAATAAGGAGACCAAACACAAGATGCATATTCCAGTAGCGAACGAACCAACGAGAAATACAGTAGTTTCACTGTGCCGGCCGAGAAGTGCTCCGATTGGCGCTTAATAAAGCCAAGTGTGCGAAAAGCTTGCCCACATATCTTAGCGATGTGACTTTTAAAAGTCAAGCCAACATCCAAACGAACACCAAGGTCGTCAATTTCAGTTACTCTTTTTACTGGTGTACCGTGTAAGTGATACACATACTGAATACTTTGTCCTTTGGAGAAGGAGATAGTATAGCACTTATCCAAATTAAGATCCAACCCATTTATGGAACACCAGTGACACAAGTTGTCGAGATCTTCTTGCAACAATATACAATCACCGATCGACTTGATAATCCTGTAAATTTTCAGATCATCGGCAAACAACAAATATCGAGAATTTCGGAAAAATTTAGCAATATCATTGATGAACAACAAGAATAAAATAGGACCGCAGTGGGGATTGTTCATCAACAACTGAACATAACTGAGCAACGCGATTACTTAATTTACTCACTTCATCTATTAATGGTTTAATAAAGTCCATCAGACTTATTAAGAATTATTAAGTTCGTTACGCACTTATACTTAAGGCCAGCACCCACTTGAATGAATAGATTGTGTAATAATGTTGATAATAAACAAGCACAATTATCGCAATATAAATTGTCACACGATTAAAATACTATCACAACACAACACAAAAACACTCAAACTAACAACTTAACCTCAAAAAAAAAAAAAAAAAACACTTCCGTACAGTACGGTGGTCAACTGCCAACAGAATGCCAGAATTCACCAATCACAAGCGACTTAGCATAAAATTTGCTGTGAAAATCGAAGTTTTTAAAATCGATTTTTGAAAAAACTAGTGCTGTTAAGGCCATTCTTTGGGGTTAATTCTCTTATTTAAAATATGCTTATTCAGAATTCATCGAGGTTTCAAAATCGATATTTTCGGGTCACGAGTACTTACCTCTCACCCATAGAGATTATCATAATAATTTTTTTTAAATGCTCAAAATTTACAGTTGCGTCGCCCACTTATACGTTGTCCAGTTTACCCGTCGCCCAGTTGTCCATCGCCCGGTTGACAATCACCCGGTTTACCCAGCCCCCAGTTTTTCCATCGCTCAGTTGTCCGTCGCCCGGTTAACCGTCGCCCAGTTTACTAATCGCCCAGTTGTCTTTCGCCCAGTTATACGTCGCCCAGTTGTCCGGTTCCGTTTACCAACGCCTACACTAACTGATCGTTAATATGCTTCACACCAACAAGAACCATTATTTATTATTTACAAATGAAGTATTTTTTCATTCCAGATAAACCCACCAGAACCAGACCAAGAAACCTACAATTTAACGTAAATACTTCGAAACCAAATAAGATTAAACCTAGAACCCTACGGTACAAAACCCAATTTTCTATGCACTACAGAATGTGCCTACTACCTGAACTAAGCAAACAAAATCATCGTGATAATAACCACAACTTCTTCATGATGTTATATTTTTCCGCAATGTTTCTAACTTAGATATTTTAAATTTCTGCTAATCTTTCTGCTTCCATCTACTTTTTTGCAAATTATAGAGCTATGACTTTTTATATTAGAATATATTATTGTTACTTTTACAGTAATGGTTTTTTGTTGATGAAAAGGAAATCATGTTTGACCAAATTAACGTTTTAACTAATTAATAATTAACGTTTTTGTTACTTTTGATGTTGTGCCATTATGTTTAGCAGATTACTGAAAAAACTCTAGCCGTTTAGTATTCAGGTAACGTCGCTGGCACTATAATACTTCTACCACACATTGTGATTCTCGGATGTTACTCAAAAATACTCTCAAGAAGCCTATATCGACCTGTAGGCCATAATCCTTGAAAAACCTATTGAGTCAACATGGGAATCAAACCCGGTATCTTTCGATCGTATATCCTACCACATTACAAATATAATTCAATGAGAAGCAAAACAATATTTAAAAATTAAATTAAAAATTCAATTTTGTTAATATAATAAAGAGCTTGAAAAATACCTTAATTATTAAGTAGGAAAAATCAATTTTTTGTTTTTCTATTAATAGAGCCATTAAATAGTACGAATACGTAGCCTTGGCTTAATTTGACCTGACAACCTTTATTGTTATGTATCCAGACCATGTTTTTAGGTCACTATCTAGTAGCAGCTCTGCGTGAAAACAGCAACCAAATTTCAAGGTGTTCACGAAGTTTTATAGTCCGCCCCTACATCGCTCAATAAACTTCACCCTTTACCTTTAATCTTACAAAATCACGCGTCTTATAGTTTTCTGCCTGATGAATTTTCTACATTCAATTTCAAGATTTTGATTACAAATACACATATCTATTTTATATTACATTCTCGATACTAATCATCTTGTTTCAACTACTAATCTTTGCTTTTATAACTTATAAGTTTTGCTGAAACTGCGTAGTTGATAGCAACAACAATGACGGCCAAGTTGGCTAAATTGTTAAAGTTAAAATTAGTCATATGAAGAGTCTACAGTACAAGAAACTTTTTTCATTAGGGATTTGAGAAAATATCGCAACATTTAGAAATGAATGAAAATGTGATTGTATCGACCAGCTACATTTTTCTAAAATTAAGAATTTCATCATCTACTAAATGTAGAAATGTGTAACCTGCCTGCCTCAACAATAGTTAAATTTAGGTATTGATTAAAGAATAAAAGCGCCATCTTGCACTAACGAAAAATATCTAGAAGGTAAATAATAAATTTGTTTTTCAGTTCAAAATAACTTTTCCTAAGAGAACTTTCGTTTCAAGGCTTAATATAAGGTGGTAGGTACCAGATGGTCCACTAAAATAATTTTATTTAGTAGATATCAATCTCGAAAGGTATTTTATAAAAATGACTTAAATTCTGTAAACTAAGACATTCAAAAATCAATTTAAAGGTAACTTTTTAGTGCTCTATAAATAACTAATACTTTCCGAATTGATGTTTGTATTGTATTGGTTAACGTTATTTCTAGATGTCGCACCAAATTATATTGTTCAGGAAACTACAAATAAAGCTTTTGTTAGAATCTCTCCCTAATTGTTAGGTACTTTTCTAATATCATTATCATTACCGTCCTACTTACTGCAGTTCTTACATTCTGTACATGATACTTTAATAATCGGAAATTTTATAACTTTCAGTTGTCAATTAAAGTTTTCTTCTCTCTACTTTTTGTTTTTTCTAAAATCACCGTCAAGTCCTTATTTTATTGAACATGTCATACCTATAGATAATTAAGGGATACATCCGGTTTAAGTATTAAAATTTTGAAATGTATAAATTGATTTTACAAAAACACTAACTTAAATTAATTAATTAAAAATTTTCCAGTTCTTTTCATTAATATTAATAAATAAATGTTTTCTTGAATTTAAACCTTGTATATTCAACGAATTGCGTAGGTGACATCAGAGTTTCTCAATTTAAGTTGCCTAGTATTTTACAAAGTACCTTAAAATTTAAATTAACAAACACAATTTTATGTAACTATTTTTCCATTTTTCTTTCACACTTTAAACGAATTTGACGTAATCTGAGAACGTTCAATGTTACATAACAAATTTTTTAGTTACGTTTTGTTTTCAGGAATCTCGAGGACCTCTCAAGTACATAAAGCTGTCCCACTGTGTGGAGTTTGCGGAAATGAAATTTGAAGAAATAATACATACATACAACTTTGTCATACCAGTCATACATTTACCTCAACTTAGTATGTATGTAATTCTAAAATTAATGACAATTTTCTACTACATTAATATTTTATTTTTAGGTCGATCTCAGTGTCTCAAAGCTTAATTCGTTGTGATAAAGTCACAATACGACGGAATAAACAAAAGTAGTTCAAAATAATAAAATACTGGGGAGGGGGATCCGCAGATACTAAAATATCGTCAAATATATTCATTTTTTTAAATTCCGAAATTATCAAGCTAATCCGAAACAAAAATATTAAAAACACAATCAAGATTTGGGCAGATCTGTGGAACTACTTATAAATAGATATCTAAAGAACAAAGCAAAAATGGACACTCGGTTAAAGTGTTTCAAGACAATGGCGGTGCCGGTGCCGATGTACGGAAGTAAATTCTGGATAATAAATACACAGCAAGAAAGTCAAATCCAAGCAGCAGAAATGAAATTTTTGAGAGCTGTGAAGGGATGCACAAGACAAGACAGATTTAAAAACATTGAGATTAAAGAGGAGCTAGAAATCTTCATTATTGGAAAATAAAAGCTAAAGAAAGAAAAATACCAGCACAAAAAAAAACTATATAACCCAAAAGAGAGAAAAATTTTGGACGACCGAAGAAGAGATGGGCACCTTAACTGGTTTTAAATCCTAATGCAAAAAGTGAAGAAGAAGAAGAAGAAATTCCAAAACATTAACATCACAAATTCAATAAATATTCTAAAATTGCCTCCACAATAATTTATTATCAATAAAATCAAATAGAAAGAAGTCCTAATAAACTGAATTTAATTTATAGCCAACCTCTACACGCTCAAATACAAAATGCAATCTGTTTCAGTTCAGGTGAATCCATTTATACTAAATTTTGAAAGTGTATCTACCCCAGGTTCTGGCCCAAATTTAAATTCTTGGTATAATAACATTGTTTTAAATGTGGACTCATTTTTTACTATGTAGGTTATTTTTATGGAAAATTATTTGGTCTACCGTTTTATTGGCGTAATTTTGCCACATTTGATACTCCTGTGGAGAGTTTTTTTGTTTTAGAGATCTTACACAACTACTTATGTACTCGCCTTCCATTTATATCTCTGCACTCTAATAAATTTGTTAAGTCTAGTCAATCCATATTTAAAGCAAAAACTGAGGTAAACCAGAGTTTTGTAATCGTTTGTTTGAATGACTTTCGCTTTAATTAATGAAAGCAAAATTATGCAAAGACGTAGAAGCCCGTAGGTTAATTAACATACAGCGTCGCATTTATTATATGCCAACTCCCACGTTTGTCGTGTCCTGGTTTAATGTAGTCTAAATGTAATTAATGTGTATGCCGCATTCTTGTTTAATGTTCATCACCCACAGTTGATGTGGGCTTGAAAAGTGGTTTATCTTTGTTAATTTTTATGCATGGTATATAAGAGCCTGAAAGATTAAAATGATCACTTTAAAGAATTGAGGTAGATGGGATAAGTTGAATTGTAATTGTTATGTATACATTTTTTCTTTTTATTTACTATAACACAATTTTAAAGAATTTCTTAGTTTAAATTGTTTTCAATTTAAAATATATAAATGTTACTAATAAAAATATTTTAGTAGTCAATTCCATCTTTTAACTTTTTTATTATTAGTGACTTAATAAAGCAACTTTCCTCTTTCTTATGGAGTTTTATTGAGTTAGCTGGCGCCCGGTTATTTTGTTGTAGTTAATTATGAGACACACACCTAAGTAACGAAGCCACTAGATCAGGGGTTCTTAACTTTTTTGTAGTCATGGACCCCTTTCAAAATTTTAAAAAGCCCACGGACCCCTTCTGAAGAGATAAAAAACAAGATTTTACTTTTACTAGGTTTTATTGTTTGCGAACTTTACATAATATAGTCACATAGTTAGTGTGACAATTGCTGCAGCTTACGCCGGATTATAACATCAAATTGAGGAGCCGTTTTGGATGTCACTACACCCCCGGTTAAAAACCCCTGCACTAGATTTTAAGCTGTTGGCACTAGGTTAAAGGCTTATCGCCGACTTTTTCTTTTTTTCAAAAAAATAATGCAGTTTATTTAAAAACAGCTTAAAATTTAAATTAAAGAAGTAATATTTCAATGTTCACAAATTATAAAATAATATAATGTTAATTTTGGAAAACTGTTAAAGTAAAGAATACTCTAACCTTAATGTAATAAATTAATATTATACAGTATGTTTACAGTGCAAATTTAAATCTCTAGAGAGCAATTTTTTAAACTATTCATCATCGTCCAATATATTTTTCCCCTATCGCAGAATGCTTTCATGATTGCATTATGAAACCAATGAAATACTCATAAACAAATTTAAAAGCGATTTTACTCCAAAATGGTCAAAAATAAAATTCCTTTATATTGCTGTTTCTTTTTAGATGGATTGTTTATATTAGACATTATTGGACTACTTATAAAAGAAAAACGTTGGCAACATGGGAAATAATTAAATATTTACTTCAAATTCATAGTATTTTTTAATACGTAATTTTTTGATTAGGCAACACGTTTATCAGTAAAATTAAGTCTTATCGGTAACAATTTCTTCATGAAAGTGCTTTTTAAAATTCCACTGCTGATTGCTCAAAAACCAGCCGTGATAGAGGAGAAAATATATGGGGCGATATAAAATTGCTTCTACAGAGATATTGTATTAATAAAAAAACACCCTGTATTTTAAGAAATGATTTTTGTCGAGTACTTGCTAGGATCTAATAAATTTTGGAATTTAACATTAATGTAATGATCCAAATCTACATTTAAATTTATCCTAAGTTTTGAAATATTAATATACAGTATCGCTGAATATCATACAATTGATTTTTATTTCATATAAATCTGGATAAACCTTAATCCGACAAATATTGCACCCACGTGCCTCATAATGGAGCATTTTAGCAACCGAAGTACAGTAACTGGATTGTTTAAGTCGTATAATTTAATATTTGTTAAAAACAGACTTAAAAGAATAGCAAACTGTTACCATTAGCAGCTCAATTGCATTTTGAATATTACATAAAAGTGATTATTAAATTATGAAGATAAGGTACTAAACATTTTCAAGATTTCGTCAGTTTTTATAAAAATAATTTAAAACTATGGCTCATAAAGTACTTTCTTGGTTTTATGTAAATTAAAGTGATACTTGTCAAGTAGCAGCAATAAATTCTAATTTTGATACTACTTGAGAATACGAAAAATATAAATTTATAATAGTAAAGTCCTGAAACGTAAAGAGAAAGGCTGTCAAACTTTAATTGATATAGTTCAAATAGAAACTATCGTGCCAAAATATAATAAAAATGTGTTAAATGAGAAATAAGAGAAAAAATCATGCTAATGTAAAAATTGGAGTGAATAAAAATTAAAATATGTCAATAAAATAATCTTCAACGTGCAGCAATATGCAAATTATTTATTAACTGTCCACCTTCACAATTGATTATTAAGTTGACAATTTTAATTTTTTTTAAATTAGCTAAAAAGATGATTTAAAAATATGTACATCAAAATGTGAAAAAATTGCAATGATTAAACATTCCTTCATAACTAACTACGTTTAGCACTTGAGAAGTTTAAGATAACAGATTTTTAAATTGAGAAAAATGAAAATTTGAAAACATGCGCAGTGCGCATACCGTTCACCCGAGCTTCTATATATCGATTGTTTCTTTTGCTACATCCTGGGTTCTTTCCGTCTCCAAATCCGCGCTTCTATGAACTGTGTTCTATAAAAATGTCGTTATATTAAATCGTATATATAAAATATATAGATATAGATTATTAATTAGCTACAATAAAATAAAATATCAAAGCTCTACATTAATAGTGCAAATAAATATTTTGTATTTTTTCTTAGCTTAAAAAAATCTTTCTGTAAATATTTTCACTTTGAGTTTCAATTCACAAAATTATAATTATATTCTTTAACCCAGAAAAATCTTCCCCGGATTATTATGGTTGTAATTAAACATCAGATCGTGGTTGAAAGGATTGCGAGAGATTTAATCATCTTGACATTCACATTCAGCATAGTCGTGTACGTTTTAATAAATTTAGATATTTAAATTAACCTCAGAATAAAACTAAAAGTCGATAAAATTATTCGCTACATACTTTAAAAACAATCAATTTAACTCTTGTCGTTTTGCGTGTTTACTTTTCGACAAGTTGTATCATCGTTAGACATAATAATCTTGACAATTTTTTCAACACCTTTCGATAATAATAATTTACCCGCCCTCCTACATAATTAAATACTTCTAATCAAATTTTTTAATTACATGCGATTTGAAACAGTCAGTTTAATAATGTCGTTACGTTGTCTGCATAGTATTTTCCGTAGTATATTTAACCATTTCCACATTTCACCTTCGAAAATTGTTATTGTAGTACTCCATGTTCAAAGCTTTTATTTAGGTATTCTCAGTTTAATTTTTAAAATTGAAGATCAATATCAGTGCCTGAAGTACTATTTTATTCTCTTTATTTAGTTACATAAATTGAATAAAACGTTCTTATTACTTTTTGATATTACATTCACATTACATTATGTGTATGTTCATCCAATTGGATGACAAAACTTACTGTTTTACAGAGCATTTTATTACAATAAACTTACTTGTAGTTAAATATTTTTAAAGTTATGCATTCAAACATAGAAATGGGTAATTATAATGAAATAAACGCGAGAATGAAATAACTTTTTTTGCTAGCATAAAAAGATTCGCCTAACTAACGAACTACCAAATTAAAAATGTCATCTAGTGTTATGACATTTTTCTTGCACATTGTTTCAAAAAAAAGGGTAAATTAATCTAATTTTAATTTGACCGACTACATATACATATTAAAACGATTTTAAATGCTATTATAAAAAGCGGATCTTTCAAAGAAGAACGAGCAAGTAATGAAACATTATACAAGTTCAACAAAATAGAAAAGCATCCCTAATAGCGCCTATAACGTGGTTTCAGAGAAAAGCCGCTGGGGAAAGTTAAATTAATTAAAATTAAACAAGAAAAAACAAACTTCAGCAACATACTTCTATTTGTAATTAGAAAAATTTAGTAAGTTACGTACTAATTTTTAACTGGAATTATATTCTACGACTTGCTTTTAATTTTTAAGGTACAGCTTTTTATTAGTAACGTATAAAACAATAAATTTCAATTTAGTAAAACTCTCAAAACAATCCCAATAAAAAGTTAAATTAATTTTCAGATTTTTGTTTAAAAGTTGGAGTAGTATCTTCTTTTCAAATGTATCCTTCATTACAGATCAGTAGGCTAAGTTTTATGCTCCCTAACTAACTTCCTGACTCGACAGGAAGTTCTGGAGTTCTTTTAGAACAACTTGGCTTATTTCTATAACAAAATAACGTAGTTTATTTCAGTTACCGCACTTGTTTGATTTAAATCGTCTATACTTATAAAAATTCTTAATACCCCTGACGTTTTGGACTTCATTTAAGTCGGTATAAGCATTTTAAAATAATTATAATAAAACAGTATTTTTCATACAAAGAAAGTTTTACTTTCCTAGATTTGGAACTATGAACTCGTCCATTCACTAACAATCGAATATAATATGGTTGTTATCTAGGGAAAAACTCATTAGCATTAGAAACATAACTTTTGGAAGCACATATTTACAATTCTGATTCTGATAATACGTGTAGATAGAACTATCTAAAGATAGCCATCAACAAAACTCGCTATTCTACCTTTTCTATTAAAATTAGGTTTCCCTCTATTGAACAGGGAAAGGTCACGTTTGCAATTTAATCATTTCTTTTGTTAATTATCCCAAAAACATTTTAGATTTTATAGGTAGTGCGAGTACGTATTTCAAAAATAAGTATAGTACCAATATAAGAAAATAAATTTCAAAATACATAATTTTTTCAGGTAAACGACAAAAAATAAACGTTGTGATCGACACAAGGTGTTTATAGGATAAAATGTTTCAATACAAAAATAAATAACAGTGCCAAATATACATCAATAACGCAACAATATATTACAACATCAATAAGAAAGCCATAAAACAGATGCGTACGTTGAAAAGCAACAATAAAATTTTAACTTCACAACCTACTCTACTGACTTGAATACTGCTGCTGAAAGCTGTAAATTAAATAGCAAGTGTACTGGAAAACGTTTGAAATAAACAGAAATTTTACAACATTTTAAAGTTAATAATGCAGCATGCAAGTTGATAAAATTTCACGTTATCTGCACTTCAAAATACATTTATTTCTGCCGTACACAATAACAGATTTCGTACCTCCATCCATACTGCTCCGCAGATCTAGCCTTTGTGATAAGTAAAGTTTTCTCTCCGTCTCTGTATAACAAAAAGTTTAGTTAGTAAAAGAAATAAAAGAACAATAAGTCACATTACCAAGCAATATTAGTTCGATAGATATCATTACAGTGCTTCAGAAGTAAACGCTAAGATTTGAAACAAGAAGTTGAGATAATATAGAACAGTGAATCAGAAAGTGATAAATAACTTGTTTAGTGTAGAATCAAGCAAAAATATGCATACATTAGTTAAATTAGTTTATTTTAATGTGGTTTGTCCACCTTTTCTAAAGCGATAGTTTGAAGAAATTTTCACTACAGAATTTTAAAATTTTAGAGAGAAAATAACATCTTACTTGCCTTTTTTCATTATAACATTCTTCCGAGTAATAGCAGATTACCACTATTCTGCTTATAGTTTAAAATTCAATGAAACTTTAAAAAGTTACCTAATTAGTGCTCTAACATAGATTACTCCAGCTATTTATTAAATAATTTAAGGTTTTTTTTTAGATCTATTATAGTCATTACGCTCATTTAAAAGGCCACTGAGGAATTCAAGTCCACGACTACTTATTCGTAGTCGTTTATCTTTTCTGTGGAAAAGATTAGTATTATTGTGATAATACTAATCTGCTAGTACTCAATATATTATTGGTGTTGCTTTTACATTTGTATTTATTAACCTTCCAGTAGTCACATGCATATGATTGGACAGATCATGACTTTCTTATGTCACTTTTGGGTGTATTGAAAGCTTCCTTACATATTCTTTTTTTAATTTTATCATTGTGCACTCGAGAAATAATCTGAGTTTTTAATTTTATTTGTCCGTTTTTTTTCGAAAATATAAATATACAAATCTAAAGTAGCTCATAGTCATCATAAATAATATAATATAATGGATCAAAATATTGTGGAATGTATGACAATCATATTAACCAATGATAGAGCAGTATTTCATATTTTACAATAATATTGAACAATATATTGATCAGTACCTACTATATTGTCGGAACTATTTATTACAATCGCATTATACTGTTACGATTTTAAACAGCGTTTATTAGTAGTATTAAGTTTATTAGGGTGAGTACTTAGACATAAAAGTGATGTAGGAGGTAAGCAATAAAGTTTATATAATAGTAATAGTTTAATACCAATAATATAATATTATCTATGTATTATAATATAAAATTAATATTATTTATTACATAGACCTAATAGAAAATTAACAGCTTTAATTAAAATTACAACTTTCATTATTTATTATTTATACTAAAATAATAATAATATTTAAATAAATAGAGATAAACTCTCATCGGAAGGCAATGGCAAACCCCAAAATATGCCAGAAAAACTGTTCTCGAAATTAAGTATATTGCACTTATGTATACTGAACGTATATACATCACAGACATAGACTGGAATGGGGTGATACAACGTTTCTACGGAGAGATAAATAACTAAAAGGAGTGAATAATTAATAATATAATAATTTTAAAATGAATGGTGGGACACCTTGGACAAACTAATTTGTTTGTCTTGGCTTGGACTCATCAATATTGTGCCAGTCAAACAACATTTTTATATAAAAATTATCCATATACAGCTAAAATTATGTGCTAGTATATAGGAAATGTCTTTATTTGGATAAAATTAAGTATACAATCCAAAAATCTAGTATCTAGAGTTATTGAAAATTGATTTATCTGCATATAGCCGCTACATGCTTTTTGGTTAAACAATTAATAGTGATATAATTTATAGTAATATAATAATTTACACTATGATTATTATAAAGCTTTACATTCGTTATGAATATAGATATCCTTGTTCCAAGATTTTCAAATCTGTTTAAAGGGGAGGATTAGACCCCATTATGTGCATTACATTTGTTTTCTTGGTTGTTCGATTTCATTGCAACGTGTGGATGTTCACTAGAAGGCCGAGCTAAGAAACTCTATTAAGTTCGCGATTTGAAGTTAGAATTTCCGCTCTATAATTCAACTAGCAGTCACATCACTCCACTTATATGGAGTGTTGACACCAAATAGCTATTTTAAAAAATAAAAGTCTGTAAAACTCGTCAAGCAAAAATAATATTATATAGTAATAACATCGTATGCAACTAAAAGCATTTTTAGTATCGCGAGTTTCAAAGTTTTCCGATTACATATTTTTCAATTTACATCTAAAATTCATATTTTAGCATTTAGTTAAATTTTTGTTAAAATTATAATTTTCCAAAACATCCAATTACTGAAAAATCCGTATTTAACAACTCGATAACATTTGAAAAGTTTTCATATCTTTTGAAATTATTAATTAAAAGTTAGTTGAATGCTGTGTATTTATGACTTGATTAACTGCCGTTTCAAGAAAAATGCCAACACTTAATTTTAAGAATTTTTAATTTTGTTATTATTAGGTACCTATTATTATTATATTTATAATTTTTTATTTATAAAATTCTAAAGACCAATTTTGTTAATATTATTTTGTTTTATTTCACTTTTGAATTATAATCTGCAATTGTAAATTTGCAACGATAAAATGGCACCATAACTTGACATCAAATTAATAAGATGGAGTGTTATCACTTATCAGGCAATAAACTTCAGTAACTTCGCAACCTTATAAAATGAAATTGGAAGTAAAACGATAAAATACTATAGGTACTACATACTTCATAACTAGATTTCGTAAACTTTGGATTATAGTGTTTTAATTTTTGTAGGTCAGTAATATTTAAATTAACAAGCAAAACAGAGATCCGATCTTAAAAAAGTGACAAAGAATTTAATATAGCAGATGAATATTATAACCTAGACCTTTATAGTCTTAATTTAGAAAACATTAAATGCATAATGGTGCTTTTGTGGTTTCATCAGTGACAATGACTTGACATTCATCTAACAAGAGGAGTGCCAATATTTGCACTCTCCGATTTGCATCCCATTTTTAACATACTGCGATGATCTCGCTGTAAAATCTCGCATTGTTTTCCTGGCCAGCTCACAACTACGGTAAACCTTATAAGAAATTCTTTCTAGGGGTCGTGGTTCAAAATGCTATTTAAAATTGTGGCAAAACTTTTCAAGAAAAACCAATAAAATTTTTTATAAAACAATAAATTTAATTACTCTAATAAACTTTAATAAAAATGGAGATAATCCCATTACAATAAAATTCTACTCACTGACAAATTCTTGAGTATTCAATTTTCTCCAAATTGGCTGAGTTAAGGGATTTTTAATTTTTACCTGATGCACCTAGTATAACTAATTATGACCAAACGATATATTAAAAATGGTGCAAATTAGTAAAAGCTAATGTTGGCTGGCCCCTTGTTAGTTGTTTAAAAAAAATTTAGACTTAAAATAATACAAATTATTCAAAAATTCAGTATCAAATAACGTAATATTAAATTTTTTTATCATCTTTTGAGTTAATTTAAAATAATAAAATATTAGGTACCAGCGAATTATAATGATGAAATTCTTAGTAAATTGTCTTAAGCAATGTTCACAGTGAAGTGGCTTGCTTTGCTTGCCTTGCTTTGATACAAAGCTGGCAATCGCCAATCAAAATGAACGATTTTTAAATCATAAAAAGGATAGAAAAAAATACTTTCACCTAATTGGCTTTCTACGGAAGCAAGGCAAAATTTCACTTCATTATTCTAAGTTTTTAAATTTTTTTTTTAATTTAGCTCCAATCAGTAGCATTGCCCTAAAGGGTAATTATAATTAATCTTATTTTTATTTCATTTAATTATAATTACAATCCTTATAAGTAAGGATTGTGTAGAAACATTTTAGTTTCCTAAATAAATTGCTGCCTCAATTGGGTGATTTTTATTTGCCCCATCTCTCAAAATATTTCTAGTCCTACTTTGACAAAAACGGGTAATTAAATGTGTTAAAACATTTCTTTTGATTAAAATTTCTACGAATATTTTCCAAGTTAAGGTTAAAATTCAAACATTTTAACGTTTAATTAAGTTTATGTTAAAATCGAGAATGGAAAAGCTTCAAAGATTACCACGTATTTTGAATTCTTTATTAAAACGATTGTCGATATTTTAATGTTCTCGAAATAAAACATTTTAAATCTTTGTACATTTTTATATACTATACATATAAAACGCCGTTTTAATTAGCTCAGACGAGTAAACTGAAATTGTAAAATTTATTTTACCAATAAATAGGCTCCCTTTAAGTAAAACATTGTTTAATGGTCATAAATCGCTAGAATTGGTAATTTCGCATTGATGTTGATCCAAAAGGAAACAATTAAGTTAAAATTAGAAGAAGGGTGAATGTTTTATTTTCATTATGAAAAATTTAATTTTCAAATGTTATCTGTATACTTTCAACATAAAAATAATGTGTACTAACTTTTATTGCCGTACAATTTGAAGAACGTTATCAATTCTTGTGTGCAAAAATTCTGCTAAATTTCAGAAAAGAAGATTTAGTAGTTGTCAAATTACGAAAGTCGATAAGACTAACTTGCGACAAAAGTAATAAAGAAATATGGGAAAAAATTTCTTTTTACAAGTAATTATAGCATGCCATCTTTCTTTTGTGGTGTAGATAACTATTAACAGTTATATTTTATAAATCTGGGGCAGAACCTTCGATGTATAAATGTTATACTATGTAATAATTGCTAGGATCGTTTGTCATCTTTAACAATTCCTTACACAACAACCTCTTCTTGAAAGTGACAGCTTTTATCGAAGTCTCAAGTATGAACATTTAGTTACTTTTTAGGTAAGTGTATAATAAGAAAATGTTCGATAAATGGTTTTAGAAGTAGTTCTCATTAACCCAATAATAAATTTATAAATTGGGCGAATTTCATGAGGTTCAGAAAGAAATAACTACAAAAAACGTACGATACATCTTCTAGGTGTTAAAAACTTTAGGCACATAAAGGATAATTTTAAATTTCATAAATTAACCATGTAAAAAGCACATCTGAGGGTCTGAGTTATCCCTTTTAACTTAATTGCTTTTTCATTTTTAAAGGAAATCCTACCCATAATATAGGTAGGTAAGTAAAAAAACGGAAAACTGTAGTCTTAATTAAAAATATTCGTTTTCCGTTATTTTATAGGAAGATGTGCGATAGTAGCATCCCCCAACTTCATTAAATTTTGCTAGTCATCAAGACTCCTCCAGAACGTAATGACTTCCAATTCAACTTCTTGTTATATTATATATTAAGAATAATTGAAGTAAAAATTCCGCTTGGCGAATTTTTAAGTAACTGTAAATATTAAGACGATTAGGCATCGAGAAGAAAATATTTTCTATGGGTTACTCGTAGAGCGAGGTTAGAGTAATTTTTTTAATCTCCTTCAAAACGATTCAAGACTTGTTTTAATGTATTAATATATTACGTTTCGAAAAAAGAAATTTAATATAAAAGTTCAAGTGCTCAAAGAAGTGGTTTAGAAAATTTAAGAAATACTTCGATACGTCTGAACTTCTTCATAAATTTTCTGTAAAACTTGAAAAGATAATGACACTTTCAAAGTAATCTTTATAGAAAATCATCTAAACAAGCTTAGTACTTGATAAGTTATCGAACTTATGAAACCTATTCGTCAGCTTTTCTTCTAGAAAATAGAGATCACGTAGCGGCATTTTTATCTTGAAAGAAATCAGTTATACGCAAAAAATTTAAATTCATTAAACTTTATAATAAGTTCAAAACTTCCTTTGTCTGCTTTCTTCTAAATTTGTTCAAGTAAACGTAACAAATTTTTGTTTGCCATTTAAATAAAAAAAATTTTTAATTACTTATCTAATTTAAAGAAACTAACTTTTTTTCAGTTTTAATTATATTTCATTTAGTAGGTTAAACGCAAAAATTAAAGATCTCGCCTTCAGAATCTTAACACAGATAATATTTTTAAATAATCTTTTTTTTTGGAGTTGCTATGCTTTCACATAACATACTAAAAAAACTAATTTGTAACAATTTTTATAAAAATTTATACATAAGAACTGGAAATCTACCACATTTCCAATATGCATCGATTCTCAGAGCAGCACATCACTGTCAGATCTCAACAAAATCAAAAAATAAACATGCAAAATAAAAGCTAAACAAAGTGCACGCACCTACAGACATTTTTAAAAATTAATTTCTCACTTGTCAAGTTTATCTTTATAGGTAATAAGGTTGCGAATGTTATGCCAAAATTGATTTAAAAACATATTAAATATTATTTTAATCAACTAGTCAAAAATACATAATAAAAATTAATATACAGTTTAATTTTAATTGTTATTTTAAAAACTTGATAAAACTATAATAGACGAGTTTGAGATTTAGAGTAAATAAATTTTAATCTTAACCCTCTACTGACACAAAGTTTTTCCAAGCTTCTACTTATGATTTTTTACAGTATTCCCAAGCTTCGAATATTTTATTTCGTTCTTAACTAAACCAACAGTTGCCTTAAAATTTCAACTTTTATAGAAAAAACTGTATTGACTATATTCAGATTCTGTGGGCAATTGCAAATCAAATCAAGTATCTGCATAAGCAGTTTCAAGTATTACAAAACAAAATTCCCAAAACTGACAACACAATGTTTTGTAGAAATTTTCAAACACGTGATAGTAATTTTAACGGAACATTGATTGCCATCAATAATGTCAGCAGGAGAAACCTCGAGCTACAAATTATTCAATGCATATTTTGTACGATTGGAGCAGTTTAGTTTATCATACTACAGTATAAAACAACACATGCAAAATTGAGATAAGTAATATTATAAGTCTAAAGACTGCAAGACTGCATGTCCAATCCGGGACAGTCGCATATAATCTAGGACAGCAGGTCTCACTTGTGAAATTATTGAAATTTTTGCACACAAATTGCTGTGAAAATACAACTCACATAAAGTATCAAGCATAGAAAATTGAATAGTTTATTGGAAAGGGTTAAAAGTAAAAAAAATAAAAAGCAATGTAATTTGTTCTGGGTAAGAGTAACATGTCATTTATTCAAAAGAGTATAAACAAATCTTTTCAAATGGAGTGAATATTCGCTTGGAGTTTTAAAAGCATAAGAAAATCCGATGTGGTAAGTCGACAGACAGTATCAGATTATTATGTAACTTAGAATAGATCGAGATTTTAAAAAAATTTATAAAGCAAAACATCATTCTTATAAAATGAAGTTAGTGCAGGAGCTAACGGATAACTTTTTATTCCTTTGATAAGCTATTTTCTCTCTCAATATCTCTTATATCCAATATCCTCGTTAAAATAATCAATAATAGTAATTTTAGCGTCCATAACCTTTGATGAAATGCTGACTAGATATTTTCAATGTCTATATTAATTCAATTATTTCCGTTTTTTCAGTTGTACTACTAATAATGAAACAAATTTCGATATACCCAATAATTATATTTAGTACTATCAGGTTATAGCAGTCCACCTTACATTGACAAATTTCTGAAAGCAGATTGATTGGATATTGAAAATATATACATTGCCATTCCGTTCGGCTAAACCCAATAAGTCCAAATCATTAAAATCAATAATAAGTAGTGGTGGCCACCTAATAGCCAGTTTCAGCAACGATAATTAAAATTTAATTACTGATTAACTACATAATATATCAAACTGATAGAGAGCATTTGTTAGCGCTTATAAAGTTTTCTATTTTTTCATAATATTAAATCAGTGATTAAAAATATTAATTATTATCGTTTGAAACCTGAAGTAAGTTGATTGGAACTTATTTGGATGAGGTGTAGGTAAGGAACTTACAATTGTAAAAAAACCAATTCATTATGACATCATAAATTACAAAAAATCAAGAAATGCGGCAATAAAATTTACTAAAAATTTCTTTATGTGAATTTTGTTCAAAACTTTATGTTATTTACATAGAAGATACTTCGACTCACGATCACGGACTTTTGAAGTGAATAATTTAGTTTCAAACATTTTTAAAGCAAAAATATGTTTAATTTGAATCGTTTTAGAATACACAAAGCTCAACATAATACTCAATAATAATAATCATAAACTTCTGAAATATCGTTACAGAAACATATCTTTTCATTGAGGTTTAGTGTTCCTAATGACGTTTGAAATTATATTTACAGGTTGAGATTTTCTTTTATATTTTCTTACACCAATATCCATTTGAAAAGACTAATTCTATGATAAATATAGATAAAGATCGAAACCGCAGTCATCCATATTAAGGTCAATTTGAACTTATATTTGGCTACTGTTTTTACATTTTATTTAAAATTTGAGGACTCCCCAATGATTTTTGTGATGAGTTTGTTGCAAAAAATATTAGCTTTGGTCAGAATCTAACTGATTCTAATTATGATTTAGCAGGTAGAAGTTAAATCATATACTGCCCTTTTTATGTAAAATATAATTTTAATGGGATTTGTAGAAAATGGAAAGTATTTTAGAATTTTGATGATATTAAGTAAATGTAGATTATTTTTTCAAAATATTTTCTCCAAGAACCGAGAGGTATGGAATATCTCTATCTATAATAATAATAATAATAATAATTTAACTTTACATTAAAATTTCTTTTTTTAACCACAATAATAATATTTCTGGTTAAATGGACGTTTTAATACAACAATAATGAGAAGAAGCGCAAGTAGAAGTGTTGGCGCAAATATTCCGACGCGCGTTAGAAATCGGAATAGTGAGCAAGTGTTAGAAGGTTCCACTTTGCCATTATCACTAGAACCCTCAATGCAAAGAACCGCGAATTACAATCAAACTAATACAACCAGCTTGTCCTCTAGATCATTGGTCCACAATGAGAGGACCGCTGCGCGAATTCGTCGTCGCATTAAGTGGACTAAAGAAATTAATATAGAAGTAATGCGAACGTTCTTTCAAGTAAATATCTGCAACGAAACTCCGTTACCAAGATGGAGAAAAAAATTCCACAGAAAAATTTCCCCATTTAAATCTGTCAGAGCAAAATGTTGTAGATAGGAAAAATGTGATATTAAAAAAACAGTATTTAAGCAAAACAGAAATAAGCGACATTTGTAGACAAGTTGGAAATGATATCTATCAGGAAGAGCATTTGGAGGAAGAAGAATTAGAAATCCATATTGTAAGTAAAAGTGAGGTAGTTATTCCAAACGAAAATTTAGACAGACATGAAATAATTGCAGACGAAATTTATGACCATATAAAGGCAGATTTTTTATCAAAAATTGAACTATTCTATGACACAAATCCTCTAACCAGGCCAAAAATTCCCAATTTAAATTTTTCCAGTTATTAAAAAATTTAAGGTATTTTCGATATTTTGGACAAAATAGTTTGTTTTTAGAAAGTCATACGTCAATTTATCATATACACTTGTCATTATATTGTGCTGCAGTTATAATTATAGAGAAAAATGGTCAAGCATTAATAACTGATAGCATTCCTACCAAAAAAGAAGCAAAAGAACCTGTTTGGAAAATTCGCCTTAAGAACAAAATTAACAATTTAAGAAAAGATATTGGAATTATTACAGAGTTTAAAAATAATTCTAATAATGTTGGACCTAAAAAAATCAACCAAATTTTCGTAAAATATAAATTAGACAGACAAGACATAAGTTTCGAAACTAAATTAAATGACAATTTAGATTATTTAAAACAAAAATTAAAAGTAAGTGCACACAGGCTAAAGCGTTATACTACTTGTACCCAAAGGAAATTTGAAAACAAACTATACTTAGAAAATTCAAATAAATTTTTTAAATATTTAGAACCTACTCCTAAAATTCAAAATTTTCCGCAGCAAGATACTATGCTAAACTTTTGGTCAAACCTTTAGAGTAAAAATAGTAAATATAATAATAAAGCATCTTGGCTCGAAAAACTGAAGGATGATTCAAGCGCGTTAGAATGGCATGAAAATCACCTTATAACATTAGAAGAAATCACTAATGCCATAAAATATTCTTCTAATTGGAAATCACCGGGATTAGATGGCATTCAAAATTTTTGGTTAAAAAGATTTAAATCGGTCCATTTACCTTTACTTTTTTGGTATAACGAAGCCTTGAATGATCCTTCAGTTATTCCAGAATTCTTGTGCACAGGCGTTACATATATGCTCTACAAAAACGGAAACCCTTTAGAACCACAAAATTATAGACCCATTACTTGCTTACCGACTATTTACAAAATCTTTACATCTATTTTGGCCTCTAAAATTGAAAACCATTGTAAGACAAATAACGTTATGTGTATGGAACAAAAAGGTTGTGTTAAGGGTTCTCAAGGATGTCGGGAATTGCTTATCGTGGACACAGTAATAACAAAACTTGCAAAAGACAACAAAAGAAATCTGCATATGTGCTATATCGATTATAAAAAAGCTTATGATTCGGTTCCTCACGATTGGCTTTTAGATATATTAATGATTTACAAAATTAATCCAAAAATCATAAGTTTACTATCTTCAATGATGTCGAAATGGAACACACTTATCTTAAATAATAGAACCAGACTGGAATCGATTAAAATCAATTGTGGAATTTTTCAAGGAGATTCATTGAGTGCACTTTGGTTTTGTTTGGCTATGAATCCACTTTCGACATTACTGAATTATTCGACATCAGGATTTAAGCTCAATTTTCGCAATAATTGTACCACAACGCATTTGCTTTACATGGATGACTTAAAATTATACTCCAGAACAGAATATCAGATTCAAAATTTAATCGAAAGTACAAAATTATTCAGTCGCGATATTTGCATGGAATTTGGTTTCGAAAAATGTGCAAAAATCAACATAACTTCGAGTATCCCAAGCGCAAATACAAACATTTTAAATAAAATTTCTCAACTGCTACCAAATAAATTTTATAAATATTTAGGAATGCAGCAAAATTTTGTTTTAAATCATACACTCCTTAAAAACGAATTTAAACAAAAATATATTAAAAAACTAAAAATTTTACTCAAGTCAAAATTAAACTCTCGAAATATGATATCAGCTATAAATTCGTGGGCGGTTCCAGTCTTATCGTATTCTTTTGGAGTTTTAAAGTGGTCGAATACAGACCTTAATGCCTTGGACACTTTAACTAGAAAGATGTTATACAAATATAGATATTTACATCCAAAATCAGCAGTCGAAAGGCTGTACATCAAAAGAAAGAAAGGAGGACGAGGTCTTATAAATTTATTTAATTTGTGCAAATCTTTAACTAAATTATTACGTGACTATTTTTACTCTTTGAACACTCCTTTAATTCAGCAAATCATTAGTTGTGATAAACATTTTAGCGGTCTAAATTTAAGAAACATAAATTTTAATTGTGAACTAAAAAGTGATTTGGATGTAAATTGGAAAAATAAAGTTCTGCATGGCAAACATCCGACAATTTTAGACTCCAATGGAATTGATAAAGAGATGTCAGTAGAATGGCTTAAAAGAGGATTGTTACATTTAGAAACCGAAAGATTCATGTGTGCTATTCAAGATGGAGTTATTGCAACAAACAATTACAAAAAGCACATCATGAATCTGGAGGTTGCAGATCATTGCCGTAAATGTAACGTCCTCAACGAAACAATAGAGCACATAATAGCCGGTTGCTCGTATCTGGCTCCTACTGACTACCTCCGAAGACATAACCAAGTTTGTAAAATATTACATCAGCAAATTGCAAAGAAAGCTGGTTTGTTAGACAATTTTAAGCCATATTATGGCTATATTCCAGAACCTGTTCTTGAAGATGAATCTTCTCTTTTATACTGGGATAGGTTAATCTTAACGGATAGGGAAATTAGTCATAATAGACCTGACATTGTTCTAATAAACCAGCGAGACAAATATGCAACCATCATAGATGTTGCTGTGCCTTTGTTCAAAAGTGTGTTGAATACAGAAAAAAAGAAAATCCGTAAGTACGAGGCACTAGCGATGGAAATGATGAGTGTATGGGGTCTAACAAAAATTTCTATAATACCAATAGTAATATCGGCTACTGGTGTAGTATCTTCCAAATTTAAAACCCATCTTTCCCGTTTAGACCTTTCTTTAAAATTATTCCCTGAGATGCAAAAAGCAATAATTTTAGAAACGTGCTACCTTGTTAGAAAATTTTTAAATGCTGTAACATAATAAAATAATTTAACACATAATGTACATTGGTTGGAGCTAAATCCCCCATTCTATATTTATACCACTGTAATTGTGAGATTTCAAATAAAATAATAATAATACTTAAACAACAAAACGACTTTTCAAGAATCAAATGTACATCGTTATCGAGTCGTCTTGTTATTTCCTTACAGATGGAGAAATTTCATAACCCTAGTCCTTCCAATTTTATACCAATTTTTGTACATGACACTCTATAATAACGTGCTATTGCTCCCATTAGCACGCGAAGCTAGCTAGCTATGCCTCCAAGAGTACATCCAATTTGTTATTTAAAACTCGATAGTTTATAGAGAATTTGGTTTGCTTAGTACCTTCATACTTCAAGTAACTTTTAATGGAATGTGATTTCAAGACTTCACTTTACTCTTAATTAGTTGCCAGGTAGTCATTAAACCAGCAAATAAATCTATAATATCTGGTATTTTTTTTTGTATCAATAAGCTGATATTTGTAAGTTGTCTCATATAGAAGTATTCTAAATTAATGTTTTGCATTGCTATAGAATTTTAAACAAGGTAAACAAGCGCAAAAAAAACAAACAATCTAGGTAATTTTAAAACCAAAATTTAAAAAAGCATAACTTTAACCCCCTCCACCAACCCCCACATAAATTTTAAAAATTTTTAAAAACTATTTGGGTACAAATAAAAATAAATTTTGCACAAACAGGCATAAAATATTTAGACTATTTTGAATTTAAAATTCAAATTGAGTGAAGGGACTGGGTACATTGCACCTGTAATGTACTCGTATTATAATATAGTATTTTAAGCACAAATTAGTATTTTGGGAAATTTTTCTATTGCATTTTAAATACTCGACTTGCGAGTATTTTGTATTTTAAATAAAAATGCATTTTGCTCTTTTTGTGCTTTAAAATGAAGCTCTGACTCAACTAGTTGTAAAGCTATGAAGGTGGGGGTGCTTAGCTTGACGTCAAGCTAGCTCATCATTCAAATGGTTGTAACTTTGAAATAATGAAAGTAAAAAATTGTTTTGTATACACAAAATTTACACATAATTTACTCAAAATTCTTAACTATTTTATTTTTCATTTGTAGAAATTAAGGGTGCTAGCTTGACGCAGGTGGGTTGGAATAGAACCTAGGGCCTCTGCCCTAAAATTGAACTCCGGACCTACGGATTGCCATTCCAAGAACAGTTTACCTATGGTTAAACCAACATGTATATTTTTAAAATTTCATAACTCAAAAACTAAGGCTCAATGGACTAAACGCCGAGAAAGTGATAATTTTTTTAGGTCCTAGAATCACCAAAAGAATTGGTATCTCGATTGCCAATATACCCACTGTGGTATTCTAACCCTTGTTAGCATTTGTATCCTTTTGGAGGTAGTACCTACTGGGTTTTCTCAAACAATACTTTAATTGCAGCTGTGTGTGCTGTTATTTCTTTAGCAGTATTTTAACTTGATCACTATCTAACATTCTTATTTGAGGTTTCAAGTAGAATTTATAAGGATTTAATTCACTCCATGTTTGCCACAAATAAGTACTTGGTGGATATCTTCTTTTGATGGTTCTTGCTTTTTTCTTTTGCTTGTTACTTATAGCTTTTCTCTTTGTTTCGCAATACAAATAATCATTTAATTGTCTTTGTTTAGCAGCTCCCATTAAATACAGTTTGCCACGACAATTATTGAAGGAGGATCATGAGAAGAATCACAATATTACATTATTGAAATTTTTGGATTATAATATCAAAAAGAATTATTTGGTTATCATTTGGGACACTTTCATTGGCAACATTTGTATATACATACTATGTATTTGGTTATGCCTTGTGGGCTTAGTTATATTGGTTGCAACACAGATGATTGTAATTGATTGAAATTACAATATTATGTTACGTGTAGCTGTGCTGATTACATCGTCAAAGAATTTTGCCCATAATATATTCCCGCCCTGTTAATTGGTGTCAGTATTATTAATAGTAGGTACCTATTATAAAATTTCCAGATTTGATAAATATAATTTTGAGATTAAAAACATTTGTTCTCAGTCACGCATATGCGGAAAAATAGGATATTGCTGCAATATTTAAAATTACAAAAAATGTGTTTGTTATAAAGTATTTTGGGTTACTTTTCTTACAAAATTTACTAACTTTACGCAACTATTCAATAAATTACAATGATATTTTGTATATAAATTAGTCTTGTGAATCCTCACAACTTTTCTAATAACAACATCTGAATTATAATAAGAAATCTTTAATATTTTCTCTAATTTTAGACACTTCGTGTATTGGCCACTTTTCAGATTTAACTTTTAGACTTGAAAATTAGTAGGATTCAGACGGTCTAGACACAGTGACTTTTACTATTTAAAATTCAGATTTTTAAAAGGTGCTCGTCTTTCGGGCTCTTTGAATCTGCAACTCGGTTTCTCTCATTACATAAGCACAAATACCAAAAAAATACAAGTACCTAAACACTTAAAATAAATCTTTATTGTCACTTTAAATAATTACTTTTAATTTTAAAAAATTTTAAATCAATTTTTGTCAAAAACATTTGTATTCAATTTGATAGCACTTCGATGAGCAGACCCTACTTTACCTGGATAGCAACTCTATTCAGATAAATTTAAATAGTTCAGAAGTGTAAATAATAGAATCGATAGATAATTTTGGAAAGTTTTCAAGTTATAATTTCATCTATTTATTAACTTAATTAGGTTACCCTAACTCGAAATTGTCAGATTCGTTTATTAGTGTGTTACTTTTGCTAAAACTCAATCAAAACTAGTTATTAGTTTTAACCAGGTCTGAGTTATAATTTTAGGATATAGATTATTTCGATTCTTACGTTATTTTAGTTTGTAAAGTGACTTATCTTTTGTACGTCTGATTTCTTATTTTAAAGCTCAAATACATTATAAAAATTCACCTCTTGTAAGTTAACCATCAATCAAAATGTCAATACACTACTTCCATTTAAGTTAGCACCCACGTATAATGTTATAATAAATGAACCAATAGAGAATTTTTAGATAAACGTTATTACAATGTTTAAGGACCATTTATTAGATATTGCTATGTTATTAATTATCTTCACAAGCATTGTGAGTTAAGAAAATTATATTACACCTTAGTAAACTGTTAGAATTATTTCACACATGGTATTCCATTTTGAACGCTTGAATGACCAAATGCTTATAGTTTTCATGTTTCCGACGCATTAGCAAACTCAAAAGCATCCATTTTTTATATTTTACTCATTCTACAACCTTCTACTTAGATGATACACCCTTACACTTGAAGATAAGTTAAATAGTTAATCATAAATTCTTTGTAGTATTTTATACTGTAATGATGAAGTTTTAAATGAAGCGGTTATTATAAATAATAAATAGTAGTATATGATACCGGTTTTAGCTAGATCAAAAAGAGGTTGTGGGTCCAACGGTGGTAATTTCGTTATTTTAGAGTCATTTTCATGTTGAAAAAGAAAGACGATTAATGTAAAATCCGCTAAGTAAATAAATTAGTATAATAATGTAAAAAATCAGATATTGTTAATTGTGCCTAATCGAGTCCATTAATCGGGTTAATTTATATGTATTGGGGATGACGACACTACTTACTTATTAGCAAAATACGAATCTTTAAAGCAATAAAAAGTGCTTAGGAAATAGTAATTTTATTATGGCTTGTGTTGGGAAACTTGAAAGTTAATTGCAATATTACAACGTCCAGAAGACTTAAATATTCTACAATTATTTATTCATAAATTTATATATTTGTTGACGTCATGACTATGTATGGAAATTCTTTTGAAATCTTGTTGAAAATGTATAGGTATGTTTAGAAAATCATAAAACTGCTATCTCGAAGTGCCTACTCTACATCCGACAAAACTTTAGTACACCAGCCATGACGTTAAAAAAGTATTCATTTAAGAATTGAAAATTGCAGATATAAGTTTTCATTGATTATAGTAAATACATAAAAACTTAATAAATAAACAAAATTTGTTCAAAAAGAAAATATGTTGTCTGATGAGATACTTAATTTAAAAGGTAATAAGCAATACAAAATTTAACTAAAAATTATAGAGTGGTGACGTTGAGGCTTTCAATTCTTAAAAAAATCTCTACATTTTAGTAATTATTTACCAACCGGAATAAAAAAGAATTACCTTTGCATACACACAATGTTGAAAAAGCACATTATGAGATATTTCAAATTAATGGAAATTAAAATGTCTTTTGGTTGAGTTCAGAAGGTACTTTGTGCATTTCGTAGCACGTATACGTAAATACGTGCTTAAACTACCCAAGTTTAAATCAAGTCTTATTGCAATGCAACATTTTTAATTCTAACAAAGCATTTAAATTTATAATAAAAGAATCCTCCAAAGCATGTCAAATGGGTAAAATAAAAATATTAATGGGAACGATGAAAAATAGTTTCATGTTATGCGAAAGATATATAATCCGAAACAATCAAAAATTTAATCAACGACTTTGTGTTCTTTAAGCTTGCAAGTATTCATAGGATCATAATAATTATGGACAGGCACCGCTGCATTTTATATCTCGGTTTTACATTTATAGACTAATATTGCCAGAAATTACAGTCATTCTATCTGGTATACGATTTAACCCATTTATCTATTTTATAACAGAAATTGCAAAACGTAAATTTATTAAACCACGCATACTTAAATTAAAAATGCACGTACCTACATATAACATCAGCGTCAAATATTTTTTAGTTGAACATAGTTAGGTACTACATACACCATTTATTGTTAAAAATTTCCCAACATCATTATACTTCCCTTTTACTGACGTGTACATATTTTTATAAACCACACCAGAAATTGCTTTTGCTTAAAGGATCCTTCTAAAAAATTAAAAATTATCCAGCATTTTACGTTTACGACCTTACATTTGGGATGGTAATGTGGTGTAGTGCTTATTGTTTATTGTGTGACCTTTTACTAGAACTTTATCTTTTAAAACATAACTTCAAAATATAGGTCAATCAAATGGAGGCTTTAAAATTTTGTCGGAATTATTATTGTCATATTTCTTTTATTTAAAAATTATGTTTAATTTATAATAAATATCATTAACGCTTTTGTAATTGGGAAATCTACATTAAAACTTTAGTGATTTTGACCTGATTACATTTACCCTTGAATCTTAAAGAGGTAATGTCGATAGAAACACTATCACGTCCGGCAATAACAACGTGTTATCACGTACCAGCCAAATGTGGCCAGTACAATGTTAAGACTTTATGATTATCAACACGGATATTATAATGTAACTTCAATTGCGAAATTTTTAGTTGAAGATTTTAGAAGAATTATATAGAGTAAAAATTAATTTGAAAGGAAGAACAAAAAAGATTAAAGGAGATGAATGATCATTAATTATTTTTAAATTGGAGATTTAAAACAATTTGATTTGTTAAATAATCTACATAATAATTGATTAAATGACAGAAGAAAAACAATTTGAGTATTTTTCGGAATGTTGATTTGATTCGTAAAATCTCGTTTGAAAAGATTCTAGATGATCATTAACTAGGTAGTGTTTCGAAGGTATTAGTCTCATAGAAGGGTAGGTAAATAACATAAAAAGTCGGGTAGTTCTGATTTTTGAACAATTTTTTAGGATTTGTGGTTGCAAAGAAAACTCTACGTTTTCTTTGCTTGTGGATTTTTATTAGAAAAATTAACATCATTATTATAATTCAGTTTATATCAACGTACGAGAATTTCCAATGAAAGTAAATCCAAAGTATTTTTCATCAAAATATAAAAATTTATAAACAGCAATTTGAAAACTTTATAAAGTTAAATAAAATTTTACAACTTACAAAAAGGTAGTAAAAATTTATGTAAGATTACTGCGATATATTATTTTAGATTATAATAATGAAAATGAAATATTTTACAAGCAGGTCGTAGTCCCACTATACAAACTCTGTGCGAATTACAGATTAAGAGATTAACCTTTAAATCGTTAATCGTTTCGGTAAAGTGTTTATGTAAGCAATGACAAATTTAGTTACTTCCAGAGGTTTCCTTCTCTATATACTCAACTGATGAAATCCCTTAGGATCGAAACATGTACATCGTTGTTACGGAAATCCTGGTTGTAACTTTTTAAATTTTGTAACTAATTTGTTAAAAGTGGTAGATAAATAAGTGTTTTTTTTGTATTTCAAAGGGGCAATATAAATTTAAATTAATAATTTTCAGAAATTATAAAATAATATAGGTACTACCGATAAAAACGTATTAATATATCATTATTAATCATTAAGCTTTTTAATTCTAAGTAGAATATTGCTTTCCCTTTCTAGAAATTAGAAATCCGACTGGCGGAGTGGATTAGTCCCCATATTTCATAGTTCAGATAAATCAATATCAATTTTACCACAGCGTGTGGATGCCCACTAGAAGACCAAGCTAAGAAATTCTGTGTAGTCCGCGATTTAAGCCCAGAATTTCCACGCTGTGACATATATATATATTGTCTTGAAACGACTTTTAAAAAAAATATTTATTTTTAACAAATTAAGTCGAAATTGATAATTTTGTTTTTCTTTCATTTTTTATGTTATTTTAGATTTATCAAAGAGACCAATGAAAGTTAATTGTAACTCTTAACACAAACAAAGAAAACTTTATTTTTATTTAAAAATTTTGAATTTGTGAATTATTTAAAAATTTAAAAGTGAGCGCGCGATAAAATTATCCGCACGACGCAAGTTCAGTGCGATATCAAAAATCGACAAAGGGAGGAGAATTTTTGGAAAAATCAATCGACCTAGAGTCGATTGTCGATGACAAATCAAAAATGTAATCGCCGCTCGAACTCGGGACAAACTTTTCAAAAATTCCAAATTATTGACCAAAGAACTCCTGATCAAAAATACGCCAATCCAAACTTTAAAAAGAATTCTGGTCCTCACAAGACCAAGACGATCTCACTTATTAATCACTAGAAATTAACGCCTTTTTCGGCGGCCAAAACTAACTCAACAGAATGTCTTTTTGATAAGAATGTTCATTATTAATTTTGAATAAATTAAGATCTTTATTGTTATTAATTTAGACTTGATTAATTTCATTCTTGTCTTGAACCCACGTACCCTCGGAAAGATTTGCGAATGTTCCCATTTAACGAGCTGCTGGTGAATTAAATTTTTTAAAGCTATCTTGCCGAGATCACTTCAATATATATATTGTCGTGTAACAAAACACAAAATAGAAAACAAGCGATATGAATGATAATTTTTATTTTATGTATTTGCTTTAAAGAACAATTTTATTAAGTTTTAAAAAGGAAAATCTTTTTATTTAGGTTGCGCAGTTTTTTTTTATTTATAGACTTCTGTTATAAAGAAGTCAACATAGCACTTTGGTTTTTTTATACGGCGCTTGTGCATTTCTAAAGTTTGAATAGCCAACGATTCCAATTGGAGGAAATTGTTCAGTTTTCAATTATCATTTTGTTTGTTAAATTTGTAAAAGTTAGGAATTTGAAAGTGTAAGTTAGTAAGAAAGAAAATGGAAAGTGGAAATTTTTGATTTTAAAAGTTGGGCATAAGAGCCTGAAATATAGAGGACTTTTTGGTGAGACGTCAAGTAGGTTGGACGTCCATTTTTGTGTTCCTCTGGTTTAATTTTTTTTGAGTTTTCCTGGATGAAAATTTGGACTGAATTTTGCATTTTTGGACTGCATTGATCTCAAGAGCATCATAACGTGGTGCATTTCCTGTGATTGAATTGGATATTCAAGATTGCCATATTTTAAAGCCGATGTGGAACAGTTTGAGTTTTGGAATGCCATTATTTTTTTATAAGAGTTTTACTTACGTCGCAGTCGTTTCAAGTTTAGATCACTGATTAATTTAGCAGCTAATGAAAAACCGTTCGCTATTGTCAATAATTTCCATTTTGAGTTTATCAGTTTTTTTTTACACGAGTGATATGGATAACAGAAATACAGTTGGTTTGGTCTTGAAGATTATTTGAAGAGATGAAAGGTACCCAACGTTTTTATTTTTTTTACATTTATAAAATTTATTTCCACGAGGTGTTTGTGACCAGTAGGTTATTTTTGAATGTAATGGTATTATCTGCTTACAGGCACGTTAAGTGGATCGTTGGCTTTGAATTGTATTTCTTTGGTTCAAACCAAATAACCAAAGTGTTATATGATTTATTTTTTTTATCTGCAAAAATTTTTTTATTTTTTCCTTTTATTATTATAAGATTAAAAATTTGTGTTATCAAAGTATTCATTTCGTTTTTTTTTTATATTTCTTTTTTTTGTTTTGAAGAGTTTGTGCTCTTCTATTTGCGTGTAGAGTTTTCCCCCATGATTTTTGAGTTGTTTTTTTATAATAATTTTCCAAAACAGCAGTAGGAGAGTACAATATATACTATATAGCTAATAATAATTATTACACAATGTAATCAAATGAGGTGAAAATCACAATGAGATACGATAAAAATATCTTCATTTAATGTGAGTACTTTAAAGCAACAGCAAGCTTTTTTATTAGTTTTTAAAAAAAGTAAAAAGGAAGTGAAGAGGCGGCAAATGAAAATGTTGCCTCTTTTCAGTAAAAGATGTCAGTAAAGTAATTGAAACCTAAAAAGTGCATTTCTAAACAAGTTAAACACTTTATAAAAATGAACACTTTCAACGATAGTCACAATTAGCAACGCAGTGTCAGAAGTATCGTTCTCGCAAAGCACACATCTGAAGTAGACAAGCTGAATGAACAAGATGAATGAACATGCTTTTCAATTTAAAGCAATTTAAATTTCAAAAGTACAATCAAAAATTAATATAAAGTCATCAGTTAACTTTTAATTATTAAATCAAGCTTTTTCGGATAAACAACTCTCAAAAATTGTTGAATTCAAAATAATCGATTAATTTTTCTCATGCTTTCCGTATAATAAATTCTACATTCAAAACCAGATGCATTAATTAAATATTATGTAAAATTTAAATTTAAATAAAAATTTTAAAAGGTGTAGGTCCTAATTACGAGAGCTTGAGTAGGTACGACTTAATGTTCTCCAATAACTCGAAAATATGGTGAAAGATATTGCAAATATTCTCCAGAATAATAGTTTTTCCTCAAAATAATTTTGATTATCTTTTACGGTTTCAAGTTTTTATTTTTATTGAAAGTATTTTAGTAGTAAGAAAACACTAAAAAGTTTACATTAACAATTTAAAAGGTATAACAATAATTGTTAATAATCTCATTTAAAAATAAAGTCATTCAAGTTAAACTCAAAGTATCCCTTAGAAACACCAACTGGGTGTAATGTTCTGGAACTACACAAATTTAAAAAAAGTTTTATTAAGAAATGTGAGATAAATTTATGTGGGTTAGACACCTAATTTACTGTCTGTAAATCTCAACTTATTATTGTAGATTTTTTCATAAAACTAATAGAAAATCGTATGTGTTTTAAAAATTTTTCAACTGTAATATTGCTTAATTAATGTTTACAATTTTAGCAATATCAAAAATTGGGTAATCGAGTTACATGGTAAATCATAATAAAAGATTTTTAAATTTTTTTAAAGCGTTCGATTTTAGCAGTATTTCGAATTTTACATTTTAACGGCATAGGAAATAGTATACTATTGTTTAAGCAATTTAGAGCTAGAATTCCATTTCTGTGAGTGTAATTTCACCCTTTCATTCGAAATCTATTATTTAGGATTGGGTTTTACAAACAACTGTATTAGAATTTTGATTAATAAAATACAGTAACTCATAGAAATTTAATTTAAAAACGATCTTCGATAAATATTTCTTAAACCAAAAAATAAACACAATATTACCAGTAAAAAAAATTAAGTCAACATATTTATAAAGATATTAATAATTATGTTATTGTCAAAACTATATTATCTATTTTTTCTATAAATAAAATTTACATTGTATCGTGCATTTTTACTTCTTTCTCATTTTTAACATTTTTATGCTGAATAAAAAAGACTAATAAGAACTTTTACAAAATTTTGTGCATTTTTCCAACTATAATCAACGTTTTAACCATAACTTTTCTAAAAGATTTTTTCGCGGAATGATTAGGGGAAGGAGTAACTTTCAGTTACTACCAATCTCTTAAAAATAAATTTGTTATTTTACGAGCTTTTATGTGTAAAACCAAGCGTCTGATTTATGTGCTCATCAACTTAAATTTTTGGTGAGCAACTTTGATGGGCAAGAGAGCTGAAGAGACATGTCCACCCTAGAAAATAGTGAAAGCTTTTCAAATACGCAATGAAATCGAGATTATGCAGCTTATTTTGTCTAAAAAAAATTTTATGAATTGGATGACATTACAATTACCCCCCTCCCCGCTGTTTTACACCCGCACTATCGCATTTTGCCGCCTTCAAATTATAAATTAATAATATTCAACACTTCGGTTATGAGATATGAACCAACGAACTACAATTCAAAACCAACGCTCCTTTTAATATTTCTAAGAGTTCACATTTACTTTCAAAATAACCTGTCTCTAACACTATCAGATCAAATTTTATAATCAAAAATTAATAACAAAAGAAAACAAATCGTTGGGTACCTTATTTTTTTTTCTTGGTCCAGAATTTCGTGTACACATACGGTCCAAAAACATTAAGCTTCATTCAATTTAATTCTGAATTTTGTAGACCCAACTAATTCCCAATTCTTTAAAAAAAATGCGTTTACACAATCGATATGCCAGGAATATTCGGTATTGAATACAATTTCCAAAAAAAATCTATGCCTGTCCAAAATGGTTGACGTACTTCACGATATAATAGAGCATCCAAAAATCTCTTTTCAATTTAAAAAAAAAATACGGAACACGCTATAAATATTCGCAAAACTGGTCCAACTTGGACACTTGAAGAGAACACCAGAAAAAATGCAAAAAATGAACGTCAATAAAACTTAAAATCAAACACAACTTTCATCCTATTACCCAATCCGCAAAATTGAAAGCTCCCAACATTTTAATTAAAATTTATTTTAATTAATAAAAATTTAAATATCCACTAACTTAAAGTAATATTTTCACTAGGCAAGTTGTCCGTGCGGACATAGCTTTTTAAGTTTCCTGCCATCACAAAATTAATCAATTGAAAATTTTTCTTTTATAAAATGAGCTGTTAGCTGTTTAAATTTATTTAAAAGCACAAGCAACTTGTTTAACCAACAAAAGTGTTGTATGGGTTCTCTTGCATAACAAAACCAATTTAATCAAAGAAAATTGCACAATTGTAAAAATTTATCCTTTTCAAAATAATAAAATTAAAATAAAAATAAATATAATTAAAAATCAAGAAAAATCACCCGTAGTGCTTTTCTAATGGTAGTTTTGCAATATGACATCATATTATACATTAATTATTTTTAATTAAAACTAAATTTAATTTTTATTTCAGCTTTTTTAACTTGTGAAAATTATAATTTGAATTATATGAATTACAAATTATCGGACATGAAATAAATTAGTGTATGTTGTATTTTAACTGGCATAGGTAAGTTTAGTTAAAACTAGAATTAACTGTTTACTGTTAGTAAATTACTAATTTAGTAAATAATGTTAGTAAATACGATTGTATTTTGGCTTAAAAATAGAAGAAAACGTCGATAATTTTAATTTTTTTGAAAATTTTTGAAATATAAAATAGCGTGCACACTCTTCATTCTTGTATTCCATATTTATAATTTAAAATAAAAATTCCAAAATTTATTGCATTTTGAACTTGAAATAACCAATATATTTTTTAAGATAAATTGTATACTTGCAAAATTTCAGATATTTGCCATAGCCAGAGTCAAGGTTCTGTTGAAAGAGCCAATCAGTAGTACATAAAAGAAAAGTTGGCTTTGTGGATGAAAGATAATAATACCACTAATTGGTCAAACGGTTTTTGTTTCGTGCAAATTATGAAAAATAGAGCCCTTCATTCAGAAATCAAACAATCTCCATACAAAGAAATGTTTGGAATTGAACCAAGAGTAAGACCAACAACATTGCCATCTGATATTTTTACAAATATCCACGAAAAAGCTGAACTTTTGAAATCATCGAACAAACTAATTCAGAGCAGGACGAAGCTGACGGAAAAGCAGAGGAGGAAGATGAGGCGCTACTAGTTAATACAGCGTCAAACAGTTCTTCAGCCAGTAAAGAGGTACAAGAAAATTTAAAAAATATGAAAAAGATTTTAGATACAATATACAGGGTGTCCCCGGATACACTTTACATAACTTAGGTGGTGATAGAGGACACTTTTCTAAGAAACATTTTTAACAAAAATTTTTTTCTAAATTCAAACCCTGGAGAGTTGGGCCTTTTTGAAGCATTTTTTTAAATTTCCACCTTTGCGTGGCCATAGCTCCGAAAATATTGATTTTTCAGTAAAAATTGTTCAATACTTTTTTAAAGAACATGCAATAATCTACAAATTTATTTAAACCGATTATTGTCTAAAATCAACGGTTTTTGAGTTATGAATTAAAGTAAGTTAAAAAATGTTGAAAAATTCGAGCCTTTTTCTTTTCTTTTCTTTTCAAGACCCTGTAACTTTTAAACGAAACATTTTACAAAAAATCTGACGCCCCATTCCGGAAAGGAAATTTAACGGACTACAACTTTTGTCTAATAAAAATTTTTGAACAACCAATCCATTTCACAGAAAATCAGAAAATAATAAACAAGGCAGCTACAAAACAAAAAATTAAATTCACAAAATTTTTATTCTTATTTGAGTAAATGTTCAAAATGACCACCCTCATTTTCAATGCACAGTCGTGATCGTTTTAACAGGTGTTGTATACAATTATTTATTACATTTCCTTTTTCGTTAAGAGCCACAATAGCATTTGTTATTCTCTCCATTAATTCTTCTCTGGTGTCAGGCTTTCTTCTGTTGCTATACACCAGGCGTCGGCAACCTATGGCACGCGTGCCAGGCTTGCGATGGGGTTCTAAATGGCACTCTACAAATAATCAGGGATATATATTAATATATAATAATAGGGAAATAGAATTAAGGCGGCACCCTGAATCATATTGGTAGAGTGGCTTGGCACACCACAGCTAAAAGGTTGCCGACCCCTGCTATACACCAACGCTTTTGCCGCACCCCATAAAAAATAGTCAAGAGGAGTTAAATCTGGGGATCTTGCTGGCCAATTAATAGTTCCTCCTCTTCTGATCCATTTTTCAGGGTATGCTTCATTTAAAAAATCTTTTACTTGACGCCCGAAATGTGCAGGCGCACCATCGTGTTGGTACCACATTCTTTGACGTGTTAAAAAATAATTTTTATAACAAACCTATGTAAGTTAGAGAAAACCCAAGCAGATGGAAGTCTTCTTTGCGGATATCGTCTTTGGTATTCGATTTTAGCTACTCTTGCGCTGCCATTACAATAGCCATATACAAAATGCATATCGGCATATTCATTATTTGAAAATGACATTATAAATGTACACACGAAAACAAAATATTGCTTTTAAATAAAAAACGCTGAAGATAGAATAAAAGTTAAAGCTGGTAAAGCAAACCAATTAAACACAGTTTTGACGTTAACGAACGGAACCTATCACATTAGGTAAGATTTCTTGTGCCGGAAGAACTAGGTTATAAATTATAAACATCAACCGTCATTTGTTTTTCTGTGATTTTATGAATTTAATTTTTTGTTTTGTAGCTGCCTTGTTTATTATTTTCTGATTTTCTGTGAAATGGATTGGTTGTTCAAAAATTTTTATTAGACAAAAGTTGTAGTCCGTTAAATTTCCTTTCCGGAATGGGGCGTCAGATTTTTTCTAAAATGTTTCGTTTAAAAGTTACAGGGTCTTGAAAAAAAAAGAAAAAAAAAAGGCTCAAATTTTTCAACATTTTTTAACTTACTTTAATTCATAACTCGAAAACCGTTGATTTTAGACAATAAACGGTTTAAATAAATTTGTAGATTATTGCATGCTCTTTAAAAAAGTATTGAACAATTTTTACTGAAAAATCAATATTTTCGGAGCTATGGCCACGCGAAGGTGGAAATTTAAAAAAATGCTTCAAAAATGCCTAACTCTCCAGGGTTTAAATTTAGAAAAAAAATTTTGTTAAAAATGTTTCTTAGAAAAGTGTCCTCTACCACTACCTAAGTTATGTAAAGTGTATCCGGGGACACCCTGTATTCTACAGATGACATCGGAGGTAATATAATTATTTCTATCGTTAATGTAGATAGATCTAAGGCAAACTTACGAAACATCATTGGAGTCGTATTGGAAATAAATGCAGATAACTTGTGCAAAATTGAAACAAAAAACTTATTGCCATGTGACAAAAACTATATTGTAATAATAATGTGTACAATATTTGCTTAGTAAAACAATTTTTATCTAATTATGTCTACTTTAACTATAAATCTAGTTTTAACGGTGAGAGATTTTAGTTACAACACGAGTTTACTAACATCAAACTGTTATTTCTAGTTTTATCTAAACTTATACTAGTTAAAACTAGAATTAACTAAAGAGGTTAGTTAAAACTAGAATTTACTTGTTAAATCGGGTTTTAACTGTAACATATTGTCGTATAACAAACTACCTAAAGGAAAAAAAGAAGAAATAAGCGATATGAATGACTTCTTGTTTTTCTTTTAATTGTAGAATTTGTGGTTTTTTTTTTTAAAGGAAATTTTTTTAAGTATGTTGGCGCAATTTTTATTATTCATATTTATGTTGAGAAGAAGTCAATGTAACACTTCTGTTTATTTTATAAGGCGCTTGTGCTTTCGTTTTAAGTTTGAGCAGTCAACGTTTCCAATTCAAGGAAATTTTTTTTTATATTAATTTGTAAACGTTAGGGATTTGAAAAGGAAGAGTTGGTAGCAGGAGTGGCAGAATAAAATTGTATGAAAAATTTGGAAATTTTGATTTTTCGAGTTTGGCAGAATGCCGGATATAATTTTTATCTTTTGGAAGGTCGTCAGGGCGAATGGACGTCCTTGTATGGTTTTCCTCGTCAGTTTTTTCCGAAATGTTTAATTTTGGACCAGTTTGTTTGAATTTGAGAATATAAGATTTTTCCAAAAGTTATCTGAGTGAAAAAGCGTTTAAATATTTGGAATCGAGGAGTTAGTTTTTTTTTTGGCGTTCCATTGTAGCGTGATGCATGGTATGGAAGCGTCGTTAATTTTTTGTTATTGAAAACCAAGTTGGTGATTCAAATCAATCAGATCAAGATTGGATGATTGAAGATTAAAAATTTTAAAATATTAAAGTGCGATAGAAAGTGTAAAAGTTAATTTTGATAAACAATTTTATTCCTATCAGTCCCATGTGTAAAGTTGGATAATCGGATATCATCATTGTTGGTTTGGTCCTGAAGATTGGGAGAGAATTTAAAAGGTACCCAACGTTTTTTTTTGTTTTTATTTTCTGTAAATATAATTTTTCCAGAAAGTGTTTTGTAACCAGCAGGTTATTTTTCTTAATATTAATAGTATCTGGTTACAAGCAAATTCATTGGAGTGTTGGCTTTGAATTGAAATTCATCGGTTCAAACGAAAGAATCGAAGTGTTATATGATTATTTGCTTTAATTTTTCTTTTGCGCAAAAATTATTTTCTTTTATGTAAAATTAAATAGTGATATAGAAGAATTCATATCGTTTGTTTTTTTTATATTTCTTTTGACAGAAAGGCTGGCCGGAGCAAAAGTTTGTGCTTTTCTATTTGCGGATTGAGTTTCCCCAATAATTTTTAATTTAATTTTTGTAGAATTTAAAAAAAAAAAAGCAGTAGGAGAGTACAATATATATAAACTATGACATATGTTTTGATCTCATTTAAACTCTCCGGATAGAATATAAACACATAAATATAAAAATTATATAATTATTTGAAAACTAAATTGATGAAGTAATTAAAAAAAATTATGTCCGATAACTTTTAATTTATTTAAAATAATTAATATTATTCATTAATTTTGTATTAATATGATACATAAATATTTATCACAATAATAATGTTATATCACAAGAAGATCTTCATTCAAATTAAAAAACTAAAAAGAAAGATAATAAATCCCACTTGTCCTAAAAAATACATCAGAAATTTTTCATTAATTACACTGTTCCAACAAATTTTGACGAATTTTCTGTTTCTCCGTTTATATTAAAGTGTTTCTCATGGATTGGAATATGTTAATAAAAATTTTCTATAGCCATTTTTACGTTTGAACTACATACTAAATTCTTGTATATCAAACACTAGATCATGTAACAAGAAAGTAAAAACCAATTTTCTTAGTTAGGTTAGGTATACTAAATTTTGCTGTTTTATGTGATAGTGGAACAGTTGGGCAAGTATGGTCACACCGCAAACAATATATTGAAGGTGGAAAAAAATATTCAAAGCAGCCCTCTAATTGATGAAAAAAAAGTTATTATGGAAAGAAAAGTTTCCATCACCAAGCTAGGCAAAAATTAAAGAAGGCATTTACATTGGCCCACAAATTAGGCGCTTTATAAAAAACAAAAATTTTGAAAATACATTGTGGTGTAAAAAAAGCAACTTAAATTTGGTTTAAATCAAAGTTCTAACTACAAAAAATTAATTAAAGACATCTTAAGGAGTTACAGAAATTTGGACTATTCAACATCATTAAAAATTCATATCTTAGCGTCATATTTAAATTTTTTCCTGAAAATATAAGAGCTCTAAGCAATGAGCATGGGAAGCGCTTCCACCAAGATATTGCTGCAAGAGAAATACAATATCAAAGTACCCCTCATGTGCTCGAAGATTACTGATGACCGCTTATTAGAGAAGCTTTTGATTGTGTTTATAAGAGAGCATCAACAGCGGAAGCATTTACTGCTATATACATGAAATGTAAATATGTGAATGTTCTTACAAATTACCGTTTTTTTTTCATGCAAATTTACTTTAAGAATAATTTTTCTCAAAATTTATAAATAATAAAACTTTTTCATATATAAGTGTTGATTTAATTATTGATGATTAATGAAATGCGTAAATATTATAAAAATAAAATTTTAGAAATTTTGATTTGTTTCAAAATCTGTAGGTGATGGGATCTTTTCAATGTCATGTTTTTTTTTTCCCTAAAATGTAAATTTACCACTTATTTCATGATAAACGAAAACCTTGTTGAACAGTGTTACGAAGAGTTTCCGGTTTTATTTAAGAATCCTTAAAAAAAGCAGGAGAGAGGTCAAAAGAGTAATTTAAAATCTTACAAAGCCCTCCCATTTATCCCCCCGGGCTTTAAATTTTTTTTAAATAATACTACCGCAAGATTGGAAGTATTTCAAATCATAATACGATACACCTCCACTATACCAATCTTTAAATTAACTGATTGTGAGAAAAAATTGAAATGGTTTAAATAATGTTAGGAATTTTCTACATTTTGATCCAAATTTAATTTTAGAAATTTATTGTGCCAAATTGGTTTCGCACTGAAATGGCTTTAAAAAAAGAACTAGGTCCATTTACATGTACAAATATAATACAGTGGAGTCGCGAAATAGTGAATACCGTATATAGTGAACTACCGGAAATAGTGAACACAAAAATTTTAACATTGGGTGTATATGGGACTCCTATATAACGAACAGCGGTAACCCCGATACAGCGAACTGCGTACTATATATCGTGCAGTTTGAATGACATTATTTATTGGGACTTCCCCCAACATTGAGAATTTACATTACGTATTATATTTACACTTCACTTCACGCGTAAAGCTGCGTTTAGATAGCGCGAGTTTGCCTCGCGAATCTGATTCGCGCATCAATCCTCGCGTCGTGTAGACGGTTTTATAGCGCGAATCGCGACTCGCGAGACATATGCACTGCGAGCGTTCGGTAGGTCGGTCTCGACCGCGCGTCAGAAGTGCCTCGCACTTTTATACTCGCGCGGTGTAAACTTCGTGTTGGTGTTTTCATGTTATTCAGATACTGGCGGATCGCCCTGCATTATGACTCACCATGCATCTATTCGTGGGATGCCTCGCGGAAGTGATGCGCGAATCTTCCTTGCGAATCTGAAGCGCGAGGCATACTCGCGCCGTCTAATCACAGCTTAACGTTAGCATAGAATGAAATTTTTATATGTTGGTGTATCAATTTAAGGGGAAAAGTATTAACTATTAAATTAAATAAAAAGCAAATACAATCAAAAATAACATAATTTTTCCTAATTAATAATTATATTTGTATTAATTTTCTTTAAAATAATGCTTTAATTTTCAAAACGTGGTTTTATTGTAAATTTTGTAAGTACCGAAATAGTGAACAACCCCGTAAAAGTGAAAGGTCTTTGCTATATTTAATTCACTATTTCGCGACTCGACTGTATATCAATTTACATCAGTTATAATTTAGATATCTTAACGTTTATATATAGCTAAATTTTTTTTTATTAATCCCCAATTTTTCAGTAAAATTTTTTTGTAAAAGTAAAACTTATATGGTATTTAAGACACTTACTAGGTATGTATGTATATATAATGTACCATTTATGTATGTACTACGTACATATTTACATTAATACGTGCAGTTTTGCAATTTCATGTTATGCAAAGTTATATTTAAATTTTAATTGCATGCGTTAAAAAACTTGAAAAGTCAAGTTAAGGTAGATTATGTAAAATAGAAGCGAGTATCCTATTGATCAGACGCTTACGACCCAGTTAGAAGGGCGGAAAATGACATTTAGGTCTTCCCTACGGAGAGGATCAAGGCAATAGTCGTCTGGGCCCCAATTTGGGGCGTAGCTTTACACGGGCCAATATTTCATACCATGGTTATTCATTACAGTCGCTTCCTTACTTCTTCAAATTTGAATTTATACGTATAGGAAATAATAGATTTACGTGAAACGGAAAACACTCGTTATAACACAAATACACTTTTGCGAATTTTCTAAGTTAACATACTACATTATAAATTAGAATGTATAGGTATACTTATTTATGATGGCATATTTGAAAATAAAATAGCAATACATATTCGATTAAATAAAAAAAATTCAAATTTTGTTCAATAAAGTTTAACGAAGTGTGCGTTCAATAAATTCTTTTTCAAGTTTTTTTAAGTGTTTCAACTGCTCAATAAGTTTATGTAGCTCAAATTTAAATCACCATGTACATAATACGAATAACATTGATTTGGTATGATACTATACTTTCCGACCAAGTACAAAGATATTTTCGTCAGACAACGCCGCGTACATTTTGTGTATAAATATTTGATATTAAAAAACATTTTAATATTGTTAATTGACACTTTGAGGTCGCATTGCCAGTTGCAATTATTAATTGCAACTTTGAACTCGCAGTTGACAATTTGAAGTTGCAATGTAGAATTACAATTGTCAAAACCACGTACTACTGCGAAATTCAAGGAATTTTTTAGCAAACGAGGAATTCCATAATCAATTATTGAAAAATGAGAATAAAACTTTACATTATTAACTGTAAAAATAGCAAAAATTATTTCTTAGGAATACGCGAATACGTGTAGTAAGTTTAAAAACTTAGCCCAACTCTCAAACATTAAAGCTAGCACCATATAGGTACATAATTATGTAGTTCTTTCACAAATTAAAATGAAAAATGGAGCGAAGGGTAAATTAACGCTAGTTCTATCTGGTTAATATTTTTACTTAAAATCCTAATATCGATTAGCCTAGCACCAGCTAATAGCTCTTAAATATCAAAGTTAGTAGAATCAGACTAGAATTAAAGACGCCCATAAATGGATTGACGAGATTATCATACTATTATAAACTACATAATATGACAGAAATGATAAATAAAACATTTAAAATATAAGTTCACTTTCAAATATAAACGGGGAAAAAAGACAAGCAATACTATAGAACACTTTCCACCCAAAACGTGAAATACTTTAATATTGAGCCACTCATATTTGATATACTACTCCATCTTGAGTAATCATAAAATTGCTTACCACTGGGTTAAATTCAGTTTGTCATTTATAGTTACAAGTGATACTTATTATCTTAATGATTAGAATGTCATAGTTCCTGAAGGATAAATAAAACAAATAACGAAAGATGTAATAGTTTATGCCCTTTGAGTCCCAAATGAACAAAAAACCTATTTTGTGACATACCTAAACTCACATATCCCCTTTTCTCGTTAAAGTACAAATGGTGAATAATTTACGCCGAACCTAATTTACATTACTAGCGTAGATAAAATGTAAAAGATACTATAAATTGAAATTGTTTAAAAGATTTTCTTTGTAAATGATCCCTTCTACATATTGAGTCTTAGTTACATGAAAGAATAAGTTAACGATAGTTGAAACTAGAATTTTTAAGAATTTTTTTAGAATTTTATATCCATAACCAAAATTAGTGTGATATCCTACAGAAACATAATATATTGCGCTGATATATTTTTTGTTTAACTACATCCTTGTTTTACGTTATAAGAATATATTGGTGGGTTTTATAAAGCCTGAGCATTTTTGAAATATAATAATTCACAAATAAGAACTTGAAAACAGATTCAATCATAAATTTTTATGAACTGTTTATTACCGTATATTTTTGTCTTCAACACGTAGAGACAACACATTTTTAACACGACAAGGTGGCGTTTTTACTTTTATAATTTACATTACAAGATGTAACATGGCTATTATAACTTATCAATTTTTTGGTAGACATCAGCTGCAGTCCATAAACCCAAAAAATTGCATAAAATCGTTTACAATAAGAGTATAATGTATTAATTTATTTTTTGTCGCCTTTAATTTTATTTTATTTTCAAAACGAATCATAATCAAGTTTTCATAGTTTTTACTATAATTAATTAATTACTGGTGAATTAAGTTTATCAATATTTATAGTAGGTATTCGCTTGTATCTATATTGTAATGTAAAACTCTTCATATAGGTACGTACTGATTGTTAATGGCTTCTATAATTTGTATAATATTACTTCGTTGCTTTTAAAGCAATATTCATTTTGCATTGGTTACTGTAAGCACATATTTTATCATTAACTTTATTATACGTAAATAGCCATGTTTTTCATATCGCAGGAAGTACACACCAACAAAACAGAATAGATTACATACATAAATATTTCATCCTCGATCAACCTTTAAATTTATATAGATTAGTTCGGTTGATTACATTAATACAACGGATAAGATCCCATGAAAACTACGCAGGTACGCATGATAATAAAAGCTACTAATAAAATAGTAGCAATTTTAAGTAGACTTGAACTAAATATAGGTATATAATTTATGATGGAAATGAAAAGGTAACAAAATAATATCAATGTCTAAAATGGAAAGGATAATTTCTACAAAATAACTTCCGAAGTAATCGGAAATGCCATTAATATTAAGATAAATCGACTTAACATCATATTTTTGTATTTTTACAAATCCGTTTTAAAAACAAAAGAACACAAAAATAGATCCTTGACCTACAAATAACGGAAATTTAATAAAACACATCTATATTGTAGTAGGTGGTCAAAATAAAATACCTTACAGCTTATATGATAGAAATAGCTAAATGACAGTAGTCGAATATCGATTAGAAAATTTCTAGTGAAGTAATGAAATTTCATTGCGCAAGCTAAAGTAATATAATCTTCAAAATTTTTATTTTTCTAATAATTGTTTTCTAGAGTTGTAATTTAACTAATCTCCTCTTTGGAGTACCGTTATAGTAAACAATGATATAAACTATTGCCAAAACTTAAATTGTGAATTAATAGTTATAATTATTAATAGTATCCAGATTGCAAATCCTAAAACTTCATAAAATCTCGGTAGCAAGAATTTCGCATCTCAAGTCAGTTACTGATCAATACTTGAGTATCGAAACTTCGGTCAAACATAAAAAGGTACCAATCTCGTTTTTAAATATTTACCCATCCACCAGTGTGTTTTCTTAACACTCTTTGTATGTTGTCCACGTTTTCGGGCTAATTTTCTCAAATAATATTGACAATGTCGAAAATAGTTTTACCATTTACGCCTATTTCTTATACTATATACTCTAATAAATTTAAATAATTACAGTGTGTTAATAATTAGAACAGTATTTTTAGTTTTTCTTTATTATGTGGAAACAAAATCGTTATTTCTATAATATCGTATGTGAGATCCGAAACTGGGTCGACCGCTCAGGTAGCATAGTCATAATTATTATAAATTACTAATTTGCTAAAATAGTACTTTTTGCTGCACTAATGCGTTTAAAGTTATAATCCTCTTTACTTTAGTAATTTAACAAAGTAGTTTTTATACTTAATACAATATTTACTCAATAATTATTTGCTCTTGACTCAATAATAAATATTTAATCCATTTTTTTAGGTACATTAATTTGTAGGTACTATTTATAAATAATTTTTTGATTCTCTGTCTTAAGAAAGGCAATTATAAGCTTTGTATTAAAATTTAATCCCGCCGTTCAGTTTTCTTACAAAATTTGCTATTAGGAGTGCAATTAATTTAATATTTGATGGAACGATATTGGTTATTCACAAATAGATCAGAGAACTGCCACTGACATGTAATATTGATACAACTATATTCGGTTCAGTGAATCGTCGTTACTACAATTTGTACTTTTAATATTGTATTAAATATTCAAAAATGTATAATAATTTATAATTTAAAAATATAATATTATTAATGACGACTAATTTACCCTCTGCCGATACTGTGAACAACTGAAACTAATTATAAAATATTTTAAAGTACATATTATGAATATTAACTTGTTAAATTATATAATATTATAGTACTATTTTATTTATTTTTAATAAATTGTAATAATGCAATATTAAGAATCACGAAAATACGAGTAGATAAAAACTCAACATATGTGATAGCTCATGTTTGTCCGAGCGAGGCTCGTTAGTCTAGGTTAGGGCTATGATTTTTTCTTATATTCTATAAAGCGTGGCTCGTTGGTCTAGGGGTATGATTTTCGCTTAGGGTGCGAGAGGTCCCGGGTTCAAATCCCGGACGAGCCCAAGTCGTTTTTTACTGTTTTTAGAATATTATGTATGGTATATAATATTTTAGAATTATTTTGTTGTGATATAATGTAATATAATTTAATTCAACAATTATCGAGTTAATTGAATGAGACAAAATTAATTATAATATTTTGAATTTGCAACTGTTTTTGTAACCTTTTTTTATAGGTAAACGTCGCGTCCGTCGGCTTAATCATGGCTTTTATTTATTTGATAATTTATAAGTGTGGTCTATGTAGTGCACTTGTTAGTAATCAAAGTTTTAAGATAATTTTAGTCAGTATTTTAATAAAATGGACAGTATTTTAAATAAACGGCCAGTACTGCATTGCTCCAGTATAAAAACTGTCAGTATTTTAAATAAATGGTCATCAGTATTTTAAATAATATGATCGATATTGTAAATAAAAAAATATTTGATTTTGCTTGATTGATTTTGACAAGTGAGTGCTTGCAAAGATTGTTAGTTTACTTCTAATTATTTTTACGCTTTTATTATATAATTATTATACACTTTTTGCGGATATACTAAATTTTATTATCGGGTTTTTCTTGGCTATTATTTTCATTTTTCAAGTCATTTTTTTATCAGGTGCGTACTTTTTCAGTTTATTTGCAACGACTAATTGGTTTATTTCGGTTTCTTTATATAGATTGCATAATATTTATGCGGTTTGTTAGAGCAAGAGTGTAGTGTTTTTTTTCTTCTCTTTATGCTATTCAAATAAGCTTATCATTTGATATTGATGTTTACATTGTCCTATCATAATAAGTTTTTTGAAACCGTATACCAAGTGCAATTTTTACGAAGGTTTATTTTGATGGAGGAGACGGTGGTGTTACAAGTTGTAGAATAGAAACGTCAAGAAAGAAAATCTACAATCATAGCAGGAATATTTGTCATAATTATTTATGTCACCATCAGATCCGTAAGTGAATTTTTACCTTGTTGCGGTTGGTTTGTTTAATTTTTGGCAAGATCCATAGTAGTCAGTAATGGCACCGTTATCTTAAGCAGGATATTTGACCGGTGTCAGTTTATTAATCATTAGATGATTTTTTTTATGACACAATTTTTGAAAGAAATAAAGATACCGTTACTTGCAGCGTGTGTTTAATTACGTTGAGAAGCAATTATTCGTACCTAACTATTTGTGCCTCTGAAATTCCAAACATATAAGGTCAGGGCACTGCACACCAAAATTACCAGGCAACTGCGTGTGTGGAAATTTCAATTTGCTTCTGCAAAGAGAAATTTTCTTATATAGTTATGGTCCTAACTTTTATTTTTACACCATGTCAAAATAGCACTAAAATCTTCAAAATAATACTTCAATAGGAAATGTAGTAAGTTAAAATCACTTTTCAGAATTATTTAGTATTAATACTAATCAGAAAAGCATTCTTCTGAATGTTGGACCTAAAATTTGTAACTATTTACTTAAGTGCTTATTTCTTCCAAGGTTAAAATTAAATTAAGTAGAGGCAATAATTTCATCATATCTCCCACGTTGTTGTAGTGAATATCCAAATTCTCGATTCTTGAATTTCATATTAGATCCATTATATTTTTCTTTTTTTAAATTAATTATCGTACTTACTCGTCCTGATTGAGTAATTTTATACACTTGAAAATTTTACCGTGCTGTATAAAATCGTACACCCACATGTGGTGCTTTTAAAGAAATTTCAATTATACTGAATCCCAACGTGATTACAGCAAAAATTATTGTCGGTGAACAGGCTGCTATTTATTATTAACTTATTTTACTGAAAAACGCTTTTTCTCAGCTTTGGTTTCACTAAAACTAATCAGAAGATCATTCTGAAGATAATTCCAATAAAATAAAATTTTACAAATATTAGAAAAATAATATTTTAAAAGTTCCAATTTGCACATTTGAAATAATTTTTTGATTGAACCAACAAATATGGAAGACGACAATATTTGCATAATAGTAACGTATTTTATAGTTTTTACTAAATATGAGCTTTTCTCTCATATTTATTTTCTCACAGCTCTCATGAGCTTTACTGAGGTAAATCATCTGATTTACCTTCTTTACCCAATCTGAAGTAAATCAAACACGAATAAACTAGAGAACGGGAAACTACGGTTCTAGTCTTGATTTCGTCGAATATAATTGAAATCTAAAAAAAAACTCTAAAATCAATCTGTGGACTATGGGAAAGACAATGGAAAACCACCTTATTAACATGTCGCTAGTAAAGTCTTCTTGGCTTACCCAAGAGGATCGCCAACATCCGGAATCGGATAGGCACCTGAAGGAGAAGCTGTGATTCATTACTCAGAAGTGATGCGACCACACATGGAAGCCATAGCTGTTTGTATGTTCAGTCTTTGGCCTCCTTCCGTTTAAAAATGATTTTGCGCACTGTCTGCCTTCAACATTTAAAATTGATTGATAACAACACTAATAAATTTATCAATGGATCAAAATTAAATATTAAAATAGTTGGGTTTTATTCGTTAACACTTTAAAATGTTGACGGTTAAGTTGCGATCTGTGACGTCATACTACAGCAACTTGAAGTTAGCTATGTTTAATCGTTTACGCGGCAAATATCTTACTTTAAATTTTATTATAAAATTATTCAAACGTGAGATTCAAAAGAAATTTTTGTTCTGGTACTTTGTTTACATGGTTACTTACATAACTAACCTCCCTGCATACTTTTTAAAAAATGTGAAAATAATCTATTGTTTAAAAATTTGTTCAAGCCTATGACATTAATCTCACTCAAGAATCTTTGTATTTTCAAACGATAATTTGTTCCTATCGAATAAAAGTAATATAATTTTTTCTGCTATTGGACGTAAACCTGTTGAAAAGGGTGTATACAATTATTCTTATGTCTATAACATAAAACATAGAAATTACTATATACCTACTTAGTATATTATAGTAATAATTACCAAATATGAAACAAACTTTATGTGAAAATAAATTACTTATTTATTAAAAGATATTTTAGACAATCTTATTTCTTTAAAAAAATTATGAGTGTTAACACATCATTCTTCTTAAACCAAACTTTTTCAGCGAGTAATAAAGTTTCGCAGCAAAACTTACAGCTGAAGCAAATTTATTGACGTGGCAAGTAGCAGTTTCAGTTTCCAACATAATTTAATAACTTACAAATCGATACCTAATTTTAGATTAAGTCTAGTTATACCTTACCGGTCATATAATATGCTAAACACATTATAATTTATTTTTAAGAAGCAAGATAATATTTATGGTACCTACCAAAAAGTAAGAATGTATTTTAATTGAATGTCTGTCGGTAATTTACGTGAGATGCTAAAAAAAAGTACTGCCGTACACCACTATTTTTTCAAAATATTTCCACCTAATACACTTCCACATACATAATATTATAAACTAGTCATTAAAAATTTGTTGCCACTTTTCCAAAGGCATCGCAGCGAGAACGATTCAATTCGTCAATAAAATTTCATTTGAATTAAATCTAACAATATTAATAATTATGTTAAAGGAAAAGTTCGCCAGTAGCTCAAGACCGCTTTTTTTACCAATCATCGGTTTGGGTATGAACGTTCTGTTTCAACGAAAATCTGAAATATACTTTTTCTTCTTCTTCTGACTTGAGTGATATACAAACGACCAAACTTAGAATTGAAGATCTAGCAACTCCAGCTACTCGGAAGTAGAAAAGGAGGTTTTTTATCTCACCTTTCTAGGATTTATAACATAAATTATATAAATTTTATAACTAAAAAAGTTATATGAGGATAAAAATAGAATAAAAGTTTATAATTTTTACTACCTATGTCTAATTTTCAGTAGCAGAAGAAAATGTATTTGTTTTTAACTTTGTACATTTCGCATTTACATAATTTTAGGTTTCTCCACGGTAGGTACTTAATTAATAAAATGTTCTGACGAGCAACCTTCCAATGGCAGCATATTATCGACTGATACGTTAAAAAAAGAGAGCATTGGAAAGTGAAGTAACCCGACGAGAAAAATGGAAGGCATACCTATTTTCGTCAGTTTCGTTTACTCGCACAGATTATCTTCAAGCGCAACTTTTAGCAAACATTTACATCACTACTCTATTAATTATGTACCGTGGTTTTGTCATTTTTTGGTAAAAAAACAACCAATAGCCTTTCAAAAACATATTAAGCCAATTAAGCAGCTCCAATTGTTTCAATGTCGAATAGAATAATAATAATAATCTATAAATTTTTGTTTGGTCGTAATTGTGCTGAATGAGACTTAATACCAAATAACCACATCAAGCATGCACTAGATGGCTAAATATGGTTGGTTTCTCCAGATATTTAGTTACAGATAATGGAGTAAATAATACATGTTTTTTTTAATTTCTTTTTGGATCGACTATCATTTGAATCTCTAGAGCTTTTGGACGGTATTGCATAGATCACATAGAACACCAATAGTTGCGTCACCGTTACCACTGCTCACAATAACTTCCATGCATTAGTAATTACTAATCTCACATATTTAAAGTAGTTCAACGTGTCAAGGCCAACTATGTTCTGTAAGACTTCCAATTTAATATTAATTCGAAACGGTTATTGGCTTGCAGCTAAAGCTTAATGAATTGCCATCATTAATGTAAAAATCAGGGTACAGGTATATTTTAAAACCAGCCTAGTAAGCTACCTAATAGATGTGAAATATTTACATACTCATAGGACTAATACTGCAAAGAGAATAACGCAAATGTTGTAAATAACAAGCTTTTAGGCCTAAACTAATTTTAAGTTGAAGAAGAAGAATTTTGGTTGGTTTCATTTGAGAAGGTATCCATCCAATTATAATAACATAATTTAATTAAACTTGAAACTATTAATTTGGAGTTTGATCATTTTTGAAGCAAGTGAAAAGATTTATTCTAAATTATTATGTTATAATAATTATAATATAGCTAATATATTTTCTTAAACTTATTATATTATGATTGAGTAGCGACAACTGAAAAGGACAACAGCTCACGGTCTTTCAAAAATCAAATTTTATACTTTTTTAATAGTTAAAAATAAAAATTTGTACTGGAGATAAACAGAATGCATTAGTTGCTGATAGTGAAATATAGCTTCAAAAACAATTTTTGCAAGTTAGTAATTTCCTATATTCTATTATACCACATCTGCAACGTAAAGTTTGAAAATTGATTATTATTATAGCATAGTAGTGATATTTCACTTAGAGTTAATGGCGTACTTTTTTATTATAAATGAATGTACATTTTGCTTTAGAAAACCAACAAATTAGAAGATATGATCGTATAACATAAATTGTTTCAGATGTAATTACGTGTACTATGTTGAAATAATATATCCAAACTATGCGTTATAGGGGTGAGTATACGATACCTCTGAACACGAATCTTTGGAAGCCTATCAGACTGTGGCTAATTAACTTTAAAATAAGATAATTAGTTCCTTGCTTGATCTATCTTATTAACGTTATATTTAACCAAAAAATGTGGCAAAAACAAAACTCACTATTCAATGTGAATTTGTGTGTCGAATACACCTGGATACCAGGTGGGGTGCATGTGGAGTCAAGGTAAAATGAAAATAAATGAAATTATTTTTGAATTTTTCATTTATAACATTTATTATAAGGAGAGAATATATTCACGAGCATTATATACTTCTGCATCTTACGTGCAACTTTCGGAAAAAGTTTGTTTAAAAATTCATTTTTAGGATTGGAAATATTTCCTTATAATGTATTTTGTTTATTTTTTATCAATTCCATTTAACAAACAAATATCAATGATCTGCTATTCCACTTCTATAGTTGAAAATAGAAATTCTAATTTTAAGTGTTTGAGATGCATATGGGGCATTCCACACCAAATCGACCACTTTTGAACCCGACCCCTTTTGATTTTTCTGAAATTTTTACATATTATACTATCTCATCAACATCAGTCCTGTGAATTTTTTCAAAATTTTTTACTCAACCCAAAAAAAGTTACGAATTTTTAGAAAAACTGCTGTTTTTTTTTCAAACGATCGTAATTGACTAATCGAAACGTTTTTTTTTGTTTTGTTTGTCTTTAAACGTACTTTTCAGGAAAAAATACAAAAAAATATTCAAACTTACGATTCCACAAAATTTTTCAGTTTTTCGGAGAAAATCATTGATTTTTCAAATTTCGACACTTTTGATTTTTGATTTCTTTATTTCAGAAAAAACTCTGATTTATTCCGCGTATAACAACGCAAACCCCATAATGGGCCGACATTTTTTTCTATTTCTTTTGTTTAATTGAAAAATATTATTTGCGTAAAAATAAAACAAAATATTAAATTACAATAATTCTTGGGTTATGGATATATTTATTATATATTCTTACTTTGCCGACGTTTCGATAATGTATATTCATTCATGGTTCTATGAATGGTACAAATTAGGAAAAAAGGAATAATTAAATATAAAAATTTTCCATAGGTACTCACAGTAAGATGGAATTAAAAAATTAAAGGGAAGAGCGAAAACTGTAAAAATCTTCCAAAATATGCAATTATAAATACAAATTAAGATTAACAATAACTGGATGTCAATAGTAAAATGACAAAAGTGACAAAAGTCTTAAAGTGAATACCTATGAAACAAAAATATTACAGTAGTTAAGGTTATAAAAATTAAAAAATACGGAAAACACTTGAGGTAACAATTCAGAAAAATGGTGTCGAAAATATTTTAACCAACACCTCAACGTTACGCGTTCAGGATTAGGGAAAAAATTGGAAAAACTAAGTGAGGTCGTTTCTTGTCTTATCAAGATAATTAATTAATAAATTTTTATAACCTGCATTTATATATCCATAGTCAGTTTGTTTGTTCATGTTCGTCGGTGTTGTGGATATATAGGCTGCTTCTAAGAAAGTTCTTTTTTGATAATTACTTTCTGAATTTAAAACTTTTACGTTGTCGGTCATTATGGTATGCGAGTTGTTTATTATGTGTTCAGATAGACCAGTCTTCCCCAATCCCGAACGTATGTCATAAAGGTGCTAGTTAATTCTAGTAGAGAGTCTTTGTTTCGTCTGGCCTATATATTGACGTGGATTGTGATGGGTTCAAAATTCCGAAATTATCCACAATTTAAAATTTTAATTTGGTCAAAGTTTTGTTTAGAAATTTTCTTAAATTTAATTGGACGAATAGTAGTCACTTGTTATTTTTCAATTACGTGTCAAAGAGATACGTGCAGAGACGAGATTTTAGGTTTGGAGATTAGTCCATATAGCCTAAAAATTAAACATTTCAAACATGAAAACGTTAAAATAATTGACTAATTTATTTTTTATTTGTTTTAAAATTGTTAACTTACGTTTAAAAATTGAGTTGGTACAATGGTAGCTACGAGCATCGAGGCAGTGTTTTTAAACAAAAAGTGTAGTTCGCAATTAAAATTTAGTGACATCAAAATGTTGAATTTGGCATCTAAAAATTTGAATTTCGCTGGAAAACCAACCAACCAGAGTGCGACACGATTTTCCTGAGAAAACTTTGTACAGGAAACGAGATAAAATGGTCAGTTGCTCGAGAGTATTGGAGGTGTGTGAAGTCTACGACTTAACGACTTCAAGGTGTTATCTTCGAATGTGTTTGAAAATTACGGATTTGTAATTAATTTTTGCGAAGATTATGAGCAACTGGGTTTTTGTTGATGGTGTGTGCTACAAAAGAAGAATATTATGAAATTCATTGTGATTTCTGAAGACTTGGAAAATTTACTTACCAATCTTGACGAGGTCGCCATTTTGTCAATCGTGGATGCAAGGAATTCGAAAATCAAACATTAATTATTCAAGCCATCATTTTGGTAAATACCATTTGAATTAATTATTCACACTTATTCAACGATTATCTTCATTAATTTGTCACGATGCTTTGGAAGAGTTTGAGGTTAAAAACACCTGATGTTAAATTCGTATTTCAAGTCGCGTTTATGAACGAACTTTTACACTTGGTTTATTAAACACACCAGTGGAACGATATTACTAATTAATTCGTGTTATTAACTGCGAAATTTTAAATTTTATATGATAAACTTTTTCGCACGGTTTTACGTATTTGGTAGTGGTTACCATATCAACAACGGTTATTTAATAATACCAACTTTTCAATAGATACAAAAGCGCAAATTTTTAAAAAATTAAACAATTTTTCTCATTTTTTGTAAAATTTTTATTACAGATGTTTTGTTTGAATTACAATAGAACGTTGATTATCTTACAAATTGGAGATACGGTTTTTGAGATTTAAATGTGTAAATTTGTAAGATAATTCTTCATGATTTTGGAATTATCGATTGAGTCGATAAAGTTTAATTATAAGGTTTCGTCTCAATTTTTTTTATTAATTTGATTATGACTACTACTTTCATCGGATTAAATTATAATTTCATCCCAGAGTTTTTTTGTTTCATTTATTGTGGATAGTTTAAGAGCAAAATTTTTGGAACCTACTCCTGAGATCGTCTCAAAAGTGCAAACTACCGACCATAACGGCTACGGCTTTTAAAGAGTTGTTCGTTAGAACACGACAATATGTTAATCCACAACTGCATGGAACACTGTAGATTACATTGGCTTTGTCTTTAGGATGCACCTTATCCTTGGTTTTTGTGTATAATATTGTATTTAATGCAGATTTATTATGAAAAGTAATGGCGATATTATCTTTTAAAAAGTCCTTGAAGATACGTTTAGTTCTATCTGCCAACCAAGGATGGAAAGAGATTTTATGGTATTTCTTATCGATTTCTTTATTTTCAAATCCAGCTTTTGGTATCAGTGATTTCCTTTCCTTAAAAAGACTTCTATCGATCAGTCTCTCAGGGTATCCATTTTTTTTTTACATTTACAGAACTACTAATTTACAGAACTGTTTTTGATGGGATAGTTTAATACGTAAAATCAGTTGTGTAATTTTTTTAAAAATTTTTACAACGTTAAAATTTCAGAAAAACTGATGTTTTTTTTCTTCAAACAATCGTAACTATTTCAAAAATTGACTAATCAAAACGTTCTTTTTTTTGTTTTTGTTCGTCTTTAACGTACTTTTCAGGATAAAATACAAAAAAATTTTCAAACTTGGATTCTACAAAATTTTTTATTTTTTCGGAGAAAATCATTGATTTTTCAAATTTATCCACTTTTGATTTTTGATTTTTTTATTGCGAAAGAAACTCTTATTTATTTCTCGTATAACAACGCAAACCCCATAATAGGCCCACATTTCTTTCTATTTTTTTTGTTTAATTAAAAAATATTTTGTTTTATTTTTACGCAAATAATATTTTTTAATTAAACAAAAGAAATAGAAAGAAATGTCGGCCCATTATGGGGTTTGCGTTGTTATACGCGGAATAAATCAGATTTTTTTTTGAAATAAAAAAATCAAAAGTGTCGAAATTTGAAAAATCAATGATTTTCTCCGAAAAAATAAAAAATTTTGTAGAATCCAAGTTTGAATATTTTTTTTGTATTTTTTCCTGAAAAGTACGTTGAAAGACAAACAAAAACAAAAAAAAAACGTTCCGATTAGTCAATTTTTGACATAGTTACGATCATTTGAAGAAAAACAACATCAGTTTTTCTAAAAATTCGTAACTCTTTTTGGGTTGAATAAAAAATTTTGAAAAAATTCACAGAACTGTTTTTGGTGAGATAGTATAATATGTAAAAATTTCAGGAAAATCAAAAGGAGTCGGGTTCAAAAGTGGTCGATTTGGTGTGGAATGCCCCATATATATCAGTCAATATTATCCACATCTGCCCCAACATTTCACTTTAAATTATATCCAAAGTTAACTTCAAAATTATTATAATTGCAGAAATATTATGAGTTTACTTTAATTAAAGTTATATACACTTATACACATATAGTGTTAAATATAAAATAAAATAAACTCAAATTACCCACAATGAATTAAATTGAAAATATTTAAATTTATACAATTTCAACTCAACAAATATATTTTATGGCGCTAACTATCAAATACTACAAGTGCAGATTTCAGTTTTCACTATTGTAACGTAGTGCTATTTCTGAAATTTTTATTAAAAATTATCAACCATCATAAGCGTGAAAATTTGGACTGTCTACATGCACCCGCTTTCAAATCAGTATTAATACTAGAAGTCAAGTTGTATTAAAACTTTTAATCTATTATCAAAATAACAGTGCTTTTTTTATACATAATAATATATTGAGCTCTTTTCTACTTAAATAAATTAAATATGGAATTCTTCTCTCCTAAAAAAGTTAGTCTCCGTCCGTCCCCCAACTGCTGAACGCTTGGTTCAATGTAAAAATGAATTCGAAATTGAATTCAATATCTTTAAAATAAAACAAATAAGAGGAAACATTTTTTAGAAACAAATTTGAGCATTCATGAGCAATGAACCTTTAGGTTTAAATATGTAAACATAAAATACAATAATATAAATAATTTTGACCTACATTCGACTTCTAGAACATTTTGTTCAAAACAGGACAATTAGGCAATAGAAAAAAAATTTCCTTTTTTTTATTATAATTTATATTATACAAAATTATTATCGCCCGATGCAATAAAAATATTTTAAAAGAAAGGTATTCCATTACGTACTACGTTATGGCATAGTATAAATAATGGTAAAACTGTTGTAAGGTATGACACAAATGATTTAGTACGTTAAGATATAATAAAAAAAAGTGTGATTTAAACAAAACGTCTACTGAAATAACATGACAGCCTATCCAACAATATCTTTTATAAATAAGTTATTTTTCAGTAAGATGTCTTTGTAATAATTTGAAATACATTTTGAAAACGTAAGAAGTACTGGAATAAAAACTTTAAATACAAATAATCTATTAAAAAGTAAAAATTTTGTAATATCGTGAAATATTATGTACGAGCACATAATATCGTGAAATACAATATTCCATTACTTCAGCACAAGATTTAACATGCTGCCATTATCAGCCACGCTTTTGTGCCCTTTGGGAATAAACAAGCAATCATGCAATGCTTTTTTATAATGGTATTTCTTCAGGACGTAATTAATTTGTGGTTTTGATTTTTATGAAGGTTCTTTTTACATAACTAAAACTCATTTCAATATTTTAACATTCAACCTGTTGTACAAGATACTAATAATAAAAATGTTTAGGACAGGTACAATACTTATAGTCTAACGTCCCTTTTCAATTGGTTTCAAAAAAATATATAGTAAATAAAATTTCTTTGTAATAATAAATGTTTGCAGGATAACTTGATGTGGAGTTTAAAGGAGTTAATGAAAAGTTGGACGGACGCGACCGAAACCATCATTGTATAGTTTATCCGCACACTTTCAAAAGAAGCAACAATACAGACATACTAATAATAGCTTACACCATATGTGGGAGTTAATTTTGTTGTATTAGTGATGGTTTTGTTAAGCTAAGTATAGCTAACATAGTGCACAAAGGCTTTGAGTTGTAAGCATATTAAAGATAATAAGGAGAATAAAGCTAACACTTACTCGAGTTAGACACCTTGCATTATAGAAATCTTACATAGTAATAATGTACCTACAATTGCACAATTTAAAGTTTCAATTTATTATAATCAAAAATAAAGCTACATTGTACTTTTATGGGCATAATTTGCATATCAATAAATTAAATTAGTTATTGGAATAACTGTTTTTCCTAAAAGCTATCTCAGAGTATTGCAACTCAGAAGATTATAAACATTTCATTTTAAATTTTACTGAACAACAACATATTCCATTTTGAACTTTTGTTGCATTACCAACATTGAAGCTAACTACGACGCCTTACACGGACCCATTTCTTATTTTCCGTAATTTATCCGATGCGTTTGTTGCGTCGTTTTTGCGTCGTAATTTACTCAAGATCATTTAAAAATTGATTCACATCCACCTGATTTTTTTCAATACCTAATTTAAACAATTTTTCGTTGATGTAAATTTTCAAATATACACTGAAAATATAGTAAATATCGTTAATATCGTGGGTATTCTGCGAAAAAGCACCAAGTCAAAATTTTGGTGTTTTGACTTAATCATGAGGTTGTATTGATTAGTGAAATGTAAACAAGCTGCAAAAACCACTAATATACAAAAATAACAAAGATAATTTTTGTGATAATTCAAAAGCACTTAAATATGTTCAGCGAAAATTAAAAATATTTAATTTTTTTAAATTTTTTCAACCAATCAAATAGACCACTGCTTAATAGAAACACAACACGCTAGCTAAACAAATTATAAACGTACGAAGTTACAGAGGGGCCGATGCAGACTCGGACTATTTCCTATTGAGAATTAAACTAAAACATGAAATAACAAAAAGGAGAATTACAAAGGAAAAGACATGTAAGCCTGACTTTACACAATTACAAGAAAAAAATACACAAAACAAGTACAAAAGTATAATAGAAAATGGGTTAAATGTTTGAAGCAGATAGACAACATAGAAGGAAAATGGAAAGCAGTGGAAACATTGCTAGAAAAAACCTCTGAAAAAGCCATGACACATAAAGTAGCGGTAAAGAGAAAAGACTGGTTTAATGAAACATGTACAAGAGCAATTGAAGAAAGAACGAAAAGCAGAAAGAACATGATAAAAAATAACACCGTAGAGAACAAGGAACTTTATAAAAGTAAACGCAGAGAATCAAAGCAAGTATGCAGGAGAGAAAAACGCAAACACAATAAGAATAGAATAAGCGTGTTGGAAGGCAAACTAAAAAACAAAGAAATTAAAAACTTCTACCAGGAAGTGAAGAGAATAGAAATGAACTATAAAAGTACTACGACAGTATAATAGGGACAGAAAAGATAAACTAATATGCGGAGAAAGAGAGATTATGGAAGGCTGGAGAGAGTTTTTCAAGGAGCTGTTGAATAAGAATAATAGAAACGACGATGAGGAAGACGAACATGAAAATGAAATAATACAAAATCTAGAAGTCAAACCACTGCTGAAATTAGAAAAACCGTAGTAAATACGAAGAATAACAGAAGTCCTGGTGAAAATGGAATTAGGTCAGAATTGATCAAATATGGGACGAAGAGCAAATGCCAAAAAGCTGGTCAAACGCAGTACTATGCCCAATATACAAAAAAAGAGATAAAACTAATTTTGCAAACTATAGAATATAAGCCTTACAAGATACGGCATATAAAATATTAGCAACAAAAATAAAAGAAAAAATAAGCGAGTTTGCCGAAGAAATTATTGGTGACTATCAGTGCGGCTTTAGAAGCAATCGATCTCTGATGGACCAAATATTCACCCAGAAACAAATACTTAGCTGAATTGCTACGAACATAAAATAGATTTATACGTGATTTTCATAGACTACAAACAAGCATATGATATGATGAATAGAGAAAAGTTGTATACCGCAATGAGAGCTTTGGGGATACCGGAAAAAGCAATAAAGTTGACAAAGATGACACTTAGGAAGACCAAAAGCTATGTAAAGTCGGTCAATAAGATATCTGAGAGTTTTGAAGTAAAGAGCGGGTTGAGACAGGGAAATCCATTATTGACGATATTGTTCAACTTGGTACTGGAAAAAATAATCTGAGATAGTGGAATAAACACAAGTGGAATGATATACAATACAAACCACCAATGCCTATCATACGCGGACGACCTGGTTATAATTGCAAAAAGCCGACGTGAACTGCAGAAAATAGTAAGAAGACTCATTATGGCAGTGGAGAAAATGGAAATGCTGACAAATAAAGCAAAAATAAAATATATGGTTATGGGCACAAAAGACAGCGGAAATATAATTGAAAGAGGAATTACGGTTAAGGTAGGAATGAAAGAGTATAATTTGGAGAATGTAGAAAACTTCACCTATGTGGGAACCTTAATAACAAGTAACCTCAACAAGAGCAAGGAAATCGACGCAAGAATAACCAGAGGAAATAAAAGTGCTGCAAGCTTAGTAACAACTAACTTGGCAACTTAGTGCAACTACGTAACAAGCAAATATCGCGAAGAACAAAGATACGAATCTATAAGACAGTGATAAGACCGGCGGTACTGTTTCATATTTGTAAAAAGTTTTCTTTTTACTTTTAGGGATCTCGTAGTGCTTAAATATTTTTTCTACCTCAACAAGTTGAATTTCTAAAACTATTTATAAACAACAACAGAGAAGTCAAAAAGTAAACAAACTTTTCGAAACAAACGCGCTTTGTCAAATTGTAGCCAAAAAGCAGAAATATAAGTATGAAAACTACATAGAGCCAACATTGTAGAAATTTATGCAAGCAAAAAAGGCTTTCTGTGTAGATATCATAGAAACTGGAAGCGCATTCACTCAGTTGAAAAATTGCGTTTAGTGCGAAACAAATCGTTAATTGACGATAAATCAATTGTTTGTGATAGTGGTGAGTCGCCCGCAATGTTTTTATAATGCAACACTTCAACTGGTTAAATTGAAAAAATTTTGGAAAAGCCCAGATGTAAGTTCAAAGAACGCAGTTATTTGCATTGCAACCATACAGGGGAAAGGTAGCTCCAAGGGACCCGAAAATACAAATTTTACGATTGAAACCTCGATGTTTTCTGAAAGAGTATATATTAAATAAGAGAATTAACTATGACGGAATGCCTTAAATGCACCTGTTTTTTCAAAAATCGAATTTAAAAAAGCTCGATTTTCACTGCAAATTTGAAGGTAAATCGCTCGTGATTGGTAAATCAATGCATTCTGTTGTCGGTACGCGTGCAGTTATGCATAATAGTGTTGCACTTGACAAATTTTTAGGACCAAAATTACTTCAGAAAAGGGTTACTTAAATTTAACGAACGGTAGTTACTTTTTCGCGTGGATCCTACTCGTGCCATGGTGGTTTTCATCAAAATTGACACTCAATTTAAAAATACCCCTAGGCCCGTGGATTAAGGAAAATAGGGGATCTTTGAGGGGTGAAACCCGTGAGAGTGGATTCTAAACGCAGGGTGGTTGTGCAAAGAAAAATCGACTTAAAGCACCCCTCGCTGCGCTCGGGCGCTTTAAGCTATTTTTCCTGCACATTTACTATTCGAAAAGGTGGTTGGGCAAGGAAAAATCGACTTAAAGCACTCCTCGCTGCGCTCGGGCGCTTTAAGCCATTTTTCCTGCACATTTAGTATTGAAAAGCATGATTGTCGCTCGACGTGCACTGCTAAAGCATCCCAATTCAAGTGTCGCTCCGGTTATCGCCGCTCTGCGCAAAGCTAAGACTAGTTCAAACTACACGGACTGTCAATAGAATTTATTGATTCACCAATCCCGAGCGACTGAACTTGAAAATTGCTATAAAAATCGAGCTTTTTTAAATTCGATTTTTGAAAAAACAGGTGCATTTAAGGCATTGCGTCTTACAAGGGGAAGGCGAGACATTCGGGAAACAGATTTTTTTGATATTAAAAATACTTAAACTTCAGTACCTCGACTTTATTTTGTCAAAGTAGTAAGATGCACAAATCAGCCATTTCCGAGAAAAGAACGTGTCAAAGTTCACGATGCGGTTTGTAACGCATAGAAAGTGACGTATTTATCATTAATCCGCGTGGCCTTGTCAGGTTAGTACTAGGTGAAATAAAACTATTTTGCAAGCTTTTATATTAACTTCGCGTTATAATTCTATCAATTGGATTCACCTGGTTCGAATCCGATGACTGTCAACTTTTTTTTTATTATTATTTTTTAATACCTGCGTAAGTAATATTCATTAAATACATAGTTACTTATTACCAAAATATTTTTAATTATTATTTTATTTAATTCAAATAAAACAAAACAATTTCAAATTCTTAATTTATTATTTATTTTATACATAATATTACATAAAATAAAGTAAAAATGAAATACACATTATTAATTTCTGATTGTTAATTTGTCCTATGTTTCTTTTAAGGTTTAATTTGCAAAGTTTCCCATTAACTTTTTTTTGTAAAGTAAGGGTTAGCATTTTAAAATGTAACGGATACACCTAGAAATAGTATGATTATAACAAGTTGATTTGAATGAGTTATTTATATATTTATTTTTGCATGTAATGTATCCCTGTATCTAATTAAAAATTAAGAATTTGAAATTCTTTTTCGTTTTATTTGAATTAAATAAAATAGTAATTAAAAATATTTTGGTAATAAGTAACTATGTATTTAATGAATATTACTTACGCAGGTATTAAAAAATAATAATAAAAAAAAAGTTGACAGTCATCGGATTCGAACCAGGTGAATCCAATTGATAGAATTATAACGCGAAGTTAATATAAAAGCTTGCAAAATAGTTTTATTTCACCTAGTACTAACCTGACAAGGCCACGCGGATTAATGATAAATACGTCACTTTCTATGCGTTACAAACCGCATCGTGAACTTTGACACGTTTTTTTCTCGGAAATGGCTGATTTGTGCATCTTACTACTTTGACAAAATAAAGTCGAGGTACTGAAGTTTAAGTATTTTTAATTTCAAAAAAATCTGTTTCCCGAATGTCTCGCCTTCCCCTTGTTAGCTAATTCTCTTATTTAAAATATACTCTTTCAGAAAACATCGAGGTTTCAATCGTAAAATTTATATTTTCGAGTCCCTTGGAGCTACCTGCAACCCTTGAATAATAGAAAAGAAATGTTCAGTAAAATTTGTAAACAACGCATTGATGTGTTTAATTCGATACGGTGAATATTTGGGTAAACGATTTTTATTGCTAAGATTTTATAATATTTTTTAACTCGATTAGACAAAATAAAAGCAGTAAATTTTTAACAGTTAACTATAATACTGCATGAAAATTGTATTTTCTGTTTAACAACGAAAAAACAAATTTAAAAGTTTAAAACGTCGTATAAAATTATAATTAATTATGTATTAATACAGAAAATTCCAACACATTCAAAACTTTATTTATTAAGATAAATTTTTTATTTCGAATCAATAAAATCAGAGCTACAGAGAAACAAATACAAGATTTATATGCACATGCATTTGAATCCGCTGAGCTAGTAAATAAATTCATAGTGTATCTACGCTTGGTTTTTACTGTCTCTTATTGAAAAATAATTTAATTGATTGAAATATAATATTTAAAAGAAATTACAATCTCATTTTTGTAATTTTTTTAATTACATTTACAGGATTCAAATTGTTCGAGAACAGCATTATACAACATATATGTCTATATTATATAAGTAATAGCATCCCTTCATTTGTAGCTATTCTTAACTTTTTTAGTTCAATCTGTAATAATAATAACAATTCTTTCAAGATCCTCTGTAACTGCCAACCACCTTCTTCTTGGCTTTCTTCTTCGTGTATCTAACAAGCATCTGCCCAGTTTTATCTTTGTTGTTTTATTTTGTTTTAGCCGTTCTACATTGCCCTACCGTCTTAGTGCCAAACTACACGAGCGTTGTTTCCGTCGCGTATTTATCGTCGCGTATTCTCCGCCTATTGAAAACCACACAGCGTGTTTTACGCTCGTGTAGTTTGCTGCATTTAAACGTGTGGTTTTCAATACGGCGGAGAATACGCGACGATAAATCCGCGACGGAAATAACGCTCGTGTAGTTTGGCTCTTAGTCTCTGTGCTTTGATCATTTGTGCTATATTTAGTTCTCCTTACAGGCGTAGCACTTTCTGCTTGGTTATATTTCTCATCCCTCTTAGCTCTTCTTCTCATCCAATACTTTTTTGAATAGTTTTCTCTCCCAAACTTGTATATTCCTCTGAAATTATTTGTTTTTTACAAATGTTTAATCTCTCTGAGACTGATTTTGCTCTTTTGATCAGAATGTAATTTTTTTTCAATCTTTATTTCGCAGAAAAAGCCTATTATGTTTTTCCAATTGTATCAATTTCTTTTTAGATTTAATTCATGTTGTAATTCTTTTAATTCCGATGTATTTGTATGAGTAGCACTCAGCATGTCTTTTATCGTTCCATTCAATTCATATAATAGATTCAATGTTTTACTTCCTCGTAAGCGTTTATCGTAGTTGGAAGATCTGATTACTATTATTTTATTGGTTTAAAACATTTTCTTTTTGTGTTTGTTTTGTTCCTCGTACCTATGTGTTTGTTTACTCAAACCAACTCGTTTATTTGGGAATTCTTTAGTTCTTTTTCACAATATTACAAAGTTGTTTATTGGAAATTTATTTAATGGTAGTATTATTTATTGCTTTCTGTTCTCAAAATTATCGCTCGCTGCACTTGAATTAACTTCCAATACCTAACTACAGTTGTTATCTTGAAAGATGAAGCTTACGTCACAACCATCTGAATTAAGAACCGACAATCTTTTTTTTTTAAATTAGTTGTAGTAACATAAGTGCAACAAAGACACACTAACATAAATAATTCTTAAGTGTCTGATTTTAGAAATCTTATACGTCGAAAATTATATGATACCCAACGTATGAGATAGAAAAAGATAGATACAATATTTCATAGCTTGCATAATAATTTTAATGAAAGTAGTTTTTCATATTGATTGATGCTATAATTTTGACAAGTTATTTTGATTTTTAGGTTATATTTTCATTTTGTTGTAATTAATTATTTTACATTACTTTAATTGTAAGTTTTGTTTTGCTACAAACTTGTTAAAATTTGTTCGTTTTTTTTAGAACTAAGTATTGTTGTGGATATTATAATGATTAAAATAATAATTATTATGATTTAAATTTATGATATCGAACACTTATTTGACTTACAATTTTCGTCTTATTTCATACAAATGCCGTTTATGACGAAGCTTCATCTTTCATGATAACAACTGTAACTTGTTAATTTTACTATTACTAACTTCCTTCACTTTTCAATAACTTTGTGTCACTTTATTCCGCTCACTAACGTTTGCAAAGAAACTTCTTTTGGTGGATGAAGGTCACAGTGACTTTTAAAAATCATAAAATCATCTTTCAATGAATTGATTCTTTCATTGCAACAAAAAACAAGATTATAATATTTAAAACATGACAGTATTTTTAAACAGACCTAGAATCAAAGTTGTCAAGGAAATGATATGACAGACAAAAAAATTATCTATAACTTAATTAACAGTAGTTATTTAAAGTAACTGCAATAGTAGGTATATTACGTATCAAGCTTTGAAAGTCACTTTTACAAAATTAGCAAGTCAATTTATGAAACGAGGCACTAGGCGAGTTCTGCAGTTTTAAATGGTTTTAAAATTAGTTAGCTAAAAAGTAACTGTATTACAAAATGATAATAATGTCAACTATTTTTAACTAATAACAACAAAGTCAATTTCATTTTGCAACTATTTCTTAAAAAGTAATACCAAAAAGAAATAGAAACAAATTGTGATATACGTATATTAAAATTTCAATTAAAAATGATTTCAGTGTACTACACGTAAATCTGTTTTCCGCTAGAGATAATTTCAAGTTATAATTATACTTATATGTTTGTACAATTCCTGTGGAACGTATGAGAAAAATATGAAATTTCATCGATAATCTGGTAATACCTTTCTAAATTGTTCAGTCAATTAAAACGCCATTGGAAATCTTTTTACCATTGCCATTTGATGGTTAGTTAAAACGTGGACAGAAAATTTTATTTATTTATAAAAAAAGTAACCAGGTTATTAAAAAATTTTAAAAATAGTGCAAATTCAGTTATCGGTAGTCTGTATTTATTTAATGTTTTACGTCGTAGATGTCACATTATTACTCGATAAATATTCAATATTCACAATTAATTATATTAACCGATTAACACGTTTTACCTGTTCTAATACCGTAATGCCACAGTAATACCCTGCCATACGTGATATCGATTTGTAAACAACGAACAATCTAAAAAATTCATTTGAATTTAATCGTTCCTTTATACGTATTTATTCTTCGTTGTGTAGTTTAGTTGATGCAAATTTGCAATTATTGAACTCCTGAAAATTTAAAAGATTAGAAATATTTTTGTTTTTAGGTAATATAAAAGTTTTCCACTATAGTTTTATAGAAAAGCACATTACAGATGTAGGTCAAATGTAAAATTAGAAGTTCCAACTGCAATCCACAATTTGGATTATTTAATTATTCTGAATACATGCAATTTCGTAATCCGTACTGTTATAAAGGTAGTCACTTCATATGTAACATGTATGATGCTGATAAAACTGAAACTTTTTATATGATTACGACCTGTTTATATGTGATAAACCTAATTATTTAGAAAACTATCTTTAAATTTCCACTGTTGTATTGCATGTTTTGAGTTATTAATTTATTTAATGAAAATCATCCAATCGGATTGGATTATTAAGTTAACCTATGTAAGTCATTTTCAAATCAATTGCGCCCGAAAACATTCTTACATACTACATCGATTCGATGTTTGTGAAAATTTTCATCAAAAATTTACGAATTGTGCTATTAATAAGAGCCGTTATGGTTATCCATTATATTCAGTGTGTATTTAAAAATCACCTTGACATCGTACCTTTATAATGTAAAATTTGTATTCAAATTATAGATCTAACCAAATTGCCAGTATCTACATAATAGGAAATATTTGCATATTAGTTGATCAATTCAATTAAAATGGTATTGTTCAAAATTTTGGTATTATCTAAATTGTATTGCATAGAATTCTAAAAATAAATTTTTAGTTCAGGAATAATTAATAAGAGTATTCGTGACCCTCGTCAAACAATGATTATTTTATATGTAATCAATTCTCACAAAAACTTGTACTTCTTGGTATATTATAGGCACATAAAACAAAATAAAATAAAATAGTAAGTATAGGTACCTACATATATTCTAACTACTCTATGAAGGAATATCGTAGATTTTTTTGTTTCGTATTACAAAATATAATACAATATACTATAAAGATGAGTCAATTCAAGTTGGAGGTTCTATTAAGAGAATAACAGATATACAAGAATAGAGGTTAAGTGGAGACAGCAAGGGAAGTGTTGAGAATGACACGGGTAGCCAAAACAATAAAATTACATTGGAGAATAAAGTTTCTAAATAGAAAGGTGTAAAAAAACATTAAAAGTTGAATAACTTGAAGTTGTGAAAGAAGAGTGGAGAATGTTGAAACCATGAGGTGTCTTCCAACTTGGAATGGATACCAGATGATACTGAATTGTCTACCATTCTTTGCTTAACCATATTTTAAAGTAATATAAGACGTTGAAATTTAAATTTAGAACTGGTTTTTAATTTATCATAGATAATTCTGAAAACAAAAATATGTAGTTGGTATACTCCATGATGCACCAACACTAGAGTAAAAGAGGCTAATAGGGAAGAAAAAAGAAGAATCCACGACATGAGCAAGTGGTGAAGTGTAATTGTTGAAAAATGTATGTGTCCAAATTATTGTAGACTTAAAAACAGAAATATTAAAATAAACTGTTAACATTAAATTAAAAGGTTAGGTATTGATTTATTGGTAATAACCAAATTTTAATTATTTATTAAACAATTCAACGATACGTGAGTTGAAAAAACTTGACTAAATCTGTCTAGACTTGTGATCCTTATTAAAATCCAATTTCATAAATTATCTCATCACTCTCCGTTGAATAATTTTGTGCTTCATCAAGCAAATTAATGAAGTAGTAGCTATAATATTTGAAAATTTGCAAATTGGGAAATAAATATAAAACACGCAACAATAAAGCGTTTTATCAAAATAGGACGTGTTTCGACTCTTGTACATGACAGATTAAACGACAGATTATATAGGCTATTACAAAATTAGTATTTGGTTTCCACTTTAACAACTTAAGTGAGCAATAAATTTAAGCTTTAAATTGAAAATAGATGATACCACTATTTTATTAACATTTTCAACTGTTAAATTAATTTCAAAATTGATTTCAAGACACAGAAAAAATATAAATAAAGTGATTATACTATCACATAGACCATAAAATGCTCAACTATTAATTTGTAATGTTCTTCGACTAAATTATAGTATATAATAATTGTAGGTCTTCGATGGATAAGCATCATTTTGTTTTGTAAGTTAATATTAGAAAATTAATTTCTTGTTTTAAGTTAAGTGAAACACGAACGCTTGACAAAATGTAAATATTGCATATTGGCATAATAGCAAAATATATTAAATTATAAGTAAATGGTACTCTTTAAATACTTTCAAAACAATACCTACGTTATTTTACAAAGAATGATTTAAATTTACAATTTCCGTTTAAATCCAGAGAACTTTGATCTTGACAAGTTAATAATAAAATTTTCCATAAATAGCAATAAATTTATTATTATATCACTTTGTAAAGAAAAGAATTTTTGTGTTTATTTCTAAGTATTGAGTTGCGTTCACATGGAGATTAGCATCTTGTCTTGCTTCTGTAGAAGCTGGCAAAAGCCAATCAGATTGAAGTATTTTCTTCTATCTTTATATTAATCTTATAGTTATGTTATCTGATAGTTTTGTCATCAGCTTCTACGCTTAAACAAGACGCTAATCTCTATGTGAACGGCGCTTTATGATTTTACTTCTTCAACTTAATTTCGTCCACTGACTGAGAGTATAATAATATAATAGTAGTTTTGAGTATTACATTTACCACAAATATAATAAATATAATAGGTATTAATTACTTAATATAACTACAAACCACTATCATAATAATCTTTAAAGCACTATTTGAAAAAGTCACAAGATCGAATCGTACGTTTGTAGCCCAAAGTCTGATCATTTATGTGGATGCATTTCTTTCAGTTCGATGAATTATTCGTTTCGGAGTAAGAATTTGGTAGATTTAGTCATTTTGGTAAAATTGAATCGTCAATTTCTACACCTGAGGTCGATTAAGTTAACTGCAATCGATACATGCTACGTTAAACAGAAAATTTGAGAATAAGATCATATCGTCTGAGAATAAAAACATAAAACAGAATACGTAATATCTCATGTATTTCCAAAATACTTCTACCTAAAGCTATCTCTAGCCTCGTAGTTGGTTTTTCATAAAAAAAAAACGCAATCATGTAATGTAACCCGGATTAGCGTAAAGCATTTTTACTAAAAAAAAATACACGAATTCGAAAATATATTCAACCTTCTCCAAAAAAAATGTTGATTTTTTTATGTTGAATGTCATCTTGTTAAGTTTTACAAAATTTACAAGATAAAAAACTTTAATTTGTTAATTTGTTCAAAGCAATGAAAAACAAGAAATATTAATATTGATATTAAAGGCAAAGAATAACTAATTTCCATCTTAAAATCTTAAAAAAATATTTAAGCAATGATATGGAAATAAATTCTTGTTATAATGTATTTCTCAAAAATATTTTTAAATGTAATCAAATAAAATTATTTATTTTCAAGTTGTAACAAAAGTGCTTTGTGTAGAATATAACCGCAAATACCTCCACAATGAATTTGAAATTCCAAGTCTTCAAATTCAACTGCAAAATATAGCGAGATGAAAATAATAAAATTTAAATATTGTTGTGAAATATAATCTTGTTATAACAAGCTTTCATAAAGTTTGCTTTTGATTTACTGAGTTTAAATGCTTATTTTATCAGTTTTATCATTTTTATGATAATAATTTTTAAGTGTTGTATATTTCGCATTAAAATAGAACGAATTCAACAGGGATACTCGGATAACTTTTTCTCCGCGATAAAAGAGAACAATAACGAAAATGATAATAAAATAAAAATTACCATTGAGCAATAAGTCCGTTCCGGTCGATAAAATTATGTATTTATAGATTTTGTAACAGATTAACAGACAAGTTTGACAGAAACCCTTGACACAATTTAAATACTTTAGTAAAATATTTTTTTGTCTATAATTTTTAATGTACCTACTACTTAATGGAAATTGGTCATTTTTAGACTATGTATAATAATAGTAAAACATAAGAAAAACTACCAAACAGTTTTAAACGTTTAAAGGCATGCCCTGACATGTTTTAATTGGAGTTAAAATCACTTAAAACTTGACCAGATTTAACTAATACTTGACCTCCATTTTATATAATAATTTGCTAGAAAACTTCTCCTCCGTATTATTTATAAGCGAGTCTCTGATTGATTTGTAACAAGTTACAAGGTAACTCTGCAGACCTACAAGACCCTGGCTTCTTTTAGGGGCATTTAATAATCAAAGATTTTGAGAGCATCTTGTGAGGGTACGACTGTTGTAAAAATTCCGATGGACGTGGTCAGGGTTTAATCGCATGACTACGACTTAGCAATTTTACGTTTTAATCACTAGTATACCACTGTGCTCAAATGATCTTATGTAAGTTAGCACCATTAAGCTAATGCGGGGTACCGGGGTCAAATCCGGGAAAGGGCCAAACTTTCTTATGGCAAGTCTCCGTACTTCGGAGAGCACGTTAAGCCGGTGGTCTCCCTGGTTGATGAATTGCCATCATTAACAAAAGAAAACCAAGATTACAACACATTACCGGATGTTAAACAACTATACGCTCACAGAACCAAATAAAAGACGCGTCGGTGATGTGACAATACCTCTTATCTTGCCTTTTTAGCAAAAATGAGATTTTGGTATTACTTTAAAGCTCTCAGTAATTTACATGTCCTGTTAAAAGCTTATAAGTAGCAAAAATGTATTTACTTTAAAATTCGGCAAAAGAAAAATATCTTTTACATTAAAGCTTGCAAGAATTGCTGACAGCTTTTTGTCCTTCTTGTAAAATTTACTTTTATGTAGGATAAGAAGTATTGTCACATCGCCGTCGATATGTAAGTTGGTGATATCAGAACGTAACCCTACAATAACTTAAAAAATAAGAACTTTATTTCTATAATCATTGTACTTTCGAGTGACATAGCTACGACACTGACTTTCCCCATCGCCCATTTCTGATGATTTCCGGGTGAAAATCTTTCTCTCTAAATCTTAAAATTTAAACCCAATCACATTCCAATGCGATTCCAATTTAGTCCATAAGAATGACATTATGATAAAAAAAAAATTTTTTCTTTCGACAGAAGAACTACATTCATACGTAAATAAAAAAATAACTATTTCATACGCCGTACCTAAGCCACCAAAAATATGTGCAAAATAAAATTTCTAAATGATTTTGATGGATCAATTTTATCAGTTCTTTCTATCTTTATTACTATTATTTAACTCTATTTGTCCGCTTCAACGAATTTCTTACAACAGCTTATGTGAAAAATTGGATTGTGGAAAATTTTATTTTTATAACCATGTGTTTAATTGGCTGTGGTTTTAGTTGGTTGAAGAACAGTTGAATCTTTTTTTATGAATTAATTTGGCAATTTAGAAGTCCTTATTGAGAAGCTATGGATAAGTATAGAGGTATTATTTAGAATTCAGTGAAAAGTTGATTGTACATCTGCTTATCAGTTGCGTGAAATAAGTGAATTTTGAGTACACTTTTTTAACTTTAAAAAGGGTTACTCTTTATTATAAATTTACTAATAAATAAAGTTTATCTGTGCATGTTTTTATTTAGATAGTCAGGAGGGGGGGGGGGAATTGTTTAGTTTATTTTCTCAGAATGGCCTGCTTGGCTACTATTCAATTTATTTTTAATTTTTCAACAAAGTATTTTTTCAAAAAACCTTAACCTACAGTAATTGTATATAATTGCTTTACATACTTAGATAAATTTAAAATATTTAATCACTTGAGCGCTATAGTTATTTAACCTTTTAATTAACTCAGGGAGATTATTACAATACGTAAAACCAATATTGCCCTGGCGCTGGCACTCACCTAGTGATACTACATCATAGCCAATAATAATAATAAAATTTTTTAAAAATGTATCTTCGTGATGCAATCACATGTACACTACCCCTATATTGGCTAAACAGTTAAATAATATTAAATAAAAGAAACCAAATTGCCGACCTTCCGGCTATAAAACCTTACGGCCGTTTTAAAATTTTTCAGAATTCCAAACTGCCCAATCCATCTCTTATTGAAGCATTTGCCCTTTTGATCAAAAGGCTACGGGACAGACTAACTCATAAGAGTTAATCAAAAATTGATTTATAACATGTTTTCATTTTAAAACTCTTTGTCTCTTTGTGAGACTGATCAAATACGCTCGTTCCCAAATTGGTTGTATTCTTTTCGCATCTGTTATTTAATAAAAAAAATTGTTACTATTTTTTCCAAAGCAAAATAATATTTGTATTCCTAATTGATTTACATGGACCTATACTGATTAACATCGTAGATATCGTAAGAGTTCATTATAGACGGAGGTTTGTACAACAAAATCAAAATCGGGCTTAATTTGAATTATTTAATCAACTTTGACTACACTAGCAAATAATAAATTAACTTTCTAATTTATCCAAGAAGAGCAAATGTTAAATAAAAAGTAAAAGAAAACAAATTTAATTGGAAAATATATTATTAAGATTCCCCTACATTTAATATTTGCATAGCATTTATATACTACAATAGTCGACAAAATATCTACTCTTGTTATGATTATCACATTAAACAATGAAATTATTTACTGTACTACAATAGAAGGAATAGTCCAATTGTTATCAAAAATTCGTTATTTCCCATTATTATTACCTGCACAGTTGACATGGATTTCCAACACCATTTTCCTATTATAATATACCATTTATAAGTACATACTATTATTCACTTTGATAAATTATTATGAACTTCATGTTTTATTTGCAACTAAATAGGTAGTTACCATTTTAATTAAATGTAGATCATTCAAAATATGTATAAATTTATGTACGAGACTCTTAATTATATTATTATAAAACAAATATATAAAAAAAAAATTTAATATGTTTTGCTTGTAATCTTGTAAACAAAATATTTTGCAAGTTCTTATTCAAATTATATTTGAACAAGGGTGGATTTAACTAAAAAAAATTATTTTAACGGTTCAGTTACGTTATCTTTGTAAAACATCTAAAATATTTACAATATTTACTCTTTACCTTTTTGGAATTACCAAAATTTACATAAATAAGTTGAGAAACGGATAGCTCTACACTTAATCGTAATCAAACCAAACATCCCTACCGAAATTAGGTTTGTTTTTGTAAGGGTAACCGTGATAACTACATATCTAAAACCCACTTTACTAATTTTCTACACCCCCACGAACAGTTATACGTCAACATAAATTTAAATAAAAAGGTTTGCTTACGGCGTGCGTTTATTGAATGAAGATTTATATCAACCAAAAACATGTTTCTCTATGAAAATGGTCAGTAATTACACTTTAAATATGATATAACTCGTGTTTTAGACTGTTCCGTCTTCTGCGCTGTAAAAATTTTAACTTTGTAGCATAAAATTCAGTGCCAATGTAGAAAACATGTAAAATATTTAACTAATATCAATATCTATTAGAAAACGATCAAACGATAAAAGCAAACCCATCAAGGCACAATGTGTAATGGAAAACAATAAATTTCTGATAGCAGGTGAGTATTTGGATTCAATTTAATCCTATAAGAATAATACTGTAAATTTACTGAAACGATGAAATAATTTCAAGATGTTTTGCAATTAAACCGTTAAAGTTTGAAAACGCCAATTTTAACTTTTCCTAGTTATTATCATTTAAAATTTAATTTAACTTATTTCGTATATATTAATTTTATAAAACAAAATTGTATGCAATATTCCGCAATGATAATTGTATTACATCCATTCTACAGGCAGTAATTTAATATGCATGTCAAGTGTAATAATGATATTCTGAAGTTAAGGGACTTGGATACTAAAATAACAATGGCATCAGCGATAGGTAGTAGGTCGATTTTGACACATATTACCTACATAAATCTTCGCCAACTTTTAATGAACTTGAAGTTGTTGCGAATTTTTACGATTGCTAAAAAAATTTATTCTGTTTTAAACAAGCTGTGTATCAATCATTTGATATATTGATATAGGCAAACGGAAACTCGAAGTTAACTTTTGAACCCTTAAACATATAACCTCAATCAGTGGTTTCCAATAAAATTTATTAAATAGTTTCCAACTTTTGAAAATCAAGAAAAATAAAATTTAAGAGCACTCTCGTATATAGGCGCATGCATAGCAATTTCTTTTAGTAGTTCTTTTAGTTTTCTCTTAGGATTATTCAAAATCGCTGATTTTCTTGAAACCACTTTTTGCAGTGTCATACTGAACCCATGTAAACTCACCAGTACAAGTCATCAAAGCAGACCAACCCTCAAAACGTTACGAAAATTTCTTTATTATTCCGTATAAATTACTTCCTCTGCAAATTGACCTATTAAAGCTTTTACATGAGTTCATGGTCAGAGCATTGCATTGACACGAGATATTTGGTTTTGCCATTTCTGTATCACAACAATAATATTAGGGATTATTAACCATAAATAAATAATTATAGAGAAAGTGTGTTATCATCTCGATATAATTTTTAGCGTATTATTTGAGCAGCGTAACGTAACGTGTATAAATTACATAAAATTGCATATTTATAGGTAATATAGACTATAGTCTGTAAATTCACACAGTATAAAAGTATTACTTTGATCTAGGAGGTATGAGGCTATGTTTATTAATATAAAATTCTCTGACCGGATAAATTCAATCAACAAAGAATAATCTTCATCAGAGTACTCACCAGTGCTAGTAATTTGTGCTTTATGTAATTTATAAATTCAAAATTGCACAAATATAAATATAATTCCTAGTCAAAATTTAATCGAAGGTTCCAAAATTATAACCCAATTAAATTGCATGAGCTCAAGTGTCGCCAACGTGTCGAGCTTGAGTTTGTTGCAGTGTTTGACGTTGGTGCAATTTCCATTTTTTCTTCACGGTTTATCTCGAGTTTCTCGACTGATATTGGACTAGTCACGTTTATTTTTTTTTTTATTCTACGTCTTCTTTCGACGGGGTTTTCTTGCATGTTATGCATTATTTGATTTGCTCTTGAAATAGTTCAATTAATTGACCTCGCTTCGCGCTGTTTAGGTTAGTAAAAAAAAATGATCAATCAGAAATACGTTACGGATAGATTGACATGAAGTATTATTATATTTAATAATAATAAATATCACATCATGTGCTGCTACTATGACAAATTAATTATAGTGGCTACATGCACAAATAAATGTTAATTGTAATAAAAATTTTCTAAACATGCAAATAATTAAAACGTTAGATTTTAGTAATTAGCATCAATTAACCCAAGCAAATACGAATAACTTCTTGCGCTCATTATATTACTTATTTTTCTTCAGAAAATGCGAACTTCTATATTTTAATTATGAACTCACTTGAGCATATTGTTGAGAAGCATAATTCCATCGCTAAAACTTTAATTATGTCCTCTCAGCATTTATAAATATAAAATTAATTGGTGAGTATTGCTTGTTCTAAAAAAATATTGAAGACTGATTATGCCTTTAAAAATTACAAAAGGCAATTTTTACTGATAATAAATTCATTAATTTTTATTGAGTTTTGCTATTATATCAGTGGTTTACTGCTACGCACAAATTTTGGTTTCGAAATTTGGACAAATACTGGACCTTATGGCATAATAAGTTCAAAAGCGTAAATAACAGAAAATAAATTTTAAACACTAACCAAAGAAAGAAGGAAAGCAAGAAAATAAAGATAACTACAATAATCAATAAAAGAAAATCAACATATTTTCTTGAGAAGGTAAGTGTTATTTACAGCTTTAGTAGGAAGTGGTGATGTAAACTATCACGATTATAAAGTTGCAATAATTGGTATTAACGCTTCCAATGAAATTCATGTCCTTGTTTTCAACACAAAATTTAAATTTCACAAAGTAATTGTCGCAGCAGCGATCAATTAAATCTTGAATGTTTATTTTCTCAATTTACAGCCAATCTGACAAATTAATGTCACGCCATTGCATTGTTTTAAATTAAATTCAAAAAGTTTTAGAAGAAAATGTGCAAATATTTTAGAAACATGTGAATGAATAGCTGAAAGTAGAATAAATGTATGCTCATAGAAATTATCAACAATATCAGAAAATATGAAAATATATAAATTAATTAAACTATTTTTGCATGGATTATACAATTTCTAACTACGAAATTTAAATTTTCTCAAAAATACAAACTACGTGCGTTAAACACAGCAAAGCAATTAAAGGATAATCCTACAATCCTTACTCAATGCTGACGCTTCAAGAATTTTGTAAACGAAAAACATTCGTCTCGAAACTCGTTCTACGACATTCTGTGTACATAGAAAAAATCTTTTCCTTTATTTTGCATTTCTACAGGAAAAATTTATGATATTTTAGAATTTTTAGGATTGTTTACATTAAAATATTACACGCTGTGTTAAATAATACGAACAAATTCGAAATACCTTTTTAAAGAAAACAAATTTTCAAATTGACTAGCTTCATTAAAATTGTCGATTCTTAATTGTGCTTCAAAATTCATTAAAAAAATTAACTATAGAAACACGGTCTTGCTTTTAATTAAATATTTCCAATCTAAATTAATTACTTAAAAATAAAATATCGGAATCAATTCTGCAAATTTTGTAAGTTTTACATTTAAATTGTATTTAGGTAACGACCCAAAAAATGTTAAAGCTTTCCTGCATGCTGTTACAATGTAATCTTAAAATTAATTTTTCGCAATTGTACAGAAAAAGGTAGCGTTGTAGGGTTTTCTCTTCTTTGTGAGCCGAAGTGTAATTTAAAAATACGTGTTTACGTTACAAAATTTTTAATAACAAAACCTTTTTCTTTGGTATATTTTCAATTAATCGATTTATTATTTCGAGTAAGTCCAAAGTATTATATTAGATAAAGATATATAAAATATTAGATATATTAGATAAAATGTGTAAATTACAATACGCAGAATCGTACTCCTAAAAAGACACTTTTCTCAGACAAAATCTTTGTGTAAAAAAGCGCCATAGCACCGAAACTCTTGAATTTTTGTTATTAATCATGTAATGCTTTTATAAAAAGTCTGAAATTTTCAGACTAAATAGATTAAAATCTAAATAATCTAATCTAAATAATCTAAATAAAAAATAGATTAAAATCATTTTATTGAAATAGAAAAAAAATTGTGCAAATACTTCAATATTTGCAACTACCCATATAAATGAAACATTTTAATACACTATTTTCCTTCCTGAAAATTTAGTACAGACTCAAAAGCTCAGAAGCGCTTTAACAGCGCTGGAAAAAGAAAAGGGGTGTTGCCCATCTATATAATAAAATAATATATTTTTTATCTGAGAATCTGGTAAAATTGGAGCGCACTTTTAGTTATGAGTAGCTTTTCGATTTTTTGATATCATTTTGTTAGTTTCGAATATAAAATGTACTGCTATATAGCTATATATTACTTTCAAATTTAAAAATTATAAAAATTCGCTTTCACGAACAGGGTTGATAATGCTAACTTGGACGGTTTTTTATTTGAAAGAAATTTAACTTTACATTTTGATGTTTGCACTATGCACTTTCAATAAGAAGCTATGAAATTGACTATACCTACATAGTATAAAAATAAAAACAATTATTAGAAATAACAAAAATTGTTAACTTTTTGAAAAATGAAGGGCCGACGTGACGTAAGATCACTTCTTAGATTATATATTTTTAAAAAACTTTAGAAGATTAAGAACAAATAGAGAAAAATTGAGAACAAAAAAATTGATTTTTCAAAGAACTTCAGTCACATTTTATATTCAATATAATAATAACAGTACACGGAAAAAAAGGTTTTCTTAAATGAAGAATAAATATTTTCTTGAAATTATTTATTTCGTTTAAAAATATGTTTTCTTAACACGATAAAATATGCTGGTAATAAAAATGTCTGATTTCTTCAAGAAAGAATATAATTTACTAGAAATATAATTTTGATCCAAGAATGTTTAGCTTGAACAAAGAAAACTATTATTCTAATGATATAAATGTTAACGTATTCTTAAAAGGAGTAACTTATTGTTGTAAAATCATTTTGTAGTTCTCAGCAAAGAAGAAAAACTTAGATGAACCATGCGCATGTTATTATATTCATGCAGGTTAGATGTACCCGATCCAATTATCCCATTCCAGCTTGTTGCGTATTTGCATAAGTACATATTATATGTATCGTATTGTCATTGTACAACTTTTTAATTTATTGAAAAATTGGGTAATCTTTCTGCTTGTGACTATAAGTTTAGTTATAAATGGTTTAGTGTCATACTATTATGGATAAATTTGTAAGTGATAAACTGTTAAAATGGGATTTGGAAAATTTACAGAAGGCTTTTGAAAGTAAGTAAACGTTACGTTAATTTATTTTTTGTTACTGTTTAATATTCAAAATGATTTTAATATTATTTGGGTATATTTTATTTCTATTATTTATAGACCGTGTGAACATCTTTATGAACCTCCTCTTTGTGAACCCCCCGTGCGACAAGATGACGCAGTTCGAACATAAGATCTTGCAATTGTGCATTTTTAACAGTGCATCATGTAAAGTAATAACACGATTGTAATGTTTTATAAATTAATGTTTCAATTAACGTAGTAGTCACAGAAAATTATTTATTTAATTTTATTTGTTTATTATTTTGATTGAATTAATACTGGTAATTAATGTACGAATATTAACTAAGTTTGGTTTGTTTAAGAAAGTCAAATTGATGGGATTGTTTATAATCAATTGGAGGAAAAGGATATTAAGGAATTGATTCCAATTTAAGGTGTACGAAAAAAATTTTCAGCAAGATCCAAAGTTTATCTCCAACTTCAAGTAAGTAGAACTACTAAATTTTTCAAAGCAATTCTTGAATCTTTGAGTGTGTGAGTAAGGTTTTGGATTTAGGACAACTCGCCGCGGACCAATTGCCGCCGTCAACTAAAAATAGTTTAAATTTTATGATTAACTTTTTGAACGCTTAAATTTGGTGAAGTTCTCGTATAAAAACCATGGATGCAATAATTTGCATGTTTCAGATCCGATTTTATGTTTTGTATCGAGCGTTCAAAGAATTAATAGTTGAGTAACTGGTCGGAAAATCATCGTTAAGTTGTCGTTAAATGGTTAACGATTACTATAAAGATCTTGTGACCCTTGTACTATGTTAAGAAAGTTGGTAACAACCCATTGATCTTATCATCATATCATCAATGATCATAAAGATCTTGTGACCCTTGTACTATGTTAAGAAAGTTGGTAACGACCCATTGATTGGTTAAACAACCAGCATCGGTACTAACATTGGTTTGTTTTACCAACCAATGAGTTGTTACCAAATTTGTTAACAAATCAGTACAAGTGTCATGCAGCCATAAAATGCAATTTATTTATTAAATGTCTTTGTTAATAAGTGATTTTTCAACCAGTTACTCAATTATTAATTCTTTGAACTCTCGATACAAAACATAAAATCTGATCTGAAACATGCAAATTTTTGCAAAAAAAAAAACATGGAGTAAATCGATTTAATCGTCAAAAAGTAGAAAATATCCGGGGACTTGACCAAATTTAAGCGTTCAAAAATTTAATCATAAAATTCAAATTCTTTTCAGTTGACGGTGGCGAGTTGGACCGCGGCAAGTTGGCTGCGGCGAGTTGTCCCAGCCCCGGTTTTTGCCTACTTATTTTAAAAATAATAATTAGCATTTATAGAAATATTTGCAACGATTATAAATTAATTTATTACTTAAAAAACTTACTAACTTTCAGTTACTTGGCTGACGTTCAACTGAACTACTCCGTGTGTTGCAACTACTCTTGGACCCGGTTTCATAAAAGTTTAAAAAAAGCGCTAAATTTAACTAACTTTAACTATAAGAAGCCAATAGAAATTCACCGTTATTTTTAACGGCCAGTTAAAGCTTTTATGAAATCGGTGGTAAGTGTATACAGAGTATTGCTAATATAAACAGACAAAAGTTAACGCCATAGGTAGCGAGAAAGCTCCCCTCTCCCATGAAAAAAGTTCATGACAGAAGTTCACTTTTTTAACGCTCGAGATGCTACCTTAAGCTTTTTCGAAGCTCTACGTTGGAGGCTCTAGCGTTAAAAAATTGAACTTCTATCATGAAATTTTTTAACTTTAGAGGACGCTATAACGTCAGCTTTTCTGCTCCCTTATGTTTACATCCTTTAATAACTATAATTATTATTTCTTTTAGGATAGCCAAGCGGATTCATTATCAACCGATCCATACTCCACCTCATCAGAATCTTTAACTGTAATTCCAGAAATTTTATAAGTATTCTGTTTTCATTAAATAATGTTATATTAGTTATAGTAGGTACTTGTAAGTCTGTTTGTATACAAACCTTGTACTATAATAGTACTAGTATAGTTACATTATATATTATAATTATAATAATAAAACATGTTAAAATATTTGTTTGATTTATTTGCAGCTATTTAAAAAAGAATTTTTTAATTCAAATGGTATCTATTTGAACCAAATAAATTTTTTGTTACTTCATTGAAGAAAACCATATTTTAATTCAACAATAAACTTACGTGGTTTAAAAAAATTATTTTTCTTAAATCAAGAAAATATTCATTTGCGGCTATTAAAAACAGAACCTCTTGATTTAAAAATGGTAGCTATGTGAATCAAGTAAATTTTTTATTACTTCATTTAAGAAAGCCATGTTTAATTTAACTATATTCTTACATGATTTAAGAAAACTAAATTAAGAATATTTTTTTCTTAAATAAAGAAAATATTTTCGTGCGGCTATTCAAGTAAGAGATTTTCTTGATTTAAATAGTTTTTATTTTAACCAAGTAATTTTTTTTTTCCGTGTAGTAGTAAATATGTACATAATAATTTAATCTATTTATAATTTATCTTTTGTAGTAATTTGTACCTATATTTTTATCTATTTAGTCAATGCTACCTAAAGCTTTGAATCGATTGCTTTTTATTATGTTCGAATGTTTTTATTATTTAACGTATCAGCGTACCTATCTGAAGGACATGGCTTTTGTATCTGAATCATCGACTTTTTAATATTTCAGAAACATATCTCAAGTAACACCAAAATCAAATAAGTTATTCCAGCATCCTCTTACAATATTCAATATGTCTAGTGGTTATAGAAATAATTTATTAAATTATACAAATAGCTTGATATTTGAAAATTTTTAATTTTAATAAATCCGACATGGAGATTGTTGAAAGCTTTAGGAATAGATCAATTAGTAAATAGATTTTATTTTCATTTACTGCATCAAATCAGTATAGATCTGATGATGACAGAGTAAAAAGTAACTCGTGAATAAGGTTGAAGCAAAGTTGTAATCTATTGAAAATTAAAAAACTTATCTTATGTCTTACCAATTCTTAGACTTGGATCTACTTCTACTTGATCCGCGGATCTAACCATTTATAAGTTTATGGTAGTTCAGCTATGTTTTTAAATATTTCAATACTCTCATCATCATCACCAGGAATATTTTGTATTCGTTTGTTTTTTTTATTCCCAATTTTTTCATGAAAATCTTACATTTATCGACCTATGTTTATTTGAAGCTATGTTAGGAGACTTATTTGACATGTTTTGTAATTCATTATAAACTTACTTTTCTTCAAATAATTAAGAAGACGACCGCTGTGGCATGAATTATATAAATTCATAAAAGTGATTAGCAACAATTGTTAATTAATTAACTTGTACTGAAAAGGTTTCGGAGCTTTCAATTATGAATAATTATGTAAAATTATGATATTTGTATGTAATGAAAAGAAGTTATAATGTAACTAAATTATGTCATTCTAGGCTTCACTAAAACCACAATTTAATTGTAGGAATTCGGCACTGTTTAGTATCGATATTTTGGTTTACCTTATTCTTCAATAACCTTTTTTATAATAGTTTGGCTATTATTCGATTGTTTCGAACAGTTCTTTGTTAAACTTCAAAATTTTTACAAATTTATTTTAAAAATGAATATCGTTGAGGCTTTTTACATACATACTCGTAGATACTACAACTTTTCCCTTTGCTTAAAAAGTAAAAGGTAAATTTTCCACTTTTTCACTCTCCTTCTTAACTAAAATTTGTTGTTATTAGTTCTATTATTATATATTATTGAACTTATATAACTGTGTAATTATTGCGTATAATTGAGTAATTATTGTGTGTTGTTTTACGATTCATTTAGTTACAATGTAGTTAATGAATATTTATAAATAAGTACGAAGCTAAAAAATATTATGTTTCTATTATGGATTATTATTATTATAAATAAATTAATAAATAAATATGCTTTATATTAGCCACCAGGTACACATTAATAAGTTAAATAAATTACTGTTCGCTGGCTCGATAATTAAAAAATATTTTTCGATAAACATAATTATTTGTTAATAAAATCACTGACTATAAGTCATTGTAAATTAAAAATACTTCGATTATTTAGATGCCTGCAAGACAAAACTTTTTGAAATGAATAACTACAATACAAATACTCAATTTCCTTGAAAATCTTAAGTTATGCGTAATCGGATAAAATTAGCAAAGAGAAATATAAACCATAAAATTAAATTACTAATTAATATATACTAAATATAATCAAATGGAAGGTCATTTAATTAATAAGTATAATATTCAGTAAAATGAACAATTGGAATGCATAGTCGTCTAAGACCGTGAGAACGTAAGCATTTAAAAAATTAACTCCATGTTTTTTCAATAAAACACTGCACTAGCACACAAAACATTCGTGTCTCATAAAAGTAGGTTAACAAAGTATATTCTTCATTATAAAGCCAATTTTTATAGATACTTTGTTATCCAAAAATATATAGGCCCAGAATATTTAACTTTTTAAATATTAATAGAAAAAAGAATTAAATTTCACAATTTTTTAATCCTAAGGATCAAACTTATAGTAGGTAATAAAAATTTATATCACAAAAGTAGTTAACAACTGCAAAATTCCATATTAGTACCTACCCATAATGTCCACCACCTCGAAAGGTATACGAAAGTGAATCAAATCAATGAGAAATTGCATATCAAAATTTGCTAGTCCTGGTTTTGCTTGTTTTTCTAACGTTTCAGCGTTTTTCTTTTGTTTTCATGTTTTTTCCAAATTTGCTTTTTATCTTTTTTTTAATTCCTTAACGTTTTCAATCATATTTTTTTATAAACCGTCCCTAAATATATACTGCAGTTTCAAAAATTATAAGTAGGTATAATAAAGGAATTCAAGTATTTAGAAAATAAAGTTAACTGTTTTTTTAAGCAAAGTTTTACGTTCATTATTTTCACGAGGAGACACAGACAATTAAAAAGCGTCACAAACTATTAGGGGATAAAACAGTAGAACAAGGTTTGGCATTTCTGAAAGCTAATTATGGGTTGCGAGTGAAGCCATTAAACGCCTGGAAAGTATTGGGCGTTCTTTAGTGGACATGATAAATTAATATAATTTTTAATTTTCAGCAAAATGTATCCAACGTATAAGGTCTAATTGGTCAAACAACAATTGAAACTAAATTAAATAACGCTCTCGAAAAAATAGAGCATTTAAAAGTTTTTCTAATTTTTTGAAAGGACATATTTGCTGACCGTTTAATTCAAGTTTTTGAGTTTTCAAAAAGCTTTGTACTACAACGTAATATATTATAATAACATTAGATATTTGTATTTATTTTTAGGGTTTCTAAAATGTTATGTGTAGTCCTCTCCATAATTTTCAATTCGTAATATAAAATTTAAGAGTCACATCCAAGCGGGAAATTTGCAAGTAGAACCGAAAACAACAACGATATTTTATGTAAACACGCACAAGTAAATCCCCGCCCTCTCCCAACGTTGATAAACTTTGTGAGCAAAAGATTCTTAGTGAATGAGTTTTCAAAAATTTAGAACAAAGAAAATTATAGAACTCTATCCAACTACTTATTATTACAAGACGAGTAATTGAAAAATAGCACTCTTTTCATCTTAGAAGTCAATTAAAATCTACATAAAAGTTCTCGCGTTGCGACATTGATACGAATTCTCTTGACATATCTTTTGCTAATTTCTTCATTAATTAGAATTTATTTTCACGTTCTGGTTAACTAAGCTGTTTTTTAATTTTATTTTAATAGAAACCCGAAGGCTACAAGCTAAATATTTTTAGTGTTTGCATTTACTGAAGCGAATTGATGTTGATTTCGTTAACAGTTAAATAAAAGTAAGCCTAAGTGAAAATAATAAAATTTGATTTGAAATAATCACACGCTTTTTAGATTCAATTTAATTTTTCAGTTTTCATATTTTTAAATATATTACCTACTTAATGGAAGCAGTAAGATTCATTAATTTATTTTATTTACTTACAACTAAAATAAGATTAGAAAACCTTGGAACTGATTTAGGGAAAACGAGCTAAGATTTAAGTAATAAGCAATTTTGTGTCTTCGTTACCTCACCTTTTTAGTAAAAAGTAAATTAAAATTGAATTACAGTGGCATTTTTAATATCTTAGTAGCCAAAAAAAATTTCGAGACACGTTTTGTGCTAAATTGCAAAGTAGCAAGGAAGACTTTGTCAGAAATTGGAGATAATTAAAAATGTATCCTCTCTAACTAACCGAACAGTATAATTTGAAATGTATTTTATCTCTTCTAATACTTTAAATACTTATAACTTATAAAGTATTTATGATTGCTTTCAATCTACGTAGGCAAATTTAAGTTTTTGTCAGATGGTAAAACAATTGGATTAAAATTATTGCTAAATTTGTCTTTTAAAAACTTATTGAATTGAATAACTATTTAGTCGATAATAATATTTAAATCAAATTCTTGACTTTATACCTACTAATAAGATGCTTCATTGTAAAAATCTTAATTTTAAAAATTGCTTACCAACTATTCAATTTTTATAATTAAAATTAATTAAATAATCTTGATATTTTAAAAATTATATCGAATTAAAATAAAGTAAATATGCATTTGCACTCAAAAGCTCAAATAAAAAGTTAAAAATATAAGGGGTTTAGCCGGTTAACCCCCCTATTCTGTAACTTTTCGTTATCGTTCGTTATCGTTATGAAATCGTTAAGAACCGTAAAGTTTGGTTTCTACATACCTTTTATACTTTTTAATGCAATTCTGAGTGTAAAGCAAACTTTACGGTTTTTAACGATTTCATAACGATAACGAACGATAACGAAAAGTTACAGAATAGGAGGGTAAGTATGTTAAAAGTGCCTTTTTTGAATTTCACGGTGGGAATTTTTTACAAAGCTTCTTATGTAATAAAACAGTTGTATGCAAAATTTCAGCCTTTTAATTTAATTCCTGTTGAATATTGAATATCCTAATACAAAAAATGTATTTAAACAAAAGTGTCCTAGTTTTTTGATTTTTTTGATTCTACTGGATTTTTTATGACAAAAATGCTGAAGAAAACTGAATGAGTCAAAATCGGTACATATTTGACCAAATAAATACATTTCTTGAGAAAAGTTTTATTATTGAATCAATCCTTAAGAGAGTTCTTGACTAAATATATATATTAAATATATATATTAGTAACTATATCAAACCAATCAATTTTACATTTTATTTTTTTTATTTTTTTGCCCACATTTTATAACACTATGTTAATAGTTAAGTAGCAGCAAGCGTAAGTGAGCTACAATTTTTCCTCATTGAATGGTAACTGTTTTACGTATTTGGCATGCACAATTTTATATATGCTAAGATTTGAAAGATTGTTGGAGATTAAAATCGGTCTAAAGCGTTTTTCTAAATGCTCCGTGAAATAAAGTACCTGCAAATTACAACCTCGAACCTCGATGAAAAGCATCTATACGTATCATAGGTAAAGCAATCATTGCAAATTGTACGGAATTTTAATATATCAAATATTAACTTTTATAATATACCTACAGAAAACTATGAAAATCTTCTCCAAAATTACTCTATTAATTTCATATGAAAACTTTGTGTTAATTTAATGTATTTCAAATATTACAATTGTAATTAAAATGAACAAAGAAACATCTAAAATAGTTTCGTAACAACGAACAGAATAGACTCCATAGGTCAATTATTTCATTTCGTTATATAATCTCCACAGAATAGCAAGAAATTGTATAGTTGGATGTATCTCCAGGGATAAATATCTAATTGATTTGGTATTATTTATTAAAACTTTACTTATATCAGAGTATCTGTAAATATAGCATAACTTTGTTCCTGTCTATTTTGCTTAAAGAACTAGCACGTGACAACCAACATCAAATCTGAAGTACCTCCTAAAACAAATCGGTATTCTGAATCTTCTCTTTTTGAAAAGCTGTCATTTTATATTTTATATAACAAAATTAATTGAAAAACACATACAATTATCGATTTCTAATAATAGTTTGTATACCCCACACCTATTATTGGTAATGCCTGCTTTTATATTTAACGCAATCAATAAACTATAAAAAATGTATAGTATATCTTCCCATTCAATACTGGAGTTTACATAAAATTCAAAGCAGCTTTTTAAGGTAGTTAAAAATTCGACACATAAATGATTTTAAAATGAAAATGCAAAATCGTTTCAGAAATATGTGACGAATATCAAATTTTATTCATACAAGTAGCTGTTAAATGGATTAAACGTAGTAGCTATTTGAATAAATCTATTAGAGCAATTTTGAAAGATATTGAATTCTAATGATGTGCAAAAAATATTAAATTTATAAGGCGTTTGACTATTCATGGTATGGCAATGGCACAACATAATATAAAGACGATAACATAGTATTAAATTATTTTATAATGCATAATTATTTTAACAGAACCACCTCTATGTTTAATGAAAAGTAATTTGTTTCGTGTAACAATTTTATATAATATAAATAAAATTTTCCGTTTATTAATTATATTACCAAAGCAGAACTTCAAATTTATTAATATTTAGACTAATAAACCTTAAGCACTTAATTGCTTTTAATATTACATTAAATTTAAATTAGTTCTGCGTTTGTAGTTTTCTATTATTTTCATCTAATTAACTAAAACATAATGTCAAACTACACAACTCAACAATGATCTTATTTCGTTGCTTGCTATCGGTTTAAAAAGAAAAAAATTAATTGAAAATTAGGTGATTCAACTGCTTTATTTCAATTAAAAATATTTCTAAAATAATGTGTAGAAGTATCATAAACAAAATTTTCATTAAAATTGTAGTTGAATTTGACAGAATAAATTTAAATTGCAAACCAACTTTGATTACAAATTCAGAATATAATTAATTCTTGAGAGGTTGAGACAGAGTATCAATACCTAACGGACGTTATTTCAAAAATAAAACTTGAAAAGGTTATCTTAGTACGTTAGTACCCAACAAAATGTGCTAGATATCAAAATATTGATTTTTAAAGTAGGTATAAATTAAAGTGAAAATTTTTGCCTAAAATATGTTTACCACAATTGGCATGCTAGCTTTACTGCATAATGTATGAATCAGCTCTGCACATTCATTAAATGTCAAATGCATTATTTACATTATCCACCAAAAAACTAAAAATTGATTATAATATTGAAAATTCAAAACACCATGTTTTCAACCAATAAACCAAAAACTATACAACCCTAAAATCAACAACAACATTTAGAATGAAAGACTAAAATAAAAAGAAATATTTTATATTAAAGCGCTACGTTTAGTAAAGCAGGGGCAAAACTCCCGAATTATTATAGGAATTTAAAATGTACGACATGTACCTACAAAGAAGCGAAGAAATAAGTACACTAAAAAATAGTAATTTTAATTTATTTTGTCTTAAAATATATTATTTCTTCAAACAGTCGGCGTCAGATAAAAACTTTGTCTGCCCTCACCAGTGGCAGATAAAGTACAACTGCTTATTTTTGTGGTTTTTTTTTGTTATAAATTTAATTAATTAAACGTTAAATAAATTACTTTTGTGACGTTTTAGCTAATTTTAATTAATTTTCCAGGTTAGAAAAAAAATATTGTGTTATGCTGACTAAAAGGTTATTTTGCTCCGCAAAAGCAATATGCTGTTTAATTATAACAGAATTATTTGAAAGTATCTTTATATCAAAAAATATTTTTCTGAAACTTGAAATTGCGATAAAAAAAATAAACTTGCAACAATAAATCAACTAGGGGTTTAACACCTTCGTGTGTCGATATAACGCTTTCGTAATTCCGTTTTCTTCTCGTTTTTAGACGGTGATTAATAAAACTTGATTATTTTTTAAATTCGGTTACATTTATTTCTTTTCTTTTGTATCCACTTTATCATTGTATCGATAATTTTCAAATCGAAACATGAAATTAAGGATTTCTAAATTTAGATGTTCGAGTGGGAGGTGAAAATGTACTTTTCAATTCTGCATTTCGACAGTGTGTATGTATAATTATTTTGATTAAAATTTTAATTTGGTGTTAGTTCAGAATGATCGATAAGGTCGGTACAGTTCTAAACTAACTTATTAGCTTTTGATCAAGTTTATGTTACCTTTAACAAAAGCCAAACCCAAGTGCAAAATGTAACTGATAGTAAAATTTACATTTACAACCCAAATGTCTTATCATAAAGCTATTTGCATTTAAATTTCACCTTCAAATAAAATTCAAGTCTAAAAAAAGTTATTTATGCGGTTAAAACATCATATGAGAGTGTTTACCACTTGAGCATTATGACAAGACAAACCAAGAGAAACTCTTGACTAACAGTCATTCCATTCAAATGCTCTCTATTTTGTGAAAGAGATAAAATATATCCTGTTACTTATTTTCCTAATTTAAGATATTTTACTGTGCCTCATTCAATTTCCTAAAACCTCTCGCTTTAAATTATCCTCTATATTTTGCAGAATATCTCACTCAAGTATACATCTTTACATACATAGAGTAACACACAAATGTTGAAACTACAAAGACAAATTCTCACCCTTCAGTTGAATCAATTTTACTTGACAATCATCCCATTTATCCTTAAATTCGAGTATCACTACGCGTTTCTCGCTATTCAAAATCAGTGTTTTACCTTCAATTTGTGTGTTTCTGTCAACTTCTTCATACAGTTTGTCACTGTATCAAGAACATTTTGCAAAAATTTTACATTTTTATAAACTTCAGTCATCTAATGTAATTTAAATGTCAACTCAAGCATTTTCTTACATGGCTATATACGTTTTACATATTTTATTCAGCGTTATCTTTCATACTTCGTTTAACACTTGACCAAATATTCTACCAAGTTCCTTATCGCATCACTTCTTGATTTTTCTTATTTTACATCAGCAAAATTCTAACAATTGCATTTTGTCCGTTGGTTACTCTCGAATCGTGCGTATGTACGACAGAAGCTTAATTATGTTTAGCAAATAATTGAAATTTTAATTGATTTAGATGATTTGATTTTCAACCTCATGCTAATTGCTTGGGTATTTCTAAACCTGACTACTAAATCTGTTTTCCTATTAGTCACGCTAACGTTATGGTAAGTACATCAACTTATCAACAAATTATAAGACAAAATACTAGCCACGATATAACTTTACAATTTTAGAAACCTAAAAAATATTCAAAATATTAAAAGGACTATATTATAGTCATTAAGCCATAGCCGTGGAGTGATGTGACTGCTGGTTGAGTACAGAGCGGAAATTCTCGGTTCAAATCACAGACTATACAGAATTTCTTAGCTCGGCCTTCCAATGAGCATCCACACGCTGTGGTGAAATGGATATTGATTTATCTGGAATATGTAATATGGGGACTGATCCACCCCGCCAATCGGATTTATAATTCCCAGATAGGGAAAGCAGTATTCTACTTAGAATGTAAAAAACTTAATGAATAAATTATACTCATCATTGCTTTTGTACGATTGTAAACTATCTCTCTCCGCCTTATGGTGAGATTTTTTAAGGCAGTCCGTAAAAGTTTTGTTAGACTGCTGTAAGATAACTATGTTATTATTATCATTGTTATCTATTCGTATAGCTACAAAACAAAAATCAAACTAATTCATGATTTAGAACTCACATCGATTTGAATAGAATAGTTAGAATTACAGTTTCGGGTATGGCTGAGTTCTACTTATACTTATTCAGCAGAGCTGGTACAGCTCGTCCAAGATAACTAAATACTTGAACTTGAAGTGTACGGCAGTAAACTTGTAAATCCGATTGGCGGGGTGGATTAGTCCCCATATTTCATAGTTTAGATAAATCAATATTGATTTCACCATAGCATGTGAACAACCATACCTAAGGCGTAACAAAAAGTTTAAATATTAAAATTTTAACTTTTACATCTTAGCTTACGGATACGGTCATTGTAAGTTAGTATTTGCGCTAATCTTGTAAGCAGATAATAGAAATGTTAGTAACATTTACTTATTAGCAGTATAATCACTTGGTGAACAAGACGGTTTTGGTAAAGCCTCTAGAACTGTTTATGCAATCATCTGTAAGCCCTTTCAATCTACTCAAACCGTCACAGAATCAAGTCTTTGCTACACTGTAAATAAGTGTCAATTGTTACAAAATATTGTCGTGTCATGTGAACGTTTTAATAAATTAACTCATAAAGAATTTGGTTCTAACCACATCCTCTCATAATCCAATGACAAAACCATAAAGGAGTAAACCGCCCAGAAGCCTTCTCAAAAATGAAATGAATTATACTTTCTGTACTTTGGAAACTACATTAAACTGAAGATCGTTTGTGTAGGTACGTTTAGTCAGACACTTATAGCACGAATTTTATGATGGACAGAAATTATGTCTTTCTTACTCTCCAAGTCATGCTCTTACTGTCTGACATAAAATTTGTGTGATAAGTGTCAGATCTAATAGTAATTTAATACATCTAACTCTAGCACATAAGAGCTAAGAGAAGAAGTTAATAAAATGTGACGTTCAAAGATTATGATTTCATTATTTTGTAAATTAGTAAATAAAAATTTTTTTAATAAAATAATTTAAAACTAATTTATTTCTTAAAGTAAAAAAATAGAACAGTAGGAAACATTCCAAATTATGTACTTTGTGATTGTAATTTGAATTGTGAAATTACAAAATGACAAAAAAGAGAAAATAAAGACAAAGCTAATCACAAAATTCCTCGATGTTAAACTTGAATCCGACATTCTCAAATTTGTATTTGGCCACTTCACATTTAAATTTGCTGTACTTTTTTGCTCAAATACATATTGAATTGATGTTTTCGATGTTATTTTCTTTATTTACCAGTATAAAGTTAAAATTACTGATAAATCTTTGCTGATGACATCATTTCCGAAACATTTACTATCTACTTTTATTTTTGCTTATTTGATGTTATAATTAATACTATTGGTACCATAAAACATATAATCGATTTAAAAACATTATTTTAATATAACATGCTCTCAATTTTAATATAATAACAAAATGGCAAAAAACTTCATGGCAAAAAACAAATGGCGTCGCATCAGCTGATATAAACAATCTATGTCTACTTATCAATCTAATCTTGACAAATTAAACCTTGATGGTTTGCTATTGACTTTCAAGGGAGAAGTCAAACCGTTTTTACAAACCTACCTAACTAGGTCAAAACAAAATCATTCGATTGGCTAAATTTTAATTTAGGCGTCGAACTACCCATCATGCATCGGTGCCGTCTCTATTTCAAGGCAGAGATTTTTATAAACATTTCACTTTTTTTTACTAATCTTACATTTGCATTTGCATTCTGTTAATTTATTTTTAAAAATTGAATTTATTCCTTTTTTTAATTTGAATTTAAAATACTGTATTTATGCAGAGAGACAATCGTTAGCATAGCGATTAAGCGCACATACTGCTAATACAGAAAACCCGGTTCGACGGCGGGCGAAGTAAGAATATTATTCTGACCGTCTCCACTCGGAAGGCAACAGCAAACCACCGAGGTGTAATTTGCCTAGAAAACATTTAAAAAAATGTCACTATGTTCTTTCGTAGGACGAAAAAATCTGAGAAAGAGATGTATGCAAAAAAATTTTATTTTATAACTTTTAAATTTGTATGGAAATCTGATATGACATATTAATAATAATGAAGCAAGTAATTTTATATAGCCCTCATACCTTTTAAATTACTTTACAATTTTGCAACTTGCCGATTTATTCGATTTCGATAATTCAAAATAAACTGTGGAGTAATTATTATTTATTTAATATTTTGAATTATTTTAAAAAAATTACAATAAGTTATCGGAAATGAAATTATAAACCATGACATGTTACGTCATACGCGAAGGTCACAGTTGTTCGGCTTGCGGTCTCATTCGGGGAGATTATGATAAATTAGGTACATGCTTACATTTTGTAGACACTAAATTTCTTTTTAGTTGATAATAAAGGAACGAACCAATCAGACGTGTTTCTGTAAATGACAAAGAGGAGAAAGAGCTTTCTAGCATATTATTATACGCATTGGTTTTTAATAGCTTTTGTATGATACATTGGAAAATATGAGATTATTTGAGATTTTAAAGTTTAAAATTAAAATTATATATTATCTATGCAAATAATTTTTTTTTGGTTTAGGAAATATTTTAAATTATGAACCTAACTGCGTAATATTAAAAATTTATTTTTAATAAAAAAATATTTTGGCCGCCAGTTTCCAAAATAGTGGAATGTCAAACAAGGAATTCAACTGGGAACTTTTTTCCGATGAAAAAGTAAAATTTTCTTAAGATAATGGTATAAAAATCGCTCGTGTTGTAATTAATTTCTTGTGCAATTGTATATTAATTTCTTCTACTATTAGTACTATTTCAACTAACTTGTAATTACTCATAATGTATTTTTGTACTTTGTAATCGTAAATAAATAGCAATAAAGTTTCCACAATTGCATATAAAAACCATAAAATCTTTTAAGATCAATCAAATTTACAAAGCATTCTCATCTTGAAATTTGTGACCGCAGCAGCCACTAACCATAATTGCTTTTTAGAAAAAAACATTTAATATTTATTATTCCCAGGGGTGGATTTTGATATTTTCCAAAGGGGAATAAATTCAGAATTTACAACTGAAAACGTAAAGCAGTCTATACAATATCCAGATTTTGTGTGAACGAGTCATCCTTATACTGACATTAGCTTTTCTAAATCTTGAATATTTGTCGTCAATAGGATCCTAAAAGTTATGGAATACACTCCTGGCAACAGATTACAAAATAATAATAAATCTAAACGCAACTTTAAATTTTTCTTCGAGTAACCTTTTAGCTTTCGAAATTTTATTCAAATTAAATGTGAACAGAGGTGGATTTAGAATGTTCGTATTTGCAAATCATAAAAATGTTGCAAAATTAACCTAACTAAAATTAAACAAAACAATTCATTTTAACGTTTCAGTTAAGTTAATTTTGTTTAAAAAAGACATTTAACTTTAGCTATGTAAACTTAGGTACTATAAAAATATATTATTCCGTCTCTTATTTCTCATCATCGATCTCTAGTAACAAATTAGCATTTATGATTTTTTTACGAAAATTGACGTACCGAGTCACCTTTTAACCCCTAAATTGGAGGTTCGACAACAGCAAAAGTAACTCACGCACGGTTCAGAAATGCGAACCGAAATTTCTCATCCCGCATCTACTCGGTTTATCGTAACACTCTCAAACCACTAGAGCTAATTATTTCAGTACGAAATTGAAATGAAGAAAATAATTTTCTTGTTACTTCACCGAATTATTTTATTCCTTTCCTGGTTCCTATAATAAAAATAGATGGTTTATGTCTATGTTTTCCTTATCAGAAGGTGGTAAAACGAAATAAATACTTTTCATGTTTAAACATTTATTAAGTTCTAATTATCGGAAAAACTCGATCAGACACTATAAAATTATGTAGTATATATCCTGTATTATTTACCGATATTTTAAAATCACGTAGGATACACAGAATTGATTATTATATTAAAAAGTAATAAAAAGTACGCTTAAAGCATACATGCGACATTAAAAAAATAATTATATAAAATAACCACCAATTTTATATCTGTTACCTACAATTTTAATTTAAAAAATTAATTTAAAATAACTCGTAATTCAGTAACTTTTAATGTTTGTGATTTATTAGTTATTTTTAGGAAACCAAAATATGTTCAAGATAATTTAAAATGTTCCAAAGCCTCCAAACAAACAAGTTGGAAAAATCGTTAATTTCGAAGTTAAAACGAAATGAAAATATTATTGGCTTTATTCTGTAAAATCAAGTTTGAAGTAGCCCAAAGCAGTTTTAGTCTCTCCCTGAGCAGTACGCATTAAAGATAAATAAAAATGTTCAAATTACAGGGGTGCTTAAAATGTAGTATTTGAAATTGGCAAACGTCTTGGTTCGATTTTCGTATAATTATGCCAAGTTAGCACGAAATTTTGACAACAATGCAAAGAAATAGATTACTTCCTTTACCATAATTTGTGTAAAAATATTCAATCGCTAGACCGTGCAATTGATCCAGCACGCATGTTTCTGAAACCAAATTATCCTTGGACTCCTTTGTCTTTAACTCTCAATAGCAGAAAAGTAGAGAAATCCTTTTAACCAGAACAATTATGATTACACGGGCCGACAGAGCGAATTTAAAATTTTAAAAATCTTGATGGTACATACGCTAGAATGCTAAAAGTGTGTTTATTTGAAAATATTAAGGCAATAGTTAACCTTAAAATCATTCACGTTAGTCACGCCCTGATACATTTCTTTTGGTTTAAATTTTTCCGATTTTGCTGATCATTTCGATAAATCAATCAATTTTAATGTTGAAATTAATGAGAAAATTTACTCAACACTTTATTATTGATCACGATTTGTATTTAAATTTTAATTGTTTTAACCGTTTCGTGGATACATAATTAATTATTACAAAAACTAAATATTGTTTACTTTGACGGTAATTACAATTTTTTTCTACACAAGTATTAATTACTAATAGTAAATATCGATTGAACTACTACTACGTTATTAGGTAATAGTTGTGTGACGATGACATGTCGATATTATTTAAACATTTTCATTTTCAATTTTGGAAATTGACCCAAGTGTTACATAACAGAGTGGAGACACGGTTAAGGGATGCACCCGTAGGAGCATCCGACGATTAGTTATCCAAAACTTACTGATTGTGGAAGTGCTGCACATATCCACCGGGTCCTGATACCCGGCGATGGAGGCTCTTGACAGACATAGGTCCAGATTGACTAGCATCGCCCCGCGGTCACCGCTGGCTCACTCCCGGACATTACGCGGGGGTTCCTCCTGCGACCCCGGTGCGCCGCTAACTGCCTCCTGTTGGGTATCTAACAACGACCCCGCGCATGCCTACCCGCACAATCATATGTTAAACAATTTTATATAATGTCCTCATCTGATTAAATTCTTTGATACACACCGCACCGCGCTAGTTGCAATTGTCAATATGTAATAATTATTAATAGAAGGCCACATGTTTATGACAATTTTTCGTTTTACTCCCGTAATTATTTTAATTGCGCCCCCTTTTAATATACCATATATTAGAAGGTCGTTCGCGTAAATTACATTACGAATTGCTACTTTATGTGTATCATTCCAAAAGTATCATTTAAAATTGATTGTTACGCCAAGTGTTAAACATTCATTTATCAAAATCACATCCTGTTCTTCATTTTATAATATAATTTTTGGAACTCGATTAAATACTCAATTTATAAGTACAATAATATGACGTAATAATAAAATCATTATGTGTAAAAAAAATACAACATAATACTTTAACGTGGTTACTTAAGCGTTCAATAAAAAGTAAATAAAATTAGCATAGGTGAATATTATTCATTATGAATGTTAACGACAACGGTACAATTAATAAGTACAAAAGAATTTATTACAACATATAATTTACAATTACATACAATTTTAATTTAAGTCAAATAGGTACAAATTGTAAATACTACACTGGCACTGGCGGCGGCGGCGTTGCGTTGGCAGGTAAGTAATATGTAAGCTACTGGGTGGTGTGAATAAAAATTAGCAAACTCTCTAATCCTTGGAAATTTAAAGAAATGTAGAGAAATATTTTACTTTCTTTAAATTAAGTCTAAATGGGTATTTTTCAAAATTAAAATCAAATTACAAAATTAAAGTGTTTGAAAGTTTTATTCGAGTTTTCACTGAAATTCACATTGAAGAAATTATATTAGCCTATGTTACTAAGCACTGTATTGTTTATGTTATTTTAAAATAAAACATGGATTGGGATTTGGTATGATAATGGAATGTAGTATTTACACAGTTTTCTAAAATATTTAATTCAATGTAAATATAAAGGACTTAGTACACAGGACAAGAAGCAAAAAAATTTTTAATTTAAGTGATAGATCACGAAATTAACTGTCTGGTAAGTGGTAACTATCGATTAGAACAGAGGATAAGAATTCACCTCTAAAGTATAGTAAAATAAACAATGCTATAATACAGTCGAATTCGCATACGACGAACCTCAAGGAACCATCAGAAAATATCTTCCTTTTAGCTGATTGATATTTGTTGAGGATAGATGTGAGAAACTGGGAAACTAAAATTATGTGGAAAGGGGGTGGAAGAAGGTTGTGAAAACCTATCGAAAGCTGCGAGAAATGAATCAGATTTGAAATCTGAAATGGCAAAGTAAAAATGGGTCTAATCCCTCCCCAACAAATTGGATTTGAAAATGTGGCGATATTCCACTGCGAATGAAAAAACAAAGAAGAAAAAGAAGAACTAGTGGGTGAAAAATGCTGTCGTCTATTCCAAATTTCAGCTGATCAGCTGAAATTTGATCAGTTGTCAGCTGATCACGAATTAAAAGTAGGGTAAAGTGGGGTAAAATCTATCAACTTAATTTTTTTTCTTAAATAAGCATTTGCCCAGTTTTATTCATCCGGTTGAGTAAACCCGGGTACCTACTTGATTTAAATTACACACACACAGAAAACAATTTATGAATGAAATTGTATTTTCCTCTTTACGTGATAAAGAAAAGTATTGTAATCCAGTTAAACACCAACTCTGCGTAGATACATTAGAATTTCGATTCAAATGTATCATTTTAATCGTAAACATTTTTAGAGCAATGTGGGAATATATCGTGTGAGTGGACAGTTTTTCCAGCTACGGTTATAAACAAACTCGTGCACCAATTAACTTGAAATTTTGCATACGTACTCTAAGACTAGAAAGAAACGCCGTAGACGGGTCTGCGAAATAGCATAATAGCAGATACATAACCCGTACATAACCTGGAATTTTCAACTTCAAATTTTTGAACATGTTGTCGATTTTACAGACCTATTTAGGTAAAAATAACGTGAGAAAACAAAAAAGTTTTTTTGGCAAAATTCATGAATTGGCAAAAACATGTGAATGGATTGTATGTAGCTACAAATAACAATTTAAAAAATATATATTTTCATATTTTTGAGACTTTGAGATTAAAGATACAGGAATATGATTACAAATATGCAAACATGATAAAACAATTTACGTGCATGATAGAATAATAAATTAGATTAGTAAGTTCCAAAACTATCTTTACATCAATCCAGCTAAAATCTGAAAAATACTCTTAGTAAATACAGAAAAATATTTAAATTGAAAAGGGTAGCAAATCGGGTAGCAGTTCTAGCACTATTATAAATTTAAATTAAATATTCTAAATAAAAATATTTCTTATAATGATCACATCCTCCTTGGATCTTTTCCCTTGAAAGGGTTTAGTGACCACTTTATTTAGAAGAATTCTCTTGACAACTTATCGCGGTGATTTTCTATTACATATCGATGAGAGACGGTTATAATAAAGTTTTTACTCCGCCATTACTTTTAACATATAATTAAATTCTTTTTGGAGTGCCAAACATCATCAATGTGCAAGTGGTCAACTTGGCTAATGCCAAGAGACTCACCATGGAAAATTTTACACATTACTGTTTATGGTGAGACAACAAAATAAATACATAAAATTTTACCGGAAATAACATACCTAACGGAAGTTGACATTTACTCTAAAATAATTTTTATTTTATTTAAAGTATTCTAACTACGAAGTTTACATAAAAATTACTATTGCACGGTACATAATTTTGGTCTTGTTTTCCTATTTATTGAAAAAGAATAATAAAGACATGGGTTAGCATTATTCTAGATAACTTAATTCTTTTCCAAATCCATCAACGTGAGTTGTAAGATAAATTAATATCGTTGAACTTTTTAATGTTTTTCATTTTAAAATCTAAAAGCATTTCCTTTCATACTTGAGGTTTTTACTAGTAAAAAATTGAACTCGATATTAATAAAAAGAACCTTTACATTTTTATTTCACAGAAGATTCTGGAGTGGAGCCTGAAGATAAAAGGCTGAGAACAGTTGAAAAGCTAGTTATTGTCAACAGTTGACAATTTTAATTTTTTTATCTACATACACTTTAATGTACACCAAGTAATACTAGGTTATTATCACATTTGAAATGTACAATTTTTATTTTTGTTTTTAGTTTATTGAATATACTTTATTTGCTTTAATTATTAACCCAACAGAGGCAACTGGAAAATTCAAACTTGCGTTTCACTTCATGCTTTTAAATTTAGCCATTAAATTTTAATTATTATTTGTTTAAAATAAATAATATTTTAAATAAATATTGCAAAAAATAACCTAAAAAATTCCAGTTGAATTTTACGATGGTTTTCAATATTCAGTGAAGACTCCTAAGTGAAATCGCCAGATCTCTTCACAATGATATTCTACATTAAGAATCATCACAAAATATTCTTTCCTGAAAAGCTAATACAAAATATGGTAAATGATTTAAACCATCTTGCTTATTTATTTTATTTGTATTATATACCTGCCTAAGTTTTATGCTTTTTTCATAGAATCAATTTTATGAAGCTTGTCATTTATTTGCTGTTCTGTAACGTCAGCGCCGTTAAGTTTTCAACAAAGTTTTGTTGCCCTTCTTTTATATATTTTACTACTCTAAACTCGTATCAAGAACTGTTGAAGAAAGCTGAAAACTGGATGATAATTTAGGGGAAAACTAATCAGCAAATGAATTCACAGCTGTACATACTACTACATGTTAGAACAAAATTTCATTAAAGTTAGTTTATAGATATTTTAAAATTGAGTATAACAATTGTCTTCAAACCCACATGCAACATCAAATTCTGATAGAAAATTTAATATTTTTAATTTACTACAAATGTCAGTCATTGGTCTAAACTCTGGGTTTACTCTTATTAGTTAATCTATCTATATTCTATCTATAATATATAAAAATGCAGAGACCGTATGTTTGTGTCGTCAAAACTCAAAAAGTATTTAATCGTAAACATTTTTAGAGCAATGTGGGAATATATCGTGTGAGTGGACAGTTTTTCCAGCTACGGTTATAAACAAACTCGTGCACCATTTTTTTACTTCAAATTTTTACACAACGTTATGTATGTACTTAAAATTTTCCCTTAGTTGTTTAATTAATTTTGATTTATTGTAAGTTTCTATCTCGGTTCCTATGGAATACATAAATACAATCTGGTTCTTTTATGTATTTTTGCAACCTAGACGCAACTCTGAATTACCAACTCTTGTCACCATCGTTTATTAAATTTTCAAAATTAACGAAAATCTTCAATAAAGAAAATTAAATTTGTGGACGTTCCTTTTGTACCTACTCTACTTCTGGAAGATGACAATATATAGCAAAACTACTCAAATTACCATTAATTTTGTTATTTACTCAACTATTATTTTGAACTATTTAATAAATTAAATTATTTGCTAATCTCCGATTTAAAAAAAAAAGATTATTAATATTCAATCTATCGAAGGTATTAGTCTTGTATTGTTTAGTGTGAATATTTTGATACGTCTGTTTTTTTTTCAGTGACAAATGAGATGAATGTCTTCCTTACTTTCATCTTCTACCTACTATTCTTTTGTAAAAAACTGAGATGTCTTTGTACATACTCAGGAGTCTAACGCTTTGTTCTTTTTGAATAACTCAGCCGCGATGACTTGGGTCATCTGTATAGTAGTAAGCTAGCTAAACTTGTGATATATTTTTTATAAATGTCATTTACATGGTAATCATTTTTTATGATTGTAAAATCAAATTTTAATGTTTTCTTTTATTATCGATTTCCGTAATAACTTAGATTAAAGCTTTTACATTTGCTATATTGGTCAATTTAACTTTTTAATTCGTTGTTAATGGAGCAATAGAAGATTTTGTGTGCTTATTCTTAAACGTTTTGGTGAATTTTTATTTTTGTGTAGTGTTTTGCAAGTTAAGATTGATTGTTTCTAACAATCTTGTTGATTTAAAGTTATTGCAATACTACTGATAATATAATTATACTTTTTTCAACATGCTTTTACGTTGGATCTTTTCCAGCAGATCAGCGATCATTGGTTGATTGAAGATGGGTATTTACGTTAATAATTTTTGAAGGTCTTGCTATAAGCCTTATCTAGTTGATAGTATTTCAAGTCCTAAATGGGAACGTTAAAATGTGAAATAATCTTATATTTTTGAAGAAGTTATTATTGTTTTGGCAGTTACGACATTTTAGTCTTACTCTAACAAAGATATTTTGAGTTAAATGCTAACTCATTGAACTCTGGCTGAAGTTACTTGCACCATACCTAAGGCACCAGCATCTTTGACATTGTGTAATTAGAGTTTTTAGTACAATTAACATTTCCTATAAAAATTATTCTTTTACATAAAATACAGAAAAATTATATAATAGGTATAAAAAATAAAAATAATTTTTTAAACTAATTACACAATTGACTGTTTCTTTTTATTCAATATTGCATTGTCAATAATAATAGTAATATAATAAAACTTCATAGTAATTTTAGGTTGTCAACAAAACTGTGTTTTTGCTCTGATGCACGATTGTTAAGCTCTTGGTTCACAATAAATAGTAATGCATAATTTTAATTAAAAAATAAATTTGAAGTGTACACGTGGCTGTCGTGGCTCTGTTATAAAACAGGAAAGTGCAACTCTTATGGCAGGAAGAGAATTTTTGAGTATAAGTATTTACTGTTCAAACCATAATAATTGTACAAAATTATCATTGCAGCAATCATTCGAGCTTGGAGTAATCGCAATAATTGATTTATCTACAACATTGCAAAAAAAACTTTTGTTACATTAATATAAATTATTATTTTACAAGTGCTATGAAAATTATTAATAATTGTTAAAATAAAATTTTAATTTCATTGTCAACTAAATAACATTAAAATGAGGAACTTTTGTATTGTATAATCGGTAGTATATACCCGTATATTGTTAGTTGTTACTGCCTATAATATGTTACCTTTGTGTTGCATTATATAGGTACAATACTTCCAAACGAGAGGTTAAAAATTATTTATAAATTAATCAATAGAATTTAGAACCAACGTTAAAACTATTTCCGGTACAATAATTGGGGTTATACAGAAAGAAATTCTATATAAACGTTTTGCAGCCCTAAGTTACTTCATTCGTAGTAAAATATACTTTACTTCAATTAAAATATCTTATTATTAGCATTGCTTGGAAATCATTACAATGTAATGATATTGCATTTCCATATGTTTGTCAACATAACAGAAATAAATAATCAATATTTATAATACATTTGAAAAAATTATAGAAACATGCATAAAGCAAAAAGTTCGCGATATTCAGAATATAATAGATTTATTTATAAATTTAAATTAAATATAAATTTATTGATTTGTAGTGGTAAATTGAACTCGGTAATAGCAATTCTGTGTACTTGATGCAACCACGAATAAGGACTATTTTCTTAACCTCCCCCTCACTTATTTTTGACTTTTGGATCAATTTTTGTGTCAATTGTTTGTGTACAATCTCGTTGCTAAAAAAACTTAAATAGAAAGAATTAAAGTTATAAACTTGACTTAACAAATTGGTTTGATGACCTCAAGATGTTGTTTGAAGGTCCAATAATCTTCAATTAAAATTTATGATGATTATACAATAAAGTCTTAAAAGTTAGAATAAAAACATTAGTCTGAAAAAAAGCAGATCCCTGGAACGTCCAATAAAGTAATACGAATTGTAAAAAGTGCAATCGAATAATTCAACAACCAAATTTTAACTTTTTCAACAATAATCCTGATCAAAACCAACAAAAATAATCAAAACAAACCCTAAATTACAATTTAACGGAAAATTATCAAAGCCATTTTAAAGAATCAGAGACAGCACGAAAACCCAGACCAATAAATTTAAGAAATTTCTAAAGGAAAGAATGATAGTAAATAGTCCAAGAAACAATAATAAAATAAAAAATATATGGATAATTAAAAATAAGGCCTAAAATTTACAAAAAAATTAGCCATCGCGGGACGCCCGGCAGATGTGAAACATTTAAATTAATATTAGAATTTATAATTAATAAAAACCAATAAAAAAATGTTGAATAAAATAATAAAAAAAGAATAAGGTTTTCTTAATAAAATCAATATTTTTTTTTATATATTTTTTAAGAGACAATTTACACGTAGAGCAAATTTTCAGTGTAGAAATATCTTGTTAATATCACAGATTACTATACAGATAGCCAACCCCATTGTTAAATTGGTTGACACATTTCTTACCTGAAATTATGTTAGTACTGGAGACGACTACCAGAGGCGCATTTCTGGGAGATATCACGACATTGAACTATGGTGGCTACTGGATACGCTTCATAGATATCGTTTCTAAAATACCTCATGAAATCTCAAGTAGAAAATTTTATTATAGTTACATACATTATGCCGTTATAAATAGTTTCATGCCTTGAAGGAAAGTAAACCCTTAAGCCGTATAGGTACTACCTGGGTAAATAATCTGGGAAACACACTTGAATGCGTTATTGTCATTTAAAAATAATATTGTAGCTTAACTAGATTTTTTACATTACAAAGTTACAAAATAAACATCACAATCTTAATTAAAAGAGATTGTTTTATTTATATTTATCATTTTTTTAAATGTATCAAGTTATAAATAATAATTTATAATCAAATTAATTTATATTTTTTATTAAACTTTCGAGCTCAAATGAGTCTCTTCGTCAGAATAATTAATATTATTTTATCAATAAAATTATCAGCTATAACTATAATCACAGATTACTATAATAGTAATCTGTGCTATAATGTACCAAAGGTGATGATAATCACGCAATAATTTTGGCTAATAATTGCATGCAATAATTTTGGCTAATAATTGCATGCAATAATTTTGGCTAATAATTGCATGCAATATTCTGATTGGTATAATATTAATATAAGGAAGTTATCCAATGAGGTAACATAATTTTAACACAACAACAAAGATAGCATAAAATGTAACGTAGCATAAAAAACAGCTTTTCACTTATTTTGCAAAATATTAAGTTTTTGATTAGGTTTTGTACTATTACCATTTTTAATAGGTTTCTTCCCATATTTCCACTTACACTCTTTATAAATTTTAGTTCTAACCATTAATTGTATAAAATATTGAAAATGTTCAAGACAGAACTTGTCATTAAAATAACATTCTCTTTGTTTAGAAAGTTTTTTGACAATACTGGAACTTAAGCCAGTCTTTTCGGGATTTTTGTTAAACAGCTTGTAAAATTTTGTTAAAGATATTTTGGTAAAGTGTTCAATTGTACTATTAGGAATCCTCAATCCAGTTGATTCTGCTGAAATATTACTATACAACTTATTTAAAATTAATAATTGTTTGGGGTCATTTAGACTACCTTTCACGTTTAATAACCCCGTCTCACACTTTTCACATTTAAATTTTTCAATTGTTTTTTTGCATAGGTAACCTGCATAATATGCTATAGCACAATCTTCTAAAATACAATTTTTCTGTTCTATAATATTTAAATTTTCATTAACAGAAGGCATCTCTGCTTCCGATTTGATATTTGAAGTTGTTGAAGAATCAGAAAAAGAACTGATGCTACTAATAGTGCAATCGAGATCATTTTCACACTCGGACAGTTCGTTTGAAGTATCATCTTCCTTATGTTGATCCACTGATTTATCTAATTGGTCATCTAAAAATAAATTATCTACGAACGGTTCATTTATATACAAATCTGAGTCAAAATCGTATTCACAATTTGAAGATGATGGGAGTTTCACTAAATTATTAATTGTACAGCTCCTAAAGCTTATACGAAAAGCTCTAGCAGTGGGATTAAAATTAAAACCACCTCTTTGTCTAATTACGGAAAAAAAGTTTTCTAATGGATCTTGATTTAATCTAGATGTTAAAATGAATTCTGTTCCAGTTTTTAATTCTGCTTCATAGATCATCAATATTGAATTGATACTCCAAACGAAACCATCAAAGCAAGGTGGTCTTTTAACTATGTTGTTATTCTTTTCATATTTGCAAATTTTCTTCATAATGTTTTGTAAAGACATTAGAGTTGTTTTTACAGTTGGATTTTTCTTTGAAATAGCACAGCGAAAATGATTTTTATCAAATTCAAATTTGCTGTTCAAACAATCAAACCCTTTATCCAATAGATCAATAAATTCTGCTGTATTTATTGCCGTTTTACTATCAATATCTCCAGTTTCTACTGCTGTTTTTATTGCTGCTGCCATGCTGTGGCTAAATACTTGTAAAGCTACTGAACATGACATTTTTTGGAACGGACTAGGATTAACATGCACATCTGTAATTTTGATTAAGGATCGTGCATACTTACTTCTTTTATCAGCAGTGTAAGTATCAATGATATCTGAAAATCTTATTCTCTTATTATCAAAACAAAAATCATGAGTTAACAAATTATTTCGCAAAGATTTGTAGATATGTGGGATATCGTAAATTACATATCGTCAGTGAAACCAGAAAATAGTGTAACTCCATTTTAATAAATTTAAAAAGAGGTAACTTCATCTTCAATTTAAAAGAGTAAAAATGAACTTATCATAAAAATAAAAATTAAGTGAGCAGCATGCATTTATCTATTTTTTAACATTCCTAAAATTTTTAGCCCAATCATTATAATACTTCAGAGAATAAAAAAATTGTATTGCCTCCTGTAAAATTTCTTAAAAGGAGTTACACCGTTTTCTGGTTTCACCGACGATATACTTGCTCTTTATCTACAAAAAAAGTAAGGAGTTTCTCTGCTATAAAAGCTACCAGGTACATCTAAATTTTTGTATTTAAGTAAAAGATCTACTAAAACGTTTTAAGAAATTCTTTAAAATTTAAAACTTTTTTTGTATCAATTTCTATGAAAATTCAAAATTCCAAATTTATGCCAGGATTTAACAGAAGACTTATGAAGCAAATATCAATTAAAGCCGGCGTAATGGATGACCAAGAAAGAAAATTTGTTCTTCTACTACATGAAATGTCTATAAAAGAGTGTCTCGAGTATTCAAAACTTTATATTTAATTAAAGGCTTCAAAGATTTGGGGTTTTCAGGAAGAACCAGTAAATCAGCAAAAAAAGCTTTCCTGTTTATAATTCTAGAACTGCATAACAAATGGAAAATAATACAATTGAACACTTTACCAACATATCTTTAACAAAATTTTAGTAGCTGTTCAACAAAAATCCCGAAAAGACTGGCTTAAGTTCCAGTATTGTCAAAAAACTTTCTAAACAAAGAGAATGTTATTTTAATGACAAGTTCTGTCTTGAACATTTTCAATATTTTATACAATTAATGGTTAGAACTAAAATTTATAAAGAGTGTAAGTGGAAATATGGGAAGAAACCCATTAAAAATGGTAATACAGTGGGGCCCGCTTAATGTGATCGCGGTTAATGTTATTATTCGGATATTGTTATCACTTTTGCGAGGAACGGCACGGACATATATTATTACACACAAAAAACATCGCTTATAGTGATCATAATTCGGTTATTGTTATCATATTATTCTTAAGATTATTTTCTCCCACGAGCAAAGTAGTTGATTTTCAGTTACAAGCATTTTTTTATATTGTGCATACCACCCACATAATATAAAGTCAGGTGTTAGCAAGAAAATCAACGTCACACATGTGATATCACATTACATATTTATGTTTATTATTAATTCCGTCGTTTAAATACATAAATGGACGATAGTTTGCTGTTAATCTGTGTTGTAAGATTCAGTCCTACTTGAAAACTTTACAATGAGTGACTATTATTAATTAATTTTTGTAGATGTACTACATATATGTAGTACATATATGTATTTTTATTGGTTATTTATTAGTATACTAATAAATAACCAATAAAAATTTTTTCCTTTTATTGTTATCAATCGGTTATTGTTATCAAAAACCTCAAGTCCCAATGTGATCACATTAAGCGGGCCCCACTGTAGTACTAAACCTAATCAAAAACTTAATATTTTGCAAAATAAGTGAAAAGCTGTTTTTATGCTACGTTACATTTTATGCTATCTTTGTTGTTGTGTTAAAATTATGTTACCTCATTGGATAACTTCCTTATATTAATATTATACCAATCAGAATATTGCATGCAATTATTAGCCAAAATTATTGCGTGATTATCATCACCTTTGGTACATTATAGCACAGATTACTATTATAGTAATCTGTGATTATAGTTATAGCTGATAATTTTATTGATAAAATAATATTAATTATTCTGACGAAGAGACTCATTTGAGCTCGAAAGTTTAATAAAAAATATAAATTAATTTGGTTATAAATTATTATTTATAACTTGATACATTTAAAAAAATGATAAATATAAATAAAACAATCTTTTTTAATTAAGATTCTGATGTTTATTTTGTAACTTTGTAATGTAAAAAATCTAGTTAAGCTACAATATTATTTTTAAATGACGATAACGCATTCAAGTGTGTTTCCCAGATTATTTACCCAGGTAGTACCTATACGGCTTAAGGGTTTACTTTCCTTCAAGGCATGAAACTATTTATAACGGCATAATGTATGTATCTATAATAAAATTTTCTACTTGAGATTTCATGAGGTATTTTAGAAACGACATCTATGAAGCGCATCCAGTAGCCACCATAGTTCAATGTCGTGATGTCTCCCAGAAATGCGCCTCTGGTAGTCGTCTCCAGTACTAACATAATTTCAGGTAAGAAATGTGTCAACCAATTTAACAATGGGGTTGGCTATCTGTATAGTAATCTGTGTTAATATGTTCATGTGCAGATGTAGGTTTCTTCAAATCCCTCTCAAACCAAAGTCGATCACAGATTGAGCAAACAAGTTATCGATAAAGTATTTATGAGCGAATTTATGTAAATGGAAGTTACTGTAAGAATTTGAATTTTGACCTTCAATTGTGTGAAAAGCTAATATCGTTCTTCGAAACCTGTCATTATGTGTTTCTTCAAAATGTTTTATATTGCATTGTTGTTGTAGAGTGCTGGTGGAATTCTGTGATATTTCTTGTATTCTTGTATGATATTATCATTAGAAGAATTCAAATTTGGTGATCCTTTAGTATAGAAATTTGGTAATTGCTGGAACGATTACATTTGGCAGTGGTAGCAGAAGTCGACTGTGAAATATTTTGATTTAACCTACTGTCTCTTTTGCGCTTGTTCATTTTTGTGCTTTTCATAGTATCATTGCTGTTTCGTTTTCGTACTAAAAAAATAAAGTAAAATTTAACAAGATGTTGACATCGGTAAACAAATTTCTACCTAAATTGAACAAATAAAATAGAATACCTAGTAATAAAAATATATTAATAGATAATTTACTAACCTTCGGTTTGAATCGGGAAATTGTGTTTTGTAAAGCTCATTATTAGTTTCAATTACAATATCATACTTTGATTATTTACTAAAAAAGTAAAGGAAAATTTTTATACTATACCTACTATACCAACTGTTGAGTTTTCTTTAATAAATATTATTGCGAGTCTAAAAGATATCTTTTACCCAAATTTAAAAGTTAGGAATTTTCATTATGATAACTGTGAACTGTAACAACCGTTCACCAAATATGTTTAATTTAAATAGGTGGAGATGAGATGTCTTTCTGTAATCATGGTTTTCATGTTAATGATAGCAACTCATTAACCCATTAATTACAGGTGAACTAAGTGAACGGGCTAAGGGCCAGATTATAGGCTAGAAGCTCTAGGTTCGATCTCCAACCCGGCTACAAAATTTATCCAACTTCATTATGACTCTCTCCTCTCGGAAGGCAATGGCAAACCACCGAGAGTAATTTGCCGAGAGATCGTCATACATAACGTCACCGACCTCCGATAGGAGATGGCACCTTAAGAAGAAGAAGACCCTATTAATAAATTAATTCAACATCATTAATTATTCAATTATTCCAGGCTTTATAATTTATTTTGTATGACTTACAAAATAGAAATTAAGTAAAATAGTGTTAATCTTCTCAAATTGACCACCATTTTAAAATTCATACGGGTGCGCGTAAAAATTGTTTTTATCAACTCGGAGAATTTTTAATTTTAAGTAAATCTTTGAACTAACCTCATATATTTAATACAATATTGTCTACAGTTTTCCAAATGCCCCAGTTGCTTTGTTTAATAAAATATTAGAATTCATTGACAAAATTTTCATAATGAAACCCATCTGTTTGGAAACAGGCAACTTTTTTATATAAATTTTTTATCTAAAATTTCTGATAATTTTAAGATGAATACGTTACAATATCCAATTTTAAATCCAAACCTCTTCGTTTGTGTAAGTTTTAATTTCATTTTCTTTTAACAAGTTACATTATATAATTAATACATAATATTGTTTCAGGCAAACTGCAAAAACTGGGATTTATCTATTCTATAAGTTCCACATCTATCTAGAAATTTCATAATAGGTCACTATATAAGTAAAGTAACTATTTCAAATAAAACGAAAAATTAATGTAAATCAACTACGAACAAAAATAAAACTTGTTCTAATAAATGCTGTTTTAATAAATCTCAAGCATCAATTTTCTTGCAGATCCCTGTAAACTTTCTACTGGCATGTGTCAATTAAGACTTCCTCTAACATTTCTTTATAATTACATAATGCCTCATCGATTATATTCTTAAAAAATATATATGTAACTCCTTTTCCGTGTTAGGAAACATCCGTAAATGCTTTTAAAATATATTAAACTGTTGTATTAGTTAAATAAAACGCAGTCAATTACATAATCTTGACCGTTAGAAGCATCAACGATTCAATAAATCATAAAAATTGCTTTACAAATAAGACTACACATTCTTGTTCCAAGTTATGTACTACTTTATTTTCTAAATACCTGCACGCAGGATAACCTCTGACTTTTTACAGTAATCAATATATTGCCAAAAAGGCTTAGGATCAGCAGCAGTGACGTTCTCGGTAATAAAATTACCAATAACGTTACACATTCGGATATTTAACAGTTTACAAATTTATGATAAATAATGGGTTCTGTTAAACAATTTGTAATAGTTTTTTTATCTTTGAATACATCACAAATTTCAAATTGATCCATAATCAAGTATTTTAGCAACTAAATAATTTAAAAATTTTATTCAAATAAAATTTGAAAAGAAATGAATTTTAGGTCTCCTCCGTCTTATTCTGTTTTGATTTATTTGTTTTAATTTCAATTTTTGCTCTTTGGAATATCCTTAATTGTAATTTGTAAACTTAAAATTTCAAATTATTTGAATATCACTTATCATTTATCAATGTTTAACTGCTCTTTTGTTGGATCCATAATTTGTATTTCTTTCAGAACTACATAACTTTTGGTGCCCATTCACAATTGTTACAACTTTCCGTGAACACACGTATATTTAATTCTACTTTATTAAAAAAAATAAATTATAGTAGGTATATGAATGTAGATGCCAACAAATTAAAAGAAAAATTTATAATGGTTAAAAAACACATTTTATGACCAGGATATCGGCAATAATCATATTTTAAATTTAATTAAAATTATTACTTTTAATTATTATAAAATTAGATTATATTATCAAGATGAAATTATGAACAAACATTCAAATAAATTGAGAAGTAAATCATCGTCAATAAAATTTGCAATAATAATTTCTTTTATTTCAATTTCTGTAATTTTTAAACCGACTTCAAAAAAAGGAAGAGTTTCTCAATTCGTCTGTTTGTATATTTTAATTTCACAAAAAAATTCTATTCGTAAGGGTAAAAAATAAGGGAAAATTGCACCCGTAAAGGTAGAAAATAGGGAATGATTGTTTTTCATTTATAGATTTTTCACTTGTCAATCTATTCTGTTGAAACTTGGCGTGGAGAAAAACTTTATATCGAGCAAATTAATTAATTAAGGTAGTAATTAGTAGATTTTAATCACTAAAAATTAAAAAATAAAATACTTTTTAACAAAAAATTAAACCGACCTCAAAAAGGAAACTAAAAAGCATAAAATAAATATATTACATTTTGAGTCTTAATAAGTAATGTAAGTAACTAAGTTTGAGTCGGTGCAAAAACAATAAATCAACGATTATTAAATTACTTTAAAGAAATTATCAAAACATAAGTCACCCACTCTGCACCGACTCAAACTTAGTTACTTATATTACTTATTAAGACTCAAAATGTAATATATTTATTTTATGCTTTTTAGTTTCCTTTTTGAGGTCGGTTTAATTTTTTGTTAAAAAGTTTTTTATTTTTAACTATTTTCTAGGCTACATAATTTTCTACACCTCTTTACACTTTTCTACACTTGCCTTTCGGTCGGTGTAAGTTAGTGTAGCTCTGAACAGTTCAGTGTAGTTCCGGGTAATTTACACTGGACAAACAAACACGTGTAGTTTTCTTACATCAGGACAAACGAACGCGTTTTTCTACACTAACTTACCCGGTGTAGTTCAGTGTAACTTGGTGTAGACGAACGAACTGACCTAGTGAATAATTCTTAAATCTTACTAGATACAAAAAAAAGTTTAAATAGTTTTTTATTCAACTCAAAATTTACTATACGAAAGTGCGGAAGTATATTTTTTTATACTTCAAACTCAACCGGAAGTAAACATTAAAATTGTTTTTCAAATGGCAACATGTCTTTTTTTTAACATTTTCGTAATTTGCAATTTTTTCTCTATAAATACATATAAAATTTTTATAAGGTTACATAAGAAAAAATTCGAGAAAACACAAGATTTATACAAACAATAATAATTTATTAATTACGTATGTAGAGTGCTATGAAAAACAAAACACCATTATTATGATATAACACCATTAGACTCTTTCTATGGAGTCATTTAAAAATAGTAGTTTACGTAAATCTATCTTTAAATTTAGAAAATTTAAAAATCAAAATTAATTCAGCATGCTATCAATTATCACCAAATCACCAAAACTTCTGCGAAGATTAGAGTTATATCTTGAACAAAGCTGTAGCAATTTTGAACAATTTATCAGATAAATAACAGTGTCTTTTCTGAGCCGTGATGTTTTGTTTTCATAGCATTCTACATGCCTATGTGTAAATAATTAATAAATTGTTATTGCATGTTTAAATCTTGTGTTTTCTTGAATTTTTTTTATTTAACCTTATAAAAATTTTATATGATTTTTTTTTTTAGATGATTTTAGATGATATAGAGAAAAAATTGCAGATTACAAAAATGTTAAAAAAAACATGCTGCTATTAAAAAAAAAAATTTTAAGTTTACTTCCGGTTGAGTTTGAAGTAGAAAAAAATATACCTCCGCAGTTTCCTATAGTAAATTTTGAGTTTAATAAAAAACTATTTAAATTTTTTTTTGTATCTAGTAAGATTTAAGAATTATTCATTGTTACCACTTTCCGTGAACACACTGTATTGCAGTGCATTGCTTTTAAGTAAGTATACTATGTCGCAATTTAAATGTCGTAAATGTATGTGAAAGAAATTTTTTCAAAATATCTACCTGCAACTGTGGCTAGTGCAAATTGCAAGTTTTCTGCTTTTGCAACATTTGTTGTTAAAGGTTTTTTCGATTATTATGCTTAAGTTGGATAAGATGTATTTTGAAAGATCGTTTAATTTACAAATTGCTCTTAATAATATGTCCAAGACATCTTCAGAACCTTTTTTGATTATGTAGCTATTTAAATTTTTTATTTTTGTGTGAAATAGATATTTTGTAAGGAAAATAATATGGTCCAGATTTTTTTAAAAAGTAAGTTTAATTTTTAATTAAATTTTATTACAATTGCTAATATCCTTGTAAGTGTAATTTATAAAAAATTATCTCTGCATTGTAGATAAACTAAAGAAATAGTCTTATTTGTATTCGCTTTCACATTTTGAGTATTATCGTATTTAAGTTATAGCAGTAAATAAAGAAACAAGACAAAATGTCATGGTGAACCGTTACCAATGCGCATGTGCAAACTGTTTGAACTTTTATCTTTTTTATTCCGAACCTTTTTATAAGACAACACGTTCTACTATACGCGTGTAAATGTTTATAAATACAGCAGAGTAAGTGTGTATTAGACAGCGGGATAGGTGAAGCCTTAACAGGTAACAATTCGTTTTATACATACATGTTTCTGAAACAGTATAAAAAAGTTTCTAAGTTTTAATTTTAACCTGTTAATATGCCTGCTTAAATGTTTAAAATATAATATGAAAATAATAAATTATCCCTGAAAATAAATAGTTTTTTTCGCTTTTGTATAATATTTCTTTTTATTAATAAAATTCTTTTAAGAAGCCACCCAATCTTAAAGAATGTAAACAAGTTGGTTCGGAATAAAAGAGATCAAAGTTCAAACAGTTTGCACATGCGCATTAGTAACGGTTCACCATGACATTTTGTCTTGTCTCACCATTGTAATATTACATGGATCTCATACTTCTGACGACGCATCGCCAAGTGATTCTATGGCCAAGTCTAATGTTAAATACAGCTGTTCACCGCAAATTATTATTGCAATAACTCACATAAACTCACTGTGCACTAGCTCTTAAAATTGTTGCAATGATTTGGCTGAATTGAGAGTAATTAAGCAAGGGTAGTTATGCTGGAACTGTCTAACCAAAGTTACTTTAAAATATTAACAGCACAGGTCTTTATTTAAGTGCACAGTGAGTTTATGTGAGTTATTGCAATAATAATTTGCGGTGAACAACTGTATTTAACATTGGACTTGGCCATAGAATCACTTGGCGATGCGTCGTCAGAAGTATGAGATCCATGTAATATTACAATGGTGCCAGAAATAAAAACAGTACCTGTTCAACAACTATTAAATAACCGAATTTACTTACTGCGTATTTGGATTTAATTCAGAAATAGGTAATTACATAATGACACTTTTTTGTACTTTCTCTTACACATAATATTCCCTCATATGTTGTAATTTGTAGGTACCTATATGTACGAATTATTTTCCGATTCATTGCTTGAAATATAAATTAACACATCACAAAATTGCATGCTTGAAGGATTTTAATTTGTTCCATCGGATCATCACTAATTTTTGTATTGTCTTTTCGATTACTATTTATCGTTAGCACCTCTCAGTTAACTCCAATTTTCTAGTGTGTTATATTCTTTTCATTTTTTTTTCCCAATTATGTTTTAATTTTATTGATAACTATAGATTATAGTATTGAAGGCAATGGTTTAAAGAAGTTCTTTGAATTGTGCAAGAAAAATGACTTTATTAGTATCATTTTTTACATTTTTTTCTTGCACTTAAAACTTAACAAAGTTTAGCCTATAAATTTCTCTCATGTCGTGGTGGATTAACTGAACAGCCGTAAAAATCACATATTTTTAATAATCTAAGAATTTTTTCTTGTACAAATATGATAAATGGTTTTTAATGAAGATTAAAGCTAAATTAGAAATATATCTTATTTTGCAAATTCTAAAAAACATTGAATAAGGTCAATTCCCAGGTAGCACACTATGTTGGCGCAATATTGGTGCAATATTGAAATCAATATTGCCCCAATATCGAGATGTTAAACTTTTTCAATATTGGGGCAATATTGATTTCCAATATTGCCCCAACATATAGTGTGCTACCTGGAACTAAAAGTTTAGAAAAATCTAAATCTGCAAAATGTGTTTTTTGGCTTAGAACTTGAAATATAAAGACGCTCATGAGTCGATGGTACAATATTTCACCAAGATGTAGTCAATATTGATATCATATATTGCCCCAATATTGGAAAACAATATTGCACCAATATTGGCTGAATATTGACAGACAATATTGGTCAGCAATATTGGTGCAATATTGCACCAAGATTTAGCCAATATTGGTGCAATATTGATATCATATATTGCCCCAATATTGGAAAACAATATTGCACCAATATTGGCTGAATATTGCAATATTGCGCCAACATTCTATATTGGCGCTATATTGGGGCAATATTGCCCCAATATTATGTGCTACCTGGGTTATAATACTTAGGGCCAGTTCTACAATGCAAGTATAAATTAAGAATAAGCTATACTGAGAATATCTCACACAGATTTTGTTCACAATCGTCGTATTACGTTATATATTTGTATAAATTGTGTGATAATGATCTGCCCAAGATCAGAGCAATAAGTTAACACACAATTTACTCCAAAAATAACGTTATACGTTGAGACATATTCTCAGTATAGCTTGTTCTTAATTTATACCTGCATTGTAGAACTGGCCCTTCAACAAATATTTATTTACTTATTGTTACGATTTAACATAGATTAATCAAAGAACGAATTATTAAAATAATAATAAGTTACGAAGTTGTAGCAGTAACGAAATATAATATAATAATATAAAGAAATTATTGAAAGAAATTAATAAATTAATCGGGTAGGTATAATAATTACATCGAAGATTACTATTTATTAAAATCATTTATTTTTTAAATTAACCTTGTGCTAAAACGATATTAATTATTATTATTAATTTACAAATAAATTGGAGATGCACAAGTAAGTAAATGGTTTTTTAATAAAAACGCCCCATTTTTAAATTGACATTTCTCACAAATACAACTGCAGCCATATTTTTTCTTTTTTATAATATTGATATTTGTACTTATTAAAGTCTATCATTGCTTGATGGCGGTGTAACAGGTATAGTACTTACCTCTAATACGTATAGAAGAAAAACAAAGTCTATCATTTAATCAAGAAAAACACACATCAACAACGTTTACAAATTATTCAAATTTATTATTAAAAAACAAATTCTGTTATTCTAACTTTACGTGAATTAACTTCAAGTTTTGGTCGTTTATAATTGACCAAATAGAAGAACAACGTTTAATGAATGTTGTTTAACGAATTAATTCCTACAAGCGATTCCGTGGAGGATATTTGAATGATGTGAAGTTTCATAACTAATGGTATCCATTGTTCTTTAAAATGAAATAAAGATTTCTAAAATTTTAAAATAAATAATGAGTTTTATTTACCAAACAAAATGGGATGTTCTTATTGAAAAACCCTTTAATACTCGGAAGGGTTAAAAAAAGTCTTAAGGGCTTACGTACGTCATGAATTCAAAAAAACTCGTTTTTTTTATTTTTTCATATCAAAGTACAACATCTCAGAAATATTATGTGAAAGTTTCAAGTCGATCCAGGTAAAACTCAAAAAGATACAAGCTAATGAGAGTAACGATTATTATGAAACTTATATCAAACGGAAAACCTCAGACGCGTTTAACTCGAAACTACACTTTAGAAGCCCGTGCGTAAGATAACTCAAAAACTACTTAACCAATCGTGATAAAATTTTACACACATCTTACATATAAATGATTTTCCAAACTGAACGATTACTTTTTTACCTTTTTTATTTCTACCTCCACTATTTCGCGACTCGACTGTACTTTCATATTTCAGGTATTTGAAGTGCAAAATATAATGTATCTTGGAATTTTTTATATTAAATTCAACATATGAAATACAATGTATGAGACTATGTAGTACAATATTTTGAATTTTCCAATAAAAAATACAAAGTAATCTTGCATTTTCTATTTTCAATCCAAAATACAAAATTAAAAAAAAAATTTAATTATTTAATTTATCTTTCTGGCACGCACCGAGAAATTGCACACAGGCATAGTTTTGGAAATGTGAAGTTTGACAGGCATGTAGCGGTCACTTTGCAATGATAAAAACAGTAGTCATGTTAAATACCGAGATTATGAAATTGAGTTTAATAAGTTTACGGTACCGATGAAGATTAACGAATCAGAAACACAGAGTTTTTTGTGGGTGATGGTTTTTGGGATGTCGATGTATCGGTAAGGCTGTGTCTACCGTTCTTACTTAATTGCATAATTTTATTTGATCGTAAAGTTTAGTGCATTATTTACTTACTCAAAATACAAAATGTATCTTGTCTCTTATCTTCTGCCTACCTCTGCCTGTAACCATAGTTATAGATGTGGAAAAATAGATGGCGTATCTTCGATCTGTTTTTTGAGAAAAACTCAATGGTAAAAACCGAAATTCACTATCTTTTTTTTTTCAAGTTATAGGCAAAAGTTCGATTATTGAACTTTTTGAGAAAAATGTCTATATCTGGGTTGTTTTTGAAGTTACCAAAGAAATGTTAACACTTCTTTCAGACACCTTAGAAACCATAATTGAATATTATATTAAAAATTGCAATAAGGGTCGCGGAAAACTAATCAGAAGAAAACTGATCTTCTAATGTTAAATCCAAGTTTTCGACTTTGACATCTGGAAAAAATCAGCCAAAATTACGGTAAATTATAGTTTTCCCAAATCTGCTCTTCTTTTCCATGGAAATTCCAATAAAGCAGTCTTAACAAATTTTTAGAGCATAAAACTTCCTACAACATTTATGTTTACAATTTTTTTCTAACTCTTTTATGTGCCGAGATATAACGTCATAAAGAGAGGTGAGCTAAGTCAACAGGCTAAGGACCGGACTCTAGGCGAAAAGCCCTAGGTTCGATCCCCAACCCAGCTACAAAATTTATCCAACTTTATGATGACCCTCTCCGCTTCTGTCAAGAAGCAATGCGAAGAAGAAGAAGAAGAAAAGCACGTCATAAAAATGTGTATAAGTTTGCAACAGGAAGTAAAATGCACGGCTGTGGATTTGGTTTTTCGTAAATACCTATATGTCATTTCCTGTGGAATTTTGAGAAACATAAATTTTAATAAGGAATAATACTACTGTAAATTATTCGAAAAATCAATTATTTTATTGGATTAATAGATGCTTTGAACTTTCTAGAATATGAGGCTAAAAGTTTATTACCTGAAAGAAATATTTGTTCTTGAAATTTTCAATTATGTAGTACACCACAAAATTTCATAACAAACATGTGTGTTTTAAGTTTTTTTCTCAATTAGGTATCCAAGCTCTAATCTACCAAAATCAGGTCTCGAATTGAAAAAGATGTAGTTTAGTACTATTAGTGGATTAGAACCTTAATTTCTAAGTTTAGATAAAAACACAAAACATGCACATCTTTTTTAAAATTGCATGCTCTACAAAATTGTTGTTCATAAATTTTTCTCAAAATTACACTGAAAACAAGAAGATCATGAAAAAATCAAACCAAGTCTTGCATTTTATTTATTTTTTCTAACTTATTCGTTTTTTACGACTTTATATCTCGATCCCTAACAAAGATAGAAAAAGAAACCATACACGTCTTAAATGAAATTTTATGGTCTACCAATTTGTGTCGATAATTTTTTCTCAAACTTGCATTGGAAACGAGATATTCACGAGAAACAAAACCTATTCATGCATTTTAAAACCTATACGCATTTTTATTATTATATTTTATCTCTATTACAGATAAATACGAAAGTTATAGGAAATTTTGTGCTCTAAAAAATTTATTTAAACTACTTCAACCAAAATTTTGCATTTCAAATGAGATATATGGGAAAACTATAGATTTTGCTGAAATTTTGCACGATTTTTTCAAGATGGCGGGGCGCGTACAGACGCGCCAAGGTCGAAAACTTGGATTTTAGATCAGAAGGCCACTTTATCGCCACTTTATAAAACATATTAGAAAATTTAAACTACCGTAATAATTACGTCCGCAAACCCAATACTCAATTTAAAATACTATATTCGGCTATTTCAATTCTTGACTTGATTTTGGGTTTTTCTTGATTTTTTAATTAGATATAATCTGTGTAAGAAGTTAAAATTTTATGTAAATCAAATGAAAACTGTCAGAATCATATTTTAACTCAATTTCAAAATTTGTCGTTTCGAGATAATTATGTTTAAAGTTTCAAAATTGTTTTTCTTCATGATATTTTAAAGATTAATGAGCTTACTGATTTTTTACCTTTACTTATCTATGTCAGGATCATAAAGCATCCCTTTCAGTTCAAATTACGCTCCTCGATTTCTTTCCGTGTTGAAATAAGATACATACGTACGAACATCTTCTCTCAATCTCAACGACGAGTACTCCGCAGCATTCATGGTAAAAATTGTAAATATTGTAGTTAATCTTTAATCCTAACACTTCACTAAAACTGGCTTCAATATTGGTACCTGTATTCATCATCTAGTGCAATAATAAGTTTGATAGGGTAAACTAAAGCCATCTATACTTCATAAGTAAATATATTTACTTATAAAGTATAGATGAAGTATACATTTTTTGATATTAGTAGCGATTGAACTAAGCAACTTCGAATTGCTATCTTCACCATCTACATTGTTTTGTGCTCGGAAAATGATCTCAAAATGTTAAAGAAAATGTTCTGCTTATAATTTCTTTTGTATATCATTCTTGGGATGTTTATACATTATTTAAGCCAATAATAAAAACGGTAAAAAAGATTTTTTTCATTGTAGAAAAAGAAAATTTGAATTAACCTCATTTAAGATCTACTCAATTTGGATTAATTCCTTTTAACGATTCTCTGTAATATTTTTACAATTTAATTAATACGTCAGTTTAAATTTTTAAAGGTGGAGACAGGGTGAACAGCTAATAAAATTGCAACTTTGTTCGATGCTTTTAATAATTTTTGGTAAATAGTAAAGACAAAATATGAAAAGTAAAGCAATTTATATATTATTATAATAGTTTAAAACAATTGTCAGAAAGATATTTTATACATTTCTATAGTAAATCTAACTGTAACAAATGTATAAAAATAAAATAAAGACTTTTAGAAATATTAAAGTTTCTGGTTTACAAATTTAAAACATTAACTACGATATCCTTTATATTTTATATTATAGGTTTAAATTTATATAATCATCAAAATTCTTCTTATGATTTATATTAAGTACTATAGATAGTGTAGTAACATCAATCCGATATTTTCTTTTTAATAACCATTTGGCACATGTAGATTTATAAAGGCCCCTTATTAACAAATAATTTATAACAAAAGTTATAGTATAACACATACTGGAAATGAACAACATGCAAATCTTCTGTAAACTGGTTGGGGGGGCACCAAGTGCAAGTCTTCTTCTTCGTCTCCAGATATGCTCATTTCTTCAATGCTAAATGTATCGGTAAGTTCTTGATGTGCTCGAGATTCTTTTCGAGATAACGGAAAAAAATTGACAATGTCCTCTTCGCTAAAAAAAATGCATAAATTAAAAATACCGTCACTATTTAACAAAGAAAAACTATACGTTTTAATTAATAGCACCAATTAGCATCGTATTACTTAAATGTAAAATTTGTTATTGCAGTACTGGATAATTTAAAAAACATAATTTAATTTGTGAATTCTTCGACCCAAATACAATTTAATTAATGAACGTTCATATTTTAATTGCTTTAAAAGAAATTCAAATAAAAAAATATTTCGCCTAGTAAAATATCTTCTCTCAATTCGATTGAATTTAATTTAATTTAGACGACCATAAAATGGATAACGATTCTTTGTCGGAATTTTTATTTCCAAAAATAATAAATTCTTTAAAATGTCTATTTTTTCACGTTTCTGAGTGCACGTACCCCCTTAAGCCTTTTAAACTATCGTTAAATTTTGTTTTATAAAAAATGAACATATTGCAAGAATGGCTAAATAGGTTTTACATAAATGTAAATTCTGATTCTGATCTTCAGAAGAATATTCTTCAAACTTAAGTAATGTTTTTAAATTTTAATTAATAAGTTAAACATTAGGTGATATAACATAAAATATGGCTAATTATTTTTTAAAAACGAATGATACAAAAAGAACTTACACATTTTTTATCGTAAAACAAACACGGTTTAATAAAATCAATATAAATACAAATCGGTTAAAATAGCAATTTCAAAATAAATAAAACCCACCTGTCATCGCTTTCCCACTGAACAAGTGGCTGATGATCTCTATTCCCTGGAATGGACAACCTCTGTATAGGTATAAGACCTGGAGTAGTGTGATATTCTTGATGCAATCTTCGTGCATGTTCTATTCGAGATTCCAGCTTACGTTGTAACTGTCTTGTGGATGATGTTGAAATAGTTCTTGGAGGTGATCTACCACTACTATCGGCACTTGAACTATCGCTCGTCTAAAATAAATAGCTATCATCTATAAATTAACAAAACGCATGAAATGTGTTACAGCTAAAAGTCGTTGGTTATTTTGCTCAGATTTAATAATTGAATCACCATTGTGGTCTCCTGAGTCTATTCCACTATCTTCCATTACATAAAACCTCACATTTATTAAATTCTTTAAACTGTAAAATATTTAAAAATTCAAACATTGATTATAATTAATTTCACTAAAATCCCACCTATATTATTTTTAATAAAATTTTTGAAAAGAAATTAGAACGAATACATTTTTATTATGCTAAGAAAACCAGCCGTGTCACTAAACAGCACTGCCATCATTTTCCTTCAAGAAATCAATAATATAGTTCATGTTGTATTCGCTCAGAAAATTCAAATTTAAATACAAATGCACGCTTCCTATAAACACATACACAACATCATCAACGATGCAAAATTTTATTTTTGAACAAAGTAACATTTGGGGATTTCTTATTAATTTACTGAGATATATAAGTAACGTAAAGTGGCTTTAAAATTTCAACATTCGAAAGCCTGACATTCTCAGTAACTGTAGCAACCAGCAAACATTTTTTCTGTCAAATTGATTACTTGTTAACATTTTAACTATACACATTTTTATTTATTAAAACGATTTACATTATTATTTTTTTACATAAAAATGCCACCAACTAGTGCTCCAAAAAAACCACTACCCACAAGCCCAGCGAAACCAGTAAGAAAACTAACATTTTGTGATAATATATTAAAAATCAATGCTCAATTATACAATTCTAGAAAAAAGCTAAAGCTGCAAAAACTGAAGATGATGAATTTCAAGACTGGGCAAAATCGCGTCAATTACTTAAACCAGATGATCAAGTAGATCTTCCTGAAGCGGTGAGTAATAATTTGTAAACTTATGTAAAACTTCTACAGTTGTGTTGGTTTTAGGATCTGAAAGAAATTCTTCCAAGGGTACTGCAAACAACTAATGTACAACAGCCAGACAGTCTTGTGGTATTTGATTACAATTCAGGAGCATTTGTTCCAGTCCCTAGTCTAGGAAATATTGTACTAGTTTATAGTCAAAAAGGAACTTATTTATACAAGGAATCTGAAGAAGCTCGTAAACAACTAATTGCTCAAGGACACGATCGTAAGCTTAGTAATACTTGGCCATAAACAAATATTTTAAAATACTTACATTCTAGCTGCGACACTTGGAGCACCTGAAGTAGAAACTGTAGTAGTTGAAGAAGCCGCTCCAGAAGAAGCCCAAGAAGCAGAAGAAGCACCCGTTGAAGAAGAGGGAGAAGAAGAAGAAGGCGATGAAGGAGAAGGAGGTGATGAAGGCAAAGAAACTAAAGAAGGTGACGAAGAGGGTGAAGCAAGGCCCGCAGCGGGAAAAAAGTTAACCAATCAATTTAACTTTTGTGAACGCGCAGCTCTAACTTATAATAATCCAACACGAGTAAATCCTTTTTTCAATACTTTTCGATTCTAAAATTTAAATTTACCTTTCGAAACAGAATAGGGATACTCAAACAATTCCCCCGCCTAAAGCCGACTATTCCGCAAACGTCCTTCAATGGGTAATATATGACAGTTATCAAACAGATTTTGAAGAACAACAGGCCGAGAAGGAACGAGAAAGGGAAAGAAGGGAAAAAGATAAAATGCCCGTGTCTAAAGCCCAGGCACCCAAAAAAATTGCAGGTAGAGTACAGCTCAGTGAAGCTGTACAAGGACGTGTTTATGAATGTTGGAAAACACTCGAACGAATGATTAATCAAAATTCATATCAAGATATAGCAAAAGGTACCTTAAAATGCAATACCTTGAGTTATAATACAAAAATTTGCTTTTTTAGATTTCAGATATTGGGAAGATCCGGCAGATGAATTTCGTGAAGAAGAAGGTACTTTGTTACCTTTGTGGAAATTTACTTACGATAAAACGAAAAAAAATACCATCACCGATTTTGTATGGAATCCTCATTATTACGATTTGTTTGCTGTTTGCTTTGGATATTGTTAGTTGTGAGGAACACCGGTTAACCTAGATTTCTCATTTTTTGTGTTTTTAGTGGATTTTATGAAACCGATAAAAGGTGGAGCCGTATGCCTTTTCACAATAAAAAATCCATCCTTTCCAGACTACATATGTGTAACGGAAGCTGGTGTGATGTGTGTGGATATTCATAAAAAATTACCGTATATGGTACTAATTGGATTAGACGATGGCAATGTTATGGTTTATAATATACAAGCCACTTGCAAAGCACCAGCATTTAGAAGCAATTCAGTAACACAAAAGCATTCTGGAGCTGTGTGGGAAGTATGTTACTTTTAAATAATTTTTAAATTATTGTAACTTCCACATTTTAATTCATTGCTAGGTTAAATGGGCTCCGGATATGCCAGATGGAGAAATGAACTTTTTTTCTGTTTCATCTGATGGCAAAGTTAACAACTGGATTTTAATGCAAAATGAATTTTCGGTGACCACAGTTATAGACTTGTATCTCGAATTACCCCCAGTCCGCGGGCCAGATGGAACCCTTGTTCAGAAAAAAGGTTACTGGGTTCTAAAATATTAACGTCCATTTATACAAAATACAATTTTAGCATGCGCAACGTGTTTGATAATACATCCAATTAATCCCACCATTTATTTGGTTGGAACGGAAGAAGGACTTATTTATAAATGTAGTGCAGCCTACAGTTCGGCATATTTGCTCACGTATAGAGCACATAATATGTCCGTTCATCGAATCGATTACAACAAATTGAAACCAGATTTTTTTGCATCCTGCAGTGCTGACTGGAGAATAAAAATTTGGGAAGATAACAGATTGTAAATTGCAAAAACATTTCATTGAATTTTGTTTCATTCTTTAATTTCAGAGAACCTCTGTTTGTATTTGATTTAGGTTCAAGTGTAGGTGATGTAAATTGGGCTCCATACTCTTCAACGGTATTTGGTGCTGTAACATCGAAAGGAAAGGCGTACGTTTTTGATTTAAACGTAAACAAGTACAAGCCAATATGCGAACAAGCTGTGGTATCTAAGAAAAAATACAAATTAACTAGAATAGCATTTAATGACAAACTACCGATAATCATTTGCGGAGATGATAAGTAAGTGTATGACAAAATTATATCAATATGTGAATTATGTAACAATACACTTTCAGAGGTTGTACTACGTTGTTGAAACTTTCACCCAATCTCCGAATTCCATGTAAACCACCAAAGAAGCAACAGCATTTGGATCAAACTACTTTGCAATTAATGAAATTAGACAAACTTGTAGCATTGGTACGAGAACCAAATGTTCTAGAAATACCACCAGATCCTGCAGAAAGTTTAGAATCTTAAATCTATCAAAATACGTAATAAATGTATATGAAATGCAATGTTAATGTGAGCAATGCATAAATTTTAAAAAATAATTTATTAGCATTAAAAATTATTAATAGAAACGCTGTTAATTACACATATTCAATTGTAACCACATTCAACTAGATGTAATTTATTGTTATATCCCATTATACAAAAGAAATAGTTTGCTCAAAGTTGGAATTATAAAAACAATTTAATTACTATTAAAATTATGAAAACTTAACACTTCTCTTGGCTCGTATTCCATACTTAGAAATGTAGGCCAATCATATCAGTGAATATTTCTAATTGATTTTAATTTCAATTTCCAATCTTTTACCTTCCAATTTCTAATTTTTTACCTACGTTTTCAAAGAAAAAGATTTGCTTGTAATCCACATCTAATTGGTTCTTTCGTTTATTAACAAGCTAAAAAGTTTCTGAGCGCACAGTCGGACTATCCAGTAACATAATATATTGAATTATTATTTTAAGATTGCAAATTTTATTTTTTAAATATTTGTTTTAGAGACTTCGCAAGTTGGCGAGACTTATGAAGTCGGAACAGGCAACAAATCCTCAACCCTGAAAAGCAGAAGAAGATTTGTTTTTAAATCTTGATAATTTATTTCTTTCCTTATATTGGGATTAAAATATGCAACTGTTTTTCCTCACTTTTGGGCGCCATTTTTGAATATTATTTGGGGTTATATAATTTTTTTTACTTTCTTTGTAGTTTAACTTTTCACTTTTGAATATTTAGTGGTTTTCAATTTCATTCAACCTTTTCAGTTTATTTATATCGAATGTTCAATTCAAAAGTAGGCAATCAAAATAATTTTTGTTTTTGAGTAAATTTGAAAAAAAGAAAAAACACGTTGATTTCGGTGGAGAGCGAGACGTTCAAAACTAATACTATTTAAATTTAAGTTTAATTTAAATAAACCTCATCAGCTATCCTTACTTCCAAATTTTAAATAGCACATCTACCTTAAGAGATCTCATTTTAGCCCCTCTCTGTTCCTCTATGAAGTTTTTGTCATTGGAGGTTGATAAAGTGTGTTGAGTAGTTGTTATTTTTTAACACTTCAATCACTTTTTCTTTGATTTTTATTAATTTAGCTAGGTGTGTTAAGGAAATAGTTCATTCCATGAGTCCTAACATTTGATACGCTCTTCCCCGTCTTAAAAGTAAGATCTTACGGGAACAAAACGACCTCCGGACTAGCTCGTCTTCTTTTCGGTGGTCCAAAACAATTCCTGGAACTTCGGAGAAATCCAAGAATAGCATGTACTCTTACCTCAGGGTAAATCGTATTATCGAAAAACTTACACACTTTACCTTCCTTTACACATAAATAAAAGATTTCTGAAAGATAAAAATATGATCGAACTCAAATAAAAGATGGTATGTGTTTCATACGTATAATGCTGCAAAATTGCAATAATATAAATGTAAGGTGGAATTTCCACAAATACACCATACATATTCCTTAATTGTAAACGTTACTTTAAGCGAATCGATTCGAAGAAATCAAACTTAATTTAATATTTGTAACTTTTGTAGTTACCTTATTCAAGTTAATCATTTAGTTAGGTTAACTAATAGAAATAAATAATCCACAATGGATTCTGTAATATTTAGCTACGTTACAGTTAACAACTTTAATCTTCAACAATTGAATAATTAATGTATTTGGATTGAGCAAAATTTAGACAAAATTCTTCATTAAAAAAATAAATTGACATTAAAAAGTCAATTGTTATTTTAAGTTATTATAGAACACCTTAAAATTAAACATTTCACACAAAAAAACTAACCTTTCTTTTTTACCAGGAAGGTAAAGACAATTATTGTTCAATTTATTCTCAGACACTCGTGGATTTTCTTAGGTTCCAAGGAATTCGGTGCGGCGTTCCATATCGTGGCAGGTAGCTTGGGATCTTCCTTCAATATCGTCGAACTTCATAGCTCCGTCAATATCTTCATAAAATTATCCATTCGAAAATTGTAGAATTGGTCGTTAAATCAGTAATTTTTCACCAAGTTTAAGATGAATTATATCAGTAATTTGCATTTGTATTTGCATGAACTTATGTAATTTAATTCGATAATTGTGAGCACATAGTGAACTTGTAATTAAATTTTAACATTCGAGATGATTTTACGTTCGTTTTTTAGATAAATAATTGATGGTTTTTTTAAATAGCACTACACCAAAAATAACATTTAAGTATACGTGATTACGATAGAATTTATTTGTTAAATCCATTGAATTTAATAGTAGAAACGGAAATCACTTTTAGGCACTTGTAGACGATTTTACATATTTACTCTACTGAAGTCAACGTAAAAAGTTCACAAAGTGATCGAGTCGAAGGTAAGAGTAAAAAGTAACGTGATTACTCTCTCGAAGTCAAAGGAAAAGTGAAGTTACCAAGAGTATTTTTTGTAAGATGGATGACCGGAAAAGGCGGTTACAATGTTACAAAAATACGTTATTTTATTCAAATATTCACGATAGCGATTAAGTCGTCTAAAAAGCGATTTAAGTCATCTAACCTACAGGGGGTAAATTACTATAAAATCTTATTTTTCTCTTCCACGTTGCAATTCCCAGCGGGTGTTGGAATGATGCAATCCTAAACTCTACGAGTTGCAATAATCGTTCAGAATTCTCCGAAGTTAAATGTATAGTTGCGAGAAAAATAGAACATAAAAATCTAAAAATAGCGTTTTAGGTGCCGTGTCTAATCAGAATCATTCTTAGCAAGTACGAGGAAAAGTTCAAATCTTTCGTAATTAAATATGATTTTAGGCAAATTAAAAGATAGTTACGCGTAGTCGTAACACATTACGCCTCTCTTTACTGCACCGTGATGATATGAATTGAAGTTCAGAATCACGTTGGCGATGGTGGGCTTGATCAAGGATCCACTCACTTCTTATCTAAAAATATGATCTTTCTTTACTTCCGTGGTAAACTGGCAGTTAGTATTATATACCAAATGCTATAAGCCTATAAGTTCCCATTTATAAAAGACTTGAAAGAGAGGGTGCAACTACTTTTGAGAGACCACTGCTTACATAGTATTCATCTATAATCTTCAAATCAACTCGATCTTACTTAGTAAATTGAACTTATATACAGAATCCCCTAATATGTTAATTGCAAAAAATGTTATATTGGCAAACAAAACAATTCCTAAAAAAAAAAGTATCACAACATAAAAGCGATTGCAAAAGGATCGATTTGGAAAGTACCCGTAAAATTGGTGATTCAGACGGAAAGACGGCACTGACTTTGAAACATCAACGTACTGATTACAACTTCCAGTTCAACAACACAAAAATTTTAGATTTAGAAAATAATTTTTCAAAGAAGCTCATTATTGAGATGTACCACATAAAAACGCATGATTGTGTAAACTACCGCGAAAACAAGTTGATACGACCGGTCCTTCATCCAGTGTTATTCGTTGATTTGCATACTTTTACAAATTAATTGACACTGACATGGTACATATTTTGCGAATTTGATGCACTATTGCACCACATCCGCAAAATAATAAAATTAGTTAAGGGTCTGATCTATCATTATTACGAGAACTTTTTAAATAGATGGCGCAGTTACTGACATTTACAATTTAATTTAAAATTTCGCCTTTTTGTACCGATACAATTCCGAATTAATCCGAGCAAACGAGTTTTAAATGAACTATAGCTTTAAAATGTTTGCTAAAACCAAAGATTATAATAAAACTAAAAAGATGTATCCAAAGCTATAGGTTTTAATATGTCACAAATTTTGTTAGTGTCCACGCAGTATATAATGCGTTGCTATACAACCAAATTATTAAATCGTATTTGTATCGTTTCGTTTCTTTCTTTCTAACAAGGATAACTCACACTTCTAGCAAAGTTACAAACCTAAATTTTACCTAAATTGGCAATGGATACTTTTATCCTGCTTTATCTTGTGTATTTAAGAGGGGCATTTTTTTCAGGGCCCTTTTAATTTAATCAACAGATAACTTAAATATTTTTATAAAATAAGAGGAATTTGCTATATTTAAAATATAGCAAATTCGTTGAGATAATACTATTCTATAAACAATATTCTAGATCTTAAGCTATTTTGAGTTCGTAATATTTATTTAAAAAAACACAATTCGTAATTAAAGTTTAATTATCTTTTTTTGTAAGTGAGTGTGTTTTGACATACTCAATACGAACTCAAAATAGCTTAAGATCAAGAATATTGTTTATAGAATAGTATTATCTCAACGAATTTGCTATATTTTAAATATAGCAAATTCCTCTTATTTTATAAAAATATTTAAGTAGGCGCCATCTGTTGATTAAATTAAAAGGGCCCTGAAAAAAATGCCCCTCTTAACATAGGACAGAGTGCCCACCACAACTTATTCTCACCGCCATTCTTAACAACCTTAAAAATACCGAATAACCGAATTTAAAATTATATTTGCGACATCTATGATAAACCAAAGAAAGCTACATAATGACAAAAACATAATAATTATAACCTAATAAATAACCGGCATTTCAAAAGTTGATCACACAAAATAGTGCTGCCATCTACTTATAAGAAATAATTTTGATACATATAAATTTACATTGCGTTATTCATCTTTATAGCTCTTATATCATTGCTAAAACTTATTGCAACACTACAAAATAGTTAATTCTCTTTATTCTGGTACCAACTATAGTTTAGAAGTTTCTCTATATTATCAACCGTTAAGTTTGTTCTTCTATTCTATCACTCAAAATTCGTTTGAAAATGAAAAACGATATTTCCACATCACAAGAAGTGATCAATTTTTATCGTCTATTTGATAATAATTTCTTCATTAATATTTATTTGGGTTTATGAACATTAATTAATTAAAATTACGTATTTGTTCTATGTTTCGCAAATTTATTATAAGCCGAGTCAGGAAGAATAACTTTTACTAGCAATATTGTTAAAATTTTTTGTTAAAAAGTCTATTCTTCCAGTATTTTTTCTTGATTTATTATGCTTTGGTATAATGTAGTCATTTTTAATTACAAAATTGGCTTTTGTTCTCCCCTGCTTTTTTGTTTTCCTTTTTTACCTACCTTTTAGCATAAATAACTACATGTAAAGTAAAACGGACAAAAAAAAATTATTTTTTCAGAAGATATTTCAAGTTTAAGCTTTTTTTGAAAATGTTCTATAATTCCTTATTTTTGTAATTGAAATACATACTAAATTTTGCAAATTAATATTTTCTAACATTAGGTGTCAAATATTTTCAGTAGTTTTTTTTTGAAGTTATATTTAAAAAAAGAAAAAGAGGTCGACCACGGACAAGCTGGAGAGGAGGAATCGACGAAGCAATGTCAGCAAGAGATCTGGAGGAGGAACTTTGTCTGGACAGAGGAGAATGGAAACTGGGGACGGAGAGACGGCGACAGCTGTAGAAATGATCCGTTATATATACAGTCGAGTCGCAAAATAGTGAATTAAATATGGCAAAGACCTTTCACTTTTTCGGGGTTGTTCACTATTTCGGTACTTACAAAATTTACAATAAAACCACGTTTAGAAAATTAAAGCTTTATTTTAAAGAAAATTGATACAAACATAATTATTAATTACAATATCTGTGGGAAAAATGATGTTATTTTTGATTGTATTTGTTTTTTATTTAATTTATAGTCCAGTCATTTAAGGGGTTCACCTACGAAAATTGAGATACCCAGCTGTAAACTCGTGAAAACTTGTATTTTGACATCCTAAAACTTTTCTTAAAATTCACACGTAATCCGATGTTAGCAACTGTAAAAATTGGAGGTCAAAGGTCACAAAAATTGGTTTTTTAAATTTTTTTGCGAAACGGTTAGTTTTATGCGAAAAATAATTTAGACAAAAAATGTAGATCATTTAATTATCTACAAAAATTGACCTTGCACTTTTTTCCTGAGATTCACCATTTCTGAGAAAAAGCGATTCTAAAATTTACTAAAGTTGTATTCTCCATAGTACATAGGTTGCGTGGAAACGTGTGCATTAATACAACTATACAATTCTTCTTCTTCACTTCATGGGTTAGGCTTTATTAGCCTGTTTGGTCTTCATACTTCTTTCCATCTTCGTCGCGGGCGGCCAACATTTCTTTTTCCATATGGTTTGTATTCCAGAATTTGTTTTGGTATTCTTTCTTCATTCATTCTATTTACATGTTCTTTCCATTTACCTCTGTATTCCTGGATTTTTTCATTGATGTCATAGATGTTTAGATCTCTCCTTATGTCGGTATTCTTAATTTAATCTCGTAGTGTACAACTATACAATTAATAATGGTATTTTAACCGCGCGCTCTCTACCCTCTCTCTAGAAAACGATTCAACGTATGAAAAAATGTTTGAAACAAAAGTTGTAGAGAATTTAATTTTCTACAATATTGATAATAAGTACAAATAGCGTAAAACACGTAGGAAACGAGATATTGGCAAAAAAATCGATTTTTGTTACCTTTGAACTCCGACTTTTACAGTTGCTTACATCGGATCATGTGTGAATTTTAAGAAAAGTTTTAGGATGCCAAAATACAAGTTTTTACGAGTTTACAGCTGGGTATCTCAATTTCCGAGATTTTTACCTAATTTTGACTTAACTGGACTATTAATAGTTAATACTTTTTGCCTTAAATTATGTAAATTGATACACCAACATATAAAAATTCCATTCTATTCTAACGTTAGGCGTGAAATGAAGTGAAAATATGATACGTAATGTAAATTCTCAATGTTGGGGGAAGTCCCTATAAATGACGTCATTCAAACTGCACGATTTAGTACGCAGTTCGCTGTATCGGGGTTACCGCTGTTCGTTATATAGGAGTCTCATATACACTCAATGTTAAAATTTTTGTGTTCACTATTTCCGGTAGTTCACTATATACGGTATTCACTATTTCGCGACTCCACTGTATATATATTTATTTCATAAACTTGAAATTAGAACAAAAACATTTTCATGTATGAAATGAAACATTTTTTTTTTTCATACATTTTCATGTATGAAACATTTTCATGTATCAAAAGAGCCCTGAAAAAAGTGCCCCTCTTAAGGGGGAAGTCTACTGTGACAAGAGAAAAAACAGGCCGATTTTCCGGATTTTTTTCTAACAGAATTATGACTTGTATATAAAATTAAATTAAACCGTCATCTTTATTATATATTCAAGTATTTGTAAAAAAATTTTCAAGTCGAAATATTCAAAATTGCCGTTGTGGCACTCCTTCAACGCAGGTCCGTTTTTTTTTTTGGTGCCCAAACGGTGTACATGAAATCTCACGTTTGGGTAATCTAAAACAAAAATAAAAAATATGGTGAATATCTACATAGTATTGACTCTCGTTTGTCAAGGGCTTCTCTCGATAAAAAATTTTAACGCCGAAAAAAAAATTCTTGAAATATTTTTCTACTGTTTTTGCTCAAATTTGATGTTATTATTGTTTTTTTCTTTTTTGTTTTACATCATCCAGACGTGAGATTTCATGAACACCGTTAAAAAAAGACGGACCTGCGTTGAAGGAGTGCCACAACGGCAATTTTGAATATTTCGAATTGAAAATTTTTTTACAAATACTTGAATATAAGGTATAAGAGGGTAATAAGGCCCAGCATATAATAAGGCCCACTGCAATATTTCTAACAAAAAATAAATTTTTAATGTATCTAAAGACATATATCGGATATACATTACACCAAGGTCTCGACCTGGTAAAATGAGTTTCTTCCGACCGGCGGGTGGTTAGTTATTCTAACCTTAGTTTATACAAATGTCCCGCTCTAAGAAGAGCAATATTTTGGTAAGTTGTTAAACCCGTTTAATGTAAAAAATTTTTGTTTTGCGTATATGGGGATGATATATATGGACCTTGTAAATAGTTTAACCATAAATTTTTTCATCAATTTCGTATTGTTGCTTTTACAAGCTCAAAGTAAAAAAAATACATCATTGCAGGTAATAAAGCCCGGGCTTTATTATCTGTGAAGTGAAAAAATTAGTATAAACCCTATTTTCCACACATCACAAATACCACAATTGAGACTTTAATAAAGATGTTCTATCAATTCAGGCATTTTCTCCTAGTTTGCCAAGTGAAATACCGAAAGATACCGTAAGGAAGTTAGGAACAAGGAAGTTCACAACATATCTTCTGACAATGATTCTGATGACGATTTACCGTTATCTGTATTACGTAAAAAAGTAGTGAAAGCTGAAAATTCATTCTCAATAGTATTGCCGTCACCGTCACCAGATCTGGTTAAGAAAAAGAATGCAACACTAAAACGTAAAGCAATAAATTATAAAGCTATAGAAGTAAAACGGGAAATCTTTTTAAACGATAATACCGAGTCTCCAATGTGTTCCCAGAAATTGTCCAAAAAGACTACGGCATCCCCAAAACCAAAACCGTCTTCCGCAGCCGGCAAAAAATGGGAATGTACAGTCTGTTATATAGACTTTGCGGCCGATATGAGAAGATGTGGTCATTGTGGATTCTGGGTCCATGAAGAATGTAGGATTAGTAGCTGATGATGACGATGACTTCTTATGTCCAGATTGTATGCCGTAAACAGTGCATTGTTTGAATTTTTTTATTATTGCAGTGTTTTGCTCATAGTAATAACATGGGCTTTATTTTCTGCAGTAGCAGATTTTAAGGCCCATTGTAGTACTTTTAACTTTCTTAATTTTATCCAAGTTACATTATTGTTTTTTCAATATTAATTTTTTTATAATAACCTTGTATGTTTATTATCATTTTAAAATAATAAAAGTTGAAAAAATAAGCATAGTTTTTTTGATAAAAAATAGTTTATGTTAGGTGGGCCTTATTACCCCCCTATACCTTATAATAAAGATGACGGTTTAATTTAATTTTATATACAAGTCATAATTCTGTTAGAAAAAAATCCGGAAAATCGGCCTGTTTTTTCTCTTGTCACAGTAGACTTCCCCCTTAAATTAAAATAAATCCCTGGGCTGGACTAGGATGCATTAATTTAAGAAAAACTTCATACAAGTCAAATTTTTCATTTATTTAAACTATTCAGTTGTAATACAAAATTTACAAATTTTTGGCATTATAAACGATATTTCTTCTATAAATTATACAGGGTGATTCTTTACATAATTTGGATATATTTTATTCAAATATGAGCATTCACGAGGTATAGTGTAAATGTTTACGTGTTTTACAGTTTACGTTTTTTACATGTAAATATGTAAAAAAAAGTTAAATTTAATAAAACATATCTTGTTAACGTTTTGCAAATTTAAAATTTAATATATATTAAAATATTCAGAAAGATCACCCTATATACTTCATAAAATATGTTTAAAAATTTTTCTAATAATACTATTAAGGAGACCAGATATTGTATTTTTGAAATTGAGAATACAGAATTATATTCTAATATAGAAATTACTATTATTTTTGTCAACATTATGTCGGTCAGGAATTATACTGTTCTATATCCACTTTTCGATAAAAATAAGATAAACACATATTAGTGATCACGAAATTACTCTGTTCCGTTTGCACTAGACTAGAGGAACCTAGATTATTTTGAGTTATATGCAATTTTTTAATAAATGTTTGTTCCATCTTCTGCAATGGACATTTGAAACTGATTATTAGAATATTTCCTAAAATTTCGTTTTTATTCCATAGTCCATATGAAAACGTTATTTAAAGTTGATTAAAGAATTTTAAGGATGCCGTTTTGTTCCTTAGCTTTTAAGTCTCTTTCTTGTTCTCAGAATAAGATAATCATTAGAATCAATTAAGTTTTTCAAATGTTGTGCATTTCTTCAAATTATGTTATAAAACATTTTAATTAACCAAAACTTAACAAATATTAATTAATAATAATAATTTGATACCATTCAATCAAAATATTTTACATATTTATGTAATGTAACATGTTCAAGTTGGCTGGAGGTTTACAGTACCCGGTGTTGAAACCGAGCGAAGACAACCGTAAATAAATAAATAAAAAATTCAACTATTAATTACAGTAACAATGTAAAAATTGCAGAATTTAAGGTCATGTTTTCGTTAGGTTTCAACAAAAATCCGTTAGAGGGCGCCACTATTATAAACGAATATAAACATTCAAAGTTGATTATTTCGAAACAAGGTTTTGACGATATAGATCAGTATAATTTCTGACCGACGATTGTTAAAATAGTTTTCAAATTTCATCATTATTTTGTACATAACTCAATTGCAACTACAAATAAAAAAATCACTCCATTCAAACTATAAGCGTTTCAATTTAAGATTGTAGCGACGCTAGTGGCCATGTTGGTACTAAGCGAGAAGATACAACTACTATATAAATAAATGACATGACCATGATATTACAAACAAACGAGCAGCAGATAAGATATCTTATATAGTTTTTCAAAATTAAACGATATACTGGTCCCCTTACAACTCAATGTTCAAATCAATAGGTACAGCATAAAAAAAAATATTTTTTTAATTAGTACATTATAAACATAATCTGTCTTGATCAATTGTCGCTGATTTGTAGAAACGCCGAATGAACCAAATGAAAAACTTTACAGGCGAAACGTTTATGACTATTATGTGAGTTATCTATTAACCTATTAACGATTTAAAATTTCATATTAAAGTTTAAAATATAAAAACAATGCTTTAATTTAAATTATTTGTGCACAAGAAATATGTAAATCGCATTTTCGTAAAATGGCTTATTGGCCCTTTTTACAAAACAGCGACGAAATGTTTTTGGTGTAATTATATGAAGTGTGATACACAACAAATTATTTAATTGCTAAATATTAGTACAATGAGTACCACTAATTTTTCAACTGTCCGGAAAAAATAAAAGTTGTCAAGGAATTAGTTATTTTGATCTAATTTAGTTTTTAATTTGTTTATATTATGTTTAACTATATTTTTATCATTTTTTGTTTGTAGAAAAAAAAATTTACTTCTTACAATGCAATTTAATAGATATTATATCTTTGGTAAAAGTAGCAATAAAACATTAATACATACATTGTATACAATCTGGGAATTAAATTAAAAATAAAATGATAACATTTTAATACTTTGCAAATTTTTTTAAGGAACATTATAATTCAACCTTGAACTAACAAATATCACGTGTGTATTTTTCGTTCATTAATAAATTAATTGATTTAACATTAAAATATAAAATTGAACGTTTTTCACAAAAGTTCAAAATACTTAATTGTTGAAAATCACAACATTTGCCACAGTTTTCGTGATGTATAGCATTAGGTACAATAACTAATTTTAAAATTATTTCTTAATTTTTAAATTATGATATAGGTACTACCTATATTGTTCAATAAAAAAGCATTAAAAAAACAATGTTTTATTTGATTTAACTGGCCAATTTAATTTTACTAGAAAAAATCAAATTTCACTTTGTAAGTCATCCCATAATTTTTAAATAAATTTAAAATACTTGACCTCGACATCAATAAATATTACCTTTATAATTTAGAAATCTACTTTAGAACCAAGGTTTTACAACTAGAGCTATTTTCATCATAAAAATACATTAAACTACGCTTAACTTTTTATGAGAGGTTTTTTCAACAATAACACAACAATAAATCGAAATATTTTCTCATATGCAACAAACATTAAAGCTGCAGTTAAAACAGTTTGCCAAAGTTTAGCTTCCAAACCTTGAAATAACGCTTTAGGACCGCCCTTTTTCAAAATTGACAATAATAAAGCTGCCATTGGCATTTTACCTTCTTTTCCATATCGCTGCCTTGTTTGAGCTAGCTGTAACGGATAAGTCGCAATAGTAGCTATTGCCTTTGCAGCTGCACCAATTAAAAACACTGTTGACGTAGATTTTGTAGATACACGTCGTTTAAAATATTCATACACGGCAAATTGTAGTGCAGGATTAATAACCAGCATTAATGATGGACTAACTCCCGACCATAAACCTTCAACTCCTTCTGTCTTTGCTACATGCAACAATCCGTCCAATAAACCTGTGTATGGTACTTGCTTCTTCACCTGTAGCAATTTTATTTAATTTTATTTATTCAAAAGTACCTAATAAACATACCTTTAGTCTGCTATTTACAACCCATAAAGGTGTAGTTAAAAGAACATTGGCAATGCCGGCTACAATGCCAACACCCAAGTCACTTTGAGCAGATGTTTTCAAAAACCGTTTTAATCCGTGAAAAGTGTAAAAGTATATAAAATTTGAAGTTCCTAAACTAATTAAATTTGGTTTCATCCCCGCATATAGAGCAGATCTACAAAAAATTGCCTAACTGTTATAAATATAAAAGAACAGATTTAGTTAATTATTTTCCAATCAAAGAAAAAGTGAAATAAAGAGAGTGAAATAAAAGAAAATGTTTCAAGAGTGGTTGAATGATTATCAAAAAAAAAAACTTCTAATTCTAGTGAAAAAATAAGATATTCGTTGATTTGTGCCACACATGTGTAATATATAGGTCACATGTGACTTTTTAATCTACTTCACCTTTCAGATTATCGTTCGTAAGGTCAGTTATAAATTTAAGTACTACAAAGTATTATTTCAGTAGTATCTATAATAATGTGTGACCTTGACCGAGGGTAAAACCTCCAAAGATCTTCTTTACCTCCCAGGTCACAGCTTAAAATTGATTGATTTTCCTGTTGGTGTTCAAAAATCAAAAATATTCGTCTATGACGCATTTTTAACCCCCCCCCCAATAACGAAAACTTGCACCGGGTTCCCAAATGTTTTAAAATTCCCACTGTATTGCTTACGTTTTGATGATCCCTGAATATCAAACTTTAATGTACTCTAGTTACAGCTACATATAATTTGTATAAGCAATTAAACAAATAATAAGTATACAAATGAATAATAAATATAAATATGTTATTTATGGGTGGCGTCACAACAACCTGTATTATTTAGAAGAGAATCTTGTGCTTAATTATACGTCTGTGAATAACGTATTTTTATTCCCATTGGTTTTTTATGGGTTAGATTTATCAGTCCGACAGAAAAGTATTGTGACATCTATCAGACAACAACCAGACAAGATTTTCTATTTTAAATGAGATTTTTACTATAGATAAAAAATAGTACACAGTTGATCATATTTTTTTTAATTTTGTACAAAATTTATTGTTCTGAAACGTTTAAAATGATACAGTGATCGGTTTTAAACATTTAAATGGTGCAAAATATTCAGAAAAAACCAAGAAGTGCTAGAAGACTGATTGATTTAAAAGACCAAAAGTTTTGCTCACTGATTTCTTTGATTATTATCATAGTGTAGTGTCATCAATTCCTTCCTACTGGTCAAATAGTGAATAATAAATATTATTTCAGTGTTTCAAAAATAGAGATAAATGTTGGGACATGTGTATTACATGCAATAGAGAGTTGGAACAGCAGAAATAATGTGCAGAAATAAACATTGGTTGGATCCGACTTAGAATGCGTTAACTCAACCTACTATAGAGAATACAAAATAGTAGATATTAAAGAATAAATTTATATTTTGTGTTTCCCCAATCAGTCCCTATAATTTTTGAATAGACGGTAAAGACCATTGGTAAAAAAAATTAAAATTTTAAGCAGTCTCGCCTACAATTTCACAAAACAAGTCAGACAATAAATGTCCATAAAATGATTTCCTTGTAATGGATAAGCTAATCAGTTATTATTTACGACACAAAATGGTACCATCTTGTTACTATAATCAAATACAATAGATTAATAGATTAGTCTATTGTATTTGCTATAATAGTATGCCACCATACAGTGGCGTTTAATATGGAAGGCGGTTTGAAGCTCAAGGCCTCTCCGAGAATTTTCAGGGTATCTCACTAAAAATTTGCGTCTTAAGAAACATATTTATTGAAGAGATATTTTATATAATTGAATACGATTTCCTAATTAAAAACTCAAAACAGTTTGATCCTAAAAAATCTAAATATTTTGCCTGCAATGCATTTTTTTGATCCCCCACAAAATACTTATTCCAAAACCTGGTACCTCTACCTCTATCCCAATCTTAACTCAATAATTATAAATAATAATAATATGATAAATCTTTACATGAAGTTATTCAGTGGAATGAAGAAAATAAAGTTGAAACAACAACATTGGTTGCTTGGTTTACATAATTTAAGACATTAATTGTGAACCCCAAAAAAGTTCAAGATCTTTACAATATGTATTTAATTTTTTAATTCACCTTATTATGCTGTATTTTATTTGTGAAATTTGGTGAAATTTTATTTTTTAAACATTTCTGAACATTTTCAATTATCACAGATGTTATGGATAACTGAAAGATAAAGTTTTAACATGAAATTAACTTTTAATTAAAAATGAATATAACTCATTGCCAAAAGCTCATGAAAAATTAATTTTTTTTATTGTTTACCCACTTTTTAATTTAACAAAAAAGTAACTGTTGCGTTTTCAATAATAAAATTTTCAATGAAATTATATTATAATAAGCAATAAATAAAAAGTGCAAGTAGTACCTATTTTTAATTATTTTCAATTGTATTATCAAATTTACAATAGGTATACTTCAACAATGATGGATTTTATCATGATCCTACTAATACTTAATTTATGTAAAGTTAATTTAAATGAACATTGACAGTTGGCCCATAGTGAATAAATAACAATCTACTTACAATCCTTCATCATTAAATATTTTAAGTATTGTCTCAAATGCAGTGCTATTGTCTTCCTCTACTTGTTCTTTAACTACAAAAAAGGTTATTAATCCTTGAATAATATCAAGTTATAATTTCAACAATTTACTTTGCTTACGAAACTTTACTATATCAAGAGGATAAAATACCGACATAGCAAATACGCTGCCCTGAAAACAAAAATAATGTATCTTTTTAAATGCCCAAAAATGAATTTATTTCTTACGGTTGATCCTGCAAGTGCGTGAACATAAGTTTCATAGCTAAATATTCCATTTCCAGCCATTTTGCACGTTCGCTAATCAGTCAAGTTTAGTTACACTGCTTATATCGACATTGAAAAGATCATAAATATAAAAACATGTACCACGCAATTTTGTCAACTTGCAATAATTATTACCGTAAAAATGTTAGGTTAGGAGTTTGATTTCAAAAATCGATACGATTCAGAGTAGTTCAAAGTACACCGATAACAGTGGCGTACGCTTTGACCATGGAATAACGCTTAAAAAAACCTGTATTACTAGTAATTAATTTATGATACAAAATAATTATAAAAAATAGTAAATTACTTGTTAAAGTAACTAAACAAGGTCAAAGATCAAATTGCACTATAAATATTATAAATAATTTATTATTAGCCAAAATTATAAAATTAGGTGCTTTTAACGAATCTTCAGAAACTGAAACTTTTGAATTTATTAACGCGAACCAAAATTAACGATAAAGTAAACTAAAATTATAGTAAAATCAGAATACCTAATACATATTTTAAATCACCAAAAAAATGCACTACCTATACATATTAAACACTTTTTAGAACTAAAATCATAGAATAATGAATCGTAAATTACTAATATGCACAAACTTTTAACAATAAAATTGATAATATGGATAATGGATAATATGGACGCGATGAACAAATGTGAAGTAATTATTGCTAAATATTTTGACACCATCAGGTGATGAATAATAGACCGAAAAATACCAAAAAAAGGGAAGGAGAATTGTGGAATTTTGTTTATTTATTTTTATATGGTTAGTGAAATGGATGGCAATAATACTTTTAGCATAGGTAATTTAAATTATGTTTTTTATTTTTTAAAGTTTTTTATAGCTTTTGTTTGTGTTGCACGTTATCATTATTGGATACGTACATATATACTAAACTTACTTTGTATACAAAGCAAAATGCTTGTCAAGGCTGGATTCGCACAGTAGCAAATGCTACGGGTCTCACTCCTCTAGGGTCCCGTGCCTGCCAAAAAATGTTTTTGCGGAAAGGGTGGTAAAATCTCATTCACAAAATATAGGACAAACAATAAAGCCCCGTCAGGGCTGTAGTTAGACATAGGACATGGGGAGAGGAGGGTTACAAAAAATGAAATTTTTTGTTTATACCATATGGAGGGGTTTTACCAAAAAACATGTCACCTTGCTCTTAAACTTTTTTAGGTTGGCCATAAATAAATAAACCATTGAAAGATGTCTGATTATTTGTTATTAAGTTATTATAACATAATGATAACTGATAAGATAACCAAGGCTACCAGGAAGAGCAAAAAATTCATATGCCAAAAAAAAAGGTCTGATATACGAGGTTGTATGATAAGTACCTGGCCTCGACAAGAGATGGCGCTGCTAATATTTTAAAAGTGATATTTTTTGTAAATAAATAATCTTTCACAACAATATACTGTCAAGTTGATGTCTCTTTTAGTTTAAAAATGCCAGCCATTTGAAAAGGACAACTTTTGTAATTTTTCAACAATGGAAAAAATTGAATATTGATCGGTGACAAAGTACTTGTTTTTGAAAAAGAAAACAAGTGGTGAGATTGAAACAAAGCTCAGAAAAGTTTATAGGGACTCTGCACCTTTGTTATCAACCATAAAATATTAGATAGCTGAATTCAAACGTTTGAAAATTCAAGCATTTGGTGGTCTTTCTATGTATACATCATTCTTAACATGGTACATAGTATTCGTAAATAAAACAACATAATATGTAACATTTAAAAAAAAATTTATTTGCAAATCTTCAAAAAATCAATTTACAAAATTTTTATACCTTAAATCATTTTATTTACTACTCCTAAAACTGTACTGTAAGTAGCTATTTTGATAACATTGAAATATATTTCATTTTACACTTATCTATCTATAACGGTGGTAACACAATACCTTCCTTTTTAAGATCCTCGGCATAATCTTGTCTAAATTTATGTTGAGGATCAAATATATCTTCAAGTTCTCTAAATTGTTTATATTTATTTTTGATCATGAAATTGGTTAACTTTTTGCTTTGTTGCTTTTGCACGTCAGTACATTTTTTGCACTTGGTTTGAAGTGCATCCGGAAGAAGATCTGGAATGTACAAAAAAGATTATACTATCAGTGCGATTCTGATTTTGACATGGCTATACAACAATATGGTTATGACTAGATTTTTATCCTAATTTATAACCATCTCCTCAACATGTTGCCAAAAATTGGTATTCTATTTAACCTCAGTTAAACATGATGGTTATATTTTAATCGTAACCAAACCTTGTTAGAAATAGTTCAAAATGTACAGTAGTGGTTTACTAGTAGTTGTATATACCGGGTGCTGAATGAGTTAAGCGAACATAGGATATTAACGTGTAAAAACTTATTTTTGCAAATTCCTGCTTCCTTAATTATTTTAGAGAAAAATTGAAAGACACAAATATAATGTAGAAATATAAACTGCGAATGATAAGAGCATTAAATTTTATCTGGCTTTTACTTAGAAGGTAAAAAAATTCTTTTAAAATTGTTAAAATTTTAATTTATCAGACTGGTCATGTAAGTTTCCAAGGTAATTATTTTTGATAAGTATTAAATTTTAATTTCATAAAATGGAATATTACCTTAGAAACTAACATGGCCAGTCTGATAAATCAAAATTTTAACAATTTCAAAAGTATTTTTTGACCTTTCAGGTAAAACTTAGATAAAATCTAATGCTCTTATCACTCGTAGTTTATATTTCTACGTTATATTTGTGTCTTTTAATTTTTCTCTAAAATAATTAGGGAATTTTACACGTTAATATCCTATGTTCGCCTAACTCATTCAGCACCCGGTATGTTACATATACAATTTTATGAAAAATATTAAACCACAAGAATAACAATTATATTTAATATTTTGAATAAATTAGGAGAAATAAGTGAGACTTATCAATACTGGATTAAACGATCACCATAAATTAGAACTAAAAAATTGATCTAGCTAAAGCAATATTTACCTCTCATTGTTTGGGCGTCTGGTGTACACTTTTTACCCGTTTTTAAGCAATTAAAATACTGATTAAACAATCTGTTACTGTTGAGAATTTCATCCAAATCGATTTTATCATACTGGTCTGTATATTTTTCTTCTGAAGACTTAGCCCAAGTATGAGTTATGAAAATGATAAACATTAAACATATTGCTAAGGTTTTCATGATTACGGTTTAGTATTAACTTATTTTCTTGAATGAACGCTTAAATGATAATTGTTATTTTATTATACATTACATATTATATTTATATAAACCTAATACCTATATAAAACTAGAGAGGGGCTGGTTACGTACTTTCAGTTGGATATTTTTAGATGTCTCATTTTACTAAACATAATGTATTTTGTATGCCTAAGTGCATTTACTATTAAAAATGACGGAGTCTCATTGTTTTAAGTAATTTTTACATATATCTACAATGTTTTACATGGAAAATGAATTTCCGCTATCAAATATCATAAATGGCGTATGTACGTACAAGTAGAGACCGAGGCTATAATATCAACAATATAAAAATACATAATCTGCTACTAAAAGTTAATTTTTGTTTTTGATTAAAATCATATTTTGATATTTTTAAATTAAAAAATTCTTGGTAATGCATACTATAAAAATTTACCCCCATAGTGGGGTAATTGTTACATTCATATTTTCATCAATCAAGAAGAATAAATCATTATTATTTAAGGAATATTATACCTACTAAAAGTATAATGAATAAGTACTAAACTTGTAAAATAATATATAATATGAGTTGCTAAAGTGTAACATTTATTACATTTTAGTAGCTCATATTTAAAAAATATTATACTACAAAGTTGCAAACTGCAACTATCTATCTTTAATCAAAGAATGTTTATCGATTAATAATTTATTATATGTTAACATTTAATAAATTTTGTTCTCTTCACCTCTCTATTGTTAATAGCTCTAAAAAAAAATCTATATTTACAAAATATAAAAAACCAAGAGAGTTGAGTTTAGTAAACATGAGCTTAATAATTCTTAGCCAAATACATATATATTATTATTATTACTATATTAATATTATTTTCAGAAATTGGACAAGTTTGCTATTCAGTTAAACTATACTTACTCAAAACTCAGATTACGAAATTTGTCACATCGCCCTTCAAACTTTTACTTAATTGAGTGCACCAAGCGCACCTTTTAAGATATCGTTCTAAATTTTTGTACACAAGCTTAAAGTACCATTATCAACAACTATGCCAAATTTGATCAACCACATTAAACGCTAAGTGTCTGAAAAACCTACCCTTAGATAACAAAAGTAAATTTTGTGTACCAGCCGCATCTTTATAAGATCCCCTCATAAATTTTGATACACATCCTACCTTTAAATGAAAATTGGAAGTAAATTTTTAATTTATTTTTTATTATTATTATTAAAAGTTTCTATTTAACTTGGTGTGATCGTTGTCCGTCGTCCGTGTGGGTGGACTTTCTTGGGGCCATTTTTATTTACCTTCCCGACGTCCTAGAGATCTTAAATTTAATACACAGCTTTTACTTGCAGAGCATTTTCATATTTTAATATTGTTTTTTTTTAAATTTTTAAAACTTTTAAAATGTGGCCGGAGATAAGTTTGAAATTATTGTGGTCATAATGGTCATTTTGAAAAAGATATTTTTTTTTTGATTTATTAAGTTTTCAGAGTTTTTTTGTAGTTTTAAACTAATACTTGTAACTCCGCCTATGCCGGTCCCAAGCCCGGAGGAAGAAGGAGGTGGGGAAGGAGTAACAACCTTGTAAAAAAACCTGGGTTTATCCTTAGACCATTTAAACTTATAGACACGCTTTGATTTTCAAGCAGTGAAGCAAGCATAAGTGACGTCACTGGTGGGGTAAATGCTAAGATATACCTGTAAATACCAACTATAAATAAATAAAATAGTTAATTTTAGTATACCGTTAATATAAATCTTGATGCAACCCCACCAGTGACGTCACACATGTTTGCTTCAATTTCTATTCAAGAAGATGATAGCACCCAGTAAGGGCCCCCTTTCTAGGGTTACAGATGAAAACCAGCCAACGGTCCGATGAGCAGAAGAAGAAATAAATATTTTATTTCGCAATGGTCAAAAGACCAGAAGAGCTACCAAGTAGGGGAGATTTAACCTTTTTAGTCCAGAAAGACAATAAATCTATGAGAAGAAAACCCTAAAAAGAAATAACCCGACTCTCCAGGTTAGGACGTTGAGCAGGATGGTTAGTAGCCAACTCTCGTAAAAAATGATAATACTTGCAGTTCCCAAAATTGCCTCGGATATCGGTATAGATCAAAGATGACAAACAATGCAACAAAAAAAAAGACAAACGAAGATGGATTACGAATAAAATAAGACTGGCTACCTGGAATGTCAGAAGTGTGAATCATAAGGAATTGGAGATAGCAGCAATTATGACTAAACAAGGTATAGATTTTGCAGCAATATCAGAAACAAAAGAGAAATTAAGAGGTTCAAAATATGTAGAGGACTACATAATGATTTACAGCGGAGTAACACAGCACGAGAGAGCGGCTAAGGGTATAGCAGTATATATACACAAAAAATGGGAAAACAAAGAAAAAACTACGAATTCATAAATGAAAGAATAATAACAATAAAACTCAAAATTGAGAGAGGAAATTTGACGATAGTAGCAGTCTATGCTCCGGAAGAAGAGAAAACTGACGAATCCATTGCCTTTACAAAACTCTCCAACAAATTATTGACAAATATAACAAACATGATCAATTGATTCTTCTTGGAGATTTAAATGCGAGAGTAGGCAATATCCCAATACCCAAGGTTGTAGGAATGTTTGACGAACCAGTCTGTAATAATAATGGAAATCTTCTTAGAGATTTTTCTTCCTTTAATGGTCTCAAAATCACGAATACCTTCTATCGCAAAAAAGATATTCACAAGTATACATGGTCAGCACGTAGACAACGCTCCATTATAGACTATGTAATAACGAACAGTAAAGTAGCTGGACAAGTGAAGGATACAAGAGTTCATAGAGGATATGATGTTGGTACAGACCACTTTCTTGTTATAACTCAAATAGACACTTATGCTAAATGGATAACACCAAAAAAAAAACCCGAGAAAAAACAAAAAGAAGAAGTTTACAAAGTTTATCAACAAAGGATGATCACAGAACTGGGAAATTTAATAACTAAGAGTGATGTTGATGAGGAATGGTCAAATATAGAAGCCGTAATTAAAAAAGCGGCTAACGAAGCTCTGGAAATGAAGAGAAAGTATAGAAGAAGAAGAGGTCTAAGACTTTAGACACCGGAAATCGAAGAAGCCGTTAAAGAGAAGCATGATGAATATAGAAAGTACATCGCTAATCCTACAGCAGAAAACCATGAAACCTACAAAACAAAAAGAAACGCAGCAAAGAGTTTGGTAAGAACAGCGCATCAAGAATCCTGGGACGGATGCATTAGTAATATTGAGCATGACATTCATGGACGACAGATGATAGCATATAAAGCGTTAAAACTTTTAAATAAATCCGAGAGAAAAAAGGTCCAACTCAATAACATCGAAGAACAGAAATAGATAGACCACTACAAAAAGTTATGGCATGATGAAAGTGTCCAAGCAGATGAAAAATTATTTATTGATGATCCCAAAGGACTGGATGATATTACTATGGAGGAATTGCAAAAAGCTTTAAAAGATTCCAAAAACAGGAAAGCAACAGGCACGGATAATATAAACACTAATCTCCTAAAATACGGAGGGACAATGCTAAACCTTATAGATTGCTACACCTCTACAATATGTGCTGGAAGAAACGAAAAATACCACAGAGCTGGCAGGAAACAAAAGTGATTTCTATTTTTAAAAAAGGCGACAAAACTAAATGCGACAACTATCGAGGAATCAGCCTTTTGAACGCAGTGTTTAAAATATATGCCCGAATTATAAATACACGAGTAAAAACAATTACAGAACATTTCCTCATGGAAAATCAGACGGGTTTTAGAAAAAGACGGTCAACAGCGATGCCGTTTTCACTTTACGCCAACTTATAGAAAAACATAGAGAATTTAATCGAGCAACTTTTATAGCCTTTGTAGATTTTGAAAAAGCCTTCGATAGTCTGAATAGAGAAAAATTATGGTCCATAATGGAAAAGAGAGGATACCCAAAACACTTGATTGCTGTACTAAAAGGCATATATAGAAACACTTCGATAGTCCTAGATATAAATGGCACAATTACGGACAGCATAATAACTAATAAAGGAGTAAAGCAAGAATGTAGTTTATCCCCTATATTATTTAATATTTATTTGGACGATGCTATACGCCGGTGGAAACTTACAATAGACGGGGGGATACTACTAGACATATTAACAAAGCTAAACGAAATTCTATATGCAGACGACGTCACCATCATATTTGAAACTGAAAATGAGTTACAAAGAGGAATCTATAACCTGAGCTGCATATGTCAGGAATACGACTTAAAAATATCTATAAAGAAAACAAAAGCCATGGCTTTCAAGGGTAAAGAACCAATACGAGCAAAAATAGTAGTAAAGAACAACATAATCGAGCAAGTAAGCCACTACTGCTACTGATTTTACGTATTATACTATCCCATCAAAAACAGTTCTGTACATTTTTTCAAAATTGTTTACAAAGTTAAGAATTTTTAGAAAAACTGATGTTTTGTTTCTTCAAACGATCGTAACTTTTTCAAAAATTGACTAATCAAAACGTTCTTTTTTTTGTTTTTGTTTGTCTTTAAACGTACTTTTTAGGAAAAAATACAAAAAAAATATTCAAACTTGGATTCTACAAAATTTTTTATTTTTTCGGAGAAAATCATTGATTTTTCAAATTTTTCCACTTGATTTTTGATTTTTTTATTTCAAAAAAAACTCTGATTTATTCCGCGTATAACAACGCAAACCCCATAATGGGCCGACATTTCTTTCTATTTCTTTTGTTTAATTGAAAAATATTATTTGCGTAAAAATAAAACAAAATATTTTTTAATTAAACAAAAAAAATAGAAAAAAATGTCGGCCCATTATGGGGTTTGCGTTGTTATACGCGGAATAAATCAGAGTTTTTTTTTAAATAAAAAAATCAAAAATCAAAAGTGTCGAAATTTGAAAAATCAATGATTTTCTCCGAAAAAATGAAAAAATTTTGTAGAATCCAAGTTTGAATATTTTTTTTCTATTTTTTCCTGAAAAGTACGTTTAAATACAAACAAAACTAAAAAAAAAAACGTTTTGATTAGTTAATTTTTGACATAGTTACGATCGTTTGAAGAAAAACTACATCAGTTTTTCTAAAAATTCGTAACTTTTTTTGGATTGAGTAAAAAATTTTGAAAAAATTCACAGAACTGTTGTTGGTGAGATAGTATAATATGTAAAAATTTCAGGAAAATCAAAAGGGGTCGGGTTCAAAAGTGGTCGATTTGGTGTGGAATGCCCCATGTATATAATACTTTCACAATGAACTTATTTTATAGTAAAATAGCTATATCTTTTTTTTACTAAAACATTAGCAAATGGTTATAAAATTTCGAAAACTACACTAAACGAGCAATTTTTTAAAATAACTTGCTAGGTTAGCGTGGTACATTTTTTTACAAAATGAAAAGTCAAAGTTAGCAAATAAAAATATTAATTCCTAAGTATAGGCCAAAAACTTCTATTTTTTTTTTAAACTATGGCATCATTAGTTTTATTTCAATCAGGGTTACGTAACCAAAATTAGAACCTTATAATAAAAATTTCGTACTTGTGGCACACGATAACTCATTTAATGTGTCGCTTTTCACAAAATTCATAAAAGTACGAATATCTCGAAAACTAACGATTTTTTACTAATAAGATTATATTTTGATTTTCTGGTCAGCCATGAGCTGGCTTATCAGCCCTCCAAGGGATAACGTTGAATTTTGCAACACACTGTATAAGTGTTGATAAGATTTCTAACAGATATCGTGATGCAAATTTTTTATATAGAAAAACTCCAACACTTTTAGTGGCGAAAGAGAGTGAATGAACGAAGTCTTACAACTGATATGAGTAAATGAGATAAAGCGGTACATTTAATTAATCATTTTTTTAATAAACCCCGCTTGTTTTCCAATATGACCATCAATACTTTGAAATTGACAAAAATGCTCATTTTCTATAACTCTGAAACTATTAATTTTAGAAAAAAAATGTATAAGAAAAATATGCAGAATCTCACGGTCTACAATTTTTATAACCTTAGTTGACGTATCTAGTACCAGTAACGAGATAGTAGCAAAAAAGCGATTTTCCACCCCCTCAAGATCACTTGCGTCTACAGACAGGAATTAGAATCTGATCCTGAATCCAAGCATGCGCATTTGCTTCTGTTTTGTACTTAAAAATATCGAATGTAATTTTGAATTTTGACAGCTGTCAAATTTCATTCCAGTTTGTTTATCTTTTAAATTATTTTCTTCTACAATAAACTGGCGTTTATAATAAACTTAAAAAATTTGTGTTTTTTGTTAGTGAATAATAATAATAATACGATTAGTGCAGTGTAATGGATACAAGTAGTTTAAGAGGTACTGTTTGTAAAAAGGACTTTAATACTTTTTCCAATTTAAGAAATCATATCAAGAAGTTACATCCAGATAAGTAGTATAAGAATTCAATACTGTCCCATATTTTAGTCACGATATTGTTTTAGATAAAGAAGAGAAATATTTGCAGTATGGAGCAATTTGTCATGTCGTAGTCAAAGTTTTCGTAACAATTTCAATCTAACGAAACCCATTAAAAAGTTTTATTCAGGTAAAGTTGTGTATTGTTTTTAAACTGTCATTATATTTGGTTATTGTAGATGAACTTAGGGTACCCGAAGTTAGTAGCATTCATGAATGTAATATTTGTCAAGAAGGCTTTATATTACAAATTTACAGCAACTAAAAAGTCACACGAAGAATCATTAAATTGGAGATAACAAGAAGAAAACGAAGTCAAAGAATTATTTATGCAAGATTCTATCCTATCTTTTATGCTGTGGCTCTTGTGCAAGCGTTATAATTGATTCGGTGGAGAAAATAGTAGTCGTACAAGTAACCAAATTATAAGAAAAATATAACATAAATATATAAAATGTAAGTTAAAATAATTAATTTACCGAATTAATTATAACGCATAAACATATTTGACCTGTAACTGTTTGTCTAGATCTAGAGGATGGTTCAATAAATGAACCCAAAACGTCGACTTATAGTTAATTTGTTTTTATTGCTTTCCAATATCCGACTAAAATGCCTTATTTTTAATTACCATAATAAAACACTTAACGAGAAATAAAAATTTTAATTAATAATTTGATTTTGTCTTATTTCGTTATCATTGATATTGCAATATTCAGTAGAATTTATAACAGTAGAACATTAAAACAATTAGTAGTAGTTTTTACAAGCAGTATATCTTAAATTACTTGTATTCATTACACTGCTACAATTTTATTATTATTCTTTCACGATACAATTTTTTTGCAAAAACACAAATGTTTAGAGAAAAAACAATTACGACACCTAACCTAACTTTGCATTCATTCATATTAAATTGATTTGATATTTCAAATTTGAATATGACAATACCCTTTTTATTTAAACTTTATTACAAACGCCAGTTTAAACAAACTTGGAATTTGACAGCTGTCAAAATCTCATTTAGTATTCCTCATGGACTTAGAAAGATCTTTCTAAGTCCATGGTATTCCTATTTTCAAGTACAAAACAGAAGCAAATGCGCATGCTTGGATTCAGGATCAGATTCAAATTCCTGTCTGTAGACGCAAGTCTCAAGATCTAAATAAATCTCAAGATCTAAAGATAAAATTTTATATAACTTACCTAACTGAACAATCATGCCAAATATAAACTTTCCTATGAAAACTTTATAATCCACTTTTGCAAGGTGGAGCTATTTTGACTGGGCTAGAACGATTGGGGCTTCAACGATAATTATTAATGCAATATATTATATTGTGTGGTATTTCAAACCAGCAAGTTAGTTATCAGCACGATTAATCATGATAGTGGGTATCCAAAAGTTTAGTGAAATAACGAAATAGAAGCAAAACTTTTATGTGCAACGCTGTTTGATGTTTATTTTACATATTTAAATTAAATTAAGAAGAAAAAATAACAAACAAGAAATAAAGAGTTGGAGCGATATTGAATAGAATTTGACACCCCTACATTACGATACCGTATTTTGTATTAATATAGCATTTAAAATATAATGCATTGCATATTATGTAATGTATTATATGCATGCATTTTACAAAATAGGCGAAAGATCATCAATTATTAACACTTAATCATCTGGCATTTTATTTTTTCAAATTTTACAATCTATTGCAAAAATGTAGTGCCGGCCATTTAAGTGTTCATGTTATTTACTAACAAAATATTAACTTGTTTAAACAATGCAAAACCTTCGGAGTTATTTTATCTGGAAGATCACATATTGTATTCCATCAATATAGATCAAATTTTTAGTCTTATAAAAATTCAGACTGGTGTACTCGAGTATCCTGGTATAAAATAAAACACTTGAAATATAACAAAAATTTAATCAATTATTACATAATTACAATTTAATTACTGAAAAAAATCATACTACATTTTTCTGGCAATGTAAATAGGTACATTTCATATCTAACATAACAAAATTATGATTTCTGTACACTTAAAATTTTCACATTTCAATTGCAAATCTGACATTAAAAATTCTTATAATTTAAATAAAATTTGGCAATTTACTAAAATAAATTAATCAACTTTGGATTTTCTGTTAGTTATGCTACAAGCCAACTGATAAAATCCTGAAAAATTTTGTATCACTACATACACGGTACCTAAATATGCTATGATAATTAAGGTCAAGATGAGATCAAAAACGGCTGGTTTAACACTGAAAAAGAAAACAAAATCAGATATTTTAAAAAATAAGAAAAAATTCTTACCTATAAATATTTATATTCGACTTGGTAACATCATAAAACATAAAGTCAGGATCTCGTTTATCAGGACTTGTGTAACTAATACGTACATCACGAAGATACTTTGAAAATGAATCTTTCAAAAAATGAACTATTGCACTGTCTTTATTGCTTAATAATTGTGCCGAACGTGGATAAGAACTCAAAATAGTCATCCACGATTCTAAGTGCTCTCGCTCAACTTTCTGTAAATGTCATAGTCGTTAATGTAACAACAAAAAACAATTAAAATTTGTTACACTTACCCAAGTTCCACCAAAAATTTCATGTCCAGATACGTTATATACGTGGCTAACCAAAGCTTCAGCTATGATTTGTGTATTTTTCACCAACTGATCCATATCTAAATTTTTATTTACGTCAACAACAGTTGACCTGCGAAAATCTTTGTGACTCTTTAAAGACGACAATGTGAAGGCAGGAAATCGAGCGATACTAAATTTTTCGTGTTCCCATGCTAATAAATCGTCGGCCAAATTAATTTTTTTATGTATTCCATCGACACCTAAGCCGGAATAGTGATTTGAAGCTGCTTTTAATTCTTTAAAGAATGCTGATGTCGGTGAACCTTCTTTTGGTGGTTTTGACACATGCATGTACAATGAATTGCTAGATGCTAAAGTATCTAAGCACATTACATAGGATGCCTCCTGAAAAATTATTTTTACAAATACCTGATAGTGAAGTGATCTTTATTTTTTTAATATCCAAAATAACAACCCAAACTGGTCTAGTAGCTGGACTGTGCAAAATTAGTACAGTGGGGCCCGCTTAATGTGATCGCGGTTAATGTTATCATTCGGATATTGTTATCACTTTTGCCAAGAACGGAACGGACATATATTATTACACACAAAAAACATCGCTTATAGTTATCAGATTTCGGTTAATGTTATCATATTATTCTTAAGATTATTTTTTCCCACGAGCAAAAGAGTTGATTTTCAGTTACAAGCATTTTTTTATATTGTGCATACCACCCACATAATATAAAGTCAGGTGTTAGCAAGAAAATCAACGTCACACATGTGATTATCGCATTACATATTTATGTTTATTATCAATTCCGTCGTTTAAATACATAAATGGACGATAGTTTGCTGTTAATGTGTGTTGTAAGATTCAGTCCTACTTGAAAATTTCACAATGAGTGACTTTTATTAATTAATTTTTATAGATGTACTACATACTTATAAATAACCAATAAAAATTTTTTCCTTTTATTGTTATCAATCGGTTATTGTTATCAAAAACCTCAAGTCCCAATGTGATCACATTAAGCGGGCCCCACTGTATATCTTTTTAAATAAGAATATAATTTATTCCAGCTTATTCATAATTATTTTCAAAAAACAAATTTTATCAACTATGTGAATAAAGCTGCATCCACATAGGGCCATAGAAGATTTTATTTGGATGGTATGTAGATGGGAGAATCCGGCACTGCTGATAGGTTTGGTAATCAATCAAGGTTGGTTATCTTAAGTTTTCAAACTTATCGGTTGTGTCTGATTCTACCATCCAAATACAATTCCCTATGTCAATCAGATTTAAACTCATTTAAAGAAATTTTTATAAAACATATTATTATTAGAATCAATTTTTTCCTATTTTTGATGGAAACTCAAATTAAAATCTTTATGCACTTGCAATGATTATTATTAAATGTTTATGTTAATCAGAAAAAAACATCAAATATCAAAAATATGCTAAAAATCTATATAGCTAATCTGTACTCCCAGCACTATTACATTTAGAAATTTAAAACACTTTAAATTTTAATGAATGTAAAATTATTTTATTTTTTATTACCTGTATAAGTGAACCATCTGAGGAATCCATTTGATCATCCAACCATTTCTTACTGCCTTGATAATTAAATTTACCGCCACCGCTCAACAAGAATATAATGTTATGTTTTGCATGGGTTTTCGAATCGGAATATAAAAGTGAAAATAATCTCATCAGTTCCAACAATACTACTACACCTGAACCATTAGAATCTGCTCCAAACGATAGCTCCTATAAATACAAGAATTTGTACAATTTTAGAATAAAATAATTTTAGTAAAATTTACCGGAGCAACTCCAAAACTATCATAATGAGCAACAACAGCAATAGTGGGTGCTTTAGGATCATGAGATAGTCCAACAAGATTGCCTTGAATAGTAGCAATTTGTATATCTTGTCGTGCAGTAGGATTACGTGGATTGATTACAATTTGGTACCCATTTGCAGCAACAGAACTAAACAATGTTTCTGCTGCAGTTTTAGCTTTATCATCGACTGAAATACTATTTGAAATTTCTATTAAAATCTTCTCCATTTCAGGAGTTGCGGTAATAAAATATACAGGAATCGTAACCTCCTGCGATAACATTTCATCTTCCAACAATAATAAATTCTGAAGTTAATGCTTAGATTAGTTTTTGAAAGTGTCGGCCATTTAATATCAAATACCTGTTTTTCTTCCGAAGATAATAACGATACGTCTTCTGGAAATACAATCAACAAAGCACCGGCTTTTGTACGAATATTTCTGAAGTGCTCAATTGTTAGATCTTTGACACCGACCACCACACAATGCCTTGACGTTGTCCAACTTAACAACGACCTCGCCTCAAGATTTACAGAAGCACTTCGACAGCCTTAAATAATTAAATTAAAAATGGTGGTAAAATGGTAGAATAAATTATTATTATTACATACCATGAGAATCTCCTTGTAAATCAAAATGTTGCATTCTATAAACGGGAAACTCATACGAAGCTGATACGGGATTAATAGGGGACATTATAATAAACATAGGTAAAACAATTAACACATAAAAGGGAAGGTAACCCTTAAAAATTTCCTCTGCCTCTTCTAACCACATTTTAAATCTATCAATAAGACGTAATTAAACACGTGGCCTACACTTATATCGAGCAACTTTTTTTATCGCTAATTAAATTAAAGTAAGTTAATCCATTTTTTTTCTAAATAAATAATAAATTAATGCACACTCATTACATCACATGAAATAATAAAAGCCGGTATAATATTTCTGACTGCTGATATTTGGCCTAGTTTTAGTTACATTTTTCGTCGTCGACGTCGTAGTATGAAATAAATTGAATACAAGGGATAATCAAAAAGTTATTTATATACAGTACAACCTCGACTTTCTGAACTATAAATACATACTGGTTTTCTGGATTTGTTGTGGGGGGTAAGATAAACTCATTTAGGCTTTTCATAGGGGTGAAGCTAAGATAGGAAGACTGGCAACAGCCGATGAAATCCGAAGACAGTATTTTCGCTCTGCCACCTTAGTATCGAACGGTACCGAACGCAAATTTGGTGATTTAATTAGTAACTAAAAACTAGATGTTGGTAACATTATTTCTTATAACCAAACTTAATGTTTTGCAAACGTGCAAGTGCAAGTAAAAGGTGAAGTGCTAATAAATACAATAACGTACTATTTTGTTTTTTGTAATAAGAAATATATGAATATATCGATTATAATCAAAAATAAACATTTTTTTATAAATAATAAAGCAGTGAAACAATTTTGGGATTGGACACGTTTCTTTATTTTTAGTTCACATGGCCGCAAGAAGTGTGTTGTTATTTTTTGAAATATTTTAATTATATCTCATTTGTTCTTATTATTTATTGTGTTATATTGTTTCTTTTTTGTTGTAAAGTTATTTTGTTCATATGTAACATTTTTGATTTATTAAAATAAATATTTACGTACTACTTAACTATGAATTTTATTTGTTAAACATCTTTCTAATAAGCAAATAATTGTTATAAATATATGAAAAACGTATTTAAATGATATTTTCTATAACTACTACTGTAAAGTGTACTATAGAAAATATTTATTAAATACGTTTTTCAGAAGATGTAAAAAAATTAAATAGGGCATAGTTCTTTTAAATTTACGCGCGTTTGGTTCAGTTTAGTTGGGCACCCGAGCACCAGGTGGTGTCGTTGCGTCGTGTTGCCATCATTTAACACGCAGGTATCACTTCTCTCTATATATTTTCTTTGCTTTTAAATCGGACTCATTTTACCATTTCGAGTTTTCAGCTTCACCCCGATCCTGTCACTCCCCAAGTCATCCTAGATGTAGAATGAATTTTATGATCTTGGCAGGCGGAAGTATTAATGATTCTGGCCATGCCAGGCTAATAGTTATTAAGAACACAGATCTTTTCATTAAAGTTGACGCCAGACAGTAACAAAGTACATATGTTCAGTTTCCTCCTCTTCATTGCGTCCACGACATATAAGGTCATCGGGGTCATCTATATAAATGATCTTATGGCCGTATGGCCTCGACGCGACGTGCCACTAGCCCCGCCCTACTATCTGATAGAATTTGAATATTTTTGTCCCGGATGCATCTATCCCACGGACTTCTTAAAACTTCTTTTATTTAAGAAGTCCGTGATCCAAGGTCCGTGATCTATCCTGAACTATTTTTGCACAGTGTAATTTGCCTTTAAGTTCTGTTTGAACTATGCATAGATACTATGAATACGGATGCATAATATGCTTTGTCAAAGTGCTTAGCAAATACAATAGACTAATTAGTTTATTGTATTTGTGCTTAGGTTAAGTTCTCCAGAGTACATCATATTGGTTCATATTTTTATTTGAATAATTTCATAATAATGCCCGCCTTCGAATTTTTTTAAAAATTTGATTCCAAAACTTTGAACAAAAATTTGATTTTTGGTCACTTTTCCACATAAATCAACACTTATTTCAGCAATGACACGATTAATGTTTAGCTTTAAGGTCATTGCTTGTTTGTGGTTTATTGGAGTAAACCAATGATTTCACATAACTCTAAAGAAAAAGTTGTAAACTGATTGTGTCACGAAATGTATGGCATATTATCCAATTTCCATCAGTTCTTTCACTTCCGACCACGTTTAGCCTTTTTTCACCGTTTTGGTGAAAGTTGTTCGGCCTTCAGTCTCAAATTTTTATCTTCATAAATATAAAAAGCCAGCTCATCCAGCGTGTCATTTTTTAAGGACACGCAACGCACTCTGATTGGTAATCGGTCGTAGAAACTTAACCCATATAGGGAGCGAGAAAGTTGATATCGTCTTCTAGAGTTAAAAAATTTCATGACAGAAGTTCACTTTTTTAACGCTAGAGACTCCAACGTCGATCTTTCTTGCTCCCTTATTGGTGAATTAGCAAGAAAGTTTGACTATAATAGCGTTAAAAAAGGAAACTTCTATCGTCAACTTTTTTTATGGGGGAGAGGAGCTTTCTCGCTCCTTTTTTTCCTCGCTTTTAAAAAGACGTTAGAAATAAATTGTCGCAAAATTAACATGATTATTGGATAAATGCAAATATTAAGATTATACTTGATATTTAGAACTATTAAGAATCTATTAGTAAAATTAGTTTGTTAAAATGTTTGATTTTTATTATACTTTTTTTTACGTTTTTTGATTCATGATGTCACGTGTAGTTATTTATTGAAGTTATTAGTAGTTTTGATTAGATTATTATCACATTATATTTATAATTTCATTGAATTACATTTTTGTAAGAATCGTTAACAAGTTATTAAAAACTAAATGAATATATTATGGTACATACATACATAAAGTAAAAAATTATAAACTAAAATAAACAAACGTTGTTTCGCTTTTATGAATGCTCCTCAGATAGTTTTAAAATAAGATCATAACAAAATTTATTTATTTATTTTAATTTTATATCAAATTTAGCTGCACAAAGATCTAATTAACGTGTTTTATGCATTTTGAAATTATTTGCCCAAATTATAAAATTATTTAAAAAAAATATTTTTTTTTCTAAAAGAATTTTCTTCTAAAAGGACACCTTGTTTCGGCCATTTACAACATTTTCAAAATTTTTGTTTTTAACTTTTCCTCTAATAAATAATTAGCAGTGTGACATATGAGGCACTATCCTGTTCAAACAACATTTCTTCCAAATCGATATCATCTAATTGATCCTAAAAATTATTTTTTATCTTGAAAAAATAACATTCTCCATTGACCAGTAACAATGTGGCCTTCATTACTTTAAAAAAAGAATGGTCCAATCACAACTCTAGCATGAAATTCACACCATACAGTTAATTTTTGAGAATGGATTTGTTGTTCATGAATCACTTGTGGATTTTCTGATGAAACACATCACATTTATTTCAACCAAGTTTTAAAATACTCATGCCATTATAGAAAATCAAAACATCGAGCTCCTCAAAAAAGCCATTTACTGCATCATGCTGTTCCTTGACTCTAAGGGCCAGTTGTATAAAAGAGGATCATCCTCGGATCAGAGTTAAACCAAGGATCAAAGCAAATGTCTGTTGTATGAGCGAGAGTCAAGCGTTGATCCTGGATTAACTCACCGATTTCTTGATCCGAGAAATCGGTGGATTAACCCAGGATCAACTTTATTTACTTTTAAATTTATTGTGATTTACACTGTTTGTCTCAATCCATTTGTCACTTATTAAAATAACACTTGGCAACATTGTTTTTTTGTGTATTAATGCCATGAAAAATTCAATGTTGCGGAATTTCGCCTTGAATACTAACGTTATGGTTTGTGACAATACCCCTCTAGCTAGCTCGGTGAGCCAAAGACTAAAATTCGTAAAAACACGTAATCTTAAGCTTTCTCTCAGAACAGTAACCCTAATACCGAGATTACGAAAATGTAGTAGCTCAAATTATCATAAAAGTTATTACTTCTATAATATTAATATCAAAAATCATAGTCTAAACGTAAAAAAATTTCTCATATTCAACAAATTCATTCATGCAATGCTCACATAGTGGACATTTGAATGATGTATTAATGCCATTGAATGAGCTTTCTAAAAAAGAAAACTATATTGATACCTCAAAGGGTTTATGTTTTATTTAAATTTAAAATAGGTGCACTCTTAAAGAAAGACAATTCAATTTTATTTTTACACTAGGAAATCCAGCGGCCTTCGGCCGTGTTGACCTCCTTTGAGTGTCAAATGTGGTTGTTCGGCTTTACCTTTTCATAAAATGCTCGTTAATCCATTCATGCGAGTCACTAAATTACGGTGGGGATCTCATAAAACCCGTTCTTAGTGCTCACCTACGTCATATAGCTCATGTGCCAAATTTTACCTTTCCAGACCCACCGGTTTAGGCTGTCACTCTTATTTTTATTTATTAAGTAGATGTTTAACTCTAGGAAACCATAGTATCTTTGTCCACAAGTCCAACCGTTATAGGGCACCTAATTTTAAAAAATGGCAAACAGAGAACTGCAAGGCATTAATCAAGTTCACATCTGGCGTATTGTTTTCAGGTATTGCCCTCGAGAGTGCCTATACTACAGTTGTTATCATGAAAGATGAAGCTTCGTCATAAACGGCATTTGTATGAAATAAGACGAAAATTGTAAGTCAAATAAGTGTTCGATATAATAAATTTAAATCATAATAATTATTTTAATCATTATAATATCCACAACAATACTTAGTTCTAAAAAAAACTAACAAATTTTAACAAGTTTATAGCAAAACAAAACTTCCAATTAACGTAATATAAAATAATTAATTACAACGAAATGGAAATATAACCTAAAAACCAAAGTAACTTGTCAAAATTATAGCATCAGTCAATATGAAAAACTACTTTCATTAAAATTATTATGCAAGCTATGAAATATTGTATCTATCTTTTTCTATCTCATACGTTGAGTATCATATAATTTTCGACGTATAAGATTTCTAAAATCAGGCCCTTAAGGATACGCTCCACGGTTCCGGTGTTGTTTCGCTACCACAAGACGGCGCATAATTCGGTATTGCAACGATTTTAACTACCTCTACAGTTTCCTTCTTATACGTCTACCTCTCTAAGTTACGCTACTCTGTAATAGTGGCCGCTGTAAAGAGGCGGTAAAATCTACTAATTGATACGATTTCATACGAATACAAAATGGGCTATGCTTGCAATCTTTAAGTTTCTGAGAGGTAAAGACGTGTGGTTCGGTGTATTTTTATCATTGCTAATGGGAGGAGCCGAGACGTAACATAATTACTATATTATGAAAGGTAGTAAAGTCTTGCTTATCTTTGGTATGCGTGCATTTACTTCTGAAATAATACAATAAGTAAAATAAAAAAATATAAGAAATGTTGGTTTTAAATATAATTTAAATTTTCTAGTCCACCAAATTTAAAAGTTATTATAAAGTTATTAAAAAAATGGACAAAAACTTATTGGTTATAGGTATTAGTTTTGTGGCGTTTTTCACCACATAATTAATAATTAAAACCAATTTTTAATGTTGTTATTTATTGATGTAGTATTTTCAAATTAAATAAAATTACCAGCCTTTTTTCTAAATATGTCTACCGAAAAAAAAGAAAACAATAATCATTAAGTTTATTATATCCTAGTAACAAATCAAATCTCTTTTATTTTATATTTTTAATTACTTGATCAAAATTATTAATTAAAAAAAGAACGATGCTGCCACAGTTTTAAAATTCAATGATGGGTTTTAATTTAAAATAATAACTAACAAAAGTAATTAATTAAGAGTAATTAAGAAGAATTTTTTATTATCAATTAGGGTAGAGGTAAATTGATGAGCAAAAAAAAAGCGTGGGCAATTTATTTATAATACCTATATTCTTTTTTTTGTATATAGGTACCTTCTCCACCAACATACCCAAAGAAGTCCAACAAATAAAGTATCAAATTTGTCTATTTGTTATATGTTAGATGCATCTGTCCTTGAATTTGATAGAAATAATTATGATTTCTTTTCAAATATAGTTCTCCATTTTTGATAGACGCAAATTTAATAATTTTGTTTTCAATTGCTTCTGAAGGATGTAAGTTGGAAGCAGAATATGGGCATTTCACTTCTACGAGTGCGTCATCGTCCACTAACCCATCTGGGCTAGCACCTAAATGGAATAACTCTGGATCTATAAAAAATCGACATTTATTTACAGTTTTGTTATGTATTTTTTCAAATTCCACTATAGGTATTGGCTCCTTGATTTTACCGTATTGTGTTGCTTTATCGTCTTTAAAATAGGAATATGAATATCGCAACATTTTTACAGTAGCGGAGCAATTGGTGTTCGTTCGTAATTTACAAATTTTTCCGAAATTTGAAGCCATCAACCGTTTACTTCTTTCTTTGTGCCAATCTGTACTTTTACTTTGCTTTTGTGTATTATTTGCAATAACTTCTATTTCAAATTTGGTTTTTTCAGCTTTTCTAAAAATTGATGTTTTTTAATTTCGAAGTTTTCTACACTCATGTCTGGAGAGTTTTCGAGGCCATACACTTCATCTGCGGGAGTGACGCTTTTGTGAATTCTTTGTTTCTATAATTTAATCTCCTCCTGCAGTTATACTTTCTCACTTTTTGGCATTTATCTAAATATTTTTTTGTAAGTGAACCTGGACTCCGCTTAGTAATTGTTTTATGTAAAATAGCATGTAAATTTCCACGTGAGTTTTTATTGGATTTTCTGAATGTAATGTTAATGTTTCTGAACACACATTACATTTTAAAAAGAATATAGATTCTAAACCAAGAATACGCTCTTCAACTATTTTCATGTCTTGAAATGAACATTTTCACATAAACATATGTCGGTGACATGTGTCGATGATTCTGATACCGAAAGTTACGGATAACGTTATCTCGGTTAGTTTTTATATTATAAAACAATCTCGCTCTTACGACGCCGATAAACTAAATGTTTATGCCTTTTTAGGTACTTTTTTCAATTTATACGACCACCTCAAGTTATTTTTATCGTACAGTAGAACCTCGATAACGTGAACATTCGAAATTATGAACATCTCGGTCTTGTGAACGCCCAATTTTTTACCCGCATCAAGCTGGCGCCGCCACTTTTGCAAAACCTAAAATAAACTATATGGGAATTTGTGGCTAATTTGTTGCTAATTAGTTACCGCAATCGCGAATTTGTGGCTCTTACCGTTCGCGAATTACAGCCATTTGAGTGGTGGCGGCGCTAGCTTGATATCAAGCCAGCGTCGCCACCACTCAAAAACTTATCAAAACTTAAAAATAAGTATATGGAAATTTGTGGCTAATTTGTTGCTAATTAGTTACCGCAATCGCGAATTTGTGGCTCTTAACGTTCGCGAATTACAGCCATTTGAGTGGTGGAGGCGCAGGCGCTGGCTTGATTTCAAGCCTGCGCTGATACTTAAACCAAAAAAAGCAAACAAGGCTTTTTGAAAACATCAATATAAAAACGTGGGGCTGCTTATTTATTGAAGCTTGAAGCTCAAACAAAAAATTTGAAAGCCGAATGAGGCTTACCCCCCTATTCTGTAACTTTTCGTTATCGTTCGTTATCGTTATGAAATTGTTAAAAACCGTAAAGTTTGGTTTCTACATACCATTACATTACTATTTAATGCAATTCTGAGTGTAAACTAAACCTTACGGCTTTTAACGATTTTAACGGCTTTTAAACGTTTGACATTAATTTTACCCAAAAATTGTATTTAATTACGAGAAATATCCCCCCCCCCCATCAAAGTTTTTGTGATTTTTTCCGTGACGGTTGAAGCTTTTGACTCATTGATTCTCAAACGTATGACACAAATTATTCTAAAAAATTCTATTTTTACATGTTTATTCAGTAATTTTTAGAATATTAAAAGTTGCGCTAGATTTCGAGTCTTAAAAATTCTTTTAGAGTAAAATGTACAATAGTAAATGTATAAAAACCAACCAATAAAAGAATCGTATTAGTAGCCATCAGACATTTTTCATTGGTTAGTTATTATCATTAAAATGTTAATTTTATGCAAAATTAAGCATCGTGTCATACAGGGTTTACGATAACTAAAAAATTAGAAACAATAAAAGGTAAAAAATGAGGCATTTAAAGAAATCTTTTAATTAAAAATCGTGTAACATCTACATAAAGATGCCATGATATCAAGGTCTTTAAAACTAAAACCCCACGTATAAAATTTAAATTTTATTTTTTTCAAACATTTTTATTTTAATTTTCTTTTCGTGATTTAAAATGGTAAGAGATAACTGCTTTTTGTCAAGGTTTATGGCTCATTTTGGCAACGAATTAGCTACAAATGCTCATACTTTTTTCGTTTTAATAAGTTTTGAGTGGTGGCGACGCTGGCTAGATTCAAGCTAGGGCTGCAACCACTCAAATAGCTGCAATTTGCGAACGGTAAGAGCAACAATTTCGCGATTGCGGTAACTAATCAGCAACAAATCAGCCACAAATTCCACATATACTTATTTTTAAGTTTTGAGTGGTGCCGACGCTGGCTTGATATGAAGCTAGCGCCGCCACCACTCAAATGGCTGTAATTCGCGAACGGTAAGAGCCACAAATTCGCGATTGCGGTAACTAATTAGCAACAAATTAGCCACAAATTCCCATATAGTTTATTTTAGGTTTTGTAAAAGTGGCGGCGCCAGCTTGATGCGGGTCAATTTTTTCTATAGCTACTCGGTAACGTGAACATTATTACACTCGATAACGTGAACAGAAAAAGTTAACAGTTGTTAATGTTATGTATTAAATGTCTTTTAATAATGTATTAATAATGTTATGTATTAAATGACTCGTCTTAGATGCAAAATTCACTGTTTGCATATTTACTAGTTTTGGCAAATTAAAGAAAACTATTTTAGATATACTGGAATGTCATATTATTTTGAACTTTGGTATACTTACGTGAAAATACGTGTCTAGAATAACAGTGATAATAGCTTGCTTCAAAAATGTCCAGAAATACCCAAAAATTCATTTTTAAAATGTTAAATAGTGAGTTTTCCATCTAATTCTTATAAATGGCAAGTTTTGAACCCAATTATATCAATATAAAATTCATTTAATAACAATTATAATTAAATAATTATAACTAATAATAATAATTATTATTTAACACAAAGCACAACAACCACAAAATACAATTAATTACTTTCAGGTAACAACCACGACAAATGCATAATATTGTGTGCATTGTCTGTTATATTCTGACACTTAAAACTGATTAGAATTTTGGAAAGTAAATAGTGAATTTTGCAACTAAATGTCATTAGCAAAAAGGAAATTTTTCCACCCAACAGCAAATTTCATTTGAGTTTTAAGATAATAAATAATGCCTTTTGCTACATACTTGTGGCAGCATCGTTAATTTTTTAATTATTAATTTAGATCAAGTAATTTAAAATATAAAAAAAGAGATTTGATTTGTTACTAGGTAATTATTATTGTTATTGTTTTTTGGTAGACATATTTAGAAAAAAGGCTTGTAATTTTATTTAATTTGAAAATACATACTTCATGAATAAACAGCAACAACATTAAAAATTGGTTTTTATTATTTATGTGGTGAAAAACGCCACAACTTATATTAATAATTATATTAGAAAATGATTCTTCTTATGACTCTGCGTCGGTTACCGCGCTTAACTCAAATTACCCAAAATTGCAAACAGTGAGTTTTGCATCTAGACGACTCAAATGATATCTACCAGCCACTCCTTATCACTTGTACGTGTTTAAGGCTGCCGTCCTACCTATGTTAATTATATGGGACAGATCGCTCATTTGTATTTACTAGAAGTGAAAAAATTCTAACTTTTAAGGAATTTTTTTGTAATCACTTTAAAGATAAAAGTTGGCTCTTGGACGTGATCTATTTTTTATTACAATCAGATGATTAGAAATATTGAAAATTTTGCTGCAAAGTTACTTAATTTTTCAGATAGCAAAAGTAGCCATGTTATAATTTTTATAATTGTTACCGTTATTAATAAAGGTCCTTAAAATAGATCACATCCAGGACAATTATTCCATCTTGCTTGTAAAAAAAATTGGTTGAATTACATCAATTTTTAGAAAAGTTCTAGTAAATACAAAGTGATGGTACAATTTTTCTTATTTTGACTAAAATAATTGCAATGGTAAGTAGAGTTCTATCACTTTTTTATGATTTTATTGCTATTTCCGTATAAAATGGTTTGACTATTATACACTACGGCGCTAATTTGCAAATTTTGTGGTGGTTCGGCAAGTGGTTCGGTACGTGGCTTGATACCGTCTATTGTATTTGATAACACATTACGTGATTCATCGAAAGGTATGTTGAGACAAGAAGTTATAAATAATATTATATACTTTCTTGTCAAATGCAAATGCATTTTTATACAGTGCAAATGTAAGATTTTCAATGTTATATTCAATATAATAATTTCGCATTTCTAGTTTTGTCTAAAAATTTTCTTTGCTAATTTTTTTTTATTTCTACATAAATTATCTAATCAACTGCCGAATTTCGTTTTCAAAATCTCTAATGAAGTGCGTAATTAACCTTCGTATGGTACACTGGGGTCCGTGAGACCCCACGACATTTTAAAAAACCTGTAAAATGTTCTAATTTTTCTTTTTATAAATATACACCTTTGTAATTTAGCTGCATAACCCTCTCAATATTTTACACAATATAGTACTGTTAATTGTGGTATGCCCTTCAAGTTGTATATAATTTAAGTAAGTTTGGGGTCTGTAGGACCCCAGTGTGTACCATCTAAGTAACTAAAATTTATGTAAACCATGCAAAGGTTAAAATCAAACAGTAACGAGTATACCCGTCAAACGCACTTAAATCAATTTTTGGATTGACATGAAATGTATACGGGAAAAGCACACAGATTTTTCTGTTTTTGACTAGAATAAATATTGATTATTCATTAACTTACATTAGTGATCAATTCTCGAATTCTGCACACAGAAGAAATTGTTACATTATATAGTATTCGTTTTCACTGGATAGTTTCATAATTATTTGATAAAGATTGTTATTTTCTTCGAGAATCAAATTACCTGTTAACTTTTCTTATTCATAAAGAGTTGTCAATATTTAAATTAAACGATAGAATGGTCATGTAGTAATAACAACATTAAATTTTTAATTAATTCGCTAATCTTGAATTTGAGAATTCAAAGTATTGTATATTGCTCGGAGCTTTTCTAATATTTTGTAAATTTTAACCAAGCAAAAAAAAGGATCAATTAATATCAATAAAATACACCAATAAAATGTTATTAGCCACGGCAGTGGAGTGATGTGATCGCTGGTTGCGTTACAAGCGGAAATTCTGAGTTCAAATCTCGGACGCATCAGAATTTCTTAGCTCGGCTTTCCAGTGGACATTCTCACTCCGTGGTGAACCAAAAAACCAACCAATCAAAATAACCAATCCAAAAAAAAAACATTAACAAACAAAAAAATACTGAACAAATTAAAATTAACATTTAGAAGTGCTAATAACCCAGTAGTTGATGCACGTTAAAATGTAAATAAAAAAGAAAAATATTATTAAGATTTCAATTTTTAATAAAAATTTAACGGACTCGGCGCTTTTAAAATAATTTACAGTACTCCCCAGTACTCGCGAACCCTTCTTAATGACGTAAAAATTATATAAATTCCAAAGTACGGGGGTGCAGCTTGGCGGATCTGAAACAAAGGTTTTCATGGCAAATTACACCCTGGTGATTTGCCATGGCCTTCCTAGTAGAGAGATAATCAAAATAAAGTCGTTCAAATTTTGTGGCCGGGTTGGGGGTCAAACCTATCGCATCTGGCCTAAAGTCCGGTTCTTAGCACATCCTCTTGGCTCACCTCTTTAGCTCTGTTCGTTTGTATGAACTAACCTGAACCAAGGAAGTTAGTGCAAAATCGAAATTTTTAGAAAATTTTAAAAACTTACGCTGGTGAAATATTAAATGTCTAAAAAAAATTTAAGCAGCCAAGACCCATGGGGGCATCTGCCCCCTTTGCCCCCCTTATTGGACGCCTATGATTCATACCCTCGTTGGTCTATCAGCAATGTACTATATCAGCAGCTACACAAGGGATAAATTACGCAAAAGTAGTACATGCATAAAATTCAAATTTTAATTGTAATCGGATAATACAGTGATGTCTTGAACAAATAAGAACTGCACTGCTAATAATAAAAGTTTTTAAATGATTTTAAAAATAATTAAATAGATAAAACAAAACTATTTTGGCAGAAGCTTACAATTTTGCAATTAAAATTAATTTTGAAGCATAGTTAGTATATTTGTTTAAAAATGTTTAAAAAGATGTGGTTGTCATATATTAATTAACTTAATAATGTGATCAATTTTCTAAAAATTAATTTTTAGAGATTTAATTCTAAAAAATTTCTTGTAAAATAAACTTATTGCTTGTTTTTCCACTCTACAAGCAACTTGTTCATAAATACATTACTATGCACCATGTGCATAAAAATAATTATCTTTTGTGTAGGCGGGTCGGCTAAATATTTATACAGTATCAAAGTCGAGTTGCATCTCTTGTCAAACCCTATAAAATAGCATGATAATTGAGGATTAATAGTTTTACCTCTCCTCACTACGTATCGCTACTTTACAAGTGAATCTTCACTACCCACGCCCGTGAGGCCACCCTTAAATATAAAAATAAGAATTTGCCAACCATACCTAAATGTACTCCGAATTATATCTTTCTCTTTTTATTAAATACTATTTGGTATAAATTTAAGGTACGTAAGTCGTTTACCATTTCTACCTAGTTATAACTAAAACCACTGTCTAATACAGCGCCATCCGACCCTAAGAAGCTACACCTTCTATTTGAACTTGGTTAATATCTTGACTATTATGTATTAAATAAAGTAATTATTTTAAAATTTAATAATTACTTATTTAGATAGATTCAAAAAATTTCAAATTTGGTAGGCATATTCACCTAAGTATATTCTTCACGTATATATAAAAAATGTTAAAAAATTATTATTTTTTAATATAAACAAATTAAAATACTATATTATTTGATAAAATATAAATTTTAAAAATAGCTTAGTATGTAGACCTTTGCTTCATAAATATTACCCTAAAATTTGAGATCAATCGGATAAGCCATTTTTGAGTGGGTCATTTTCCTAATTTTCAACTTTGTTATTAATAATAAAATTTTAATTTTTAAATTTTTTTTGTTTATAACAGTAATCATTATAAACTGTGAATTATTTTGATTTGAATAAAATAAATTAAAAACTAGATATCTCGACAAAAAATATGTTGTTTTTAAAAATTTTAAAATATAAAATAGATTAGCATGTGCGTAAATATTTTTTATATACATTTCCAAAATTTCAAGTTAATTCGTCAAGCCGTTTTTAAGTGAGTCATTTTCTTAGTCCGGAACTTGCAAAACCCTAGCCTTAAGAATTATTTATGTTAGTGTGTCTTTGTTGCACTTATGTAACTACAACTAATTTGAAAAAAAAAGATTGTCGGTTCTTAATTCAGATGGTTGTGACGTAAGCTTCATCTTTCAAGATAACTATAATATTTTAGTTGTACTACAAGGCGGCATCACACATGGACCATTTCCTATGTGTACCATCGATCTATGATTTGTACACATTTGCTTTGGTCTTCCATCAATCATCTTTGGTTCCCAAGATGCAAACCAACCTCATTTGCCGAGACATTTTAAAAAAAACATACAGAGGGGGGTACCAAAGTATTTTTCAATATATCAAGTCAACATTCTTGTTTATTAATTTATCGCAAATTTTGTGAATAAATATACATGTTGAGGTTATTAACCCTTTGGACACCGAATCGACTAAAACGCCGGACTTCAGGTAACTTGAGTCGATTTATACGTCCAAAGGGTTAAAATAAGATAAAATAAAACAATAAAATATTCAAAAATTATATTTTGTAGTTTATTCAATATTTTACAAAATTTGACCAATTTTACATAGCAATTTGAAATACAGAATACCTTTAAAACTGTACAAATGAGGTATACGTACATATAAGCCTAAAAAAATATATAATCTCATATACTATAGTGACAACTGTTTCGATATTGTACCTTAGAGCAAATATACATTTCCTTCATATAAGATTATTTTTTATTAGTTTAATTTTTAATAATTTACAGTATTAAATTATAAGAAATGAAAACAGAATAATCAGCTAAAAACTTGCTCGTAATAAAAAGATTTTTGATTCAATTGTTCCAAAGTAAATGTCTAAGGGTGGGTTGCACCAACCTTAATTAATGAAATGTTAGCTAATTCAAGTTAATTAATAATGAATTTTTATTGGTGTAATAGGTTGTAACTATGGTTATAAGCTTAATCATAGGTTAAGTTTTAAATCATTTTTTTGTGCAACCGGCCCTTAATGTGTGTAAAAAATTCCTATAATTCTTTTTTAACTTACATTTTTTTGATTAGGCCATTTTATATCACAGTTACTACAACAATTAAATTATCTCGTAATAATTTATTAAACATTTCAATAGGTCACATTAACAAAATTTAAATAACCATAGAATTTGAAAATCTAACACGGTTACTTATTGAAGTGAAATTTATAAAAATGAAAGTTAAAAATCGACAAATCTGTATTGTCATATTCACTATATTGCTTGATTCCTTCACACTTCTGTTTTAAATTAAAACAATATTAATAAAAATAATTTATATTAGAATTAAAACCTATTAACACTAAAGTTAAATAATTTTTTGTAATTATATACAAATTAACAACAAATTAAATATTGCAATAATAATTATAAGCATCTTATCTGATACATAATAGTTGTGAAATAACAATTTGTTAATTAAAGGTGTTTACGTTTGGCAGTGCTTAATCAAATGCAATTTTGAAAAGATTTCAATAAAATGTAATCTGTGAAAAACAACATCACTGATATACAATGTTAAAATCTATAACATATCGTATCATTAACATCAAAATATATACAACAAGTGATTGTGATGATCTTTCTCTTAAATTAAAACAAAAACAAAATTAACAATAATGCACAAAAGCACCTTTGCCATTACACCAAATTCAATATTCAATTACTGCACTTATATACCATAACAAAGCAGTCAAAATATTCCATTAATAGGTTTCTACCCTAATCCAGTTAAAACTTGTATTTACAATATCAAGCAGTGACAATAAAAACAGTAAATAATAAATAAAAACGCAAATATTAATATTGTTAATAATAATTAATTTAACTTTTTATAATGCGAAATAATTTATTCTAAAATTACACAAAAATAAAACATCCCCAATTGGAATGTATAAATAAAACTTTCAAATTGAAACTATCCACCTTTCTGTGTTAACAACCTCTGCCTTATTATAATTATTACTTACAATCGAATAGAAGTTGATTAATGATTTTACACTTTAGTCGTAAAATATATTATAAAATGTGGCTATCTGAAGTTTTAGTGCTGTTCGTCAGATCTCTCGTTATCCCCATAGAACTTGGGCTACTCAAAAATACACATATATTAGCAATGCAAATTTTTGGAAATTAGTTTTTTATTAATTAAAAATAAGCAACAAAAATTAATTTAAAATCAGTTTAATTTTAAAAAACAGGTACACTTGACAAAGTCACAATATTAGACACAATTGCATGGCAGGGTAAGAAAATCGGCAACACTAATAAAACAAAAAAAAACGGTAAAAGGGACAAATATTTTACTCAAAAAACACTTCTCACGCTAAGCAAACTTACACATTAAGTACAAGCATAACCAAGACAATGACTCTGAAACTGAAAGTACACCAAAGTAAACGACAAGAAAAAGAAGAGACATTAAAGGTTTTAAAAGTAGAAAGATGCAAAAAAAGACCGCCAAGTCTCTTGGGTAATTACTTCAAATTATTTACAAAAATTTAGATAAATTTAGTTGATTATGTTTTTCTCACTTCAAAGAATTTTGGCAATTTATGGATTTTATTTTACATTTGGTAACTCAATACTGATGATGTACAAAATTGTTCCTTCTTTGAACAAGTCCCAAGCGTTCACGACAATTTTCTTTTGTTTTTAAAATAAATAGTTTTTACATCAGTGAAATGTATTCAGACGTCATAAGCAAAAGTGAGTTTTGTTTTTAAACGATAATTATTATTACTTATTAAAACTGAATAAACACATCATTCAACTTGGTTTTTGCGTTGATAGTGTTCTTCCTCCCTGTTTTTATCATAAATATGAGCATTCGATGTCATTTTCTAATAAAAATTTAATTGCAATTCACAAAGAAATAATGAGAATATTAAAAGTCCTACAGACAGAACGTTATGTTAAAATCACGGAATGAATGTCTAATGTTCAACTAAAAGTTGAATGGTTCAGTGATTCAACCTATGTAAATCCGTTAGTTCTATGAAATCTCATAGATCTTGGTGTTGCAGAGTAGTACCACATGCAAAAACTACATAATATTATGTGGTAAATAAAAAAGCCAAGGTTTTTAGGAGAGCGGAAATAAACTTAAAATTAATTCAATCGTATACATAATGGAACCTACAACTTTTATGACCTATATAATATGGTTCAGATCAGCGTTTTTCAACCTTTTAGCATATGCGACTCAATTCTCTATCAAAATTTTCATTACGCCCCCCACTCGGCCGGATTGACCAATTTTCCGCCTGTAGGTTCAATAATATTTGTTACCTCTTCATAAAACCACACACAATCGAAAAAATAATTGAAAATAATCTAAAAATCTACCAAATTTTTTGTGAGACCTTTTTTTTAACCCCTAGCCTACATTTACTCCGAGCAACATGCGTACTACTCCATATTTATTCCATGTAACATAAATAAAATTTTTTCGGTGTGTTCGCGCCTCCCTAGGTTGAGAAACGTTGGTTCAGATATAATTTGAACTCCTTCACCTTTAATTCAAAATAATTTTATAAGAGAAATTTCCTGTGGACACCTATCGGGCTTCCCCTGATTGGGCAGATTTTCTAGAAACAGGAAGATATGGGAGATCAAAAAAAAAGCGTCGTCATATTCGTCGTCTTGCCTAAACGACCTTAGTTGAGTTATACACTGAACCAAAAACTGCCGAATAGTTGGGTGACCCACCTTAAACCCGAATGTAGATTAACAAACGTGATAAATCAGTTTTTTTACAAAGTGTTTATTCCATTTCCAAAATCGCTTATTTTACTTATTTATTTTTATATTTAAGAAATTTTTTTTTTCAATGATTTTTAACCAATGAACCGATTTCACCAATTGTTGTGATTATGACTATTATTTTCAGTATAGAACAACCAGGAAATAATGTCAAGAAATAGTGTGCTACATCAAACAATCCTTGACCAAACCTGTAGAATCTACCATGCATCAAGATCAAGTTCTATGCTATGATATCATAATCCATAAAGATAAACTCAATTAAATCGAATGCCGCTTTGATGTGCCAGAGCAAGGGGCCATGAAAATAATAAGTAGAAAAAGCGGTAATTATCACAGCAGAGATGCCATCCATCTTGATGGCCTCAAGACATTTTATAACTACCAAAATCATTATCAGATTATCATTACAGGATTTCAACATCCTTCCTTATGTTTTATTTCTACAAATTTGATAATATCCTTCTTGGTGCCCACTGAAATACAATACAAAAAGTATTGACCCACTTATCGTTGTTGTGTGGCCTCATAATTGTTTTTTACTTATTTTCATTAAGCACAGTGCCTGCTTTGAGAAGTGTCTATGTCATAAATACTGATTGTTCGGAAGAAATTACGTAAAAATTAAATCCCTAAATGACACGAATGAGATCTAATCTAAAACCTAATATTCAATTTTGTATCGCGCCATTAAATCACAATAAAAGAGTAACGAAACCAAAAGATTGTATTCTTAGAAGATAATATGCTTGAATTTAAAATATTTTGTAGAAAAGTTGTTAAGGTGCTGCCTTATAAATCTATCTAAAAGATTTAAGCATTATAATCAATCCAAAAACAGTTCCCTTTTTGACGAAATAAAATGGTCACAAAACATTTTGAAGACTAAAAACGTTTTTCATCTTATCTACCAATTTTGTAGCTTTCTAAATTTTCTTAAAAAATCTAATTCATTCATTACATGGTTAAATTTTTCTTTAACTTGATATTTTTCTGGCCCTCTATGTTTAAATATATTTGAAAAATTCGCGAAATATGCACAATTAAGTTAATTTTAAAAATTTCATTAAATTTGAATTAATTATTTCTTATCAAAGAATGATAAATTTAAATTATCTGATAAAACTTGGATTTATTTCAAATTAGCGTTGATGGCTATTTTTTCATCTTTATTTAAAAATCTGAATTATTTCCTTCTTTGATAATATGATCTTAATTAACTGTTTTAAATCTAAAGAGGTCCTGATGTTAATAAAAGTGATTCTAAATCAAAACAAATTGATGTAGAAGTAATAGTTGTAATAAGTTCGTTAGTATAAATATAAATTTTGCTTTTTACTTTTTCATACTTGAAAAAATTGGAGATTATATCAAAAATAACAAATTTATTCAAAAATTGTGTGGGTTACAACAAAGAGTTTCATTGCATTGACACATGCATAAATTCCAAGATAAGACTAAAAACTTCTTTGAGCAACTAATAATTTAAACTTTCAAGATAAATGTATACTAGAAATTTGCATACCTCATTCTATCAAAAAATTATAATTTAACTCACCAGATCATGTAAATCAGGCTGGCCTTTAGCGTTTTCTTCATCATCATCAGAATCTTCTTCTCCTGAAGTGTCTGCATTTGCAGAACGATCCCTTTCTATAAAAATATTTATTGTTTGAAATACATCCAACCACAGACATTACTATTATTACAAACCTTTAAGTGAACTGTCGTTATTTGAATGAGTCTTTGCCATCGTAAGAATATCGTAACAATGTAAACATACTCGTAAAGGTTTTGAACTTTGGTTAGGTAACAAAAAGCGTTTATTTGAACAAGGGCCACACACAACAGCTCCACACTTGCGGCAGTGATGCTGAAAATATCAATTTTAATTTAAATATCTTTAAAATAATTTATTCATAGTTACTCTTCTATTTAGAAGTGTAAATTGTGTTTTTTTGCAGTGCATGCAGAATGGTGCTTCACCGTCAGGTACCCAAACAGCTGCATGGACTTCAGCTGCCTTTTTCCCACCTAAAAAAAAGCAATATTATTTAGTAATTAACACAATCAATAAACAAATAAACTCAATAATAACAATTTGTAAGACCAACTTTTTCTTAATAAATCTTCGATGCATTTATTGATGTGAGCCATCCATTCTTGTTTCTCTGTAGTAGTGGCGGCATAAACTGCAAATGATTTGGTAGTCGTTCTTATTAACCAACCATTGCGAAATTCTGCAAGTTAAAAATTGGACCAAGTCAAAATAACAAACTTAAAGTGTAATACAAAAATAATGAAAAATTATTAAGTTAAATTCTGACGAGAATATTATTATTTAAAAAATGGGGGTGGGAAATTTAAAAGTTAGATTCAATATTACAATGTTATATTAATTTATCTTATGAAGAGTTTAGTTGAAAAGGCTATAATGGTGTATAGTAAATTTTTTGTTTGTGATTTACATCTACCCCGAAATGTATATAAAATATTTCATGTGCATTACCTGAAGTACTAGACAATAGGTGAGAAGTACTAGTTACGGAGTGGGCTATAGACTTTAAGGTTGTAAGTTCAAATCCCGCTCGCCCTCAAAGTATATTTGTACCATGTTTAAGATTACAAGTTAAACCATAGTATAATACTTATAGAATAAGTAGTTTCACTTGTTGTCTTTATCATTGTTTTCGGTGACCACAAGTTGAACTTCCGCATTCTCCTATGCGCAAGTATTGAATATATCAAATTTTTAGTAAATATTTGGTAAGTATTTAATTACCTTGTATTGAATTGATGTAGTTGGTATATCTGTGGTGTTACGGCCAAAGTTAATATGTCAACTTCTGCCATAACACTACAGATATAATCTTGCTGTATGCTCCCAACTTAAAAATAAAAATTGCAACAATAGAGAAATTGAATTACAATAATAGACAATTGGCATAACAACAATTAGAGAGTGCATATAGTAGAATGCACGAGTTCAACTCTTGGTCATAAAATCGGCCAAGTGAACCTATTGATTCTATAAGTATTATACTATGGTTAAACTATCAAAAGAAAATAATAATCACTTTTAATAACAAATTCATTAATAAAGTTTGATTCATAACTGATTGATTCATCCTACTACGTTGTTTAGTCAGTAAAGTAAAACTGCTAACTTGTAATTCGGTCTTGACCGTGATGTTTTTGCTGGGGTTTTCCCAAGTTGTCGTCGTTATTATGATGTAAGTTAGATGTCGCGATTGTGAGGCAGACATTCGTCCTTTATGAAGTATTTGGTTGCAATAATGTATATGCTAAATGTTTAGTTTAGTAAAAAAAAAGTACATCCATTAATAAAGATGTTATAATGTACTTTGGCTAGTTCACAAATGCTTCAAGTACTTCTTAACACCTTAGATGTACCCCTTACATGAAGTACTTTCAAGAGTTTCACACCTTTTGTATGTACATATAATTAACTAATGGTTGATCCCTTGAAGTTGTGTTGATTTAAAATGTAAATATTTGAACACAAATATATTTTAATTAATGTAATTTTAAATCATTAGAATACTAATTTTACAATTTATTAAATCAGGTATGAGCAATCCTATCACTGTGCATCAAAAAGTGAAAGTTGGTAGTGATTAATTCAATTAATTTAAGATAATGTGATTTTAATTAAGGAATAATTTGTGTAGTGTTGACAAATTTCCTTCTTTCATGATAAAATTAAAAGTGAAAAGTTAGTTTTTAAAGCATTATGACAATATAAATAAATAATTGCACTTACGCGAATCATCATCAAGACTTTCTAATTTCACCTCTTCTAATGGAATGATATGTTGTTTATTATATTTTTTCTTATTAATAACAATATTTCCATATACTAATATATCGTTAAATAAAAAAAATTGACGAGCTTTAGGTTTTTTCCTACACATTTTCGTCAAAACACCTTCTCCAACCAAAACTCGACCGGGAACCCCCAATGGCTGCAAAAATAAAAAACGTTATTCAGATAAACACCCAGGTGGTGTGAAAATTTGGCTCACCTGTCCCGAACTGCCAAAGCAGCTTTCAACCATGGATATTCGTCGAGCATTAGCCTCACTGTTTACTAAAACGGCCATAATTTATTATCACAACTTTTTATTAACAATTTACGCAAACAATCATTTTAAAAAATCACCACACATACAACTATGAATCATCCCAAATCTAAATAACACTTTGATATCACCCCCTCCACTTACTGAAGAATGAACACTTACAACAAAAAAAGAGAAAAAGCAGTAGACACAATTTGCTAGGTATTATTAAAATAAACAGACCACAAAATTATTAAATAGACTATAAAATTTTGTTAGGTACTTCTTGTGACGTACATTTCTAACCTAAGTTGTCAAGTAATAAAAATCGAAACACGATCACTTTTACAACAGAGAATTACCAAAATGTTAAACAAATAAAAGTATATTTTAACGGAAAATATCAAAATTCTTACCTAATCTATCAACCATCGCGAAATTAAAATTACTCAAATTGACATTCCTACAACTTGAAGTTTGTTCTTGTCATTACTTACTGCAAGTGCAATTTGACAGCTGTCAAGAACTCGAACTTAAAATTACAAATTCCCTAACAAAATTTTCAAGTCTTGTGAGTGCTGTAAAAATTTGTCACATGATAAATTAGGAGTTGTTCATTTCAAGATTCACTTTTAGTATAATTGAACAAAATTAACGATAAACTATGGCAGTGTGTGGTCCTAAATTATCCTTATGCGGTTTAATAATCAGCGTTTGGGGCATAATTCAATTGGTAAGCAATTGTTAAAACAGTTTAGACATAAGTCTTGAATTATATTTCTTTTTAGACCTTGATGGGCATATTTTATTATACCAAATCGGTAGCCTTAGCTGAAGATTTACCCGAAATTGAGACGGAGTCGTTGGATAAATTCTATATCGAAGTGGACAACATGTACGTTCAGGTAATTGTAAAACTTAATTAGCTCTTTGGCGTTGTAAAATTATATATAACTACATTGGAAGACGACACTCTCAACGTATTATAGGGGTGGATTGAATTATTTTTATACAACAATATTAAAAAGTACCAATTGTTTTCAGAATGCTTACAACTGTTGGATTGCTGCTTGCCTGTACATAATCACACTGGCGTTTTCTGGTCATCAATTTTGGGTAAACAATCGTTCATCGTTAAGAGTCTAAGCTACAAATGTTTAGAAAAGAATGTCTAGTATTGTAAAATTAAGTTTCGCATTGCACTTGACCAACTTAACTGTCAAAAATCAATAAGGTGGTACGTAAATGTAAAATACTTTTTAATTTGGAATGTAATGAGTACAGTAAACACATCAGAAATGTGAATAATTAGTTTGTCAAATTGCTAAATTTATTTATTAATAAGTGTAGATATTATATAATAGTAAATATGCTGTTTTAATTAAGGATTCATTCCAATTTTATTAAATCGTGTAAATACTTACCATGTAAAGTTTGTTTGTTTAAAATAAATAATTTATCGATGTAAAATTATTCATTAACTTCAAATTTGTTTTACCTTGTAAAACAGGGTGTTTAAAACTATGTGTCTCTTTTGCCTGCTTTTACAATATTGTCGATAAAATCAGATATATTTAAGTGGGTAACTGGGGATAACTTTTACCGAGAATGCTCCATGGTATAAATTTATCTCGAGGTTAACTTACATACATTTTGAAGAATTATGTTCTTTATGATAGAAGCACGAATTTTGGTGCACTTTTAGAGCACAGTGGGGTGATCAACTTTGCAAAATAAAATTTGATTCAAATTTTTTCAAATGGATACTAAGTCAATATTGACCTATTTAAGGGGTTACATGGGTTTCGAAGGTTAAAAAAGCATATTTTCTGGTGGTCAGGATAACTTGTGATAGCTTTATCAGAAATAAAAAAAACAAATATTTTCTGTTAGTAGGTGTGTATAGCTCGTGATTGAACAAAGGATTTAAAAAAATTTGAATTTTTGGCATAGTTGTATCTAATTGTTTTGAGCACAAAAAGCTCATTTCGAGATATCAACGACATTGATGTACGGAAAGAAAAACAATCGTAACTTCCATATCGTCCTATTAGAGGTAAAACTCACTAAGTACATACGATTCTTTAAGCACTTAGTGAGTTTTACCTCTAATAGGACGATATTATAAATAATATCATGACTATATGCAATTTGTCGTTTAGAAAAAATTGTCAATGAGTTCTTTTATGTAAAAATGTGATATTTTAAATTACTTAATTTAAGAGAAACCAAGATATTTGTTCTTTATTACTGCCCTGTTTTCTATGGTAGCAGCTTTTAAAAATGGATTCTGCAGATGCAAACCGCCACATGCATCAGCCCAAAGAATAAACAAATTTTCCGTGAGTAGCTTCATTTTGATGAGACACCCAACTTTTTCTTTTACAAAAATTCTCGATTGTGGTAGCTAACAGGGGTAGCAGGGATAAAATATGTCGATTTGACGATTCTCAAAAATTTATTACTAACTGGGTTTTTTTATCGAATGTTAAGAAAATTATTAAACATTATTGAAAAAAATATTTTTCCTACAAAATGTATGGTTTGATCAGAGTCCCCTTCTTCTAACATGTATCGATAACAAGGTCATAAAAAATGATTACTATCTAGCTGATTTTTTTATTGTTTCTTAGTTAATATTTATATAATTTAATAATATTTATATAATTTAAAGGCTCTCTTTCTAGAGTTTTACTCCGATTGACTTGAAACTTTGGGTAAATATTCTTGACATGTAGAGTAAACCAAGAATAATTATGAAAACTAATCTTGCATTATCTATCAATGCATATTGAATAGTAAAAATTACTTTGCACAAACTTTAAAATGAAAAATAAAAATTTATACAATCAAGGAAGAACGGTAGACACAGCCTTACCAATGTTTGCAACCCAAAACCACAACGAAAAAACACTGTGTTTCGAGCTTGTTAGCTCTCATCAGTACCGTACTCCTCTTAAAACACTTGACTGTATAATAATAAAATAAAACCGGCTAACGTTTTATCAATGTGAAGAGACTGCTATATGCCTGTCAAATTCATGTCATGCCCCTCAAATTTTAAGAAGTGTACGGTACTGATGAGAGCTAACAAGCTCGAAACACAGTGTTTTTTCGTTGTGGTTTTGGGTTGCAAACATTGGTAAGGCTGTGTCTACCGTTCTTCCTTGATTGTATAATTTTTATTTTTCATCTTAAAGTTTGTGCAAAGTAATTTTTACCAGGAATAATTGAAACAACGCTAATATTTTAAAAACTAATAAAGATAGCGGGGGGGGGGCGTGCATGGAAAAAGACGTGTTTTTCCTGTAGGAACATTTGGTCTCAGCAATCTGTGTCGCTCCGAGTTCATTCTGCATGTTCAACAGGGTACATTGTCTTTTTTAATGTAAAAGTAAGTATTTTTGTTGTTGTTGTTTTGTTTTTTAATACAAAACTATACTAATTACGGTTATTATAGATTTTATGATAGAACTTTGGTTATCGGAGTACAAATGGTGTCACGACGACAAATTTTCTAAAAGATGTGCTGGGGACAATTGTAACAATTTTTTTGGGGTCAAATGAAACGTTTGAACTACTTACTGAATATTTACAATAATTATATAATAATATTTCAATTTTTTTTAAACTTTATCAAATTTTTAAGGATTGGATGGTCACATTTATATTTGCTGTATATTTAACAATAACTGCCCCAATAATAAGAACCATAAACCCTCCTTCTAAGCAAGTCTAGCGATGAAAACAAAAATTACCAAAAATGAAAAAAAAATAACAGGGCATCTGATTAGTATTTCATTTTGTTTTATTTTCAGTATTAATTTTATTTTATTTGTTGATATTTTTTTTATATTCATTAGGTATTATTAACCCCCGAACCAAAAAGAGGGGTGTTATGTGTTTAACGTGTGTATATGTGTGTCTCTCTGTGGGGTCGTAGCTCCCAAACGAATGAACCGATTTTGATTTACCTAGTTTTTTTTTGTTTGAAAGATGACTTGATCGAGAGTGTTCTTAGCTATGATTCAAAAAAATCTGTTTAGCCGTTCGAAGATCATTTGCTGTTTTCTAGTTTAGTTGATGAAATCAGGGCCGTACGTGTAATATAAAAAGTTGATAAAGGCAGGGCCGTACTAGTAATATTTAAAGTTTAAAAAGCATCAAAATTAAAAATTTAAAAAACCCTCGACAAAGAAAATCTTTAAAAAGTAAAAAATGAAATCCAAGCGTCGTCGCGTCGGGGGACGGCTAGTAAATAAAATAAAAACAGAATACAACTAAAAATGATACAGTATGAAATTTAAATACATGTCAACTACCCAGTGGCGGATTTCCCATTAGGCGCAGGAAGCGCGCGCTTCGGGCCTCCGAAATCCACAGGGCCTCAAAATTCAGTTTTCAAAATAAAATTATTTTATTTAATTATTTTTTTGTATGAAAAGCTGTTAATAAGCACTAGCGGTTTCAGGGGGGTGTAATTGGGTAATTACCCCCCCTAAGAATTATTATTTAACCTTTTATTTTTCATTTTTCAACAAATAAAGATCAATCTATGTTGAAATTTACATTGAAATAGGTAAATTACCCCCCCTAAGCATGGTACCTACAGTATTATTGAAAGTCAGTGGTGGAATTCAAAATTTTTTTTAATTTTCTGTCAGTGGCGGATTTCCAAATAGGAAATCAGGCCTTATAAATCAAAGGAGCCTCAAAATTCAGCTCTCAAAATAAAAAAAAAATTTATTTAATTATTAAAAAAGTGAGACATCACGAAAAATAACATTGAAAATTAATCAATATAAAATATAACAACTACTTGGATATATGTACGTATTTTAAGGTTTGCTGATGTTTAGGTTGTATTAATTATAAAAATTGAAACTTATTGGTACAAGAATTATCAATGTTAATTTGATAAAATATTTAAAAAAACCACTTTCAAAAGTTCATCAGAAATTTTTAGTTAAATAAGTGAAAATTTAATGGAACTAATTTTATGAAAAGTTCCATAATGTAGTTTGGGTATTAAAACAAGATCTCAGGTGAAATATTCCTATATAAATTAGGTAGTATTTTCAAAAAAAAATCGCCTGCGGCGCTAACGGCCCCCCTTCTGTGTTGGGAAGCCGGAAGTTGAAAACCATTACTGTAAATGTAATGTAAAAATGAGTAATGCAAATATTTAAAAGGGGGGCCTCAAAATTAAATTGCGCCTGGGGCCTCATGAGTGCTAAATCCGCCACTGCAACTACCTAGGTCTCCGACGCGACGACGCTTGGATTTTATTTTTTACTTTTTAAAGATTTTCTTTGTCGGGGGTTTTTTAAATTTTTAATTTAAGTTTTATTCGTTTTTATTCAGACAACATAATTTTCAATTTAGTAATATTGATAAATAACCATATTATATAATATTGTATACAACAACCATTATTTTCTTTATTCTGCAAAAATGTTACAACTGACCCTAATCACTGTTACATACACCTCGGGTATGAGGTCGTTTGAAACACTTTCTCTGACTTTACCCCGTGGTGTTTTTTGTAATGCAGATAATGCCACTATAACCTTATCTATTGGTAGTCTGATAACTGATGAGGTTTAATTAAGGCATATTGTCAAATACGCTCACATCAGTTCAAATTGTTGTTATTGGACAGTGATTTTGTCGAAAATGTTTCAATTGTTCCCGGTCTACCCTACTGTTAGATAAAAAAAATTAATATTTTTAAATTTCAAAATCCTATAGGCGCTGTCACTCGGCGTCACACTGATGGAATCAACTGAGCATTGAAAAAATGGCATATTTAAATTTTTTGGTCCAATAGCTACAATGGGAGCACGGGAAATCCTCTGGACTCCAGCGGCAGAAAAGACTAAATCAATAAACAAAACAAAATTTAAAATTATAACTGATTTTTGTAGAGAACACTTAGGTACTAAACTAGTGAATTTGTCACTGCAAAGTGTAAATAATTCACTTAAAAAATAAATTTTCAATTATATTCGACATTTAGTAAAATATTGTAAATTACATCAATCAAAATCAGGCTTTTAGTAAATAATTTCTTTGTACAACAATGAAATAATGAAAAGGAATTTAACTAAAAATCAATCAATAATATAAACTAAACATATGGTTCTACAATATAAATAAAGAAAATTTATCATATTTCATTACCTACATAAAATCCTGCATAAAATTTTTAAAATTACAATTTATTCGTTGTAATCACCTCACTCCGTACATTATATTACGTACCTATATGAAAATGTAATTTCGATATGTTTTAAAATATCTTTTTAATTATTATCACCAGTTAAAAAATTAACAATTTAGATATTTAATATTAATTCATTAAATTATAGTTATCAAAGACCAATATTAGGGTAGAGTCGGGTAATTGTGCGCGGCGGCTAATCGTGCGCATGCCTTTATTTCCATAACCGGCTGATATAATTCGAAATTTGGTATTCAGGGGTTAACTCTTGACAAACCTATGTACTACGACATATGAATCAGGTGGATAGTTGTACTTTAGCTACCTATAATGGTTGCTTTTTTGTTAATGTATGTCGTGTTCTAGTAGGAGCTTCGAAGAAAATAAGCCGTAAGTATTTCCACTTTTACAATTTTTAATAATTGTGTGCGTAAATACATTGCATAATGAGTCCCCTTTACAGTGATATATGTAGTTTAAGCAAAAAAGCGCTTTTTATTGTTTTATACAATTTAAAAGCGAATCTGCCACTGTCGGTTAATCGGGCGCAGTGCCCATAGTGATGATCCTGTCCTCAGTACATCTGCTATTTTAGAAGAGCTGAGTCTTCTTCCAAGACCAAATACAGCTAAACGACAAAATGGCAAAAAAAAGATTTTTGTGACACCTAAAAACCTTTTTTATTATTTTCATTTTATAATAATTATAATTTTTTTTTTATATTTTATTATAGTTTAGTTTTTTAAATCATAGGTTATATAGGCTTTATTAAACAAATAAGTATACTTTTGGCTTTAATTACTTGTGTTATTTGTTTCCCTTTTCAATGTGCACGATTATCTTACCTATGCGCACCATTAGCCGCATACGTCGGGTAATTGTGCGCAACGCCATTTTTTCTAAATTAGTGTTTTAAAGTCACAATGTGCATTTTTATTTAAAAGTGACTAGAGAATATTACAGCCAAACTGTTAAAGAATCTTGATAGCAAACCTGTAAGTCCAATCTTTTGTCATTTCAGAAATATTACAATTTTGGCTTAGGTGCGCACCAATACCCGACTCTCCCCTACTATAAAAAAAAAATATTTATTTTGACAAAGTAATTATTAATTACATATGTAAATGGTACCTTGGGGTCCTACCGACTCCAAACTTGCTTATATTATATCGTATAAAACTTGAAGGACGTACCACAAAAATAGTACTCGTACCATATTGTGTAAAATGTCGAGTGGGTTATGAAGCTAAATTAAAAGGGTGTCTATTAACCAAAAAAATTAGAACATTTTGAAATTTCGTGGGGTTCCCAGGGACCCCAGTGTACCATGCAAAGGTTAAAAATAAAGGGGAAGCACTGATTTGACTCGTAGAGTTTTGTTTCATCAGTTTTATCGTCTGCAATGTACACGTTAGCGCAATTCTTGCTTAAAATGATTACTGCTTAAGTACTAGATAGTGCGAGTGTGGTGGTTACGAAAAATTGTATTAGTATAATAATATTATCTTTGCTTATAAGTGAATACTGAAAATATATTACTCAGATAATGGCGACTAATATTGCACCACAATCTGGCGAAGTTCATCAAAATTTAGAATTCATAAATATGAAGAAAGTTATCAATTTTACCTATACATGGAACGTAAATTATTTTGAACGTCGTTATTGTAGTTATCAATCACCTATATTTTCAAACGAAACAGACAATGAAATAAAATGGCGTTTTAAGATGGAAAAACTAATGCCTGGTCAATCGTCTGTTACAGGAGCAAAACCAGTATATTCCGTATATTCTGTGCAACTCGGCCTTATTTCAAGTAATGTAAACAAAATGCAATGTAATTGCAAGTTTCAATTATTAAGTGCAATACCTACCAATATCCGAACGCACGTTAAATCTATTCAATTTACGCCTGAAGAATATTCGCACTGTTTTACTGAAAATGAAGACGTTTTGTTACTTTCATCAAATCGCTATTTGCAAAATGGCCATTTAAAGATAAATTGTCGAATTAACGTTCTAGAAATATCTACCCTGCTAATTATGCCACAATGTTCTTTAATTGATAATTTTAAACTTATGTTTGAAAATCAAAATTTTAGTGACGTTACGCTTTGTGTGTCTGGTAAAGAATTTCGAGCTCATAAAGCAATTTTGGTAGCGCGAAGCCCAGTGTTCAATGCAATGTTTAAGAATGAAATGAAAGAAAAGAAGACCAATCAAGTTGATATAACCGATATCAATGGTGAAGCATTTGAAGAACTTTTACGTTTCATCTATACAGGAAAAGTGTCCAATTTGGAAAAATTTGCAAACGATTTATTACCAGCAGCTGAGAAATATGGATTTGAAAAACTGAAAGTGCTTTGTGGAAAAGAGATATGCTCAAACATTTCGATAGAAAATGCTTCTGAAGTTTTAGTATTGACCGATATGTATAATTTGGACCAATTGAAAGCTGTAGTGATAGGATACATTGGTACTAATGTTGCAGATGTATGCAAGACTACTGGATGGATATCAATGGCGCAATCACATCCAAATTTAATTACAGAAGTCCTCTGTGATGTATCAAAACAATTTCAAGATAAGATTGCTTATTACGAAAGTTAATTTTAAACAACATTAAATATAAAGCCTGTTATTCCAAGACCAGAAACAATTAACTTCATTTTTTATAATCTGCTATTTTTTAACAAACAAATTTTTTATAAATAAGTAGGTACGTTTTGTAAAAATCAGTACTGAAATATTAATGGCCTTATATACTTTTACTTAATATATAAAAATTGCTGTAACAAACTGTTACCTCTTTTTGACTATTTAGGTTTTTTTAATGATATTCCTAAATCTACAAAACACTAACCTAAGATAGCTTTTATCATAACTTTTTAGTAGCCTTATTTTGAATTTATAAGACCTAAACATCTCATCCCTGTATAAATAAATATATTTTATTTGAACTATTATAGCTCACTGAACAAGTATTTCAGTATTTAGAATATCCCCACTTACTAATTTTGCAACTAATACATTTTTTTAACATCTCAATTTTGAGAGTAAAGATCAAGTATGTAAGAATGACCTAAGGTCTTTCTAATATTTCAATTAAATAACTGGGAATTCTACGTTTATTCTTTATTACTATTCATTAACTTGTTCTCTTCTTCTTCTTATATAGCATGTTCAGTCGATTACCATCCATCCTTATAATACCAACTCAAGTTAAGTAACTTAAGTTGGTATTAAGTTCATTTAAATAGCATTCATGGCCTTTTCATTATCGCATACAGGTCCGACTTCAGAGTGTATGTTTCAGTAATCCTCGCTTTCTAACAAGTATATAAAAGCATAATATTCTTTATACTATGTCCTTACCATATATTACTTGTTTAAAATAAATTATCTATTGAACTGATGTTTGCTGAAGAACCAAGAGAGAAAAGGGCAAAGAATTTATAAATAAATATATTAAAGAATGAAATTTAGATAAAAACAAAAAATTACAATTTCTGTAATGAAGTTCAATCGAACAATTATAAACATTAATCATAACATAAATATTATTTACTACAAGTAAAATTATTCAGCACAAACCAATATGTTGTAGTTATTGCTATCCAAACACAACTAAAAATTAATTACATGAAATTATAACAGTTTAAAATGCTCTAAAATTAATTAATTTAGACCTACAAATTTAAACTTTCCGCCTAAGTCAAAATTTTGATTTAAAAATTCCATTAAAAAATTTGTGCACAATAAAAGATAGTAAATTACATTTCAAATAATACATCCGATACTGTTAACAAATATGCGCTTTTATTCCATAAAAGAAAATAGCCACTATATGCAATAAACTTTATTAGAATCCAGGTTACTTGAAGGATTACAAAAATGATAATGTCAATTAACCAGCAGTAATAATTCTTATTCACACTATGAGATTGTCCTATAATTGGAAACATTGAACTTTGAAACTTACGAAAAAATTTGCAACTGTTATTGGTTGACAGGATCTTTTCTGTACTATTAAAATATTTACACCCATCCAATTTTCGTTAACCCAGGATTATTGTTTATACTTTTTTTAAAAAACAGACAACTCATAATCTGGCATCTGATAAAAAATAAAGTCTTTAAAATATTGTTACACGTTCACAATTTTTCCTGTGCAGATGGACTACTTCCTAGTTTGCACTTTATCACAAGAAAATTGTTCAATATTAAGTGGTCAACTTGACACAAGCAGCGTTTAAAACAATTTTCAACCAAAACATTGAGCACTTATTTAAAATTATACCAAGAATAATTATTTAACTAAATATACTATTTACAAAAACATTTTAAGAAATACAGGTGGAACAACGGTTTCCTGAGGAAAAAATATAAAATTAATTAATTTAATTATCGGAGCTGTCGGACAATAAATAATCTTCCTTTTTTACAATTACACTTTGTAACCTCTTATTATGACTATCAGAATGTGTAAAGTATGAAGACGATGCCATCTCAGTCTCGTGTGGCGTAACAGTAACACGTGAAGGAACCTCTACTTTAGGTTGGACAAATCCGTCAACGTTTTCGTTTGCGTAATTTGAACTATGCATTACAGGAAACATTTCCCCTCTAATACTGTAATCACAATCGTAATAACGTGGACCAACACGAGGCGAATTATAAGGTGAGAAATTGGACAGCGCAGGTTCGTATTGTGAATTGTTATATAATTCCGTATTATTATTAACTGTTGAATATTCTGGAAATAAATAATCATCAAAACTTAAATTTCGTTCTAATTCAGAGAGTCGACCATTAGCATCGATTAATGTGCTAGTGGTACTACAACAATGTGGTGAAGTGTCAATACGATTATCTAAACTTGCAGAAGTATCCCACAACGAACAAGATGGTTTTACTTCATTACCGTCAATTTGTTGAGTTGAAGGACCAGCTTCCATGTTTGAACTTTGCAAATTTTTAGTAGTAACTGTGTGTGTCCTAGATGGGAGAGTTTGAGAACTTCTATTAGCTTCAGGACCTTTCCTTCTTCTTAATTTCCGTGGTGGTAATTCATCTTCACAATCAAAATTTGATTCAGAAGAAGTAGATGAGGAATCGTCATCAGATTGTTCCATATATCTTGTAAGTTTTTTGTTTATTTTACGGGGCTTTGAATTCCTAAAAATTGAAAATCAATAATTACAAAAAAAATTAAACTGTTTCAGTCATACATTGGCTTTTTCTCAGCAAGCGTCTATTAATTGCACAAGAACGACTTTTGTAATTTTTGACACCCCCCCCATGATTTTCTATGTTACTGAACATGATGAAATAGTCAATGATAAGAGTTTCAAGAAGAAAAGCAAAATCAAATGGTAATTAAATTAACACAGTGTAAAGCATTTTTATAAGTATTACACAACAATTAATTTGTTTTCTTTTTGGTACAAAAAAAATGAAAACTTAAGAAATACGTCAGACTCTTCCCCCCCCCCCAAGTAAGGATCTTTAAGATTTCCGATACCCCCCATCCCTCAAGTAATTAACAGACGCTCCCTCAAGTAGATGGATTGGAAATAAGTGGAAAGCAATCAAAGAGAGCCCTTTACAGTTTAGATTGTTATTCACTTGCTTCCATACCCTCTACCAAAAACATATAAAATGGGTTGGCTATCTGTGGTAAATCATCTACAAAAGTATATTTCCAATACTAAAAGAATACTTAAGAGCAATATCTAGTACTACATTGCATAATTTAGGTTTTATATCATTTATTTCCAGGACGTTACAAAAATTTCATTAATTGCTAGCATTACACAATCTTTCAACACTTTTTTTTATGTAAACACGCTAAAGGAAATTGATTTACTTATTTGAACATGGCATAATTCAAAAATTGAGATTGATAGAAATTCTAATTTTTTTTTTTTTATACATATTTTAACGTTCATTAATTAACTACTGGGTCATTAGCACTTCTAAATGTTAATTTTTAATTTGTTAAGTATTTTTGTTTGTTATATGTTCTTTGGATTGGGTATTTTGTTTTTTGGTTCAACGCGGCGTGAAAATGTCCACTGGAAGACCGAGCTAAGAAATTCTGAAGCGTCCGTGATTGGAATTCAGAATTCCCGCTCTGTAACGCAACCAGTGATCACATCACTCCACTGCCGTGGCTTGGAATTCTAATTTTGAATAACGTGATTAATAAATTAATCAATTTCCTTTAGCGTGCTTACATAAAAGAAGTGCTGAAAGATTGTGTAATGCTAGCAGTTATTTAAATTTTTGTAAAGTCCTGGAAATAAATGACATGAAACACAAATTATTCTATAAGCAGTGAATTATACACCAAATCAATCTCAATAGATCTAACCCTAACACACGCATGTCTTCTTATTTTCGCTTTGTCATTTTAAAAAAATTCCCCAAAATTGGCGAGTGATCAATTACAAGCTCCCATTGTAAGTAAAATTTAAAATTTGTGCTACACGTGACCTTTCCAAGTTTACTGACCAAAAGTGGCAATCCTTTAGTTCCTTAACATTAAAAAAAATAAATGATAATTAATAGGAAATATAATATTATTAATACTTATCAAAGGTTTTTTAAAAAACATGTTAATTAATTCATATAGATCACAGATAAGGAAATGTTATCTTTGTTACGTAAATGTAAATTTTTTAAAAATAAAACCGAATATAGGTGAGTGTCTCATTAATATCTTAAAATTTTTCCATAGAACTCAAAGATTTTTTACCCATTTCACCAAGGAATACTTTTTATTCAAAATTTCAAATCAATAACCAACATTAACTTGAAGTTATGCTTTACTGTACATTTTTAAAAACAAAAATATACTTGAGGTTTGTTTAACCATAAGAATCATACTCATGAAATAGCAATTTAACCAAAAAATGATAAGGTTTACAATTAAACCATTTTTTTTTTTTTTGATAAACCCACTAACAAATTACAAGTCCGCAGTTTTTACTTACAGATTAATTTGGTTTGGTATAAAGTGGTTAAGTCAAAAATTGGGTATAAAATTTTTTATTACTGAAATTGATCTATTTTCAATGCTTCTTTGACTGGTATGATATTATAGTCTATAGGTATTTATATATATCTAAAAATATAAAAGGGAAAGTTTGTTTGTTCGATCGCTGTACACTTCTAAGTGTACACTGTACACAAAAAAATCTTTAAAAACTTAAATAGGAGAGAGAGAGATCACACAAAAATTTGATGACGCCAAAGAGTGGTATAGTAGATTATCTACAACAGTGGATTATTTTACTAAATCATCTATAAAGGTTTCAAACCACAAATCAGACTATATGTAACAGCAGCTACAATTTTGAAAAACAGAATAGATCCATTGCGATACGCAAAGGAAGTCGAAGCCGAGATAAAATTGTTTGTCGCGATGACAAAAACCAACAATTGGCCACTAAGTTGCTATTTAAGAGGGTCGAAACTTGAATCTTTTAAGAGAAACAATGAAAATATATCGCGAAGATCCGATGCGCCAAGTCAAATTGAACCATGTGAAGGCATTCAGACGTAAAGATGCAAATAAGCATAAGGCAGAAGAGGAACTGACCGCAAAAGAGGCAAAAAAGAATAAGAAACTGCAGAAGTGACAGAACTCTTAGAAATCTTTAAAGAAGATATTGATAATGTTGAGACATTTTAATGAAACTTACTTTTTTATCAATAGAGTATACAAAATAAATTAAATAAGTTTGTATTGGAATACGTCCCCCATTTTCTCCTAGGCCATTTGACCAATTTGAACCAAATTTTGCACACTAGCTCACTAGGACTCGAGTTACGTTTTTGTGTCAAAATATTTTAAAAAATTTGAGAGGAGAGTGATAGAAAAAACTATTCTTAATAAAACAACAATTATTATGACACCTAAGAAGCAAGGCTTACAGCAGCCGCTAAGCGATTTCTGTTGCACCAAGAGATTGAAAGAGAAGATGAACGTAATCAAAGACTCTGAATACAAGCTACAAGACAGGCTACTCAAAGGGAACTTGAAACTGAAATTGAACGGGATAGAAAACTTCAGGCTCAAAGAACAAGACAACTGTAACTCAATCAGTAGCTTTACAAGGTTAAGGTTGGAATTTAAGTGCTTTCGCCTATAATTCAGAACGTTCTTATGCATTTGATAGTTTAATTACTATTGGGTCAATGCCTAAAACATGCAATGAGTGCAGTGCCAAAAAGTGGCATAAAAAATTACCAGGAATGTGTTGCAATAATGGGAAAGTTAAATTACTTGTGTTATTGGAACCTCCAGAACCGTTGAGGTTACTCACAAAAACGACACGAGAATCGGAAGATTTATATAGAACAGCATATAATTCTGCTTTTCAGATGACGTCGTTTAGACCAAATAGAGCACAGAATAGGTAATAATGCAATTTAAGCGCTTGCAATTTCCAGTGAATCTCAATTTTGTCATGTCGATCAATAAATTGCAGGGAAAAACTCTGCAAGTGGCTGGGTTGCAATTGCAAGAGGATTGCTTTGCTCATGGTCAAGTGTATGTAGAATGGTCAACTGTATGTAGGATGTTCAAGAGTAGAAGCACCTAACAAACTGTTTTTAAAATCACCATCAACTTCAGTAATAAAACTTTTTTCCTAATTTCTGACTTAACCTCTTTATACCAAACTGCAAATAATTTATGTTTGCTTCACTGCTTGAAAGTCAATGCATCTCTATAAAGCCTATAAAACATGATGCTAAATTTTGCATATAATTTACATGTAAATGGTAACTAACCAATAGAAGGACCGTATTAGTATCCATCAGACGTTCTTCATTGGTTAGTTACTATTTACATGTAAATTTTATGCTAAATTTAGCATTGTGTCATACAGGCTTAAGCGAAAGACTAAATTCGTTCTTTTCCCATGTACAGGGCTGGGAAGCAATTGAAAACTAATCAAGCAGAGCTTCTCTTATTAGTTTACTGTTTGGATTGGTTTTTACTTGCTACCAGGCAAAAAAATCGGAATGGCTATCGTAGTAAGTTATAAATTAAATTTGAATGGTTTCTCAAAGTTTTACAAAATTAGGCACTAGATACAGATAACAAAAGAAAGGGGTTGAAAATCACAATTAAATCAAAAATTAAAAAAAAATTTTTTTTAAATCTTACCTTGTTTTAGATTTCTTGTATTTATATTTGTACTTCCTTTTATATTTGTGTGGCTCGGATGGAATCGACGCATCTGAACTAACCGAAGAGCTGCTGCTAGTGGAGGTTGTGGTGATGGGAGATCTACTTCTTGACAAATTTGCTTGAATTTTGGAACAGCATTGTCTGTTTTGATAACGGCTTTCACGTGGTTGATGTTTACGTTTCAGTCTCACTTTCAAAGGTAAAATAGGCTTACGACTTTCTTCGCTGCTGCTGTGTCTATGAGAATCTACTCTAGAAGGAGATGGATCATTGGTATCAGAATCAATTAAGTTAACGATTTCCGGTTCAGGATTTTCACCTATTATAATATCAGAATCGTGGCTACTATCTGAATTTATTTCAATAACTTCTATCGTTGGACTTTGGAAAGGATTATTACTTCTGGTCACTGGTTCAGAAGTATTAACAATTGCCACGTCACTATCGTCTTCGTGATCTGATACAATAAATAATGTGGGCGAAAGTGGTCTTTCGGTGTATATAATGTGACGATCGTAGGTAATCATATCAAAAGGAGACTTCATAAAATTAGAAAATTCGTGAATAAAATGATCGGTTTTGGTATCTAAATGCGGTTGAAGTAATATTTTAAATGATCTACTTCGAATGTGCCATCGTGTTAAGTGATCCATGATGATATCCACTAAAGTCATCACTTGTTGAGTATTTTCACGCAACAATGCGTTAAGTTCTCTATTTAACCAAGGAGCAAGTCGATGTCTGGCGGTAGGATTTTCCCTAAATTATAATTTTTTGTTATTCTATTTAGCTACTTTAAATTCAAGAAATAAAATAAAGCTGTTTTGTTATTATGTATAATAAATTATCAACAACACTGGCCAGTGATACATATGTAGGGTAATTCGTGATTATATGTTTCTCAATGTGTAACAAAAATTTAAATCATCGCTAGTTTCTATTTCTAATTAGAATTAAAAAAAAAAATTATGTTGCAAGATTGATGAAAACTAGCAATTATTTTAATTTTTGTACAATTCTGGAAGTAAATAACATAAAATATGAGTTAATCAGAGTAGCACTAACCGATGCTTTAAATGATTATATTAATATATTATCTTAGATATTCAGTGCTAAGTTTGACTAAAAATAACATTTTGAGAAGCAAAAAATTGCATTTATGTGACATTTGCATGTCACTTATTTATAAATAATTCCTATAGGTTTAATCAAAAATTTGAAAAAGAGCTTTTAGATTTTTGCATAAATGTTAAAAATTTAACTTTTAGGGACTTAACGATTCATTTCCTGTTTTAAAATTTGTAAAAAAAAAGAGGCGCCTTAACTTAAGTAGATACCTATGTAGGTTGATATCCAAGGTATTCGAAGAAATATATGCGACTACACTGAACATATTATAAAACTTTTGCACATTTAAGAGGGGCATTTTTTTCAGGGTCCTTTTAAATTAATCAACAGATGGCGCCTACTTAAATATTTTTATAAAATAAGAGGAATTTGCTAAATTTAAAATATAGCAAATTCGTTGAGATAATACTATTCTATAAACATTATTCTTGATCTTAAGCTATTTTGAGTTCGTAATATTTATTTATAAAAACACAATTCGTAATTAAAGTTTAATTATCTTTTTTTGTAAGTGAGTGTGTTTTGACATACTCAATACGAACTCAAAATAGCTTAGGATCAAGAATATTGTTTATAGAATAGTATTATCTCAACGAATTTGCTATATTTTAAATATAGCAAATTCCTCTTATTTTATAAAAATATTTAAGTAGGCGCCATCTGTTGATTAAATTAAAAGGACCCTAAAAAAATGCCCCTCTTAATCAAATAAAATGTAGAGAAAAAAAACTGAAAAAACATTAAATTAAAAATTAAACAGTAAAATTATTAATACTGATCAAATGAAAATGTAGGAAGTTTACAATAAAACTTTTCAAGCTTCTTGAGGATAGAACCAACTTAAATTTTTAGAGAGTTAATTAAATTTTTCACAATAAAATCTGAAGTTTATCTTTTGTTAAGAACAAGAATTTGGTATCAAGTCATAACAAATTGTTGAAGATAACAATTTTTATCTTTGTCAAAACTATAGATATTCAATGAATCACTATCATATTCCAGGTAAATATCACATTGATGACAGTATGTTAAACTATTTAGTTTTTCAAGGATGATACACAAAATGTAAGACATGAGCTACAGTCTCTCTTTGCCAAGGCACTGTTGTCAAAAGATGAAAATTCACATCTCTTGTCATCAATGTATTAACACGGACAACAAAACAGCTATTAAAAAATGTTCAGATAGTTAACACAAGAAATGAAAAAGCAAGTAAGTGATCTGATGAATTTGTAAGACAAGTTACTTACCGAAAAAAGTTAGGGTTAATATCACGAGTGCGTCCATTAGTTTCTCCCAAATCTCGAACCCACAAACCCAAATCATAGATTGATCTTCTGAAGCTGGTTGCAGAACTGGCTCTACGAGGCTGTCGCAATCTGAATCTTCCGTTACTGAACATAAAATAAAAGTAAGTTAAATACAAATAAAAAATTAGATAAAATAAAGATAAAAACTTTATTTAAGGAAAGGATATTTACCTATGTCGTGGCAAATAGTTCCCCGCATGCATATTGTACATGGTATTGGTAAGCGGATGTGAAAGTAACATTTGCTGAATTGCAAATTCACCACGAGGATCGACAGTAAATGTTGTTCTAAATTGGAAGTGTCGTGAAGGTGCAGGTGGCAAATATAAATATTCTCCAGTTCCAATATTTGGCACTCCCAATGGTGGAGGAGGTTCGACGATATGTTCATCGTATTCATCATTCGACTTAATGTTATGTATAATTGATTTGAATGACTGTTTACACAGGGGGCACTCGGGTTTTACCTTAATAAAAGAAATAAAAAATTAAAGTTTAGATACGACAAAATTAAAAAATAATTTAGTACCTTCGACCATTCCAAAAGACATTTGAAACAAAACTGGTGCATGCAAGAATTGGAATAACACTTGTTAGTAAATGTTCCTAAGCAAATGGCACATTTCGGTGGAGGACTATTGGTAGCTGATCTCGGTGGTGGGCTATTCGCCGGCGAATGTATCTCCATTGTGAATGAAAAGCAAGATTTTGATGTACAAATTTAATTTGTGTAAACCAATAATCGACCTTGATAAAACGACTTATTACCACAATCAGTTAATCACAATATTTAATTGTCCAATATTTAACAGAATCTCAACCCGTACTCATCATATAAAATATATCATCAAAGTAATTTCCTTCACATATGACAATCACTAATAAATTTGACAAATAGTACGACCGAAACTAAAATGAGAAACATTTTTATGCAAATAAATCGTTGCCAATATCAAAAAAATAAACTCACCAATCGTTAAAATGATCATAAGCATTCTGCTATCTCGCCATTGTACAGGATGATGAATCATAATAAATTATTCACGTCATTTTTGTATTTAAAATTAAGAAAGTTAAATTACCAAAGTAATTAAAGAAATTAAAGTCTGATTTATAGTAGAACAAAACGATTTCTTGTCGATCATTCTGGTATTTAATTATATATCAATCGATTTTTCTTCTTCGCGGAATATTTAAATAATCCTTTTTTATTAATGATTAATTTAAAAATATTTTTTAAAAGAGGCATTTTTTTAGGGCCCTTTTAATTAAATCAACAGATGGCGCCTACTTAAATATTTTTATAAAATAAGAAGAATTTGCTATATTTAAAATATAGAAAATTCGTTGAGATAATACTATTCTATAAACAATATTCTTGATCTTAAGCTATTTTGAGTTCGTAATATTTATTTATAAAAACACAATTCATGATTAAAGTTTAATTATCTTTTTTTGTAAGTGAGTGTGTTTTGACATACTCAATACGAACTCAAAATAGCTTAAGATCAAGAATATTGTTTATAGAATAGTATTATCTCAACGAATTTGCTATATTTTAAATATAGCAAATTTCTCTTATTTTATAAAAATATTTAAGTAGGCGCCATCTGTTGATTAAATTAAAAGAGCTCTGAAAAAAATGCCCTTCTTAATGAATTTCTGTAAATATTTTCGTATTTAATACTGATATAAAGTTCCAAATTATTAACTCCTGTTGGTCGTCCGTCAAATTACAGGTTCGTTAAAAAATGAAAAAAATGCGATGTGACATAACATATCATAACTTTCCCATTTAAAAAACTAAATAATAACAATAACATTATTTGTTATTTACATGCAAGGGCAGATCTACGGGGGCGATGGGAGCGATCGCCTTTTTCTTGAAAAAATTAATCAATATAGGTACATATTTAAACACGTAAAAACTAAAATTACTCGAAAAAAGTATAAAAAGGGTTGTAATTTTTTGTATTTTTGTACAATTTGTAGTGGTGTAGTTAGAGTAGCACCAAATACTATAGATTAGTATTTGCTATTATTCTATGACGTGACCATTTATTTTTTGACTCAAAACGAGATTACCCCCCCCCCCCCAGTTCTCACTCATCAGTAAATTGACAAAAAAACACTTTTTTTAAGTTATTTATTTAAAAAAAGTTAAATTTTATTACAAATTAAAAAAATATATTCAAAATGTTTAGTTATTTATTTATATTTATCATAATATTGCATTGTTATTGTAGCAAGATAACACGCGGTTTCTAAAAACGGGACAATTTTGCGTCCCGGAGTTCATTGTTGGGACACCGGGACAGGTAATCAAAAAAAGGGACGGTCCCGTTCAAAACGGGACGTCTGGTCACGTTAGACATGAACCTTGGTCCAAAAGACTAATGTGAACAGGACTTTAAAGATTGCCGTCAAAAGTTGTTCACGTCACAATAACCTCAAATTCTTTTTTATGCATGGTTAGTGACAAGTGGACGTTGTGAAAGTTGAAAAACATATTTTTACTGAAAATAATTTATAAACCATGGCAGACGAATCTTCAACTGTAAATGGAAGTTTAGAGCCACCAAAAACCGCGAAACAACTAGAAAAAGAGGCAAAGAAGCAAGCCAAATTGGATAAATTCAAACAAAAAGCAGAAAAGAAAAGTACAGCACCAGTGAAGAAAGAACTTGCTGAAGTAAATATAGTATAAGTTAATTAGAATGTTTTTAAATTTTTTTTCATTCAGAAAAAAGAAAAGAAGAAGGAAGTTAAGGAAACTGCAACATATGACGATGTTACATCACCTGGCGAAAAGAAAAATATTGCCAATGCTTTGCCAGATGCTTACAGCCCTAAATACGTAGAAGCAGCATGGTATAAATGGTGGGAAAAGCAAGGGTTTTTTAAACCAGAGTATGGAGTAAGTTACTTACTTTTTTAGTGCTTTAAATTTTTACACAATAAATGTGCTTATTTCAGCGCAATTCAATCACTGCAACAGATCCCAAAGATACATATGTAATTATCATTCCTCCACCTAACGTCACTGGATCCCTTCATCTAGGGCACGCTTTAACCAATTCTATTCAGGATTGTTTGATAAGATGGTTAAATTATTAATAACTTTTAAGTTTTATTTTATTAAATTAAAAACTTTGCAGGAATCGAATGAAAGGTAAAATGACCTTGTGGAATCCTGGTTGTGACCATGCAGGCATTGCAACTCAAGTAGTAGTAGAAAAAAAATTATGGCAAACTGAGAAGAAAACTCGACACGATTTGGGTCGTGAAAAGTTTATTGAGAAAGTGTGGGAATGGAAATCTCAGTAAGTAACTAATAAGTAAAATATTTTTTGATAAATTTATGTTATTCACAGGAAAGGTGGTCGTATTTATGATCAGTTAAAAAGTCTGGGCTCTTCATTTGACTGGGATAGAGCAGCTTTTACGATGGATCCTAAGCTTTGCAAAGCAGTAACGGAGGCTTTTGTACGTTTACATGATGAAGGCACTATTTATCGTTCCAGCCGATTGGTCAACTGGTCATGCACTTTGAAATCTGCTATTTCAGATATTGAAGTTAGTATATATTAATTTATTAAAAATCTTGTTTCACATTTGATTTACAACAACTTTGACCAAAAATTATTCATACTTTTAAATAATTTATGTTTAACAAAGCTTTACCATGCTATATTTAAATGAAAAAAATATTAGATACCCTTAAAAAAGGACTCTGCATCCAGTTTTTAAATAGAACTTTGATATTCCAGAAACATTCCAAACTATATCTCTCTATATTATCAGCCTCATTGTCAGTGATATATTAATTAATTATTATTTAAGTATTTTTTATATGGGTGAAATATTTATTGTTTAAATACTTTTTTTTGGTTCTTATTTATCTGTATTTTTGCATTACACACATAAAATCATATAACAATTATTTTAATATTTATTTAGGTGGATAAAATTGAATTACCAGGTCGAAAATTTTTAAGCATACCGGGTTATACCGAAAAAGTTGAATTTGGTGTGTTGGTATTGTTCGCTTACAAGGTAATAGATTCCAATGAAGTTGTAGTAGTGGCCACGACTCGTATTGAAACAATGTTGGGTGATACAGCGATTGCTGTACATCCAGATGACGAACGCTACAAGCATTTACATAATAAATTTGTATCTCATCCCTTCTGCGATAGAAAACTTCCAATAGTGACTGACGAATTTGTGGAAAGAGAATTTGGAACAGGTGCAGTTAAAATTACTCCTGCTCATGATCCAAACGATTACGAAGTTGGTGTTAGACATAAATTAAATTTCATTACAATTTTTGACGATTCTGGTAATATTCAGGGAGATTATGGCAGATTTACTGTAAGTTGTAACTTTGGAGCAAGCAACGTTGCTTATGTAGCAATGTCTGTTTTTTGTAGGGTATGAAAAGGTTTGAAGCTAGAAAAGAAATTCTAAAAGAACTTAAGACGTTGAATTTATATATTGATACAAAAGACAATCCTATGGTTGTACCAGTTTGCAGCCGAAGTAAAGATGTAGTTGAACCCATGGTGAAACCACAGTGGTATATGAGCTGTAACGAAATGGCAAAAAATGCAGTAGAAGCTGTGCGTTCTGGAGAATTAAAGTTAATACCCGAAGTACACAATAAGATCTGGTACCACTGGCTGGAATCTATTAGGGATTGGTGCATTTCAAGACAGTTATGGTGGGGTCATAGAATTCCTGCATATTTTGTTACCGTTAACGATTCTAATGTTCCTGCAGGAAATGTAAGTATCTCTTTTACATATTGTTATTAATGTTATCTAATTTGTACATTTGTTGGAAATGTACAATTTATTTACACATAACTGTTAAATGTAATAATACAAGTAGGTAGGTGATGGAGAAATATTGATCATTTGGTTTCATAAATGCTTTATCCAACAATTTTGATTTTTCAAAACGGTAATTTTTAGGAATTAATTTATTGAATTGGAAAATTCAAAGCAAAATATTTTTGCTTTATTTATAAATTATATTAAATTTTTCTCTTTTTAAACCGACTTCAAAAAAAGGAGGAGTTTCTCAATTCGTCTGTATATATATATATTTTTTTATGGATGTTCGGGCATAAATTTTTACAGAGTGGTCCGATTTTGATAAATTTTTTTTTATTTGATAGAGTATACCTTTAAGGTGGTCCCATTTAAATTTCCCAAAAAAATTCCACCCATAAGGGTAGAAAATAGGGGAAAATTGCACCCGTAAGGGTATAAAATAGGAGATGATTGATTTTTCATTTATTAATTTTTCACTTGTGAACCTATTCTGTTGAAATTTGGCATGGATGAGAACTTTAAACCGAGAAAATTAATTAATTAAGGTAGTAATTAGTAGATTTTAACCACTAAAAATTAAAAAAAAAATTTTTTAAACAAAAAATTAAACCGACCTCAAAAAGGAAACTAAAAAGCATAAAATAAATATACAGTCGAGTCGCGAAATAGTGAATTAAATATGGCAAAGACCTTTCACTTTTACGGGGTTGTTCACTATTTCGGTACTCACAAAATTTACAATAAAGCCACATTTTGAAAATTAAAGCTTTATTTTGTAGAAAATTGAAACAAATATAATTATTAATTAGGAAAAATGATGTTATTTTTGATGGTATTTGTTTTTTATTTAATTTAATAGTTAATACTTTTTCTCTTAAATTGATACACCAACATATAAAAATTCCATTCTATGCTAACGTTACGCGTGAAATAAAGTGTAAATATAATACGTAATGTAAATTCTCAATGTTGGGGGAAGTCCCTATAAAAGATGTCATTCAAACTGCACGATTTATAGTACGCAGTTCGCTGTATCGGGGTTACCGCTGTTCGTTATATAGGAGTCCCATATACACTCAATGTTAAAATTTTTGTGTTCACTATTTCCGGTAGTTCACTATATACGGTATTCACTATTTCGCGATTTGACTGTATTACATTTTGAGTCTTATTAAGTAATGTAAGTAACTAATTTTGAGTCGGTGCCAAAACAAAAAATCAACGATCATTAAATTACTTTAAAAAAATTATCAAAACCAAAGTCACCCACTCTGCACCGACTCAAAATTAGTTACTTACATTACTTAATAAGACTCAAAATGTAATATTTATTTTATGCATTTTAGTTTCCTTTTTGAGGTCGGTTTAATTTTTGTTTAACAGTTTTTTATTATAAATTATTGTCATTTTCTTAAAAATGTTCTCTCAATGCCCAAATCGTTTTTGCAATTTTGTGACTTTGTTTTTGAAGATTTTTTAATGATTTCTTTCCATTTTTAAATAACTTTTATTGAAGCAAAAATAAAAATTTAATTCAAAGAAAATTTGAGCTTTGAGATAATATTTTAAATAACGTTCTGAATATATTTTAAAAATTTTAGCACGTTATTAAGTATAACCAATGATTGTATAACTTAGTAAAATTTTATTGTGAACATAGTATTTCAAGTAGAGAAGAATGCGGGATGATAAAAATCCCGTCCCGCGCGGGACAGGACGGGATGTCGATTCAGTCCCGCGCGGGACGGGATGCCAATTTAATCCCGCGTTTGATTTATAAATTTATTTTAAAAATAAATGCGGGACGGGATATTCCGCGGGATATTTTTTGTCCCGCAGCATATATAGAATATTTAGTCCAGAGCGGGACATTTTATAAACTCAGTCCCGCGCGGGACGGGATTTCGATTCAGTTCCGCGCGGGACAGGATTCCAATTCAATCCCGCGTGAAACGGGATGCCAATTCAGTCCCGCGTTTGATTTATAAATATATTTTAAAGATGAATACGGGACGGGATATCCCGCGGGATATTTTTGTCCCGCGGCATATTTAGAATATTTAGTCTAGCGCGGGACATTTTATAAACTCAGTCCCGCGCGGGACGGGATTTCAATGCAGTTCAGCGCGGGATGAATTTTTTTCCTCTTTTATTTCATAATTTAACTTATTTAATCCTTTCCCTACATTGAGTTGAGAAAATGTCCCGCGCGGGACTAAATATTCAAAATATCCCGCGGGACATATCCCGCAGAATATCCCACTCAGCCTTGTCCCGCATTCATCTTTAATTTATTTTATACAGTACACATTTAAATAATAATTTAAAAAAAAATGAAAATTTATTTATTTTGTATCACAACATTCGGTAAATATAATTAACTAGCTGAACCCGGCCACGCGTTGCTGTGGCTCAGTCTGATATTAATTATTATTAGGGAAATAAATAAACGTATTGTAGCAAACATAGATTTACCAAGAGATAAAAAACATTTAAGTTAATACTCTCTTTTGAGTTGCTGTGGTATGAAAGAAAATAATTTTACACCACTTGGTGCGGTTTGTGCGCCTCGGCTTCGCTACGCTCGCCTCGTCTTTCAAAACTTTGCTCTCGGGTGTAAAATCTCGTTTTACGTCCTTGTGACGAAAACTACGTATGTGTACATATACCGGGTGCTGAATGAGTTAGGCGAACATAGGATATTAACGTGTAAAAACTTATTTTTGCAAATTCCTGCTTCCCTAATTATTTTAGAGAAAAAATGAAAGACACAAATATAACGTAGAAATATAAACTACGAGTGATAAGAGCATTAGATTTTATCTAGGTTTTACCTAAAAGATTAAAAAATTCTTTTAAAATTGTTAAAATTTTGATTTATCACACTGGCCATGTAAGTTTCCAAGGTAATTATTTTTGATAAGTAATATAAATCAACAACGCGTTGTTTAAATGTTTTGCACTTGAGAGTAACAAATTGAGAACATGAGAAATAAGTAAATATTATTTTGAAATAAATTTGTCAATATGCTGTGGATATGAATTGCTTTGAACTGGTCAATGCTTAGGTTATTTGCTGAACTTTGTTATTTCTTTAGGATATAATATAATTAAGACACGGTAGGAGAGCAATGGTCAAGCGAATTGACTACGAACGCTCAATACCCGGTTTGAATCCGGGTAAGTAACAACTTATTCTGGCCGTCTCGTTAGTCCTCCAGGTTGGGGGTTCTACCATCGGGCTGGCTCCTCGTCGTAGGTAAAAAATGTAAAATGCTAACAAACCAAACGCCAATTCGCAAGATTGGTAGTTTGGTATCGGACAACGTCGTAAGACGTTTAAAATCGACTATATAGATAGATATAATATAATTAATATTTATAAATAATAATATAAAAAATATATATTTAACCTTTTAACTTTCGGTTAATCGTTCTATATATAATAATTAGAGTACGGATTTCTAGAAAATTTGCTATACAGAAATATTGATAGCAGAAGTGTAATTGATAGAAATGTCCATGAATCTGATAAAAATAGGTCACTTGGCGCTATTTTTTTTATGCTTATATGCTTATTTTGATATTTTTATGCTTAGATTTAGTTTTAAGCTTTTTTAGTGCTTATTTTAGCACATTTTGAACATTTGAATTTAATTTTTGAATTTAAAAAAAATTTCAGTAGATACATAAAAACCTACATTTATTTCAATTTCCAATGGTAAAGAGCTTGTGAAATATGGAAAAAAAGTTTTTGTAAAGGCCAGAGACGTGTCCATGGCGAGAAAGGGGGAGCTCCATCCCTTCCCCTATGTTTTAGAAATTTGGCTAAAAGTTGGCAAACACACTCAAAAGTTGGTCAATTTAGCATTTTCTTGTCTAAATTTACAAAAAGTTGGCAATTTTGAATTAATTCAATATTGGAAGCTCAAACGATGCTCAAAGGTTTGACGCAAATTTTATCCAAAAATTCGATTTGGGGGGGGGGCAGCGACATGTACCTTTTTATTACTACTTTTTTACTTTTTGTTGCTTTATTATTGTGTTACTTTTCAAATAAATTTTATTTCAAAAAGGTTTTTTTAATGCTTATTAATTATTACGTTAACGTTTAATGCATATAATGGCAATTGTTTGTGCTATTTTAAGCGCTATTTTCGCGATTTTTTAAGCTTAAAAGTCCGTACTCTAATAATAATTAATTTCTTAGGAATCTTCAAACGAATACTGGGTATCGGGACGAACTGAAGAAGAAGCTTTACAAAAAGCAATGGCCAGATTTAACGTACCAAAAAGTAAAATCACCCTTAAGCAAGATGAAGATGTGCTGGACACTTGGTTTTCTTCCGGATTATATCCATTCTCTATTTTTGGATGGCCCGATGCAACAGACGATCTGAAAGCATTTTATCCTGGAAGTTTACTAGAAACTGGGCACGATATTCTTTTCTTTTGGGTTGCCAGAATGGTGTTCTTTGGACAAAAGTTGCTTGGGCGTTTACCTTTCAAGTAAATTTCTGTAATTTATGTATGTACATGTTTTATAAAATTTCTTTTTAGAGAAGTATATTTACATCCCATAATCCGAGATGCACATGGTCGTAAAATGAGTAAATCTTTAGGCAATGTAGTAGATCCAATGGACGTAATTTGTGGAATTTCAATCGAAGGTTTACATGAGCAGTTGAAAGAAAGTAACCTTGATGAAAAGGAAATAGAAAAGGCTAAAGCTGGTCAAAAGAAGGATTACCCTGAAGGAATACCCGAGTGTGGTACTGATGCATTAAGATTTGCACTTTGTGCCATGTGTCAAGGTCGCGATATAAATTTGGATATTTCGAGAGTGAAAGGTTATAGATTTTTCTGCAATAAAATTTGGAATGCTTTCAAATTTGCGTTAACATATTTAAACGATGATTTTGAGCCTTACACGAAAAATGATATTAGTAACGGAGAAAGTCCCATGGATTTGTGGATGTTGAGTCGCCTTGCATCTACCGTTGCAGATGTAAATAAAGGCTTTGAAAATTACGAATTTTCACTTATTACGACTGCGATTCATCATGTTTGGTTGTACGACTTATGTGACGTTTATTTGGTAAATTATTTGCTTGTTTTTTGTTACAATTTTAAAATTGTTTTTTTCTTAGGAATACCTTAAGTCTGTTTTTGCTGCTGGTAATCCCGCCGAAGTTCGTGCTGCCCAAATAACTCTTTATAGAGCTTTGGAAATAGGATTGAGACTTCTTTCACCATTTATGCCTTTCATAACCGAAGAATTGTATCAGCGATTACCCAGATCCATTGCAGATAAAGATAAAATTCCTAGTATTTGTGTGGCACCTTATCCAGAACCAGATCATTGTAAGTGGAAAAATGAAACAGAAGTAGAAGTTGAATTTATTAAAAAAATTGGTGAAGCTATCAGATCTGCTAGAAGTGATTATAATTTACCAAACAAAACAAAAACTGAAGCTTATTTGAAGTGCAGCGACGACAACACTGAAGAAATTGTAAAGAAGTACATTCCAGCTTTAAAAACTTTGAGTTATTGTTCTATTGTAGAAGTTAATGTGCAAGCACCTCAAGGTTGTGCTATTATTACCGTATCTGATAAGTGTGAAGTTTATCTTTTGTTAAAGGGTGTGATAGATCCTAGTAAAGAGTTAGCAAAATTGCACAAACAGGTTGAAGCTTTTGAAAGTATCAAAAATAAACTCACTTCTGCAATGGAAAGTGAAGATTATTTAACAAAAGTTCCCCTGGAGGTACAGCAAACTAATAACGAAAAATTGTCTGAAACTGTTACCAAGTTGGAAAGAATACAACTAGCAATGGAAGCTCTTAAATTGATATAATAAGCCCAGATGTAGTATAAGAATGGTAATGTAACTTGGCATATTTCTGACAGTTTGAATTGGAGAAGATATATAAACCTCAGCACCTAAGATGCTTTTACATTTTCTCTTGGAATAATTTCAGATAAATATGCAGTTTATTGATTACACTATGAGATCAAACAATATTTAGTTTTTTAGTCCGCATGTTTACCAACAAAATGTTCACCGAAAAACTTTGAGAATTTGTGAAAAAATATATGAAATCAAAGAATATTTGCTATAGGAGTAAGAAACGACACTCTTCAGAGTTTTTCAGTGCGCATGTTGACCAACAATATGGCCCCCGTTTTTAGTGTTTTCATTGGTCAACTATTTTGGTATGCCATTGAAAATAAAGCAAATGGCTGCCATTTTGTTGGTGAACATGTTTACTGAAAATTGCTGTAGAGTGACTCTTGTTCTTATTAGTTGTATTCACACTTGCTTGTGTATTGGTGTTGTATTATACACTGTTGTATATATCCTAGCAACTCTAGTAATAACAACTTTACTTGTCGTTACTTGGATAAATACAACGGTGTAGAAATACAAGGGTATATACACGTCGGTGTGAATACCGCTAGTGTAAATATTCTTTGATGAGATGTTGTAAAAAATAATTTAATTAAATTACCTTGACATGTCAAATTTAAAATAAATGTTCTATATTAAAAAATGCCATTTCCAATATCTTACCAACTTTTAAGCCAAGTTAAATTATCATTTTGTAAATATATCAAATGAACTTAATAAATCAAGAAAGCTTTTGCACGTTTTAATTATTTATTGTAGGCAATATACGAATTAATAAAAATAACAAATTTTTTTTTTTTTGAATTATTTTGTTATTTTTAACAACTTTGTACAACTTTCACTAGTTATAATTAAATCATACCAAAATAATGCTTCTTAATTTTTTATCAAATAAATTCTTGAAAATTATTTTTTTTTTAATTTTTCATAACCTGCTTTGCACATTGAAATATAAATTTGAGAATTTGAATGAACATAAAATGAATTATTAGAAAATGGTAACTTACATTTGACCCCCCCCTTCTTTCACACGTAAAAAATCAATAGTATATTATATATTAAGGGGGTTGTCAGACATTCTGGAACAAGAGCCATAGTTGCATAAAATATTGAGAGCAACGCCTAAGCTCCTTGGTAAAAATAAAAGCTTTTTTACATTTTTTATTTACTCTTTACTAGTTGAAGATTTATAAATTTGTCATGTTGAAATTAATTTTTGATAATCAGGTTAAAATAAAAATACTTTTAAATTAGTAAAAGTATCACACGGCCAAGTTCAGCCAAAGATGGTAAGAGCTTTAGTTATATGATCTTTAGTTCAGCTAAAATAAAATTCTTAGAGCTGCAGTTTGGCCACTCAGTTTAAGGACGTTAACTTGAGCCAGAAGATATTATAGTTACCAAAAAATACTCAACGGGGTCTTATGGTAGTTTGTAGATATCATTAAAATGATAAAAGATCAATTGCTAGACGTTTAAAAGTCAACCTCGGAATCCTAAACAGAAAAGAGAGATGGATGCCGGAACAGACAAACAGGAAGTTTGATGATGATAGTTAGGACTTACTAAAATAAATAAAAAACTTTTAAACAAAAAATTAAACCGACATCAAAAAGGAAACTAAAAAGCATAAAATAAATATATTACATTTTGAGTCTTAATAAGTAATCTTAGTAACTAATTTTGAGTCGGTGCAGCGTGTGTGACTTTTGTTTTGATAATTTTTTTAAAGTAATTTAATGATCGTTGATTTTTTGTTTTGCACCGACTCAAAATTAGTTACTAACATTACTTATTAAGACTCAAAATGTAACATATTTATTTTATGCTTTTTAGTTTCCTTTTTGAGGTCGGTTTAATTTTTTGTTTAAAAGTTTTTTAATTTTTAATGGTTAAAATCTACTAATTACTACCTTAATTAATTAATTTGCTCAGTTTAAAGTTCTCATCCATGCCAAGTTTCAACAGAATAGGTTCACAAGTGAAAAATTAATAAATGAAAAATCAATCATCCCCTATTTTCTACCCTTACGGGTGCAATTTTCCCCTATTTTCTACCTTTACGGGTGGATTTTTTTTGGGAAATTTAAATGGGACCACCTTGGAGGTATACTCTATCAAATAAAAAAAAATCATCAAAATCGGATCACTCTGTAAAAAGTTATGCCCGAACATCCATAAAAAAAACATACAAACAGACGAATTGAGAAACTCCTCCTGTTTTTCAAGTCGGTTTAAAAAGTAGCACTAAAAATCATTATATTGCACCAAACTTTCAAAAAAAAAGATACATGGAAGTTGGTTTACTGCCCACTGTTCCCGCCTACCATTCTCCACTGGCGTTTTCAGGGGGGAGTAATTGGATAATTCCCCCCCCCCCCCGCCCGCCCGCCCTAAGACTTATTATTTAACCTTTTGCTAGCCATTTTTCAACAAATAAAGACCAATCTATGTTGAAATTTACATTGATATAGGTAAATTACCCCCCTTAAGGTAGTTGGCTGGAAACGCCCCTGCCATTCTCTAATTTTATGGTAGATCTTTATTTACATAAGTTTCAGCGTCTCTAGTTTAGGCAATAATCGATTGTAAAGTTTCGATATTTTATGTCTTGATTGACTGCTTTTGTTGCATTTTGTTGACAGTACGAGCGCTCGATGTAAATATTTACAATTTTTTACAAATAGAGTAAATATCTTGAAAGTTTGACACATGCCAATAGCAAGTGATGTACTGAAGATAATTTGCATATTTATTGCTTTGCACATTTGCTGTATGCTTCCATTTTGTTTATGATTAAATAATTTTCTCCTACTTTTTTCCTTCTAAAGCCTTTGATCAGATCTTCATAATCAATGTTACGTAACGCATCTGCTTCTATGCCATAATAGAGATAACACATAAAGCCACATAAGGCAAGGTACATCACTTAGAAAAGAAAATATTTCTTTATGTGTGTAAGTGGTAGATTTTAGTGAAAGATAAGACATTAGGGAACAAAATACGTGTTTATTACAACCAAATGAAACAGTTTTAAACAAATACATGAGTAGCAGGTATTATCCTGAAGCATATGAGGTATAACCGCAATTACCCACAATTTTTATTAGCAGAAATCGCACACACGCATTTATTGTTTTCCATTGGTATATTTACTGTGAGCCTATTCAAAACAACGTACACATATTTATCTTATCGTTAGCCAGATCTGGCTAACATTTAATATCAATGTATCAGAGATACATTTAATTTCAATACGGCAAAACTTTGGTAACTTCGAAATTAAAAGTTGTTGTTATTTATTTTTTAATTTATTATCTTTAGTATTTGTTTTATTCTAAAATACGATTGGTTTTCCAGATGACCTAAAAGAAGCAAAATTGAAGGAAAAATTAGCAGAAGAAACTTCTGATTTAGATAAAGATATTATAAAAAATTATCAATCGTCAAGGAAGAGGATTGTTAATCGTCCCCAACGATTTCTTGATTTGGAAAATAGTCAAACTGATGAGGATAACGATGGAGAAAAAAATAACTTGCAACGACCTCCAAAAATTTTTAAATCTATAAATTGTAAGTAGTATATGGTTATCAATAGAAATGTTTTTTGATTAATTTTTTCCAGCTAACAACTCTTCAGTGGCAAGTGAGCTACTTGATCATAGATCCACTTTGCAAAAAGATCTAGAGTTCCCGGCAGGTTGAGGTGGAATGTCAGATACTTTTGTATCTGACACTAACACACCTCGGAGCACTCCTTTCGCAATTTATGGCAGGCCTCTAGAAAAGACGACAAACTTGACAAATCAAGAAGGTACATTGTAAAGAAATATTTTCCTAGCCGTTGTAGCGACATGGTTTGGTATGATGCGAATTTGAATCATGTGACAACATCACGTAGTTATTAGGCTAGGAAATCTTCCTATAAGAGTTATAACAACACTTTTAACAATTTATAAATTAGTGTTTCAGTCTAAATTAACTTCATTATTATCCACAATTTTGGAACAAAATAATGAAATATTGAGAATTTTAAAAACCAACAACAATTCATGTGATGCACGCTGCTTGGAGAGTAATTCGAAATTAACAATACCCGTTAGGTTGCCGCTGGATAATTTTTCAGATTTTGAAAAATTGGAAGATTATTTGAAGGAACCAAGTAACGAAAAAGTGTTGGTTAGTATTCAGTACTGCTATAATATGGAGTTCACCTATTTTATATTATACCGGGTGCTGAATGAGTTAGGCGAACATAGGATATTAACATGTAAAAACTTATTTTTGCAAATTCCTGCTTCCCTAATTATTTTAGAGAAAAATTGAAAGACACAAATATAATGTAGAAATATAAACTACGAATGATAAGAGAATTAGAATTTATCTAGCTTTTACGTAAATGGTCAAAAAATTCTTTTGAAATTGTTAAAACTTTTATTTATCAAACTTGCCATGTAAGTTTCCCAGGTAATTATTTTTGATAAGTAATAAAAAACAATTGCACGTTGTTGACAGTTTTGCACTTTATTAAATTTTAATTTCATAAAATGGAATATTACCTTGGAAACTTATACATGGCCAGTTTGATAAATAAATATTTTAACAATTTCAAAAGAATTTTTTGATCATTTCCGTAAAAGCTAGATAAAATCTAATGTTCTTATCATTCGTAGTTTATATTTCTACATTATATTTGTATCTTTCAATTTTTCTCTAAAATAATTAGAGAAGCAGGAATTTGCAAAAATAAGTTTTTACACGTTAATATCCTATGTTCGCCTAACTCATTCAGCACCCGGTATATTTTTAGCGTTCCTATCTAGCTTCTCTCGACAGAAACACTTTGGTTTCTGCTACAAATTCATCCTTAAAATATTGTTTAAGCAATATTTTAGAGAAAGAATTTAGTTTTCTGGGAACGCGAGGAAACAAAAGACCATTCAATAACTTTTTATTGAAAAAAACTATTGTTGGTAAGTTAACAAATTGTTAATTGTAACTTTCCTTATAACAATATTTTACTTAAGGAGCTGTCAAAATCGCAATTCCGTCGGCGATTGAAAAAGACGTCGAAGAAGCCATTAAGAAGTGGCTGAAACGTTGCCCTCAAAATTACATGTTGGAGCTAGCTAAAATGCAAAATGGATCATCTCAGACTGAGACTACTATGACAACTGATGAATAATTTTATTTTTTATATTTGCTTTTGTAGTTTATTAGCTAATAAAATATTTATATGGAAAATAGTATTATTTGTTTCTTACATAAAACACGCATTATTGTTAAATTTGTTCTATCAAACTTTTCTGTTATTTTTTTAACCATTTATTTTATAATAATACTTCAATTTGTTTATTAACAAAATAAATTTAAAATACAATAATTATTGATCTTTTATTTTTTTATATCCATAAAGTTATTTCCCGTTAAGGTAAAATTATTATTTTACCGGTTGCAAAACTTCAAAAACAAAATTCCAATAGTTCCTGTTTTTTAATGATAAATTATTTGAAAATTTGAGAAATCTATAATAATTAGCTATTTAAATAGAAATGCAATGTCAATTCCTTTTGAAAAGTATCATTATCCACAAATGATTTAATTTAAAAAGTGTTTAAAATAAAATAACGTTTTAAAAACTGCTTCTTATCAAAATTTTGGATTCCAACTTTTTAATTGTACCCGTTTGAAACGGTTAGAGTTTCGAGATATATTAGTAAAATATTTAAATAAACTAAGCGCCATTTGGAAAATGGAACTAACAAAATTGTTACTTTTACTTCTGTATTTTAAATATATTATATTTTTTACTGCTAATTCCTTGCTTAAGAATGAATCTGCTTATTGAGGTTTTAATTTAAAAAAATTTAATTATTATTAGGTTTCAATAATTAGTCGAAACAGTATAAAAAATAAAGCAGTAGGTATGAATGAATATAAAACGCATATCAGCCGATTAATAACAATGCAGCTATTTTTGCATTTATTCTATAATGTGATGGAATTGCAAATCATATTTTTTCAAATATTTTTTTTATTTTAAATATTTCGAATGCCTACTGATATTTTAAACTACGAATTACTTTCTTAAATTCATAATATTTATTTATAAATTAATTATAATCTTATAATAATTATTGTGTTATCCAAAATTGAAGTTGACTATCAAACAACCAAAGTTACATGAATACCCTCGGTAGGTCCGCAGACATAGGAGTTACCTTCCAGCCTACAGAAGTATTCATCCCAGGTTCGAATCTCAGGAGAGTTAAAAAAATAAGTAAGTACATAATATTAATAGTTAAAATATAAATTTTCAGAAACTTGGCTTGTGGATGTGGACAAATGGGCAACAATCGAATCTAAATAATCCAAAAAAATTATAATTAGGGGAGAGTCGGGTAATTGTGCGCGGCGGCTAATCTTGCGCATGCCTTTATTTCCATAGCCGACTGATATAATTCGAAATTTGGTATTCAGGCGTTATCTCTTGACAAACCTATGTACTACGACATATGAATCAGGCGGATAGTTGTACTTTACCTACCTATAATGGTCGTTTTTTTGTTTATGTATGTCGTGTTCTAGTAGGAGCTTCGAAGAAAATAAGCCGTAAGTATTTTCACTTTTACATTTTTTAATAATTGTGTGCGTAAATACATTGCATAATGAGTCCCCTTTACACTGATATATGTAGTTTAGGCAAAAAAGCGCTTTTTATTCTTTTATACAATTTAAAAGCGAATCTGCCACTGTCGGTTAATCGGGCGCAGGGCGCATAGTGATGATCCTGTCCCCAGTACATCTGCTATTTTAGAAGAGCTGAGTCTTCTTCCAAGACCAAATACAGCTAAACGACAAAATCGCAAAAAAAAAGATTTTTGTGAACCCTAACAACTATTTTTATTATTTTCATTTTATAATATTTTTTATATTTTATATAGTTTAGTTTTTTAAATCATAGGTTATATAGGCTTTATTAAATAAATAAGTATATTTTTAGCTATAATTACTTGTGTTATTTGTTTCCCTTTTCAATGTGCACGATTATTTTACCTATGCGCACCATTAGCCGCATACGTCGGGTAATTGTGCGCAACGCCATTTTTTCTAAATTAGTATTTTAAAGTCACAATGTGCATTTTTATTTAAAAGTGACTAGAGAATATTACAGCCAAACTGTTAAAGAATCTTGATAGCAAACCTGTAAGTCCAATCTTTTGTCATTTCAGAAATATTACAATTTTGGCTTAGGTGCGCACCAATACCCGACTCTCCCCTACTCAAAACTTAAGCAATTATAGAAATTAATTTTTTTTAATAAAATTTTTATGTCGTGACGGAAAGACGTCTTTGCGACGTGAAATAAAGACGTCTTTATGACGTGACAGAAAGACGTCTTTAAACTGTGACTTATGTACGTAATATTCACGTCTTTATGACGTGAAGGAAAAACGTCTTTAGGACGTGACAGAAAGACGTCTTTAAACTGTGACTTATGTACGTAATATTCACGTCTTTATGACGTGAAGGAAAGACGACTTTATGACGTGAAGTAAAAACGTCTTTATGACGTAACAGAAAAACGTCTTTAAACTGTGACTTATGTACGTAATATTCACGTCTTTATGACGTGAAGGAAAAACGATTTTATGACGTGAGAGAAAGACGTCTTTGTCACGTGAACAAAAGACGTTTTCATGTCGTGAAGAAAAAACGTCTTTATGACGTGATGAACAGACGTTTTTAAACTGTGACTTATGCACGTTGTATTACACGTCTTTACGTTTTAAAATAAACCAAAATAAGACGTCCTTAAAACGTAATCATGTTTGTTGAGGAGTTCCTGGTTTTTCCCAAATTCGACTTTTTTTCCTCATCACAGTTATGGTAAATCACCTTTTTGCGTTCTTTCCGAGTTTTTCTTATTGTGCGATATTGATGTTTTTTTCACCAAAACGCTGATGGTGTCATTAAAGTGCCGACCATGCCCGATATTACCCACACAGTGGTGGTCGGAATTATTACCCCTAGAGCAATCATCTAAACCCAATATATACTTTAAAAATGCCTAAATTTACGATGTGCGTGAAGGTAGCCCCCCTTTTTTTGAAATTGTGATTTTTTTTGGTTGTTCTCAATTGTGCTTAAAAGAATTTTTCAATTTTGATCAAAAATAACCGCGTAAAGCGCGAAATAAGATTTCGACCTAGCCCCCCTTTTTTTGAAATTGCAACTTTTTTTGATTGTACTCGATTGTGCTCAATGTGCTTAAAAGAATTTTTTAATTTTGATCAAAAATAACTGCGTAAAGCGCGAAATAAGATTTCGACCTGGCCCCCCTTTTTTTGAAATTGCAACTTTTTTTGATTGTATCTCTGCGATAGGGATATCTCTCTCATTCAACGGCCAACATTCAAACTTGCGACCATATTTTTTATCATAGAATCTGTTATAATTAAAACTCAGAAAATTTTTATTTAGATATAATTTCAAATTTGAAATTAACACACATCTACTAAAAGCATTTAAATTGTGATCTTGTTAAAATTAGCTAAGTAATTGAAATGCAGTTCATAGTAACTTAATACTGAATAATTTAAATTTATCTATAACAAAACAGCCATACTCGTGCCACTGAGAGTTGAATTATAATATTGGCAAAATATACAAAAAATTACACCTTTTGTCTCTGAAGTAAACACGAGTGTACATAATTTTAAAATACAAATCAAAATTTAAAATGCAATTATTTTTTAAATCATTACAGATAAAATTACAAAAGATGTAATACATATAAATTAAATATTTACAAGTAACATAGGTAGCAAATAAACATATAAAATAGTAACATTTTTTAATATAAATACTTAGTAATTTTACAAGATCTAAAATATAAATAATAAATTGGTGTAATAATTTTTAAACTACCAAACTGACTTACAAAAATAATTTAGCTTTCTTACAGTGAAACATACACCAATTTCATATTTGTACGCATTATAGTAATCTACTATTTAAATATGGAGTTTTATAATATTTACAAAGTGTACAAAATTATGTTTAACATAAGTTAGCTACATGTAATACATATGAAGGTGACTGTACAAGATAAAATTATATTAAAAGTTATAAAATTGTAATTAAGACTAGCAGTAGATATTTAATTATGTGACTGACACTACAATTATTGCCCATTCAAACAATTCCATAACTAATGGAAGACAAAATTTGAAATGTTTTACGCGGTAAAAAGGGCAATTTTGTAGATTTTAACAAACACGACTGATTTCGATTCGACAGTACCAATAAAGAATAACAGAATTATAATTAAGTGATGTCCGGTAATCTCTAAATCTAAATTATTTATAACGAAACATTATTATAATAAATTGTTCTTTGCACTAACAAATTTGTAAATTGGATCAAATATTTACTGTTTACAACATTACAATATTTGATTCACAATGTAAGTTATATACATGGGCGCTCTTTAAAATGTTTAAAATTTTAGTGACCGTGGTTTTAGTCCACCTGCGACCTTAAGGTACCGACGTGCCTTTTCTGTTAACTCCAGCTGATCTTGAGTACCTCCACATGCAACCATCGTCCAATTTACATCCAGCTAAAAATAAAATTATCGTTGAAATTTTACGAAATTTAATGCTGGAATGTCTACTAAAAACTATGTAACTATTTGGATGGAAATTACTATTATAAAAACGACTCAAATTCCTAGTGAAGTTGAAAGTATGAAAAATGCACAAACAGGGTGTTTTGTAAGTGAAGGGCAATCAAGTCGAAAAGTTGCTCAATCTCCAATTCCTTATTCTTCTGCTATAATGAAAAAATGAAAAGTATTGCTGGTAGTACAGAAACTAGGATAAACCCCATTCCTATAAATGTCGAAAAAATGAATGTGATTCTTTCAACCTCGTTTTTAAAAATGTTTAAATTTTGGTCTATATTAGTAGGAGTCTGTAACGCCTTAATGTTTAACTGAATTTTCTCTGCTATAACATTTAACAGCTTAAAAATGAAGACTAGTTATTTGTTCTAAACATTTTTAATCTTATTTACCGCTTTTGAGTTAGTAGTGAATTGAGTTAGTACCAGAAAAACTGAAGTGAGTCATACTCCAACTCAAGAAGCAAAACACGGTGGTATTAAATCTGTCATCACACTTTACACGCAAACCGCTAAAATTTTACATATTTCGCGATATAATAAAAACCAGGCAGAAGAAGAAACTCGTGGCTGAAGAACTAGAGGCAATGGGCTGGCATGACATCAACGGACATCTTCAGGGCAGCAGTGGATCAAGTTATGTGGGCCAGATTAATAGCCAACGTCTAAAGAAGATATGGCACTAAGAAGAATAAAAACTGCAGAAGCTGTAATAAAAATTTTAACTTAATCTATTCAGAGAAAGATTGAGAAAAAAAAGAACAGTTATAAACCAAATTAGTGTGCAAATATTAACACAAAACATAATTTTGCTTCACAAAACAGACACCAGTGCTCAGGAACATTCAGAATTTTTATTATATACACCTTACACAAATATCCTGCTGCTACTTTTGATAGCTTTCTTAGTTCAATCAAATTAATTCAAAAGATATGTTATGAAATATTTTTCAACAGTATTGTTGTAGAAAAGTGTGTGAGTAATCAAATCAAAAGAGATAAGTGATTACAATAAAATGGTGTTGAGAACTTTCAATTTTTACTGAAAGCAGATGTAGGTAAAATTGTGGAAGTAACATTTCTCTATAATTCAAGGCTATGAGCTCCAAAGTGGGCTAACCCACACTCAAATCAAAAGTGGACTAAGTAGAGTAAAAATTTTCCTTTGTGACTGAACAGAGCTAATGCGCAGAAACGAATATTTGTCCAGTCCATATACTCGTCGGCATCGGCACGTTCTCCCTCCACATGTACAATCACAAAGGAAAAATTTCACTATAACTCTAGTACACTTTGCCTCATCAAACTTAAATATTTTTGCTGCCATCTATTGTAAAAAAAAAGTCGACTTTAACATTGAAAATTTAATGAAGTAAAGTGTAATAAAGGTATTTAGTCCACTTTTGAATTGAGTGTGGGTTAGCCCACTTTGGAGCTCATACCTTCATTTAACCTTGATTATAGTTGTAGGCGAGTTCTTTTTACACAAAACAATCTGAGTCCACCCACCACTTCTTGCCTTCATTATGCACTATGTCTATTATGATAAAAAATATACACTAAAGTGCAAATAAATCGACCCAATTCACACTTTTAGACTTTGAATGCATTGTTTTTTTTCAAATCAGACATGAGATTAATTACCTTTATAATGAGTCCAATTTTTTAAATTTGATTTCATATTCTTCAAGTGAAAAGTCTTCAAAAAGTCCCCATTTTATAATTAATCAAAACAAAATCAAATTTTATGTCATTTGGGATGTCTAAAGAACAAAACAGAGCGTATTACCGATATCACGCAAATATTATGAGTTGCTTTTGTTCTCAGAAATTTTGGGCTGATTTTAGTCTAAAACCGACAACACCCTAAATATTTTTTGTAAACCTGATGTCTAATATCTGAAAAAGTTGCATTCAAAGTCCAATTTGTAAAGTGGGTTTAATTCACAATATTTTATAAATTTGCAAAAAGTGGCAAGTGGTGGTTTTTAAATAAAAAATTACCGTTAATTTGACTGAACCAATAAAACACCAAATTAGAGGTTTGCACTTCAATAAATAAATTAATACCTAATTGGCATATTAAAGCACATAACCAGCAATCATGTCATAAAATAGATAAAATCAAGTTTTAAAACTTATTTTCAAAATTACAATTATTTACAAATAACATAAGGTTATTATTACTTCATCTCTGTTTCTTGCTAAATTCTATTTTAGTAGATTGACGTAAAAAAATTGTTTATTATTAAAAAGTTATCTCTTATCTACAGGTTGTAACTTTCCATTTAAATTTTGACCCATATTCCAAGAGACTAACCTACATCAAGTTTTATAATTTAAATCAAATATGTTATCAATGGAAGCTCTTGTTTCAAGACCATTTAAAAATTCGAAAGCTTGTCAACGCAATTTATAAATAAATAAAAGTGGACAATTTTTTCAATGGTAAATTGTTAGCATATTAAATATTGGAATGTTATAACTACTACTTAAAAAAAAAATAAAATTTAATAAACTTACTGTCATCTAGCTAAGATTGTTAAAACTAAATAATTATTTAAACAAAAATGAAGCAACGTAGAGCAGTTAATAAATTAAAATTCAAATATACCTACAGAACAATCGTGCAAAGGCTAGGCAGGGCTCACCTTAGGAGGCCGAGGTGGTTCAGGTTCGCCGAAGGTGATACGCTTGACAGCAGCACTGCGCTGGCCGTGATCTCGGGACGAGGCAGTGTCTGGATGCAGTCGCTGCCAGGAAAAGGATACAAAGCTACATTACCCAAACAAACTCCCGCACAACCCCCAAGCCTAGCTTCTAAGTTTACACTTGAATGAATTTAACATTTAGTGTAGATATCAATCAAAGAGCACCGCAATAAATTCAAACAAAAGCTAATCCTACTTTTAAATAGTAATTAAAAAAAAAACAATAAATAATTATTGAAGTGCAACAATAAAACTACAAATAACTTAAAAACAGTGCGTTATCTACATAATAAAAGAATTAAAATTAAATAAAAAAAACAACAGCAATTTTTGGTAACATATGACTCGATACGCTTCGCATTTAATACTGGTAGTCAACCATTTAACAACACAAATAACAATATAACATGCACCGATGTGAAAGAACCAATTAAGTGCTCTCTTTTTGAAAAAATTGTTTTGGAACCTCCCTAACTTAATAAAAGAGCTAAACCTAGTGTATATAATAATAGTAAGAAATAATGCAAACAACATAATACTTGCGATTACAGCATGATGATAAAGCATTCATTGGTGACTGATAAATATTTGGAAAAGGATACTTTGGTTATAAGAAACTGTAACTTACAGTAAGTTAGCAAGACTAGAAGAAAGCAATTTGTAGACAAATAATAAAATAAAAAAGTAATAAATAAACAAAAAATAGAAAGTGCGATTCATGCATAAAAGTTTTTCTTAAATTTTAAAAATTTAACAAAAAAAGATCAAACAAAAAAATGTTTGTGTTAATAAATTAATTGATTAGTAACATTTTCGTAAAATAAAAAAAACTTGTTCAATAAATAATTAAGATAATAAATACGTGCAAGCCCAAAAAAGTTCAAAACTAAAGTTTTAGAAGAAACTTTTGGAAAGTAATAAGAAGAAAAACAAAAAGATAGACCAATTTTTTTCATTACAAGGAAATTCTACCAGGTACGGATAGTTATGATTTATGATTAGGGATGTTTATGTCAGGGTGGTAAAATATGATCGGCGAAATGATACCAATCCAGTACCTTGGTGGATCCTGACTGAGTCATTTCCATCAAACCTGCAACACCCGCCATCGAATCTTTCATTATAGATGATGGAGTAGAAAATAAAAGATCTTCACCCATCAAAGATTTACTCTACAAGAAAAATTTAATTCAGCACAACCAAGATAAAAATATTACTAAAAACGTCATTACCGGTGTTTCGATTGCAAACGATAAATCTGACGAATTAATTTGTGACGATGTATTATTCCACGAGGGTGCTAAAGCTTTACGAACTCGTTTATTGGGCAAGATGTTTTCTTTTCCTCCTGCTATTAACGGACCATTCTTTCTTTTAATAGTTTGATAGCCACTGTCGTTCTGTAAGGAAAATATGGAATCATCTCACTATTTATTATTACAAGAGAAAGTAGAGGGATTTTAAGTCGCGATAAAAAATTGCTTTTTTTTGGTTTTAACATCAACAATAAATAACACAGGCTGATCAGACATTTTGACACTCTAATTTCTTTAGGTGCTCTCATAATCTGTTGATGCACAGTTTATCATCAACTGAGGTTTTTGAAGTAACCAAACTTGAAAGGCTCAAAAAACACAGTTTTGACGTTATATTATAATAACTTTAAAACTAAAGGTGATACATGTAATTTTGCTGAATAAATTAAATTGTTTCACAATTTTTGGTATATTTACAGTTTTAACAATAGTGGATATATGTACCTATTTACAAAGATTCATAATTTTTAAACAAAATTTTTATCTTTTATCCCCATCAGAAGTTACCCCTTTATTTTTTTACTACTTTTGGTGTCCTAATTTATAAATTTAATATTAATATTATATACATATTTACAAAGTTTCAGAATTTTAAAACAACGTTTATTTTTATTTTCACTACTTTTCTGGTTTAAATTAATTTAAATATTCCTAAGTTTCCGCCAATCTTTAGGTATCTCTGTAAACATTGTTGTTGACAAACAATTCATCAAAAACCGTATAAATTTATAATAAAATTCATACATTTGAACTCCTGTTACTAATAGATTCTCAATACTTCTAAGTATCAAGTATAACCTTAATAATTGTATTTATATTAATTTTGTTAATTAATTTGAACTCAAAAACTAAGAGGCAATCGACTAAATGCCAAGAAAGTGATATTTTTAACTCCTAGAATCACCAAAAAATTACTTTTTACTTTAATTACTCAAATTATGTTTCAATTAAACAAAGTATTTCAATTAATTACCTACTATACTTCAATTACTTATCTCTAGTTGGTGTCTGAAGTAAATTTATCTGACAAGTAAATAGGAAATTGGTACAATCATCGGTCGAAATTCATACTTACTTCTCAGATAAATTTACTTGGGATACTACCTAGAGATTTCTTGGTCATTTTTTCAATAAAAAAATGTCGCTTATGGTTGTTCGACCTTTGGCTTCACTGGGTGAAAGATCTAGCCATCACATGACTTTACCACACATTAATCTTATGGTATTATAACATCACATAATATTTAGTATGTCTTGCATAGTAATTCAACATGGTTTACAAAAAGTAGTTGATGGTTTTGGCTGCTCCTATGATTCCTTGTTCTTTAAATTATAAAAAGTAAAACAATTTTTCAAGAAAATAATGGGAACTTGTTAATCCACTCATGTGCGTCACTCCTTCATGCCGTGGACCGATTTCAACCAAAATCTAATCAGTTCTAAGTCAATATAAAAGTAAATACTAAATATGAAATTTGATTGAAAAATTCTTATTGGTTTAGGCGCTAGAGTGCACACAAAATTAAGTAACACACAAACATTTCTTGATGTTATTTCAATGAAAATATGACCTTCATAGTTGAATTTTATATTTTCATATAAATGGATATGGTACAATTACTTACTCAGAAACCTTTGTAGCATAAGAAGTTTATATTTTTACAAAATTGACTTTGAACATAGCAATACTCTGACGAATTGTTCAAATAACATTTAAAATTAATTTTCTAATTAAAAATCAGTAGATTGTTATTGATATCTACTTAATAAAATTCAGACACTGTCTGACTGACAGACAACACAGCATATACTGGTGGGTTTAGAAGCATTAAATTTTGCACATGAGTTCCTTATACGACGTTGGTGAGTATTAAAAACAATTTTTTTGAAAATCCTATTCGACAGGGATTTTTAGTCTACCATCTAATTAGTGACGTGCATGAATGGATTAATGAGATTTTTATGAATTGGTGAGACCGAACAACCACATCCGACACTCAGAGGAAAACCTCCTAGTAATATAATAATTAATAACTATTTTCCATTGTTTTACCTTTTCCTTTGTTTATTTCAATTATTTTAAAAGTACTCAATTACTCAAATTTTGTTAAAATACAATTACAAAATACTCAAGTACTTTTTTCTATTTTGCGTCTAAAACAAAGTCATTTCGATACGCGATTGCGTATCGAAATGGACCCTATTATGAAACGCAATTTTTTGTTTTATGAGGTTGATAACAGAAACGTCATTAAAGATTAAAACAAATACTGTCATTTTAAATCAAATTAAAAATCTCCAAATTTGTGTTAAACATTTTAATTAACTGTAAATTAGAGGCAATAATAAAGAAAATTCTTAATTGCAAGTATAATTTTGTTTATTTAAACTCTTGTGCGATGTCTTAACCTGTAAATTTTTGACACAAAGTTTCAAAGTTTTCAAATTTGTTTCAAATGTCAAATGTGTTACCAATCAACTTAAAAATAAAACAAAATTTCAAATTGACTATAATTATTACAAACACATTTTTTTTAATTTTAAACCATAAAAAATGCAAAATAGAAAAAATTGTATAAAAAACTCGTTTCATAATCATTTTTATTGCACTTATCTTTTAGAAAACTCCCCGCTTCGCGGCTCGTTTTCTAAACAGATATCGTGCGATAAAAACTTTGATTATGAAACTCGTTGTTTAATATACTATTAAATAAATTAGTTTCAAAAGTACTTCAAGTACATTTGAGTACTTGATAACACAATTTACAGAGAACACAAATCTTAAATTAATATCAAATTTTTATCTTTTCCTAGATTTATACTGTTTAATCCTGATCAGATTCCTTCAGTAATATTCATCTATCACCTTTTATTTCAAGTTATTCAAATCTAAAAAAACCATAATAAAGTACTATTTCAAAAATGTAAATTAATACCTCCTACATAATGAAAATTATTAACTTTTTTTAAATCAAAGGTTTGCGAATAATTTAATTTATTTAAGTAGCCCAAATAATATCAAAAATAACCTTTAGTTTAGTAAAAAATAAATAAAATAAACAGTAATTTGAGTATTTTTTAATGTGTATCCGGTTCGTGAAATTTTATCTGAAAGTATCCTTAATGATCATTAACTTGGCAGTGTGAAAAAAATGCAGAAAATTTACTGTAGCAGCACGCCAAAAATGTTTAAAATTATTTGAAGACAAAGTTACAATTTGTCAGCCTGCGTAATTTAAAATTTACTAGTTTTTTACATCCATTTAATCACTCAAGTCAGACGAAATTGTTTAGTAAAAAATGCTATGAATATTTATTATGAATATTAAATTTTTGGTCAAGCATGTTAGCCACTACGTTGCTAAGCAAATAATTCGAATAAGTGCAAGAGTACACTTGGTCCAAGCAAAAAAGCACAATCCTTCATTCGCGCAATCCTTTTAAACCATAGTAGAAGTTACTTGAACGCAAAACTTACCGAAATCATCATACTACTATCGGTCTCGTATTGCATACTTAGATCTTGTTCCTTTTTCACAATCTCCGTAATATCCTCCAGCCGAGTAGGAGTATCAGGTAGATTTTTCAAAGGACCTGACTTTTTCTCAAGATCAGCTAATGCTTTTTTAAATGGTGTAGGAGTACGAGTAACATCGTTTAGTAAGGAACTGCGGTCACCTTTACTTGGTGTTACCACATCAGAAGTAGAAGCTGTCGGTTCTGGATGGGGTAAACCGTGAGGTGTACTCAAAGGACTATAGTTCCTCTCCTTAGAAAAGAAACAAAAAGTCAAACAAACAAATTTAAATATTTTCATTTTTAAAAAGTTACTTACCCTCGAATATTCATCTTTCATCGGTGTTGACAATTGATGTAACTGTTTGACAGGCGTCGATGATAAAGTAACATCAAACGATAAATTAGGACTATTTAGAAACTGTGATGGACTGAATGGTAGCTGTTTAATTGGAGTACTGCCGTCTTTTCCTGGTGAATTCAGCAAGGTTCTATGCCTGTCCATAAGTATGTGAACCTGCTAATAGATTTCAACAGTTAGTTGTACTCGAAATAAGGACACAAGAAAGTTTACCTCTCCACGAGATGATAAGAATTCTGCGATTGCTGAATTTTCATCGTCTGTTCTTCGTCGAACTTTGGAATTACGTCTTAAAATAGGTGGAGTTATGGCTCTAGTAGGCATATTTGTGACAGGTACTAAAGAGTTATTTTCGGTTGGAAACTCGGAAGGCACCAATCCTACAATTACATATAAATGCGTCAAATATATTAAATAACAATGATGCCAATATAATACATACTCGTTTTAACGTAACGATTATTTAAATCTGATTTTTTAATTGGACTCAATCCACTTCCCAGTTCTAGACCTAAGTCATCGTTCAAATGTACAAGTTTAACGGGACTTGGCTGAGTGGTATAAATATTCGTATTTATATACTGGAATGAAGGTATTTGATTTGTATTTGTTTCTGAGTTTTGAGGAGGAGATGGCTGAACTCTTTCAAACGAATTAAATATCACTTGTGCCGATGTTGGAGTAGGAGTTAAGGGACTAGGACTAGGCGTCGTTCCATTTACTGAAAATCCACCTGCACTCGACTGACTACTTGTTTGATCATAAAAGTCAAAACCATAATCCTTAAAAAGAAATCCAGATTATTAAAAAAAAATACATTACAAGTAAAATGGGGCTTACATCTGAAAACGTTACTGGAATACTTTCTTGTTTGAGACAATGGTTGTCTGATGAGGTATCTGTATGGCATGAAGGTGGTTTTGGTATATTTTCGGAGTATCGATTTTGGCTTTTACGGTTCCTATTTCGGCGCGATTCGCCTTCAGGAATTCGACCATCGGAATCGTATTTTCGTCTCATTGTCGAATTCCAATGGTTTTTTATGGCGTTGTCGGTTCTATATGTGCATATTAAATAAATTAGTATTTTGTTTTTGACAATTTCTATAGTTGTAATGTTGTAATTCGGCTGACTTCATCAGTAATACAATGTTACCTTAAGAAACAGATTAAATGTACGACCGAAGCTTACAAAAAAACAAATATAACTAAATATTCGGTCGATTGTCTGTCGGCTAAATGATGTACAAATTTCCGGATACAAAAATAAAAACGTACAAACAAAAGGTAAAGAGGTAGATTTCGTTCCAAACTTCACTAAAGATCTTAAAATCAGCAGTATTGTACTTCTAATGATCTAACCTTGAATCGGTTTACCTCTTTCGTGTAGAATATTTAGAGAATATTACTATCACTGCTGCTTTAAGATAGAGGAAAACAAAACTTTTACTATTTTTTCTCATTTTACGTGAATTTTATACTACTTAAATCAGTTCTAATTTATAAAAAAAATATTGAAATTTATTAATGGTAATAAACTTTGAAATGAAAATATTTTAAATTTATACAGAAACTTTTAAATTGTGCAGAAAGTAAACAAAAAATTATCTCTTCCCGAAAATTCAAACAAATTTTTTTTTATAGTATCAACGAATGAGATAACTCGTGAAATTTAAATGAATAAAGTCGGCTTTATGATTCTAGTATCTTTCTGAATTATTAAATCAAAACCCAGTTATCCAAATGTTGACGATACCCTAGTAAATTATTCAAAGTCAGCCCTAAATGTCACCTAGAAAAGTGGGGCTTTTGTTTGGCAAAAATAACTCACGCAATGGCGCATTATCGTATTTATAAACATCAAGTCAATAGCCTTTATCACAATGCAAAAACTAAATGTACAACTTTATCTCAGTTTTAAGAAAATTTATCGTCGATTTTTTCCAATATTCAATGTTTTTTTTTTTATCTAAGAAGGAAGTAAAATTTTACTGAATTTTTACCTTCCAGGTAACAATTTTGCAATTTTCGCCCACTGGTTTCCCCATTCTCGATGTGCTTGGTAAATTATGTTATCTTCAGCTTCCGTCCACGCAGTTTTCTTTATATTTGGATTTAAGTGATTGTGCCATCTTTCGCGGCATTGCTTGCCGATTCGGCCTTTTAAGTGACGGGCGATTAGTGTCCATTTCTTTGGTCCATATTTCTTCACTAACTCGATTACCTTTTCATCTTCCTATAAAAAGTAAAGATATTTAAATACTAACTTATTGAAAACCTAGTGAATTTTTAAAAATATCAAATAAGCAATTTTTCCCAGGCCATCACACAAACAAACCGGAAGGATCAATTAAGAACGTTAATTCATAGGTCACTGGCGTCTACACTGAAGAAACATCTGTTAACTTCCACAAAATTTTACGGTGTCTTGAACCACATGACGGTATAGCACCATCAACCGTGAAACATTGACCAAATTTTACGTAAATCATACATTAACTGTTTTTGTTGTATTTGTATTTAAAGACACGAATTGAATAGTAATTTAGCGTGGGAAAAAAATAAATTTTAATTTAATTTTCCATACGTCGCATCGTTGCCATATATTTTACTCATAAGTTTAAAATAAACTTTCATTTCGCCTTACTTTTGAAGCATTCGCAGATGGATGATACTAAAAGTGAAAATGGAAAGAAAAATCACAAACCAAACTTTCAATTTTCCGAAATTAAAAGTTAAACTGGATATTTATTATTACTACAAATTAAAATGTGAGAACTCCTATTCGGCAATTCGTTTTAAAATCGATAGGTATATTTAATATTCTTATCTGAGCAAACCAGTTTAGCCAACCATCTGCAACATCTTCGTCCTTCTAAAAAGACCATTTGAACCAGTTGCAATTACATAATGCAGCAAATTATATACACGTGTATACTTGGTTTATTAAATGAAACTTGAAAACGTTTCAATAAACTACATAATTATATCCAGCAAAGAAGAAATCTGTGTATGGGTACTTGAACGCGGTAATTTGCATTTTGAATTATTGGTTACTTTAGAAAAAAAAAACACATTATGTAAAGGTGTACAAGGAGATACTACCCCACATTTTAAGTTAAAGTAAGAAAAAATTGGGCTAAAGGACGATTAATAAGCCCAGAAAATATTATAGCTATTGAAAAAAAATTCAACGGGATCTTTTTGATAATAGTATTAAAATGAAGCGTTTAAGCTATGGCCGAAAGTCCAATATCAATTAGTTTGGACAAAAATCGATTGTAAAGTTCTAATTTTCCGAAGATAGGTGTGGTCGACGTAAATACATACTACTTATAAAGGCTTGTTAAAGACTGCGCTTCTTGAATTCTGTTGTCAGTACGTGTGATCGACTTAAAAACGTACAGGGCTTGCAAAAGAGTAGAACTACCGCGGATGACCAAATATTATGAGAATAATGTTAAATATCCCTTAAATATCGCGATTTAGATATGTTGGGATATATTTTTAAAAAGTTAAACTGTCCTAGAGATCCGGATTTTCTAAGATTCGGGTTGAGGAGTTGTGTGGGCCACGGAGATATTTTCAATAAGTTGAACTGTCTCAAAGATCCCGGTTTTCTAGGTTAAAGCAATACAAACTACTCCTGCTAAGACTGTGGATGAGCAGAGCTAAACTTCTACCAAGAGCCAATACAATACTTTCACATATTTTTCTGTTTTTAGACTTTCTTAGCCCCAATGATCCATAAAAATTACATTTGCTATTTACCTCCTCAACTATCATATTTTCATTAGAAAATTTTTTAATTTACGAGTAAGTTTAGCAGCGTCCCTCCAAAATTGGTTACTTTCTAGGAAGCGGCTACCAACAACTATGATTAATTTTTATATAATCGAATTTAGACCTGCGGTTCAAGTCGTTGGTAAAGTTGTGGTAACGAAATATGACAATGAGAATTAATTTATCTATTTTGTTTTACAAATTATACCGCCTGTTTTCGTGTTCGTGCAAAAAATTAAAATTAAAAAAATCTGCATACATTAAACGATATTAATTTTTTGTCCAAGATCAAATTTCTTCTAGTTCTCGGCGTTTGTCCGGTCATCGTCAGGAGAATAACCAAATTATCTCTTATCCTTACCTAAATTGTTTAGAGATTTGGATCTTCGCTATGAACCCTGCATTAGTTGGTTAATGAACGACAAACTACCAGTCATTATCCTGCACCCAAGTTCAGATGATGTCATAATATGACGAAACGATAAGATAGTACAATTATTATGTATATGACACAGAGTTTTAATGAATATTTATTAAACAACCATTAAATATTATTGTATACTTCCCTCTGCTATATTTCAATTTAAAAGAAATTTGCAACACAATAATTAGTGCTAATAATAAATTATAAATAATTATATACCATATTATAATAATTTATTTATTCACCTGCTTACATTATTCAAAGAAATTGAACTTGACAGTGCATACGTAATAATACTAGAACATAAAAAAGTATTTCGTCAAAATTTTATGAAATTTTTCTAAAACACATATTTGAAAGAAATAAAAACAACGCTTCCGCTAATTAATTCCATTACACCTGTTCACATATGACTTTTATAATCACATACAATTATTAACCATCACCTGTATGTACATACACTCCATTCTCCAGCACTGGGCAGAAGACGGCCAGTTTTGAATTATGCAAAATTATTAATCAAGTATATTACCTACTATTTTATTACACCGCTAAATATTTTCACATACATTTCAAGGACAGTGAGTTGAAATTCTTGGCCAAATACAATGTCATCCGAAGATTTGAGAAGTTGAAATTTCATTAATAAATTTTACAAATAATAACGATAGTGGATTTTGACCACTCATAACGTGTTTTGTATGATGGCTATCGATGGACAAATACCATTCAATTCATTAATTAATTATATCAAACCCAATCAAAAACAGCCTATAAATATTACTAATATTATGTAGATAATAATTGCGCAATGCATAATTATTATTTATTATACGCTTCACGATGCAAAGAAATTCTGAATCTGCCAAAAGCGAATAAAAAATGAGCTTTAATAATTTTTAATTTGTTATTAAATAGCCTCCGAGAAATAAATCAGAAACATAATGAAAGAGTAAAATGAGTTTCTTCCTGCTTATAATTTTGCCCAAAAGCGTGAAATATTACAGTATTACATCCAAATCATATTATTAAATTGTGAAGAATCTGCGTATACAAATTCAACCATAGCGAAATTAATGAGTTTGGTATGGTTAAAAGGCACACGAAATTCGTTCACATTGAAGGTCCTAGTACCACTGCCATAACTGGCCATAGGTATAATAATTGTAATTGAAGAACAGCGGTCAGGGTCGCAGCAAACACGAAGTGCCGGTCAAATCTCATTTATAACCACCCTCGTTTACATTATGGATAGCTACCTAAATTAACTTCATATTTTACTTGATATTAAACACGAAACAGTCGTCCAATACGAGAAATGTGTTTCAAAGATTATAAAAGTAATTTTGAAAAACTTCACGGTATTTTAAATGAATTTTGTGGAACAAAATTGTAACTGCATCTTGCACACGAAGATGTGAGGAAAAAAATTGGAAAAAGAATTTGATACTTTGGTCGGATTACCTCCGTGCCTGATTTAAGTTTCCAAGCATGATTGTGCTGCTGTTACTATTATGTCATTAATAATGACGTAGTAAGTTTTTAAAAATAAAAAATGAACAAGCACCTGTTCAATTTTTTTTCCAATTTTTTTTTATTTTGTTTTAATTAGTAATTATATTTGAAAACCAAATTATGGATTCATTTTTTTTAATAATTGGTTAAAAACCAATCAAGATGTAAGTGCTGAAAATGCGGAAGACCTGTTCATCACCAGCAACTACATCATCAATGGTACAAATGGTTTAAGGGCAATGCACTATTGAGAAATGTATGTACAGGAGAGCTCTGTGGGAACCGGTTCGTTCAGAAAGGGTTTCTTTGATATTTGGAACTCGAGTTACCATCTTCTTTCCATGCATGGACGCTTTTACGAAGGGGAAGAACAAAGCCATGACAGAACTACGCAGTATAGTCATACAATGCCACTATAAATTATTGCATAAAATAAAAGGGTAGTAAAATAAATTATAGTTGCGTGAACAGTTTTTCATTTGGCAACACGAAACTCAATTCGAACATAATTGGAAAAACCTTCACATTGATCGCGATAAAAAAATTCTCACCTCCTTGGTCCAAGGACCTTTGACTAGTTCAGGATTAACAACTTTCGTCCATCTTTGTTGACATTGGACGTCAGATCGATCTGGAAAATGCTGGGCGATTGCATCCCACCTTTCGTTGTATTCTTCGACCAACTGCTTCAGTCGAGAATCCTAAAACAAAATAAATTTTTAGAAAAATGCAAGCTAAAATTAAATTATGATGTGTACATAGTGATGAATTTATTAACAAAACCTTAGCTATACATAGAAAACAGGTATTTCCAGGTAAATAGCGATGCTGTGTAAAAAGTCGTCCATTATGCTTCATGTAGTAGTTAAAAAAATTTGTATAGAAAAGATTTTCTTCTAATACAAAATTTGGTTAATTTGAATGTATGTAAATAATGCTATTTTAATATTTAACTGTAGAGATATGTACCTCATCTTTACTCCATCTCCCCTTATTGATTTGCTTTTTTGTTCGAATTCTTATATCATCTGTTGTTTCTGAATCATCGGAATCTTCTATTCCACTGGTCTCTGATTGCTGTTCTTGTTTAGTATTACTGAAATACAAAAGAAAAATTAATATTATATCTTGAATTTCACACAAAATTTTATGTCTATAGGGAAGTGTAGACCGACTATAGGTATGATGGTATATGAAAGCCATAAAAAGTGAGAAAATAAATATTTTATATTCCCACGTAAAATGCCTAATTCTGGGCGACTGATTTTACGCAATTTTGAAATCGAGGGTTATACACAATAAAACTTATAAAAGCAAGACACAATAGCTATTGGAAAGTATATTGACCAGGTGCGGAAGACGGAAGGAAGCAACATATATTCCTAACATTTTGGAAGAGTCCGACATGTGTGGACACTTTAAAAATAAACCTAAATGAATACCAAATTTACCTATTATAATTTAAGCTTAACAAATTTTAAAAGGTATTCTTAATAAAATATTACGTAACTCGTAAGAAAGGTTCCCTTAAGCCTTAACAATTGTCTGCTAATATTTAGATCAAAGAAGACTAGAACATGCATCAGGTAAATTTGTGAAAAGATATTTGCATTGTGAATCCTTTACGCTCGCCCTACATTAAATGAATAGAAAATAGGGCATTCCCATAGTGCTGCATAGAACTTACCTATGGGAAAAAAGTCAGAAGGGTGTTCGTCTTTAACGTGATAGGGTGAATTTCTAGTTTAAAGAAGTGCTTGTGACGGCTTTTACAAATTGCGGCTAACATCGAAAGGTCATCTTATGTAATTGCTTTAGTTGCGTTAAAAAGTTGACGCATTGTTCAATCCCTTCGTATCAGAATATTAATTTAAAATTAAAAGTAAAACTTGTAATACAGATGTCCATATCTAAAATGCCAATTACGTAAATCGATAGGAATATGAAGTACTCCTCACTCAAAAAAAATTAATGAATCGTGAATCAAATTTCTTAAATCATAATCCACTTTGCCGATAAAACTTATATTACACAATTTCAAGTCAAGTGGTAGAGTAGTATTTCAAGCGTAGGGAGTAATAATTTTAATATTTTGATGTATAATTTGGTACTCTAGACAAATTACTTCGAAATATATCGGCAAACGTCACCCACCCCTAAGTTCCTTCATGCGAACGGAAACAAAACTCCGTGACAGGAAGTAAATTTTTAACCATGTAGGCCAAGCATATCTCCTCGCAGGGGATGGCGCAACAATCTTCTATTATTTCCCCTACAAGATTATAACTCCTCAAGCAGCTTGATTTTTGATAAGGGCTTTTTATTTATTTTTAATAATATAGAAGGCCGGGCTTACATACACGTGTAGATATAACAACCGCGAAAGGACCCCCTTTTAATAGTTTTGGCAAGATGGTGATCAAGAATACTTTAATTGGATATCGAGAATAAACGAGAACAAAGCCAAACAAAAATAATAAGTTTCCATTGTTAAAAAGAATATTAATGATATTGGAAAAACAACCTGTAGATTTGTATTATTTACTATTTAGATGAAATTTATTCCTCGAAAACCTTTTGCAACAATGTAATTTTAGTATGTTAAGAACTTGAAGAAGATAAAACCAAAGCATCACAACTATTTATATAAAATGTTGTCTTTAAGTATAAAAAGATTGATATGCCGAGTGAAAAATATATAAAAAACAAAAGTAATTATTTTTGTATTCCAATTACAAAATTTTATACGTACAAAAGTTAAATTCCACATGGTAAATAGTACTACTATTAGCAATGTTAATTATAATAAATAAAAATTTGCATACAACGAAACACATTCTTACAGCTAGTTTATCATTATCCAAATTTGGAAAGTTCAAAAACCGAAAACACCTCCACAAATTCTTTAGCATTAGATGCCCAAGTATCAATTCGCGTGTTCTTGTAAACGCGAATTCAATTAATATAAAAAACTTGTCAAAAGTTGAAATAAAATTAATAATCCTTCCTTCTGCATCAATGTTTCCGCCTGATTAGCTATGAGATAAAAATGGTGTTGTTGATAAGCAAATATCACGTTTCTAAGAAAAAAGTACTGAATTTAAAATGAAGATGAAGTTTTACTTTCTTAATTTTCTTTCGTTCATAAATTCACTCGCATGTCATTCTTTCCTATAGGTAAAAGTAATTATACCTTCAAGTTAGGGGGTTAACTTGGCATAATCACCAACTGTTGCTAGGTTGGAAAATAAAAACTTCTAGAAGATATTTTTATTAAAAAGAGTCAAAGCACGAAAGTTTAAGTGAACAGTGGCACGTGGCACAGCATATGCCATAGGTACTTGCACCTGCCTATTCAAGGGTCGTGGGTGCAGAATTCATTCTTCCTTGGACGTTGAACTATCTATTCTACTTCTACAGTTAGCTTGGAGTGTTGAACTTATAAAAGTTAAGCCTAAGGGTTGCATTATGCACCTGATGCTCTCTATTTAAAAAGTTATGCTAAGAATTAATCACTGTAACATTGTTTGCATCTAATAACTTCAATTGTATTCACTTCACAAGAACTATTAAATTGACTTGTTTATCCTGCTATTCCAACAACTACACCATCTTCAATGCCGTATATTTCAGCTCCATAAACAAAGTCACTTTTTATAGATCGAGGTAAGTAAGTACTAAATAGTAAGGTATAAGAGGGGTAATAAGGCCCACTGCAATATTTATAACAAAAAATAAATTTCAAATGTATATCGGATACATTACAATTACACCAAGGTCCCGACCTGGTAAAATGAGTTTCTTCCGACCAGCGGGTGGCTAGTTATTCTAACCTTAGTTTATACATACTATGTATGTCCCGCTCTAAGAAGAGCAGTATTTTGGTAAGTTGTTAAATCCGTTTAATGTAAACATTTTTTGTTTTGCGTATATGGGGATGATATATATGGACCTTGTAAATAGTTTATCCATAAATTTTATCATCAATTTCTTATTGTTGCTTTTACAAGTTCAAAGTAAAAAAAATATGTACATCTTTACTGGTAATAAAGTCCGGGCTTTATTTTCTGTGAAGTGAAAAAAATAGTATAAGCCCTATTTTCCACACATCACAAATACCACAATTGGGATTTTAATAAAGATGTCCTACCAATTCAGGCATTTGCTCCCAGTTTGCCAAGTGAAATACCGAAAGATACCGTAGCCACCAAGGAAGTTTACAACATATCTTCTGACAACGATTTACCGTTTGCGCGAAAAGGTAGTGAAAGCTAAGAATTCATTCTCAATAGTATTGCCGTCACCAGATCTGGTTAAGAAAAAGAATGCAACACCAAGACGCAAAGGAATAAATTATAAAGCTATAGAAGTAAAACGGGAAATCTTTTTAAACGATAATACCGAGTCTTCAATGTGTTCCCAGAAATTGTCTAAAGAGATTACAGCATCCCCAAAAACCGTCTTCTGCAGCCGGCAAAAAATGGAAGTAAACAATAAATATATGGACTTTGTGGCCGATGTGGTCATTGTGGATTCTAGGTCCACGAAGAATGTGTAGAATTGTTAGCTGATGATGACTTCTTATGTCCAGATTGTATGCCGTAAATAGTGTATTGTTTGAATTTTTTTATTATTGCACAGTTTTGTTCATAGGAATAGCATGGGCTTTATTTTCTGAAGTAACAGATTTTAAGGCCCATTATGGTACTTTTAACTTTCTTAATTTTATACAAGTTACATTTTTGTTTTTTTAATATTAATTTTTTTATATACTTATATTTTTAATTTAATAATCTTGTATGTTTATTACCATTTTAAACTAACAAAAGTTGAAAAAGTAAACATAGTTTGTTTTGACAAAAAAAACCTTATACCTTAGTTTGTTATTGAAACTAATTAAAATTTTTTGTATTCTACATTACACAGGGACGAATTACCGATATGGCCAACCTGAGCCATTGCCCAATCAGGTGGCTGGTGGGGGCCGCAAAAAACAGCATTTCTAAATACTTTCTGCTCGTTTTCAATATTTTTTAGATTTATTTATGTATACATGGTTTTGCTCGGCGCGAACGAGCATGGCAACTTAAGCAATAATTGATTACAGTCGAGTCGCGAAATAATGAATACCGTATATAGTGAACTACCGGAAATAGTGAACATAAAAATTTTAACATTGAGTGTATATGGGACTCCTATATAACGAACAGCGGTAACCCCGATACAGCAAACTGCGTACTATAAATTGTGCAGTTTGAATGATATCATTTATAGGGACTTCCCCCAACATTATAAACATACTGTTATTGAGAAAATTGAAAGGATCTGGGACTTATCTACATTTTGCAAGTGGATAAATATGTTCCATTATGTTTCTAAATATAAATTATCCACTTGCAAAATGTAGATAAGTCCCAGATCCTTGCAATTTTTTCAATTTTCTCAACAACAGTAAAATCAAGTTAGGGAACGTACCCATACTACGTGACCCGTTTAGGGGGGGGAGGGGGGTCTTCAAAATACCACGCTTGGTCACCGGGGCGGGGGAGGGGGTTTAAGTTTTGGTCACGTAGTCATTATCTTTTAGGAAAATCTTGCGCTTTTTTGAGCTATATTCAAAAATAAATGAAAAGAAGACTTTTGTTTTTAAATAAAGACAAATATGAGCCAATTTAATTTTTTTTAACTTTGTGATTGCAAAAAATGGTTCAAAATCATATTTATGAACTACTACGTGACAAAATAGGGGGAGGGGGGGGGTCTTGGCATATACTACGGATGGTCACCAAGGGGGGGAGGGGGTAAAAAATTGTAAAAAATAGGTCACGTAGTATGGGTACGTTCCCTTACCTAGTTATAGTACTAAGGGGACGATATGTTGGTTTATCAATTTAAGGGAAAAAGTATTAACTATTAAATTAAATAAAAAAAATACAATCAAAAATAACATCATTTTTCCCAATTAATAATTATATTTGTATCAATTTTCTTTAAAATAAAGCTTTAATTTTCAAAACGTGGCTTTATTGTAAATTTTGTAAGTACCGAAATAGTGAACAACCCCGAGAAAGTGAAAGGTCTTTGCCATATTTAATTCACTATTTTGCGACTCGACTGTATTATCTAAAAGAACCACTCTGATTATGAAAATTACATAAAACGGTAGGTATTAAGTTGATATATAAATTTTAAACAAATAATTGATAAGTAGAAGATAATATGTAGTATGTATGTACTTCATTTTTGAAATGCATAATATAAATAGTAGCTACTTTAAAAAATGAATATAGAAGCAATAAAAAGGAACATTCCTTAAAATTGCTGTTAAGTTGAAATAAATAATATCGACAAAAAAACAATTTCAGCATGAAAATTAAATGTTCTATTCCAGTGGTGGCGAACCTATGGCACGCGTGCCAGAGGTAGCACGTACGAAAATTTTAATGGCACGCTAACGATTTACAAATGATATCATTTTATACGCGCTACAACTTAAGTAACGTGAAATAATATGCATAGTCGAATACATTCAGCTGTGTAAAAACGGCTAAGCAAAAGCAATAAGGAGCGAGAAAGTTCCCCTCGCCCACGATAAAAGTTCATGACAAATGATCACTTAAAAAAAGTTCACCTTTTTAACACTAAAAGGCGCTACCGTCAAGATTTCTCGCTAATTCTCCAATAAGAGAGCGAGAAAGTTTGACGTTAGCGGCTTGAACGTTAATAAAGTAAACTTCTTTTATTAAATTTTTTAATTAATGACGCTAATGTCAGCTTTCTTGCTTCCTTTGTTGGAAAGTAAGGCGATATCCAGTACTCTGATTTTAAAAATCTTTACTGGTCAGAATGATATAAAACGGTACAAAAAGCAATTAGAAAAATGGAATACCCCCAGCCGCAAGTAAAAATATGTTTTTTCAAGAATTATCATCAATTTCATCGTCTTCGACAATTTAGAAAATTTATCTCATTAATTCCATGGGGGGAATACCCCCCAGACCCCCCGGTTTTACACCAATTTATTCACATTTTAGAATAGATTTGTTTTGGTTTAACCATACTTTTAATATTGTAAAAATAAATAATATTTAAAATTTTTTTTTGAACGGCGAGGGGGAGTAATGTTATTCAAATTACACCCCTTACCATAAGCACTTGTTACGGCCCTGGCGAGAAGAGTAAATACAGTTTTTTTTTGAAAATCGTATTATGCATTTTTAAACGATCAAAGTAGATTTTTTAAATTCGTAGTTTTCATTTTTTTTTGAAAATTTTTCAAAAATACAATTCTGAAATAAAAATTTTTTTTAAATTCTTCCCCTATTAAAAAGTGTTCGGCACGGGAGCAACTCGATTAATACTGTTTGTAAATTTTTGGCACTCGTACATAAAAAGGTTCGCCACCGCTGTTCTATTCTATAGTTCCTATTGTTTCCTTCAGCGTGACGTAAAGTATATCTCTGCAAAAAAAAAGCGAGAACCGCGATTCGATTCCTGGTCGCGCTGAACACACCAGACCGATCACGGTGCCGATATACAAACGCGATCGCACCGCAACCGTGATCGCTCCGGTGTGTCACACGCTTAACCGTAACCCCAAGTCCAAAATAATGCAAAGAAGACTTAAACCCACCCCATTTTTTACTAGGTAATCTTGGCTTTGGTCACGTCGGTCAACATAAACGTTTGTACAGTGGATACGAGATAACTAGAGAGAGAAAACAATTGGGAAGGAATCCTAAAAAAATTAAAATTACATGATGCATAGTATAATTTTTCTTCGAAAACAGCGGTGCGGCCATTTATGTGCAGTGGACAGCACTGCCTTCGAAAAAAAAATTACACTATACTCTTCTATCGTTTCCGCAAGAAAGATTCTCAACTCCTCTGTCTTACTAAAGGTAGTTACAACTTACAACAAATGTTGCAATGTTAAGTGTTACAAAAGTTTCTTTTATAAAATTGTTTTCATTGATTCATTCCACTCAATGAAATATTATAGAAGTCTAGGGGAAGAACTGAAGGGGTTAAATATTTTTAAATTTTTAAATATTTGCATCCCCCCTCTTCTTGCACTTGCCCATTACAGGATGTATAATATAAATTTTCTATCGGATATTTAAACCGGGTGAAACTGAATAAACATTTGAATCGGAGGACGGCGGATATGAAATTCGAAGATTTCTGAATCAAACTAAAATCTGAAAAATAATATTCAATATGAAAGGAGATGAACGATACAGAAGAGACTCGAATTTCCTGGTTTGAATGGTTGGAATGGAAATTCCCAGTTTCCTTGTTTGGCTAATGGATACTGCTAATAAAAAATTGTGGAAATTGTACTTTTAATTTGAGTAGGTACTAAGTTATACAAAATTCAATATTGCCATAAAATATTAATAAAACAGCTTTATAGTCGATCTTCAGTAATTGGTTAATTTTTTGTGCGAGCGCAAAGTAATATCACCGCTCTTGTAAGTTTGCCGCGCTCTTTCGAACGGAAGTGAAAACGTAGTTCACCAGTGGCGTAACGTAAAATTTTTAGGTCCCCACAACATTTACTAATGAGTCACTTTCAAAAACGTTTTTAAGTAATTAAATAAAAATATTATCTGATTTTACGTATTTGGTAGTAACAAAACTTTGTATGTATTACGTACCAAGCCCGAAATCTTAGTACCAACATATAAACTTGTTTTGTCGAGCTTTGTACAATATTAAGTTGTACCAAGTTGACAGAAAAATTGAAACTAACAGCTGTGTACAAATGGGTTGTACAGATCGCGCTTTGTACAAATCTCGTAATACCAAGTCCGGTGAATCGCACTTCGTACAAAGTAGCCTGTACACTTCGCGCTCGGTGCAAAAATCACTGTACACAGCGCGAACTGCATAATTTCGGGCTTGGTACGTAACATATGCATAGAAAAAAATAATTTCAAAACAGCTAATTTTCAGAAAAGGTATGGAAATAAGCATTAAAAAGGAAAAACGTGTGAAGGGTACATTGTATAGAATAGACTCGAGGTTTAGTAAAATTGGCTTGTCGGAATTCTTATGTATATAAACGTAACAGGATGAACTTCAATTTATGTCCGATATAAATTAGTGTTTTTTTCATTTTATTTTTAAAAATTTATAATACAAAAGACAGGTCGAACGAGGGTTTACAGTAAGGTTGTTTGATATCCGATTTTAATTGTGTGTATATAGCACAGATGTATAGGTACATGCGGCTTGGCCCCACGCATAGGGTAATTTACCTATTGTAAAGAAGCTTGCCAAAGCAGCTGCAAAACACCCCCGTGTCACGCGCATAATGTCATCAACAAACGGGGTGGTTTTACTTTTATTGTAAAATGCTTAACAAAATAAGGTGGCGTCTGATGCGAATAATAACAATAAACAATAATGAAAGGGTTAATGATTTAAAATTTTAGATTATGTGGCACCTGGTTAAAACATTGCACTAGATGAAGAATTGAAATGGGACTTGATAATTATTTTATGTATTTATAAAATTTGTAATGGCTTGTGGAACGAATTTGTTACATTGGAGTTTTCAAGGTGTATTCATTAAATTTTTTAGAAAAATAAAATGATGGTTTGATAGTTGTTCGATAAAACTTTTCTTTGGTAATTAATATATTAAATATTTACTGCGTAATAAACAGTGGAGAACGGAAATAAAATAGTTTTAAATTTGAAGTGGTAATAAAATGATTATGATCAAGACATACAAAAATATGGTATAAAAGTGAAGTTGATCAGTGGCGTGTAGTTCCTTGGACGATTCTCTAATTAGAGCATAGAAATACAAAAGAAAACCGAAGACAGTAGGAAGCAAATTCTAAAAGAGGAAGGAAGCATACATAGTAACCACAAATTTTCAACGCGTTATTACTTGCTACATTTTGACCAAGTAATATTTGACAACTGATGGAGCAGACAATAGAAATAGACAAAAAAATTAATCACAAACTCGTAGTGATATCAAAAGTTATGGTATCGATCTAACCCAGGGTTACCATCTGCTAACAGAAGGGGCTATGGGACACCTGCCAAGCCCGCATGACCCCTCATACGTGAATGTATTTGTACTCTTCTGACGATTACCTGAATATACGTATGTGTTACCATTAAGTTATGTACTATTAAAAGTAATTAAAATTATGCATTATTATTAAAAATCAAAATATGAACATTATTATCAAATGTAAAAGAATCCATACTACATAGGTAGTACATACGTAATGTACATATAATTCTGTCATTATTCGGCATTGATAAACACTAACAAATTCGAACACGTGACCAATGTGAATTGACGGATTTTGAAAACGAGTTAGGTCTAATTTCATAATAATTATTATTAACTCTCAAGAAAAGACCATAAATGAAGCACTAGAACAGGTATTTGATTTGATATCAGGATATCACTAAAGGAATTTTGATTAACGATAGTGACATAAAAGCAATTAAACTTACAAGTTCACATTCCATATCTGTTGTTGTAATATTTTTATGCATTTTATGAGAATGAACTTGTATGTTGAACTTTTTGATTAAATATCCGGTTTGTTTTTATTTGACAATTACAATAAAAGTTAAATCAAATGTGTACATAGTTTCCATTTACTTAAATCAAATTTAAATAAACTATATAGGTACAGTTTGTTTTAACCACTTATACCCGATTTCATAAAGCTTTTAACGGGCCGCTAAAACTAATGGTAAATTTCTATTGGCTTGTTAGAGATGTATCCGACACGTCTACTCCACGTCAACAGATGGTCAACAATGGATGCATATAATACATTACATATCTTCTTCAGTCCTTTTACCCTACAAATAGGGTGTGGTGAGCCTTTAACTAAGGCTTTTCATGGCAGATTACTCTCGGTGGTTTGCCATTGCCTTCCGAGAGGAGAGGGTCATAATGACGTTGGATAAATTTTTGTAGCCGGGTTGGGGATCGAACCGAGGGCTTCCAGCCTAGAGTCCAGTCCTTAGCCCGTTCACTTAGCTCACCTCTCAAACCACGTTATTAGATAATTAGAATGTGGGAATCCCCCACCAATCTCAGTTTCCAAATTAAGCGATATTCAAATAAATAAATCAATTTCAGTTAACGAATTTACATAAAAAAGTAGTGAAAGATTGTGTAATCTAGCAATTATTTAAATTTTTGTAATGTCATGAAACACAAATTATTCAATGTAGCCATTATCTATTGCTCTTTAGTATGAATTTTTCAGTAAAGCTCCGACTTTTGATTGTATTTAATAACAAAATAAAATTTATAATAAAGAAAATTATAATTAGAATGAAAATAATAAATGGGTTGTAGGTAGCTACTGTGGTCCCGAAAATACAAATTTTACGATTGAAATCTCGATGAATTCTGAAAGAGTATGTTTTAAATAAGAGAATAAAGGGAGATGCAATGCCCTAAGTGCCCCTGTTTTTTCAAAAATCGAATTTAAAAACTTCGATTTTTGCAGTAAATTTTAAAGCAAAGTCGCTCGGGATTGGTTAATTCTGTCGGTACGTGCACCGAGATATAGTCTTAGCTTTGCGTAGAGTGGGAGCGACACTTGCATTGCGATGCAGTAACAGTGCACTCCGAACGAAAATCATGATTTTCAACCCTAAATGTGCCGGAAAAATGGCTTAAAGCGCCCGAGCGTAGCGAGGGGTGCTTTAAGTCGATTTTTCCTTGCACAACCACCTTTCCGAATAGTACATGTGCTGGAAAAATGGCTTAAAGCGCCCGAGCGTAGCGAGGGGTGCTTTAAGTCGATTTTTCTTCGCACAACTACCCTGCGTTACAAATCCACTCTCACGAGTTTCACCTCTCAAAGATTTTTATCAAAATCACCCTGGCAAGAGTCGGACCTGCAACCCAAAAGTAACTACCGTTCGTTAAATTTAAGTAACCCTTTTCTAAAGTAATTTTTAAATAATTTTAAATTTTTAAAGTAAATAAAAAAGGAGAACGCATTCCTACCATAGCGCAAGAGTTACTGACTAATTATAGAAGTGCAACACTCTTATGTATAGAAGCACACGCACCTCCCACGAACGAACTTGATTAACCAATCACGAGCGTTTAACCTTCGAAAATCAAGCTTTTTTAAATTCGATTTTTGAAAAAACTGGTGCATTTAAGGCATTGCGTCTCCCTTAATTCTCTTATTTAAAATATACTCTTTCAGAAAAGTTCGAGGTTTCAATCGTAAAATTTGTATTTTCGGGACCACAGTAGCTACCTTTCCGCAATAAATGAAAGTGTGACAAAAATATACTTGTTAGTGCTTCTGGCAACAAATTAAATTAATTTTTTGCAAAGAAACTAATTTATTTATATCACAATTTTTTGTGCAAATTTTTGTGTTTTGTTTGCCTAAAACATTGTGATAATATATTTATCAAGTTGCACTACATAGACCACACTGTTATAAATTATATAATTTATTTCATAATAAATTTTATTTTATTATCAACTACAATAACAATAATTCTTTCGTTTAATGAAGGATTTACTATGATATATGTTGCAGTTGGCTTTAAAGATAAGAAATTAAATTCATACTTGAAGTAAGAATCTTTGTTTCTTGTTTAATACACTGTAGGTACAATGAATGTGTAATAATAATAAAAGTGAAATTAATGTACCCTCCAACTCACGTCCCACCCACAATTTGTGTATGCATTAAGCGGTTAACAATAGGTCTCTTTGATATGTTACACCGAACTACCCCGAGTAAGTTAGTGTAAAAAAATTGCGAAAATGGATTGGTGTAAAAAGTGGGTTGGTGATTTTATATCAATTAATTTGTGGTTCGTGTAATTCGGGCTGCACTACTAGAACTGTGATACGAAACAAAGCTAATACCGTTGATTGAAAAATAACAAGATACGCAGCCTTATGAACAAAAACGTGCCATAGAAATGTGTCGACATGTAGATGGCGTTAGTTTTGCTTCTTCTAAAATACCCTACAGGGCGCCCACAAAACGGCTATATTTGACAAGTTGTTTTAATAATATTTCAAATAATGAATAATAAACTTTGCTTTTCTTCCAAGTTTGAAAATGCGATTAAAACGTCAAATAAATATAGGTTAGAATTTACAAACAACTTGTCAAATATACCCGTTTTGTGGGCACCCTGTAGGGTACTTCAGAAGAAGCAAAACTAACGCCATCTACATGTCGACACATTTCTATGGCACGTTTTTGTTTATAAGGCTGCGTATCTTGTTATTTTTCAATCAACGCTAATACTATGTAATTCTTATATTCCATTACAATAATATTGTTGTTAATTTTTCACATCACATATTTTTCTCCCTAATTTTAAATCCGACTAACAAAACTTTTCCAACAAAAAATAGTCAGCGCTTAAAATGTTAAGTCCTATTTTCACAATATTATAACATACGATACTATTTACATGATGAAAATAGCGAAGGAGTACTACTAATAAACATTGCGATAATGTTGGTGGCACTATAACCTAATATATTAACCGATTATTTATTCGTAATTGCAAGTTCTAAAGCCTATTGAAAAACGATCAAGAAGTACTACTAACTATATAAAATACAATGAAAGCAATCTTAGTGAAAATAATTAATAATTTCATACGTGCTTGCGCAATTTAGTACTGTTATTGGATTCTTATTATCTTATTAACCACTTAATGCTCATTGATGTGCCTGAGAAGTCCAGTTCCACACACCCAGTGTCCTTGTTTAATGTAGTACTGTAGATTTAATTGATGTGTATGTTACACACACAATTAATGTGAGCATGAAGTGGTTAAAACTTTGCAGATGTACTGCAAAAACCATTATTGAATTTCTCGGAATAAGGGAGCTATGTCATACAGTTATGATATGAGCAGTCATAGCTGACTGATCCTGTACTGCCTAAACCCAACAAACAACATAATAAAACTACTATGACTGTAATTCGTTAGTGCTTATTATGGCGCATGTACAACGTAAGAGTAGGATGTGGTTTTTCACATTTGAAAATTAAAAATTCAGAAAGGAAGTTAAATATTATACAACTGCAAGGACCCGAATAGTTAAGAATTATCGGGATTATGAACGGATTTAAACATTCAGACAAAAATATCAAAATGTTCAATATGCATAAAATTACTTCGACATACTTCCATGTACAGAAAAACTATTAAAAAAAAAGATTATGATCTTTGCCATGTGCAAAGGGAGAAAATGTTCCCCGACCACCCCAATCTGGTCCATTGCCCGATTAAAGAAATTCAGCATTGAAACGAGGGATTTAATCTATTCCTTATGAGATGCTGAATAAAACTCGTGGGAAAATAAATTCTTAGTTTAGTGGATGTTATGACAAATAATATGTAAGTAATTTTATACCAAAAATAAAACAAAAAAATACCAAGAAGCCAAAGCACATTTTACGCCTTCTTACGTGAATAGAATTCAAGTATTATTTATGCAATAACTCGCAGTAAATCAGCCTCTTGGAGTATTTGGGATCATTAAATTAAAACATACACATAAAAAAAACGCGTAGGCAAGACGTATACAATTTGCATAAACTCTAGATACAAAAAAATCATGAATGAATGGATGAATGGAGAGAAATAAAACTATGTAAAAAGGCAAGTTAAAAGAATGAATATTTCATGAAAAAAATGTTTATTATGTAACCAAAATGTGTGACCTAAAATGTAGACGATTTTAAAAAAATGTTAGTTTTAAGGGTGGACCTGAGGGGAAGGCCGTAATGACTAATGAATACTTCTAGGAACCACCCGGGACTTTGAAGCGGTCAAAAACATTTTTCTAAACATTCCTTTACTTGTAAAATATCTTGTAAAACAAGAACTTATAAAAATAGCCTCTTTATAAGTTTCACTGAAAAATTTAAAAAAAATTAAATTAATATGCATATATCAATATTCAACAATTAAATAATTTTCAGGCAGCCTTTGTATTATTGAAATATTTTAGGGTAGCTGCAACCTATTATTACAAAAGTGATACATACTAGGTAATGCAGGTAAACAGTAAATCTTTCAGTTCCATTTCTGAAAAGCTACCGCGAGATAGTTTTAACAAGAACTTGGATTTTGAAGTTCAAAAACTAAGGATTTGCAAGTAAATACGCAATAATATAGGTTACCAGAAATTATCCAAGTTACCGATTGTGTGACGGAAAACACCTTGAATAGTACTATAGTACAGTCGCAAGATGTTGAGAAATTCATAACTTCAATGAACACTTTTGATAGTAACTTTTCAAGGCTCGTGCCATAACGATACAGCTGTTTGAAACCGAAAGTCCCTCTCTATTGTATTCTCCAGACATCGCGATTTGTACAAAGAAGTAGGCAATGAACTTGATTCAAACTTCTTGGTTCTCTATCCCCCGATATAATACAAAAGGAGGGAAATCGACAAGACGTAGATTTTTGCACCCCTATGAACCACCTTTAGCTTACCGAAGAATAAATCAACTACTTTAAAGAAAACGTGTCGCAAGTAACAGCTGTCCTAATAATTAAAAATGCTAAACTTATCAATTTACGAAAAGAACATAATCAAATATGTACATAAACATTATGTAAGGAGATATCAACTATTGAGTTTCGCATAGAAATTACTGCAAAGGAAAATTTAAGAATTACTGAATAAAATGATTTCAAGAAATCAATACAGGAAATTACTTGTAGATAATCAGTTATTAGCCAACATCTCCTTGACACGTGTGGCCTCTCATCTTATGTATTTTCATGTCAATATATGTATGCAAATTACAAACGACGCGACGGTTAGTGATCTCATAGCTTATCCCCCTAAACTGGCCGGATCTCCTTTATTTCAAATTGACGAATCGGATTGAAGTAAATGTATTGACAAATGAAATCGTCCCAATTCTCAATTATTTTAAGGTTTTTTCATCGTGACCAAAGGAGTATGATGTTCTACACTCTACAGGTAATGAATGAGCACATTTAGGTACATAATGTTAAAATGAAAACAATCTTATATTTTAGGCAATATCAAGACAAGTGGCTAAAAATTCAAACATTGTTTATAATAGAGATTGCAGTATCAATTACTCAAATAACGAAACTGAAATCTACCTACTTAAAACTCTTGTTTACCATTATATGTACAAAAAAACTGCTTGAAAACTTCCGACAACTTATTGCAAGTAGATAAAATGATTAAATGCTTAGTTTGCTAAAAGTGCTGAAAACATGCCACGAGTACTCCGGGAGCTAATAAAAAAAGTTCTTTCATTGATAATATAAGTTTTATAAGTGCAAGGAGCTTCTGGGTTATTGATCATAATGGTGGTGTTTCCAAATTTTTTTGAGAAACGCTGCATTTTAAAAGAGTAGCAAGTTCCAAAAATTAGCTACCTATTTTATTACAGGCTCGAAAGATTCGATTCAGAGCTCACAGACTAAATTTATTTTAAAATAAAAATATAAAAAACCCAATACAAAAGAAATCTGTAAAAAGTAAAAAAGAAACTCTAAAAAGTAAAAAATAATGTGATATTATTGTGAATCACATCAACGGTGTGAGTTAGGATTTGCTACTAAATTTTGAACAAAATTAACGCAAGTATCATGTGGCCGTAAAAGCTTAGGTTGTTTGTTATTTGATTTCTCTTTTCAGAATAAAGTGGTCAATATGTAATCTATACGGATACGTTTGGAATATTGTTTAACTATGTTCAGTTTTTAAAATAAATTTGTGGTCAGTGAACGAGTGGTAGGTCGCGAGAATCTCGTTAATCCATTTATGAAAGTTTTAGTATACGTATATATCGTAGTTAGTCCACTCGCACTAAATAATATGTAACTTGCTCAATTTTTAATATTTTAGCTTGAAATTTTTTTCACACATTCTTGAATATGTACCTATATTTTGACAAAATGCAAAATAAAAAAAACTCGATTTTATATAAGTTTACAGTGGCAAAACCCCTTAACCCGACCCATCTATATTTCACAGTAAATGATGGTACAAGATTCTGATAAAGTTTAGTAGCATTTCCAAATGTATAATCAATGATTAAATTATAAAAATAAACCCAATTTTTCCAATTATCAATTGTCCATTAGGGGGTGGGGAGGCAAAAGGGTCAGATGAAAGGTAGACATTTATGTTTTTTTTTAGACATTTATGTATATTTTACCAGCGTAAGTTTTTAAAAATTTTCTAAAACTTTTACTTATAAATGATTAAAAAAATTTATAATAAATTTTTTCTTGATTTTGCTTCCCGTTGAAAATGATCTTATGGACGCCCATGATGTATACTGAATTAAAATATTAATCTTTACAAATACAAAAGCTTCAATTTTAATCCTCTGTAGGAATTAAAAGGAAGTTCATGACGCTAAATTTTTTCTGTCGCTTCCTCTTTTCCGCAATAAATGTCATTACGGCAGGCGACCCATAGCTAGACGTTGGTCCATGAAGAGGGTTATGTGGGAAAATAATAATATATATTTTTTAAATTAATAATAGGTACTTCTTTAGAATTACTTATGCTATGGGGGGGGGAGGAAGTTTTAACCCCCCAAAGTCACTCCCTTATATGCGGCTCTGCATTACGGGATGTCACCTCTCATGCTTCACCTTCAAAATATGTTCCACCCACACATTTCCGTACACCAAAATCTTCAGCTTTATTACAAGAGATTTAAGAATACCCACACGAGTATGACAGATGGAAATTAAACCAGTTCCGTGCTGCTGGCTGCGGTGGTTGTACTTATTGAAAACAATTCGTCAAAAATCAATTTTACATACTTAATTACAAATTTTTCCAATAGGCAAGCTAGGTAACGAAGAACGATATTGTATTTTTTATTTTAAATATCGATTAAGCCCTATAAGCTTAAAAATTGATTTCAAAGTTTGTTATGCTCCTGATCATGCAACCTAATTATAAGAAGAAATGTAAACTATTCACTTGCAAATTCGGCTTATTACATTTTCTTTTAGTCTCGGCACGCTTAACAATGGGAAAGAAGGATTATCATTTCAAAATGTTCAAGAATATCTTTTAATCCTATAATACCTAGAATCGAAATTTTTCAGTGGTTATATTTAACAATAACAAAATAACAAATATTTAATATTCGTAATACTCGTGGAACTAAACTAGGTCGGAAATTTTATGATAAATTTAACATAGGTACCTGTATGAATCTCAATAAATTTGAAGGTCAGAATTATATTTTCAAATAAAAACAATTGAAAATTCCATTGATAAATAAACAAAACAAACGATAAAAACATGACCGACCCCAATAAAAAAACAAAATTGTGATTAATGACTTTATAGCAACCAAGATTTGCCGCCAATCCAGCGATTGACGTGGGAGGAATTCAAGACGGCATGTTAATAGTAGATACTATTACGTAATTTTAATACCTGAAAAAGGATCCATTTTCAAAATATATTATCAACTCTCGACCACCGCTTATCTAAATTTCATCGATTTGACGTTAGTAGTAGCAACCACAGATATAATAAATCAAGTAAAAGACAATTTTTGTGAAAATTGTAGGTTTATAATTTAATGTGGGGGGTAACACATGCAAGTAGATTTGTTTTTAATCGAGATTCCGGTTGATCTAAATATAATAATTCGTCATCTTAACTGTCAAAAACTTGCAAGATTTCAAGTCAACTTTTTAATTGCAATTTCGCAAGCTCGTTATCGAATCGTAAATAAACCTAACCAATCGCAGTAATTGATTTGCGTTTTAAATTAATAGAACTTTTAACGAAACCGCGTTTGAATTGTGTCGAAGGGAGTCCAAGCAGCCATTTTGTAAACAAAAAATATGGGCCGTTTGGTATTTACAAGTTGACCACGCGAATTTGTAAAAAATATGTGAATAAATAACAAGTTTACAAATTATAGCCTACTAAGCATGCGGTAGTTCCATCAACTGACTACTTAAATGAGTTCGTCAAGGCCATGGAGCAATTTAAAACTTGAAAATCCGTTGCGAAAAACACTACTTACAGTTCAATAAATTCTATTCCTCGTGATTGATAGTAATTATGAGACATATCCAGACCGTGCCCTTACAGGCTTATACATTTGTACACAACACAAAACACACACGGAAAACGTTCAATACATTTACGTTTCTAAACACTTTACGATCGACCTTTACACGACCAACAACTACACCGTTCTGTTTGATTATGTCAGCTTCGTTCGTACACTATCGGATGCTTTCGGTAACTACCCTGCGCAAAGCAGGGTCGTATTTTATCCCAACCTAAATATTTTAATTTAATTTAAAATAATTCTTTTATTTCTATAAAATACAGTGATGGACTTGGATGATTTGTTAACTCTTCTCCTACAAGGCTTAAAGGAGGGTAGTAACCCGGTAATTACAAAAATCCAAAAAAAAAAAAATTTGAAAGATCACCTTTATATTATATTTTGAATGTATATTGTATTAGGTACCTTCAGCTTCAGATATTAATATTTCATCATAAAAAATGTATTTATACCCTCCCCCCTATGAATTTTGGCTGGATGTAGCCTTGCTCCTCTGTCAACTATCAGAAATTCTATTAACTTTCAAAATATATATCAAACGCGTAACTCTCGATATTATTACGCAAAGGCACACTAATAAACGTAAAGGCAATAGAATAATTTTAGTGGACTTATAGTCAGAACCGGCTTAGAAATTTGCAAAGCTGTCCGCGAATTTTAAGAGTGAGACGTCCTCTTCTAAGAAAAAAATTCTAGTTTAAAATGCGTTATAGAATATAATAGCAGATCTGCGTGAGTAGAGCTTTAAGGGCTAAAGTCCCCCCCCCCGTACAATAAAAATTCTTAAATATTAACATACGAGTAGGTATCTTCCTCCAGTCTATCCGTCTTAACAGACGCGTAGTGATTATTTTCATGTGCCCAATCGTATAATCGAGCCGTCGATTACTAGACAACATGATCATAATGCTCTTGGCAGATTACTCTCGGTAGTTTGCCATTGCTTTCCGAGGGAGAGGGTCATAATGAAGTTGGATAAATTTTGTAGCCGGGTTGGGGATCGAACACAGGGCTTCTAGCCTAGAGTCCGGTCCTTAGCCCGTTCACTTAGCTCACCTCAGAGTAGGTATACTAAAATATTAACTTGACTTGTAAGTAATTCAAGCCCCCTTGACTTGATCCTAAATCCTCTACTAATAGAATAAAATATATCAAATAAAAAGAAGACTATTACGCTCAGAAAATGCAGTTTGTAACTATAGGTACAATTTACAACGAAATTTGCACCGATTCGTTTAATTCGTACGTTCTTCCTCCACAACCCACTTAGCACAATATGACCACATCGCTGCCAGGATTTATTGTCTAAACCATAATACTTCTATATTCATACATTTTCACATTAATAAAAGACAACGACAATTTTCAAGTGTAAATTTAAAAAAAAATTGTAAAAAATTCACAAATCATTCGGTTCAGGTTCAGTGTAATATTGGAAACTTTAATTAAACATTAGTATCAAGTGTAACAGACATTATGCGCTGCTGATTGGATGTTTAATTTGTAACATATAAATAATTGGCGGATAACATAAATACATCTACTGTAAACATGAAATTTCTTGCAAAAAAATAATATAAAAGAAAAAGAAACCGATTTTTTACTTATAAATTACCTAGTACGTATCTGAAATAATAGTAATCTCGGGGTCGGGGTTTTACTTTTACCATACGGTAGACGTGATGAGCAATGCTTTCTCAACTTGTCTCCTGTGAGGTCTCCTACGTTGATACCTCCTGCATGAATGTTTTTGGCGGGAAAGCATCGTTGTAGTACTACTTACCTTTATAATATATATTTTCTTTGCCTTTACCTATCAGCACAGAAGTCTCATGATTTCTTTCTAGTGTTAGTGTCTATGTGCTTTTTGCTGCTGATGTAAACAAGATGTATAAGAATAATTGGTTTACGCACCATAAGCATTTAGTTTTTTTATAGATAATTAAAAATAATAATGAATAGTAATTCATTTCAATAATTAATAATATTCTCGTGGAAAAAAATTAAACGTTATTTTTATAATTTTTCTAAAAAGATGTAAAAAATCCAGAAAACTCAAGCCTTAGTTATATGCTTTATAAGTTTAGTCATTTATTTTAATCGTTATGTATCTAAAATCATTGTTTTATCATTTATCATGATTAAAAATCAAAATTATCTTCTTAAATGAGAAGTGCAGATCTAAAGTGGATCAAGTCACAAAATAAAAAAAATTGAGCTAAGGATTACATACACATATGACACATGTAATGTAAAAATGGACTTAGCTCAATTGTTTTTATTATGTGACTTGATCTACTTTAGATCTGAACGCCTCAAATGTAAAATGCTAAATCTTGCCTTTGAACTTATTTAAAATTCAATCTTATTAGCAGCATGTAAATATATTGAAATTGTTGAAAATACTTTTTTCAGTTTTTTTAATTTTCTATTACAAGCGTTGATTTAACTTCCCTCTATACTTTTTTCCAGTAATTTTAGTTTTTACGTTATATTTTTTATAATGCATAATTTTTCCGGGGAGGGGGCACCTCCCGGATCCGTCTTTGATAGAGAGGTATAAAACGAAAGGTCCAAAAATTTTTATAGCCGTTTGTAATAATTTTATTTTTACTTAAAAATTGACCTGTAAAATGATATTATAGAATGTAAAAATTACGGATTAAAATTTAAGTTTAAAGTTTTTAAATTTAAATTTTTAATTATAATTAATTTTTAATTGAAAAGTTTAAAAAAATTGTCAAATTTGGACTATATATAGGGAATTCCACACCAAATCGACCACTTTTGAATCCGACCCCTTTTGATTTTCCTGAAATTTTTACATATTATACTATCTCATCAACAACAGTTCTGTGAATTTTTTCAAAATTTTTTACTCAACCCAAAAAAAGTTACGAATTTTTAGAAAAACTGCTGTTTTCCTTTCAAACCATCGTAACTATTTCAAAAATTGACTAATCGGAACGTTTTTTTTTTTGGTTTTGTTTGTCTTTAACCGTACTTTTCAGGAAAAAATACAAAAAAAATATTCAAACTTAGATTCTACAAAATTTTTCATTTTTTCGGAGAAAATTATTGATTTTTCAAATTTGTCCACTTTTGATTTTAAATTTTTTTATTTCAAAAGAAACTCTTATTTATTTTTCATATAACAACGCAAACCCCATAATGGGCCCACATTTCTTTCTATTTTTTTTGTTTAATTAAAAAATATTTTGTTTTATTTTTACGCAAATAATATTTTTTAATTAAACAAAAGAAATAGAAAGAAATGTTGGCCCATTATGGGGTTTGCGTTGTTATACGCGGAATAAATCAGATTTTTTTTTGACGTGACAACGTCTTATAAATTGGTTTGCCGGGTGACACTTCAAGAAACTGCGTTACGCTCCGCTCACGTTATGCGCTCACAATGAGAGCGAGTGAGAGGCACGCGTCCCTTCCACTCGAGCACAGTTAGCCCGCCTAAGAGCGAGAGAGACAGAGCGAGAGAGAGAGAGTGAGAGAGATAGGCATACACACCGGTTCATGTCTTGCGCTTCTATTTCGCTTAGGCGCCTGCATACAAGTTTACACGTTGCCAGTTAATTGTAAAACAATTGTGTAGTGATAATGTGAAGGTAGTTTCGTCCATCGCAACAATTCAAACAGCAAAGGTAAATAATTTCAGACTGATAATATAACATGATGAAATAAATGACTAAGACATAAGTGAATAGGTTATGTTGTAGTAATCACAATGTTGTGGTAGTTTTCAATCAAAAAAGTAGTATAAATCGTTTCTCAACCAATAATAATTTGTTTAACTTGAAAAAATGAGCGCGACTTGCTATGTAAAAAATTGAAATAACAATGTTTAACCTCCAACCTGTCAAATCGAAACTTTCAAACATTCAAACCGAGACGACCAATCACTGCGCAAGGTAGTAAGCGCGCGATTTACAAATTCAAAGATCAAATGTGAATTTGTTTTCTCCTTTTAGAAAATACACTTTGAATTAAAATCGATTGATATTAACAATTAATGTGATTTAAATAAATGTTCTAACTTTTAAATTTAGTTTTTATATTTATAACAATGTAAAACAAGTTAAATTTATTAATAACTTATAACAACTGATTGATTTTTTTTTATTTATTGTTATAGAGAGTTATTGTTATATGGAGTGAAGAAAGAAAAACAACCAAATTAACTATAATCTTTAATATGTTTTTGATAAAATTAATACATATAGTCAGTTAACTTTGCCTGACGTTTTTTGCTTTGCCAGATCCTAATATGCCGATTCTTCTATGCGGTGACTTCAACCAAAACGTGAAGTCTGATGACAAGTTTCTCAAATTCATTAAAGATACGTTTAATCTTGATTGCGTATCACATATGTCTAAGTCTACTACGTTAAAAGGAACAACCATTGACTTGACATTTTCTAGGCACATTACAGCAGAAACACTTCCTTTCATTTCATATTTCTCCTATCATCGCCCTATCCTCAACAAAATCACTCAGATAGGAACAAGTTAAGTTGTAGTAAACGCTGTTTCATTGTACGCAAATGTATTGCAACTTATTGTATGTATATTTGGGGGAAAGGTAGGTACTTTGGGCACGAAAATACAAATTTTACGATTGAAACCTCGATGAATTCTGAAAGAGTATATATTAAATAAGAGAATTAGCTATGAACGAATGCCTTAAATGCCCCTGTTTTTTCAAAAATTGAATTTAAAAAAGCTTGATTTTCGAAGTTTAAACGCTCGTGATTGGTTAATCAAGTTCGTTCGTGGGAGGTCCGTGCACTGCTATACATAAGAGTGTCGCACTTCTACAATTAGACAGTAACTCTTGCGGTAAGGTAGGAATGCGTTCTCCTTTTTTATTTAATTTAAAATTATTTAAAAATTAATTCAGAAAAGGGTTACTTAAATTTAACGAACGGTAGTTACTTTTGCCGGTAGGTCCGGCTCTTGCCATGGTGATTTTGATGAAAATTGACTCGAAGCAACCCTCGCTGCGCTCGGGCGCTTCGAGCCATTTTCATCAAAATGACAACTAATTTAAAAATATCCCGAGGCCCGTAGGTCAAGGAAAAGGTGAATCTTTGAGAGGTGAAACTCGTGAGAGTGGATTTGTAACGCAGGGTAGCTGTGCGAAGAAAAATCGACTTAAAGCACCTCTCGCTGCGCTCGGGCGCTTTAAGCCATTTTTCCAGCACATGTACTATTCGGAAAGGTGGTTGTGCAAGGAAAAATCGACTTAAAGCACCTCTCGCTGCGCTCGGGCGCTTTAAGCCATTTTACCAGCACATTTAGGGTTGAAAACCATGATTTTCGTTCGAAGTGCTCTGTTACTGCATCGCAATGCAAGTGTCGCTCCCACTCTGCGCAAAGCTAAGACTATATCTGGGTGCACGTACCGACGACGACGAAAATCGAAGTTTTTAAATTCGATTTTTGAAAAAACAGGGGCATTTAAGGCATTCGTTCATAGCTAATTCTCTTATTTAAAATATACTCTTTCAGAATTCATCGAGATTTCAATCGTAAAATTTGTATTTTCGTGCCCAAAGTAGCTACCTGCAACCTATATTTGTATATAAATACGTATGTATGTGTAAAGGTAAAAATAAAATTTTGTTAATATGAAATTCAGTGCGAGATTCTTTGTATAAATTAATGTTTTAAATATAATTCTTTGTATAAATAAATGTTTTAAATTGTTACTATTATTTCATCCTTCTTCCTACTATACGAATGAATATTCACATTAAAATTATTTTACCACTCAAAGTCGTTGTCACGTAAAACTTTCGCCCGTATACCGACTTTACAGGCAACCAATTTTTTTAAATAAAAAAATCAAAAATCAAAAGTGTCGAAATTTGAAAAATCAATGATTTTTTCCGAAAAAATAAAAAATTTTGTAGAATCCAAGTTTGAATATTTTTTTGTATTTTTTTCTGAAAAGTACGTTTAAAGACAAACAGAAACAAGTTGATTTTAATTTTAAGGGGGCTATTTTTACTGCTATTCATAAACATTGACAGTTCAACCCATCGATCTTATATTACACATTATATTACAGTGAAATAACTGATCTAAGGTTCAACCCTTAAGATAAAAGGCAAACCACCCTTAGAATTTTCAATAAAAAATGGGTTTATTTTTTATCAAAAAAGTGAAATGCGGTTTTGCAACTTTAGCTTTGATGCTTTCAGAAATTTATAAAATAATGGAAAAATTGTTTCAATTTCTTATTGCATTCAAGACTGTAAGGGTGGTTCACCCTTCACTTCAAGGGTTGAACTGTCAATGTTTATGAATAACATTATAGCAGTAAAAGTAGTAAAAAAACATTCTGTTAACTCAATGTCTCGGCACCGACCTAGATCAGTTATTAAGTTAAGACACACCGTGGTTAAGACGCTGCGGGCATGTATGGTAGAAAACTTCTTTTAACCGTACAATCCCACTTCTTTTTTGCGACCGTGTCGCCTTTTACTTTCTCTACGGACCCATCTGGGCTCCACGACGCTACGCTTTTTGGGAGGTTACTGTTGCTACGGCCATGCGTACTCGTAATTCACTCAAATTATTCATCAAAGGTTGATTATCGCCTTCGCGCAGGTCAACACTCTACTTTGAAGTGCTACAAGGCTCCAAGCTTATAGTATTATACATACACACCAAACCATCCCTGCGATGTTCTAGATGTTGAAAGAGATGATGGAGGCTGCGCCTCCACAAAACTCTGTTCACGAAATGATGCTATGCTATGAGCAGCAGTAGCATTTGCACCGTGGTAGCGTTAACATCCAGCAAATTTCACTGTTTAGGGGTTTCACATCGAGGGTGATCTACCCCCTTTTTAGTAACACACTTTGCCGAGTTGGACCTACTTGGGGGATATCTTTAATTAGTACAGCGTTAGTCAAAACGGCTCAAAGCGTGCGGAGCGAAGGTGACGTAGGTGGCTGAGCGTACAAAGAGTCAATTTTGACAATGTTACCACGTCCAATCTTGGATCCACACTAAGATCTACGCTGGTCACATAAAGTTGGATTGAAAATTAGTTTTGCAAAATACTTATGCGATGAGCGAGGTTACCCTTCTAGCGGCACCCAATCAATTGTTAAATGGGATTTCATGAAAAATTTTAATTGTAAGCTCTATTTGCAATAGTTTGCAATTATTTTTCTAATTGCTTTTTGGACCGTTTTGTATCATCCTGGCCAGTAAAGATTTTTAAAATCAGAGTACTGGATATCGCCTTACTTTCGAACAAAGAGAGCAAGAAAGCTGACATTAGCGTCATTTAGAATTTAAAAATAGAAGTTTACTTTTTTTTGCGCGATTATGCTCTATTTAGTTTAGTTGTTTACCGTATCTGTTTCCAAGACAGTAAGTTTTGTTTACAAGTTGCTAAGGATAAATACCACGGTAAGTTTTTTTGGCGTTCTAGAACGGTAAGTAAATTTATTCAATTTACTTACAACTTTAATAATTTATTTATTAACATAAATATTGAAGGTGCAATTATTACAATTTCCAATTGTCAACGGAATCTCATTTTTTAGAACAGATGTCAATGATAAAATTTTAGTACCATCTACTGGAACCTCGTGCGACTCTTGTGGATGAGCTTCCTTGTCGCTACAATTAAGTGACATCAATTAATTTGAATTTCAAAGTACGCCAGGAAAGCATTTTCACAAATTTGGATACGTTTCTTCATACACCAATCTTTACAAATTTTATAGGTTTTTTCGTAGCGTTCCCTAGATTTTTCAGGAATGAGAGCCGTACGTCCCACAATCCAAGCTTCTTAAGGTAGTTCCAGCGTGAAATCACGTGATAGAGACACACGAATACCCACACCTACTATCAAATATTTTTCGTGATTTTGGGTGTAAAGTGACTACTTTAAACCCGGTTTTTCGGGAGTAAAGAAGCTCTTTTCGTCACACTTTATTTTTCTCCCGGGAGTAAAAAAATTCTAAAAAATTTCAAAAAAACAAAAATTTTCAAAAATCATTTATTGACATATTTAATCTTAACCACACAATTGTGAAAAACTTGCCTGTCTTGCGTATCTACAACGTTTTCCGGTTGTCTTCGGCGAACGTGCTTTTCGTCGTTTTCATTTTTGATCTTCAAAATATGCGCTTATCGGCGCATAAAAAATCCCGTAGGGTAGACTAGAACACGTAGATCGACTATCGTGGCTTTGTAGCCTGAAATAGAAAATAATGTATAAATTTGCCCCATAAATACCGCTTTTTGCTGAGTTCGATAGTACCTACCACGTGATCCATCGATATCGAATTTGCAATTTTTTTGCAACGTGTCCATGAACATCTTTTGTTTGTTTATCTTGTGTTTTCTCGAATATTTTTTTATGTAACCTTATAAAAATTGTAAATGTATTTATAGAGAAAAAATTGCAGATTGCGAAAATGTTAAAAAAAAGACATGTTGCTATTTGAAAAAAAAAAATTTTATGTTTACTTCCGGTTGAATTTGAAGAATAAGAAAATATACTTTGACAGTTTCCAATAGAAAATTTGGAGCTGAATAAAAAACTATTTAAACTTTTTTTTGTATCTAGCAATATTTAAGAATTATTCACTATTACCACTTTTCGTGAACACACTGTATAACACAAATATACTAAAAAATTCAAACTCTGTATTTGTGGGAATTAGTTACACCCAAAACCCTATATTTCTCTAAGACTCTCGTTAATCCATTCATGCGCGTTTTTATTTTAAAATTGCTAGGCAAAAAAGCGCATTTTGCATGCTTAGATTTTCTTAAACTTTTAGTATATCAGAAAAATGCCAACAACAAACTAAAAATTCAAACTTTGTTTTTGTGAGAATTACTTGCACCTAACACTTCTTTTTTTACTTATTTCTCCTATACTATGGCTGCATACTAAACTGTCCACGAAAAAAACCGACCACTTTGAATTACATGTTTTCGGTAAAATTTTTATGATACTTTATAAAATTTTATGACCATTTTGTTCATAATAAACTGAGGAACAACGTAAAATTTTTAGTTTTAGACGATAGTTTGGTTGTAGCAACATAGAGATGAGTGAACAAGCGAAACGAAGAAAAGCAATTATTTCCGCGAATTGCAAAAATCTGCGAATGTCTCAAAGAGACCTCGCAAAAAAAATTAAAAATATCAAAATCAACAATTCAAAATGTGCTGGTCAGATTTAAAGTAATAATAATAATAATAATATAATAATAATAATAACGTTTATTTAGTTTCCATAGACTATACATTTACAACATAAAATAAAATACAATTCACATACCACTTATTAAACATCATGCATTTGGCTTCTCAAATACACCCTTAGTTCCTTCTTAAACCGACGGATATCATAATTCTTTAACGTCCTAGGCAAACGATTATATAATATAGCCCCTTTAACAAATACCAAATTGTGAGCCCAAGCTGTGCTCACTCCTTGCAATCGTAAATTTTCTCTGCCTCTGGTTCCATGGTCATAAACATTAGCAAATGTCAACACGATCCTGCTCAAGTATTCTGGTATTAATCCTAACAGCGTCTTGTGTATGAATACTAGAACCTGGTATTCTGCTAACGCTGCTACATCCAACCATTGCAGTTCTCTAAGCATAACACTGATCCTGAAGTATCTATCACTTTTCAAAATTATTCGCATTGCCCTGTTTTGTAAAATCTGCAACTTATCGATATCACTTTTACTCGCGATGAATAATACTGTTCCTACATACGTAAAGTGTGGCAACACTATTGTATTAAAAATCGTTAGTCTTCTTCTTTTCGAAATAAAGCCACTACATCTTCCCAGTACTCCCAATTTACTCGAGATTTTTCTACACATATAATTCAAATGACTTTTAAAATTTAGCTGACAATCCACTATCAATCCTAAATATTTCATTTCTTCCACCATTTCAATTTCACTTCCTCCAATTGATATTCCGTCTTTCAATGTTTTCAGCTCTTCTCTGAATTTCTTTTTTCCCAACATCATAGCCTTTGTCTTGCCACATTTAATTTTAATCCATTACCATTTAGCCAATTCATCAATTTCTCAAATTCTTGATTCAAGATTTCGATAGTACTCTTGCAATTTTTTCCAGACATGTAGATGATGATATCATCCACAAACAGGTGAAATTTTGCTCCATTAAATATTCTACTTAGGTATATCATTTATAAATGGTATAAATAACAGTGGTCCTAACACACTTCCTTGCGGAATTACATATTTTACCTTTCTTTCATTTGAGGTTGCTGTTCCATAATTTACTTTCTGTCCTCTCTCTGTTAAGTAACTTATAATCCACTTAATCACACTTCCTTTCACCCCATAATATTCCTTCAGTTTTACAATTAATACTTCCTTGTCTATCGTTTCGAATGCCCTCTTTAGATCAATAAAAACCACCATGATCATCTGTCCTTCATCGATATTTTCTTTCCATTCCTGCACTAGACCCTGTATAGCTGTCTCGCAACTATGATTCTCCCTAAAACCAGACTGGTATACTGTCAGTAACTTATTAGTTTCGATATATTGTTTTATTTGCTTGCTCACCACTTTTTCTATTATTTTACTAACAGAACTTAACATATTCACTGGTCTAAATTCTTTGCATTTAATTGTGTTAGATACTTTTCTTATGGGGACAATAGTAGCAACTTTGAATATGTCTGGAAAAATTCCTTCTTTCATCGAACTATTAACCATATTTAACAAGAGATTACTTATTTCATTCCACAACAAGATCATTAAGTCCTTATCTAAACCCTCTGGACAACTTTTACTCTTCATTCTATAAATTACATCATACAACTCCCCCACACTGAGTAGTCTAAAATCACTTAAAGTTGTCGATGCTCTAAAATCAGATAATTCGAATTCAACTTTAGGTATCGAATTCACAACATCTTCAATACTATTCAAAAAATAGTTGTTAAATTCTTCGGCAATGTTTAGGTCAATCTTTATTGATCTGTTCTGAAACAATAATTCACCGGATTCTTTATTATGTTCATTCTTAATTAACTTTTTGATAGCCTTCCACATTTTCTTAGCATCGTATATAGATTCATCAATGATTTCAGCATAATAATCCCTTTTTGCTTGCCTAAAAAAGTAGACTGCAGTGTTGAGAGAAAAAGTGGTTTCAGTAGAAAACGGGGTTCAGTTGATTACAAATTGAAAAACAAAGTGATACAGGAATTCAAGCGTAAACCTAACACATCAGTAAGGGACATAGCCGATAAAGTCGGTACATCAAAATCTAATATTGGAAAAAAAAACTCGTACTGTATTAAGAAGTTACAAAGTACAGAACATCGTTAATAGGTCCAAAATTCAAAAATCTACAGCAAAAACTAGAGTACGAAAATTGTATACCAATTTTTTAACAAAATTTGAATGTGTGGTGATTCGACATATTATGTAGACTGCACCGATGGTCATGAAATGTCAACGGATTCAATAAATACCGAAATTTATTTATCCAAACGCCTACAAAAACGATTACTAACGTTTTTAGAGTCGCACAACATATTACCAACATTTTCGCCTGATTTGGCTACCTGCCACTATAGCAAACGGTGTATGGAATTTTACACAGGAAATCCAATTAACATTGTTCCCAACATTGCAAATTAACCAAATTGTCCGCAACTTCGACCAATCAAGAAATATTGGACGCATATTAAAATGAAGTTGAAGAAAACTAAAGGACAAAAAACTGATATAGATAAATTTTAGAAAAACATTAGAAAGCTGCCGATTCTTTCGATATCAGTGTGGTGCAAACTCTCATACCCGCTGTACACTCTCGCCGAGTGCTCTCGGGCGAATGTCTCGCCGAGAGGTCACGTCCTCGTGCGACCATCTACACTACACACTACCACGCACACCAAGACAAACGAGACATAGCGAGAGCACTCATCTACACTCTTACTCTGGCCCTGTCTCGCCGAGAGTGTACAGCGGGCATCATGAGTGGGATAAAACGGAATGTAAAAGCATTTTTTAGAGACACATAAAATAACTGATTTTAATTTTTTTTGTACCCTGTAAATAACTAACAATAACTTGCTTTTACAAAATCTTTGCATTTGTTCATCTAGCATAACGACAATACAGGCGGTCGGTTTTTTTCGTGGAAAGTTATTATTATTTTGTTTATGAATTAATAATTAATAATTATATTTTCAGCAAGTTTTCATTTATGTGAATTGACATCGAATAACATAATTCTTCTTCTTGGAATAGTTTAAAAACGAGCTAATAAAATTATATTGTTGTTTTTCCCACCCCATTAGGAATTAAAGAATCTGAAAGTCATTATACTTACCTTATGTAAATTTCCAACATATCGTAACAGGTGCATTTATAGCACCTACTACTTTGTAAGACTTCCCATACTTTTCATTTTGTTGACATGCTCAACACAAAACAGGAAGTAAAAATTCTACAAGTATAACAACAACTATATTATGTAGGTAATATCCTATAATATAGCAAATAAAAAATTTTCAATCGATTGTTAAGTTTTTTATTGTCAACTTTCCTGAGGGTTCTCACGATGACCGGATATGCACATGTCAATTATATAATGTACATACCATTAGCATTCACTTTATAATTTTCCTGAAGTATTTTAACTATTAAGGGGATATTCTGGTCTAGACGGTCAAATTTTAGGTGTTTTTCTAGGCGTAATAAATAAAAAATGTTAAACATTTTTAGGATCGGTTTTTTATTAACATTTGAAGAGTACAAAAAAGTTTGAAAAACAAGACAAAACTCAAAATTAAAAAAAGTACAGGCCGACAAAGTAGGGACTCAAAAAAAAGCTGCACCCTGCTTGACATGATTTCGACCCCTTCGGTGATCTAAAATAAATTTTTTTAATAAATTCTTACAGGGTAAGGATGTCATTTTCGTTTGACGAGAGCGATTTAAAAAAAAATTTTTTTTGTTGAAATAGCGTTTATGTAAAAATAAAATTTGTTTTTCTCCTGGATTTTTCATCTTTGGGAATTTTTTAAAAATAGTAAAAAAATAAATTTTCAAAAAAGCTCTCGTCAAATGAATTTTGAATATACTAAGGCTCGTGATTATAAAGGGCAGATAGAAATTTAAATCTCAGATAACTCTAACCAACCGATAACTTTGATTTTTAACTTTATCGCTCTGTTAACTATTTAACGAACTGTTAAATTTATCAAACAAATAAAGTTAATTAATCGATAACTAATCAAAGGATTTAAAAAATGTAAAATTCTTTTACAGCTTAGAAAAAGTAACAGAAGCTTTTTTTCAAAGCTGTAAAAAATATTTACATTTTTTAAATCCTTTGATTAGTTATCGATTGATTAACTTTATCTGTTTGATAAATTTAACAGTTCGATTAATAGTTAACAGAGCGATAAAGTTAAAAATCAAAGTTATCAGTTGGTTAGAGTTATCTGAGATTTAAATTTCTATCTGCCCTTTATGATCACGAGCCTAAGAAGCACAGTACAAAATTTCAAAGCAATCGGTCCATTAGAACTTGAGATATCATGTCAACCGATGCAAAAAACGTAGTTTTGAGAAAAATAACTTTGAAGTTTGGAGTCATTTAATGGTGTATTATACTTACATTTTTTTAAACAGCTGTAATTCCGAAAATAATTCTAATTTCTAAAAATCCTTTTACAGGCATATTTTTCAAGGTCTAAACTTTGAAAATATGCAAGAAAAAAAATTGATTTTTTTTTAAATTCTAGACCAGAATACTGTCTTAAGGTAAACTTAAGGTGATGCAATTAACTTTTAGTTTTATGCAGATTACAAAATTAAAGTTGGAAGCTGTAAAACAAGTGTCAATCAGTAAAAAATAAAAGTAGGTAGTTATTTCTATGGCGCGCCGTTTACTATTTATTACAAAATTTAAATTGTATATCGTTTAAATAGCAAACGCTTTAATTATAATGATTTAAACATTTGTTGAAATTTTGTGTTGCAATGAAAACAATTGTTTAAAAATATCTGCCCATTAAATGCAATTGTTAATTTATTTATTTCATTTGTTGAAATTGTACATTTATAAAATTAAAAATATTTAATTTTATATTTTTTATATTTTTTAAACGTTTATTAAAAATTTTTGTTGTAATTTTACCCTTCGATCATATATGTATACCGGGTGCTGAATGAGTTAGGCGAACATAGAATATTAACATGTAAAAACTTATTTTTGCAAATTCCTGCAAATAAATAAAAATAAATTTTTATTTATCAAACTGGCCATGTATAAGTTTTCAAGGTAACATTCCATTTTATGAAATTAAAATTTAATAAAGTGCAAAACTGTAAACAACGTGCAATTGTTTTTTATTTATTTATCAAAAATAATTACCTCGGAAACTTACATGGCAAGTCTGATAAATAAAAGTTTTAACAATTTCAAAAGAATTTTTTGACCATTTACGTAAAAGCTAGATAAAATCTAATGCTTTTATCATTCGTAGTTTATATTTCTACATTATATTTATATTTTTCAATTTTTCTCTAAAATAATTAGGGAAGCAGGAATTTGCAAATAGTAGTTTATATCACGAGGGCGTAAGGGGTTGTTTTTCGTCACGAGACGTAGTTTATGACACGAGCCGCAAGGCGGCGAGGGGAATAATAGTCGAGAGATGAAAAAACCCTGGAGCCCGAGTATTATGAACAGCTTTTCGTGAATTTGGGTATAATATCCGACAAAATTCACGATTTTTTTGCAATAATTGCATAAATTTCATAAATTTATAACACGTTTTAATTGACATCGTGGTAGTGTAGAACCAACTTCTACTTGTAACCATGGTGTTTTTCTTGGCACCAGTTGGTACCCTGGAGGGCGGCTATGTTGGGGCGCCATGTTCATTTTGATTTTTACTCTCGTAAAGTTTGAACGTTTGTGTATTGTGTCGTGTGTTTTCAATTAAAAATGCTTAAAAACCAAGAAATAATCGTTAAATAATCAATAAATACGACATTGTGGTCGCATCTATCGATGTTCATGGACACGTTGCAAAAAAATCGCAAATTTCATATTGATGGATCACGTGGTAGGTACTATCGCGTTCAGCAAAAAGCGGTATTTATGGGGCGAATTTATGGACAGGCAAGTTTTTCACAATTGTGTGGTTAAGATAAAATATGTAAATAAATGATTTTTGAAAATTTTTGTTTTTTTGAAATTTTTTTACTCCCGGTATTTTTTTACTCCCGGGAGAAAAATAAAGTGTGACGAAAAGAGCTTCTTTACTCCCGAAAAACCGGGTGTAAAGTAGTCACTTTACACCCAAAATCACGAAAAATAAGTTTTTACACGTTAATATCCTATGCTCGCCTAACTCATTCAGCACCCGGTATACAATCATATATAGATGATATTATAGATGTTAGTAACAATGAAAATCATACAAAAGTCGACCCTGATTATTATCAACAGAATAGAAGAAGATAGAACAAGTGGATGAATAGTAGTAAAGAAAGTAATAAAGAATAATCGTAGAAATATCAGTTGTTTAATTGAAGTATTAGAAGGAATTAGTAATGAAATGTCTAATGAGTATGATGTTACTGATGAGGCCCTGTATGAGGGTTTGCGATTAAAGCTCATAATGTTTATAAACAATGTCGGGGTAAGTTACAAGTCTCTATTCACAATATTTTTTTTTTATTGACTCCATGGTTTTGTTACAATCTGTCAGGGACAATAAGCAACATTGTTTTATGTATTACAAGGTAATATAAAATAAAATGACATATTGGAGAGCTTGCCCATTGGCATGCCTCCCTTAAAAGAGATAAGGTTATATCGCACTCACGCACTCAACTCTTATCGCGTGGACATATCCATCACATATCGATCACGCCGTTTAAGTCTTCTCACTTGTATCCCCACAAGTAGATCACTCACTAGTGCGTTGGGATGATCCTCGAGACGAACACGATATTTCTTGCTCGCATGGTTTATTTCTTCTCTGACACTTCTGACACTTCTGCAAGTCTGCACTAATAACGGTGTTGGGGATGTTCTCTTCTTCTTCTTCTTCGTATTGCTTTTTGACAAAAGCGTCGTGACCAATTTAATATGTTATTATTAAATGGCTTTCTTGGCAGATTACGATCGGTGGTTTGCCATTGCCTTCCGAGAGGAGAGGGTCATAATGAAGTCGGATAAATGTAGCCAGGTTGGGGATCGAACCAAGACTTCTATCCTAGAGTCCGGTCTTTAGCCCGTTGACTTAGCTCACCTCATGTACCTCATGTTGGGGATGTACCAAGGTGCATTACAAATATCACGCAGCACTTTGGACTGAAATCACTGGATCTTGTCAATGTTGGACTCAGTTGCTGGACCCCACAACTGAATGCCATATGTCCATATGGGAATATAATAAATATATTTAACTACACGGCATGAACATGGGCGTCCATTGGGGGGGGGGGGGCAAAAGGGTCGGCTCCCCCCCTGGCTCTTGGCTACTTAAATTTTTTTAGACATTTAATATTTCACCAGCCCAAGTTTTTAAAATTTTCTAAAACTTGCGGTTTTAAATGATTAAAATTCTTTTATAATAATTTTTTTGTTGATTTTGTCCCCCTCCCCCTAAAAATGGTCCTATGGACGCCCATGGGCATAAATTACATTTATATAAGTCTATCATTTCTTGAAATTTGTGAGTGTCACCAACAATATTTTACGGAATAGGAAGAGTAGCAGCACCTTAAAAAATTTTTCGTTATTCCGGGTTATAAATGACCTCTTAACGTACCTGTTTTGAGAACTATAAAGAAGGTCTTTTCTTGAAAGGTCACCTCAAGGGGGAATTTTTTTCATTTTTTTTATTTTGTTCTAGAAAAAAATAAACCTAACTTTTATTATGTCCTAGGACTATAAAAACCTAACTTTATTAGGTCCTAGGACTTATAAAAACAGTCTTTGTTCGGGTAGTATGAGTTCGGTGAACTCACATTTTTCGCTTATGTTATTAATAACTTGACAAATGAGTTGCGACCTTCACGCCATCTATCGATAGTTATCTCAGAGCAAAAAATCGTAAATTTTGTGGGATATTATCCCCAAAATAACGAAATTACGACATCTTTGGTGTCTGGCCACACGTGCAGGGAAATCCTGCTGGTAAAAGCAGTAAAAGCCAAGTAGGCGCATTTTCAAGGTAATGCTGATACAAGTGCATTGCTAAAGCTGCGACATTACCTTTCATTTACCTTGAGGATAGGAGTTTGAGGATGCAGGAACGCCTTTTACTTTGTAAAAGTAATTCAAGTACCAATTACCAAGTACTTTGCTAATTTCAAAAGTATTTCAAGTATCAAATACTATATTTTCTTAAAAGTACTTGAAGCATCAAATACTTAAGGACTTTGCTTAAAGAAAGTATTTCAATTACCAAGTACTTATCAAAAGTAATTCAAATATTTCAAAATTAACCAAAAAGTAATTCAAGTACCGCCAAATTACTCAAAGTACTTAAATTACGCAAAATAAAGTACTTCAATTACTCAAAGTACTTCAATTATCCAAAGTACTTCAATTATCCAAAGTACTTCAATTACTTTAAAGTACTTCAATTACTTTAAAGTATTTCAATTACTTTAAAAGTACTTCAATTACTCAAAGTATTTCAATTACCTAATTTTCAAGTCGGGGCTGGGCAGTATTGCAACTACATACATGTACTTAAAATACATTATTCAATAAATTTCACTTTGTTGCCATTTTTAAATTTTAAATTATAGAAGGACTTTGCTATATCTTCTAGAATGTGAAGAAACAAGCGTGAAACCGGGGGGTCTAAGGGGGTATTCCCCCATGGAATTAATGACTTGAATTTTCTAAATTGTCGAAGACGATAAAAATTATGATAATTCTTGAGAAATCATTTTTTTACTTGCGGCTGGGGGTATTCTATTTTTCTAATTGCTTTTTGTACCGTTTGTATCATTCTGGCCAGTAAAGATTTTTAAAATCAGAGTACTGGATATTGCCTTACTTTTCAACAAAAGGAGCAAGAAAGCTGACATTAGCGTCCTTTAGAATTAAAAAATTTAATAAAAAAAGTTTACTTTTTTAACGTTCAAGCTGCTAACGTCAAACTTTCTCGTTCACTTATTGGAGAATTAGCGAGAAATCTTGATGGTAGCGCCTTTTAGCGTTAAAGAAGTGAACTTTTTTTAAGTGATCATTTGTCATGAACTTTTATCGTGGGGGAGAGGAACTTTCTCGCTCCTTATTGCTTTTGCTTAGCCATTTTTACACAGCTGAATGTATTCGACTATTCATATTATTTCACGTTACTTAATTTGTAGCGCGTATAAAATGATATCATTTGTAAATCGTTAACGTGCCATTAAAATTTTCGTACGTGCCACCTCTGGCACGCGTGCCATAGGTTTGCCACCGCTGGTATAGTACATCACATGTAACATCATATTTAAAAAAGCAACATCCGTATGAGCAATATAATCCTTTAAAACATCAATAAAAGCTTGGGGCTCTTTTTGTGGATGATGTTATTAGACCCAAGTTTTTAATTGATGTTTTAAAGGATTATATTGCTCATACGGATGTTGCTTTTTTAAATATGATGTTACATGTGAGTCGTCCAGATGCAAAACCAAACAGATAAAAAAATTTTTTCGTGATTTTTTCGTTTTTCGGGAGTAAAGAAGCTCTTTTCGTCACACTGCTCTCGACTATTATTCCCCTCGCCGCCTTGCGGCTCGTGTCATAAACTACGTCTCGTGACGAAAAACAACCCCTTACGCCCTCGTGATATAAACTACTATTTTTGTTTATGTCTGGGTTTGCATCTGGACGACTCATGTGATGACACTTAAAATTTTTGTTCCCTTACGTTACCTTCAGTTGTAGGTACCTACATGCCTAGTGTACTGACCACTTTACTACAGTGGGGCCCGCTTAATGTGATCGCGGTTAATGTTATCATTCGGATATTGTTATCACTTTTGCCAGGATCGGCACGGACATATATTATTACACACACAAAACATCGCTTATAGTTATCATGAATTCGGTTAATGTTATCATATAATTCTTAAGATTATTTTCTCCCACGAGCAAAGGAGTTGAATTTCAGTTACAAGCATTTTTTTATATTGTGCATAAGTCACCCACATAATTTCAGTCAGGTGTTAGCAAGAAAATCTGCCTATGGTTAATTTTTTTCAAAGACTGATGAGTGAATGTAAATAAACCCACCGTGTGATTCTTTCTATCACCGTCACATAATATGTGATATCACATAACATTTTTATGTTTATTATGAATTCCGTCGTTTAAATACATAAAAAACTTTACAATGAGTGACCATTATTAATTAATTATTGTAGATGTAGTACATACTAATAAATAAGCAATAAAAAATGTTTTCGTTTATTGTTATCAGTCGGTTATTGTTATCAAAAACCCCAAGTCCCGATGTGATCACATTAAGCGGGCCCCACTGTATTTAAAAGACAAAAAATAATTTTTTTTCTTTTTAGTACATTTTTTAAATTTAATTTTTAAGCCACGGCAGTGGATTGATCGCTGGTTTCGTTACGAGCGGAAATCTGAGTTCAAATCTCGGACGCATCAGAATTTCTTAGCTCGGCTTTCCAGTGGACATTCTCACTCCGTGGTGAACCAAAAAACCAACCAACCAAAATACCCAATCCAAAAAAACATAAACAGACAAAAATACTGAACAATTTAAAAATTAACATTTAGAAGTGCTAATAACCCAGTAGTTGATGCACGTTAAAATGTAAATAAAAAAAAAAAAAATTTGATTTTTATAAAAGCTTGTTTTTAAAAATTTATTTTTATTTATATTTTTTTCTTTTATAAAGAAAATTTAGAATATTTCTTGGTCAGTTTTTATAATTTCCTGGCTCACTGTGAAGTTCAGATATTCACATGCGTTGGGTTTCATTTAAACAATCAACGATACAATTTGCTTGCAAAAGTTTTATTTCTTCTTTTAATAAACATTACATTTTTCAAATTAACTAATTTAAATATAAAATTAAGTGATATAGTATTTACTTAATTAAATGTTAAATAATTTTTTATTAAGATATTTAAAGCTTTAACCTTATTTAAGAACATTTTAGTACATATTTTGTTAAAATTATTGAATTAAAACGTAAAATAAATAACTTTGCACTCCTTCAAAAAATGTGCACACAATAATTTAAGATTCATTTTAAAAATAATAAAAAATATAAATTAAAACTTACATAATATAAAAAAATTTGGACTAACATATTGGATTACATTACAACTTTTAATTTAGTGCAGTAGATGTAAGCAAAGCAACACCACGTTCATAAAAGCTATGAGGATCTTGTCCAGGTGCAATAGTTAAATCAACAGTAAATAATAATTCTGTCCGAGTGGAATTCAAATAAACAGGTAAAGCTAATCGACTGCCAGATACTTTATTTTCGCCAGACACATTAACCCATCTTAGCAAGGTTATAGGTAGTTCTAACATTATACTCGAAGTTAAAAGTAGTTGATTATTACGACACTGTGCTCCTTGCAATTTAATTCCTGAAAAATAAAAAAAATTACTTATATGTTATTAATGAATGGTTATTTTACAAACCTATTACGGCAAAGCAATCACTTGGTATAGAATTTCTATCATTTGAGTCGGTAATAACCACGTCCAACTGTAATTCTTCCAAAGACCAACTGTTGGCTTGCGCTACACATTGTCTAGTTGCGGTGATGTATGCTTCAGGATTTAATAAACCTCCAAGCCAAACCGGAAAACTCTGCAATTCCTTAGCACCTGCAGTAGAAACCAACTGAGATACTTGCTGTAATTGTTTAATTCTTTGGCTGAAATCTGTCACCCATTGTATTACAGTACAACCATGAGGAACGGTGTAACGCCTCCAATTGGCAGGTAAAATTCCCCTCACTAATTCGGACAACATGGTTCTGTGATAATTTGTTTGCTTTTTAATTCCCTGACAAATCAGAGATACGTCGTTCAAATCGTGAACAACATCTTGCAATAATTTAGCACCACAATTAACTTCTCGTTCAAAGTATCTGTACAGTGGATCTTTAATGTTTTCTATTGTACGTTTTAGTATATTTAATGATTTGGGCAAAAGCTGAAGCCAAGTGATGGCAGAATTGTGTAAAGTTTTCATCCACGAAGGCCTACCGTCGATCTGAGTAGGTCCAGATGGCGAAACTTCATCTGTATAAGCCAATTCGTCATCATCTTCTAACTGTTGCATTTTTAAAAGCTTTCCTACTAAATCGGTTCCTCTTGTAGTCAACAAAACCTTTTCTGCATTGTTAGGCAAACCAAGCCATGCAGGTGTTTGTCGATCAGCCAGAGTTTCTACCCATTTTAAGAAATGATCTCGGCGCGTACCGTCTGGCATAATAATGTGTCGATTACCTCCAGGACCACTATCAATGTTTGCAACTAATGCAAAATCGGTTTCAAAACTGCGTGGAGTAAATAATTTCGTCAAAAACGAATGCAATAATCTCTGATCAAAGTCGTTATCTATTTTACCACCATAAATTGATTGAGATAAAAGGGTAACCAAGGCATCCCAAGGTACTTTTTCGGGAGGCAAATTTGTGCGACCCTAGAAAAACATAGTTAAGGCTATCTATTTTAAGCAAAGAATGAAAAAACTCACCATAGCTGTTGCTTCAATCCAGGTATCCAAAGTATCACATGCAACTCTTAAATCGGACTCATTAAATTCGTAATGTTTAGCCCAGCCCAAAGGACAATAACGAAGACGTTCTTGTACGATAGCATGGAACCAAGCTAGAAGGAAATATAAACGAGCCCTTTCACTTGGAGCTTTCATCATTCTACCAGCAGTCACCTAAAATCAATTTGTTTAAAAATATTAATTTCACCAATTAAAAGAAACATACAGTGCTGAAAGTTCTCAATAAGTTGGCTCTTATACCGGGTGGTGGTTCAAACACCAAAATGCGACCTGCCCTAAGTAAATTAACAGGTACTTTAGGATTTATTTCCATGGTTAAGAATAATCTGAATCCAGCATGAGGTTGTAACGAATGCAGTTTTTTCTCCAGTTGCACTAACCATTGTGGTGCCAAGTGAACGTTCTTCAGCATCACCCACTTACCAGTTTTACATGCCATGTTAATAACCCCATCAGCTTGATTGAAACCTTCAGCTGATCCAATAGCAATGCTAGTAATCTTCTTATTTAGTTCACTGCCCAAATCGTCAACACGTCCCGAAGCATCAAAACCAGGAACGGAACATAATAAAGCCGGAACATTTGCACGCAACTCCTTTTCAACACAATTAGCTAAGTCAAGTTCCTTTTCTGCATTTGGCATGAAATTTTCTCCCAAAACGTAAGAAACAAATAATTGAGCAGCCGCAATTACACGATCAGGTCTGAAAGCTTGTATCAGTAGAAGTTGATACATGGAGCTTGCAATTGGACTCAGTGGTTTTTCTTCCATCCATAAACGGGGCACATTTTGTTCGGGAGTTCCTTGTTGCAACCAAGCACCAAATTCGGGCATTTCATTGATATTTTCAGGAAGTTTTCGGAATTGTGAAAGTCTATAAAAAAATGTTTTGCTCCATAAAGGTATACATTGTTTGTTCTAATAATATAAATAACCTTTTCTATTATTCATTTATATAGTTATGAAAAGCTGTACGAGTCGCTTTGGTTTTTTGATAATAACCAAAAAACTGTGAAAGGTATCAAAAATATTTAAGGTGGTTTGAGCGGTACTGGGCTAGTTTTTAAGTTCATAGTGACTGAAAAATATTAACACTACTTTAAAAATCATGAAAGAGGTATCAATACAAATATAATATTAAAAACGAACGAATGACAAAAGTATAAATAATTTGAAAGAATGAATTTATTTATTAAAGTTTTCACAGTGACTGGCCGACTTACGGTATTTTAACAAAGCTGAAATTTGGTACATTTACTCTCTTATATATGCTGAACATGAAATGGGGACTCTTTAGTCCGGCCAGTGGTACCTACGGTCACTCTGGGTCGAAGAAGTAAAAATTTGAAAGAATTATCCTCATAGTAACCAGCATAGGAAACCAGGTTGCCGCTTGCTTATTTTAAAATAATTTTTTATTATTATTACTGAAAAATAACAATAGCAGACAGCCGCGATAGTTGTATAGCCATGGCAGACACTTTTGAAAGTCGCAAAAAAACAAAAAATTTCCAATATTTAACGTTATGTCAAATAATTTTTTTAATGACATCAGTTTTGTTAAAATATGGGAATTTTTTTGTTTTTTTCGCAACTTTCAAAAGTGTTTGCCATGGCTATACAATTATTGTGGCTGTCTGCCATTGTTATTTTTCAGTAATAATAATAAAAAAATATTTTAAAATAAGCAAGCAGCAACCTGGTTACTATGACGCCGAATTCTGTCAAATTTTTACTTCTTCGACCCAGAGTGACCGTAGGTACCACTGGTCGGACTAAAGAGTCTCCATTTCATGTTCAGCATATATAAGAGAGTAAATGTACCAAATTTCAGCTTTGTTAAAATACCGTATGCTAGTACCTTATATTTGATTCACAAAGAATTTGGTCTGGCAACAACTAAATTTTGTTCTCTTTTTTTACGCAAATGCAATCCTTACAATGTCCTTTTTCCATGTAACTTTGTTACATTTTGTAATTTTCGATGCAATTAGATAATGAAATTTACATAATTGAATATTTTTCAAAGCGTAACGTCACTTAATTTGTGGTTATTGTTTTTTGTTGGTATCCCAACGTTGTCAAGTCGCTTGTAGTTATAAAAAAATTAAATTGCGTTTAGTTCAATAATTTATTATTTACAGCCAAACTAGATGGTCAATATCTTTAAATTTTTTCTGAGCCCTTTGTACAACGTTAATCTATAGTTTAAATAATTTTTTATTTACTTGACATGGGTTTAACTATATTATTTTATGGAAATTGTGTCAAGTAACCGCGTTCGCGCTATACTCCCCATGTTAAATTCAAAGATTTCAAATTCGATTTTTTTGTAAACTAGTCGGTCAATCTGCTTAAAAAAATTTTACATATGTAATAAATCATAAATTATATACTTTGTAAATTTGATCATTTTTCCATGGACTTGGAGAAACGCTCCAACCACCTTCAACCAATAAATATTCGTTTATTTCTTCTACATATTTTTGGTCTATTCAACATTTCTGATATCTATTGTAGCTTTTGGGTTATTGGAGAAAAACTATGTTGAGTCATACTGGAGTTCTCATGGTTATGACTGACTAATAAATATTGAAGAATGCTCCACCACAAACATGGACGCGTTCATAATTTTTAAAATATGCAACTCATGAAATACTAACCTTGATGATAATCGAACTAAAGCTTCCATTTGTTCATAACTCAACATTTCCATGCTTTCAACACTGGTTATACTAACAACACCTTCTTTGCCACGCAAGAAGAAATTAAATTCTTCGTCTAAATTGGGTTCAGATGGTATACCCTTCAAGTGAATGCGACAAAGTAACAAAGCAAATGTTAACCTATCAGTATGTAACATGCCTCGGGCAACTCTTTCGTAGCAAACCTATTAAAAATAATTAAGTAAGTAAGCGCAATTTAAATAAAGGAACAAGAAACTTACCGAAAATAGATCAACAGTGATTAATTTTAAACGGCATTGGTAATCAGAAACATTATTTAAGTGGGGATTACTCAACAGCACGCTACTGAACATATCCAGAAACATTTGCAATGAATATTGATATAAAAAGTGAACTTGATTTAAACTGTCCATAGTGAAATACATATTACTGCAAGCCTGTAACAAAATCTGTAGTATTTTATACCTTAAAAGTTTAAGTACAAATTTTACCTGAGATAGGGGCAAATATTGCTGAGATACGGTTTCAATTTCAGATATTACTTTGTCCGTTTCTTCTACCTTCTTACCAATTTCGGCGGCTTCTTGTTTTAGCGTTTCTAGTGTTGTAATGACACTGTCATCATCCAAAATTTTTCCTTTTGCATCATTCAAAGCTTGTAAGAGCGATTTTTCTAATTGTCTCAACCTCAAATGGAATTCTCCTAAAAATTAAAATTTAAGCATTATAATGAGCAACTTCTGGATGAAAAACTCAACTCACCTTGTAATTTCAGCAAATCGGATCGCTTCTCATCAATGTCTGGCCTTTCTGCCTTCAGCACTTGGTTTAAACACTGACTCTGTAGAGAACTTCTGGTCACCGTAAAGTTAACAAACGTCACCCTCGAACAAATATCGGGTGGAAATTCGACCGTAGGATCTCTCGTTGATAAGAAAATAACAAAAGAAGGTGACAAATCGATATCCTGATCTCCTAAAGTAATGAGAACACGTCCACCTGTACGTCTCAATTCTCTGTTTAAGACCGGATTTAAGATAGGATCGTAGTTTTCTACGTCTTGCACCAATAATGGATTTCCAAAACGTAAAGCCGACTCCAAATTCTTACGGAAAGAGTCATCCAAAAAGCTGGTTTTAGTAATTTTCTTGTCTTTAAATTCGTTCATAATAAACTCTGTCGCTTGTCCAGATGGATCGATGATTAATGGGTAGCGATTGAAACGCTAAAACATTAAATATAACCACTTTGCAGTTTTCATTAAAAATAAACTTACTTTCAACATTATAGCATTCTCTGTGCAAAGATCGTCCGTCGGAAGAGCATTAGCTTGCCAGCGGAGTCGTTCATCTGGATTTGAGAGATATTCGGTGCGAGCAATATCCGGTCGATATTGAATATTTGCTTGGGTTAAGTGTTGACACCAAGTTGTAAATAAATTTTGGCGATACTAAGATACAAAATATTTCAAAGCTGCATAATTAAAAACCCAAAGATACTTACGTGCTGATCGAAATAGCCACCGTATGCAATAAAAGCAGCAGACAAAAGAACGTCGCCAATAATGGTAGACATTTGTGACCTAAACGTTTCACTTGTAGCTTCCCAGCGTTCACGTTCAATATTTAAAGATTTCAACAATGCAATTGAACGATCAACCTTTGCTTGTACGTTTTCTAAATCGGTTTTAATTGCTTGAGCTTGTGCGATTAATTGAGCATATTCTTCTTTATATGCTGCTATACTATGTTCCAATTGAGTAATCAAATTTTTTACTTCTTCACCGTGTTTCTTATTTTCATCGGCTTGATATTCTAACGAGTTCAATTCTTCTCGAAGTGGTTCCACTTTCTTCAACATATCTGCATATTGAATTTGAGCAATTGCCCATTTCACTAACGGACCGCAAGCATTACTAGCGTGATTAACTTTCTCGAAATTATAATCAGGGTTGTTCATGTATTTATTCTTCATTCGTTCTCGCACTTCATCACTGTAAATTTAAAAATAAAAAATTATTAATATTAATAATAATAATCAGTTTGATTAAATTACAAAAAATATTATTCTTATTATTGTTGGGAATATCCCATATGGAAAAATTTTGAAATACAGAAAATTTATTCGCCTCTAGTCTTAAGTTACTGGCCTGTCACTTAACATCGCCCTATATAAAATTTAACTAACAAAAAGAAGTTACAAAGTTTGAATCATCGATTTGATTTCTCTTCACTGTATGTATAGGCCATAGTTAAGACTTTAGTAGCTCCAAATTTAAGATAAGCTTTTGAGTCATTTTCAAGAAAAAGCGTATTAAATTTTAATTCTAAATGGTTCCTGAAATTAGAAATTCCTCATAATTTAGATATACTACTAAAGTCCTAACTACGACCTACACGTACAGTGAAAAGAAATAAATTCGGGGAATCAGAACCAAGTTTTTTAAAAAATATTTTTTACTCAAACTATATAAAAATTTTAGGTAATACTACCTATAATATATTTAGATTAAACAGAGCTATTAATAAAATTTAAATCTTGAAAGGGCGCTGGAGATTGTTACGTCAGTTGCTCTCCGATTGTTAGTGCAGCTCAATATAATTTTTAGTTCTGATAATTTTTGTTTTATTTTGTTGATTGTGTTTTATTACGTTGAAAAAAACGTTTTTAGCCTTACATCTGTATCACACTATAAATTTGTACTCTTGTTTTATGTAGCTAAGTAGGTATTTAAAATTCAATATCAAACAAAACTATTCAAGTTGACTAAAATTAATTTCAAAACTTACGTGATATCATCAGTGCTGAAGTTAGAAACTATAGTACTAATAAAGTTATCTCGCATAATTACAGCACGAATTGATTTCCAATCATTTGCATTTTCTCCAAGAAGTAAACAAATCGATTCTAATGCAAGTTTTACAACAGCCGGTGGATTACCCATGGTACGAATTTCGACCAATTGTTGTTTCTTAATCGACTTGACGGCTAAAAAGAAATTTGTTAAAAATATTAAAAGATCAAACTTGAACAATTTTTACCAGTTTGGGCATCAATAACGGCGGGTTCGACTAAAGCTAAATCTGCCATAACCTCTTTACGTTTTTGATCAATGTGAATGGTTTGTTCAGACAATTGTAGTTGAATTTCTTGACTTTGCACCTTCTTCTTTTCAGCTTCTTGTTGATCTTTTACCATCTGACGCAACTTTGCATTAGCGGCATCATTTTTAGCTTCCAATTCCTAATAAAAAAACATTAATAATTTATGTTTGCTTTATTATACTATTATAAACGTACCCTTGATTTAACCGCGAGACTTTTTTGCATTTCTTCAACTTGTTCGACAGTTTCGGCAATTTTGTTAAGACCGACATTTAAATGCAGCTGTTGTTCTTCTAGATCAGATCGTTTTTCGTTGTGTAATTTCACAAAATGGTGAATAAAGTCCAAATAATGTCGAGGTGTGATTGCCATTGTTCTACTACCTCTTTTCACTAAACGAGCGTTTGCTTTATGTAAAGTTTGATGTACGTAGACACACGAATTAATAACGGCTTCCCGATGGGTTGGGTTTGCCGATATGAAATTACATACAGCAGGGAAGAAATCGGGTGTTTTCCATAATGGTTTGTCCAAATCCACCTTATTTGTAAATTCTTTGCCCACCTAAAATAATTTGAGTATTAATTTTTGTAATTTATACAATGATGGTTTAAATATTTTGTATCAAAATATGTTACAAGTATCAATAATATTAAAAGAACATATTATTATCATTTAATTTGTTTTAATTTTATATACCTATAATGAATCTTGTCAAATCGAGTTAATTATTTTATGTAATATAAATGTCTACGAAGACAAATGTAGGTGGGAAATTTAAAGAGTTGTTACTATAAAATTATAAATTTGAATTAAAATAATTACTTGGAATAAAGCTCCATCAGACCAATCACCAAACCAATTGAGAACGCATCTGTTGAACAAAGCAGGTGAAGTGGCAGCTCGATCTTTAAGTCCATCGGTGGATGGATTCATTGTAAATACGACGTGTAAGTTACGCATAACTTGTCCGGTAAACCACTTGTAAAGCTCGTCGCTCGAATCTAACATTAAACCTGCGCACCAAAACGATAAGTAATTTATACAAATGTTTAAAAAAACCTTTTACCTTCGCGTTGAGCACCTTCTTTACATTGAGTCATAAGTGTTGTATACTCGTCGCCTTCAAACAATCCAGGAACTTCTCCATTAGCCAGCAACGTATTCATTCGTTCCAGAAAACTAGAATCTAACATATTAGATTCATCTAAAATGAAGGTAATTTTTTCGTCTTTGCATCCACTTCGTCTTAAAACAGATCTCAAATCTTCGTCGAAATCTTCGGCCGTGTATTTGTTGTGTACCTAAACACATATAATTAACATCAAGTTTTATAAACAAACCAAGCAAACAAACCTTTATTTGGAAAATTGACAATCCATTCATCCATGCTACAAACCTCGACAAGGTTGTCTTGCCAGCTCCAGAAACACCAATAAGTAAGAGATGGCCTTGTGGCTGTCTGAAGATACGGTCGATTCTTAATACGTGATCCAACACTTCATCGAAAAGAACTAAAGGCACATCCAATTCTTCTTCGTAAAACACTTTTAGCCTTGCTTTAACGTATTCTCTTAATTCTTCTCGTTCGACTGGAATATAATGCTTTGAAAGCCAATTGCTGTACAAAATAGGCCTAATAAGTGCTTTTTCACAGTTAGCAGATGGGAAATGCTTCATAGCAACGGCATCAATATTTTCGTTTGTCCAGCGACGTTCACTTTCTTCGACCAAACGATCCTGGAATAAACGAAGTGCTTCGTGTGCCCACAAACGCACCAAACCTTCAACCGAAAGAGAATCCAGTGGTCTGAAACACAATTGGTGTAAAAGATTTGAAAAAAATTAAATTGCATTATATTATTTACCTCATTGCTTCGCAAATGCCACGAACCCATCTAGTCATTTCACGAGGAGAATAAACATAATGTGGCTGCATATCTTGCGTAAATTTGTCTTGCGACACCAAATAAAATTCGACCATGGCGTTTGTTAATGGTTCTGCAAAGCCACGCAAATTGGACGCTAACCTTAGCATAGCTCTGCTAAACGTTCCATAAATCTAAAAAAAATCAAGTTATGGTTGTAAATAATATTAGAAAATTTACAAAAATACCTGTTTCAATGACGTTTCTCCTGGATAATCAACATAAATAACGGGCACATGCCTAAGGAATCGATGTGATAATGGTTTTCGACCGGGATCGGTGGGTGGATTACAAGCACCAACAAATTGAATTCGTTCTAAAGAAACCCATGCTTGATCTGAAGCACGATAGAAACCTTTGTGTTCCACAATTTGTCGTAAGAACATTATTACTCTTTGGGTTCCGTATTGATCCATATCCGGTAAATTAATTTCATCGCAAAATATGACTAACCATTTGCCAAGCTAGAAATTAACAAAATGTTAAAAATAATCTTTGATTTTTTTTGATATGATCACTAACCTGAACAGGTGACAAAATTACACCGTTTGGTGTTTTACGATATTCACAGTAGTGATCAAATGTTTTGAGCAGTAATTCGGGTGTTGTAGCTGAAGAAAAGTTAAGACCAACAACTTCCATATCAGGTAAAGCTCTTAAAGCTGAGAATAATGTCATGGTTTTACCAGAACCAGGCGGACCACATAATACTGAAACCAAATTGTTAAAATTTACTATAAATAAAATTTGACAATATCTACCAAGAGGTTTGTGTTCGGCCAACCAAGTATATAATAAAGCTTCATGTCTGACAGTATCCAGAGTGGGTACAACGACATCTGGTGCGGCTACTTTATGCGTTTCTACTTCAATTTGTGGTACTTTATTAGACCAAGGTGCCCATTCTCCACTAAAATTAATTAAAACTCATGAAATGGGTTCTAAAATTTAAGTGTACTGCTGAAATGTATTTTAAATATTTTGTTCCAAAAATATTGATACAATAACCAAGTATAGATCGAAACTCTGTTTGTTACCATTGTTGTTATATGTTGAACTTGAATCCAGTGACGTAGCAACAAGTGATGCAGGCACCAGGGCCCGGTACACAGAAAATTTACTATTTACAAAGATTTTTTTGTGAAAATAAATAAATTTTGACAAAAGGAGACCCACTGTGGGGCTTGTACCAGGGCCCGGTCTTGACTTGCTACGTTACTGCTTCAATTATATTAGGCATACCAAAAAAACACAAACAACCAATTTTGATTGTGAGAAGGAATATACTTCGGTCCATTATTTGGATTCATCAACTAAATGTCTGTTTGTTGGAGATGAAAGACAACACAACCAGACATGGCAAAAATGTAATTTTCAATTAAGATACCACCTGTTATGGTGCTTAAAACTTATTGAATTAAATACTGGCAGAAATTTAAATTTAGTTATTTAAGAAATGGAGACTAAAAATGTAAACCAATATTGCGCTACTAACCTTATACCGATTTCATAATCTATGATGGAGGTGTTATTTGGTGGTAAAGGAACAGTAGTTACTGATCGAATAAAATCGCCCAAGTCAGAGCGAACTTTGAGTTTGGAATCACCAGCAAAACACCACAACAATCCATTAATTAGACACTTTGGAATGTATCGCTCCAACTGTTCACTTGGGATTGGAAAATCTGGATGTATATGATTGTATTGCAGAACGTTTCTGACACTTTGATTTAACATAGAAAATAATGAACTTAAAGCTCTTAGACGTGTAAAATCCATTATATGCTCTTGCTCCATTGCATATTCTAAGCAACGTACAACTAAACCATCGGGAGCCAAAAACGGTTGCAAGATACTGATAACTTCGGCTTGAATCTAACAAATTTGTGTCATCAATGAATAAAAATTAATTTTTAAAATGTGGACTTACTTGTAAAGTAGGAGATAAATTATCTTCCTTCGAGTCGCCAACTTTCTTACCAAAACCTTCGTCGTCCCCTTCTTCTAATGGAATATTTCTTAACCTCAGTAAGAAATTTTCAAATATCATATCGGTTGATAGGACATCTTCAGAAAACCACACCATACCGCAACGAGATACTGTAGCTAATGTGGCATACTTAAGGTCTTGCACCTAAACAAATAAAAACCATAATTTTTAAACAAAAAATATAAAGAATATTATTTACCTCAAACATAACTCGAACGTTAGGCGGTAACGATAATCTTTCACCATTAGGTAAGGTAAGTAGTTTATTATCATCAAGAACAGAATTTAAATTTTCGACCCATTCGGGATCCACATCACCATCAAATATAATCCATTGTCTTTTATTAATTTCGCCTCGCACGTTGTCGATAATTTTTCTAAAAAATTATGTTAATTAATATTAATTCAGATTACAAAATCATCAATTTACCTAAGAATATGAGTAAAGAGACCATCGGTCCATTCGCGTGTATTTGGATCTAATACACCATAAAGTGCTTCTTTGCTTATTGCTTTAGGATCGATAACGTGAGCTACACCCTCTATGCCTTCAAAACGTTCCAGAGCTTTAAGTAATACCCTCCACGCCGTACTTTTTCCAGAACCACTAGGTCCAACCATCATTAGACCATGATTTAAATTTGATATTTGATAAAGTTGCAATACCTAATTAGCAGAAAATTACTAAATTAAAAATAAAAAGTAGAAAATGAATTACCAATTTTCATCAAGATTTAGAAAGCCAACTGATTGAATTAACTATTCAATAATATGTAAGAAATATAACATATAAAGAAAGTGTGTGCAAATTTTAATTATCTATTCCTGAAATACTTGACCTAACTTTGTTGACGTTTTTGAGTTTCTATCATCTAAATGGTTTCTGTTATGGTTGCTGTTAATTATATAAAATTCTTACATATTTATAAGATATTTACAAATAAAAGTGTTTTATAATAATATATAATTATTGATTAATTAGTGAACTGAAAATGGTGTAAATTACTTTAATTCAAGTTGCTTATAGATTAAGATAAATATTTTTGTATTAAGAATTAAATTCTGGACTAGGAAAACCCTTAGGCCATTTATAATGTAATTGGAGAGTTAGCAGGTAGACAGTTGGTGAGTGAAAATTCTTCTAAAACCATGAATCCTTACACGAGAAGCTAACTTGGCAATCGTTTGGTCATTTACTCACTTACTACCTACTAATTAATAGCTCTACTTAAAAATTTGCTATGAGTAATACTGCCGTGTTAATTCTAAAGGGCGTATCTGCAATTTTTGGCTTTTTAAGTTATTGCTAGCAAACGCTTCCCTGCATGTAAATCTATCATTTCGTTAAGTTCAGAAGGCTAAACTATGTATAGATATGCTAGAATACATCTTTAAAGAAACGGCGTATCTGCAGTTTAATGTGTAATTTTAGATGAAAGAGACGTAACCAACAATGTTAGATTTAAAAGACGTATCTACAACTACTATTTTGTGTAGATACGCCCTTTCTTTGTAACACTCCATTACTTGACTGGCAAAAATTATCTATTCTGTGACTGGCAGATGCAATTCAAATTTTGATGGTTACACTTGTGAAGTTCTGTTTGTTTTTTATAATTTAAATATTGTTACGTGTTTTAAGTTTTTTGGTTATCAGTTATTTAAGAAAAACTTCACACAGTGTCTCATTTTGCAGATACGCCTTTTTTTCTTATGAGTTTTATTAATATGTGTTAGTCAGAAAGGGCGTATGTATCAAAAGCCCCATTTATAACAAATAATTAAGAAAACTGTTTATTTCATTAGATTCTGCTACAGATATAATATGAATCTAAAACACTAGTTTTCTGTTTAATTCAAACCATGTGATGGCACACGGAAATTTATAAAAACACGATTTCCCAACAATTAGCTTTTTGCAGATACGCCCTTTAGAATTAACACGGCAGAATAGTGTTATTAAAAAAAGAATAAAAAAGAACATTAAAAGGCCCATAGCTAGCAATTAAAGTATTTTCCACATGCTACTAGGAATTTTTTGTTATTATAGAGTATACATTTTTATGTTCTTTGTGTTAATAGAATAAGTCGAGAAAACTAGGTCCGGCATTTCAGAAACAGTCTTTATAATAGGTAATTCATGCAATTTTCAACAATACGCTATTGATAAATGATAACTTTTTAAATAGTCAGTGACTGAGTAATAAATCAATTTATTCATCCCATGCTCAATAGAATTATTGTAAAACCATTTATTCGAAAGCAGTAAATCATAAATAAAAATTTGATGAGATAATAAAGATAAAAAAGCTTTAACTTTTACATATTTTTAAACACTTTTAACTTCATTTACATAATCTTGTCATAAGTTCTATCACAAGTTTACGAAATTTTTTTGAAGAATTGGAAAAAAATACTATATTACTTTCAATTCGTCAAAATCCACTAGTAAAACGTGTAATAGAACCTATGGCTAGGTCACGGGCTAGGTAGTTTTAACATAGCACAATAAGAGTTGGGTTACAAGTTCTATTGTTGCTGTTGTATTGTTATTATTATGGGTTCAATTCCTGACCAACCTCAAATTATTTTAAAAGAATCTAAAATCTATTATATTGATAAAATGTTTTGATGATAAAATGATAAAAAGTATATATATTTCAATATTTTTAAATCCTGTATGTAATTTTTTAAGTTTTTATTGCTTGATGATCTGAAACTGAATAGACATGACAATTATAATATATTTTATAAATGCATTACAGTGAAATCTCTCTTGAGCAGACACCTTCGGGACTATTAAATATGTCCGCCTAAGGGAGGTGTCCGCGTATGGGAAAAATGAAAAAATACATATGTACATACATATTTTTTATACCTCTACAATTTTTTATTTACCTGATAGTGGAATTCCCTTATTTCTTGTCTTTGTGAACCAATCATAGCAAATTTCGTCAATTTGTAATCCCACTGGCTTTAAAAAACTTCGTTTTACACTTGAATTAACATTGGAGTGAAATTTTGTTAATAACTCTTCTTTATTTTCAATAATTCCGGCTGCCTGTGTCTTTCCTATTTTAAAACGGTTGGCCAAAACTCTAACACTAAGTTTCTCTTTATTATAGATTTTCAAAATATATCTTCTCTTTAAGACTTAATACACGACGCTTTTTAGACATGTTTTTCTCTATTTAACCCGTAACCACTGACAAGCGGTCTCTCAGACCGCAGCGAAAATGAATTTCGTTATAAAACGAGTTTTAGTAAAAATTTCAAAAAATCCCTTTGTGTGAAGTGGCATCAAAATGTACACATTATGACTTGATAAAAATTTTAGTAAGCGTTTACCTTATAAATAGATAACAGCAAAGTTTACTTGCGGTCTCAGAGACCGCATGTCAGTAACTACGTTACAGTAATTGCCATATGTGTGTTAGTTTTATTTATAAATATAACAGAAACAAATTCACCTAAATCTTTAAAATTTACGCTCATCACTGCTAAGCTTACAGTTTATGATTTTGAGACTGTTATTACACAATGGACAGCCTAAAGCCCTAGTGATTTTGATTATTTTAATGATAGCGATATTGACAATGTAGTATTTGAAAAAAATTAAAAAACAAGAAAATTTGTTACTTATGCCCAAGTAAACTAAAGAGAAAAAGAATTTTTCGATGTTTCATTTGTAAAAAAACGGTATGCCTTCGGTGCACCAAGAAAGTTTGCAAACAGTGCATAGAAAACGAACACTAATTTTTGGTAATTTTAAAGTGTTGTCAGTTTTTTCAATTTCAATTATTTTTTAAGTTTATTATGTTGGTTTTTTAGTTTGAACATATTTTTCACCATTTACTGTTAAAAAACCTTAAATTTTTCTAAAATGTAGTTTTTATGTAACTTTTAATAATCATCGAACATTTTTATGTAATTTACGCCGACTTTTACTATTTATTAAATAAATGAAGTTAATTTTATTTATAGCGAATTCTTACTTTACAGGGGTATAATGAATAGTTCAACAATGATATGGAAAAAAAATTACAGCGATATTAATCTGATTAACACTAAAATTTAAAAAAAAGTAAGCGGTCTGAGAGACCGCATGTCAGTGTCTACGTCCCAAAACATGTATGTCAGTGGTTACAGGTTAAAAACACGATGTGTATGTACATACAAGACAAATCAACGAACTAACTCAACTAACCATAAAAATGTATTCGTTAATGCTCGCGGGGAATCACACACACACAATGGGGAAGTCCCCAGAATTTATATTGCCACACGCCGCGCTGGCTAATAGTGCAGCATTGCAACATTTTTAATTTTGTGTCCGTTTAAGGACACTAGGCAATCGAAAAGTCGATTTTTTTTTTATTTAATTTTCTGTAAGTACTATCCTTCCTGAACAAAATACCGTTTAGTTCATATGAAAATTCACAAAATTGTTGATTTTGTAAGCGAAAAGGTGGAGCGGTGCATGAAATGGATGTCAGTCTACCGCTGGTAGCAGAGCGGAGACCGTTACTCGGACGACTGTAAAGTTACGATATGAGCTCTTTATTGTAATATATTATTATAATTAAATAGGATGTATTAAAATATATAAAATTTAATAATTTATTATATGAAATTTTTTGTAAAATTCAAATACTTCGATAAATGTAGAAAGAATCGTAGATATCTGCATGATTGCCTTTCCAGAGGGTTTAAGACTTAAATATCATGTTACATAGGGTTGTCCTAGGTCGTTAGAATAATGGTTTGGTCTTTACTTTAGAACAAAAAAGAATATTAAAAGAAATCAGTTGTGAGTTGTTCACATTGAGATCAAAATCGTTGTCATATTGTAACTTTACTTCATTTTACTTGTGTTAATAATAAAAAAAAATAACAAAAATAAATTTTACGATAACGGTCTGATGCCGAAGCACTACTGCAAACATAATTCTATGCATCTGGATAGTTTTAAAAAAGGTAAATATGAGTAAAAGCACTTTTATCAATAAAAAAACTTTGAACGCGTTTTTCTCGACTTTTTATTTTCATTTGGTTTTTACATGATTCCAAAAAGACGGAGGTCTCTGGTGACTTGAAAAAAATTGAAGACACGTAAGACATGTGTAATTTGGGACTGAACCTCCGAAATAATCCATAAAAGTTCGAGATTTTCCATAAAAATTTGAAAAGTCGCGATTTTTACGTGCAATTATAAAAAAATCGCATTTTTATCGTAAAAATCGCGGTTTTTCGTCTACTACTTAAATAATTCCAATTCGATCGTTTTAATTTTAGGTTCAGTCCCAAACTACGTATCTTAGGAAACTAAAAACCATTTGTAGAGTCGAAAAAAATTAGTTCCACGAACGACAGCATGTAAAAATGGAAAATAAACATGTATATACGTCGCAGACTGTGCCGCCATTTTTTATGTTCCTAAGGGCTTTATAGTATAATTTTTATTATCATTTATATATCAATAAACATTGGTTAAAATTACATTTGTGTATCTGCTTTCTTTCTATGTTAAAATTAATAAAAACAAGAGCGCGGATTTTGCGAATAACGATTGCCTAGTACCCTTAAGGTGGTTGGAGCGTTTCTACAAGTCCATGTAAAAATTATAAAATTTGCAGAGCATATAATTTATGATTTACCACGTACGTAAAAAAAATTTTAAGCGGATTGACCAACTAGTTTACAAAAAAATCAAATTTGAAATCTCCGAATTTAACATGGGGAGTATTGCGTGAACGCGTTTACTTGACACAATTCCCATAAAATAATATAGTTAAATCCATGTCAAGTAAATAAAAAATATGTTCAACTATAGATTAACGTTTTACAAAAGTCCTAGAAAAAATTTAAAAATATTAACCATCTAGTTTGGCTGTAAATAATTATTGAACTTAACGAAATTTAACTTTTTTAAAACTACAAGCGGCTTGGCAACGTTGGGATACCAACAAAAAACAATAACCACAAATTAAGTGACGTTACGCTTTGAAAATTTATAATTATGTAAATTTTATTATTTAATTGCATCGAAAATTACAAAATGTAACAAAGGTACATGGAAAAAGGACATTGTAAGGATTGCATTTGCGTAAAAAACCAGAACAAATTTTTGTTGTTGCCAGACCAAATTCTTTGTAAATCAAATAAGGTACTCTGAAAACTTTAATAAATAAATTCTTTCTTTCAAATTATTTATACTTTTGTCATTCGTTCGTTTTTAATATTATATTTGTATTGATACCTCTTTCATGATTTTTAAAGTAGTGTTAATATTTTTCAGTCACTATGAACTTAAAAACTAGCCGAGTACCGCTCGAACCACCTTAAGAGAGAATTTTACATGTTTTTGTACCTAAATATTGTGTCCGCGTCCGCCCAAGAGAGAGTCCGCTCAAGAGAGATTATGTCTCATTGAATTCTCTATACTTCATTCCAGACTATCAAATAGTGTCCGCCTAATGGAGTTGTCCGCCCATCGGAGGTGTCCGTTATGAGAGATTTCACTGTATATATAATATTATAATTGTAAATATCTTTCAATAGAGGACCTATTGTTGTCAAATAGAAATAGATATTCAGACTCACAATCAGAGTGAGTCAGTGAAGCAAGAACTCTTTGTGATAGGTTAGATAGCTTTACATATATCGTCCCCTTAGTACTATAACTAGGTAAGGGAACGTACCCATACTACGTGACCTATTTTTTACAATTTTTTACCCCCTCCCCCCCCTTGGTGACCATCCGTAGTATATGCCAAGACCCCCCCCCTCCCCCTATTTTGTCACGTAGTAGTTCATAAATATGGTTTTGAACCATTTTTTGCAATCACAAAGTTAAAAAAAAATTAAATTGACTCATATTTGTCTTTATTTAAAAACAAAAGTCTTCTTTTCATTTATTTTTGAATATAGCTCAAAAAAGCGCAAGATTTTCCTGAAAGATAATGACTACGTGACCAAAACTTAAACCCCCTCCCCCGCCCCGGTGACCAAGCGTGGTATTTTGAAGACCCCCCTCCCCCCCCTAAACGGGTCACGTAGTATGGGTACGTTCCCTAACTTGATTTTACTGTTATTGAGAAAATTGAAAAAATTGAAAGGATCTGGGACTTATCTACATTTTGCAAGTTGATAATTTATATTTAGAAACATAATAGAACATATTTATCCACTTGCAAAATGTAGATAAGTCCCAGATCCATTCAATTTTTTCAATTTTCTCAGTAAGAGCAAAACCAAGTTACCTAGTTATAGTACTAAGGGGACGATATAATATTTCTTTTAAAAATTCTTAAGCAAGTTAAATGTGAAAAAAAATCGACAAAAGAGTTTCTTATCTAAGTAATTATTAAATATTTCGTTAACATCATAAAAATTGATGTAACAAAATAATAAATCATTCATTCTATTAAAAACACCCATAGACGAATCAATACCTTTTCAACCCAAGTTTCTCCAACCAGAGACTTCTGTAGAGCATGAAAAATGAATTTTGTTTAATATAATTAAGAATTTTTACCATATTAAGTAAAAATTTTCAAAACAATTGCACGAATTTATAGTTTTAACTTCAGTGTAAAACTCAAAACAATATGAATTTTTAAAAATCATATAATTTATAACAATTTTACATTAAAATAAATCATAAATTGTACTAAAACTTTTAGAAATATAATATAAAAATTTTTATAAAAAGAATTGTAACAATGCCTTACCTTCTCCATCCAAGGTGACCCTTGTTCCTCACCTTCGCCACAAACCAAGTATTCTTCCTGACATACCTTCTTAATTTGATCTTTCAATTCTGAAATTAAAAAAAGTTAAAGAGCAAATTTGGACAATAAACAAATTTTACCTTTCATTTCAGCTCTTGTATATTGAACATTTGGAAAAACATCATTTAATAACGAAAATAATAAAGGTATATCTTCAGCCACAAGTTTTGGAACCATCGTTTCACATACGGATTGAATTAAAATTTCTTGTTCGGGTAAATTTTCTGCAATACTTGCTTCATCGATACTCGCTTCACCTCTCTGTACTTTACCATCTTTTATACGCATAATACGATCGCGCTTCACATTACCGGCGGAAATTAAAACAGACTTCAGTGCACGCAAACCAAAATCATAATGAGATTGATTAGAAAGTTGTTCATCACACAATCTACGAGTTAAAAATGAAAAAGTTACGCAAAGTAAAATAAAAGGAATATAAAACTTACTTGAAGAAAGGTACAATTTTGCATGCTAATTTTTCAGCCGTTCTAAAACCTTGTGAAAACAACATAACTTCTGCAATTAGTTGTCTATCTGGTGTGGTCATAGCCAAAGAACGGAAAAGTTTTTTCAAGTTATCGGGTAAATTAGAACGACCTGCATATCCTGGATTCATAGTAATGAAAATAGCCATGTCGGGTGATACTCGTACTCTCTTGTTGACTAGCTCCACAATGATATCTTAAATAATGTAATGCAGTATTATAATAAAAAACGTACTCAATATTTTCACCAACCAACCTTTATCGGCACCACCTTCGGCAATAGTTTCCTTCTTTTCCTTAAGAGCCTCTTGAATAGTTTGTATTTGTTGAGACACGGCAGATAACATTCTTTCTTCTAATCTGTTAAATTCATCAAAACAACCCCACGCACCAACTTGACACAAACCTACAAAAATTCTACCCATTGCTTGGAAATCAAATGTTTCATCGCAGTTAAAAACTAAAACAAAACGACCCAACTGATGCCCAAGAGCTTTAACAGATTCAGTTTTTCCGGTTCCAGCTGGTCCAAACGGAGAACCACCCAGACGTGCTTCAAGAGCCTGTGTCATTGTAAGGTAGCATCTATCAGTGAGGGGAGTTTGTACAAGACGATCTTGCACTCCTAAATACTCAAAACCATAATAAAAACGAGCATTCGCCATGTGAATCGTCAACTGTTTCAACACCTCAGTTTGTCGAGGATCAAAGTAAAACCTCATTTCGCACAACCATTCAAAAGCTTTGTTACTGTATACTTTATTTGTAAGTAACCGACGAGTTACGGTTCGTTTATGCACAAATTCATTGATCTACATAAAATTAAATTAGCAACATAGATAAAAATGACAAACATTTCACTTACTAAATGTTCCAATTTTTTCCTACGAAGAGGTGGTTGTTCTTGTAGAACTGAATCTGCCAGGACATTGAGGGTATTTTCGACATTATTGAGAACCACTTCCAAAGGTCCTTTTTGTGGTTCGTTGTTAGTTTTTTGTAATGCCGCTTCAACATCTTCGCTCCATAAAATTTGAGCAGCCAACACTACAATTTGAGCTTGATATTTATCGACCCATTGTAAGAACAATTTAGGATCGATTTTGTCTTTAAACTGTTTAATATCTTGAACAGCTTGAGCTAAACTCGAAGCCAAAGTGACACGCATTTCCTTTTCAACCAAAGTAAGCCATTCGTTAATTTTGGGATGTTCGATAGTTGAAACGGGAGCAATAAAACGTACTTCTTCTCCTTCTCTTGACGAAATTCCAATAACAATAGTGTTATCTTCGTTCAATAATAGTGCTGCGACGCCAGCAAACATCTTCTTGAAATGCTTTTGTAAACGAGCAACGTTTTTGCTATTACCAATTATTTCGAGCAAATCTTCGTCGCCAACAAAATAAAATCTGGGAAAAGATGTACGTTCCCTTTCGAGGTATTCTCCTAAAGCTTTCTGTATTTTACCCAATAAATCGGCTAATCGTTCTAAAGCACGCTGCACTCCAGGAATATTTAAAACGTCCATCACCATTGGCGATTTACTAACTTTTTTCATTAGACCCAAAAATTCCGAACTGAAATTAAATTCAAATAAGTGAATTAAATTGTGTGGGGTGTATGAAAATAGAGGGGAACAGTTCAATTCGCCGGCCAGCATTGCACGTTTAACCGCGACACGATTCGTTGAGAGCAATTTTACTACTAGTTGTAGTATGATAACCCCCAACATTACTACGGCTGCAGCTGTAGTAATTTCAACGCCGTGTTAAGAGTTAAGGGCACTAGACAATGGAAAAATTGATTTCTTTATAATTTCATTTTCTGAAAGTACTATTTTTTATGAACAAAATCCCGTCTGGTTCATATCAAAGGCGGAGGTAAATATAAGTAAGCGCACTTTAAAAGTGAGCGCGCGATAAGGTGATTTGTACAACACAAGTTCGGGCGTTATCAAAACTTGTGGACGACAAAAAAAATTTTTCCAGAAAGTCAGTCGACCGAGCGTCGTGAAGCAAGTCGACCAAGGGTCGTGAGAGAGTCGACATTTAGTCATTTTTGAGTCGATTTTGGGCCGCCGAAAAAGACGTTAAATTGAGTGATTAACTAGTGAGATCGTCTTGGTCTTACAAAGGCCAGGATTTAGTAAATTTTGGATTAGTGTTTTGACCAAGAGTTCGTTGGTCAACAATTTGGAATATTTAAAAGTTTGTCCCGAGTTTGAGCCGCGATTATTTTTAAATTAAATTTCTTAATTATTTTTGGTTTCGACTTGATTACATCTTTATGTCTCATTGAACCCACGTACCCTCAAGAAGATTTACGAACGTTCCCATTAGTTACGAGCTACCGGTGCACTTTTTGGAGGTATCTCGCCGATATTACTTCAGTATATAATTTACTGTATACAGATTAAAAGTGTTTTAAGTACACAACAAAAGTGTTGTAGCTTTTGTAATTTGAATATTAAGCATTGGCTAAATTAGGGGTGGCCAAGACGTCCACCATGTAACAAACCCCTTGAATATGCCGCGTTAATTAAAAAAAAACACTCTAAAATTAAATTAAATTTTAGCTTTTCTACCAATTCCCAATAATTAGCAATATGGTCCACCTTCGTCATTAATGTTATCGACATGGTCGTAAAAGTTTGGCCACTACTCAGGAAATGACAATAGCTTTGTTTGGTACTACAGTCCTAGTGCTACACTAACTACACTACTACAAATTTATTGGTGTAAAAAGTGGGTTGGTAATTGGTACACCAATCAATTTGTAGTAGTGTAGCACTAGGACTGTGGTACCAAACAAAGCTAATATTATTATTTAAAAATCAAAAGTCACTAACCTAATGCTTTGAAATCTTGACGTTTCGACAGGTAACAGGGTTTTGATGTCCGCACTTCCAGAAAATATGCCTTCCAAATAAACCCAACGTCTTTGTACATCGATCCAAACGTCAAAAAGTGCGTTGATTCGGTTCAATTTTTCTTCCCAAGTAAGAGCTTCTTCTTCAAAAACTTTATAATAAGGTGATAATTTCATTGCAGCTACAGAGTTGATGTGTTCTTTAACTTTGTTAAACAAATCATCCCAACCACGGATTAGTCTACATTTGCTTTGGTAATTGATTAAGTCGAGCTCATAAGTTTGCCAAGATTCGCGAACTTGTTTTAAAAATTCTTCGAGTGCCATTTCACCTTGTGCTACTAAAATAATATCCTTAACAATCGATTCGTTCTTTTGTAAATTAACATCCCAGACTTGACCCAAAGTTAAATCAGACAATATCCAATTAACACGAAGCTGCTTTGTTAGTTGTTTCCAATGCCTTTCTTTTAAAGCATCAGATTTAAGTTCAACAATCATCATGTTTACTTTTGTATAGTTTTGTAAAAGTTTCTTTACATATTCGTAAGAAGCATATTGTCTTAACCGAGCTGGAAGTTCTTTAAGTTGGGTCGACAGTGTATCTAACTGTTGTCGTAACTTTCTAGGCTGTACAGATAACCAAGGTTTTTCTCGTGTTTCATCTATTTGTGTCCAAATTCGAGATAATTCTGACCAAACACCGCGTAAATCCTGCAATTCTTCAAAAACTACTTGCATACGATCTTCACTGGTGCTAATACCACCTATTCAAATAAAACAAAAATAATTAACAGACATAAAAAATTTATATTACAAGAAAGCCAACCTGGTTCTTGTAATTCTAATGCTTCCTTTGCTTTAGCAACATTGTCACGCTCTTCTTTTAATCTTGCAAATTTACTTTCAAAAAGTTGAAGTTTTGTAAGGGCTTCGTCAGGTCTAAGTGATCCTTCCACAGGTTTACTGCGTTCCCAATCGCCTAAAAAGTCATTTGTGCGCATTTCCACTGCTTTATCTTCAGAAACAATTTTTTGTTGAAGACTTGCAACCTATAGAGAAGTTAAAATTTAGTTTGACAATCATGCACTTGTTTAGAATCAAACCTGTGTTTGAATAGAAGAGTCTTTTCTTTTAATAATTTCGTTAAACGCACCCCATTCGCCTTCTAAATTTTCTACATGAAGCCACGAAGTTGGAAATTGGAACCGTTGACGTTCCAAAATTCGTTGACCTTCTTTGTAAGTATCAACTTGACTTTCCCAAGCCTAAATAAACACAAAAATGTATTTAAACAGATCCATTCAAAAATTTCATGACAAACCTTCATGCTCCTCTTTAATGATTGAACATAGGTGATAAAACTAACTGCATCTGATGTACTAGCTGCTTCTATACTTTGCATTTCTAATTCGGAACGAGATTTGGAAACTTGGGTATGGAATGTCGACATTTCATTTCCTAAGAGTGTTCCAAATTTGCTTAAAACTTCTTTATGCCAGGAATCATATTTTAAAGAAACTTTGCTTTGTACTTTTGCAAAATCTATCACAATAGGTCCAAATTGACGTCTGGTATCAGAAGTGTCAAAAGTTGTACGAGTTTTTCTGCAATAATTTATTTTTAAGATTTCCAAAGATAAATAATTGTTACGAAATTTCTTACTTAATATCATTTAAACAGACCATCCATTTGCCAATGTTTTCACCTAAGCATCCATATAAGTTATCGGCCTGAAGATCCCACAACGATTGATAATTTAACCATTCTTTTACATATTTTTGCACCTAAAATAACCGTAAATAATTTAAATTAATAAAAACAGAATATTAGATAAACACACCTCTTTTATTTTTTCGTCAATTGCTTTGTACGCACTTTCAAGTGGAGTACCCCCAGCAGGAAACTTAGTTAAAATATTACGGTAAGTTTCGGTAATGGGCTTGTCCACTCCAACTTGATATCGGCTACTTTGCAAACGTTGCTGAGACATAACAATGGCTTGCCAAGCAAACAATTGCTGCATGATTTGAAATCGTGCTTCTTCGATACTTGGATACAGATACATAGTTTGATTTGTAATTCGAAACTCATGAACAAGAGTTTGAATGTGTGGGTCACCACCCGGTTTGTGTGTAGGTTGAGTGGGAGCATCGGTATCCATGCTATGATCAACTTCATTTTTGATGCCATTTAATGAATCAGTCCACGCTTGGACTCCTGCTTGCAAACGTCTCGCAAGATTTTTTTCAACTTCCTCATCTAGACGACTGACCCATATGTGCAAATTAGAGTACTGCTTTAGAGATAAATCATCTACTGCATGTTGAATTTTTGATAAAATATCAGCAAAAGTGTTGGCGGAATAAGGACAAGTTTCTAGAGAACGAACATCGACTTCTAGTTGTTCTCCAATAACGACGAGTTCTTCGACGCGCTCTTGAAAACTAACTACCGTGTCAGAAAGACGTTGAACGTATGGATCGAGTTTGTAACTTTCCCAAACGAGTTGAATACCTTCTGCTATCAATATTTGAACTTCTTTTCGCATACCAGCAACTAATGGAATTATACTGGCCTTGTCTTCAATCTAGGTGAGATTAAAAAAATTTAAAAACAATACAGAGGCACATTGCAGTAGGTATTCGATTATGAAGTGAAATATCAACAAATATAAATAAGCTAAATAAATGTTAAACTTTCATGCTGCATTAATTTATTTAAGATTGTAAAAATTTGTTCACTACAGAAGGTTCTTCTAAAATTTAGCCTATTAAAAAGTGAGCCATACATGCCCTTGTGTCAGAAAAAACATATTTCTGTTACTGGTTATCAAGTTAACAAACGACACATTAATCTGGAATTGACAGAATTCTGCAAATGCTCCCGTAAACCTTCAAGTATCAAATGTTGGTTTAAGTACGAAAAATAGACTCGGAGATAATAGTTATTAAAAAAAACCTTAACAGGGTTTTATAGATCACTTTAAAAGTAATTGTATAAAGGATGAATGTCAAACATCGATTAGTTTAGCCAAAAATCGATTTTAAAGTTAACATTTTTACGCAAATCTAGACCTTATTGGTACATTCTGTTGACGGTACGTCTACTTCTATGTTCATGCTTAGGGGAAAATTTTTAATAAGTTGAGCTGTTTCAGAGATTCACATTTTCTAAGATGCCGGTTCTCAAAAGGTGCGTGGTTTTCAAAAATATTTTTAATAAGTTGAAATGTCTCAGGGCCAGTTGTATAAAAGAGGATCATCCTTGACCATGGATCAAGCTTCAATTTAAACCAATAGAAAACTTAAAATAAAATTTTAACTGTACTGATTGGTTTAAATTGGAGCTTGATCCATGGTCAAGGATGATCCTCTTTTATACAACTGACCCTCAGAGAACCACATTTTTAAAGTTTTTTTGGTCCTAAAGTAAGGAGTGGGCGGAGTTCCAGAGATAGTAACAGCCAATACCATACTCAAAAATTAATTTTTCACTTTTTTGATAAATTTAGGCCCAATTTTTAACGATCCGTACGTTTTTTATTTATACTTCAAATAAATCCCTTCATCTATCATTTCTACAAGAATAGTTTTTTAATCCTTGGACCATTTTTCGTACTCATCCCCCAAATGTCAATAATTTTCATTTGTGTATTTCTATGTTTACAGCCATTGTAAAACTGCACGTATATTTTATAGTCTGTATAAAACATTGGGGAGTTTAACGGCTTATTTATGAAAGTTTTACAAAACTGGGGGTTTTTCGTCATTCCACATGCGTCAGGATCTCTAGAAAGCATTCTGAACTGCAACGCCAACTAATAAGCTAATATAAAAATTGAATGAAATTATTTTGATGCAATAAAAGGCTTTCTGTATAAATGCATCATGATCATATTATTTACCATCTATTTAAAAGCAAATGTTTAATTTATTGTTCAGATATATCCCGTCATTGTGCGCGACAGTTAATAAAGCGCGAAATTTGGAAGTTTCTATATTTTTCACTAAATATTGGTATAAACCAACTTAGTATTTTCATGAACATGACAAAAAAAGAAAGATTAAATAAATCGCACTTGACGGTATTTTTGATGTTAGGTATTTGGTTCGTATTGGTATTATACAATACTCATTTTGTACAACCTTGAAATTATAAGGTGCATGTTATGGCTCATTTTTTACTTGCATGCTAGGGGTTACACATATACGAACGCTGTATAGACCATTGCAACTTGATTCGAGTTAAACGCATTAAGGGATGTATTTTTTTAATTATCTTTTCAGGCAAAATCCTATTTCAGAAAAATAAAAGCAGTGGTAACATATTTACGTTTATTGCAACTTAATATTAAACCATTCATCAAAAAAATAAGATGCAGTCTAAAATTGAAAATTTTAGCAAATACTTCAAAATATTTTATTGGCGTTTTTTCAAAAGAATCAAAATTGAGCTAAAATGGTCTTCATTGCGCCCATCAATATGTCATGCAAAATATCAAATTGGATACATGGGAAAATAACAATTTGTTAAGCTACCTTTCCAGAAGTTTGAATACTATTTCCTTTTGTTAGCTAATACCGCAATTTTAAGATATATTAATATACTTATAAGATATGCATATTAGATATACTGTTTTGATAGGCATGAGAAGAAGAATTTTGAAGGTTGTATTTATCGAATTTTTCTGATTTTGTATTATAAAAATTAAGCTAGTGCCTAATAATGTTAATGTAGTGCCTAAAATGTCTATTACTATTCAAAATGTATGTGATAATAATTAATCTACACAAATAGCTTCCAACTTCCACACATTTTTTGTTCTCATCCTATGATGTGCTTTTAAACTTTTAGAGACATAGATTTTGTTTAACAAATATTCTTCAAATAGCAAGATTTGAGTTTTTTATGAATTAAAATAAACGATTTTCTTCACTTAAGCCTATCATGCCTAATTGCATTTACCCAACCAGTAAAGTCACACGCCCAGAGTTATGTTTGCTTCACTGCTTGAATGTCAAGGCATAAGTTTATCTATTTCCGGGAGATAAGTGCGTACTTAGCTCCACCAAATAGCGCGGATATGACGGCAATTACTTTGTTTCGTTGATTTGCGGGAGTTAATGTTGATTGCTATAGGCAACTGAACAAAAATAATTTAAAAATTAGCAACTTGATTTTAATAATGGAAAATCAAACAAGTCACATGTTTTCCCAAACAATTATAATAAAATTACTCAAAATTTAGATGTTCGTGAATAATAAGATTATGTTTAACTTTGCAATTTATTTTTAATTTTTTTCTACGACCACTACCGAAAATGAACAATATTGTACGAGCTCTATCATCTGTATGCATTTCTTTACGCACAGCGTGCGTAAAGTGATCCATCGCACGGGTAGGAAATTTTATAATTTACTAAAATTATGTTGGCTGCAAAAGTAAGCTAATAGGTTAAAATAGTAGGTTATGTTTGGTTACGTAGTTTCATTAATTGTTATAAGGTAAATATTTAATGATAAATATTATTCTAACTTATTCCTATTTTAATTTTAGTTATAATAAGAATGTCTGGCAGTGAAACTGAATGTACTCCACCTGACATTAGGTCTAAAGCGAAAATTGCAACCAACGATTTATTACCAACAAAATCTCGGGAGCGATACGAAATTGTTTATAGAAAATTTATGGATTGGAAACTTAAAAACAATGTTAAATCATTTTCAGAAAATGTGCTGTTAGCTTATTTTCAAGAATTATCCAATGATCTAAAACCGACTTCTCTTTGGTCGATATATTCTATGTTACGGACAACAATAAATATACACCATGATAATATTAACATATCAAATTATCCTAAATTAATAGCATTACTTAGAAGAAAATCGGATGGCTTTAAAAGCAAAAAATCAAAGATATTGACTTCCAATGAAATTCAAAAGTTCCTTCAAAATGCACCGGATAGTAAATATTTATTTATGAAGGTACAATAGTATATTATAAACTTATATAAACCTTTAATATACCATTTCACTTTAGGTTGTTCTCATCATTGCGGTAAGTGGGGCATGTCGAAAACAAGAATTACGAAATATAAAACCTGAAGATGTAGAAGATACCACAAAATCATTAATAATTAAAATACCCGATTCAAAAACAAAAACACAACGTTCGTTTGTTGTATCGGAAAGTTTTTATCCAACATGTAAGAAATACATAAATCTTCGTCCTGAAGGACAAGAGATTAAACTTTTACCATTTTTTTTAAATTACGTTAATGGAAAATGTACCAGACAATGTGTTGGAATAAATAAATTGGGCAGTATTCCAAAACAAATTGCAGAGTATCTTGGATTACCGGATGCGAAATTATACACCGGCCATTGTTTTAGGCGTTCGTCAGCTACAATTCTTGTTGACGCTGGTGGTGATCTACTGGAATTAAAAAGACATGGTGGATGGCGGTCGTCAACTGTCGCTGAAGGTTATGTTGACGATTCAATAAATAATAAAACTGCAACTTCTTCAAAAATTTCATGTGCTATAAACATAAACAATGAGGCCGCTAAATCAAAAAATAATAATCATGCAAGTGTATCATATGCTACAAGCAGCAATGCAACTAATGTCACCGATCCTACCCTTGTTTTTAATAATTGTTCGGTTACAATTAATAATTATTATAATAAAATGTAATGATCAAAATATTTTAGATTAACTTTTGTCTTAAGATTACTGTTTTGTTATAAATTTTAATTGTATTTAATTTAATAAAAACAGTTATTATTAATTTATTTGATGTTTTAATTATTTTCCATCACCTATAATTTAAAAATACTGGATGTTATTGTCAAGTATGCAGTTGAAGCGTTGATTGTTGAAGAGTGTTGGTGTTATATCTGTAATACAGTATATTATATCCTTCCTATGTACCTAAGCTCCACAAATACCATACCAATAATTATTGCTCGACTTCTGGCTTGGTCCAGTTTACACTAGTCCAGAGGAAGGAGAGTTCTGGCCTACAGATTAAAGAGTAAAGTACGACTTATTTATCTGTGGTTCTGGCCGTTTAGGGACATACCTCCCCCACCGCCTTAAAGAGAAATTATAAGAGAAGCTATCCAATGATTTTTTTCTAGTAAGCACCAGAGATGAGAAGCATTTACCTTTTAGCTTTGTTTTTACAGCAGTTTGAAACGGTTTGCAACTGTCAGACGCATGCGCAGTTTCAAATTTAAGTAATAATTTTTAATCTGCGCATGCGTCTGACAGTTGCAAACCGTTTCAAACTGCTGCAAAAACAAAGCTTTTAAGTTAGGTTTATAACGACTTTGAAATCGCATTGTTTTACTTATTATATGCTGGCACCAACGGTTTTGTGTAATATTCTTATTTCCTCTACATTACAACCCCAATATTTACAAAAATTTGAAAAAAAATGGAAAATTTTATTTTTAAATAAAAAACATAAAATTTTAAAAATCTCGAAAACCAATCCATTATCGAAAAACTGATGAAAAAATACACCCTCCACTGCCATTGCTTCCTCCCATCTAGAGTATGAACCAGCTATCTGATGAATTTGTTTAGCGCGCACAGCAGCTGAGAAACTTCTCCGGTTAAATACGACTTTAAAAACGCATTATCTCACTTATTATACGCGAACGCAAAAAATTTTATTAGAAATTTTTGTTAGTTTTTATTGCCTACACAAGTCTGGAAAATTTCACTATGTCAGTCATTCCGACCTTTAAGGGTTGGGGTAGAAAATCTAGGGTTGGTCGTAGAAAAAGTATAGTACATAACTTAGAGTTGTAAAAGATATTACACCCTCTTGAAATTTACTTCACTCGCCGCAAGCGGCTCGTGAAGTAACTTTTCACTCGTGTGTAATATCTTTCTTACAACTCTCGTTACGTAATATACTATTATAATACAATAAAAATAATGACGTTTAAACGGAACACAACAAATTAAAAATAATTTTAAAACAAGCAACCTGATTCAGATAATGACAAAGAAAACAAACCTCATGTCAATCAATTTATTTTAATATGACAGTTGAGGAGCAGACTTTCTATATGCAGTATGTCCATTTTCTTAAATTTTCAGGAGAGCAGAAAAACTACCACAGGTTTACATGATAAGTTACCAAAAAAGTAATTTTTGCAAAAATACGGAAAAAAATACCCTATGAAGTATCATGAATGCGGAAAATATTCGATTGACGGTTTGGCAAAAAAATTCAAAAATGTATTGGACATACTGCACTTTGTTTGTCTACATTGGACAAACTTCAGTTTGTTTGTCTTTAAAACTTGAAATTTGTCGACTTGCCCATTTTAAGACAAAAAAAGAGTATAAAGCATCGGTATTACAAAAAAATCTTATTAGTAGAAACAATTTTACATTCCTTCTTACGATCTTTTCTTGCAATATTTCGTTTTTTTTCCTGCTTTTTTGATTAACATCGCCCACATGTTCACCTTCCGTATTATTCCATATTTATTAATGCCATTAGGTCTAATAACAACAATAAACCTATTGATAAAGACTTAATATTAGACCGGAGAGGGCACACACGTGAAAAACAGCGGCTAAATCTACGTATGAAGGACATACTGCTATACGTTAGTACCACAGCGCTGGACAAACTGCATTTAGTTTGTCTTTGTAATTTTCAACAATTTTTTTACCCCGGATAGATGCTTTTTAGAACGCCCTTTTGTAATTAAAATATGTGGTATTTTACGTATAGATTACAATGCCATGTATAACTAAAAATTTATGAAAATGGACAAACTGCATATAGAATGTCTGCTCCTCAGTTGTATTAATTCATTTGTTTATATCAATTTTTTATTTTTTACCTAAATTTTTTGAATTAGCTGTAACTCGAGAACGACGCTACATATCAAAAAACTGAGCAAAAAAATTTCCCCCCCAAACCTGAACTTCCTACTTACCCCCAGGGAATTGTCGGTAGGAAGGTATATGCAAAAAATCAGATCGATCGCGCGCAAAAAAATTTACTCATAGTTTTTTCAAGTTTAACATATTTAGCACGGAAGTAGATAAAATAGTATATTAAACTTGGGAGATATGTTGCATTACCGCACTCAAGTTTCAAAAGCCCTCGGGCTTTTAAAACCTTCGTGCGGATAATGCACCTCATATCTCCCGCGTAAATAATATACTATTAAATGATTTAAGATTTTAGATAATGTACATTAGGAGGCTTTAAGGGTGTAGGAATAAATGTGTTTTGATATTATGTGTCAAAATTCTTTAAAATATTTTTACTTGTAAGAGAAAGTACATTATATAAACTGAGTTTAAGATTTTAAGAATTAGGAACCGGGTCACAACCAGCTCACAAAAATAGTGTATTATTAAATATAAAAAATAAAAGAATTATTAAATTTTTAAATTGTAAAATATACTATAAATTATTTTACGGAAATTTTATGTGGATGTGGTTTCGGTATTGGATCAAGGAAGGAAAACCTAAAAACTCAAAAATAATACTGGACATTTTAAGGGGGAAAATTTTTCTAGTGTTTTAACGAAAGTCTATCATAATTTTGAACTAAATCTTCCAAAAATTTTGTGAATTAAAAGAAACTTCAAAAAAAGAATAAAAAAATTGCATTTTCGAGATAAGAAATATCAGGCAATTAGTTTGTTTCAAGATTCAAAAAGTTGTAAGTATTGCCATAATATACAGTGTGTTCACAAAAAGTGGTAACAGTGAATAATTCTTAAATATTACTAGATCCAAAAAAAATTTAAATAGTTTTTTATTCAACTCCAAATTTTCTATTGGAAACTGTCAAAGTATATTTTTTATACTTCAAATTCAACCGGAAGTAAACATAAAATCTTTTTCGTTATTTCAGGTTATAAATGACCTCTTTATGCATCTGTTTTGAGACCTATAAAGGGTGTCTTTTCTCAAAAAGTCACCTCAAGGGGGACCAACCCGACCATAAAACTAACTTTTATAATGTCCTAGGACCCACGATACACTTACAACGGTATGCTCGTTATTTGTTCCAAATACGTTTACTACTGCGCATGACGTCAATTGCGAACGTGTTGCGAACCATATTGTGTTATGTCACGCTCGTATTCAACGGTTTTGCGTTGCTGTTACATTATACTTTGATTATTATCATTGCATTTTATTATTAATAATCGTTTGCGAAAGTACAAAAATGCCGGGTTGTGCAGTTGCTAAATGTGGTAATAAAAATACGAAGACAAAAGGGACAGTAATCAAATACTTTCGATTTCCGAAAATTGAAGAGATTTCTAAAAAGTGGATTGTTGGATATCGTCGTGAGGATAAAATTAACTTAAAGAATGGTAAGTTAAATTAATATTATGTAGTATTTAAAAATTTACCTAACTGTTTAACTTTTTTAGCTTGCATTTCTGAACATTTTGAAGCCAGCTGTTTTGAAGTGCCTCTAAGGGAGCCGACAATTAAAACCTGATGCGTTACCTACTTTAAGACTACCAGGTGATAATAAAATACAAAATAAAAGGAAAATTGAGGAAAGATCTGATCGTTTAGCAAAAAAATATGCAGAGATATAGTTAATGATTTGTTAAATGAAAATGTTTCGGAATCTACTTTTTCTGAAAATAACGTGCCTGAAGTTGTTTTTGATGATTTAATTCACAACAATAACGATACGGAAGTAAACAATGCTGAAACAAATAATGTGCAAAGAAGTGATCTTGCGTTAGAGTTAAAAAAGTAAGTATCCTTAATCCTCGACATCTATTTTTCTATATTTACATTATTTTATCTTAACTGTTATATTGATTTCAGAGCACAAGATGAAATACAAAATCTAAAAGAAATGTTGACAATCGCTGAAAATAAAATTCAACATTATAATGAGATTTTAGCCACTGTTTTTACAGAGGGCCAAATTAAGAGTCTGTTAAGTAAAAATAAATCCTGGTATGTCCACATTAAGTCATTGGGTATCAAATTTTGATGTAAATCAAGGAGTATTGAAAAGTGTTCTAAAGTTAATGGCAAAAAAATCTTGTGAGTTCAATAATATGGAACGGCTCTGTATTATATCATTCGATGAAATTTATATATCGAATAAAATGGAAATCGATAAAAAAGAAGAGCAAAAAGTAGGATCGCACAAATCCTGTCAAACTGTTATTGTACGAGGCCTAACTGCACATTGGAAACAACCAATTTATTACCAGTATGATCAACGAATGACTCGAGGTATTCTTGAAAATATTATTTCCGAGTTATATAAAGCAAACTTTTCTTTAACCATTGGTTGATCAAAAATTATAGTAGAATGGCTGTTTCCAATGAGAAAATAATCAACGAATCATAACTGCCTGGCAAGATTTATGTGGTCCTACAACCTGTTGCTGTTACAACACGTTAAAAGCATAACACCCCTTTTTTGGGTTGGGGATTAAAAATTAGCACTTAGGCCCATACTAATAGTCGAGAATTAATTCTCGGATCAATCCTAGATCCACCAATCCTTAGTCCATCCAATCAATCAATCTAATAGTAGTAATAACCTAGGATTATTACGATCAATGGTTGCATTTTCGAGCAATCCGAGAATTAATCCGTGTTCTCGGATTGATCCTCGACTCTTAGTACAGGCATTAATGTAGTAATTCATCATTAATTTTTAGTAAGACTATTATTATTTATAAATAAATGTTGTAAATATTAAATAACTAGCTATAAAATTATTATAAATAAAAATAATAACAAAATAAATAACTTTTTACATTTTAAAATGCATTATAATATCTCTTAAGAAGCACAATTTGGTGTAAAATTAGCACTTAATGTAGTAATTTATTATTAATTAATTAATTTTTAATTGGTTATAAAGAAATTATGATATTTAAGCAAAATAAATAACTTTTTACGTTTTAAAATGCATTATATGCATATGCGTATATGCAATTTTAGTTCACAAGTGACGTCACACAAATCGCCGGCGGCCATATTGCATGCGCACGAGCATACCGTTGTAAGTGTATCGTGCTAGGACCTATAAAACTTAACTTTATAAGGTCCTAGGACTTATAAGCGATCTTCACGCCATCTACCGATAGTTATATCAGAGCAAACAAATCGTGAATTTTGTGGGATATTATCCCCAAAATAACGAAATTACGACACCTTTAGTTAAAAAATTGGCAATTAAATTAAGTGTTACTTTATATTTATTTACAAAATCATAGATTTAGATAAAATCCGACAAAATTCGAGATTTTATTGCAATAATTGCAAAACGTGACCCATCCGTCCGTTATTTCAACATGCTGTCCGTCAGACCAAATTATCCGTCGTTCGGAAATTTCAAAAGAAAATCAACCTTTTTCGCTCCAAAGAGACAAACATTGATCAACGACTTGCAAGCTTCACGCCATCTATCGATTGTTATTTTAGAGCTATTATATAAAATCGCGAATTTTGTAGGATATTTTTCCTGAAATAACGAAAAATTGTTCATATCACTCGGGCGATAAGGGTTTTCATACTTCGGTCGATTATTCACTCGCCGCTGCGCGGCTCGTCTCATAAACTTTCGCCCGGCGGATGAAAAGACCCCCTTTATCGCCCTTGTGATATAAACTACTATTTTTCAAACGGCAACATGTCTTTTTTTTAACATTTTTGTAATCTGCAATTTTTTCTCTATAAATACATATAAAATTTTCATAAGGTTACATAAGAAAAAATTCGAGAAAACACAAGATTTATACAAACAATAATAATTTATTAATTACGTTTTTAGAGTGCTATGAAAAACAAAACACCATTATTATGATATGACACCATTAGACTGTTTCTATGAAGTCATTTAAAAATGGTAGTTTAGGCAAATCTATCTTTAAAGGACCCCGCTACGGCCTTATGGGTTTTGGGTCCCAGTCAAATTTAACCATAATGTAGGATATTGTAGTTTATAACATGCTGATAAAAAGTGTCCATGGGCACAAAGTCAAAAAATGGACAGTTTCCGAGATATAAGGCATTACAAAGTTTGTCCAGTCATTCTACGAAAGACACAATAATAAAGTCAAAATCGATACTACCCGGAAACAAAAAATAGGGCTGTGTAGATGAAAGAATTTTAAAAAAGATAGTTTCTTGCATCACTCTAGCTAGTGTATTACATAACCTAAAAAATTAAACAAAGTCGAAAATGCGGTTTTTTGCGATTTAAGAAAAAAAACAAAAACGGCAAATTTTGACGGCATTTTTCGTTTTTCTCAGAAAATAAATAATGAATCAGTATTTTAACTTTCTACAACTTATTTTCTACAACTTTTTCATTTAACTTTTTTTTTGTTGGAAAATTTATTTTTTTTTTAATTTCAAGAAACCGCTCTTTCGACTTTGTTTAATTTTTTAGGTTATGTAATACACTAGCTAAAGCGATGCAAAAAACGCTATCTTCTTTAGAATTTTATCTTCTACACGGCAGTATTTTTTTTTTCTAGGTGGTATCGTTTTTGACTTTATTATTGTGTGTTTCATAGAATGACTAGATTAACTCTTTAATGCCGTATATCTCGAAAACTGTCCATTTTTTGGGTTTGTGCCCATTGACACTTTTTATCAGCATATTATGAACTACAATATCCTAAATTTTGGTTAAATTTGACTGGAACCCAAAACCCATAAAGCCGTAGCGGGGTCCTTTAAAAAATTTAAAAACCAAAATTAATTTAGCATCTATCAATTATCACCAAATCGACAGAACTTCTGCGAAAATTATAATCATATCTTGAACAAAACGGTGGCAATTTTGAAAAATTTATCAGATAAATGAAATGTTGTGTTTTCGGTGTCGTGATGTTTTGTTTTTCATGGCACTCTACATACCTATGTGTAAATAATCAGTAAATTATTATTGTTTGTTTAAATCTTGTGTTTTCTCGAATTTTTTCTTATGTAACCTTATGAAAATTTTATATGTATTTATAGAGAAAAAATTGCAATTACAAAAATGTTAAAAAAGACATGTTGCCATTTGAAAAAAAAATTTTATGTTTACTTCCGGTTGAATTTAAAGTATAAAAAAATATACTTTGACAGTTTCCAATAGAAAATTTGGAGTTGAATAAAAAACTACAGTTGTTTTCATGAAAGATGAAGCTTCGTCATAAACGGCATTTGTATGAAATAAGACAAAAATTGTAAGTCAAATAAGTGTTCGATATAATAAATTTAAATCATAATAATTATTTTAATCATTATAATATCCACAACAATACTTAGTTCTAAAAAAACTAACAAATTTTAACAAGTTTATAGCAAAACAAAACTTACAATTAACGTAATATAAAATAATTAATTACAACGAAATGGAAATATAACCTAAAAATCAAAGTAACTTGTCAAAATTATAGCATCAATCAATATGAAAAACTAATTTCATTAAAATTATTATGCAAGCTATGAAATATTGTATCTATCTTTTTCTATCTCATACGTTGGGTATCATATAATTTTCGACATATAAGATTTCTAAAATCAGACACTTAAGAATTATTTATGTTAGTGTGTCTTTGTTGCACTGATGTTACTACAACTAATTTGAAAAAAAAGATTGTCGGTTCTTAATTCAGATGGTTGTGACGTAAGCTTCATCTTTCAAGATAACAACTGTATTTAAACTTTTTTTGTATCTAGTAATATTTAAGAATTATTCACTGTTACCACTTTTCGTGAACACACTGTAGAGTGAGAGTCATTAAAGTAATACAATAATTATTAACTTTGTCTTTACAAACTTAAAAACTTTAAGTTGGAAACCATTTGTCTAAATAAAATCTATCGTGTTTGCTACCTTGCTATTATAATAAAAAAATTAAACACTCACCTTTTCCAATGTCATTTCATAAGTACGCACACTTTCAATTAATGAAATTGCAAATGGATATAGCTGATTGGCTTGATGAGCTTTGTTCACAATAGCTAGCGGCACTCGAAATCCCAAACATTTCAAGTTTCGCACTTCCTTAGCCAGTGTTATGATCTCGGGGAGAAAATTAACCCTCAGTTTAAACACATTTCCACGTCCGCTTCTCGAACGTACTGCTTCAATAGTAAATATTCGACCAGACACGCCTAACTGACGCTGCTGAACAGTTCTTGCCCACTCATCAAATATTTCTTGAGTATTTAGTTTTAATCGAAAACTGTCGCCATCTGCTTTTAATTTTTGACCTTCGATATGATTTTCCCAACCCTTGCCTAAAACATCTTCCACGCGACGAAGGTAAGTAGTCAACTGATGGTCAATCTGACGAGCCCAAATTATCGAACCAGAGACTGGTGGAAGATCACGTACCTTACTGATGCGTGCACTATTACTTTGAGGATATTGTACCTAAATAGAAAAATCGTGTATTAAAACAAAAGAATTTCAATATTCTGAACTTACCTTAAATTTTTCATGTAAAGCTTCGATATCATCCTTGACCCGTTGAATTAAATGAGTTTGATATTCTCGAATAGCACCTCTGATGTGTGGTCGAACAAAGAGAGCATTAAATCGAGAAAAAATCCTAAACATTTCGTTTGCATTTTTGGCTGTTCCTAATTGATCACGTAAATGAGCTGTAATACGAGTTTCAACACGATCAATTCGTTCCTCATATCGTTGTACAGCTGCATCCCAAGCATCCTGACCGTCTTTTGATATATCTAAGCAATCAACTTCTTTAACATTTTCGTATGCTATGTTGACCTCCTAAATTTAATTTTTAAATTAGCTTGATAAAATAAGAGCAATTTTTCGTTGGTCTACCTCAATTGCATTCGCATCAGCTGCATCGAAAGTAAAAGCATCCTGTTTGGAAGTTTCGCTATCTTCGGCTTCCATAATGGCTGCTGCTTGGCGAGCGGAAGGTCTCAAAACACGCACAATAACGGTTCGTAATTGTTCGTGTTGTCGACGGAATTTACGCATGTGTTCCATTCGTGTTTGAAGTTTTTTATGTTGTGCAGAAATTCGCCAAACCATTTTCATGTGTTCATCACGTTTCTTCTTTAAAATATCCCTATAAAAATTATTTTTTAGTAAAAAACCCAATTTGTATTCAAAATGTAGTAAACCTGAGTAAAGCTTGAAGTTTTTCGTATTCATCTTCCCATGTTAAAAATACTTCCGAGCAAAGGATCATGACTTTATCAAATTCTTCGTAAGGGATGTGCATCAGCCGACGTGTTCCCAAAACTTTTAATAACTGAGAACCCAAATCTCTAGATATTGCTTCAACCAAACGTAAACATCTTTGAATTGGATATTTTGTGCTACGAATTTTTCTCAAATGAGAAAATATTAATTGCACAGCTGCACGAATACGTTCTAATTCGGTTGCAGAAAGTAAATGATTGATTGGAAAGTCTTTCATGAGAGGATTATAATCGTTGACGGTTGCAATGGCTTGTTTTAAACCCGTGTCGGTATCAAACGATACGGTAGCCAAAAACCGCTTACCATGTTTTAAAATATCTAATGTTAGTGATACTTCAACACTTTCCCGTTTTTCTTGAATTCTATGCAGGGCACGTTCTAAATTTAGCCAAAAGCTGATTTCTTGAAGTGCCGTTCCTGAAGAAGGATCACGGTCTAATTTGGTGACCTTGAAGAAAATGTATTTGAGTATATTGTAATTTTCAAAGGAAAGATATTTTGTACCTTTTGAATTTCCTTTATCCATCTGTTAACTCCATTTTGTAATTGATTCAAAAAAGAAGAATCGTCAACTTTGTCGCCAAAATCGACTACTTTAGCTTTACGATTCTCATCAGCACATCGTTTAATAACTGAAGCAACAATGGGATGAACCACTAAAGTTATTTCAGGAATGTCAATGTTTTGTTGTAGATGTAACAATCCCATTTCCAATTCAGCTATCGTTTTTTCTACTGTTGGTGCCATTTTATCACCATCTCTATAATATGGATAACTCATATAGTAAAGTGTAGTTAGTCAACATGTACCTAGTTATATACAGGGCTGGGTAGTATCTCGAATACATTTTGTAATTTGTACTTCAAATACATATTTTAATGTATTTTGCCCACCCCTGGCTTATATACATGTAATGATCTTAACATAGTCTGAAGAAAATTTCAAAATAAAAAAAAGAAGAGAATTAAATGAAATTGTGCAGACTACTTTACGAATGTATAAATAATTTATAATTACATTTTTTATGTTTTTATACAAAAACTTTCCTTTCAATTTATTGTTTTTAGTAGGACAGTTAATATTTTACACCCTGAAGTATAAGATATATAAGAACTATTTTTGACCTAAAACCAACGAGATATTGTGGAAGAACCTATTTCTGCTGCCATTTTAATTTTTAAAAGAACAAAATTTTATATTGTACTAAGATATATGGTGTCGCGTCCCCACTAGTTGAGAACTCCTTGCATTTAAATTTCATCAAAATTGCAGTTACAAGCTGCCTTAGCAGGGCAGTGCAGGCTGGATAAGCAAATAAGCATACCAAAATTGCCTCCAGCAAGTTTTTTATCATGTTTTAATGTAATGTCTCATGTCACATGAGACATGACCCATCATTTAATAGGTACATATTGTGAAAAAAAATTTCCCCAAAATTTCAGCTGCATAATCATATTACAGTCGACTCTCGGTAATTCAAACCTGCGATAATTCAAACCTCTCTATAATTCAAAGTTATCACGAGTTCCCTACAAAATCTCTTTATATTTCGAACTAAATCAATACATTTTTATGCACTTGGTAATTCGAACAAAAAAATCATTGCTATATAACAAAACGACGCGTTAATTCGAACTCATTGGATTCCAACACTCGACAATTCAAAGTTGCAGAGAGAAAGAGGCGGAAAGATTACCAAAACTACATTTTGATGAGAAGATGAGGACGATACATCAGAACCTTTGGCAGAGGTGTCAGTTAAGGAAGCAAGATCCTCATTCGATACCTTACAAAGCTTCTGTCTACAAAACGAAAGTGATGAAAAAGCATTTCAGGCACTTTTTCTCTTAAGAAAAGTTATTGAGCAGTCTGAGCAGCAGCAATGTGCTTTGAAGCAAACCAGTATAACAGAGTTCTTTCGAAAGATTAATTAATTCACATTATGAATACTGTATGTACACGAATGTACCTCTAAACTTTTGACATTGTTAGACAGAATAACAGTTAATAAATAATAATAGATCAACACTTAATAATTCGAAGTTTTATTTATTTTCTCTCACAAATTTCAAAACATTTGATATGTCAAACACTCGATAATTCGTAATATTTTAAGAGTCTCTCGAGTTTCGAATTAACGAGAATCGACTGTATTTCCTAAGTTATCAACAAAAACGAGTTTTAGTCTTATTTTACCATGAATATCTTAGATAAACCCTTGACAATTTAAAAAAAATACTTATCAACAAGAGAAAGCAACAGACTGTATTGCTTTATGAACATCAAAAATATTACTTTTTGTGGTGATTCCATAATTTGACAAACAAAAAAAGGAGATAAGATTTTATTTAAAAAAAAAAAATGTTTAACCTTTATAAATTGACTTGTGATATCAATTTATCTTACAATATTAAAAAAAAAACACAAGTCAAGTACTCAAGTATTTCTGGATAAAAGTAATGCAGTTGTCACCTGATGATGTCATAGGATACCAAAATCGTTTGCATATAATAAATAATTAATTTATAATAGTGTGGTCCATGTAATGTAACTTGAAGGTTAACATATCATAATTTTTTAAGTGTTTTTATACATTTTCGTAAGTGTTTAATAAATAATTACCATTTTGCCTTTTACAATTTTTTTCAAAATTCGACTTACCTATCAGCTCTGCCAGATTCCTTCACATAAGATTTAAAATAAGGAGCAACAGTTTTGCTAATATAGGAATGAAGTGTCTCGTATGGAGAGCCATCGCTAAAATTAATAATTCGAACTTGAGCTCGAATGCTTTTGTCAGCCTCAATTACAGATCCACGTTTTAAAATTACCAAACTGGCCATCTTGCCGCTGGTGTAATGTACTTCATTACTAACATAATACGCAATAGGTTCCTTCTCTTCCTCGCCTTCCGGTGGTTGATCGCTTTCATCTTCTAATCAAACATCAAAATTTATACAACATTTATCTAAATTTGTTCTCGAATTACCTTTTGAAGAACTACGCTGTACATACAAAATAGAAACTTGCGGATCACTCAAAAATTTGCGGATACATTCCTGATTATTCTTGTCCTCCAAGGCTGCATTAAGAGCAGGAGGTTCTAAATGTACGTCATCTTCGGGTAGTAAAAGAATAGCGGCTTTGCGTAAATAATTTGCAAAGGCCGTAAAATCTGCAATGGGTACATTTTGCGGTTCGGGAGTGTTTTCGGTTCCCTCTAAAGAATCACCCATAATTATGTGCACAAAATGTAAAACTACATCAGTAAATTAAAAAGTCTTTATTTTTTTTAAACACTTATTCACAAACGAGCAGTAAAAGACAATACCATCAATCACCAAATGACAAAACCGATTGAATCATCGACAAAATTTGACTGATGTTTGACATTTCTGTCAAAACTTGGAACTTCTCAGCCGGACACTCCAAGCTCCAATCAATGTTGCCAAATTCAAATATGTACGAGACAGCCGTTCTCAACCAACCAGGTGCCTCAGCTTTTCCCTTAACTTTCCTAATTTAAAATAACATCCCATCTTTATTTCACTCACACGTCAAATTAAGATGCTCAGAAGCATCAGACACATTTATATGTATCATATTATTATTATATTCGGATATATATATATATCCGCCGGCGTCGTCTCGTGGGCTAAAACAGGTTGAGAAGCACTAGTAGAACACCAACTTAAATTTTAAATAAAAAAAAAATTAAAAGCCATAGTTTCAAAATCACCACTGATTTTGAAGTTTTATAGGTTATCCTGGTTCTGGAAAATTGAATTTATTGTTAAAACTGGTTTTATTTTAATTTGAGCATAACAACAGTTTAATTCAACGATAATAAATTGTTCTTAGTGTTGTCTGTGATAAAAAAACAATGGAAGATACAATTTGTCCAAGATGCAGGACAACAAAATTTCAAAATCCATCGCTAAAAATGATGGTGAATGTTTGTGGACATGCGTTATGCGAAAGTTGTGTCGACCTACTGTTTTTGAAAGGTTCGGGATCATGTCCAGAGTGTCAAATACCGTTACGTAGAAACAACTTTCGTGTTCAATTGTTCGAGGACCCTGTAGTGGAAAAAGAAGTGGACATACGTAAAAGAGTGTTGAAAGATTACAATAAAAAGGAAGAGGATTTTGGAACGTTAAGAGAGTACAATGATTATTTGGAAGAGATCGAAACTATTATTTATAATTTAACACACAACATTGATATTATTAATACAAATAAACGTATTGAAGATTACAAAAAGTCTAACAAAGAACAAATTCAAAAAGGTAGAAATAAAGTAAGCAGAGAGGAATACGAATTAGAAGAACTTTTGGAAATTGAAAAGCTACAAGAAGAAGCCAGGCGAACCGGCATACAACAAGAAGAAATACAAATGAAAACCAAAAAGTTACGTCAAAAGGAAGCATTAATAGATGAACTTATGTTTTCTAATGCCAGTGCCAAAAACATTGTTAATTCATTTGAGCAAGTAAAAGAAGTGGAACTGAAAGCCACCGTAAATAAAGTTTCCCAATTTTCTACCGGTGTTAGATTTGGTTCACAAAGTTTACACAGCTTACCGACGATTGTGGAAGGACCACTCTATGTTTACAAACCTCAACCACAAGTTGTTCAAGGTCCTCATCCTCCCACCGAAAATAATTATGTACAACTAGGATATTACATACATGTAAGACCAGAAACTCGACAAGAAAAAGCCGGTGGCTTCACTTCCAATATTGGCTGTATTAGAGCTGTTCAAGATGCCTTAGCTGGTCTCTATCATATCAAAGCCCCAGATGATGAATATTGATAATAATCATTATTTGTTTATATTTATTTCATGTCTTAAATTTATGTAAGTTGAATATTGTTAATTTTTTGTATTATTTTATAGGGAACTACATATGTAATCTCCCCTAATTAGAAGAACATAATCATAAGACGTCCGAAATTTTGTCTCACATCCTTCTAATTAGGGGAGTTTACATACGCCTATTTCATAGTTGACCTAGTAAATTTAAACTGAAAATATTTTTTAATAAATTTTCTTATTTCCATAATAAAGTTAATTATTTATACTATTTTAATTTGGATACATTTTTTATTAATAATCCCATACTGTGTCAAAGCTTCTTCATTCTCTTTCTGGATTATCAACTATAATGAGAGTGTTGGTTTTTAATTAGCCTATTGATATTTTGAAAATTAATAAATTGTTTCCAGCATTATTAACATTGTATTATAACGTTGACCAAATATTGCAAAGTATTCTTCGGCTATAAGGAAGACAACTTTTCGTAATTAAATATGACGCTTTGATTCTTGAAAAAATCATCTGGTTGCTTGCTTTTTTTTTCATTTTCGATTTTCCGATTGTTTTAGGCACATATTTATGTAGACTACATAAATAATTCCTTTGATATCAACAATAATACCTAATTTTATTTAATTTTTAAGGTATGGAATAAGAAAGTGACGATGAGTTTTTAAAATTAATAAAGACGTAAATTTAATTCTTGAGAAAACATCTTTTTGTTTACTTGCAGATTTGGGGTATTGTATACTCCCCGGTTTTTCGATTGTTTAATGTTTATCCATAAATGAATAATACCTAATAGTAGTGTCCCCAATAAGAGCGCCCAATTTGGTTTTTTATTTAAACACATAATTTTTTTAAAGAGTGATAATATCATATTTCATTGTATAAAATGTCTACACTTTTTATAATCGGGACTGCATTGGGAAATATACATATCGCCCCTCTGAGTATAATAAAAATACTTTTACTTTTTTGCTAACACTAAAATAATACGTATTATTGTTTTTTGTTTAAGCTTAGAAAATCTTGACTAGCCACATTACCAGGAGGTTAAAAAAACTTGGAAGCTATTCATGGTATGGATAACTTACCAAGTGAGCCAAAGGCGAATTTTGTATCCCACAAGAACAGTAAAACAAGACCTTCTGGGCGAGGTGAATAACTTATTTTTTCTTTGAGCATCTGGAAAATAGCAATATGACATTTGAGCAGTTTGAAACTAAAATAAACACTTTACAGCTGCAGCTATATAATGTAATACTCTCTTAAACCAAGTTTAAATGGAAAATTACATTATTTAATGGTCGGTTTAAGGATAACGTTTTTATTCAACTTCACATTAAGAGAGACAGAATTTCTGTCCTTCATAATATTCGTGCGATAAATCTCAGATCTAAACTTTACCTTTAGGGAGCGAGAAAGCTTGAAGGTAGGGCCTCTAGCGTTAAAAAAGTGAGCTACCTCCAGGAACTTTTTTCACTAAAATCAAGTTAAATTTTTGTATTGGATTAGACAATTTAGATATTAAGTTTATATTTTAGTAATTATATGCGTGTTTAAATTTTATTGCGCTAATCACTGGCGTTTTCAGGGGGGAGTAATTGGGTAATTACCCCCCCCCCAAGAATTATTATTTAACCTTTTGCTTTCCATTTTTCAACAAATAAAGATCAATCTATGTTGAAATTTTACATTGATATATGTAATAATTACCTCCCCCCTAAGTTAGTTGGCTGGAAACGCCCCTGTGCGCTATGCTATCTCGTAAATAGGTAGCGAAAGCCAGTTGCATCCAAATTTGAACACCATATCTCCATTTTATTGTTCCTGAAGAAAGTGTTATCACTTTTTTGGTAACTTTAGAGGTATCGACATTTATCAAAAAGTCCAATAATTGAACTTTTGACTATAACTCGAAAACAAAAAAAGATAAGAGAATTCTGGTTTTTCTCAAAAATAGAGATCCGGGATACGCCATCCATTTTTCCATGGAACATCCCACAACCAATTATTATCGGTGCCCGAATTTACAATTTTTTCTAATAAAGTAAGCAGTATTAATTTATAATTAATAGTGTTATGCAATAAGGATCCAACTTTTAAAACTAAACAAAATTTAGTTAGCTCTGATTTTGGGTCTAATGGGTGTTAGCTCCATCTGTTAGACTTAAAACTTTTTCACTTTTAAATAACTTCACCCTTTTTTATGAGCATTAAAAAATATACCTTGTTTTTGAAACTCAATTAGGATCTATGCAGTTTGGTATCACCTTGTCATGTGCATTTGGTCGTTAAATACTGATAGGAATCAAGAGGCTTATTAGATTATTATTGTAAAAATATTTATAAGAATAACAAAATATCTATAAAGAATTTTTAGACACTATTTTCTCAGTTTGAAGTTGGTGTGGATTGGATCTTTATTGTGTAACACCATCCAGATTTAACTCACACTCTGATGTTAGAGCTAAAAAGATCGACGTTAGCGCCTCTAGCGTTAATAAAGTGAATAACTACAGAAATTTTTTTAACTCTAGAAGGCGCTAACGTCAGCTTTCTCGCTCCCTATCATGGACTAATAGGATCCTTCTAAGTCCATGCTCCCTGTTATTGCTTGGGGGAAATCCCCAGAGTATCCCCCTCACCAGCCGCCACTGTTAATGTTGTTGCACCACTGTTTCTATCACGTCAACATGAATTCTGATGAAAGTTCTTCTTCGATTGATTTATAGTAAATCAATCCCGATTTTTTGATGAGTGAGTGAGGATTCTTTAGTTTTTATATAATATATTTAGTAGTTTTAGATCTATGATGGTTCTAAACTTTATTTTGAAACAAATTCGAATTCCATATTATAGACTTTTCCCAGGATTCCGAAACATTATTATATTATTTACTTAATTTTGTTCTTTTTAAAAGCTTATTTAACTTAGAGTGGACGTTGTCTGTGTAGGTGGACTTTTTTGATGCCATTTTTAACCAACCCAATAGTAAAAGAAACAGACGCAAATTTTTTCTGAATACTATAAAAATGTCCCAAATAATGCCTGCATCCAAAATTAGCTAATTTTATGGTACTAACAAAAAATTTTCCTTTGACCTAATCAGTTTTTGATGTTTTAGTTTTCAGTGTTTTTACTTTGGCGTCAAAATCATTCCACATCCATTTTACAGTTCAGTAAGTGTACCTCAAGAAAGAAAAAATGCACGTTAAGTAGTACTTTTTAGATTTACTACAAGAACTAAGAAAAGTTTATAGTTTGTGTTGATAATGAAACTACAAAAAGTATATTTAAAGTAAATTAACTTTATTAATATTTAAAAATTTAAACAAATTTAATGTTAAACAATGATAAAATGCACACAGTACACATTTAACATTCATAATACAAATAGCACCACCAGATTAAAATTTTTAAATATTTAAAATCGGTTTTAGCTTGTTAACACTCATTAAGCCGTGTATTATCACACCAATTTTCTCATTAATTATTATTATTACAAGTGAAAATGTCTCAATTTATTCTATAAAAAAGTGAATTTAACATAACAAAAGGAAGACAATTACTTAATATATTAATATGTACACATTTCAAAAAATTATTACATAGTTTGCTGCAGCTTACACGAGACTTTAACTGATATTTCAAGTAACTTTTAAATCCTTAAATTAACAACAGCCACAGAGATCTTACAAAATTTTGTGTTCAATTATTGTACATTAACAAAAACCACTAATATTGTCAATTATTTTTTTTACAATAAAATTATGGCTTTTTTTAGTAAGTTGTTTTACATTTACGAGTATTTTGTGTTTATTGTAAATATGTAAGCATTGCTAAACTATCACATTTATATAATTTAATAAAAATTTAATTGACAATTAGTATTTTCTAATAGTACCTATGGCACGAAAAGCTTAAAAAGCTTTTCTGGCAGTGTACTAACTTTACACGTAACGATCAAATAATACAAAAAACCAGCAAGTTTATAAAACAAATTGCCCATTATAAATTTGCCGTTTTTAAATTAAAATGGTAGTAATAAGGTATTTCAAAATTTGTTTGGAAATATGACTTAAAAATACCTTATTTTGCCATCATCAAAATGAACAATTTTACAAAATACTTATTTTCTATAAATAATCAGGTGATTATATCGTTTAAATGTGGCAAATATTTAAAAAATACAATTTATATATATAAAAATAAAATTGGTGTTTGTTTACTCTTTAAGTTTTCAATATCTAAGAAGTAACTGGGGTACTAGTATTTTTAACAATACCGAAACAGGTACCTCAATTTTATTTGCTACCATTCATAGTGTGCATTCGATTACTGGGTATTTATCAATAAACAGAAAATTCAGAATTACTCTCTCATTTCAATCGTATAATACAAATTGGTCAGATAATTTGGGTTACCAAGAGTAGCAGCCTGGCAATATCAGTACCTTAAGTCAAGCTGACCCTAACATATTTTAGAAATTGTAGGAACATATTCAGTGATGATGGTTTTTTCAAACGATTTCTGCTACTTGACCTAAAAAATGTCATTAATAAACTTTATTGTCTCCGGTACTAACATAATTACTTTCTGGTTATTTTATAAAAACCCCATATTTAAATCAATCCATATTGTAGCTGGCATTACGATATGTTGTGTGCGATTGCATCAGAATCGATATAACTAAGTTCTACAGAGATCGTTTGATTATAATATTATAATCCGTTTTAAATAAAGTTCTCACATTTGATTTTCAATCACCAATTTTTTTTACAATTATTTTATCATTAACACCCTATTACAAGTTCAAAATTAGTAAAAAGTATTTTTTAAAACTAAATTTTTAATTATTTACAAAATCGATATAATATAAAATGCCAAAGCAGAACAAACAACGTTTGGGCACAGTTATTTGAACGTGAGAGAAGAGTTATAAGTAAATTATTATCAAACTTCCATTGAAAACCCACCCAAACTTCGAAATATAGATGAAGAAGAACTCCAAAAGTTGTTTGCTAAATGTAAAGATATGGAGATATTTGAGTAAGGAAAGTTTGATGTTTGAAAATTTAACTAAAGTCCACTAATTGATATTTTGTGACTTAACTTGAAAATAAATAAAAGCTGCATTAAGTTGATTGAAGATTACAATACTGTGGACCTTGTGGAACATAATGTATAATTGATATGCTGGGATTGGGATTACTACAAGGGATACACCTTATCAACTTTGCTTTTGAATTAACCCTGGTGGCAATGTTATAACAAGAAGATCAACTGGTTGAGATGGTGAACCAATTACTGAACATCATCCCAAATTGGGTGAGAAACAGTCTAAGATCAAAACTGTGATATAAGTGACAGAAGACATTATTAGCCACTGATGCTTAACCTGGAAGGATTTGAGGTAGAATCGCAGAGAAAAAAATATGGTCCTAATAAATATGCAACCAAATTGAAACACGTTGAAACGGCAAAAGTCCAAACGTCCTAAATCAATGAATTGCTAATATACTTTTTACCATTTTTGACAGACGAACATAAAAACACAGATATGTAGTAAACATTGAGGCATTTAAAATGATATAAACAATAATAAATTACTGCTGTATAAAAATAACTATTATTTGTAAAAATAAACAAAGATAATATGTAATAATAAATTGGGCTTATGTGATGTAAAAGGTAGCTAAACAATAACTTACAAAATACAACATTTTTTCTTATTCTTCTTATTATAACTTGGCTTAAGTGGCGGCCTCTCAGAGAGCTGAAATTTACGTACCACACGAACCAATTCATAAAAAGCATTATCCACATTCATTCTCATTTTTGCACTACATTCCATGTAAGGTATTTTCAACTGTCTTGCTAAAGCTTGTGCTTCTTCTTGCCAAACCGCTCTTTGATTTTCTAAATCAACCTAAAAATATGAACCTATTAAAAAAATTCAATAAAAGGTAAATACCATCTTACTTTATTTCCAACCATAAGCATAGGAAATTCGTCCCTATCTTTAACTCGCAATATTTGCCTATGAAATTTAAATATTTCTTCAAAACTTGGCCTCTCCGTTACGGAAAATACTAATAAAAAACCTTCTCCTGATCTCATATACTGCTCCCTCATTGCACTAAATTCTTCTTGACCAGCTGTGTCTAAAACTAAAAAGCAAATAACAATTAACAAAAAGTTTCTGGAAATGTTTAAGTAATTGACAATGCATGTAGAAAAAAATAATATGAGCCAAACAAAAAGTTGTCTGTATGCTAGGATAATCAGCTAGTCACATTAGATATTGAATTTCCAAATTAATCGATATATAGGTATCGTTAGGATGGTTATATTAAAATACTTTTTACTTTAAAACTATAACAAATTTTTTGAGAAAACATATAATTTTACACTAAATAAAATGTATAGGGGGCATTCCACACCAAATCGACCACTTTTGAACCCGACCCCTTTTGATTTCCCTGAAATTTTTACATATTATACTATCTCATCAACAACAGTTCTGTGAATTTTTTCAAAATTTTTTACTCAACCCAAAAAAAGTTACGAATTTTTAGAAAAACTGCTGTTTTTTTTTCAAACGATCGTAACTATTTCAAAAATTGACTAATCGGAACGTTTTTATTTTGTTTTTGTTTGTCTTTAAACGTACTTTTCAGGAAAAAATACAAAAAAAATATTCAAACTAGGATTCTACAAAATTTTTCATTTTTTCGGAGAAAATCATTAATTTTTCAAATTTCGACACTTTTGATTTTTGATTTTTTTATTTAAAAAAAAAATCTGATTTATTCCGCGTATAACAACGCAAACCCCATAATGGACCGACATTTCTTTCTATTTATTTTGTTTAATTGAAAAATATTATTTGCGTAAAAATAAAACAAAAATTTTTTAATTAAACAAAAAAAATAGAAAAAAATTTCGGCCCAGTATGGGGTTTGCGTTGTTGTACGCGGAATAAATCAGATTTTTTTTTAAATAAAAAAATCAAGTGTCGAAATTTGAAAAATCAATGATTTTCTACGAAAAAATGAAAAATTTTGTAGAATCCAAGTTTGAATATTTTTTTTGTATTTTTTCCTGAAAAGTACGTTTAAAGACAAACAAAAACAAAAAAAAAAACGTACCGATTAGTCAATTTTTGACATAGTTACGATCGTTTGAAGAAAAACAACATCAGTTTTTCTAAAAATTCGTAACTCTTTTTTGGTTGAATAAAAAATTTTGAAAAAATTCACAGAACTGTTTTTGGTGAGATAGTACAATATGTAAAAATTTCAGGGAAATCAAAAGGGGTCGGGTTCAAAAGTGGTCGATTTGGTGTGGAATGCCCCATAGTTAACAATGATATGTGTGAGATTTATTCACAAACGTTTTAGTTATAGAAAATTTAGTTCTAAAAGTGTTTTAGTGCATTTTTAGTTAGTCTAAAATTATGATGTTTACTATCAAGTTACACTAGATTAACCCTCATGTTCCTGGAATGAGGTACCAGGTATTTTTTTGACTTTGCCATCGAATATCTCTGCTGTATTTTTCACAGCAACCAGGACTTGGTGACATCTCATAAAAAATAGTTCTTAATGTATTAAAGCCTTTTATGAAGTTACTACATTTTAGCAACTGCACATTTTTCGTGATAATAAAAGGTAAATCATGTATATCACCCAAATAAGGTACCAGGAACCTTCAATTTAAATTCATATAACTTTAATCTAAAAACGGATTATTATATTTAAAACAGGTAATTTAATTTAAGCAAAGTAGTTTGCTTTTATGCTTATACCTTTTTATTAAAACAACGTTTTTAACTTTTTGAAATGTTATTTACTATTTTAGTGAAATATTCTCCCATGCTTTCCGTTATGGCTATTTTTAGTTCTTCCACACTGTAGTATTGCTTTCCGCCTTTATGAATTTATTCAAAGCTGTTTCTAATTAAGATTTGTTTCTGGAGACCGACGCTTACGTCGGCGTCTACCAAGAGCGCAGCAAAGTAGTGGGAGTCGTTCTGAAGTTGAGTTCATGCCAACCAGCAGCAGTACCCCTTAAGAATAAATATCGCCGCGCCCTCTTATTTATAGTAACTCTACTAAAACTGGTCCTTTTACCTTTTAAGTAACTCAGTGTTTCCCAAACTGTGGTATGCGTACCTCCTGGGGGACGGGAAGAGTTTGGTAGGGGTACAGGCCATCGATCTTATATTACACTGATCTAAGGTACAGAATAACTGATCTAAGGTACAGGCTGTACCGGGCTTTGGTCAAAAAATTTTATTTATAGTTTATTATTATATTGTTTATGTACTAAATAAGGAAAAAAATAATATATTGATTATTACTAAAGTATACTATGCAATTTTATTTTGACGAGGGGTACTCAATGTTACGAAAATTACAGAAGGGGTATACGAATGTCAAAAGTTTAAACCACTGAAGTAATAGATAATTAAGTCGGCAATCTATGACCATGACCTGCAAATCATCAAGTAACCCACTTAAGTTCCAGTGGCTCTGTAAAATTATTTTTTTGTATTTCAATTAACTACCTGCTGTTAAGCACCCTATATAATATAAAGTAAGCCGCTATTTACAGAGTTTATCTTATAAACTTTACTCAGGGTAAAAAGAGATAACATTACTGGTTTGATAAAGTCTATCCCTCAAATAATTGCTCTGGCACGAACCGTTTTCTCAATAATCACGTCTTGGTTTTTAAAATTGCGTTTGTAAATTAACAAAAAACTAAAATAAATAAAAAAGTCCAATTTCTTTGAACAGAGCTAAAAAATAAGATAAAGAGGGTCTAAAAATTGTTTGCACCAGAAAAAGTATTCCTTAAGGTCCTAAAGCGTGTTTACATTACAAGACTTTCCCTACGTTTAAGAGAGTAATTGTCTGTTTACATCTAGAAATTTTACGTAAGGGTCAAAGATTAAAGAATCTCTAATACAAATAAAGAATACAACAGTGAAAAAGATCTTGAGCAAAATATAACAAACATTTTATAATGTACACAAAGCTTTAAGATGCTCATGTAAACTAAACGACTGACTTGAAGGCAAAAGTTGTTAAGATAATTTTTTGTAAATAAAAGTTTTTGTGATAATTGATAAATGAGAAAGCTCTAAAAGTAGCATTTTCTTGTTTATAACTATTAATGCACCTATGCCTATTTAATTTTTTAGGACAAAATCAAGTTATAGTACTCCACAGTTGGCTTATTTGTGGTTTCAGCCTGTACCGATTAATTAGTCGGTTAACCCCCCTACATTATTCTAATATTAGTGGTCTACACGATATGCTATAATGTACTTACTATCCAATTTTGCAGGTATATCATCTATAACACATTGTTTGGTGTAAGAATCTTCAATGGTAGGATCATAATCGGTAACAAAGTAACTCTAAAAAGAACAGGAAACCATTAGTAAACATATCTATCTTTAGTTATAATTATTATTATTAAATTATTAGATTTAAAATTGGTTTGTGTGGGTATTAAAACGAGGTTATTATTTTCACTCCTTATAAAGACCTATAAATTTCAGTGTTCTATAAATAAATGTTTGACATAATTTTTTTAATATAACTTAAAAATTAATTAATAACTTGGTCTAATTATAGAAAAATTTTAAAACGTTTGGTTTATCAATTACCTGTATAAATTGTAAAGTTATTGCAGATTTTCCTACACCTCCACCGCCCACAATTACCAATTTGTAGGTTTGCGAATAACTTTGTCTATCGTTCGATTTCGCCATGTTTATTCTATTTTATACCACCGTATACTGCTGGTATTTTGGTAAAATTTTTAATTGAGAAAAACTTAATTTGTTTTTGAAAAAAATATTTACAAGTAAATTAATATTTAATTAGTACAACTGGCATTCGTAACCACCACCACTAACTGACGCAAGGTTCGAAATTTAACCACTTGATGCGCATGTTTTCATTTGTCAAGCGTTGCCCTTCCCCATATATTTAAAATATCCGCGAAGGTTACATTTAAATTTTTGAAAAATTGAGTTAAATTAGCGTCACCGTAAATATTAATGTAAACCTTTTATTGGATGACATTTTAACTAACAAGTTTGCCTTCTCGCGATTTAAAATAATTGATATTAATTTTAGTGTCACAGCTTGCTTTAATTAATTAAATAAATTTTGCGGCATTTCATTTAAGAGCAGAAAATTGAAAAATGTTTATTGAAAGCTGATAATTTAATTTAAATGGACAGTTTTGGAACAGAACAAAACAAACAAATAATTTAATTATTTGATAGATGATTCAATATTTGATAACGCCAGTACAATATAAATACACTACTCCAATAAATATTGGAGTAAATTTTAAGGTTTGGCGAGCTTTATCTATGTTGACTCGATTAAGTACATAACAACTTTACAATGTACTTGATATGATGCATTATGTTAAAAATAGGTTGGTTATAAAATAAATTTAAATCTGTTCCTGAAAAATTAACTTATTTAAACCAGGACCTCTTCACGAATGGAAATGCTTTGAGTGACCTTAATCGATTCTGTAAATTTTAAGAAATTTAGTTTAGTAGAAAATTGTCGAAAATTGTAGTACATCCAAAATGTAATGGTTTGATTCCACGCTGACTTGTAGGTATACTAAGCTATAATTGGTACATATATTGGGATATTTCCGGGTAAGGTACAGGCGCATTGCTGGTCCACCATGAGATCCAAAAAGTTCCTGATGAGCCTTTAGAAATTTTATCAAAATAGTCGTTAAAAGTACATTACCAAGAATCTCCTACTAGTGGTAAAGTAACCAGCAAATATTATTTTTGTAATCCACGCCAACATAATCAGCGATAAAACACAAAGTAATAGTTTTCAAAACATCAGAAAAATATATTTCCCCTTCAAACAATGCTTTTCATTACAAAATGATACAACGGAAGACAGAATTGGACATTGGATGACCGGCCCATCAGCTAAGGTTTTGGAGATAGTGATATGTAGAATTTCTATGCAAAATTTTTCCGCTGAATATTTTTATTAAGCCATTCATATCAGCAAACTTTATAGATGAGGGGCCACCAGATTCTAAATCGTCTCACAAGTTTTCTACAAACTTTTTAATTCAACAGATAACTCTTCTGCACCCTCTGATGAGTACGGTTATAACTAACTTCTGATTGGTTCTTAAACTTTTCCCATCCAGCGTGAAAACCAGGCCCGTACCCAGGATTTAATTTTGGGGGGGGGGGCACTTAATAAAAATTAAAATTTTTAATGGTTTTTCTTTCGAGAATTTTTATTATTATAAACAAATTTTCATTTACTTTAAAAAAAAAATTTTTTTTTGAACATTTCGGGGAGGGCACGTGCCCCCAGGTGCCCCTTCTGGGTACGGGCCTGGTGAAAACAATTAGTGAAGACCTGTATTATTTACAGTTAGTTTTTGTTTTGTCATGATTTACCTAAATTTCTGCATTTTGTACAAAAGCATCCGGTTCTCCTCTAAATAACTGTAGGATTGTTTTCCAGTCAGAGTGGCTTGTAACTCGGTCGTCCAGCTTACCATTTCTTCTACAACTACTTCGCACCTAGCTTTTATCTTTAACCACTTCCAAAGTTTGGAATCGAGATGAACTACAAGACCACGTCAAGCCCACTCCTGTTAAACTACGAAGACCTACTAACCGCACGCAAATCGTAGAGCAAGAACTTCTACCCAGGTAGCACATAATATTGGGGCAACATATGATATCAATATTGCACCAATATTGGCTAAATCTTGGTGCAATGTTGCACCAATATTGATGACCAATATTGTCTAACAATATTTATTTTGCCCCAATATTAGAAAACAATATTGCACCAATATTGCCAATATTGGGGCAATATATGATATCAATATATTGCCCCAATATTCGAAAACAATATTGCACCAATATTGGGGCAATGTATGATATCAATATTGCACCAATATTGGCTAAACCTTGCTGCAATATTGTACCAATATTGATGACCAATATTGTTTGTCAATATTCAGCCAATATTGGTGCAATATTGATATCATATATTGCCCCAATATTGGAAAACAATATTGCACCAATTTTGGCTGAATATTGACAGTGACAGACAATATTGATATCATATACTGTACCAATATTGAAAAACAATATTGCACCAATATTGGCTGAATATTGACAGACAATACTGATATCATATCATCATCAAGCTTTTACTTTCTAAGTAGAACATTGCTTTTCTCTTTTTGGGAATTACAAATCCGATTAGCAGGGTGGATTAGTCCCCATATTACCTATTTCCGATAAATCAATGTCTATTTCACCACACCGTGTGGATGTCCACTGAAAGGCCGAGCTAAGAAATTCTGTATAGTCCGCGATTTAAACCCAGAATTTCCGCTCTGTACTAAACCAGCGGTCAAATCACTCCACGGCTGTGGCTTGATATCATATATTGCCCCAATATTGGTCAGCAATATTGGTGCAATATTGGAAAGCAATATTGCACCAATATTGGCTAAATATTGCATCAAAATGTTGGCTTATCTTATAAGTATAATATATTTTTTAAACGCCATATTATTATATAAAACATTTTATTATTCAGATTTGCTCCGAAAATAACAACTATGCCGTTAAAAGTAAACAAATTTAATAAACTAATAGGTTACCCTCCATAGGTAAGTGGTTAGAGTAGTTGGCTCTTGTAAAATTTAAATGATCGGTCATGAGTTCGAATCTTGCTTTGTGGTATGAGGTAAGTAACAAAAATAGTTAAATTTTAATTGTCAGGTTTACATGAGATGTTCGGTGCTACAATACATATCTAAACAGGACACTGGCAAAACAATGTAATGATTAAAAATTATTTCTAAATATTATCGGGTTTATTTGAAGAGTCGTCGATAGATGTCGCGTTTATTCGAAGAGTCGTGGTTAGATACGTCAGAAAATGATCAGAAATTTGAATTTGTATGCTTGTATAATGTTTAAACACGCAAAAAAAAGATGTAGTTACATTTACATTTTTCGTGTAGTAAAATAATTGTAGTGACAGGAACAACATTTAATTGCACTAATAATAAGTGCGTTTAATTACACAAAGACAATATTGTTATTAGTTTTGAAATTAATCGTGAAGTGAAAAAAATTATGGATGACTTTTTATTATTTAAAGGTAAGTACTCATTTTTTTAATGTTCAAAATTAAAAATCGGCAGTATAACGACGATTTTTGAGTTGCGGGCTACCTAAGCGCTCCTCGAAGATATTAATTTTACGAATGAAATCTCAACGTAATGTGAAGTTATAATTTAGCGATTTAGGTAAGGGCAAATGTTATGTATAATTCTTTGTAAAATTTCGGTTCAAAAAAACACGTGGAGATTAAAAATTTTTAACAATGTAAAGTTTAAAGGTGTAATTTTACCTAAGAACTGCAGGCAGAGGCTACCGCATTAAAATCTTATTCGTTCTTATTGTCACATAAGCACATTTTTTTGAATCGTAAATATTTGTTAAACTACAATATAAATTTTTTTAATTATATTTTAATTGCTATTAATTAATAATAAATGAGCTCGTTTTAACTTAATATCAAAAATTAAACAAATACCTATAGGTACTATTGGGATTGGTCAGTCATGCATTAGTTCATTCATAGATGAAAATATTGTTCTAAAGATTGAAATTGTAAATTTTGAATAATCCACATAAAAATAATTTGCAATGCAGTTTTCATGACCGCTATTATATAATTATAGACAATACGATGTTATCAACAGCATTACGTAATTAACAATTCAAAATAATATTCAAAAATGTTGTGATACCACCCTGTATTCACCTTTTCTTATAGTATTCAGGTAAAAGAATATAAATTGTAAAGAATGTTTTAATAGTAGTTTATATCACAAGGGCGATAAAGGGGATCTTTTCATCCGCCGGGCGAAAGTTTATGAAACGAGCCGCGCAGCGGCGAGTGAATAATCGACCGAAGGATGAAAACCCTTATCGCCCGAGTGATATGAACAATTTTTCGTTATTTCAGGAAAAATATCCTACAAAATTCGCGATTTTATATAATAGCTCTAAAATAACAATCGATAGATGGCGTGAAGCTTGCAAGTCGTTGATCAATGTTTGTCTCTTTGGAGCGAAAAAGGTTGATTTTCTTTTGAAATTTCTGAACGACGGACAATTTGGTCTGACGGACAGCATGTTGAAATAACGGACGGATGGGTCACGTTATGCAATTATTGCAATAAAATCTCGAATTTTGTCGGATTTTATCTAAATCTATGATTTTGTAAATAAATATAAAGTAACACTTAATTTAATTGCCAATTTTTTAACTAAAGGTGTCGTAATTTCGTTATTTTGGGGATAATATCCCACAAAATTCACGATTTGTTTGCTCTGATATAACTATCGGTAGATGGCGTGAAGATCGCAAGTTGTTAGTCAAGTTATTGACAACATAAGCGAAAAACAGGAGTTCACCCGAACGGATGAAAGAGGAGGTGAATTAGGTGAACGGGCTAAGGAGAGGACTCTAGTTTGGCGGGGCTAGGTTCGATCCCCAACCCGGCCACAAAATTTATCCGACTCCGTGGTTCGGATTCCACGTAAAGCTGTAGGTCCCACAGGTTAACACAGCCAGGACTTAGCTTCGCGCTAATTTTCAGAGGTACGCCTCAATAAAAATCATCCGACGTAACGTTGCGGGCAAGCCCGCAACCTTACTCTTCAAGTCTGCGAAGATATGGGGCAACAGCCCTGGTGCTTCGCACCAGACCAGAATAAATGATGAACGGATGAATCGTTCGGGCAGGTATCTCAACAAGGACTGTTTTTATAAGTCCTAGGACCTTATAAAGTAAAGTTTTATAGGTCCTAGGACCTTATAAACAAAAAGAATAGGTCCTAGGACCTTATAAAACTTAGTTTTATGGTCGTGTTGGTCCCCCTTGAGGTGACCTTTTGAGAAAAGACCCCTTTTATAGGGCTCAAAACAGATACGTAACGGGGTCATTTATAACCTGAAATAACGAAAAACCTTTTATTCTTAAAACTATTATGATGCCATATATACGTAAAAAAATTTTTTTCAGAGTGACAGTAAGCAATTAAATTTTAAGAAGTTCTTCTTTAAATACTTGCTACCATAAAATAGTAGATAATATTAATAAAATTTGAATTACATATTTTCAAACTTTCAATAGATCGTTGCTTTGAAATGAAGATCACAACTTTCATTGATGCGCGCGCATTAGGATTTTTGTTGCAGGGTTTTGTTGCTAGACGGTAGACGCAAGTTTAATTTTAATACCTACCTGAGGTTGTAAATCTATACCTAGTCGAACTAAACAAACTTAAGAAATGTGAACCTCTTACTTCTACTCAGAAAGACAACAAAAATCTTCGCCAATTTTTGGATGAAACCATGAAACGTATACAGTCAAAATCACTATAATCAACGGATCAACAACAACCACGTAAGTAGCTTGAAACATCAAATTGCAATCTTAGAATGGACAAAAATAACATTATCGATTTTTTAAAGGGGACTGCTAGTCAATCCGTTAAAACAGTGTATAACGTGCAGAAAAAATCTACTAGCAACGTGCACAAACAACTAGTCAACCAATGTAAAACAGTATTTAAAAACTAATGACGTGAAGCACGTGTTGCTTACAGGTACTTAACGTATATCTTCCGTTTTATATATCAAATTTTGTAGGTAACAACGAAGTATTGTCATTATGATTGGAATTGCCACTGTAAAATCGAAAAATCTGGAATTTAGTGGAGGCCCTCAAAAACTGAAGTTCAAAAAGGTTTTGTGCTTCATATGCAGGTAATTTTATGACTTGACTGTTTAATTAAATAGAAATAATCTCACGAGGTACATATAATATGCATTTCAGACAGCGGCCCAGTTGGAACAACGGATACGAAAGTTACAGGGATTTCTACTTCAAAACCAACCATTATTGGACCATTGGATACGCCCACATTATGTACAGTAGTTTTACCTTATTAAAGAAGTAGCCTACCTTATTATCTACAATAATTATTAATTATAAGAAACTTTATAAAGCAATTTATTTTAATAAATATACAAAATTATTTGTACTGTTAATATGCGTTTACCCTATAAAGTTGTTAATTTAATAACATTAAACACAAGTAAAGCATACTGCTATTGTTGTCAAACCCACACAATAATTGTAGTAGTTCTAATTAATTTATAATTCAAAGGTAACAACATCACTATGTAAAAATAGCAACAATTGTGTAGTACAATTAACTTAAGAATGTTGTACAAGTAACGACAGCACAAAAAGTGAATTATACTGAATATTAGCAATATTTACTACACAGTAAACGTAGAGTTAACTACACCTATAGGTGTTAAAACAACATCACCATTAGTACTATGTACATATAACAACAAAATTTTAAGTACTTTATACTACAATGCTGTTAAACCTTTACAACAATTGTAGTAAATTGTACTGCAGTCATTTTACAACAATTGACATGTAAATTTTACTACTCTTTGGTGTTGTCACTATATTTGCAACTCATTGTAGTAGATTGCACTGCATTTGTAGTTACATTTACAACTTTTTTTTTTGCGTGAATCTTGTAATATATTTGATTACTTGTGGTATTTCCGTAAATAAATATATAATTCAAATAAAGAACATAAAAAAAATAAAATATATCAAATCAATATTGATTGGAGAGTGTTTACACGTCGATCCTAGTACAATACTTAAAATAAATATAGCTTCAATATTGGAAATCAATATTCCGCCGATATTGGAAAATGGATATTAGAAAATGAATATCGAGATGTAAACTTTTTTCAATATTGGTGCAATATTGAAAATTAATATTGCGCCAATATTGGGAAATTAATATTGGCCCAATATTGGAAATCAATATTGATTTACCATTTTGCACCAATATTGCGCCAACATAGTGTGCTACCTGGGTAACGTTACCATTAAAGAGGTATATCCCCAAATTGATGACGAAGACCAAAACAAATGTGTCGATTTCAACAATAATATAAATCAGAAGATCGTGTCAAAGCACTAATGACTAATCGACACAACTGTAACGTCTCCAGCATGACCACCAAAGACTTTTTAAAGAAATTTTTTTATTTTAAGAGATCCGAGACTCCCACAAACACTTTTTCTCCATTTTTAAACCAATTAAATCGCTATCCAAACCAACTATACTCCTTCCACGAGTAAAAATCAAGTTTTTTGATTTATCAAGTTTTTTCATTTTAATTATAATCCGGTGATCTGACAAATGAATAAGCAAAATAAAACAACTTTGGTCCAGATGTTGGGGCAACATTGGGACAACCCAAGCTAAAGTTACTCTTACAATTTTAAAAACAAAATTTAATATGAATTTTTGTTATTATACAGAAGATTTACTATGTCCTGAAATCACCAAAAAAGAGTTTTTTTTACGAATTTAAATTTAACATTTCAGTTTTAAGTTCAGCTTACTATTTCAAAAGTTTTTTTTATTAAATAAAGTTTGTTTGATCCTTTTTCTCTGTGTTTTTCTTACTAATCATAATCAGTAATCACATACAACTCTTTCTTTTACAAGCTTTTATTAAGCTTGCAATGTTTGTTTGTTAAGATCTTATAGGTTAAGATCAAATCTTGCAACTGAATTTTAAAGCAGTTCCGATTGAGCTGAAATTTTGCATACACGTTTAGTTTAGATAACAAATGCATGGTTAGCTAAGTGAGTCATTCTAAATCTAATATGACGGCCCCCCAAGATGGCGGACTAGTTATTTTTTATGCACTCTCATGATATGGATATCAAATGAAAAGGCTCAACAAAAAGAATACAGAAAATAAAATTACGTCATTATAAATTCAATATGGCGGACTAGTTATTTCTTATGTATACTCCCATGATATGGCTATCAAATAAAGCGTAGTTCACACTACATGATTTATCATATGACTTGTCACATGACTTCTCATATGAGGCATTTTTTTACATTCACACTATATGATTTTTGATATTATAGAAGTTATGGCTTTTATGATTGGCTGTTGCGATGGTATGATTTTAGCCATGACTTTCCTTATGACTAAGTCATTTGATAAATCATGTAGTGTGAACTACCCTTAAAAGGATTTGCGGAAAAGAATACAATAAATAAAATAACGTCACTTTCAATCTAATATGGCGGACTATGTTTTTTATGCATCCTCATGATATGGTATGAAATGAAATGAACAGACTTAGAAACATGTCTAAAACCCCGTTCACACTACATGACTTCTCATGTGACTTGTCACATGACTTCTCATATGAGAAATTTTTTTACGTTCACACTATATGATTTTTGATATTATAGAAGTTATGGCTTTTATGATTGGCTGTTGTGATGGTATGATTTTAGTCATGACTTTTCTTATGACTATAAGTCGTATGAGAAATCATGTAGTGTGAACTAGCTTTAACAGTAACTAAAAAATAAATAAATTAATAGTAAAAAAATATTTTTAAAAACAAGCTTTTATTTAAATGCTCTAAAAAATTTAAATTTTAAATTAAAACAAACTCGTCAATTTATTACATTACACATTTTATATGATATAAAAGCTTGTCGCGAGATTTACTTGTGTAGATAAACAAGAATACAATGAGTAACTTGATCTAGACATAAGTAATTTTAAAAAAAAAACTAAAGGTTTAAAAAAAATAGGTAAATCTTGCGACAAGCTTTTATATCATACTAGCTGACCCGGCGAACTTCGTTTCGCCTGAGAATCGATAAATGTGTTAACTTTCTAGCCGAATGAAAAACACCCAAATTTAGATCAAAATTTTTAGTAACCAATAAAAGGAGCGTATTAGTAGCAATCAGACGTTTTTCATTGGTTAGTAGGATAGGATAGGTCAGTAAGAATGTGGCACCCCCCCCCCTCTGAGTGGGGGCGCCTATGCAAGGTTTCCCCACTGAAACACAAAAAAAAAGTTGTCCACCTATTTGTGACGAAAACTACGTATGTGTGCATATATATAAATTGTGTAATGTAATACATTGACGAGTTTGTTTTAATTTAAAATTTATTTTTTTAGAGCATTTAAATAAAAGCTTGTTTTTAAAAATATTTTTTTACTATTAATTTATTTATATATATTACCAACATAGTCTAGTCTTTTTTAAAAAAACAACTTGTACTTTTCGCATTTAATTTTGACCATTTTTAAACTAAGCGCTAAAAAGCATAGGTGGGTTAAAGTTTCCCCATTTCAAGATAACTTCGGCCCACTTTATAAAAATTTTTTTTATAAATAATAAATAAATATTTAAATAAGTTACTTAAAAATGGGCAAATGTTACCCCCTCTTACGGTACTCAATTTTCCACTTCCTCGGCTGTTTTAATGTCCTGATCTTTAAGTAGGTGTCCCATTGATAAAAACAAATAATAATCAAGAGGAGCCAAGTCTAGTGAATCATGCGGGTGCGTTAACAAATCCCAGCAATGTGATTTCAACGTATCCTGGACAGGTTTTCATTTTATTCATTTGTTGTCGGTAGCAATAAGCATTAACGGTTTCATGAGGTTACAAGAGCTCATGATAGAGCACACCTTTCTGATTCCACCAAATACAGAGTATTCTCTTCTTTTCAAATCGATCTGATTTTGCAGTGGATGTTGATAGGTGGCCAGGATAAACCATGATTTTTTGCGTTTAAGATTCTCAAAATAAATCCACTTTTCATCACCCATCACAGTTTGATGCAAAAAAATATTTCCTTTTATGATTTTTGGTTCATTATACCAATCTATTTTTGTATGTGCAAAACCTCTGGTTTTACATTTACATACAAGAAAATTAAATATAGAAATTGTTAGATCCCAAGTATTATTTGATTTTTCATAGATAAAAATGTGAATTTGCTTTCAAGTTATGACTGATAAAATTGTTTGGCTTCTCAAAAACAAACTTTTGCACTAATATGGGTTTTATACTCATGGTGCGATATGTAAATAAACATAGAATTAAAAAGCAAATTAAAACTTTAAATTTTTTATTTACTTTATAATTTAATAAAAAAACTTTTTTTAACATTTTTATTTTTTTCTCACTAATTGTCGTAACTAAAACCTAAAATAATTATTTAAATCAGATTTTATATTTTATCAATCACCATACCATTTATACCTAATCATACATATAAAATTGACATACATTACAATACATTTTACATTCAAACAAATTCAAATCTAGTTTATCACGTGCCTAAACTTGAACATTAATTTCTACATTTAAATTCATAAATTAACAAAAATTGTACTCTCACACTACTTCAAAACCATATTTTTGTAGGTGGTTTACCAAATTCATTTTAAGACATTTTTGTTAAATTTATCATCACTTCTAATCATCAAGTATCATCAAAAAGATTCACTTATCATCAAGTATACAAAAGTTTCTCAAAAAATTTATTATTAATATTTTACTTATGGTCATTTGGACAGATTTACTACCTTATCACGATCTCCTAAGAGATATTTTTACATATAAAGACACTTGAAAATCATTTGAATATTTCAAGTTTATCATTTGTAAATCAAAATTTTAGTTAACTTTTTCTTACATTAAGAATAGATAAAATATATAAAAAAAACTTTTAAATAGGTAAGATTTAAAATTATAATACTTTGCAAACACTTTAAGATTTATTGGAACCGTAATTTGTACCTCTACAATTTTGTGCTAATTACACTTTAATTTGCATCCCACACCCTACAATGCCATTCCATTTAATCAATTGTGACACCTTTGTATAGACGGGTGAAGCATTATAAAGTGGCCAATTTGATTTTAGGCTCTATGTAAACTTACATTCACTAACATACATCTCGTCGGCTGAGTATTGGTTTGTTCCAAGTCCATTTTGTAAAAATATAAAGTTCTTATGCTAAAAAGGTTCCTGAGTAATTAAAAGTATAAAATTTAAAGATGATGTTCATATTTTCATTTTATATATTTATATAAACGGATATGGTACAATGAACTACTCAGGAACCTTGGTAAAATAAGAATTTTATATTCTTACAAAATGGAAACAACCCAATACTCGGCCCACGATTTGATAAAAAAACTGGCACATCATTTTCTTAACTCAATAAATATAATACACAACGTAAATAATTACATTCTCAAAGATTAATTTAAATATAAAAGTTATTATAAAACTACTAGTAATTAAAATTTAAATACAAAAATAAAATAAAAAAGAGGGGATTTTTTATAAATGTTTCCCTCGTTAAAAATTAAACTTGCATATATTTCTTATAATCTTTGAGGACTTTATTATTATTATTGCAAATAACATTTCCAAAAACTTAAAGTGTTGACTTGAGATCACTATTATACAACTTATCAGTTATTATTGCCGTCATTAGAACTTTGTTGGTGCTGTTCATCTTGACATAATAATTCACGAGCCTTGTTAGGGTTATCTAAGTTTAGTGAACAAGAGGCTATTTGTGATGCCTGTTAAAAGTTCATAAATATTATTAATTTAATCAACATTAATATAAAATAATACTACCTCTTGTCGATTTATTGCAATACATTCATTTTCCTTATTGTGTGGTGCTATATAAGAATTTGCTTGACCATGCTCAATGTCCTTTGGTTTTAATATGGATTTGAAGTTAATATTATGCTGTTCCCACTCCTTCAGTACATATGATGAAATTGAACTATTTGGAAACGCAATTAAAAGATTGTCTAAAGGAGACGTTTCCATAAAAACTCCTTCCATAAGAAATCTATAAGAAGGTTCTTTGTAAGGAAAGCATATCGGGGGCGTTATAATCCATTGCTCCTCCTGGTTTTCTTTTGAATTGCTGTTTTTAATTTGATCAATTAACACCCAGTCATCGTCGGTTGTTATTGAAGTTAAACCTAAGTCTATGTCATCTACCCTTTGTGGAGACTCTTCGTTATGCGTACCAAATAAATAATTCAAAAAATTGTTGAACATCATCTGAAAAAGAAACATGCGTTACTTCACTTGTATTTAAAAATAATACAACCAGTGTAAAGATGGGTTTACGCACACAGTGACGGCACCAGAAGGAGGGCAATCTGGGCAACTGTACAGTGTTCTGTTGAAATTTTTTCATTTTAACACAGTTGACCATGAAATTTTTAAAAAATTTGCTTGCGGCAAAAGCGGCTTATTTTTTATGTATTTCACCATATTACGGTAATCCTAGCCTTTCTTTAGTGTTTATTATTGCCCTTTGCTTAGGGGTCCGCAAAACCTAGTGCCGTAACGTGACGCTATTTACAACGATTTTAATCGCCTATCGCGGAATATTATTGGCATTTCACCGCTTCAAGGCAAAAAATTCAAAAACTGACGTTTTCAGACGGAAAAACATTGAAACGCCAAATCTAATACCAAATAAATGTGCAAGAAATTAAATTAAAATTTTGTTTTTCTTAAAGCCAGCCACCCACGATCCAATTCAATATAAATAAGCCAAATTATGAAAATTGAAAAACTAAATAATACACACCAAAACAAAGTATTATTCACTGATGAGATTAATACCATTACTACTACCACAAAACTGATAGACACGCCGAGGTGAAATTTTACTTCAAATTTTAGTGTAAATCACTTGTAATGTTTAAATTTAAAAAAAGTTGCTTAAAATAGAATCTTTCTCGAGAGGGGATGGCATAAAAACAAACTGCTAATTAATTATTGTTTTTGAAACAAGTCAGTGACATGAGATTCATAATAGAACAGAATAACAATAGATACTTACTTAAAATTTATCAGACAATACGGAATCTCTAACGAAAAATAAAAAGATTTCGAGAAAATTTCAATGACAAAAGTTACAAAAATTGTAGTAATCTGGTTTATAAAACTTCATACAAGGTCGTAACGCACTGCCCAGTTTCAAAGGGATGGAAACTTTTTGTGTAGCTTGACGGTAATATCAAATTTAATTAAAATTAATGTGTGTTTTTAATTTTCCTAATACCACGTTCCGTATAGGTGGTCAGCGTGGGTCAAAATTTGACCTTACAGCATTGCCTCTATAATTATAATAAATTAATCTATAAAATATAATATGTTATGTTATTTGATGCTCAATTTAAACATTTTAATTTCATAGTTATTACTAAATTATTTGCTATGCTAATAAATAATTTTGCACTTATTTTTGTCGAAAAAGATTTTTTTTAAATCATTGTGGTACTTTCGAATAATTTCAAAACAACAATTATAGTACCTACTAGTAATAAAAACTGCAATAAAATTTAAAACAATAAATGAGAAAAATGAGAAAATAATTTAAATTTCTATAGTGCTTTCATAAAATCATTATCATTAAATAATACAGTGATAGTCCAATTATGTGGTTTATAAAACTAACAATAAGAGAAGAAAATTAATTGAAGTCATTGGCGTTTGAAACGGAAATTGTGGGCATTTGTTTAGCTATTATTCAATAAATTTTGGTATACTATTTTAAAATTTAACTTTTTTTGTCAATTTACCACTAAAGATTTCACCGACCTTGTTTACGCGTTACAAGCTTCTGGAACAGTAGAAAAATATTAAAATCAATAATATAATTAACGCTTGTTATTGTTATCAAGTTTATGGTTTTAAGAGCTGAATTCACAGGGTGTATCGACAACAGGAGCGCGATAACATAAAAACAAAATAAACAATTAACTTTTGTAGATAAAAATATTTTTACCAAGATAGATCAAATATAACTTACTTAGTAAAAATATTTTCATCTACAAGTTAATTTAATATAATAAGTATAATAATTTGCTAGAAAGCTCCTCCTAATACACCGTGTCATTTATACACATTTATTATTATCAACTAAAAAGTTTACTAACCTAAAACAAGGTTAAATAATATTTAAACTTTAAAATATAGAGTTATTAAAAATTAATTAAACAATTTATTAAGCTTTCGGATGATTATTTCATCAGTCAGCTGAAAGCTCAATAAATTGTTTAATTAATTTTTAATAACTCGATATTTTAAAGTTTAAATATTATTATTTAATATCAACGAGTTAATAATTTAACATATTAAAACAAGGTTATGACCTGCGAAATAAACGCACGTATTTGATTTCTCACAACACCATTCGCACAGAAGATATACCCAAAATATAGCTATTAGGTGCAACTAATTTCTACAAAGACGGGGTTTTAAATTTTTTAGTACGTTGTTGGTATCTTTTTGACATACTAAAAGTCTAGAAAAATCTAAGTGTGCAAAATGCGATATTTTGGCCTAGCACTTTAAAGTGCTAATTTAAAATAAAAGCTCGCATGAATGGATTAACGAGATTTATGTTGTATGAATGGTGACTAAAAAACTGAAAGCTTATGCAGCATTAAAAATCATACTTTTATTAATCAAAATGCTTTTTATACTACAAATGCATATTTATTTCTTTCTTTTCAATCTATGGATTTTTTTTCAGACAATACAAATCTCGTTAATCCATTTATTCGCGTTTTTCCTTTAAAAGTGCTAGGCCGGAAAAACACATTTTGCACCTTCAGATTTTTCTAGACTTTTAGTATGTTAAGAAGATACCAACAACAAACTAAAAAATTCAAACCCGGTCTTTGTGGGAATTAGTTACAGTTACACCTAACACCTCTTTTTTGCGATAGCAGATCTTGCTAATAATAATTCCCCCAACATTCACACATCCATGGGGTTTAAAGTAGTGCACAACTACCTGGGCTCTCTGATTTCTAACTCTGAATGGAGTACGCCAGAAATATATTTTTGTATATTTGATTTACCATAGGTAAAAAATGAAAAATTCTAACAAACCAAGCGCCAATTCACGAGGTTGGTAGATGGGTATCGGACAACGTCGAAAGTTTATAGGATTTAAAAAACTTAATTTCTAAGTTATAATATTTTAGTATTTCTATTTACAAAAAGTCGGAAGTATTTAGAAAGACTCACAAAAGAGCGCTACAGAGCTCAATTGTTAAAATTTATTAAAATAATTGAATTAAATAAAAAAAATTATGTAAGGTTTAGAACACGGTTTACATCTCCACTTTTACACTAGATGTGGGCTTGATGATGAAATATAAAAAAAATCAAGTTTAACGGTAAGTGTAACAGTATAATTATCAAGAGAGAAAGTGAAATAAACGATTTAATCTAATTTCGTGTATTTCTGTGAGAATTAAAAAATCAGTCCAACGTATATTAATAAGTTATTGATTTCCATTCACTGCAACTGCAACTTTAAAATGGGGGTGATTTTTCGCCTTAGGGTTAAAAATTGCATTAAAATTTTTAATGAAATTAGAAATATATGAAATTCAAATTGTGTCTCATTGATATGATCACGTCTCGTTCAAATTAGTAATGAAAATGATGTAATATTATGAAAATTTGCCCCAAATTTTTTTTAATTTGACCAGACATATTATATCACAAATGCGTAGAATATTCAGATATCAAATGTTACAAACATAGACAAAAATGTTATCAAATTGTATCAAATATTGCAACTACGTATTAGTTTTTAGTTCCAAAACAATACTAGTCATTTTTGCCGGGTCGGCATATCCCAGATAAACTAAAATTAATTGATATTAACGGATTATTCGATTATTGTTAGAACATGATAAGTAGAGTCCGGATAAAAAAGCATAAAAAATGGGGAAAAAAGTGCTTAAAAAAGCACCAAATAATACTAAAAAAAGCATCAACTTTGTCAAAAAAAGCACAAATTTTATTAAAAATAAAGCATAAAAAAATATAAATTTAATTTTTGAAACAATTAATAATTAAAAATTTTTCCAAATTTTCAGTAGTAAAATTCATCCTTCTGGCACCTAAAAAGATTTTTGTAGGCAGAAAAACTTCTTTCAACATCTACACTAGTAATAGGTGCAAATTTGAATTTTGCTACAAGTGAGGATTCCATTTCAAAATTTTCATTTTTTGTTCAATTTAAAAGATTAAATTTTGAAATATTTTGTAAAATAAGTATTAATAAAGTATAAAAAGCACGAAAAGCACAAAAAAAGAATATAAAACTTGATACCAAATGACTTCTTTTCAATTAAAACACAAAAGTTTTTTAAAAATTTTCAGCTGCTTTGAATTTTCAGAAAAAGCATAATAGCTACAAATCCGGACTCTAAATTGATAAGCCACACATTTTCCAAAATCGAGTTACTTAAGCATCAATTCATATAAGTAAGGAATTGGATCAAGCTTCTAAAATCATCATCTTATTGGATGAATAATACTTTTATCATTAGATACATCTTCAACTTTGAATCATTGATAATATTTTTATATGCTACTTTTTCGGTTTACACGTTTTAGCAATAAAGCATAATAATATTATGTATGTAATTATAAAATTCCGGTTATTTACTTTTAAAAGGCAATGATTATTTAGTGCTTTATGACAATGTGATAATGATAAATATATGAAAAAATTGCAAATATTTCAGAGATGCAGTTTATTGAGTGTTTGAATACTCATGTTCCAATTTCTTTGTTTGTATATCTCCAAACCAAATTCACAGATCACAGCGTTGGATACCGCAGGGACGCTAACAAAATTAAACCCCGTTATTTTAAAACGGCAAATACAAAAAAAAAACTTTTATATGTAGATGTTTCAATGCATTAGCAATGTTAAATTAATTTGATGAAACAATAATAAACGCAAGCCGAATTAAAATATAAAACTACGAAATAGGATGATGCAGTAATTAAAAATGTTTCGTCAGTGTTAAAATAAATTATCGATACACAAAATAATTTTTCACAGTATTATTTTCAAACATTTACAAAATAAAAAAAAATAAAATTTAGTTTACCGTTTTGCATGCAAGCAATCACAACACAATCAGAACACCACAACACCAAAGAAGTGTGACAGTTAGCGGAACTACCAGCTGATCCTTGTTTATAGAATGGAAGAATGAACTGATCACAAACAGCTGTCTGTTACGCATCTCAGCGCATGGCAATTTTAAGACGCGGGGTAATGGGAAGTTCAAATAAATTTATAAAAAAAATTAGATACTCGGCTAAAGCATAAATTGCGTTTTTTAAAAAATTAATTTTTTTAAGCGTCAATAAAGTATGTTACTTTTGTTGCAAAATGTCATAACTTTTGTATTTCTAAAATATTTTGTTGTTTGAAAAAATAGTTATGTTTGACCCATGTGTTCACGGCCGTTCCAGAAAAAACCTTTATTGTTATTTGAATTATTTCTTTTTCTTGAAAACATCATTAAGTCTTAAATACCTATGGATTACCATAGGTGATTTTTTGTACCGTTATCATTTGGGCCTTTGGTGCCATTTTTTGCTTTATTCAGTTGGTTGAATTTATATACCTCAAGCGACTACACGTGGGTATAGTGACCGACTCGCGTTACCTGAAAGGCAAATGACCGTCTCCGTCTAATTAATTATCAATAATGTCCACTAAAACTGTTATTTATTACCCTAGTATTGGGGCAAAATGTATACGATGCTAGTTTTTTATGTTATCTATCTATCTATGAAAACAAGGATCTAGATTCTAGAGGACAAACAAAATTTTATTTTTGAACCATTAACAGTAACACACTTTTTCCAACGTTTTTCTAATAACGCTAAGCCTTCGAAAAATTCTTTTAGTAATTCTGTAAAATATACAACTCTACAGCGTTTTTCAATTCGTCATTCGATAAAAAGCGATGCCCTCTCAAGTGCTTTTTTGAGTTTTGAAAAGAGATAATAGTCATAAAGGGGGAGGTTGGGACTGTAAGGTAGATATTGTAATTTGATTGTAATTCCTTAAAAACGCATTCATTGATTACTTTTTGAACAATTCGTGCTATAAGCACCCAGCAGTTGTCGTGCAGAAGCAGAGTTTTTTGAGCATAATTCCCCGTAATTGTAGTCCCTTTTGATATATCTTCAGTTAAGAGAATTCCCTCAACGTCTCAGAAAACTGTGGCCATCACTTTTCCCTAAGAAAATTGCATCTTCGCCTTCTTGAGTGTTGGAGAGCATTTATAAATGCATTGCATGGACTCTTACTTCGTGAGAAGGTCTCAGTGGTGTACCCAGGTCTCATCCCCAGTTACAATTATATAAAAGATAAGTTTTTACCTTGGGTTAACAGTCAAATTCTCCTCGAAAATTTGTCGTCTGCAAAGTTTTTGTTCGGGACTGAGCAGCTTGAGAATCCATCGTGTCGACACTTTGCTCATTTCCAAATCTTCATGTAGAATTTTAACAACACTTGTTTCTGACATTCCTATTTCTCTAGCAATAAGCGAAACTTTTATTTGGTGATCAATCAACACCAAATCTTCAACTTTCTTGACGATTTCGTTAGTTTGTGTTTCCAGAGTTTAGACCATCATGAATGGATTTTCTACCCCATTTGAACTGCTTGCACCAATATTTGACTTGGAAATAAAACGGATAACGAAAATCCAATTAATTATATATTCAGACTATTAACGTTATCTATTAAATTAGAAGGAAGTTATAGCTACACTGGCACAACTTACCCGTGTTACTTCCAACTCCGATCCCTCTACTTTATAAGCGTGGATAAGTGTGTTATTTTTCTATAAATTCCTTTGAATTTTATTTAAATTGTGACAAGATTATGTTTATAGTAAGTATATTGCATTTTTATTAAACTTGGTGTGAGCCAAGAGCGGATCTAGAAGAAGAGAGGGCAATCGCCCCTTTGTTGGAAAAATTAAGTATTACATTTATATAAAACATAAATAGTACCTATTTTTCATAATACTGAAAAAAGTATAGAGGGGGTTATCAATTTTTGTATTTTTCTTCTCAATCTATGAAATCGCCCCGTCTTGATATCGTCCCCCTTATGACATAACCACGAATGTGAATATTAATAATTTTTTAGAAGAGTGCAATTAAAGCTTTAAACATACGTATGTAATTTAAAATTAATCAAATTAATGAGTAGATAAGACGTAACACAGTGTAAAGAAAATATTTCAAAAAGTTAATTTGATTAATTTTAAAATATGAACGTATATTTAAAGCTTTAATTGCGCTCTTCTCAAAATTTGTAATAAACACATTCGTGATTATAGCATAAGGAAGACGATATATAAAAAACCTTTTATTTAAAATTAAAAATGAGCACTGAAAAGTAAAAAATAATTTTAATAAGAACAAAGTTTCTTGAAAACATCAGTATAAAAGCGTGGGGTTATGAATTTTGTATTCCAGCGAGCCTGCTGGTGCATTTTCAAACTTTGTTTGTTCTTATTAAAATTACACTTTTTTAATTTTAAATAAGTTTAAAATCACTATTTTATTTAAATTTTTTTAGGATGGAGAGCTAAAAAAAGGTAGTTCAGTTGCCGAGGGGGTCGCAAGTTTTTTTTTGTTTTAGCTCATTGGGGGGTTGCGAAACAAAAAAAGTTGAAAAACGATGCCTTAAAAATGCTGTGGTGACTCACAGTTTGAAGAGATTTCCATTTTTGATTTTACCCAGAGCCGAGAAAAAAGAAATTGCCAGCAAAAATACCTTTTGAAGAAATTCAAGTTCACTGACAGTGAACATGTTTACTTTTAACTAGAAAGGATTTGTGGAATATTGTGGATTCATATAAATTATATCATGAAGCTTTTTTGCACAAAAACAACCCATCAAATGAAGTCACTTGTAACAAAGGAGATATATAAATCAAGACATAACAACTTTTGAAGCAGAAATTGATCGGCTAATAAGTAAAAATAAGAAACACTCTCTGAAATAAAAACAAAAAAATTCAGAAGCTCTTAAATCGATTTTTAAACATAGCCAACTTAATTAAAAATGAGCAACAATGGACCCTTTCAGTCTTAGTGTCGACCAAATTTTTAATTTCTTCACCTGAAAGATGTAATAAATTGTAAAATAATTAGTTTTTCTATTGCTCGTAAAGATTTTTTCTTTTTCAATAAAAGAATTTATTAAAATACTGCATTACATTTAAAAAACAAACATTAAAATTAAAATAATAATCTTATAATATTAGAAAAAATAAAATGTAATTTTGCACTTTCCTAATAAACTAACACTAATTAATAATTATGGAAAGCAATAAATACATATAAACTTTAATAATTAATTAAGTAATTAAATACCAACAAAAATTACTAAATATCACATAATGCATAAATAGTTAATTATAATAGAGTGAATTACATTCATCCAATTTACAAACTTAATATTTTTTTGTTCATTCAAGTCTTCCCAGAATTTACGGTAATTGATCATAACAGAACCCACATGAAAGTAAGTGAATTACACTTATTTTTCTAATTAATACTTTCATACTTGAAATATAACAGAAAATAAAAAATGTTTCCAGCAATTTACTATGGGGTCTCTATTGGTTAATACATTTTCATTGTTAAAACTATCTTCTTTAAACTTACAATTATAATTAAAATTAAAATCTGTGGAATATGCAGTGGTACGTCTAATATCACAATACCAACAGCCTTGAAACAAATGAAAAAATACCTAATAATTTCAAAACTATAAAACTAAAATCACATTATGCTGTTATTAAACTTGAAAGCGTACACAGAAAGCCATTTTTCTATATTATATAATATTTGATGCAACACTATTATACTGGATAGCGTACATAAAAATGGTTGGTTAACTAGGTAACTAGATATTACTGTAAAGCAGTACTACATCCAACAAGATGCCATAACATTATCAATTTATTTTTAAGGCAAAGCAACAATTAATTTCTGTGCTATTGATTCATATGCTTTTAGAAGTCGAAATTTTTTTTAACAAATAAATAACCCTTTAACAACAATTTATAGTCGACTTGTTACACAAAAAAACATAAAAGCTATCTGGTCAAAAACCAAAATGCAAGCTTGCCTCTTTAATTTATTTAATCTCGTCCAAATTAATATCTAATTGAGGTAACGGGGCTCTCCAATAAGCAAATTGAGAGTAATCGTTGGCGGGTTCTATCAATGGTGGAAACATTTGATCCACAAAATTACTCATATTGTCATAGCTGAAACAGAAAAATTTGTTTTATAAAATACATAAAAAAATTTTCAAAATACATTTTTTAAAATTAAAAGCCCCCGTTAAGTGTTATTTGCATTTTATATAATAATAAAAAATATAACCTAAGTACCATAACATATAAAGCAATTTTTCTTATGACTAATGTAGTCCTTACCATGATTATTAACGCCTCTGAAGAGTGCAGAATAGAATTTTTTACAGAGAATTTGTAAGATTGTAAAGTTATTTGCAACATTTGCATTCTATTTCAAATCATTTTTATACAAAGACATGCAGTAATACACAAATCTTACACACACAATTTGAAGATTACGTACGTTTTCATGCATAATTCCACACAAAACCAGACAAATCACAGTAAATAAAATGCATATGTTGCATAATCATAATGTTATTTAAAATTACTGTACAAATTGAACTAGAAAAATAATTATCTAAAAACGTAATCACAGTTCAATGCAAGTACGTTTATACAAAAGTTAAACGTATGTTTGCAACATTATATTAAAATCTGAATCCGAGTCCAAATAAATAGAATCTATCACAAAGTCATTATGATGGTCTTTACAATCAACATCATTTTTTTTTATTTTATCAAGTTTAGGTGGAAATACATCATTGACAACCAAAGACTGGCCAGAGTAACTGTAAACATGAAAGTAAGCTACTTAAAAAAACATAATAATACCTAAAATTACAAAATAAGCACAACAATAATAATTAACAACTACTTATATAAGTTGCCCACTCGTTCCATACAAAATCAACAAAAACATGCAAAAAGAAAGGTGTGATAAAAAAATTAAAAGTTAAAAATTTTTAAAATAAAGAAAGTTTTCAGCTTGCAAAAAAAGTTGGGGTTAATTTTATTATTTTTAAAGAATTTAAAAATCAGACAATTTCATCTTAAACAGCTTTAAAAAAGTTAATTTGTTTTAGTTTTTTTTTAACTCATTCTTGTAGAAACATTAATTTTTTTAAATTACTCATGCAAAGAAGATCTCTATTTTATCCAAAAACCAAATTTTAATAAAAAATCACGTTGTAGAAATAATTGTTCGACTTACCTTGACTGGAAAGTCTGCGTGAGTTCGTGTTTCAGTTCTCCTTTAGGATTTATAGTGAAAATTCTAACAATTGGAATTCCAACGGCTGTGTAAGCCCATACATCCTAAAATAATATAAAATGTTGAAAAAAATTTACTTTGCTGTGAAACAATGTATGTACTTACATTAATTCGATTTCCATAACCAGCGTAAAATGGATTTGGATCGTTAGGAAACAGCGCTCTAATGTCGCTTAAACAGGAGATTTTGAACTGTTCTGGTTTCTTCTCTATTACTTCTCTATAAAAAAAACACCATTTAATAAAAATTTTTTTTTTTTTTTTAATTCAGTGACCTTCAAGTAGCTCAACATTAAGATCTCATTTACTAAATATGACTAAATTTAAATAGTTTGTTTAGTAAAGAAATTATGAAAATTTTCATCTGGTTTACAGAAAAAAATAAAAGCTAGTCACTCTAAATAATATGTTCGATATACAGTAGAACACCGAATATCCATGTGACCTTATTCGTGAGGCGGTTTATCCATTCGGCTGTTTTCCTTCCATAATTTTATTAATTTTGATGTAAAATAATTATGTGAAATTGTATGCACCAACAGTGGTAGTGCGATTATGCCGTTTATATCTCATATTATCCGTGTTTTTGAATTATCCATGCAGAGCATGGTCCCAGTTAGCCCGGATAATCAAAGTTCTACTGTACTTAAAACTTAGATATACTTGCCACCCTTTAAAACAAAAATATTTCATATTATATTTAACATGAAAAATGTTCCTCCTCCTAGTGTGTGTGATAATTTAAAACCTTAAAACGGCCCCAAAGAATATTACTAACTTGGTAATACCGGTTTTTGTTTTTTATGTACCTCAGCAAAGAAGATGTATACGTAGAAAGATTATTTAGCTTTAAAACTTAATTCGATAGATGGCTCTGCGCCTCCTGGTGGACATTAGACCATATAAACGTTTTTTTTTACCACCATTTAAACAAAGGTTATCACTACCTTACAATAACATACCTGACTGATTCATTTTTTACCAATATAAAAAATTTCAAGAACCAATAAGAGGTGCGTTATAGTAATGTGGTGTTGCATGAGGTGCAGAAAAGTCATCTGTTGAATTAAGTTACTCTATGTTTACATCCTCTTTAAATTGCAGGAATGTTTATTATTTTTTTTGAATTTATAATCCTTTACACTACAAATTTAAAAATTTACAAGCTAATTAAAAGCAATAAATAACAAATCATTTAACTGATTTGCTTTTATAAATATATAGTTCCTAAACCAGACCTAATTTCTTAAAACTATTTCAATCAGTTCATACGTTTTTAACCCACATTGAGTCACTTTGAGCAAGATAACCTGTAAGTGTATAGATTTCTTACCTATGAAAAGCAGTAATTAAAGAAGTTGGATTTAAAAGTATAGGACCATCAGGTAAATGTAAATCTCCTTGTTTGATTGATCTGAGATATTCACGTGTGGTCTGCGCTTGACCAATAGCTCTTGCACTAAGATATAATAATTTGTAACCATTATCTTCTATTTTGTTAAATAATTGAGCAACACCCGACTGTGCCCAATCTCTTCCAACGATGGGTAGAATGTGACCCAAAACGTCTGACCTAAACAATGGTTTTGGTTAAACTTAATTTTTTTAAGCTCAAAAAAATAACATACTTTGTGATTGTTCCATCAATGTCAGATATAACAATTTTATCGTCCCATTTCCACTTGTAAATATGACACTTGCAGCGAGTTGTTCCCTGGTAAGCAGTGGTCACACTAAATTCAACTTCGTTCAAACCGTCACGCAAATTTAGTTCTTTCTGAATGATACAAGAAAATTAATTTTTGAAATAATGCGAGCTCATTTAACTTACAATTTGATCGGAACTAAGTCTTAAAGTTTTGCGGCATTTATCAGACTTGTCAGATTTTTGAGAATTGCCAGATGGACGTTTGTCTTCCACCGACAAAATATCTTTACCATGATCACTACCAGAACTTTGTGAACCAAAGTAACCATCTTCTGTTGCTAAATTAAAAATAAACAAAATTAAATATCAGAATAATAATCATAAAAATCATTTTGATTTCCAACAAGTAAACTCAATAACTAGAAATATTATGATTGACCAAAAATAGGAACTACTGCTTAACTATGGTACAAGCAATTTGGTACTAGATGGGGTACCAACTCATGAACTTTAAATCAGAAGTTAAACTGTCCACAATTCCACCAACCTACTTGAATGTAAATAACAGAAACTACGAGTTGCAAGTACCTACCTTCCATTTTTGGACTAGGGATTTCTTCAGGTACCGACACGATGGTTTCTTTGAGATCTGAATCATCCAATTTCAAAGAATCTAGATTAGATTCGACTTCTAATGATGCAGGTGTGCCCTCACGAGAGTTACGACTACGACGCCAACCAAACCAAGAATAACGCGACTCTGCTTTAGGTCGCTTTTCTGAAGATTCTGCCATGTAAAGGCTACACAATTGATCGATAGTTGACTAAACATAAAAAAAAATATTTGTTTAACACATTCCTGCTTCCATTTAAAATGTCTTACTTGTGGCAATGGTCTCTGATAAATCATAAGGGAAAATATCATCGGTCCAGCAACCTTGTAATTGTAATATTTCTCCATATATTTAACCACAAGTTTATTTGATTCCAAAAGAGAAGGATTGTTACATAGCTCAGAAAAATCCACAGAATGTTTTATGAATCGTTCCTCAGTTGGTTCGGGTTCCCAACCACACAAAGATAAAGTGATATCATATAAATAGGATTGAGTTCTGATATATAATAAAAAAAAATAAGTATTTGCTCTGCAAAATAATTTTGATGATATACTTACGCCTTATTATGTTCATCAAAATCAGATGCAATTGATTTACATTCATCTGCACTATTTGGACTCTGAGTTAACGATGGGCCATTTCCTGATTCACAATCCATGTCGGCATCTGAATTTAATACTAACATAACACCAAATACGACAAAAAAGAAGCAAATTTCAAAAAAAATAATATCACTGATACGGCACGTTACAATTTGATGCAAAAGAAAAAAAAGGGTCAAGCAAATTTAAAAATTTAATTACCTGCACTTTTCCTTTCAGCATTTGTGAAATACAGCTTAGCAACCTCGGGATCAACTGAATTAAGATCGGCCAAGTAAAGACCGTCGTTGTTACTATTTTGACGACGCTGTTTCATGAAGGAAAATACGGTACTAAGCATAGAAATTTGTTCCGCCTCAGATGTGCTCGTTCCTATGCTCAAATCCGCCTTTGCAGAAGCAAGTTGTTGATTGGAACTAGGAAACTCGCCCCATGCCCAACTCTGAGTATCCAAATTTTTGTCTCCCTCTAAATTTGAAATTTCTTTTTCACGATATTATTAAGTCGATCTTATAACTTAAAATGAAGCAAAGAAAATTAAAAAAGAAGTGACCGTCATCCTCCAAGTAAGGAAGTTTGAATTAACATCACTTCTATTTTAACTTTGGCATAGTTATAAAAATAATCTTACCTCTGCGACTTTTGACTTCAAATTCGGTGTCTGATAACACGCCTTCAATTGCAGTAGGAGAAATAGGACGAGAATCTCCAGGACCAGTTGTCAATTCAGTATCACTAAAGAAATGAAAATCTGGATCTAAAACTTTGCGGTTATTGCTCGGTGAAATTTCAGTTTCAGACTTTCTGCAAAATAAATTTCATGTAGTAACACAGTGCTTACAAAAATTAAACTTCTTTAGCTCACTTTAACTCTTTCAGTTCAACTTCTGATACAGTACTTGACAGACTGCTACGATCAGTTCCAGAATCATTTGGTTTACAAATTACATCAGTCGAAAATTCAGTCGTTTCTGGAGCTGCAACAGGTTCGGCAACAGAAGGTTTTCGCTGCGCATTTTTCTTCTTCATCATAGACTTTTTCCGTCTTCTTTTTTTGCCATTTTTAGAATCGAGCAAAATTTCATCACTTTTCACAGCCAAATTTGAACTTTCACATTTATTTTCTATTTTAATGTCGGGTTCCAAAGACTTTGTCTGAACATTTTGTTCAAAGATGAGGTTTTTCTTAAAACTGATATCATCTCCGCTAACTTTATTAGAATTTACAGAGGTTAAAGATAAACTTAAATCTTCGGTAATATTTTCGCCCAACTCAATGTTTCCTAACGCAACTTCCCGCTTTAAGAAATCTTGAGCGGTAAACTTATTTTCATTACTCGCCGTGTGTCTACGTTTACTGTAATCATTGACTTCATTTTCAAAAGTTGGTAGTTTAAGTTTACTACCTAAATCAAAACTATTTCTACGCCGACCCTAAAAAAAATTTGTCATTACGTTTTCGAAATTGTTTTTTTTTGTATTTCATTAATTACCTGCGAATTATACAATTCTTCAAATTCAACCGGTATAGGTGAAGTGGCCAAATGTTCAGGAATTTCATCAACGTCTGAATCTTGTACTTCTTCTACAAAGAATGCTTCTCCACTTTCACCCAATTTCATGTGAATATTTAACGGTTCTCCATTGATTTCAATGTCCACCTGATCCAACAAGATTTTTCAGTATCAAATTAAAATTTTAGAAATCAATTCTGTTTTTGGGGAGAGGAAGTGGAATGTATAAACCCTGGTAAATCAACTTATAGACAGCTCTTTTAGGTTTCTTTAATATTGATGTTTTTCATTGATACTTTGATAAAATTCTAAGCCTTCAACACGTCACCCCGCACACAGTAGCTGATGATATGATTGTGAAATATTATAATAAAATTCATTTAACCCTCGTATTCCCGGATCGAGGTACCGGGTACTTTTTTGACTTTGCCATCGAATATTTCTGTTTATATTTTTCACAGCGACCTGAGACTTTGTGACATCTTTTAAAAAATAGTTCTAAGCCATTTTGGTAGTTACTACATTTTAACAAATGCACTTTCTTCGCAATAATAAAAAAAATACTACAATTTGAAAATTTTATTTGAGATTTCCGAGACATACAATCGACTCTCTTTATTTTGCCAAAAATTATGCAAAGGTACCGGATGTATGTTGATTTTTTATTCATTTTATTCATTATTTATATTTAATAAATATAATTTATTTTAAAAAAAGATGTAGGGGGATCAACTACTGAGCATTTGCAAAATTAGTAAAAGCGAATTCGCATCTACGCGTTTGGAAAACACTAATCAGTAATCACTAATACAGAGAATCGGAATTACTGATAATAGAGAAACAAAAGTGAACTATGAAGTTATTATTATTAAGCATTAAAAAATTATCACAATATCCGGAACATGTTTATATTATTAATAAAAAACTAAATTTTCCGATTAAAAAAAAAATATTAATATATCCCATGGAAATATTTACAATTGCCCTCATTTCCCGCAAGTTTCAAATCCCGGGATAAAAATTTTTGCTTTCCCGGGATGCCGGCGAAAGAGGGGGGGAGATGGCAGAAAAAAAACATTAAAATTTTTTATTTGGTGATCTACATTTCTTTCTAAAATTTTCAATTTTTTTATTAAATCATGAATTTTTAAATTTTTCAAAAAATTTTTTTTGAATAACGTTTCTTTTAAAACCCCTAGCCTACACTACAATTGCTTCAAGACCTAAACTTGATACCAACTTCGTGGTACCAATAGTCGGTTTGCCAGTGGTGCGCTAAGTATTGGCTGTATTGTTAACGTCGTCGGCAATATTTTTATGGAAATCAAATTATTTTTAAATTTGTTTATTGAACTAATCTTCCCTTCTATTCAGTGGCGGCGCCAGCTTTTTTTTGTTGGTTGGGCGACACCCGGCAGAAAAACTTGAAGGGTGGGCAGAAAAAATTAGCATTATTTCGAGAAATATGTTATTTTTATAGATAATCGAAAAATTTTGGATTTGTGAAATATAAAATAATATTATTTTGGATTTGTGGCAAACTAAAATTAAAAAATTGAATTAAAAAACCTTTTATTATTTTAAAGTTTATTTTGCATGAATTATAATTATCTAAATTAAGATTGGCCTCCCATGGTAAAAAGCTTTTCTATCTATGTTTTAAGTATTAACAAATTAAGAATATTTTCCAGAATACACGGAAAATATTTAAATATTTAATACCTACATACACAAAAAGAAAAAAGTTGTTAGCGCTTTTCCGGAAAACTGTTGTGGTACAAAAACTTTTATCGATGATATAATTGAGTACAAATCAGGCACAAAAGACATGGATAGTTTGATGGCAATATCTCTTCATGGAGTTTACAGCATTAAATAGAAACCCCACGTTTGATTTGCGCTTTTCCAGAAAACTTTTGAGGTACCAAATTTTTTATCGATGGTACAATTGGGTACAAATCAGGTACAAAACAATAGTAGTACTGTTGGTTTTTAATTTTATTTTAGGGGGGTTCTTACTTAATGTAAATGCGATAACAGGCAGGACGGTGTTTTTGCACATAACAAAGGTCTTGCGTCCAGCGGCTGTTTTAGCATTAATAAGGCTCCAAGCGCAATTAAATTTTGAGGCCCCTCCTCTAAATATTTTCAATACTCCTACATTTTACAGGAAAGGTTTTCAATTTCCGGCACACAGGGGTAGGCATCCATTAGCGCCGCAGGCGATTTTTTGAAAATGCTACCTAATTTATATGGGAATATTTCACTTGAAATATTGTATATCCAAGCAGTTGTCATTTTATAATGATTAATTTCCAATGCTATTTCCCAATATCTCACTTTTTTAATAACTAAATAGAATAGTTTTTTATTTTGAGAGCTAAATTTTGAGGCATCCTTGATTTATTTGAAGCCCCGAGGCGCTTGCCTCTTGCGCCTGTTTGAAAATCCGCCACTGCTTGCTACCTAAAGCGGCTTAAAACAAAGGGTATATACGTGCGTAGGCAGGAAATGCGAAAAACGAGTGAAAACATAAAATAGAAAATGAATATTTTATTTATTCTTTTACGTAGGTGTAGGACAAAATAACATAATAAGTTTAGTTATAAGTTATAACAATAACAATTGTTATTATAAGAACCATAATATTAAAAGCGGTTTGTTTACTTGATCACAGTTTTTTAAATACATTTTGCTCAAATGTTCGCTCCATTTAGCAGGTTGGGCGAACGGTTGGGCGAGAACAATTTAGGTTGGGCGCTCGCCCAACCGCGCCCACCCCTGGCGCCGCCACTGCTTCTATTATATATAGTAGAACCCCGTTATAATGTATCATTAGAGGTCATCATACTTGATACATTAGCTATTATCCAAAATATTTAATAAAAGATTAGAAAATAAAGTGCGTACTCTTAACAAAACCTAAAATTTAGTATGCTACAATAGTTGACAGTACATTAAAAAGGGGTATCTTATTGAGGGGTTCTACTGTATTCTATACTACATGATATAATAATATAACCCTTTTATGCAAATTTATAATTATAATATGTAATAAATCAAATGAACGGTGATTCATTTATTTGTTTAATAGAAGACTAGTGCAGCTCTAGCTTCTAGTGTTGCGGGTGGTTACAACCCTTTACAGTAAGGCGTAGTGTGTAAAATATAAAGAAATATAATATTATAACCAGAAGGTGATCCGGGTACAAAAACTTGTTTTTAAAAAAGAAATCTACACAATATACTTAATCTTATCATATTTTTAAGTGTTTTTCTTTCAGACAAGACATCATAACTATTTTTTTAAATAGTATCGGGGAGAGAAAGGTGGAATAATTTTCTAAATAAACTAAAAAACTGAGAATTTTCCAAAACGATAATTAAAATTTAAACCATCTGTCCATAATCCATTAAAAATGTAAATTGTTTCAATTGTTGGTAAATTCGAATACTATGCTATTAATTAATAACTTAAAGAATATTGCAAAACAATACAAATAATACGAATCACATTACATTTAATTACACTGTTTATGTGTTTATGAATACTACCGTGATAATAACAAAGATAAAAATAGCTATTTGGTTAAATAAAACCCCACACTTTATTTTAGTATTGCACTTGGAAGTTGCATTATTCGAAATGAAAATTAATTGAAAAGTGAAGTGAAGAAAATAACTGGCCAATATTTTGAAATATACGTTCTAAATGAACGGATCGATTATGTAACGAATTGATCACGATGGTATAAAACATTACGTTAATAAAATTTAAGACAATAAAAGTGAATAACCGCAAAAAACGTAGGCATAAGCTACGATATAAAAGAAAACCTTCGCGGAAAACCTTAAAAAAATGACATTGATTGGGTGTTATTGATTGGTATCGCACATCTTTGAACAAGTTTGCATTGAAAATTGTATAGCAAAATATTTACTTAAGATTTTATTATTTGCGACAAAATTTGTCTGATTCGAACAAAGTCAATAGTTTAATAATCAGTCGTGAATTCGTGATGATTAAATTCAACTCGTCTGAAAGTTCAATTGATTGTCGCTCACCTACGCTGCACATAATAAGGATATAATTATTGCAATATTGGATATTGCAAAATAAAAATTAAAATGGCAAAATCCTCAATAAATTATTGTTTTGTTGTTGAAGGTTAAAGGGTTATAGCATATAACATGAAAAAAAATTAAACTTACCACTTTTTCTCGGCTTCTTAATACACCAATTTTACCAAATCGAACGTGAAATGGTGAACAATTATAAGAACCATCTTGTTGCTCAACAACAATAACATCGATTGCACCAGTTAAAGTAGCACCATTGATGTCATTATAAAAGTCCTTAAAATTTGCTACAAGTTTTCCAATTCCAAGTCCAATTCCTTGCATAGTTGAACGTTTTTTATCCTTTTTCGTTAAAAAATTATTAAATCTCATTTCCGCACTCCCATATTTGTGGGACCAACACTATTTTTATTATTTCAAATTTTATCGTCTATTATTCAATAAAAAAACAATTTTGGATACTGTTATCACAATTTAATCACTGTTCTCGTCACTGCCGATGTTGACTGAATAAAACGGCTGTTATGAAGCTATTAATAAATAAACTATCCCACTCCAAATTGTAGATATGAAATCTGTAACAAATAAAAAACCTTTTAGCAAAAATTATCATCGAATCTCAAAATCATACGTTGATATATATGAACGCACGATGATCCGCACGTGTTTTTTTTAGCTCAATTAAGTAAAATAAAATTGTATAATAAGTGACGTTTAGCATTTTGTTTACGTTAAGCTTTTTATCATTTCTATAAGTAATTGGATTCAGTAACGAGATATAAAATTAAAGAGTTTATAATATATGATACGTAAACGTTGTAGGTTACATAAATAGGTACTATCAATATATAAAACAAAACTTGACGTACTATACGTATTACCTACAATAACAAAAAAGTTGTTAAGAAATAAGTTATGCAATTTAGAAATAATTACTAATATAAAAAAAATTAATTAATAAAGTCCAGGTCTCACTAATGAGTTAGTAGCTGTTCACATAGAGATTGGTTGTATCGTATTTGTAAGATTGTAAAACAAATCAAGAATCAAATGGAAATACGTAGGTATCTATAGTTAATTCTTGCAAACCTTTACCTTAACAATAATTAATCTCAAAGTAAACGTTGCTTTTGTAAAAATAATAACCTCGACCGTGAAAATACATTGGATTTTAATAAGCATGTAAAAAATTGTGATTTGTTGTTATACCTATTAGAAATTTATTAATTGACTATAATTTTTTATTTTTACTAATCATTCGGAAATTTATTTAAACAATGATATTCGTGTTCCGGATTTAAAATAATTAAATTAATATATAATAGGATATTTTGAGGATTTTATTTTGAATAATAATAATACCTACTAGTATTACTATTGTACAGGTAGAACTCAGATATAACGAAGTTCTTTAAATAAACGTTATAGATACTATGTTTAAAAAATAATATAATAAACATAAATAATAATGATAAAAATAATCAAAATTCCAGGAAAACCACAATTTGGGTTACATCCAAAATATAAATAATATTTGTTGCACGTGTTCAAGTATGCATAATTAACAAAACAACAATAACATAATACAGTATTAAGTACTATAAATGCGCACAGATCTTTTGATAATATAGATAGATCAGATACTATGTAGTAGATAGCATGGTAAAAAACAATAAAAATGTTCCCGATATCGTAAAAGTTCCTATTTTTCAATTTATTGAAGTAAATTGCACTAAAATTAATTTGATTTGCAATATTATAAACAGTAGTAGTTAGTAAATTGTATACAAAGTCAACGATGTTTATTTATTCCTTTTTGTAAACAACATAAATTATAATGCATTAAAAAACACAAACGTGCATAATATAACTACTGTGTTATCAGAAAAGAAGAACAACTCAAATTTGAATGATAATTATTCAGTACTAATACATTTGAATACTAATTATTATTGACCTTTAACGTAATATTCCACTAAACTGTTTAATTTATTTGCAATTGTAATTAAAATTTTAATAATAATTACAGTAAAATTTATTTTTTTAAATTTTTTATACATTTTACCGTGCATTTTACTTCACTCCCCTAGATTAGCCCTTCTATTTTGCTCTCGCGATTATGTTATGGATGTTGTTCGGAGCATAGCTTACAATTAGATTTCTTTCTACCATGAAAGCCAGCGATTGGCTAGATTATTAACTAGGCCGTAACATAATATTATATTACAAGATATTATACCACACACAAGGATTTAACAATTTGCCTTTGTCGAATTATTGATTCTTGATATGTATAATTAGTGTTGAGACTTGAGCAAATTTCAACAGTGCGAAAACGCATAAATTTTAACCAATTATTTAGAAAGGTCACAAATAATTATTCTTTTTGTGTATGACATTCTTAAGAAACTGTCGCTTCCCTTTAGAATGAATAAATATTTCCCCTATTACTAAAGATTTCCGTAGAGGTAACAATAGATAAAAATAATTTAATATTAAATGTTTTTTTAATTTAACAAAATTTATTCAATGATGAGAGCACTCGAAAGAGCATTGGTTGAAATTTTTGTAAAATTCGAACAAAGTTAGCCATAGATACGTAGTACATGTAGACATAGTGCATAATAATGGAATTGAATTTGATAATAAATACAAATTGTATCGTGGTTTGGGGCCCTTGTTAAACGGCATGTTCCTTACGTGTATTCAAACTTCCAACGCGGTACCACATCGTAGATATTGGAGAAACGGTCACCAACGTCAGAGGCTGAGAAGAATTATAACATTGTTTAGGTCCTCTCCCCAATAACTATGCTGTAATTTTTATATTTAAAAATTGAAATTAAAACGAACAAACTACTTAATGCTCCCCCGCAAATAAATCCAAGGTTAAATTAATGCATCATTTTGCGCTATTAGTATTACCTAAATGTATAACATTAATTCGCCATTTTATTATCTAAATTTATGTCATTAATCAATTTTTTATTTTGTTGTTTTACTACTGCAGTAGATATTTTTGCAAAAGTAATTTTGTACTGATGTCTTTAATATTGACATGATTAATTTATCAGTAACAAACACTTGAAATTGAAAATGTGAAAACATTTTAAAAATGTTAAAATAGTGACTAATATAAAGTTTAAACAATGTGGAACTTCCAACTTCTATATCATAATATACGTTTCAAAGTCATCAACTGATTATAGAATCACTGGTACATAATTAACTAATTAACTAGATTAAATGATTAACTTGACTACACAAAAGACAATATAATATTATATTACAGATAATAATTTGAAGCGTTCCAATTGGCTCTGAATTATGCAGATCGATGGATGGAGTCAGATCATAATATTATGCTTTTTTGCTAACTGCGTAGAGACCTAAAAGTGCAAATCACTTTATAAAACTAGTGCTATAAAGTGCCATTTTCGACACGATTTTGGTTTCCTAGTAAAATTTTTAAACGATTGTAGGAAAAAAAAATCAAACTATATTATCAATGCGATGCAAGTACATATTACTTACTCACTTATAAGTTTACTCTCGTAAGTACATACAGTGGTGGCCCGTTAAATTGCATCACACCTAAACAAAATAATCAAAAATACTATTCAAAACCACTACAGTTCACAGCGAAGCCAATGCAATGGTTTGAACTGCCATGTCATATATAGCCATGGTATAATTTAAAAAAATTATTATGAAACCGGAAAACATTGTTTCAAAAAAAAATACTATTTTAATCTTGAAAATTATTTGTAAAGAACATTTTTATAAATATTTATATTCTTCATTATTATGCTATTTAGCTAGCCAAGCCGGAACCACTTGGAACAAAAAAGATTTCATTTCAGGTTCCAGGTTAAACATATATTTTCACGTTAATTAGGAAATAAATTTAGGACTATAAAAAATTTCCGTGATAGACAGGATTCCGGCTTCAACCACAGGTTTTCCTGTAATTACAAGTCAAAACATTTCAAAATTGCATAATTTTTATATTTAAAGCAAGTTATAGTCAGTAGAATTTGGTTATTAATAATAGTATGTATTACATTTCTGGTTCAATAAACTGGAATATAATACACGTACTCGATCCCAATTCATATTATAATCTATTGATATTACTTGACCCATAGAGTAAGTAATAATTTCTGGCTTCAAATAATATATGAACTTATTTAACTAAATAATACAGAAGAAAGTAATAAAAAAACTTAAAGGTCACAATATTTACATTTTTCGGCCCGACTAACTGCATGGGTGCGGCTGACTTAATGCAGACCCCCAACCAGATCAGACGAACTGGGTAATGACTGAATTTTGATGTATTATTGCTATTTGTTGCATTCTTTTTTTTATACAGGATGCATCACTGTAATAACAATAATTAATTAATATATTATTAGAAATCTCGTTTTAAACAATAAATTGAAGAACTACTATAATATGTTAAAAATATAATACGAAATTATGAATTTAAATTATAACACTCATTATTTTTAAAATCTATCATACTGTATAATAAGAATTGAATTTTATGAAGGTCATACGAGCGAATGGTACAGAGTACACCGTCATGAATTGTGCAATTCACGCATTGTATTTATCCGTTAATAATCGCTCTTTTGATCCTGATGAAGAATACAAGAAAGTATTGAAAAATATGATAGTATATGCAGGCTATTTAACTCTCTCAAATATATTTTAACATCTTATTTGACAGCGCTCCACAGTAAGGACTCTATAACCCCCGCTTCCTCACAAAGTTATCTACGCCAATGGGTACAATGTGAATCGTAAAATAATTGTAAAAAAATAATAATAGTTAAAAAATTGTATGCACTTGTGGTGCGTGGCGGTATACACATGTATAAATATAATTTATTATTTTAAGGCTTTATCCTTTTAAACTAATCCGAATTTCATTATAGTGATCCCTCCATTTCAATCACTATAATGTAGGTTAAAGTATAATAGTGAGTTATCGTAATTCAGCATATCTTGCATAATATAAAACTAACAGTAACCTACAAAATAGGTACTTTCACTGTCTATAAAATGCATTATACAACAGTAAATAACAATTTTATTTAAAAATAATGAATGGAAAATCTCTAAAGAAGTTGTTCAAAAGTATTAAAATAATATTGAAACTAATATAAATGTACATACCTGCAAGAAGTATAATAGATAAAATGAATGCCAATAATACATAACTTATTTTTACTAGCCGACATTGAAATTCAGCGAAGGTTTTTAGTTCAATAATCAAAACGACGTCGTATATTTGTAGGGTAGACCGGGGCGGAGATATACTATTAAACTATTATCTATAAGGCACAGTATCGAAAGTTTATTACAGTTTTGAAGATGTACACTATAATGCATGAAAAATCATGTTGATCATAAAAGAAGTAATTTTATTGAACATTTATCTCCTATAAGTAAAGTGGTCGTCAAATTAATTTGCCTCTACGTCATAGTTTAAAATAGTACAAATCAAGCTGGAAGTAACTAGTCAAACATTCATCTTTTCTTTTTAATTTATTTCTCTTTCTCTCTTCACCACAATTTGAAATAATGTGCAGTGACTACGTGAATCAACACTTTTGTAAGTTTTTTAAATTTTTTCGTTGAATGTTTTTATAATGTGCAAAATTGGTAAAGTTTTATTGGTTTCGGTCAGCAAAATATGCAAACATTTTTGTACTCTTAAAGCTGAACGACGTCCTATTAATTACACTCACTATGTTTATTTTTTAATCAGAATTTCGTGACGTAGAGGTAAATTTATTTGGAGCGAACTTTATAATGAATAAACATGTTGACCATAAAAGAAGTAATTTTATTGAACATTTATCTGATAGAAGTAATTAAATATACATAAAACCTAAAAAATCAAAAGCATTTCCTTATTAGTCATAATTTGTTTTTGCGATTATGGCTGATAAAGGTTGCAGACAAGCTGCAATTCGTTTCATTATCTATATGTTGGTGCACGAATTATGGAAGCACTTTTTATAAAACGGAAGACAATACATAATTATTATATTGAACCCTCACTGATATGTAAATTTTCCTAATACAACCACAACCTTCTTTGGAGTTTTCGGTTATTTTATTAGTCTTTATTTTTTAATTTTAAAGATTTCTAAAGCTTTATTTGTGCCGATTTTTCCTTTCTTGATTTTACATTCGGCACTCTATTTCCTTCCTCTATTCTGTTGCATTTTCTACTGTATTAACAACTTTCTGAAGTTCATTTTTATATAGAGATAATAAGAGAATGTAATTTACTCATCAGTTGCCAGTTTACTTATAGTACTTTGATGGTATGAGCCAGTTTACAAGATATGCAATAATTCTAAAAATTTGTACTAAAACTAGAATAAATAAAAATTTAACTAGAAATAATCACATGAACAAATTTTATATTTTAAACATTTAGGGTGTACTAATGAATGTTATCAAGACAATTCTAAGGGTTTTGAGAAAGAAAAGCATCCACCCCGCTGTCCCCTATACATTTAAAATTGTGCTTTCCAACTTGACTTTGTAATACAATTTTGGCATCGACTAAAAGGATATTGCAAAACATGGGAAAAATACTAGTCATAACAGAGAGGTTATAATACTTGAATTTTGTGTTATTGATACCACATGAATTGATATAAAAAATTATATGTATGGATTTAAATACCATTTAGAAATTTACCAGTTAGGCAAAATATAATAGAAAATTTCCCATGTACCGGGTTAGAAAAATATTGGCAATAGCTCACATAAAAAACAAGGTAGTATTTGTGATCTAATTCAATAGTTTTTGTATATGAAACATACTAAGAAAATATAAGATCGAAAAATATTTTCACAGTCTGATAAATTTAGATGACTCGAAATGTGTTATTGATAAAAGTTGCCAATTTTTTTTATTATTCTTTACTTACCAATTGTGCCAAAAATTACGACTTATTAATTTTTTAACCCAAGTTAAGTGAAAATCGACCATGTCATTTATATATAGTAATAGCAACACATTTATTTTTAAACGCATTAGCGTGCAATAAGTTAGAAACTAAATGAAAAAGGAAATTTTGGCGAAACGCGACAAGTTCAGTGACACGATCCTATATTTAAAAGAAATGTCGGAAAATTGTTATATGTAGGTAAGTGTCGGGGATTTAATTTAAAAAAAAAACATAAATTCTTCAAATTTTTAAATATTTCCAGCCCCGACACTAAATTACGTGAAAATCTAGTTCACAATAGACGTACATAATGTATATTATAAGTTTTTCTATTAAGGACCTGCTGATTGGTTAATGTTCAGCCGAAAACTAAGATAAAATGCGAAAATTAAGCATGAAACTAGATCATACTTATGACTCGGTTTTTTGCTTTAAATACTTTTCTTAATTTCGCCAACATCTATATCTCGTAAGGCCATTACAAGGTTGAACGTCTCTTTGTTAGTCTAATATTTTAGCAAAAAGACAAGTTTAAGAAATATAATAATAGTATATTACAGCTTATTAGAGCAATAACTCATTTCGAGTCCGAATTCGGCCACTACAACATATTATTTTTTAATAATCAATTTTATTTTAATTAATATTTACCTATAGGTATGTAAAAAATGAAACTGTTTATAATATAGTATAAAAAGATGTACTAAAATCGATATTATCTCCTATAACGAAAATGTGGGTCAAGATCAGTTTTTAAGTAACAAATAATTATATTTCGTATATTATTAAACTATAGTTTATAATAGGTATACCTACCTACATATTTTTTATACTTATTAGATATTTTATACAAAGAACATCAAGGTACTCCTTTTATAACAAAACTTGAACATTAAATAATAATTATCAAAATAAGCGTAACCTGAAAAACGCCCAGAAAAATAAAAGGACAGGAGACCGAAGCGAGCGACATTTTTAAATCATTTTCTAATTAAAAAAAAAAATTAACAAAATTTTACTAAAAATTTTGATACCTAATGATAATTTTATAAAAATAATAATAGACCCCTTTTTCTACTACACACCATTGGAAATCTCGTTCATCCATTCGTGCATGTCATTTTCATTGTCTATAAATAAAAATAACGTTAAATAAAATTATTAAAAATCTAGCTCGAATTTATAGCTACTAACTATTACGATCTACACATATAGCGATAATAGATCAAATGGGTAATTCCAATGTGGTCCTTTCATTATATGCTAATATTAACCTTTGTCACATAGTAATAATATCGTAATTTTTGAAACCGAAATCCATTCTGCAAAACTTTTGCATCTCTTTCAAAGTAAAAAGAAAGAAGATAAGTCGAACCCAGACTCCATAATTATGCAAATGCTGTAGGCATATTACCAGAAAGTTTTACGTAAATGATTGTGTCAATTTATCCCCGGATAGCAGCGTTCTCAACTTTTTAGCACATGGCAACCAATTTTCAATCATAATTTTCATCGCGCCCCCTCTCCACCCCGGGCCGGATTGACCAATTTTCCGCCTCTAAGCTCTCCATTTCTAATATTAAATCTTCTTTTGAAAAACTTTAATCTGCAAGACAGACCCAAGAAAGTCACTAACAATTATTAAACTTGTTTTTAATTTACTATTGATATAGTAATTATTAAATACATTGCCCCCCTATGGGGGCGCGCCTTACAGGTTGAGAAACGCTGCCGTATAGGAAATCAGCCCCCTTCTCCTGAATAATGTAATTGCTCAAATTCAAAACACTACGTTTTGAAATGTTTGTTGATAAATATCAAGATGTTTAAATAGGTCAGTAATTAGTGCAATAATTATTTTTGCATGTGAAAATTTTAAAATCAGTTCTGTAACGATGGTGTTGCTATATTATTATTATGATTAGCTGCTACTTTTAGGTTACCGAGTAAATTAATTTTAAGATGCATGATGGCACACTATTACTATTTTCAAGCGATATTTTCTTTTTTATTGTTTTCTATTTCATACAATTGAAAGTATAATAGAATTAGCATCTATAAGGCTAGAACAATGAAACGTTTCTTAGATTATAAAATTACATTTTTAAGTGCTGATCCACAATGGTCGTAAGCTCGTAAGTATAAGAATTAAAAAATATGTAAATTTAAGAAATGCAATTGATAGTATTAAAGAAATAATTATCTGACAATGTATAGGTACATTAAATATAGTCCGACATATGTAAATAATAATATTGAATTCTATTTAGACAAATCCAGACAAATGGGTGGGTGAGGGGGCCGTTGAGAAGCAGTACCTAGTAATAGGGTTGCTACTTTTTGTGAAACCAGATCAATTTAATTTCCAAATAGAGTCACAACAAATTTTATTTTAATTTTTCAATGTCAACCGGCTTAAAATAAAAGTCAAGATTTTCAATTTGAGATTGTAGAATCTTTTAACTTGAGGAAAGTGTTAAAATTTGACATCTAAAAAGAAAAAGAGAATTTTAGAGCAAAAAAGCTCTAAGAAAATGCCGTGCGTTGCATTGCTTACGGCTACTGTGAAACACCCAAATTATTTCCAAAAAAAAACATCCTAACCAATGAAAAAATTTTAGTGCAAATTTTATTTTGTACCATTTCTGTTCGCCCGTATGCAATGTACACATTGCACCCATGGACCATGGATAGATTACAAAATATACAATACAAAGTAACTCTACATGCCTACACGACTGAGACTCCTGGTTTGCTCCGGTCATTTACTTCAAAGACATTTAAATAAATAATTAATAATAATTGCTAGCATCTTGTGAGCTGTGAGGAAAACACGGTGGTAAAAATTCGGATGTATTTGGTTGAAGTTTCATTCAAAGACTACGGTATAGCAATTCCAAGATTTAATCATCAACTACGACCATGCTTACGACCGTACTCTACATAAAATAAAAAATTTAGGAAAAACTGTTTGAATTTGTGATTATTACTCCCACTCACAAGTTTCGGTAAACAATTCCAACCAAAATCTAATCAGCTCTAGTCTCAATGTAAAAAAAATTAAGTACTAAAATATAATTTGGTTGTGAAATTCTTATTGGTTTGTGAGGTAGAGCGCACAAAAAGTTTAGTGACTCACAGACATTCGCTGATATTTAGTTTCATTCAACTCGTGGTATATCGAAGAATATAAATCCATCAATACATCAAAAATGTCTGTGATTGCACATCAGAAAGTACTTGAAAATCGTTAACAAGTGGCCCAACAAAAACGAAGCAGGCCTGCACTCTCCGAAACATTGATTTGATATAATTATTTGTGTATTATACTGCACTTTTACCGAGAATTTCATTGATGCAGATTATTGGGAAGTGAGATTCTTTGCTAATAACTAAACTTTTAGATCTGCAGCATTTTTAAATACTGGGGTGGAGAAAAAGTTAAGTAGGTCGAGATCTTTTCGATACTCATGAGAAGTAAAAAGTTCGAAGTAGGTATTCTTTGAAACTCATAAATGTTGATTTCTAAAACGTATAATTTATATAATATGTTTTTGTATTAATATCAAAACAAACTTCAAGATTATTATTTAATAGCAATTTAGTTATGTAATTATGTAATATACAAAAATGTGTTTTGATACGGCACGTGTAAAAATTATTGCTGTCAACAACAGAATAAACGTGCACAACAAAATATTTGTTATAGTGCACTTGTTTTTAAACCTTGAATTTATACATTAGTTGATCAAAACACTGCAAATGCGTAAGTTCGTGAAAATAATTCGAAATAAACAATATAAGAGGGCACGTGCATGGTGTGTCTCGTATTAACCAATCAACAGCAAGAATTTACAACACGTCATCGTACGACCAATGCATCGAAACTTTCGAAAATCGTGCGTTTTCGACTAGGAAACCACATTTAGCTAAAAGATCAGCCGATACTAATATTTTATAATTCGCGTCTGTTCGAGACATCAGGTGATGAATTTTTCCAATTCCAAAAATTATTTCCTTTATATTATGCAATTACAATTTTATAATAGTTTTATTTATTAATTAAAATAAAAACGGTTTGCATTAGCTAAAAATATTTGCTTTTATCTTATTAATTAACAATTCATTCAGATGTGATTTGTAAGTGATCGATTTTCTACGAATAAACAAATTACGTAACGTTTCACAATTTTAAAATCAAGTTCAATATCGAGATTTTGATAGAAGTAGGTTGTTTATCAATTCACCCACTCACTATAGCTTTCAATAATTAAAAAAGCAGAAATACATTTAAATTACATTGCACTTTCATTTAATAAAGTAATACCTACGTTTTTAGCAAATAATAGTATTGTCTTGTACGATTATGTAATAAATTATGTGTTACATAATCTTAAAATTTAAAATATGTGATATAAATAGTATCGTTCTGCTTACAATATAAATAGTTTAACAATAATTTTTTAATATCGAAAAACATTAAATGCATTTTACGGGGCTAGTTCATGAACCAGCACGTGAAGATATTAATTATATTTATTAAAGAAAACTTAACGGAATTTGATAGATAACATTAAACTTAAAGAGTTTTAGATTATGGAGGAATGTTATATATTGATTAGTTTTTCTAATAATTGATTTTAAAGTTTCCAATTTTTGAATGAAAAGCGACCATAATGACCATTCTGTCACCCGTCCGTGTAAATTTATTTACGCTTCAGTCTGGGCGTGGCGAACAAACACGGGAGCAGCAGTAGCACCACGGACCTCTTAAAATAAATGGACTACTATTAGAACTATTACAATGAAGTAAAACCAAAGATACTATGAGCTCTAAAGATGGATAACGCTATATAAATTTGTATGTATGCTTTTTCTACACCCATTTTCAGATGGCGCTATTACTGATTTGAGGTAACTATTTACTTACTTTACTTTACTTTAAACTTTATTTGGTATAAAAACCATTATATACATTACAAATTTTACAAAGTTCACACAACAGAGATAAAAAAAAACAACCAAACTTCCATCCTCAAATAAAATTCTCGCTCACATACTTAATAATTTCTCTCTTAAAAGTTAACAACCGTGTTTCCTCTTTGATTTTTATAGGCAAACTATTAAACAATTTCAAACCATTATACATAAGCATGTTCTGTGCCCTATTGTTCCTAAATAAATTCAATCTAAAGTCCTGCTTATTCCTTACAGGGTACATGTGTACATCCTTCACATAGGCAATGTCCTTACACAAATATCTGGGTTGCATATTATATTTTACCTTGAATACAAAAATTAGAACATTTACCACAATGCGCTGATAAACACTATGCCATTGTAGAGCACCCAGCAGCACCAATCTTGTAGCAAACCTATCAACCCTGAGAATAATTCTCATACCCCTATTTTGCAATTTTTGCAGTCTACTCAACATATAACCATTACCCATAAACAAAATTGTTGAACAATACTCCAGGTGTGGTCTTATCATTACATTATAAATCCTTATAGAAGTGACAATGGAAATAGTTCCACGAATTTTCGATAAAAAGTACAATTTCTTCGCTATTTTTTTACCAACATAATCAAAATGCGACTTAAAATCTAATTTATCGTCGATAACTACACCCAAGTATTTATATTGACTAACTATCTCAATTTCTACACCATCCATTAATACATTTAGTCTTCTACCTACTCTATCATTTATAATCATACTTTTTGTCTTATTTAAATTAACTTTTAACCTGTTCATTTTAAGCCAATCACTGAGGTTTTTTAACTCCTGATTTACAATACTAATGCACTCATCCACATCTTCACCCGTAACATACAAGTGAGAATCGTCTACATAAATCACACATTTTGCCCTCTTAATCACCTTATTCATATCATTAACATACAATAAAAAAAATAGCACTCCCAGAATTGTTCCCTGTGGAACTCCCAAATCCACCTCCACTGCTTCAGAAACAACTCCATTTATCACAGTTCTCTGTTTCCTTTTTCTCAAATAAGATTTAAACCACTTCAATTCATTATCTTTAATGCCATACTTTTCAAGCTTATTTGCTAGAATTTCCCTATCTACTGTTTCAAATGCTCTGCTAAGATCTAGGAAAACAGCAACTATCACCTTATTTTCGTGTATAGCCGTCTTCCATTCACCAACAACATAATTGACTAACGATTCACAACTATGACCCTTTCTAAAGCCCGATTGGTATTCAGAAATTATATTATTATTCTCCAAGTATTCTATTAATTGATCTTTAACTATCTTTTCCAATATTTTCGACTGAATCGATATCATATTTATAGGTCGAAACTCCTCACACTTTATTGAATTTCTCACTTTTGCGATAGGAATTATCCATGATTCCTTCCAAGGATCGGGAAAACTTCCCGATTTAAGGGACACACTAACAATGGATAATAAGTTTTCACCTATACGAGGTCAATAATATCCTTAACCATACCAGCATTAACAAAATTTACATCTCTCTTATTATTCATTAATTTCAATGCAAGATGCAAATCCTCAATTTTCACTGCTTTAAACTTAAAAACAATGCTCACATCCTCAATCTCATTTACATATTGTTTCATTGGAATGCTTTTATTAATTTCCATGACGCTATCAACAAAATATTTATTAAACTTGTTCGCAATTTTTAAATTGTCCAAGCACCTTTCATTATCAAAAATAATCTCTTTGATATCACTTTTATTTTCTTTTAAAACCAACGATTTCAAAGACTTCCACATCAATTTTTGGTCTACTGAATTGTCAATTTTTTCGCTGATATAGTCTTCTTTTGCCTTATTGATTTTATTTTTGTACTCATTTCTGATGCTTCTGTATTTTAACCACTCAAGAGCATTCCCCGTCAATGTTGCTCTCCGATACTGATTAATTTTGCTCTTTTTTAATTTATCCAGTTCACTTGAAAACCAAGGACAGCTCACGCTGGAAACCTTCCGGTTCGTTACAAACTCCTCAACAATCAACTGCAGGGACTTATCAAAATTTCTAGCCTTCTCATTACATTCACTAAAGTAAGTAGTCATAATATCACTCTTAATAACTTTGCTTCTAAATTTATCTCTGTCGTATTTTAAAACCCTCACACTTTTTTCTTCATTAATAATAGCCCTTTTATGCTTAATTAATATTCCTATAGTCTCGTGATCACTTATCTTCCAATCACTTTTAACTTCTGCAGCGAAATTATAACCGTCATTCACTATTACATAATCAATTAATGTTCTAGATTCACATGTATTTCTAGTATACTGATTTACTATTTGCCTAAAACCACCGTCTCTAACAATATCATTTAATTTATTTCTCACATTGGAATCGCTAGTATAGTCAATGTTAAAATCACCCATTATTACCACTTTCTTGCTAATTTCGCTTAGTTCATCTAAATAACTTTCAAAGTACATATAAAACTCAGAACTCACGTTTAAATATCTTGGTGCTCTGTACAACGTCGCTAAGTAGATTACATCATCTCCATCACTTAGCTTAACAACTAACCACCACAATTGCAAATCAATCGTCATGCTATTGATCACTTCACCTATCCAAGATTTTTTAAAGTAAACCATTACTCCCCCCGTATGACGCGATGCAGAATCGTTTCTTACCATATCATAGTTGTCAATCTGAATCAAACTATCGTCGTCAAGCTCCGACAAATGAGTCTCACTCAATGACACAAACTCCGGCTTATACTCATTAATCATATGTTCCAGTTCACAAAAATTGTTTATGACACCTTGTATGTTTAAATATACACCTTCGATATTCTGTAATTGCTAATATGCAGTTTTATTCTTCTCAAAATTTGCTTTTCTCTTATAAATTGGACATTCATAGCTCCACGTGCTATGATTTACGTCTAAATTGTTTAATTTTAGTTCCTTCTTAGCTTTATAGCAATTTACACATTTGGTATCCTTATCAGTACAATCCTTGGAAATATGGCCACTAGCTCCACATTTGTAGCATATTGCACCTACTGAACAATTTTTCGCCTTATGATTGAAACCACCACATTTTAAACATCTCAACACGTTCATACTCTCGTATACTACGCATCTGTCCCACATTACATTTATTTTTCCACACTTTATAATTTTTTCAAATGATTTACCATCAACTTCCAAAATTGCATTAAATATTTTATCATTCTTATATGATCTGTACACTTTTACACAAGTCAATTCCTGAATATTTATTTCGTTTTGAGATCTAATTGCTTCTACTATCTCATCCTTACCCATCTCCTCACTCATTCCCACCACTAGAATTTTTGGCTTTCTTACATTTGCTACTCGAACCTCATAATCATTACCTAATTTATTCATAATTTCTTTTTCAATTTTTTCTGCTGACTGCTTGTTATTGCAACTTATCGAAATCGCTCCATCTTTCTTTAACTGCACTATATTATTCACTTTTGCAGATATTGCTGACGGGTTAACATTTTTCTTAACTGCTTCTAAGGTTTTTTCAACGTTTTGTGTTTTCTCTCTAGGCCTAACGATTACAGGTAATCTAAGCTGATCCGCATATGTTGGTATCGTTCCATTATCTTCAACACTCGTATTTATTTTCTTCAAATCAAAATTAATTTCACTTTTAAATTCACTTATTACTGCTTCAACTCCTTGCATAATGCTTCTAGTTTTCTTCTCTATTAAACTTTGCATTTCTCTCTCAAACTCTCCTATTTCTGTCAAAATTTTTTCTTGATTCATCCTCAACACTTGAAATGTGTCTATGCACGAATTGCACATAAACTTAATGTTTTCACACCTTTTCAATACATTACAGTCCATTTCAGGAATCCCAAAACATTTCTTAGCATGAAATGACTTTCTGCAAAAGCCAGCACACATCAGTACACACTGCTCTCTTCGCAGACTGCCACCACACTTTCCACAATCCAACTCCATCTCACCAGAGTTAGATTACCATCTACCTAACTCAACTTCCAAAAAAACCTCTAAAAAATACCACGAATACCAAGCGCACGCACTAAACACGTCCTAACAGTACCGTATCTATAACTCAACTCGTAAATTTTGTAAATATCGTGAGTTTATTTGTTAGTTTTGCAAAATAGTAACCCAAATCAGTAGCGCCAATGGGTAAAACAATGATTACTACTTAATATATTTAGCAGCTATATCTTTTACTCAAGCCACAGCCGCGGAATGATGTGACCGCTGGTTGAGTATAGAGCGGAAATTCTAAGTTCAAATCGCGGACTAGACAGAATTTCTTAGCTCGGCCCTTCCAGTCGGCATCCATACGCTATGGTGAAATCGATCTATAATATGATGAATTATTGTGATGAATGAAAAATAGTTAAAAAATAGTCTGATAGATAATTAAAAGTATGCCCAATTATATAAAAAAATTACTTTATTGTATTTACAAAAGTGGTCACAACAATAATTCAAATTATTCTGCTTTATTTAATTATTATTTCTTTTTAAATAGGTTATTTCTGAATTCTGATTATTCAAATTATTTTAAATTAGAGTTTAAAGAAAACTTGAAGGTCAAAAGAAAGTTTGTTTAGCTTTTATGGAGCACCTAATACTAGGTACTAATGAGATAATAAACTTTAACGAACGGTGTTTTAATAGGTTACCTATAAAATAATATTATAAAATATATTACCTATTTTTCAATCAAAGATATAGGTAAGTACTTACGGAGGAAAATATGTACGGTAGTTTTAGACCTAATCCATTTTGTTTTTGTTACGACGACAGGGGTATAATAATTACTATTATTGTCGTGCAGTTCTTTTTAGAGCATTATTGTCTGTCATACACCGACGTCAAATCACAGCTACTACTTCTTCAATATTAAATATCAATTACTGGTTCATAATTTTGTGTATAATGTTGTGCTTATATACTACATAGATCCTCTAAATACATATAGCGTAATCGAATATCGGTATGATATTTTAACAAATAATGTCAAAATTTTGTGCTAATTTTGTGCTTTTCAACCAGACTATTCGCGAATTTATTGAACCAATAGCTATCGTTTCGAATTAATGAATTAACACATCAACAAAACACTTACCTCTGAACTTAAAGTAATTTTATTATTTATGTCATTTATGAAGGCAATGTGGCAGAGTGCTGTCTAGACAGCTAGTTTAGTTCATTATATTTTTAATAAAAATGTTGGATATGAGAACTACAATGTAAAGAATTTTATATTAAAAGTTAGTAAAATTTTAAATTTACAATATAAAGAAATTTGATGTTTTTCACATTATAAGTATTTTTAATCAGGTAATAATAGGTTTCAAGTAGAGAAGGAAGATTTTATCGATCCCGTTGAACGGTTGGGAAAATCCTATTCGTGTACTGAATGTACATACATAATACCCACGCATCAGCCCTCAAATAAGAAACATGTTATTTACAAAATTTACTATAATTTGCAAATATGTACTAGGTTTTTTTTTACAATGATCAATGCAAATTATAAATGAGTGATGTAGTAATGAATTTGTAGAAAAGCTATAACAATTATTATATTATGATGTTGTCAATGTTATTTTAATAACAATATAAGTATAGTACTTATTAATTTCCTAAATATTAAAAAAATACTCAAAATGATGTAACGATGACAAATAAACAATAAAATGTTTAATACAGAGTTTTGTGCCAGAATCTATCATTTCACGCTTGTCAGGGCCAAGCCGGGACTATCAGTCGGCTTCTGAAATAATCTGAAAGTATTAGCAACTTCTTTAATCCCTCCCTCCCTAAAACACGTTTAAATTGATTAAATCAGTGTTTCCTAATCTAGGGGTAATTAACTCATGGGAGTAAAATGGCCATTTGATGGGAGTAATAAAGCTGGAGATCTTTCCTCATTAATCCAACTCATGGATACTGAGACCGTTTTCTGTCGATGATGGAATCTTTAAAGACGAAAATATATCAGCTAAAGTAAAAATTACTCCGCGAATTTTCCTTCCCAGCGAAAATACGCGAGAATAGTACTTAAAAGGGGAATTTTGAAGTTATGACATCGCGACGTTTTAGAGAAAAGTAGAGGCCGATTTTTAATTCCATTCGGCAGACTTACAAATGTGAAAGCGGTTTCTCAACTATGAAAACAAGGGCCAGACACCGCCTCAATGTGCATGATTTTTATTATTATGGTTAGGAAACACTGGACTAAATCAACTTTTCCATACACAATTTTCATCAAACATCAAATCCAATAATTTTCTGATCAGTCTCTTTCACTTTATATTAATTTATTTACTGTATTCATTCATCAAGTACGTACTGATTTATACGAATAGATAAAGTTTGTCATGATATCAACAGAAACAAAGTTTAGTTTTGCATTGAAAGTCATGATAAAACAAAAATCAACGTCTGGCACACAAAATGGAAATTAATAACTACTAAATAATTGAGATCAGTAAATAGTTATCTCGGTATTGACGTAACACTAATGATCATCATTTCCGGAATAATAACAATTTTTAAACAGGTTTGATCTAATGTTTCTAACTTGAAAAGTCGCAATTCCTAGAATGAATGCCCCATACATAATCAGTTGTAACTTGATCTAGACAATCGCCAGATTACAGAATTCGCCATCACGCCCATTCTGCAAGTTTCTGTCTCGTCTAAAATCTACCTACTCTTTAAACGTAAAATACTATTATAATTTTTATGGTCATCAATATTTAATGTAAAACACGGACCAGCCTATGTAAATAATTGATGGTGTCGTATATCGGTATCAATGGTCATTTTATAGATAATTTAACTTTGAAGCTACCGTGTTGTTTACTGATTAGGACTACAGAGACCTCTGTTAAAAATATTATGTTTTTATTATATTCAATAAACTAATGTCGTTTTAACCTTTTAACTAATAATAATAAATGAATAATTTGTTACAGCCACTAACTTTTATTTAGATAATTTAATATTTTACTTAATTACAAGAATTATTTGTTGCGTTAAATACATCAAGGTATCCGGCATTATAACTGAAAATTATTGTGTAACCCTCAGGTAAGAGTAAGGTAACCAAAAATTGAACCGAATGAAAATTTTCCCTGTTTGGGTTTGGATCAACTTTGTACACTTGTCTTATAGAGCAGGTGTCATATTAAAATTAACGAACTTAATACAAACAATTGTGACAATTTTATTTATAGGACAATCAAGACAACGTAATTTCCATCCTTTAATTTAATTTAACGTTTAAAATTTAATCAATGAGGTATATATGTTACAAAAAAAAATTTACTCTAATTTAATAATTACCGATACACCCTAGAAAAATCCATAAAAATACATGAAATATGAAATGCTTAAAAAGAAAAAGAACAATAAAAAAAAATTATTTACACGGTGAACTTGAACATGTAAGTAGGGTGTACTGACATCAAGAACAAAGATCAAGTTTAATATTAATTAATCACCTGTAAAAAGCGGTCTATGAGACAAACAATCATTGTACATGAAATCGAAAATTTTATAAACCCTTTTTAATTAAATCATCTAAATATTGATTTAACAATTTTGAAATCCGGCAATTTTTAACATCGAGCTAATAATATACAAAAATTTGAGTTTTTATAATAATTTCACATACGAATCTATAATAATTACTCACCAAATATGAATGACATCAAACTAATCAATTAGTTACAATTCAACAGTATTTAATTTAAATTTACTACAGACACTAACCACTCATAAAACACAACTGACAGCGAGTCTGACATCTCTTCTGCGAACTATCGACTTGACGTTTAATGAAAATCGATGTAATACGAACTCGTCCGACTTCGAAAACTTTTTTACGTCGATTGTCAAATTTAAACATCGATTTTTTCAATTTAGTGTTTGGAATCCAAACTTTGGGTAATTAAATATACTTATTATATTATATAGATAATTATATTACTAACTATCATTATTTTGTAAATACTAAGTTAAAAAAATACAAAATTACTCAAAGAAAGTTAGACAAACATGAGCGTCCATACGGGGCTGCAAGGAGTGCACTCCACCCCCCGACCATACCTTTTGAAACATTTTAAATTAGTAATAGTTACGAAACTTTTGTTAATATGTATACAACAAATTTGAGCTTAACGAAAGTCACTCGTAATTTATGTATTACGGTGTACTTTTTTTTCAGTGCAATATCGTGTCCCAAGGGACTCCCAATTGATAGATTAAACTGCAAATTATATCTTACCATGAACTTTGATTTTTTCCCTAAATATGATTATTTTGAACTGGCAAAGTAATTTTTATAACCGTTTGTTTTTCTAAAGTCTACTTTTTTAGAAAATGCTTTTCTTCTTTTATTCTAATAGATCAAAATACTAACTGCCATAATTTGTAAGTTTTTTATTTAAATTTGTAAATAATTTTTTTTATTGTTATGTTCTAAAGCAGGTCTAATAGTTTAAAAATCACTTTTTATACTTTTGTATTTTTAACTTTAATTAGAGAGCGAATATCAATAAGGGTTGGATAACTTCAGACGCGGAAAAACTTTTAGTTAGTAACAATTTTAATGTAGTTATTGTTTCAAGGTTTATTTAATCAATTAGCAAAAGTTCACGAGTTGTATTTTATTTTTTATTAGCATTACAAGATTTTGTAATTAAAGGTAATTTGGTTTATAAGAAATTGCCTAAGGTGGTTTAAAAAGAGGTCGATTAATTGAAATTTATACAGGCAAGGAACGATGAAAATAAGCATAATACGCCAAATGATAACTAAAAAGATTTCTTTGAGAAATAAATGATTTTTTATGACATTACTAAAAATGTTTATTTATTAAAGTAGAATTAGTATAAACACAACAATAAAAATTATTTGAAATCAAATACAAATTTATCACTATCTCCATCATTGTTCACCTCGTTATGCTTAATATTTGGTAATTCGATGTAATCCTTCGTTTCCCAATCTTCTTCGTTGGGAGGTTTGATTTGATTAGGTTTTAAAACAGTTTGCATAGGTTTTCCATTCGGAAACAGCGAGAGATATTGTTTCAATAATTCGTCAATTTCTCCTCGGGGATGAGCATTTTGAGAAAATGGTATTTCATCTTCGATTTCATGAATTGCAAATTTATTTCCAGAATTAAATGTAAAGCTCTAAAATAATAATTAAAACTTCAAATATTTATGTTTTTTTAATGTATGTAGGTTAATGGTGCTTACTTCTGGTAAACAGCGGTGTCGACGGCAAAAATAGTTTTCTCCATTGCTATCTCTGTGGCACCAGGTACCATCAGGAAAATATGGGGAGACTCCTAAATCGTTTAACTCTATTCGCGGAGTATAGAAAGTTCCTGAATCTTTCTTTTGACAAAAAATAGCACAAGCCATCCATATACGATCTGAAAATTGTAAACCTCGCAAGTGATTTTTTTATAAATTTTTAAGTACTCACCGCTTTCGTGAGGTGCCTGTAGACCCGTTCCATTTACGTCCAATTTAGATAATAATTTTGAAAACTCCTCACATTTATCGGAAGCATATTTGATTGCTGATTTTTGATTAAGTTTTCTGCATACCTAAATTATTGTTGATTACAAAATTATCAATAGTCTGAAAGAAACTTACCATATCATCTTTACAAACAACAATGTCGTAACCAGAGCCCTCACAACCACGATCTGTATTAACAGGAGTCGGATTATTACATAATCTGTATCTTATCTGATATCCATAAGAGTTTTCGAGACATCCAGATGTGCAAGGTTTTGTTTTCCAAGGTCCCCAACCCCCAAAAGTTAATGGTGCCAAACTAGGAATTGTTTTAAAAATGCATTCTCCACCAGCGCAAAACTGAAATTGTAAGGTGCTTTTTAATATTTTACGCTTTGAGAAACTTTGTGTAGAAACGCTACCATATTTCTTCCACATTCGGTGCCTTCTAAAGCAGGTCCAGAATAGTAATAGCCACTGCGGTTTGGAGTTTTACATTTAATGCTATAACAAACCTTAGATAACACTTGATCTGGTGATACAACAGCATCTTTGTCTTGCAAAAAAATTTCACATTGTTGTTTAGCAGTGAAAATTTGTCCTGGAATATCGCGAAAGCTTGAATGGTCTAAGGATGGCGGTGGAACGTTTGACGAATCGTGCAAACACTTGGCATTACTAAAAGGTTAGCAATGTTATATTTTTTTTTGTCATAAATTTTTTGTTCTTGTATTTATTTACTATAATTTTTTCATAACGTCAGCACTACAAGTTGACCATTGGGTTTCACCATGAACACCTCTAGATGGAGACATAATATATCCTTCCTTGGAGCAAGAATTACCGATACTATCGTGATGCATACCTAAACTGTTGTATAATAATTAGAAAAATTAAAAATCAACTTGATTTATTATAGTACTTGTGACCAATTTCGTGGGCTAAAATGTAAACACTTGTAAAACCAGCACTAGGAAAGGGTTTACCAAACATATTTGTTGTTCCCAGTTCTGCAATAACGCAGTTATATTCTGGGAGGCATACGCCACCCACTGCAGCTAAACCCATTGTGACATCGCTTTTAAGACCATTTTCGAATGCAAAAAAATCCAAACTAAAGGTAACTTTAAATAAATAATTAGATATGTGATAAACGGTGATAAATTACCCTGAAACATAAAGTGCCATATCCCAATGATCAGGATTATCATCATCCTCCACGTTTAAACTTTTCTGATAGTCACAAAATGAATTCAATAGTTGAGAACGCTCTCCATCGTAATGAGGCATATCGTATGGTTGCTTTTTCATAATATCCAATCTCACTAATACTAATTCTAAATTAGTGCCCAAACTGGTATGATGATATAACGCTTGAATCTTATAATAAAAAGGCGTATTAATTAAGACTTCAGCTAATCGAGAATAATAAACATAAAAAGAAGAAATGTCACATTGTAAGAGTCAGGAGATTTTCCGAAAGAAGAAATAAGGGCATAAGAAAAAAACAAAATTTCCTACCTAATAACAATGAAACATAATCCTTTAGAAAAATAGAAGTTAAGATGATTTAGATATTGGATTCAAATAAGCAAATATGGCAAGCAATAGCTCATAATATGACTGACCAGGATAAAACACAGTTTTAGAAAGAATAATCTCTATAACTACACAAGATAAGCTAAACAGAAGAAATAATTAAATTCTTACCCCATTCATATAAGCTAGCAGCATATTTCTTAATTTAGTGTCATCGTAGTTAAAATATGGAGAAAATATTGAATAAGCTGCTGCATCAAAAAATAAGGCTACTTCAGCAGTTAGTGCGTCCAATGCCTTATTGTGGCTAGAGTCCTCGATAATATTATCATCATTATCATTGTTATTTAATGACTTTTTTATTAAAAAATCTTTCTTCATTAAAAAATTCTCGTTACTGTTATTAAGAGTAAATTGTGGAATTTTTCTGATAATGTGAGCAATTCTCTTTTCTTTATGAGACGATGATAGTAAAGGTTCTTGCAGTTTTAAGATCGATTGCAATTCCGATGTTAATGGATGTATTTCAAATGTTAAATTTTCTAACAATAATAGTCCTTGCTGAAAACAAAACATAAAATATCTCAAAGTTGAAAAGATTCTAAATGGTAACGATTCTAAATGCTAAAAATTTTAAGGATCATTTCCAAAAAAAATCTCAAGTCGAATATTTGCGTTTCACTTGTTTGCTTTTTTATACTTTATTTTTATAAATTCTCAATACAAAAAAATACTAAATGCCGAAAACTTTAAAAATACCTTTCAGTAAAAGTAGGTACTACTGTAAAACTTTATCAAAATGAAAGATCTTACCACGGCATCCGGCTCGCAAATACTAATTGATGCTACAGATGCTTCATCTCGGTGTAAATAATGACAATTTTCTTCAATATATGGTAACAATTTTGTCTGATTATTTCCATACTGCACGTAAGTTTTAAAACCTGGTGATATTAAATTATGATTCGGTTTAAGACGTAATGAAATTGTTCTAAAAAATATTAAATGTTCAATTTCTTTTTGGCTAACTATCAAGTATTATTATACCTTCCAAAAGCTTCGAAGTTGAATTCATTTTCTGATGTCAATTCTACTTCTCCAACTGCTTCACGAATTGGAAACGCTACTGGTAAGTAAACCACTTCATATTTTAATGCTAAATTTTTGTGGTCGGTGTTCAAAATATGTGAGAATTCTCCTTCGGTTATATAATTGTTTTGAATGAACTCGAAAGGCAAAGTATCGACAAATTTTGTTAAAGTGATTGCAATGAATATTACAACAAATAGCATCATGGTTGAACAAGTACAGAAAACTACTGAGTTTGAAGAAAAACATATTGCTCCTTTATACTTTTAGGTTGATATCTTAAACGAATACACCGATATATTTTCAATTCATACTGGTACCTACACGGTAGAAAAGAGCAATACCGTTAAGGGTTATTGGAAAAATTGAATCATTTAAATAATAATCTATTATGTAGTAAATAAAAGCCGAGCAATCTTTTAAGTAATTATTATGTAATCACGATCACCATAATACAAACAATAATCTTTTTAAGTTCGATGTCATTAAAAATTATTCAAAATGTTATGCGTGATAAAATTTAAGTTAAATAGTCGAAGTTTATTTTGCTGATATTCATAAGCAATACAACAAGAGCTTTGATTTTATCCGGATAATTTTTAATTTCAACGAAGACGTGATTAACAATTTATCGAGAAAAAATTTGATCATTGCGCTGCGCTCGATCGCTTTCGTGATTATGTTCCAGATCAAATTTTCTCGAGCTAAATTTTAAAAGCACGTCTGAGTGATTAGAAATTAAAAATTATCATCAATATTTTTTAATTTCAGGATTTTGCTAAAAAATTATGGAATCTTAACTGTAGTAGGTACATGCAATAAACTTTTTTTCATGTCTTCAAAAAAATTATTCAGCATATAGAGTCTGATCAGCGAGAGAAAAAAAGGCGCCGCTTCTGCTTGAACTTTGTGTGCTATTTGGCTATTATAAATGGTTGCTAAGGTTCAAGCAAAAGTCTTTTCGGCATATTAACCAGGCATACTATTTTAAAGAAACGCCTAACGAACTGATAAGATTTTAAAATGTTAAATTATTAACTCGTTGATATTAAATAGGTATTAATATTAAAACTTCAATTATATCCAGTTATTAAAATTAAGAAATCAATTAAATTATTTATTAAGCTTTCGGAGAATTATTTCCATCCGTCATTAGAACAAAGTTTTGTTGGTTTTCTTAATGCAGATCATTTCATGTACCAGCCGATCTTTGTAATTGGAAACTGACTTGATGATTTTAGTGTTTTCAAACTCCTCAGTATGTCCATCTACTAAAATATAATAAAATTTTGGTTCTGAAAATCTGAAAGTGTGTTGACCCATTGATTGGTTGAACCAAATGCTATAGATTTGTACAACTTATAACAATACAATTTTCGTAGCACGAAAAAAGTGCGCCATCTGTTTGCTGGAGTTGGTACTAAAGCTAAAGCTTTAACACTATGCATAATCTATATAAATTTATATAAATAAAAATGAATGTTAAAATTCTTTGTCACGCACTGAAAAAAAAGTCCGTCGTTATATTTACGAAATGCAGTCATTAAACGCAAATTCGTTATATTAACGAAAATTGCGTAACTATTACTAATTTTTCGTAAAATTATAAACTTGTAGTTCGTTAATATTACTACACGCTATTATGTAGTAATATTAACAAAAAGCGTAGTAATTATTATAATATACTCGTAAATAGTAGGATCAGATAAGATAAATAGTAGGATCAGAGGATCAGATCAAAGCCCTAACGGGACAGACTATGCATGTGGCGACTCACGCGGCACATGACCGAGAAGCATGGAGCACCTCGCTAAAGGCGCTATCATAATGATGCCACTATGTTCTTACGTAGAACGATGGAACCTGAGAGAGAGAAATAGTAGGATAGTAGGTACTATTACTACCATCTTCTTCTTCTTTTTTTATATAGGCTTTACCCCTGTTTTTCTTTACACGTTTCCTCTTATTTATGGAGTGTCTATCGATGATGAGGCCCAGCTGGACATCCATTTTTTGGGAGGTCTACCCGGCTGACGCTTTCCCGGCGGTCGGAGATCTCTTGCAATTCTTATTAGCCTGTTAGCATCGGCTCGTTCGACATGATCATTCCACTCCTTTCTTCTTCTTTTGACAAATTTAACAATATCCGCTACATCACATTGCTCTTTTATTTCTACATTTCATACTCGGTCCATTCTATAGTCTTACCGAGTATCATTCTTAATGTGGACATTTCAGTTGTTCGCAGGAGCTGCTTGGTTCTACTCGTATCGGCGCGTGTTTCTGCCCCATAAGTTAATACTGGTCTGACTACACTTTTGTAAATCCTAACTTTGTTTTTTGTTAGCATATATTTGTTTTTCCACACTATATCTCTGAGGCATCCTGACACTCTTGCTCCTTTTTGCGCTTGTTGTCTCACTTCCATTAATAGATCCTTATTGCTTGTTATGTTTACTCCAAGGTATTTAAAGTTCATCACTTGTTCTATCATTTTCCCCTCAATCTCTAATTTGCAACGCAGTGGGTTTTTTGCTATTGTTAACGACTTGGTTTTTTCCGTAGCCACAATCATACCGTATTTCTTAGCTGTTATGACAAAGGCATGTAGCAGTCTCTGTAGATCGTCTTCGGTGTTTGCAATGAGTACTATATCGTCTGCCTAACAGATGAAACCTATTTCTTTATTTCCCATATGGTATCCCGTGAGACTTCTCAGTTTCTCCATTATTTTATCCATTATTAAATTAAATTAAACAGAAAATGACTCAAGGAATCCCCTTGTCTTATTCCTTTCTGTGCTTTTGTAGATTCCGTTAGTTCACCATTTATTCTTATTTTTGATTTTGTGTTCGTGTTCGTATCTTCTATCACTCGGACTATGTCGAGTGGCGTTCCCTTTTCTATTAAAATCAATAACACATCCGATAGTCGCACTCGATCGAATGCCTTCATGAGATCTACAAAACACATAAAGGCTGGATTCGTAAATTCAATCGCTTTCTCAACTATCTGTCTTAACACGAATATGGCATCTACGGTTGATCGGTTTTTTCTAAAGCCTTGTTGTTCTTCATTTATTTGGATTTAAGACAGCAATTTCCGTAGTATGATTTTACTAAACAATTTTTGCGTTGTATACATAACAAGGTGATTCCTCTATAGTTGTTAGGGTCCCTCTTATCTCCTTTCTTGAATATGGGTATTGTGATGCTCGTCTTCCATTCAGCAGGGGCTACCCCTCTTGTCAATATAAGGTTAAACAATCAAAGTCAATTGTAATGATAGCATCTCTCCTCCATACTTCAAAAATTCATTTGGTATTTCGTCCACTCCCGGGGCCTTTCTGTTTTTTAATTCTTTAATAGCGTTGTTTACTTCTTCTTGTGTTATTTTGGTGGCGTTTACTGTGTTATTTAAGCTTTGCCTCTCTATGGTTTGTTGATCCTGTGGCTTTTCGCTCTCATATAATTTTCTAAAGTAATCTCTCCATTGATCTTTCTCAACTAGGTTTATCTGTACGGTGTCTTTGATTTCCATCCTTCTATTCCTCAATATCTTCCAAATTTGTTTTTGGGCTCCATACATGTCATGCTCCATGTCCTTCGTGAAATTTTCCCAATATGACTCTTTTATTTCTCTTATTCTTCTGTTAGCTTCATTTCTATCTAGTATGTATCTTTCTTTGTTATCTTCTGTTCTTGATGATGACTTACCATAATTAACGAAATTCTTGTCGTAACATTAACAAAAAGTTTCATAGGATCAAAATGTAGTATTAATGACGAATTTCGTTAAATACACACTACTTTTTTTTTCTGCGACATTACTTGAGAACGGCTAGACCGATTTTGATAATTTTTTTTTAAATGTTTGTAATTACCTAAGAAATGTTTTTCCGGAAAGAAAAATTAAAAAAGTTGCCCGAAGAGTTAGAAAATTGCAGAAAAATGTATTCGATTACAATTTTATACTTTCAATAGATGGCGTTCATGACGGACCTTTCGTAAATCCCACGATAGTAAATCCTGTATAAATTATGAGTTTATGACACTTGATGACACGATGCATAATTTTACATAAAATTTACATGTTTAAATGGTAATTACCCAATGAAAAACGTTTGATGGTTATTAATTAATACCTTTTTCCTACAAGGGATTCGCAAAGTCGCTAACAATATGAAGAGAATCTACGATGAAAATAGTCTTTCAGCCGAAGAATTTGAATGTTTTTGTCTTACGTCAAAAGAACAATTTCGAAAGCTGTTTACTTTTTGCGAAGGTGTGCGACGCAGTGACGGGTGTAGAAATAATATTAGTAAAAAGGATCTGTTGATTTGATGTTTCTATGCAAAATGCGTCAAAGTCTCTCCAATAGAGTTTTTTAGCTGCCATTTTCAATACTCCAGTAAGCAAGCAGTGAGTAGGTACTTCTACTGCTACGATCACGAAATCTTTAATGTTACATTTCGTACCGGAAAATATCGGATTCGATGCAGTTACAAGGCAAAATTACATCGCTAGACATGTGACGGAATTCGCGAATGCATTGTACAAGAGTAATTGCATCAGCTATTGACGGTTAGGTACTTATAGTTATATCCCAAAATTCAGTAATTTTAAGGCGCTTTGACAGTCATCTTGTGTGCATAAAGGGCGGCATCTAATGAAACCAGTTCTCATAGTTGTACCTGAAACCTGATATGGCTACATATTAGACATTCAAAGTCTATAGTTTTCAGACAGTCGGAACAACGACGCTGCAATTCTTCAGAGAGAATTTTTAAGATATGCAAAGAGAACGAGGCACTTGTTTCAGGAAAACGATATAGTCCTCATAGATAGAAGATACCGAGACGTTACAGAACTGCTTGCTCATTTAGGTGTCACGCGGAAAATGCCAGTTCACCTTCTGCCAAGAAAACGCCAACTTTACCTAAGACGCTCTTGCTACTGATGATTCTGATACAACATGTTCCAAACTTAGGAGACTTCTATCAAATTACCAGCGCAATAATAGGTAGGTACTTCTTTCTTGATATTTTTTAGGATTAATGGACATTAATTAATTTAATTAAACATTTCTTCAATGTCTCGTTATTTATTGTAAACTTCGTCAGGATTAATAATAACACAGGTCAACAAAATCAAAAAAAAATTTTGGTGCCGAGATATTGTTAGTTGTTTTGTGTTAGGGGTGCATCGGCAACACTAAAAATATTTTTTATTTTTTTTTCCTACGTGTCATTTTGGATCTACCTTCAGTTTTAAATATAGGCTGTAATCAGTAGGTACTTGCGTTTGCACAATTTGCTTTCTTATCGATACATTTCTAAAAATAAATTGATTTTATATCATGTCTTCATAGCGAAGAAGTTGTCTCGATGATCCAAATGTGTTTTGTTACATTTGTGGTGAATACACAGTTAAAAAGTTCAGAAAACCTATAAAAGATTTTATAAAAAGTACTTATTTTTCTTACTTTAAGTCGGAAATTGTGGATGAATACAAGCCGTGGATACCCCAAATTGTTTGTAAAATGTGCTGTGAACACTTGAGACAGTGGATCAATGGTTAAAGAAGTCGTATGAGGTTTGGAGTGCCCAAGCAATGGAAAGAATAAAAAATCACTTTGATAACTGTTGCTTCTGTTGTGTTAATTTACGTGATGTTAACGTTAAAAAAATGATTTATTCAGACTTAGATTTGGCTAGAAGACTCTTACCACATTCAGAGGAAGTATTTGTTCCAACAGTTTCTTCTATTCGTGAACCATCATTTGAAGAAAGTGAGTAGCGCCAGTGATTTCAAAGGAATACTGTCTACAGCCTCCCCCCCCCACCCATGGACACGTCCTTGTAAACACCAATGGAGTATTTGTGTTGATCTAAAACAAAACTTGACCAATTCCCAGACAATCTTGGATCCTACAGCAAAGAACAAGGGGAACGGTTTCACAAGGACCTAAAAATTATGGAAGAAAGGTACCAAGGTCGATGGGATCAACATTATGATGGCTGATTATTTCTAGGGGATGCAACGTGATAGTCCCACTACACCTCATTCACAAAAGTCGAGAAAAAGAAAGATTTTATATACATAATAATGTAATAAATGTTATTTTTGATGTAAAGTGTTTTTCTGTACAAGACAAAATCTAGAAAACTACACGTAGGATTTCAAAATTTTTGCTATTAATGTAATCAGTATAAGCGTGTATAAGGTCTTAACTTAAAACAAAAATACAACATCTCGGCACCAAAACTAATGTTGACCAGTGTAATTAATCCTAAAAAAATAGCAACAAACAAATTTTTATCCAATAGACGATAACAATTCAAATTAATAGGTACCACTCTCCAATTTATATGGAATCAGCCAACGAGGAAATGGCTCGGTAATTACTTGTGAAAGCAAGGGAACCAAATGTCGTTCAAGCTCGGGTTGAAGCTGAAAATCTTCGTGGTAGAAATGCTCAAAAATGGGTGTCCTTAAATGCAGAACAACTACCAGACTTTCCACAGCTCAGTATAGAGTATTTAAAAGAACTGGCCATTGGAATATATCAAACGATCAAATAAAGCTTGCGCCATCATACGCCCCAAGACAAACTTCAAAGGGATGATAAAGAATTTCATCTAGAAATGTTAAGATATGTAGATAAAGTGCCTGAACTGGGCTTCATAAGAGTAAGGATTTTTTCTAGATTTCGAAATGCTACCAATCATTAACTTTGGATATTATTTCAACCAGCTGATGAAATATGTAACAAACACATTCCTATTCGAGGATACTTCTGCACGTGTAAGTCTGGAGCTCGAACTCTAGGTACCTGTACACACATAACCAGTATGTTATCTACCACCACATAACTAGTGTGGTATCTAAGGTCCTCGACGTTAGAACCTCTAGCTTTAAAAAAGTGAACTTCCATCCTGAAATTTTTTAACTTGCGAGGATGCTAACGTCAGCTTTCTCACTCTCAAGTGAGAAAGCTCAACTCTGCAAGCTTCTTTAAAAATTTAATATTGTCTACTTAATGCCCACCATGTACATATCAAAATACTTCAATTTGATTGGTTCTTGCCTCCAAACCTTGAAAATGGATAGAAGAAAATACATCACTTTGATTGGTTCTTGCCAGTTTCTTACCAAAACAAGACAAGACCTCAAAGTCATCGTGAACGCGACTTTACAGTTCAAAATTTGCATTTTAAAATTTTTTATCTTTTGAATTTAAGGTAATTTAAAAATTCCTTTTAGAACTTCAAAAATTTCCCAATTAATGGCATTAATTACATTATTGTCTTGCATACTTGGAAATTTAAGAGTTTATTAGTTATGAATTAAATTTATCGTGTTAATACCTATACTAGATTTATAATTAATAATTTTGAACGTTCCAATAAACTTATATTTTTGGAGTAGTGTTTTTCTTCCAATCCAAATTATTTAAGACTAATTTTGATCACTGTAGTTTTAGATTATTTTTGGTGATCCGCTTCTTCTGAAGTACTTTGCTGATAAATCTACTCTTCATTCTTGAAGAATTTAATCGTCAAATTTTGAACATCTTATCAAATTGTTGGTACATGATTTAGATTGATTATATTGAACCCTCAACCACCCTGAAGAATTTAAATCAATATTTAATAATAGGTTGAGTTTCTAAGTACAATTATTTTTAGGGTTGGCTTTTGTAATACCAAAGTTCTTTACAGTCCCAAAGTTAGAGCAATCTTATTTTTATTTTTATCATAAGCTATATACTGCAATTTTACCTTTTGGATTTTAACAAACTTAATTTCTGGGATGACAGAAATAGTAACTTAGAAAGTTGGAAAAATAATTTACTGAAAAAGTATTTCCAGATTTCTATGTTAATACTTACACAAACAGCTATTTAATATGATGAATATACCGTAATAAGTATATAAGTATTACATATGGCAATAAAACTGTAATACCACTCAAAAATGCTAGTTTTTATTACTAGCATTCAGAGAGGCTTACAAAGAAGCACACCAGAGCCGAATCTGTTTACACCTATGTTAATATACTCGGAAGAAGAATATGATGTTATTATGCCAACTTGTTTTCAAATTATTTATCTATATTTTATGTAAAACTTGAAACCACATGCAAGATTTTCAAGATTTATTTTATGCTATATAAATTTATTACATATTAATAAAATATAGTATTGTAATGTGTCACACTATCGATAAACTTTTATGATAGATATTAACAAAAATAAATGTTATTTTATATATAGCTGTAGGAATGAATATGTAAAAGTAGTAATTTAATTATATAGATGAATTAGGTTTTTTAAGTTCATCCCAAATAGATACACCATCACAAGCACAGATGGTTTTAGGATTTTGAAATAAACCTGATGAACGTGCAATAATTCCGCACACCAATCTTTTTCCAACAGCACTATTTGTGTCGCCAGGTCGTTCTGTAACAACAAGTGATCTTCCTATAATATCGGGCAATTTAATCACATCATCTTGTATTTTAAATGTAGCCCTGCCATCAGTTCCAGCTGAAATAGCACCTAAGTTTCCATATTGTCTTGTAGTAGATCCATTGTGTACAAAATCTTTAATGTAACAACCACCCAAACTCTCACAACCTTCAGATATATCACCACTTTCGTGTACAAATAATCCGTGTTTACCAGGATTTAAGCCATCAATAGTTCCATCAATTATGCAAGTACTTGAGTCAACTTGTACAAATCTAACAACACCTTGTATATTAGGGTTACCAATATCAAGTATAACTACACCGGCCAAACTACCGGCAAGACCTTTTACCACCACTTTTCTTCCACTCGATTCCAATCGCTTCAAAACATCAGAGGTAGAAAGAGTAGTTTGTACTACCACACTACCTGCTTTCAAATTTATATCTACGCTTTCAATTCCTGGAACACCTTGTAAACTCTTTTCGACCGACTTCACACACGAATCGCAGGTCATTTGAACTGCAAATTCAATTCTGGTCGACATCTTAAGTGTGTCTTACAACGTAAAAATTTATTAGCAAAATAAAATTCCCACTAAAATCTTTTTACTCTTTCATAAAACTTGTTGAAACCGACCTTTGAATTTTCAAGGTTTATTACTTTGGCTTTATCATGGCGTAATAATTTTGAGGTTAATTTAATCAAAAGTAGTTCGTTTGAAATAAAGTTAAAATCAGTAGCGCAATTAAGGTGAGTCCATCCCAACGATCTATTATTACACGATCTTGTATTACATAGTAATTATGTCTGAGCGTTTTTTTCGAAAACAAAAATCGCAAAAAAAACAATTTAACAGTAATTAAATAAAAAAAAAACATAATATGCAGGGCCCGGGTTTATAGGCACTAAAAAACGTGTAAACCGTCTATAGCGTTAATAAACGTTTTCTATTGGTAATAATCCTTTACAATTGGTGAATTATGGTAGTGATTAAGGGGGTTTTCTTCTAATTCGGATCTGGCAGTGCCTATAACTCCGGGCCCTAAACATTTTGCAGCTCATATGACACGGTGCACAATTTTACATAAAATTTACATGTAAATTGATAACTAACCAATAGAAAGAGCGTATTAGTAGCCAACGAATGTTTTTCATTGGTTAGTTATCATTTACATAAAAATTTTATAAAAAATTATGCACCGTGTCATACGAGCTTAACACGTTATTTTGAAAACTAAAGTTACAAAATAGTAAATAAAATTAACGCTAAAATCTGTTTTTTTTTATCTGTTGCATATTGTGACTTGATCAGCTATTGCTACTGTACACCAAATAGTCCATTTTATATCTAAAATTGAATTTAAATTTAAGGTGAAATAACAGCCTTACCCCCCCCCCCCTATTCTGTAACTTTTCGTTATCGTTATCGAAACGTTAAGAACCGTAAAGTTTGGTTTCCATGTACAACTACATTGCTATTTAATGACATTCTGAGTGTAAACCAAACTTTACAGTTCTTAACGATTTGGTAACGAAAAGTTACAGAATAGGGGGATTAATGGTGACAATTCACAGAGACTTGCACCCCTATTCTGTAACTTTTCGTCATCGTTATGAAATCGTTAAGAGCAGTAAAGTCTGGTTTACACTCAGAATTGCATTAAATAATAAAAGAAGTTTTAAATTTGAAATTTGCATTTCTTTAAAACGTGTTATAGTTGACCTTATTTTTAAATAATAGAGATTATTGTTGAGAATAGGTCTAGTCATAAACATAAAAGACCAGCACGCTGCTGCTGCTCCTCCAGCGTGTCATATTTTTAGGACACATAAAGCACTCTGATTGGTTGTTGGCCTTAGTACCTAAAGTATTCTATATGGAGTGGTAAAGTAACTTTAAGTTGGTATGACCGACGAAAACGACCAATCAGAGTGCGTTGTGTGTTCTAAAAAAAAAATGACAAGCTGCTACTGCTGTTGCTCCTCCAGCGTGTTAGTTTTTAAAAGACACAACGCACTCTGATTGGTCGTTGGTCGTACTAGCTTAAAATCACCTACCGTGGGATCGAGTTGTACACCAATCAAGTTTTAAACCTTTGATATAATAAAATAAATAAGGTATGACAGATGCGAGTTCCACTTTAGTAATTGTTGCGCATGACGTCACGTGGTAAGTAAATACAAGGTACAGTAAATAAATGAATCAGCTATATAATCATTATTTATGAACTTAAGAGCGCGCTGCATCCAGGGGAGAAGGAAGGAGTATATATGACGTTGAAAAGATTTTTGTATCAATTTCAAAAACTAAACGTTGTACCAGTGTAATTCTTGGAGGCAATAACCAACTTTGGGCGCTTTAAATTAAGAATAAATAAATAAATTTATGTTTTGAAAACAAACAACTTTGAATTTTTACAAAAACCAATCTTGATGAAATTCCGTTATTGCCTTCTGCAGATTATTATAAAGACAAAACTTGAATTTGAAGCGGTTTAATGATCAATTATAGAACTAAATATAGAACTATAACTAGAGAGCGGATTTATATGTAACAACAGACCCGTCTTAAGGTATAGACTAATATAAATCACCAATAGAAAACGATTATTAGTGCTAATAAGAGTTTTATATTGATTATAGACTTTGTTTGACCAATTACTTAAGAGGCTTTTACCAGCGGCTTATAGAACTAAGAAAGTTAAGGCTGAAGTCATTCCAAGAAATGATAAATAAATATTGTCAGAGCCCGGAACGTAAATTGGAATGGACCGTCGCTACTAAATGCGCAAAGGCAAAGACGATAAGAAAAAGGAAAAGGGATGAGGAACTGCTTTCCGAACTTCAAAATAAGAAAAAACGTAAAGTCGAAGAAGACAATTTGGAAATATCCATACTCAAAGAGGATATTGACAATGACGAATCTCCTTTTGATTTGGAGATTTCCATACTTGAAGAGGGCAAAAAAAGTAAAACTAAAGAAGAAAATTTGGAAATCTCCATACTCGAGGAGGATATTCACAATGACGAATCTCCTTTTGATTTCCATACTCAAAGAAGGTATATGATAAATTTACTTTTTTAATAAAATCAGTAATCAATAAAATCATAAAAACTCATTTTATCATGGGTTAATTGACAATCAGGTGGTCAGTATTTTAAGTTGGTACGACCAACGACAACGACCAATCAGAGTGCGTTGTGTGTTCTAAAAAAAATGACACGCAGCTACTGCTGTTGCTCCTCCAGCGTGTCATTTTTAAGGGTAGTTCACACTACATGATTTATCATATGACTTAGTCATAAGAAAAGTCATGGCTAAAATCATACCATCACAACAGCCAATCATAAAAGCCATAACTTTTATAATATCAAAAATCATATAGTGTGAACGTAAAAAAATCCCTCATATGAGAAGTCATGTGACAAGTCATATGATAACTCATGTAGTGTGAACTACCCTTTAGAAGACACAACGCACTCTGATTGATCGTTGTTAACTTAAAATCATCTCCTCTAGAATCGAGTTGTACACCAATCAAATTTCAAACCTTGATGGAACGCCCGTCTATATTACCCTATATTAATAAATAATATGATCTAAGTTTTTTCCAATTTAAAATCACCTCCCCTGGAATCGAGTTGCACACCAAGTAAATTTCAACTAGGATACATTATATTATATAAATTTTAACTCGGTTAATCCAATGATTATCCATCCAAAAAATTTAATATTCAACTTTTATAACACCATAATAAATGGGCAGCACATCTATTCCTCTACCTGTCCTTCCTCTTTCAACGAGCCATTATTTTTAAGACACACAACGCACTCTGATTGGTTGCTGTCGTTGGTTTTTAGCAACTTAAAATCAAATCCCCTGAGATCGAGTTGCAAACCAAACAAGTTTCCAACGTTGGTGAGACGCCCGTCCGCGATTGAATCAGCTATATAATCATTATTTTTGAACTTAAGAACGTTTGAACGTAAACAATTAAAATGGTTAGTATTAGGGATTTATTTTTTTTTATAAAGAATGTCAAAAGACAAATCCATCGATTGTGCTTAGGTTAGTGTTGATGTTTGAAAACAATTTTTTTAAAATTAATACCGCTAAAATAGAGATCCACCGGCTAGCTACCCGTCCTTGGACGGGCTTTTCAACTAGTTTAATTAATAATTTACAAGTAGATATTAAATTTTATACTTCTTTACAAACTCATTATAACATTAGTAGAGACAGTCAGGACCGTCCTCAGGATTCGAAGTTTATTGAAATAGAATAGGTCAAGATCAGAAGGATCCACGTTTTTTTTTGAAAATTGGTAAGTTAAATTATTTTTTCATAAAAACCAGTGCGGATCTGATGATATCAGTTTCACGTGTAGAATCGTGAATGAGATTGAAACATGTAATCCGATAAGGTGTTCTTTTGATTTTATAATTTTTCTTGCTAATTATTTCAATAAACTTCAAATCCTGAAGACGGTCCTGACTGTCTCTACTAATGTTATGATGAGTTTGTAAAGAAGTATAAAATTTAATATCTACTTGTAGATTATTAATTAAACTAGACCTATTCTCAACAATAACCTCTATTATTGCATTAAATAGTAATGTAATGGTATGTAGAAAGCGAACTTGACGGGTCTTAACGATTTCATAGCGATAACGAACGATAACAAAAAGTTACAGTTACAGGGGGGTAAGTCATAACTAGGGAGCTGATTTATAGGCACAACAGATCCGAATTAAGAGGAAAATGCCCTTAAGCCCACAATAACTCACCAATTGTAAAGGTTTATTACCAATAGAAAACGTTTATTATCACCATAGACGTTTTACAAGTTTTTTTTAAAAAACCTTTCTTTTGTTACGCAAAAATTATTATTCCCTTTGATAAAGATAAATAGAAACATGGTATCCCTCTTTTATTGACCGACGGACGTCTGCTATTTACCCCACTAGTATCGACTTGTTTTTTCCATTAGCGCGCTACTATGTTAGATTTTATGTAAATAAACTTTCGAAGTTTCTTATATGATCTAAGGTTTTTGCATTGTTGATTATTTTAATAATTTTTAAAATGTTTCTTTTAATTCAAGCTAGTTTAAGTTGCCACAATGCTATTTTCTTCACAAAAAATAATATGGAATTTTAGGTCTGTTTGGTACCACAGTCCTAGTGCTACACTAACTACACTACTACAAATTGATTGGTGTAAAAAGTGGGTTGGTAATTGTACCACCAATCAATTTGTAGTAATGCAGTTAGTGTAGCACTAGGACTGTGGTACCAAACAGATCTTTTATGTCACACCAATGGTGGTAGTACCGTAGTACCCTGTACAAACACGCTAAAGAGTTTTTTTGACCTACCCATTTCAAAACGGAAATTTTGACAGAGTTCTTGTAAAAAAAATATAACAATTTATTACAACCATTATAACTTATATTTGTGTACAAATATATAACTTTGATGTTTAATTGTAGGTGTTGATTTAAATTAACTTGATTTGTAAGTGAAGAAAAAGTTACAATGGATCCTGACATTTCGTTAGAGGAAGGAGAGGTAATTTATAATAGTAAGGTTAGATTTACCAAGAATTGTTTAATTGAGCTACTAACGTTTTTAGATAGTGGATAATGATGTCGTGAACAGCTACGTTATTCTAGAACGGCCTGCAAACTATTCTTCACTGGCAAATCCTCGATTTTCAGAACCAATTGATGATGAAAGCGAATATGAAACAAGTAGTGGGTCTGAATCGGACAGTGATACGGACTTGCGTGTAGGTCCAAGAACAAAACGTTTAAAATGTAAATTAAAACCTAAAATCAAAAGTAACGTGACAAAAAAGAAGTACGATATATGGAGTACACGTATACAAGAAGATGTCTTATTAGAAAATTTAGTTAATTGTGATGTGAGTCAAGTAGATCGTTCTCGGAGCGTGGAAACTTATTCTGTAAACAATAAATTACGAACTGTTAGTAAAAATAAGCGAAAATTTGATCAGAGATACGATACCAATTTGCATTCAAATCTTAGAAGCTCCACCGAAGAACAGAAACCGTTAACAATTCTTGATCTTACTGTTACAGTTGACGATTCCGAAACAGATGTAGCAAATGATATTGCTAACAAATTGTATGAAACTAACGATGAATTAATTTGTAAGTGTTTTATACAGCATTTTAGGTACCTACAGGTTTTGATTGTCGATTAATGTTTTAGCAAATGTCGTACGGGTTATTGGAAATGCAGCCGCTCTGGAACTTTTTAAGAAAACAAAGGCGATTGAAGAAAACGGCGGCATGCTTATTTTTGTAAGTTGTTTATTTGTTTCTAATTCTCTCGGTTATTCCTAAATAATAATTAACTTGGATCGTAAAATTTAAAATTATTGATCATAATTATTGATACATGCACAGCTGTATTATAAGGCCATGTTTGAGTTGGCAGCCTACATGCTAAACTACAGATATTCTAATACTAATCAAGTCCCACCTCTGTCTATCAGAAACGCATGGTGTACAATTTTATTTTAATAGAATTTCAGCATTAGAAATGCACGCTGTATCATATTTTAATTAATATTTTATTTATTAGAATCAGTCGAGGCGTAGAACCCCAGGTGGCGTGTATTTACAATTGGTAAAGCTTGATGGAAATCTCACCGAGGAACAACAGAAGGAAATATTCAACGAGAGCAAAATAAAATTTAAAAATATTATGAAAAATAAACGTAAAATAAAAATGAGAGAAATGAAGAAAAAAATTAAAATTGGTAAGTAACATATTTCCTTATTTGATCAATACTTATTAATTTTATTGTGTAGCTGGATCAAATTCTGTAAACAAACACAATCTACCGGAACTTTTAAATCGTAGTGAATTGTGTGCTAACTTAGCAGAAGGACACAGGAGTCAACGTAAAACTGAAGTGGAAGATGTTGCAAATCCACCACCATCACCCGTAACCGATGTGCACGAAAGTTCAGATGATACAGATAATATTAAGCATGAGTCGAACATTTTTACAAAATCTACGAGTGACCAACCTGTTCGAAATTTACTAAGTTATGATGATGACGATTTCATCACCGGTGATTGTGATATGGAATTGTTTTAATAATGTGCAGTTTAATTATGCCTAGGTTAAGTTCTATAAAAATAATAACCTGAAATATGTACAGCTACGAATTTTTTAAAAAGATTCTTAATTACCAAGACATTTATTTAAATTAATTTTGGGATGTTTGACCATTTTTTTTAAGTGTCAACATTGATTTGAATACATACAGTGCTGCACTTATTATGTACACTTGAAACAATTGTACTTGTTTATGTATAACCCAATAATTATTAATTTATTTAAAATAATATTATACAAAGACTTTGCGCTATTTTTGTCTTTTATTTTTTAAACCGACTTCAAAAAAAGGAGGAGTTTCTCAATTCGTCTGTTTGTATGTTTTTTTTTTTTTTTTTTTTTTTCTTATGTATGTTCGGGCATAACTTTTTACAGAGTGATCCGATTTTGATGATTTTTTTTTTATTCGATAGAGTATACCTCCATGGTGGTCCCATTTAAATTTCACAAAAAAATTCCATTCGTAAGGGTAAAAAATAAGGGAAAATTGCACCCGTAAGGGTAGAAAATAGGGAATGATTGTTTTTCATTTATTGACTTTTTACTTGTCAACCTATTCTGTTGAAAGTTGGGGTGGAGAAAAACTTTATATCGAGCAAATTAATTAATTAATTAAGGTAGTAATTAGTAGATTTTAATCACTAAAAATTAAAAAATAAAAAATTTTTAACAAAAAATTAAACCGACCTCAAAAAGGAAACTAAAAAGCATAAAATAAAAATATATTACATTTTGAGTCTTAATAAGTAATGTAAGTAACTAATTTTGAGTCGGTGCAAAAAATCAACGATTACTAAATTACTTTAAAAAAATTATTAAAACAAAAGTCACCCATTCTGCACCGACTCAAACTTAGTTACTTACATTACTTATTAAGACTCAAAATGTAATATATTTTTATTTTATGCTGTTATGTTCTAGTTTATACTTAATTTATTTAAAAATATAGATATTCTTATATAGTGATTATATGATTATATAATAGGTACCAACCTATAAGATAATCATAACATCTTCCTTTTTTTTACAATAAATAATAATAATCAAAAATAAATTAGTTTGAAAACGTAAACCTTCGTGGTGGATATATCTGTCTTCCATATCTTGTTCTCGTTATTGTTTGAACATTCTCATCATCCTCGCCAGCACATGTTGTTCTGCTTTCCAAGCCTTGCTGGTTATCCAATTCATGACCCTCTTCACTTATTACATCACTTCCATTTTCCTCCATGTTACCTTCGCTTTCTCTTTTTACACTGCTGGCACTGTTTGACTTTAATATTTGTTCCCTGTTTCTTCTGAACAACTTTCCCTCGGGCGTCTGTATTATAAATGATCTCCGGTCATGTAATTCTCGCTTAACTGTGCCTGGTATCCATTTTTCAGTAGGTTTTAATTTAAATCTAACTTTTTCTTCTGGTTCAATAGTACGTAACGGTCTCGCACTCTTATTATGATAATATTTCATTTTTTCTATATTTCTTTCTTTTATTTCTTTATACTTTTTTTTATTGGCTAATTTTGGTTGTAAATTTCTTTTTAGTGTAGGAATCTTTGATCTTAAACTTCTTGACATAAGTAATTCCGCTGGGGATCCTAATTCTCCCTTCTTTGCGTTCCTATACTGTAACAATGCCATATGTTTGTCGCTGCCAGTTTCGTCACATTTTTTGAATAGTTTCTTAATTGTTCCAATTGATCGTTCGACTAGACCATTTGACTTTGGGTAGTTAGGACTCGAAGTTTTCTTTTCTATATCCCATTCCATGCAAAAATCACTGTATTCTTTTGAGTTAAAAGGTGGACCATTATCAGACATCATTATTTGGGGAATCCCATGTCTTGCGAATATAGCTTTCAAGTGCATAATTATTGTTTTCGCCGTAAAATTCCGTAAGGTGGCCAATTCTACATATTGAGAATAATAATCCACGACCATTAAATATGTTTGTTTGTTGTATTCAAATAGATCAACTCCGACTTTTTCCCATGGTAGTGACATTGCCTCGTGCGGTTTTAATGGTTGTTTTTGGTTGTTATTTCTGTGTGTTAAACATGCCTCACACTTATTAATTAGATCTTCTATATCATTATTAATCGATGGCCAATATACTGTACTGCGTGCATTATTTTTACATTTTTCCATTCCCAAATGACCTTCGTGTATTGTTTGTAATAATTGTTTTCTCATTGTTTTTGGTATCACAACTCGATTGTTTTTGAAAACCATTCCATCTATTACGTGAATATCACTTTTTATTTTGAAATAATTTTTTACCAAATCATTCACTGAACTTTGATGATCCGGCCATCCATTTACATAGTATTTCATAACCTGCTGTAACGATTCATCACTTTTTGTGGCTTCTTGAATTTCCTTGAGTTTCCGTTCTGACACAGCTAAATTTTGTATTAGCAAATTTATATGTAGCTTGTTTTCGTTATCAATTTCTGTTAGCTCGCTATTCTCATCTTTGATGACTGCTCGTGACAGAGTATCAGCTACATACATTTCTTTCCCTTTTTTGTATATTACATGCAATTCATATTGTTGTAGTTGTAACATAAGACGTTGTAGCCTAGCGGGTACTTCGTATAAACTTCTTTTAAATAATGGAATAAGTGGCTTATGATCCGTTTCTACCGTTATTTTCTGTCCATATACATATTGATGAAATCTCTTACACCCATAAACTATGGCTAACAATTCTTTCTCAATTTGAGCGTAGTTTTGTTGACATTTGGTTAGTGTGCTTGATGCATAGGCTATTGGTCCATCATTATGCATAATAACAGCTCCTACTGCATCTTTTGATGAATCTACTGACATCACAATATTCTTTTTGTTATCAAAATATCTCAATATAGGGGCATTAGAGATCAATTCTTTTAACTTCTCAAATTCCTTTTGATGTTCTTGTTCCCATTTCCAAATTACATCGTTCTTTTGCAAATTTCTCAGGTTACTTGTTTCTAATGACATATCTTTAACAAATGCACTTAGATATGTTACCATCCCCAGAAATCGCTGTAATTCTTTTACTGTTTTTGGTGTTGGCATTTCTGTAATTGCCTTAATTTTATTTTTATCTGGAACTACTCCATGCTTGCTAAATTCGTGACCTAAAAATTTTATATTATTAAGACCAATTTTACATTTTTCTTTGTTGAACTTTAATCCATATTCCTGCGCTCGTATTAAAACTTTTGAAAGAGTTTTATTGTGTTCTTCCATATTTTCTCCATATACTAAGATGTCATCGATATAAATAATAACATTCTCAATTCCTTGAAAACATTCCACCATTCGTCTATGAAATTCTTCCGGCGCCGCGTTGACTCCAAATGGTAATCGTAAAAATCTATATCTCCCAAATGGCGTTCCAAATGTGCATAACTTGGAACTTCTTTCATTAAGTTCTATCATCCAGAATCCTTTATGTGCGTCCAATGTTGAAAATACTTTTGCACCAGCTAAACAAGCTTTTACTTCTTCTATGCTTGGGAATTGATAATGAGCCCTCTTGAGAGCTTCATTTAGTTTTCTTGGGTCTAAACACACGCGTAGTTCTCCTGATGGTTTATTTACTAGGACCAGAGAGTTTACCCATTCAGTAGGTTCGGTAACTTTTTCAATTACATTTTGCTTTTCCATGTTCTCTAGTTCTTCTTTTAACTTATCCATTAGTTTAAACGGCACTCTTCTTAAGGGATCTATATGTGGTATGACATCATTTTTTAATTCCAAATTCATTTTACCAGGAAGTTTTCCCAGACCTTCAAATAATTTTTTATATTTACTTAAATCGAACTTTTTCTTATCTATTTCATTGTTCTTTTCTATTTTCTTTTCATTGACTTGCGCAATTCTTTGAATTAGATTTAATTGTCTACACGTTGGTAATCCTAGGATTGGACGACATTTGTTTTTTATTACATAGAACTCTATATTTCTCCATTTATCTTGAATTCCACATAAGAGTCTACATTTTCCTATTAAATTCATTTTTTCGCCACTATACGTCATTATAATTGCAGTCGTCTTCTCAATCTTATCAGGATTTATATTTAGCTTCCTAAAATCATTATAGGATAGTACGTTTGCTTGGGCTCCAGTATCCAACTGACATTCCAAGTTTTGCGCTTTAATCATGACATCAATAGTCCATTCATCTTTTTCTCGCCTTTCATTAGCTTTGTTTGCATATGCTATATAAAACTTCTCATAATCTTTCTTGGCTTCAATAAAATTTACATTTCTTGTTTTACATATTTTCGCAAAGTGATCTATTTTTTCCCATCTGTTGCATGGTTTTCCATATGCTGGGTATTGTTTTTCGTGTTTAACTAATCCTGAAATTGTATTAGTATTTCTTTCCTCCACCAATTGGCCTGACCGTGCTTTAGGCAATTTCATTTCCTTGGCCACTTCTTCTACTGCTTTTTGCAATTCGATTTCGCTCTCTTGAGGAAGCTTTTCTTTAATATCACTGTTCTCATCATCCAATTCATACACCGATATACCCCTCATTATGTCTTCTCTAAGATAATTCAAGTCACAAGCCAAATCCAAGTTTTTTAAGTTATTTATAAAGCCTTCCAATCTTTCTCCAGCTTTCCGTTTTCTTGAGAAAAACTTATGCCTCTCAATTGCACTATTTTTCTTGTAACTCATACTTTCTCTAATTTGTTTTTTACTTTTCTCCATTTTAATTACCTGTTTAGTTTCTTCTGACACCATGTTATGTTCTAGTTTATACTTAATTTATTTAAGAATATAGATATTCTTATATAGTGATTATATGATTATATAATAGGTACCAACCTATAAGATAATCATAACATATGCTTTTTAGTTTCCTTTTTGAGGTCGGTTTAATTTTTTGTTAAAAAGTTTTTTTTAATTAAACTAACATTTTTAATTTTTCAAAAATACGTTAACTTTATTTAAAAATTTAATTAAGAAGAAAAGAAATTTAATATCAATAGAGTATCCTTTTGATTTTATTACTTTGTACAAGCGATTTAGCATTGTTGGCATTAAGACGGTACACGTCGTTTCGGCGACCGCAGTTCGGCTATGCTAGTTTCGGCGATTCCAATTCGGCACCGGCATTTTGGCAATTCCGATTCAGCGACGGGAAATTTATTTAAGTGTTAAAATTTATTAAAAATTTTTAAATTAAAAATATTTAATAAAATTATTTTTTATTTTTAAATTAAATATTTATTTGCATACATACATAGGTATCATATTAGCTCTGTTCGTCTGTATGAACTAACCTGATCCGAGCAAGTTAGTGCAAAATTATCCTGCCCAAAGTTGTATAGTGACGTCATAGAAACGTCATAAAAGATATTCTATGATACTAATGTCCGATTTCAGCAACGTTATAATATAGCTAATCACACATTATTTGATTCAGATCAACTATGAACCAATGGAAAACGACTATTAGCGCTGACAAACGTTTTCTATTGGTTCATAGTTGATCTAAGTTAACTAATGTCAGATCAACTATATTATAACGTTGCTGAAATCGGCCATTATAGAATTATAATTGGTTACCTTTGCCAAAATTCGGAAATCAGCCGCTTGGTACCACGGCCTTTTTTTTAGGAGGTACATGTCCGCCTAGAATACTTTCGTATTCTGTGTCCAAAGTTTTTTGAATTCGTCTTAATTTGGAAGAATAAATTGAATAAACCAAAAGTATATCTCCCGTCGCCGAATCGGAATCGCCGAAACTAACAGAGCCGAATATCGGGTCGCCGAAATGACGGTGCCAAACTGGAATCGCCGAAATGACGGTGTCCGGCATTAAGAGCCTTCTTTCATGTCTGCCATTTTGTATAATTTGCTATACCGAATTACGGTGTTATTTCGCATCGATTTCAAAAATGACTTTAATAAAATAATTTTTAAATTAATTAATCTAGTGCTGAAAGTCCTTAAGAACAAAAGAAATTTAAAAAGTAGGCTTTCCTTTGATTTTTTTAAATTCTGGATGACTTTCCCCACTAGATTAATTGATTTTAATATGACTTTATGAAGGTACTTTTTTTGTTTGATGCGAAATTACACCAAATTTAGGAATCTAAATAATTCGTAAATTAACATTGGAAAATGCTGCATTATGTTGGTGTGTTACGTAACTATTATCATTAAAAATATGCTTTTGCGGTTGGTAATCCTTACATAAAAATATACAGGGGCGGATGGGCCCATCGGGCTATACCGATCGGGCTATACCGGGACCTCTAGGTTTTGTATTATTTTTTATGCAAATCATAATTATTGAAAGTGATCATTTACACATTTAAATAGGATTCGTTTTTTAATAAGATCAAAATTTTAATTTAAACAGAAACAATTACTATAGAGAACTATCGTACGACATAGAGCTTGGAAAACTCGATATTTGAGATACTCGTAACTTTGTAGAAAATTAGATTAAGAGGGGCATTTTTTTCAGGGCTCTTTTAATTTAATCAACAGATGGCGCCTACTTAAATATTTTTATAAAATAGGAGGAATTTGCTATATTTAAAATATAGCAAATTCGTTGAGATAATACTATTCTATAAACAATATTCTTGATCTTAAGCTATTTTGAGTTCGTAATATTTATTTATAAAAACACAATTCATAATTAAAGTTTAATTATCTTTTTTTGAAAGTGAGTGGGTTTTGACATACTCAATACGAACTCAAAATAGCTTAAGATCAAGAATATTGTTTATGGAATAGTATTATCTCAACGAATTTGCTATATTTTAAATATAGCAAATTCCTCTTATTTTATAAAAATATTTAAGTAGGCGCCATCTGTTGATTAAATTAAAAGGGCCCTGAAAAAAATGCCCCTCTTAAAGTGATGAGAATGAAAACTCATTAGCTAGATAGACATCGCTTTCACAAAAAAAATTTGAAATAAGAACGAAAATAGAAAAAATACCTACAGCCCCTCCTCTCAAGAATATTGCAAGAAATTTCGCGACGGTTGAAGCTCAAACAAAAAAATTTGAAAGCTCTATGAGGCTTAAACTATACTCAAACGTTTGACATTTATTTTACCCAAAAATTCTACTTGAGTACAGAAAATATCCCCCCCCTCATCAAAGTTTTTGCAAATTGCTCCGCGACGGTTACACTGCCGTGTTAATTCTAAAGGGCGTATCTGCAATTTTTGGCTTTTTGAGTTATTGCTGGCAAACGCTTCCCTGCATGTAAATCTATCATTTCGTTAAGTTCAGAAGGCTAAACTACGTATAGATATGCTAGAATACATCTTTAAAGAAACGGCGTATCTGCAGTTTAATGTGTAATTTTAGATAAAAGAGACGTAACCAACAATGTTAGATTTAAAAGACGTATCTACAACTACTATTTTGTGTAGATACGCCCTTTCTTTGTAATACTCCATTACTTGACTGGCAAAAATTATCTATTCTGTGACTGGCAGGTACAATTCAAATTTTGATGGTTACACTTGTGAAGTTCTGTTTGTTTTTTATAATTTAAATATTGTTACGTGTTTTAAGTATTTTGGTTATCAGTTCACACAGGAAAAAGTTCACACAGTGTCTCATTTTGCAGATACGCCTTTTTTTCTTATGAGTTTTATTAATGTGTGTTAGTCAGAAAGGGCGTATGTATCAAAAGTTCCATTTATAATAAATATTTAAAAAAACGGTTTATTTCATTAGATTCTGCCACAGATATAATATGAATCTAAAACACTAGTTTTCTGTTTAATTCAAACCATGTGATGGCACACGGAAATTTATAAAAACACGATTTCCCAACAATTAGCTTTTTGCAGATACGCCCTTTAGAATTAACACGGCAGTACAGCTTAAACGAAAATATTGGAAACTTATTGATTCCCAAACGTTTGACACAGATTATTCTAAAAAATTCGATTTTTATATATTCATTCTCAAACTTGCAGAATATTGAAAGTTGCGCTAGATTCAGGTTTTAAAAATTATTTTACAGTAAAATGTCATTGAGATTAGTTTATGTTTTTTTTTAATCTTTCAATAAAATTGGTGTCAAACGTATGAGCATCAAAAAATTTGTAAATTCGTTGAAGCATAAACCATACTCAATCGTTTGACACTAAATTCACTCCAAAATTCCACTTAAAGGCGTTAGTATGTCTCCCCCCCAATATTTTGCGAATAAGTCTGTTGAGACTCAAACGAAAAATTTGAAACTCTTGGGTCTCCTTCCAACTATACTCAAACGTTTGAAACCAATTTCACACAAAAATTCCAATTTGAGATGGGATAAAGATAAACTTGTTTACAACCTCCCCCCCCTGTTTTAAAGTTTTTGCAAATTACTCGGCGAAGGCTGAGGCTCAAACGAAAATATTGGAAACTCATTGATGTTCAAACGTTTAACACAAATTTTTCTAGAAAATTCGATTTGTACTAGTTCATTCATAGCTTTCAGAATATTGAAAGTTGCGCTTGATTTCGAACCTCAAAATTTTTTTTAGAGTAAAATGTCAAAACTTTTTTAGTTTATGTCCTTTTTAAAATTGTTTTAAAATCTTTTAATAAAATTAAAATGTTCAGTTATGTTGTTGAATTAAAATTGAGAAAAATTTTGAATTTGGGAAACTCGGTATAGTTAGTGCACGTACTTATAAAAGTATTCGATTTTATTAGTTCACGATTTTCTATTAAATTCTTTTCTAAAATTACACCTTCCGTATTATTCCATTAAAATGATAATGGTAATTAAGCAGGATTAAGTTCATTTAATCGGATCAAAAATTTAAATTCAATAAAATTAAATTAAAACTGAAAGTTTTTGTACGGTAGTTGCTCGGAGTATTCTCGGAACTATGCAGATAATAAATTTAAAATGATGCCTAGCGTTAAAAAAGTGCATATGGGGATCGAACCCAGGGCTTCTAGCTTCGAATCCGGTCCTTAGCCCGTTTACTTAGCTCACCTACTGAACTTAAGAGAAGGATGGTATAAGAGAAGAGAAGAAGAAGAGCTCAAACGAAGCTCTATCGATAGACATCAATTTCACAAAAAAATTCGAAATAAGAACGAAAATAGAAAAACATGAATACCCTCCCCCCAAATTTCGCGAATAACTCCGCGACGGTTGAGGCTAAAACAAAAATTTTAGAAGCTCATTGATGCTCAAACGATGCTTAAACGTTTGACTCAATTTTTACACCAAAATTCCACTTGGGGGAGCTAGCATGTCTAGCTTTTTTTTAAAAAAAAAAAGTTTTGGCGAATAACTCCGCGACGGTTGAGGCTCAAACGAAAATATTAGAAGCTCATGTTTTACACAAATTTCACCCTAAAATTCGATTTGGAGGGGAGGGCAGCGACATGCACCTTAACTGCGGTTGAAATAAAGACATTTTTTCAATAAATTTTGGAAATATAAACTTCTTTCATTTTCATATTTCATCAATTTACAAAAATCAAAAGTTTTTTCTCGTTCTTTTTCGTTATTCCGGCCGTTAAATTAGGTGTTTACGTCCTGATTTGAGGTACGAAAAGTGTCTTTTTACGTCCAAGGACGTTAAAAAGGAGGGGTCATAATTTTTTACGTCCTAGGACGTAAAAAGGGGAGGGTTATAAAATAAAACATGATATATTTACGCAAAACATCATTAATTCGAATGAAAATGTTTAATATTTATAACGCAATTCGAAAATAACAAAAATTAATATTTATAACGCAATTCGAAAATAACGCATTTCTTGATTCTTTTTTGTTCTCCTCGCTGTTGTTTGAAGAATGCGCCCGAAGATGCCCGTTCTTTGATTGATTTTGACATTGTAACACTTCACAACACACACGTCCAAAATTTTTAAATTGAGAATATGAATCCTTATCTCACCTTACTTCACGCCATCTATCGATAGTTATCTCAGAGCTATTATATAAAATCGCGAATTTTGTAGGATATTTTTCCCAAAATAACGAAAAGTTGTTTATATGACTCTGACGTCAGGGTCGCGAATAAAATGAATGATTAACCAATCAGAAGAGCCAGATTTCCATTTTCAATACATAGCCTCTCACCACGTTGTTGCGAATAAAAATGAGGTAGTCCCGTTATAACGAAAAGCAGTTTATGCCACTCGGACGTAAACTGTTCATACCCCTGATGCTTTTCGTTTTCAGAAAAAATTTATTATTATCGAGCTAAGCTGTGCGTGGCAGATAAGTTGTTGCTCTGCTATTTGCTAGGGAGATTTTTCCCCAATTTATTTTTAATATAGCAATAGTAGAGGACAATTTATATTACATAGATACCAAGTACCCCCAAGATAGTAAATTCAGATATTTTATTGTATAAAGGCCTTGTGACACTAATTTAGTAGCAAATTTTTTCAAGTGTAAAACAAAAAGAAACTGGGTAACAAATGGTTGTTTAACCAATCAATGTTAAAAAACCAAAAAAAGTTAAGCTTTTGGGAATAATTTCAGTTACAAATTGGCGTCACAAGTTTCTAAAACTTGATCTAACCTGACAACGCTGGTTGTCAGTGGTTCTTAACCCACAGTCTACAAAAGCTCAAAAGTGGTCCCCAGTTAAACAATCATTTAATTTAGAAAAAAAATTAATGATATTTAATTATGATTTTACATTTCAAAACAAAATACATTCAAAATTTCAGTTATTTGAAGTACAAAATGCAGTGTATCTTAAAAAATTTTTATTTTAAATTTAACATTATGAGATACAAAGTATGAGAACGTGTACGATATTATGAATTTCAAATAAAAAATTCTAAGTTATCTGTTATCTTGTTTTTTCTACTTTCAACCCGAAATACAATAGATATTTTCGATACTAGTTAGGAAAACTAAGATTTTTCCATTCAAGGCGAAGTTTTACGATCGAGGCCGAAGGCCGAGTTCGTAAACCAAAGCCGAGCAAATAAAAGGTTATAAGGTTATAACATAGCAAATAAAAGGTTATAACAGCCACACTGCTCTATGTATATATCCTTTATGGTACCATTAAAGGACACCTTGTCACATTTTGGAAATTACCCAATTACCGGTTTAAACAAACTATAAGGCATGGACTCTGAAGGTTTGATTTGGTTACATTTTTTAGTTTAAAATGAAAGTAACTTTTCAATGATTTACAAATTATTTATTATTTACAACTTCAATTTATTTACAAAATTTAGAAACAGTTTACTAATTTTCAAGGAAAATCCAGAATCTAAAATAATAAAAATATTAATTTTAAAAATTTAGAAAAATAACTTTTAATTTACCAATTGAGGTAAAATGGTCTCGATGTGATTGATACTGACAATCGATTTATTTTCAAGAGAAGCTTGTTTAGCAGATCGTATAGCAGCTTCCACAACCAAGGCTTTTGTTATTTCTTTTACCATTTCAACTGCTTCTTCTGAAATTTTTGTTTTTGAGTCTGTGTATTTTAATTTTAGTGTTCCTTTTATCGAGTCCTATAGAAAAGTCAATTTGTGCTTTAAAATCAATCCAAGAAACGAAAATATTGGATAATTGTTATTAAACATTTTTATCCCTAGTTTTATATATGTTTACATTTTAATTAAGTTCAGAAATATACTATTAACAGTATCCAGTGATCATAAAATTCTAACAAATCTTTTCTTATTCTTTTCGCTTTAAGTATTTTATTTTACTATGCTTTAAGCTAGAAGTCTCTTGTCTGCAGATTCAAAGAGTTTAAATGTTCAGTTGTTATTTTTAAACATTTTCGTAAAAATATAGTTTCAAAAATTTGCCTAGATAATATAATTATTTCTTTTACAGTTTTGAGTGAAAGTTTGTGGCGTGCTTCAACATCTAATATGACGATAAAATATCAAGCCAAAAATAATATTTTAACCCAAATATAGTACATATACTACTTAGCTTAAAAATAATTTCAAAATGCATAAAACACTCTTAGTATTATTGGATCTTTGTGTATCTAAATTTGATATAACGTAATCGAAAGTGCTATTAACAACTTCAATAAATTACTTCCTGTTCCCTGTTCAGAGTTGATGAACAGCTCATCAAAAAACGTAAAAAAATAAAATGAAATTCAAACATTTTAACGAACTAATGTTACTAATAGATTAACAATACTTCTAAGTATCACCTTAATAATTGAATTTATTATATTAATTTGGCGAGAGTTTATTTCTGCTATCATTTTAAGAGATTTTACATATTAATCGCCTAGATGCAAACCTCGACAGGTCACATTTCACTTTAGGTACAAAAGCAGAGAAGTATTTGCTTATCTTACAATTAGTTTTAAGCGAATTAAGTAGTAATTTTTTTTTGACGTAAGTACCTACGTTATTGTTGGCATTGAAAAAGAAACAAAATCTCTTGAAAAAATCTAAGATTTTCTTAGATTTCTAAAATCTTTTATTTCAGTGTTTTGTTTTTTCAGAGTTCTCTTTTGTCAATTTTCTTATTTGTCAACGCTCTTTTATTTCATTGTTTTGTTTTTTCAGAGTTCTGATTTTTCACCGTTCTGTTTTTTCATGTTCTGTTATTTCCTGTTCGGTTACCGATATATTGTCGTATATTTTTTTGGGATGAAGAAATTTAAATTACGACGCCTCTGGTTGTGATAGCAGAGGTGGGGAAATTTTTGATTTTTGAATGGATTGATTGATTAGATTGGCGAACGGCGAGTTCGACCGGATGGTCGGAATTTTCTAATGAACGTTTTTTGATTTTGTATAAAAAATGAAAATTAGTGCGAAAATAAAATTGTAGTGAAGAAAATTGAGAGTGTTATTTCTTTTTGGCAGTTTTTGGAAAAGAAGTATAAAATTATTTAAAATTTTAAGTTTCATTTATTGAAGGTCGCTTGTTGCGATTAGAAGGATTATTTTAGTACAATATATTATATAGCATTATGATCTACTTTTAGATAATAATTTCAATTTTGCCTTTCGCTGAAAGTCGTATGGACGCCCATGTATTTGTAAGAGAGAACCATTTTTACTTTTTTGTAAACGTTAATGATTATTATCAGTTTTTGTACATCATAATCAATAATGACCATAACATGTAAACAAATTTTATGTCCGTACAGCTATTACGTTAGTTATTATCATTCCTAAAGTAAAATTTGAATTTAACCTGAAGCTAACTAATGAAACTTTGCAACGAGATTATTATTTTATCTATCACAAATAATACCTTACGTTTTTAAAATTGGAAGACACTTGTGAAAAAACACTATTTTCACTGGATTGATTAGAAGTACTAGGTTCCATTGTATTTTTCTGAAATTTTAACCCTACAGGCAGAGACAGGTTATTCAAACGATTTGTTTATAAGCACAGTGGCGTCCAGTGTATTTATTGGCTAAGGTGAAGAGGGCACATAAATATTTTATAAAATACAAATCCTACCTACAAATACAATAGAAATTATTATTAGTCTACTGTATTTGCTACCTATAAATTTGACTGATATTGTTTTTGAATGTTTTCGTGGCAACGTAGAGTTTATCATTTGAGAAAAACGGGCCAAAAAATAGTTTTTTGCTTTAATTTGATAGTTAATGTTGCAAACTAAAAAACCGATCTATGATAAAAGGACTTCAATGTATTGATAAAGTATTGGTATTTATAAAATATAAAATAAAGAAAACGTAAAAATTTCATACAAAAATTTAAGATATTGTTTAATTTAAGATATTTCTTCTTCGCATGTTCAATAATCTAAAATCGAACTTAAATTTAAAAGATGGCTTCAGTCTCTTTGTGTTTCCAAAGCAATTGGGTTCTAGTAGAATCATTTTTTTGTATTTGTTTGGGACAAATGCTAAGTCCGAAACACAATGAAAAACAAAATGACGTTCATCTTCCAAACTTTTTCTTATGAAGTTTATTTCTACATCATTTTCACCATCCACTATTTTTTCTACTTTTCCAAAATAAAATTTTTTTTTAATTTAAATTCTGTAAGTGCAAAATCACCTAAACTGGATCTCTAATTAGTTCCCCAAAACAAGAAAGATCCAGTGCTGGAGGCAATTCCACTTCTTCATGTAAATCATCGTGTTTAAGACACACAGTTACAATTTTTCAGATGGCATATTGTCTATTATTGACATCTTTTTCTGGAGTGTCAGTTGGAATGCAGCTACGGTCTTTGGTAATTTTTTTTTTTAGATTTTATAGCTCTTGCCATTGGAAAGCCAATGAATTATTCTGGAGAAATAAATAAATTACTTGATTTTAAACTGGCTTGATGGTTAAGTGCCTTTCATGGTTATCAAAATTTAAAATGCTTCGATTGATGAGCTTCATTTTATGGAATATATCATAACAATTAAGGAAATACGTCACCGGTCATCTAACCACTAGAAGTGGCTAGACCTAAAATTTCAAGAGGAGCTCCTTTGATTTATGTGCCATTTAAAGTGTGGCAAACATAAAATCTTTTGAAAAATGCCCTTGTTGGTCCTTCTCTTTCTCTCTAGAGACATTACAATGATCCAAGAAGAGTTTTAATAATTCAGTTAATACATTGCAGTAAAGACGGCTGAACATTAATAATAAGAATAAAAGTAATAGGTAAAATATCAACCAGCAGTGTGGTGTTAAGCATATCCTCGCAGGCTAGGAAGCGGAAACCGCAGTTCTATTCCTAGTCGCGCCACATACACTGCTGAGAAATCGGAGGTAGTACAATAGGCCCGGTTTAGAGGCCTAAGTGCGTACAAGCTTGCCTTGCCCTCTACAATAAAATCTAGAAAAAATATCTGCTAAGTAATACAAAATACTATTGGGTCACAATACTGCATTGACATCCCGTCCCGTCATTTTTCCCTTCTATTTCATAATTTAACTTATTGAAACCCTTCTATACATTTACTCTGAGCAATATGCGTTATAATTAGTAATAGTCCAGCACGGTACTGAGTTGACAAGTCCCGCGCGCGGAACGGGGCAGGATTTTTTCCATCCCGCATTCTTCTCTAGTGTGTACCAAATTAAATTTAACCTACAGGGTCGTCACTTTATTTACTTAAAAGCGCGCTGCAAAAATAAAGGTGGAAACTTTTCTTATCATAACAGAAATGTATATCGTTTTTAACAATTTATTTATCACATGAAAACTTTTTGATTCTAATGTTTTGTATGTGCTTTGTATAATAATTGATCATGAAGCCGCTTCAAATTCAAGTTTTGTCTTTAAAATAACTTGCAGAAGGCAATAACAAAGTTTCATCAAGATTAATTCTAATAAAAATTCAAAGTTGTCCGTTTCAAAAATTAAATTTATCTATTTACTCTTAATTTAAAGGGCTCAGAATTGGTTATTGCCTTCAATAGTCTTTTCTTAATAATATAAAAATAGAATTACAGTGATATAACGTTTAGTTTTTAAAAGTTATACAAAAGTCTTTTCAACGTTATATATACTCATTCCTTCCCCCTGAATGGAGCGCCCTTTTAAATAAAAAAAATTATGTGGTTCATTAAAAACAAAATAAGAAGTTATAATTTAAAACTTTAATTCAACAACTTAAAAGTATAATTATTATGTACAATTTAACAAACATTGATGACTTTTTTGATTATTCTTCATAACGGTTTACTGTTGTATTCCTTGAATAATTATGATAAAATATAAAATGAATAATTATAATCAAAGTTACATAAATGTGTAAATGATTTAATAATCGTAATAAATAAAGTTTGATATTTGTATAAAGGTTTAATATAAAAATAAAAATTTATTATAAAAACATTCAAAATTATTAAAAAACAATAAATTAGATTTTTTTTTATAAGATTAGATGATTCTGCAAAACCTTATGAATATGAAAAAACAACACTAGTCCTTAAAAAAGTTTGTAAAACAAGCAGAGATAAGTTTGACCATCGTTGGTTCTAACTATCTTTTGTTTTAATTAACGTTATTTCTTTTAGGCGATCCCTCAGTTGTAAATTTTTTTCTTTTAAAGCAGCTACTATATTGCTATTTTGGCATACTTCTTTTTCAAGTGCCCAAATGTAATATTTACTCTCATTTAGTACAGTAATTTGAGTTCTCCTTTCGGGTTCGATGTTAGAAGGTAAAGCACAAACCAAATCTTCTAAGTAAGTACGTAGTCTACTCCTTCTGTTTCGTTCTTTTAAACATTTGAGTACGTTACCATCAATATATACAGGTTTTTCATTTTCAGTAATCCTTTCCACATCTATAATCACAGAAATTTATTAGATACATTTTTATGTTGCTTAATTGCTAAATTGTTATAAATATATACGATAATCTCAATCTAGTGAAATAATTAGTGTACGGCCCTAATACTCCATCGAGGTTTTTCACTATTGAGATTAAAAAAAAAATTTGTAAATAACTCATTGGAGTTATGCAGTGGAGCTGCATCCCCCTTGCTGCTGGGTCTCCAATTTAAAATGTGCTTATTATAATAAAATAGTAAATTGCTTTATTTCGAATTAAATATCCATAAAATTGAATAGAATTTGAAAATTAACCAATTTCTAAATTTGTTCTAAATTGACATCAAGTTCTATTATTTTATGTAGGTGGGGCATTCCACACCAAATCGACCACTTTTGAACCCGACCCTTTTTGATTTTCCTGAAATTTTTACATATTATACTATCTCATCATTCTGTGAATTCAGTTCTGTGAATTTTTTCAAAATTTTTTACTCAACCCAAAAAAAGTTACGAATTTTTAGAAAAACTGCTGGTTTTTTTCTTCAAACGATCGTAACTATTTCAAAAATTGACTAATCGGAACGTTTTTTTTTTGGTTTTGTTTGTCTTTAAACGTACTTTTCAGGGAAAAATACAAAAAAAATATTCAAACTTAGATTCTACAAAATTTTTCATTTTTTCGGAGAAAACCATTGATTTTTCAAATTTCGACACTTTTGATTTTTTTATTTCAAAAAAAACTCTGATTTATTCCGCGTATAACAACGCAAACCCCATAATGGGCCGACATTTCTTTCTATTTCTTTTGTTTAATTGAAAAATATTATTTGCGTAAAAATAAAACAAAATATTTTTTAATTAAACAAAAAAAATAGAAAAAAATTTCGACCCATTATGGGGTTTGCGTTGTTATATGCGGAAAAAATCAGATTTTTTTTTAAATAAAAAAATGAAAAATCAAGGATCGAAATTTGAAAAATTAATGATTTTCTCCGAAAAAATGAAAAATTTTGTAGAATCCAAGTTTGAATATTTTTTTTGTATTTTTTCCTGAAAAGTACGTTTAAAGACAAATAAAAACAAAAAAAAGAACGTTTTGATTAGTCAATTTTTGAATAAAGTTACGATCGTTTGAAGAAAAAAAAACAACAGTTTTTCTAAAAATTCTTAACTTTGTAAACAATTTTGAAAAAATTTACAAAACTGTTTTTGATGGGATAGTGTAATACGTAAAATCAGTTGTGTAATTTTTTTCAAAATTTTTTACAAAGTTAAAATTTCAGAAAAACTGATGTTTTTTTTCTTCAAACAATCGTAACTATTTCAAAAATTGACTAATCAAAACTTTCTTTTTTTGGTGTTTGTTCGTCTTTAAACGTACTTTTCAGGAAAAAATACAAAAAAATATTTAAACTTTGATTCTACAAAATTTTTTATTTTTTCGGAGAAAATCATTGATTTTTCAAATTTGTCCACTATTGATTTTTGATTTTTTTATTTCAAAAGAAACTCTTATTTATTTCTCGTATAACAACGCAAACCCCATAATGGGCCCACATTTTTTTCTATTTTTTTTGTTTAATTAAAAAATATTTTGTTTTATTTTTACGCAAATAATATTTTTTAATTAAACAAAAGAAATAGAAAGAAATGTCGGCCCATTATGGGGTTTGCGTTGTTATATGCGGAATAAATCAGATTTTTTTTTAAATAAAAAAATCAAAAATCAAGGATCGAAATTTGAAAAATTAATGATTTTCTCCAAAAAAATGAAAAATTTTGTAGAATCCAAGTTTGAATATTTTTTTTGTATTTTTTCCTGAAAAGTACGTTTAAAGACAAACAAAAACAAAAAAAAAACGTTCCGATTAGTCAATTTTTGACATAGTTACGATCGTTTGAAGAAAAACATCAGTTTTTCTAAAAATTCGTAACTCTTTTTGGGTTGAATAAAAAATTTTGAAAAAATTCACAGAACTGTTTTTGTTGGGATAGTATAATATGTAAAAATTTCAGGAAAATCAAAAGGGGTCGGGTTCAAAAGTGGTCGATTTGGTGTGGAATGCCCCAGGTATATTATTTCATCAGTTCAAGTTATGATAACAGTTTTCCCCCTGCAATTTATAAAAATCGAAAACTACAGCGTTTTTTAAATTTTTGTAGTCAACAAGTTAGCTGCCACTAGCATGATAAGAAAAGTTTCAGATAACGTTATTTTGGCTTCTTGAAAACACTAAATAAATCGAGATTACTTTTTTTATATAAAAGAATATAAATTGTATTAAAATTACTAACAATAAGAAGAATAATAAAACAAACTCACCAACATCATTTTCATCAGAATTTGAAGACGAGTCAGTACTAGGGTCCCTTTGATTCTTCAACTTTTTTCGGCTTGGTAAGTAAATTTGACCTGAATTTGAAATTAACTATTACGATTTATTTTATTCAGAAGCTATGTCAACTTTTGCATAAAAATTTATTGTCTTAAAATCAAACTCTACGAGGTGACGGAGCTAGCCGTTAAAAGTTTATGGCTTAAAATAAATTTTTAGAATCTTTTTCTTGTCTTAAGAGCGCGTCATAAAAACAAGAGGAAAACTTTTCTCATAGTACTCATTAGTTCATTACCATTTCTTAGTTACTTAGGTGGCGCTGAAGATACTAATGTATTACAGTCACTAGGGGTGCGTTCCACTTAAAGCCCACGACGACCGCGGTCGACCATGGGCGACTTTAAATCGTTCCACTTAAAGCCGCGGTCGTTGCGGTCGAGCTCAAAATGTCATCCGTGACGTCACCGATTGCTAGCCCGCCACGACCACGACGCCCGTTGTAAAATGTGGGTTGCCGTGATCGTTCATATTTAAGCGCGCAATATTTTAAAATTCAAATATGGAGACTAAAAATTTATAATTTTTTAATGTCTAAACTGAAGAAGTATTTGAAGTGATAGTATCCAAAGTTGATGCAAAACATGAAAAACGGTAAATTATCTATTTGTGATAATTTATTTATCAAATTGAAATACATAAATATATTTTTTTACAAAAAGTTTTACCAAATATTGTAATTCACTGTAAATTATTTATCGTCGTTGCACTGCTAGAAGCAACACGTGATTTAATTTGTTTTAAAATTCAAAATTTAAAAATTTAAATTTGAAAATTTAAATTAGCTCATAAGGCCCACAAAGCTGTTCCACTACAAAAAACGACCACAACACCCATGGGCGAAAGTCTATAAGTGGAACGCTAAATTAAACGACCGAGGCGTGGTCGTCGTGGGCTTTAAGTGGAACGCACTGTAGATAGATACAGTACCGCAACGTCCGGCCATTTTGGGTCCAAAATAATGCTTTCTCTCTTTCGCACTCATTGACCGATGATAGAGAGTGCGAGAGAGAAAGCGTTATTTTGGACCCAAAATGGCCGGACGTTGCGGTACTGTATCTATCTAGTGACTGTATAATGTATATCGTCACAGATAAGAGAGAGATGTATGTATATCGTTTTCAACAATTTATTTATCACATGAACATTTTTGATTCCAATGTTTTGTATGCTTTTTCTATAACTGATCATTAAACCGCTTCAAATTCAGGTTTTGTTTTTACAATGACCTGCAGAAGACAATAATGAAGTTTCATCAATATTACTTGTCATAAAAATTCAAAATTGTTCGTTTTCAAAAATTAAATTTACCTATTATTATTTTTTATTATTAGCTTTACATTCGAGTAGAATATCGCTATCCTTTTGGATTTACAGATCCGATAATTTGAGGTGGATCAGTCCTCATTATTACATGTTGGTATTCACTATTTACATTTCACTTTTTGTTAATCACAGTTTTGCATGAGTCGCGACTGTCTTGACAATCTCCTTCCATTTGTGCCTGTCCCCCGCTTTTCTTTTCCAGTCGTTAATTCCCATCAATGTTAGGTCGTTTATCACCTGATCTTCGGTCTTCCCCTTTTTCTCTCTTCTGCAGGTTTCCACAGTGTTATCCTTTTTAATACGTCGCCTTCGCTTTTCCTCATGATGTGTCCTAACTAGTGATGTGTCGAGTCAAGTATTTTATTCAAATAAACTCGAGTCAAGCTTGTACTCTATTAACTTGAGTAAATTTTTGTGAAATGCGAGTTAACGAGTTTTATTTACTGCGCACGCTTACGGAATCGGAATGAATAAGCTGTGACGAGTCGAATACTTTTGTAATTCGAGTTCGTAAGCACTAAAGACCCTTAGGAGTCTTAATCCCTTCAACCATGTTTGAATCTTTGAATTTGAATGCACCGCAGATGAATAATCAAACGAGACGCATGCAAAGACGAAATTATGACACCACCTTATTTGCTTTCTTTTGCCGCTCAGACATTTTTTGAATACTCATAACTCACATATTTGATAATAAAAGGATTACGCGAATTTAAAATTAACTCGTAATATTAAACATTAAAAAGGGTTTTTTATTAATCTTTGAGATTTATATATAATTGTCAACAAATCGAATAAATTTCCTACGTGTCGAAAGAAAAATATTAAAACAAGGTAAGATTCTTAACGAATAAAAATACTCGACTCGTCACAATGAGAAAGAGCAAGATGTAAGATAACAAAACGTGTACGAGTTACGAGTTTGCGTCTACTCGTCAGCGTTTGACTCGAATAGAATAGAATTCAAATACTGAATTATGAATACGAGTCTATATATTTGTGCGCGCGCAACACGAGTAAACTTACTCAAGTATTTATTCGAGTATGCTAAAGTTTCGAATTCAAAAACTCAAGTTGAAAAAGTATTCGACTCGTCACATCACTAGTCCTAACCATCTAATTCTCACAGATTTTATATATTTTACTATATCCTCATCTTTATTTTCTTTTACAATCTCGTGATTCATTAGGGGCCTGGGCGCATCGTTTGAATCTTTTTTTGGTTCTAATATTGTGTGTAACACCTTTTTTTCAAAAGTTTTTAGGGATTCCGCCTCACGTTGCAAAAAACACATTGTTTCCGCCGCATAAGTCACTACCGGTCTGATCAAGGATTTGTATATTTTCATTTTTGTCTCCTTTTTCAGCTGTTTATCTCTAAGTAATGTTTTGTTCAAGTGGAAAGCTCTATTACCATTTTGTAGTCTTATCCTAATTTCTTCTTCTCTACTGCAATTCCTGTCTACATTTATCCCCAGGTAATTGAAACTGTTTACTTCCTCAAAGGTTAGGCCATCTATACAGACACTATGTTCTGTTTGTGTGGGTTTCCGTTGTTATTGCTTTTCTTGTATTTTGTTTTTTTCTTTGTTGATCAGTAAACCCATCTTACTTGCAGCCTCTCTTAATTTCTTAAATATTTCTGTTAATTTTTACCATGATCTTGCTAAGATGACAATGTCATATCATTTAAGGCTTCCTCCAGTACTATGATGAACAGTGCTGCTGACAGGGCGTCTCCTTGTCTCACGCCACTGTTGATCTCAAAACTTTCACTTTCTCCTTCTTCCGTTCTGACACAAGCCCTTGTATATTCCATCGTCATCTCTATCAGCCTGATCAGCTTGTGGGGTATTTTCTTTCTTTTCATCGCCTTATATAACTCTTTTCTTATCACATTATCAAATGCATGTTGGAAATCTAATAAAAACAGCATGTGTAGTTCAATATTATGTTCCTTCATTTTCTCCATGGTCTGCTTTACAATATGTATCGCATCCATTGTAGATTTGCCCTCTGTGAAACCAAACTGATAAGAGCCTATTATTTTTTTCACATGTTCTTTTAATCTTTTAAGGATCAGCGTAGAGAGTATCTTGTGTATGTTGAATTTAAAAGCATTATACTTCGATAATTTTTACAAATGACGTCAAAGCCTTTCTTTTTTAGAGGAATTATTACGCCTTCACACCACCTCCTGGGCATTTTTTCTTCATTCCAAACCTGTGTTATCAGTTGGCTCAGTCTGTTGTGTACTTCACTTCCTCCGTATTTTATAAACTCCATACTTATGTCATCTCTTCCGGGAGCCTTGCCATTTTCCATTTTTATTATTTCTTCACTTGAGGGTAGTTCTATATCTTGGGTATCGTAGAAACTGTCGGCGTTACTTTCCTCCTCTTGATCTTGTCGTGTATTTAGCAGCCTCTGAAAGTAACTCCTCTATACTTGGTTTACCTTTTCTGTGTCATGTTCGATTTCCCCCGCTTCGTTAGTTATACCTTTTGGTTTTGACTTGTATTTCTTTTTTTGTCTTTTCAACAGTTGATAGAATGTTTTCGCGTTGTTTGATTTATTACTCTTCTCAATCTCATCCATTCTTTCTGAATGCCATATGTTTTTTTCTGTTTGGACAATTTGTTTGCTTCTCTTATACTTTCTCTATTATATATGTCAAGATCATGTTGTTCGCTAATTTTTAACCATTTCAGTCTGTTTTCTTGTTTTTGACTGGATCTTGTTCTGCATTCATCATGATAACACTCACTGGTTTTTACTAGTTTTCTATATCCGACCGTTTCTGCTGCGCTTGTATGTTTGCTAGTTATGATGTTGTCTAGTTTTTGGTCTATGTTTGTGTATTCAGTCATTTGGGTCAGTTCTAACTCAATTCTCTCCGTGTATCGGTTTTTTATTACTGGGTTATTTAACTCTTCTGTAGCTAATATGTTTTTCTTTGGTTTAGCTGGGATATACTTTGTTGGTTTATTCTTGCGACTACCAGGAAGTGGTCTGAGTCGGCATTGGCACTTCTGTGCGTTCGTACGTCTGGTATCTGGTTTTTATGCTTTTTTGTTATCATAACATGGTCTATTTGATTACCGTCCTCTATATCCCCTCCTAGCCATCTCCAAATAATTTTGTGCAGTTTTCGATGTTCAAACATTGTGCTAGCTATCATTGTATTTGTTGCCTCTGCTAGGTTACACATTTTATCTCCGTTATTCTTTTGTGTAGCGTGTGTTTACCAGCTACATGCGCTATGCTTCCTTCTTTGCCCATCTTCGCATTGAAATCGCCAAGTGTAATCAGTAAGTCGTTTTTAGGAACTGTGTCATATAGTGATTCTATTTCATTGTAGAAGGTCTCTTTTTCGGTATCTTTGCTGTCTTCAGTTGGTGCGTATCCATTTACTATGGATATGTTTAATTTACCTATTTACTCTTAATTTAATGCACTCAAAATTGGTTATTGCTTTTAATTTTTTTTTTTTATTAATATAAAAAAAATACAACGTTTAGTTTTAGAAAGGGTCTATGCATTTATCTCCTCAGAGTCCTCTACACTCATACACAATGCAAAAAAATACAAAAATGCCTTTTCCACGTGTAGTATCAACCCGTAGACAGTGTTTCCTTTGTTTGTCATCAACGCAGATTACTTTAGTACCACCTAAAGCACGTTTTCACAATAATATGTAATTGACTATTCATAATGACGTCACAACTTTGAATAGAATTTTGCATTTTTGATGCAGACGCAGGAGGAATTTTGAGAATTTTAACTTGTAGAGAATCCAAAGCAGAATCATGTCAAATTTTCTTAGAAAATTCTAAGATAGTTAAATAAATTTTTGAAAAGTTGATAAATTCTTTTTTTGTGGAATTTAATTGTGAAATAATTCCAAATTATTATTTTCATATTTTTTGGTATATTTTTGATTTTTATGAATTTTTTGAGATTTTTCGGACAGCTTTTAGTTTTTTTTTTATTTTTATTATCTCATTCGATACAAGCAATCTATCCTAGGATAATAAGCTTTTTTACTGAAAAAATTACAATAAAAACATGTAGAGAATTGTTCCAGTGAGCAATCTCTTTATTCAAATTTAATGTCTGTTCACTAGATCAACTGGCTGATATCTTTTTAACCAACGCACATCACTTTCACTGTTAACCAATAGCTGGGTAGCGGAAGCATTTGGGTGGTTTAAGAGTCTTTCGCGATATTTGTCACTGTAACCTTTAATCTCTTTCATGACGGAAGGTAATGGAACATCTCGTAGTATGACAGAGTTGGGAACGTAATGCGGTGCATCGACTATAATACGAAGAACCTTTTTTTGAAATCTCTGAATTATGTCTATGTTTGAGTTGGCAGCTGAACCCCAGAGCTGGATTCCATACGTCCAGATCGGCTTCCATATGGTTTTGTACAATAGTAGCTTGTTTTCGATGGATAACTGGGAATTTCGCCCGATAAGCCAGTACATGTGTCTCAATTTGTTTCCAAGTTGCAGTCTCTTTGTGATTATGTGCTTTCTCCACGTCAACCGTCTGTCTAAATGCATGCCGAGGTATTTGGTGTTCTCAGTTTGTGGTAGTTGGCAATTGTTGAGTTTCACAGGTGGACAGGTGTCTCTCTTCATAGTGAAGGTCACATGTGCAAACTTGGTTTCGTTTTCGTTTCGTTTGCCTTTATTCGCCACTTTTTCATCCAATCTTGGACTCTGTTAAGGTAGTCTTGCAGACGTTTAGATGCTATAGTTGCATCTATATGCGAGGCGAGTATCGCTGTGTCATCAGCAAAAGTGACGACTGTAACAAAACTTGCTGATGGTATGTCATATGTGTATATAAGGTACAGGAGAGGACCAAGGACGCTTCCCTGAGGAACTCCAGCATTGATTGGATGAAGGTCAGTGTAGTCGTTTTCTTGTTTAACCAGGAAATGTCTATTGCTAAGATAGGATTTAAGGATCTGGTAAATTTGATAAGGTAGGTTAAGTTTTATTTTGTAGAGTAGTACTATGTGCCAGACCTTATCGAATGCTTGGCTTATGTCCAAGAACGCTGCCGAGCAGTAACGCTTGCTGTTTAGATCTCTGTTAATAATTTTGACTATGCGATGGACTTCTTCAATAGTACCGTGTTTATGGCGGAAACCGAATTGGTGGTAAGGTATAATGCCTCGATCTTCCACTATTGGTCTCAGTTTGTCTATAAACACCTTCTCAAACACTTTCGACATCAGAGGAAGCAGGCTGATAGGTCTCTATGATTTGACGTCATTTGGATTTTTTCCAGGCTTCGGGATCATTATTATCTGTGCTACCTTCCATTGACTTGGAAAATGGTTAGTGTTAATAACAGCATTGAATATTTGAGTTATTGCTTTAAACCCCTTTTCAGACAGTTCTTGTAAGACTTTCCCGGTGATAAGATCGAATCCGGGCGCTTTTTTTGGGTTGACCTTCTTTTTAATGGTTTTTTTAATCTTTGATTTTAAATTTTGAGATTGGTAGATCCATTTGGAATGGAGCTTCTAGATAATTGTGAATTTCATCCTCTTCCTCTGCTGTGTTTAATGATGGATTAGGTTGGAAAGTGTTTTCCAAATGTTCTGCGAAGACCTCAGCTTTCTGTTTATTATTTCTAGTCCACTTGTTATTTCGGTCCTTAATTAGAGGATTTATATGCATTGGCTTCTTTAGCTATCTAGTAGTACGCAATAAGCCAAGACTACCTTACCACAGAGAATAATCAGTAGCGTCCGTTGCACCTAAATTTTCGAGGTAGTTCTGAAATCCTTCATTTCGAATGTCGGTCAACACCTGCTTCAACTCTTTAGCGGCTTTGTTGAGGTTGGCTTTATCCATTGGAGACTTTGTTTGTTGCTATCTTTTTCGCAATTCACGTTTTTCGACTATTTTCTGTTGAACTATGAGTAGTGTTATCTCTTTGATCTCTTTTTCTTTGATGTCGGGAGTAGCTTTCCATGTAGCTTGCTGGATGTTGTCTGTCAGTTCGTTAACTGCGTTTTCCAGGTTCTGTTCTGACTTCAAGGGAACTTTTAGATTTATAAGTTGGTCTAGTTCTTCTCTGAAGGCATTCCAGTCAGTTCTTTTACTCGTTAGGGTTAGTTGTTTCTGTTTTCTTTTTATTTCAGAGTAGACAGAAAGGATCACCGGCGAGTGATCGGAGGAAAGGTCAAGACTGGTTTCTATTGAGGTTTTTTTGATGTCGATACCCTTTGTAATAAAAAAATCGATTACGTCGGGAGCTCTTGTTTCATCGTAAGGCCAATGGGTTGGGTCTCTTGTAGATATAGTTTGGAGAGTTTTGGTCTTAATAGTTTTGATTAATTCTCTTCCTCTTGTAGTTGTTAATCTGGAACCCCATACTGGGTGTTTAGCATTGAAGTTCCCCCCGACAATGAACTTTTTCCCTAAGGTGTTGATAAATTTGTCGTATTCATTTTGTTTGATTCTGTGACCTGGTGGGCAGTATATTGAGGATATAAAGCAATCTCCTAATTTTTCGTTCAGTATAACATTAGTAGCCTGTAAATATTCTTCTTGGTATTTTTCTGCTTCATGGTGTTCTATGCTATCGCAGATGACTATGGCTGTGCTTCCGTGGGCCTTGCCCTCCCCTGGATGCTCGGTGTAATATACCTTATATTTTGGAATTTTGATATTATGTTTGTCCGTGATTTTTGCTTCAGATATTAACATTATGTCAATATCTAGGTTTATTAAAAAAGATTTGATTTCGAGAAGGTGTTGGTACATGCCATTAGCGTTCTAGATGCATATTCTGTATTTATGGTTTATTGACACGATGTTTTGTTGACGAGAGATGTTAAGAGGTTCAACATAGTGCTCATGTTTCTGGCGTTTTCTCTGTTTTGTTCAATTAGTTCTTTTAATAGTTGTTTAACTTCTCCAATATCATTTGATGGTTGATTGTTTACGCAATCTTGCTGTGGTTGCTGTATCTCGCCTCTTGCTGCGTTCAAGTATGAGGTTGGTTGGTTTGGTAGACTTGGATAGGAATTATTATAATTAGCTGGTGACCTATAGTAAATTTTGGTTCTGTTTTGTTCTTGGTTTGTTTTTTCGGCTGTTTGGCTTTTTTCTTTTGTTCTTAGGGTCGGATATAATCTTCGTTGCAGCTGCTTATGAACTTCACATCCGCGATAATTGGCTGAATGTTTACCATCGCAATTAGCGCATTTTACCAGTGGGCTTCGTTCTTTTCGTTTGCACTCTCCGGTCAGATGATCTCCTGCGCATTTGACGCAACACGGTGTTCTTCGGCAAAAGTTCTTGGTGTGGCCATAATTTTGGCATCTCGAGCACTGAGCAATCTCACGTTTGGCATATGGTGGTTCAAATTTGACCGAGGAGTGGCCTAGATGACTAACTTTGTAGATTTCTTTGGTATCCTTCTCAGGTTTTAAGTCAACGAAAAACATTGGTAGTGGTATGTAAGTTGTTTTATCATCTATTCTTTCTTTGCGTTTAATGTTCCACACATTTGTAACTTTATGTCCCAACTTGCTTAGTTCATCCATTATTATTTTCTGTTCAGTTGATGAATGTAATCCTCTTAAGACAACTCGGAAGCTCTTTTCCTCCTTGGGTCTATACGTGTGATATTCAGTTTTCTCTTCATCTAATGTTGAATAACTGGGGTGTAGTGCTCGCGTTTGAAAAGTTGAACTTTTACAGTGTCTTCTCCTAGAGATTTGACTTGGTATTCACCTTTGGTTATTGAGGTTAACTTTTCATGCAGTGGTGCAATTTTTTGCACATGATAAATTGTTATTGGTGGTGGCCTAGGTTCTGTTTTTTCGGTTTGGTTGTCGGGATTTTGATTTGCATTATCTGTTTCATCAACTTCTCCACTTGCCAATACCGCATATTTGTTTTGTGTTTTGATAGGGTTGTTTACAAGCCAATAGTCTGAGATTTTACTTTGTTTTCTTGATCTCAGCTGTTCAGGGCTTCTGATCCTTTTTTTATTTTGCACTGTTTGAAATGCGTTGTCGTGTTGATTTTCATTTGTGTATGTTTCGTTGTGTACAGCTTCCTGCTCGATAATCTGACTATTTTGTGGCATTGGGTGACTTGTTATCATTGGTACTCCATTGTACATATTCTGCGCTGCATTAGGCAGTAATAACATCGGTTGTTGGATTGTTGATGATGGTTGCCATGGGTATTGGGAAAGCATTGCTTGTGTAAACGGTTGCGGTATTTGTTGAGAAATGTATTGCTGCTGTACGTTAGGGTCGCTTATTGATTGCATAAGTTGTGACTGTTGGGGTTGAGGTATATGATTTCCAGCCATCACGGCTGTACAATCGAAACATTAAAAGTAACAGAATGGCTTATTCCGGATCTGCCCTGTTTATTTTACTATCAGTCACCTGTCTTTGATAAGAATTGAATTTGTTTATTTTAACCGACAATAATGTTTTGATTTTTGGATGTTTTACAATTATAAATTTACTCACAGTACTGTTTTTGATTTCACTGGTACTATGTTAGGTACTAATTACTTATTATATTATATTATTAAATCACTATTTAATAACTTTATAAATGCAGCTTTTAGTACAAGAAAAATGAAGAAATTGAGAAAATGGTGAAAAAACATTGTTTCGAGTAGGTAGGCTCTCCTGGTAAGTGGTCGACAATTGCTAATCTATTTGATACAAAATTAGATTGACTGACTGGCAGACAATGCACAGCGTAAACCTTTGGGTCTAGAATCGTGAAATTTTGTACATGAGCTCCTTATATAGATAAATATTTAAGATAATCAGAAAAACTAGCAGTTTATATTTCCTCTCCAGTTTTAATATTCCCCATAATACCTAACAGAAATATATTTTTGTAGTTTGTTGTATAATACTACCCCCTCACCCCAGAAAGTTCTCTGCTTACTTATACAAAATAAACAAAATTGTGGCAGATGAACAGAAAAGTTATTGAGCTTTATAATTGGAATGTAAAATAGTTTACCTGCATAGTTATGTTCCACACTTGAAATATGTTTATTGGCCTTTTGTTCAACATAATTTCTCATGGTATATTCTTTTCTTTTAAGTTGCATTGAAGTGTTGACTATAGGTGTACGTGAATCTGAACCAGAATGTTTTTGTTTAACTAAGGACTCCAACAACAACATTCGATTTATTTCATCAGGAGGATCACCACTCTCTACTTTGATTTCAGAAATTATTGAAGGCTCTTCATTGTCAACGACAATATCACCAATATTGTCAGTTAGTACATTGCGATTGGAGTTGCCTGGTACTTCTTCGGAATATATGTGATTTTGATATAAGTTTACTATTAATTCCTCACAACCTTCTTGTTGTGCAACATCTTGATTTGAATTAGTATCTGATTGTTTCTGTTTAACATGAACACTTCCAGAAGATGATTCTGTTAAGTCATGGTTTGGATTAATAGGTGCTTGTAAGTGGTAATCCTTACATTGAATAGATGTCTGTGAGTCACAATCTTTTTGTTTTGTGTGATTTGAATTATCTTGTTGATTTTGTTTAAAATTAATACTTCCAAAAGATGATTCTGTTATGTCATGATTTGGATTGACAGGTACTTCTAAGGGACAACTCTTACTTTGAATAGATGTTGGTGGACATTGGAAGTTAGATGGATCAAAGAAAACCCTTTCGAAGGCATCGGGAATGGTAGAATTAACTACACTGCCGTTACTTTCTTCAGATGTGATAGAAGACCGATGTAGCCTAAGAGATAAATTTTGTCTCGCATTTTCAGTAACTCGACTACTGTTAACAGAGGGTGAACGTTTTTCAGGCGTGATGCTTTGTAATCTCTTTACTGGAAAGCGCTTCCTTAATTTTACACGTTCTGTAATGTCTGTGTGCACTTCATCAAAACTTAAATCTTCTAGAATATCTTTATTCACATCTGTATCCTTACTGGAATTGGCTATTGGCAAAGTAGAATGAGGTAGTTTTACATTACTTGAAAATTTGGAAGACGAGAAATTCTTTGCTAATTTGACCTGCAATTTTGATCTCAAGTGAGAATTTACACCACCACGCAATTTTTCGACATAATTATTTATGATAAATTCTGATCGTAAACATTTGTTTCTGAATTCATAATACAAATCCACTTGTTCTAAGCACTCTTCACATATCACTGATGGAATATGGTCTTCGAATTCCTGAAATTATGTGTTCATATTAGAAATTTACACGCTGATAAGTTCACAAAAAAACAGTATCAATTTTTGTGGTTTGATTCTAATAAAGTTAATGTCCCTTTTTTGAGTTTTTCAGATATTATGGTTAATACCTACTTCTTAAATATCTCTCGTTATTGGTAAAAATAGGTCAATGTCCTATAGATTATGGTTACTAATACTATAAAAATTACTTAAAACTAATATTTTTTTAAATAAGCCCTATTAGAACCAAGCTACAGAATCATTTTTACAAATATTTATGTCGCAGATTTCTACAAGCTATTAACAGATAAAAAAAAGATTAAAACAATATTTAGCATTTACCAAATCAGAAATACACGTAACCAGTTTTTCCATGATATCGTCGTTACTTAAATCGTAAAATTCATTTTTATGCGAAAGGCATAAACGACAAATATCAAGCAAAAAATACATTATTCTGGGATTCCTTTCCAAACAACACTTTAAATGAACTACAATCGTCGCAAATGAACTACTTGTGTACTTGTTAAAAAATGGTGAAGCCACGTGTTGCACGTGTTTTACGCACTAGGCAACTTCTGCAATTAAACACGTGCACATCTATTATGGCGTAATTTGTGCATAGCACGTGTTAACCAAAATGGACACTAGAGAAAAATTGGAAAACGAAAACTTACAATCACTTACAATATTGCTTATGTTGGTAATTAAAAATAGCAATATTATACAGTAACATGATACAGTAATGTGCGCTGGCAGTTTCAGGGAAGGGGGAGGTATTTGGGTAATTACCACTCCTAAGAATTATTATATAACCCTTTATTTTTCATTTTTCAACAAATAAAGATCAATCTATGTTGAAATTTACATTGATATGAGTAAATTACCACCCTAAGCCAGTTGGCTAGAGACGCCCCCGGTAATGTGCTACAACACTAATCCTGTTTTCGAGTTACATCTCTATTTTAAATTCAAAATACAGTCGAGTCCCGAAATAGTGAATACCGTATATAGTGCGAACTACCGGAAATAGTGAATACAAAAATTTTAACATTGAATGTATATGGGACAGTTTGAATGACATCATTTATAGGGACTTCCCCCAACATTGAGAATTTACATTACGTATTATATTTACACTTCATTTCACGCGTAACGTTAGCATAGAATGGAATTTTTATATGTTGGTGTATCAATTTAAGGGAAAAAGAATTAACTATTAAATTAAATAAAACATACACACACATGATTGCTCTACAGGCCTAGAAGGCCCTTGGTTTCATTTCCTGATCACCTAACCTGTCTTGTTAATTCTCGTGGGTGACGCAGCCGTATCAATGGTAATGACGTCGACACAAATATCAAGGATCACTACAGAGTGTAGATGCCTACCGGAAGGCCAAGCCAAGAAATTCTGTGCAATTCGCGATTTGAACCTAGAATTTCCGCTCTATACTCAACCAGCAATAATCACATCACTCCAAAAGCCTCCTAGTATTTTATAAAAATATTTAAGTAGGCGCCATCTGTTGATTAAATTAAAAGGACCCTGAAAAAGTGCCCCTCTTAACCATTTTAACAATGGGGTTGGCTATCTGTATACTAATCTGTGCTTCTACCAAATACTTTATAAAGTACTAGTTGAAAAGCTCGTCCAAGGGCGGGTAGCTAGCCGGTGGATCTCTATTTTAGCGGTATTAATTAAAAAAAAAATGGTTTTCAAACACCAACACTAACATAAGCTCAACCGATGGATTTCTTGTTTTACAATCTTCATTAAAAAAAATAAATCTCTAATACTGACAATTTTAATTGTTCACGTTCAAACGTTCTCAACGTTGGAAACTCGTTTAGTGTGTAACTCGATCTCAGGGGAGTAGATTTTAAGTTGTTAAAAACCAACGACAACAACCAATCCGAGTGCGTTGTGTGTCTTAAAAATTTGACACGCTTAAGAAGTTGTATGTGCTGCCCGTTTATTATTGTGAAATACATTTATTGAAAATGTAAAAGTCGAATATTAAATTTTCTTAATGGATAATCTTTGGATTAACCAAGATAAAATTTATATACAGGGTGGCCCTTTGAAAACGAAACAGACCTGTCCAAGCGTTTTTCCTTCTTTTATTCTTAAATGTCTTGAAATATCGAATTTATTTCGCATTTATGCAGCTTCAATTTTTTTGTTGAATAATTGATAAAACTTTAAAAAAATTATAGAACTGAATTCAGGGAAGCAAGACTTTTCAAGGATGCGTTCCACTTAAAGCCCACGACGACCACGGTCGATCGTCAGTCCAATCAAATAACCGCGTTCGATTTTTAGTCCAATCAAAAAACCATAGGACCACGCCGCGGTCGCCCATGGGCTTAAGTGGAACGCACTGTTGCAGTGCGTTCCACCAGTAAATGAGGTGTTACTTGCCATATCATCCCTATTATCATTTTAGGGGTTGTCATCGCAACTCAAAGGGATGAAACAATACGGAAGTAACATTAGTCGCAAAAGTTGTCCCCCTCAATGATAAAATTGACGTGTTTTTGTATTTCTTAAGAAAAAAATTCTGCTGGCCACAATCCCGTCTGTTTCGTTTTCAAAGGGCCACCCTGTATAAGTACCCCAGTTGAAACTTACTTTGTATGCAACTCGATGCCAGGAGAGGTGATTGTAAATTGGTAAAAAATTCGATCATTTAATTAATATAGCTGGTTCAACCGCGGCTGGCCCGTAGCTAGGATTTAATTTGGGGGAGGCACTTAAAAAATTTAAATTTTTGGTGGTTCCCCTTCCGAGAATTTTTATTATTTGAACAAATTTTTCTTTACTTAAAAAAAAATTTTTTCTGAACATTTCGGGAGGGAGAGGGGCATGTGCCCCAAAGTGCCTTCCCCCTGGCTACGGGCCTGAACCGCCTGAAATCAAGGTTGAAAACTTGATTGGTGTGCTACTCGATCTCAGGGGAAATGATTTTAAGTTTGTATAATTAACGACAACGACCAATTAAAGCGCGTTGTGTGTTTTTAAAAAATAACACGCTGCTGCTTCAACGTGTAAATTTTTTTAGAACACACAGCGCACTCTGATTAGTCGTTGTCGTCGGTCGTACCAACTTAATATTACTTTACCATTCCATATAGAAATATATATAACCCCTCTGAATGGAGTACTAAGGTAATTTTAAGTTGGTACGACCAAAGACAACAACCAATCAGAGTAAAAAATGACACGCTGGAGCAGCAGCAGCGTGCTGGTCTTTTATATATGTGATCATTATAAAGTATTTGCTTCTATCTAGGCTATTAGGGTTGCTATATTTTTTTTGGGCTTGCCAACCATACTTTATAAACAACGTATGCGAAAATACTTTATTTTGAGTGTTAGTGTAATGTAATGCTTTATCATATCATATGATGATCTAAGGTGTAATGTATACTTGTGATGTGTGTTTGTTTAAAGAAAGGTTAAAGTTCTAATGATTCTGAACTTGAATCATTATTGAATTTAATTTGTCATCGAGACTCAAAAAAAGGTCATTTGTGCGGCCCGTAAAAATTTTGCCTGTCAGGAAATGAACCCTTGATTTAAAGATCGAGAAAGCTGACGTTAGCACCTCTAGAGTTAAAAAATTTTATAATTTCATTGAATAACATATTTTAATTTAAAAAAGTTTTTTATGATAGAAGTTCACTTTTCTAACGCCAAAAGCGCTAACGTCGAGCTTTCTCGCTCCCTTATTGGCGTATTAGCAAGAAAGCTAGAAAGAAAGCTTGTAGCGTTAAAAAAGTGAACTTCCATCATTAAATTTTTTATCACTAAAGGCGTATTTTCGCGAGGTACCAAAACTAACCAAAAGTAACCGGTTACTTTTTCTGTCGTTTTCGCGAGGAACGGTTAGAGGGGAGGTAGTTTCTGGTTAAAAAGTTACCTGACCAAAGATAACCAAAGACGACCGCTCGAAATCGGTGGTTACTTCTACGGTCATACAATTTACGCGCCACAATTTAAAGTTTTTTGCAGTTCTTATGTTCAAAGTGGTTCGAAGTGTGAGGTTATAGAAGATTATTGTATCAAAATTGGAAAATATTTAGGATTATGTATACGATTCATGTTGTTTTTATCGTACAAATATGATAAATTGTTCTTAAAAAAAATTAAAGCTAAATTAGAAATAAATTGTAGGTAGCAATTCGAGAAAAAATTTATAAGGACAACTAAACTTAAAAACATTAATTTATTTATTGTTACGATTTAACATGGATCAATCTGGAAAAATGGTCAAACGTGGCTTTAATTTTGATGTAAGAAAAAATTATTAAAAATTAATTACCGTCACGATGAAGAACCATTTCAACTCTTTAATAAATTTACATAATACATAAACATGTGGGTTTTAGTATGGTACTAATAACTCTTTCCTAACATCAGTATCTATACCCAGGTAAATTAATAAAATTTAAATCTTACAGTTATTAAACTAATATAATTTTCTCATTGCAGATATTATTATAGGAACATCAATCGGAGAAGGAATATGATAACCTCGATAGAACTTCTGACAAACTAAAAAATGTAAATAGTAATTGCATTTACAAGGATTGTTGGTTATTCAAAATAGCCACTGAGAAATATTGGAACAGCTTCAAAATTTTAAGAAAGTTTTCAAAAAATGAAATGTTTTTTATTTAAAATAATATAAAGAAAATATCAACAACTCAATTATTAGTATTTATACTGCATGTTTTCCGCTTCCACCTTCCTCTTTTGTCTTATTATTTTCTTCCAGTTTTATGTGTAGTTCTACATAATATCATTGCTATATGATTACCTCGATAGAACTGTTTTGGTTTTAACAAATATTTTTTATTATTATTGTTTACTTCAATTTGAAAAGAATGAACAAAAAAATAAATTTATTTCATGAAATTATTCTAACCAAAATGTATGGTCTGAAATTTATCTTACTTCAGTTTCATCATCAGTGCCATTTTTTCGCTGACTGCTAATAACAAGAAATTTCATTTTATCTACTATTTTTTTGCAAATAATGCAATGTTAATTAACGATATAACAGCACCGTTGACGATATTTTTTTAAATTTTATATAAATTTTAATATCATTAAAAAGACTAGTCCTTAGAAGTAACAAATAAAAGCTAACAACGAAGAAATAAATCATTGTTTAACTATTGTTTACATTTTTACAAAAGTTTGGTTAGTTTTCATTTATATTTTTAACCAAAAGTAACTTTTTGCATTTTCGCGACAACAACGGTTAATTTATAAAATTGTGGTGGGGGACTAACCAAAGATGACCAAAAGTAACCAACCGGTACTAACCGGTGCCCTCGCGAAAATACGCCTTAAAGAGCAGATTTCTTGATCTCTTTAATTACTTTTCCATTTTCTCTTTCAAAAGACAAATTTCGTTATTTTCCTCAAAAAAAGTTGGCAGCCCTACACCTGATGTGCGTTACCCAAGGTATATAGATGTAAATATATCTACCTTGTGCGTTACCATTCATAAATATTTAATAGTTCAAATATTCCAATTGCAGAAGTAGTTCATATACAGTATAACCTCTAATTTTAAATGTATGTTTATTCCGATGATATATTAGGTACCACACGTGTTTTACTTTTATGATAAGTTAATATTATACCGAATCTAATTTAACAAAGTATTAAATTTTAAATTCGTATAATAAACATGCCTTTCTTTATTAAAAAGAAAAAAGGCGCAAATCCTCGAGCTAAAGTAAGTTTCACATTTTGAATTTTAACGCGTGTATTAATCACAAATTTTAAGTATAATCAAAACAAGGAAACTAAAAAGAAGGGAACCAAACGAAAATTGGAATCTCGAGATGACGAAGAGATAACCAGTGATGAAGATGACTTGGATGTGTCTTCAGTCGAAGAAAGAGCACCATCCGAAGATGAATATGAAACTGCACAAGAGAAGAAAGTACGATTAGCTAAAGTGTATTTAGAAGAAATTGAAAAACAAGGTTTTTGATTCTTTAGCTTGTTGGTTTTTGATTTAAAATTGGGTTTTTAGAACGTGAGCGGCTGGAAGATAAAGTGGATGAAAATGCAGTGGCAAAACGCCTAAAGGTGGATTATTTGAAACAAGTTGGAAAATTACGCCTATCAGTTGCCGATCAATTTACTGGTGTAGATGTGAATAATATTGAGGTTTTAAAGTGTAAAGAACATCATGTCGTGACTAGTGTTTCTGTATCATCCGATGGTTATATTTATTCGGGTTGTAAGAAAGGCAGCATTGTGAAATGTAAGGTTTAGTTGATTTTATTGGTCATTACTTAAAATTACGTTTTTTAGGGTCACTTTCATCGAAGAAAAAAGTTGGTTGTATACCTTATGCTAAGAAAAGTAGCACCGATAAAAAAATATTAGGACATGACTCTTCCATTTTATGTATCGCATTATCATCTGATAACAAGTATATGGTAAATATATAAATTATTATCCTATGAAATTCAGTAGATCTTTCCGACAGTCGAGAAACAGTCATTATAAAGAGTTGTGTCAGTTTTTATTTATTTTTATTCATTCATTAACGTTGCTCTGATTGGTCGAATCATTTTGTAACCTTCCTCTGATTGGCCGAATTCAAATTTGGTAACCGGAAAAAAAGCGAATTTTAGGTTTTCCATTTATCGATATATCATTTGGACGACACCTTTTTCAATAAGTGGCGCAGTTACCTAGATTTAGAATTGGCGTCTTTCATTGGTTGCTTGAAATGAAAGAAAAATTTTACTGGTTTTAAATGGCATTTCTTTTGCATTCATTTAAATTATGGTCGAAACAAAACTTTATTTACAGCACTTAAAAACTTTTGACCGCTCATTAAATTTAATTAACCAATAGAAAACGTCCCGCTAGTATTAACAGACCAATGGAATTCCCCCGTTAAATTTAACGTCTTTTTAGATGTTTTATGAAATTGGCGGTAACTCATTTTTAGTCATAAATTTTTGTGGTTTTCTCCCGTCTGAGTTAGCCCTAATTTTTAAATTTTGATGTCAATAAAATCGATAAAATGAATATTGCCTTTCAATTTAATTTAAATGGTTTTAATTTATAGGCTATTGGTGATTGCGGTAAAGATATTCAAATATGGGATCCTCAAACTTTGAAGCATGTTGGTACATTAGTAGGACATAGGAAAACCGTAACTGGCTTAGTTTTTAGAAGAGAAACTCACACGTTATATTCGTGCAGTAAAGATAAAGCAGTTAAAGTTTGGTCAGTAGATGTAATGTCATATGTAGAAACTTTATACGGACATCAAAATGAAATTACTTCCATCGATGCTTTATCACGAGAACGTGCTATAACTAGCGGAACAGATACCAGTATTAGGATATGGAAAATTGTTGAAGAATCACAATTACTTTTTAATGGTCACTCCAAAAGTATCGATATTGTAAGGCTAATTAACGAAGAAAATTTTATTTCTGGAGGAGATGATGGGTAAGTGATAATAAACTTGGGTGAATATCAAAAATTAAATGTATAACTTTTTAGGCAATTGTGTGTTTGGTCTGTTTTAAAAAAGAAACCTGTATGTACAGTGCAAGAAGCTCATGGATTTGATGCACCCAATTCGGAGCCTTTCTGGATAACTTCTGTTGCATCTCTGCTTAATACTGATTTAATAGCATCGGGTTCGTATGACGGAACTGTTAAATTGTGGAAAGCAAGTGAAAATTTTCGCACTTTAACTCAAATTCACACTATTTCATTAACGGGTTTTGTGAATGACTTAAAATTTACAAGTGATGGCAAATATTTAATAGCAGGTGTTGGACCTGAACATAAATTTGGAAGATGGACGGTTATCAAGTCTGCAAAGTCAAGTGTAGTTTTAATTCCATTGATAGGGAATTTGTGTTAATAAGAATTTTAAGTTGTTTTCTTTTTATAATAAAAGAAATTTAATTGTATATAATGTACATTTTAATATCATTTAAATTTATAATAATGACAATTTTTTAAATAAAAGTTTTAAATTTTTGTCCAAATGCCTTAAATTATAGAGTAATAGCTTTGTTCGTGGTAGCTCTTCAGAACCAATTCCGAATACATTACGGATTAATACTGAATTATTCATCTGTCCATGCACAATCAGGAATTTATTCTGAATTTTTTATTACCGCGAATGTTTAATGAACATATTTGAACATTTGCTGCTCCTTTTGAACAAGAATTCCGGTTTTAAATCCCAGGAAGTTTTTTAGTTGCCGGGACCCCGTTTGAGAAGCCCTAAACATCTTAAAGCCAAAATCATTCTCAAAGTACCTATCTATGCTAATCACAACATCTGAGCTAAAATATTTATATAGACTCCCTTGCTTACTTTATTAAAAAACTATAAGCGCATTTAGTATTTTATTTGCAGTTTTTGAGGTGATCAATTGCTTTGGACATGCTGTACACGCCTTTTTAAATCAAACTAGAGGGCATTTTAAAGATTATTTTTGCTAATTAAAAGTTATTTTTATTAATTTGTTAAATTATTGGTATCTTTCAAAAGTATTTGGAATGAGCATCGATCTTTTATTTAACTAGATGGTGAACGCAGGTAGAAATTGTGAAGCCTGTCATAAGGTCTATTTTAGCGTGACGTGATTTTTGTTTGTTTACCTAGTCCCTGGATCTGATTGGTTCTCTCAAGGTTGCTTATGTTTACGTGGTCCCTGAATGTCAAATTTAAATTTTCTAACCTAAATGGTTTAAAGCGCTGTTATACACGTTGATCTTATAATACACTTTTAATTTTAATTTAAAAGTAATTTTAAATTTTAGTTGGTAATATACTTGGTTAATTGTCTGTTAAATTAATGATGGATTATTTTTGTAAGTATTATTTTATTTTAACTTGCTTTTTATTACGATCGAAAATTATCATGGGTAAATTTTGTGTAGCGTGTGGAATTAGATACCGATACGGAGTAGATTAACAAAATCTATTTTATTTCAAAATCAATAGTTTCGAAAAGATATTGATTTACTTTCTTTCTTTATATAAATAATTTCTCTTGTACAAACTTAAATTTATTTTTATAATAAAGTCGAAAATCAAATTATATTTGTTCCATTATTTTAATTTCAATGCTTGAAAATAGAGGCGCCACCGGCTGCGTAAATAGTAAACAAAGAAAAGGTAAACAAAAACATGTTATGGGTGGCTTCACAACAACCAATGCTATTTAGATAGGAGTCCGGTATCTAGTGTAATAAAAGATCGATGGGAATGAGAATTACCTAACCTAGAAGATTTATAACACAGTTAATCCTAGTTATGGGTTTTTTAATTTGGTTTCAAAATGAAGATTTCTGTTTTTAACCCCCGACCAAAGAAAATATATAACCCCCGACCCAAAAAGAGGGGTGTAAAGGGTAGTTCACACTACATGATTTATCATATGACTTATGGTGCGTTTATAGAGCGAGATAGTGGATAAGAAAGTTAAACCATAGGAATACCGTAGTAGCGTTTATACAACGCGATAAGCGCTAAGGGATAAAAGTTGAACATTTTTCAACTTCTTATCTCTTATCCCGTCTACGTTCATTTGAACTAAATTTTACCCGCTCATTTGTGTCATTACGAATTAATATTTTACTTTTTTTTATCGCTGTTATGTTGCGTATGTATTATAAAATATCAATTTTATATAATTTTTTAAATAATAATAATATAAATTTTTGAACGACAATTATTCCAAATATTTATTTATCTATATTTAATAATTATTAATTTTGTCTATATATAAGTAGCTGGCGGTTTTTATTAAACAATAAATAGAATTTTAAAATTTATTCGCAGTTAGAGATTTGCAAAAATGTTAAGGGAAATTATTAAATTATTCTGGGTTATATAGGCTTTGTTTCGCGCTAAATCTTGACTATCCATTTGTATTTTATGAATTCGAAATATTTCATTTAAAATATTCTCAAATTTAGTTTGCAAAATTTATTTAGTATAAAAGATGCCAAATTTCTGGGTAATCAAACCATAAAATTAAAAGATTTGAAAAATATGTTTCACGATGACAAAACCAAACTATAAACATAAGCTGTCGTGGCCTGTCCAAGTTTCAAAATAATTTGAACTGCTCATGCGTAACATGTGCATTTCTTAAATTCCTTATCTCGTTGTATAAACCCGCTTATCCGTTAGTCACTATCTCTTATTTCTTATCCACTATCTCTTATCGCTTATCTAGCTCTATAAACCCACCATTAGTCATAAGAAAAGTCATAGCTAAAATCATACCATCACAACAGCCAATCATAAAAACCATAACTTCTATAATATCAAAAATCATATAGTGTGAACGTAAAAAAATCCCTCATATGAGAAGTCATGTGACAAGTCATATGATAAATCATGTAGTGTGAACTACCCTTTATATGTTTAACGTGTATATCTGTGTGTCTGTCTGATCATAGCTCCCAAACGAATGAACCGATTTTGATTTAGTTTTTTTTGTTTGAAAGGTGACTAGATCGAGTGTTTTTAGCTATGATTCAAAAAAATCTGTTTAGCCATTCGAAGATCATTTGCTGTTTTGTAGTCTAGTTGATGAAAGCAGGGCCCGTACTTGTAATATAAAAAGTTGATGAAGGCAGGGCCATACTAGTAATATTTAAAGTTTAAAAAGCATAAAATAAAACTTGAATTGAAAAAACCCCCGACAAAGAAAATCTTTAAAAAGTAAAAAATAAAATCCAAGCGTCGGGGAACTGCTAAGTAAATAAAATAAAAACAGAATAAAACTAAAAATGATACAGTATGAAATTTAAATACACGTCAACTACCTAGGTCCCCACCCCGACGATGACGATTGGATTTTATTTTTTACTTTTTATTTTCTTTTTTAAGATTTTCTTTATCGGAGGTTTTTTAAATTTTTAATTTATTAACAGGTAACTAGATGTTGACATATTTTTGTTTCATGAAGAACTTAAGTTTATAGCCTCTTTGTTATTCTTTCATTTTCTAACACATTTTTGAAGCATTATGAGGATTTCTTTTGGATTTACCACCTTCCCAGGCTCACATTGCTTTGTTGACCAATACAGAAGATTACAATTTGAATTTTGATTTCTTCTTCAAATTACGATTTATATGTGGGTGTGTAACAAATAGTAACGTCATATGCCATATGGATATGTCTTCTTATTTTTTGGGGGAGTTTAGAAAGAAATCTTGATAAATTGCATAGCATCAACTTGTATATTTTCTCAATACATAAATTTGAGAAAAACGCAAGCTGCCAGATCCATTTTTACTTTCAAAAACATAGGTACAAGAAAACCAAATGAATAAGAAAAATCTTTATTTTCTAATTGTAATTGAATACAGTGGACCGATATGCGAAACATTAGTATCAATTTCTTTTTACATGTTACAACATATTATACAATATTAATTGTTAATTAATTTATGATTGTTCTGCTAACCCCACCTTTCTACAGTTTTTCTTTAATACATTATTATGTACTAAAATAATATACAAAACTAAAATAATAAAAATACTTTTGTTACACCGTAAAATAAAACAAAAATACCTGAAAAAAATGTGTGTAGGTAGTATACTATCATAACACTTTAGATGGAATAAAATAATCTAATTAACATTTTTTTACAATAATTATGATAAAAATAAATTTTCGTGATAACTGCACTGCAGCAAAATTAACACAAAAATTTCTTATACATAAAATCTACGTACATATTATTCATATCACAGTAGTAATCTGCAGTTACTGCTTCATAGAAGATAAGTGCAGTAACTTAGTAATTCAGAAAGCACATTATTAACCGAATCATAAGAATAGACTTTCGATGTTCACAATATTCTTCCACGCAAAGGTTTTATATATTGAAAACTATCTTCAGATTCTTTACGAAACAGCTGTAAAAAATACATTGCAATCAAAGTACAAACGTAAATATAAGGTTACCTTCGTTTCCCATTCCGCATTGTTAGCTTTTCGGTCTCTTGCCTCATCTCTCTGCTTTTGTTCTACCTGAAACTTGGCATTTGTCGCTTTATCAATGTCATTAAACTTAAGTGCTCTTGTAACTTCCTTCCAAAGTCGTCTGGATTCGTTCACATCTTGTTCACTAATTGGTTTAATTTGCTTTTGAATAATTGATAAAGCATTGACATTTATAAATTCTTCTGGTTTTTCCTATAATTATTCAAGTTACACACATCAAATTGCACCGCAAAACTTAAGTAATACAAATTACCCTATCCGACCACTTTGCTTCCATAATACCATTCCATTCGCCAGAAATACTAACAAATGGTTTCTTGTCGTCAGGTGCAAAAACTTCCGCAGTAATTCTGTGCTTTTTATTGCCATAAAAAGGCTTCGTTATAAATTCTACGTTACTGTAATATCCTGTTTTAGGACATGAAATATTTACACTACCACCTAATTCAATCCAAGGAATTGTTAAAATTGATCTACCATAACCGTTAGGAAAAGTTACAATATATTCTTCGTCATAATCTAATACTGAAACTACACCCTTTCCAATATTATAAACGCACACCGATAAACCCAAAAATTTCGATTTCGTATAAATATGTGCATTAAAACTAATTCGTTTATTATGATGTTCTGCATAAAATGCTGAGACTGAAAAAACAAACAGGGTAAAATTTCATTAAAATATTCATTTGTAACCTTACTGGGAGGGTGGTGAGATACTTGTTCTGCTATGAAGGTTAGTTGGTCACGATTTGCCCATGGTATAGGGCCATCAGTAACCAATTCATTATCAACACCATCCGTAGTTTTTGGTATTTGCCAATGGCACTTAAACACTTCACCCAATACAGGATTGTAAGGCTTTTTGGCTACGGCACTTTTTCTACCAGCATGATATGAAGAGAGGTACCATTTCACTACTTGCATTATTCGTTCGCGAGGACTTTTTAATTCTGCTATGCTAGAATTATAAAAACAAAAATTTATTAAATTCACACTTATTTTGAGTTGATAACTTAGGGAAGTTGTCCAGAGCTATACCGAGTAATTCGTGTTTTATGCAATTTACAGTGGTGGTGCACACCTACATATACAAAATGATAATGTGGGGTAAAAAGAGACATGCACATGTTGGTGGTAGGTTTGTTTGAGGCGGAGGGAAGATAAGGAAATCAAAGGGGCAGTCTGAAGTTCGGGAAGATATTAGAGTCTAGAAAAACGTGTGATACTAATGAACATGAAAAGGCAAAATCTGAATATTTCAGAAATAGCACAAAAGCTAGGGTGTTCCAGGAAGCAATGATTAAAAAAAAATAATTAAAAAAAATTATTGATTCTGAGGCGGTACGAAGTTCGCCGGGTCAGCTAGTATGCTATAAACCACCTAAGAATAAGACAATTGAAACTAAAATGCAAAAACCTCATGTAAGAAAATCATCTGGACGGAAAAACAAACGCAATGATTATGTCAACTTAGCAAAGCACAATATTTTCCTACCTCAACCAAAATTTCAAAGCACATTGATGAATAATTTTAAAGTATTCTGCAGGACTGTACGTCCTAAATTACATAAAATTGGCTTGCTAGAATTCATCGCGCAAAAAACTGGCCCTATCACAGAAGAATTAGCTAAGGAGATAGCAATTAATTTGCTAGAGAACAGAAAGCAATTTCATGTTGAAATCTCACTTTATAGAGCGATAAATCTAAATTTAATTGATAGAAATCTGATAGGAAATCAAACAAACGACGCCCTATTCATAAATATTTCAATCCCTCACACACAATAAAATCTATTGTGTATGGTCGAGGGAATGCAATGGTTTGAATTGTCATGTCATGGTGTGATTTAAAAAAATCATACAAAAGTGTCCTGTAGTTGATCATAATTTGCCTGCTGTAGTGTTGTATAAAAATTTATTTAAAATAACGACCCACAGTTTGTTCTGTGAAAATGCGGTTGAATACAAAAAAATATTAGTAGGTATGCTAAGCTTGCCTGCAAAAAAATCTACATTTCAATCCAATGAAAATCTATGAAATGATGCTGAAGCAATAATTCGCCATAAATTTCCTTCAATATTAAGAAAAAATTGTTGGGACTCCCAATTTTGGGAAATCATTAAAGTGGGATGGAGCAAATATTCCTGTTTAAGGTTGACAACAATTAGTGAAAAGTAAACCATGTCAATATTTCCTAGTTTTCATTTTCTGCAATGTTCCTGTAGATAAATACGAATTTTTCTTCGTACTTGCTAGTACAAAGGTTTCAAAATAGATGAAAATGAGCGAAAAACACGAATTACTGAATATAGCACCGGTCAGAGCTCTTTAAAATCATACCTACCTAATAAATAGGTCCGGATGTGCAAAATAATCGGCGTACATTTCCAGTAAGGACCTTCGTTCGAGTATAAAAGTAGGTAAAACTACTTTTGTAAGGTCCATTCCAATTTTAACTTGCGACAATAAATGTCTTATAACGGAACCTTGACTTTCCATTTCCACATCACCTTCGTCATCACTGTCATATAATGCTGTAAATAGTAAATAATTAAAGAATGTTTGCTGAAAACATAATTAAAATATATTTACAGTCATAATCGATGTCTTCTAAATTTGCACCAGTTGATGTTCTGGGATTAATGATGGTGGATGTTATAGGCACAGGTGTGTGCAAAATTTCTTCATTGGAAAAATGTCGCACACCACTGAAAAATATTCGACTGATAATTATACACACAAGACGAGCCGCGTTAATAGTGCACCAAATCAAAACATAAAAACCATCAAAGCAATAATATTAAGTAAAAATAGGAAAATACACATAAATGATTTAGCTGTCATATGACAGTATTTTTACTAAAACTTTTTTCTTGTAATTTATTTCTAGAGCTACAGAAGGTAAATCAAATCCAACGTCAAATTATTTCCTTAATATTTAAATAAGGTAGATCGTAGTATTACTCTCAGATAATTATTATACATTTACATAATTTGCATCTTAGATGAGTTTTTTTTTATATATGAAGTCAAGTAAAGTTAATAAAAAGTTTTCAAACGTTTATAAAAAAAAGTAAATGGGAACATTAGAAACGTCAAAAGTTAAAACTTATAAACCAATTAATTATCCTGTTAGCCGTTTTTGACAAAATTTTGAAATTCACCGAATAGAGCGATTTTGAAATAAAACGAAATGAACCTGGAAGAAGATTTATGGGAAACTACCAAATTGAAATTCAAAGACAAACTAAAGTCATGATCAACAATTTTATGACAAAAAAGATGGAAAGAGTTAATGAGTGAAACGATCATGAATTATTTCTTCCTGGACGTAACCCTATACATGAATATATAAATGCCATTCAAAACTGTGTCACCATTTCGTCGGTATGGTGATTTCGGCAGATACCTCATGTATCTGAGTATGAGGTATCAAGTATACCTCAAAATACCTCTCAGTAAATTTGAAAGAGTCCCTGGAAAATTACTTATACAGTCCCCTGTAGAAGTGGCACTATTGTTTGGGAGTTCTGTATTTTCAAACAGAACTTTAAAAATACATATTAGGTGTACATATTGAATTAAAAATTTAATGTAATGTATAAATTATTATGCAATTGTTTTAGAAGCTCCCCCGATCACTGACATCTTTCTTGTGGATCCTTTAATAATAAATTAGTCGTTAAAAGCTTTTGTAGGTAAATTTTATATTTGTATAAGTGAGAAAAAAACCATTTGAGGTCTCACAAGTTGAACGAAACCAATCATCATAAAATGTATGTATGTGGAGGTGCGTTTCATGTTTTTGAATTTTGTGTGCGCTGTACCTTACAAACCAATAAGAATTTCATAATCTTTCATATTTAGTATTTTTATATTGAGATTTGCTTAGAGCTGACTACATTTAGTTTAAAATTTGTTCACGAAAACTCGACAGTGGAAATGACGCGCATGAACTGATTAAGGAGAATCCAGTTTTTCATCTTTTGTAAAAATTATTTTATTTAGAGTTTCCGTACACGGGCGGCCACAAAAGGAGTCAAATACATAAAAAGAGGATTAAATCGCAAAAATATAACTATACTATTCAGATATAGTGAATTGAACTGTGATTAAAAAAAAAATAACTGAATATTTTCCCCATGACCAGGTATAAATAAATAACCATTTATTTTAAGTAATCTACACTTGAGTGCAAATAAATCGACGAACTTCACACTTTTAGACTTTGAATGTATTGCTTATTTACAAATCAGACATGAGATTAAAAAAACAAACATTCGTTATTTGATACTGTTAAACACATTAAACTGAGTCAAAATCAAAAACCTGGCTTTCAAGAAGTTCATCAGATTTGTAAATTAGAAAATATTTGTCAACAAGGATTGTAACAATTTAGGCCGCAGCGGCGTATGTTGTTAAAAGAGTAAGCAGGGACGTGCCCAACCAACTTATTTCGGGGGGGGGGGGGGGAAATTTCAAATTTGCAAAATTTCCAACTGAATTAATTCAAAATTGCCAACTTTATGTAAGTTTTGCAATTTTTTGTAAATTTAGACATAAAGAAATGTCAAATTGACAAACTTTTGGGTGTTTTTGTCAACTTTCTAACATTCCCCTCCCATGGGCACGTCCCTGAGGATAAGTTGATATATTCACTTCTTTATTTAATTCTTAATGGCAATGCCCAATTTTCTTATTTAAAATGACCGATTACACGGTATTTGATTACTACTCTCTACTCTTACTACCCTACTCCTCGTGTTGGTGTGAGGTCACAGAAGTACTAAAAAAAAGGTATTAAAAACCTATAATATCTCGGTTAATATTTTTGCTGAAAACTTTTGGATTTTTTTCTGCAAAAAAGTGTTTTTTGTCACTATTCCTTTAACATGCTTCTTTGACATTCATATCTTTTCGTGGTTAAATTATTTTTTACAGATATTGCCGACATGACATCTAATGTATTAAACATTAACGTACCGTTTTGTTGTATAATAATTTTTTCCATGTCTATCAGGAAATGTCCTTTTTTGTTGTGCAAAACATTTTGAGGACGTTTTTAGCGTCTAAAGTGTTTTTAATAGATTTAATAAATTTTTGAAAACAGTTTACCGAATTCTAATCAAAATATTTACAATATTGTTAAGATCTCTGCTATCATCACGAGTAATATCGCGAATAAGGTCGAAACAGCAGAAATCGTGAATTTTATTACATATTTGCTAATTTTTCAGTCTGCTAATTTTGGGTAAGGTACTGATCATTTCCTTGTATTGTGTGCTTTGTAGAAATAGAAATACTGTAGGATCTAAAATATTAAATAAGAAAGATGGCATTTCTAACTTTATTTTAAATGTTTCTTCTTTTAATTTAAAATTACCCTTTATTTATAAGGTCTCTCAATTATGCTTACCCGATGAGATTCTATTAAGATCAAAACAATTGTAAGTATTTTTTTTCCAATCTCCATTAATTTCGAACCTTGTCTCCTTTTCGATGGCGGAAACAAAAAATAGCTATCTTCTTGTGATTTTCTTAGATTTTGCGAAATTAGAAAAAAGTTATTGAAAAGGAAAATGAATAGCGACGACATAATTTGAAGTATCTTCTTAAGTTTCAAGTTATCATATAGAAGAACTATAGAGGGTTGTGTTTCAAAAACATCAAAATTTGCCCCACCCCATGTAGATACTATAACTTTTATAACTAATTATTGCTAAACAGCAATAAACCTTTGCATCACTGGTTTTTCAGTTCAAAATGTACGAACGCAGTATTGTATTACATTCTATAAAATTTCAAGGTAAAGTATTGAAGTATTGATTGCCCTAACCGTATTTCCTTCTTTAAATAAATAACTTTTCAGTCGATTTCCAACAAATCCGTTACATTTTAATTGGCAACTGAACATAATATGGCTATATTATTCTTTGAAACCAATAAGTTATTATGAAACAAGTTATTTATTATAGCGAAAAAACAATTTCAAATTTTGTTTGTTGTAGAATTATATTTTAAAAATTTAACAAAAGAATTGAATTAGGTACGTTATATGCATCGGTCATGCGAATCTAATGCATCCTGTGTAATTCATTTAAAATTAACCCCGGAAGTTTGGAGAAAATGCAATTTCTTAATTAACGATTTGAGTGTACACCTTTATTACTATTCATCAACTTGTTCTCTTCTTCTTGTTGTCTGCCAGATTGTCCTTGGGGTATATATTATTTTCAGTTGATTACCATCCTTATGGTTACTAAGTTACTTAACTTGAGTTGGTATTAAGTTCATTTAAATTTAAATAGCATTCATGGCCTCTTCATTAAGTGTCGCATACAGGTCCGGCTTCAGGGTGTATGTAATCCTCGCTTATTCTAACATACATTTTATGCTAATCTAATACGATCACCATAAATGGTGATAGTCTGCATGCACACTTTTTTATTCTTTATAATTTAATTTTCTAATGTAAAATACACACAGTGGCGTTTGCCACAATACCATGGGGCCTTCACCCTTACATGGTATAAAATAGATAAACATAAAGAATCAATAGTTAAGAACTTTTTCCCTTTTTCTTTAAACTTGACAGTGACGCGCAAGAATAGATTAACGAGATTCTACTGTTGTTATATAGGTTATTTTACGAGTTTGGAAAGGTCTGTGATGCCAGATCCCATTTTTAAAATGTTATTTGGCAGTTCCAAAATGAAACATAATACTATTTATTTTGCTTTTGTATTATTACGTCACTTTTATACTATTGTCAAAATATCATATAGGCCATTTAATAAACAGAAAATTAGCACGTTGTCTTACAAAAATTTCACAATAACTATAACCTGAGGAGAGGGAGAGCAAAATTTTTACCTACACATTATTGTGTTTTAAATATTATCAATTCCTTTGTTTACAAGCGTGAATAACTTACAAATATACGCAAACCTCATTATATTAAATTGAATAAGGAATCCCAAAGCACCTATTATTCTGGCAAGATTTAATCTAATATAATTAGGTATTGACTGTATTTCCATGTGTTGAAAGGAAACTCAATCGACATAGACGTGAAAGTTGACAAAATGTGTAACGTAACATCGTAAAGTAATTTTTTTAAATACAAATAAATGTTATTATTTTTATAACATAAAAATGTAATCAAATAATAACACTTTTAACATCCTGATAGGAAGAGAGTAATTATTAACTTTTTGTATCCTTAATAATTGAAGTTTCTAAAATAAATATTATAATCAAAAACAATATCTATGGGATTAATCGCCCCACCCTTTAGAAATAATTAAAATAGTAGTTATTTTGCGCCTAGCTTTTTATGTCTCATCCAAATAGATTTAATTTCAATCAGTAGATCGGTTTTCCCGAAGTACAGGATATATTTAACAAATAATGAAGAGGCTATACAAGTGCTATTTTAACAAACCGAAAAAATATATTTCAATTATTTTTTACATAGATACTACAAGAGTATAGTATTAAGAATAACAAGTTTCACATACGATCTAACGTAAGTTTTAATTTTAGAATTAAGTGCTAATTATCGACAAATATCACATAAAAATAAAGTAATTATTTTAAAAGCGATTTTTATTGTTGCTCATACATATTGAATTTTTTTTATAGTAATTTAATTATTCTCACCTACTACGACGCCTGAATGGCCAATGAATAGAAGAAATTACTCTCGTCATTGTTTACACAAAAATATGTAAACACCCAATATAAATAAATAGTATTTAATTCTCGAATTTGGAATCTGGATATAAATCTTAAAATCACTGCAGGACAAGATCAATAACTAGCAGAATATACATAATTCCCTTCTGTTATGATTAATTCAGTTGCCCACCAATTAAATCGTAAACGTTTCAACATAATAAAATATGGATGAAATTAGAAACAATTCATAAAATAAACCGCAGACGTTTTTAACATGTAGCTTAACGTGAGGTTATAAACAGGAACTGAAATACACAGTGAATCGATGGCGTCACGACGCACTACACGATTAACCCCAAAAAATATTATAGCATGCTGAAAATACAATCGCCCATGCTCAGTCGTCGCCAATTGGAAAAGTTAAAAATATTTGATTTTTGGCTACGGCGGCGTACACTTACAATAAATTTGTATTTATTAAAACAAAAAGCAATGAAACTCCATTATATTGCACTAATAATTGTAGATTTCATAAAAGCGATTTAAAATTGAATCTACAAATAAAATCTTTAAACAATTACTTTTATTATAATTTAAATCGTAGGTTAAATTTTATATTATGTTTGTGAAAAGGTACAACTGGAAATATTTGAAAAAAATCTGATGTGGCCAGCACATAATATACCGCCCTTTAGCAAACACAATAACTAAACTTTCATATTATTATTAAGAAACAATCTCGTTAATTGATTTATGCGCGTCACTAATAAGATAATAATCCCCAATATTAGATATTGCACTATATGATCGCGCAATTATTTTGCATATAATTAAAATTATAAGTTAAAGCTCAAAGGGTCCCATAATCTGACATGTGGACTGCACCGATGGTTATGCTAATGGACACTAAGGGTCAGTTGTATAAAAGAGGATCATCCTTGACCATGGATCAAGCTTCAATTTAAACCAATAGAAAACTTAAAATAAAATTTTAACTGTACTGATTGGTTTAAATTGGAGCGTGATCCATTGTCAAGGATGATCCTCTTTTATACAACTGGCCCTAAGCACTGAGTCAATGACTTTGTGACGTCATCACTAATGCAGTCAATTATTCTACAACTCTTAACTTAACTCTTAAGTTGTACTATAACAACTAGGGTGCAAAGAAGACACACTAACATGATTCTAAAGTCTTTTGTGTAGTCACACAACGGTTGTGACATTAGCTTCATCTTTTGTGAAAACAACTGTACATATACTATGTATATACTGTCGTATAACGACTTAAAAATAAATAAATTTTTAACAAATTAAGTCGAAATTGATAATTTTGTTTTTCTTTTATTTCTTATTGTTTTAGTACTATTTATCAAAGAGACACCTAAAAATGAAAGTAAATTGTAACTCTTAACACAAACAAAGAAAACTTTATTTTTATTTGAAATTTTTGAAGTTTGAATTTATTTTGATCGTAAATTATTTTAAAATTTGAAAGTGAGCGCGCGATAAAGTTATTCGCACAACGCAAGTTCGGTGCGTTATCAAAAATTGACGAAAAGAAGAAAATTTTTCAAGAAAGTCAGTCGACCGAGGGTCGTAAGATTGAGTCGACCGAGAGTGGTGAACCAAATCGACTGAGGGTCGTGAGTCGACATTTCGTCATTTTTTGAGTTAATTTTGGCCGCCGAAAAAGGCGTTAATTTTGAGTGATTAATTGGTGAAATCGTCTTGGTCTTATGAAGGCCAGAATTTAGTGAATTTTGGATTAGCGTTTTGACCAAGAGTTCGTTGGCCAACAATTTAGAAATTTTTGGAAGAGTTTGTCCCGAGTTTGAGCGGCGATTATTTTTTGATTTGTCATTTTTTTGGATTATGAGTGATTCTGGTTCCAAGAGTACATTGTAGGAAGAATTGATTGAGCGTTTTTGGTCAATGGTTCGACGTTCCTGCGTATCAAATGAGGAGTTTCTTCACCAACGAGTTATAATAAGGTAAATGAGCTCAAATACAAATTCTTTAACATTTTTGAAAATACGCGTTTGTGATATTAAAAATTTGTGGCGCCGATAAACTTAAATTTGATTAACCTTTGAATTAGATTTTTTTTGATTTAAAATAAATATGTATTTATTGTAAAATTACACGAATACATCATAGTGGGTGCGAATGCGTTATTTTGCTATTTTCGATTGTTTGATTTTCAATTATAATAGCGCATTCGTATTTGCTAACACCAAATACACCATACTTTCAAAAGCTCAAAATTGTGAGTTCAAAGGAGTCTTTTTGATAAAAGTTTAATTTTAAAATTTTGAATAAATCACAAATTATATCTTAAAATTATTTTTATTGATTTCGACTTGATTATTCCATTTTTGTCTTAAAGTCCACGTACCCTCAAGAAGATTTTGGAATGTTCCCATAGTTACGAGCTACCGGTGCACTTTTTGGAGGTATCTCGCCGAGATCACTTCAATACTTTCACTCCACAAATTAATAGTAGTTTATATCATAAGGACGTAAAGAGTCTTTTTTCAGCACGAGGCGTGGTTTATGACCCGAGCCGAATGGCGAGGAGAATAACAATTGGGATCCGTCAAATGAGCATATGACATCTGGTGGTGAAATATGTCACTAGATTAAGGGAAAGCTGAACACGGCAACAGTAGTAAGTTGATTGTGTATCGTTAAGTTCCTACAAATTAGAACATTAAAAACAATTTATTGCATATTTGCATTATTAATAATGGAGTCTGCAACGTATTCTCCGCGAGCAAAGTCTAACTAACAAACTAACCGTGTCTTTCCGCTCATTTTTGTTTCTGTTTTTACCACATTTTACAATATGACCGGCTTGCAGAATCCGTTCAGCTTTAACAAAATTCCTTTGTTTAGGATTGGTACCAGCCCAATCACATATTTGCTCTTATACTTATCATTATTTATCACTGTTATGCAGGGACGTGCCCATGGGGGGATGGGGGGGGAACTCCCCCTCCAATGTTTTAGAAAGTTGGCAAAAAGTCAACTTACTACATTTTAAATTCAAATTAGACATCTAATAGAACCTGAATATATTAAAAAATCACTTTGAAAATCATTTCATTGCACGTAAACTATATCTCGTATTTGAAACTTTCCCTTAAGGTAGCCATATTTTTTAGGCTCCTCCCATCTAACGGATCCCAATAGCCGAGTTAGCGTGTGAAGTCTTTATTAAAATTTATATAAATGTTATTGTACCAATTAATTATTTTACAATAATTTTCCAAAATAGCCACTATTTTGAGTCCCAAGGACTTCATAGGGCGCCCCTTCAAAAATATTTTGATTTGAACTAAAGTAAAAAAATATGTAAGTAAGAACATCTACATAGAACTAATTGAGTAATTCGGGATTTATGCAATTTATTTTCTGACTATTAAAAAAATTTAAATAACCGCTGTTTGTTTTCCACAATCTTAAACCCCTCTTTAGGCTTCCCCAGAAGCTACCTTATTTGTACTAAATATTTAAAAAAATCCTAGCATCAGGCTTGGTCTTCTTCTGATTTTTACCAAAGTTCATATTCGTGTTCAGTATTGTTTGGCAAACCATCATGAAAAGATAACACAGCCATACATCTCGTGACAATCAATTTATTGAAAGAATAGGTCAGTGACCGTGTAACCTTAAAAAATGCCGTTGTGTGGGGTTATGTAAAATAATCGGTTTACTCCAATAAGTTAATCTTCCAAATAAAAAGAATTCACATTTTAATATCTTATACCGTTTTGTTTTTATTTTAAATTACACGTTTTATAGCCCTATGGAAATTGGGAATCGCCAAATGGTTTTGGAATTATGTGACATAATTCCAAACATTTAAACGATTAAATCAATTTCTTTTCGAATTTATATAAACAGATGTTGCAAGATTGTGGGTAATTTAAGTTATTTAAATTTTTTAATGTAGCACTAGACAGGGACGTGCCCAAAGGGGATGAGGGAGCTTCCCCCAATATTTTAGAAATTTGGCAAAAAGTTTGCAAAATCACTCAAAAGTTGGTCAAGTTGGCGTTTTTTTATGTCCCAATTTATATCCAATGTATACTTACAAAAAGTTAGCAATTTTTAATTAACTCAGTTAGCAAATTTGAGACTGCTCCCCTCTGAAAAAAGTTGGCTGGGCACGTCCCTGACACCAGATATTGCTTTTAGGCCAGTACTAATAGTCGAAGATCAATCCGAGATCACGGATTAATTCTCGGATCGCTCGAAAGTGCTACCAATAGTAGATTATTAGAACTATTGGATTGATTGATTGATTGGTTGAACTAAGGATTGATGGATCTAGGATTGATCCGAGAATTCATTCTCGACTATTAGTACGGGCCTTAAAGAGATATTATGGTTTCCTAGCTACAGCCACAATATCTCAGCGCAGTCGGGTGCGGTTACATGTCGCGAGAGCGGCTAGGTAATCATCCTTTAGAACAGGGTTTCAAAAGAGTTCGGTCAAACTCATTCCAGAAGCGGACTGTTTCGTGACAAGCAAAATTCCCTCGCGCCGCACAGATGACCTTTTTTACCAAAATATATTTTTATACAAATAATATCACCATTCGCTAGAGTTCATTCGGGCCGCAAGAAAATACAAGGGGGCACCAGTTTGACACCCCTGCTTTAGAGCAAAGGTGACTGAAATTCTTCTAGCTGCTACCAGGATCATCCCTTAATAATTCTGCTTATTTTTCCGAAGTATTTTGATCTTCGTTCACACCTATTTAGTAATTTGCAGTGGAGTTCGTTCGAGTACCATTATACCAGATTTTGATTTTGGCGACGTTCTATTATAGACCAATTCGAATTATGATTTTAATATTTTTGATTTGATCTTATTATGAAGAAGTAAATTTATTTTACATCTAATTAGGTATATTAGAAAAATGTTAATTAAATGCTTTGTTTTCGTTCAAAATCTTTAAAAATCATTATGCTCTTTCAATATTGTATTCTACCTTAAATATCCCGAAATAACCCACATAATTTTTTTAATAAATTCTTTCGTTCTCACTAGGTTAATTTCGATAAAAAATATCCTGCGTTTCTATTCGAATATTAACAATAAAAACGTTAATAAGGGGTGTTAACTTTTATAGCGTCGTTTAATTAATATTGGATATTATTATTTGTAAAGTTAGAAATAGTATATTTACATCATGGGACTAAGGTGCCACTTTTCATTCCGCTTGTGAAGGTTTTTGCACGAGGCTTTAGCCGAGTCTGCAAATGATAAATTACATCGGGCAATAACTAAATTTGAGATTCTGAATTCTCGAAAACGGCGCAAGATATCAAAAAACCGAACAAAAAATTTATCCCTTTTATTAATTCCTTTATGATTACTTTACTCCCGCCTTTCATTTGCGGGAAAAAAAGTGGTACTTTACTCCCGCAAAAGTGGGAGTAAATTAAAATTGTGAAAAAATTATCAATTAAAACTTACGTAGGTGTGGGTGCTTGACTTCCAGAACTAAACGGAGAATCATTGGCATCAAAGAAGTCATCTTCACCTTCTGAACTAGAGTATGACATGTCAGGTACAACAAGAGAGGCAGCTGCAGATTCTATAAAACATGAAAAAGTATACTAAACTAAAAGTATTGTTAGAAATACCTTTCATTATTTATCAACATTTGAATGATCAGAGTTGAAATGTATAAGTTCATTATTATTCGTAAATAAAACCTGAATAAAAATATCAATTCGGACATTTTTAGCACCAAAATTTAACTAATTTCAAACTCTATTCGATAGAAAAAATATTCCAACATGATTGGACATTGCATTTCAACTAAGCCAATCGTAGTGTCACACCATGGCCACGTGATGAGCAATGTCCAATTATATGAGTTTGGTGTGTGGGCAATGTCACGTAATTCATTGAAATAAATAAAGGTTACCTAAAATATCTTTAGCTTGGAAAATAAATAAAAGCAGTAAAAAAGTGAGATATTTTCTGCTTGAAAAGAGTAAAGAATTCTGCACCAAATATTTGCTAAAAAAACTGGAGAGATAATGAAAACAAATGAAAATATATCTTTTTTAAAAATTCTCTACCTTCATAGATACACTAATATTAAACTTGCGAATACACAAAAAACGTCGTGAAAAAATTTTAATATTAAATTATCTATTATAGCATCAAAAAGGTTACATTGGTTCGGTGTAGTTGTTAATCAACGTTTTTGAAACCTACCATTAGAATTTATCGGAAAATCAGAAATAAATAAAAATTTACTCGGGTTGGCAAGTGGGGTCTTTTAGGACCCCAAGACTTTAAAATTTAAAGATATTTCACGTTAAAATTTTAGAACATCTCTTTTGAATGTTTATCTAATATAAATAGTCTAATAACGTTGAGCTAAGATCATTATAGACGCGGAAAAAATTTCCAAAGTTTAACCACCTTTGGATTGGAACTTGGGGTCTTATGGGACCCAGGTATTATTTTGCACATAACTTTAAAATTGTCAAAGTTCAGAAAAATCTGAACAGAGCTTCGAATGGGCACTGGGAGTCTTTTGAGACCTTAGAAATAATTTATTCTTAAGGATCTGCAAAATTTTATTTATTAAGGTGCCCGCACATTTAGGCGACGCGACACCACACCACAGACAGAAGCCCACAACACACCACTCCCTAGGCGACGCGACAGTTTGGTAGGGTCCGCACATTTTTGTGTGTGCTGTGTGCTTCTGTGTATAGTGTGGTGTGGTGTGGTGTCGCGTCGCCTAAGTGTGCTAGCACCTTTAGCGTTTATTGAAAAAATAGGTTTTTCTATTTACTTCTATTTATATGTTAATAGTTTATTTGTGGCCGAATTAATTTATTTGTTTTAAAAAGGATTTAATCCTTTAATGCTTTAGTAAATTAGTATAGTACGGAATTTAAAAAAAAATTAATATATTACACCGTAGATTTCATGTGGTCTTAAAGACCCCAAGTGTCCACTCGTATATCCTTTATCCGTTATTCCTTTTTACAGTGCATGTATAGTTTTGAAAATTCTTTCTGTCTTACTGTTGCGCACATTTACTCAATACTGAGATAATAACAACCAGTATAAATATTAATGACAAAAAATTGCTATTTTAAGAATTGTAAAAATGAAGAGGAAAACATTTAAATAATTGCCATAATTTCATGAAGGTACAAAAATGAGTTAATTTAGTTACCCTTTCCTACATATAGCGGTGACTCGCCTTAAACCCGAATATCGGAAAATAACTCGAAAAAATATAGTATCAGATAAAAATTATATCAAAAGAAAAAGATACTTTTAAGTAGATAATATAGGAAAGTTTAGAATTTTCATAATAAAAAAAATCAAGACTTACTGAGAGCCATGCTATGTTTTCTAGAGCCATCAATACATTCAGATCCAAGTTCAACCCCTTCTTGAACGGCTATTTGTCCTGGAAGTGCTACCACATCTAAACGATAAAATATAAAAATTTTTAGTTAAACTAAAATATTGTATTATAAGTTTACGCACCAACATTTTCTCCACCTACTCCACTTAGCATAGCCGAATCCGAACGTGGTTGATAAACGCCATTTACTGGATGTGCTGTGTTCTAAAACAAAAAGTAATTTTCATTATTTAAAAAAATAAAAATTAATCGTGCTGTGGTTTTCATTCTATGTAACATTAGAGGTGCTTATTTATGACTAGCAAGTATCAGCTACTGGCTTCTATTCTAATTGTCTTGCGGGTTAGCAGCCCTAGACGGTCAATATATTTTACAATATCACCTGGGGAGCAGTCCCCAATAAACTTATTAAGCAGTTAATAAGTTTGTTAAGTGGTGTTTTTGAATATGAGTGTAGATTTTATTTGAACGAGCCGAAGGCGAGTTTTAAAAACCGCGATAAACCGAAAATCAATTCAAGACGCCAAAAGTAACAGACAAAAATGTTTCTCCTACGGTATGCAATATCGCCAAAAAATTATAAATAACAATAAAATAAATTATTTTTAGCTTTAAGCAATATAATGGAAGTATATTTAGAAATTAAATATATATTTATATTGAGTAGTAAAAACACCAGCTTTCACCCTTCTAATTTTTTTAAAGTATAGTCGCTCAATCTTGAATAGTTATGGACTAAATCTCGTTAAAAATTTAGCTTGTTTTGAAAAAATGAGAGCTCTAATTTAAAACGATATACAGGTACTTCTAAAAGCTTTTTAATTGTTTGCTTTAGTTAAAATGATAATTATTAGAGGCTGCCCTGGAGATAATAAATTGAGTTAACAAAGTTAAATCAGGTTTTACGAAGTAATGAAATGAGGGCGAAACATTCTTTCATCATGAAAATTACAATAATAGACCCTTTACAATAGCAAGAAGTTCCAGCCATTGTTTCATCGTTAATTTTGAAATTTAATTATAGGTCGCTGCTATTTCCAGTTTGCAATTTTTAGCAAAATGCAAATTTCGTTTATAAATAAAATTATTAGTTAATTTAATTGATTTAAAATGAATTATGAAATGCTTGCTTTTACTAGTAAGATCATTTAGCACTTTGAATTAACACAGCAATCCGAATTTCATTAATTAATCACTAAAATGTGCTAAATTTTGATAGTAACGATTTTAAGGCTTTGGAAATAAAATTAACACCAACCTGCCAACAAATGTTACAGTAACATACAAAAGGTAATATTTTATATGATATGTGTTATAACTTTGCTAACAAAAAACAAACGTGTTATGATTATCTTATAGGTTGGTACCTATTATATAATCATATAATCACTATATAAGAATATCTATATTCTTAAATAAATTAAGTATAAACTAGAACATAACATGGTGTCAGAAGAAACTAAACAGGTAATTAAAATGGAGAAAAGTAAAAAACAAATTAGAGAAAGTATGAGTTACAAGAAAAATAGTGCAATTGAGAGGCATAAGTTTTTCTCAAGAAAACGGAAAGCTGGAGAAAGATTGGAAGGCTTTATAAATAACTTAAAAAACTTGGATTTGGCTTGTGACTTGAATTATCTTAGAGAAGACATAATGAGGGGTATATCGGTGTATGAATTGGATGATGAGAACAGTGATATTAAAGAAAAGCTTCCTCAAGAGAGCGAAATCGAATTGCAAAAAGCAGTAGAAGAAGTGGCCAAGGAAATGAAATTGCCTAAAGCACGGTCAGGCCAATTGGTGGAGGAAAGAAATACTAATACAATTTCAGGATTAGTTAAACACGAAAAACAATACCCAGCATATGGAAAACCATGCAACAGATGGGAAAAAATAGATCACTTTGCGAAAATATGTAAAACAAGAAATGTAAATTTTATTGAAGCCAAGAAAGATTATGAGAAGTTTTATATAGCATATGCAAACAAAGCTAATGAAAGGCGAGAAAAAGATGAATGGACTATTGATGTCATGATTAAAGCGCAAAACTTGGAATGTCAGTTGGATACTGGAGCCCAAGCAAACGTACTATCCTATAATGATTTTAGGAAGCTAAATATAAATCCTGATAAGATTGAGAAGACGACTGCAATTATAATGACGTATAGTGGCGAAAAAATGAATTTAATAGGAAAATGTAGACTCTTATGTGGAATTCAAGATAAATGGAGAAATATAGAGTTTTATGTAATAAAAAACAAATGTCGTCCAATCCTAGGATTACCAACGTGTAGACAATTAAATCTAATTCAAAGAATTGCGCAAGTCAATGAAAAGAAAATAGAAAAGAACAATGAAATAGATAAGAAAAAGTTCGATTTAAGTAAATATAAAAAATTATTTGAAGGTCTGAGAAAACTTCCTGGTAAAATGAATTTGGAATTAAAAAATGATGTCATACCACATATAGATCCCTTAAGAAAAGTGCCGTTTAAACTAATGGATAAGTTAAAAGAAGAACTAGAGAACATGGAAAAGCAAAATGTAATTGAAAAAGTTACCGAACCTACTGAATGGGTAAACTCTCTGGTCCTAGTAAATAAACCATCAGGAGAACTACGCGTGTGTTTAGACCCAAGAAAACTAAATGAAGCTCTCAAGAGGGCTCATTATCAATTCCCAAGCATAGAAGAAGTAAAAGCTTGTTTAGCTGGTGCAAAAGTATTTTCAACATTGGACGCACATAAAGGATTCTGGATGATAGAACTTAATGAAAGAAGTTCCAAGTTATGCACATTTGGAACGCCATTTGGGAGATATAGATTTTTACGATTACCATTTGGAGTCAACGCGGCGCCGGAAGAATTTCATAGACGAATGGTGGAATGTTTTCAAGGAATTGAGAATGTTATTATTTATATCGATGACATCTTAGTATATGGAGAAAATATGGAAGAACACAATAAAACTCTTTCAAAAGTTTTAATACGAGGGCAGGAATATGGATTAAAGTTCAACAAAGAAAAATGTAAAATTGGTCTTAATAATATAAAATTTTTAGGTCACGAATTTAGCAAGCATGGAGTAGTTCCAGATAAAAATAAAATTAAGGCAATTACAGAAATGCCAACACCAAAAACAGTAAAAGAATTACAGCGATTTCTGGGGATGGTAACATATCTAAGTGCATTTGTTAAAGATATGTCATTAGAAACAAGTAACCTGAGAAATTTGCAAAAGAACGATGTAATTTGGAAATGGGAACAAGAACATCAAAAGGAATTTGAGAAGTTAAAAGAATTGATCTCTAATGCCCCTATATTGAGATATTTTGATAACAAAAAGAATATTGTGATGTCAGTAGATTCATCAAAAGATGCAGTAGGAGCTGTTATTATGCATAATGATGGACCAATAGCCTATGCATCAAGCACACTAACCAAATGTCAACAAAACTACGCTCAAATTGAGAAAGAATTGTTAGCCATAGTTTATGGGTGTAAGAGATTTCATCAATATGTATATGGACAGAAAATAACGGTAGAAACGGATCATAAGCCACTTATTCCATTATTTAAAAGAAGTTTATACGAAGTACCCGCTAGGCTACAACGTCTTATGTTACAACTACAACAATATGAATTGCATGTAATATACAAAAAAGGGAAAGAAATGTATGTAGCTGATACTCTGTCACGAGCAGTCATCAAAGATGAGAATAGCGAGCTAACAGAAATTGATAACGAAAACAAGCTACATATAAATTTGCTAATACAAAATTTAGCTGTGTCAGAACGGAAACTCAAGGAAATTCAAGAAGCCACAAAAAGTGATGAATCGTTACAGCAGGTTATGAAATACTATGTAAATGGATGGCCGGATCATCAAAGTTCAGTGAATGATTTGGTAAAAAATTATTTCAAAATAAAAAGTGATATTCACGTAATAGATGGAATGGTTTTCAAAAACAATCGAGTTGTGATACCAAAAACAATGAGAAAACAATTATTACAAACAATACACGAAGGTCATTTGGGAATGGAAAAATGTAAAAATAATGCACGCAGTACAGTATATTGGCCATCGATTAATAATGATATAGAAGATCTAATTAATAAGTGTGAGGCATGTTTAACACACAGAAATAACAACCAAAAACAACCATTAAAACCGCACGAGGCAATGTCACTACCATGGGAAAAAGTCGGAGTTGATCTATTTGAATACAACAAACAAACATATTTAATGGTCGTGGATTATTATTCTCAATATGTAGAATTGGCCACCTTACGGAATTTTACGGCGAAAACAATAATTATGCACTTGAAAGCTATATTCGCAAGACATGGGATTCCTCAAATAATGATGTCTGATAATGGTCCACCTTTTAACTCAAAAGAATACAGTGATTTTTCCATGGAATGGGATATAGAAAAGAAAACTTCGAGTCCTAACTACCCAAAGTCAAATGGTCTAGTCGAACGATCAATTGGAACAATTAAGAAACTATTCAAAAAATGTGACGAAACTGGCAGCGACAAACATATGGCATTGTTACAGTATAGGAACGCAAAGAAGGGAGAATTAGGATCCCCAGCGGAATTACTTATGTCAAGAAGTTTAAGATCAAAGATTCCTACACTAAAAAGAAATTTACAACCAAAATTAGCCAATAAAAAAAAGTATAAAGAAATAAAAGAAAGAAATATAGAAAAAATGAAATATTATCATAATAAGAGTGCGAGACCGTTACGTACTATTGAACCAGAAGAAAAAGTTAGATTTAAATTAAAACCTACTGAAAAATGGATACCAGGCACAGTTAAGCGAGAATTACATGACCGGAGATCATTTATAATACAGACGCCCGAGGGAAAGTTGTTCAGAAGAAACAGGGAACAAATATTAAAGTCAAACAGTGCCAGCAGTGTAAAAAGAGAAAGCGAAGGTAACATGGAGGAAAATGGAAGTGATGTAATAAGTGAAGAGGGTCATGAATTGGATAACCAGCAAGGCTTGGAAAGCAGAACAACATGTGCTGGCGAGGATGATGAGAATGTTCAAACAATAACGAGAACAAGATATGGAAGACAGATATATCCACCACGAAGGTTTACGTTTTCAAACTAATTTATTTTTGATTATTATTATTTATTGTAAAAAAAAGGAAGATGTTATGATTATCTTATAGGTTGGTACCTATTATATAATCATATAATCACTATATAAGAATATCTATATTCTTAAATAAATTAAGTATAAACTAGAACATAACAAAACGTTACTATAAACTACAATATGAATGTGTTTTATCAAAAGTTAAATGTAACAACTTACCTTTGCAATTTGCAATACTACAATCGAATGTTTGATATTATGTAGCATAATCTGCAAAATAAAATAAAATTTGTATAGCAATATTCAACAATAACTTGAATTATAAGTAATTAAATTTTAAATAATAAAAATATTTAGCTAGGTGGGTCATATTTTCAATAAGTAGTTCTAATAAGTAGTAAAATCTATTGTTTTTATCAAATGTTTCTTGCTTTTGTATAAGTAGCCAATAGATACACTTTTGTTAATAAAAGGCTTTTTAGATTGTTCAATTTACGAACTACTATAATACTACAGCGCAGTTCTTCGAACGTGAAACAAAACAAAAAAGAAAAGGAAAAAGCAAGTAACAATTAAAAAAAAAAAGGTGAAAGTTTAGGTAGAAAAAGATTCGATTTTAACGTAATAATAACTTCCGTTGTTTTAATAATACTTATGTATTTGTTCCCAGTTTTGTTTAGTTTGAAAGTTACGGCATAAAGTCAAGCTTTTAACTTTATTTAAAGTTAAATTCTTTTTATACATTTCAAGAAACTAGACATACTGAAGACATCTCGAAATCTGGCCATCGAAAAGTTGTAGTAAAGATAAGAAGATTGACATTTTCAAATTGCAATTTTATTTATTTATTAACCACTTCATCACTACATTAATTTTAAATTTTCTGTCATAAAATATTCAATTTTTTTTCTTTCATAATTCTGCTATAAATTTTGCTGTTTTTAAATCCGTGTTTAGCTTAAAATTACTTATGTGAATTTAAATTGAAAGTACCCGGTACCCTAGTAGGTGATATTTAGGTATACCTTTTTATTATCGCGAAAAAAGTGCATTTGTTAAAATTTAGTAACTTCCAAAATGGCTTTCATATGTTAAAAGCTATTTTTAAAAGATGTCACAAAATTCCAGCTCCCTACGAAAAATACAAGCTGAGATATTCCATGACAAAGTCAAGAAAGTACCCGATACTACGATCCGGGAACATTAGGGTTAAGAATTATATAATTTTCTTTTCAGTTTTCACATTAAGTTAAACTCTATTTAACTAAATTAAACTCAGTTTAACCATTTCATGATCATGTACGGTTTTGCATGGGCGCTCTTCGTTTGTATGCTAATAAAATAAAATCTACATACTTTTTTCTCCAAAGTTTACAAGACCACTGCATATTAACGTTACAGCAATTTGATCAAGGAGGGGGTGACATTTAAAAATTACGTCTTCTTTTTTTTCTTTCGCAAAATCAGTTGTCGTAGTTTTTTAAAATTATCTTGATTTAGGAAATACTTCCATGGAAACTTTTGAAATAGGCACTCGGTATAAAATCCATTTTTAACCACCGACCCAAAAAGAGGGGTGTTATGCGTTTAGCGTGTGTATGAGTGTGTCTGTCTGTGGGGTCGTATAGCTCCCAAACGACTGAACCGATTTTGATTTAGTTTTTTTTGTTTAAAAGGTGACTTGATCGAGAGTGCTCTTAGCTATGATTAAAAAAAATCTGTTTAGCCGTTCGAAGATCATTTGCTGTTTTCTAGTCTAGTTGATGAAAGCAGGGCCATACTTATAATATAGAAAGTTGATAAAGACAGGGCAGTTCTAGTAATACTTAAAGTTTAAAAAGCATCAAATAAAACTTAAATTAAAAATTTAAAAAACCCCCGACAAAGAAAATTTTTAAAAAGTAAAAAATAAAATCCAAACGTCGTCGGGTCGGGGGACCGCTAAGTAAATAAAATAAAAACAGAATAAAACTAAAAATAATACAGTATGACAGTACCGTAGCTAGGATTTCATTTCGGGGGAGAGGGGGGCACTTGTAAAAAGTAAAATTTTCGGTGGTTCCTCTTTCGAGAATTTATATTATTATAAACAAATTTTCTTTTATTTAAAAAAAAAATTTTTTTGTAACATTTCGGGGAAGAGGGGTACGTGCCCCCACAGGTGCTCCCCCTTGGCTACGGGCCTGAAGTATGAAATTTAAATACATGTTAGCTACCTAGGTCCTCCGACGCGACGACGCTTGGATTTAATTTTTTACTTTTTAAAGATTTTCTTTGTCGGGAGTTTTTTATATTCATAATATTTTTGCTTCTTTATCTTTTTCTGTATTCTGTATGTTACGATAAAAATATTTGACGTCTTTCAGTGGACGAAAAGACGTCACATATTGAATTAATTTGATATGTAGTTATCACGAAGTTTAACTATAGAGATTGAAAAACTGCATTAGTACTGTCGGTTTTAGAATTAACGTTCAGAATTTAACGAAATTTAGAATATTAGTAGATTATGATAGGATAATCATGCAGTTAAATTTTTGAAGAGCTACTGAGAACCAGTTACAAAATATAGACATTTGAAATTTCATGCATTTAACATTGAACCTTATGGGAAATCACATGTTTTATTAAATTTTACAAAAACTAGCGTTGAGATTTTAATAAAAATAGAGTCAACGAGAGAAAGTAATACGTTAAACATTTTAGACACTTAAAAGTACTCGTTTACAGCATGTGATAGTAGTAATTAGCAAATAACTTTCAAAAATGTACATTTTGTATCGTAGTGTTTTACATGTGGCAACGTCGTAACAGAGGTTACAACGCGCGCAAAATTTAAAAATGCTTGGAATATAAAAATATCCATAGGTTTCATAAAAATTCTTTACTAACAATAACATGAACGAGGTTTTATATAGGCATATAATATTTTATAATAAATATAATGTAATATTTTATTTTCATAAAACATTGCTGTTATTTTTGTTCTTCATTTTCGAAAAAAGTAAAAATGTTTTTTATTATTTTTTTGCTTTTGGTAACTTTGACAGCGCCGTTCTCATCTTTGCCTAAAATTTGTAATAAACCATTATATTTATTTTTTTTATATGCTTCTTCAACCATTTCGTAAGTCACGTTTGCGGCGACCATTTTTTTCCTAATACCTATTGATACACAGTCTTTTAATAAATGTAATCCTTTCATAGCACTAGACAAATTCTACAAAAACTTTATTTTATTACACGCATCGTTCCAAATGGAAAAAGAACCGAGTAAATCATCGTTCGAAATGTTTAATTTGTTTAAAACTTGATCCAACATGACCACGTCATGAAGAGCATCATGGGCTTTATCACACTTCACGTTTCGTGCTTTGGAGAGCACGTTAAGCCGAAGGTCCCCCCAAATTGATGAATTACTACTATTAACAAAAAATAGGGCATATATTGCCCTATCTGAATATCATTCAGGCACATCTGAAAACCAATACAACTATAGTCACAAATCGATCTGCGAACTACACTTGCCAACCCGTTTAGCGATCGCGGCGAATTCTGACCAAAACCCTATCTTGTCTTTGATTTGAAGGACTTTGTTCAGAAGTGGACAGATAACGGCCGAAGAAGAAGCCAGGATGAGCGGCCCAACACACTTTCCCGCGGTGCCCTTCAAAGATTTTACATTTTTTAACTTTCAAAAATTCCTACAGTGTTTCTCTAGATGTATTCAGTTAATAAAGAGATTATTTCAGTTTTTTAATACAAAAAGTTTCATACATGCGGCACAAAATTTTTAAATTTGTAGTTTGGTCCATTGTAAAAAAAGTTTGCTCATCCCTGATCTAAGCTATACACATAACCTCTACCTCTGTCACACCGTCGCGACGTTGCCTAGTCAAAATACTGCTTAAGTCAAACGAGATAGTGTATATATTTGACTCTTGCAGTATCGACAGTACTACCTTAAATACTTAACCGGTAGTTTTTCTTTTAAACCTGGGATTTTTGGGATGTATGTTAATGTGTATAAACATATTTATCTATACTTAGTAGATTATAATGATCTAGTCCTTAAATATAATTTTAAAATTATCAGTATATAGGTCAACTATATGTTTAAATTGTCCAATGTGTTATCAAATTTTTAACGCATTCTATAATTAGTACAAGTTTTAATGAATCGATTGATTAATTCACTTTTATCAAAATTTAACTTACATTGGCGTGATCCAAAATAAGCTGACATTTGGCTCTCTCGTTATTATCTGTCATAGTATCAATTCGTTCTTCTAGGTGCTAAAACAAAGAACATAAAAATTAATGCGATATAAATATGAAGCATCTAAAATTTTTGAATATTAACGTAATATTGTAAAGTCATAATGTGTCAATATACATGGATGAGTTCAAAAATATACCAAGGCATAAATTAATTTCATTTCGAGATTTTAACATACCAAATGAATTATTAAAATACCTGCAATGTAAAGCTCATTTGTAAAAGTTACATTTAACAAGACAAATCTGAAAGCATTTCTGTTAAAAACAAAAAGATCGACTTCCCCAGTGTATACTATCTACAGTCTACACAGTTTTCAGTTCAGTTTGAAACCTCTGATAAGTTAGAGTGTAGAAAATAACCAGAATCAGAGCATAACTAAACCTTACTCGATATCCAGTCAATAATTCTAAGTAGGGCTTGTCAAAAATTGGCAAATTTTTTTTAGCCATTGGAAGTAAGTAAATTTTGTACGCTTCTTTTTATTTCTTTTTTTGACACCACTCTTTGAAACCACTCTATGTATATCCCATACCAATAAAATAGAAATTACCAATTTCGCTTCCCTAATTATTTTAGAGAAAAATTGAAAGACGCAAATATAACGTAGAAATATAAACTACAAGTGATAAGAGCATTAGATTTTATCTAGGTTTTACCTAAAAGGTTAAAAAATTCTTTTAAAATTGTTAAAATTTTGATTTATCAGACTGGCCATGTATGTTTCCAAGGTAACATTCCATTTTATGAATGTAAAATTTAATAAAATGCAAAACATTTTAACAACGCGTTGTTGATTTTTATTACTTATCAAAAATAATTACCTTGGAAACTTACATGGCCAGTGTGATAAATCAATATTTTAACAATTTTAAAAGAATTTTTTTACCTTTTAAGTAAAAGCTAGATAAAATTTAATGCTCTTATCATTCGCAGTTTATATTTCTACATTATATTTGTGTCTTTCAATTTTTCTCTAAAATAATTAGGGAAGCAGGAATTTGCATAAATAAATTTTTACACGTTAATATCCTATGTTCGCCTAACTCATTCAGCACCCGGTATAAGTTTTAGTTTATTTTGATAATATGTTCTAACCGTTTACACAATGCTTCGCATTAAACGCATTAGGTAAATCAATTTTAGTTCTATATTTTTAAAATTTGGTACCGCATTCTTTAAACACCTTGTATTCTAGGTAAAAATGTACGTGTATAAAGAATCGATTGACGTCAGACATTAGTCTTCAACTTTTAAATATTGACATTTAATTTTCATTAAAAAAATAATTTGTAATTGTTACGATGACACATACAATTGTCTGCATAAATGAAGCAAAACCCATAAATAGAACTATTAATTTAATTTACATTGCTATATAGACATACCTTAGTTTGATCAATCATTAATTGAAGATATGCATCGGCTTCAGATACTTTGTTGTCAAAATCTTTGATAGTCGGAGAAGGTCTATTTGAATCCCATCTGGTCTGAAAACAATACGGTACCACCATAAATTTTAAGATAATGGAATGGAGTTGGATATAATGCTTACTCTGTTTGCATGCCGAAGAATTGTATCTTCCAGTGCCCTCACCCACTGTTCTCTTTCCTCTGCATCTCGTGCTTGAAAATGAAATGTTTTGTGGTCTACAGTAATGGTAAAGGTACTATCATCTTCGTCGTCAATTCCAATGACTGCACCTTTTAAGCGAACGCAGCCTCTTCTAACTCCTCTCATCATTTTTTCTCTCGACTAAAACATAAACAAATTATGAACCTAGAGAATTCCTAAAAATTTTAATTTGTTATTAGCAGCATACATGCAGAGCTGTTCAAATCACTTTGTAAAAGTATTTCAATTACCAAGTACTTTGTTAATGCCGAATGTAGTACTTCAAGTATCCAACACTATATTGTCTTAAAAGCACTTGAAAGTATCAAGTACTCTATTTCACTAAGACCCAGTTTATCAAGCTCTGGTTAGTGTCCCAAATAAATTTATTTGACAAGTAAGTATGAATTTCAACTGATGATTGTATCGATTTTATACTTGTCAGATAAATCTACTAATTAACTAGAGATTGATAAACTGGGATTTAGAGAAAGTATTTCAATTATCAAGTACTTATAGGTATTAAAAGTACCCAATTCAAATATTTAAAAATTAAGAAGTAATTGAAGTACCATCAAATTACTTAAAATAATTACCCAAAGTAAAGTATTTCAATACTTGAATTACTTTTTGCAAGTCTTATCTTGCTTCGGTAGAAAGCTGGCAAGCGCCAATTAGATTAAAATATTTTCTTCTATCCTTTTCTACGATTTACTTTACCAGCTTTCTACCAAAGCAAGGCAAGATTCCACTTCATTGTGAACGCCGCTTTAAGGAACTATACTTTTTCCAGGTTATATTAAAATTAGAATATGCCTCGTGTGTATCATATCACCTGTAACAAGATATTAGAATCGGTGGAACGCAAGTTTCTCAAGTATTCAATTTTAAATTGGAAAACACCCAAGAATTTCTCTTATGAGAGTAAACTAACAGCGTGTAATACAAGATCAATCAAGCACAGAAGAACAGTTGAAGACCTTTGTTTTCTTCATAATCTATTTAGTGGAAGCATAAATATAGTTTCTATTTGTTACAGTAATTTCAGCCTCACTTTGGAAATTACAATACAAAGAGGAAAAGATCGGTCATCGCCAGCCGTCATGCTACTATGGCTTAAATGGCCTTATCGAAAGAATGAGGCAATTGCTCAATAATATAATCTGTGTAATAAGAAAAGTGCTGATATATTTTTTTCTTCCTTTAATATTTTTGAAAATTTTGTTTTGTGAAGTACTGCTGGATTGCATAATATTTATGCAAAAATTAGCATAATATTTCAAATAAGAATTTATTTCTTATTAAAATATATGCTATATTAGTTACTTCACAGTTTTGGGATCAAAAGTATGTAATGTTTTACATTACAATCCAAAGAAATAAAATAAGTAATTTAAAGAGTAAGTGGTGAGTACTATAAGTAAATCAGGTATAATAAAAAATCTAATATTTCTTGGTCTCTTAAAAATTTGCAAATCTCATCCTTGCGTGCCTCGTTTCGCAACATGATTTCTCTACCAAAAAATACCACTTAGGATTCATGGTGCATAAATAACAACTATTAATGCTCCTATTATAGCCGATTATATTAAATAGCATCCATAGAAATTACGTTAATTAAAATGTTACTGTCATTATTATGTTATCATTATAAAAGCTTAATATTATTATTGAATTAGCGGGAGGCGGCTGAACCGATTAGCTCGCACACAATATCGCGCAAATTTGTTTACAAAAATCCCAACAAGCTTACAAAACAAAATACAGAATTTGAAAACTTAAATTTAATATAAAAAACAATTTTTCTTACAATCGTAGAAAATGTTGAGGCTTATGCATTTGTTTGTCTCTTAAAGTTTGATATTTTTGCATCGTCATGAAATACTTTTGTACACGGCATACCATGAAATGCTGTGCACGAAAGTGATTCTCACACGATATTCTTGTGGTTTGCCGTCCGAGAATACTTGTTTCATAATCGTTTTTATCGCACTTATCTTCTATCAGATTTTCGTGCGATAAAAACGTTAATTATGAAACTCTTTGTTTAATATGCTATTGTGCTCGCTCGTAATATTTTAAATTAATTTCAAAAAAAACTGCCAGTTACTTTATAGAAAAATTTTTGTGCGCATTCCGTTTCTGAAATGTTTTTGATACTCTCGAATGTTTTGTCTGTTATCGCCTAACCAAAACACTTTAATTCTCGTGCACCACAGTATTATTTTCCGTTCTAAACATTCAAATTCACAACTGTCTATGCAATTTTCAAAATTTAGTACATTGAAGTGAAATCTAGTGAAAACTGTGTAACAAATTGTATTGAATTACAATTGAATTCTAATTATTTTGAAATAGAAAGTAATAATTAATTTTATTGATAAATAAAAGTTTTGTTTTATGAAACCGGGCATTAAACTCTTAATATAAATAAAAAATTTCGAAATAAACTGAACCGATAAAATTAAACAAATTATTTAATTTGCATTAAAGCCCACGAAAAAAACTTAACTAACTTAACTAATAGCAGTAGAATGAACGAACGTACTATGAACTCGTATGTCGCGTAGTAATTTTTTTGTGTTTTAAAATGCTACGGTAAACTTGGCAAATAAAAATGCAATATACCTCAAAAACTTTTGACCGCTTTTAATTATTAACAAACTTGAAAATCCAAGCATACATTTTATGTGCATGCCACGATTGATTTGCGACCTCCAGATTTTCATATGAAATTGAATTACTGCACGTCCAAGAGAAAGTCTCCGTTTCTCTCCGACTTAATAAAATCGATTTAACTTCAATATCCCAAAAAAGTAGTAATTTTTATAGTGTACCTTCTTGAATCAAACTTCTAGTTCCTTGGTAAAAATGTCTAACGTTATTTAAAGTCCTCGTAAAAGTAGTAAATAATAAATTAATTGATAGCAATGTAGGGAAGAAAAATCCATCTTTGCAGAAGGAAATTAATTTCATCTATGCTAAAAAAAGAATAACATTTTTTTTGTCATATAATCCCATCGCAAATAAATATTATATAAGCGAATGGTACGTATTTTAATCTCGATATGATAATTTATACTTTAATAACAAAATAAACTAGGAAGTTTTTCATTACATAAAACTAATCTATTTGATGGAAATACCTATGTATGTAATTAAATATTATGGTATTCCTGACGATATACTTAGAAATTATTCCTTTGTAATGATTATTAATATTATAGTTACCGTAAAATTTAATTCCCTTAAAAATAATGACTGATGAACCTTGGTATAATGGTACATTATTTTCACTATTCACTGAAATTTATTTGAAAAATATTCAAATCAATCAATCACAATCAAAATAATAAAAAAAATTATTCGTTCAGGCCAAGTCCACGTTTAAATTTGTACTAATAAGCTGTACGTTTTCAATATAAACAGTTCAGTGGCTTCCAGCAAAAATTGTAAACAATTTAAATTTTATAACTTCAAAACAATGTTTGTGACATTGAATAACATTGATCAATTATTATTATTAAAACTAGAGCAAATTTAACTATTTTATCCACTATAAAATCCTATTACGTTTTTATCTAAGGTACTGTAAATTTTTACATTTGATACAAACTTGATCAAAATAGATGTCCATCAGAACAAATAAACAACAACATAGGATTCATTGTTATTGAAAAATTTGATTTTAAGATAATTGTAGATAATAAATATTTGAAATAAATTTATTTCTGATCTGAACAATGTGATATTTATAAAGTGCCACTTAAATATTATGAATACGTGTATCTCTATTGTTAAACAAAAAAGGAATGTGACATGATAGGAAGTCAAAAACTTCGTTTCATGAAAAAGGTTAATGGCCAAATATATTGCGTACTTTAAACAAATTATATTTATAATATAGGTGATACTATAATAATAATGATGGCTTTATTTAGTCTCAAATATTGTATCAAATATAAGTAAAAAAATATATAAGGTACAATATTAAAAAATAAAAATACAATAATTAAGGTTTTTCTTTAGGATTCCTACATTATGTGATTAATAGATTACTTTTAATTAGTGATGGGCACTATCGAAATTTTTTGACTATCGATAGTTAGTTACTAATTTTGTTTTACTATCGATAGTTAGTAACTAAAAATTTAGTTACTAAATACCAAACCAAAAAAAAAATAGTACGTAATAGTACGGCCCTGTGTCTGGTATGCTGAGATCGTGTTTTTGAAGTACGATTTTGTGGTTTGTACAGAGAGAAATTGGATGCCGATACGATATCTAAGAGTAAATAAGGTGTAAGAAATACGTGAAGTGTTGGTGTTGAGTAGCTACACCCGAAAAAGCTACCTGAAAGAACTGAGTGAAACAGCTTTTGAGGTTAGAAGACTGTCATATTGCAAACCGAAGCAAAGTTCATTGTGGTTGTACCAACCTTTAAGGTTATACTTGAACTAGGTACATAGCGGTGAGTAACCACATAATTAAACTATTTTGATAGTACAGGTGTCTCCGAGGGGTCGACCCGGATATCGTACTGCACGCGTAAACATAGTTTTTAAGAAGAGAAAGTTACACAGATACCTAAACTTCAGAAATTTAGAAGCGCGTTTGAATGCATTTTGGGTTGCATAAATAGAAGGCAACAAACTGCGAAAAAGGAGAAATTTTTAACAAAATTTCCAGATGCATAAATACAACGAAAGAACAAGATCAAATAGTTATCCCTCCATCAAAAATTACATCAAAAGAACAAGAGAAGAAGAGAATAGTGAGGAAGAATCGGAGGAAGTAAAAATATCTCAGAGAAGTAAGAAGACAAATAAGTCAGTAAACACAGCTGTTCCAGTTGAGAACAAAGAAACAACAAAGAACGAGATGGATGATTTAAAAGAGATGATAATGAACCTAACCGCAGTGGTTAACGATGGTTTTCGAAATGTGAGAGAAATGGGAGAGAAGTTAGATACGATGGAGGCAAAGTGGAGAGACGAATCACGAGCAATGAAACAAGTGATCGAGAAAAATCAGGAAAAAACCGATAAATTGGAGGATAAGGTACTAATACTTGAAGGCAAACTTGAGAAATATGAGAAAGAAAAAAAGGCAAATAACGTCGTAATAAAAAATATGCCAATAGAAGGGTTGGTGACGCAGAGAAAGGTGGAAGATTTCTTGATGAAAGAATTGAAAATTCCAGTTGAGGTGACCGATGCTTTTAAAATAGGAAAAATACCTGGGAAAGAAGTAATAGTGGCAAAATTGAAGGACCGCAGTCAGAAAATAAAAGTTATGGAAAATAAAAACAAGTTGAAAGGAACAAGAACCTACATCGAAAGCGATCTTACCAGTTTCGAGAAAGAGATTCAAGATAAAATATGGGACCATGCTAGAGATGATATGAAAGATGGTAGGAGGGTGAGAGTAGGTTTCCAAAGACTGTACAGAGATGGAAAAACCTATATATGGGATAAAAAGGCGAATGACTTGAAGCTTAACGAAACTCAAGCACCACCAGCAAAAAACTAAACGCAAATGAGAGGGCAGATACTGGTACGCCTCAACCAGTATCGTGCAGGGATGACGAGGCAAGTACATCTAAAATAATGCAACGAAAATGGATACGAGATGGAACTAGAAAGAATGGTAGTAAAGGGAGAATAAAAAAAGTAGATAAAGGTAAAAAGAATGAAATGAGATTGGCGACGTGGAATGTTAGAACCATGCTAAAGCCCGGAAAAAAGAAAGAAATCCAGAATGAGTTAAAACAATATAGAATCTCAATAGCAGCAATACAAGAGGTGAGATGGAGAGGAGAAGGAGAGATGATTGATGAAAGCTATGTGTTTCTGTACTCAGGTGAAGAAAAACAAGGAAGAAACGGAGTAGGATTTTTTGTAGCGAGAAATATGGAGAGCCGGATAATGCATTTTAGGCCGATAAACGGAAGAATGGCATACTTAAGAATAAAAGCAAAACCTACAAATATATCTATAGTGAACGTATATGCACCAACTGAAGAAAAACCCGAAGAAGATAAAGACAGGATATACATGGCATTAGAAAAAGAAATTGAATTATTACCGAAAGGAGACACATTTATAATTATGGGAGACTTTAATGCGCAGATAGGTAAGGAAGATTTTATATGCGGAGTGGCTGGGAAACATACAGTTCACAATGAAACCAACGATAATGGCATACGCTTGTGCAATTTAGCGGCAGCTCAGAACCTTATCATTAGTAGCACAAAATTTGAGCATAAAGCAATACATAAAATAACTTGGATGAGACCAGGAGCAAGGAATGATGATGGGAATCAGATCGACCATATATTGATAAATAGTAGTAGAGCAACAAATATAAAGGATGTAAGAACCTATAGAGGAGCGGAAGTAGGATCGGATCATTATATGGTGGTAGCAAAAATGAAGCAGAAGGTAATATCCAAAGGCAGAAAAAGAAATGCAATTAAAACCTGGGACATAGAAAAACTCAATACAAACACTCAAAGCTATATAAAAGAAATAACGATGACGCTTGAAAATTCTAGAAAAGAAGAAGACATTGATAAGGAATGGGAAAAAATAAAGAAAGTAATGCAAATAGCAGCAGAAAAGGTAATAGGGCAAAAGAGACGTAATAAGAATAATGGATGGTTCGATGAAGAATGTAAGAAAAAGATAGAATTGAAAAAGAATGCAAGGATGGAATGTCTGAGAACGGGAAACCCAAGAAATATGGAACAGTACAGAGAAAGAAGTAAGGAAGCTTTCAGAGTTTGCAAGCAAAAGAAAAATGTATGGATGAAAGAAAGAATGGAAGAACTTGAAAAAAACAGTAACATGCATAACACAAGAATGTTTTATATGCAAATAAAAGAACAAAACAGAAGTTATAAAGTTAAAACAAGAGCAATGAAGGACATAGATGGAAAACTGGAATATGATGACGAAAAAGTTAGAGAAATATGGAAAAATCATTTCAAGCAACTACTAAATAAAGACCTGGGGAGACCGAAGATAGATGTTACTACGAGTATGGAAGAAGAAGACAACATAGTTGAACCCCCTACATATGAAGAAATGATAAATGTGATAAAAAGGATGAAGAACCAAAAGTCACCTGGAGCTGATGGAATAGTCATAGAGATGATAAAGAAAGGCGGAAATATTCTACAAGAAAGAATATATGAATTGATAAAAAGAATATGGTTGAGAGAAGAGATGCCTGAAGAGTGGAGAGTCGGAAAAATAGTACCAATACTTAAGAAGGGCAAAATAGATGAGTGTAACAACTACAGAGGTATAACACTGCTACCAACGGTATATAAGATACTCTCATCACTAATATTGGAAAAATTAATGAAATATGCTGAAAACGAAATTGGAGAATACCAATATGGATTTAGGGCAGGGAGGTCAACGGTTGATGCTATACACGTTATCAAACAAATAACAGAACGTTTTCACGAGCACGATATGGAGTTGCATATGTTGTTTGTAGATTTCAGACAGGCTTTCGACTCAATAATCAGAAATGGGTTGAGTATAGCATTGAAAGATATGAAGATACCACGAAAATTGATAAGCCTCATTGAAATGACACTAAAGAACACTAAGGCGACTGTTAAAACGCAGAACGGAGAGACGGATATTTTTGAAATCAACTCTGGTGTCAAGCAGGGGGACGCTCTGTCGGCAATACTCTTCAATCTAGTTATGGAATACATCATGAGAAAAATTGATAACAAGAACTCAATAATTACAAAAGAAGCTCAAGTTGTAGCATATGCGGATGATGTAGTAATAATTGCAAGAACAAAAAGAAAAATGATAGAGATTCTTGAAAAAATGAACATTGAAGCGTCAGAGCTAGGCTTAACAATCAACGACAAAAAAACAAAATACATGTATTTTAACGGAAGAAAACAAAACAAACTACAGAACCTGAAGTCAACTAAGCATGAGTTCGAACAAGTGGAAAATTTCAAGTACCTTGGTGTAAATATAAATAACAAAAATGACAGAGGCGAAGAGATAAAAGAAAGAATTTTAGCGGGAAATAAGGCTTACTATGCTAATAAGAAGCTTTTGGGCAACAAGAACATAAACCAAAAAACGAAGATAAGAATATACAAAAGCCTGATTAGACCAATACTAATGTATGCAACCGAAACTTTATGTTGCACGGAATATGAAAGTGAATGTTTAAGAATTTTTGAACGAAAGATTATACGAAAAATTGTTGGACCAGTAAAGATAGGCGCAGATAAAGTAAGAATAAAAACAAACGGAGAAATCATGCAAATAATGAAGAACGAAGATATAGTAAAATGTATTAAGGCGCAGAGAATAGGATGGTTGGGACATATAATGAGAAGAAACAAAAATGAGATGATAAGAATGGTAACTGAGTGGAAGCCAATGAGCGAAAGGAGAAGAGGGCGTCCAAGATTGAGGTGGAAGGAGGAAGTGGAAAAGGACTTGATAGTAATGAACATCGAAAACTGGAAAACGAAGTGCAACGACAGAAAAGTGTGGAAAAAGATCGTTAATATGGCAAAATCACACAGGGCGATGTAGTAATGGAGAGAAATGAGGACTAATCCACCTCAAAACTCGGATTTGAAAACTTCTAATAGAAGTAGTTATATTCCGTCAGGAATGGTGACTTCATTCATTCATTCATACCAAACCGAATAAAACTATCGAATAAAACTATCGAATAAAAACTACCGAATAAAAACTATCGAATAAATTTTTAGTTACTAATAAACTATTCGAATAACTTTTTAGTTACTAAAACTATTCGAATAACTTTTTAGTTACTAAAATTATTCGAATAACTATTTAGTTACTAAAATTATTCAAATAATCTTTTAGTTACTAAAACTATTGTATGAATTTACTACCAATTACAATTTATGGCTTTGGATTAGAGGTTCCCTCAGTTTATTAATCTCTTAAGCCCCGGTATGCATTTTGCATAAAATTTACATGTAAATGGTAACTAACCAATAAAAAACGTCCGATGGCTACTAATACGCTCTTTCTATTGGTTAGTTCCCATTTACATGTAAATTTTATGTAAAATTTAACATCGTGTCATACAGGCTTTAAGGGGGATAGATTATAAATCTCAGTTAGACGTTAGTCGTTTTTTGAACCCCCCCCCCTCTGTTTTTGCATTTTTTTTATATTTTTCAAATATTTCTGGTTCTACTTTCTTGTTGGTTATTCTTCGCTTACAATTAAAATTCTAATATTTTTATATTGGTATATGGATTATCTTTTATAATTCTCTATTAAGCCCGTATGACCGATGCATAATTTTACATAAAATTTACATGTAAATTTTTAGGTAAAGCTCATATTTTTTTCATAATTTTATGCAGCTAAAAATAATTTTCTGTATGCAACGAGTGCAATTTTTTATGACAAATTTAGCACGCGCGCTTGCGTATTAAAGTTCAAACCAGTGTTGCCAACTCTTAAATTTACGAAGTCCTTTAGTAACAATCAGTGCCGGACTTTTGACAATTTTTACAAATTGTCACATTTTCTGTCAGATAACCTTTAATGAAGCTAGAATTTCAGTTATTCGCTAAATGGTAGCTTTTCACCGCTAAAGCAACTTTCAATAAGTCATTTCTAGCCGGAAAACCGCTCAATTGGCAGCACTGATCCAAACTGGGCGGACTTTAGGCGGAAAAATGTCTACTGCGCACATTTACCTCCAAATTTAAAACATGTTCTAAATATTATGCATGAAAATTTAGCACAAAATTTGATGGTAAATTTTCTGTACGTATCGTGTCATACGAGCTTTATAAGGAATACAGGAAGAAAATAAAAAATTATAGGAAGAAAATTTTCTTTTTTCTTAAGATTTATTTTCTATACTAGGGCAATCGCAAGGTTGTTATGTGTAAAGGGCGGATTTATATGCGATAACAGACCGGTTTTAAGATATAGACTAATATAAATCACCAATAGAAAACGATTTTTAGCGCTAATAAGAATTTTATGTTGATAATACACTTTCCTTCACCAATTACTTGAGAAGTTTTACCATTAGACGGGGTACCTTTAGACAAAATTACTGTTTAACAACTATTCATAATATTGTACCATTTTGTTTATTTGGGATCGATGGGTAATATAGTAATACTAATCTAAAAGTTACTAACTGTCATTGCTAATTGATAATAAATTCATTCGATAACTAAATATTTATTCGGTAGTTTTAGTAACTAAATAGTTATTTGCATAGTTTTAGTTTTACATAATATAAAATATAAAAATTTATAAATATAACTTTAAAGTTATTTGAATAGCTTTAGTAACTAAAAAATCATTCGAATAGTTTTAGTAACTAAAAAGTTATTCGAATAGTTTTAGTAACTAATAAAAAGTTATTCGAATAATTTTAGTAACTAAAAAGTTATTCGAATAGTTTTAGTAACTAAAAAGTTATTCGAATAGTTTTAGTAACTAAAAAGTTATTCGAATAGTTTATTAGTAACTATCGATAGTTTCAATGAAGACTAACTATCGAATAATTCGATAGTTTTTATTCGATAGTCCCATCACTACTTTTAATAGCTAAAAGTAATTAAAAATGTGTCAATTTAGCACATTTTTTTAAAAGATTTACTTGACATTTCAATTTTGTGACGTAATACCTTCATCCTCAATTTACTATACCCTCTGCTGAGCTCATACTTCACGTTGAAGCTTGAGTTATGTATTGCGAAGGAATATATCTATGATAGATTACATATTAGTCATATTACCAATGTTAAAATACATAATAGGTGTTTCAAAGAGTTTGATAATTACCAATCTACGCTAGAAAACTTAGAGAAATTATCCAAAAGTATGTTTTTTTTGATTAAACATAAGTATTTGGACAATCATTACGGAAGCGTTATGAAATGCAAAAAATGTTTGTCATAACAACCATCCAAATAGTAAAATTATTTTTACAATCTGTTGTAGTGAGTTTTATCTCCCTCATTGTTATCGTCAGTCCTTTTCTGAACTGAATGATTTCTGAACATTTACATATATAGAAAGGTTCATAAGAAGCGGAACAAATTTTGATAGTTCATTTTTGAAGTCAGGGTCAGTTTGAGTAAAAATTTTCATATGAACAATAGTTCTGAATATTTCAGTTACGTGACTGTACGAGATCAAAATTTTATTACCGTTATGTTGGCGTCGTCATAAATTCACAGATTTAATATTTTAATAATTTGATAATAAAACTGATGACAGAGCAAAATAGAGATCGAGATACGGAAAACATCGTAAGATGTACAAAAATCCGCATATACAGTGTGTTCACCGATAGTGGTAACAGTGAATAATTCTTAAATCTTAGCAGATACAAAAAAAAAGTTTAAATAGTTTTTTATTCAACTCCAAATTTTCTATTAGAAACTGCTAAGGTATATTTTTTTATACTTCAAATTCAACCGGAAGTAAACATTAAATTTTTTTTTACATAGCAACATGTCTTTTTTTAACAGTTTCGCAATTTGCAATTTTTTCAAGTACTTATAAAATTTTCATAAAGTTACATAAGAAAATATTTGAGAAAATGTAAGATTTAAACAAGCAATAATAATTTACTAATTATTTACGCATTCGTATGTAGAATGATGAAAAACAAAATATCATGGCACAGAAAACACAACTATGATTTCATCTGATAAATAAAATTGCCACCGTTTTCTTCAAAAAATGATTCTAATCTAAGCAGCGAAGTTTTAGTGATTTGGTGATAATTGATAGCATGCTAAATTAATTTTGGTTTTTAAATTTTCAAAATTTAAAGATAGATTTGCGTAAACTACAGTTTTAAAATAATTCCATAGAAAAAGTCTAATGGTGTTATATCATATAATGGTGTTTTGTTTTTCATAGCACTCTACATACCTAATTAATAAATTATTATTGTTTGTTTAAATCTTGTGTTTTTTCGAATATTTTTTTATTTAACCTTAGGAAAATTTTACATATATTTATAGAGAAAAAATTACAGATTGCGAAAATGTTAAAAAAAAGACATGTTGCTATTTGAAAAAAAATTTAATGTTTACTTCCGGTTGAATTTGAAGTATAAAAAAATATACCTTGCTAGTTTCCAATAGAAAATTTTGAATTGAATAACAAACTATTTAAACTTTTTTTTGTATCTAGTAAGATTTAAGAATTATTTACTGTCACTATTATTGGTGAACACACTGTATATCTACTAATGTACTAAATAAAATTTATGAAGAGTTTTCACAATTTAAGTTGGATCAGCGGTGATAATGTGCAGATACAAAAATTCATCCAGTCGAGTGCATCTTTGCATTTGAGGGACGCCAATTAAAAGCGTTCATACGCAGAAGTAAATTAAATCACGACGGCATTGGCACGATCTCCCTTCGCATTTAACGTGCATATATTTGTCCTTGAAGATCCAACTACCTTGCGTTTACTCTACCTACGTACATATTATTTGAGTAGCAATTATATTCTTACTTATAAGAACATTACAGATGACGAAATGTTTATTTTTCCTAGACGGAACTGTAAAATTGAATTGCGTTCTTAGTGCTCATTAATTTTACAGTTTTTCAGAATTAGGCACTATACTTACAATAATTTTTAGTTCAAAATTGGAAATGCATGGGTAATCGTATAATAGCTGCTAACGATGATAATACGTTATGAGTCACTATGATGAAAGTATCTACATACGACTAGAGAATAACTAATTTTAATATGATTCATATCTTGTAGGTCAAAATTATCTTTACAAATATTTTAAATGTTTAATTTATTAAACTCAATTTATAATTTCTTGGTTAATATTAATTGTTTCTATCTCTTATGAAGTAATTGCTCCAACAGCGTCTCTATTGATCTGAAATGCCGGTTAATGAGTATTATTAACATAACACACATTATAATATTGTCGAATTATTATTATTATTTTGAGATGAAGAAATTTATTTGTTTTACTACAATATATTGGCACTCCTGCTTTTGATAGCCAAGGTGGAGATTTGTAGAGTTAACGATATTGGAGATCGACGAATTCGACTGGGTGGTCGTGAATTTCGCGATGCGATGTAAAGATTTTTGTAAAAAGTAAAAAAAAAGAAATGTGTAATAAATTAAAATTTTGGTAAAGAAAGTTGGTTTTTCACTTCTTTTGTAGCAACAAGGAGGTGGATTTTGGCTGTTAAATTATATAGATTTATAGAAAAGAATTAATAACTCAAATTTACAAAGTACATAGGTACAATAATTTTATTTTAAAAGTTGCAATGTCACGCAATGAAACGCCGTGTGAAATGTAACATTCAACAAAATTTGGAAAGAAGAAAAACTAAGGATTATTTTTTACTAAGAAAATCAAATAAGTAGATATGCACTTACTGTTAACCATAGAACCTTTGAAAAATATGGGGGCGAACTATAGCTTAGTCATACTCATCTTTTATATAACACATCCTTTCTAGTTTCAATTGTATGTAAGGTTATGCATACTTTGCTATGCATTTCTTATGCTTACGTTCATTCTGAACAAACATTTGGTTTGAAGATGCTGCACCATATTATAAATTTTATTATGTATGGAAAGGACAAACCTACTATTTAAAGCAGTAAGCATTGACTGTCCATGTTTATTTAGGAGGTCCGTGGGTCTATCGCACCAAATAGCAAGTTTCCGCGAAACTAAATTATTATTTATGGTTAAATTTACAGCGTTGTTGAATATTTTTAAGGATCGTACCTACTAATTTTAAATAAACCCATTTTTATAGTTAAAAATAGATAGAATAGAAAAAAAACAAAATAACATAATTGATTTCGAATCTAAAGTAAATAAAACAAAATATATTAAGACGAAAACATCAATTGCGACGCACAAGATGGATTAACAAAATAGTAAATTTACACCTTCAAAGCGAATAAATGGTTTTTAGAATCTCGTAATTTCGAGCTTAAAAATTGCTGTTGTCCTTACGACGTTTTCTTGAATGACAAGTACAAATTTATTTTTATGGTGAAAATTACTACTACAAATTCAGTCCTAACTGTATCTGATTTATTTCACTTTCGTAGGTTTTGCTAGCTTCAGATGATAAGTTAGCAGAGCTGTGTTTTTCTCCCGAATGAAACAAAGTACAAAATTTTGTTCTATAGTACACATTAGTGCAAAATAATCTGAGGCATTCCATTTTGCCGATTTGGGCTGCCAAACTACAAAATATAACAACTCCAAACCATTGTTATTCAAGACGCTTTTATAAATTTATTTATTTATTTTATCGGTAATTGAATACTAAAGTAAATTACACTCCTTCCAAAATTAGTTAAATGTTTTTATTCTGATGTAATTTATTAATTAATCATTTCTATACTTTGTTCATTTTGGTCTAATTATACTTTAAATAGAATTTTGTCAAGTATAGTACTCAAATCAACCACAAAATACAATTTTCCACAACTATTGTTTCGCACTTTGATGTTGTATAAACTGAAATTCCAACGTTCGCATTGTATTAGCTAAATTAGTAAGGACAAAATGAAATACTACTATAATAATTAAAAACCTTCTAAAATTATGTCAAGGGTGCTATAGAAAAAAGTAAGTACATGTCAACAAACTTTATCTAAAAAGTGAATATGCGAATATAAAATTAAAATATTTTCTACAGCACAATATAATATTATGTATGTATTATCTATGCATTATGTATAAATAAAAGTATTTATTTATCTCAGAGTTATGAATTAATTTTGTTTGTTATTCAAAAATATATTCGCAATTTGCCCTTTTACCCAAAAGCATTTTCTAACATATCAGCAATATGTGTACCCAGTAAAGTAACGGTGGGTGTTGAGAAATTCACATTTCATTGCAACTAGGATATTGATTTATGATATTCAAGTGCACTTACAGCTCCTTAAATTATTTAAAAATTTCTTAGAAGTAGAATATTCTGTACATATTATGTTCTACCTATACCGGGTGCTGAATGAGTTAGGCGAACATAGGATATTAACGTGTAAAAACTTATTTTTGCAAATTCCTGCTTCCCTAATTATTTTAGAGAAAAATTGAAAGATACAAATATAATGTAGAAATATAAACTACGAATGATAAGAGCATTAGATTTTATCTAGCTTTTACGTAAATGATCAAAAAATTCTTTTGAAATTGTTAACATTTTTATTTATCAAACTGGCCATGTATAAGTTTCCAAGGTAATATTCCATTTTATGAAATTAAAATTTAATAAAGTGCAAAACTGTCAACAACGTGCAATTGTTTTTCATTACATATCAAAAATAATTACCTCGGAAACTTACATGGCAAGTTTGATAAATAAAAGTTTTAACAATTTCAAAAGAATTTTTTGACCATTTACGTAAAAGCTAGATAAATTCTAATGCTCTTATCATTTGTAGTTTATATTTCTACATTATATTTGTGTCTTTCAATTTTTCTCTAAAATAATCAGGAAAGCAGGAATTCGCAAAAATAAGTTTTTACATGTTAATATCCTATGTTCGCCTAACTCATTCAGCACCCGGTATATAACGTTGGTCACGTCATACCAGCACAAGCATATAATATTATCTATGATTAAAAAGCTAAAGTATCTGTAGGGTAGCAAAATTTGCAGGTCAGTGCGGTTTGGTGTTATTGAACTTACAAAAATGTAATCAACATAATATTATCTTGAAATCAAATTTATGAATGAAATTAGATCACACAAACAGATTTTGATTATCATATTTTTATACCTAATGGAGTTTGTCATTTATTCACGAGTATAATATTATCCACGTACCTTGGAACAGAAAATCCCTTCCAATACTTTAAGGTGTAATTTTTGGTGGGTCGCGAGATCTTGAATGTATATATTTTTAAGATTTACAAAATTAAAATTCATAAGATATGGCAATATATATATAAAATACAAATATTGGTTGGTATAATAATGTACTTGGTAAATATATTATCAGATTATCATTACAGACTCGGCTGAACGATCATAGTTAATTAAATTATTAGATAGTAGTGACTTTCTTTTAGCGATAGATTGGATTTATAAAATGTAGGTCGTAAGGTTTAAAAGTTTGGGAACCCCCGCAATAGACAATTTGTACGAGCTACATCCTCAAAAATAGTGATTTTCAAATCGGCGAAAATCTTATTCTACGATACTAAAATGAGTGAAATTTCTATCTTCAAATTTTATTATTAATATCTCGTAATTAAGTAACTTAGGGCATGTCCTAAGATTAGTTAAAACTGTTAGGTTGACTTGTATAGTCCAAGTTTAACCAGTAACTATGGTTTAAACTCGGATTTTGACTATTGTGATTGGTTAATCTACAGTTTAAAATTTTAAACTAGATCTATACAAGTCACCCTTAACGATACAGAACACTGCTCGGCGGTTTTCTTAGATGTGTCACAAGCGTTTGATAAGGTCTGGCACCCGGTGCTTTTGTATAAAGTAAAGAAGCTACTTCCTTATGGATTCTACCTCCTTATTAAGTCATATATTAGTGACAGACATTTCATTGTAAAATTTCAAAAAGAATATTCAGAAATGTACCCAATTAAATCAAGTGTTCCGCAAGGTAGTGTACTGGGGCCAATCTTGTATCTTCTGTTTACGTCAGACCTCCTAACAATGAAACAAACTACTACGGATGACGGCTTTGCGGATGACACGGCTATCATGGTATCTCATACCAACCGAATATTAGCTATGGAAATTCTGCAAACACTTCGACAAAATTCTGTGCCGGTTAAGAAAATGGAGATTTAAAGTCAACGAAGCCTAATCAGCACATATAACTTTCACGTTGCGAAGTGAAACATTTCCCCCTGTAACTCTGAATAAAAAACAAGTGTCACAAACAGAAACAGTAAAGTACTTGGGGATGCATTTGGATCGTCGCTTAACGTAGAAAACCCACACCTGGACCAAAAGGAAGCAACTGAACATAAAATTACAGAAAATGTACTAACTTATTGGCGCTAAATCTAGGCTCTCATTGGAAAGCACACTGTAGACAAAGCCGTAATTAAACCCATTTAGACGTATGGAATCCAACTGTGGGGCTCTGCATCTGACTCTAACTTGGAGATAATCGAAAGGTTTCAATCAAAAGTTCTTAGAAACATAATAAAAGCTCCTGGTTTGTCCCAAATAAGGTTATAAATAAAGACCTGGCTGTTCCATTGGTGAAGACAGAAATCAGTGCTTATAGTTAGTTACCCGGCTTCATAAATAATTTACTGTGTAAATTAATATTTTACAGTTATAACTATTCAGATTATACCTAATGAGTCATTATATATTTTGTCAAACTATTTACTTCTTGTCTTGTACAGATTGTAAATTTCTTGGGTTGTTAATAAAAAACATAAATTAGGTTAGAATATCTCATTGATCTCCGATGGAGATTTATAGCCGAAACTGGCCATAAATGTTTAAACATTTCTGGAAATTCAAAAATATTGATTAACAGACTTTCAATGCTTAATCTTGTTTGTTTATTCATAATTTCCGGGACTATCTTGAGAAAATTCATTGACTCTTGACAATACTTTTCGGTTTGGATCTAATAACTGTCTATCTTTACTAAAAGGCCTAATGAATGTAGACATTCACTAATGCTGGATTTACTAGTATCATTCAATGGATTATCCAGTTTTACTGTTTTATCCTAACAATATTATATTGAGTTTGTAAAGTATGGAATAAATTCCATAAAAATTTTAAAAACGTTTTTATAGAAAATCGTTTGATATACTAACCAAACTTTTTTTTTAATTGCATTCTTTACCGTCATTTTTTGGTCGTGTTTCTATTTGTGCTGTAATATCATTGGAATTTTTTTTTAAATTGCAACTCTAATTTTTCTTCATGGATTTAGATAGAGTATATTTTTCTAAGTGTAAAAATATCAAAAAGTCTGACCTTGAAAAGGCAAACTTTTGAGATAATCAATCCCAAAGTTTAATAAAGGAAAATCAACTAAATTTATTCGAATCAACAACTTCAATTAACTTCATTACTGATGACATCGAAATGTCTATATATGGGATAGGCCAACCATACTACACGAATTTCATTCAGTGCTTAAGCATAATTATGGTCACTAAGAACTGGATCAAATTGATGTAGTGTGGTTGGCGTATAGATGCACAAATGTTGAATAAAAACAAACAAGGAGAAAAAGTGCAATTTGAAAAAATAAGGTTGGCATAATGTCCAAAGATTTTCTGTAAAAATCTTTATAAATTTTGTTGTTAAATTTATTCCATACTTGACCAAATCACCGTTACACCACAGTTGGCTAAGTCGACCGCGCAGGCAATTATATTCGCCCGCATCCTTTAACTACCCAATTATGTTAAATCTTAATAAATAAAATTTGGTTTAAACTTCGGTTTGGTTTTACTGCTATCTCTTGCTAATTAACGATACGGTTAACCAATGTTATTTCATTAATTTCATAACGTAGTTGCCCGTAGTAAAAGTTTGGCCACCCCTGGTTAATAGAATATAAAATTAAAACATTTAGGGTGACTTGTATAGATCTAGTTTAAAATTTTAAACTGCAGATTAACCAATCACAATAGTCAAAATCCGAGTTTAAACCATAGTTACCGGTTAAACTTGGACTATACAAGTCAACCTTAGGGTGACTTGTATAGATCTAGTTTAAAATTTTAAACTGTAGATTAACCAATCACAATAGTCAAAATCCGAGTTTAAACCATAGTTACCGGTTAAACTTGGACTATACAAGTCGCCCTTAGTGTCTGGCCACACGTGCAGTAAAATCCTGCTGGTAAAAGCAGTAAAAGCCAAGTAGGCGCATTTTCAAGGTAATGCTGATACAAGTGCATTGCTAAAGCTGCGACATTACCTTTCATTTACCTTGACGATGGGCGTTTGAGGATGCAGGAACGCCCATCCTCAATGCGCCTACTTGGCTTTTACCAGCAGGATTTTACTGCACGTGTGGCCAGACACTTAGAAATAATTTTAAGATGCAATAGAAAAATTTCTGAATGTAATTTTTTCAAACAATATTATAATATTGAAACAAAATAAAATTGTTATACATATATGTAGTAGGTGGATGGTGGAGGTTTAACTATTATTATTGTTATGATGACTGATAGAAAATACCTATACATACAAGGTTAGAAATAAAAATGTTTACCTATACATATCTATAAGTAACAATATTTTACGGTTAGACAAGAGCTATGTATCTTGCTTGTCTTATCAATTATCAACAAAGTACAACTCATTTTGTTCATGATTTGAAATGTGGTTGGAAATAACTAATAAGTTATTATTCATTAATTTACTTTCTTCGTCTTTGGTAAACTATAAATTAGGTCCATTTACATAATATAAACAAGAGCAGAGTTGAGATTAAAAATATATATTTAATACTTTTGCAATGATATATTACTAGTATTTTAAACTTCAACTCTTTTAATTTTAAATTATACTTACGGTGTAATAAGAGAGTAATCCAGAATTTTCGTCCAACACAAACCACCGATACTGCCACCCTTTCATCACATTTGTCCACTTACTCAAAGAGCCTTCCATCACTGACATTTCGTTAAACTAAAAATTGTGTAATTATGAAATTATCTACCGACTCTTACATTTTCCATCAAAATATTTAGCGTAATGTTCACTAAAGTGTTGTTGGACTACATTCACAACGCAACTGTCATTTCTCATACATTTGACGTACTGCGAAAGTGCAAACTTCGCTGTAGAGCTTTAAGTTGCCTAAGTGCCAGGGGCAAATAAACTAACTTTTGACCAATGCTTTTGACAAAAAATTTTTAGAAACTGTAATAATTATTTTATATGGGGTGTTTGAAAAGTTTGCGGCCATCCAATATAATCTTTATTTAAATATAAATTTTTATAATATATTTTTATAAATTCAAAATTACTTCTATTTTCCTACGTAGTTTCCTTTAAGCGAAATAATTCCATCGGTGATGTAGCTTCATGAAGACCAATTTGTCGAGATCTGCAAAATTGATTAATTCGGCAGAGACAAATTCAGCAATTTTTTCAAAAGGCAGCGATTCCATATATAGAAAAAATATAAAAGAATTGATAACTTCACCATACTTTTTTCTGGTAATTTTAGTTTCTATATTTTATAATATACAGTGTGTTCACGAAAAGTGGTAACAGTGAATAATTCTTAAATATTACTAGATACAAAAAAAGGTTTAAATAGTTTTTTATTCAACTCCAAATTTTCTATTGGAAACTGTCAAAGTATATTTTTTTATATTTCAAATTCAACCGGAAATAAACATAAAATTTTTTTTTCAAATGGCAACATTAATTACCCATACTGCCGTGTTAATTCTAAAGGGCGTATCTGCAAAAAGCTAATTGTTGGGAAATCGTGTTTTTATAAATTTCCGTGTGTCATCACATGGTTTGAATTAAACAGAAAACATAGTGTTTTAGATTTATATTATATCTGTGGCAGAATCTAATGAAATAAACCGTTTTCTTAAATATTTATTATAAATGGGACTTTTGATACATACGCCCTTCTTGACTAACACATATTAATAAAACTCATAAGAAAAAAAGGCGTATCTGCAAAATGAGACACTGTGTGAACTTTTTCCTAAATAACTGATAACCAAAAAACTTAAAACACGTAACAATATTTAAATTATAAAAAATAAACAAAACTTCACAAGTGTAACCATCAAAATTTGAATTGTATCTGCCAGTCACAGAATAGATAATTTTTGCTAGTCAAGTAATGGAGTGTTACAAAGAAAGGGCGTATCTACACAAAATAGTAGTTGTAGATACGTCTTTTTAATCTAACATTGTTGGTTACGTCTCTTTTATCTAAAATTACACATTAAACTGCAGATACGCCGTTTCTTTAAAGATGCACAGAAAAAAAAAGGTGTACTTGAAAGTAGAACAATTTGTGCCTAGATTGTCTACAAGTACAAATTGGGTGAAAATTAGGTATAATTGTACTTAATTTTAGTCAAATTCAGTCATCTCTAGCGCAATTGTACTATTTTATAGCACAAATTGTGCTAAATTTTTACACAATCTGTACTTGTAGACAATCTAGGCACAAATTGTTCTACTTTTAAGTACACATTTTTTTCTGTGTGTATTCTAGCATATCTATACATAGTTTAGCCTTCTGAACTTAACGAAATGATAGATTTACATGCAGGGAAGCGTTTGCCAGCAATAACTCAAAAAGCCAAAAATTGCAGATACGCCCTTTAGAATTAACACGGCAGCATAGGTATGTAGAGTGCCATGAAAAACAAAACATCACAACACCGAAAACACAGCATTTCATTTATCTGATAAATTTTTCAAAATTGCCACCGTTTTGTTCAAGATATGATCATAATTTTCGCAGAAGTTCTGGCGATTTGGTGATAATTGATAGATGCTAAATTAATTTTGGTTTTTAAATTTTTTAAATTTAAAGATAGATTTGCCTAAACTACCATTTTTAAATGACTCCATAGTCTAATCCATAGTCTAATGGTGTCATATCATAATAATGGTGTTTTGTTTTTCATAGCACTCTACATAGGTAATTAATAAATTATTATTGTTTGTATAAATCTTGTGTTTTCTAAAATTTTTTCTTATGTAACCTTATGAAAATTTTATAATTTATAGAGAAAAAATTGCAGATTACAAAAATGTTAAAAAAAAGACATGTTGCCATTTAAAAAAAAATTTTATGTTTACTTCCGGTTAAATTTGAAATATAAAAAAATATACTTTGACAGTTTCCAACAGAAAATTTGGAGTTGAAGAAAAAACTATTTAAACTTTTTTTTGTATCTAGTAATATTTAAGAATTATTCACTGTTACCACTTTTCGTGAATACACTGTATACTAATGCTTAATTAACAATTTATTATATTTATAATTATATCTGGATTCGCCTCTAGAATGCGATGAATTGGTTATTAGTTTGTTTTAGAAACCCAATTCTTTAACTTTTGAGGTAACACTTTGATACGAGTTGGCTGTAGCATTATAGTGAAGAAAAAGAACCTTCTCTTTTCGCTAAACCTTAACGCTTTTCAATAATTATTTGTTTCAGTTGGTCTAATAAGTTTGCATAGAAACCAGTTATTGTCTGACTTTTTGGATAGATAGTCAATAGATTTTTTTAGTCATCACTTTTGTTCATCGTGTCCATATTATTAATTACATTCATTTTAAGTTTGTGGGGAATTTTGGACCAGGAAATAAATAAAACTTTTTATCTTGATCAACGTTTCGAAGATTTTATTTTTCTTCTTCTTCAGGATCTAAAAACAATCATCTACAATCACACTTAGGCAACATCTTGTTCAATATTTACCAATAAGTCAGTTTTAAAATTACAAAATTCCTAAGAGAGCACATTTACAGCTTTTCTTTCATTTAAATCTTCAAGCAAAATTACACATAATAATTAACATTCCTTAAAACTAATAAAATATACGTCAAATTGTAAAAATAAAATTGATAAAACAAAACTAAATTATAACCCACAAAATTTATAATATCTTCAATAACACCTGCTGATAACACCATACATAGTAAAACCCTAACATCTAACCCTAACCCTACATAAAGTAAATCTCACTGATATTTCTTTTCAATTTGGAAGCTTCAAAATCCAATATTTTTACATTTTCAAAATCAAAGTCATGCTTGAACTCTCTATGGTGCACTACTAATGCCGTAGAATCATCTCTATCCTCTTCCTTTCTTCTTCGTTCCTTATCTTTTCCTTTATCAGCTAAGCTGCAATCTCTTCTGTGTTGGTATATTCTTTGCTTTAAGTACTGCTTAGTCTGCCCTATGTATGTTTTATTACAATCTAAACAAGGAATCTCATAAATTAACTCAGACAGATTTTCTTTAGGCATAAGTTATAAAACAAAAAAAAATAGTAATCGAAAAACTGGCAAATACTGAGACAAGAAACAGATATGATAAACGCAATGAAGACGAAATAGAAAGTAGAGGAAGATGTGATGACGCGGAAGAAGAACTGAACTTTATCACATCGAGTATAGATAAGAGCGCAAGAGAGGAATTAAGGTACAAGAATACTAAAAAAAAGATGTGGTTCGATAAAGAGTGCCTGAATTATAGTAGGAGTAAAGTAGAAAAAAAGATGAAATAGCTTAGAACCGAACAATAAAAAACAGATTTGGAATAATAAAAGAAATGCGCAAGAAAAGCAGATAAGATCAAAAAGAATAAATGGATGATAAAAATAATAGAAGAAATAGAAACATGCAACGGACATAACGAAGAAAAAATGTTCTACAGAATCCTAAAAGAACAAAGAATAAGAAGCAATTTTAAACAAAAAGGAATGAAAGATAACAAATAAAAAACAGGGCACAATACAGAAAAGATAAAACAAATCTAGGTGAAAAATTTTCAAGTGCTTTTAACACACAAGAAGAAGAAGAATATGTACAAACCGAAATAGATGGTGAAGAAGATGAAATACAAGTATCAAATAAGAAGAAAATAAAAAAGACAATCATGATGAAATACGGAAGAGTACTAGAAAAGGGAAAAATAAACATATAACTCATCAAGTACGGCGATGATAAAGTCTGCTATAGAATATATGAGTTGGTAGAGCAGATGAAGAGCAGACATTCTATATGCAGTTTGTTCAATGTAGAAAATACAAAGTGCAGTTTGTTCAATACATTTTTTAGCTGTTTTGCAAAACCGCCAATCGAATATTTGCTTCATTTATGGATACTTTATAGTGTAATTTACACTGTGTTATTGCAAAAATTACTTTTTTAATAACTTATCATTTAAACCTGTGGTAGTTTTACTGCTCTTGTGAAAATTTCAGAAAATGCACATACTGCATATAGAATGTCTGCTCCTCAGATATAGAAAGAGGAGACGATTGCTAAAGAATGGAAAGAGGGAGCGATTATGCAAAAAAGGCGGCCTTGAAGAATGTGGAAATTACAAGGGAATAACCTTGGGAAGGGAATAGGTTAATTTTTAACCGACTTCAAAAAAAAGGAGGAGGTTATGCAATTCGCTGGTATATATTTTTTAATGTTTGTTACCTCAGAACTTCGTTATTTATAAATCAATTTAAAATTTTTTTTTTTATTTGAAAGCATATATTTTTTGATTGGTCCCATAAAATTTTCATCAAAAGCGGTTCACAATCTGGTTTTTACATTAAAATTACTGCAATGAAATTTAAACGTAGGTTGAAATGTTTGCGAGAATCGAGAGGTAGTACTTTGTGCATTGACATAATACAATATAATGTACATATTTAATACATATGACACATTATAAGTATGTCATCCAAGTAAACAAATTTGCGTATTTTTGCTTTCCTGTGAGTTTTTTCATCGAGTGGTGTTTACGGTTACTAAAATAGTCCCAATTGTCTACCTTCCGCATAAAACGGCAGGTAGGAGAGAAACTCTGCAGAAAGTATCGGTAGTGTTTATAACCTATAAGACAACCGGTTAAGAATACCTAATACTTTATGGACTACTTAAAGTTAGGGAATTTTTGGTGAAAACGGCCAGGGAAAACTAGTCTCAGTATTATTAATAATAAAGTTGTATTTAGGCTTTTCTCCCGTTCTTCGTTCCTTAAACGGCGCTCTCATATGGGCAGCACGTTTTGTAGGTCTACCCATATTTGCTTTTGATAAATTATTTACATAACGCAAAATTCACTAAAAAGACTAAAATAAAAAACTTTTTTACAAAAAAATAAAACCCACTTCAAAAAAACTACTACGAAAAAATGTACTACAAAGTAAAAAAATAATTTTTTTAATGTATCTGCCACATTTTTGGAGTCGGTGCCAGCCAAGGTTAACAACAAGCGCGTATTAAATTGCCCACAAACGATCAACCTAGTGTTCAACTTAGTGTGCAACCACTTTGTAAAATCACATGCCGCCACGTGTGTGGTCATGTTGACCACGACGACATGTTGTTTGCTTACTTCCAGCAGGCTTTTAATAGGGTCAATAGGAAGGAGCCATATATATGTAAGTCGTTAGAAGAATTGGATATATCAGTCAAGTTGATGAGATTGATAAAAATGAAGCTTGAAAATGCAAAGGCGTGTGTTGCAACTGGAAAAAGGGTGACCAACTGCTTTGAGATAAACAGTGGAGTAAGGCAGGGTGATGCGTTGTCCGCATTACTGTTTATTACATTGCTAAAAAAATTATTTAGAAAAATAAGAGAGAAAAGATCTTTAATAACAAAAGAGGGGCAAATAATAACATACGCAAACAACATACTCATTTTAGCTAGATCACTGAAGCAATTAATGGAGATCTTCAGAGAATTCAGAAAAGCAGCAGACCAGTGTCCAAAAACTGAGAAAAAGGGGCAACAACAAATCAAGAACGATTTCAGATGTAGGGGGAAATATTACAAGAAAATGTGGTAAAACTTGTGAGATGGCAGCGTATAAGATAGTTGGGACATATCATGCGAGGTTAAGAAGATTTAGTGAGAAAGATTACTCTGTGGAGACCAATGGGTGACAGAGCTAAGGGGCGCACTAGGATCAAATGGTGGGACCAGGTGACCGGAGATTTGGAGATGATAGACCCTGGCAACTAGAAGACCAAGTTTCGTGATAGACAAGAATGAATAGAAATCGTGAAAAAAGCTGCAAAACACACAAAACTGTGAAAGATCAAAAAGTAGAAGAAAGAGTGATTATAAATAATAATAAAGTTGTAAAGTATAAGTTACAAGTTTTGTCAAAATTCATTCATAAACAAATAAACGAAATAAAAAAGAAAACGTTCTATTCAGCGACACAAAAGTGTAATTTAGACCGTCTTGATGTATTGTTGTATTGATAAAAAAACAAAAATAAATAAAAATTATATTTATTTTAAAGTTTTCAGGTGGTTTTGTAATGCTTTGGGCCACATTTAGATGCAAGATAACGGTGTTTCATTTCAACTCGTACAAATGTTGTTTCTTCCGTGGAGTTACTGGAGATGTTTTAATCAAGAATTGGAAAGATTACTGTAAGGTTATGGGCCATCCTGATACAAAACATTTACACGAAAAGCATATTTTATCTATTAATGAACCGTGCGAGTCTTATCTAACTTCAATCACGCCAACAAGTAGACTTCGGGAAAGGATTCAGCATAAAGTACCATACTATGTTAACAAAAAAAAAATATTGCTGATGAAAACAATCGAATCTCATATGATACGTTCATTGACTATGAAAAAACCAATAAATTTGAAAGATTTAAGATTGAATTTTTTAAATTATTGTAATTTATAGAACAGTTAGGTTTCATTACAGCATCAGATAATAGAATAATTATAAATAATTTGATAACTGTTTGAATTTATATACATATATTATACAATTTAAAAATTGCATTTTTAATTATATTTACGTACAATTAATTAAAAGGTAAATCACAAAATAAAATAAATAATACAAACAAATTATGCAACAAACTTCACACAATTAACTTTCTTTAAAAATATTTATAAGGCATTCTATCAAACGTTGCCATTAAAAGAAATTAGAAGAAATCATCTTTATAGTGAAATCTTCACAGTAAATACACCTTAAAGCAAAAAGTGAAAACTGTTTGTCCTCAATAATGCTCATCTTCATATTTTTCAATGAGATACATACCGATACTCACCTCTTACCTTTACCTATTAAATTACTAGTACTACCGGTTCTAATGCATAAAAATTTACAATAATTTAATAATAAGCTTTATTTTTTTTACATTCTTATAAAAATACTTTGTACACAAATGCAATGAATTTTTCGAAAAATCTGTTATCAGTTTTTTCGAAAAATCCAGTGTCTCTTTACAAGCTACTCAAGCACACCCTGTATATAAATTAAATTATGAGCTACTAGTCATTTTTACAGCAGTATTTAGTGGGTTAATAAATTAGAACCAGTTTTGCTGTATCCAGAACTTATTAAAACCTGATTTGTTAAAGCATCTTCATTACTAGCTGCTACTTGTAGGTCATCCTTAGAATGTATTGGCATTCCAGAAATATCTACAAATTTTTCTAGCTGTTCAGAAGCAGAAGAAAAGTTATCATTTTGAGTTGGATCAATTATTGGAATTTTTGAGTCTATATATTCAGAAGCAGAAATTAGCAAATCGTCATCACTTTCTTGAAATTTCGATAAACCTTCCCGATTTGGGTAAGGAACTATTGTTTCCACTACATCCGACGATAAAGCAGTTACTTTTTCAATATTTTGTTTCGAGTTAGTTTCTGCTGCATCTACAAAAGCAGATGAAAGTTCTCCACTTAGTTTGTTTACAGTTTTAGTTGCTATGTCGTACATGAAAATTTCTTTTTCATTAGAAGTCGGCTGGATTCTAAAAAATTATTTTATAAAATTTGTTACAAACAAAAATTTTCTACTTACCCAGTAACTAACAAAACAACAGCTTGCTTATCTGCAACTGTCGTATTTTCTTTTTCCAACCATTCTTCATAACGCTCAGCAGAAGGCGAATCGATTAATTTTTTTAACGCTACCCTTGCAGAATATCTAGGATCTTTTTTGCTACTATTAACATCTCGTGTACTTCTTGAATTATCATTAAAATTGTAATCCACGGGTGCCAATATAACTACACTAGTAATATTACGACCCACTAGTTCAGGTACGTTGGGTATCGGAAAAGTGGCTCCATTAACTTTTACCGGAAGATATTTGTTGTATTGTTGATCATTAAGTGCAACAGGGTCGGTTTGTTTTGCTCCTTCTTGTACATAAGAATTTTTAACTTGCTGACCTTGTTCAGTTTCAGGATTATAACGCACAACTTTCATTTCTAAAGGAGCTTCCATTTTAACTTCCTTTAATTCAGATTCTTCTGCTTCCATTTCTAAATCTTCGTCATTAGCTTTATTATCAACTGATTTACCATCTTTTTGAACAACACTTGATGATTGTTCACTGCCTGCAGCTGCTATTTGTTGACCACCTCCTGCGTTATAAAAATTTGCTAATTGATCTGGAGGTAAAGCGGAAAGTGGAATATCTCCTACTTTATCGTAATCTAAAACTGATATTTGTGCATTTTGTAAAATTCCAGATGATAATAATTGTTGTCGTAGGTCTTCTGGAACTTCATCGGGTAGTTCAATATTTAAATCGTTTGCAGATTTAGTTGTAGGTTCTGGGGTTGACGAAACTTGCACAACAATTGGTTTTGGTGTAGTTGCTAATGTCGGTCTTGGCGAAGAAGGAGAAGAAGGCGAAACAAAGGTGAATTGATTTTGATTATTTACATTTTGTGCAAAACTTTGCTGCTGCTTATTCTTTAATTGCAATTGTATTTGCTGATTTGCAATGTGCTGCCGTAAAAGTTCTTGGTTATGTTGTATGTCATTTGAAGATGGTATTTGATACTGTTGTTGCTGAATCGCATATTGTTGATTAGTAACTGTTTTTGTTTGTTGTAATGCATTGTTTTGGGATGGATCATGACTGATTGAAAAATGTTGCTGTTGAGGTTTCTGTAATTGTTGCTGTTGTTGCTGTTGTTGCTGGTAATTATTTACGAATTGCTGATTTGTAGAACTCAATGTATTGATATTTTGATTAACGTTTTTATATTGTTGCTGTTGTTGATTAGAATTTATATATTGCTGATTGGTAATTGATTGTGATTGTTGAGGATCCTTGTTTTGGGATTGATGTGGATTTACAGGAACAGATATATGCTGTTCAAATTTATTCAACGAAGGTATTAATTCACCACCAGGTGGAATTCCGCGTTCTGTCTGGGTGTTTATTTGTGGAGGTGGATGATGCTGGAATTGTTGTTGTGGAATAACATTATGAAATTGTTGCGCTAGTTGCTGATGTGGAAGTTGTTGAGAAAAATGTTGGAATTGATTTGGTTCGGGTTTTTGTTGTGCGTTGTTAAAATTAGCGTGTTGTTGTCGAATAAATTCTTCGTTTTTTATGTTATTTTGGAATTGTTGTTGCGTTGCTTGAATGTGTCTCTGTTCTTCAGGTAATCGCTGCGGAATAGGGAAGTGACTATGAGGTCGTGGAAATTGAAACGGTGGTGATTGCGGTGGAAAATTATTGTTTTGTTGCCGAAAAGTATCAAATGGCTGATAGGATACTGGTTGTCTAGTATGAATGGGCTGATTATATGGCACGTGCGGGGAATCAGAAAATTGTGGAGGTGGTGGTCTGTTGTTAGGTTTTGGAAACGCGAACGATTGGTGATTAAAATTAGGAGGAGGGCCGGAATTTATATGAGAATGAGGTCCAGGAGGATGATTAAAATGTTTTCCAAATTGAGGCTGATCGAAACTTATTGGAAACCTTTCCGATTTAGTTGGAGGAAAGCTACTGTGAAAATTTTGATTAGGAAAATTTGGTGGAAAATAATTGTTATCAAATGACGTAAATTGTCTAGACTGGGGTTTCTCTTGAGGTTGTAAAGCTTTTTTTGAAGTATCCGATCCGTCTTTGAGACCATCATGCGATCTTTTGTACTGATCATTTTCTAATTTTCCTCCAAATGTAATATGGATGCCTTTGTCAGCGTGATATGATTCCGAATCCGGCTTAATAATTGCTCGCAAAGTAGTACTTGGTGGAGGAGGTAAAGTAGGCAATATTGCACTTGGGTAGGTTACTGGAGGTTCTTCGTAGGTATGTTCTTCTGGTACGTGAGGTGTTAGTGCAGGAATAGGTTTATCATAAATAACATCATCTTTGCCATAGCCACCAGGATTCTTTTTGTATTTTACGTAAAAAACTTGAACCTGTTCCTTTTTTCGAGGTGGTACAGTTACTGGATACGTTGGTAATGGTGGTAACGTTACGTTCGATTCTCTAATTATAATTTCAATTATAGGTTCAGGCTCTTTTATATAAACAGGCCTTTCGATCACATGATGTATAGGTGGATGACCATACACATTGTTTAATTCCGAGTGATCTCTAGATAAATCATCACTGGCTTTCAGATTGTTGGGTGCTTCGGTTAACGATGGTCCATTATACAGAGGATCTTGTTGAGAATAGTGCACCAAGGGTTCCATAGGAACAGCATAATTTGGAGCCACTAGATTTCTTCTCTCTTTTCTATTAGGGTTATAAATTCTTTGAACAGGAAAAAATAGTGGATATTGTGGAAACTGTGGCGCTCTCGAAATTCGTCGTTCAGCTTTATGATTGTGACCCGAATGATTTATTTTGTATTCTAAATTAAGTTTGTCTTCTTTTCTCTTGACACGGACTTCCTTTGTAGCCAAACTTGTTGCTATTATGCAACATAATAGAGCCTGCAAATAAATTATTTATTATAATTTAGTTTGAATTTGTTAAAATTTCTAATGCAAAAGAAATTTAAAAAATTACGTAATAATTATTTGATATGCATATCATATATTATAATTCTTACATGTCGAGAATATTATAATTTTAATTGTTTCATATTATCTATATTATATATAGTATATTTAAATTATGGTCGTCTACAAAAACTATGTTGTCTTGGTGTAATCATTTAAACAATACCATAATTTTGAAAGCATTTAGAATAATAATTTGACTTGACTGATTTTTGCAAAGATTTCTAATCTATTAAAAATAGATTAGGTAGACGACTTATAAGTTAGTTTCGGTAACGAGCTGAAAGTATCAAAAATCGTAATATAATAATTATTATTTTTACAAATTTTATTTATTTTTATAAAAATGTAATTTTAAAATAAAGTAGCAGCTGACCAATAATTACTTTCTCTTGAAATATTTGTATATCCGTGGTAAATTTACATCGTGTATTTTAGTGTCAAACTTATTATTAAATGAATAATTTACGATAAAGATTAATTTTCGAAGTACATACTTCTCAACTTTCTATTTGTTAACAAAGAAAAAGTAAACCTAGGTTTTATTTAACACATATTTTTTGTAATTTTACAACCACCTGTATTTAAAAGTAAGTAATATATTAAAGATATTGGTTATGTGGTTAGGATATTAGACAAGCTACTGAAACAAGAAATATTTTAATTTAGGCTATGAACCGCATAATATAATAAGTTTTTAACTTGGATTGTGGATTAGTGGTTCTAAATCCTTTCAAAGTTATGGAATACATGATTATAATTTTGTATTTGTTGAAACCCAAAATCAATAGATATTATGTAATATGTCCAAAAAAACTCAATAATCTAATAATAATAATAATTGGTTTAATTTCCAAAAAGTAAACTCAATTACCAGGAAATAATGTTTTATCATCCTATATAAAACTTTCCTCATTTGATTATGATTCAAGAATACCTAATTTCTTTTTTATTGCAAGTAACTAAAATATAACCAATTGTTTAACGCAAATCAACACAAGGCACAAGTAATTGGAAGTGGAACGGGATGGAACTTGAACTGCTTATCACTACACCAAACTACCTGAACAATCGTAAAATTAACAATAAAAAGTTAATGCGCACCAATTTCATTAAAAATTAAAAATTATAAGATAACATAGTTAGAAATGAAATAAAATTGAAGCTTTATGAAGGTGTGAAGTGCACCTCCCACTGGTGTTACAGTATGGAGATCAGTATTTATCTAACCTGCTCTGAAAATGATTTGATGTTTAAAGAAAACTATATAAAGATCGAGAAGGTCATTGCTTTGCAATTAACGCGGTGTACTACCGGGTTCAAACCTAGGGAGAGGCAAACTTTTCTATGATCAAGTCTCCGTGTTTCGGAGGGCACGTTAACCCAGCGGTTCCCCTTAGTTGATGAATTGCCGCCATTAACAAAAAACAGGGGTACAGGCCCATCGCAAAGTGAAGCCTAGTAAGCTACCTATCGGATGTTAAACAACTATAGTCACAAATCAATGAGCGGACTACACTTCTCGTTAACTCGTCTGGCAAGTTATGGTCATAAATCATATCATGTCTTTATGATATCATAATCATGTCAAAAAAACATAAAAATTGGTGCATTTACTTTGAAAATTATGAAGAATCAAAGTTACATCCAAATAGATAAGAGACAAACATCCGAATATTCAAAGAAACACAGTATAGATATAAAAATTAAAATATATAGTAAATATATTTTAGGTTATTGACCCGTGAAATTACATAATTTTATTGAATTACTATTTTGTAAAACTATTAACCAGTCACGTTGTCATAGTTTATATAATATATTCATTTAGTTTTCAGTGACTGGTTAAAAGTTTTACAAGATAGTAATTTAATAAAATTACACAGTACATATTATTATACAGTATGTGATATTCCATTTAGGAGCAATTAACCGATTTCAGCAATAATCAGCGTAATATCATAATGCCGTCAGTAAGAAGAAAACTTGTTTTTACCAATATTTTATCTTTATTCCTTTACATAATCTCATTGAATATCTTTTTTTATTTAATTCTTAAAATTACCTTTATTAAGCCACAGAAACCTAATTTTATTCCTTTTTATTAAAATTCTTGCTTGGACTCTTAGTGATGCAAATCTAAATTTGGTCTCTAGCCACTATATTATTTTACAGTTTCATAATTTATTTGTAATTATCACAGCACATGTGATGTGATGTGATCTAAAATGTGCTTTAAACAACCCATAAAAATTTTTTTCTATTCAAAAATCAAAAAATGGAAGATCGTGGGGAAATTTATTTTGAACTCTACTCACGGACATCTTGAACTTAAGCAATTTCTTTGACTGTTATCTTCCGCTTTTTGTTAAAAAAACTTTCAATTAAAAACTTTTTATTATGACTTTTTGTCACGGTAGATAATAACAAAATATAATTCTGGTAAACTTTATTTTTGTATTGATAAACTTAAGTCAGTGATTATGTGTTATTATTTGTGACACATTTTATGAACGTTCTATTCTCAGCATTAATTTAGAATTCTTAATTTTTACTACAAAAAAATTTATTTCTTAGAAACTTCTTCTTTAGCTTTTTGAAATCTTTCAATTTGTTCTACGAGCAACTGTGTCAAGTTTCCTTGGCACTAGTGGTTCTGTGAGCATAATATAGTTGTTTTACATCCGATAAGTAGCTTGCTAGACTGGCTTATTGATGTGTCCGTAACCCTGGTTTTCATGGTAATAATGGCAACTGGTTAACCCAGGGAACCATGGGCTTAACGTGTCATCCAAAGCACAGAGACTTCTCATAAAAAAGTTTGACCTTTTTCTTAGTTCTGAGAACTAAAATTTATAAAAGAGGTAACGCTGTTATTGATATTATAATAATTCGTAATTTTTGCATAAGATTATATCTGTTCAACTGAAATTTATAGATGATTAATTTCATGAATTATCTATAAATTACCAATTTTCACAAAAATTGTGTAATTTTAACAAAATTTAGATTACCATTAATTTTTTTTCTCTTGTCTTCCAAAAGAGAATATTTAAATTTATTTTAATTCATGATGTTAAACGTTAACGGTAAATTATATGCATAAAATGATGACCTTCTATATTTCTAAAATATTATTGTACTTATAATTTATTATTATTATTTTTGTTGGCTTCGGAAATATAAAATTTATACACTACATCAATCGCTGCAAAAACAATTTTGAAATTTGTTTACTACTAATAACTAATTTGTATTAAAAGCAGGTAAACTGAAAGTTTTTCTGAAAGTTTTCAATTTGTTGTTTATGGTATGGTATTTCATCAATAATACGTTTCTAGTTCAATTACTTGTACCTGTAATTCTAGTTTGACATTGAGCCATATAAGTTTTCTAGTTTAAATTTATGAGGATTCAGTTCTACTTTAAAATGCATTTTAAATACATAATTAAAGATAGGCATGTAGGTGTTTAGTGGTAACACTTAAACAATGAAGATTTTGATATGATTGTTTTTAAAAGTTTCTATGACATGTGGGTCATCACTTCATCAGTAGGTAAGGTGGATTCTATAAACTTTTAACGCGTGGGATATCAGTAGCCAAAAAACATAAGTGATTTATATCTAAATTGTTTGTTATTAGTAGTTTATCGTGTTTTTTATAATAGATATTTTAATTTGAAAAATTTACTGGAATAGTAGGCTTTCTAGAACAGCAAATAACGACAGATAAGACACGTTAGGTCTCAGAAAAAAGCAAAATGTGATTTAGAGTCCTGAAGTTGCCTAAAGAGATCCCAAAATTTTGAAATATATTTAAAGGAGAGAACAAGGACGTAGGAAAAGTGGGCAAAATGTGCACTTGCTTCATTGTATCATATCACAACAAAGAAAAATCAAAATGAAATATCATACTGGTAACAAAACAAGTAACAAAAAATGCACTAAAAAATACAAAAATAATTTCAAAATTAAAAAAAATATATATATATAAAAGCGTAAGGAGTTTTTTATAAAAGAAATTATTAGTTATTTTTTCAAGAATTGTGAAATTATTTTTTATTTTTTATTGCATTTTTTAATTTTAAATTAAAGATTTTTTAAAATTTTTTAATTTTTTTCTATTTATTAAATTCCATAAAAAATCACTAACTTAATATTTTTTTGAGACTTATACAGTGTGTTCACCGATAGCGGTAACAGTGAATAATTCTTATATCTGACTAGATACAAAAAAAAGTTTAGATAGTTTTTTATTCAACTTGAAATTTACTATCGGAAACTGCCAAGTTATATTTTTTTATACTTCAAACTCAACCGCAAGTAAACCTTAAACTTTTTTTTCAAATGACAACATGTCTTTTTTTACATTATTACATTCATTACAAATAATATTAACAAGAAATATAAAGCCTGTAAAATTAAAATTGCCATTTTGCTAGTTTCCCATCCATGCACATTAAATACATTGGATAGAGCGAGTTAAAGCTTTTAGCAAAAAAAATGTATAAAAACAAAAGGTTTTAGGTGAAGGATTATTATACCTTAAATTAATAAGAAATTGAATTTGACTGTTGAACAACAGTTTGTAAAAAATGTATCAAAAACTGACCAGCTTTATTATTTACATAATTCAGTTGTGCAATCATATAAATAACTTGTCTTACATAAAGTTATTGTCAAATCTGATAGAAATAGCTGTGTCATACATGAATTTAGTATTTTATATAATGTCGATTTCCTTATTAAGGAATATTTAAATTATTTAGCAATAGAAGAAGTATATAGTTAGTGGCTTTCAGAAGCTGCTCGAAAATACTTCCCTATAGTCAATATTATTGAATTATTAGTAATTAATAACAATGGTAAAGAGTTTTAGCCTATGAAATAGTAGTTATATTAAATTATCTGTAGTAAATTTTAAATATAAATAAAAATTATACAGCACCTATAAAATATGTATAGAAAGTTCAATAATTTGTAATAAACTGAAGAGCATTACTTTAGCAATTACATAGTAAACCTATATTATTTAAATGACTTGGTAATTACTTTCTTTTTAATTTAAGAATTATTTAAAGACTGGTTGTATTAAACGCTTCGCGAGAAAAAGTAATAAGGGCTATAAATACTACAACCGACCTTCGACAAATAGTTTAGTTTATAGCCTGCCACAGCAATGAATATAAAATATTTCAATAATCTTTTTAGAAGCTTTTATTGAATTTTTTTCATACTCTGTAGAAGACTATATTAACTAGCAGTTAATATCAGTTAACCGAAAGAATTAAGTTACAAGTGCAAAAGTTTGCTAAAGCATAATAAACCAATTTATTGTTAAAAAGTACTCATTGAATTAAAACAAAATTGCAATTGCTTAGCAATCCTTTTTAAATGTCTTCAAAAATTTATCTAAAGGTTTATTATGCACCTGTATCCATTGCGACTTAATTATTTCGGCTAGCTCTCCTTGTACCTGTCGAAGTCTTTGTTCAAACTTAATTCATTAAGTTTTACTTGATATCAAAACTTTAACCAAAACAGTAACAGGTTGTACCAACTGAAACATAAGCAACACGTTGAATAATGCATTTTATTGTATTGTTGAATTGATTAACAAACATGTGCGGTAATAAATTTTATTACATAACTGAAATGAGTAGGAAAAGTAATTTTTTCCAACAACCACTTTATGGCAGAAAAAAATTGGTTTAATGCATTCCAATTTGTATATGTTTTATTTTATGCTTACATATTTACGACACGTGGCATATCGGAAATTGTTTATTTCATAAGTTTTTCAAACTTTGAAAACACGTTTTTATGCATAATTAAATGTCCTTTAAATTTTAAAATGTGTTTACTACATTCTAACGGTTTTTGCAATTTAACCTTTTAAAGGTTTTCAAAATTTAAAGCATTTCTATTTTTCTATCAATGAGACAACGCGCTGATTTGTTGTCCTTTGCGGTGACTTGGTGTAATTTCTGATTGAGTCAAAAAGTTATAGGCAATTACATTACCGATGATGGCGCCACTAGCACTACCAAATGGCCGTTATATTGGGTACCGTTGATATTGTGATTAGAAATTGATTATTTTTTAATTTTATTTAACGCCCAACGTTTCTTTTTCCTTTTGGCTTATATTTAAAAATTTGTTTTGGTATACGGGTGTCGTCCATTTTTTCTATGTGTTGTAGCCAAAAACTTCTATATTCTTTAACGCGTTCACACAAATTGAATATTGCGAGATCATTTCTTATAATATAATATAATACAACTAATTATAAACCTCAGATATAATATAAACACACCGACTGAGAGCCAAGATAATACTCATTTCACAAATTCCACTTAGCGACGAGTGGTGGCGTTTAGTTAATGTAAATTGCCTATAATATTAATTTGAAATATTACATAATATGAAATGAATCTAAACTTTATCTTTATGCTGCACGTTGACCTTTAATAAGTGCATCTCATACAATAATGTCATAAGTATACTTAAGTTTTTGCATGTGGCATTAAACTTAGTGATATGATTGGTCATTCAGTCGTCACATGTAAGAAATTGAACCTTTAGCTTTTAATGTGTAATATATCTTTATTTGTGCATTATTCAATTAGTTAAATATTAAAATTAATATGTTTTACAATATTTTTATAGTACAATTTTGTGCTCCACGTTAAATTTTATTACACATGTTAAATGTAACTGTAAAGCCAATATTAAGCTTTATCGAATACATTAATGACATTAATTTTAATAAATCCTATTAATTTTACACAAATTTGAAAGGATTATATTAATATTGATGTGTTAAAAAACATTCAACATTTTGTTTACACATTTAAATATTTTGTTGATAATGGGTAAACTTTCTACACATAATTAATAAAATGCAATTTAAAATTAAGAAGATCAATATGAGTTTTGTCTATAATTTATTATTACTAATTTATTTAAATTAACTTTTCGCATACAAGGAATACTTTCGATATGAAAATGAATAAATAATTATGAATAAAATTTAAACAGTGTTGTGAATTGTTGTGAAATAAATTTCTTCCTATATAATAAACTTCGCAATATTATTCCACTTTAATTCAATTTGGATAAATTATTTTACAACAGTTAGGTATATAATTTCGTAAAACCGAAGTGCAACTCGGTGAGAATTACTTATTGACTAAATATAAATAAGGATTAGATTAACGGGAATCTGATTCATGGTACAAATAATATGGTAGCAATTGGGAATCAAACCTATGAAATGACCCAAAAATCTTAAATCCAATTCCGTATGCACAGATTGTAATATCCGACTATCTACGATTTCTTTTATATTTAAAATTTTGAAACAATTTGAGTTATTTTGCTTTTATATTATGAAAATGTATCTACTTTGTTTCTTTTTAAAACTGTAAATAAATAATTCAATTATATAAATACCAGATTTCTTTTGCTATATCTAATCAATAAATACATTAATAATTTCGAACAGTGTTTTTTACTAATTTTTTTTACTAAAAAATGCAGCTTTTCTAAAATGATATTTGATATACGATCAAATTATTTAATTTAATTAATGTTTTTTTAAAGTAAAATTAATTAAATCAAGTTTTGTAATTAATTACATTATTATATTTCCATACTTTTAGAATCAAAATTTTTTAATTATGGTATATAAATTGAAATGAAAAGTTAATACGAGTATAATAAAGTTGGTAAACAATAAGTTCGAAATAATAGAATAATCGGAAGTAAACAAAGTTTAGTTGAGAAAATTTCTCAAGATTACCATGTATTAAAAAAAAAGATTACAATGATCGAAAATGATAACGCAAGATATTTAAATCTCCGGGGAAATTTAATTACAGTGTTCAAAGTTACCAGTTAAAATTAGCCTCTTATTAAAATAAAAAATTAAAAAATAAAATAAAAGGGTAAAATAATTTATAATCTAAACTCACTTCAAATTTAATCCACATTTTTTCGAATGAGTTTCTTATTCACTATAAGCACACTGTCACCAGCTATAACATTTCTGTAACATTGAAAACGAAAGACATCATCACCACTTAGACTGAAGAAGACCACGAAGCTGCTGTAATCTTACAAAAATAAAGAGAAGGGTCGTGGAAGACGCTATAGTGTGGGAAGAAAGGGGACTATAGAAAGTTGACTTGCCGTTGGCTTACTTCTTCCTGCAAGAGATACACACGAGGCTTTTTACAACAATATGCAAGTTACAACATTTAATCATTATTAATTTATTCACAAAATTTTATAATAAATTTTTTTAAATAATATATAACGCTTACTTGCATATCAATAAGTGAATAGCAAATAAATTATTCAAAACAGAACTTTCCCATCTCTAAATATTTCATATATTGCTGATGATTTGATGGCGTGTTATTAAATTGATCTTCTCCATAAGCTTACAAGCTCATTTATTTGAGGTCATTTGGAAATAAATTTACCTACCTGTAAGTTGTTTTTGGGGCACCAGAACAGATCGCTATTTTATGGATTGCGAGAGCGATAGACCCGTCTCAATCGAAAGTGCAATTGTATGCTTATCAAGTAACGGTAAATATCAACCAGTTTTACACTTTCGATACTTGTCATTTTTATTATTTAATTAATATTAAGTCTAGAACATGATCTTATTAATTTATTATAAAAGGAAGTTTGAAAACTGCTTTAACTTTCTGTTTCCAATAACATTTACTCTTTTCTAGCTTCACTATTGTATGGCTAACTGCATTACAAAACGGGGACACTGGGGATATGTCAATGCAATAATTATTTGTTTCTGATAATATATTCATAAAAAAATTAACATTTTTAAAGCAAAATTTGTTAATTTTTAGTAAACATAACCTACTTTTAATCAGACACAGATTGTGATAGTAAGAAGATATGAACTTTTGACAACCCACCTGAACAAAAATAACAAACATTTTATTTTGCAAAAAAATTAGAAATTATTTTATTAGCATACCTAAAAATAATAATAATAATAAATTATAAAAAGACACAATTTTTTTTGTTTAAAAATAAAGCAAAAAAAACTATGTTGGTACTGCAGAGCTAACCAAATACTTTTAGTTTTTATAAAATTATTTAATTGTGTTTACTTCATAAACTTTCTTCTATTATTGTTAAGAATATAGATCACAAATATATGCTTGGGGTAAATATTGGATGGTTTAATAATATATAAACTTTATTAAAAAAAGCAATATTATTTCTTTGTGTTAATAATTAAGCTAAAGTGGAAGTAAAAGATCAGATAAATCCAACAATTGCTAGCTGCAGTTATGGTCAAAAATTTTGCAATTATTTAAGTTTTTTTTCTCGAACTGCATCTATAAAGTAATCTTTAAAAATTGAAGCACTTTTACTTTTCTATAATTCTATTGTAAACCTTTTAATTGACTAAATTTTATAGTTTTTAAAATGAAAGTTTCTCCTTGTCACAATTTTAAAGTGCATCCGTCATTTACATGTTTATTTGCATTTTAAAGTTTTATTTTAAAAAATTATCTAATAACTTGAGGCTTTTATACAAGCCCAACAAAAGATAGAAATCGACGCTTAGATGGTATAATATATGAAAGTATATCAAAGGTCGTTGACTATATTTTGAACAAAAAAGTCGTTAATAGGATGCACAGTAGGTGATCACGAAGCCTAGAAATATTTTTTTTTTGATTAACCTTGACTCTGTTACGGTTTATGAAATGTTTAAGTCAATGGAGCATCATAGTAGTTGTTTCATGGTTAGTGCATTTAATAACCATAACAATCATTGATAAGGTTTCCAACTTTTAAGATTACACACAAATCCATTTATTATTATTTAATTTACAATTTTTAAAATTTATCTCTGTGTTTGAATTAATCGAAAACAGTGGCGGCTCGCCCTAAAAGACGCATGGGAACGTGATCTCCCATTTTAAATATTTATAGTAAACAACAGCTATTGAAAATAATTAAATATTAAAATAATAATTAACATTATATTATATTTCCATTATCGTATGCATTATCGAAATTATGCAGAATAATATAGCGCTCTGCAAAAGAACTACAACACTACCTGATTTGTATTAAAATTGGTTAGTGGTTAATGTATATTTAAGTACCTATTTATACCCACATTGATTATTCATTGAACCTTTTCATCATAAAGGCAAAATTGAAAAAAATAATTATTTTGTTCTACACCATGAAATTTGTAAAATATTATTGTAATTATCAAGGTAATTAATAACATTAATATTAAAAAAATGAACCGATTGCATTTATTATAAAATAAATTAATCATTATGACATGAAGAAGAGTCTCACAAAACCGAGTACTTAATATTAATTTAATGGGTCATAAATAATTTATATTCATCGAAAAAATCATGATAAATTATTGGTATATGATGGCGAGAATATTATATCGTTTCGATTTCCTATAGTAGTCTATTTTAATAATAAATTCATTACCTACTTGATGTTTATTCTCAAATAAGAAATTACCCGATTTTATCCACCCAGTTGCTTAAACCGGGTATTTATTTGATTTAAGGGGTTTTGCCACTGTAAAATTAAATGAAATAAAGTTTTTTTTATTCTACATTTTATCAAAATAAACATATTCAAGAATATGTGAAAAAAATTTCAAACTAAAATATTGAAAATTGACCAAGTTATATACTATTTAGTGAGAGTGGACTAACTACCCTTGTAACTATACATAACTCAAATTGGCTTGCAGCGTAGCTCAAACAATTTTTGTTCGATTGACTTCAAATTTTAACTGTAGCTTCTGTATAAAATTTTGAAGAAAATTACGTACGGATTTTGCAAAATATTAAAAATTGTAAAAGTTATTAACAAATTTCTGTTAATTTTTGTGTGCAAAAATCAAAATTTCTTTCATAAGCTTGCTATTTTGTCAAAAATTATTATTTTTAAAATCCCGTATGTCATTCTCTAGCTATTTATATGTAGATTAAGTAGATATTTTTATTTTTGTTGTAAGATCAAATTCACTCAAGTTATGCTGCAAGCCCCGAAGACCTTTTTTGAAAAAATGCATTTTTAAAAGCTGCACTTTGTAAAATTTTGTTTATTAAAAAATACCTATTTGTACCTTAATACATACGTAAACAAGTGGTATACTTTGTTTTGTAAATAAAACTTTTTTCCTAATCCAAAAAAATTGTGCAAATGTTGATTCATTTTCAGGCTTCCATAGTGGCAAAACCCTTTAAATTACGAAAAATAATAATTTAATAAAAAAATAAAATAAAATATATACCTATTATAAGCATATCAAAAATGTTTATCTACATACATATTTATACAGATATCCGAAATGTAATTCCTAAAGGTTTTTGAACCTGATTGATTGTAATTCATCGTTATAGATGGTTACGAAGTCATTCCATTACTTTTTTTCCATAATAATTATGTGCTCAGTCACGTTCATGAAAGAAACTACATGCTGCATCCAGTGCAAGAACGAAGAATTAAAGCCGTTTTATTCTATGATAGATCATACATAAAATGATCAGATTTTAACAATTCACGTGGTTTCATGTGAAATACTTCATTTGCAATTAAAGTAGAACTGTTTTAATTAAAAAATATTCCACAATTATCACAAAAAATACATTACTGTTGTAATTGGTATTGTCAATAAATTATTTATATAATATTATATAATGAAGTGAGACTAATCGCGCTATAGGTTTATGATTTGATGAATATTATCAGGACCTCTTGGAGCATGATACCTGGTTTTATACAACTCTTTACAAATATTTTGTAAGAAATACAAATTTTAAAATATTGTCGAGTCAAACTGGAGCTCAATAAATTAGACTCTAATTAGAATATTATTTGCAGGAGCGGCCCAAACAAGATTTTTAGATCTCATTTTGGCGCCACTCTCTCTGAGTAGAGTAATAATAATAACATGCAATATTTACATTTTACATTGATTTTAACTCAGACCACCGAAAGATTAGTATAGTAGTAGTTTGGATGAAAAACAAAAATAGTAAAAAGAGACAATTGTGGAAATTATAGTGAGATATTGGAACGCCAAATAAAAACAAATTAACTATCAGTTAATGTTTCGGCCCATTAAATTGTTTTTATTTGGCGTTTCAGTATCCCACTATAATTTCCTATATATCGAATTAGACGAGATTATTATTATTATTACAAAGAATACTTGTTTGAAAAAAGTAAAGTTTGAAAAACAAATTATGAATAAAAAATTACTTTTTTATCTTCACAATTCACAGCTGTAGTGTACCTCACATTTTTCTCATTGACTAAACTTATTTCTAAATCTGCACAAGCTTTTTCCAATTTGGAGTTTTTAAGAATTCTTTTGATATTGTATAAAAAGGACCATACGTCTTTATTTATATTTGGATAGTTTTGTAAATCGAGTGACCGCCGCATTCTTAATTGTACCGATCAGAGGGTAAAAAACTTCATTTTAAACAATTCTTAAGGATCTGCTGGTGTTTCAGTTACGTCCACGTATTCAAATGATCTTTTTTTCTTCAGAATCGGACTGGCTTAAAAATAGAATTTATCCTAACAATTTCCTTAGTTGCTAGCAGAAAAAACAAATAAATTTTGTGCGTCATCTGGGGTAACTTTAACCCTTTGCATAACTTTGTCCCAATAATATCTTATGGGCACGTAATGTATGCAGCCGAAGTTTTCAGATGGTTTATCATTACACCAAGCATTGTAATACATTGCAAATATAGATTTTCAATTATTGAGATAAAATTACTCCAATTAAAAGTAATTTCGACTCAAAAAAATAGAAGGAACATTTTGGGGACTTCAAAATTTAGTTATATTATACATCTTTGTTTTGTTTGTAGTACTCGTATATCGAATATCGAAGAAGAATGTAAATTTTTCAAATTTTCAACAGTTTTAGCAAAGGATTTAAAATAGAACATGGAAAAGTAGGACAGTTACCTCAGCTGACGGTACTTTTTACAAATTTCGAGCAGTTCTTCAGCAATAAAATGTGAAGCGTTTGGTAAATGCATAGTTTCAGACTGCATACAATGTTTACTTAAAACAATATATTGAAGTAATCTCGGCGAGATACCTCCAAAAAAATGCACCAGCAGCTCGTAATTATGGGAACACTTGAAATTCTCCCTAAGGGTATGTGGTTTCAGGACAAAAATGAAATATGGTCGAAAGGTCAAAAAAAATTACGTTGAGCGTCAAAAAGATGAAACATAGTCGAAATTAATAATTAAATTATGCGAATTTAATTTATTCAAAATTAATATTAAAACGACACATCCTACGTAAACTATCGTATCCCACAAAACAAAAATTGATTGTATTATACCTAATATTAATGTTATCAAAGAAAATAGTCGCAAATATTATACCAAACTATGATTTTCAGAGTAAGGATTTTATGGTGTATAGAAATTTCTATGAAATTTATCTTGTAGATTGTGGCAAGGTCTTTTTTAAATAAATATAAAATGCTCTCCTGTAAAATTAATATTTTGCACATACGATAGTTTACGTAAGAGGTATCGAAAAATTTTTATCAAAAAGACTCCCTTGAACTCACAAATTTTGAGCTTTTAAAAGTATGGTGTATTTGGTGTTAGCAAATACGAATGCGCTATGAAAATCAAACAATCGAAAATAGCAAAATAACGCATTCGCACCCACTACGGTGGGTGCGAATTTTTTTCTTTTTTCTCAATTTTTTTCTCAATTTTTTTTTCTCAAAAATTTTTTTTTTCTTCAAAAGAATTTTTTTCTCAAAAAAAAAACAAATTTACAATAAATACAAAATTTGAAATAAAAAAAAATCCAATTTAAAGGTTAATCAAATTTAAGTTTATCGGCGCCACAAATTTTTAATATCACAAACGCGTATTTTTCAAAAATGTTAAATAATTTGTATTTTGAGCTCATTTACCTAGTAAAATCCACACAACTAAAACTCCTCGTTCGATACGCATTGAACGTTGATCCATCCACCAAACGTTAATAAATTTTCCAAAAAATAGTAAATCCTTGCAGACAATTGCAAATTCCGCAAAACCGAAATAATTCTCTTCTCCAATTCTGGACAATTTTAAATTGCCGACCAATAACTTTGGTCAAACGCCAATCCAAGCTTCATAAAATTCTGGTTCTCATAAGACCAAGACGATCTCACTAACCAATCACTCAAAATTAACGCCTTTTTCGGCGGCCAAAACTAACTCAAAAAAAATGACTAAATGTCGACTCTCTCACTCGACCCTTGGTCGATTTGCTTTTACCACTCTCGGTCGACTGACTTTTGTTCGACTGACTGACTGACTATTGTTACTATAAACTCAAATTGCTTCTTTATTCTAAATTAGGGACAAGGCCTCTGATGTTGCAACTGAGTTATTCGTTCCTACGAAAAGATCCAGAAAGACGTCACAAACTGAAAAGCAGTGATAACAAACTACAGCAAGACTAGAAACTCTACTTTTCCAACAAGTTGCCATGTAGTCCTTGTACATTCTTTCAGAAATTTTCAGCTATTTCCAGAAATAGCTCAATTTTCTTGTGCATGTTGTTCTTCATATTTATGCTGGGATTTCATTCCCATCTACATCTGTTAGGAAATGTTGCGAAGAATTTCTATTAATTAGATCTTATTCTGTCGCGTTGAATTAGTTCCGATAATGAAGATACAGATGACTTCTCAACTGTCAAAAATGTTGCTATCGGTTTTGCAGCTTTTTCAGTTTTGCCTTGCTTTTTTCAATTAGCTTCAAAGTCACTTTTGATATACTTGGCTATCTAACCTTTTCTAGGTTTTAATTTTGTAGGATATTGTAAAAATTTAAGAAATTTTGGGGTAACTGGGAACTACAGTGCAAATCCCTGAACCCATTACGTACGTCATGCATATTATACTTTTTTAATCTCCTGCTTGACGTTTACTATAAACTCGATACAAGTATTTTATAAGAACCAAATAAGTTGTAGCCATAAGTATAAGTGTGCTAGATAGGTAAAGGAGTGTGCTAATTGATATGAAAAAGCATGAATTCAAAAATTGCTTGAAGAAATATGCGACTACTTGGCATTGTTACTTTATTAGCCCAGTTAACCCAACCTGTGATAACTGATTTTTAATAAACTTTTTCAATTAAAATTAACTGCAAGATCATCTTAAATTTTTACAGTGTTATATTGTATTACAGTGATTATTCCCATATTTAATTTTTATTTGGTTTGTTTTTGCAGTTTTTGTATTGGAGCTTATTTAAAAGATTATTTTTTTTTAATAATATAATAATTTAAAATTATTTTTTAATATATAGTTTTAATTAAAAAAATTTGTATTCTGTAAATATAAGCTTTTCTCAAAAAAAAAAATTTACTTCATGTTCTCACAGTTTACCTACTATAATTATTATTTAAGTATAATTTAATTTCTATACAGTTAAATTAAGATATTAATGCTAAGTTATAAAATTAATCAAAAATATAAAAACCTAAAAAAATTAATTATAATTAATTTAATCCTATAGGACGTTTTAATCACCATCATTTAAAAAATTATATTTGCGATTTAAATTATAGTTTAGAATAGGCTGAAAAAATTAATACCAATGTGTTTAAGAATATTTGAAGACTCTTTCACTTATTCTAAAATGGGTACATGATGTGTCAAATGCAAATAAAATTATATATTCCCTGTACAGAAGTGAATTACATCATCGAAAAACCCACAATGTTTACTTTCAAATGTATGTATGTATATTGATCCACATATTATATTTAATTTATGGTTAAACTAAAATTGAAAATAAGAAATGTATGAACTGATAAAGACATTAAATAAACATATTTTAACAAAACATGTAAATATATGCATTTAATATTGATTATTTCAAATTTTATGTTGAGTTGGTCCTACGTATACATACGTAAAAATACGCATTCCTGTTAAATTAATCCAAAAATCTTAACATATTTTCAGTTGGGGAAGCTTTGAACGGCTGCGATAAAAGACAATAGAAATCAAGTTTGTATTTCTAAATTCTTGAGAGCTTAACGCAATCAATCATTTTTATCGTCTATAAAGGTACATATTTGATGACATTTATGTTACCGAACCATTAATTTAGAAGTTTCTGGTTGACTTACTGCATTATTAGAAAAATTCGAAAACCTGTTCAAATGTGAATAGTAAATACTTACCTGATTTAACTTCCTGATATTTTCCATTATGATATAATTTTGTCAAAAATTTTTACCATTAAAAATTATAGTGGCATTAGTGAAAGCAGATGTTTGTACCTAAGTAAGTTTAACGATTCTCTAGTGTTATATAAAAATTCTTTTATGAATATATTTCCTGCTCTGCAGTATGTATAAATACACAATAATACATCGACCATAAAGAATAACCCGATGGGAAAAATACTTTGCATACACTGTAGGTATATCGGTTAATCAGTTAACAGTATAAAAAAGAAATTATTCAAATATATTTAGTACAAGAAGAATTTAAACAATTTTTGCTTTCACTCGTATCTTCTTACATGTGGGAAATTTTATTGAAGATATGGCAAATAAAAAATTTAGTTTACTATTTAAAATAAATAAGAAATAAGAAATTTAGTCATAAATTTTAGATAAAGTAGCCGATGGTCAAAAGTTTAATAGCATATAGATAAACTTTTTTCATTATCCAGTTAGAAAGTAAAAATTGATAATTTTTAAATTAACATGACTTCAATGTACATTATGAGGCATGAATTTTTTAAACAAATTTAATGATAGTCATGTTTACATCACGTATTAGATTGGTATGTTGTGTTCTTGTGTTCGATATTAACATTTTATTTTCAATATCTAAAATATAAAGATGCAGTATAAGCATTAGGAACTCTATGGTACACCAGGATACATCTGAATGTACCAATGAAACACTAACCTCGATTGATCTTTACCTGAAGACGTTTTCTTCTTAACGATGTTCAACACAATTGCAGTAATTGCAACAACTGCTTGGTCAGTTTTCGATTGCTATTCAGTTATTCGTTTACTACCTATAATCTTTATTAATTATTTAAATATAATTTTTTTGGATTGTAATTTAGAATCTGCTATACCTAGTCATTACTGCAAATTTAGATTTTCTACACGAGTAGACATTGAATAAAAAATATAATAATTAAATTAGTAATCTAAACCTATTTATTTAATTATTAAAACAGGCTGTCATACCGTTTTGGTATAATAATATGATTACTCTATATCGGGCTACTCTATAAAAGTTTTTTATTGATTTTTTATTGACTTATTGTTTAATTTTGCAATAACCAAATTAAATTGGGCGCGGCTTATACTATAGAAAACAAAGACCAGTAGGTAACTAATTATTGTTTGTTGGCTTTAATAATATTTATCAAAACCTGCACTTGAAAGAATCATAAAAAAGCTGTGCAATATTTGTATAATTAATATAAGTTAGTTGTGTAGGATCTCATAATATTACAACATAAAAAAATACATTTATTTAATTCACTTCAACACTTAAGTGTCTATAAGTTGCAGTGATGGTTTCGCCTACACTTTGTTCCAAAAAAAGTAGAAAATTAAGTAGGTATACTTACGGATTCTTTGCAAATTTTACATTTCATTATGTAATTTACTTAAAAAATGCATTGTGAGGTATTGCAAAAAATTGTAATATTAATAAAGTTATTCTTCACTTCATTTACTTTATAGATAAAAATTTTCACTGTTGACAAAGCTTCAAATTTTGTAATTTCTCACAAGTTAAAAAAGAATGCAATATTAATTTTATATTATGTTAAGTTGATGTAAGAATTAAAATAAATGACTTTATTATGTTTAAAACTTTTTGAAAAGTACTGCTAATATTATTTCTTTTTTATTTGAAAAGATGTTCCACAGGGACAATTAAAAAGATGCATGTGTTCATTGCCTGGTAGCTTTCAGAATTGGTTTCACTCTTATTTGTCATATTAAATATATTGAAACGCATACATCACTTGATTTCATAATATTTAATTGCTTCTCTAAGCAATAATAATTCATAAGTGATCGAATTTCGTGATTAAATTGTTAAATGTTTTAATTATGCTGACATTTACTTTCGCTAAGCTTTTAAGGTTACGGACGAATGAAAGTAACGAAACGGTATCATCTTGGATCTTGGGGCTATAACCTTACCGGTACATCGCTACTTCAAGAAAAATGTCGTTTAATTTAATTAGATCGAACCTTTCAAATCAAATTTACGCCGCAATGACAAATCATCTCAAATATCGTGATTAAATCAGATAATTTTAACATTTTAATGTTATAAAACAGTTAATTCTAAATTTCTCTTAAAGGAAAAGACATTTGTAGGTGCGTACATGACATAATTTTTATTTTTAAACCGAGACATCTAAAAAACCTGCTTTTTAGTAAATTACGAAGATAATAATTGAAAAGAAATTTTAAAAGCTCTACTTTACAGCACATCCAAGGCAAAGGTTCAAAAACTTGTTGTACTTTTAACTTTTGGAAAGTTTGATATTATACAATTTAATCAATTTATTGTTATCAGGGATGAACATCACATGAACGTTTCAGAAAACTACTTCTTTTGATACTTTTCGTAATTTTTAATTTATGATGTCACTTTTAATTATGACATTTTTCATTTTGCATTGGGACTCAAATGCGATTTACTTGAGATAAATCCACGAGCTTCAATTAATAAGTTTATTGGAAATGGAATGGAAAAATGTTGAATAAATCACTTGCTGCTGAGACATACAGTGTGAAATTAATTTAGTGTAAATAATTAATTTAATTAAAATTAAAATTTATACTTTCATGAAATGCGCTTTTAAATTTTTAGTTTTAAAATAATGTAAAAGAACTTTTAGTTATAAAAATTGTAATTATGTAAAGTTATAAAACTAAAGAGTGGTATGGAGCCAAGAATTTATTGATACGACTTGTAGGACTAGGGAGCGGAAAATTGAGGTTATTATTCGGAACGCACCTGCTACACCGGCCAACGCTGTGACTGCCGCTTTGTGAGCTATGATAGGGAAGGTAACAGAAAACAACCTGATTCCCCCAGTAATCCAGTTTGGCTTCAGAAAAGTTGATCACCTACACACAACTTATTGTTTGACACACAAAAAAACAACGACAATATCAAGAAAACGACAATACGCGGAATTTACTAAGCAGTCAGTATTTTAGGATTATAACGTATGTTAAATACTTAGCGAAAGTTTTGAAATTGTAATTATAAAAATGAAAACTGCGAATCTCTTGTCAAGTCACAGGTAATTTCGATTGATTGTCATCTGGTTTGAATATTTAGCGACGAACCACTGATGCAATCTTAATCACTTTTTGATGTATCGTATTGTCATTTTGGTCTAGTTTGTAACTGGACTAGTCCAGGTGAAATGGAGTTTTTAGCCTTAAATAGACACTGAATAATACATTATCTGCAGTTTTTGGCAAATATTCGAAATTGCAAGCTCCCTTTGTAAAGAATTTTGTGAAGAGGTGAGAGGTAAAGGAATTTAATGATAGTTCGCCTGAAATCATTTCGTATAAAGTTTTGGAACACTCTTGCTTCAAATACTTTTAGCTTTCTTGACAAATTTCAGTGTTTATTCAGGTATCTTAATTAAACTTAATTTTTTGCGTTGCTTGAAAACTCCTAAAACAAGCAGTAAAAAGATGAGTTCCAAAATTAGTGGTTGTTTGAAATTATAAAACTTACCTGTATTTCTTACTTTCGGTGTAGTCACTAATTTTCTATCTAAACTATTTATTGCGTTTCTGATTACATTTGACTTTCTAAAGGTGTTTAACCCTATCGTTGTTATTTCACAAGTCTTCCTTAATTTATTTCTCAATTCCTGTTTACTCACAAATCATACATGTAATTTGCTCGGCTATTTTTATCGGCGTAATATTTTGCCTGTTACTTTTGATTGGGGCTCGTGACCCTATTATATGAATATAATTAGTCGATAGTACCTAATTAAGTGTTCAATATTAAAGAATAAACGTAAAATTTTTTTAGTAATATCAACTTAATAATCTAGGATGATCAAATTGAAAATAAAACAAACAATATGATCGCGGTACTTGCTCAGTAGAATTATAATTACCATTACACGGTTACTTTTCGTAAAATATTGATCTGAGAAAGAGTATGTATAATAGTAATTTATGGGACTAGCGAGTAAAGATACATTTTATCCACGAACGGAAAGTTTAGCATACGAGGTAACGCCGAGTATGCTATCTTCCGTAAGTGGATAAACATATCTTTACTCAAGAGTGGCATACGACATTTTATCCAAAACCTGCAAGTAAAATGAAAATTTCAAAATCAAAAATTTGAAATGACATTATAATTTTGTGACAGTAATCAATTTGACACACTAAACTTTTTGTTGAGTTTTAATAAAATTTTGCGATTTTACATCAAAATTATCATCAGGTGCTATTAATTTTCATGGAAATGTTGGTGTTAATAATTTAGATGTTCAATCTCTTTAAATAAATTTTATAAACTTAAATTATTAGAGTTAAATTGGATTTTGTTGACTAAAACATTTTTCAGTACTAGTGAGCGAAAGTAAATTTTCGCTCGCTAGTGTGTCGCATACAGAATGCAATTTATGTATTCTCAGGTATTTTTCCGTACGACGTACCGTGTATATTTTTGATTAGAGCTTATCAAATTTGAACGTCCGCGATTGGTCAATTAAACTCAAGGCTTTTTTATAGAGAATCAAAAATGGCAGTTTAACAATTTTTGGTGCTTGGATGTAAATCAGTTATTTTCGAGTTAATTACCGCATTTTTGAGTTTTAATTGATCATTCCGACTACCGCCCTAATACACTTTAGTCAGAGTGTGATTAACGAGCAGCACGGTAGGACAGATAAGAACGGGGAGTCACATCTGGTGATAAGAAAATTTTGATACTTTTCAACTGCGCATAAATCGCCACCTAACGTGATCCATCGGGACTCCAAACATAAATATTGAAGCCCAATCCAATAGTCATCAGCTGATTTGCAATTTTAGAATTCATCAGCTACAATCAACAGCACCACGGCGGTTTGTGTATCGTTTCATATTTTAATATTTCACCTCCAGCGAGTCAACCATTTGTGGTTTCCGTAATTATCTTGTTTGGCCGACGTTGTGTTACCATCACATGCATCCTAATTATTCAACTTTGTTTGCGAAATCAATTGTTTAATAATTAGTAATTCATAATTTACCGCACTCCAGTGGCGTAACACTGTGTTTACTTAAACTCAACCAACTTTTACTCATTACAGAAACGCTTGAGGTGACAGACAGGGTATATTTATAATTTGCTAAGTGTGTTTACTTTATTTTTAGCTTTTGAAATCAAATTCAACACTGGTAGAAGGAACTTTTGGACGAGATCTCGAAAGGAAGTGATTCTGCTGAAAGATAGTGTTTTGGTGTCAAATAAATACCCATTAATTACCAGGGCAAGCAAACTTAAGGAAGGCACTTGGTGGATATTATTTATATTCAGTTTGTTAACCCGATTTTAGCAATTTTTCATTCATATTACCTGTTAAGGTTACAAATTTGTTGGTTCAGCGAAGTGACATTTTGTCATTGTTCGCTGGTAGTGCTTTTCACTAATTTTACTCAAGTAAGCCTATTGCTGGGGCAACCAACCAGTCTCCTGGTGGTTTTTTCTTTGGTAGCCTTCAGCTACAAACATTTCTGTTTGGGAGTTTGAGTCCGGCTTACTGTATTGTTTGTAATAGCAGTACCACTTTACATCTGTGTGTATTTGGTTGATCTGATCAACCATCTTTTTTGATAAAAATTTGTTATTCAAATTTTTCTGTCTTACTGGCGCCGACAATTTTTTCTTTAGTTAGCAGTAACATTAAATTTGTTGTGTTGAGTGAGGTAAGTTATATAAAGAATCTGCAAAACGCGTACGCGCGACCCAGCTCTGGTACTGGACGGGGGTGTGTTCCCTTAGCTAGTCACTCGCAAACATCAACGGGGCATCGAGGCATTGGCGGTGTTTGTTCGCAAACTACGTTACAAGTGAATAAAAACCCACTTTGGTTGCTTGGAAATGGCAATGTAAAACTTATTTTACTTGCAGGTATTGGATAAAATATTTTTTTTAATTTGCAGGTGTAAAGTGGCACTTTTTTACACTGAGAGGAGTAACTAAATCTGGTAATTTTTTTTCCTTTGGGCAATAATAGTATATTATGCACCGACGGAGAAAAGTCACTTTACTCCCGAGCGCGAATATACTATTTTTTTGTCTTTCCGCTATAAATCGATTATTTCTATATCTCGAAGATTAATTTCGTCAACTACTCGAATTTCTAGAAGAATTTGTTAAATAAAATTTAAGTTTTCAAAAATACAAAGCGGTTTAGGTAGTCGACTTTTCTTGAAAATAACCATAAACTTTATTGCCTACCCCAGATGTGGTAGTTTGCGTAACATAATATCATTGTCGAAGTACCGTATGCATTTTTAGAATCTTAGATGTAGTAGTATTAAATTTGAATCTTCTTACTTTTCGCCCCGCTCTTTTACTTTTCGCCTCGCTTCTTTTACTTTTTGCCTCGCTTCTTTACTTTTCGCCCCGCTTCTAAGAAAACTGGCACTTTGCTCCCGCAAAAGTGGGAGTGAAGTGACCGCTTTACTCCCGGAAAGACAAAAAAGCTTTTTCTTTGCCAAGGAAAATAAAAAAATCACTAGGTGCTTTTTGGTCCGGCACGCCCCCGCTAAGCGAAATATTAGTGCGACCTACAATGAAATAAATATTTGAATGAATAAGTATACATAAATAAATAAAAAGTACTTGCTTTAGCTAATAAAAACTGTTCAGAAAGCCCATTTTCCCAAAAAATGTGCCACGTGGCCCGAGGTTAGAATGTACGACTTTTTGGCAACAAAACCCTTATAAAAAATCCTGCAATTCTATCGTTTCACACCACTCCACAAAATTATTATACTGCTTCCGGTAAATCTTTCTTGATTTCTTCGGTAAAAGCTTAACCAAAGCCTTTTTCGCCGCTTCGGCAATTTCGCAATTTTGCTCATGACGTTTTGTTCACTCAAAGGCATTCAAATAAATGAATTTTTGTACTTTTGGTAGAATTAAGGGTGCCAACTGCTACTTTCTAATATTTTATGGTACTACATATTCTATTTTTAGTAGTAATACTACCAATGGTTTTCTTGATTATTGCACATGAAATTAAACTATTTTTTGGTAACAAAACGCAAACGGTTGTGAATATTTTATTGAAGTTCCTACTTTATTTTTCAGAATAGCAAAAAACAGATTATGCACGACAGGGGTCGTCTCGCCTGACGCCTCGTGTAAGCAATCCTTTACCCTCGAGCTAAAAAATGTTACGTTACACCTTTGATGCATAATGTACTATTAAGAAATAATTCAATTTTCTTCAATATTATAAACAAAACTTTGACAATACAACAAAATCTTTAAAAAATTCTAATTTTGTCAATTGGCAAGACCAGAGTTATCTACCTTATACTAATTATTATTATAAATACGCTGACCAGAGAGGTTGGAGGGTAGTCCACAGATAGACTTTTGGAATTTTGTTGTTTTACATCCAGTAGGTAGCTTGCTAGACCAGATTTCAGATGTCCCTGTAGCCCTGTTTTTTGTTAATAGTGACTATTTCACTCAGCTGTCATTAGACCAATAAAATGAAAAAACAACGAAACATTCAACCAATAGCAATCGAATTGCATGGACAATTTTTTCAAGTTTACTTTAAAGCAAATATATGTAACAATTTTTTTTAGAAAATTGTGTTTTTAGCAGTAACTCAAATTATAACGTAATTAATTATTTATATTAACCTCCTATTTTATTCGTGAAATAGTCTAAATAAATATCCTCTCGTGCATTTCAAATTAGTATACAATTTTTTTTCGCTTTTCACTTATGCGTTTGTTGATTTGCGGCAATTTTCCCTCCTCTTCGAGTCGGGAAAATTGCAAAAGCAACAAACGCATTCGTGAGCTCAAAAAAATTGTCGACAATTTGAAATGCACTCGGGATATTGCATATGACAATTTATCAACTTAGGGAAACCACGGGTTTAACGTGCTCTCCAAAGCACGGAGACTTGGACTTAAGAAAGTTTGACTCTCCCCAGGAAAGAGTGCGTATTCGCATTGATCACGTTAGCTGCAAGACAAGGACCGTCTCGCCATTGGTTTTACTTTAGTCCTCTATTTTAGTCAATAAATAATTAGAATTTTAGAAAAAAAATGGCCACCATAGCTTTTCCAAGGGTTGGAATTTAGACAAAAATTTGTGTTGGGAAAGTATCTTGAATCACGTGGGATTGAAGATTGAATGAATTCCCAAAAATGTCTAAAAGCTACTTTTGCTCTCAGGGCTAGAGATAAAAGGTTAGCTGCCATCTTTCTGCGCGACGGTGTAAGATTAAGCTACAATGTAGCTAAACTCATCATTAGAGTCAATTTGACAAATTTAGTAAACTTTTTCGACCTACCACCTGAACTAGAGGCAATAAAAGTCGTGTTTTGTAAATTATTGAGACGATAAATCATTGATGTTGCAAAATTTGTATCCTCTAATTCTCAGTTGGAAATCATTGCATTGCTGTTATTCGCAAAAGGAGAAACTTTGGATTGGTTCTGGTGATGTGCGTAAATAATATACCTACATGCAAATGTGGGCGAGATTAGTATTCAGATTTATAAAGTCTTTCCAAAAACTTTGTATTTCAGTTCTTCTAAATATGGATCGATTTTTTGAAACACTAGGTCTTGAATTATGGTTAACAAAGCGCATAAATGTAGATGTGGTAACTATCGGACTTTTCTAAATGAATCACGAATCAATTCATTACAAATACTTAATAGTAAGTTACTGAAAAAATTGTTGTTACATGAAATCATTAATTTGTCATAATTTTTACAAAATTATTGAAGGGCAAAATCATTAGAAAGGTTTTTCCAAATTTTGAAATCTAAACTTTTATGGGATGCTATTAATAGTAAGTAGAACAAACTTCATTAGTCATTACTATTCGCAAAATAAATATTAAAAGACGTCCCCAAGCAATTTTGTTACAAAATAATGCATTTTGTAGCTATTAAAGTTAATTTTATCAATTAATTTCAAAAAATAATTAAAACTTGCATTTAGGCTTTTGCTTTTAATTATTACTTTTCCACCGGCTACAGCTTTAGCTATAAGCATTGAAATAAAATTTGTAATTAAATTGCGTAGAAACTAATTAGTATTTGAAATAAAATTTAAAAATTAATTATGTTTGCACTATAAGATATATTAATTATAATAGTAATTACTCAGTACATCATTGTATGTATGTACATCTTATTCTAAATGTGTTGAGGTCCTTTCACTTTTATTAGTAAAACTATTTTGCAACAAAGTTTTGTCGTATGTCTAACGAATTTATATACAATTAATGTTTTTACTAAATGCATATAGCACGCGTTGTAATAAGTAACTCAACAAGGAATTATACTTTCACTGGTCCTTGGGTATCATCACTTTCTCTTGTGTGCTACAGTAAATTACGTCTAGCAGAAATCGTGATCTCTTGATTTTCCCAGTTGTTAATTTTTATACATCGAACATTTAAATTAAACTGTGTGTACTTAAGTTCTTATCCGTTAAAAAAATTAAACAGAATTCTTGAGGTGTTTTTAAAGAGTCAATATGTATTCTAATCATTCAAATCACTTTGCAGTTATACCACGACAAATGCAAAATGAAAGTCATGGTACATATTATTTTGTCTCTAAATGCTTTAGTAAATTAAAATAAATATTTACATTGTTAAAAAAGTAAAAGCATCATGCAAATAATTTCTTATACCTACGTTAGTTGTTAAGAGTTTATTTATAAAATTAATCTAAATTTGAAGTTATTGTAAGTATGAAAAAAAAATGAATCGATAATAATATACAACGATGATGGGTTTACATCACATTTCAATTCATCAGTAATCTTTAATTTACATAATTTTTTGATGTGTAGGTACTACTACATTTTGTAAATCACCCCCAAGGTTAAATACGACAATTTATATAATTTTTTTTGGTAATTAAGTAATAATTAATAAACTTCATGCAACTGGTTTCTTATGGTTATGTTAAATGCTTTCTCAACAATGGAATATAATTTTCTACAATAATGCGGATATTTAACTAATCTTGAAGCGTATCGTACAGGCGTTAAGCATAATTGTGCATTATCTTGAAGCATTTCATGTATAACTTGTATATTTAAACACACAATAAGCGGAAAAAGTTGTCTTCCTAAATAAATAATGATTATGATAAATAATGTACTATAAGATTTAAATCTACAAAACTATGGAAAAAACGAATCATAAAAAATACATCGGATGGAGAAAGGAAGAAAACAGAATGAACTGAAACTGAAGAACCAAGATAATCTGTGATAACACAAAGCGATTACACCAAAGTAAAGGGTTACAACTTGACATGGATGAGATATGGAATAAGAATGACTAAAGAGTGAAAGCATTTCAAAGCGATTTGAGTTAAATCAGAGAAAAAGCAAGAAGAAGAATAAGATAGAAAACGAAAAGAAAGAGACTTCAAACAATTAATAATCAAGAGAAGGAAAAAAATAATCCATTTGTTTAAATGGGGAAAGTATCTAGGGTTTTGATGATGAAGTGATCATTGATCAAGTGATCATCAGAGACTGCAGGGAAGACCAGTTTGATTTGTTATCTTGCAAGCTTACCAGTTTTTTTCGTTTTCTTTGATGTGATTTTAAAATAAAATTGTTATTATAATAAACGTCACTTTTTGATGCAATCGAAGAAAATAATTATTTTTCTGACTCGTATTGTTTAGTTTTTGCACTAATAAAAAATATTGTATGATGCACGGATAACAAATGGTTTTACTTAAGTCGTGAATAACCACTAAAAAGTTAAATTCTGCGCCGTTGAATGCTTTGCACATTTATAACTTTAAAGATGTACTATGTAAATACCTACTATCATAATTCTTTGCTAGAAAATTTAATAATCTGCAAAAAAAACGATGCATATATCCTACATATTATTATATCGTCCTTCACAAACGGAAATATGGAACTATAATAAATAAAAAATTATTTTTTTCTTCCAATTTTCAGGTTTAGCCACAGCCGTGGAGTGATGTGACCGCTGGTTGAGTACAGAGCGGAAATTCCAATTTGTAAAATAATTAACGTTTTATTATAACCTAAATAAAACATCTGTAATAAAATAGTGTACAAAAATAAAAAATTGTTTAAATTTCAAATATTGGCACCTCTTTCAATGGTAAAAAGAGTTGGTGGACGTGTTGTACCCGGTGGTAATATAATAGTTACTACCGAATACGCAAAAAACTATACGGTAAAGTTAAGCACAAAAATTTAAATTTTGCAGTCAAATAACACGAATTAATTATTAGAATTGTTCCACTAGTGTATTTAATTAATTAAGTGTAAATATCCGTTCATAAACGCGACTTGAAATGCAAATTTAACGTCAAGTGTGGTTAACCTCAAAATTTTCCGAAGCATCGTGACAAATATCGAAGACAATCGTTGATATAGCGTAAATAAACAATTTAAAAGTTAATTACCAAGACGATGGCTTGAATAATTGAAGATTGACTCTCAAATTTCTTACATCCACCAATTGACAAAATGGCGACCTCATGTCATGACTGGTAAGTAAATTTTCCAAATCTTCAAAATTTCACAAAAGATTCCATATCACTCTTCTTTCATAGCACTCACAATCAAACAAATTTCCAGTTGCTCATAATCATCGCTAAATTAATTACCAATTTGTAATTTTTAGACATTCGAAGATTACACTTTCAAGCCGTTGAGTTCAAGACTTCCAGCTTACACCTCTCTAGAGCAACTGACTCTCTATCTCGTTTCCTGTCAATCTTTCCTTCGGAAAAATCGTGTCGCACTCTGGTTGGTTGATTTTCCAGCCAAATTTGAATTTTCTTATGCCAAATTCAACATCCATAAGTCACTAAATTTAAATTTATTGCGAACAACACTTTTAGTTTAAAAACACCGCATCAATTATCGTATGCTACCTTCGCACCAATCCATTTTAAAAGTAAGTAAAACAATTTATGAACAAAAAAATAAATTAACTAAATTATAACGTTTTTCCATTTTTGAAATGTTTAACTTTTAGGTTTTTGGACAATTTCCAACCATAAAATTTTGTCTCTGCATGTACTCATTTGTACAAAATTGAAAAAAACAGGTTAATACTCATTCGTCCAATTAAATCAAAGGAAAACTTCATAAAATGAAAACTTTAACAAAATGAAAATTTAATTGTGGATAATTTTAATGTTTAATGTTTGCAATTAATACAATCCATGTCAATATAATTACAGAAGTGATTCAAGTAGAATTTTGAACAGATGAAAATATTCAACTTCAATTAATTGCAGAAATCAAAACTACATAAATCTAATGAATAACGAAAATATCCAGTTAGTTTCATTGTTACCACTATTATTTTCTTCAGCGGTTTTTTATTTTATATTTAAATATAATAAAAATTAATTCTATTACATTACAAGCAAAATTTGAATAAATATTAACCTCATTAATAAGCTTTTTTTAATTTTTTAATTTTTTTAATTTTTTAATCATTTTTGTAAAAACTTTATTAACGTATCTCTTATCGTTTGTGGGTTATAGTTAAAAGCCGTTTTAAGGATACTTTATCCCCCTTCGTCCTGCGAGATAAGCTTCCATATGAACCTAAGAACTTAAAATGTTATTCAGGACGCCAACATGAACAACACCAAGTTTCAAACCATTTCTAATGATTCCTATTTATTTTTTCTTATTTGACTGTACTAATAAGTAATACAAAATGTTTTTGTATTTGTTACGATTTTTGCAGTGCTTCGAGTGAAAGGTCACGAATATTTTTAACTGAAGTTAGTAATTTCTAAATGTAATTTAAAGAATTTCAATTTCACATTTACAAATGAAAAGCACATGGGAATAACGATCAGGGTCTAATTTTGCTTGAAAATAAACTATCAGTGCCATTTGATAGACGGTAATGACAGGTATATCTTTTAGTAAAAATAAATTATATAAAAATGATTGGATCTAGTCCTACATTATAATTATTAGAGTCTTTTTGATGATCCTTTATGATGAGTTTATAAATCTTTAAGTTGCATTTCCGTAAAATATAATACTTTATGACTGTCGTTATTCTTACGTGCTTTTTTTATTGTGCAAGTACTCGTTTGTTATATTTAACACTTTTTTAACACTTTAAACCAGCGATTTCCAAATTAGGAGACGCGAAAAATTTAACAGTTTGTTTTTATTTTATCTATTGTATTAATTTTTTACTATTTAAAAATGCAGATATTATGTTATGAAACAAGGGGGACGGTGCCAAGAATAGATATTTTTAAAGGGAGACTCAGTAACATAAAGTTTGGAAACCACTGGTTTAAACTGTGGTCAACTTACTATTTAATAGTAGTTACATTGTACTTACTCAAACAATTTCTAATGCTGCACAACATTTTTACAATTTAATGTTAAACAAAGAAATAAAATGCTTGATGGCGTAATAAATTTCAAGTAAAAGTAAAAAAACTGAATAGCTATTAAAATGTGCACTTTGAGTATATTATTATTACTATACTTGGTCGAAACATTAGTTATTACGGTTTAAGAGATTTGCTGCATATTTTTATTCTCATTGTTCTCACATATTTACATTGTATTTATTTACAGCTAATTATCAGACATAATATGTAAGTGCATAGCTTGTTAATGTACAAAAAAGTTCTAAAATAGTTCATGGCTTTTATAAAAAAAGTTTTAGAACTTCTGGTTTTAGTTTTTTTTACATTTTCCAAGATGATCTGAAAATCCATGATAATATCGATATTACAATTTCCGACACGTTTAATGTGTTGTTCCATGTAACCAACAAGGACCCTAAATAAATCCTCAGCTTCGCATATTTTTAAAAAATACAAGTTTTACTTGCTTTTAGTTAGTATGCCCAAACCTACCTGCAGGTTTACGTGGAAGCTAAACCACGGTACAAATTAATTTGAACTCGAGTGGAATTCAAACGGACCTATCGATCCCTCTACCATTAGGTACATCATCGCAACTTCTTCTACTAATGTCATTACTTTTCATTTCTACTCGCAATCTTTTATAATAAGTGAGATGGATTACCCTTCACTCGATAATAAAAAGTACGGTGCCATTAAATGAAATATAGATTAACCTGTTAGTAGATTCTAAAATTGTAACCGTTCATAAATTGAATTATTATATTGAATAACTTTAATAATATAATTTCTGATGAAATACTTTATTGAAACGTTTTCTTATGGAATAACCCTCTTACTTTAACATCTTAAGCAATTATTTGTGTGAATCTTATTTGATAATGAAAGTAACAAGTTTTGTAGGTCATACCGCAATTTATATAATCTCACTGTTAACAAATCTGAAACTTCTCTAAAAACTGTGATTTACTAGTGATTTTAAGTTAGATAAATATAATTTGTAATGCATTAATATTTTTTGCAGCTTCGACTAATTGCAAGTTTTGAAATAAATGTTTCCATTAAACATTAATCAATAAACTCTTTCACATACACAAGAATAAGGTATTAAATGGTCACGTGCAGAACCACGTATGTATTTAAATATTTCAATATTACAGATTGAATAAATTAAATGACACTAGGAAAAACCTGAAAATGTTAGCTTAATAAGAAGACCGGACTAATAAATCATCAGTTTTCTTCAAACTTCGCACGTTAGTAAGAGCCCACGGGCGCAACCAAAACCTTCAAGTAAGAAAGTGTAAATTTTTTTTTGTTGAAATTTGAAAATATTTTATTCAAAATTTTACCAAAAAGAAAATGACGCGTATAGATGGATTGACGAGATTTCCACAAATCGGTGACTCGTTAACCTGGTCCTCAACTTGTAAGATTGTGAGTCTATTGCTTCTGTAATCTGTAGTTCATGTAGTGGAACTATCCATCACATCAGTTGCATCATCATCTTAAAAGTATTGGACTGCTGTTTGTATGCACTCCTGATATGGTCATAATAAACAAGCGAAACTTGAAATCTAATCTAGGATAGAATCTCAAACGTGAGAGAAAGATAAACATTATTTTTTTTTCTCTTTACGATTTTATTAACTCAAGTCTCAAGCTTTGACTATTAGTATGAACAAAGGTCTCAAGATCTCCATCTCTTCCTTGATGTTATTTAGATGAAAATTTTCATTAGTTATAGTAACGAGATTGTCCTTTCCACTATTTTTTTCATAAATATATTACAATAAAATGAACTTTAAATGCGACTATTTTAAATATAAAAGCGCCGTATATTAGAATAAATGCGGAGGCACGTATCTCTTTATTTTCGATTTATCTTATTTAAAAGAAAATTACTAAAATTGAAAATTCATTAGCCGCAGGCAGCCCTTGTTAGTAATAGCAAATATAACTGATTTGGTAATAGTAGGTAGATACTATACATAATATTCTCTGCAACATAAAGTACGCTTTACTCTAAAATTGCCTTTAGGAGTTATTATAGAACAGGCCGCTAATGTTACATTATTTAATTATCACATTCAATTACAATTTTGGTTTAGTCTTTGTTCTACTGAGCTTTAATTTTTATTATATTATGGACCAAAAGCATACGTACATTGTGTTTGATCCATTATTATAGTGAACTTTTATTTGACGTAATCAAATTAGAAAGTAAATTTATTATTACATATTATTTAACCTTGTAGTATGACAATAATTAAGTGTAATTATCAGTAAACGTGTAATTTATTAGGTTCACAATTTGTAGTTACTTCTTTAAAAATTAATTATCAGATAACCATCATCCATAGAATTTTTAATCAACAGTAGTCTAAATTGTTTTGCATCTCTTTGTACCTACTATTTATATTTTTTATTTATGTTTGCACCCAAATATTTTTCAAGATATTACAAAAATTAGCTGAAGTTTTCTCATTTTTTAATTCTGTATTCAAAATATCCTACATCATTTGTATCTCTTTATCACCCTCCAATTTTCATAATAGAATTTTACGCTAAGCTAAATTGAGCTACAGAAGTTATTTTGTAAATTTAAGGATGCAACACATATTTTGTTGTAAGTTTTGTGAAACTACAGGGCCGTCGCGATCTATTGTGCACAGTGTGCAAACAAACACACGGGCGATCAAAATTAGAGAAAGCCAAATTCCCAAAAATAGGGGTTATAAGAAAAAGTCAAATACTTTACGATTTATTCGGCTGCGCTAGACTTACGTTTACTAAATACATAATATTATGTTGATGCTACTAATTGGTAATGAATTGTTTTATAGTTTTAATCTTTTTAATTTTAAATATATAAATTATTAACTCGTTGATATTAGATAATATTAAAACTTCAAAATATCGAGTTATTAATAAATTAAAAAATGATTAAAAGATTTATTTAGCTTTCAAACGATTATTTCGTTCGTCATCAGAATAATATACAGATATTATGTAAACAAGTCATGGAAACAGAGAACAAGTATTGTCATTTGAACGGTAACTAGATAAAATCTAGGACCGTGAGTTAGGAAAAACCTAAATTGTGTTCCGGCAAAGAAGGAAAACCTAACTCCAATACGTAAAAAACTTAAAGGAGTAATTGGCTGTAAATGTTGCTTAAGCCATCAATATCAGTTTGCCGGTTCATTGTGTTGTTGGTCTTCTTTATACAAATCATTTCATGTGCCATCCGATCTTTATAATTGGGAACAGACTTGATGATTTTAGTGTTTTCGAAGTCCGCAGTATGTCCATCTACTAAGATATGTTTGGCGATGGCCGTTGATTCTGGCTTATTACATCTGATGGTTGAGATGTGACCACCTATTCTTTTCTTCAACCTTTTCTATTCTTTTTACAGATAACCAGATAACCAATAAAAATAACAAATAAAAAGATTAACCAAAGGTCTTATATGAAATATAGACGTGAACACTTGTAGTTTCAGCAAGACGATGCAACGTGCCACACAGCTCAAGAAACAATCAAATTATAAAAAACCAACTTTCATGAGACAAAAACGTTTCGTTTTGCGTAAAGGTGATGTCAATGGTCAACAAGATCTTGCGATTTAACACCGTTAGACTATTTTTTGTAGCAATATGTGAAAGATGAGGTTTATAATAACAATCCAGGAACAATTGCAGAACTCTTAAATCAATATCAACGCGTACTTCGTGAGATAGAGCCACAATTATACAGAAATATGAGAGAAAATTTTGTCAAAAGAATCGATGTCTACAAAGGTAGTCGTGGTAGACATTTACCAGATACTGTTTTTCATTCGTAAATTTTAAGATCTGTACCTATGTACATATTTCAATATAGAAATTTTGAATTTTTATCTAAAATGTATGGTTAATTAATAATTATATACCTGGAATTTTTAAACCTGTTTATCAATCAATGAAAAGGAGACCATAATATGCATAATCATAATTCACAATCGTATCTGTATAGGTGGTCATTTCCAACAATTATTGTAATATTGTTTCAACAATACCATTCCGAAAATTCTTGTAGTACATCTATACAATAAATAGGAATATTATAACTTTTATCTTTATAATTGTGTCAAAATAGTTATAACTTATAATAATGTTAAAGTGATCAGTTTAGATAGTATTTAAAATGAAAAGGATCATGAGGTCGCTAATAAAATTAGTTGAGTAGAATTTAAAATTTAAATAACGCATGATATTGAATTTTGAATGAATAGAAATTATTAACTGGTGACCTTATAACTTTCTCATGTAGGTACGTGAAAATGCAAACAATTTAAAATAACTAAATTCGCATCTTAAATTTGAAAGTATTTTTATAGCACAAAATGAATTGATTTAATGTACGAATCCAGCAAACAATAGACGTGCCGTATCAGTATCAGTCCTAGGTTGAAGGAATGAACAAAATTAATATTATAACTCGGATAAATTTCACGATCCTAAATGTTTAATTAGGGTCATAATAAATAAGAAACGATAAAAGTTTAAAATATTTTGTTCCAAAAATTGAATTTCCATCCATACATGATGTGTTTATTTGCTAATTTTTGATTACTGATTTGAGGATATATTCTAATTAATTTTGAAAGTTAACATCAGTTTACATTAGAGGATAGCATTTAGCTATCCTAATTATCTATAATTAGAATACTTCTGTGAATCTGACAGAGTTAACCTAAAACTATACGTTAGCTATTTTGAAAAACGATTATTTTTTCGCTAAGTAAGTTGTCTTACAAGTTCATTATCATTGAAATAATAGATTCGTCATGATTGGTGGAAGAAATCGACTTGTAGTTTGTACAAATGTTTGAAGATTACGAAATAATTTGATGGTGCACGCACTTATTACATTAGTACAAAGATGGTTGGTAGAAATAAAACGACGACCTGATAGTTGTAGGTAAAACACAATAACAAAAGTTAAGCTGATGAGAAACATTTTTTGATTTGTTCCCATAATAAATTTCTGAAGAAATTCACCTTACACGGGATTGCTATAACAACTAAAAGTGGACTTGGGTAATAGTAGTAGACAATTAATAATTGCAAAATAGAAGTAATTGTAGGTTATTAGAGTGTAATATTGTCTTCAAATCGTCTATTGAATTATTGCACATTGTAAGCCTAATTGAATTTTTTATTAATTAACTGGTAGGTACTACTTGAGTATTAATATATTCAATCATTGTTACGAAATACAAAAATGTTTTATTATTAAGTATTCAATAAGAGACTGTAAAGGAAGTAATATTTTAAAAATTTTTTGCTATTGGTGGGCAATGACAATCAGGCTTTTCGATTACCATACGGAATGGATGCTTTTTGCCAGAAATATCACTCGTACACATTTCTTTTACCATTCTTAGATAACGTTCTTCTTCTTCCATTCCAATCGCTAACTGCTTTTCTAGTTCTTCTCTTTCTCTTTCCTAAATAAATAATACATATCATCAATTAAAGTTTTAAAATAAAACCAAAATGCTTATACTTGTAAGATTTTGTTGTATTCTATTTGTTTTAATAGGTCATGTTGATATTTCAATTGAGCCTCATGTGCTTCTCTGCCCATTTCGGCTGCAAGTCTAGCATTAGTCTCACATGCTATTCTTGTCATTTCATTATCTGCTCGTTGCAACTTTAATTGTTCTTCGGCAAGTTCGTGCTTATATTTGATTTGCTCTGCTCTTTCTTTCAAAACATCCTAAAATAAAAGCACAACACTATTGTATCTTCATTGTGCTGTTTTTTAAACATATAGAAAAAGTAACAATAAGTGGAACACCTAGTAACGAATTTATTATACCATAAATTAGCACTTATTGTTACAACTCATTTGTGCAAATAATAAAATGCTTCATATAAAGCTAATTGGGATAATAAAATACGTGAGAAAGTGAGAAAACAGTGGTTCTCTTCTATTTTTAAACAATGTTCATGTAGTGCAGATGAAATTATGTAACAAATAAGAATTTCTAAAAAGTAGGTAATTGCTAAAATTAGTACTTTTAAATATTTATAAGTTCTATCAAGTCGGAAAGTATTGATTTATTAAATTACTAAAGCGGAATAATACGAAAGGGTGAGTGCAAACAGCTGCAATATCGCAATCATATCGATAAAATGAGGTATCTAATAAATAAAATAATAACCGCATAACTATTTTAGGAAACAACTACAAACCTGTTGAAGTTTTCTCTTTGCAAGTTCAATTTTACATCGAGCATCGTCTTGTTTTTTTTGAATTTCTTTTTTATAGTGTTCCAATAATTGATTTAATTGATTTTCTTCTTCTTTACGCTGCCTTTGAAGATCTTCCAAGTACGAACGGTATTGAGACATTTCTTTCTTCATCACAGTACTAGTATTTGCAATTTTACTTCGTTCTCTATCAATTTCTATTTGAGTTAGAAGGGTGAATGCTTGTGTTACTGCGTCTTCTTCTTTTTTGCGCTGAGCCAAAAATCTTTCCTGAATTTCTAATTGTTCTCTAAGATCTTTTTCGATTTGTTGTCGCTTACGTTCTTTCGCCCATAAGGCTAAAAATTAAACTTTATTGTACGAAATTTAAATACATCTTGTTTGTTAACCTTCAATTTCGTCCTTCTTGATTTGCTCTCGTAGCTTATCTAGTTCAATTTTATCTTCTTCGATTAATTTCTGTTGTTGCTCCCTTAACATTTCCTACAATAAAATATATAGGTACCTATTTTAAATGTTTGTTATGCAAAGTTAGTATATTACTTTGCCTCTTAGTTGCATTTCCCATGTTGCAACATCCGCACGTTCTCGTATATACTTATCAATCGCTTCGTGCTCTTCTCGGTCTTTCTGAAATTATTTATAACATATAAAATAAATTCATTATATTATTTTTAATGTAAATTTTACCTTAGCTTGCATATCCTTAAGTTTTACTTCATGCCACAATTTATCCATTTCTCGCTCCGCTTCTCTTCGTATTTGATTTTCTCTAATTTGTTGCAATTGACCATTTTTACTTTCAATAAGATTCTTTTTCGTTATTTCAGCTCGTAAATCTGTACATCGAAGCCTTAAAATTAAAATTTGCTAATTTTAAACAAGTTATTTAAAAATTTTTACATACGAGTATTGAAGTCTGCGCTTTTCTTCTACAACTTTTTCTCTTTCTATTTCTCTTTTGGCAATCAATTCATCTATTTTTTTTTTCATTTCATCCATTCTGGTGTCTCCTCCTCGTTGAGCAGTATCTATTGTTTCTCTATAATGTTCACGTTCTTCCGTAGCAAAAAGTTCTCTTAACCTTCAAAAAATGTATATTTATTAAATTATCTACAAAGCTGTTTATTAGAATACTTTTCTCTCCTTTTATCAATCATATCTTCATATTCTTGCATTTTAATATTGACTCGCTTTTTAATTTCATTTCTAAATCTTTTCATTTCTGTATGACGATCGAATTTACTGCTAAAATTGTCTTTTCTCAATTGTTCTTTTGCTTGTTCGGTAACTCTTGCGTAAGAGCCTTCTTTTTTCTGTTTGTATTCTAGAAGTTTTATGTGCTGATTGGTATTTGCTGGTCTGGCCATCTAAAATAGTAATGAATTTGTTAAATGTATTAACTTCACATTTACATACTTGTTGGTATTATTAATAAAATATTGTTATTGTTAAATTTTATAACAGCAAGATTGTAGGCTGGTGATTACATCGTTGATGCTGTAGTCGTTGATTTACTCTTCGATTAAACATAGCGAAATTTTTCCGACCGTGTTTTCCTTACAAGGTGCATAACTTTTCTGCAATAATGGAAGTGCATGTGCTTTTTACGATTCGGAATCTACGTTAACCTGCAGGTTTCCTGTGCCCGCAGATATACTTCCACAAGCCACGTGCTCTTATGGACACGGAGGAGAAGGCCGAATAGAGAGTGTAAGATATATTTTGCTGAGTAATTTCCGATATTGTTTGGTGAAAATACATGCAAGTATTTGACACTAGCGAGGCACAAATTTGAGATTGACGTTGAAAATTGTACCAAATAAGTCAAACTGTTGAAAAAAGATAATCTTTTAATCAATTTTTAATTTAATAACAACTCGATATTTTGAAGTTTTATATTATCTAATATCAACGAGTTAATAATTTATATATTTGAAAAAAGATAAAAGCTAAAAAATTATAAATTATGATTTTGTAATAAAAAGCGAACAAATTTTCATTGCATTGGTTAGTTGGTTCACAGATTCATCTCTTATGTCATTTTGTTGCTATTACGGTACTTTTCAAAACTCATTGATATTTAAACGATTTCGAGTTAGTGTTATATTTTTTCGTATGGTAAACATGTCGACTTTCGAGCCAAATGATGTGCATTTGCAGCACGTAGGGGAGAGTTTGGAGGATTCGTACACTTTTCACTCTAAACCTGGTCAAATAAAAACTAATAGCTATTTTTATATGATTTTGATGCTGCTAGATAATCTACCTATCTGGCTTTAATAATATTCTAGTTTGGTGTTGATATAAAAAAATATGGCTAAGCTATGATAGTTAAGAAAAAAATGGAAAACGTACGAAAGTACCTCACTCGTGAGGTAGCTTCGTACAGTGATAATAATGTCATTTTATGGTTTATTCAGATCAAAATTAACATACATTCAGTCATAAATGCAGTAAATAGTTCTTAAAATTAATAAATAGAACTAATTAAAAATTTAGCACTTCTCATTAAATTTAATTTACGTAAAAGATCAGTATTTTTTTATAATCAATTCGATTTTTGTCTAGTTTTCATTTCATTCATTTTTCATTTTCATTAACGAAATGGTAGTAAAGTTGAAACCGCTGTTTTCATTTTAAATAATTGAATTACGTAAAAATTATTTTAATTTTATTAGGTGCTTATGCGACTTGTAGCTGTACGAAGGTACCCCCAACCCAGGTGTACGAAAGACCCCAACCCAGATAATCAGAAAAAAAATTCGATTTAAATATTATCGTTAAAGTTATCCCAACATGAAAGTTTACATAAGACATTAAAACGTCAACTCACTAATGACAACAAGAAACTTTTACAATTTGAGGAAAACTTTTAGAGTTAAACGCATTTTAAAGATGAATCCATAAATTACTTATGTGCAGTGAAAACACGCATCGACTCTTTTTGGCAAAAATGACGGCTGCATTGCCAGCTTCGTGAAATGGTTTGCCTCCACGTATGATTAGGAGTCACGTACACAAATATGAACGTGGTAGCTTGTTGGATAGTGTCTATATGACTACTGTACGAATCCTCCTAATACCCTTCGATGCACTTCCAAGTTAATTACGATTAAGGATTCTTTCATACGGAATTTTACAAATTGGATACACATTCGACAACTACTCAAATTCATTCTGTTATTTAAGCAACTATTAAATTATCTCTTTAAACTATGTTGTATAATGTAGATAATTTTTTTTATTAACTTCAACATTTAAATAATACCTACATAATATTATCTACTTGAAAAAAATTGTGCTTTTAGCAGTAACTCAAATTATAATGTATTTAATTATTTATTTGAACCTCTTATTTTATTCGTGAAATAGTCTAAATAAATGAAATAAATGAAATGAAATAAAAGTCTCGTGCATTTCAAATTAGTACACAATTTTAATGCACTTGGGATATTTCATATAATAATATATTAATCATAAATATACAATGAATAGTTAATAAATATTAATTTTTAGTTTGCTGAAGGTACAATCCAAATAAGTTAATAAAGTGGCTAATTCATTACATCGTTGTACATTAAATAGTTGGTATTGATTAGGTAATATTTTGAATACAAAAAGTGTAACACAAATTTTAATTAAAATTTATCGTAATATGTCTCTCCATATTAAACAAAATTACAAAAATCAATGTGATAAAATAAAAGTTTATTGGATGGATGTGTTTTACAATTTTAGTGCTTTCAAAGGCAACCCAAGAGTTGACGCATTCGAAATCCCCTGTGGGTATACGTGTAAAACTAAAACTAATTTTTTTTGGTAGAAAAAAAAATTTTGTAGAAAATAAATTAGTTTATTTGCAAAAGAATGTTACTCTTTGTAATTTTCATTTTCAAAAAAGTAGAAAATCAAAGAAATTAAAAGTATTAAATATAAAGCTATTGTTTCAACAATTCCAAGGGAAAAATATTATAGGCAAAAACACCGTCTAGCGACTGAAATTGCAAGTACAGTAATGGATGCCGCAAGCAGTCGTTTGTTTATATTTTGTGAACACACCTAACTTATAATAACTGATCTGACAGCTAATACCATACTGTGTAATGCAGCCATTTGCAATCTGTTGCAGCGCCCTCATCGGTAATATTTTATGCCTATTAATTTGAAAATTTTTTTTAGTCAAAGAGTAAAGCAGTAAAGAAACTATAGTTGCCATTTTAACAAAATTTAGTGTTGCCTTGAAATCGTTGACGCAAAAAATAAAATAATTATTGTCGGTCTGTAAGTTGAATAAATTATTAAACATAGCTTTTCGGTTGCAGATAGCTACTGTGGTCCCGAAAATACAAATTTTACGATTGAAATCTCGATGAATTCTGAAAGAGTATGTTTTAAATAAGAGAATAAAGGAAGATTCAATGCCCTAAGTGCCCCTGTTTTTTCAAAAATCGAATTTAAAAACTTCGATTTTTGCAGTAAATTTTAAAGCAAAGTCGCTCGGGATTGGTTAATTCTGTCGGTACGTGCACCCAGATATAGTCTTAGCTTTGCGCAGAGTGGGAGCGACACTTGCATTGCGATGCAGTAACAGAGCACTTCGAACGAAAATCATGGTTTTCAACCCTCAATGTGCTGGTAAAATGGCTTAAAGCGCCCGAGCGCAGCGAGAGGTGCTTTAAGTCGATTTTTCCTTGCACAACCACCTTTCCGAATAGTACATGTGCTAGAAAAATGGCTTAAAGCGCCCGAGCGTAGCGAGAGGTGCTTTAAGTCGATTTTTCTTCGCACAAGTACCGTGCGTTAAAAATCCACTCTCACGAGTTTCACATCTCAAAGATCCACCTTTTCATTGATCTGTCGACCTAGGGATATTTTTAAATTAGTTGTCATTTTCATCAAAATGGCTCGAAGCGCCCGAAGGGTGCTGAGAGTCAATTTTGATGAAAATCACCATGGCAAGAGTCGGATTCACTCGAAAAAGTAACTACCGTTCGTTAAATTTAAGTAACCCTTTTCTGAAGTAATTTTTTAATTATTTTAAATTTTTAAATTAAATAAAAAAGGAGAACGCATTCCTACCATACCGCAAGAGTTACTGACTAATTGTTAAAGTGTAACCCTGTTATATATATCAGCGCACGTACCTCCCACAAACGAAGTTGATTGACCAATCACGAGCGTTTAACCGTCGAAAATCAAGCTTTTTTAAATTCGATTTTTGAAAAAACAGGTGCATTTAAGGCATTGCGTCTCCCTTAAATCTCTTATTTAAAATGTACTCTTTCAGAAAAGTTCGAGGTTTCAATCGTAAAATTTGTATTTTCGGGACCACAGTAGCTACCTTTCCCCCAATGAGTGAATCATTTACACAATAAAACAAATACCTTTTATCCCGAATGCTTTAATAATCAAAAGATGAATTTTATGTATTCTTATTATGAAATTAAAACAAATCAACACCTCAGGTACTATGTAGATTTTTGAATAAAGTAAACAGTTTCAACCCACAGCAGTAGAGTGATGTGATCGCTGGTTGGGTATAGAGCGGATTGCATAGAATTTCTTGACTTGGCCTTCTGATGGACATCCACACTCTGTGGTGATCCCTGATATTTGTGTCGACGTCATTACCGTTGATACGGCTGCGTCACACACGAGAGTTTACAAGGCAGGTTAGGTAGGCAGGGAATGAAACCAAAGGCTTGTTAGGCCTGTAGAGCTTACTTATATAGCTATCTTATATATTATATATAGAGCTTCTTTAGCTCAAACAAAATTACGCAAAAAACCAAGAAACGTCATGAGCGAAGCTCAAGTCTTTCTCATTAATCACAACAATTCAATAATAAGAACGAAAACCAAGCAACTAAAATCAACATTATTTTTTGACATTGTTAATTTAGTATAGTGAAATTTTAATTGTTTTTATTACGTTGATAGATTTTTGTTCTTATTATCAAATTGTGACTAATGAGAGAGATTTGAATTACAACATGACGTTTGTTTTTGTTTGCTATTTTGTAAGACTTGTAGTCCTTAAGAAGCCGCGAGTTACGGGGAAATGTCAACGAGAGTAACTACAAGAGTTTTATTTACATTTTAGTCCAATATATCCTTTTTGGTTCTATTAACTCTTTAAACGCTTAATTCGATTTTAGTCTACGGCTTATAAAAACCATTAACTTTTGCACGCGAAAATAAGACCTTTGGCGCCACGTCTCTCAGACACTGTTTACTTCCATCCATTCGTCACTTATTAAAATAACACCTGGCAACATTTTTTTTAGTATGTACCTATTACAGTAAAAATAATAAAATAAAAGGAATTTTATAGAACATTATTTTATATTGAGCGTTGAAAGCCGGGTTAATAACACAGGTCAACAAAATCAAAAAAAAAATTTGGTGCAGAGATATTGTTAGTTGTTTTGTGTAATGGGTAATTTACACGGGTTAAGTAGATAAATGATTAACTAAATTTTAAGCGAATTTTAGGTTAGAATTAAGTGTTTGTACAACTTAATAAACAGTTCACACGTTAAATTAAGTTAATTCTAACCTAAAATTCGCTTAAAATTTAGTTAATCACTTATCTACTTAACCCGTGTAAATTACCCATTAGGGGTGCATTGGCATCACTAAAAATATTTTTTATTTTTTTTTCCCACGTGTCATTTTGGATCTACCTTCAGTTTTAAATATTGGCTGTAATCAGTACTTGCGTTTGCACAATTTACTTTCTTATCGATACATTTCGAAAAATAAAATGATTTTATATCATGTCTTCATCGCAAAGAAGTTGTCTCAATGATCCAAACGTGTTTTGTTACATTTGTGGTGAATACACAGTTAAAAAGTTCAGAAAACCTATAACAGATTTTATAATAAAAAATACTTATTTTTCTTATTTTAAGTCGGAAATTGTGTATGAATACAAGCCGTGGATACCCCAATTTGTTGTAAAATGTGCTGTGAATACTTGAGACAGTGGATCAATGGTTAAAGAAGTCATATGAGGTTTTGGAGTGCCCATGCAATGGAAAGAATAAAAAATTACTTCGATAACTGTTGCTTCTGCTGTGTTAATTTACGCGATGTTAACGTTAAAAAAATGATTTATTCAGACTTAGATTTGGCTAAAAGATTCTTACCACATTCAGAGGAAGTATTTGTTCTAACAGTTTCTTCTATTCGTGAACCATCATGTGAAGTGATTTCAAAGGAATACCGTCTACAGGTCTCCCCCCACCCCCACCTATGGACACGTCCTTGTAAACACCAATGGAGTATTTGTGTTGATCTAAAGCAAAACTTGACCAATTCCCAGACAATCTTGGATCCTACAACAAAGAACAAGGGGAGCGGTTTCACCGGAACCTAAAAATTATGGAAGAAAGTTACCAAGGCCGATGGGATTAACATTATGATAGCTGATTATCGCTGGGGGATGCAACGTGATAGTCCCACTACACCTCATTCACAAAAGTCGAGAAAAAGAAAGATTTTATATACATAATAATGTAATAAATGTTGTTTTTGATGTAAATTTGTGTTTTTCTGTACAAGACAAAATCTAGAAAACTACACGTAGGATCTCAAAATTTTTTCTATTAATGTAAACAGTATAAGGTCCTAACTTAAAAAAAAAATACAACATCTCGGCACCAAAACTAGTGTTGACCAGTGTAATAATAAGGTAGACTAAATAGTGAATTTGAATTATAGGTTTTCTTTTTTTTGGGGGGGGGGGGGGGAAACGTTAATCTTATATTAAATAATATTACTAAAAAACTGTGTTGAATTATATTGGAATTGGTGATTTTTATCACTTTAAAGAAAACGTTGTGAATGAAAATGCAAGTTATTTCAATTTGTTGTTATTAAATAAACACAAAAATACAGAAGACAAAATTTACTTTTGGGATACTACACCGTCGGGACTGTTTAGTTATTTTTCTATGTTGTCTTCTCACGCGAGGCCACTAATTCATTCATTAAGCTTTTTACGTTCTAAGTAGAACATTGCTTTTCCCTTTTTGGGAATTACAAATCCGATTAGCGGGGTGGATTAGTCCCCATATTACCTATTTCCGATAAATCAATATCTATTTCACCACACCATGTAGATGTCCACTGAAAGGCCGAGCTAAGAAATTCTGTATAGTCCGCGATTTGAACCCAGAATTTCTGCTCTGTACTCAACCAGCGGTCACATCACTCCACGGCTGTGGCTATATAATAATAGTGGTGCATTTATTAGAAATACACATAAATAATACAGTTGTAATCTTGAAAGATGAAGCTTACGTCACAACCATCTGAATTAAGAACCGACAATCTTTTTTTTTCAAATTAATTGTAGTCATAAGTGCAACAAAGACACACTAACATAAATAATTCTTAAGTGTCTGATTTTAGAAATCTTATACGTCGAAAATTATGTTATGATATGCAACGTTTGAGATAGAAAAAGATAGATGCAATATTTCATAGCTTGCATAATAATTTTAATGAAAGTAGTTTTTCATATTGACTGATGCTATAATTTTGACAAGTTACTTTGGTTTTTAGGTTATATTTCCATTTAGTTGTAATTAATTATTTTATATTACGTTAATTGGAAGTTTTGTGTTGCTATAAACTTGTTAAAATTTGTTAGTTCTTTTTAGAACTAAGTATTGTTGTGAATATTTTAATGATTATAATAATTATTATGATTTAAATTTATTATATCGAACACTTATTTGACTTACAATTTTCGTCTTATTTCATACAAATGCCGTTTATGACGAAGCTTCATCTTTCATGACAACAACTGTAGAAGCAATAATTTAAACAAACGTGATTATTATGAACATTATTTTGACAGTAACCACAACTACATAAATAATCTGACAACAATGTGTAAATATATATATGTACATAGCGCATCGATTAAATATTTCCATACATAGAAATAGCCAATTTTCTTGACCCACTGAACGAAATTGTATGCTATTTTAACGAACTGTGCGAATATGATTTTACATACGCGCATTAGGTGAATTTTGAAATTTTCCATCCTTAATTGATAATTTAGGAAACAAAGAAAGTTAAAAGTTAAAATCGGTACAAGTAACATTTACTATGAGAAAAAAAACATGCCCACCTGTATTCTTAAATAAAAAACAACTGACACAAAGCGAAGAAGCTAAATACCTTGGTATACATTTAGACAGACGGCTCACATGGAGTAAACATATATTATCCAAAAGAAAACAGCTTGGCTGCAAACTAACCAAAATGTACTGGCTGATGGGACGAAAATCTCGGCTCTCACTTGAAAACAAGTTGCTAATTTACAAATCCATTCTTAAACCCATATGGACGTATGGAATACAACTTTGGGGTTCGGCTTCTCTATCTAATATACAAATGTTTGAAAGGTTTCAGTCCAAAGTGCTACGAATGATTGTAGATGCACCATGGTATGTGCCCAACAGCTTGATACAACGTGATCTCAACATAAATTCGGTACAAGATGAAATCACAAATTTCAGTAAAAACTATTTTAGTAGACTTAGTGTTCACCCTAACAAACTAGCAGTTAAACTAACCAGTGACAATAAAGTGCACAGACTAAAAAAGTTTAGACCTTTGGATTTGCCGTCGAGATTTTGACTGTATATTATCTGTCATACCACAACTATGTTATCTATCATACTTATGTAAATCAGATTATTAACTAAACTGTAAGTTAAGAATAAAGGAGTGCATCAGTGGATTCACTTCTACACGACATTTTCTTGTATCAAATTTACTTATTGTTTTGAAACAGATTGTAAATACTAATAGAAGTCAATAAAAAAAAAAAAAAAAAAAAAAAAAATAACCCAAAAATAGTTTTCGGAAATTGGAAGATTTTACCTATTTGAGAATATTAATAACACAATATTAAGAGACAGAGCAATGAAAATTAATGCAAAGATTTATTAGAGAAAATAAAAAAGCGGAATGGATTGGTACCAAGAGATGGAGAATAACGAGAAATAAATGATTGAATGCGGTAGAAAAAGATTTAAAGAAATTAGGGGCAGAAAATGATTGTACAAGATAAAAGGAATGGAGACGAAAAGTAAATCAATCTCATTGAACTAAAGGGCCAATTGACTGAGGCCAAATTTATCATCAGTATTTAATAAAATTTAATAAAAATATTGTAGTTTGGCAGCACAGCATGTGTGTTACCTTTGTCTAATAATATAAATTTATTAATATTTGTAAATAGGATACAAGCTCGCACTTAAAACCCTATTTAAATTATTGACCAAATAGAGAACCTTCACTGACAACAAAGCTTTATATTGTACATTATTTGATTTTAATAGATTATGTATGTTTATGGTGGTGTTAATTATTCAAATATAATAAATATAAAATAACAAACTTGAAAAATTCAAAAAACTGTAGAAAATTAAAATTTACTATCTAATTAATTTAATTACATAATCCTTATATGTACTACTTTAGATGAATAGTGTAAATACAAATAAAAAAGGACGCAACATAAGTGCCCTGACAGTTAACATTTTTTGATCAAGGTATTTTTGAATATTTATTTTTTTAATAAATACGGGTAAACACTCATGTACCTTACAATATAGTAAACAATATCAAATTAACTTGAAACGTGAATAAAAAAAATATAGCAATTCCAAAATGAGCATTATCTATTTAAAAAATATTATCCTGCTATTTTAAAATTTAACTTTTACATTAACATTAAACTTACATGGCCCCATGAATATGGCTGATGAGTACATGGTAACTGAATATCAAGTAGCAATGGATCGGGACGGGTCCTTGGTTTAACTTTTGGTGGTTTAACATCTTCTCCAAACATCTTTGCAAATTTGTATAATCTCGTGCACGTATAAAAATTGAAAAAATATAATAGAGCTCAAGAAACGTCACTTCTTGAATGACAAGAGTAATAGACCATTTAAAAGTTGCTATGACGATGACGTACCTATTATTAGGGTGCACGTTGTAATAATTTTCAGGTAATTTGTGAAAGTAATTTAGTAACCCAAATGGCGAATAAGATCAATAAAACACAATGAAAACTTTTCTTAAGTATAAATTTATGTTTTGATAACTAATTCAAAAGTATTTTGGTCATTAATTCAAATTTTACTGTTTTCCTAATTTCAAGCTTTCATGTGCGGCTTTAAAAAGAATTTGGTTAAAAATATATAAGATAATGACAAGGTATGTCTTATAACTTAATAAATTATTACCCATACCTACTTTTATTTGCAAAATATTACTATAAAATATTATGTGGCTTAATGATAATATATTGTTTTACCAACAAATGGTTGTAAAATTTTATGCAAAAGTAAACTTTTTTGTTTTGGCAGTAAATTCACTCAAAAGTTTAATCTTTAAGCAATTTTGCAAAAAATTTCAATCTTTTGGCTGATTATGCCTGTCGAAGCGTTTCTGAGCGCTAAACTGATGGAAATACCAAATACAATCAGTTGACAGTATCAAGTAAAACTATGTAGCAAAATTGAAAACTAATACTTAAACAAACCACGTATAATTTTCCAACTTATACTGTGAGGTCTTCCATGGAACTAAATCCCAAAACTGATGAAAGTTGGCCGCAAAAAAAAGTATGTGTCCAGAAATAAACGATATAAGGGTGATGTGGACTAATACTATTTTAACTAGTTGAACGGAAATTACAAAAAAATAAAATAGGTACAGGAATAGTGGAAAATATACGCAAAAATAAGCTAATAATAATTATGGCTTAGAATTTTTCATCCACCTGTTAGGTGAGCATACTCGACTATAAAATCGTTAAAAGCAATTTATTTTTAAAAAAATTTGCAGAAATTAGGAAAACGAAGTTTTGAATAGTACTACAATTACTAAAAATACATTTCGTTAGTTTTAGTTCTTGCTTTAAAACGCCTACGCAAGAGCATGTGAATTTTTTTACACCCTTTTATTAAATTGGTTTAAAATTTCATAATCATGTAGTCATTATTACTTTTCTTTTAGTTAGAATTAATTTATAAGTTTTTTTTAAATAATGAGAGTAATTAATTTAATATTCGTTTTGTACATCGATTTGAATAAATACTTAAACAATTTGCCTACTAAATATCATTATGAAATGTAAAAGTTAATAACTACTCAAACATTATAAACAAAATCGGTCGATTTTATATAAATATAGGTAATAACACAATTCCAGGGGTCAGTTTATCGAAAACGTATTATATTCCTCAGTCTTAGTCGCGCTAGTTTCGAATAATGAAGTGACTACTTATCGAATTCTTACGTCGTGTTATCAAATTTAATAAAATTTGCGTGCCAGTAGATTAGAATAAATTAAAAACGCAAAAAGCTTTATAATTTATTTAAAATGGACATAATTCAAACTAAATTGCTGGTAGCTTTTCTTTTTGGTGTAATACGATTTATTTCCGGAATTCTACCGATGCATATTTTCCACTGTCTAAAAATTGAAAAGGAAGTAAATGGAAAAAAGATCATTGACGAGGACAGAAGGAAAGCACTGGATTTTGCTGTGGTTTTAGTACAATCTTTTGGAGGAGGTGTTCTTTTTGCTACTTGTTTTCTTCACATGATGCCCGAAGTTTATTATTCTGTTGAAGAATTGAAAAATTATGGAGTCTTGAAACGCAATTATCCATATTCGCAACTTATTATTTCTACAGGATTTTTTACAGTTTATTTTGTTGAGGAAATTGGTCAGTGGATAGTGACTCTTGTTCCCAAGGAACCATGGGTGAAACCATCATGCAAGCGCTCTCTAAGTTCTTCCTCTACAGTGCGAATAATATCTAAGGATAATAAAGTGAAACCAACGGAAGTAATTAATACCGAAAATAATATATCGATGCTTGTAGAAAAGGACGAGAAAAATATTAAAGATTTTGAAGACGAGTGTAGTGTAGATTTACCGATCGACGAGGAAGTTCAAACAGAAAACGAAAGAAATCTGGAGGTTGAAACGGATTTTGAAAAAGAAAAGGAATTGCAGGAGTTGATGGAGAAAAAAGTTATTACTCAGCAACAGTTACTGAGAGGTATTTTTATAATTTTGGCTTTATCTTTCCACGCAGTGCTGGAAGGGCTTGCTATTGGATTGCAACATTCTGTGGCCAACATTTGGTACTTATTTACAGCAGTCTCTGTTCACTCTGCGACAATTTTATTTTGTATTGGTTTAGAAATTTATTTATCAGGTACCAAACAGAGGATAATGATAATTACTGTAATTTTATCTTTGGGAAGTCCGATTGGAGTGTTGATAGGGTTAACTGTCAGTTTAACAACCAACATGCATACTCAAGCTAAATCGTTGGCAGTTGTCCATTTGGAAGGATTATCGGCAGGTACTATTTTGTACATAACTTTCTTCGAAGTGTTGAGCAGAGAGAAGGAAAGGAGAATGTGTCGAATTAAACGAGCTATTTTTATTATTGGAGGTTTTGTAATGATGGCAGCTCTGGAATTGCTCAAGGTAGACTAAAATTGCTGAAAAATCAAATATGTAGATAGGTCAAAACATATACCAACACAATAAATCAATACTGATTATTAATGATTTAAGGAAAAATTGCCGATCTCGATTGACAGTGCCTGCTTAAAGTATTAATCTTGATAAAAAAGATAACATTTTTAATGACTTGACTGTGTTACTTTTTTTAATAAAATTAGGATAAAGGTGCTTTAAAATTGTTAGTTGTGAAAAAGTGATTTAAAATTTTAAGTAAATCTAAAATTAAAAACAAATCGATTTTTTAATTAACGCCACGTTTAAATTAATAAAATATAAAAATGTTGTGATAAAAAAGTGGATTACAGAATAAAATTTTGATTTTGGCAGGATAATTTAAAACTAAAATTAAATCATCAGAATTCCAGTATTATTAAAACTTATTGCACCAACAGGCGATGCTGATAGCTCAAATCGTGACGTGGTGTTCATCGAATTAGAATCGATATGGAAATAAAATGCAATAACCTAGTAACTTTAGCAACTTTTATAAAACCGAGTTGTAAAGAGTGTTTTTTTTATTAAAAATATTATTATTGCTCTTAAAAAATACTAAAATATTTTTGTATAAACTTAATTATTGTAAAATAATAACTCTTGTTCTCTATTTTTATGTATTGATGTGTTTCATAAAGTTACTACGTATAATCACAATGTCAAAATAAAAATTGAATAAAATTATTTAAGAAAAAGTTGTTAATTCCTAAATAAGTAGAATATGAGGGGCAGTTTTTAAAGTCAAAGCAGGGTTATAGTTTGGAGAAAACTGTACCATATAAAAATAATCAATTGGTGGTCGGTCGGCTAGATGTCTTCCAGATTAGCGTCACTTCATCGTCTTAAAATAATCAAGGTTAACTTCCTTTATTATAATATTGAATAAAGTAACAAAACCTTATACCAAGCATGACCATGTGTTTTCGTTTAGTGTAGCGAATTTTTAAAACTATTGCAATAATAAAATTTCAAAAATAATGTAAATGTGATAATTCTACATAGTATAATAAACAATTCAAAAATGTTCATAAAAAAATAAACGAATAAAGTTGTAATAATTACAAACCTCGCCTCGTGAATAGATTTTTGCATGTTTGTTCGCGCGTAAGCTTATAAAAACGTAAAGATAAAGGTCAGTTTAGTTGTATATGAACTAAAAGTAAAATGAATTTAATTGGTGTAAAAGTGTTAGTTGCAGTGCTGTTTGGACTTATTCGATTTTCGTTTGGTACACTTCCAATTCAGGTATGTTCCTGGTTAGGAATTCATATCAAAGATGGTAAAAGAAATATTAACGAATCGAGAAGAATATTCTTAGATCGTGCAATAATAAAATTGCAATCATTTGGAGGAGGTGTCCTCTTTGCCACTTGTTTTTTACATATGATGCCCGAAGTTTATTATGCTGTTAAAGAATTGGAAGAACTTGGTGTCTTGAAAACCTGTTATCCCATTTCACAACTAGTGGTTTCTATTGGATTCTTTTTGATATACTTTCTGGAAGAAGTTAGTAATTGGCTAATATCGATTGCACCTCCAGAACCTTGCAAAAAGAAGTCAGCAAAAAGTAACGATTCTAAAAGTATTGCAATTATTACTGTAAATAATCAAAATTTGGAAAAAGATTCCAATATAAATGGCACTTTTACAAGTAAGTCAGAATTAAGCGACTTAAAAGATGAGTATCAACAAACTGAAACTTTAACACCGTTAGATTCCGAAGAAGAATTAAACCTAGAATTTGATCAAATCATAGAAAGGGAAGAAAAAACGCAACAACAAATAATTAGGTGCTTGGTTATAGTGGTAGCTCTGTCGCTACATGCAATTTTTGAAGGTTTGGCTATGGGATTGCAACATTCCGAAACTAACATTTGGTATCTTTTTGTTGCAATGTCTGTTCATTCGGCTACGATTTTGTTCTGCATTGGACTGGAGATTTATTTAGCTGGAACAAAAACTAAAACAATTGCTATTCATATGTTTTTCTTAGCTATTACAAGTCCCGTGGGAATACTGTTAGGGGTTGTAATAAGTTTAAATACCACTACAGTGCCAGCTGCAAAATATATAACTGTTGTGGTTCTCGAAGGAATTTCTGCAGGAACAATTTTATATATAACGTTTTTTGAAATTTTAAACAGAGAAAAAGAAAGAAGAGCATGTAGAATTAAACGTGCATTTTACATAGCTGCTGGATTTGGATTAATGGCAGGCCTAGAATGTCTCAAATTAGCCAATTAATACGTAGTATTCTTTTTAATTTTATTGATTGGAAGAATTTTGGTTGTTTCATTGTATAATAATAATTCATGTACCTACTTAAAAATTGGTTAAATAAATTGCACTTTACTAAAATTACATGTTATTATATTTGAGGGGTGTAGAAGCAAAAGGTACTAACTCCAAAGTTTTTTATTTTACAGGAGAGCCAAATAACTGTGGTTGCTAAACTTATTAAGTTATATTTATGTTTCTTAGTTTAAAAAATCAGAAATAAATCAAAGAAGGGATATCCCGAATATTAGATACGCCCTTCGCTTAATAACTTTACTAATTAAACTTTAAAATGCACTTAGTACGTTTTGCTTCTATAATCAGGACTTAGCACAGTTTGCTTCCAATTCTACTGCTGTTTGCTCTTTTATAGCACCAATTTTATGTTCAAAGGTTTTCGATATTTTTCGATATTATTTATAAAAGTCAATTAATTAATAAACTTTCAGAGAAAGGGTAAAGTTTGCTTTATATGTATTTAATTTGTGATATAACAAATGCATAAGTTTTAATTTAAAATTGTAATTTATTTTTTAGTTGAAATTATGATAAAAAACACTTTAATGATATTAATATAGTTTGTAGGTTAATTATTAAATTATAAAATTAAAATTTTTGTTTAATAATAAATTACAAAAACAAACAAAAGTTGTTACAAAAATAACAACGATGCTACAGATGTAATTTAACTAATTAATCTTCCCATCGAATCTGCATGGATATCCATCCGATTTTGAACGCAAAGTTGGATAGGTAGTTAGTGGAAAGCTTTATAATTTATAATTGCGAAGTGGAGTAAACTGAGGTTAACTGACACACTTTTAAATCATATTGAAATTTTTCAGGTTCAAGATTACAAGAAAATAGTGAAAAAAAATTTAGGATAAATATTTTATTAGACAATGTGTTAGTAAAACTTCGAAACAAATTCATTAAAATTATTGTAAAAAGAATCATTGGACACGTCAATTTTGTTTAATACATTTCTATCAAATTTAATTTTTTACAGTCATTTGTTTTAGAATTTACAGTAATGACGTCATCGATATTTTTTAGCTAGTGTGAACTTTATTTAAATCTCTAATACTGGAAAGAACATCAGTTTTTTGCTATTCAACTTTCATCAATTTTTATGAAGTTTTTTAAGAAAAGATTAATTCAATATTTCTAAAACTTTGCATATGTTTTATCTATACATTTAACTACAAGCAATTTTTTTCTTTTATTAATAATCTAGAATAGCGGAATTACGACCCAGTTTTCTGGCAGGATTTGTAGAGCCTGTTGTATTGATCTGATGGCAAGGAAAAAATGTCATGGTTTTTGTTAATTTTATAATTTCCCTATAAACCTTAAAAAAAGTTGAAAAAATCAAAAATTCACGAATTGAGATACTTTTTAAAATTACTCTCGGTTTTAGATCATATTTTTAAATGGTTTTTGCTTCAAAAACATAATTTCTTTAACAGATTTTTCAAAACATTTGGGTTTGGTCACAAAAATCTGTGCAAAATTTTATCGTAATTGATGAAGAAAGTTTTGAGTTATAACTATCGCTATTTAAAAAATGTAGTTTTGAGAAAAACGAGTTTAAGGTGTGAGTACTTATATAAAAATTCAAAATTTGATTTTAGTAATTTACCGATGAATAAACTGTTTCAGTTAACTGTTCCAAAAATCTTTTTATTATTATATACCTACATACAGAGTGATATTGTAAAATTGTAAACTATCAAAAATAATCGATATTTCAATAAATATATTATCGATATTGATAACAATAAAGTTTCGCAAAACTACGACTTTAATTAAAAAAGAATATAGTTTATTGAATTGTCAAAAAAAAACAAAAAAAGATCTATTTAAAATAAAAATTAACAGGGGCACAGGAGTTCATTTTTTACAGTTATATAAATAGGGACCAGCTAACCAAATTGACCTTATTTATTACATTTATAATATAATATTATATTTATTTTATTACATTATTTGATGAAGGCTGTAAACGTAGCTAAAAAATATTTTAACTAATTTTATTGTGTTCAATAAATTGGATAACTTTTAAATTTAAGAATTGAAGTTAATTTTTTCATTATCAGATTGTTTAAATCGGATACAATTATTATCATTAGCATCATGACTATATTTAGTTGCGTTTCCTGCCCAAACCGTCCATCCTTTGAAGATGACTATGTTTAAAAATTAAATTGGAAGTTTTTTTTGTAAAAAAACCGTTTTTATGTAAATATGTTATATCTAAAATATAAGATATGATATAAAAATTTAATTTAATTTGAAATATAAATATTAATTTCACAGTCAATTACATGCTCGAATTTAAATAGAAGTTATTACTAGATTCAGTTACAAATGAATGAATTTTAAGCGATAAAGTAATTAAGATTAACTTTGACTTTCAGAACACGAAAATAATATTTATTTTTGTTATCAAGCAAAAGTGGCATTTAAATTTTCTAAAATTATAAAAATAAAATCAATATTTCTGCCGTGTTACTTCTACAGGGCGTATCTGCAAAAAGCTAATTGTTGGGAAATCGTGTTTTTATAAATTTCCGTGTGCCATCACATGGTTTGAATTAAACAGAAAACTAGTGTTTTAGATTCATATTATATCTGTGGCAGAATCTAATGAAATAAATCGTTTTCTTAAATATTTATTATAAATGGGACTTTTGATACATACGCCCTTTCTGACTAACACATATTAATAAAACTCATAAGAAAAAAAGGCGTATCTGCAAAATAAGATACTGTGTGAACTTTTTCCTAAATAACTGATAACCAAAAAACTTAAAACACGTAACAATATTGAAATTATAAAAAAGAAACAGAACACAGAACAAGTGTAACCATCAAAATTTGAATTGTATCTGCCAGTTACAGAATAGATAATTTTTGCCAGTCAAGTAATGGAGTGTTACAAAGAAAGGGCGTATCTACACAAAATAGTAGTTGTAGATACGTTTTTTAAATCTAACATTGTTAGTTACGTCTCTTTTATCTAAAATTACACATTAAACTGCAGATACGCCGTTTCTTTAAAGATGTATTCTAGCATATCTATACATAGTTTAGCCTTCTGAACTTAACGAAATGATAGATTTACATGCAGGGAAGCGTTTGCCAACAATAACTCAAAAAGCCAAAAATTGCAGATACGCCCTTTAGAATTAACACGGCAGATTTCTAAATTTAACTCTTTAGTTTTACTTAGTTCTTTGCTTAAAAGCTTAAAACTATTTACACAATTCTGAATTTCAATAATAGCATTTTAATTGTAATTATTTCCAGTTGTAGCACACTACATATAGGTATATAATTTTTTGCCTAAGCTAATCTGTGCCTTGTTCGGTATAGAATAAGAAACTCTGTTATCTCGGTTCAGGATTTGGGCAAGTTTTTTACTAGGGATTGTTGAGAAGAAAAATGGCATCCTAAATAAATATTCTTTCTGATCAAAGATTTTTTAAATTTTACCTGTAATCTTGAAAGTAGTAATATTTATGTACTGAAATTTAATGATATCTGCAATTATTCTTTTTATATATCAAAGTTAACTATTAGGAATATTTCCATCTTAAGTTAAACTTCCCGATAAGTCTTTGTTGGATAAGATAAAATAAAGTGGAAGTTTAACTAGAGATGGAAGTACTCGAAACGAAAATAATACATTTTGAGCAAGGGGTCTTTCAAAAATTGTCTTCTTGGGCGTTTTTAAAGAAAATTGTGTAAGAGTCTCAAAAAAAAATCACCATGAGAAAAAAACAACTATGCCAATTTGCACCTCGCAATCTTACCAAAGTGCAGAATTTTGTCAATTCATGTTGGCACTGGAAGAAATAAATTATCATAGAAAAAAGTCCGATTTGTTATTTTTTGTTGATGGATTTAGGAAGACTTATTAGCTAAAATTATTTGAAAAGTTCCTTATCTGTTCTAATGGAACGTATTAGCTGCTACAGCCTTGTATTAATTTTTAATCTAAATTAACGAGTACAATACAATCACATTATTTGATCTTTCAATTTCATATTAGTAATAATTACACTAAAACATTTACTTTACTTCTTGGAGTGATATTTAAAAAATTAAAAAAAGGTATTTACTTTCACAAAGAAAATCGTTAAGGTTTAAATATAATAAAATATTGGTTATACAAAAAATAATTGTTAAATTTGAGCTTTTTCACCGCCACCTTACAGATAATTTTACAAATATTGCACATGATAGCAGATTAATTTCTTTTTAGAATACAAATCTTAAAAAAGAAATTTCAAAAATAAATGAGTTGTAAGATATAAGTTTAACAAAAACTTAACTTTTTTTGTAAATAATAATTAATGTGTAGTACTACATAATATTAATCAACTTATTTATACTTTCTTAATTAATTAAGTAGCGTGACTTTCTTTATCAAACGAGGCCATCTTTAAAGTTGACTTAATCTAAGAAACAAAAAGAGCAATTCTGAAGCTTGATTGGAAAAAAAATTTTTTGATTTAGCATGGTTCTTATACTGGCTTAAAAATCAATGCTTGAAGGAAGCCATCCAATGGTTTCATAGTTACAGTACTTCTGAAAAGTATTTTTAGCACTTAAAATATACAAATATGTATGCTAAATTTGCCAAGAATAAACAATTTAGATGTATTGATAAAGTTATGTTAAAAGCTTGAAGGTGGTTAAGCGCAAACTCTTCTGTGAGGTCGATAATAAACGTTTAATACAACACAAACGAAGTGATGTTTTATAAGGTGATGGATGACAAATAATAAATGTGACATATTATATAATTAAAATACTTTATATTTTAGTATATCCTACTTATTGGAACATTATTCGTTTCTTCACTAAATGGGCGTACACTTGAGAGAAGAAGCTTTTCAGATCAGTCAATACATGGATACTTAACAGAGGTTAAGATCACGATATGAATAATTCTTTTGCAATTACTTTCTTTTATTATGTTTTTTTTAATCTGTTCTGTAAAAGTTAAATAAAAAAGTTTGGTATATTTTAAAAGACTTAAATTCAATAATTTTTTGGCTCAATAAGCGTAACTCTACTTGTTGCATTCTGATGACCCCACTTCGAAATGTTGTAGAAGAACTATTACTTTCGAATATAAAATTTGCCTACTATTACTAATTTGATATTTAATTAACTTCTAGAGAACTTGTTGGTGGAACGAAGTCTGTAAAGAAGAATTTCAAAGCTTGTTTCGATGTCGTTGCCCAGCTTGGTCCTTTTGCCGTGCTCCTGGGCGCTACTATAACGCTTATTGTTCGATGACTGCCACTGGATATATCTGGACTCAACCAGGATGGGAAGAAAATTCCTAGCGGTGGAGAAACCGTCGGGAGCAGAAATCTACACCTGACGGTCGTTTTCAGTAATAATTTTTCCGCAATGTTTTAAACCAAAAATACTGCTTACAAGAAGCACGTACAATTTATCAATTTTCTTAATAAATGTGATAACAAAAGTTATTATATTTTTTAGTAGATATTATTGTTATTGAATTTTGTTAATTCTTGTTAGTTCTTTATCTTGAAGTTAGATTAAATATGAAATAAGCAAAAAATTACCCAGGTCATTTTATTTAAAGGCCATGTACCAACTAACATGGTAACCTTGACCACGAAATCGAAAAATTGATAAAACGATAACGCAAGAATAAATTTTGAACATGCGCGCCCTCATCTGGTGTATCGATTTAAAACCTATATCAACAATGGCGACAGTGGTCGTCGGTGTTTTCTTATTATTTTTATGTTTTGATGTGATTTTTGGTGCCGCAGCTGTAAGCAATGTTCCTAGCAATGTAGATTCAGAATTCTATAACGATATCCGGCAACTGTTAGAATTAAGATCGGCTTATCACCAAAAGGTATTTAAAAATATTTAATTATTAACATATGAAAATATTCTCTTTGACCAATTTTAAATGTAACGGGAAAATTTCAATTGTTGTAAAACTTGCAGTGCGATAGGCAACCAAATAAACTTTGAAACGTTTCATGTTCTTTTATACAATTTTAGAATGAGCTGGAAAAACGCAACTATTTAACCGGATCTACGCTCAAACCGGATGTACCAAGAGCGGTCAAAAATTGGCCGGAAGTTGACCTTAAATTGGGACAGGTTTCAGGTGTTTCTGTGAACAAAGATTTGCAACCTGTTATTTTTCATCGAAGTGATCGAGTTTGGAATGAATTGTAAGTGGAAATATTGATTCACTGGATTTTTTATTACGTCAAACTCGTATCTATATGTTCAAAGTTTTGCACAACTTTCAAGTCAATGTAGTACGTACATGTAATATAAATTATTACAATGTTTTCATAATTGTTATATATTTTTATCTGTTTGCTATTTAATCATTCTAAAAACAATTTCTGTGTTTACTATAATGATAATTAAAGTCTGATAGGTTGATTGTATCAGCATTGCATTTCATAGCTTACTTTTCAATAATTGGTATTAAAGAAAAGGTAAGGTACTAAAGAAAAGGTTACTCTCAACAAAGACGCTCATGCAACCATTATAACTTTTGCTTCCTTCCTGGATAGGAAATGCAAAAATATTTGTGCATTGTTATATTTCATTATTAACTGAATTTAACTATTCTATTGTTATTAATAATAAATGTAATAAGTGAGCAAATTGTATCTATACCTAAACAATTTATTCTTTTTCAATCTATCACGTTTTCCTCATTAAAATTCTCGGTAACATAAAGAAATTTATAACCATTTTAACTTTTAGCACATTCAATGACAGTCACCATTATCAACAAAGGAATTTGGGACCAATTAAAGAACACACTGTGTTAACTCTTGATCCGCAGACAGGCCGTGTATTAGATAAATGGGGTGATAACTTATTTTATATGCCACATGGACTGACGATTGACAGGCATGATAATATTTGGGTGACTGACGTAGCCCTACATCAAGCATTTAAAGTAAATAACAAGTTTACTAAAAAATTATATTTTATTTTTAAACTAAACTTGTAGTTTCGTCCCGGTGATGACGAACCAGTTTTGACATTTGGTCAAGCATTTCAACCAGGAGCTGGAGTTCATCACCTTTGTAAACCAACGTCTGTTGCTATTGCCACAACAGGAGAAATTTTCATCGCCGACGGTTATTGCAATAGCAGAATATTGAAATACAATGCAGCTGGAGGACTCTTACGTGTTATTCCTAATCCACCAGGTATTTCAGTTACTTATCTACTATAAACTTCTTGTTAAGATGCTAACTTTCAAACTTATTGTTAAGATGCTAACTTTCAAACTTACAGAGTTTTTATCGTTGTTGGTTCCACATGCATTAGCATTAATTGAGTCTATCGATCGCGTATGCGTTGCGGATCGAGAAAATATGAGGGTTACCTGTCCACGTGCAGGACTTTTTAGCAATAAAGATTATGGAGATCAAGCACTTACTATACAACAACCAGATATGGGAAGAGTCTTTGGAGTTACATCATTAGGTAATACATTGAAAGAATACAAAATTATAAATTTAACAAAATCGATAACGGTCCTTAGTGTTTAAGAAATATTTTTCATGTTTACTGTCAGTGTAACCCGTTAAATTTTACCCCCCGGTAAATATTCTTTAGTGAATTTTTACCCTCAGTAAGTTAAATAAGAGGGTAAAATATAATCTTAGATGTGTGTGGAAAATGATAGCATAATTTATGAAAACCAAAAAGAAAGAAGTTGATCTGTTTTCTAGTGTTACAAATTATATGAAAAGCATAAATATTATGCACACAAATGCAATTTGGGCAAATGATGTTGAGATGCTTTTCATTGCAGACCGATAAGCGCCGATATTAGTCGTTCACTCAAATTTCGAGCAATCCTTCTTCATGGCTGAGGTTTCCAAGTTCAATGTAGGTACACTGCCGTGTTAATTCTAAAGGGCGTATCTGCAAAACGCTAAAAATGCTAACACGGGAAATCGTGTTTTATAAAGTTCCGTGTGCCAACACATGGTTTGAATGATGTATTCTAGCATATCTATACACAGTTACACCTAATCTTAACGAAATGATAGATTTACATGCAGGGAAGCGTTGGTCATCAGTAGGGTCCGGATTTGTAGGCACTAAAAAACTTGAAAATATGCTCTAAAAACTTCAAAATAAGCACTCAAACATGCACTAAAAAATTTTATTGTGCTGCAAAATGCTGGATTGCAATTGGTCCAAATAATTAATGAACTACTTTTGTTAGATAAATTCAATTATTAATGAAATAATATATTGATAATAATAAAATATTGCTTTATTTTTTATTCTTTACAATTCCCACTAATGTTACAAACAAGAATTTTTTGCCTGTATACTGAAAAAGAACGTTCAACATCACAAGATGTCATTGGATCATATTTAAATATTGAAATATCAGCACCACATACTTCCAATGGAATGAAGGTGCTCGCACACTTAGGCGACAAGACACCACACCACAGACAGAAGCCCACAACACACCACACACCAGGCGACGCGACAGTTTGGTAAGGTCCGCACATTTTTGTGTGTGCTGTGTGCTTCTGTGTGTAGTGTGGTGTCGCGTCGCCTAAGTGTGCGAGCACCTTAATGGTTGACTGACAAGACAACACTTTACTGATTCTATGCAATAAATCATATCCGGGATTTTTTGATAACTATTATTGCAATAACACTTAAAAGGATTAAACCAAAGAATTCTAACAAAAGCAACGATTAACAGAACAATTTTTAAATCTTTTCCAACCGTTGCAAAAACAAAAAATTATACTATTTGATTTGCAAAATATGCAAAATATATGCTAACATTTAAGCAATATGTATTTATAGGCAACAAACCACCAAATATGCACTTAAACTCAAAATATGCATTTATAAGCAAAATAAAAACTACATAAAACGATCCAGAAAGGTGTAACACGTGCTCCCCTTTTAAAATTTTTCACGAGCCTGTACGCAAAAAAAACATGCAAATGCCTACAAATCCGGACCCTAGTCATCAGTAACACAACACGACAAAAATTGCAGATAACCCCTTTAGAATTAACACGGCAGAACATACATTTCCGATGAACTTAATCACAAAAGACGGGCAATATATTTGAATCATAAAAATTGAAATCATTTGAAGTCGTAGTTTCAGTAAAAAAAAATGTAGTAATTTAATTTTATAATATTATACAAATTTTTAATAAATTTTGTGCAATTTTAAGAACAGCTTCAAAACTTTATTTACAGCTCAAAATTGGTTATAGATACAGCGATGATATTTTCTAACGAAAAAAGGAAAATTTTCCAAAAAACCTAATGTAATTTTTAATCTGTGTTAATAACTGATTCACATTTTGATTAATTTAATTCACGAATTTATATGAAAAACGCACAATTAATTACAATCTAAAATATACCATGACACAGTTAACATTGCAATCTTTAATATTCTGCATTAAAATCGTTTAAATTTCAAGTATTGTATGTGCTTGCACTGCAGTGTTATCTTAACGATAATTTGTATGATTTCCAAAAATGCTCGTTTACTTCTTTCATTATCAATTAAAGAATTTACTTTTCCTATTACTACATTAAAAGCACTTTGAAGAAATCGAAAAAGACTTGTTGGTTTCTCAATTTATTGCCATTTGACTATATGTAAAAGATGAAATTTTAAATTAAATTGTAAATCTCAGTAACTGCGCCATCTATTTAAAAAGTTCTCGTAATAATGATAGATCAAACCCTTAAACTGTTCTATTCAGCTATCAAATGAAGAGCAGACTTTCTATACGCAGTTTGTCCAATAGAAAAAAAAAGAAAGTTTAGTTTGTTCAATATATTTTTTAGCAATTTTGCAAAGCCGTAAATCGAATATTTACCTCATTCACGGATGCTTCATTGTGTAATTTTTTTTGTATTTTTGCAAAAATTGTTTTTTTGATAACTTATCTATCATATAAAACTGTGGTGGTTTTACTGCTCGCCTGAAAATTTCAGAAAATGGACATACTGCATATGTCGTCTGCTCCTCAAATATATTTTCAAAACTCCAAGGAGGATATTTTAATATCTCACAGTAAAGTGAGAGTAAAAAAATTATTATTTAACTATAACAGTTAAAGAAGTTCTAACACAAACTGCCCTCTGAAAACTAAACCGTAATGAGAATTATTTAAGAAAGTTTTAAGAAAGAACAAATGCAAAAATTTGTTACGGAGTAAAAATTAACTCAAAATATTTTGAACTTATTTTTACCCTCTGTAAAAATTCACTAGGAAAATTTCCTAGTGAAGGAAGGCGATATCAAATAGTCATAAAACTTTTGCTTTTTATCAAAAAATGTATTATAATAATTAAAATAATACTTTTTATCTTTATCGCCAAAGCAATTGTCAATCTCAATAATATAATTTTACCAAGGAATTTACTATAAAAGTTGAAAAAATTCTTTACTGTTCTTGGTACCAATTTAACGCTTTTGGTAATTTATTTAATTTTTCTATTATACGAGGGGAGTTCAATAAGTCCGGTAAAAATCAAATAGATGACATCACAAATTCAAAAACAAAAAAACATTTGACAGCTTCACTCTGTTGCTGGTCTACATAGTATAAAATTTCAAACAGGTATGGGGCATTTCACATGAAACTGACCATGAAAAAAAAATGAGGTTGTGAATTTCGTTCATATTGAGCATATTTGTACTTCTAGGGGATATAAACGTGTACACATAATATTTTTTTTATTTGAGGTTTAGTTGTTAAGATATGAGATCTTAAAGATTCACGTAATTGACGGAAGGGTTTATTTGGAATTTTATTTTCACATTGAAGTAAATTATAATAAAATAAAAATGTAATGTTTTCTATAGAAAATTCACTGTTCTTTTTGATTTTTAAATCAGATTTCAAATTTGAATTTTTTTTCTAGTGTTAAACCGGAAGTAAATATTTAAAATATTTTTTTTAATAACTTTGACCAATTTAATTTTAATTTTTTTTACTTTAAAATAAAGTTTAACATTTATAAATTCTGCTAAAAAAAATTCAGAATGGGATCTCAATTAGTTTAGAAGATACATCGATTACAGTACGTACATGTCACGCTGGGCGTAAAATGGTCGAAGTTATTAAAAAAAAATATTTTAAATATTTACTTCCGGTTTAACACTAGAAAAAAAATTCAAATTTGAAATCTGATTTAAAAATCAAAAAGAACAGTAAATTTTCTATAAAAAACACTACATTTATTATTTTATTATAATTTACTTCAATGTCAAAATAAAATTCCAAATAAACCCTTCCGTCAATTACGTGAATCTTTAAGGTAGTTCTTTCCCTACAGTCCAGTTAATAAGTTATGGCTTACTACCTGCTTACTACCCATATTATACGTACCTGTGGAACAAAGATAGTTAATAAAGTTTTTTAAAGGTAGTGTACCCCTCACCCTACTGTACTGTACCACTCTATTGTACTCACACCGCTTGGCTCTATTTTATACCCCTTCCACTAAAAATATTCCTCTAAATACGGAATTATTTTTAATATTTTATTAAAATTACATGGTAAATAATTTTCATTTTTTTTCTAAATTGTTCAAAATATATATTTTTTCAATATACTAGTTTTTTTGTCAGAATGGTAATACTCCTTCAAAGAAAAAAATTAAAAAACCTGTCATTTTCCCACTCTTCTCCCATGCTACATGTACAAAAAATGTCATTTTTAAATGCAATTATCTTTTATTAGACGTGGTAAATCGTCTAAAAATTTTAACAGCGTGTGTATTATACATTTAATGACTTATATTCAAAGTTTGAAAGATTTCTTAATATTTTGCTTCCGCGACCCTACCTCCTTAAGATCTCATATCTTAACAACTAAACCTCAAATAAAAAAAATATTATGTGTACACCTTTATATCCCCTAGAAGTACAAATATGCTCAATATGAACGAAATTCACAACCTCATTTTTTTTCCATGGTCCGCTTCACGTGAAATGCCCCTTATGTCAATTATTTTGGTCGTCACAACGCTTTAAATAACGCAACTTTTGTAATTTGTTCTCAAAAATGGAAAAAAGTGAATTTTGCGTATTAATAAAACACTATGTTTTTCGTGGAAAAAGAATTACAAAAGCAAAAATAAAATTGGATAAATATTACCCGGACTCCGCACCATCGATTAAAATGACACATAAGCAGTTTATGAAATTCCGTGGTGGTCGTACCAGAACAAAAGATGCTAAACGTCTAGGTAAAAAAATTGAAGGTACTACTCAAGAAAACATCGATAAAATCCGTGGCATGGTTTTGGCTGATCGCAGATTGAAAGTGAAGGAGATGGCTAAATCTATGAACATGCCCAATGGTGCAACAATTTTAATTTTACACAAACATTTGGACATGAGAAAGCTATCAGCAAAATGGTTGCCGCGTTTGTTATTGATCACGATAATGCACCAGCTCATTTTTTCAAAATTGCAACAATAAAACTTGAAGAATTACGCTACGAATTTCTTCTTCATCCACCAAATTCTTCAGATTAGGCATCTTGCAATTATTTCCTGTTTTAAAATCTGAAAAAATGGCTTGCTGGAAGAAGATTTCAAACAAATGATGAAGGAACCATAAAAACTAATTCATATTTTGAAGGTTTTGATAAATCTTACTTTCAGACGATATTAAAAACTTAAACATTGTTGGAATAAATTTATCCACTTAAAAGAAGACTATGTTGAAAAATAATAAAAAATTTTCTTGTGTCATTTTTACCCAACTTATTGAACTCCCCTCGTATTAATTCTAATTCATGGTATGATATTATAAAATGTAATTTAAGTGTTTAAAAAATGGAAGTATTCTTTATATTAGGAACATTATTTTAAAATAAAATGATCATTGAACTAACCTTTTATAAATATTATTTACAAATCAGCAATGGCAATAGAGCGAAGAATGATTTGATAAAAGCTTTTTAAATTATGTTTACATTGTAAAATATAAATAGCGTTTGATTCATTGAAACATTTTAACAGTACCAAATAATAAAATTTTTTATCCAATATCTCGCAATATTAGACGTATAACTATGGTTTTTTAAATAAGTAAAGTGACTTATAACTCACTAAGTGAGTAAAGTATAACTCACTAGTGAGTAAAGAAACTGAGAATCACTTACATTTTTTTTTTCAAATTTATTTTTTCAGTTTTTATTAGGAGTAAAAAGTTTAGCTCACATGTTTTGTGAAAAATGAAAACATATTAACACATTTTTAACCAATATCTCGTAATATTTAATAGTTTAAATAGACCTACATTTTACACCTATACTATGTATGGTTTTCAGAATTTAAATTTGTCATTTTAAAACGTCCAACATCAAAAATTTAATTATATTTTAAACTATTATTACGAGATATTGGATAAAGTTTTGTATGCCACGCGTGTGTTAATAACAAATAAGTTACTTAAGAAAATAGCCCGCAAGGCCTTACGGCCTTGCGGGCTAAACTTTTCTCGCGTGACTTATTTGTCATATAAACACACTTGTACCATAAATAACTATTAATTTCATAATTATTCAAATTTTAATTATAATATTGTTAATTGTCTATTACTATAGTTTATAATATTATCTTAAATTTTTTAGGTAAAATTGTCTACGCTGTAAATGGCCCCACATCTTCATTGTTACCAGTTCGAGGTATTACCATCGACCCTCAGTCTGAATCGGTGATAGATCATTGGGCACCAGAAGAGGTAATAAATTATAACAATTATTATTTAATAAGGTGATATTTAAATTACATTTACTTTAACTTGATTATGAAGACTCTCAGTGAAAATTCTTTTTGAACTGATGAAAAGTTAAATATCGAAAAACTAATTTTGCTTACTGTAGGCTCTTCAAGTGTTTATCTAAATCTCTAAAATAAAAGCCTCCAATGGAAATACTCATGTAGACCAATCCTGGTTTGTAGTTTAAAATGGTATATCAACATTATTAATGAGTTACCATTAATATTGACATATTTAACACTTCAAAAAAACAATAACAAATCAAAATACTTATATGTGCTTTTAATACAATAAAATTCTTTTTTAGGGTTTTGGTAATCCTCACGCCATAGCGGCATGTCCAAATGGGTCAGCACTTTATGTAGCTGAAATTGCTCCAAACAGAATTTGGAAATTTGAATTGGTACCACCGAAATAATAGAAATATTAATACAGTCATGTTTAACAGTTACAGAACTGTGCATTTAATAAACATAACATTTTGAAATTCTGTTTAAAAAAAATTTCAACGTAGATTTACAGTAATATGTACTTAAAAATGCACTCTTAGTAAATAAATTGTAAAGATATACGAAAATGTTTTGATATAGTTTACAATTTACAAAATATTTTTAAATTTTAATTTAATGTGTATTATGTTGTTCGTAAGACAATAAATATTTATTTGTATTTTCTTCAATTTCTTAAATACTACCGTGTAATATTTTGTTACTGATTTTTTGTTTATTCATATTATGATCAAAAATCCTGAAGTGATGATTAGGTTATGGAGAATGGTTCTAGTTGCTAGGTAGAGGTGATTATAGCAAAGAATAACTGCCATACAAAATTTCAAAAGAAAACATATGATGATAATAATCTTAGTAGATATGCCGAAAAATTCTTAAGATTATCATCATTATCATAGTTATCATCGAGGCTATTTTATTAAGAATAATAGATTTTAGCACCTATAAAAGTGAATTGCCAGTTCACAGTTTATTCATTTGAACAAATCCATGTAATTTTGTCAGATTCAGCAAGTTAAGTGATTATAAAGTAATTTTATACATATTATACAGCGTGAATGCGACCACCCGTATCACTAATATTTTTCAAAGACTGTTAGTCGTAGATATTTGGATCAACAAAATTTATTATAAAAACCGTAATAAAGTTTCGAGTGGTGATTTTCCTTGAAAAGTTGGCATCTCGAGTAGTTTGCTCCAGAAATCCAGAACCCTAGATTTTTAATAGGATGATAGGCCGAAAGTGCTACAGCTGAAAAGATCTTGAAAAAATAAGCAAGTTTTTGAGGAAAAATTGTTCTTTAGCATGTGAAAACTGAGAATTCGCAGTGCCTGTCCATCATTACATCAAACAAAAACGCAATTTCATAGCACCAACCAAAACACCAACATGGCCACACACATGGCGGTGTTGGTTTTACAAAGGTGTTAGAAAACTATGTGTTTACAACTAAGTTGCTGGTTTGTGGGTTCCTTTGGTTTTTTAGGTTTAGATCAATCACTTTTGCCAACTCGAAAATAATTATTTTGACATATTTAAAATAATTTCCCAATTTTATTTTTTTTTGTTATACTTTCGTTATGCACACATGTTCTCTGATGGACCACTTTTAACTTTCTGCACGTTTTGTCCTGCTTCTATGTATGTTAATGTACATTTTAATTTTGTGATATACGTTTTTTAAACGTATTTGGCACTATAACCAAGAAGATTATGAAACCATCTTAAAGATGCACAGGAACAATTTACAAACTAAGTTTGAGTGTACTTTACAATCGGTAAGCAAGATTTCGGTCGAATTCGACAATGTTGCCTTCCTACTTTTTTGAATGACATTTTTTATTTAATAGTTAAAATAGTATATTAAACAACGAGTTTTATAATCGAAGTTTTTATTGCACGAAATCTGTTTAGAAAACGAGCCGCAAAGCGAGGAGTTTTCTAAAAGATAAGTGCAATAAAAATGATTATAAAACGAGTTTTTTATACAATTTTTTCTATTTTGCATTTTTTTATGGTTTAAAATTAAAAAAATGTGTTTGTAATTATTATAGTCCATTTGAAATTTTGTTTTATTTTTAAGTTGATTGGTAACACATTTGACATTTAAAACAAATTTAAAAATTTTGAAACTTTGTGCCAAAAATTTACAGCTTAAGACATTGCACAAAAGTTTAAATAAAGGAAATTATACTTGCAGTTAAGAATTTTCTTTATTATTGTCTCAAATTTACAGTTAATTAAAATGTTTAACCCAAATTTGAAGATTTTTAATTTCATTTAAAATGACATGTTGTTTTAATTTTCAATGACGTTTCTGTCGCAAACCTCATAAAACAAAAAATTGCTTTTCATAATAGGGTCCATTGTTTTAGACGCAAAATAAAAAAAAGTTATTTCGACTAGCTACTTTTGAAATGAATACCCGGTATAACTTGAAAACAAATTCTCATTTTAAAGAAGGAGAAGCGATTAGCCGAAAGAAAACTGGAAAAAGTAGAACAGCAGTATAGAGTTACTTTAAAGGAGTACAAAATAAAATTAAAATCAAAGACGACTTAAATTCCAAATTAGTTACAGAAATTTACAGAGTTACAGAAAAAGGATTGCGTGAAGCAAAGAGAAAGCGAAATAAGAGACTTGGAATTGAAAAATATAGAATTAGAGGCAGAATTTGATGATTTGATATACGACAAAAAACAAATATTTATAGAGAATTAGCTCGCCCAAAAATCCACACTCGAAAATAAATTCCGTACGAATTTAGAGGAAATTCAAAAATTGCAAAATAAAATTCGAAAAAGCAAATCTGACCGTCGAATTTATGTCTCTCAAAAATAAATCAAAATCCATCTTGGAAAATAGAAACGCTCGTCTGCATACAGGTACCTTAGAGATTACAAAGTTAAAGAAAGAAATTATGGGGTTGCAAAAAAATTTATGATTTAGGAAAGAGTTTGGAAAAGACCAAAACGCCTAGTTTGATCGGGATAGAGAAAGAGAGGCTACAAGTAAAACTAAATTGATGAAACATAATTTGGACTTTATTAAAAAGAGAAATGTTTAACTGAAACTTGATTTGAAAGAGCTTAATAACCGATACCGCAGGCGCAGTTTAGATAAAAAAAATTATGACGGTCTCAAGCGCCTCAGAAAAGAAAACGCGATTTTGAAACAAGATCTGTTAGTTTCTACCTTTCTGTCAACTTGGTGCGACTGAATATTGTACAAAGCTCGACAGAACAGCAGAAGAACAAAAATTTAAATACCAAGACAAGATATACGTATAAACTTTATTTAAGGTAACTGTAATTTCCTTGCACACACATAATTTATTTATTGGATGGATATTTAAAATCACTCTGTAACTTCATGCGTTTTGCTTTCTTCTCTAGTCCACTGACGGCTATCTGTTAATGCTTTGGATGTTCAGATGCACTTTATTTATTAATAAAATTTCTTTTTTGTTTATAAAATCTGCATCTACATTTAGTGATGTTTCTGCAGTAGTTTGGACTCTCCCAATTTGTTCTGATTTTTTTGTTTTTTTACTTAGTGACATTTCTACAATAGTTAGGATTTTTCTCTCCTCAATTTGATCTGATTGTTCCCCAGAAGTTGCCATTGAATCAATAATTAGTTCTACATCTTTTTCTAAATTCAACCGTTCAATGACAGAAGCTAGTAAACTACTCGATGATAGTCCTAATTTGGCTTTCCTTCCAAATAATGCTTCATATGGCAATTGTTTAATTTCATAATAAAGACTATTATTTTTTTGATACTAACAGAAACGCAAACCTTCACTCCATTGAGTGGAATAGTTATCTATCATCCAAGCTCTTATTATTTTTTCTACATCTCGGTTGGCTCTTTCTATACTCCCCTGACTCAGAGAATGGCGCGGTTTGCCATGAACAATTTTTAATTGGGGCCACATGACGGTCGATTCTTCTATGATACAATTAACAAATTCTCGTCCGTTATCTGACTGGAGAATCAATGGGGGGGGCGGGGCACCAAAAATAAAAAAAAATTAATTAAATTTTAACTAACCTCCGCTGCTGTCGAGCTCTGTACAATATTAAGTTGTACCAAGTTGACAGAAAGGTTGGAAATAACAGCTCTGTACAAGTGGGTTGTACAGATCCCGAATAGTATACAAATCTCGCAATACCAAGTCCGGTAAATCGCAGTTTGTACAAAGTAGCCTGTATACTTCGCGCTCGGTACAGAAATCACTGTACAGAGCGCGAACTGTACAATTTCCGGCTCAGTACGTAACATATTGTACTAAAAATAATCCTGGCCACAAATTACAAAATTATTTTTTTAAATATTTCAAAAATTAAAATCAAACTTGACCGGATTATCTTCTATCACATAGCCCAGCTTAGCTCAGTCGAAAAACTTTATCGCACCGCTCACGCGCGACCTTCTAATAAGAAAATTGTTTCTTTTCAAAAATTAATTCTTCTTTTCTAAAATAGAATCAAGAGAAACACAAGAAAACTTTTCGCTGCACACAAATTTTATTACTTTTGCCAAAATTTACATATTCAATCTCGCAATGCCCGAAACCGCGACCTTGCAGCACCGTGGGTAGCTTGCAAGTCTTTATCAAAAATTCTAAATTTCCCCACCTTGGCTATGACACCAGGAGCGTCACAAATTCAAATTTCCAAAAATTAAATATAAAATTAGAACAAGCAAAATAAACTTTCTTCATCCCAAAAAAAAAAAATACGATAATATATATTATATAATCGGTTTTAAACGTCTTGCAACGTTATCCGACACTAAACTACCAATTGGCGTTTGGTTTTTTAGCATTTTGCATTTTTTACCTACGACGAGGAGCCGGCCCGACGTATGTAGAACCCCCAACCTGGAGAACCAGCGAGACGGCCAGAATAAGTTGTTACTTACCCGGATTAGAACCGGGTATTGAGAGTTCGTAGTCAACTTGCTTGACCATTGCTCTCCGACCGTCTCCTTATTTTTATTTATTTTTTACTTTTTTTTATCTTTGCTATTTCAACAACCTGACTTTTAAAGGGTTAAATTTCTAATTTTTTTATTGGGATTATTTATAATAATAATGCTGCTATAATTACAATTGTATTTATATTGTGCAAAACAATACATTAAGCAAAATGTAATGAATTAGTATATAGTGTCAGAAAGTGCTCCCACTTAAGTTCCTATGCAAGAGAAACCTTTAATAGTTACCCAAAAATGAATATAAAAGCGGAAATGACACGGCAGAATACATTAATTGCCAAAGAATAAAAGGTGATTATTGGCATCAACCAAAAAAATATTCGTCAACGCAAAACTCAATTGACACTCAATGAAATCGTTGTGACGAAATAATACAGGTCTGTTCGCCGTTGTTGATGGTGGGAGACTGAATTTAAGATTGCGTTCACGCCAGGATTATCAACATTCGGTCAAAATGCATGTAACTCTTACGTGAAGGTAGGAGATTCTAATTTCTTCTCTACCATTTACTAACTTCTTATACTCTTTGAAGGCCTTCCAGTGTTACAAACTATTCCAGTAGACATTAATACGCCAATAATATATTTAATTATTTTAATGAGTAGGTAACCATTGATTGATCTCATACACAAATATAAGTTTCGGGTGCAGTACGGTGCTTTTAACTATCTCCAAATATAAAACCACTAATCATGCCAAAGTATTAAACCTAACTCACTGTCGTCGTCGTAGTTTTCTTTTATTTTGCCATTTTCCTGACTAAGTGCCTCGGGCGCTCTCATAATAAAAGTTCTAGTCAGCACTAATACGTTGCATTCGTTATCCTACATTAATTTATAAAACTTACAATTTTTAATCCATTCATGCAACCAATTACCTTTTTATTGCATGTACAGGGTGGCTCAATTTCGATCCTTCTTATGGGGAAATCGGTAACTATGGGAGATATCAAAAAATGGATAGCGCATCCTCGATCTCTTTTTTTGAGAAAATCTCAATGGCAAAAACCAGAATTTGCTATCTTTTTTTGTTTTCGAGTTATAGCCAAAAGTTCGATAATTAGACTTTTCTATAAATGTCGATATTTTGGTTGTTTTTGAAGTTACCAAAAAAGTGTTAACACTTTTTTCAGACACTTTTTTAAGGGCAACAAAATGGAATAAAGAGATTTTAAATATCTAGATTAGATTCCGAGTTATAACATAAAGTTGTATTTTTTTAAATAAAAACCATAGTTGGCTATGACATTTTTAAATGTCGTTTTTTATTCTCTTTTCAATGATGTATAACATGTGGGGTTTAATATTTGAGTTTCATCCCATTTTATTAAAAAATATAATAAAAATAAAGAAGAATGAAAAATTTAATATAATAGTAACTGTTTTTAGTGGATAACAATAAAAAATATTCAATATTTAACAAAAATTAAAGTAATTGTATTCAAACTGAAGTCTATTATTTTCAATACATATAACTTTGTCAAAACAAACACTACGAAATTGGCATCTAAAAAATTCCTTTATCAATTAGTTTTTAGTAAGAAAATATTAGTTTAGTTGCTGAAATTAAAATATTAAATATTTATTAGCAATTCTAATAATATGTTATTATATTTACCTGTTATTTCACGTAAATGTAAAATGGCTTATGAACACTATGAAAAATACGATATGTTGGAGTTCTTCATTCAAGCTAGTTATAGCTAATATATATATAATATATATTGTCGTGTTCTGACGAACAACTCTTTAAATCCCGTAGCTGTTATAGTCGGAAGTTTGCATTATTTAAGACTCTCTCAGTTAGTGAATTCCAGGGTATGCTTAAATTATCCACAATAAATGAAACAATAATTTTACCGGGCATCAATAAAATTTTACTCAGACGAAATTTAGTTATCATTAAATTTTATCATAAGCAGAAAGCAGAATTTTAGTTAAATCAAAATTCGACAATGAATAAATCAGATATAGACGAGATTTATCTACAAGTTCCCACATTTACTATTACAAAACTCATTACTCTAACTTGTAAACAAATCAAGCATTTTAAATTGTACAAGCTGAAATAAAATAATCCGCACAAATTTATTGTCTTATTTAAAATCTCGCGCCGACCTGTAATAAACCGCATAAAACAAAACTGTTAATTTTTATGCCTATTCACAAATAAAGTTCGACGTGACGCGTAACACAGCAGCTGATCATTATCGTCGCAAAAAAAATTAAGTTAATCTCGACGGCAAACTAATTGATTCGAATTTTTAAACTGGTGCATCGAAGTGATTAAAGTTGGTGTAATACTCCAATCAATCTGTTGTTAACAAAGTTTCCAGGTTCGTAAAAAAAATGTGATTTACATAACCTCTAATTGAAAAATTTATAAATTCCATTTTCAGAAAAATAATATCGAACTAGCGCAAAACAAAAGAATTCAAGTTCTAATTACCATTCGATGGCTTCATAAAATGTTGTTACATGGAAATAACTTGCGATGAAAAATATCAAAAATGCGGCCATTTCACAAATCATAAGGCAGAAAAATTTTCATTTTTAATTCCAGAAATCAATCTTCCAGAAAACCATCATATTCATCATACTGACACTGCACTCATCATCATTGCAATTATAATTTACAATTCAGGCTGAAATTCCAACATTTCACAACTTATCGAGAAAATTTGTCTTCCTCGAAAACACAACTTAACACCTCCGCCTCTCAGTCAGTAATCATCATTCTACCCAATTTTTATTTCCTTCCCGTTCCAGGCTTTTGGAAATCGTGGCCCACGCTGATTCGTCGATTTTTCCAACGAAATTTGAAAATTTTCCAAAAAAATCTTGATATCACAAATTTTTAAAATTACTTTTCAACACTAACCGCACCATCTAGAGTTATTTACGATCAACCCGACGTTATAGTTTTCCATGCACGCATTCACTAATTTATTAAAAAGAAGGTAAACAAATTAACAATAAAAAAAATTTAATCAAACAAAATGCAGTCTTATCTGATTAATTTAACTTTTTAGGCTTCTGGAACAAATTATCCACCATAAAAAATCCTGTTTTCTTGGTAACAAGCAAAATTATGACCAAAAGAAAAAAACCATTCAACTTGTCCGAGTAAAATTCAAAATCATACAAAATTCAATAAATGGACGGATCAACATCAATTGTGGATACTTTAAACTTTTGGTAATTTGCTCGGCACACGTCAATATAATGCTGTTCTTGCATGTGCAACATAATATTTTAGTAATTATTATCTAACTAAACAAATATTTTCCTACTAAAAACTAATGGGTAAAAGAATTTTTTAGATGCCAATTTCGTAGTGTTTGTTTTGACAAAGTTGTATTTATTGTAAACAACTGAGTTCAGTTTGAATACTTATTGTAATTTTTGTTAAGTATTGAATTTTTTTATTGTTATCCACTAAAAACAGTTACAATTATATTAAATTTTTTATTCTTCTTTCTTTTTATTACATTTTTTAATAAAATGGGATGAAACTTAAATATTAGACCCCACATGTTATACATCATTAAAAAGAGGATAAAAAACGCCATTTAAAAATGTCATAGCCAACTATGGTTTTTATTTAAAAAAATACAACTTTATGTTATAACTCGGAAACTAATCTAGATATTTAAAATCTCTTTATCCCATTTTGTTGCCCTTAAAAAAAGTGTCTGAAGAAAGTGTTAACACTTTAACACTTTTTTGGTAACTTCAAAAACAACCAAAATATCGACATTTATAGAAAAGTCTAATTATCGAACTTTTGCCTATAACTCAAAAACAAAAAAAGATAGCAAATTCTGGTTTTCGCCATTGAGATTTTCTCAGAAAAAGAGATCGAGGATGCGCCATCCATTTTTTGATATCTCCCATAGTTACCGATTTCCCCATAAGAAGGATCGAAATTGAGCCACCCTGTACAGGGTGTTACAGCATGCACAAAATGCATGCAATAAAAGGTTGTAGGTAAGTAAGTAAAGATGCAGAGCTGAATCGAGAAATATTGCGATTAACAATTGAAAAAAAAGAACCAAATAACTAATACAAAAATTTATTCCAAAATTCGAAGTAGGCTTCAACTAAATGCTAAAATTATCATGGTTCCAGCTTGTAAGCAACTTACCAAAAGAAGCAAATAAAATTTTCAAGCGCAAATACGAGTATGTTCCTAGATTGGACAATGGTCGATATATCATTTAATTCTGTCAAAATAGTATTTTAACTTAAAAGTTGTTGCTTAGATCATATTCAGCAATGAAGAAAATCAATTTGGATTATCTAGATGGCTGTATTTCGTATTGTCAAGGTCTACGAAAAGAACCAAAGTAATTTTCCATAACAAATTTTATGGCAGTAATTGTATGCTTTAGAGTGCATTTTGCGCCAAAGAAAAGGTTACTTTAGTCTTTACATCGACGAAAATTAATACAATAATTTGATTCTATTTATCCGGTGGAACAGACAGCAAGGTAGTGCAGTCATTCAGGCACGTCGGCAAACAAGAAACATACTGATGATTATGTCAAAAGAAAATTTGTGTTTTAGACTGGCCATCAATATATCTACATTGAAATCTAAGTGAAAACATTTAGGGCATATTTGTACGGCATGTACTTGTATATGCAAATAACAATCAGTTTGAAGACGCAAAACAGCTTTGTAGAACAATTTAGGGGAAAATATCATTGTTAATTTGGTTGGAAGTATAAAAAATCAAATTTTTTTTAATTGCTGAGGTAATATATTATGTGACACAATGTATTTTAACGATTCCGTGTTACTTTCTTTAGACGTTGCAGTATTTTATTGGGCTAGTATTTTTCTCTGATCCAAATTATTTTCGATTTATTTCAATCACTGCGGTTTTGGATTTTTCTCGGCTACCGGTTTCTTTTTGAGTATTTTTTTGAAATGATATTAATCGCTCCAAATTTTAAACATTTTATCGAATGTCGGCATACGAATTTTGATTGATTTCTTATTATTGGATTCTCGAACAACACATTGAGGTATTTTTTTTTGAACAATTTTTTTTTAAACTATTGAACTATTTTTTTGAGCAGTTGAGCTGATCACCCATATTCTTTCATTATCATCTTGCAACTTCTTCCTCAATATTTTTTTTAAACCAGGAAGCACATTCTCCTGAAGTAAAAATGACTTTAAATTTAGTTGGTATTGAACCTTTTGTTCTCCAGACTTCTTCGTAATCTACAGATATTGTTAGATAATTAAATTTTTATTATTTTAAACCAAAGGTTTGTTAAACTAATTTTAAAATGTTTTAAAATTTTTGTTAAAATTTACATTATGTATCTGCAAGATAAGTTGCATAACCATTAAGCGCATCACAATTACTTTAAAAAATATTATATTTCTGAATTCGTTATATTAGTGGTTAAAAATAAAAAAAGTAGTTCCTTATGTAGAAAGATAGACTATATTAAAATTCAAATAAAACTTTTATAAAAAAAATATTTCCATAAATCAGCGAACTGATTCCCCTGATTAATGATAATGGCGATAGAGTGAATATTCGATAAAAGCTTTTTAAATTGCGTTTACTTTATAAAATATGATAAATAGCTTTTGATTCATTGAAATAATTTAACGATACCTAAAATTAATGAAGGCCTTTTTGAATATCATAATTTTTAATTAATTTCATTAATATTGTTATGTACCTATATAGGTATTATCATGGTATCTAATAGTTAATAAATAAATTTTATTAAATTTATAAATTTTATGTAATACATCAAAATAGTAATTAGTTTACTCTATACATGACCCCACATCTTCCTTGCTGCCAGTTCGAGGTATTACCATCGACCCTCAGTTTGGATCGGTAATCGATCATTGGGCGCCAGAAGAGGTAATAAATTGATAATTGATGAGTTAACATTTGAATTACGTTTGCTTTAACTTGATTATGAAGACTGTTCCAAGTTCAATTAACTCGTCTGTGCCACATGCCAGCAAAACATAAAAAGTCTCATTGCTACGTAACTATTATTACACAATAAATAATCTTTGTAAGTATGTACTTAGTTTCTAGTAAGTAATAAATGCTATATCAACATTATTAACCAGTTACCATTAATATTGACATATTTAATGAATTTGTGGTCAATTAGTAGTTAAGTGCTAAATGCACACACTTTATTTAACATTTTAGAATAATAATAAGAAATCAAAATATGTAAATACACCATTGAGACAATGAATTTTTAAACACAGTAATAATAACATTTATTTTATGGTTTTTGAAATCTTCACGCTGGTAGCAGCACGTATAAACGGACCAACTCTTTAGCTGTAATTGCTTCAAACAAAATTTGAAAATTTAAATTGATAATACCAAAATAAGGCAGAGTCAATGTAAGAAATTATAGTTTTGAGTTATGACCGCCCACAAATTTTGTATTAATTTGTGAGTAATCTTCCAAAAAAAAAGAAGAAACCGCAGTGTGAATTAAACCAGATGTACCAATTTCAAAAATTCGTTAAATTTATTTAATTTTTATTTAGGAAAAAGCAATAGTAAAATAGATATGAAGCACATCAAAATTAAAAACGAATTAAATTATAAAAATTTTACTATAAGTGAGGTTGGAGGTTGGAAGTTTGAGAGTAATGTTTTCTTATCTTCTTTTCTTTATTAGTTTTCATAGCTTCATAATTAAGACTAACGGTAGGCAACTAATAAGGACTGCTTTCTTCAATTTTCTAACAAGAAAACTTTAATATGCCAAAAATTTCTTCTTGCAAATTAAATTGGCGAATTACGCACTCGACAAATTGAGGATTTCTTCTCTCCATCATACAAAGAAGTTGGTTGAATTTGTCACTGATGCCATAATAAATATGAATAAAAGTTTATCACAGTTTTTACTAATCAAATTTTTATAAACTCATCTTACAATAAAGCAGAAAGCTTTTTTTGAAACGATGTTACAAAAAATTATGATGCTACTAAATACGATGCGCTGATTTTTACCATACGTTAACATTTATATTGGTAATGCTTTTAATCTCAACCAATCAGTTGTTCCTTACAGATCTTAACGATGATAATTAAATTAAAAGATTGGCTCAAGAAGGAAACTGGCAAATTCAAGATAATAACGTTATTGGAAAAACTGATGAGTTTAAGAATTTAAAATTAGCATCTTCCAATAATTTTCTAACAATTACTCTATCGCAATTTTTGATATGCTAATTTATTAACCATTTACTCAATATGTTTAGATTCCATCATGATTAACATCAAAATTAAACAACAGTTTAATCATTTTGGCGGGTACCATGTACGATACGCTGATTAACCATCACTTGTGCTCAACTTATTAACATTAAGTAGGAACCCCCCTAAAACAAAATTAAAAACCAATAGTGCTATTGTTTTGTACCTGATTTGTACCCAATTGTACCATCGATAAAAAATTTTGTACCTCAACAGTTTTCCGGAAAAGCGCATACCAATTGTGGGGTTCCTACTTAATGCTGTAACCCCCATGTAAGCAAAATTAAAAAACAACAATGCTATTGTTTTGTACCTGATTTGTACCCAATTGTACCATCGATGAAAAATTTTGTACCACAACAGTTTTCCGGAAAAGCGCAAACCAAATGTGGAGTTTGCGCATTGCAGGTAAAATATTATAATTATTTGCATTTTTTAATTACTGTACCTTCCCTTTGTTGTATGCCGGCTACAAGAGATTATTAGTACTTTGTAATTTACATTGTGTAGTAGCTATTATAATTTGCTATAGGTAATAGGTACCATGGCGCCCTTTAATCATCATAAATAAATTTAATTGTACCGATGAGCAGATATATATTTTAAAATAACTATTAAAAGAAAACAATGCCAAATACTGCTTTTAAAAATATACATAATAGCAATAAAGTCCAGACAGGGACGTGCCCAACCAAATTTTTTCAGGGGGGAGCAATTCCAAATTTGCAAATTTGCCAACTGAATTAATTAAAAATTGCCCACTTTTTCTAGATTTTGCAACTTTTTGTAAATTTAGATATAAAAAAATGCCAACTTGACCAACTTAGGAGTGTTTTTCATAGGCGTCTATAAGATCATTTTCAGGGGGATAAAAAGCAAAAAAAAAAAATTTATTATAAAAGAATTTTAATCATTTAAAACTGAAAGTTTTAGAAAATTTAAAAAATTTGGGCTGGTGAAAAATTAAATGTTTAAAAAAACTTAAGTAGCCAAAAGCTAGGGGGGCCAGCTGACCGTTTTGCTCTTTCCAATGGACGCCCATGATTGTTTTGCCAAATTTCAAAAATATTGTGGGAGAATCTTCTTTCCATCTCCCCCTTGAGCATGTCCCTGAGTCCAGATAATGTAAATTTAATACAAACTAACATTACAATTTGTAATTATAATATCTACGTACTGCTAATATCTAATGCAATTGAAAAGTTGGTAACTCTTAAATTTTCAAATCACTGTTTCATTGAGTGACAAAGTACTTTCTCACGTATCAGTCAAGCATATTATTCTAAATAGCACTTAGTGGTTAAATAAAAAATTATATTTATGTATCCACAGTGCATCAACCATGGTACAAAAGACATGGGTGGTGTAAGCTTCAATTTTTTTACTGAAAAATTTATTTAGTAAAAATTGTTTATTTACAAATTCTAAAATGCCGGAGTCAACTGAAGTCTACGTTGCTCGCTTGAGATCTTACAATCAACTGATTAAAAATAAATTTAACGAATAAGAAGGCGGCAAAAAAGGCATAAAAGTAATAACGGTAAAGTATTACTAAGTATTGGTAGTACAAAATATTTAGGGGAATACCCAGTAAAGAAAAATTCTTAGAAAAATTAACACAATGGAAATTATAAAGTACGAATAATCCCTTGAAGCTGGCATACAACAAAGGGAAGGTACAGTAATTAAAAAATGCAAATAATTATAATATTTTGCCTGCAATGCGCAAACTCCACATTAGGTTTGCGCTATTCTGGAAAACTGTTGAGGTACAAAATTTTTCATCGATGGTACAATTGGGTACAAATCAGGTACAAAACAATAGCATAATTGGTTTTTAATTTTGCTCACATGGGGGTTACAGCATTAAGTAGGAACCCCACATTTGGTATGCGCTTTTCCGGAAAACTATTGAGATACAAAATTTTTTATCGATGGTACAATTGGGTACAAATCAGGTACAAAACAATAGCATCATTGGATTTTAATTTTGCTGACATGGGGGTTACAGCATTAAGTAGGAACCCCACATTTGATTTCCGCTATTCCGGGAAACTGTTGAGGTACAAAATTTTTTATTGATGGTACAATTGGGTACAAATCAGGTACAAAACAATAGCACTATTGGTTTTTAATTTTGTTTTAGGGGGGTTCCTACTTAATGTTAATCAAGTTGAGCATTAACATTTCATTTTATTGATTTGCGAGGTATTAGTTACACAAAAAGTGTAATACAATAATTATAACATGGGACATGCAAACAGTTTTAGCATATCTAGTAGCAAGCGAAGATTTCTAAACTAAAGGATTATTGTATTAAGCCGATGACCTTGGCTAGTGATTGCCTAAATTACTCATTTCGTAATCTTTTTAGAGAGTTTCCGACTTCTGCAATTAATTTTACGTTACTTTTGTATGTAGGTAGAAAAGCAGGTCATGAAGACCAAGGGCTTGCTGCAAAACATTTCTTAATTTCTCCCTATTTTGCGCCGGATAACGGTTTATCATATCATTTTTAAGCCTTTTGCATAGAGAAGAAAATCTCGTGCAAGAGATTTGCCATCTGTGGCGGTAGTGTCGAAATTTCACCGACTAAAGCTTTTTGCCTATCCGCTCTTTGTTGCAAGAACCTTTCTTGCATTACATTCACAACTATAAGACAATATTTTTCTTTGTTGTTCCTTTTGTTTACGTACTCCTTTGTGTATTTCATTGTGTGTTTTAGCGTAAGCTCGCAGCTGGTTTGATTATTCGCTCTGTTGCCTTCTTTTCCGCCATAATTGTATGAATCATTTTGTCAATGATGTTCCATGTACTGTGGTTTTCTAGCATTTTATCGACTACTGTGTCTGAATCATGTTGAACATTTCTTTCAAGTTCAGCCTTTATTTTGCAGGTTCCCATCTTACACAGAAGAAGATGTTGTGCTTTGCGGTGTTTGCTTACTCACAGTGGTCGTATTTCAGGGTCGCCCGTTTGTCAAACCAATGGAGGTATATCCTAAAACAATAGAAATTATTTTTGAGAATAGGTCTAGTTTAATTAATCATCTACAAGTAGATGTTAAATTTTATACTTCTTTACAAACTCATTATAACATTAGTAGAGACAGTCAGGACCGTCCTCAGGATTCGAAGTTTATTGAAATAATTAGCAAAAAAAATTATATTCAATTATTTAATTTATTTATAAAATTAATTAAAAATTATATTATATTCCATGAGGGCGGCAAAAACCGCAAGCTTATAACCCTAAATTTAAAAGGGTACTTGTAACTTCTTATGAACTTATTATCACAAAGGTAGTTGTACGGTCAAGATCAGAAGGATCCACGTTTTTTTGGAAAATTGGTAAGTTAAATTATTTTTTTATAAAAACCAGTGTGGATCTGATGATATCAGTTTCACGTGTAGAATCGTGAATTAGATTGAAACATGTAATCCGATAAGGTGTTCTTTTGATTTTATAATTTTTTTTGCTAATTATTTCAATAAACTTCGAATCCTGAGGACGGTCCTGACTGTCTCTACTAATGTTATAATGAGTTTGTAAAGAAGTATAAAATTTAACATCTACTTGTATAGATGATTAATTAAACTAGACCTATTCTCAACAATAATTTCTATTATTTAAAAATAAGGTCAACTATATACACGTTTTAAAGAAATGCAAATTTCAAATTTAAAACTTCTTTTATTATATTCCATGAGGGCGGCAAAAACCGCAAGCTTATAACCCTAAATTTAAAAGGGTACTTGCAACTTCTTATGAACTTATTATCACAAAGGTAGTTGTACGGTCAAGATCAGAAGGATCCACGTTTTTTTGGAAAATTGGTAAGTTAAATTATTTTTTCATAAAAACCAGTGCGGATCTGATGATATCAGTTTCACGTGTAGAATCGTGAATTAGATTGAAACATGTAATCCGATAAGGTGTTCTTTTGATTTTATAATTTTTTTTTGCTAATTATTTCAATAAACTTCGAATCCTGAGGACGGTCCTGACTGTCTCTACTAATGTTATAATGAGTTTGTAAAGAAGTATAAAATTTAACATCTACTTGTAGATGATTAATTAAACTAGACCTATTCTCAACAATAATTTCTATTATTTAAAAATAAGGTCAACTATATACACGTTTTAAAGAAATGCAAATTTCAAATTTAAAACTTCTTTTATTATATCCTAAAACACCTATTGCCGGTGAGCACTTGTGTCAGGTAAAAGTTTACCTCACTGTGCTCTTTGGGGACTAAAATGGTAACTGAATCCTTAAGATCTATAGAAGATCCATTCATCTTTATGCTGATTTTAGGCGTTTTACGTTATCCCAAAACTATAACAGCCTCCGACTTGACCGGACACTAAAACCAATCTTTTATCCTCAATCCATTGCAGAGTGATCTTAATGGTCTTGTTGGCTTGGCCCTCGACTATTTTTGCATTTTTTGTCCTGGATGAGTAGTGTTAGATTATCCGCAAATTTTACAATGGTCACTCCTTCGGGAAGTACTCTATCGTACATCACGTTCCAGAGTGTAAGGCTTAGAACTGAGCCTTGCGGAACTCCGCTCGTCGCCTCCTTTTTTTCTGCCTTTTCTTCTTTCCCTAATCGGATATTTTTTGTGTCCAGATAGCTTAATATAATGTTGAGAATGTGTGGTAAAACATCCTTATCACGCAGCGCCTGCAGAATGTTTATTTAGTTTGACTTTGCGTCACATATTTTTGTTTCTCATTACATTTCTAAGCGAATCCAAATTTCTATATTTTGTTGTTATTTGGACGTTTATCCCTCTACTTGATTTTTTATTTCTTGTCACTAATGTATCCAAAAACCAAAATTGCTTGCTTTTTTAAACTTGTAGAAATTTTTCTGAAACTTGTTTGAAACTTTGGCCATTATCTCTTCTATTTCCGTGTAACCAGAAGTTCTGCTGTACTTAAAACATTTTTTCCTCAGTGGTGAGAAGCAATTGCAAGATAATATTAATATGATAATTTTCTTATTAATTTTAAATCCTAGCATTTTAGGTTTATAATTTTATCATAACATCCTATAACTCTCCAATAGATCTTGCCAAAGCAGTTACTAGTTTTCATCTCAATTCAAGTTTGGAAGAATTCATCTAAATCATACAATAAGGTGTTCTTTTGTTAACATTTTAAATTTTTAAGCGGAAGATTTCTAATCTGCTCAGGCAATTTGTTGAAAATTTTGATTGGAGATTCATTCCATCAGAGCATTTGAGTCGATTTCTCTCATCAATTAGTATTTCGTTTCTGTTTCTAGATTGATGCTGGTGTGTTCCGGTGTTTTCTAAAATTTTACGGCCGGTCCTCACCCTCACTGCGCTAGCGTAAAAATAAGCAGATGAGATCGTTGAAATACGCAAATTCCGGAAAATTGGTTTACAACGTGTTTTTAAAGATACTTGTTCTAGTGTTCTACGTATAGCTCTTTTTTCCATGACTTGGGCAATGCCGTCTACATATAAGATGGTGTCACATTTTACATTATGTAACAGATCATTAATGTACAGAACGAAGAAGAAAGGGCCCAAGATGCTTTTTTATCATTAGTTTTTTTGCTTATTTGGAAAGCATTGCTGACAAAGGATTCCCTTACCTCGATCTCCTATACTAATATTAATATTTCTTGATAGTTTTACAAAAGTAAAACTATCGGTGAGAGTCATTCTGGTCAATCTTTGTTGTTGTTTCTAGTTTGTCTAATATTATATGTATAAAGCTTCTCACTATCTACAAAATCGTACGTCTGTTTAAAGTCCACAAAAGTTACATGATTGCGCTATGTTTATAATATCCTTCCTAAATTTGACTCCTTTAAAATAAGCGATGTAAATTACTTTTATTTTTTTGATTTCTTTTTTGTTCTTTAACATTTGACTAAAATAGGACGATGTCCTTATTGAAAATGCCAGTATATTAATACGTTATTTAAAAGCAATAACCTGAATAGGAGAAATGATAGGTTCTGATAATTTTCTTAGTTTCCGTTTTGTCTTTCGATTTCAGTATTCTTTGTTGTAGAAGCAACCAGTACCTACAGTTAGAAATGCAATAAAAGTGCTGGAACATAAAAAACGTTTTTATAAAACCAATATAGGCATTGTAACTCATTTAAAATTTATTTAGTGTGCTTGTTTTCACAGTTGTTACAAAATAATAATTATAAATTAAAAGACACTTAAATCCAATTACAACGCCTCCATTATATTATATGAAGTACCAGCACATGTAGTGCTTAGCAATTATTGCCAATGAATTGATACGTCAAGTTCTTCTGCAAGCCGCTTTCGATTAACGGTTACTTTAATTGGTTATTATTTATTATTAGCATTTTTGTTAAAATTCTATAGTAAATTAATTAAAACCTTTTGGTGGGTAAATAGAGTTGGTGTCAGGACTGTCGTTAGGGATACTTATATCCGTGTGCAAAGTTTCATTTGGCCGCTCTTGTAGTTCACTTCTTTGATTTTTTTAATACGTTTTCCTAAATTTTTGTTACTATTTTCGTGCCGTAACGCCAACAACTATTTATTAACCTTGGCTCACTTTTTAGGCATTTTATTTCTCCGTGCGTCTTTTCCCTTACTTTGATTTTGGCCGCTCTATATTTTTGGCACGACGGTCCTGGTTGGTGTCAAAATAGATAACCGGACAGAGCCAATTTTCTACGCAGTAGATACGAAGGGAGAACATTCCAGTGCTAAATTATAAGTATAAATTTTATTATATCTACAAATGAAAATTTTAATTTTATGCAATTTTTGTAAAGCAATTTTAAGATCTTATTTGAAAGCAGATTCTCAAAAGCTAAATTGAGTTGTTGTTTTTTTTTTAATTTAAATGTTTTAAAAATTCTTCAAAGTAATTATCATATAATTTAATATCTACAGGGTTTTAAAAGACAAAGTGACCGACAGAAAATTAAACAAATTATAAAAATTTAACGAGTTAGGAACATTTAACTTTTTAAAATGAAAATGTTAAAATAATATTAAGTTATTAAAATTTGTCTCACCTTACTTTAACGATTTATTTAATTTAGTTATAAGTTGTAAGTACTGAAATAAAATAAAAATATTATATAGTGTGGTAATTGCATAAAGGAAATTAAGAGTTACGTGCTTCTTCAAAGGGACAACGATTTAGTTCTGTATAAGCAACAATTTTATACCTTTGTAAAAATTTAAACAAGATTTTAAGAATTAAAATTTTTTTTATATGGAACGTGATAGGACTTATAAAAATATAACAGGCAACCACAATAAAGGTTTAAGGTATTCATGCAGGTACGGCTATGAATATTTTCAGATTTGCTTGGATTCAATGGATTTGGAAAGCTCATTTAAATTCGTGTAAGTTTACTGTTTGAATAAAATTTATTTTTTTCATTTAGCGAACAAAGCAAAATGTTTATTTATCCCAATGTAATTCCTACAGTCTTCTTTTCTGTTTAAGAAATCATATTGGCTCACTCATTTTCTACCAAGAATATAATAAATTTAAGTGTGTTACATACTGCAAGATTTTTTTACCTTTTTGCAAAGATGTTCTTGCAAGTCAAATGTAATAATTTTATTTCAAGAAGGTAATATATCCTGTCAAAATGCTGCACATATATAATAATGGTGTGTGACTGTATATAAATTATTTATACAATGGTTTACATGGTTCGAAGCGGCTATATTCACAACTTTTGAAAAGACTGTACACGACGTAGTATATTTAAATGAAGTAGAAGAAAAAACGGAAACACCTCACGTCTTGCCATAAACAACACTTACCGGTCAGATAATGTCTTATTTATATGCGATTGATGCTGGGATGTAAATAACTGAGCGCTGCCTTTATTTTACACGTCCATATACCTACCATCAGGTACGCTTTCATAACCGTATACAGTATAATTTTAAATCAACTTATGTCGTAAAAAATAAATTATGAAACGTACATACATGCACTCATTTACACCTCTTTAGAACGTACTATGGATTACGAAAGAAACTTATATTTGCTTTATCTACTAATTATTACCTGAAAGTAAACTTAAAGCGCTTTTGTAAAATCGTGTTATCATTATATTCCATAAAAAATGTCTTTAAAACTAGTTATCTACATCTTTAGGCGTCTGAAATCATGAGTTCACGTCTTCACATTATTTTAGTGCCTTGTTCTTTCTCGTGTTTTAGTTCATATCTTAATAAGCTGCCATTAGTATGAGACACATCTTCATTAAAAATGAGGGCTTTGTCGAGATCGTAGATTGTCTGATGTAAGAAGGAATTTTAATTGGGAGAGTGTTTTAACACCTCGGTATTAATTTTAAAACAACTTCATTAATGAGAACAAAGAATTGTTTCAACTTAAAAACATATTATATTATTATCAACCTTTCCCTACTTCCATGTGTAACTTTATTATTACAGAAGAATGGTTAATTAAATATTATTATGAATCTTCCTCCCACCAAATGAGTTATGGTGAAAAAATTAAAATAGTTTTTAACTCACGAAAATCATATTGATTAAAAATTTGAGCACTCTGGGCTTTATTCATTTTCTGATAAAAAAATATTACAAGTGGTTTTATTATGTTCAATCTTTTAGTGAACAATTTTAAAATTTTAAATTCATATAAACATACATATTAAATAATACATAGGTATATAAATGAAATAGTATTTATAATAATTCTTGTATTACATTTTTTATTTAAAATATATAAACAAGAGCTTAATAAATGGCAACACTGGAAATATCTATATAAATAAAAAATACAAAAAACTCGAATCTTGAAACGAAATTAAGTTGTTAAGTTTGTGCGCTCGAGGCGGTGCAGCCTTAGTGGTCGAAGACAAATAAAAAAATATAATAATGCCTAATTGTAACTTGTTTCTGGCGAAACAATCTACGTCATCAGCAGTAATACCAAACAGAGTTTTATATAAGAATATAAAAAGAAATTGTTACCTACATGATTGTTAACAACTTTATGTCTGTGTATACAAGTATCGATGCGCATGATTAGATACAGTTTAATAAGACATTATGTAACGGTAATTTATTATTAATTAAAATTACTAATTAAAAGTGAAACGGAAGAAATAATAGAATATGTAGTGTAATACACGTGTAGTATATTACTGCAAATATTTTTAAAGCCCATTAGGCGAAGTATTTTTAATGCTGATTTCCGTAATAGAGTAGTGTAGTCAAAGCAATGACAGACGCAAACATAGAAATCGCTCATTAAGCGAAAAAACCAAATTTGTACGGTGGTCGTTTTAAAGCAGCCACAAAGCAATCCATTTGCTTTTGATCAGCCATTTGCGGTATTTCAGTTATGTATATTATATAAAACAAAAATAATAAGTTAGTAGAATAATTAGTACACACCAAATAATGTTATATCGTCGGTATCAAAACGTATAGGCGTATCTCGATTTTTGTCAAAAATGAGTTAGATATGCCTTTCGATAGCTGCATATGATCTCCTTGATGTGACAAAATGGCGTATCTATATGAACCACCGTTTTGATTTTATTTAAAAAAATGTTGCAGACCTATCTCAAATAGTTAGTAAAAATGTTATGACGTATAGGCGTATCTCGAGATATTCATTTAAACAATATCTTTCTAAACGACTTTAAAGGACAACTTTTGCCATAATGGCATTTAGTTGTTTAAACAAGAGTATTTTTTAGTTATAAGTACTATAAATATAACGTATATGTTATTATTTTTTAATGCATTATTTTTTTTTTATTGTAACTACCCACGAATAATGTTTGATTTTGTAATGCGGGCGGTTGTGGGGTAGTATGTACAAACATTAGGGTGGTTGTGGAGTAGTATGTTGTACGCATATCCATATAAAATGAAAAACAACCACAGGAAAGAAAAAACCAGCCTTTGAATCAAGAATATATACCCTTAAAGGTAAAACAACCACCCGCATGTTTGTACATTGTAGGCCTTATAGCACAAAAACAATAGCTTTTCATGAAAATGTCATAAGACCTTTTTTGTAGATAATTATCCCCTCTATAATTTTTGTTTGAAACTTTTTACCGCAGGATAAACAAAAAGAAAGATATTTACTATAAGGTTGTATTTGGGACCTTTGACCTCGAATAACTTTTGAAGCGAACATGATCTCAAGGTCGAATTTTAATGCCCGCTGTACACTCTCGCCCGAATGCTCTCGCCCGAATGTCTTGGTGTGCCTCGCTGTTCTCGTTCACGAGGCGGTATTTTTGGTCCGTATCAAAGGCTCTCGCTTGACTTGCAAATATGTTCATATACACATTAATGTATCAATGCACGTTCATTACGACAATTCCAATTTGCCCCTAATCTATTTTTTTGTTCCGGTATTTAAAAAATCACAAATTATTTATAGAGACAAAAAAGCAAAATGAAATAAAATTAACAAAATTTGAATAAAATTCAAAATTAAAAAGCTGTTTTTATTATTTTATTACTGTGATCTTGTAGCTCGTACATCGATGAAGATGAAGGGTTGACATAGAATAATAGTTGCGAATAGAATGATTAAAATTATGTTTACACAACAAAAAAATTTTACTTTTTTATGATTTGTCGACTAGGGTAATTACAATGAATGCTTTTTTGTAGCGTTTCCGAGTCGGTGTAAAAAATAAAGTTTTTCATGGCATCAGAAAGTCCAAATGCAATATAATGGTGATATATTTTGAAATTTATATTATTGAATGAAATTTTTAGTCTGAAAAGAACTTTTTACTACTTTTTAGTCGACCCTACCCTTCAGAAGAAGGGTTAACAATAACAGAATTTACACTCTCGCACAGATCTAATAATTTTAGCCATCCACGTTCATTACGAAAATTCCGATTTGCCCCAAATCTATTTTTTTTGTTTCGGTATTTAAAAAATCACAAATTATTATATATAGACAAAAACACAAAATGAAATATAATAAAATTCGAAAGCTGTTTTTATTATTTTATTACAGTGATCTCTTAGCTCGTACTACATCGATGAAGATGAAGGGTTGACATAGTTGCGAATACAATTATCAAAATTATGTTTGCAAAATAAACATGTTTATGTTTGCCGAGAACACTCGGGCGAGAGCACTCGGACGAGAACACTCGTACGAGAACACTCGGACGAGAGCACTCGGGCGAAAGCACTTGGTCGAGACCACTCGGACGAGAGTGTAGAGGAACACAATTCGCAAGTCAAGCGAGACCCTTTGATCGGATCAAAAATACCGCCTCAGAAGCGAGACCTAGCGAGGCACACCGAGACATACGAGACATGGCGAGAGGACCCACCTACACTCTCGTCCTCGCCATGTCTCGCCCTGTCTCGCCGAGAGTGTACAGCGGGCATAACACATTGTTAATAACGACATAATAAAAGCGTATACCAAAATTCAGCTCTATGGTAAATTTTTCGAACTGGAGCCAATTTTTCGTTCAATTTGACTTAGGCTAATTTGACTAAACTTTGAATTTAAACATATTTTCCACTGAATTAAAAAAGGGGGTAACTCAGTAACCTAAGTAAACCACAAAATAATAATAATTATGTTTTAATTACAATTTATTTTAATTTATTTATTTGAGATACGCCTTTACGTTTTAACATTAATCTGAAAAGTAACGTTTTAACGAAAAGACGTATCTCAAAAAACGCTTAAAATTAATAGTAATAATAAAGATAATAACAATTTAACAAGTTTGAAGCAATTATCAATATCTTTTACGATAACTGTGCAAAAATAAATACGTTATATTCAACAGTATTTTACTTATGGAGAAATTAAGAACACTGCATTTCTTTATTTCGCTCTCCTGTAAAGTCATGAAAACTGAGATACGCCTATAAGTTTTGATACCGACGATATGATGAACACTATTTACATTTTTTTGTCCATTTTTTAGTCCATTTTTTAAAACTGCAACTTACGTACATATATCCACTTACTGCTTGAGTTCATGCACGAAGCAAATCAGATTCGGAAGAATAAAAAGTAACTTCTGTGGTTCCCAACATCTCAACTACTAATACAATTGAGACTACTCATTTATGTATCAACAATATGACTAATTAAGATATTCCTATGGGTTGGATGCATTGCAAATTATGCTTCTCCATTTTTCAAAAAGAGCATATCTTGGGATCGACATCTAAAACATTTGTTAAGCTTGGTTTTTTAAACAAATTTAATTTGGTTTTTATAATCAATTTGAAATTGATTTGGTAAAGAAGAAACTGAAAAAATTAGCATTTATCATTCACTTTAACAACTCAAAATAGTGATTTTTTAACTGTAAAAAAAAATTTACCCGATTGCAAGTGGAAGACAACGTCATAGCGCAAAATTTATACATTATGAAGAATTAATGAAAATGTTACATTAAGGTAAGCTCAGAGATTTTAAACTATAATCTAGATGATTAAATTGTAATTAATGATATAAAAATGTATTTATTCAAATAATTAACAAAAAATGCAAATAATATCCTTATTGTGTTACTTTTTAAGTAAATTTGCCTTTTTTGCAAATGGCGACAATGCATTTACTGGGTTCACTTTTGAACGTTTAGTGATTCATCTAGGCTAGGTAATAGTTTAACATCTGTGGTTAAATCTAAGGAAGTATATTATATTTTTGATAATATAACTTACAGGTTACACCCTAAGAAAGTTTTGCATATAAAAACTTGATCTGCAATTAAATCGGTGAGATTAAGAACAGTACAAGTCCACATTTGAAATGTTGCAAAAATGAAAAAAAATGTTTATTTTTCTATTGCTTTGTATTTCTGGTACATTTTTTACCACCTTTTGTCACATTTGCACTGTCTGTGCCATCTGATTATGACGACATTGCTTTATTTTGTTTTAACGCTGTAGTTTAATAATACTTTAAATAATAAAAAAGTCATATTTTGGACTTGTACTATTCTTAATCTCACCGATTCAATTAAAGTTAGTGTTAGCCTTGCTTGTCAAGCAGCACTAAGTAGAAAACGTTCGACAACTTGTACTTTGAAGAGCAGCTTATTCATAAATCTACTATTCTCAAGAGTAGGTAGTCTGTATTGCAGTGAAACTAGTCAAAACTATGATCAACTAGAAAATTAGATAAGTTTCTCCTAGAGCATAATCACTGTACCATAATTGGTATCCGGTTTTATCATACCACATGGTTTTGTCCAACTCGCCTTTACTCTGTACTATGGTGGCTTTAACAGCTTTTGTTTCTTAGATGCGTTTCTCCAATTTTAAAATCATCTGTTGATAACTAACACTGATAATACAGTAAACATTTTTACTTTACCATACCGAATGGGAAAGTTATGTAATCAAAAAAAATTTTTTTTTCAGATTTTCACGGATTTACATTCCTTAAAGTCTAACGAGTTGAAAGAGACCCAACATCAAAAAATGTCTGTGTGTCTGTATGTCACTTAATTTTGTGTGCGCTCTAGCGCCCAAACTAATAGGAATTTCTCAACCAAATTTTATATTTAGTACTTTTATATTGAAACTTAGATTTGATTAGATTTTGGTTAAAATCAGTCCAAGGAAACGTGAGATTGGGAGTAAATTAGTGACGCGATGAGTATGTTTGGTACTGTGGTCGGTAGAGGGCGACACCTAATAATGTCGCAAGTTATGTTATGTGTAACTGTCTAAATCAACTCACCGAAATAAAAAAGCATAGCATCGTTCTATCAGTTTTTGAATTTTGGACTCGAGTTATCGATAAAAGGGTGATGATCCCTGTAAGTTGACTCGATTCACCATCAAATTAGTGATGCACTAATTAGGTACAAATTGTATTAAACTTGTGTGCAATTAAGATGATTGAAGCGTTTCTCCAAGTCCATGGAAAAATTATAAAATTTACAGAGCATTTAATTTATGATTTACCACGTACGTAAAAAAAATTTTAAGCGGATTGACCGACTAGTTTACATAAAAATCGAATTTGAAATCTCCGAATTTAACATGGGGAGTATTGCGTGAACGCGGTTACTTGACACAATTCCCATAAAATAATATAGTTAAATCCATGTCAAGTAAATAAAAAATATGTTCAACTATAGATTAAAGTTTTACAAAAGACCTAGAAAAAATTTAAAGATATTGACCATCTAGTTTGGCTGTAAATAATTATTGAACTTAACGAAATTTAACTTTTTTAAAACTACAAGCGGCTTGGCAACGTTGAGATACCAACAAAAAACAATAACCACAAATTAAGTGACGTTACGCTTTGAAAATTATTAATTATTTATCGAATATTACAAAATGTAACAAAGTTACATGGAAAAAGGACATTGTAAGGATTGCATTTGCGTAAAAAACAGAACAAATTTTTGTTGTTGCCAGACCAAATTCTTTGTGAATCAAATAAGGTACTGTGAAAACTTTAATAAATAAATTCTTTCTTTCAACTTTTGTCATTCGTTCGTTTTTAATATTATATTTGTATTGATACCTCTTTCATGGTTTTTAAAGTAGTGTTAATATTTTTCAGTCACTATGAACTTAAAAACTAGCCGAGTACCGCTCGAACCACCTTAAAGTACCATAAAATTAATGTATGGTAAAGTCATGTGATGGCCACATCTCTCATCCAGTGAGGCCGAAGGCCGAATAACCACATCCGACTCACATCCACTCGTTTTAAATAACAAACGTAAAACTAGAAAAGTATACCTCTTTTTAACGGCCTGCTTAATTTTTACAACATGTTGCAACACTGAAAATTTGCAAAATAAAGCGGCGTTTACAATGAAATGGGGTCTTGCCTTGAAAACTGTAGAAAACCGGTAGAAAACTGGCAAGCGCCAATTAGATTAAAGTATTTTCTTCTAGGCTTTTCTATGATTTCAAAATTGTTTATTTTGATTGGCGCTTGCAATCTTTTTACCAAAGCAAGACAACCCCGAAATTGTTTCATTTATTAGCACACCAGCAATGGCTTAGTGGAAACTTTATTTAAAAAGTTATAAAGTGTTGGAAATTTTTATTTTTTAAAGTTTGGCAGAAAAGCCAGAAAAAGAGATTATTTTTTGCGTGATGTCGAGTTGGATAGACGTCTATCCATCTTGCGTTTTTCCGAGTGTTTTTCCAAGTGTTAAGATGTGGATTAAATTCTTTTTGTATTTTCTATTTGTGTATTTTCTAGAGTGTCATCCAAATGTGTGAAGCCATTTTAGTAAATTTTGGAAAAATTGCTAGAGTATTTTGAAATATTTACGATATAGTGTGGTGAATATGAAATATCCCTGCAGATGTGAAATTAGTCAATCAAAGTAAATAACGAAATTCATGGTTGGTTGAGTGGATAACGTCGTTTTTATTTCATGAGTAGGTACCTATTAATTATTTTGAATGTGCAGGATTAAAAATTAGATTAGATAACATTTAATTTTAACCGCTTGTGCTCATACGATTTGGATAGTTGTTAATTAAATTTAAGTCAATAATTAAAGATCTTTGGTTAAAGATTTGGGAAAGAAGATAAACGTAGTCAACGTTAATTTTTTTTGTAATTTTAATTTTCCTGTTTGAGTTTTTAACCAGCAGGTTATTTTGAATTTTAAAAGTAACTGGTTAAAAGCAGATTATAAGAAGTCTTTGCTTAATTTAAGAATTAAAATCTTGATTTTGTCAAAGCAGAGTTTTTATTCTTGGTGCTTCTTAATTTTTCAGGTAAAAGTAAATTTATTAAAGTTTTTTGAGCTAAGTCGTTATAAGTAACGTGAGTTGCTAATCTGCTATAGTAGCATACTAGCTGATAATTTTTTCCTAATAGTTTTGTTTTTTTATAACAGAGGTAGTACACAACACAACACAATGTTGGCATAATATTGATCCGATATTATATTGAAATCAATATTGAGCCAATATCGAGATGTGAACATTTTTCAATATTGGTGCAATATTGCTTTCCAATATTAGCGCAACATTGGCGGAAAATTGAATCAATATTGGCCCAATATTGGAAGACAATATTAGTCGTTAATATTGGTGCAATATTGCACCAAGCTTGAGCCAACATTGATGCAATATTAATTTTGTATATTGCTCCAATATTGGCTGAATCTTGCAATATTGCGCCAACATTATGTGCTACATGAGTTCTAAGACATTACGCTTTGCACGTCCAGATACAAATTTAATGCTGTGTACCTTTTACAGGATTTTTTTTTATTTACCCCTGTGGCTGGGGGTATATTTATAGTGCATCAACTACTAGGTTATTAGCACTTATTTTTTAACTTGTTCAGTGTTTTTTGTTCGTTATTATGTTCTTTTAGTATGGGTATTTTGTTTTTTGTTTTTGGTTCACCACGGCGTGAGAATGTCCACTGGAAGGCCGAGCTAAGAAATTCTGATGCGTCCAAGATTTGAACTCAGAATTTCCGCTCGTAACGCAACCAGCGATCACATCACTCCACTGCCGTGGCTAGTATATTATTTGAAACAATGGAAAACAGATTTGAAGCAAATTAAAAAAATTTGAAAACAAAATAAGATAGAGAAAACAAATAATTTGAACAAAAAAAATATTATAAAAGTTATAGTGGATGTATTTGTACTGGAGATACAGATGATAATACTTTGTAAAACTGCTAAGCATTCAGTCTTATTTTCAGCCTAATGAGGCTGATACATCGGCATACAAGTAGATTCTTTTGCACGAAAAAGACACTGAATTGGAACTTTGTGATATCCCAATCCTAGAGCAAATACTTGCAGTGCATGATCGTTTCATTTTCATTTCTACATTACAAGGATTATAAAGGGTAAGATTAATTCTAAGCTGCAAGGCCTCGCCTTTGCTTTGTTTCAATTGTAGCAGGACAATGTTATTTTCAAGGCAGGATTAAGGCGGTAGCAGAAATAGCTAATAGTCGGCTCCGCACCTGACAGAAAAATGTTTAAAAAACTTGATAAAAACATGACTTATTCCGATAATGCTTATTTTATGAAAGCGTACAAAAATAAAAACCAGAATACATTTGTATCATTTTGTAACAAGAAATAACTATAATTTTTCTATCTTAAAAGCTTTGTTTACTTTTTTGTAAGAGATAATTATTTAAAAGTATATTCAAGATGGCAACCTAGATCAAAATCATCTATCTTTTTACAAATGGGTGACTACAACATTAATTTTTATGCGAATAACCAAGTAGGCAGTAGATAATTTTTAATTTCCGGTTTCCTGTGGATATTTTTCAAACTTTTTGAAATGGCAATTTTTGAAGTACTTACATATTATACCTACCTACTTTACATACGATATATCCGTGCCTAGTATATAGGAATATAATAATTCAGCGTTAATTGGATAATATTTTCAAGTGTCTTCTTTCTACAGGTTATATATAAAAAAACAAGCCGGTGCTATCATTATTGTGGACATTTATTCCAACATTTTTTGTTGCTTGTTTTTAAACACCTTCTACGGTTTTAAAGTATAATAACAGTTATTATGTTGACGAAAGAGGAAATTTTGAAACTTTTTGATAATCATAAAGTTATTATAAAATATTTTTTTCATAAATTTGTGTGGTCCGTTAGTGGTTATTTTGTTGAAATAGTAATTTTTGTTGGAACATATAGCGTGATATGTTTAATAATTGCTATAAAACCAGGATATTTTTCTAATATGTATAGTTTTTGTATAGGTACTATACTAATACGTTATAAATTCTAGTATGCGTGATGGTGAACATTTTTTTTAATAAACTGAATTATACCTTCCGGATGGTTAATGTTATATTACCTCTAAATTACTATAGGATGATTTAAACATTTTGGTATTCTCTGGTAAAGCTTAAATCAGATTTTAGAACGGATAGGGCAGCGGGACGCCTCGCACCGCCCATAAAAACTGACAGATATGTCTTTATTGTAAGAGACTGGTTTCATCTATAGAAGATCTACTTCGTGTTAAACCCAGCCCAGGTTATAGTTCTACCAGTTATTTAAAATTCGTTTCTAAAACTGGAAACAATTTTTACATATACCTTAGTTATTTTTCTAATTTTATTGTTCCAAGTATTTCTAAGCGGGGAGATTAACATCGCGTTGAAATAATCTTATGAATATAAAAAAATTAAAAGACATATGAAAATATACAAGTGGAATGTCCTAGGTTTTTTAGACGAGGTAGAACTACAATCGTACTATTAATGGAAGACTATAATCAAAATGTTTCCTAATTACCAAACTCGTTTTATATCTTAAAAATTTCCTGATTAAGATGTTACTAGCCGTAACTGAAGAAACATCCAAGTTTTTTTTCTAAATAATAATATGAAACCGTCAAGAAAATTAATATTATTACATTAATTTATACAACTATAACACCTAAATAAAACAAAAAGTTGAATAAAAAAAATAGGATCAGGTTTTTAATAACTTATGAATACCAGATAGGATTGGTAGAAAAATTATCAGTGTACATACTACATGTAAAATGTTACGAATCTTAATCTGACTTTTATTGTAATATACCACAAACAGGTAGTCTACGTTTTCGAAGTATAAGTCAAGAAAGCCACAACGCTTTTTATGTATTTTTAAAATTAAATGTTCGTACTAGGAAGGTAAAACAAACTGTTCTAAGAATAGCCAATATAACAAAAACAACAATGTTATATAGGAACGAATCATTAAACAAAAAATTTTTAATTTATCAATAAATTATTTCCTACTCAAGAAACTACAAAAATTTAAATTTTATATAATTCTCATCATCCCCAACCCGTACTATAAAGAAAAATGAAATCTGGTACATACATATCTTTTAACCAGACAAATTTCAAATTCTAACAATAGAATTTTAAATACATTTTAAAATGGAACGACAGTTTTGAGAATATGTTATTTTGGACAGGTCAGGTGCAGACCCGCATGATGAATGAGGCACTGTACGTACAGACCCTCATCATGATCTGTAATTACAGACACGTGAAATAAAAGCACAGTATGTTATATAGAATAAGCATTGCCTAGACACATGTCTAAAATTACTTGATTGGTATGTCCAGATTTAAAATGTTAGTTGTAAGACAGATTGGCTGCTTATAATTAATATGCATAGATGAATAAGATATCGAAGAAGCCCAAGATTTAATTAATTCAGAAGAATTGTTAACTGCGGTTTTCAAATTAACCTTCAAGGTGTAAAAAGATCAAAAACAATAAATTAAAGAATTCGGAAATTAATAACATTCTATTTTATAGCAAATTATGTAGCTCAAATTTGAAATTTAATTTTTCAGTAAAATTTTTATAATAGGTACTACCTATGTACTCTTTTTAGATCATCATTCACAACTGTGAGTTGTGTATAAAATAATAAATTCAAAACCTTTTGATGCGAAACTTCTTGAAAATGTATGAACAAATTATAAGTACAACCTGAATAATTTGTTAGAAGTTCTCACAAAATGTTGCTAATTGCTAAAATTGAATTAAGTAATTTCTTTTTGGATAGATGTTGGATGTAAATGGTTGTTAATTAAACAATATTTACATAAGTATATACCTACTCTAAAACAACAAATTTTTAATTATTTCTCCACGTTATGAAAGTCGATTTTCTAAAGAACTGCTGCAAGTTTTCAATTTATGTACAAAATTCGTTCTCAAAGAAGGTACCGAAAATGTTTAAAGTAAAACATGAAAAGAAACAAAATTTTTATTTGCTATTTCAAGGTTAAAGTGACGAGGTAGCCTGGTGTTTTTCTGTCAAAAAAGTTTAACATTAACTTTTTGTAGGTACCATAAGAGGAAGCCGCAATCCAGTGTCGCTGAGTATGATATGATAATGCTAAATCAGAGGTTCTAATTATCTGCTAAAACACCCTACGTATTTACATTCTACAAAGTGAGAACATCTGTATGATGTTTTCCATACCAACTTTTAAAGGGCCTACAAACGATCAACCTAGTATGAGACTTAGTATGCAACATCCTTTGTAAATTCGAAAAAGCCGACACGACCACACACGTGCTCGTGTCGGCAAATGAGATTTTACAAAGTAGTTGGAGACTAAGTATCATACCAAGTTGATCGTTTGTGGGCCCTATTAGGAAAACAGTTTAGAGATGTTTAAGATGAGCCTTTCAAGTATTTATGATTAGCGTTTAATTTAAGTACTTCAGTCTAATTAAGCGCTGCATGATTATAATTATATTGTTTAGGGATAATCTTAAGGATTTAGGTTTGGAAAAACAAGGTTAGAGAATAACACTGTTGATACTGTCAAAAGAGAACAATTTTATTTGTTAAAAATAACAATACATAGAAGAAATTACATACCTATTCTAAATTAATAATTATAGGTATCTCATTTTTTACGTTTAAGAATAATTTAATTTAATAGTTGACCTATTAATTATATATTAAGAAATATATTGTTGAGGTTTTAGGTCTCATTAAGACAATTAAAAATTGTCCGACGTTTCGGGCCATTCAGGTCCATTTTCAAGGCTGTGAACATCAAATCAATCATAACCAAACTATACAACAACGACAGACATGTTTTGATCTTATTAGATCTCATCAGTGCCGTATAGTTGTATAATTTGATCATAACTGACTAGATGTTCGAGGTGAGCTAAGTGAACGGGCTAAGGACCGGATTCTAGGCCAGAAGCCCTTGGTTAGATCCCTAACCCGGACAATGTTTATCAAACTTAATTATGACCCTCTCTTCTCGGAAGGCAATGGCAAACCACTGAGAGTAATCTGCCAAGAAAGCCATTTAATAACGTATTAAATTGGTCACGACGCTTCTGTCAAGAAGCATACGAAGAAGAAGAAGAAGACTAGATGTTCACTTTATATAGCATTTTACTGGTACCAAATGAAAAAAAATATATTTTTCATCTGATAATCCAGTAATTCGCGCAATGCCAATGACAGCCTTGATATTCGTAGCGTTTTCTCCTCTCTACCATTGAATACGTTTAAGAATAATTTAATTTAATAGTTGACCTATCAATTATACATTAGTTTATGTAATTAACAATTATATAATTATATATTAAATATATTTTTTTTTATTTGGTACCAGTAAAATGCTAAATAAAGTGAACATCTAGTCAGTTATGATCAAATTATACAACTATACGGCACTGATGAGATCTAATAAGATCGAAACATGTCTGTCGTTGTTGTATAGTTTGGTTAAGATTGATTTGATGTTCACAGCCTTGAAAATGGACCTGAATGGCCCGAAACGTCGGACAATTTTTAATTGTCTTAATGAGACCTACAACCTCAACAATATATTCCTATATATTGTTTCCTAATATCTCATTTTTTGTTGTTCAAAACAATTTAAAATTAGTTTGTCATCGATACTTTAAAGTTTTTTTCTTAAAAATTTAAAAAATTTGGGTTGTCAAAATTTAACCCCCGATCAGTGTTGACAGACCTTTATGAAGCGCAAATTATAATGTGCACGTTACCAATTTAAGGGCTTGTTAAAAATTTTATGAAGATGGTCATTAGACACTAATTATAAATTTTATCGTCTCTCCGACTACCTGTACTATATCAAAAATAATAAAATATAATAATAAAGTTTTTCATGTGATTCTATTGCGATAATAAAAAATTCAAATGATACATTTCTTCTTAATTTCTCTTACCGTAACAGGTAATTTCCACTTAAATTGGTTTTCTTCTGAGAAACCGTAATCTTATGGTGTGATTAAATTTTGAGATCTAAAATTTCAACAATGGCTTATAAAATAGACGAATAAAGCTGTCAGATTTTCAACTCTCCAGCTTTACAATTATGAAAAAACCAAGATAACATCGCTTCCGTAACTGTATTGTTTTCAATACAACCTTATTTATCGTGATGACAACGCAACTTTATTAAAGAATTTTTATTTTTTATCTGATAATTTTAAGTCTTTGAAGCTTACAGTGATTTTTAATCGAGATTATATGAAAGGCATGGCTGCGGAATTTGTCGAGTGGATTATTCACGATATGAAAAGGAAGCTTTCTAATGATAAACATAGATAAATCATGTACCTAGAATCTAAATGACATGGTACTTATTTATATAATTTAAAAATTTTGGCCAGCTGTTCCGGAAGATGCACTTGTGTAGTACTTAGTACTTGTAATGCAATAAAATGGATATCGATTAGTTTTAAAGAATTTGTGCTTGATCGCTATAGGATCATAAAATAGAAGTAGTCAAAAATTTACTTCAAATTTTAGTTTTTAGAATTTTATAATTAACAACACAGAAATGCTAAGAGAAAACAAAAATAATATCGTCAACAGGTGGGAAAACTGTGTAATATTCTACATTACTAAATAAAAAATTCAATTCCAGAATTTTAGAATTAAGGCCGATGTGGTACTTGTACTAATTTGGAAAATTTGGTAATCCCCATTAACTGCTTAAACAACTAAAATCAGTATAAACATTGGTTTGTGAAATCCGATAATATGATATATTTTATCTGAAAATTTTTTGTTAGATATTTTAGCATTTTAGAGATTTGTTTTTCCAATGATTCTCGACATCTTTTACGCTGCATAGTAATGGCCTTCATAATTTAAGCATAGTTTTAAGTTTTCTCTTCCATTTCAAGTGTTAATCCCATATTATCTTCCATTTCACCATTTGAACTCTATTATCTTCTATTCTCCAGATCTATTCATTCAAACCATTATTTGGTATTTCAGTCGAGGTTGATCCGACTCTAGCCGGACATCCAAACATAGCTTCATATGGACATCTTCCAATTCCGTAATGAAAAGCATTGTTTTTTTCATACTGAATAAATTTTATTCCTGCGGCTAATTTTCAGATTTATTTTCGTCCATTCACGTATCCAACATATTTTCACCACGACTCGATCACGCAATTCAAAATGTAAAAATAAAAATAAAATAACAAAATATCAAAAAAGTTTTCTTCAATAATATTCTGAAAAATGTAACCGAAATTATTAAATGTACTTACTTACTAAAATATCAGAACAAAAAAATTTAATTAAGTAGGTATTGGAAGGTGGCCTAAAATGGGATACTTAACGTTTGACATTGGGTACAGACAAGAGTAATTGTTGAAAAATTTTCCAAAATGGTAGGTGCATAATATGGTTATTAACTCTCTCAATAATTAATAAGAAAATAGTTAAAAATGAACCAAAAAAATTCTATACGATAATTAGAAAATGTCTGCAATTTCCCATTTTACCCACACTATGTAGGTGTACCACAAAATTGCTCCTATTTTGTGTCGCTTACCCCGCTGATCTGCGATGGAATGGCAGACAGGCCAGCTAAGGGATTACACCCCCGTCCAGTACCAGAGCATGGGTCGCGCATGCGCGTTTCGTGGATTCGTTCACGTTGTGACTCAGACGATCTTTGGCAACTAACTAAGGAAAAAATATAATCGGGCGCCAGTCTTCTAAATAAAACACGATAGTAGAAGAAGGGGTGGTTTTATTTATAAAACAAAAGTCAAGATAAAAGGTGGGGTTGACAATGCTTGATTCCAAAACTCCATATAGGAGACACAAACACATAACAATTCAAGTTAAATTCAGGATATCCTGAAGGGATACCCTGGGACAATAAATCAAAATAAAAAAACTAAAAAATACAAATGAGTTGCCATCTGAAGACAACCCATCAAAAATAATATCGCGCATCTATGAAACTGCCCAACGCATACATAGCACGTCGGTAACATTGACTACAAATACTCATTCGCAAGAGATATCATCAAGTAGAATTAAATACAGTAATTGCCTTTCCAACTTACCCTTCCACTACAATCATTCCGATTCAACATCGCTATTCTTTTGGAACCTCTGGAATATTAATGGTTCATCGTGCAAACTGAGTTTCAGATGTAAAGCTAAAAATAACAAAACTGCAATAATTAAACAAGAATCAATTCACCTGCAAACGGTAACATCCCAATGTCGATGTAAAGTATTAAAGAAAGCTAATTTCCTAATTGCGCTTTTAACAAAATAAAAATCCATGGTTTTCCGGTCATCCCACGTCGTCGAAATTATCAAAATCAAAGCCGATAGGGCGGCGACGTCAAACGGACAAGGTCAGCTCAAGTGGACTGATAAAAATGAAAACCAGGTGCAAAAAACTCTATTATAAACATCCATGGAAATAAAAAAGGAAAACACCCTCATGGAAATGGCTTCATCACGCTGATTGAACAATAGAAATATATCAGCTCCACTTTAAGTTTGCTTCCAGAAAACCATAAACAAAAGTTGAAAACCAAAATGGACGAAGACAGAAATGGACAGGTGGTAATAAAAAGCTAAAATTTATCAAAGTCAAACTTCGTTCAAAATGGAAAATATCAATGTAATGCTTACCCACAAACATAAAACTGAAGGTTATTAAAAAGATCACTTCATTAAAATAAAGTTTGTGGCTTTTAAAACTCAAACATTACACAGAACAAAAATGAAACCTCCATTTTAGATGGTGACAAACGGAAGAATGCCAATTTGATAAATTTTCGAAATGTTAACGCTTGCGCGTGATGGATATACACAGGATGATGCGTAGATTTCAAACCAATTTAAATAATAGCATTTGGAATGCTACATAGGTAAAAAGAGTTAAAATGGGATAGAAATTTAAAATAGAAAAATATGCTTAAGAACATTTATTTCAAGTAGGTACATTAATTTTATTTTTGGAAACAGATATCACATTGATATTCCTCGTTTTCGTCATTCACTCTAGCACATGCATCATGTACCCATTTGCTGCATCGACAGCACATGATCCATTCTTCGCCACAGTGATCATGCTATCCCGTTTTACCTCAAAGAAATTTTCCCATTTTACCCACACTTGCACTTATATTTTTAACTTACCGCTAAAAAAACAGGTGATGTCCGGAATTACAACTATAACCACTCATGATACCTTAATCTGTGTAGATAATAACAAGTCCACTAAAAATGCCAAATGGTAAGATGTTCTGTTATAGGAGCTTATACCGTTAAATATAAATATTATAGTAATGCTATATGAAATGAATAAAACCTCTGTAACTTTCGTAATAACACGTGTATTGCAATTTTGTTAACGAATTATCTACTGTAGCGTTGACGCCTTATGCGTTTATGCAAATGCACAATATTGTTAGCTTTAGTCATGTCAGAAACAACCATGTCCCATTTTACCTACATATCCCGTTTTAAGTCACCTTCCCCTACTACAATTTTAACATTTTGACATATTTTATAATGGAAATAAATTAATAGAACATGATTTTAGAAAGTTCGTTACTTATTTATATTTATGAACTAGGTATTCTAGTTACGGAATTATTTATCAATTGATATTTACGATTGATTATATAGTATATATTATAAGCACGTAAGAATGTTAGTACATATTTGTAATGCTATCATGCAGGAAAGTCTTTCTTGCAAAGTAGGTACAATTAAAATTTATGAACCCATATAAAGTATATCTATGCATTTAACGCAAACCATTTGAAGAGTAAGGAGAGAAAACAATCAAGTTCAAAAATTTTGTTTTGCAGATTTTGGTTGAATCTAATGTATGGTAATCTAAGTTCTAAGGTTTAAAATTTATTCAACTTTTTATATAAAAAAATTTGTTTTTTCATCAAAATATGCCTTTTTACTTTTTTTGACTATTTTTAGAAGTCGCGGCATTCTTTCTACTAATTTAGTAATTGTAGCTTATTCTAAGGAAGCCCACACATCTTGTAACTATTGCCATAATTGTGTAGCGAATGATGGACAGGTTATATAAACTTTTCTATCAAGTTCTTCCCAGGGAAGCTCAATAGGGTTCAGATCTGGTGATTTGGTGTGAATACTTCTTTTCTTCTAGATACCCTCGGTAAAGTCGGGAACTATGCTTAAGATCATTATCCTGTTATTGTAGCACAAAACTACGGCCGATTATTCTGCAACCAGAGGGTAAAGCATGTTTCGCTTTTTATCCTTTTTTTCCTTTCTTTCTTTTTATCCTTCTCCTTTTGCACAATACCGTTTATTTTTATAAGATCTTCAAAAACAACCCCACACCATAACTAAAGCACCTCCATGTTTGATAGTTGGCACCACACACTTGAGAATCATCTTTTTATTAAAGATATTTCTTCTTAAAAAATTCGTCAACAAGATGCAAATATTTCTAACTTTGATTCACGCCTCCACAGTACATTTTTCCACTGTTCCAGTATCTAATATCGATGTTAGAAGACTCATTAAATACGTTTTTCATTATTTACTTGACAGAGCAAAGGTTTTTTAACAGCAACACAACCTTTTAAACCGGCATTTCTCAAGCGTTTCTTTACTGTTATTAGAAACATTGTGTTTGATGGGCTTCTATTAACCTCTACAGGGATTTCTGAAACAGTTAAGAGCCTATTTTGATACTAGTAAGTACTATGTGCTTGTCCTCCTGAGAAATGGTTATTTTTGGTTTCCCTGGGCGAAATCGGTCACGATTACTTTCAGTGTTCGTGAAACGATGAATTATCGACTGGACACTTTTCAGCAAAATTTTTGTTTTTTTGACAATCTTTTTATGATAAGACTTGTGTTGTGTAAAGTGATAATAGCACTCTATTTTTCAATAGAAATTTCTTGATGTTTTACCATTTTTGACTCATAAAAAATATACCTTTACTTGTTGAAAATTAAAATTAATTCTTGCGACTGCTGTTGACACATTTTAGTATACATTTTTATACCTAAACAGTGTTGAATACGCATTAATAATTGCTTACAGTTTAAGTTATCTCATAAAACCGGTAAGCAATTATTAGCTTTTTATATTTTATTATGTAAATATTTTGTTTTCTATTAAAGTTGTCTACAGTTATTACTAATTACCTGTTTATTAAGCTGTATAATCAATAGCTTATAATGCTTATAAGAAAATGCCTTTTTGAAATGTATGATTCTTGTTAAATGCATAAATATGCAAACGTATATATCCAAACTTTTGGTCTTCAGTGTATATATGTTACAGTTAAAACCCGAAATCAGTTAAAACCCGATCTAACTAGTAAATTCTAGTTTTAACTAACCGCCTTAGTAAATTCTAGTTTTAACTAAAATTATACCAGTTAAAACTAGAATTAACTGAATACTAACAAACTTCTTTAGTAAATTCTAGTTTTAACTGGTATAAGTTTAGTTAAAACTAGAATTAAGTAAAAGTAGACTTAATATTAGATAAAAATTGTTTTATTAAGCAATTATTTTATACATTATTATTATTATATTCTACTTATTGCCGAATGGCATGCTGTTGTGACATTTTGAATTGTAAAGTGCATCTGGCACTTATTCTTGAGTCAAAAAAACTTTAGAATTTTCTTTAACTTTTTTTTGCCATCGTCACTTTCAAATAGGGAAATTTAACTTTTGTTCAGAATTGCATTAGATAGTAATGGAAACCAAACTTTACGGTTTTTAACGATTTGATAACGAACAATCTCGAAAAGTTACCAAATGGGGGGGGGGGAGAGTTAAGCTCAATTTCCATGTATCCGTTGGTACGTTTATCCGATCATACAGGAGCGCTCTCATTGGTCCAGTTACTTTAAAAGTGACAATGACAAACAATTTAAAAAAATTCTAAAGTTTTTTGACTCAAAAACAAGTGCCAGATGAAGAAATTTGCCTAAAGACTGCAGCGCGAAAAGCTGCCGTTGAATCTGGACAAGGGTTTGTCCACTGTTCTTGTAAAAAAAATTGCACCCCAAAACGTTGCCTTTGTTTAAAAAAAGAAATTATTTGCAATTCAAAATGTCACAACAGCATGCCATGTGGCAATAAGTAGAATATATTAATAATGTATAAAATAATTGCTTAAAAAGACAATTTTTACTTTAATTCTAGTTTTAACTGGTATAAGTTTAGTTAAAACTAGAATTTACTAAAGAAGTTTGTTAGAAATCAGTTAATTCTAGTTTTAACTAAACTTATTTTAGTTAAAACTAGAATTTACTAAGGCGGTTAGTTAAAACTAGAATTTACTAGTTAGATCGGGTTTTAACTGATTTCGGGTTTTAACTGTAACATATATAAAGGAAACTACAATTGAAGTAATTGCAGGACTCTCTATAACAAAACAAAAAATCACAACTAATAAAGGTCTAAGACAAGGGTGTAGTTTCTCGCCTACTTTGTTTAATTAATATATTTGGACGACATCATAAGAGAATGGAAAGACTAAACCAACTTAGGAATGCAAATACATCGGGATACATTCATAAGTCATAACTTGCCTTACTTAGAAGATGACCTCCAGAAAGTGATTTTTGCTCTGCAGAAACTGTTTATCAAATACTATAATCAAAAAATATTAAAAGAAAAGACAAAAGTTATGGGGTGAAAAAGAATAAAATCAGAAGTAAAAAATATATCACATTTTAACTTTTTGATAATACATACATAAATTGTAACATTTATGACATTTGCAATAAAAAATTTTTTTTCAGATTTTCATGAATTTCCATTCCATATCCTCTGTGTCTGCATTTTTTTATGCGTTCTATTTCCCAAACAAATAAAAATTTTACAATTAATTTTCATATTTAGTACCTGCTTTTATTTTGAGATTTAAAACTGATTAGAATTTAGTTAAGATCAGATCTCAGAAACTTGAAAGTAATGGGAGTGATGCACTTTAATAGATTACCAAGATTTTACTTCCTTTTTTACTTTATTTTCGTTTTTTAGTCCAGTTAAAATATAAAAAACGTCCAAATTTTAGAAAAATTTGCAAGTTGGAAATACACACCTTAAAAACACCGTTTCAAATGAGATGTCAAAAATTCCGATCGATCCTACCACTGAGTAAAGATCAAATGCCAAAGGTTAAATGATTAGTGTTTTAAAAATATCTCTAAAGTCTAAACCCTAATGCCCGCTGTACACTCTCGCCGAGTGCTCTCGGGCGAATGTTTCGCCGAGAGGTCTCGTGCTCGTGGGACCATCTACATTCTCGCCCGAGTGGTCTCGCCCGAATGTCTCGCCGAGAGGTCTCGTGCTCGTGCGACCATCTACACTCTCGCCCGAGAGCTCTCGCCCGAATGTCTCGGTGTGCCTCGCTGTTCTCGCTCACGAGGCGGTATTTTTGGTCCGTATCAAAGGCTCTCGCTTGACTTGCATATGTGTTCATATACACTTTCGTACAGGTTGCACATTAATTTATCAATGCACGTTCATTACGACAATTCCAATTTGCCCCTAATCTATTTTTTTGTTCTGGTATTTAAAAAATCACAAATTATTTATAGAGACAAAAAAGCAAAATGAAATAAAATTCAAAATTAAAAAGCTGTTTTTATTATTTTATTACTGTGATCTTGTAGCTCGTACATCGATGAAGATGAAGGGTTGACATAGAATAATAGTTGCGAATAGAATGATTAAAATTATGTTTACACAACAAAAAAATTTTACGTTTTTATGATTTGTCGACTAGGGTAATTACAATGAATGCTTTTTTGTAGCATTTCCGAGTCGGTGTAAAAAATGAAGTCGGTTTAATAAAGTTTTTCATAGCATCAGAAAGTCCAAATGCAATATAATGGTGATATATTTTGAAATTTATATTATTGAATGAAATTTTTAGTCTGAAAAGAACTTTTTACTACTTTTTAGTCGAGCCTACCCTTCAGAAGAAGGGTTAACAATAACAGAATTTACACTCTCGCACAGATCTAATAATTTTAGCCATGCACGTTCATTACGAAAATTCCGATTTGCCCCAAATCTATTTTTTTTGTTTCGGTATTTAAAAAATCACAAATTATTATATACAGACAAAAAAACAAAATGAAATATAATAAAATTCGAAAGCTGTTTTTATTATTTTATTACAGTGATCTCTTAGCTCGTACTACATCGATGAAGATGAAGGGTTGACATAGTTGCGAATACAATTATCAAAATTATGTTTGCAAAATAAACATGTTTATGTTTGCCGAGAACACTCGGGCGAGAGCACTCGGACGAGAACACTCGTACGAGAACACTCGGACGAGAGCACTTGGGCGAAAGCACTTGGGCGAGACCACTCGGACGAGAGTGTAGAGGAACACAATTCGCAAGTCAAGCGAGACCCTTTGATCGGACCAAAAATACCGCCTCAGAAGCGAGACCTAGCGAGGCACACCGAGACATACGAGACATGGCGAGAGGACCCATCTACACTCTCGTCCTCGCCATGTCTCGCCCTGTCTCGCCGAGAGTGTACAGCGGGCATAAGTGTTTTCACAAAAATTGTCATTAGAAAGTTGGTAGAATATACAATTCTTGACAAAATCAGCACTCGTAGAGGATGATTTATATTATGTATTTACATGTTTCCTTATTTTCTTGATACATTTTTTATTATAAATTTAATTATAATATATAAATATACCACTCCAAAACCCAAGAATTATTCTTATTTAATTATAGTAATTTAAAGTTTTAATCCGTATTTTTAACTAATGAAAAACAGTTGTGTATTTGAAGCATTGCTTAGCTTCCAACATTATGTACCTACAATACACTACTTAAATACTCAACATTTTAACATTTCTTTTTTAATATTTAGGAGGATTAACTAATACTGATTAAATAGATAGATAACAATTAAAATAAATGACTATAAACAATTTTACTGGCTAATTTCTTAAATGTTTGATTAATCCTAATTTATTCAGTACTGAAATTTTAGTACTAAAAATTGAATACGCTTGCCGAATTCTTGCCTATAAGCTAAAAATTAAAATATGTTCTGATATGTATTAACAAGTGACAATTTACGTAAATAAAATTTTAGTAGGATTCTGACACTAAATTATGGCAAAGATGTGACCGTATTACCTGAGCTATATGCGGCGTTTTAGAGAGCAAATTCGTCGAAAACGACCAGATTTGCGAAAAGAAAACTCATGAATTTTGCACCACGATAACGCACCATCTCACAAGGCTATCATTGTGAACGAATTTCTGGCCAAAAACTTAACAAACGCCATGGAACAACCACCGTATTCACCTGATAGGACTCCGGCTGACCTTTTTCTCTTTCCAAAACTCAAATTATCACTTTGAGGCACTCGTTTTCAGTCGAGAGAAGACATAAAAGAGAAGAAAAGAATTTGCAGCAAAAACTAAAGTCGATTCCAAAAAATGCGTTTAAAAAATGTTTTGATGATTGGATTATTCTTTGGTATTAAATACATTATTTCGGAAGGGGCCTTTCGGAAGTACATCATCACTGCCACAATATGGAAGCTAAACTTTACTTATATTTTGCATAATAATGAGTGTTATGAATAAAAGTGAGTATGAAGTATATAGGTACCCAAAATTTTGAATTAAATACCTACCTCAAATTATACGAATAAAATTTATAGGTAGATGCTTAGCATAAGTAAGTATGCTTACTTGCAAATTTGCCAACCTCAGGCCTTATATAACAGATATCAAAATAGCTATTTTTATCGATGTCTATATTATATAGATTATAGTCTTATATAGTTCTATAAGATTTCTAGAGTTATAGAGGTTATTATCAAAAAAACTCCATTAGGTATTAGTCTTTTATATATATTATCTTCTTTACTTGCCTTTTTAAGAAACCCTAGATCCTAGAATACGTAATACTACAATATTTATTGTTAGCAGATATTTATATGATTATAATAATTTATGTGCATTTGTATTACGATTTCTTTTCGGGTCTTGTGTTTTTACTATATTCGCTTCGTTATTTTGCTGATTAAAATAACTGCAATAACATAATAAATCTTATGCGCCAATTGAATTATACATGATGTGTTTGTAAGTTAACAAGTCTATAACTAGAATATTAATGATTTTGCACATACATCATGATATAATTTTGACGTGCAGGTTGTCAGTGCTGATGAATTTATGTACATAATGTATTTAGTACATGCTTTATGCAATAGCAATACCTACTGCACATTTAAAAATAAATGTAGATATCTTTTGATTAAAACAATTATTAAATTGATTAAACCGAGAATGGTAGGCTGCTGGAAAAATTTCCGGAAACGATAAGATAAAACATACATAAAATTTGGTAAATAACTTTACTGCTTTTTGAAGTATTCTCCTTGGACATTAATAAAGTTTTGTATAATATGATGAAAACAATTTGAAGAACGTTATTTCTTGGAGTGAAATGGTGGACTGGTTTATTTTCGGGTTTATACGAATAAATCCAAATTTCATCACCAGTAAAAATATTGTACACCAAATTTGAAAAACTTAGGTTGAATTTTTTGAGCATTTTTTTGCACCATTTGCCGCGACTTTATTTTTGAGTTTTTAAGATTACGTCAAATTGTGTGATTTCCAACGACTGAAAAGCTTCCGTACGTCTAAATCAAGGCTGGCCAAACCCAGGCCCGCGGGCCACAATGTGGCCCGCCAAGACATTTGAATTTGCCCGCCCGAACTTCGGTCGGCCAGCTAGCCGGCGCGCGATGGCACTGCTTTGGGCTGGAAGTGTATATTTATATAATAAATTTATGTGTACCAATAAAAAACCTTTGTATGAATATGGTATTTGGCCCGGCGTCTCCGCAGTCTATGAAATTTTGCCTATCCGGAAAATCTATTGGCCAGCCTTGGTCTAAATGATCATGTAAAATCATGTTCATTGTTTTGATCTCAATAGAATCTTTCGGTATTGTTTTGATTTCGGTCAATCATTTCACGTACAGCATTAACCTTAGTGATAACAACAGAGTTTCTGGACGATTTCCACGAGAGTAGTGCGATCACGTTATAATTTTAAAAACAAGCTGTAAATAGTACTGAATGATGCTTTATTCTCAAAAGCCAAAAAAGCTGATCGATCGATTGTTTCGAATTTAGACCACATTTAAAATCGTAAAAAATCATAACACAAAAATTTTCACAAAAAGGTTCCATTTTTGGTATAATCACTTTCTTTAAAATTTATAGATTTAGTAGTTAAACAACATTGACATTATTAGAAATACTAAATTCTGGAAACTTTTCCAGCAATTCACGTAATAATAACATATTCATTAGTTTGTTGGCTGATATCAAACAATAAACTTTTCTCGTAACCATAAGTAGTCCCCTTTGAGAAGAGAGTGAAAATAGCTACATATATTATATCATAAATAGTTATATTTAATAAAAAATATTACACTGTAAAATTCACACTATAGTATGCTATTTTTGCTGAAATATTATAAAACGATAACACCTCTCGTTAATTTTTGTCAAATTGTAGGTGCCCTCCTTAAAAACTATTATCTGTGCAATGATTTGTGTGCTACCTACTAGTTATTCATGTTTATACTTGATCAAATGGCGTATCGTTTCTTTCAATTACATAAAATCTAAAAATAAATTGCAAGAAATTCTCTTGATCCGAATATTACAGATGTAGTACAGACTGTTGGTGTCAACGTACATAAATAATGACTTTTAATAGAAGTAATTGTCTAAATTAAACTATAAATAACACAGTAGTTAACACAAAAATAAATTACGTACTATTTTCTAGTTTCCTTATGAACGACACGGACTGAGCTATTTTGCAGAAAAAGTTCAAATTCATGTCTACTTCACAAAAGAAACAATACGTACACGACGTATAGAGAAACTTTAAATGCGTCCAAATTTCAACACAAAAGGTTTTTGAAAGCTATCTAACAGCTTTCTGACATAATGGTTAAATGTAGACAGCTGGGCAAAGCTGACGACCCAAGAAAATTTTTTTGAAAGCATTGTAAACGCAATACTTATACATCATTAGGAGGATTTTGAGATTACTGCAACTTAAATTCAAAGGTTTAAGTCGTAAAATAAGGTATTTCAATTTTCAATAAAACGTTTAGAAAGTTCAAACTTTTTTTAGGTTTTTTATTTTCGATATATTTTATTATGTGTTTAATTGTTATATTTCTACGTAATAGGGAAAACTTATTGGTTTACTTCAGTATTCCTAATCTCATAGCATTTTTTTAAAATTTTATTATTATTTTTTTTTTAATAGAAATTTCATATTTTTTTAGATTTTACGCATAAAAAATACTTCAAAAATGCCATCCACACTGAATATTTTTGTTCAAAAATATTGGAACCACGTTGGTAAGGTATGGTATTGTTTATTATGTAGTTGTATTGTTTATTATGCTTATAGCAAATCCACTTTTTAAAGTAAGTAGTACCTAAATTATAAATTCCAAAGATCGTAAATAATTAATCTGGTGGTTTTTGTTAATAAATTATTTAGATTAATGCCAACGCTTTCGAGTAAACTTTTCAATTAAATTTATACTCTATATTGTTTTAATAAAGCTATCATCTTATTATGAAGGTTCGATAAAATATACTTATTGATGATTACGGCTTTGTATTAAAATCTTCACAGCGCTGTTTCGAAGATTGTGATTATCTAGGAGTAATTATTGGGCAACCTTAGGTAATTATCGATTGCAGCACATAGAATCGAATCGAAAGATCAAAGAAACCGCTTTGCTTATTGAGACATAACTCGAAAAAAATTCTAACACCATGCTACCACAAAATTCGCCTTTCTTGCTTGCTCGAAATACCTATTCATCAGTTTCGGTATGTCAAAGAGAAATTTTTATTTTTAATCACAAAAGAAAATTTGTACATTGTGTTTTCTAACAAATATAATAATGACATCCCATATATTCGTGCAAGGTGCCGACATTAATTATTTGCGAGCAAGTAATATTTTACTTTGGGACAATTTTGATAAGTGAATACAATTTATGGAATAGTAAAGCATTAATTTACAAAGAGCAAACAGGACCCTAATTAAGACATTATAAGTGCTTACTGGTGTTTAAACACCACGAGTCAATATTTAACTGTGGTGATACGGTAACTCAAGTCAAATAACATTCTTTGATTTGTTTGCTATGAAACATGGAATATCTATGGCAGTAAGCAACAGAATTATAGCAGGTAGGAACGTCTAATATAAAATAAACATAATACTTTAACGACTCCAAAATAAACAAATTAAAAAACCTAATACTTTCACGAACAGCATAAATCTTTCAGTACGTTATCAAGGAAGAAACTTGAAAATTGTAATTCTTAGCTGCTACTGTTTCAGGCGACTTATATAAACACCAACAAAATACCTAAGTCAATAAGAGCTACCGTTCTTTTGGACCAACTTACAGTTGACCATCCAAATGCTGAATCGTTTGGTGTGCATAATGAAACGATGGTACTTTTTCCATGCCATCATTGTTGACGTTAGTAAACTGGTTTTGTAATTAAAATTATACAAAAATAAATAAATAAATAATTTTATTTCATTATAGCTATAGATGTGTGATTAATCGTGATATGTAGTAGGTGCTTATATTTGTTTATATAGTGCTAAAATATTTAATATAAATAATATTCTGTGTGCATTGAAATATTAAGCGAAACGAAATATGTATTGACTTTGTATGTCGTCGTACGTTGGGTGACAAAGCTCATTAAAGCTGTACCACATTTTTATTATTAAATTTATATTGCATGCATTAATATACAGAATTGTTTTAACACAATACAGTCTACATAATAATAATTAAAATAATATTAAATGAACGTTAAATAAAATAAATCAGTACTTGCGAACGTGCATAAACAATGCACATATTGAAAATATTAATTAAACTCCTACACATTCGAAACCAGTTTAAGTTGTGCCCATCAATAAAATTATTATTATGACATTGATTTACGTAAACAGTTTATTACGGTAATAAATAAGAAATAAGAATAATAACTATATTATATATTATCTTCTATAATATAACAGAATGGAATTAACAGTTATGTTATAATCTCACAATCAGAAGTTTTCAAGATTTGATCCTGCAAGTTTTTCAAGCTTTCGGTATGTGCACAAGTAGGAAAATCCTTTCAGGACTTGAAAATTTTTGGAAATATCCAAGTGTATCTTGATTTAGCGATTAAAAAACTGTAAGATTAAAATTAGACGATTATTTTTCTTAAATTAACATAATGGTCAGTTTTACTACAACAAAGAATTGGGCCATCATAGATGCTCACTAATTCCTTCGCATCTGGCAACTATGTGAAGTAGAATATGAAAGAAGAACATAACCAGTTGAACAAGAATGAAATAGCAGATCGTAAACATTTAAAACCAGAAGGGGATAGCCTGAAGACCTCTTGGAATCAGAAGGAGGCAGAAGTAGGTACTTCGTTTGCTGTCAGCCGCCTCTGTTCGACACAACTTAATCCCAACTTGCAATCCCGTTGCGGTTCTCGAAGGAGTAAGACGTATGAATCGTTTGGTTTTACGACAGTTTAATTCGCATTTGTTTTGAAAAACATAACCATTATTGTTTGTGAAGTGATAATCACTAAACTGTATAGTGTATTTTCTTCGTCGAATTCGCCCAATACAATTTGGTTTCTTTGGATGAAAACAATGTGACAAAGGTTATCTTAATAATTAACGGTAAGTGGATAACGAATTTGTTAATCAAATTTTAGTTTTTTCTAAGTAAAAAGTTTCAAGTGTAATGATCTAGGTAAATTTTTAAAATTACAACAAATAGTACTTGCTTTCTAAAAATATACCATTATTGTGTGAATGGTTTTGAAGTTGATAAAAATACTTTATTGTATTTATAAACGTGTATCAACTCAAAATAGAAATTTATGTACCTACAACTGCTTTATAAACAAAAAATTATTTTTCAGTTCTAAATTTTTTTTTAAATTCTGTGCGTCACTTAATATTTTTTACTTTCTTTACCAGCGGAAATACATTTGGTTAAGACATGTGTCATGTGTTTCTAAATATTCATCATGAATATCAATTCTTTTTCTAAATATGCCATGCTTAGAATATTCTTGTGTGAATATTAATAACTTCATTAATTTAAAAAAACAATCCATCACAATGTATCATCTTTATTTTAGATTATCTTGTTGACAATGGTTATCAATTGGTCATATTTACGACTCTTCACCCTGTATATTATTAGAATGGAAGTTTTTCTTGCAAGCAAGCAAAAACTTCGGGAAATAATAAAACAATATATTTTTTTCAATATTCCTAAAGATTTCTTGGTAACGGAACATTATTTATGACATTTTTGAAATACATGGAAGTTCGGAAGAACTTCGACTGAAATAATTGCCTTTTCACAAAAGTACCATAAAATTTATTTTCACGTGAGATAAATAAAGGTTAAAATTTATTATTCCACTTTATGGTGGGAAGAGATTGTTAAAATCTATTTCTCTGTTTGTCAAGGAAGAGTTCTAAGATATTAAAAAATGAAATAACAATTTCAATTTAACAATTGGTTTATTGCAAAACGGTAACTATATATTCATTGTTTCCACTTGAATTATTTTTATAATCAAAATATTTTTAATGCAAAACAAATTCAACCGATATTTACTTATCTTGACATTGAAATTACTGCACTTTTTGCTTTTATAATTACATTTTACAATTTCTTGAATATGGGATCTTTAATTTTTAAAACGCGCTATTTTATGTTTATGGAAAATACTTTGATGTTATACGATGGAGTATCTGTCAACTGAAATTGTATTTTTCACAACGTCCATCAACCTTTATTAAATTAAAATTTTTAAATTGAGCATATATAAGAATTTTTTTTATTATACTGAAAAAAATTTAATTAAACAAAATTAATAAGTTCTTCGAACTATTTAAAAATGATAAAATATCTTGTCCTGGCTTCATTAAATTTTATGTTGTGTTTTAATGTATGGCGGCAACTACATATTTGAACCTAGCACTTTAATGTATTAGGAAATTTTTATTCATATTATATAGGTACTATAATGGATGTTCAAGTTGGAGTATTTAGCTAATACTATAATAATAATAATTACCTATCTCGAAATTACCTGTACATTTAAAACTTATCCGGTGGTAATTTTAAATTACACTAATTACTATGAGGAGCAATTAACAATTTGTTTCAAATGCGCAAGTTACCATATTCGTACTTGCTTTAAAATCCTTCAAGAAGATTGAAGAAAAATATTGATTTAATGGCGGTATTTTGATTTTATTAATGCGTTAATAAAATCCGTCTGAAATCCTGCAATATATCATTATTCCATAAGAATAATTTAAAATTAAACTGAATTTCCAAGTAACTTCAAAGCAGCTGCAATCAGCAAAACTTGCTAGGGGTTTGTTTTTGTTACTGCTTGCAGGTAGTCCATGATAAACACGAAACTCTTGACAGATTTCAAAAAAGGTTAAAGTGAATTTAGTTGCATTCATTCATTTTATGGATCTTTAATTATTAGTACCATTAATTATAGTTACCAAAGAAAAGCCATTTATTAATTGTGTTGTACAAATAAATATTTCAACTTGACAATTTCTTTCAAGTTTGATGACTTACTTGAAAATTTATTCTTATGCAGAAGACCAGAAACCAGTAAAACTAATTGTAGATTCGTTTTTTGGCTAAACAAATTAGGGCAGAACGAATTAATATAGCAAATTATGTATTTCCGAGGTGCCATACTTGGAAGGGCGCTAAAAAAATAAGGAAAACGTGGAGTACGAAATCTTCGAGGCAAATTTTCAACAAAATACTTCTCTTATATCGTATCTCTGATACGATAGGCGATAAAATATTAGTTGGTGTTGACTTAATTTCTTTTTGTTTAACTTTTGTTAGAATAAAGTAGGTACAAATTGTAATTAAAAAATACAATAACATATTAAATTATGATTTTAGTTTTAAATAAAATTTTATATGATATATCCCATCTACGTACCAATACGAATGATTGAGTTTTTTTGGAACTACGTATATCACAGCTTGTGATATGAAACTTGTACAATTACACAGTAATTACTTAATATTCACAAGAAGTCACGTGCAATTGCTCTTATGTATGCGTGACGGTAATTACCTTCTTTAACGGTTGCGTGAGGTCAATCAAGTTTGTAATTGGAATTTCTCACTATTTGCAAATATTTATTATAAATTATTGCTTGTAAAAGATATTATTAAATTAAAAATTGAAGAGAAAATTTAAATTATTTCCTAAGAAGTTATGACCTTCCTCTAAGTACATGTATAATAGTAACATGTACTTATACATATTTCTAGGCTTTCAACCAAATCTTCTCTCCACAAAGAAATCCAAATATCTGACATCTAAAGAACCTTAGAAATCTAAATAAACATATCTTTATCAATACAAAAACCATTGACCAAGTTTGCAATTTCAACTATTTGGATATTTAGAAAAGTAGGATACGACAATGCTTTATGAAAAAATAATGTGATTGGCATGCAAGGCTAGAGTGATGCCAGGATGCATAAGGTGTCATAAATATTATGTTAGTTAAGATCAATCTTGACATAATATTATTCGTACAGTAGAAATTAATTAGTACTAGCATAGTTAACATAAAAAGATTACTTCAAAAATTACATTATAAGTGCACAATGGTTTAGGAATCAATTTGTTAGCCATAAATCAATTTTACAAATTCATAAAAATGACAGGGTTGAACTGTCAATGTTTATGAATAACATTATAGCAGTAAAAATAGCCCCCTTAATATTAAAATCAACTTGTCCAAGCGGTTTTTACTTTTTTATTTTTAAATGTCTTGAAATATCGGATTTATTTCGCATTTAGCAACTTAAATTTTGTTGTTGAATAATTGATAAAATCTTAAAAAAATTATAACACTGAATTTAGAGAAGAAAGACCTTTCAAATGAGGTGTTACTTGCCATATCATCCCTATTAACATTTCAGGGACTGCCATGATAGCGCGAAGGGATGAAACAATACGGGAGTGACATTGGTCGCAAAAGTTGTCCCCCTCAATGATAAAATTAACGTGTTTTTGCATTTCATAAAAAAAAATTCTGCTGGCCACAATCCCGTCTGTTTCGTTTTCAAAGGGCCACCGGGTATAAAATCAAAATTTTCAACTGACTTGATATAAAATTGGCGGCGTTTGACGGTGATAATTTTAGATTAAATGTATTCAATTTTTACTAAAGATAGCTTTAAAATTCTACTTCTAATACTGCTATTAATTGCAACTTCTGACCAAGAATTTTTTTCCTAGACATGTGTGGCGTACACTTCACCTCTTACAAACAACCCCTTACCCCCTAAAAATCTTATCAGTACCGTATCGATACAGAAAAATTTGAAAAATATTGTCTTCTTGATGGTACGCAATACTTCACTTGGTAATTACAAATTAGTTTTGGCCAAGAAATCAGGACTCAGAAACCATAGTGAAGTGAGCTGAAAGTATTACGTAAAATCACAGGCAGAACCTTACGTGACCGGACGAGGAGCGAAGCAATTATAAAATAATGATTTACCCCAACAGCCTTCAAAAATTGCGAAAGACGGCATAGGCATATACAGCATGGTAGAAAATCATTAGAAAAACCACCAAAATTATGGTTGGTCATAATCTCATAATCATCACAATCACAAAAGGTCTCTAGTAATTATAGGGCATGCTTTAAAGTCTAAACTAAATAAGAAAAAACATAAGGATAATAATAAGGAGATGAGAATTTTGGTTGTTTCAAATCCTCTTTCAAGAGTTTTTGCAAATATCTTTGCAATGTTTATAATTGAAGCTCATTGAATCTCAAACCTTTGATTGTCAAAATTTTGTCCTGCAATGTAATTCAACTTGTGCCTAATTAAACATTTTATTTACTTGACTAAATTTATTATTAAAAATATATTATGTAGATATTGAATTAATTAATAATTAATATATAAATATTCTGGAGTTTTTAATTTGCGAAAATTATAATATGTATGAATTATTTAAAATGAGTTACAATAATTGGACATGAAATAAATTAATGTATGTGAATAAACTATGACATATGTTTTGCTATAAGTTGAGCTTTTAGGATAAGAGTAATACTTTAAAAAGAGTATACTTTATATACACATACTTTAATTCATTTCATGCCCGACAACTTTTAATTCATTTTAAATAATTTATATTATTACAAAATTAATAAATGCTTTGATATAGACATACTATACTTTTCAGTGGGTATTTGAAAACTTTTTACTGTAGCCTATTTAACTTTACTAAATTTTTAATTCACTTAACTCTTCGACTAACAATTATTCAGGGGACGAACTCCGACCTTATTTATTTACTCCTTTATTAAGGTGGTTCTTTCTCTTGGCTTAAAATGCTAAAAATATAAATCCAGACTACACTGCTTATGATAAATACTTTTACAAGATTAAAAAATATTAATTAGCTAAAGCTAAAACATAAAATTATTTTGGTACAGGCTTAAAATCTGGAAATTAAAAATAATTTTGAAACAATAATGTGACTAGTACTACTATAAGCGCTGTGATTAGTCATGTTTGAAGACAATTGTACCAAAATAGTTTTTATGTCTTACCTACATAATTTTTTTAGAATCATTTAAAAAAACGTTAACTTGTTCCAGACCATCATTTTAAGCTACGAGAGCAACGCCTTAACTTATTATAAAATTTATAGTATTTACGATATTAATTTGGGATAGCATAAGAACATTACACAAAAATTTATAAAATCGGGTTGTTACAATTTTTTAACGGATTTGATTATGATGGTTAAATAAACACCAAAATGTCGGTCGATGAGTAATCGTTGATTGATTTACCTCAATATACCGAGATCATTTTTCTACTGATTATTTTTGGATGAGATGTTTCCTCATTATACCATAAATAACCGTGTCTAAACCATTCGCTTCATACCGATTTTTATGTTTGAAGAATTTGCTAGGTCATTTCATTTGAAAATGGTTGGTGGACTATTAAAACAAAAAATTGTCAATTTGTTTTGTACAATCGCCCTAGCATGTTGGTAGTTTAAAATTATCATTATTTAATATTTATTGTTTTTGTGTGGTAGTCGTATATGTACCTATTTCTTTTACGCGAGTCAGTATTACTATAGTAGTAATAATGTCAGTCCTCATTTATCCTATCAACATGAGGCTAAAAAGCTACAGCCGTGGAGTGATGTGACCGCTGGTTGAGTACAGTGGAAATTCTGGGTTCAAATCGCGGACTAGACAGAATTTCTTAGCTCGGCTTTTCAGTGGGTATCCACACGCTATGGTGAAATCGATCTAGAGTATCTAAGAAGAGAAAACGAGGAGTGATTCACCTCGGTAAATTAATCGTAAAGACTTCCAAGGAAGTAGGCATATTCCAAATAGAATGGCTACCTGGTAATAAATTCGCTAGATCATTTCATTTGAAAATGTTTTAACTAATTTATTAAATTTTGATCCAGTTCATTTTTAAAAATTTAAAAATCATTTGATAATTTTTGACATGAAAAAATTTCTACAAAACACAACCTTTTTCTAGAAACTAGACACCCCTTATATTTGTGATTTTCCACATTTCCATGTTTAAATTTAGAAATTGGTAGGACTTAAACAGTCCATACCTAACGAAACCTGTCGATAAATTTCCGCAAGTCGATTTTAAATTTTTTGATAAAAATTTTCTTATACGAGTACTAGAAGTACTCAAACCTATAATTTTTTCAAAATAATTACTTTTAAATTTAAAATTAAGTTATAACAAAGTACAAATTTAATACTGTACTCTAGGAAGATATCGGAAGGACCATATAAAAATATTTGTTTTAAAATTTTGTAAAGATATATAATTTTATAAATAATAATAATAATTCGATTATTTCAATAACAACTTAAATAACTTAGGAGATGAAAGTAAGTTCAATTGAGAAAGGACACGGAATAAATAGAGAAAATAATGACGAAGATGGCGAACTTGAAACACTTTGAGCAGAATGTGAAGGGGAAATGTTTTATCACATGGAAATTTCAGTCAACTTTGAACACCACAACAAACTTATCCTCGATTATATTACTATTCGAAAAAAACAATTATTTCAAATGCATTACAAGTTAATAAAAAAATACACATATAAATTTTATTATTTTATTCAATTTTAATTTTTTTAGTTTTTTATTAAATTCGCCAAACATTAGTTCTAGTGTACCTCATAATTTCAAAAATGTACGTAATTCATTATTTTGAAAATATGTGGAAACTTCAATTTACAAAAGCTTGGCTTGTCTGTGTCAAGTGTCCAGTGGGTGCTGGAACGCGCGTCGGGTCTTTGTAAATTTGTGTCGTGCCAAACATGTGCGAAGTTTTTCATTTACAAACACTCCAATCCCGCCCGACCAAGAGCATACGCGCTAAAACCGTTGAAATAACCGTGTGTCTAAAGGCAAAGAATAAACCGATAGTTTGTCTGTTACTTTTATTCAGTTACGAATGATAACCAAACGGGCAATGATCATTAAAAGTAATGTATTTCAACCACGTGCAAATTCTAAATTAAAATGCGGCCAATTCGTGTTTCCGCCAACCAAAATATCCTATTGTAGTTGTGAAGAGACTGTAATCTTGATATATAGTCAGAGTGAAGCCAAAAAACAAACAACAATGACCTTCTGGTATCCTAGCGATCACCTTTAATTGAGACCGAATGCCGAGAATTTGGTAAATTACTTTAGAATGAATATGGTACGATGAATTTTTCTAAAAGTTTTAAGCTTATCACGAATTAGTTCTAATTAGTTTATAATTATATAAATTAGTAAGAAGCGCTTATTTCTTGGAGTACATGCATTATGACCAGGAAAACCATATTAAGGGATATTTCTCATTATATTTTTATGGAAAAATAAACTTCGTGAATCGCATTTTCGTATAACTATTTGATTTGTCGGGGGGTGCTCGATAATAAACATCAGATAATAATATGTTCTCGTTTTAGAAAATATTGAATAAACTGATAATTATATGAAAAATAAGTACTACACTTACTATTTGTACGCACTTGGATTATGCCTCTCAATATGAAATGTAGAAGTAGCCCAGACATTGGAAGACCAGCCACATTGCATTATCAGTTGATTTCGACTTGAGACTTATGGCAGAGTCTCATCAGATGCAGCGTGGTGCTTCTTCTGGTTTTTCTTGGTGATTCTAGGAGCCAAAACAATTATCACTTTCTTGGCGTTTAAGCGTTTAGGAAAATAATAAAAGTTGATGAGAATCGAGCTCGTGACCTACGAATTATCATTCTAATAACCAATAGTAATAGCCAGTTGAACCCACCGTAGCTATTTTCAAAAATTTATAACTCAAAAACTAAGGCTCAATGGACTAAACGCCGAAAAGTGATAATTTTTTTTAGATTCTAAAATCACCAAATCTCGAAGTCCCATCCATATTATACTGACTGGTGATTTATATCTCCGTGTCGATCTTTATATTCTCATTTTATTTTACGGCAATAACATTTTTACGCAAGCGAATGGATAGTATCTATCCGAAAATACTACATGTTATGTATTACTATTGATAACAGTAATTTTGTGCAATAAATCAATTATGCAAGTTCATGAACATGATTATGGTCACGTACATTATCAAAATTTGTTTACATTGTTTTTAATGAATTTAATTATTTCAATGTTATCTTAAGAAATGCATGCTCATTTCATGTGCACTTAATATTAATATAAATAGAAAGAGTCTACCAGGTACGAATTAAATAATAATAAATAGTAATAACAACATTGTTAACCACTATGGGTTATTAATATTTATTTATAGCATGCCTTTTTTTTTCATTTGTAATCATGGAATTTATAATATAATATCAGCCGATACTGACTTTTATTTAAAAATGTAGGATGTTAGACTCCTGTAGGCGCTCTACCCTGATTAAATTTTATAGATATACTCAAAAAATTAATATCTTCGTAATTAAATTTTTTAATTGTGTTTATAAAAGTTGCCGGAAAGTATTAAACTGAACTGTAAATTAGTACATAGGTATTGCTTAATATTCTAATTGTTTTCAAATTTACTTATGTAAGAGGATTTGTAAAAACTAATTTCTAAAATTAAAATTTTTTCAGGCATGTGGTGGGTCATGATGTCAATAACGGCGATAGTGGGTGCAGTAGCAGAATTTGTAGAACCATTATCTTGTGAAGATGCTCGAATTAAATGTGCTTATCGTGTGGGTTGTGGAATGGCTTTACAAAACTATATGGTCGGATGTTCAGCCGTGTTACAAGGTCCAGAACCAACATATTGTCCCGAAGTCTGTCAGCATGCCCTTATAGCTTTAACATCTACCGAAGAAGGGAAAGCTTTAATGATGGTAAGTAATTAAAAACATATGGGCACGCCATTTACAATAAATTAACGTTTCCGATTTAACTGGTGCATTTTTATTTTTAGTGCAAATGTAGCGATGAATATTGTATGGAATCAAAAACAAGAGTAGAAGTTTGCAGACCACAGGTGACAAGAGCTAATAAAAATGAAACAATTGTGTCTTGTACGGTCGCCCAATGGATTTGTGCTGCCGATGCTTTGTGTTCGACAGCTTTAGAATATTACAACAAATATTGTAAATCAATGTTTCATGGAAAAAAGTGCACTCACCGTTGTTTAAACTCAATATCAATCCTTCGACGACAAGAGAAGGCAGCAAAATTAAAAACGTGCAAATGTGACGGAAACGAAGAGTACGATTGTTCAAAAATTCAAAATAATATGGCCAAATTGTGCTTCCATAAAAAGACGCATATACAAACAACAACTGAAAGTGCGGGAGACATTGACACAAATGTGATAAAAGATCCAACGATTTCGTTGAGTAATTCCTGTGGTTTAAAGTTTGGTGTGATGTCACTAATAGCTACCAATATATTAACATTCGCGGTTACGTGATTGGTTACTTGTATATTATTTACTTTACCATTATCTACCTCATTTCACCTTTCAGTATTGATTTTTTTCTAATTAAACATATGTGATATGTTTAATAGTAACTGAAAAAGTTTTGCCAAAGTCATTAATACAATTATTACAGCCTTATGTTAATAATATAGTTCCTAAAACTTGACGAATTAACAACAAGAATAATATTATTAAGCTGTAATGTGGAAAGAAGTTGTGAACTGTACAAAATTGTAAATTTTTATTCCCTAGGACTACTTATACTTAGAAGATGAAAACTAAAGCGAAAAATCTTTACTAGTGCAAACTCGACCAAAGAGGCGCTTGAAGCTGTATATAGCTTTAAATTATTAAATTGTTTTATACAGGTTGGCACTTCTTTATAATTTATTCAAATTCGGAAAATACATAAAAAATTTCGATGATGAATTTACAATAACAATAACGCGAAAAGCCGCGAAGTTGTTGTAAACTTTTCAAGATATTTTAATCTTTCGAACTATTTTATGTGTTTTTTACCGAAAAGTAATGCTTGAAGGAGTTGTAGAAAGTAACGATTAAGTATTTTTTTTTTTATAAAATGTACAAACTGTTATGGCATCTATATATAAATTTTTATTTATGAGTGTTAGACAAATTTATTACTATTGATATAATATTGAAATACAAATACAATTCATTTACACTATCTTGACGTATACTTTGATATAAAAAGAAAATGTTGCGAAACTGTAGTATAGAAATATACTACCCACTTCCAAAATTTGGAAATCCTTCAAACTGAACAATTAAACCATATTAATTTATTGTTATTTTAGTTTTTGTTTTATTTATTAGTAGTGTTAGCTGAAATGTATATTATGTTTTTTTAATCTTCATCAGTCTGATGCCGCACTCATGGTGGTCCTTCACCATTTACGGTTTACATTATAGAAAAAAAATTATAGTCGTGGATTACTATTCAAAAAACTATGATAAGTTATTTAATGAAACATAATAGTACATCTAAAAGTAATCAACTTTTAGCAACACAAAGTTGCAATTCTGCTTTTCAAACCCATTCGCTCTGCTATACAATCTTTACCGTTATTTACCAAAATGAAGTGATTATATTGACAAAATGTAATTAATCAAATTTGAAATTTAATTTACTCTAGTTTGATAAGATGGTAATGATTAAAAATTTATTAATATTGTACCTACACTATTCACAACATACATTTTGCGTGCACTGGAATTAATACAATTGCAGGTTAATCACAATCCTAATGCGTAATTACCTAGTATTTGGCAATAAAATGATTGCATTTGTGCGCTAAGCTTTTTTAATTTATGTACACTCAGACCACCGTGTTCAATCTGAATAGAAACATGTAGGAAGAAAACTGGATCTAGGTACCTAAATTACATTTCTTCAGAAAAGTTGTTTATATATTTCAACTATAACGATAATATAAAACCAACTTTGTAATATATAAATGATTAAATAATATGATATTTACCGAGAAAGTCATGAAATGCCAAATGTACCCGTAATAACGATCTGTGTGGTCTATAGTCTGTTCTACATTTACCGCTAAATTATGATGGCCGCATCGAAGTATTTTTAATAAAATATAAAATGGATCTATAACTTGGTCTGTAAGTTTATTCAAATAAAATAATTTTATTGTTGGTATGATGAAACTAATGCTTAAAAGATATTTTACGTTGATGCCTATTGTAGGCCAATCCAACTAATATAAGAAGTTGTAGTATATAAAAAAGAACCAGGTGTGTTATTTGAATTAAGGTGAAAATATAAAAAATATATGGTTGTAAAGACCAGTGCTGTTCTGGTTATCAACGACATTATCCAAGTGCATTTCAGCATTCTATGCCAGTTCCAGTTATTCTTCGACAGGTTGTGAGCACTTCCACACCTTAATTACTTTATTATGAAAGTTTCTTTGAACAAATATATTTTGATTATAACTATACGAAAAAAGTTAGAGGATATATTGATCTGGAATTGATAATAAACAACTACTAGCGTAAAATATTCGGTTATGGAGTGTAATTGTATAGCAGCAAGTCGAGTCAATCAACAAAAGTAATCAAGAGATAACAATGCTTCATTTACGACATTGTTACTTTCAAATTGGGCACGGCTATTCGTAAAACTTTCAAGTGTACTGTCGTATTATTGTGGTTATTGCTTTATTGTACTACGTTTTATAGTGGACCATAACGAAATACATAACTGTTCTTCAGATTATTTTACGTGTTTTCGTGAAAACGACTGAACCCAGTGTGGGTGTTAACAGTAACAACTTTTTTTTATAAATTGGGTTCTTAACATTAATTAGGAATGAACCATTGCAACGATTAATTTGCAAGCTGTTGCACATAAGAAAAACTAATTAATTTTAAAAACTAGGATTAAAAATCTAGAACGATAGAAAGCACATGGCAAGCGCAGGCTGCAAGGTAGGGCCGGTATAAACAGAAAGTTAGGGTAGGAGTATTCAGGTGGGGAGCCGGGGCCCGTGCCACACACGACGTCGGCCACACCGAGGACCACCCAGCGTGGCGCCTGCAGCAATGCGGGGTTTATACATTCGCGGCTTCATGGAATCGCCAATATTGTAATCACTACTCAAGATAGAATCATTGCTGAATGGGTCACCCCTCTCTGATCAGCTGTTCGACACATTGTTGTAGCCTTGAGTAAAGTAAAGTTACCTTGTACAGGAATGTGTGTAAAGTAGTAGTAATACCTACGTTTGCGCATATTTGTTGTTTTTAACTAGTGAGAGTGACTTTGTCTACAAGTATTGTAATTTTGGAAACTTATCGAAATACATTTTTTATGGAATAACAAATTGATTTTTTTTTTGATTTTATATGAAGAAATCTATATTTTTCGCGTTAGATGTTATTGATTGGTACTTGCTTTTAACTGCAATAATCGGCACGTGCTGGCTATAATTAGGTAATAAATTTATACGCTGCTATTTTATAATTAGTCCATAGTTGGATACTGTGTTGATTCTGAATGGAATTTTCTGGTTTTAATCAAATCATAGTTTTGATTTCATTAAGTTTCATATTAGTGCAGTACTTCCATGAATAGAATCAACCTGTGGTTGTTATAATTATGTATAGATATTTATTATTATTATATCAATATAAAAAATTATTTGGCAGTGGTTGTAACTACAGAGAATAAGATCTTGTCCCCTCCTTCAAGCCTGCCTAGTTTTTGATGAAATAATTTTTATAAATATCCTTTCCTGTATGTATGAAGCTTTGCACCATAATATAAGGTAGCAGTACCCTAACTAGGCCCATGAATTTAAAAATTTTCTATTGAAATTATAGTACAGTTGTTTTCACGAAAGATAAAGCTGACGTCACAATCATCTGAACCGACAACCTTCTTTAAAATTAATTGTAGTAACATAGGTGCACATACAAACATGAATAATTCTTAAGTATTTTGTGTTGTCACACAACGGTCGTGACGTAAGCTTCATTTTTCGTAAAAATAATTGTACATGAGATTGTAAGTTACAACTGTGAAGCTTAAATTTCATCCATCATTTGAAAATTTGACTAAAATGGACCAAAAAACGTAAGAAAAAAATGTGAGTTGTATATTGGCTGTTGGTATAAGTTTAGCTTCGTCCACCCTTTAAGTTTATAAAAATATTCCTGAATCTCACGCATTTACAAAACCGGAATACTTAAATCTACAGATTTGTAGTACAATATGGTACGTTTTTAGGTTAAAATTCCATTAAAAATTTTTAGTTAAATGTTGTCAGTTGCATAAATAATTATAAACTGCGGTAGTCTCCGCCTCTTAATATATAGCATAGCATCACTTTGTTTACGGAGTTCTGTAGGACAAAGATCCCATTACTTCCTTCAACTTTTGGACGTCACATAGATGATAAAAAATGTATGAAGGTAAATACTAATGCAAGCATAGAGCCTTGTCACGCACCAATTAGAGGCCTTTTAATAAACTTTGCTATAAGTAAGTAACCACGTCGAGCAAACGTACGTCAACAGAATGTAGCAATCGGGCAGTTATCACGTAAAAAGTTAAAATTTTGCAATTGATTATTTCCTGACTTAATTGATATTTGACGTTCGCCCATAGCTTAAACGTTTCATTTTAATGTCATCTATCAGATCCCGTTGAGTTTCTGTAAATAACTATAATATCTGCTGGTCCTAGTTTAGGCACCAAATATAAAACTTAAATTAAAAATTTAAAAAACCCCCGAAAAGAAAATTTTTAAAAAGTAAAAAATAAAATCCAAGCGTCGTCGCGTCGGAAGACCTAGGTAGCAGACGTAACTTATCCACCCCAAAGAGTAAATCACGTGTGTAGTCTGGTGTACAGTATTGTGGAAGTCTTAGGTACTCCCGAGAAGTCCCAACTTTTTTTCGAAAATTATGTTGTTTATTATTTGAATTAAGAAATTTTTATTTAAATTTTAATGTTATCCTTTCGTCGTTACTATCGATTGTAATCGGCTGCAAGTCAATTGTAATGTTGTTGGTATAGTTTTTGATATAACGATGGATAGTGAACCATGCTTGAGTTATAAGTTTTTCGGCATTGTAGGAAGTATTGCAAGGATCTAAGGCAACTCGCCGCGGCCGACTCGTTATCTCGCCGCCAACCCAACTGGCCACCAGTCAACTCGCCACGGGTCAACTCGCAGCTAGCCCAACTCACCGCCGGTTAACTCGCCGCGGACCAACTTGCCGCAAAATCTGCTCACCGCCATCAATTAAAAAAAAGTTTTTGAGTTTTTTAATTTTAATAAATTTATAAAAATATTATAAAATTAAAATATAAATAAATAATATTGTAACACCCTATGTGTGCTTTCAGGTTTATCCAAAATTAAAATTAATTTTTAATAACTTTTTACACCTGAAAGTATGCAACCAGAAAATCAATCTTAGAGAATTTTAAAAAAAGAGGTTGGCAACAAGGGATTTGAAATCGAACAAGTGGAAGTGGAGGAGTTTTCTGGAAGTGATCTCTTTTTTGAGATTTTTCTGGATCAATTCTTGATCCAGTTGTGTGATTCGCATTTTTTATGGTAGCTTGGTGTGAAGTTTCTTCTCGAATATTCACGTAAGTGATTTTACACATTTTCCATTTAATATCTTTTGGCTGCAAATTAAAAAATCTATTTTGTTGATGATAAGTTCTTTTATCATCAACTGGCGCCCAAATTTACATCTTTCGCAGATAGGGTCACTGAAGACACTAAAAGCAACTATCTTGGTGAATACACTAGATAATTTTTTTAAGAACCTACGAAACGCGCATTTGCGCTACCCGTTGTCTCTCCGATTGCGGTTAAGTACCAAAAGTTAGCTACCTTTTTTTATCTTAAAAGGATAAGTGGCACTGTGACTAACTTTTCTGTCAAAGTTTGGTGCAATATATTTTAAAATACATCGAGTTATAAAGAACCTTTAATTATGAAGTATCAGATAGTTAAACCTTATGGCAGTTTTGAAAACATCTTCAATAGTTCAAGTTGCGATTTAACCCTAGTTTATTAATCTCTAGTTAATGTCCCAAGTTAATTTAACTGCCAACTAAGAATGAATTTTAACTGATGATTGGTTGAAATTGTTGAAATTCATACAGATATTTCTACTAGATACCCTAACTAGAGGTTAATAAACTAGGCTATAGTTAAATAAACGCATAAATAGTTTAGATAGCGTTACTTAGGGTAGCACTAAAAGGGGGGGGTAAAATTTTAACCCCTAGGTAAAGCAGGAGTGAACGTATCACCGGGCAGTTCAGTGCGATGCCCAGGGACCCAAGAGCTTGAGAAGCACAATAAGGAAAACAAGGAAAAGGTAGACAAATTTAAGAAGTGGTATGCAAATTCATTAATGCACACTAGCGATAATAGTATTTTACGTTTCTGAGGTCCATAAATATTTTTTCCGCCAAAGTCCATTCAGTGCTAGATCCGCTACTGCATCCAAAGCCCTTTAATAGTCATCAAATCCCTTATAAAAGAATTGAAATTACTTAGACGGTAAAACTATTCACTTTCAATAGCAATTAATTTTCACAAGGCCCGTTATTTAGATATTATTCTCAAAAGTTAATCGATTATTTTTCACATTTTCGTGACTTCAAAAAATTAGTAATTTGGATCGCAAAAACTACATCTCGTTATCTCTTCAACTGAAAAAGATTAAAAATTATATTTTAATTCTCACGGAACCGATGTTATCTTATCTGATAACATTCATGCATAAATTGATAAACTAAGACGGATTCATTCTTTGTGTCGGTAATTTCACTCGGAAAATTTCTAAATTGCATTAACTATAATTAAATTTCAGGACTACGCTAACCAATTTATTGTACTAATTATAAAATTTGTAAGTTGAGTTACAGGACATCGATTTTTTTTCTACTCAACTCATCGCTATATAAATTCAGTTACAATAAAATTAGGACCGACCTTTTTATTCCACTTTCTCATAAATTGGAAAAAATTGTTAGTAAAATTACCCTTTTTTAACTTCTTACCCATGTCCCTTACCCTTATTTTTGTACCCATGTCGTAATCATGTTTGTTTTTTTAATATTAATTCCTTTAATATTAATAATATATCTTTTTCTTTTGCCGCCTCATTTTGTTTTGTAAACAAAACATATTATTTATTTGAAAATTATGAAAATTTTTATTTCATTACTATTATAAAGCACAATGGATTACTAGTTATAAAACACATCGCTTACAAGAATAAATACGTTAAACCCAATTTTCCATGACTCTCTCTTACGCAGTGGAGGTGGAGGTGGATAATTTACCGGGCTATATCTAAAAATAATCGAATCATCAAATTTTGCTTCCAATAAATTCATTGTCATTGGCAATAAAATTCGGTGATTCGATTATTTCAAGATCGGCTAAGTTATCCACGTCGTTTGTACGATTTAACTCGACTGATAGAACTCGTCTTAAAAAATCATCTAGAAAATCTGCTAATACACGGCTTGATTTGTGTGAGGGAATTATGGAAAATTTGGTTCTGCGAATTCATTCCTGAAAGCAAATCCATGGAAGAATTTGAATTATGCGTTGTTTTATAATTAATGGTATCCGTTATTATAGGTACCTATTTTATAATGGAATTTAAGTCTCCATGATTTTCAAATTAATAATGTGTTTTATTTACAAAACAAAACGAGGTGTCGTGTCGCTATTGAAAGACCCTATAATATTAATTATCTTTAAAATAGCGCTTTCCTTTTTTAAAATATGTGTTTTTACTAAAACTTTTGCGAATACCAAAAGAAATGAACAACCCTCAATAAGTAAAATGTCTTTGCCATATCATTATTAAATTCACTACTTCGCGACTCGACAATCAAAAGTAATATCTTAATTTAGGGTAAGTGGCTCTAAAAATGTTTCGAAATTTTTATTAGAATTCTTAAAATCAGTAAAATTAAAAAAAAAATTTGATTGTTGAAATTATTTAAGTCTATACCGGAATTGTGTTCTGAACCTTCAGTTAAAAAAATACAAATATTCCAGTTTTGAGAACAGACAAAGTAATAATCTGTTTAGATAAGCTTTTAAAGTGTTACAGCTACAGACTTTTTAATAATAATCAGAACATATTTGTTTTTAAGAAAAATGTGCTGGTAAACGTTAATGACTTTGAAGCTACGATAAAGTAATACTTAATATTAGAGGATTTGCTGGCAATACTCAGACGAAGAATCTTAAAAGTGACGCTCTGTAAGATGTCTAGACACAAAAATGAAAGCTTTTACAAAGAATTCATTACATTATCTACTCAAATTTAAGTTAGTATAATGCATAATATATAATAAAAACGTATGGGTAGTTTATGGGTACATTATGTTCAATAAATCGCAAAGTTGATTGTAAATTGAACATTCTACAAATTACCTACTAGTATATTACATAATTATATAACTTATTAAATTAATTAACAATTAACTAATTAAAAAGTTACACATTTATAACTTGGATCTTCAATAAAATAATACTGATTCTCAACTGATTCTTTACAACTGTCATGTATCTAAGTAAGTCAAAAGTTTTAATAAATAATATTACTGAAATAGGTAATAATATTTGTGTCACTCTGAATTTCTTATGCATTATACTCGTATAACAATCTTCCCTATCAATAGTTCAGTCGATTTGGAGCTTTCCGAACTTTTTTCGATCATTAACCTTATATTACAGTGGGGCCCGCTTAATGTGATCGCGGTTAATGTTATCACTCGGTTATTGTTATCAAAAACCCCAAGTCCCGATGTGATCACATTAAGCGGGCCCCACTGTATAATTATAACCAGTTGAATTTGTCATGTAGTCTCCTTAGTCCTTCGTCATATCCTTATTCTATTTCTACACCAGATTTGCTTCGTTCTTCCGTATCTTCTTCTAAAAAGTTATCATTATCTTTGTCAGGTATTTTACTTTCATATGACAGCTTCTGGTTTGTATGCCTATGTTGTATACGACCATCGACATTACAGTCGTAATTTAATCTACGTCGTTTTTCTATAACGGTTCCAAAAGACGACTTCTTTTCAGGATTATTATAATTTTGTACTTAAACTTTGTCACCGGTTGTAAATCCTCTAGTTCTTTCATCTGTTAACTGCTTTTTGTTAATATCAATGCCGATATTTCTTCGTATCAAACCAATTTTTTAAGTAATATTTTGTTTAAACATTAGTTCTGCAGGAGCAATATTAGTGGTTGAACGTGGTGCCTTCATAATATATTGTAGTAGGAATCTTAAAGACTTATTTTTAAGTTTTTATTCGTACTCAAAACGGCTCGCAAGCTTCTCTTCATTGTTTGGACGTATCGTTCAGCCCAGCCGTTGGTTGCTGGATGGTAGGGCGGTGATACTTTACGTATAATTCCATTTTTACTTAGAAATTTCTCAAATTCGACGGATTTGAAATTTATCAAATTACAAATAAATAAATTACCGTTGTCGGTAATCACAACATTGGGTAGACCATATCAAACAAATATCGCAAACAAAATATCAATGGCAACTGCTGACTTGTAGGTAAAATGTTATCAGGACCTCTCAAGAGAACAATTTTAAGATATTTTAGAATGACGATTTTAGTCAGAATAAAATTAGATTTCCTTTTACATTTTTAGTTCGGTTGTAAATACCGTAAAAAAATTACTAATTATAGCTTGAACTTATAAGTAGTGCATAGTATCTATACTGCCTTCTTTGAAATGTAGAGCTAAAATTACTATAAAATGATACCTACAGTCATTTACAAAAATAAAAAATTATTGGGATTTTTATTCTTACCGGGAATGAAAATAATTATTATTTCTTATGGCTTCACCCCTTATACGTTATGTAGATGTATAAAATAACACACATTTGCTCTGTGAATAGTAACACTCCCTTGGATTGTTTTGTTTCACCCACGGATATAAAATGTAAATTAAAGCCAAATTATAGTTTAACTCAAATCACATTTCACATATTACATATTATTATTCTCAATATTATAATAAGATACGAATATACTATTTTTATCAATATTATTAAAAAACTGAAAATTAAACTTAACAAAATAATATAGATAAGACTTTTTATAAGACGAAGGTTCGTGGTCGGATAAACATACCAAAACTACGCCCGGCAAGTTTCCAAACAGCATTTGAACTATCACTTCCTTACTGTGAAAAATATTTCACAAAATTTCAGCATCCAATAGGTGAATCTAATTATGCCCTGAACCTGAACTATCGACAAAACGTGATTTTCAATTAGGTAATTATTATTTTTTACCAATAATGTCTAACTGTAGATAAACTGTTTTCGAAAAATATTTTTCTAGTAACCTTTCATAATTCCATTTCTAAAAACAAAATAAAATTAAAAATTACTTCGTTGTGTTCTTCTAGAGATACAATTAGTTAATACCAAATTACTTTATCAAATATCTCATTACTCTCAAATTATCTTAATTTTATCAAGTGCAACATCCTGAAAACAAATAAAAATTAATTTTATGTGCAATCGTACTAAAATGTACATTTTCACATATTCAAAACAATACTGAAAGTAGCTATTTTTAGTACAGAAACGTCAAATTTTACTTTTTAGTACAGAAATGTCATAACCTCAAATGTTTTATGTGCAATCCTACTAAAATGTACACTTTGACAAATATTTTTGACGTATTTTGTGAATTTTAAATATTTCATTGCTTAGCAACGTGATCATTATACATATGTATTTCGTTAAATTATTCCGTATAACATAATTATTATCGTACATTTTTTGCAGAAAGTGGGCATTTTATTCCAATTACACATAAAATAGTGTATGCACCTTATCCTTAAAGTGTCTTTTTGGCATTTGCGTGGCATTTTCCACGCTCATACCAAAAAGATGCACTTTCAGGACTTGGTACATAAATAACTATTGTTTTGTTATTTTGGACATAACCTGGGCATAACTAATAAAAAAATTATCAATTTTTCTTTTTGGTACTTGTAATGGAAATCCACATAATATAATGAATAAATTCTTCAACTTTCGACTAAATGCATATAAAATTTAAACAAAAGTATTCTATCGAGCTTAAGTTTCGAACAATAGTTTTTTGGACTCTTCCAAACGACCGACTACATCTAAGTTTCCTAAACAAGTCTCACGCTTCCCTCCGAGACTAAAAATCGTACCACTGACCTCGCACCCTTTCTACCTCCTTGTCAGAATAACTCCGCTAATTATGCAAGAGATTAAAAGAAAACTAAAGGCGTATTTTCGCAAGGACTTCGGTTATTACCTCTCGGTTATTTTTGGCCACTTTTTTGTTAGTCTCCCACCTCAGTTTATAAATTAACGATAGTTGTCTTTTGGTTAAAAATAGAAATGAAAACTAACCAAACTTTTGTGAAAATGTAAACAATTAAGTCAACAGAGAAAAAATGGTACTGATAGAAACTAAAGTATGTAAGATAAATTTCAGACCATACATTTTGGTTCGAATAATTTCATGATATAAATTTTTTTTTGTTACTCCTTTTCAATTAAAGTAAACAATACTAATAAAAAATGTTTTTTTAAAACCAAAAACCTTTTATCGCGGTTATCATAATAGCAATGATATTATGTAGAACCACACATAAAACCGAAAGGAAATAATAAGAACCACATTAAGGTGAAAACAAAAAACAAGCTGTATAAATACTATTAATAATTAAGTTGTTGATATTTTTTTAACTTATTTTTTAATAAAAACCATTTCATTATTTGGAAACTTTCTTGAAATTTGAAGCTGTTCCAATATTTCTCGTTGGCTGTTTTAGATAACCAACAATCCTTGTAAATGCACTTATTTACATTCCCCAGTTTGTAAAAGTTCTATTGAGGTTTTCATATTCTTTTTCCGATTAATATTTCTATAATTGCTGCGATGAAAAAATGATTTAGTTAAGATAGATAACTGTAGATAGATAGATAACTGATAACTGTAGATAACTGTAAGATTTAAATTTTATTACTTTACCTAGGTAGATAGTGATATTAGGAAAGAGTTATCACCACAATAACCCTACATGTTTGTGCGTATTATGCAGACTAACTCTTTGAACGCTCCAAGAAAACATAAAATAGTGTTATATAAAATTCCATTTATATTGTTATTCTTACTTTAATTACTAGGTATAGTAATTAGAAAGTAGTAGTAAAATAAATGAATAGTAAAACAAAAGTTGCCAGGTGTTATTTTAATAAAGGACGAATATGACCGTAAAGCAACCGGCAAAAGTAACCACCGATATTCTTAGCCCTTTGAACGCTTAAATCGACTTTAATCCACGGTTTATAAAAACCAATAGCCTTGCACGCGGAAATAAGACCTTTGTCGCTTCGCCCTTTCGTCATTTATTAAAATAACACCTGGCAACATTTTTTTTAGTATATTAAAGTAAGAATAACAAAATAAAAGGAATTTTATAGAACACTATTTTATATAGAAAATTTGCATGTTTCAAATCCAATTTTATGTTTTGTATCCAGCGTTGAAAATGGTTAAGTAACTTTTTAGCAAAAACTACCTCTCCATCAACCATTCCTCGCGAAAATGACAGAAGAGTAACCGGGTAACTTTTGGTTAACCAAATACGTCTTTAGTGTGCATATAAAAGACCACAATAAAGATCCGAATAAAACTCACGCTTTTCCAAAAATTACAAACTTTTAATTAAAAATGGGGTCAGATCAATCACGGAAAGTCAAACACAATAATTTTTGGAAATTCATGTGCAAAAATATGTCATCTACAAGTCTACAACCAGAGGTTTTTTCAGTGAAAATACGAAATCAGCAGCAATCGATATTTTTGAGGTCCTCTCCCACGTTTAAAAATAAAAAGTATGATGAAGAAAATATGAAATGCTTGATTTTAAAGTTGCTGAATAGTTTTTTATTAACTTCTTTTTTATAAGTACCTACATTTAACGTTCATCAACTATTAGATTATTATTAGCACCATTAAATGTACATTTTTAATTTTACAGTTTGTTGAGTATTTTTGTTTGCTCTAAAAGAAAAGATAATATTTAAAACTGATTTTCCTTACCAACCATAATGATAGTTCTTCTATCCTGGGTTTGGATAAATTTTTCAGTCAGGCCTTACTCCGTGAGAAATCCTTCACTATTTTTGATTGAGTCAATTTTTGAAAACGTCTCAGAGTAAGACAGAAGAGCTAAAACCTGCTATTAATTCAAAAATGAAAATACTATTTAGAGATTCCTTTTTATGGTGGGTCAGTTCACCACTAACCAACGCACATTAAAATACTATGAAATTCTCGGTGGCCCCTCTGTGATTCCGATTAGCACAATTTTTCCTCTACCGGAAGAATTTTTAATAATTGAAATATTTTTCTTCCAACTTCAAGTATTATTTTGCAACATTTTAGTAATTCTAAACTTGTATTAAAACGCATGTAATTTATAAAAGTGAGCTACGGAAATGCAAATATTAAAATCTAAATCTCAATTCGTTTTTAGACTTTTAGTCAAGTGAAATTAGGTTTTCTGATCAAAAAAATTAGATTCTTCCTTTTTTTTGAATCGGTTTATTTTGGTGTTATAAAGAAAATATCAAAAATCGAGAAAAAAAAATAATCTTATATTTTTTTACGTACAACGAACGGTTTAGGCAAAAATGTGCTTCAAAGTTTCTGCGTAAGGCATATTATGCTGCATTTCATAACACCAAAATAAATCGATTAAAAAAAAATGAAGAATCTAATTTTTTAGATCAGAAGCCATATTTTTGTCTAAAGTGACTGGACTATTTTTAGTTATGTTCCGGAGCAGTCCGAGCTTCGCTTTTTTTTGTCTAATGGGTATTGAGTATAAGAACACAGTGGCGTTTGAAAATTTTGCATCTTTTTGTCTATGTTTACTTTATACAACTTTGTATTTTTGGAAACACTTTGTACAGGGCATTCCAAAATAATATAGATACAAATACAGGGTCGCCAAAGGATCGTCATTTGCCATACAAATAAAAAAAGTACTTATATAAGGGGCATTCCACATCAAGTCGACCACTTTTAAACGCGACCCCTTTTGATTCGTCTGAAATTTTTACATATTATACTATCCCACCAAAAAAAAATTCTGTAAATTTTTTCAAAATTTTTTACTCAACGTAAAACGAAAAAAGTTAAGAATTTTTAGAAAAACTGATGTTTTTTTCTTCAAACGATTATAACTAGTATTTCAAAAATTGACTAATCAAAACGTTTTTTTTTCAAGAAAAACTACAAAAAAAATATTCAAACTTGCAATCTACAAAATTTTTCATTTATTCGGAGAAAATCATTTATTTATCAAATTTTGCCACTTTTGATTTTTGATTTTTTTATTTCAAGAAAAACTCTGATTTATTCCGCGTATAACAACGCAAACTCTATAATGGGCCGACATTTCTTTCTATTTTTTTTGTTTAATTTAAAAATATTTTGTTTTATTTTTTCGCAAAAATATTTTTCAATTAAACAAAACAAATAGAAAGAAATATCGGCCCATTATGGGGTTTGCGTTGTTATACGCGAAATAAATCAAAGTTTCTTTTGAAATAAAAAAATCAAAAATGGCAAAATTTGAAAAATTAATGATTATTTCCGAAAAAATGAAAAATTTTTTAAAATACAAGTTTGAATATTTTTTTCCTGAAAAGTACGTTTAAAGACAAAAAACGTTCCAATTAGTCAATTTTTTGAAATAGTTATGATCGTTTAAAGAAAAAAACATCAGTTTTTCTAAAAATTCTTAACTTTTTTTGATTGAGTAAAAAATTTTGAAAAAATTCACAAAACTGTTGTTGATGAGATATATATAAAAATTTCAGACAAATCAAAAGGGGTCGGGTTTAGAAATGGTCGATTTGATGTGGAATAGTGAAATGCCCCAAAGCAAATTTAAAAAAATTTATAGAACTTCTTACCTACCATTGTCGCTATAATAATTTTTTTAATAAAGGGTATTTTAAAAATACGAAAGAAAAACCTAGAAAAAGCAAAGGATTTTGCATTTTTGTTGCCGATGAAGATAAATTTGTCAGTTACGACCAAATAAGCTCTATATCTCGGGTAAGAAATATGAAAAATTAATTAAATTATAAAAAATTAAAAAAAATCTATATCAATTATTTTTAACTTCTAACAACCCCGAAAATATAGATCTAACTCAGAAATCCATTGTGTGTTTTTATTGTGGTTTTGGTTCATAATTTTATATTGTACATAATTATCCTTAAAAATATCCGAAAAAGTAAGGACACGATGCTTATGAAGCTTTTACTTTTAAAACATGAATTTTTTTTTTATTTTTTCAAGTTTGTATTATTGTTGCAAATTATAGTTATATAGTATACATATTTTTTATAGAAACTGCACATTAAAACCTCGGGTCAGGACTTTTGGGTGCCGCCGTTTGGGCGCCGGACTTTTAGGCGCTGGACTTTTGGGCGCCAAGACTTTTAAGTGCCAAAAATGTCTACTGCGCACATTTACGCGCACATTTGCCTCCAAATTTAAAACATGTTTTAAATATTTTGTATGAAAATTTAGTACAAAATTTACTGGTAAATTTGCTGCAATGCAATGCAAAAAAAATGCAACGGTGCATGATATTTTTATAAAAATTTACATGTGAATGGTAACTAACCAATGAAAACCTTCCGATGGCTACTAATACGCTCTTTCCATTGATTAGTTATCATTTACATGTAATTTTATGTACAATATTATGCATCGTGTCATACAGGCTTTATAGATAAATAAATCTTAAAAAATATTCCCTTTCCCCACGTAAAATTTAATTTTTATTTGTTTGTATTTTTGTATTGATGTTTTCAAGAAGCTTTGTTTGCTCTTATTAAAATTATTTTTTACTTTTTAAGCTTGTATGACACGATGCATAATTTTACATAAAATTTACATGTAAATGGTAACTACCCAATGAAAAACGTCCGATGGCTACTAATACGCTTTTTACTGGTTAGTTAGCATTTACATGTAAAATTTATGCAAAATTATTTATCGTGTCATGTAGGCTTAAAAAGAGCCTTTAATTCAGGGCCTTTTTAATTTAATCAACAGATGGCGCCTACTTAAATATTTTTATAAAGAACTAGGAAGCTTTTGTATTTAAAATATAGCAAATTCGTTGAGATAATACTATTCTATAAACAATATTCTTGGTCTTAAGCTATTTTGGGTTCGTAATATTAATTAATAAAAACAAAATTCATAATTAAAGTTTAATTATCTTTTTTTGTAAGTGAGTGTGTTTTGACATACTCAATACAAATCCAAAATAGCTTAAGACCAAGAATATTGTTTATAGAATAGTGTTATCTCAACGAATTTGCTATATTTTAAATACAAAAGCTTCCTAGTGTTTTATAAAAATATTTAAGTAGGCGCCATCTGTTGATTAAATTAAAAGGGCCCTGAATTAAAGGCCCCTTTTAAGAGGGATGGGGCGCCACCCATCGATCTTATATTATGAAATAACTGATCTAAGGTGCCACCTTTGCGTGGATATCCTCCACGTGGATTAAGTATTTATTGGTGATTTTTGCGGAGTTGGTAATGCTGAAAAAATAAAACACTTTATAAAGGAAATCTTCACCGGTTCAGAAAAAATCAAATTTTTTTTTTATTTTTCAACAAATAAAGATCAATCTGTGTTGAATTTACATTGATATAGATAAATTACCTCCCCCCTCTAAGCCAATTGGCTGGAAAGGTTCTTGTCAACGGCCCTAAGGGCCGTCCATTAATTACGTAAGGGTTTGGGGATAGAGGGAGGTATGGTAAGGGTTTAGAAGAAAAGAGGGGGAGAAAAATGTATTTCAAATACAAATTTTAAAATACATTTCAAAACAAAATACATTCAATATTTTAAATATTTACCCCCGAAATATTGCCCAAAATACAAAATGTATTTTGCATCTTGTATTTTGCCCATCCCTGGGGGGGGGGGTATGAGAAATCTTACGGACTCTTATGTCCGGATGAAGAGGGGAAATATTTTTTAAGATTTATTTATCTATAAAGCCTGTATGACACGATGCATAATTGTACATAAAATTTACATGTAAATGATAACTAACCAATAGAAAGAGCGTATTAGTAGCCATCGGAAGGTTTTCATTGGTTAGTTACCATTCACATGTAAATTTTTATAAAAATATCATGCACCGTTGCATACAGCAAATTTACCAGCAAATTTTGTGCTAAATTTTCATGTAAAATATTTAGAACATGTTTTAAATTTGGAGGTAAATGTGCGCAGTAGACATTTTTGGCACTAAAAAGTTTCGGCGCCCAAAAGTCTAGCGCTTAAAAATCCGGCGCCCAAAAATCCCAGTGCCCAAACGGCGGCGCCCAAAAATTCGGCCCCCAAAAATCTGGTGCCCAAAAGTCTGGCGCTTAAACGGCGGCGCCTAAATGTCACGTACCGCTAAAACCTAACCCAGTTTTATCACGTGCAATTTCTTAAAATATTATCATATTTATTATGCATATCATTAGCATTGCACTTTTTATAAGTCAAAATATATGCTTTTCGCCGTTCAAGTGCTAAAAATTGTCAGGAAAAAAAGCTCTGAGGTTAAATTTATGTCAGAATATCGCAAAACACAATAACAATATTTTTACAATATCAAACGTCAACAATATCGGCGTTGTTTTAAGCAAAATAATCATTAGGTAGATCATATTAAAAGGTAAACAAAAGGTAATAAAACGACAACACACAATATTGCCGCGTTCGAATACCTAACCGAGTCGATTATTGGCGGATTTATGTTGAAACCAAAACCATAAATAAATAAAATATAAATGTCAACCGTAAAACTTGACAAAAAAGTTGATGATGTTCAAGATGATTTGATGCGATTTCAACAAAAACCCGCTAGAAGGCGCCAAGAACGTTAATAAACAGATCGACCTGGTTAAGTATAAACGGAAATTTATAGTTGAGAAGAGGTCTAAGTAATAATCTACAAGTAAATATTAAATTTATACTTCTTACAGAATTTATAACACAACAGTAATAAATATAGTCAGGACCGTCATCAGGACTCAAACTTCATTGAAATAATTAGCAAACAAATTATAAAATCAAAAGACACCTTATCGGATTACATGTTTCAATCTTATCCACGATTCTACTCGTGAAATTGATATCATCAGATCCGCACTGGTTTTATGAAGATATAAGTTACTTACCAATTTTTTCAAAAAACTTGGATGCTTCTGGTCTTGACTGTACAATTATCTTTGTGATAATAAATCTGTTAGAAGTTGCAGGTACTCTTTTTAAGTTTAGGTTTATTTAACCTGCTGTTTTTGCCCACCTCGTGGAAATTAATAAAAGTAGTTTAAAATGAATTCATTTTAATTTCATTTGTTTCCAATCTTACCTTAATACTGGTTAAATACTGGTTAAGTATTTAAACGCGACAACTAAAATTCAAAATTAATGTTTCTTTCTGAATTTCTAAATCCACTGCTGAAATGCGTTTTCCTTATTGTAAATAACTTGTTGTAATGGCCTAGAGTTTATCGTCTTTTTAGTTGTATGTATAAATTAATAATAATAAAGTGTTGTAGCATTGTACTACTCACAATCAAGACAAAACATATATAGTGCTTAAATAAGTGACTTTAAATGAACCATAATTTACTTTTGCTATACACACTTCACAGAATAATATTTAGACTTGATTTGATTAAAACGTGACTAATGAAGAGTTTTCAACAATATTGGGTTTCTTACTGCGTTAATTTACAAAATACGTCTATTTAAAATACTTCTATGAATGGACTATTAAAATAAATGTTTATTGATACCTATATAATATGTTGTTTTTCTGTACCTATGCATTATCTTGCACAAGAACAGAAAAAAATTAGCCACTTTAAATTTTATTATAATAGTAAATGAAAACGAATTTATATTTTCATAAGTCTTATTGCAATAAAAATATTATTTAATGATTATTATTATTAATAGATTGTCAAGACAATCTACAATATCATTTTACATCTAAATTATGTACCTACATAAAAATAAAATTTCTTATAAACGACATTAAAAATTTTGGACACTTCCATCGGTAACGCACATCTGCAACTGTCGCACCGATAATTATTAGCATAAACAATTAAAGTGTTTTCAAAAAAGATCAAAAGTTATATTATTAGTTGTCGTTAGTTTTTGAGATTCGCTTGTATAACTGGGCGCAACCGAATTGCGCCCTGCGGTCGCTATTTTTCAAGGTTACAATAAATTTACCTGTGCGTATTAGGAAAAACATGGGACACAATACGCAATTTACTAGTTAAGTAATGAGAGCGATTGAAATTTAAAATAAAACACTAATAATCAAATAATTTATGATTAAATTATTAATAATTAATAGTGTATAATAAGAAATTGTGTTTTATGTTAGAATATGTGGTAAAGTTTAATAACAAACTAAATTAAGAAATTTTTTACTTATAATATTAATTAATTACTACACGTATAAATAAAATTAATAACTAATTAAGATAATATAATTACTTATAATTAATATAATAATATAATAATAAAAATAATATAATAGCAAGAATCACAAAAAAAAAAATCTACCAGGCCCTGAAATATATGAAAAATGGAAGATCCCCCGGCCCTGGAGGAATTCCGATTGAGCTAATAAAGAATGCCCCGTCGTGCCTCATAGAGGTCGTACAACGAATATTTAATGAATGCCTAATAGGAGGTAAAAAAGTGCCACAAGAATGGAAACTGGCATACATTACACCTATATATAAAAAAGGAAAAAAAACAGATTGCAATAATTATAGAGGGATTAGTGTGTTATCCTCAATCGGAAGACTGTATGGGAAGATATTAAAAACAAGAATAGAGGGTGAGATCAATGTTGGGGAAGAACAAAGTGGATTTACGGCAGGAAGATCATGCGTGGACAATATATTTTCAATTCGTCAACTTTTAGAAAAAAAGAAAGCAAGAGGTAGAGAAGTACACCTAGTCTTCGTCGACCTTGAAAAAGCATATGACACTGTTCCCCTTCCAAAGCTATTTGAAGTACTAATCGAGTTAAAAGTAAACGAAAAATATATTGAAGCCATAAAAGATCTATATCATGAAAATCAAGGTATGATCAAGATTGGAAAAAAAGTATCAAAATGCTTTAATACGAATAAAGGACTGAGGCAGGGTTGCTGTCTATCGCCAACTCTGTTTAAAATATACATCAACACAGTCCTAAAGGAATGGCAAAGAAAGTGCAAACCAATGAGAATAGAAATAGATGGAGATATGCTTCATACTCTTCTGTTTGCAGACGACCAAATAGTGATAGCTCAGGACGAAGACGATATCATATACATGATGAAAAATTTGACTAAAACCTATGAAAAATGGGGTTTAAAAGTAAATTTTAACAAAACAAAGTACCTGGTAGCAGGATGAAAAGGAAGAGACTTAGATATAGAGGGAAAAAAAATAGAAGCAAACGGAGAGTACAAATATTTAGGAGTGGTTATATCTGAAGAAGGGAATTGTCAAAGCGAAATATCGAGCAGAATTAGGAAAGCTAAACAAGTAACGCAAAAGCTAAATGCACTTCTCTGGTCAAAGGATCTAAGAAAAAAAACAAAGAAAAAAATATACAATAGCATGTTTAAGAGCATTCTTACCTATGGAGCGGAAACGTGGGAAATAACAAAAAGAAATAAAAATAGACTCTTGGCGACGGAAATGGATTTTCTACGACGAAGCTGTGGGATAAGTAGGCTGCAACACATCAAAAATGAAGAAATAAGAAGAAAAATGAAAATGAAGGAAACAATAACGGAAGAAGTGGAAAAAAGGCAATTGATATGGTATGGGCATATGCGACGAATGCCACCCCAGAGATGGCCACAAAAAATATGGTACTGGACCCCCCCGGAACGAAGAAAACGAGGTCGCCCCCCAAGAAGATGGGAAAATGAGATCCACGAAGCTATGGAAAGGAGACAGCTAGAAGAGGATCAATGGCAGGACAGAGACCTCTGGCACTTAGGATGCGGAACACGGCCATAATGTATTAAATTATTATTATGAAAAAAGCTGTAATATATCCGCAATATATATATAATTACTTATTATTTAATAACTAACAGAAAAGCCCGTCCACGGACGGGTAGCTAGCAAGTAGATCTCTTTTTTAGCGATATTAATTAAGTACAAAAAAATTAGTTTCTTAATATTGACAATTTTTATCATTCGCGTTCAAACGTCCTCGCGTCCAAAAGTGAAATTGGCAATAGAAACCTGTTATCAACTATGTGCTTTAAAATCCGACGATCTGATCATCCTGTGATATTCTTGAGCTTCTAATTTTGCCTTCTTTTCATTTTCGGCAAACAATCTCTTCTCAGCTTTCCAGACCAATTAGGTTGTAAGACACATTTTCAACAACAACCAATCAAAGTGCGTCGCGTGTCTACTTTTAAAAACATCGTCTTTAGAAGTTTCTACAAAACAAGATGTTTATTTAAAAATTGAAATATACAAATGCACTTGAAGGTGCTAATAAAACCACAGCTTTCCATAAGCTTAAGGACACTAGGCAATCGAAAAATCGAATTTTTTTTTATTTAATTTTCTGTAAGTACTATCCTTCCTGAACAAAATACCGTTTAGTTCATATGAAAATTCACAAAATTGTTGATTTGGTAAGCGAAAAGGTGGAGCGGTGCATGAACTGGATGTCAGTCTACCGCTGGTAGCAGAGCGGAGACCGTTACTCGGACGACTGTAAAAGTTACGATATGAGCTCTTTATTGTAATATATTATTATAATTAAATAAGATGTATTAAAATATATAAAACTTAATAATTTATTATATGAAATTTTTTGTAAAATTCAAATACTTCGATAAATGTAGAAAGAATCGTAGATATCTGCATGATTGCCTTTCCAGAGGGTTTAAGACCTAAATATCATGTTACATAGGGTTGTCCTAGGTCGTTAGAATAATGGTTTGGTTTTTACTTTAGAACAAAAAAGAATATTAAAAGAAATCAGTTGTGAGTTGTTCACATTGAGATCAAAATCGTCGTCATATTGTAACTTTACTTCATTTTACTTTTAACGTTTTCATTTTACGTTTAAAAAAAAATAACAAAAATAAATTTTACAATAACGGTCTGATGCCGAAGCACTACTGCAAACATAATTCTATGCATCTGGATAGTTTTAAAAAAGGTAAATATGAGTAAAAGCACTTTTATCAATAAAAAAACTTTGAACGCGTTTTTCTCGACTTTTTATTTTCATTTGGTTTTTACATGATTCCAAAAAAACAGAGGTCTCTGGTGACTTGAAAAAAATTGAGGACACGTAAAATATGTGTAATTTGGGACTGAACCTCCGAAATAATCCATAAAAATTCGAGATTTTCCAAAAAAATTTGAAAAGTCGCGATTTTTACGTGCAATTATAAAAAAATCGCATTTTTATCGTAAAAATCGCGGTTTTTCGTCTACTACTTAAATAATTCCGATTCGATCGTTCTAATTTTAGGTTCAGTCCCAAACTACGTATCTTAGGAAACTAAAAACCATTTGTAGAATCGAAAAAAATTAGTTCCACGAACGACAGCATGTAAAAATGGAAAATAAACACGTATATACGTCGCAGACTGTGCCGCCATTTTTTATGTTCCTAAGGGCTTTATAGTATAATTTTTATTATCATTTATATATCAATAAACATTGGTTAAAATTACATTTGTGTATCTGCTTTCTTTCTATGTTAAAATTAATAAAAACAAGAGCGCGGATTTTGCGAATAACGATTGCCTAGTACCCTTAAACACAGCTTCCTTTTGGCTGCATCCTCCTCCTCCAGTCTATCCGTCTTAACAGACGCGTAGTGATTATTTTCATGTGTCCAATCGAGTCGTCGCACAGTGGTCATTTTATTTAATCTAGGAATTAATAATACCAAAAATTTACCGTCACCAAAATTTTTAATTTTCATTTTATTTCATAGGAATATAGTTAGGTAGTCGACAGTGTAAAAATAATAAATTTTAGTCAGCACATTTATGAGTGGTGACATCAAGAATGTGCTAAATGAGCATTCAAATGTGCATTATTCCAGAGTTCTATTTTATGCGTCTGACTTAAAAGTTGATATTGTCACTGTGGTTATAGTTTTCCTTATTTTTCCTGTTGAATATTTGTGCTGAAGTTTTGTATTTGTACTGTAAATAATTTGCAACTTTAGAATTTTGTTCAAATTGTGAAAAAAGTACTATTGAATATCGTTACTCCATGTGACTTACTTATTTTTGTGTTTTAAAACTAAATTGTCTTGCAATTTGTGTGTTCGCGTTTGTTCGCAATGATTTTTTGATTTCTACTAAGGTAATTAACTTAATTTTACAATAAACTTAAAATTAGCTGCTAGAAAGTGCAAGTTTTTGAAATATTTAATTTTATTAGGTACCATGGCGTTGTTGAAACGAGACTTGTTTGTTGTTTGGCATCAACAGTATGATGCAAAACAAAAAAACTTATCAGTTTTGACTTACGTTTTGGACAAATTTAATTTAATGGACTGTGAAGACGTTGAAAAATATTGTCGTATAAAAAAAATTGTGGGTAGTTTTACCAGTAAGATCGTTAAATTGTGGAAAAACAGTAACCGCATCTTACAGGAATTTGAAAGGAAGCATCAGCAATGGCTCGACAGCAAGATAATATTTTTTGAAGAATCTACAAGTGCCATAAGAGGTCGACCTCAAAAATTTTTTAATGAAGTTAGCAACCAAAGTAAAAGACAAAAAGTTGCTCATTTATTGGAAGACTACTCTCAAGAAGAACTTACTTTTGCAGCCCGTAAAAGTCTTGAAGTTTCTGGTCGTCGAGATGCTGCTAAAATTGTTCATGAAGTTTCAGACTTTTCTCCAAAAAGAGCAACAAAGATAAAAAAGGCTTTTCAAAGACCAAGTTCATTACCAATTAAATACACTCCGGATGAAGCCCTTGCGCTGTACGTCGATGGGGGCTATACAAAGAAATCCTACATATTAATGCAGTCTGGAGCAAAATGTAGAAACGCAAATATTTATCCGAACTACAATTTTCTGTTAGACTCCAAAAAAAATGCTATCCAGCAGAACAGCATATTATTGTTTCGGACATAACAGCAGAAGTTGGCTTACAAGCACTCGTTGATCATACGGCAAGCAGGATAATAGATGAACAAAAAGATGTCTTTAACCTACCAATTCCTGAGTTATCTCAGGGCGTAACTCTTCTCTATAAATGAGGATGTGATGGTAGCTCTGGGCAATCAACATACAAGCAATCATTTAGTGGTGAGGGTAGTGACACTAAAAGTGATACAAATTTGTTTGCTGAATGCTTTGTTCCATTGCAGCTTCGGTCAAAGAATGGCAATATATTATGGCAAAATTGACGTCCCTCATCAACGAGGTATTGTAGACCCATTAAGCTAATATTTGAAAAAGAAACTACCGAATTGGCAAAAAGAGAAATTCAAAATATTGAAAATCAAATAAAAAATATCCAATCAACACATTGTGGTTCAATAGGCAAGAATATAATTGTTAACCACGAATTTAAGATGACGATGATTGACGGGAAGATATTTGGAGTAGTCAGTGATTCATCTACGCAAACGTGTGGTATTTGTGGAGCAACTCCAAAAGTAATGAATCAACTTGATAAAGTTTGGAGTCTTCCACCAAAATCTAATATGTTTGATTATGGAATCTCAAATCTTCATGCATGGATAAGGTGCCTAGAATGCTGTTTGCATATTTCCTATCGACTCAATTTAAAAAAGTGGCAGATCCGTGATAAGAACGATAAAGAAATGTTTAAAAAAAGAAAGACCGAAATAATGAATAAATTAAAATCTGAGATGAACGTATTGGTTGATATTCCTAAGCCAGGCTATGGTACAAGTAATGATGGCAACACTGCTCGAAGATTTTTCCGCGAGTTTTCTCTTGCTTCTTCTATTACGGGTCTTGATGAAGATTTCTTAAAACATTTGTATGTTATTTTAGTTACAATGTTATGTGGGTTTGCAGTTAATACGGATGCGTTTAGTGATTATCTAAAAGACAAAGCTAAATTGTACGTAAAACTTTACCCGTGGTACTACATGCCTTCGAGCATTCACCGCATACTAATCCGTGGCTCTGATATAATTACGGCAGCTGTGCTTCCCATTGGAATGTTTTCGAAAGAAGCATTAGAATCTCGAAACAAAGACTTTAGAAGATATGGGAATTTCACACCAGAAAGTTTTCTCGGGAAATAACAATGCGGGATTTATTTAATACTCTTTTGGTTACATCGGATCCCCATATAACATCTTTATCGCAGTGTGTTGGCACACGTTCATACAAGGAGCCTTTGATTCCTGAAGTTCTATCATTACTACAAAAACCACAATTAGATTGCAGTTCAGGATTAACAAATGATGATTCTGATGCTTCAGACATAGAAGACTGATTTATAAAACATATATTAGGTATTTACTACTTGAATTATAATTTTATTAGCTTTAATCGGTAATTAAATTAATTTTTCACTCTTTGTCCTTATACTGACCAAATTTTCATATTGATAATGCTTTTAATCCTAACCAATCAGAGGTACCTTACGAACAGATATATACATACATCATACTGATGTTTTATACGACTATGATATTTTGAAGTTTTTATAATAAAAACTAGCTGACCCGGCAAACGTTGTTTTGGCACCGTGTCAACTACCGATCAATAACTGATCAATTATTATTATCACTTGATCAGTTATCTCCACCAGGCATCTATACCGGTGTCAAAAATTATTAAGTTACTAATATTGCTATTAAAAAATAAGGGTTGATGGTAGAAAAGTGAAAATTTAGGGTTGTATGTATTTTTTAATGCCACATCATAAAAAAATAAAAATAAAAAATTTTGTTCAAAACATAAAAAAAAAAATTTGAGGTGGACCACCCTTAACATTTAGGAGTATGAAAAATAAATGTTGGCCGATTCTCAGACCTACCCGATAAGCACACAAAATTTTATCAAAATCGGTTCAGCCGTTAAAAAAAAATTATTTATTAATTCCTAGATTAAATAAAATGACCACTGTGCGTCGGCGTCGATTACTAGACAACATGATCATAATGCTCTTGGTAGATTACTCTCGGTGGTTTGCCATTGCCTTCCGAAGGGAGAGGGTAATAATGAAGTTGGATAAATTTTGTAGCCGGGTTGGGTATCGAGCCCAGGGCTTCTATCTTAGAGTTCGGTTCGGTCCTTAGCCCGTTTACTTAGCTCATAGTTGTACAAAATGACCTGCCAAATCTACAAATTACTAAGTTCGTTTCAATTGGACTGTCTTTTTAATTATTGTTTATTTACTTGGTTCTTAAGGTGTCAAATATCTTAAAAGTTGTGATTCACGCTCGATAGATGTCGGGCGTGACAGTGATAGATAGCGGCACATTTTGCCGCTCACATAATAGGTATCCAGGTACTGCACTATTAGAAAATAGTTTTGAGCCTCTCCGGTAACAGTCTAATCTCTGTCTGACGTCACAAAATGCATAACGTAAGAAATTTTAATGTAAATAAAGATAATTTAATCACAGCGAAACCTTACATTATAAAATCACTTTTTTATTAGCGTGTATGTATCAGTTTAAATCTTTGACAGAATTTATTTTAATATTATAAAACTATTTAATATTATAAAATTTTTCGGAGAAAACTTATTAGTATCTTTTTTAAAGTGTTTGAAAAAACCTCTATTTTTGTTCTTTATAAAACTCTGTAGCGCATCAAAACTAAGCAAACTATGACAAAAGTATAATTAATGCCTATTTTTTCGGTAACAAAAAAAGTGAAAATCATCCCCTAATTACCACCCCAATTGAAAATAATTGTTGCTACTTTACAATTCACTTTATTTATGTACTTGTAATATGCTCTAGAAGTTTGGCCAGTTAAAAGTGTTTAGTTTTGAAAAAATTTGAGGTTGAAGTGAAAAGAGCATTTTTGTAATTTTGCAAAAAATTGCCATTTCTTAAAAATAACACAAAAACAATTAAAAAACTATACGCAAAATTTTACAAAGTAGAAAATTGTAGGTTTCGCTTTACTGAAAATTTAGGTTTTTTTGCAGTATAAAAATTGAATAAGATTATATGGCCTTTTAAAGTTTGCATATTATGTTAGTAAATAGTACTTTGTTCAACCCCTTTCAGCTCAAACCTTTTCAAAAATAAGGGTTTAAAAAATATTTATATGAGCTTAAAGATCTTGATAAAACCTACATGGTTTTTTGAAAAACACACATGATAGCATAAAAACTATGCGTGTTATCGGTAAAAAACCAATCACATTTTTGTGATTTTCACATTTTTTGTCGTCGAAAAAAATAGGGATCAACTTTCTTTTCGTCATAGCTCGCTTAGTTTTGATGCTAGGGAGTTTTATAAAAATTAAAAGTAAAGGTTTTTCAAGTACTTGAAAAAAGATACCATGAGTTTTCTCCGAAGAATACATTGTTTTTTGGTTATTTCACGTTGAAAATATCAATTTTGGCGTTTCACGAATAAGAAGTAACTTTTAACAAGCTATTACTCCGTTTGTATTGGGTCTAGACACCGTTAACCTACCATTTCTTTTGTTTTTTCATAAGCTACATTTTAATAAGAACACTTATTTCGATCAAATACTTACTTATGAGTTATTCGCGAAAAAATTTTCACCCTCGAGAAAGGGTGGCATCTACACCCCCAGAGTAAAAACAACCCCTGCTACAGTTCCAACTTTGAAGGAGAAGGTTAAGTAAAACCTAAATCCAAATTTTTATGAAAATCGGTGCTGTTTGGAATAATTCTTCAGTATCGCCGTATTTTAGCTTCAATGGCTGGACTAATGTACTTTTCCAAATTTCATATCAGTCTCAATATCAGAGGAATACAAAGTTACCTACTTTAACAAAGCTATGGCAGGAAGTGTGCGATCGTTTTCTAATAATTGATAGCATTCAAATTCAATATTGATAGTAATCGATCGTATATCGATACTTATCAATATAGATTTATCATTAGATAACGATTTTTATCGACATTTTACTATTAATAAAAATTATCAATTATTATCAATAAACAATAATTTTTGATTATCGATATCGATTTTCCAATATCGCCCAGTTGTAAGTAGCAATAGCAGGTATAAATTATCATAAAAAAAATTTCAACATTATAATTAATTTCAATTTTGTTGAAAGGTACATAATATATTAATGTGTTATTAATAATTTTTAAAATAAGCTAAAAAAGCAAGCCAATAGAGACGCGAGTGATTATATTATAATCTTTATTACACATTTTACAGATAAAAGTACTCCAGGCATTCATTGCAATTCATGCATTTTGTTGCAGTTGTAATTTTATAAGCTGTTTGAAATATATTTGAATGTGTGCAGAAATCTTTAAATAACAATTTAGATTATAATGAGCTAAAGAATTTCGCATAAAATATATTGACGTGGGACGAGCTAATTACCAAAAGTTTAAAATATCCACAATTGATGTTGATTTGTCCTTTCATTGAATTTTGTATGATTTTAAGTTTTACTCGGACAAGTTGAATGGTTTTTCTCTTAATGGTCATAATTTTGCTTGTTGCTAAGAAAACAGGATTTCATAGATGGATATTTTGTTCCAGAAATCTAAAAAGTTAAATTAATCAGATTTGACTGCATTTTGTTTTAATTAAATTTTTGCATTGTTAATTTGTTTACCTTCTTTTTAATAAATAAGTGAATACGTGTATAGAAAACTATAACGTCGTATTGTTCGTAAATAACTCTAGATGGTGCGGTAATTGTTGAAAAGTAATTTTAAAATTTTGTGATATCAATTTTTTTTGAAAAATTTCAAATTTCGCTGGAAAAATCGACGAATCAGCATGGGCCACGATTTCCAAAAACCTGGAACGGAAAGGAAAGGAAAATTTTGTAGGAGGATAAGGATTACTGACTGAGAGGCCGGAGTGTTAAGTTGTGTTTTCGAGGAAGACAAATTTTCTCGATAAGTTGTGAAGTGTTGGAATTTCGGCCTGAATTGTGAATTATAATTATAATTATGATGAGTACAGTGTCAGTATGATGAATATGATAGTTTTTCTGCAAGATTGATTTCCGGAATTGGATATGAAAAATTTCTACCTGGAGTTGTGAAATGGCCGCATTTTTGATGTTTTCCATCGAGTTTTATTCACATCTAACAACAAGTAATGAAGCCATCGAATGGTAATTAGAATTTAAATTCTTTTATTTTGCGCTATTTCGATATTATTTTTCTGAAAACGGAATTTATAAAAATTACAATGAGAGGTTATGTTAGTCACATTTTATACGAACCTGGAAATTTAGTGGACAACAGATTGATTGGAGTATTACATCAACTTTAATCACTTCGATGCACCAAATTCGTAATTTGATACAATTAGATTACCATCGAGATTAACTTTAATTTTTTTAATGCGACGATTACGATCTACTGTTGTGATACGCGTTACATCGAACTTCAGTTGCGAATAGGCATAAAAAGTAACAGTTTTGTTTATGTGGTTTATAACAGGTCGGCGCGAGATTTTAAATAAGACAATAATTTTGTGCTATTATTTTTATTTCATTTTGTACAATTTATAATGCCTGATTTGTTTACAAGTTACAGTAATAAGTTTGAAATAGTAAATGTGGGAACTTGTAGATAAATTTCGTCTATATCTGATTTATTCATTGTGGAATTTTGATTTAACAAAAATTCTGTTTTCTGTTTTTGATAAAATATTATTGATAACCAAATTTATCTGAGTAAAATTTTATTGATGCCTGGTAAAGGTTTTGTTTCATTTGTTGTGGATAATTTAAGCATACCCTGGAACCTACTACTGAGAGAGCTCATTAATGCAAACTACCGACTATAACGGCTACGGCTTTTAAAGAGTTGTTCGTAAGAACACGACAATATGTATGATTTTTCAAACAGCCGAACGAGAGAGAGATTTTTCTTTTCATAAACAAACAATTTTAGAATGTCATATTCGTACCTATATAGTTTCTCTGTCTTTTGTATTTCTAAATTGAGATAAGACAAAGAAAAACATAGCGGCGAAAAAAGAAGTCATTCAATGATCACCTATTTAATCAAAAGTAATTTCTCTAGATGTATAAATGGGATATTTTATCGCCATCTATGTATTTAATTCTTAACTCCATTTTACATGTAAACTTACCGCAGTATTTAATATCCCATTGATTTTGTTTATGATTAAATCAATTAATTCGATTTAAAAAGATACATCTTTGATATTATTTTGTTGATGATATATTATAATTTCAACAATATATATGTATTAGTTTTCGCGTAATCATGAGAATAGTAATGCAATACGCGCCATCACTTTATTTATTTAATTGTTACGTTAATAATTATCTTTTACGCTTCATATTTCAATATGTTACACAGGAAGCTTTGACGAACAACCTGTAAAGTTTTTGTAGCTGTAGATGTAGTATTATTTAAATGCAATGGGATTTACTTCTTATGGCCAAATAACATGTAAATCGGCCACCTTAATCGATTTTTTTACCAAGGAAAATGATTGTACGTGTACGTACTATAAGTAAAATGATAGTAAATCAAAATAAAAAACTCTAAACGATTAAAAAAAAACTAAGGATAAGAATAAGAGGTTTACAGTAAAACCGTTTTGACCTTACACCTGACCGTGATACCAATAGGACGCAATTTACTCGTACTCTTGACCACGGGACGCAGTTTGCCGTCACCGCTCACCGGTATAAATATACCTATGCTTCTATAGCAAATGTAGATACATTTACTCTATTTGTGCCTATTACAGATTTTGTAATCTGTTTCGGAATAAAATCTTTATGAAAGAGTGCGTTAAAAAACGTTTACTACTCTTGTTTGCATCTCATACAGTAATTTTTTTTTTATTTGGAATCTTAGAATTTTACAATCTATCAAAAAAAGACAATAAGTAAAATGTATGTAATGCTGATCTAGTGACATAGAAGGAGATTGCCCAATGGCAAGGCTCCTTTAATTTTTAACACCCGGGAGTGTTATTTCAGACAGAATCTAGTTCAGAAGCGGTAAGGTAAGTCCAAAGGGTCGTGACGTTTAAGTCTCTTAGTTCGGTGTGAAGAGAGCAAGTCCACAGCAAGGGAGTTGGGATGATCTCTAATTCGATCCTGATATCTGTTGCTGAACGATTTGATGCATTCTTCAACCGTGGGCATTTGTAGATCAAGGGTAATTATGTGATTTGGTACAAACCAAGGAGCGTTTGCAATGGTTCTTAGAGTTTTATCTTGGAACCGCTGTATTTTGGCGATGTTGGAGTTACTCGCAGCTCCCCAGAGCTGGATGCCAAATGTCCAAATCGGTTTCATTATGGACTTGTATATGAGCACCTTATTTTCCAAAGATAGTTTTGAGTGGCGATTCAGCAACATTTGATGCTTTCTAAAAGAATAACGAAGTTGAAGTCTCTTGATCCAGATGTGTTTGCCTCATGTAAAGCGTTTGTCGATGTACATACCAAGATACTTGACTTCCTCCTTTTGTGGTAGTGTATTTCCATTAAGCTTAACCGTAGGACATGTATCTCTCCTTGTGGTGAAGGTAACGTGTACCGACTTTTGAACATTGGCTTTAATGCGCCATTTTCTTAGCCATATTTCAAGTTGGTCGAGATGCTTTTGTAAGTTTGCAGACTCTATTATTGCATTAGGATGAGAAGCCAAGATAGCTGTATCGTCCGCGAATGTCGCAATGAATGTGCTTAGATTTGTTGGTAGATCGGCTGTGTAGATTAGGTATAGAAGTGGGCCCAAGATGCTGCCCTGTGGGACTCCAGAGTTGAGTGGAAAAAGTGGAGATATCTCATCTTGATATTTCACAAAGAAGTATCTATTTTGTAGATAGGATTTCAACATCAGATAGAAGTTGTGTAGAATGTATGATTTAATTTTGAACAATAGGCCAGGGTGCCACACCTTGTCAAAAGCCTGCAAAATATCAAGAAATGCAGCTGAACAGTATCTCTTGGACTCTAGGTCTTGCTTGATTTTAGTAACAATTCTATGGATCTGTTCAATCGTGGAATGCTGATGCCGGAACCCAAACTGATACTTAGGAATCACCCGCAGTTTCTCAACTACAGGCATCAATCTTCTCAAAAACAGTTTCCCAAATATTTTTAATAAGATAGGAAGTAAGCTAATGGGCCTGTATGAGGAAGTCTCAGTTGGTGGCTTTCCCAGTTTGAGTATTAAAATGATTTGAGCTGCTTCCATTGTGCAGGAAAATAACCCATTCTCAAGATGGAGTTGAAGATCGCAGTTATAAGCTTGATTACCATGTCAGGAAGTTCTTGTAAGACTTTTCCAGTTATAAGGTCAAATCCAGGGGATTTCTTTAGATTTAAGTTTTTCTTAATGAACGTTGAAACCTCTTTTTTCTTAAATTATTTTACTGGCAGTTCCATTTGGAGTGTCAAATCCCTATTTGAGTACCTTATTGGTACGAACCTAGAAATTCTTAATAGGGGTGACACGCCCACCTTCTATGTGTCCCCCAAACGTCATTCTGTGATTGATATCACTCTGGCGTCATTAAGTATTTCAACAAAAATCTTTGACTGGCATGTGTCACACGAATTGACTATGTCAGATCACAGATGGTTATGCTTTAAAATTAAAGCTTTGAAAGTCGAGCCTAAGCAAGTAAGGAATCCAAGGAAGCTGGACAGGCATATCTTTTTGGATGTACTCTCCAGCACCTTGGAGGCCGACATGCCAAAGGCAATCATAAATAAAAATCGACTAGAAAACACTGAGGAGATTGAATTATGCGTTAACGCATTACACAAGTCACTCACAAAAGCATATGAGTCTTCCTGTCCGCTGAAAACGGTTAGCTCTGGCATACGAGCAACACCTTGGTGGTGCAAGGAGCTGGAGCGGCTGAAGAAGGCAGTCACGAGACTCTGTAACAAGGCGAAGAAATCCAAAAGTGAGGCTGACTGGGAGGTTTTCAAAAACCTCCGGTTGGACTACAAGAGGATGATTCGCCTAAAGCAACGAGAGTCTTGGAGAGACTTCTGCAGTGGCATTGCTTCTACTACGGATGCGGCCAAACTAAAGAAGATCATTTCCAAAGACCCAAACCAACAGCTCGGCACGATCCTTCGAGCTGACGGCTCCTTTACGGAGAGCCTCAGGGAGACTGCTGAGGTACTGTTACAAACACACTTTCCTGGTAGTACAACTGTCTCGGACTATAGGTGGACTGAGCGTATCGCTTGGACACCGACTGAGGCGGACTGGGATAGTGCAAATTCCACTGTTAACCCAACCAAAACGGAATGGGCAATAAGATCCTTCAGTCCATTCAAATCGCCTGGGCTGGATGGGGTATATCCGGCTCTACTCCAATGGGGCCTGGACCTCCTACTCGGCCCTATGGTGAAGGTGTACAGGGCGTGCATTGCGCATGGCTATACACCTAAAGAATGGCGTAAGGTTAAGGTAATTTTCATACCTAAGCCGGGGCGTAGTGACTACACTCTGGCTAAATCTTTTAGGCCAATTAGTCTTACCTCCTTCTTTCTGAAGGCATTGGAAAGACTGTGCGACAGAGAGATTCGGGATGTGGTGCTGGTACCAAACCCACTACACCCGAATCAACATGCATACACTCCAGGGAGATCTACTGAGTCTGCACTACATAAGGTGGTGGAGCGTATCGAGGAATCGTTACAATCTCAGGAATGTACCCTGGCAGCGTTTATAGATATAGAGGGAGCATTTGACAATGCTACCTCTGACTGCATTGGCATCTCTCTACACGAACACGATGTGCCTAACGCCATCATTAGATGGATCAGCTCTATGCTGAATAGTAGGGCTGTTGAGATTGCTGTGGGAGATGCGTACATAAGAGGGGCTGTTAATAAGGGTTGCCCACAGGGAGGTGTACTCTCGCCACTATTGTGGAACTTTGTGGTGCACAGCCTTTTACAGCGTCTCAATGACAGTGGTTTCTACACTGTCGGATACGCAGATGATATTACCATACTGCTTAGAGGGATTTTTGAGGATGTCCTGTGCGAATTGATGCAGGGCGCCCTGAGAATCCTAGAGAATTGGTGTTCGGAGCAGTCTCTTTCGGTCAACCCGACCAAGACTGAGCTTGTTCTGTTCACCAAAAAGAGAAAGCTGAGAAGCATGAAAATGCCTTGCTTAAAAGGAACCCCTCTTAAACTAACTTCAGAGGTCAAGTATCTGGGTATAATACTTGACTCGAAGCTTAACTGGGGCAAACACATTAGCACTAAGGTGACAAAGGCAAGTATGGCCTACTGGCAGTGTCGCAGAGCATTGGGAAGGTCATGGGGTTTCTCCCCAAAGATTGCCCTCTGGCTGTACACTGCCATAATCAGGCCTATGCTTTGCTATGGCGCACTCGTCTGGTGGCCCAGAACCAGATTGATTACAGTAGTGTCCTCTCTGGAGCGGCTGCAGAGATCGGTCTGCTTGGCGGTGACGGGAGTGATGCGAACAACACCTACTGCGGCCATGGAGGCTCTCTTATGCCTTCCTCCACTGGATCTCTATGTGAGGGAACAGGCACTGAGGGCCTCCCTGAGAATGCGGGCTTGGGGTCTCTGGACCTATAGGTGGGGATCGGTTGGGCATACACGGATTCTGGAGGACTGCTCAAAAAAGCTGCCTCTTTTGGGTCTTGATGCTGACAGGATCCCCCCCAAATACGTGTTTAAGAGGAATTTTAAAATTCTGTTAGACACTAAAGGATCTGACCGGGCTGACATATGTCTGTACACGGACGGATCCAAAAATAATACTGGCTCGGGTGCGGGAATATTCTCCCCGGAACTGCAGCTAGATATAAAACTATCGTTGGGGAGGTACTCCTCTGTTTTCCAGGCGGAACTCATTGGGGTGCTTCGCTGCGCAGAAGAAGTCCAGGACAGAAATGTCCGGGGCAAAACTATTCAAATAATCACGGACAGTAGGGCGGTCCTTGTGGCGCTAAACCGCTGCAAGATCATCTCCGGTCTTGTGCTACAATGCATTGAGACACTGAACGTGATATCCACTCATAATGTTCTAACTCTCAGTTGGGTTAAAGGGCATGAAGGAAATGAGGGCAATGAGAGGGCTGATGAGCTGGCGAGGCAAGGTTCTGGTAACGTGCCGTGCGGTCCGGAGCCTTTTATCTCGCTGGCTGTTAAGGCCCTTGATGCCATCATAAAAGGGGAGACCCGTAGACTGCATGTTGAAAGATGGGAGAATGTGGCTGGATGCCGTCAGGCTAAGGCTGCAATTAACATACCATCTGACAAACATGCAAAATATTACCTGCAGTTGTCTCGGGACAGATTACGAGTTATCGTAGGATGTCTTACAGGACACTGTAAGCTAAACAAACATCTGCACACTATGGGACTGGTTGAAAGCCCATTATGTCGTGGATGTGAAGAAGAAGATGAAACAGTGGAGCATGTGCTTTGCAACTGCCCAGTGTTAGCATCGAAAAGAGGATCCATGTTGGGGAACTTCTGGCCTAGCATGGCCAGTATTAGTGGCACACCGCCCTCCAAAGTACTTGAGTTCGCCCTGAGTTTGGGGTGGCTTGAGGAATAGGAGGCTGGTGGGCTGCTAACATCGGAGGTAGCATAATGGGCCCGATTATGTGGCCTGAGTGCGCGTGAACCATGGTTTGCCCTCCACATCCAATCCAGAATCCAGAATCCATTTGGAGTGGGGCTTCAAGGAAGTCGTGAATTTTGACATCTTCTTGTGGAACCTCAGTTTGGAATAGTTTAAAAACTTCTGCCAGGTGGTTTGCGAATGCATTTGTCTTTTCTGTACTGCTTCTTGCCCAATCATGAGTAGGTGTTCTTATTGAAGGGATTGATAGTTGAAGTTTATCAGCTTCCTAGTTGCCTTCCAAAGCGAGTAGTCAGTTGCTTCGGTCGCTGACAGTCCGCTCAGGTAATCTTGAATTTCTTGGTTTTTGTAATCTTTTAGCAGTTTTTTAACTGCCTTATTATAGTTTGTTTTGTCACTGAGAGCTCGCGTGTCTTGCCATTATTTTCTTAGCTTTCGTCTATCTTACTTTGAATCCGTTTCGGACATTGGTTTTCAACTTGTAGGTTTTGATTTTCTGAAGTTGCCTCTTGTATACTTTTGGTTAAATGCTGTACTGCTTCGTCCAGTTCGTATTCGGATTTCAAGGAGACATCCTGTGTTAGTTTATCTTGGAGTAGTTTTCTGAACATCGCCCAGTCAGTTTACTTGTTGTAATGAATTAGAGGGTTTGATATTCTATTGATTTGTGAACTAAGTGAGACATAATTGGAGGATGATCTGAGGAAAAATTTGTTTAGAACTTTGCTCAATTGAAAGTTAGTTTTGACTAACGCTGTACTTATTACTAATATCGCTGAGGCTCATCCACCTCGGCAAAGGTTAATTTAAGGTTTTAAATTGATTTATCAATGATGGATCTTAATCGGACTTCGTTGCGTTGTCAAAATTGACTTAACCCCCCCCCCCCGCTCCGAACCGTTTTGACTAACGCTGTACTAATTACCAATAACCCTGGGGCCCATCCAACTTAGCAAAGGTGCTACTAAAAATGAGGTACATCTCTCTTCTTTTGTCATTATTATGTGGTACCTAATTATATGAGATTTTTACATAGTTTGAAATTCCATCAATGGAATTTACATGTGGGATAAAAGTCACCTAAAACTGACTGGTGGAACTTACATGTCAGATTAAAAAAGATTTGACCCATCAGTGGAACTTACAATCGCCTGTTAATACTGTGCGAAAATATTTTGTTTTGCCAAGTTTTGAAAATAAACAGGCAATATTTAAAAAACTTTACAAACGTTTATAAGAAATCAATTGATAATTTCCTTTTAGTTTGAACAATTATTTTTTTTGTTTACGAAAAATAGTATTTGCGAAAAAGAATTGGCTGGCAGAAAATTGTAATTAAAATAAAATTTTGTCGAGTGTTCAAACATAATAATTTCAACCTTCCAAAACTTAAATTATATTAATCAAGTGGTATTAACTACTAAAATTCATTTTTAATGTTTACACCTTTATCATTGTGGAAAATTATTAAACTCCAGCGGTCTCATCACTCCACGGCTGTGGCTCATTACCAATGAAAAAAAGCTTATGAAAGGTAAAGAAGGAGGTGTCCAAAACTTTTATGGACGTTCACTAAAATTTTTAAATAGTTTTACTTTATTATAAAATATAAGATGACCCATTTTTTCTCCTCCAGTCTTTAGTGTGCATAGAGGTTATAAGTTATAAAAATTTTTTAAATATTCAGAAATAAAGTTGATTCAAATTTAGGATCCTGCCGCCGCTGATTGATTCCCCAAATCGCACGGCATTATTCTTGTTTGATGACAAGTAAGGAACTTCAACTAAATCAAATTTTCAATCACTAATTAATTTAATTTTTCAATTCTTTTAGACCAAAGCACTATAGAAGATGTTACAAACTCCAAACACAAAATAATACAATAAAATCAGCAAAATGAATGCACTTGACAATTCGATTTATTGCCTAACTTTTATGAAATCCTCATTTGATTTTATCTTTTAACAAATGTGTAACAGGTTCTTCTCATAATAGAACAAAAATGAAAACAAAACCATATCTCCGGGAGATCCTCTGATTACTCATCAAAAACTTTATACAAAAATGATTTAATTTACAACAACATTCATTTTTTTATATTGGCATTATTGATGTCCCGATTGAAAAAAACTAAAAGTTTAAAAATTAGGCACGAAATGATATTTTTTATTTAAAAAAAATTTATTTAAAAGTACATTATATAACAATATTTTAAATTTAATTAGAATTCGTGACATCCATTATTTCAGTAGCAAAAGCCTGTTGTTCATACTTTTCCAAAACGGCTTTCATGAGAATACATTTAGTTTTGTAGCAAGAACAATTCACTTGATGTTCTACATCATCAGGATCTAGCATTTCTACTTCAATTGTATATCTTCTTCTACTCTCTGATGAACGCTGCATAGATATGCGATATGCTATTGGCATTCCTTCAGTAACTTCTAAATTAGAGGGTAAAGTAATCATTGTTTGCTTCCAGTGAGTAGCAGGTTCATCTGGAGCAGTTGTCAAAACAACTGGTTCTGTTAACGATGCTGGAAAACTACAATTAAACCAAAGACAAATGCCTTGGTAATATCCTGGTTTATCTATTACAAACACATGATGAAATTCAATTTTATTAATATCTTCAAGAGTTATTTCGCGTAAGTCTAAAAATGCTATAACTTCTGAATCAGATAAAACCATTTCTGGTTTAATAACTGCAACTCTTGGTGACTCAGCACTCTGTATTTTTAGCTTTTTACCGAAGGTTGTCATAGATACACCACTTACATTTGTCCAATATTCGTTGAAGGATGGTAAGCTATAAAAATGATAATAATTAAAAAACATCTTTAATTTTGTGGTATTACTAGTAAAAACCAGTGTTTTAATCAGTTACCTGCAAGGAACGGAATATAAGGTAGCATTTTCAGGAAATATCAATCCTTCTGATTTCAAAAATTTATCTCTTGCAAATATAACTGAATCTAACATTCCTTCATGAAGTAAAAAGTGACCCATCCATTCAGAAACTATAATGTCTACTTTTTCATCACCTGGTAAAGTAACGTTTTCTATTGTCGAGTGAAGTACCTAAAACAAAAACTGATTTTAATAAAAATTAATGTAAAATGTTGTCAGCCAATACAAAATTATTTTAAAAATTACTAAGCATAAAACAATTCATTTTAAATATTTGCAGTGTTTTTATTTCCAGCTACATTCTAGCTTTTGGATTTCAAACTGTTTTGTTTCAAGTATGTATACGTCCATACGTTTTTAAGTGCTTTTGAACATTTCCACAAGCTAGGATTGATGACATTGCTGATGAACTGGTCACCCTTCAACCGCTGTTGCTGTACGAAGTATCTTCTATAACCATTTCATAACAATTTCTAATAATTCGAAACTCTTTCTTCTAATACGATTTGATCGAACTATCCAATTCAACCACACAATCAGTAGTCAGAATAGTTTTCATTAGTCAATCAGTAGTCAGAATAGTTTTCTCATAGCAAAACGTTTCGCTAGTTGACCAGGGCAAAACTGGACTCAGAGACTGTTGCTGTCATCATTTGAGTAGTTGGTTTACTTTCTACCTACAGCGTTTATTTTTCTTAAAATTTTTCGGAATTCAAATTTTAGAATTAGTTACGTAATTGTGGACAGTACCCTCTGTAACATCTACTTCGCCAAGAGTACGAATATGGAACACACCCAGAGCAATGCCATTTATAGTATTGTGCACTCCCCAAATCACTTTTTCATTGAGTTTATAATTTTTTTCATACATACGACTAATAGCTGGTGATCTTTCTCAATGTCGATATATTGAAGCACCGGTTAAAGTTAAGTTCGGTTGTCACCATTTTATTACCAGCTGTCACATGCATTATATTTTCCCATTTACGCAGTAATTACGCGGTAAATATTGTAATCGAGTCAAAAACCAACTTTGTGTAGACACATTAGAATTTCGATTCAAAGATAGAATTTTAATCTTGAACGATTTGTGGAACAATGTCTGTATGTGTATTATGTAAACATTTTTTCGGCTATGATTACGAACAAACGCGGTTACCAATTGACTTGAAAGTTTGAAAACTAATTTCAACAAACCCAGTGTAAACAACTTATTAGATTATATTTGAGCTGAAATCTTTCCGCCGAATCCTCTTTTATTTGAATTTTGTTGATTTTTAATGACGCGCATAAATGAATTAACGAGATTCCATTCGTGTCAAAAACATCTTTTATAAAAAATAAAAGATTATTGTATGGTCAGTTAAAAATTAAAAGTGATAAAATGTCACAACGCAATTGTTCATTTCTTTGTACTTGAAAATCGTTTACAGATGTTTCCCAGTGGATCAATGAAAACAAAGTAGGCCCGCACTTACGGAATGACAATAAGATCCGGAGAGAAAATGAAACAATTTAATTTGTTACTATTGTAATACCCTGTATGCTTTCGAGTGCAATTATTTATTAAATTGAATTTTTAAGAATATTTTACGCCTGAAAGTATGCAACGATAGTTACTCGCGAATATCTGCAATCTTTTCTAAAAAATTTTAAAAAGGGAGGTTGAGAGAAGAGAGCGAAATTGAACAAGTTGAGGTAAGATGTTGAAAAGTTTGAGTGAATTCTTCTTTTTGGATGTTTTGGATCGATTGTTGATCCTATTGATTGATCAGATTTTTTCATGGTAGCTTGGTTGAAAGGTCGAGTCTACGTAGGTGATTTTGCATTTAACATCTTTTGGCTGAAACTAAAAATCTATTTTGTTGGTGATAAGTTTTCGTTCGTGGTTTTTTATTATCAACTGACGCCCAATTTCCATCATTCGCATATAGTCTCAGTAAAGACGCTACACTCTTCGTGGTAAATACACTAGATACTCTCTAGGACCCACAAAACCCACAGAGCGCGACCCATGACACTCCAAACTGTGGGTTAAATACCCGAAGCTAGTTACTTTTTTTTTGTTCTAAAAGAATCAAGCGGCGATGTGACAAACTTTACTGCCGAAGTTTGGTGCACTATTTACTTTTTCAAATTGGAAAGTCACGTGTTGTGCCACATCAGATTTTTTTATCGATGTTAGAGAATTTTGTTTTGAGGTAACAATTTCAGTATTTCTTTTTTCATCTTCCATGACATTTTTCCATTCTATTTTGAAAAACCATCAATTAATTTATTATTAAAAATATTATATGTAGTTTATTAGGTGACTAGTTTGCTTCAAACATTATCTTGGCGAAGTGGAGATGCAACTGTTTGCATATGAATTGATTCTTGTTTTTATTATGTAGTTTTGTTATTTTTAGCTTTATACCTGGAACTCAATCTGTACGATAAACCATGGCTCTTGTGATAACTGATATGTTTAATTAAACGAATAGTGATGAAAAGATGGGTGGAATGTTTACTATACATACTTATTTTGACTTGCAAATGTGTTATTTGCATTTTTTGACAACATTTATGTTTGTGTTTGGCAGTCTCCTAGATATCAAATTTATTATTAGGTAAATTATCTTCATACAGTAACTTATTTGATCATTCTTTCAAAAACATTTATTGTTCCATGATATTCCTTGAGGGTATTCTAAATTTTATTTTCCTGGATTAAATGTTCGTGTGGTGTCCTATATTCAATGTTGTAATAAAAACATTGCCACCACACGTATTCAATTTTTACTTTTGCTTTTTGAATAAAACTACCTGTTCTGACTTCTTAGTGTTTTATTTTGAAAACTAGCGCCCAAATATTTTTCTTAGTTAGCCAGATAACCGCTTGAGTCACAACATAAAAGATCCACAAGCCGCATATGTGCGTTTCCAAGTTCTCCTTGGGTAAAATCCGAGTTAATCAGTCCACTACGACATTCGTGTACTATCGAGGCATATTTTAACATTCCGTACAGCCTTTCGCAACTGATAGCAAAAACATTATGTAATTGGCTACAGCGACCTTGCAATGTAAGTAGGTACATGTTAACACTTTTTAGAGTTTTTATTTGGAATTTTTGTTTGCCATTTAATTTGTATCAAATGAATTATTTTGTAATAAATTATTATTAATATTACATTAAAACTTATTATAATATTATGTATATTGATGAATTAAGAATAATATATTATTACCTGTACAATATTTTCCACTTTATTTTCCAAAACAATTTCCTCTGCTATTTTATAAACTTCACTGGCTTCCACAGCATAAACTCGTGCAGCGCCTGCTTGAGCGCAAAATATAGACAAAATTCCTGTTCCAGCTCCCACATCCAAAACCGTTTTTCCTTTAAATGCATCCTTATTATCAAAAATTGCTTGTCGGTATGCATCATTTCTGGCAGTATCTTCCAACATACATTTGTGAACCTAATAATAAATAAAAACTCATTAAGTAGGTACATTTTAGGAATATAGAGAATAATTAGAATAAACTACATATGTTCAAAAAAATATTGCCAACATTCACAATTTTATGAATGAATGATGTATTCGGGTTACGCAAGCGATTTCAAGTAAGGATATGTTTTCTCGATTTTATTTCAAAATGTATGAATCTCAAAACAATCTTTAAATTTTAAAGCCACGTGAGGAATTATTTGCGGTTTTAGGCGTTTTTTCAGTTAAGAGTTGGCGCCACAGGTTTCTAAAATCTGACAACACTGTCATGATGAAGGTGTAAAAATCAGGTAGAAATTTTGTAACGAATAGACCATTTTTTCATTATACCATAACTCAGTGGCACATGCGTCAAATCAAGAATCAACTGAGAATTTTCGAACCAAGTGTGCGTATAAATCCATTTAATATGGTACTAGTAATATAAATTAATCATTTGTTGTTAAAATAAAGCATAAATTGAACAAAAAACGTGTCTGTGCTATTAAATATTGTATCTATGGGGATTGTAACAATGATAGCCGACCAGGAAGACCAGGATTTAAACCAAATTTGCGATTTTTTTCCATTCCCTCAAACTTGTTTATTATTTAAAAATTCGGATGTAAATTCTAAAACTCTTCATGATCAACATATTTTGAAGTGTTCAATTTGCAAAAATTGTGATATTTTGTTAGCAAAGATATAAAATTGAGTTCGAAGTTGCTGAAATATTTGCATTTTGTGATATTGCTCCATGAGTGTCTTCTTCACATAATTCAATCTATTTATGAGATATATCACTAGGACCATTCATCTTGTTTAACTGGTTGTAAAAAATATACTTTAGAATCTTGTAACACAAAATAATATCTGACACAATAAAATAAACTTGCATCTTAGTTCGAAAGTCAAAATAGCTGATCTACCACGCAAGCGCTTTCGTTCAGTGAAATGGTCTATTACAAAAATTCGTTTATAAACTATCAAAATTCTTATATTGATGTATTTTTCACTATAAAAATTAATGAATCAATAAAATAATACTTGTACAATACTTTTGTATTGAAAAACTATATTTTTTAACCTTGTTTAAATTGTGAAATGTACAGCGTGTCGAACTCCACAGTTTGATTTTGTATGTACTCCAATACACACATTTCGAAGATGGTGCTTTCAAAAAAATTTATTGTGGTAAAGCAATTCGAAGGTTTGCCTCGGGATACTGATCTTAAATTAATTACTGAAGAATTATGTCCAATTCAAGAAGGGGGTGAGTAATATTTTGTACGAAATATGTAGTATCTCTTGAATAATGTTAAAAATTTGCTTTATTATTTTTCAATTATCCAAATCAGAAAATTAAGAAAAACAGGAATATATTATTACTTAGTTTTAAATTGAAAAATAAAAAACTTTTGAGAAACTGAATTGTTTTTAAGGAATCCTTAATTTTTAATTATAATATAAACAAGAAAATAAATATCATTATCATAAACTGATAACATAGTGATAGGATAAACAAAAGAATTAAATGTTGAACTTATAAAGTTACAAAAATATTTTATTTAAGAACAATCAGTAATTTTAATTAAAATAACAAACAATAAAGCCGAAAATTGTTTGTCAAGTTATTTACCGTTAGAAATAGTAGGTTTTGAGTTATGGCAGCCTAAGATTTTGTAATAATTTCTGAAAAAAATGTATTGCGTTATTTTTTGTTTTAGATATTTATTAATTAATTAGGTAGTAAAAAATAATCTTTCTTTATCAATATGAATTTAAAAAAAAGTTATTAAAATGCAAAAAAGTTCTATACTACACATTTTAAATAGTAATCATAAACAGATAAAACTTTGACAATTTTACCAATAATAAAAGACATCCAAAGCAGTAGGTATATTGAAAGGGGTGCATTACATAAAATTTTAAAATAAAAAAGTGATGTGGTTTATGTCGAAGTAAGCCATAGTAAATAAGTCAAGTCCTAATAGAAATGCTGAGTGTCACCAATAAAAAATAGTGTGAATAATAAAACGACAGTCTGCAAGAGTTTTTTAAAATAAGTTAAACATTTCATAAAACAATATTTGTTATGGCAAATATTATTAACAAATTCAATATATTATGCAAGTCCTTTCATTAACACAATTTCAAGGTTTTGCAAGACGATAATAATATATTATAGTAGTAGGTACTAGTAGATCTATTGCAAAAGCTTAAAATATATTTTGAGTTATTAACTTGTGAAAATTATACGATGAATTACTAAATAATGTAAATTACTTAAAATATACAAGTTATCGGAAATTAAAATTCCAATTAATTTTATAGATTAATATTTCTTTTTTTACATTGTAAACTATTTGAGAAGCTCAAATGAGAGCGAAATAATTGTTATAGTTTATATAATTCCATTAATTGATTTCATTTTCTGATAACTTGTATACTTTTAAGTAATGATATTATTTAGTAATTCATTGTATAGTATTTTTTTTAATAAAAAATAATTATTAAAATAAAACAAAACTACAATAATAGCAGATATATCACAAATGCAATTAATTTCTGTATAATATTTTAACATAACCAAATAAAAGGAGTTGATTATAATATACAGTATAATGTATGAAATATGAGTTACTAAATAGTAACATTTCTTTTATATATCAAGTTATTTATAATGTAAATATATAATCTATTACAATATTGTTTCGCTGTTATTTCAGCTCATCAGATAGATATAATATAAAAACATATAAAATATAAAAAAAAATAATCTAAATCTGAAAATAAATTATTAAGTAAAATTTTTCAAATTTTTTTTAAAAACTTACATATTATGAAATAAATCCCTATTTGGAGTCTATCAGAAAATAAAATACAAATAAAAACCATAAATCAATTCAAATCTAAGCCTAAAACATGAAAAAAATACATTATTGAAAAAATTCAAGTCAAACTGACAAGCAAAAATAAAAAATTAAGTACCTACTTTGACCACAAAAAATTATTGGCCTACTAAGGCCCGGTATTTCAGTAGACAGTTAAGCTTTCGCTTAAGCTAATCTCAAGTTTAACTCAGTTCAGCCAATCAACATCCCGCATTTAACCATGTTGATTGGTTGAACTGAGTTAAACTTGAGATTAGCTTAAGCGAAAGCTTAACTGCCCACTGAAATACCGGGCCTAAAGGAATGAAAATTCAAATACAACATTACATTATTCTATTACAATATTGTAATAGATTATATATTCACATTATAAATAACTTGATATATAAAAGAAATGTTACTATTTAGTAACTCATATTATATAATTTAACAAGTTAATATTCATAATACTTTATAATGTATTAATAATCCCGCTCTCCTATAATCCGACCGACCTAATTGTGTAAGATGATATTAATAATAATCATTAAGCAATTACAAGAAATTATATGTAAAAGTATATTCTAGTTCTAATAAATATTTTACAGTTATTGGTTATCATTTTTAATGTAGGTACCTGTTCCGGCTAACGGATTTTTCGTGAAACCAAGCCAAGACATATTAATAGAAAATAAATAAAAAATAAATTTAAACTATTTTGTTTAAAATAGAAATCGTAGAATTTAAGATTATATCTTGGTTCGGTTTCAAGAAAAATCTTTTGATGAGCCCCATAAGCCAAAGAGATATTCATTCATACGCGACCTATGAATTCTATAGTAGTACGGAAGTGTAGGTAATCCGAATAGGATTTGAAAACTTTCTGTTAGGATTATTCATACATTACTATATATAATTTCTTTTCGTGTTAAATAAACGTTCACACTAAATAAATGAAGTTCTAGAAACATTCAGTAATAAAACGCACCGCTTGTAACAAAAGGCACTTTAAAAAGTTACAAACTTCGATGCGTTCGGTTAAACTCCGTACCAATAGATTATTCCCATGGTGAAAGTAGTAAAATTGTAACTTTCAATTATGGTTAGAGATTAAAGTAATTAAAAATTTATTTTTCTAGAATTTCTGGCAGAAGCCGTATACTTGAGTGTAGACCCTTATATGCGTTGTTATGCTCATACTTTCGAAATAGGAAGCACCATGATGGGATCTCAAGTAGCTAAGTAAGGAGTAATTAATTTTCTAAAAACTTTTATAATAAAAAGTATTTAATTTTTAGAGTGATTGAATCAAAACACAGAAATTTTCCAGTTGATAAATATGTTGTTGGACCGTTTGGTTGGAGAACACATACCATTTCAGATGGTTCTGGAAATGAATTTTTAAAACCATACATCATTCCAGATTTTGGCAACTTACCAGTATCATTAGCGGTGGGTGCTTTAGGAATGCCAGGGTAAACAAGTTATCTAAGTTTACAGCAACTCCTGCTGCAATTAACTATTTTAGTGTTACCGCATATTTCGGTTTCTTAGAAATATGTAAGCCAAAAGCTGGTGAAACTGTAGCAATAACAACAGCTGGTGGCGCAGTAGGAAGTCATGTTGGACAAATCGCAAAAATAAAAGGTTGTACTGTTATTGGTATTACGGGATCCGATGAAAAATGTGATTGGATTAAAAGTTTAGGATTTGATCACGCAATTAATTACAAGACTACTGATTTACGTACGGCACTGACCCAAGCTGCCCCTCGAGGAATCGACTGTTATTTTGACAATGTAAGTATATTTCAAAATTTTAAAGTTGTGACTGATAACTATTTGTGTAATGTATTTCTTAGGTTGGAGGAGAGATGAGTAGCACGATAATACAACATATGAACGAATTTGGAAGAGTTTCAGTGTGTGGCTCTATTACTTCTTATAATAACAAAGATTTACCCAAAGGTAAGAAAGAAAGACAAAAAAGATCAAGTTCCTAAAATATTAAAAATATTATATTTTCAATAGCAACCATATTACAGCCGGTAATCCTGTTAAAGCAAATAAAAATGGAAGGGTTTACGGTACCACGTTGGGCAGATCGTTGGTTAGAAGCCATCAACCAAAACTTGCAGTGGATAAAAGAAGGCAAACTAAAATATAGAGAAACAGTTTATGACGGATTCGACAACATGTTTCAAGCTTTTCTCGACCTCCTTACTGGAGAAAATATTGGAAAATCAGTTGTAAAAGCTTAAATCGTTTATTATACTTTTATAAAATAATAAATTACTGTGGTTATTCACACAAACTTTCTGTGTAAATTATTGATTAGTAAAAGTTGTAATTTAAGAACCCGGTCTATTGGAGAATCAAATAATTGAAGCCCGTATGTAATGTTTGGAATTTAAATGGTTATTAAAGGGTAATTTATGAATTGAATATGAATTTTTATTGTTTTTTGATTCTGTATAGCGATATTACTATTTTACATAGTGCAGGGTTTTTCTTCGCAAATTTTAATGGTTTGCGGATCTTGTACATCTCAGTTTATGTTTATCCTAATCAGCATGACCAAAAGAAAAATTTTTTCACAAAATAATGATCTACAAATTCGCTCTTTAGACATTTTCACTTAAGGGGTTTTGCCAATATAAACTTAAATAAAATCGAGTTTTTTTTATTTTGCATTTTATCGAAATATACATATTCAAGAATGCGTGAAAAAAATTTCAATTTAAAATAATCAAAATTGAGCAAGTTACATGTTATTTAGTACGACTGGACTAACTACGATATACGTATACTAAAACTTTCAATCGCTTTTTTCTCGAAACTACAAAAGTCAAATTGGCTTGCAGCATAACTCAAACAATTTTTATCCGATTGAATTCAAATTTTAACTGTAGCTTTTGTATGAGATTTTGAAGAGAATGACGTACGGATTTTGAAAAATATTAAAAATTGTAAAAGTTATTTATAAATTTCTGTCCAAGTTTTTGACCAAAAATCGAATTTTTTCTTCAAAAGCTTACTATTTTTTTCAAAAATTAATATTTTTAAAATTCCGTAAGTCATTCTTTAACTATTTATATGTAGATTAAGCAGATTTTTTTATTTTTGTTGTAAGATCAAATTCACTCAAGTTATGCTGCAAGCCCGAAGACCTTTTTTGAAAAGATGTATTTTTAAAAGCTGCACTGTGCCGCAGCTTTGTAAAATTGTTTATGTTAAAAAATACATATTTGTACTTTAATACATATGTAAACAAGTGGTATATTTTTGTTTTATAAATAAAACTTTTTTTCCAATCTAAAAAAATTGTGCAAATGTTGGTTCATTTTCAGGCTTCTACAGTGGCAAAACCCATTAAACGCAATCTTAAATGGTGAAAGCCTAGTCTTAATTTTTGTTTGTTGTAGATTTAAGGCTATTCTCTCGTTACCACCTTTCTATTTACAATTTTCTAACATTATTTTTGAAGATAAAGGTTTAAAATAGTCAATTTGCTACCGAAAATTATATTTTCATTCAAAGTGTAAAAATATTTGTTTTGTGTGTTATTATCAATTACAATAACATTGGCATTGCCATTTATAACAACAAATTTTGTTGTCATTTAAGTTAATTAAAATTGCCTTTTCTGTAAGCAAACATAAAATTTGTTTAAATAAAAAAGTTCATTAGGTATATTATTTTCGTTTCTATTATTAAAGAAAAGATATTTTTACCTTAAAACACACCAAGTCCTTATCGCCGCCACTGAGTCAAGTATAAATATTTTTATAACTGTCATTTTGTCAGTTTCAGTAAAGAGAATTGTTCGTGTGTTGATACTATTGCCTTTTATAAATTCTAAGATTTTAGAAAAAATAAACAGCAAAAATATGAAAACAATGCAAGCAATTTGAAATTACTATTTTGCAGTTTTTTTGAAGAGCTGCGTGCAAAAGCAGAAAACCTACGTTATATTACAATTCACGTCAGTGCTAAACTTTTACTTACAGCTACAGAAACTACCACCAGTCTATTCAATTGGTTAACCTTGAAGATAACGTGATTGTTAGTACACCTCCATGGTAAACATCCTAATGTTATGATTTAAATATATATTCAGTCGTTGATTGAAAGTTCAGTGTAGTGCTGCACTTGGTTGGATCATTGATTGTTGCACGTATAATCAAGTCAAATTGTAAAATATGGTGCTTGCAAAGAAATTTGTTCTTGTAAAACATTTTGAAGGTTTACCCCGCGACACAGATGTTCAATTACTTACTGAAGAATTGCCCCCCATTAAGGATGGAGGTAAATTATAATTATAAATTTATTCGCAGCTCAAGTTCTTTTTTAAGTTTTTAGTTTTAAATTAAATATAAATATCTACTTGAATTAAAAAAGAAAAAAATGTAATTTAATTTTTAATAATTTATAACATTTCAAACGATTCCAAATATTTGCAATGTATTTATAAAGAATTAAATTTTTTAATAATTTCATTAAGCTTTCAAACGTTAATGCGTTCTTATAATTAAAAATACAAATTTTTTTTTTTAATACCTTATTTACTTATTATCACGAGTTAAAAACTTAACAATTTAAATACATAGTGTTTAACAACAGCTTTAGTTAAACTATTAACAGGTTGCAGTGACATTATAAAATGGAATAATGGAGTAAAAATTGTTCGTTTCAACTTTTCGGGGAAAGGTAGCTACTTTGGGCACGAAAATACAAATTTTACGATTGAAACCTCGATGAATTCTGAAAGAGTATATATTAAATAAGAGAATTAGCTATGAACGAATGCCTTAAATGCCCCTGTTTTTTCAAAAATCGAATTTAAAAAAGCTTGATTTTCAAAGTTTAAACGCTCGTGATTGGTTAATCAAGTTCGTTCGTGGGAGGTCCGTGTACTGCTATACATAAGAGTGTCGCACTTCTACAATTAGACAGTAACTCTAGCGCAATGGTAGGAATGCGTTCTCCTTTTTTATTTAATTTAAAAATTTAAAATTATTTAAAAATTACTTCAGAAAAGGGTTACTTAAATTTAACGAACGGTAGTTACTTTTGCCGGTAGGTCCGGCTCTTGCCATGGTGATTTTGATGAAAATTGACTCTCAGCACCCTTCGGGCGCTTCGAGCCATTTTCATCAAAATGACAACTAATTTAAAAATATCCCTAGGCCGACAGATCAATGAAAAGGTGGATCTTTGAGATGTGAAACTCGTGAGAGTGGATTTTTTACGCACGGTACTTGTGCGAAGAAAAATCGACTTAAAGCACCTCTCGCTACGCTCGGGCGCTTTAAGCCATTTTACCAGCACATTGAGGGTTGAAAACCATGATTTTCGTTCGAAGTGCTCTGTTACTGCATCGCAATGCAAGTGTCGCTCCCACTCCGCGCAAAGCTAAGACTATATCTGGGTGCACGTACCGACAGAATTAACCAATCCCGAGCGACTTTGCTTTAAAATTTACTGCAAAAATCGAAGTTTTTAAATTCGATTTTTGAAAAAACAGGGGCATTTAAGGCATTCGTTCATAGCTAATTCTCTTATTTAATATATACTCTTTCAGAATTCATCGAGATTTCAATCGTAAAATTTGTATTTTCGGGACCAAAGTAGTTACCTGCAACCAACTTTTCTATCAATCTATCAAAAATCATTTATATCGCTAAAATAAACTGCATTAAAAATATAAAAACTACAATTTTTCAAACAAAATTAAAATTAGATAGTAATAAAGTTGATTAATTTCGATTTCGAATGAATTATTTTGTTAAATGCACAGCTAATTTTTATCCTTGAATTCATTTTCCCCGCAATGTAGCAGTTTAGTTAACCACAATAACAAGTATACCGCAATAATAAGTTTACCTAATAAACAAGTTTTCATTTTATTATGTATAGGTACTATGAACTTTTATTTAATTTTGTTATATTATGAAAATTACTTCTGCTTTCAAAACGTTCCTTAAACGATTAGGATACGTTAGAAACGATTTTTTTTACTATAACTATAACCACTATACCGGTGGTTTAAAAATGCTCAATTTTGAGCTCCCTTGATTTATGAGGCCTTTATTGCCGAAATGAAAACTTTGGAGAACATTTTAATAATTATTAGACAGCTTCTGTTAATCTTGTACCCCTTCGATGACCGGAACACTGTAAATAATAGTTTATTCATTTTATTTTTACTTATCTTGTCCAAAAAAATTGCGAAAAAAAAGCAAATAATTGTTCGTCCAACAAAATAGGGTAACAAATCCGCTTGTTATTTTACATAACTTTTTTTTTAACCCGGAAGATTTTTTTACAATATTTTTATCTTACACGGTGGCGGTTTTGACGGTTTCAACAATAAGTGCGGATTTAAATAATTGCAAAAGTTTTAAAATCAGGTTGAAAATGTTTGTGATACCAATAGATAACATAATCTAAATTGGCAACCTCCCAAATGTCCCGGAACTTTACTAGATATTACAGTAATTGCAAGTGGTGCAAAGTTAGACCCCATGATTCGAAGTCACCCTGATTAACTGTAACCAAATCATTGATTTGTTATAAACCTTGTTACTAACCACATTGTTATTTTTTATAGAATTTCTGGCGGAAGCCGAATATTTAACTGTAGATCCATATATGCGTGTTTATACTAGTCAGTATGAGTTGGGCTCTACTATTTTGGGAAGTCAGGTAGCCAAGTAAGAAATTAAATTTTTAAGGGTGCGTTCCACTTAAAGCCCACGACGACCGCAGCGTAGTCCCGTGGTTCTTTGATTGGACTAAAGATCGAGAGCGGTTATTTGATTGGACTGACGAACGACCGTGGTCGTCGTGGGCTTTAAGTGGAACGCACCCTAAATAATTTATAATACGCTCACTTAAATAAAATAAAACTTGGTAGAATCACCGAATCGAAACATCAAGACTTTCCTGTTGGACAGTATGTGGTTGGACAGTTTGGTTGGAGAACACACACCATATCTGATGGTACAAAAGATAAATTTTCAACACCTTACGTACTACCTGATTTAGGTGAACTTCCCAAGTCGTTAGCACTAGGGGTTCTAGGAATGCCAGGGTAAAATTTTGTATTAACAAGTTAAGTTATTATTAATATTATTATAATTAATTATTTTAGTGTTACGGCACTATTGGGTTTCTTGGAAATATGCAAACCAAAAGCTGGAGACACTGTAGTTGTTAATGCAGCAGGTGGTGCAGTAGGAAGTCTTGTTGGACAAATTGCAAAAATAAAGGGTTGTTGTGTTATTGGCATAACAGGAACAGATGAAAAATGCGATTGGATAAAAAGTATAGGGTTCGATAATGCAATTAATTATAAAACTACTGATCTCCATACAGCATTGTCTGAAGTAGCTACTAAAGGAGTTGACTGTTATTTTGATAATGTGAGAAATTTAAGGAAGAATAAAAATTAGTATCTAAAATTATTTTATGTACATAATATAGGTTGGAGGAGAGATGAGTAGCACCATACTCCAGCATATGAACCAATATGGAAAAATTTCAGTGTGCGGATCAATCAGTTCTTATAATAGCGATTCAAAAAATTTGCCTAAAGGTAAGAAGACGTTTAATCAAAAAATCTAGTCTAACTTAAAATATTTATAATATTTTTACAATTATTTTAGCTACGCTAATTCAACCGGCAATGGTATTCAAACAATTACGTATGGAAGGGTTTGTAGTAAGTCGTTGGACAGATCGTTGGATAGAATCAATTAATCAAAATGCCGAATGGATAAAAGAAGGAAAACTGAAATACAAAGAAACTGTTACAAATGGATTTGACAATATGTTTACAGCATTCGTCAATCTTCTAACCGGACAAAATATTGGGAAAGCAATAGTAAAAGTCTAATATTGCTTTTATTATTAATAATAATATAATTTAATAAAAAATAATCTATAAAAATAGATTAATATCTATAATAATTAATATTCTATAATGTTCTGTATCTTCAATCAAATTTAATTTTTGATTACTTAATAATCAAAAAAATTGTGATCAAGGCGAATAAACCCCAAACTTGATTCAATTAATTTCACTTTTATAAAATAAAAATTCAAAATTCCAAATTTATTTTTCACTAATCAAAAATTTTTATTCTCTTTTAAATTTACCTTACAAAATTGTAACCATTCGCACGTTGCTATTTTCACACATTTTCGATAATGATAAAAATAAAAAGTTGATAAACCAAAACTCGCCAATACTATTAAATTTCAATTATAAAAATTCAAACTTTCAATCATAGCAATGTTATTATACTCGTATCAGTTATCATAAAATCTAAAAATTACAAATATTTTAATTAGATACTAAAACCTGTAGGAATTCTTTGATAAGCGGTTAGTTTTAGCTCAAATAAAAATGAAAGCATTTATAAAATAAAACTGACGTTTTATTAACCCTGAAACTGCACACTGGGGCTCAAAAACCCCAAGCGTCACATAAGTTAATCCCATAAGTGTAATGAATAATAATGAATGCTTTTTTTTAAATCCATTCTTTTAAATTAAGTTCACAGTTATCTGAGTAAATGTGAATATCCCTAGGTAACTTTTAGTTATTGAGCTAATTACAACAATTGAAAATAAATTTATATGTTGGTGTCTCACACCCTAGTGTGCAGTTTACGTATAATTTTTAAAGTCGACATAATAGTTATTTATGTACCAAGTCCTAAAAGTGCATCTTTTTGGTATAAGCGTGGAAAATTAACCATGCATGTTGTTGATAGAATGTCATCGTCTTACAACGTGCCAAGAGGAACGAGACGTTGGCCTGTAGTCATATTTTATAGGTTGCTGAATGTTGCCGCAATGCGTTCGTAATTACTAGATTTAACCATATTGATGGTCAACTAAATATATATCGTCAACTTTGTTTAAAAAATTTAGGACTAGATTTAGGCAAAGCAAATATTACAAGAAGAGCTAATGATAAGCATCCTTCACGAAGTATTCGCCAGTGTGCTACGAAATACTCGGGAATTCAACTACCGGAGAGTCCTTCAAGTCCTCCTTCAAATAAGAGAGACCGTTGTAAATATTGTCCAAAAAGAAAAACCAGATAGTTTTGCAAGACAAAAATTGGTTGCGTATGAAGCATATTACAGCTTGTTGTAGTGTATAGCTTGTAAGGAGTGTATAGAAAATATGCACCATGAATTTTGACGTTCTGGGGTTTGTGTATCAAAAGTAAATTGTTTAATTTTCCTTCGTCATTTTATTATCCAATATGTTTTTGAATAAAATTTATAATTATTTTCTTATTTTGTAATTTTGATAAAATTTATAAGGCCAATAAAAAAATAAAGCAAAAGAAAGCAGCTTCTTTTTTATTTATTTTTATGTCATTCAATGAAAAAAATTGCAAATTACTTACAAGAATGTTAAAGGCTACAAAAAAAATACAACAAAAACTGTTCATTAATATTTTGAAAAAATCAAAAACGTGCGACATATATCAGATATTTAATATTGTTACACCCCACAGACCCCACCCGACTGTTTATTTAAAACTAGCTCACCCGTTGAATAGAGGGTTAAATGTATTTCTTCTCCATAACCTTATCAATGTACTTTTAATACATTTAGTTTTTTTATATTAAAATGTTAAGTTTTATCCCATTTTGTAAGTTTTTAATAATAATTTTAATTACTATCTAATGTATCCTACCTATAGTAGAAAGACAGCATCGTTGAAAAGCACTAAAAAAATTTGCTCTAACAAGGGGACTCCTTAGTGAGTATATCAACAATCGAGATCATATTTTTTTAGTGATTCTAAGAGCCACAAAAATTATCATTTCCTCGGCGTTTAGTCCATTGGGCCTTAGTTTTTGAGTTATGAACTTTTAAAAATAGACTTAAATTATAACTATTGGCTGTTATTAGAATAAACCGTATGACTTTAGAGGTAGAGTATTGAAATGGTAATCCGTAAGTTACAAAATAAATAAACGCCGAAAAAATGATAACTTTTTAGCTTCTACAGTCACCAAAAAAATTGGAATCTCGATTGCCAATATAATCACTGTGGACATTGTGTTGCCCCCTTATTAAGTTGGTTATTTACTAAAATATCGTAAAAAGAACGGTGGGACCTCTACAACTTCTGTGTGCAGAAAAAGTTATAAAATATAAGTGGAAGTTCCAGGGATAATGGAGATGTAATCAGAATTGAGAATAACAGTACTACTATAATAAATTATGTGAAGAACCTAGCAGTATAGGCCACTTGTTACACTATGACTCAAAACCAAGTTATGATTATGACCGATTTATAATAATTATTATTAATTGTTTTATTTTCATTAATTACAGTTATTGCTTAGTATTCAATCTTTACTATTTGTCATGCTTGAATTTTGTATAATTCCTGTTTTCCAGTCATTATTTGTTAAAAAGAAATTTTATGAATTTTTCTAAAGAGCCCATAATGTATTTCCTACTCTATGATACCCGTATACTAAAACAAATATTTCAATATAAACCTAGAGGAAAAAGAAACGTTTGATGGTCAAAGAAGAGATGGGCACACCAAAATAATAGTGGCGGTAACGGACTACAAGTCTATGACGTGCTGGTGACACTCTGATTCAGTTGGATTTATGCATAAATTCACATAAATTCATACAAAAAGAATAAAATGCTTTTACAACTAAATACAAAAAATCTTTTCCAAGTAAGTTATTACCTAAATGTATAATGCTAAACCTGTTAATTTAAAAAAAATGCGTTCCCATATTCGAATCAATTCCTAATAAATGAATAGTTGGCACAATATGATGTATGCATGGTAGGTACAGAGGTTTTCAACTACTAATACCTAGACGTATAATGGTCAATTATTATTATATGTAGGTATATTTGCAAAAAGAGCTAATTTACAGAAAAAACGATAAACTTTATAGAAAATAAACTGTAAAAAAAACATTTCAAGGGTAAGATGTGATAATGGTACCTATGTGTTGTAAAATATATAATTGAATTTTAATTCTTTATGATGATCTTTAGTCATTTATATTCTAATTTAATTATAGTCGAGTCACGAAATTATGAATTAAAAGCCGGTTCCAACATCCATATATATTTATGTTGCACGATGTATTTTGAAATTCAACAAAAATATTTGCTGCCCAAAAGACCTCGCTACGATCTTATGGGTTTTGAGTCCCAGTCAAATTTAACGATAATGTAGGATATTGTAGTTCATAACATGCTGATAAACATTGTCCATAGGCACCAAGCCAAAAAATAGACAGTTTTCGAGATATAAGGCATTAAAGAGTTAGTCCAGTCATTCTACGAAAGACACAAAGATAAAGTCAAAAACGATGCTATCCGGAAACAAAAATTAGGGCTATGTGGAAGAAAAAAATCTAAAGAAGATATAGTTTTTTGCATCGCTCTACCTAGTGTATTAGGGTAAGGTTGCTTAAGTCGTACCAGCGCCTAAGTCGTACCACTTAAATATTATGCGTATTTTGGCTGTTTGCCCAAGTCTGGGTACATGTGTATATGTATTTTTAATATCCAAAAATTATGTTTCACGAATCTCTCACCTTCCCTTTGTAAAATGTGCTATAACAAGGTCCTTATATAAAAATAACTTAAAAATTACAGAAGGGCTTTACATTTTTCCATTTCGATAGATAATATTTCGTGAAGGCAAAAAACTTGATCAATTTAATTTTCTGTAGTGTAAAGGAAGAAAGTTTTTATTGCACTTTAGCACCTGTATGCAGATGCCATATTATGTAGGTGCACCAAAGTGCAATGAAAACTTTATTGACTTACCTATTCCAGTTTTCCTTTACACCACAGTTTTGATATGGTTAGGCGACATCCTGTTATTATTCAATTAAAACTGAAACAGTTAAAATTATAAAAAAATACGTATTTCTATTGTTTCAATTAAAGTAATTTTTAGCCCTTTGTGTCCTGGCAGAAGCGTAACGTCCCATTAGCTTAATTAATATTATATTCTTAAGCAGTAAAGCAGGAGTGTTCCAGTCCTAACGACACAGCTTATAAACATTATGTACATTGATAGTGTCAAACAAAATGTTAAAATTGCATTATGCTCCGTCATTACTGTGTTTAAAACCGTAATTTATTGTGTTATTTCTGTGTAAATTATTAATATTGATTATAACAGATTTAATTAAGCACAATACTTCAGAACAAAATATTAAGTTAATGAAAATTGTATGTATGTTAATAATTAAAAAAAATGTATTTATTAGTTAAAAATTGCAGTCCGGGACACAAATAGTTAAACAAATGACATTAATGAACTGAAAGTGACTCTGACGACGTTAAATATAACCGTGGAGCATTGATTGTTAACCTTGAAGATAACTTCACGACCACCTCAGAAAACAAACTAATACGAGCGTATAAATGTGTAATAAGTTCAATTCGTTTGGTTTGGTGTTATATGTACTGCAATAGATTGATAAGATGGTGCTCGCTAAAAAATTTGTTATTCTGAAGCAATTTGAAGATTCGCCCCGCAATACGGATGTTCAATTAATTACCGAAGAACTACCTACAATTAAAGAAGGAGGTAAGCATATTAAAATTATTAAAACTTGAAAACAAATATTATATTTTGATATTTCAAAATCGTAAAATACAATACAAATAGAACAAATAAAATACTTCTCATATCTTATAATTTTACACGTGAACTATGTGTGTATAGGTAAATTTCAAAGGGCAATATAAATAATTACAATTTAATAATAATTTATTAAAAACCGGGTCAAGCCATGAACAACATCATGTGCCACATTCATAAAATATCACTTTTGAAAAGATTAATAAATTTATTGGATCTATCAATAACAAATTCAAAATATATTAATAAACAAGCTGATAAAGTTACATAGAAGACTAAACATCCAAAATCCGATGTAAAAATGATAGCAAATTTTTGAATAAACAATATTTAAACAACAGAAAAAATAATTTATTTGTAAAATTTTATCATTATATTTGTTTACCATACTATTTAATATTATTTATATATTTGTTTTTGGTGATGACGATTTTTATTATGTTTGCTTTTTACACCTTCTCAAGGTTTGGCAGTATAAATGATAATCATGATAATAGTTTACACAATATCCTGGCAGCGATGACCTAATATGCAGAAGCGAAATTTGCACCGGTCCGTTTAACGGTAGCACTCGCACGTTCTCCCTCCACCACCTACTGAGCACAAGATGGCCACATCGCTGTCAGGATTTATTGTCTTAACTATACATAACCTTGAATTATGTTAAGAATCAAAAATAAAAATTTTCAAAAATCTATTTTATAGAATTTCTGGCAGAAGCGGAATACTTAAGTGTGGATCCGTATATGCGTGCATATGCTCATCAGCTAGAACCAGGTTCCACAATGTTGGGATCTCAAGTGGCCAAGTAAATAAGAGTGATTTTTTTAAATAATCCTTTGCAAAAATTACAATGTTGTAGAATTATTGAATCAAAACATAAAGACTATCCAGTTGGTAAATATGTTGTTGGGCAATTTGGTTGGAGAACCCATACCATTTCCAATGGCTCAAAAGATAGATATTATGCACCTTATGTTTTACCCGATGTAGGTGATCTTCCAGTATCATTAGCATTAGGAGTTTTAGGAATGCCAGGGTAAAAACTTCATCTACGTATGCACAATTACCCCTATTTTAAATTTTTATTATTTTAGTGTTACTGCACTATTTGGTTTCTTAGAAATTTGTAAACCAAAATCCGGAGAAACTGTAGTGGTAACTGCAGCAGGTGGTGCAGTGGGAAGCCACGTTGGACAAATTGCAAAATTAAAAGGTTGTTATGTTATTGGAATTACGGGAACCGATGAAAAATGCGATTGGATAAAAAGTATAGGATTTGATCAAGCAATTAATTATAAAACTGCCGATTTACGTACAGCATTAGCTCAAGCAGCTCCACGAGGAATCGACTGTTACTTTGATAACGTGAGTATTATATTTCCAATATTTGCATTATTTTCTAACCATAATATTGTATTCTGATGCAGGTTGGAGGAGAGATGAGTAGTACTATTTTGCAGCATATGAACGAATTTGGAAGAATTTCAGTGTGTGGATCAATTACTTCATATAACAGTAATATAAAAAATCTACCAAAAGGTAAAATACATTTTACTTGAGATAAAATTTGTTTATCTACCGTTAAAAAGGGGCCTATTTTTCACTCGTTTGCATTGGAATATGAAATTATTTTTCGATTTATGTACTGGTTTCAGTATTAACCTAACCAGTGCAATAAGGTTACAAGTTACGAAAACCAAATTTATAACTTTGATAATAAACAGGGATTCTGAACCTGTGGGACGCGCCTCCCGGGGGGGGGGGAAGAGAGTGATAATACTAAATGGCCGACGCGAGCATATCAAAAAAAGATTTTTTTTAAATTATTGAAAATTGTGATTGAAAATTGAATAGCAAATGCTGAAAGGTTGAGAAACGCTGTAGTAAGGAATTATTCAACATACAAGATTTTATCCAACACCATTCGAAACTTACTGATTTTTACATCAACTTGACGTTTATTGACACTTGAAAAAATACTGATATTTGTAAAATATACATAGAGAAATATAAATTCAAAAAAAACTCCTCACTTTCGAAAGAGTTCTGTATAAGTAATGTTCTGCAAATACAATTTTGTACTAAGAAAAGGTACTGTTATCGCAAGCCTATATAGTTTGTTGTTACATAAATAATTATTATTTGAATTTTGTTTTGTTGATAAGCAGCACAAATTCTTTGGTCACATTAATAATACAATAATTATATACCGTCTTTGACTGCAATTTCAAACAAACACGTTCAATTACTTGATAAATATTAATTTCAAACACAATCGCATCGCACTTTCAATGGTGTAGTTGGACAAACTTACGGGATTAGAGGAATAAGCTGCAGCCCCCCCCCCCCATAAGAATAAGCAAATAACCACTTTTATATACAAGATCTAATAGTAAACATTTTATTTCTTTTAGCAACTATTATTCAACCAGCCTTTGTTTTTAAACAATTGCAAATGGAAGGTTTTGTAGTAAGCCGATGGGTAAATCGCTGGCTAGAAGCAATTAATCAAAACGCCGAGTGGATAAAAGAAGGAAAATTGAAATACAGAGAAACAGTTACCAATGGATTTGAAAATATGTTCCAAGCATTTCTTGATCTTCTTGCAGGAGAAAATATTGGAAAAGCTATTGTAAAAGTTTAATTGAGATTATGTGCTGAATTATTATTTATAGGCTAATTTATGCATTCCTCATAGTATAAAATACTGGTACCATATTTTTGTATTTGTTATGAATTAAAAGTTAATTACATAAATTAATAGTTTTGAAGTTATTTTTACAAAGAATTCTTTCATTATTTTATTTTTAAAACAGGTAATAAATATTTGTTACCAAAAACTCGATATTTTAATTTTAAAAGCACACCAATTAGCAAGTCACGAAGAAAATAGAAGTAATTACAGTAGAAACTCGATAACGTGAATACAAAATTCAAAGGCATGTTCAAATTAACCCAAGTGTTCACGCGCTAACGGAGGTGCGATCGAAATAGGTTCTTTTTTCATATATTTATTTGTTTAAAACTTCGATTTTAAGATATTTCTCATCATGGCCGCTTGTTTTGGGCTGTGACCATTACATTTTTGAGCCGCCGGCCATCAATTTCCCGGTAGATTTTTGATCCATCCGCCCCTGGAAGTAGGTGGCGTAAACGTCAAGATATCTAATACATAACAATAACAAATCTTGACTTTTACAGTTCACTTTACCGAGTAGGTATAGAAAAAATTGGGTGTTCACAGGACCGAAATGTTTATAAATTCAAATGTTCACGTTATCCCGTTTCTACTGTATTTCTCAAAAAAATTGTACTTAAAAGTAGAACAATTTGTAGGGTCAAGTGGGGTAAATATGAAACAAAATGTAAAACTTTCTATTTTTAAGGCATTAATAGTAATTTATGGGACTAGCGAGTAAAGATACATTTTATCCACAACGGAAAGTTTAGCATACGAGGAAACGCCGAGTATGCTATCTTCCGTAAGTATTCACTATAGTGAATAAAAACCCACTTTGATTGCTTGGAAATGGCAATTTAAAACTTATTTTACTTGCAGGTATTGGATAAAATAGATAAATTAAAATTTTTAGCATCACTATTGGTTGTAGTTTTACGCAATCTTGTTAATTATCTATGATTTAAAAAAATTGAATGTTAAATAATAAGGAGACGGTCGGAGAGCAATGGTCAAGCGAGTTGACTACGAACGCTCAATACCCGGTTCGAATCCGGGTAAGTAACAACTTATTCTGGCCGTCTCGTTTGGTCCTCCAGGTTGGGGGTTCTACCGACGGGCTGGCTCCTCGTCGTAGGTAAAAAATGTAAAATGCTAAAAAACCAAGCGCCAATTCGCAAGGTTGGTAGTTTGGTATCGGACAATGTCGCAAGACGTTTAAAACCGACTATACATACATACATGTTAAATAAGTATTTAAAAAACCGTGGTTCACTTTTTACCTTGATTACGGGAAAAAATGAAACAAGCACGGAAAAATGTGAAACAGGTCTGTAACTCCCACATTATAAGTGGTATTAAAATTTTTCTTACAGAAATGAAAAGAGCGGAGAAAATTGCACAAAAAATATACGCTGCAAGCGTTTATGTTTTATATTTCTGCACAAAAGAATATAAAACACAAAACAAGGTAATGAAAATTAAAACAAAGCTGAAATTAGGTTGAAAATACTTTACTCTACATTTTTCAAAATAATCAACAAATCAAAAACTATGAAAAAAAAATTAATGCCAGTCAACACAAGAATATTATTTAAAAAAAAGACCAAAAAAATTCAAATAGATAAGCATTATTTAAATAAAAATTTGAATTATAACAAACAACGGGAAAGTATGAAACAAAAGTTAATGGTTAGTTACCTCAAAATCAATTTTTGAAAGAAACTTGTTTTACTTGATTTTTGATTTTCACTTGATTTTTCGGATTCAGTAAAACTATTTTTTTCGGACTTTCATTATTTTCTTTGGTACACTTTTTTTTAAAAAATGCAGTTTAATTTATTGCTGTAATAAATTCTTTCCGTATTACTTTTGGAAATGATTCAATTTTTCAAATTGTTTTTGCAGAGAGAGTAGATTTGCACACTTTTTTAAATAACAAATCTTCAAATTTCAAAGAACAGCCTGGCTGAGGTTCTACAAATATATGAATAGCGATATTGTAAACTTCTCTATCTCAGATTTGTGGATCTTGATTGTCATCAAAATTGTTGCTACACAGTTTATTTCTTTCATGATACTGTTTTAGCTTTTCTATATCCACACAGAAAAAAATTTGGGTTAAAAATTTGTAAAATTATGCATATTTCAGGTACAAGTTCTCCCTAGATTGGTTACAGGTATAATATTGTGTTTAAAAAATGAAAACTGTTGAGTCCACATATTTATACCTGCATAAAACCCAAATGATACCTTTTTGTAGTACACCCTTTTTTCCTATTTTTCACCCAATATTATGTGGAAATAAAAATTTTTAATTTATAAATAAAAATAATTATAAATTTAAAAATATTATTCACACATTTTAATTTATATTAATTTTTCCTTTTTAAATTGCGACAAAATTTGACTGAAATAGGAACCTAAATAAATACTTACTCTTTTTCATAGGCCGACGTGGGATTCGAACTTGGTACCTCTGGCTTATGATGTAAACGTGGTATTCACTAGCCCATGAAGTTGATTTATTATATATTATTTTGTACACTTATCAGAAGTTTTGAGATCTTAAAAAATTCCATTTTCTATTCTGATTGTTTTATGAACATTTAAATCTAATTAAAATTACATTAAAATTGAATTAATTTTATAAAATTTTAACTTTCAGCAAACAGCATTAATAATTATCCAGTTTAAATTTTTTAAATAAAATTATAATCCACGTGTTAAAACTATTAATAACAATATTTACGGGGTAAATTAATAGTGGTGTAATCTAATAAGACAAAATGTCTCTAATAAGACAAAATGTAAAACGAAAAATTTTTGAATTGTACCGTTTAGCACTTATTCAAGAATAACTTTGCGTTTACAATTCGCATAATCTTAAGAACCGATTAAGAACACAACTATTGGGAGAATATACAATACAATTTTCCAGGTATAAAAGTTTGCATAATTCTAACAATCGCTGTACTTAGCAAAATACAATTTTAGGCTTCAAAAGTGCACAATTGCAACAGCCCAACATTGGGTGAATTTGCCACCAGCAATTTTTTTCTGTGCAGTCTATCTTGACTTTGCTAATTACTGTTTATAGGATATATTGCAGTAAAAGCAAAACTATTTACAATAAATTCTTCCGGGAACTCTACTTAGGTACCTAATTTGTAGTATTCTGTTAATTATTGCTTTTCTAAGCAATTTTTATGAAACGTAGGCGTAGATAATATATCATGGTACACAGAAAAAAATGTGTACTTAAGAGTAGAACAATTTGTGCCTAGATTGTCTACAGGTACAAATTGTGTAAAAATTTAGCACAATTTGTGCTATAAAATAGTACAATTGCGCTAGAGATGACTGAATTTGACTAAAATTAAGTACAATTGTACCTAATTTTTACCCAATTTGTACCTGTAGACAATCTAGGCACAAATTGTTCTACTTTTAAGTACACCTTTTTTTCTGTGTATGAATCCAATCATGCAAGTTAAGGATTATCACGCCGCCAAAATTTACATTGACTTGCAGAAACTGGTTCATAATTTCTCTACAGCTGTTTCATATTTTCCCTGATTGCTGTTTCACTTTTTCCCAAAAGTTTAATTTAATATTGTAGAAAAACAATTCATCAAAAAAATAAAACAAGCAAGGTATAATCATCTTTAATCTATTCTCTGTGTGCAAAATTAATATAAATCCAAAATTCCAATTTATATTGCAGTAATAGAGAAAATTGTATAACAAGAAATGAAAGTAATTTTACACATTTTTAGATCCTTTACGAAAAGGCATTATCTGCAGTACAACTATTTAGATAAATAAAATATTTCATATTTTTATATAATTGAACATAAACTATACAGAATATGATGCCGTTTTTATTTTTGTAATTAATTCATTTGTGTATTAATTACATGCTTGTTTCACTTTTTCCCTAATTTTTATCTGTTTCATATTTACCCCACTTCACCCTATCTATATTGTCTACAAGTACAAAATCGGTGCAATTTTCTAAAAAAGTTGTTAGGTCTGACTCAGTGTAATTATAACAACTAACCGTCACTTAACAACTAAATTCAGTTGTTATCAATAACAACTTTCCTTAGAAAATTGCACCGATTGTCTGAAAAGTTAGTATAATTTGTGTTAGAAAATGGTACAATTACGGACTAAAATTGTGGTAAAAATGAGTACAATTGTACTAAATTTTCACACAATTTGTACTTGTATACAATCTAGACACAAATTATGCTACTTTTAAGAACACTTTTTCCTCTATGTTAAAATAAATATAGTCAAGAAATGTATAATTATTAGAATATTAAAATAGATGCATTTGCAATTCTACGGAAAATAAAATAAATATTGAAAGGGTGGAGTAACGAGAACTGCAATTTGAAATCAACGAAAAAAAACTAGTTTTTTAATGTTCATGTTTATTGGTGCTAAATTATTAGTGCACATATGGGAATTTATGCGTAGAAAAACTTATAAGCCAAATGGCCACCTCGACTCCTATTATATAGCTGATGAATGACTCTTTGAGCCAAAATTGCTATAAGGGATTCATATAAATGAATATGTAGGTAGGTACATATATCGTCGGCTTACTGCCAAAAAAAAATAACTTCACTTTTGACCAAAATGAGTTAGAATCGTGGTTGCATTAAAATAAGACCAAAGTATATTCTGGCAAAAGTAGGTAAGTGTAAGTTCAATTTTAAAGGAGTATTAAGAAGTTTAATTTTACTAACTCCTATGTGTTTGCAGTACAATCAAACATTAAAGTCAGTTTATTTCAAAACTATCATTTTGGAGTTATCTTGTTTTGGCAGTAAGCCGACGATATCTGCGATAACATAAATAAATGATGTTGAACTTAAGGTCATCGATGGTTTGTGAATTATTGAGTACATTTTAGATTTAACAAAATCCAAGAGAAAAAATATGAAGAGGTTAAATCACACGTGCGACCAATTCACGTTTACACGATGAGAAATTACATGGTGTAGGAGAACATTTCTTATACAATAAAGCCATTGTTTCATCAGCAGTAAGACAAATAACTCCATCTTGCTGGAACCACATGTTTTTGGGTCATCATGCAATCGCAATCATGCGTTGCTGATGTTTTGACCATTTTACTTTCCGATTTACGTAGTAACAGAAAGTATTATGATCGAGTCAAAAAATAACTTTCCATAAACACATCACAATTTCGATTCAAGTGTATCATTTTGATTATAAACAATTTTTGTAACAATGGATGTGGTGTGAGCGCGAAATTTTTCGGCTACGATTACGAATAAACGTGCGCAATAATTGACTTGAAAGTTCGCACACTATCAACTGATTAAGATTTTAGTTGAAATTCCTCCGCTGAAACGTCTGTTTTTAATTTTTGCGGACGCGCCAGTATGGTTTAACGAGAGATTTTGTTCGTCTCATAAAAATTCAATTATAAAAATGACAGATATTTGTATGGTCATTCAAAATACAAATGGATAAAATGTTTTTACGCGATTGCTCATCTGAACTGAACCATCCAAATGAAGCTGCAGATGAACTCAAGATCATCCAAGAAGCAGTTTGGATTCCGACCAGGACACTCGATCACCCCCAAAGTTCTTCGTGTGGTAATAAAAAAAATCACTGAAGTTCTCGACAAGAAACTAACTATATACTGCAGCTACGTTTCTTGACGCTATCAAAAGCTTTTGATAAGATTTAGTACTTTAGATTAATTTATAGATTGTTTCAGACCGGCATCAAACCCGGACTCGTCCACCTTCTAGCATCGTATCTCAAAGACAGAAAGTTCAGTCAAACTCAACGGTATCCGCTCCACCATCGGGATCGTCACAGCAGGTATACCGCTCAAAGATCTTCCTAATCCTCTTTAATATTGTCGTAATTTTCAAAATAAAAATATTTAAGCTTTCGTAATGTCTAGTAACCTACAGGTAAACTCCCCTAATGCTATTAATTTATTTTAATTAAAATGAATAATAAAATTTATATTTTTATATTTGAAATACTTTTTATATTTTATTTCACGTGCATCAACGAAATACTAAGTATTCTAAGCATCTAGCTCTGTGCGCGCAATACTATTCGTTATGTGTCCACCACCAGCGGGCATATGTAGATGGATTAACAACAATCTTGCTAAAAAAAAAAAGAAGCACGGCCTAACAAATAACGTAAGTTCTAATGGGTTTGGAAACGTAAAAGCTTAGGTTATTTGATATTTTATTTCTTTTTTAAAATAAATTTGTGGTGAGTGAGCGGTCGGTAGCGGAAATGTCGTTAATCCATTCATGCGCGTCAATGGTTAACACCTAACGGATCAAATCCGTATAAACGTAGAAAGTAACTGTGCATGCGCGTACAGAGCTAGGATGCACGGCATGCTTAGTAGTAGGACTAGTAGGTGATGCACGTTAAATGAAAGATTTATTTTATTTACAATAATTTTTTTTACTAGTTGGATTAGGGAAGTTTACAAAATTCCCACTTGTGTAATTATTACACTCGCGTAACACCTCATTGTCCAATACGAGCGATACTTTACTGATGATTTTATTCCATTAGTTGCATAAATAACTACTTATGATGACACGGAATATTTTTATGAATTTTATCATGCAATTAATGATATCCTCCGATTAAACAACTGAAAACAACACGACATAATCTAAAACATTTACATAATAAGATAACACAAGTATCTCAACTCTCGTTAAATTCATAAATTAAAAATGAAAAGTAGTATTCAACGGCTAAACAAAATGGTAGTTGCTAAAAAATTTATTATCGATAAATATTTCGATGGTCCGCCAAAAGAAAGCGATCTGAAAATGGTGGAAGAAACTTTGCCTCCTATAAAACAAGGGGGTACTTCCTTTAAAAAGTTAGGTGTGAAAATTCGTACTAATAATTGTTCGTATTTCAGAATTTTTAGCAGAAGCGGTTTATTTAAGTGTTGATCCATACATGAGAGCCTATGTATATATGTCACCATTAGGATCAACCATGGTTGCAGCTCAAGTAGCGAAGTGTGTATATTATATATATTTTACCCCCTTTTAAGTTAAAATCACAATTATTGTAGGATAATAGAAAGCAAGAATGAAGAGTTTCCTGTAGGCAAGTATGTAGTTGGAAAATATCATTGGCAAACGCATTTTATAAGTAAAGGGGAAAAAGTAAAAAACGATCCGACTGGTCAATCACCTTACATAATATCAAATTTTGGCGACCTTCCTTTATCACTCGCACTTGGAATACTAGGAACGGGAGGGTAAAACATTAGGTTAGTAGAGGGGCTATCTCGCATCCATAACACTTTTGATTAAACGCTTTCCTACTTCAAATTGATTAATTATCGTTTCAATATTAAAAGCATATGTGAATAAATTAAGAGTTAAAGCATAAAATCTATGCATGACAAGTGCCATTCACTGCTGAAACCTGTTTACAATTATTTCTTAAAAGAGAAAATTATCAATATGATAATATGATAATAACAGGCGTTGATCAAAAATGTGACGGATATGGAAGTAGTCACTCTACTTTAGTTAGTAAAAATGAACACATTTTTACGCTAAAATTGTAGAGTAACGGCTTATTTTGGATTTTTGGATATCTGTAAACCCAAACCTGGGGAGACTGTAGCAATATCAGGTGCAGCGGGTGCAGTAGGTAGTATAGTTGGACAAATTGCTAAAATTAAAGGTTGTAATGTTATTGGTATCACTGGATCAGAAGAAAAAGGAAAATATTTAATTGACAATTTTGGATTTGATCAATGTATCAATTATAAAAGCAAAACTTTTGATGAAGATCTATCTAAAGCTGCCAAAAATGGAATCGATTGCTATTTTGATAATGTGAGTAAAATTTGATAATATTTTAGTTTGCTTAAAATTGGTTAATATTATTTATTTAGGTAGCTGGAGAAATAAGTTCAACTATTATGAAGTATATGAATATGAATGGTAGAATATCGGTTTGTGGTTCCATTTCATCCTACAATACAGATGTCAAAAATCCGCCAAAAGGTAAATTTAGTTATAGTGCACTGCTCTATATATTTAATTAATTATTTTAGTATCGAGTGTACAACTGCATATGCTTCATAAGCAACTGATAATGGAAGGTTTCCAGCAATATTTATTTGAAGAAAAAAAATTTGAAGGCATTAATCAACTTCAACAATGGATACAAGAAAAAAAGATGAAATACGTAGAAACTGTAACGGAAGGGTTTGAAAATATGCCTAAAGCATTTATTGAGATGATGGAAGGCAAAAATATTGGAAAAGCAATTGTAAAAGTTTAAACCTGTCTTCCAAATTTTAATTACATACGTCCCTACATTGATGAATAAAGTAATAGTTTATAACTATAAAAGTGTATTAATTTAATTTAATCACCTACCATTTTTTTCTCACAAAATTTTAGTAATACAATAAATAACACAAATTAAAGCTAAATAAAATTTCTTTTTGTTCAAATCAAATTTATATTTTAGATTATGAATTGTATAGAATGCTATTATGAAATTAACTAACGACCTAAACACGTTGATAAAATCCTGTAATTCACTCTACTCTTGAATCAATTTCGTCTCAAATTCAAATCGACTGTCTAATTTGGGGTACGCCAATCCATTAAGGAGCAAAAAAAAATATGTGGATACTAGAAAACCAGGGAGCTCTGCTTACAAACTACAATCTAGTGTTTTTCATTAAAAACATTGCTAAGGCTCTACAACCACTCCAACCGGGATAATAAAAAATGTTGATCTTTGAGACAGTTCCACTAATTAAAAGCCGACCTTTTTACTTTTGGCGTAAATTTACAATCCTTTACTGGGCGTAGTTTACATTACCCTCCCTAATTAGTGTAATAAATATTTACGTAATAAAAATTCAAAATATTGCAAATACACTTACGATAACTTTCATTTAATAAAATTTCAAGTTGAAAGTAAACAGTAACTAATAAATTAAATCTTCAGATACTGTTCGATAAGCGATTATATAAAATATGAAAAAATGATAATTGCATTACATTGTTTAACTAACAATCTACAATAAATAACCAAGCATAAACATGGTATCAGCAAAAAAATATATTTTGAGTAAACATTTCGATGGCTTGCCCAAAGTCACTGATTTAGTTTGCATTGACGAGGAGTTACCTCCTTTGAAAAATAATGGTAAGAATTCAAAAAATTGGTCTAAAATTTTTATAGAGTTTAATAAAAAATATTTGTTATTTAGAGTTCTTAGCAGAAGCCGTATACCTTAGTGTGGATCCTTACATGCGGGCTTATGAGCCACAATTACCATTAGGAGGAGTTTTTATAGGAAGTCAAGTCGCAAGGTAAGTCATAATAGTAGCTAACTTTTGGATCATAATATTAAGTCTAATTCAATAATTTTATAGAATAACTGAAAGTAAATCTTCAAAATATACCGTTGGTAGATATGTACTTTCTAATTTTGGTTGGCGAACACATACAATCTATAATGAAGATAAACCAGCTGCAGGGGTGATAACTCCTCTAATATTACCAGATTTTGGAAAATTGCCATTATCGCTTGCATTAGGAGTGCTCGGAATGCCAGGGTAAGAGTAACTCATAATCTGTCACTATCTTAAGTTTATAAAACAAATTAACCAATGATAGATGAATTACACATACCTATAGTCCTTATCACAAAACTTGAGTCTTACGTCATCATAATCTAACCAACCATAGAGACTATTTTGCTTAAATAACTAATGACGTGTTTATATACCAACAAGTATTCAATGATGTAATATTCAAGTTTCATGGCAAAGACTTACATAATATTCTTACTATAAATACTAGATGATAGATTATTATTATTTTTAAATATAAATAATTGATTATTATTTATGGTAATTTTTAGAGCTTCTGCATACTTTGGTTTTTTAAATATCTGTAAACCTAAAAGTGGAGAAACTGTAGTTGTATCTGGAGCAGGTGGAGCGGTTGGAAGCCATGTTGGACAAATTGCCAAAATAAAAGGTTGCAAAGTAATTGGAATTGCAGGAACTGAAGAGAAAGGCCAGTGGTTAATAAATGAATTAGGATTTGATCATTTTATTAATTACAAAACTGATGACATTAAGAAAAAGCTTGAAGAATACGCCAAAGAAGGTGTCGATTGCTATTTTGATAATGTGGGAGGAGAAATCAGTAGTATCGTAATTAGTAGTATGAATCTTATGGGAAGAATATCAGTTTGTGGTAGCATTACATCATACAATAGTAATCCTAAAAATGTACCAAAAGGTTTGCGTTAATATAAAAGTAAATCTAAATATTTCCATAATACATATATAAATTTTAGCTTCGATTATTCAAATGCATATTGTAAGCAAACAATTAAAGATGGAAGGTTTTATAGTAACCAAATGGGGGCAGAGATTTCCCGAAAGTATGAAACAAAATTTACAGTGGATTAATGAAGGAAAATTAAAATATCACGAGACAGTGACTGAAGGATTCGAAAATATGTTTCAAGCGTTTATCGATTTGCTTCAAGGTGGCAATACAGGAAAAGCTATAATAAAAGTGTAAAGTTTTTCCCCAGTTAAAGAAATATTTCAATATTTTTCAATATGTAAATGTAACAAAATAAATATTTACAAATAAAATATATTTGTAGAACATTTCTTTTCACAATTAATTAAATTATAAAAATTTTGTGATTGCATTATCGCTTTTGATTAGCAACTTAGCAATAAGTTCAATTTAAAGTTATCTTTACTTTATCGCACGTAACAACTTTTTAATTCGACAAATGGCTAACACCGACGTGTTATTTTGTGGTTTATTTTACTTTGGTCTCTAGACGCCCCCCCCCCCATTTTACACTCGCTGTTATGCTTTGTCGATTCATTTGCACACTGTGCTCCTGAAAAAGCGAAAGCTAGGTGACCTAATTATTATGGTCAAAAATAGTGAAAATTAGTTTTAAGTACTTGACAATTTTTACTACAAGCAAAAGACGTTCTTCCCAATGTAAGTTTGGTAATATGTTTATTTACACCTGATTGTACATAAGCACGACCCTTGCCTATTAAAAAAAACAGTATACTTTTTGTTCTAATCGCTTGTGATATCAATCCACGTTTTCCAGTTATTAAACAAACACTGGAGTGAGTCATGCTCGAGTTATCACGTTTATATTGTCGTGAATAAAAATTAAACTCGAAAAACTAAAAATCAAAATTATGTTTTGTTAAATTTAAATATAAAATATTGACCCAAAAATTTTGAACAAAAGAAACTAAGTTAGTTGAACTTAAAAGAAACGCAAGTGTAATCTCGATTATTGCAATTGCATTTCCTCAGTAAGCATTTCCAAAGTACAGGGTACACGAAGTAATAAGCAGTAAATAGATGGTAGGCTCAAGTGGCGCTCACCTATCGGCCAATTCTAACGTTAATTAGGTGTTTTTGAGTCACTATTACCCTATAAGATGGTGCTGTATTCCTATAAAAGTTACAAATCTAGGGTTGTATTTAAGTAATTTACTGTTCATTCAGTTAAAGTATTCTTCGAGCTTTCTTTGAAGCTCCTCAGACAAGCTAATATTCTAAAATATATTTACGTATTTTAATTTTTTACTATACAGTGTGTTCACCGTTAGTGGTAACAGTGAATAATTCTTAAATCTTACTAGATACAAAAAAAAGTTTAAATAGTTTTTTATTCAACTTCAAATTTTCTATTATAAACTGTCAAGGTATATTTTTTTATACTTCAAATTCAACCGGATGCGTCAACATTAAATTTTTTTTCAAATGGCAACATGCTTTTTTTAACATTTTTGCAATTTGCATTTTTTTCTCTATAAGTAGTGCTTATAAAATTTTCGTAAGATTCCATAAGAAAATATTCCAGAAAATGTAAAATTTAAACAAGCAATGATAATTTACTAATTAGAGTGCTATAAAAAACAAAACATCATGGCACAGAAAACACAACTGTTATTTATCTGATAAATTTTTCAAAATTGCCACCGTTTTCTTCAAGAAATGATGCTAATCTTCGCAGAAGTTTTGGTGATTTGATGGTGATAATTGATAGCATGCTAAATTAATTTTGGTTTTTAAATTTTCTAAATTTAAAGATAGATTTGCGTAAACTATCGTTTTTAAATGATTCCATAGAAAAAGTCTAATGGTGTTATATTTATCATATAATAGTGTTTTGTTTTTCATAGCACTCTACATACCCGTGTATAAATTATTAATAAATTATCGTTGTTTGTTTAAATCTTGTGGTTTTTTTATGTAACCTTATGAAAATTTTACATATATTTATAGAGAAAAAATTGCAGATTGCAAAAATGTTAAAAAAAACATGTTGCTATTTGAAAAAAAAATTTAATGTTGACTTCCGGTTGAATTTGAAGAATAAAAAATATAATTTGGCAGTTTCCAATAAAAAATTTGGAGTTGAGTAAAAAACTATTTAAACTTTTTTTTGTATCTATAGTACGATTTAAGAATTATTTACTGTTACCACTATTGGTGAACACACTGTATTATAATATAATAAAATAATTTATTATAAGGCACATCATAATCACATTATTAATTTTTATGAAAGTATAGATATACTGTTCCATATTATCAAAATATAATTATTTTTAGATAAGTACAGTTCAGGGCATTGATTCATTATTTGATGTCATGTGCCTATTATTATTTACTAGTAAGTTTTTAATATTTACGTACGTAAATTTGTTTTTTGCATGAATAATACCAATGCATATAAAAAATAATCAAATAACTTCCACGGTAATTTTCCTCACAAACGAATAAATTTAATTAAAATATTATTCGGCTCCGTGCGTTAATCACATTAATTTTAATTACTACAAATTTAACTAATCGTAAGTAGCTCTTTGTTATTTCTAATATTCTATTTGAAAAACGATATGCTATCACACTTGATCAAGAAAACAAAATAGAAGTAAATTTTTTTAATGTTTATATCAGAAATATCATGAACGAGAAAAGAAGATATCAAGTAAAACACCAAATTGTTTCAAAATTTTCGAAATTAAGTTTGAAAAACGAGTTTTACGAAAAATTGGGACCACTGAAGGATAGAGGTTTGAACCACATTTACAATATACGATCTGCATTTATTACTAATACTTGACTTTCAGAATTTTTAGTGAAAAATATTTTCAACGTAATAGAGACTTATACAGCTGGATCAAATTTATGTTTGCAAGTGTCCAAGTAAGTCTTAACTTTATAATAATCTCATAACTCTTGCTGTAATTTTAATCGTTTACCAGAATATATGAAAGCAAATCAGAAAAATATCCAGTTGGAAAATTTGTTGTATGGGAATTCGAACAACACAAAATAAGAGAACGCAATATATTAAAAGATTGCCCAACAGGATTCACATTTCCGGCTCCTTATATTCTTCCAGATAATATTCCAGATTTTCCAGTCTCTTTATTAGTTAGAATGATAGGAATTACCGGGTACGTAAAATTTATTTTGCATCCACAAAATACAAAGTAAATCTTTTAGAAATGCTGCATATTTTGGATTTTTGAAAATTTGTCAACCTCAGTATGGTGATACGGTGGTTATATCGGATGCACATAGAGCCATAGGCTGTCATGTATGCCAAATAGCAAAAATGTTAGATTGTACAGTAATTGGAATAACTAACAGCGATGAAAATGGTAAATGGTTGGTGGAAAATATTGGATTTGACTACTTTATTAATTATGAAAATCTGAACACATCTAAGAAACTTGCAAAATATGCATCACAAGGAATCGATTGCTATTTTGACATGGTAAGTACACTTTAAGGTAACACATTGGTTATAAGATGTAATTTCAGATAGGTGGTCAAATAAGTTGTGCTGTAATTAAACAAATGAACTCCATCGGAAGGATATGCACTTATGGATACGTTGAAGGTTACTCTTGCATTATATCGAACACACCGATAGGTAAATCAAGTTAACTATTATGATATACTTGGAACATAAAAATATGCTTTCAGCCGAATTGACAGAACACGCACCACCGTGTAGGCAGGTGCGTATTCAAGGATTTCAGCTAGAAAATTGGCGATTCAGTTGGAATGAAAGTATGGACGTTAATTTTAAATGGTTAAAAGAAGATAAACTTCAACATATCAAGCAAGTCAGTACAAAACACGAAATACTATTTAAAGAATTTTTAGAAATTTTAAGTCAAAATTTAATGGTATCTTATAGGACTTACAACAGTATTAAATAAAAAATGTAATATTATTAAAAGTAAATTATTAATATCTTGTATACTCGTATCTTAAGGCTAGTAGTTATTTATTTTACATAAAACGACTTTAATAATAAATAAAAGTAACAATGAAATTAAGTTTTCTTCTTCTTTAAATAAATTGCGTCACATTTTTCACTAAGCTCACCTGATTGCACGTTGCATTCCTACAAGCCAACCGTGATGTCCCACCATGATCACATGATGAGCAATGTCCATTTATATGAGCTTGGTGGCTGTATTTTGATCAACAGTTAAATATGGCTATACTTCGCCAAAAAAAAACCTTATAAATTAATATAGAAAATGTGGTTTTCATAATAATTATTCTTCCATGACAACAAAACCATTTTAACCTTAGTTTTTGTTAGAAGTAGCAATTTGAAAACTATTTGGCGATTGAACTAATGACCAAAATTTCATTTGACACCGAAGAGATAAGAGAAATCAAGCTTGCATTTTGTAGTTGCTCTGAACAAGTACAAAGATGACTAATAAATATTACAATAGATTAAAATTTATTCATTGTAATATAGTATTTAATATTAATGGAAAAATTTATTTTATATTTACGCAGTAACAAGTTATCGGTACTGAAACAACAAATAAGCGTGATAAGAAATTGTGATAAACAGTTTCAGATAAACAATGCTATCTAAATTTTTAATATTATACGTTATGCACACAATTTGTTTACTTAATTAGATCATTATACTAATTATTACTGTAACAGCATAGCAAAAATGTCAAAATCTGTTCAATTTGCAAAGACCTATATTTATAGTAACCCCTTTAAAGGGTTACCACAAAAAACAAATTTCAAATTAGTGAACGAAAATTTAAAACCTTTGCAAGATGGTGGTAGGTTATTTCATCTCCATACTTATAATATTTTCTTGTATTTCAAACTGTAATATTTTCAAGAATACTTAGTGGAGGCGGTATGCTTGAAAATTGGGCCTACCGCACAAGTTGCAATAGGACAGAATAAAGTAGGAGATGTTTACAGCGGATTACAAATTGCAAAGTAAGAAATCCATAATTATTTTACATAACTACAAATTACGTAAGTACAATATCTTTTAGAATTATCGAGAGCAAAAACAAAAAGTTTTCGGTTGGAAAGCATGTAATAGGAGATTTTGGTTGGAGGACGTTGACGGTAGTTGATGAGAAACTATGCAACTCACAATTTCAACCATTTTTATTACCTGAACTAAAAAACTTGCCATTATCACTAGGATTGGGACCGCTGGGTATCCCAGGGTAAGCAATAAATACTGAAATAGACATAAAATTCTAATATTAAAAATTAATATCGTAGGTTGGTTGCATATTTCGGGTTGATGGAAATATGCAAACCAAAAGAGAATGATGTTGTAGTTGTATCAGCAGCTGCAGGTTCCGTAGGACATCTTGTTGGTCAGATTGCCAAAATTAAGAAATGCCAAGTTATTGGAATAATAGGTTCGGAAGAAAAAGGAGAATGGCTGAAAAAAGAATTAGGATTTGATTATTATATCAACTATAAAACCGACAACGTAGCCAAGAAACTTAAAGAATATGCACCAAATGGGGTTGATTGTTATTTTGATAATGTAACTGTATAATCATTTATAAACAAATTCATAATAATACTTGGTAATTTTAAGGTGGGTGGTGACATTAGTAGCAGCGTAATATACCAAATGAAGAAATTTGGAAGAGTATGCATATGTGGAGCTACTGCCTTGTACTACAACGAAAATAGTTTAGGTAAGCTTTACGAAGGTGACTTCGTTGTTAGATTAAAATAAGGAAATAAGAGGTTAGTGTTTGAATTCTGTTTTCATAAAACTCCCAGTAGATGGCTCCAATACTGGAGAAATAGTAAGGTATCGCTTATCTCGTAAACACAGAATATAACCTTCTTATGAGTTTGAAGAATAAGTTAGTTTGATTTAGTGGTAGACATCTCCACGCCCCCAACGAAAACTATAGTAACTCAGTAATTACAGTTTTAAGAAAAACGGAATTCAATATTTAAATAGTCACTATAAATCGGAGAATTGCATAATTTATACATTTCAGGGTCTACTATTGGTTGTCTCGAGTTTCTACAAAGTTACGATATTTTGCTATGATATACTATACATACTATAGTTTTCGTTGGAAGCGTCGATCTGATCTCAAGTTCAACAACCTATTATAAAATTACTTGCATGGTTCATAATTCACGTTTTTAAGCAGTAGGTCTTATTTGTTGGCTTACCCAAAAAAATGAAAATGTAACAAATTGGACTTATTAGAACATCCAACTGGTTACTATTATTATCAAGAACTGTATTTTTTCAAGGTGATTAGATTGTTCAAATAAGCTCCTCTGAAATATCCCAATTTCTCTTCTATTACATAAGAGTATAGTTTCTATTTTCTTCCGCCTTTCTTTCATTTAAAAAAATTATATTAAGTATGATCAATAATAAATCCAAGTAATAAAATTTAAATTTTTTGTAGCCTGCGAAGTTCAAACTCCTATTAAAATAAAACATGTTAAGATGGAAGGAGTACATGTTGGACGCTGGTATAACTCTTGGTCAGATGGAATTAAGCAAAATTTACAATGGATTAATGAAGGAAAGCTAAAATACAAGGAAAGTACAACTGAGGGATTTGAAAATACAATTAATGCATTTATGAACACCTTACAAGGTAGAAATTTGGGTACATCGATTGTAAAATTATAAAATCAAAAAGAAAAATATCATAAGTACTGCTGTATGAGAAACATGAATTCAATAATATTTACTGAAATGGCTTTCTTTAAAAAGTATCCTTGGTTTTATTGCGAATACTCCTTTGTACCTACTTCCAAAGAGTAGTTTTCCCACAAGAAGTTGCTTGAAAGAAGATGGTGCACCACCCCATAATGCCAGAATTGTTAAAGAATTATTAAAAAGGGTCTTTAAAATCCAAGTATTGCAAAAATTCTGTAGAGGCGCCACCATCGTAAAATTTAGTAAAATTTTAATTTTAAATCCGTTTAGCAGACGATTATAGTAGTAGATTTATTTCCGGCAATTTTAACTATTTACAACTAGATGTCGTACTGGTGTTTCCTTTTTTACCGACGAAAAGGAAAGATTTTTATTTTGGATACTTGCTCCTATTAGAGTAGTAGGAGAAAACCCAAATTATTCTAGCTTCTCATGCGGTTACAAAGAAATTTATGACTATGGTTATTAGTACCCTTTTCGATAAGCTATTTTTACGTTTTTACAGAATTTTTTTTTTCAGAATAAATTTTACCTAAAAGTTAGTGTCACTTTATTTTTGAAATATATTATTACCAAGAAATTTAAAAATTATAATAAAATGTAAATTTACAAACTTTAAATTTGAAAATTTTTAGTCATTTTTAGTTTTTACGTTTTATAATAAATTGAGGAGCAGACTTTCTATAATATGAAGTATGTCCATTTTTTTTTAAATTTTCAGGATAGCAGAAAAACTACTACAGGTTTATATGATAAGTTATCAAAAAAGTAATTTTTGTAAACATACAGAAAAAAAATACACTATGAAGTATCATGAATACGGAAAATATTCGATTGACGGTTTGGCAAAAAAATTCAAAAATGTATTGGACATACTGCACTTTGTTTGTCTACATTGGACAAACTGCAGTTTTTTTGTCTTACAACCCGAAATTTGTCGACTTGCCCATTTCAAGACAAAGAAAGAGTATAAAGCATTGGTATTACAAAAAAATTTTGTTAGTAGAAAAAATTTTACATTCCTTCTTACGATCTTTTCTTGCAATATTTCGTTTTTTTTTTCTGCTTTTTTGATTAACATCGCCCACATGTTCACCTTCCGTAATATTTATTATTTATTAATGCCATTAGATCTAACAATAACAATAAACCTATTGATAAAGACTTAATATTAGACCGGAAAGCGCAAACACGTGAAAAACAGCGGCTAAATCTACATACGTATGAAGGACATTCTGCCATACGTTAGTAAAACAGCGCTGGACAAATTGCATTTAGATTGTCTTTGTAATTTTCAACAATTTTTTTACCCTGGATAGATGTTTTTTAGAACGCCCTTTTGTATAGATTTAGGTATAGATTACAATGCCATGTATAAATAAAATAACTAAAAATTTAAATAAATGGACGAACTGCATACAGAAAGTTTGCTCGGCGGCGTAAGGCGTACGGCCTCGCGCTTGATTTTGGGCCTCGCAAAAGTGCATAAAATAAAAAGTTTACAAATTCAAAATTCTAAAATACGTTTTAAATTTTTAAAATAGCTAGAAGCAAAATTGATATTATTAAATATACCTACTTATTTAAAAAGAAACACTTGGTACGTTTCAAAAAATTTGTTTCGCCCAGTAAAACTGGGCTTCTTCCCTTCTTCATCGAGGTTATCGATACTTAGTAGGGCAAAAAATTGGAAAGAGGTAGTCATAAATTATCTGGACACAGCTGTTAACTGTTAACTAACTAAAATAACAAAATAATGAGTAGGTATTACAAAGAAGACGGAGCATTTGAAACTAAATTAAACCAAATTAGATATAGACAAATTTAAAGCAAAACGGAAGTTAATAAGGGGTTCTCGCCTAAACATTTAATTTGTTACCTATTTGTTCTGAAATACACTTTTTTGATTTCAAGATTTTCTAAAATATTCATAACTAGCCCTTTCAATAAACAATAACGTAACATTTTAAAATTTTTTAATTTTACTTTTGTAATGTAACCTTTTATTATTTATGGTTTTCAAGTGTTCTGTCATTCTAATTTTAAAATTAACGTTAGTTAGGTCGAAGTGGCAGAAAATTTCTACCATTTTTTCACACAATTTTCTTTTCACCACTTGTTACGATCAAGAATCGTATACATTAGGTTCTTTTCAACCGAAGGTTCTAGAACGGTACTTGGACTGTTGAGCATGCGCGTTAATAAATGTCCTTTCCAACCACAAAAATTACTAGTTCCAAGTTCTGAAATTACAACTGAAACGTTTTCCAACCACATTCGGGACTGTAATAGAACAGTCATAGAACAGTTCTAACAGTCCTTGGTTCTAAGCAGTTATAAGTAGTCAGACGCAGACGCATTGTCGCTGTGTTTCTAAATTTAAATTTGATAGTTAGCAATTGTAACGACAATTCCGATTAAGCTCCAAATATATTACATTTTTTTCCCGATATTTAAAAAAATCACAAATTATTAATTATTATAAGTTCGAGAAAAGAATGCATAATGAAATAAAGTTAACAAAATTTGAATTTAAAAATTCAAAATCGTTTAAAACTGTTTTTATTATTTTATTACTGTTTTACGATCTAGTAGCTCGTACATCGATGAAGATGAAGGGTGGCATAAACCCTAGAATAGTTTCGAATACAATGGTTCTAAAAAATATGTAGGTATATAAAATAGAAAATTTTTACGTACTAATTTTTACTTTTTTTTGTGATTTGTTAACTTATTTTTGTAACGTTTTACAATTGAGTTACAATTGAGAGAGAAAAAACTACAATTTTTTTTTACTCGCCAGAGTTCCACTTTGTATTGAAAGGGTAATTTTAACTTTTTTTAATGCTTTTTTGCAGCATTTCCGAGTCAGTTTAAAAAATAAACCTTTTCATGACATTGGAAAGTCCATATTTAATACAATGGTGAGTTATATTAAAATTTATATTGATTTAACTCTTCTACTTCTTCTGAAAAGAAATTTTTATTACTTCTTAGTCGACCCTGCCTTTCTGAAAAACGTTAACAATAACAGAATTTTTCAATCTTTTATTTATATCTTGTTGGGTTGTGCCTTGATATTGTAGTGTGTTCTTGAGTTTTTGACTTGATTTCTGATATTACTTTGAAGATGTAACAAAAATTAACTCAATTACCTGTCTGAAGTTGAAGAAATTAAAATATAATAATCAAATCAAAATGATTTTAAACGAACAATTGTTAAACAACAATTTGTTAATTCAGCGTTTGTTAACTGTTTACCTTTACAAAATCACTTTTTTGCTTATCTATGCATATATCAAACGAGGAAGAGGAAAGAAGTGCATAGATCCCCCTTTTATATTGGAAGAGATTCAAAAACATCAAGTTGCAAAAGAAAACAGAAAGAAGAAGAAACATGACAATAGTAATAAGACTGAACTGTGACAACCGAATATCAAAGATAATAATGAAAAATTGTTACAACAAAAACTGCTACTGCTATTGGTAGTCAGGGGTGGATCGAGTAGCTCTTGATTGCCAATCACTGCAGCAGTGATTTTTGTTCAAACATTAAACCATTAGTTGGGACGAATAAATTAAAAATTATCAACATGAATTAGGCCTACAGGGGAAACCATGTAAAAAAACGCGCTTTTGATTCTACCTCGTATTAGGTGGTGAGGAAACGAATGCAATAATATGAGTTATGTATTAAATTTTTTTTATGTATTATTTGTTTTATTGATACAAAAATATTTTTATTTCCTTTCCATTTCCTACAAAACTGCATTACGCTTGTTGTTCGATATTTTAAACAGCGTTATCCCGCGGATAGGGTTAAAAGAAAGATCCTTCGCCTTACGTCATGGGTAAAGTAATTAAAAATTTCAGAAATTGTATTAAAAACCTCGAAAAAGTGGAGTACAAGAGCGGCCAAATTGAACTCAATATTTTAGGATAGGGTTAAAAAGAAAGTCATTAGGATTACTCAAAGAGAAAGTAATTAGAAATTTAGGAAATTTTATTTGAAAAATCGGAAAAGTGGACTATAGAAGCGGCCAAATTAAATCTTAAATACAAATAATTTTTTTTTGAATTTTTTGTAATACACCTTTGTCTTTTGCTTTTAATTTAAAAAATAAAATAATTAAACAAAATTAGGTACAAAACAGTACCTTCAAACTATTTCCAAAATTTAACGCAAAAACCATTTAATTTTTTTATTAATTTATTAAATGGCTTTTGCGTTAACCATTTAAAAATTAAAACAAAAGGCGTCACCTCACACTTATCTTGCTTTATTGCTTTTTTAATTGAAAATGAAAGCTATTTCAATATTTTGGCTTTTGCAACAAAATCAAATTTAGATTTTATGTGCATATAGGTACAAAAAATTTTATATTGATGGGAACGTTAATTATTGCATAAAAATTGTAGATTTTACAGACAATATTTAATAATAGAGAAAAAATTCAGAAGAAATGTAGCTCGTTCCTCCTAACGATCTATTATTAGTTTATTACAGTGTAATATAATATAAGATGTCCTTCTGGACCCTTATCCCTTATTGATCAGGTAGATAAATTTTGTCTGTGGTTTTTAAATTCATTTTACTGTTATTTTACTACAGTTACTTTAGGTAACTGTAAATTATGACTGGTAGTTCGTCCCTCTGTTAGACAATGGATCAACTTTTATAATCTATTCTTTCTCGAGTTCTTTATTTTATGGTAAAACTAGATTGTTTTTAACATATTCCGCCGTTATTATAAATAATTTATTAACTTTTTATTTAGTATATTTATTTCTTTTGTAATAATCTTGGAATTGTATATTTTAAAAAACACTAATATTGAAAAAAATGATTCAACTTTAATTCCGAATATTCACTTTATATATTAATATTATGAACCCAAAATACATTTAATACCAAGAATTTTCTTCATACATTAGGATTATCGCAACAAATTTGCTATATTTTAAATACAAAAGCCTCTAAGTGTAATAGAAAATAGTTTAGTCAGCGCCATCGTATGATTGTGGTGAACTAAAGGCTGCTTTTAAATAGCAATTTTGGAGACAAAAGTTTATAGAATGTGTCCGTTCAGTATCAAATGTCAACCAATATTTAGAAGACCCCGAATACGTGTACCTGATAAGTTTTAAAAAATACGTGTACGTAGAGAAAATCGAAAAGGCAAGAGCGGATCCAGCGGGATCGCGATCGCCTCCTTCTTGGAAAAATTAAGCATTCATTATAAATGAAACGTAAAAACTAAAATTACTGGAAAAAAGCATAGAAGGGGTGATAAATTTCGGTACTTTTCTTTACAATCTTTACAATGAAATCGCCCTCCTTGAAAAACTTTCTGGATCCGCCCATGCGAAAAAGATATAACAATACCAACTACGATTATAATCAAATACGACAATGAAAATGTTCGTATCTTCCTCTAGCATGAAGATCGCAGATGTCAACAATGTTACCATTTTGGACATTCAACTACATCTTTCATGTAAAAAGAAAATACTAGAAAATTCACCAATAAAGGAAACTACATTATATTAATTATATATAGAATCACAAAAACAATCATAGAGAACCCAGAAAATCAATATTAAACTCTAAAAACGGCAACATATTAACAAAAGTCAACTAATAAACTCACACTACAAGCTAGCTTTTACAGAAACCTCTCAAAAAATCAGAAACTAACACAAGAAGACCCAAGGTGCATGTCGCTGCCCCCCTCCCAAATCGAATTTTGTGTCGAACGTTTGAGCATCAATGAGCTTCCAATATTTTCGCTTGAGCCTCAACCGTCACGGAATTATTCGCAAAAACTTTGGAGGGGAGGTAGCTTGTCTACAGCCCCTTTCACACAAAATTCACCTAAAAATCGATTTGGAAGAGGCCAGCGACATGCACCTGAAGACCCATTCGAACAACCATTGACACAAAACGCATTGCCTAAAGCCTGTATGACACGAAGCTAAATTTTGTATAAAATTTACATGTAAATAGTTGCTAACCAATAGAAAGACCGTATTATTATCCATTAGACGTTTTTCATTGCGTTACATAAAAACGTTACATATTGTGCCCTTATCTTTTATATAAGTTCGATAACCCTGACCGGAAATTAAAAAATTTCCGATGTAAAGAATGACACTTTAAGCCAATAGATGGCACTCTTAAAAATAAAAATTGGGCACACACGCTCAATGCATCAATGAAGTCGAAAATTACGTAGAAAATGCAAACTTTAAAATCGATTTTTGGCTGAACTAATCGATATTTGAGCTTCATCACCTTAAAATTTCGTTTCATTTAAATGTTATCTTTCAAATTCCGTTGAGTTTTCTTTAATAAATAAATATAATATCTTCTGGTCAGTATTAATGAACTACAAAGATTTGCATTAATTATAATAATTTTTATATACGGACTACAGGTCTATGACGTGCTGACAATGATGATGTTGATAATAATTTTTTACCAAACCTAGTAGGGGAGAAGGGGACAGGTCCGGACATGGGGCACCTCCGGACAATTCAAATTTACCGCCAAGAAACCATACTAAAATAACAAATCCGTGGCAATTACATTCGAGCACCGTTTAGAACAGTGTACGATTCGCGAGTTAGAGCTCAATAAGTACGGACGTATGTGCCCGGCATTCGAGTTAACATTTGTGTTCAGTGATAAGTGCTAATATACATTAGTATAGTAAGTTAACTTTTAAAAATTCGTTAACAAATTAAAACTTTGAATCTATCCACAATATCAATTTCTTTTGCCCCCTGTTACAGGGGGTAAACACTAATAAAATGAATTCTTCTAAACGTAAAGCTAATGCTTTATCTCCTCCTATCAATCCAGTTCAAAAAAAGTACCAATGGTCACCCATCTCGTTATTGGAGCAAAATAAATTTTATCTACCGGAGAATCTGGACCCAGGTGTATCTGACTTACAAGCGGCTTCTCAGCGGTTTGGTGAAACTTTAATCCTCTGATACAACAAACCCCACCATTTCAAGAAGTTAGAGACAAAAAATTACCGCCAATTTTCTTATCTGGACCACTAATTCATGTTCAGGTTATTACCGACATCAAAGAAATTGTCAAAAATAAATTTGAAACTTCATATTCAAAAAACTTTCTTAAAGTAATTACCTACGACGCTAATGACTACAGAGCACTGACCAAATTCTATATTGATAATAAAATCAAATATCATACCTATCAAGATCCCAATAAAAAGCCAATCTCTGTGGCAATTAAAAATGTTCCAGTCTCTTTGACACAGTCCGAGTTTGAAGAAGAGCTTAAAATCTATAACTTACCTCTTTTAAAACTTACTCGTCTACTGTACAAAGATAAAACACCAATGCCTGTTTGTATCGCTGAATTAACAGACAACGAAGAAGCCAAGGGTGTCTTTAAAATAGAAAAAATATGGAAAGCTAAAGTAATCGTAGAGCCCAGGAGAAATAACAACTTGATTCCTCAATGTCACCGTTGTCAACGAGTTGGTCACACCAAAAATTACTGTACTCTTGAACCAAGATGCGTCAAGTGTACAGGCAATCATCTTTACTCCGAATGTACCAAAACTAGTCAACCAGTTCAATGTGTTAATTGCGGAGATAAACATCCAGCTAGCTATCGAGGATGCAAGTATATACTCAACAGAAGAAACGCAACTGACACTAGATCCTTCGCTCAAGCAACCAAAAGTCCTTACAGAAGCAACCCAAATAACTACAATAAAAACTTTCCCAACCTTAGAAATACGACAACCAATCCAAATAAAACCAATATATCAGCTGATTCCAATGCTACTGATGAACCGCAACCTACCCCTGTAATCCAACAACTTTTAAATTCACTACTGCAACTGATAAATCCTTATCTAAGTCAAATAAAACAATTTCTTTTAACTCACATAATGCCAATGTTATTCAATGGCCCGTAATTATCCTCCATTATCTCAGCTAAAAATCCTTAATTGGAACGCAAATGGCATTAACAACCATAGATCAACACTCACAGCCTTCTTATCTAGACATAACATTGACGTAGCGTGCATTACTGAAAAGTGATTTGATAAAATTATTTAATACTAATGAAGCAACTCTTCTCATAGGCGATCTCAATTCTAAGAACCAAATTTGGGGATGCAGAGCTTCTAATCCATCAGGAATTAAACTCAATGACATCTCATCGAGACTGGCATTACTAGTAATGGCTTCCAACTGATTACACCTACTATCCTTATCGACCAGATCACCAACCTGATATTTTGGACATCATAGTGATGAAGAATTTCAATGAAACTCTCACCCAAGAAGTTCTCATCGAATTAGACTCCGATCACGCGCCAGTAATTATTACGTCTCAAACAACTGCTTCTCAATATCGCGATGAAACCAGATTAATTAATGGAATCGTTGATTGGGAAAAATTCAGAAACTTGTGTGATAGCAATCTTAAACTTTCAAAAATAATTAAAATAGAAGCAAATATTGATGAAGCAGTAGAATTATTTACAGAATGCATTAGCAATAATGTTAAATCTGCCGTTAAACATAACTTTCCAAAGAAAAAATATAACGCACAACCACCAAAATATATCTTTGACTTAATCAAGCAAAAAAATTACACTCGACGTCTGTGGATAAGTACAAGAGATCCAGTCATTAAAACTCGACTAAATAATCTAACTCATCGGGTCAAAAGAGAATTAGATCAATATAAAATCAATACTTACAAGAAATACATTGGTGAACTAGAGCCAGGCGAATCTGGAATATGGAAAGCCACTAGAAGAATCTTACGACAACCTCAAGAACTTCCAACCCTGCAAGAAGGTGACTCAATCTATTTGACAGACTATGAAAAATGCAAACTCTTTTCCGACCACCTAGAAAAGACATTCCAACCTCATAGACTAAACACTCCTAGTCACCACCTGCATGTGTTAAATTATATCGAAACTCATCTTCCAACACCCGGAAAAGACTTGGAACCAACCTCGCCTGCTGAACTATCGGCTATAATTAAGACGCTATCGATAAATAAATCTCCGGGTCATGATTTAATACCTAATGTTGTTCTAAAAAACCTAAGTAGAAGAACATCATCGATTTTGTCTACTTTAATTAACAACTGTTTAAGACTCGGCTACTTTCCAACTAAATGGAAGCATAGCCTTATTATCATGTTTAAAAAGCCTGGAAAACCCAAAAAGGCACTATCAAGTTACAGGCCAATAGTCTGCTGATCACTTTTTCAAAATTACTAAAAAAGATCCTTCACATTCGATTGATAAAAGTTTTGAATGAAAAGAACATTATACCTCCGCACCAATTTGGATTCAAGAAAAACTTTTCCACTATACATCAGCTTTTACGAATCACCGAGGCAATCGAACGTGGTTTCGAAGAAAAAAAATTTACAACTGTACTCTTCATGGATATTGCACAAGCGTTTGATAGTGTATGGTTAGAAGGCCTTATATACAAAATTCTTCGTTTACCAATACCCGACTTTCTTAAAGCAATTCTAATATCATTTCTTATTGATCGATCATTTCAGGTCAAAATTCACTCATCGAAATCTTAAATTAAATTTATCAAAGCTGGTGTTCCACAGGGCAGTATTTTGGGGCCAATTTTGTACATTCTATTCACTTAGGATATTCCTTTGCTAGCAGATGAAATTGGCACGTTTGCCGACGACACATTCATTTTGACAGCCAACACAAACATTGAAACCTGCATAAAATACCTACAAGCAGTCTTAAATACCTTGCTCAATTGGCTTAATAAATAGAATATAAAAATCAACAACTTAAAATGCATGGCTAAAATATTTACATTAAGAAAAATTGAGGAACCCACAGAATTGTTTCTAAATGGTGACCTTATTCCTTGGAACCCAGTCGATGACTCTGTGAAATACCTTGGAGTGCATTTGGATTCAAAACTTAATTGAAGCATTCACATCAAAAAGAAGCTTGCTGAGAGCAATGTGAAACTTAAACTTTTGTATCCACTAATTAATAGGAAATCATCTTTAAGGCATGAATGTTGCATTCTACTCTATAAATCATTAATTAGATCATCGCTGATGTACGCCTGTTCAATTTGGGGTAATGCAAGCAACTCCAATTTATCTAAATTGCAAGTATTCCAAAACAAGATCCTCAGAATAGCTGTTAACGCCCCATGGTTTGTGAGAAATTCTTCGTTACACCACGAACTAAACTGCCCAACCATTCACGATTTCATTAAGAAGACCACCATCAACTTTCATGCAAATTCTCACACATGCCCGAGTGTCCAATACTACTCATTAGGAGTAAAAGGAATTCACCAAAGACTGAAAAGACGTCTTCTTCAGGATAAATATCTTTGAAACAATTATTGTATCGAGGTATAACCTCTCGGGCTATTTTTCAAATTAATTTTCTCTTGTAACAATACTATGCATAACAATAATTTTGTTGAACTAGTGTACTATACTTTAATAAAAAAAAAAGAACAGTGTACAATAGATTATGTGCCGTAAAAGTGAAAATTAAAAAAGTTATATGCCAAAGTGTTGAAAACCGACTTGTGATATAAGGTTGACGTGTGTATTAGTAAGGTCCTACACTTCAAGTTTTGAAACTTAGGTAAGAATTAATAGTTTCACTAGAAAGAGGGCTGATTTTTATGTACCTAATCTCACAAAACTATAACGGTTCAACATGTTTGTAGATGTTGTAGCAATAAAATGCAATTATGTGCAACTAGAGCAGGTCCGGACAATTGATGTGGGGCAGGTTCGGACTGTCCAAATACTTCTTTAAAAAATAAAAATGCTTCTTTTTTTGAAATGCTTCTGTTTGAATGATAGCGCGAACATCTGACCAGAAATTCCGAGTAATGTCTTGAAAAATGCAGTACGAAATTAGCAGGACTATGTTTTTGAGAGCTGCTGCTATTACATTTAATATACTAAAATCTACACTGTTTGATAGTGTCGTCAAAGCTAAAAAGAGTCTGAACGATAATGCTAGTGATTCAGAAAATGAAGGTGACGATGCAATTAAACGGTGACGACAAAATTAAACTTGTCCGAACCTGCCCGGGCCTTGTCCGAAACTGCCCCATAATGGGGCCCCATAATGGGGCAGTTCCGGACAATTTCATAATTTTGCTAAATAAATTTTTTCTAAAAAATGATTTGCTATTTTTATTTAGATTTAACAGGAAAACATTAAGTAAACATAGCTACACCTACTATAATTTTTGCAAATCTCTATGTCAAAAATGAATGAAATATAGCAGTTTGAAAAAAGCTGTCCGGACCTGACCCCTTCTCCCCTACATACATTTATCAACTCCATAAAGCTACTTCCATCGTTAATAGATAGGTACGGGCCTGATGCCACAGATTAAAGAGTAGATGCTAGGTTTCAAATATTTTAAAAACACAAAGCTTGATAATAAATTTTTATTAGATTTCCACCAAGCTCATATCGAACTCACGACGATTGGTGTAGAAGAATGCAATGTCCAGTTATATCAGCTTGGTGGGTAAGCTATGGATCACGTGTTCTATTATTTTTTTACTTGATATATTATTTGACTCATGAATACGTCCACAAAGTTTAACAATCGATTAATTAGATAATAAAGATAAATGAAAATTTTTAATAATTATTGAAGTTGATAGTTAATTCGACGTTATTACCAATAAAATACATCTTCTGATTACGATTAGTAATGTAAATAATAAATCATAACCTTCAATATAATTATTAAGCATACGTATCAATAAAATTGTGATGTAGGTACACATATAATTTAATAATTATTATTAATAAAAACTTACCTCAAGATTTTCATAACTTTCGTAGTATTCCATAATTTAACACGTTTTTTTCAACTTTTCAAAATTAATAGGTTAGAAAACTTTGTCAGTCAAAACAATCTTTCACTTTGTGACATAACCTAAATTCGTTTGACGTCTTTATTTTTGTACAGCTGGCTAAAATTTATTTACGTATGAAATTTTTAAAACCACAACAAAATTTTCTTATTTTATGGCAATGAAACAACGTCAGAGGTTGGTCTATTTTATTTAGTTAATTAAGTGAAAAACAAGTATGATTTTAGATCGAAAGGACGCCAAAACGTAACTTATGAACCCTTGGAACTCAAAAATTCTAGCGATGAAGATACGGAATTGTTTGTTAGAAAGCCTCGACATATAGAGGTACCCACTATAGATATAGTTGTCAAAGCTGATGACAGTTTGCAAGCTCTTTGTGTTCGATATCAATGTCCGGTAAGAATTTTATTTATTTTTCTTCAAATCTTTGATTCATTTACAATTTTAGGTGTTTGAATTAAAAAGGCTTAATAATATTCACAGCGAAAATGAAATTTTTGCAAGAAAAACTATTAAAGTGCCTTTCAAACCGTTTTCCGTGGCTTTGGCAACAGTGCATGGAAGTGGATCAAATTCACCAAAGGAAATTATAGCATCTACGTCGTCGACGCAAGAAATCGATTCAAATTTGTTAAAATCTAAACTTTCTAGTCAATTATTAGGTTCACCAATTTCTAGTAGCAGCAGTAAAAGTAACGATAGTGCAACTCAAGTTGTAAATGAAGTTATTTTTAACAGTAGTATAAAACCGTCACCAAAAATCTGTGATAGTGTGGTTGAAAATCCAATTGTTAATGAGAAACATGAAGAACGTGTTAGTTTATTACCTGCATTGGTGTTACCGGAAACGACTGTTGTGACTAAAATATCATGTAGTGGTGCAGATGCAGATATATCTTGGATTGCATTAATTGTATGTATAGTAGTTCTGATAGTGGCCGTACCTCTAATTTATATTTTTTATATTTACGAACATCCAGAGGAATATCACCACCAAAATTCTTGATGTTATAAAACATTGTACCATGTGATTTCTAAAAAATAGTATTTTTCTCTTTCATTTTATAATTTTAGCAAACAATCATTTTGCATATTATGCAATATTTTTTTAAGGAGTTATATCTACTTAAATTAAGGGATTTTTATGATTTTTTTTTTTTTAATGAGAATTTTTATTATTTATTATAACTTGGGGTGACCATGATAACTTTGAAACAGCTCATATGAAATAAAAATACAAGAAAGATCTTAGATATTAAGTAATTAGTAGTATATTAAAAAAAAACTGTGACAATTTTTCCAAGAATTTCGATTTTCAGGCTTAAAAACTTCAGTTTTTTGAGTTATCATGGTCACCACAAGTCATGATACAAATATGGAGCAATATGGCCATATTTCCTACAGTTTTCAAGATTTCTTAATTAAAAAATTTATACATGTACTAATCATTACTTTTTAGTGTATTTCAATAAAATGTTGTTAACGTGGTTAAAATAAATGATAAAAATCCCTCAATTTAACTAGATATAACCCTTTAACTATTTTTTAGCTTATATAATTCTTAGGTTTTAATAGTGACGATGTCTTAGCAAATAATTTCTTACATAAAGATGTTTATATCACAGTAATCTCCAGTTGAAACTACTTATTTATAAATGCCAATCAAATTCTAGTTAACGGTCATTACCATTCAACAAGTGCATATTTTTTATGCAATCATAGTTAACTTCTGATGTAACAAAAAAAATCATATTATATTTTCCAAACATTGTGTTTAGTAGTAAAAAATTGAATTAATTGAAAATGGTTTCCATAATTTATAATAGCCTAAGAGCCAGTGGCCGGCCGACTTACGGTATTTTAACAAAGCTAAAATTTGGTACATTTACTCTCTTATATATGCTGAACATGAAATGGGGACTCTTTAGTCCGGCCAGTGGTACCTACGGTCACTCTGGGTCGAAGAAGTAAAAATTTGACAGAATTCGGCGTCATAGTAACCAGCATAGGAAACCAGGTTGCCGCTTGCTTATTTTAAAATAATTTTTTATTATTATTACTGAAAAATAACAATAACAGGCAGCCACGATAGTTGTATATCCATGGCAGACACTTTTGAAAGTCGCAAAAAAACAAAAAATTTCCAATATTTGACGTTTATGTCAAATAATTTTTTTAATGACATCAGTTTTGTTAAAATATTGGAAATTTTTTGTTTTTTTTGCGACTTTCAAAAGTGTTTGCCATGGCTATACAACTATTGTGGCTGTCAGCCATTGTTATTTTTCAGTAATAATAATAAAAAAATATTTTAAAATAAGCAAGCGACAATCTGGCTACTATGACGCCGAATTCTGTCAAATTTTTACTTCTTCGACCCAGAGTGACCGTAGGTACCACTGGCCGGACTAAAGAGTCTTCATTTCATGATCAGCATATATAAGAGAGTAAATGTACCCAATTTCAGCTTTGTTAAAATACCGTAAGTCGGCCGGCCACTGGCTCTTAGGCTATAAGGGTCTTCAGTGCATTTTTGAAGAAATTGAATTGTGATATATTTAAAATTATATACCAATACCTATTTTGTTTGATGGCATAATGAAACAAGTGCTTTTGAAACTTGTAATGCCATATTTTATGCAATTGCATTAATGCAATGGTTACAATAAATCAAACTTTGAAAGAGAATATTTCTAAAATATGTTTTTGCACTTATTATTAGACTCTTATGGTTTTATCCCTTCAATTATGTATTTCAACATCCAAAATATATAAGTTTTTAACTCTTGAAATTAATATGAAATAAAAATTTTTAAATATTGTCAAGTTAATTTAATTCAATAAAACACAAAAACCGTATTGGTTTAATTGTGTTGAAGTTAACTAAACAATATTTAAAAAGAAATTTAAGATATATAGGTATTTTCTAATAGTAGCATCTCTATTAGTAGGTAGCATTATCGGTGAAAATTTTTTATTTTTATAATTTCATAAACCTACAAATATTTATTCAATGAGAAAAGGAATGGGGAAAACAGTTTAATTTATATTTTAGGGTCACTGCTGCTAATAAACATAATAATTTTAGAGAAAGAACATTAAAAAAGTATCTTTTCTAAAACTGAGTAAAAGTACCCCTTTTTATAATTATAATGCTGTTAAACGTTGCTGTTTTGCTTACATACATGTAATCAATCAATCAAAAACAACGTTTCAATTCTCTTGTGCTAAACAATCAATAAAAAATTAATTAAAATGTATACATATTTGGGTCTTCAAACCATCCTTTAGTATAAATATTTACATGTATTGAAAGTCAGTATTTTTGCAGCTAATGCATGCACAATCTGTCTTTAAGTATGTTACACAATCGATCTCCTCTTTAAATGTTTTTGAATAATTTTGGGGATTTTTATTTTTTACTAAAAGAAAAAATTATAACAGAATAATTTAGTCAAATTTTAGCTAGTAATTTTTACTAAGCAAAATTTAATTTTTTTAAGAACTTTGTTTGGGCTGAGGAAGATTTTACAATATTTGATTAACATAGAAAAATATTGAAAACAGATTATTAAAAATATATTTTTAAAACAACTGAAAAATAATATCAGTGATGTTGTGTAGGATCTTAGGGCCCCTTGACTGTGCTGTGACTTAATAGTTACGGGGGGCTGTCTATAATTCAAAAATTTTTATAAAATTTTACAATTTGACTATGATGCTGTTTGTTGTTACTGAATATGTTATGGCCATTTTATAATTTTATTTGAAAATTAATTTCTTTCGCCCCCCCCCCCCGCCCAGAATAAATTGATTTTGTCTTCATTGGTGTAGAACTTAGATCATATATATTACATATGAAGTTTTATATTATATATTACATATGATCTAAGATGTAGAACCACTAACTTCTACCCATTGGTTGGGTTTTTACCAAGTAATTCTATCCACGTCTCATTCATGGTATCAAAATTGGTTTGATTCTTTTTAAACTGGTCCAAGCATTGCTGCAAAATAAATTTGGTTTCGGATTTGTTTTGATCAGCGTTCAACAAATACGGCACCCATCTTGACAAAGCTTTCTTGCGTTTAATTTTTGGTGAGAAATGAGCTAAACCCTTTGTTCTGATATCCATATTACAGTATTAGCTATTTCTGTCTTATCTAAATTTTCAAATTTTTCATGTGTGGTTGTAGTTTTTGGCCGTTAAAAAGTACAGATAAAGTTGGAAATTGACGTTTGTTATTGTGAAAAATCAACTATTGCTTGCTACTGTGCTGTTTTTCACCTTTTGTATTAGTTTGCAGCAATTGATTTTACATCTTACATTAACTTCAAAAGAAATATTAAGTTTACAAAACAACCAATATTACCAAATCATGAAACTAGATCATCATCCTATGAAGAAACAATGATAACATTTTGAATTAGGTAAAGCGATAATAATACTAATAAAATGATATACAGTGGGACCCGCTTAATGTGATCACATCGGGACTTGGAGTTTTTGACAACAATATCCGATTGATAACAATAAACGAAAAAATTTTTTATTGCTTATTTATTAGTATGTACTACATCTACAATAATTAATTAATAATAATCACTCATTGTGAAGTTTTTTATGTATTTAAACGACGGAATTCCTAATAAACATAAAAATGTAATGTGATATCACAAATTATGTGACGGTGATAGAATCACACGGTGGATTTATTTACATCCACTCCGTCTTTGAAAAAAATTAACCATAGGCAGATTTTCTTGCTAACACCTGACTTTAAATTATGTGGGTGACTTATGCATAATATAAAAAAATGCTTGTAACTGAAATTCAACTCCTTTGCTCGTGGGAGAAAATAATCTTAAGAATAAAATGATAACATTAACCGAATTATGATAACTATAAGCGATGTTTTTTGTGTGTAATAATATATGTCCGTTCCGTTCCTGGCAAAAGTGATAACAATATCCGAATGATAACATTAACCGCGATCACATTAAGCGGGCCCCACTGTAATAAATAATGATAAGAGAATTGAAACGGTTTTTTTTTGAACCAATAAACTAGTTTAATGTAAAATCAGGTGGATTGTTCACTGTTTTGTTTTTTGGAAAACTATTGGGAGTTATAAGATTTGGGTCTTTGGTAGTTTAAAATATACATTATATATAACTATTATAAGGTCTTGAAGATACAGGCATTAAAAATCCTTCAAAATGATACCAGTTGTACCCTCACTAAAAATAAAGTCCAATATCAAAAATGTAAAAACTATCTATTTTTGCTTTAAAAGTGTTCGTTTTGGAGCAAAAAAATTAAGAAGAAAGTAATAATTATATTTGGAATGATCACAATTTTCAAGTAAATCAGTTCAGTAATTTTTGATATGTTTGGTACCAGTTTGAAATATTCAGTTTCAAGAAAAGCGCGTTTCATGTGAATTACATATTGCACCGGTGATTTGTTAATGTTATAAGGCAGAACCCTAAGATATGAAATTAAAAAAATCAAACATCAAGGGCCTAGTTTACACCATCGGCGTCGGTCACCTACATACACTCAGGGATGGGCATTCACAATTTTAGGTATCTGAACTACAAAATGAATTTTTTATTTTTATTTGACCAAAAACGTACAATAAAAAATAAAGCAATGTGTAAAAAAAATCGCGGATACAAGAGATACGCGCATTTTAGCGTTAATTTTATTTACAATTTTCTGACTTTATTTTTGAAAATAACTCGTTAAAATTTTTACAGTATATCTAAAACGTTATTTTCAATATTACGTCAAAGCAAAAATTGTTTTAAAATTGCAATAAAAAATTTTTTTTTCGCGATAAAAGCGTTTCGACATTATATTATAAATAACATTTCAGACATATTGCAAAAATTTTAACACGTTATTTTCAAAAATAAGGTCAGAAAATTGTAAATAAAAAAGTGGTTACGAGAGAACAGCCTTAAGGCAGGGATGTCAAACTCGTTCCAGCCGCGGGCCATTTCCTGACAAGTAACATTTCCGCGGGCCGCACGAATGGCTTTTCTCTTTTTAATCCTCTCCATTTCATTTTTTACTCGAAATTTTTTTTGAAAGACTGTATTTGAGAATTAAACTTTTTGAATCCCTATCATACATTTGCTTCAAGTAACGTGCGTCGCCCAGACGATAGGGCGGAAAGATGTATGGCGCGACAGATTTCATAACTTTTAAACCCAATAATTTTCTAAAATTTTTATTTATTTATTTTATTTTTAAAAGACCTTTTCTTTTTTTATCCAATTTTGTAATTGAACTTGTTGATTCCTTTGCCTACATTTACTCCGAGCAACATGCGTCGACCGGTCGAGAAGTTGACAATCCTGTAGACCAGAACAGCCTACTTTTGTGATTTTTAAAGTTAGAGTTCCTAAATGTTCTAATACACAACTTAATTCAGGGCAAAAGTAGATCAAATCACATTTTATTCATTTTGGTATATCCTCCCCTTAGTACTATAACTAGGTAACTTGATTTTACTGTTATTGAGAAAATTGAAAGGATCTGGGACCTATCTACATTTTGCAAGTGGAAAATTTATATTTAGGAACATAATAGAACATATTTATCCACTTGCAAAATGTAGATAAGTCCCAGATCCTTTCAATTTTTTCAGTAGCAGTAAAATCAAGTTACCCAGTTATAATACTAAGGTGACGATATTATGTTGGCTATTTTTTTTTGTTACCAATCACATACTATTTCACTGTTGTACTGAATCAAACTTGTAATAAAAATGATTTATGGACTTGATTTACTCTTATTCTGGCCACCCTAGTTAACGGAATAAAAGATGTTTGCAGTTTTTGTACAAATAATCCTCGTGATAGTTTTTTTTTCTTAATCTTTTCAATAATCAAAAACTTCAGGGCCAAAAGGTTAAATTCAAAATATGAGACTGTACCTACGCTGTTTTGAATTTCAAATAAAAAATTCAGTTATTGTGTTTTCAACTTTTAATCCAAAACACGAATCTATTTTGCCCATACCTCAGATTCAACCTAAATAATGACCAATCGCCTATCGCGATCTAAGTGACGGGTGTAAACAAACCCATTTGCAATTATATTAAAATTCTTTTTTATCATTTAATATTAGGTATAAGTACAAAGGTTGATTCTTATCAGTAAAAGAATAATTAAAGCACTTATTTGAAACCAATTTTAAGATGGAGTTAAAATGGTGAAATGGTATTGTTGAAAAACAATAATTAAGGAATGTTTTTTAAAACTTGGGAAGTCAATAAAATTTCCACAAGCTTTTGATTCAGGTAAATCTCTGGCATCCAATTGTGTTGGCTGCACTAGAACAACGTTTAGATTTGTGACCAGAGCCAATTACCATAAAAAGTTCTTTTTCATACAGAGCAGAAGATTGCAAGATTTTGTAATTTTCCTTCTACCACAATATCAAGTTTTGGTTGTGAATTTCTGAGTTTTGTAAAAAAAAAATATTCATTATTATAAATTTTAAAACAACTCTTTAATTAAATTTCAAAACGCATTTTTAATTTTGTAAGGTATTGAAATAGATTAATTGTATAGCATTGTAAGCTAAAACTTGTAAGAATCACCCTCAAATGAAAGTGTAGATAGTGTTGGGATGAATTAAAAATGTGAACTGCATAATTTTATTAGTTTTGTGAATGCGATCTTTTAACGTACTAGCGTAATTCTTGAACATACAAATATAATGGTCACAATTTCTATCATCCACAAACACCTTACAAAAATACATCTACCGTAACTCCAGTTATTTACCCAGCAGCTGATGGTACATATCTACCAGTAGAATATTTGTAAATGACTTGTTATCATACAATAATTTATTAACGCCGCCTTTGCTACTGTCAAAAGTAAATTAAAATTCTTTTTTTTTCGTCCAAACTCGACTCTCATTTAATAGGTTCTTGCAAACTATCCTTACAATGCAATAAAACTAATCTTTATATGAACAAAACTTCAAACCTCTCTTGACTGAACCCTACATGCTTTGACTGGGTCTGATGTGTAAGCAATACTGGACTGGTATCAGCGAAGCATGCAACCCCTAGGCTTTGTTGGAAGGTTTGAAAAGTTTTAACATTAGTGAAGGAAAATTAGCATTAGTATTAATTTATTTTGTTGATTATTGATATTTTTATGTACAAACAAAATGTTTATTATAAGCATTAGCTTTCATTTTTTATTATAATTAAATAATATCAAAATCTTGGTTAATTAATTATTGTTTATTTGCATTGAATGTTATAGTTGTATTAATGAAATGTGATAGATTTTAAAATAAATGCTGTATTTGTTTATACACTTTCTATTTTTGATGGCAAAACAAGTTAATAGTAAGTTAGTAGTTTGTTTTTAGCACATTTGAAATACGAAGAGAAAAGGAGATAAGTATTTGGGAGCCTTATGTGTTTGTATTGCTTTATGTAGCACTAACATAATCACAAAACACACACAAATGTATATAAAAACAAATTTACTTTGTGGTACTTTATTAATGTAATATAGAGTTACATTTAAGAATTAATTGTATCAATCAATACTACAATTACTTTTAGATTCAAAATTATACTTAAATATACAAAAATCATCTGCTTAAAAATCTAGGTTGATTCAAAAAGTCTGCAAACCCAAAACTACAATTAGATACAAATAATATGTTGCAGTCACCCACTGTATGGTTGCATTCTTGCTTTCTATTTACATTATACAATTTACATTTATAGAAGCAAGAAACAAAATGCTAAGATATCAAAATTGGTAGCAACATTTTTATTTTTAAAAATAATAAGACAAAAATTTAAACAATATTTGGTTTTGATAATTCTAAATGTTCTCAAAGAACAAAATTTATTTTGTACTTAGTTGTTAGTTAGCTAACAATAATTGGAAACTACTTTGGGAACACAAATTAATGCAAAAAGAAAATCAATATCGTAAAATTAAAACTGTATATTTAAAATACACACAGTATTATTGTTGCTGCAACTTCATTAATTAACAATCTGGAAGAATATTTTCTAAATTAAAAAGTAATGCCCAAGATTTTAAAAAATTGGAATGTACTATGATTATAAAAATATTTAGAGCTAACACTACAAATTGTTTTTGAATGAGCAAAACACAACTAAAATGTAATATGTATATGCATCCACTTTTCTTCAATAGATATAGGAAATTTAAAAATTTCCTCCACCTCCTCCTCCTCTTTCGGTGTTATTGTGAACACTAAAACAATAATTAAAGAAATTTAAATGGTATGATATTGAGTAGTGACTTATAAAAAATGATTAAGCATTTACCCATGATTAGCTTATGTTGTGTTAAATCTCATGAAGAAGCAAAAGGCAACTTTGTGGGATGATTAGTGATTCCTTGTTACTCAAAATAGAACAACAAAATCACTAGTCTTCCACACAACTCTACCTTGTTAGTAGACAGACACTTCACACCATTAGTTTCCCATTTTTTTAAAACTAATATTCGGATGAAAAATACCACCACACACCATGTTAATCTTACAAAAATACAACATTTTTAAAAAAGCAAATTAAGAATATTTTAACAAAAACAACTTCAATAAAATGCTTTCTTTTTTCTTTTCTTAATAATTTTGGAATATAATTTATCTTTTCAAATTCACTCAAGCTTTGGTAATTTATTAGTTGGTTAAATAAGTATCAGAATTATATCTATGTAATTATTAATAATTTATTAAAAACATATTTTAACAAAAAAAAATGCATCCAAAACGACTAACACATAAGTATCTTCATATTCCGTAATTCAGTTACCACTGTTCCTCATCATAGCTAGGCTCTTCTCGTTGTTGCATGCTATCCATAGCAAGCCTTCCACTAAGAAAGTAACACAAATTTTAAATAACAATTAAATTTTTGGGTTAAAATATTAATTAAATAGAAAGCATTGTACAATGACAGTTGTTTTTGGATAAGTTTTTTCAGTTATAGGAATAACATTTTTATGCAGATAGTAATTATTAAATAGAATCAAAAGCTTACCTCTGCTGAAGCAGATATTGTGCCATTTGAATTTGGTTTGGAGAGCCAGTTATTGTAATGATACGATCATTTGAACCTGGCAAAGGTTCATCTATAGTAATTCCAGCACCAGAATCTTGCCGGATTTTACGTATGCGTCCACCACCTTTTCCAATAATAGCACCAGCAAGCTAAAACAAAAGCACAAATAAACTCCTGAAGACTACCAAAACAAAGTTATCTTACATCTTTTGGTATTGTAACTTGGGTTGAGTTACCACTATTGCCGCCGCCACCTCCGCCAGGACCGTCATCTCGGTTAGATAATCCACCCATCCTAGGGGGTGGTCCTTGGTTTCCTCCAGACATTAAGTTGGAACTATGATTCATTCCACCACCCCAACTGTTGTCACGATTAAATCCACCACCTCCTGGTCTTCCTCCATTCATACCTCTCGAGGGACCACCAAAGTTTCCCCCCCTATGAGGCGGGGGACCGTTGTTACCACCACCAATTCCTCCATGATCATTAAAACCTCTAAAAATTTAAAATCATTATTAAAAAAGTAATTTTTTTCCAATTTCTTAGGGGTAGTTAATACGAAAAATTGATTCAGGATTTAAAAAATTTTCTCTCGTACATATCGTAAATGAAGAGGTCTATCCTCTATATTTATAAACAAAGAAATTTGTAGATCATTGAAAGTTTGCCTATCTTTGATTGCTTTAGAGCTATAAGCAAAAAGTTCGATTTTTTGACTTTCGATAAATGCCAATATCTCGGTTGTTTTCGAAATTACAGAAAAAATATTAATACCTTTTTAAGAGCAATAAAAAAACCTTTCTATAGGTGAATCCGGTTTAGGATAAATTCGCTGAATTTTATATAATAATGTTGTAGTTACTGATGTTGATAACAAATTTTCAAAAAAATTAACCCCTTGCATTGAGGGCGTTTATGAGTTGTGCGCAGACAATTGAATCTATGACAAAAAGTATAGGAACCATTTTTGTGTGCAATTTTAAGAACTACAATTTTTCACATAACAACGAGCACAAAAAAGAAAGAATAATATCAAATGTTTCTTTTAAAAAACATACAGAAAACCGTGGTTTAAATTAAATTTTTTACGGCATACTTAGGACATCAAAGCTGAATTTTGATGTCCTGAGCATATTCAAAAAGTACCCTTAATTCAAACCATGGGTTATTTTAGGCGGTGAAAGGAGGTGCACTAGACTGCCGTCCTAAGCTAAAAAGCAGTACCTCCAAAGTAGTTTTTTTGAGAAAACGCACATTTAAGTATTTATTATTGGGCTACCAAGAAATAATTTATTAATTTTGCACATTAATTAATTAGTTATATTATATATTAAGTAGTCTTACTACTTTTTAATGTTGCAGGATAAGAGATATTGTTGTAATAATCCTAAAAAGCGATATAAAAAAAAATTGTAAAAATTGGAGATACTGCTTTTTAGCATAGGACGGCAGTATAGTTTTTCGCAATTATATCAAAAATTATCAATTTTTCAAGGAAAACAGTTATAAAAAAAATTGTAGTTGTAGTAAATTCTACACAAAAAAGATTTTTACTTGTTTTTCGTAGAATCAATGGATGAATTTCACTAGTCACAAATTCTTTAAAATAATATATAAACATAAAACTTAGATAAAAATGTTATATAATATTTACATTAACACGTTGAATGCCATGGGGGTCACCGGCACTGAGTTTGTTTGTGGCGCCACGGAGGTCACCGGTGACCGGCAAAGCCAAGATTATTAGAAACACATAAAAAAACTATATATATAGAATAAATAAAATAACAGTGCCTTTCAGCACCGTGAAGGTCGCCGGTGAGCTCAGTGAATTAAATGCGTCACGAAAGATTACAAAAAATCAACTGTTACATAATGTAAATAATATTTCATCAAAATATGCAGCACATACTGAGAAATTCATTGTGGCTAGACGGACAAGCCATATCAAATTAGTTAAATAAAATAGAATTTATAATTCAACGTAGCCACAGCAGTGGAGTGATGTGATCGCTGGTTGAGTATAGAGCAGAAATTCTGGGTTCAAATCGCGGATTGCACAGAATTTCTTGGCTCGGCCTTCCGGTGGGCATCTACACTCCTGTGGTGATCCCTGATGTTTGTTTCGACGTCATTATCGTTGATAAGGCTGCGTCACACACGAGAGTTTACAATACAGGTTAAAGTAGACAGGGAATAAAGCTTTGGGCCTTCTAGGCCTGTAGAGCTGTAATATATATATAATTCAACGTGTTAATTGGTTGGTCTCACAACCCAGCTTCAATTTCTATTTTTTTTTTTTTAATTTGAAGAGTATTTAAATTGAGCGGCGCGATTGTCCAAGTAAGCATGGCATGTGCTCTTCTCAAATCATTTAGTTTGTTAATGATTATCTTAATATTACTCACTTTCAATTGCTGTCAATGCGACAACAAGGCAATTCTGATCGTTTCCGTGACGTCAGCTACCTGTTGGGAAAATTCAAAAAAATTCATAAGCCTTAGTTTGACCTCTACTTTTAAATGTAAATAGTGAAACACTTCCATTGTGTGAAAGCTATAGATTGAATTATATCTGAACATAAATTGCGCACACCTCGTAAACGACTCAATTCTGGGGGTTAATATTTTTACCTTTTATCAACATCATTAACAAAAATAAAAAATTCAGCAAATATAACCACAACTGGATTTACTTATAAAACGTGTAAGGGCCTTTATCGAAAAAGTGAAAAATTAATAAGAGTATGGTATTGGAATCCGAGACAACTTATTAAAAATATACCCCTAAGCCAGCCTAAAGATGTCAACTTTAAAACTGATTTTTTGCTAAACTAATAACTAATTGATATTTGACATTATTTATCCTAACCTTAAGCGCTAATTTTTTTAATTATTTTTAAAGATATCTAGTGGTGGATTTATTTTGATAGTTTTTATGTAATTTCCAACAATTAAAATTTTATGTTATTAAAACAAATTAATATAATATTAAAATGCCTTAAAAATGAAGAGGTATACTAAATTTCAGCTGTTTGGATGATAGGTAAAAAATGGATTGTAAGAATAAACAACAGTCATGCAAAGTTGAATAAAAACTTGTAGAACTGTGTTTATTTAACTTTTGTAACAAATTAACTTACCCCATTGAGGGACCACCCCGTGGAGGACCGCGGTTGTTAAAACGTCCACCTCCATCGCGATCCCCACCTCCGCCGCCACCGCCTCCACGAGGTCCACCACGTGGTGGTCCTCCGCCTCCTTGACCACCACCGCCACCTCCTTGACTACCACCTCCGCCACCGCCTCCTCGCCTATTATCTCCCCCTCCTTGAGAGTTTCCATAACCACCATATTCTTCGGCGTAAAAATCATCAAAATTATGGGGATCGTACGGAGAAACTGGACCTTTAATTGGGCTCTGTAAAAAAAATTAAATGTAAATTAAATCAAAATTTAATTGAAAATAACTTACGGCCTTAATTAAAGTCAACACTTCTCTGATGGTATCAATGCACTTTATAGGTTGACCAACAATTTGTATAACACGATCTGAACTTTGTGGAGCACAACTAGAAAATATTTTGATGCGAGCACCAGTTTTCTGAAATCAAATAAAAAGTAGGTGTTAAATAAATTTTTACTAAACATTAAATATAAAAAACTTAAAGCATTCCTTTTGTGTAAAATATGAAACAATAAAACAAATTAATTAGCCTATAGTCAAAGAACATAAAAAACACAACGTATAAACAGAAAAGTAATATCAGTAATTTTAGCATTTATTGGTTTTGTCCAAAAGAAAACTTAAAAATGTGTTTGTGTAACTTGGCATGAATACAATAAAAAATAGTAAAAATTAACATTTAAAAATGGGAAACCTAATAAAGAATCGAGGATAATAACTTAACATTGTAAATTTAATTTTTTGCGGCTGACTTGCACTTCAATTGGAATGAAAATACAAAGTATTTTATTTCTAATTGGTTCCTTATAATAATTCCTGAAGTTTCTTTTTCTGAAAGCCTTATAAATACAAAAAAGGAAAACAAAATTACAAAAATAAATTTTTTTTAAACTTTTTTGGTAATAAGAGATTACGAATTCCTAATTAACCATTCAGAATGCAAAATTCGTTAACAATGACACTTAAATTTTGCTATTTGTAATAGACACAAATAACCACTGGTATTGAAATAAGATAACATTTCCTCCACAAATTAGCTTCATCTTCAATAAAATTCAAGGCAATCCGCGCCAATTACAAAGTTGCTATTAGTTACGTTAATTAAATTCATTCAGGCTTAATATAATAACGTCATTGGTATTATTCTTTAGCAACACGCGTAAATCGAACCGGTAGGGTAAATCAAATATCAAAATTTAAAAATAATCGATCTTATCAACTAGTACATTAGTTTAGTTGAATCAAAGCGTTGAAGGTTAAAATCGATTAAGAAAATTAATTAATGTGTATGTAGTTTGGGTTCCTTTTGAAAGGATAGCAACTCTGGGTAATTGATAGAATCAAATATTAATTTAGTTATTTCCACGCAAACTCGCAAGTACTAAAAAGGCTTGTGAGATCTGAAAAAATAGTAAAATACAGGAAGTCAATTCCAGTATTCGAATTTAAAAATGGGCACCTAACCTATTTTATGGAACTTTGAATTAACAGAAATTTTATCGTTTACAAGTATCGTTACATTACCAATTTTATAAAGCACTTTTATTTTATAAAGATGTTTTTTGTCATAGTTGGCGTTAATGACCATTGCAAATTCAAAATGTTTTTCGAAAAATTTATAATACGAAAAGCCGACCGGTTTAAAGGTATGTTAAAAGCGTGGTGGCACAATGAGCAGCGTGCATGTACTCGCAAAGTCTGTATTGATTGGAACTCGACGCGCCGGCCTGACTCCACACGCGACGGTGGCGCGTGCGTTTCACCTGAATCACCTGTCACCAGCACTCGCGGGACCGTATACCAAAAAGGTCACGCACTTACAGCTCTCCTCGTGTTCAAAAAGTTTCTATTATTTCCATGTATAAAAGTAATTTTAGAATTAATTAACGATTCTTGCAGGTTTAATTATAAATAGCAATATCTAGTGCTTATCGAATAAATTCGTGTCTTGTGTCATTAATTTTCAGGACGTTAAAATAATTTAAATAAATGCCAGTTTCCTAAAATCCTGAAAGTTTGAGTATTTCCAAAATTAAGGTTCGGGGATTCGACTAAACCAATTTTTTTTCCTTTATTTAAAAAGATACATATTTTCATATTTAGGAAACTAGCGATTAATATTTAAATGTTTGTAACGTTTTGGTAATAAATTACAAAAATAGTTGAGCAAAATAATTTTTGTAACTTTCTCTCCAAGGTTTAGGAACTCGAATCAACGAGTTTAATATCCGGTTCATTGATTATTGTAAGAACTTCTAAAAAGACAATAATTCTTCTACAGTTTGTCCAGTAAATCGTGAGAATTGGAAAAGTAGCGGAAAGTCTTCAGAGCGTATTGGGCGTGTATAAAATAGAGCTAGCTATCAAATTGATAATGGTAAAATTTTCGCTTTCTTCTTAAAAATGGTGTTTAAATAGTACTTAAGAAATTTCCAAAAAAAGTTATACCAATACAATGCTAGAAGTACAGAATTAGAATGTACATTATCGATAATACTTATACGAATGTATATTATCCAGCAAATCGCAGGTTAAACCGTTCATCCCTTACAGTCTGAAGTAATCACGTACAGTACACACAACCGAATGTGATTCACAATAACACCAATGTTGTGTATAGTTTGTTTTATATCAAGTGCTTTCTTCATTGTTTTAATTGACCTTTTTCTGTAACAATTCAAAGGCTAAATTTCAAACACGAATTCAAAACTGTTCTTTTTTTAAATCATCAATCAAATCAAATTTTAAATTATAAAGTTGCGGTTTTATCATGGGCACAAAAACTTCTGTTACACAAACGCAATATCGACAAGTAGCACCTATCATACGCATGTAATTACGTGTCTCTCGGTAATCCGGTACTTCAGTTCTCTGGCCCTGGAAGTAATCCGGCGTTTTTCGAGCCTAAATTGCAGACGAGTGACTGCTTGTCGTGGGATAAAATGACCGCTGTGGACAATTAATACTTATTTTAAATGTGCCATTATTAGTGATTTCCACTAATCCGGCTAATCCACTAATCGGATCAGATAACTGCCGGATTACCAAGACCACCGTATTATAAAAGCGTTGCCAGGGGCTGATCGTATGTATTCTGTTTTTTAAATCCGTATTGGAACGGTCCGTTTGAAAATCGTTGAAAAATTCTAATTTTAATTCTTGATCAATTTATTAAATACAAAAATGAAGGTCATTCTGGCCTTCCTTTATATTAATCTTTTTTAAATTTTAAAGTAACTAAAAGATAAAAGTTTTCTTCTTTTGGCTAAAAATTACGATCGTGTTTAATTCTATTAGGCAAATTAGTCAAAAAGACTATGCATGCACAATCTCTGACTATTATACAATAATCACAACAATTTAATAACACTAAAATTTCCAACCTATCAATACGACATTAACAGACGTTCTTGTCATACGCGAATGTCATCGCTCATCAATATTAATCTTATAAAATATGTGTATCTTGAAATTTCCATCAGTTTTTTGGAACCACAAATTTGCTTCCTATGTAAAGTCAGTTAGGATGTTAATGTCGGATTTTGAATAAATGTGTCATATGCAAAATACATACATTATGTAAAGCTACCATCCTGTCAAAGTAGCGAAGGAGTGGCCAGGTGCAAAAGTGTAGGGGGTTAAAACTTCCGATCAAATTCACTGAAGTGAATAATTATACAGAAATGCGAATGCAACGGTTTCGCTTACTATCACAATAAAATAATTGCACTTATTTTGAATTTAGCGATGTGTTTACAAACATTTGGCAAATACGCCCGTGTTATTTGCAACTGTTAAATAAATTTTACTAAAAGTAGTATTACTTACATCTCTAATTTCCTTGATTTTGCTTCCACCTTTACCAATAACACAACCTGCTTGGCTTTGATGAATCATCATACGAAGATCTAATTCTCCCCCATTGACACGTCCACCGTTCTAGAATACAAAAAAAAATCGGTCACTTAATTAATCCAAGTGGCATTAGATAGCAAGAGCAAATAATCGAACCTCTTCATAGATTTTTGCCAATTGTAACGACTGAAATTCATTTACAAAATTAAACTTATTTGGTACGTTTTTACTGAAAAACCTCGATTCAAAAACTGCAGTGAAGCCAATTAGAACACTAAAAATACAGGGTGTCCAGTCTAATTTAATTTTTAATTAGTATATTTTCACTAAAATTTGTTCATTCCTTCACTCTGGAAATATAATTGATCGAGAGAATAATAGGTAATGTATAGCTTGCTAAGCTCGTCGAGTTCAAAACACCCTGTATTACAAATCAATGAATATGTTACAAGTCAAAATTTAAAAATTATATTTCTGAAGACATTATGTCGTTAGCAATGGAACACTGACAAAGTACCTCCTTCAAATTATTATTAATAATGCTTGGGGTGACATGGAATAACTAAAAGGACCAAAATGATTGATTAGGTATCTTATTTAACGGTGGCTAAATGTAATATCATATTTCTTCATTATAATATATGGCATATGAATTCGGCCGAATTATTTGCTTATTTTATCAAGGTTAGTAATTTAAATTTTGATTGTTGAAATGTCATTAAATCAATAATTTATACTGAAATAAAATAATTTTTAAAACTTACCTCTTCTAAATTGGGTACAACATCTCTTACGATATTGCAGATGGTATCGAGATCCGACGATAGTGTTAACATTCTGGAATCAAAACATAGTTACAAAATGCACTCGTAATGCAATTTTAATAGGGGGTTGAGACAAATTTGAAGATCAGATGTGATTAAATTTAGTAGTTGAAATGATGAAAGAGAAGCTACCTTCTTTAAAAAAGTTAAATGTATATGTAATGGACATAATTCAGGGTAATTGATTGGCAGTTCTTAACAAAAATATACTTCTTTTTGTGATTGTGAAATAATTGTGTTACACTTTTGTATTTTAAATTCGACAAATAAAACATTTATTTATTAGGTAAATAATAAAAAAATATAAATGAAAAATAAATTAAATTAAAGTGAGCGTTAACAAAAAATGGATAATTTAAAATACAAAAGTGATAATGGAAAAACTTGAACTGTTTGTTTTAACTAGCAATATTAGTTGAAATAAATTTTAATTGATTGAGTTTAAAAAGTTAAACAAAAATTATTCCTCAACCTAAGGCAAAGCAATTATTAAGAGCTCTAGGTTAAGGGAGTACAACTGCGAATACCCTGTTGGGACAAGCCGGCGTTGAACTGGTTGCACCGCCGTTAATTTAAGGAATAACTTTGTTAATCAACACTATTTTATTTATCAACCGGCTGGGGGGTTGGATTAAGTGTGAATTTAAACGCAGTGCAACCAGGGCCGGAGTGAGCACAATTAAATAAGAGTGGAATTAATTTTACCGTTCAGGACCCGGACAGTCAGGGACAGTAATCGAGGCTTTGTACTGTAGTGGGTCGGTGTGGTGGGCCATGGCAAAGTCAATTTCAGTTGCAATCAATCAATGGTGAGCGAGCGCGTGGTCGGGTGGGCCGGGCCGGGACAGAAGACAATAAGTTAACATAATGGTATATTGACAAACGCTGCAATCTTAAAATTAGAGACATGGGCTAATGCGAGTGACTACCACTTGCATGTGCTCAGGGGTCCTCATTTTGAGTTAATACTTACATTTGGATATAAATCAGCTTAGCCATTTAAAATTATGAAATACTTAATTTTATCATACATGAATTCAAAAGTATTGCGAAACCTTGTATATATAATTTTTAAATGGTCAAGTTGAACATAGAGCACCCTCACAATAACAATTCAAATATAAAAGATGAAATAATACGTAAATTATCGAAAAATGAATAGCAATGATGATTGAGACGCAATGATTTTGACAATGAAGTGGTTTAGAAAAAATTGTGAGTTAATCAATGAAAGATGTTGAACATTCCACAGACAAAACGATTTCCTTTGAAAGAATACGTACTACGTATACCTTCCGAAATTATAAAGTTGGATAGGTTAACAACCATGAAACCAATACGGAGAAAGTAGGAATGGAAAGCCAAAATGGAAGTTTAGTTAGAATGCAATTTCAAAAAATAGATTAAGGCAGATGGAACATAACACCAAGCAGATTTGAAATTTGCGGAAACAATTTAGCTTAATAGAATGTAAATACATACTTGCAATTTACATAGAAAATATCAATCGATATTTTTGTGTTTTATATTAAATAATGTTGGGAGTTCTTCGTTTTAGATCGAGAAGCTCCCTACAAGTCGGTGTGCAATAAAATTGAAAAATTTGCAATGAAAAAATGCTATCAAAAGGGTGCTCTATTTTTATCACTAACGTTCATGGTAAAAAAAAATTAACAAAGAAAAAAATTAAATAGAATCTGTAAAAAAGAAAAACTTAAAAGCTTATAACTACGATTATGTACATGTCAAATTAAATTAAGTTAAATCAAATTAAATTAATACTATTAACACGAAACATTCAACAGCAAAGTAATCTCAATGGCGTTATCGAGGGATTGTATAATATCCTGAATTAATTAGTACGCCAACATTCCTTATGTTCGAATTTGAAGATGAAGTAAGTATGTATTTATATACAAATGCTACCACGAAATTTGGTGCATTAACATGGAAGCTATACAGGTTGGTGTGTATTTATGGTTGGTGGTAACATGATGCTTGAAAACGTAACAATTAAGAATGATGCTTGATGTTAAAACCTTAATAATTATTTTAATTGTAAAGTTAATTTTCCGTTAAAAAGCATCAGTTAAAATCCTTGTCTATTAATCCTGGTTTTAGTGGTATTATCGATTATTAAAAATATAGCAAATTAATAGATTATGTGGCTTATTATAAAAAAAAAAGTTGTAACGTTTACAATAATTATTTAAAAATAAATACAAATTTTGATGTCGATACATGCAGGTACATTGTTGCTATTGTTTCGATTTTATCCATTTACATAGTAAAATGTAAGTGAGCTTTCTATTGAAATATTTGATAGGAAAGTCGTTATAAAGTTTCCTTTATTCCTTTCTTATAATATATTTATGTATATAAAGTAAACACTTGAAAAAAAAATAACTTTTACAAAGATACAAAGAAATATATAATGATTGTAAACGTTTCAAATAGCAATTTGAATTAAACTTTGAAGAACCATTTATCCATATTTTATTGGTCGAAAAGCAAATATATGGTTATTAACATTGGATACTGTAACATTTTCCAAATGTAAAATACGTATAGTTGTACTTATAAAAGTTAATCAATATTGTTTAGTTTGGAAAAAATTACCATCCACAAACTCGAGCACAAAATATTAAATACTGACCTGGCTCCTCAATTTAGTAATATTTTGACCTCCTTTTCCAATAATAGCACCAGCGACCTAAAGGAGAATAAATAAATAATTAATATCTCGCACAATAAATTATTAAATATTAGAACAAAAGAGTAATAATACCAAAAAATCAATATCATTTATAATTTAACGCATTTCAACTAGTAAAAAATATTTTTTAAAAGAAATGTAAATATTTTCATGAATATCATGGAAAGTTACGCTTTTGTAATATATACTATAAAAGATTTTGTTGGGTAAAAAGCTCCTTGCAAAATAATGTTATAATCATTACAAGTTGTACTTGACGTCATGTCGACCTGACAGTAGCTCTGCCATAAATGCTTCAACTTCAGGCATTAGAGATACAAAAATTATAAAATAAAGTAGCAAAAAAAAGTACATTGTACCTCGAGTCATAACTCATGACATGCTTGCTGACATGACATGGAGAAATATATATTATATTAAAAAACGAAAATTAAATAATTGTAAGAAGTGTGAAACAGTGATATTATTTTCATATGAGAATAAAATCTCTTAATAAAATTTATCAGTAATAAGTAGTAATAACCATTTTTAAATTGAAACATAATGTACCATGAGTAATTACGTAATTTTTCTTTAAAATTTCTTTTTCAAAAATTATTCCTTAGAAATTATTCAGAAGAAAATTAAACATGAAAATATTAATTTAAAAAAATAGCTATTTATGTAACTGGTTATGAAATGCCTGATTTTGTATAACGTGTGGATTTTTATTTATTTCCGCAAAATACAATATATAATAATTAATAATATATTATAAATAATATCTTCTTCTTTAACTTTACTTTATATCTGTTTATTTCCAACATCTGCGTTGTTTCCTTCGCAGTGCTAGTTCTGTGAGCATATAAATTTTGTAACGTCCGACAGGATTAGCTAGGACTAGACTAGCCTCCAGACGAGCCTGTAACCCTGGTTTTTATGTTAATGATGGCAATTCATTAACCCAGGAGGACCACCGGCTTAACGTGCCTTCCGAAGCACGGAGACTAGTCATAAGAAAGTTGCCCTTCTCCGGATTTGAACCCGGTACCTCGCATTCGCAGTTGATAGCGTTACCTACAAGGCAAATGACCGTCTCAAAATATATAAAATAATATGATATGTACTAATTTACCGCGTAATGCACATTGCAAATTTATTCTGATCTACAAAACTCATTTTTCCTTTTTTGCTGGAAACTAATAAAAAAAAGTGCCCTGAAGATTTAAGGGGTTGAACGGTTATGTCAATATTTATAATTAAGAATCTCCTTTTCAAAATTGAAAAAAAAAAAAACAATCCACGTTTGAATCGACAAGTGAATATTTGTAGAAAATTATAATAAATATAAGTGATACTTACTTTACTAGGTATTAAAATACGAACTTCCTCATCTCCACGACGAGAACGTTTAAATGGAGCTCCCATGTCACCATCAGCTTCTCGCTTCATGTCGAAATCCTTTTAACTGCAACAATAATAAAATATTAAAAAAATTGAAAATGAAAATACTACCTACTACTTATAAAATTTAAACTATAATTTCAAAGTGATTGTGCATTTCAAAATATCTGATAAAATAAAAACATTTATAATTCGCGAAGTGATTTCAACAGAAAATTCAGAATAAAAGCATATTTGCATAGTTCTTGTAGAACTGGATAGAGAAGTAAGAGTCGATTTCATAGAACTTTCAACAAACTGTTAAAAAACGAAAGTGATTTCTATTGGTTTATACGAGTTAACGGATTTTTCTATTGGTTAACTAGGACCTTTCAGTTAAGTAGATATCAACGCTTTTATTATGATTATTATGAAATCTAAGGGTCTCCTCACTCTTGGCTGGTCCGACATTTGGCAAGCCATTTAACTCAAGGGTAGTTTATTTAAATCGAACAAAATCTAGATCAAATGGTTCGTAGGGTATCTGACAAGTTTCCAAGTTCCAACTACAGGGTTAAGCGTAATAGTGCGGTTTAAAATATGATGCTAAAATTATAGCGTGTAATTAATTAGTCATCTCTATGCACACGTCATGTGAAATTACTACATTTTCAACTGCCATTACCTAACTAGGAGGAAGTAACAACCGAATTAGGGATAAATGGGACAGGTGGAAAGTTTCTATGGTTGGTGAATTTTATGAAATACGACGAAACTTTTGGTAAAATTTTATGGGAATGGAAAGCCGTTTAAAATCAATATATTTTACAACTTACCAAAAATTAATTGGGGACAAATGGGAATAGTGTAGACGATAAATTTCACTTGAGATCACGTTTGAAAAATTTAGAAACAAATAGTTTAGTACCTACTATTAAAACTAAATTTTACCAATCGTAAATAGTTTGGATAGTAAGATTTGGATTTAATGTGTGCCAACCCCCAGACCTCTTTATTTTAAGAAGTCCGTGCCGCCAACCGTAAAAAAAATTTAGTAATAATAATTATTGCCAAATCAGATTGTCATTTTTCAAAATTTCTGGTACTCGAAAGCGAGTTTCTGAAAGCAAGACTTTTCTACAAATAAAATGCCAAATAACTATTTTATACATTTGTACAAACCAAATGGTTACCAACGTTAAATAAAACAAGTAAAGAGTGCCCCAAACAAGAGCGCCGGATTAATTTTAAAGAAAAACACATTTATTTTTTGAATTAAGCAAACATTTTTATTTCAACATAAAGTAAAATAGTTCCGATTAAACGTGAAATACAACATCAGGCAAATGGCCACCACGAAACTTCTGGCACATGGTTATTCTTTTGTTGAAATTTTGAACGTTTTCGCGTAAATGTGGCTGTTTTTCACAAATAGCGCCACCTTATTTCCTCTTTACGATGTAAAACGCCTCACTGTCGATTCATTTGACGCATTATTGCGACCGAAAACTTGACGAAGTTGGCGAACTGTTTTCGCAAAACTTTCACCATTTTTTCAATGTGTTTTTACGATAATTAAACGTTGTTCGTTTGGATACTTCTCCATATTCTTAAATCGCGTGGTCTGTACATGAGAACTGTAAAAAAATCACCGTTCAACTCGTATTAATAAAATGGCGGCATATTTAAATCCGGCGCTCTTGGTGGGACACCCTTTATAACTAAGGTTTATCTAAAGGGTAGTTCACACTACATGATTTCTCATATGACTTAGTCATAAGAAAAGTCATGGCTAAAATCATACCTTCACAATAGCCAATCATAAAAGCCATAACTTCTATAATATCAAAAATCATATAGTGTGAACGTAAAAATATCTCTCATATGATAAATCATGTAGTGTGAACTACCCTTAAGGCAGTGGTGCTCAACCTTCCATATAACTTGATCTAATTATCAATATCTGAAAGTCTTGAAGATCTACCTTGTCTACTATATCAAAATACTATGATCGACCAATTTACAAATTTTGGAGAAAGGGACTGTAATTCGGGTTTTCGTACAAACACAGATGTTACATTACGAACAAAACATTTATTTAATCAGTTTGAATGAAATTTTGTTGGGATCTACTGAAATTAGCTTTGCGATCGACGGGTTGAGCATCGCTGATCTAAGGTAACAGTTCCGATTTAACCAGAACAGTTCTGGTTTTTGAAACCCTGTCTTATTAGTTCTGTATTTGTCTGATTTCTTGTAAATAGAACCATTAAAAAAAATACGACTGACTTTTTTTAAATAAAAGTTCTTTTTGTGAATAGTAAAATAGTATGCAAAAAAGCAAAATAGATGTTCTGGTTTTCCTTATGGCTGGTTGTTAATCACCTTATAGTAATCAAATTAATTACAAATTAAATAGTAAAGAGTTAGAGCCAATTTCGTAATAAAAGCGTTAATGTCCTAGTTAACCAATAGAAAACGTCCTTTAACTCGTACGTGCCAATAGGAATCCACGTTTACTTTTAACGGCTAGTTAAGTTTTATTAACAGAATTTGATTTACTTATCAAATAAAATTTTTATTTCAAAACAGTTCTTTTATTTTAAGTTTAATGTACATTTTTATACATATAAAATCAGTTTGTATCTTTTTACTCTGCAGTGCATTGAATACAACTTTTGTGATTCTCAAGATTTTATATTTAACTGCTTCATTTTCTTAGCTTGCTTTAGAATTTTTCAAGACTAGTTTTATAAAAATTTGTAAAATTTCCCATAGTCAAACCTCAAACTTCCCAAATTTAAATTTTTTAATACATTTAGTTGCTATTCTGTTCTGTTGCTTTTTTACTGTATACATCAGCGGTCTGCAACCGATGTATGGTAATTTTAGGTGGTCTGAGAAGAAATTCCGACAATATTTAAATTTGTTAAGCTTATTTAATAAAATTCTTAAGTAAAAAATAAATTATGTTTAACCTTGTGGTGCGTACGTTAAAAAGATTACACGGATTGGCACTTGGGGTTCTTTAAGACCCCAAGAGTTCTACGGTTTAAACCAGTGGTCCGCAGAAGCCAAAATATGGTCCGCGAAGAAACTATAAGGATGCTTTTGAATCGAATTCACTTGAGTCGTTTTGGTGTAAAAAAGCAATTTCTGATACTATACTTCGAGAAATCGCATTTTTTTATTGTTTAGTGGTCCCTGTTAGCAAGAATAATATAAAAGTGGTCCCTGACCAAGAAAAAGTTGGGAACCCCTGGTTTAAACAAATACTTTATAGTAATAATAACATATTGTCGTATAACAATAATCAATTTAAAAAAAAAAATAAAAAAATAAAATAAAATAAAAGGATATGAATAATAATTTTGAGTTAAAGAATAATTTTTTTTGTTTTGAAAAGGAAAATTTTTTATTTTTGTTGCGCAGTTTTTTTTTATTTATAGACTTCTTTTTTAAAGAAGTCACCAAAACACTTTGGTTTTTTTTTATAAGGCGCTTGTGCTTGTTCAGAAGTTTGAACAGCTAACGATTCCAATTAAAGGAAAATTTTAAATTTTAATTTGTAAAGAATAGGAGTTTTAAAATGTTAAGTTGGTAAGAAAAAGTGAAAAATTTTAATTTTATGGAGTTGGGCAGAAGAGCCGGAAATATCTGAATCTTGATTGGTGGAACGTCAAGTTGAACGGACGTCCTTTTTGAAGTGTTCCGGAAAGTTTTTCAAAATGTTAAATTTGAATCCAATTTGGTGTTAATTTTGCAATGAATCATTAAATACAATCCAAGTGAGGTTGTAAAACACAATTTTTAAAACTGGAAGAATTAATCTTAGAGAGCCATTATAACGTGGTAATTGTGGAATTTATACTAGCAGATGTTCAAATTTGGTAAATCGTGAAAGATCGAAATAATCACATTGTGCATGGATTGTGGTACATCAATTTCAGCATTAACAAGTTCATCCAATTGAAGTTAAATGGTATTTTTTTAATTCAAAAGGTAGATGTACAGGGACAACCATTTTGTTTGGTGATAAAAATTAATGGATTGGAGAGATTTAACTGTTTTCCATGTTGATGCAACAAGATAAGAAGATTAAAAAAGGTACCCAACGTTTTTTTTTATTGTTCATTATATTTTTCCGCAAAAGGTGTTTGTGACCAGTAGGTGATTTTTGATTGTAATAGTATCTGCTCACAGACACGTTAAGTGAATCGTTGGCTTTGAATTGTATTTCCTTAGTTCAAACCAAATAATCAAAGTGTGATATGATTAAATTTTTATCTGCGAAAAATTTTTTTCCTTTTTTGATTATAAGATTAAAGCTTGTGTTAAAACATTCATATCGTTTTTTTTTATAAATTTTTTATTAAAAACTAAAGGGCTGGCCGGAGTAATAAAGTTTGTGCTCTTTCTATTTACTGATAATTTTCCCCAATAATTTTTGATTTTTTTTAATTTATAAAAAAAAAAACAGAAATAGGAGAGTACAATATATTATAAAAATTCCTTTGTTATTTAGGCGACATTTTTAAGAGTGCCACCTATTGGTTTCAAGAGTATACTAACAAAACTATGGAGATTTGGCGGGTGAAAATTGGCGAGTTAAGATTTTTAGATCCATCTTTACTTATTGTTGGGAAACAAGAAAAGAAATTTGAAAGAATATTTAGGGTGCGTTCCACTTAAAGCCCACGACGACCACGGTCGTTCGTCAGTCCAATCAAATAACCGCGCTCGATCTTTGGTTCAATCAAAGAACCACGGGATGTGACAACACATTCAATTCAAATTTTAAAAAAAGCAATTCTGATTGGTTCTTTTGTGTGACGTCAGTTCCGGTAATGCTTCTCTTTCGAGTACCTACTCAAAAAATTTCAAAAAAAATCTGAAGACTCAGTTTGATGAATAAAAACTTTCAAATAAAAAATGTTAAGAGGGGGTACTTTTTTCAGGGCCTTTTTAATTTAATCAACAGATGGCGCCACTTAAATATTTTTATAACATAAGAGGAATTTGATATATTTAAAATATAGCAAATTCGTTGAGATAATACGATTCTATAAACAATATTCTTGATCTTAAGCTATTTTGAGTTCGTATTGAGTATGTCAAAACACACTCACTTACAAAAAAAGATAATTAAACTTTAATTATGAATTGTGTTTTTATAATTAAATATTACGAACTCAAAATAGCTTAAGATCAAGAATATTGTTTATAGAATAGTATTATCTCAACGAATTTGCTATATTTTAAATATAGCAAATTCCTCTTATTTTATAAAAATATTTAAGTAGGCACCATCTGTTGATTACATTAAAAGAACCCTGAAAAAATGTCCCTCTTAAAAAAAACAGTGAAACTCGTCCATGTGGCAAGAGGGCCTGCGCCTGTTGCTACGTCACTGTCCGTACCTTAGTTACATCTACTATCTATCAGATTTTTGGGTTCAATCCATCCAGGATACGGTGAAAATAAAAAATTGCGTAAGACTAGCCTAAAAATCACCTCTCTCTGGGATTGAGTGGCACATCATTCGAGTATTAAAGCTAATTTATCAATAAAATATGAAAAATTAATATAATGAAAAACTTGATTAACTAGTGTGCGTAACTTTAAATTAAACTTGAAGTTTTAGCATTAACAGATTTTTATAGTGGTATAATAGGCGAGTTAATTATGATGTTATGAAAGAATAATTCATTACAAAATATTGTTAGCAGACACCTTTATAAAATGAAACTTATAAGCTTTATCTTCCCAATAACGCATGCAAATAAAAAATTATCAAGTCATTACTGATCAACCTTCAATTACTACTTGCATATTATGTCGCGTTGTAATTTGGCAAAAGATGATTTTTTACTATTCTTAAATATTATTCAAATTGTAAGCAAATTAATGTTAATTGGTGACCACATAAAAAATGTCTATTATAACAATTTAATGCATAATCAATTCTTTAAATTCCTATGTGTTAAGTAAATGTGTATTAGGCATGTAGATTTGTATAAATTTGTAATGTAAAAGCTCTCGATCTTTTGAAACTTGTTGCATGTAAATGATATAAAAATATACGTTACAATATAGTACACCATTACAGAATTAAAATTGAGTTTTAGATATTATGTATAATGGTGTCATATTTAAACCATCATCGAAGAAAGAAACATATTCAAAATTCATACGAAGCATTCAATACAGGTAGCTAGCTCAAATGACTTCCACAGGCCACATTGCTATCTTTTGCTATATCGACCTGGTAATGTCAACGTAAAACCCTCGCGGGAAAAAATTTATGAAAATAGAATATTCTAGAAATACCATATATAATTGAATTATTATATGTGATATACATACGTATCTAGCATTGTATCAAACAAATTAGATGGTGAATAATACTTGTTAGTACATCCATACCCAATAATAATATCGATACCTTTTTGCTAAAATTAGCAAAAAGTAACTTATAGTAAATTTTACAGGAGACGTTTTCTTTTAGCTAGGATTTATTTGTGAGCATTAATTTGTTGCTTACGATAAAACAAAATTGATTTTAGACCTTTACAAACTTAAAATAGAATTATTATGATACTTTAACAAAACGTGTATAAACGTCTGATGCTTACGATGGCCGCGAAATCTCATTTTAGGAGAAAAAGTCACTTAAACTGATATTAAACTGATCTGTACTTACATAATGCAAAACATTAATTGAATCGGGGAGATTAAGAACAGTACAAGTCCATATTTAAAATGTTGCAAAAATGAAAAGAAATGTTTATTTTTCTATTGCTTTGGATTTCTGGTACGTTTTTTACCACCCTTTGTCACATTTGCACTGTCTGTGTCATCTGATGACGACGACATTGCTTTATTTTGTTTTAACACTATAGTTTAATAATACTTTGAATAAAAAAGTCATATTTTGGACTTGTACTGTTCTTAATCTCACCGATTCAATTAAATAATTAAATTTAAATTATTATAAAAAAAAGTACTTGCTTTTACCACTAAATTCTTTAAAATTCTATTAAATTCTTCAAGATTAAAAAAATTAGCTTAGATTAATAATTCATTCCAACATGAACATATGGACGAAACTAATGTAATTAACATAAACATACATTATAAAAATGTACAGATCCAATTTTCAATGCGTATTAACGTAGGTAAGTATCAAGGTAATACGAAAAATAATTGGAACAGCCTTCGTTAGCTAATTTAGAACATATATCGATGCAAATTTGAAGGTAAGAATGTCTTCACTTATTGTGTATGTTCTTAGGATTATGTTAAAACATAAAGATTGAAAGGCAAATTGAAATGCGGAAATAAATATATATAGGTACCTATTGGTTTGGTCCTAAAAATAAAAGCAGCAAATTTATTACCATGACATGAAAATTATAATAATCAAGAAGAAATTAGAAACGATGGTTTGTGGAGTCCCCGAATAGTTCCAAATGTTGTGAACTTCAAACTACAAGTTTCTTAATCAAAATCACTTAAGCGTTTGTTTGGCTTTTCGCAATTATCGTTGAATTGGGGAGTTTTCCTGAAAGTAAATAATAGTGGAACAAAATAAAATAATGCAGTTGATTTTTCAGCTAACAATCAGTTCAAAATCCATTATCATATAAGTACTTGCAAATATTTATTTATCGTGGTATAAACTTCAATTTCATGCAACCGCACCAACCCTTTATTTTGCATACTCGTTCGTACATATGCAATTAGGTGAGTCACCGGCTAATTAGATATTACATATTTGTAATGAGAAATTTTAACGTAGAAGCTACGGTTTCGGACGTAAGGGAACAGCAGACGCAGGTTGCTGCCTGGAGGGTGGTATGGGTTTCACCAAAATAGGCTGTAGTCATCGTTGAGGTGGAAATCGGTACATCATCCTTATATCTATCCTGGGATGTACCGGAAATATCTAAATAAAAAACCGGACAAATTCACATTAAATGTAAATAATACAAAAGTAAGAATGTTTCTAAATTTAAGAGATGTAGTTAAAATATAAAAAATTTAATTACTTTTTGCCATTTACGTAAAAGTTCTGCTATATTAGGCACTGCTATGGTTGTACAAAAAAAAATTAATGAAAGTGTCATTTCCAGGATAAAACCGATAACAAAGAATCAATTACTTTTAATCAATTAAATTTATGTGTTATTTCACATGCTTTAAAAGCAGTTTTATTAATTATAATGTGAGAGTAAATCCAAGTTTTGACAAGGCATTTCCATTTAGTAATAAAGTTCTATTCGTAGACAGAACCGGGACAGACCGAAGTAAGTATTGATCGCAGAATATATCAACAAACATGCTGATTAAATCCACTAGATAACGCCTAACAACCAACGATGTATTAAAATGATAAACAAATTTAACCAGATATAATCACAATTTTGATAATCAATTATGGATTTTTATTGTATTATTTTTTTTATTATAAAATGGACATTTGCATTTTGATTTTCATAATGTAATTAATATTTATCAATTGCAAAAATTTTGAAAAAAAATTAGTTTTTTGTATCGTATAAGGTGTTGCAAAATATAGGTTACTACATATAAAAAAAAGATATTATGCACTATTTTTTAAATGCCGAGCAATACACAACGTGACAAATTCACCAAGAAACAATAGACACCTCCTGAACAGACAACAGTGACAATTTTGAGCAACAGTGTTTAAACACCATCAAATGGCTGGGAAAGCACCAGCATTGTGTGACCAAGCGGTCGATGGAAAATGTGATAAAAAATAGACCATCACAGCGTCAATGCTACAAGCGGTCTTCAAACCGATATATTTTTAATGTGTAATGAAATGAATTTCTCAAAACTGAATAAGAACAAGAATTATGGTCTTCGTTTACTTCAGCAATCTATGTAAAACACTATGTGTTGTCAAAATAACAAGATGATAAAACTTCTAAAATATGTTCGTTCACACTCAGATTATACTTAGTTAGTAATTACTTCTAAAAGTGTGATATAACTGACATACAACAAAAAGTGATGGAGATTTTTAAATTGTTGAATTGAAATCAAAGAAGTTGATTTTTACGAAGCCAATTCACAATTTTATAAAATCAGTTCTATTTTTTTAAAATTTCTTACAATATTTACCCCAATGCTTCAGGCTATTTCATTAAAATAATAGTGTCAAAAGATTACTACTAGTGATGTATTATTAGTACGTATAATAAATTATTGTATAACAATTTGTAGATGATATTTACCAAAATTATTATAATAAACAACTACTTGATAAAAACTAAAAAAAAAATATTTTTCAATCCCTCTCTTTTGGCCATAGATATTTGAAATTTAAATGGATAGAGAAATTTCTTTTGCAAAAAAAATCATATTAATCAATAAAATGTGGGCAAAATAGAAAAAATTGCTATTTTATTTATAAAAATCAATTTTTATACATTTCCACGCAGAGATTACTAAATAACTTTCATATGAATAACAAAAATAAGTATATCCACAGTCGTGGAGTGATGTGACCGCTGGTTGAGTTACGGAGCGGAAATTCTGGGTTCAAATCGCGGACCTCACAGAATTTCTTAGCTCGGCCTAGTAGTTGATGCACTTCGAGACCCCCAGCCACAAGGGTTGAAAAAAAGTATGTAATCAATAACTTGTAAATGATGACACAATGGAAATCTTCAAGAAATAATTTAAAAGCTAAATGAATGCTAATGTACATAACCAATTACAGAACCACATACTAATACTAAACTAGCTACTATTTCCATATATTATAATTTATATTATTGAAAAGAGAACCAATACCTAAAACAGCTGTTGATGAATTTGCAAACCCCTCACGTATAGGTACAAGAAATACGTGATGAGATTGCCTGCACATATAATACAGTTCCACTTGTCTACTATAAGAAATGATTTGCATATTGACCTTCGACAACAAATCAATATTACCAGCATTGAGTGTTTGTTTCTATAATAACTGCGTGCTTCTATGAACATTATAAGAGTTACAACACAAAAATCGATTAAACTGACTTATTAGTTCAACCAAAAAGTAAGTTTACTTCTCTCGAAAATATAAATAATATAAAGAAACTGAGCAACTATCAAATATGGGATAAAAATCTAGCCAGTTAACCAGTAGAATTATGTACATATAGCCATTTATTTTAACCGATATGTATTTAACTATTAGTTAAACCTGTTCAATGTAAAATGTTGAGAATAAAATATAAATCGACCATAAAACAAAATTAGGACTCTAGCCTCACGTAAGCACCCACCAACAATTACAAAAAAAACAGTGACATATTCAAAAGAATAATAGAAAAAATTATCCTAATTATTAATAACGTAATTCTAAAACATTTGATGTCTTTTTTAATGTTCCCCAACACTTGAGCATACTTAAAACGTTGTTTTAAGAAGAAGCTAGTGATGGAGGTACTATGTTATAGCACACTTATGACTCATGCATCTCCTATGTATAAAGAGATGGATCTAAGGAGTGTGCAGATTACGCCAATAGCTTGGTGGTTTTGCCGTTTACTACTTCATATTAAATAAATATAACAAAACGACCAGCTTTTGAAATTAAAACTAATAGGTTATTTCGTGTAGTGGTAGGGAGTTTAAATTCCCTGGATGTGATCTATATTTTATCGGGGATTCAAACTTTAATATCTGCTACGTGACGCAACTTTGTAAATTAAAAACATAAACATCTAAAAACTATAATTACAAAAAGTTTAAAAAAAATGAAGAATGTGGTTTGGCGGAGCGGTTCACTATAAATACGACTTGTGCTTTTGAGTACAAAATTTTCAATTTAAATCAAACCTCTGCAGAAGAAAATAACTTTTATGCATATAACCTGTTGATCAAAATAGTTTACAGGCCCAACAATCCAAGTTGAAATAATATGTCATTTATACAAGACTTGTTGGATTGATATATCACCCTCACTATAGGGGAAGGAATTGGTTCTTTCAACTGAAAACAATTCTTGCTCTTTACAGTTTGGTTTTGCTATTAGAAGTACATAAAAATTTCAAATTTTGGCATCACATTATTTAAATTTCCAACAAAATCCATGAAACTCGAAAATTTGTTGTTCTAAAGCAGTGGTTCTTAACAGATTTGTCAGCGAAAGATTAAGAAGCGGTTACTAAGCTAAACAGTCATTGAACCAAAATTCAATAATATAAATATAGTTTTAGATTGAAGATGGTTCCTGGCAATTTCATTTTTCTCCCAGAGCAAAAAAAAATAGAACTGATCTAAAGACTATTGAGAGGTACCCTATTGAGAGGCGCTTGAGTTTCTTCATGATTAAGAAAATTGGTACAAACGGGTACATATTTGCTTTTGAAAATAATCTTGGGGTTAACAAGTTTAGTACGCTTATAATTAGAAAGAGATAGATATAGGGAGCGTGCGTGATGACGTATAAGTTATTTGTTATTAAATTATGTGTATAACACTTACATAATTACTTGAAAATAAATCTCACCCGTGAAGATATTGTAGAAAACGAAACCACTACACCGTTCTATTTCACTGTCAAATTGCCAATAACTAAGCACATTTTAAGGAGGAGTATACGAACTCGAATTTGTAAGTAATACCAGTCCTTGAGCTAAGAATAATGGAAAAATTAATAATGTGATAATAAGCACTTCGTTCTTTCCGCAATACGCCTTACAAACTAAATTGTAAATAAAAAATTCTATTTGTGAGTCAAATTATTGTTTACTAATACTTGTGCAAATTTTGTGTGGTGTTGAATAATGAACCACTTGTTGAAGTAGTTGGCAATTACCAAGTTTAAAGTTTTCATATTGTGTACCTAAATGTAGTAGGTACCTCAATTTGACTTTTAAAACATCTCTTACCAATTAGTAGGTGTAACTAGTAAACTAATGCCCCGAACGTAACTACACATTACAAGATATTTGGAAAATATTTATATCCGTAATGGAAACAGATTTTCGTTAAATTACTAGGTGAAATGTGCTGAAAGGAACCCTGTTGCTTGTAAATGTAACAAATTAACCTACCCTCTCGCACTGGTGTGTAAAATCAACATTTAATGGGTAACACAATTTTCATATAAATCCGATTATGGTGGGAATATAATATGTACTAGTTGACAATTATAAAATTAAAGATTAAGAAAATGAATAAATTAAAAAATAATTTAATATTAGAAGTTATTTTCATAATTTACCATTGTAATCCCGTAGTTTTATCCAAAATTTTATACAAACGACTGTAATAATTCACAAATTGATGAAAAAGAAATATTAGGCAGTCCCTTTTTTGCCTACACTACATGATTTCTCATGAGAAATTTTTTTACGTTCAGACCATATAATTTTTGATATTATAGAACAGGGGGGCCAACCTGCGGCTCTTTGAAGGATTATTTGTGGCTCTCGAAAAATGTACCCGAGTTCCTTTTCATTTTTGTGGTATTATATTTTAAAAAATTATTATCGTACCGTATGTGTTTCAAAATTTTCGCGACTCGCGAAAAATTTCAAATTTTGCAAAATGGCTCGACTATCAACAAGGAGCTTGGCCACCCCGGTTATAGAAGAGACGGATTTTATGATCGGCTGTTATGATGGTATGATTTTAGCCGTGACTTTTAATTCATATGAGAAATCATGTAGTGTGAACCAGCTTTTAATTTATGACAAATAGTACTAGCTTTTTATATTTAAATAAAACTTGTAGCGGTAAAAAATTTACCTTTTTGTAGAACCGAAATATGTATACCAATAAATGCCTCAAATTATAATAATCAGTTTGTCAATAACTTACTCAAAGAGAATATTGTATGACAAAATTAATGTCACTAACTAATAATAAAAATTAACTTGATAACTTTGATGGATAAGTGAATAATACTAGATAAAATTGATAAGATAATAAACAATACATCAATTTAAAGAGAACTAAAATAATATAACAAAGAGAAAAACTAATCTACTAGAATAAATATCTGCGATAATAAAGTGAATAAAATTGTTTAGTTGACTAAATGCTGGAAAAGTGGAATTGCACTCACTCACCCTTGATTAGATCAGCGAGGATCGAGATGTTCCCGTCTCAGCTGCTCGGAACCTGGACCTGAAACAACATGTTAGCTGTAGGTAGGTATAAGAAAGGGTAGAAAAAGTTGAACCATTACTTTCTCCTCGAAAGCGCAAATTGGCTAGAACGACATTAATGAAAATAAACGCGAAAATATTGAGTTGCCTTTACGCCACAACCATATGTAAAAAAAACTAATTCAAACTTTCAACAATTTATCAATTATACCAATGACTAAATTGCAAACACCGAAGCACCACCAAATCAAATGAGAGTTGCTTCGAGAGCTAACAAATACTGATGAAATTGATTGAATTACGTTGAGATGAACAGTAAATTATAAAACACATAAAGAATTAAATAAATTTAAAAAGTAAAATTCACAAATACTAAAATGTACACAAGTTTGAAGAGTGGCTTACTTCAGTACTTGTGATGCAGGCCGCGGTAAATCAAACTTGAACATGTAAAACATTCGTACCTCTTCAATTGAAAAACCTTATTTGCAACCACTTTTCAAGTCAATGGACACATACAAACTGACCAGTGACCACTAGACTATCAACTTATCTGTGGAAGATCTCCCCCAAGAGAAATCCCATTGGTTTAAGCGACAAGTACGTGTATTACGTGTCCACAATTGATTGTTAGAGAGTTGTCATAGAGACCATTTTCAAATACAAACAAGAGTTACAGTTACAAAAGTTTTTTTAATAGCTATAGATATAGGGACAAATACCTACTGATGTGTTCATTAACTAATTGCTAAATTATCCATTGGAATCTAACGATAATATTGTGTGGGAACAAAAGAAGGAACAGTATTTTGGCAAACGTAAATAATATATTCAAATAATATGCAATCGTACTGGACGCACAATTATTTTAATATTTAAGAGTGAATGTTTCTAGTTTTCACAGGGGAAACTAAACTATTTTAAATTATCTCGTTTATGTTGAACCCATCAATGCATTCTACTATTATCGATTAGTTTAGGTGTAAATGGCCACTAAAATTTGTATTGTTTTTTATACATTATCCCTCGACATATTTTAGGATAACTATTTAATAATATCATAAAATCAATTTTACCAAATTACTTTTTTATATTTTGATATTCAAAAAACAAATTACACCAAAAGCAAGAACTATGATAAAATTATAATTCATCAAGATTGTCACACATTTATCATATACTACTCTGATATTAACGTGTTTGACTAAATGAAAAAAAGAATATTTATTGGAAAACGAAAATAACTTTTACAAAACAAATAGTATGTAGATTGAATTCATCTAGTCTAATTTTGTATTAATGGATATCGTAGCTCTATTCAACAAATATAACATTAAATTGAAATTATTGAAAGATCAAATATTGATCAATTCTCAAAAATGCTAATTGTTCAGAAAAATTTGCATTTCTGTTATACTATTTATATTGTTTAATAATTTTATAGATCCAAATCTTTCCACGTTGATCCAAAGTATTAAAATCAACTTGAAAAGTAACCTCTATCAAACCCACCAGACCATTAGTATAAGAGTGTATTTTTGAAAATCTAATAATCGATTGCAATGTTGGCATAATTATGCCAGCAATGCAATTATGAAAAAATAAAATAAAAATTGCTGTCATTTCTAAATTAGAAATAGGTCAAATACCAAAATGCATTAAAAATAATTTATTTTAATATACCTACAATAAATAGTATTTTGCTATCAAGAATTTGGAAATACTTATAATTCAACTAATTTTAAATTCAATAAATATTAAAGCAAATTACCTTACTCGGTTATATCGGTCTTTTTGTATTCTCCTAATAAGAGCTATAATTACCTCTTTATTAAATTACAGTAAAAGTATAATTATAATACAAAGTTAGAACTAGTAGTTCATCTGAAGGTTTCAACATGGTATTTCTGACCAAAGAGGAGACGTGGTTTTCCAATTTCCAATATTTAACCGAGTTGAAGTCACGCGAATATGGAGACTCATAGTATGGTCATATTCCCTCATTAATATTATAATAAGCAACTTAAGAACTAAGAATTATAGCTAAAAAACGGCATGCAATTCAATCGATACAAAATTTTCCCTTTAGTTACTACACTTTTAATTTATTCAGATTGTAAATGTTTCATAATTAGTACTCATTATATTCATACAATATGTCAATATCCAATGATATCCTATAATTTATACAGAAACATCAAATATTCACTAAGGTAATAATAATTATGACGTGGTGTTGCGCAAAAGACCGACAATCATATTTCAACTTTCAGGACAATGGAAAATTAAATATAACGTACAAATAATATAGTATTTCAAAGAAAAGATACCTGAAAGCTGATTCGAAAAAATTGGGGTTCTTTTGTAAGTGAAGATTTCCATATGGCTTTCAGTTCCTAATTTTATATTGCCAGTATCAAATGTTTGTTTCTATAATGAATGTGCGATTCTGCAATACCAACAAGGGAACATCACCGTCAGTATAATCGAGATCTCAATGCTTTTGGTGATTCTAAGAGCCAAAAATATTTCTTTCTCGGCGTGTAGTCTAAAGTCCCTTAGTTTTTTTGAAAATAGTACTAACAGATGTAACTGCTAGAATATTGGAATGGTAATTCGTAAGTCAAAAATGTTATTTAAAAAATATTGATTCAAATAATACATTAGATAATTTTTAGAAAAAAAAAAACAGTTACCTAATCAGAGGAAGGAACTCGAGAACTACGCATTGCCATTACAATAGCAGTTAAACCACCATGTCTACTTTCAAAAATTCATAACTCAAAAACTAATGTAAGAGACATTAGACTAAATGTCGAGAAAGTAATAATTTGAGCAGAAAAAATTGGGAGCTCGACTGCCGATATACTGACTGTAGTAGTGTCATCTAGTAATGTGTATCAAACCCTACGGTTTTTCGTCAAGATACAGATTCACCGCAAAAAGTAAAATTTTGTGTCGTTTCATGTTTTAACAAAAAAAAACCTACAGGATTCACACTTCCAGGAATAAAATTTAAACTAAACTACTCACTACACTATATTCAATTGGCTTATGTATTAATGTTCCCCAACACTTGGGCAATTTTAAAACATGGATTGTTTTAAAAAGAAAGCCAGTGATGGAGGTACCATATTCTAGCACACTTATGACTCATGCATCTCCTATATAAAAAAAGATGGATCTAAGGAGTGTGCAGATTTACATCAATTACTTGATGGCTTTGTCTTTAGTAATGTTTGTTCGATCTACATCAATATAACTATGAGTTATAAACAACTATAACAATTAACAAAACCACCAGGTATTGTAATTAAAACTAAAATGTATCATTGTGAACAAACTCGTATTGTGCAACGATTGTGCGGTCAGAATAAATATGGACTGAATTGAGTTATATGGTTTATTTTGATGTACTATTTGCTGTCATTTATTTAGGGGTAAAAAGTGAAGTAAGTCATATATTATTCATTTTTTTCAGCAAAACGTAATTAAAATTTCTATCATCTTCTTTCAAAAACCGTTAATTTCTTAATAATATAATCACGACTTTACTTCATTTTCATTCTAACTCCATGAATAGTTTGCATAATACAAAGTAGAATTTTAATGTATTTTCAAAAACGTACGATTCAAGAAGGAATATATTCGTATTATGTAAACATAGACAAACTTAATATTGTATACATGTTTTACCCCCTGAAGTTGAGATTTTAGAAAATTTAAAAATTATCAAAATTTGTAACATCGACAGGAATTTATTATAGAAAAGTACTATTATAACGTTATATCATTATAAATCAAACCTACAAACTGTTATAACTTGGTGTCATATTTGAATTTTCTTATTCAATAAATGGTCTGGTTTTATCAATAGAGTAGACAAAGGGCATACATTTAAATTACGAACTTGAAAACATTTATTTATTGCAAAATTTCGTAATTTATATTACATCTTGTTTTTCAAATAAACGAAACCGAGCATTCCCATCCAACTCAAATTTATTTTTAATGAAGAATATAATATAGAGAATATTATAGTACAAAGTATAAACAGAAAAATTTATTTAATTGTCCATTCTAATAAAAATGTTCATCGTGCTGACTTCTTTCTTATGTATGGAAATTTCCTTTGTTTTGTGAGTTGACTGATGCGAGTTAAAATCAAATAATTCTAATAAATTCGTTGATGTACGGAGGTGGCACGCAGGAATAAACATGTGGGGAAAATAAGTATAATTCTTGATATTATTAGCATCTTTCACTTATTTTGGAATAATTTCAAATTAACACGAACGGTTGATACCTGTTGATACGTCTTTAATAAAAAGAAAGAGCACTATTCCCGCCCTCTACTATTTAATGCGATCGTAATCTTGAGCGAGATGCTACTTTTTAATGCTCGCTATACACAGGAAGCGATCGCAAACGCTTGAGCCGCTTTCAGAACATTGAAATGGCGAGCACGAAATATGTGAGCGGGTTGTGTCCAGTTTAGGCGCTTTTGAAGGAAGTAGTAGCAATAGAGATACAATTAATAATTTTTTCACCCATACAGATTAAAATTAACTCATTTTGCCCACCAAGTACATTTATGATAAACTATAAATCACCTGGATTCAATCTATACCTTTTGTTTCAGAGCTTGAGCACTTTTAGATTGTTTTATTTTATTACAGTACAAAAAGTACTTGCAATTTTAAGTAAAATTAAAAATTTGACGTGGTAGAAAATTTATAATATATGAATCAATCATCAATATTATCATCGACTACAATATTTAATATTAAAAATACACATTACAATGTAGTTTGTAGTACATAATTACGGTTTAGGAAATATAACTTGAAATTATTCGATATACATTTTTTGTCGTTTGCTACAAATATTTAGTTAATAATTAATTATATTTTTGCTTTTCATAATTTTTGATGTATTTTTCGTGATATTCAAAATATTAAAAGAAATACATTTCTAATTAATAATACCTGTCCCATTTAGTTTACTACCAAAAATGTTAATTAAAATCCCACAAATTACGACCTTACATTTAGTTCAAAGCCTTGCTAATGTAACAAGCAGCGAAGCCAACTTGTGGAGTATCTGCTATTATAAAGTATGCGACAAGCCTAATCCTAATTTAGTAACAAAACAGTAGGTCATTTAATAACGAAAGGAATTTACTAAAACAATAATTTATGAATTTCAATTATATACGATCATGCAATTTGGAGAATGAAATTAATTAAATAATAATATAAAAAGATTAGTTACGGGCTGAAATAATACGTTAATATATTTTGGTGTATGAAACTGATAACAAGTTAGAAGCACACTATTTAAATTTTAGATGAAAAATAAATATAAAATATAATACATCGAGTCAAATTTTATAACAGGAAAAAAAAAACCGGCAGCAGCTCCTAAAAGAATAATAATGATTGACAGATTATAATATGGACATGGGCCATAATTTAAGAGATGAGACTTTTCGATTTTTCTTTGATGGTACACTTTGTAATCAGTTTATCGGTGGCATCGGTTGACGATGGTATCGCGTGTCGAACGAGGCGTTGCTCAGCAACAGGACTATCACAACGCCACAAGGCGCCCACCACCCTCAACCCCAATACCTACATTTTTAATGCACTTGCTCATCATTTATTCAGTACTAAAATGATTAGTGGGTGGACTCTGCGTGTACAGACAACTCTTTGGAAACTTTCTGTTTTGTATTTGTTCGCTCTATAAAAATGAGCGGAAAGGTAATAGTAGGGCTTACTTTTACAAACCCATGTCCCTCAATACACGCAATTCTCTACTTATATTTTGAATTTGTTAATTGTAATGTTTATCGATATGTCGTACTAATATATAACACGACTGTGAGCGACCTTTTAGTATTTTCAATATTAAATTAAATCCTATCACCCATCTAACAAAGTAAATTCAATTTTATTAAATATTCATAGAGTATTTTCAAACGTATTTCCTACAAATAATAACGATATCTTAATAGTAACCAATATTGAACATAATATTATCGTTCACAAACAATCTGCCAAGAAAAAATTCAAATTACTTTTTATTACTCGAATCTCGATTGAAAATTGGTCCACCGCCTATTACCTAAATTGAAATCGCCAACCATTTTATGTTACCGGAAATTACAAAATGTCTAGGAAGTAATCCTTACTAGAAGTGTGGGAAAAACTTGCGATATTGAAATTACTTCCTTTTGTGAGATGCATTGCAAATTACATTGAAAATAATATGCTAAAAAAGTAGTTGCGATCGTATGAACCAAATTTTCTTGAAACCAGATTATCACATATTATGCGTTCAAGTTTATAATTAATTTAGTTGCTCCTTAATAATATCTAATTAAATTAGCAATCCCTATATGAAACTGATGTAGTTATTCAAAACCAACACTTTTGAAAATGAATTAAAAGAAACTTGAGAATGTCGAGTTCAACAACCCCAAAGCTTTAATAGAATCAAGAAAAAATTGCAATCCAAATTAAAATTTTGGAAAATGTAATTACTTATTATTATATTAATGTAATCAAAAACTAACATTGTTTCGATATTCTTCAGAAAATCTGTTTTGCAGTTATTATCAACTACAAAAATAATATGGTTCTGTTGCATTTATTCCTAATTATGAAAGTGGTTAAGAAAAGCCAAATTTTGTGTAACGAGTGGATATTTGAAGGGCGAAAGCAATGAGTTCCAAGCACAACACACAAATAAACATTATATATTATAATTTATTATAACGATAAAAAAATCTGATGAAATTATTAATTTATTGTACCGAGTTTAGCCTTTTGAAACCACGGAATAAAATGTATGACCCTAGTGGTGAAATATTTTATTGTTCATTTAGTCTCTAGTGGTACAAAGTAAGGCGTTCCATAATCCAAATTAATAATAATTATGATACTTACATAATATAAGATTTAAAAATAAAATAATTTAAAGAAGACACCTTAGCGTAAAGTTCATTTGACCAAAAAAAAAACATAATCATACTTTAAAATAAAAGTGGGCTTCCAACTTCAATGTAACAGGTTCAAGAGTAACTTGGAAAAATTTTGAAAGTTAAGCCTCAGTTATACTCATTTCATTTTCAAATCATTTAACATTCAAGAAATATACCAATAGAATAAAATTATTATTATTAATAACCATTTATTTCAACTGTTTTGGTTGAACTTCTTAGGACAGTTCTACAAAGCAAGTAAAAATTAAGAATAAGCTATACTGAGAATATGTCACACAAATTGTGTTCACAATCGTCGTATAACATTATACTATATTTGTATAAATTGTGGGCTAATGATCTCTGGCCAAGATCAGAGCGATAAGTTATTCTACAATTTATACAAAAAATAACGTTATACGACGAGACATATCCTCAGTATAGCTTATTCTTATTTTATACTTGCTTTGAAAAACTGGTCCTTAAATGTTAAAACGTTGAGTATAAATCGACCATTAATTTTTGAGTACGTTTACGTTAAGGTATCTTCAAGCTGCTCTATGATAATGTAAATTCTATGTTTCCAATACGAAATTATTTCAATTGTAAATTTTAGTTAAAAATAGACACTACGATATTCAAAAGTCAAAATTGGACTCCCAAATTAATGTGGGTGAATAACCGTTAAATTAGAAGTTTTCACATTAGGTAACTTGTTTTTAACTCACAAGGGGACACTACAGTGAGTATGTCGCCAATCAAAATCTCAATTTTTTTGGTGATTCTAGGAGCTAAAATAATTATCACTTTCTCGATTTTTAGTCCAATGAGCTTTAGTTACTGAGTTATGAATTTTTGAAAATCTACGTTTTACCATAAGATTACATTGTTTATTTAGAATTTATTTAAAATTTTAAATTAGATTTATTTTAAACAGATTTTTATTTTTTTTAAGTAGAATTAATAGATTTAAATAGAATTTAAAATGTTAAATTAGATTGTTAAAGCAATCCAAACTATGTTAAAACAATCCAAACCATGTAATCTTATGGTAAAGCGTAGATTTTCAAAAATTCATAACTCAGTAACTAAAGCCCATTGGACTAAAAATCATGAAAGTTATAATTATTTTAGCTCCTAGAATCACCAAAAAAATTGGGATTTTGATTGGCGACATACTCACTGTTGTGTCCCCTTGTCAGTATAACAAAATAATACATTTTGTTAATATCAAGTAAATTAAAATTTAGTTAGATTCGAACAACAACCTACTGTAATTACAAAAATTTCTCACAATTAATTTTATCTTTCTACTAGTAAATAAATAGTAATCATCAACAATAATAATAATTAACGTTGCAGAATAGTACTTTAAAGCAGTGGCAGATCTAAGGGGATAGGGTAATGCTCCTTCCATAAAAATAGGTTTTTAAAAATCGCATAGAAACTGTAAAACTGAAACAAAGATTAGATAAATAATTATCATTTTTAAACAGACTTCTAAGTTTTTATTTATTTCAAAGTTTCTGAATTTGTCTGTATAATTATGCTTTTTTGGGGGAGATGATTAATAAATTTTTCATTTATTGAATTTTCACTTGTGAACCTATTTTGTTGAAATGGATGAGAACTTTAAACCGAGCAAATTAAGTAGGTAGTAATTGGTATATTTTAGCCACTAAAAATTAAAAAATAAAAGCTTTTTAACAAAAAATTAAACCAACCAAAAAAAAAGAAATTGAAAAGCAAAAAATAAATATATTACATTTTGAGTCTTAATAAGTAATATAATATGTAAGTAACTAATTTTTGAGTCGGTGCAAAAACAAAAAACAACAATCATTAAATTACTTTAAAAAAATTATCAAATAAAAGTCACCCACACTGCACCGACTCAAAATTAGTTACTTACATTACTTATGTAGGTAATATAAAAATACTCAAAATGTAATATATTTATTTTTTGCTTTTCAGTTTCCTTTTTTTGCTCGGTTTAATTTTTTGTTAAAAAGTTTTTATGTAATTTAATGGTTACAACGATCATGGAACGTATCCCCTAATTTACTTGGGATCTTATGAAAATAGACGATTCGATTCACACTTTCCCGGATCTTCTCCACGAACCAAGCTACTATCTTATTTTCTACATACAAGTAGGTATATTCAAAATCATTCTTTATTAAACGGAACAGGTTATATGAACCTAACTCACAGATGGAGCATACATATCAAAAATGTATCTTTTTAAATGGGGCGTTTTGATATCCAATTTTATGTCTTTTACGTGGCGCGTATGTACGTTCCATCTGAAACAGGACTAATCCTTGCAATGAAAAAGATGTTTTAACTAGCTTATATATTGATGTTGGTATCACAGCACTGCATCCAGCGCTACCAAGAATGAAACCGCGGTTTCCACAAGTTGGTAAGACACTATCACATAACTGCGTAAAAAATATTCCATAATTATACAGCCGATATTTGCCTCACCTCACAAGTGATCACAAATATCGACTTGTCACATATTTATGGAATGACTTGAGCGTTTGTGATGAGCCTTATGAGTTTTAAAGGAGATGCTAGATCTGCTTGGGATGCTACACCAAACTACTCCGAGTAAGTTAGTGTAAAAATTTAAAAAATAGTGTAAAAAGTGAGTTGGTGGTTTTACACCAATCAATTTATAGTTAGTGTAGCACTAGGACTGTGATACCAAACAAAACTACTATTTTAATTTAAAAAAATTAGCATTTGAAACCACTTCAAATTATGCATAGATTAGTGTGAAGCAATGACTTGTCCAAGCATCTCAACGCGGATTTTCAGTACTTCCCCAACTATGGATCTTCGCAAAAACAGATATAAATACAGAAAGAGATGAAATCTTCTATTTAATTTTTTTAAATTAAAATATTGATGTTAAAATGATGAACAGATTATTTGCTTAAAGTTTTTTGCAGGAATTTGTAATTTTAAGTAAAAATTATCACACTTGTGATGTGATATCGTGGAAAATTTTTATATTTGTAGGTAATATAATGTATTACAAGTTAACATAATATAGTTAACATTATTAAAGCAGAATTCACTGTAAAAAGCCAGTAAACTATTCCATCATCAAATCGATTACAAAAAAATCAATACTTCGAACATTGTCAATAATCCATTAGTTCGAATTATCAAGGTTGTTCTGTAAAATTGAAAAATAATTATGAAAATACAAATTACTTAAACACATACAATAATAATTATCCATGTAAAAAGTTTCTTGCAAGGTTTTAATTGTAAGTAAAAAAAAAAAAAATATATGTCAATCAATTGTCCTGTTGCAAAATTAAAGAGCAATCTGCATAATATTATTGAAGAAAGGTGATATTAAATTTGATATAAAGTAAAATTTAAAACGTCACGTTTATAAAAAGAAATTATATTTTAACTGTATCGCGAAGAAACAAAGGACCTTTATCTATTCAATAGATAATGTTCAATAGATAAATCTCGGAAAGTAATAACTGCCAATTCTTTTATTCATTATAATTTTAAAGCCTTACACACCCGAACCTAGGGAAATAATAGTCACCAGAGGTAACGAATTTCTTTCCTACTTTGTAAGACAAGTGACTACGGAAAAGTGGTATCTATCAATGGAAGGATTTTTTGTTATTTTATTTTAACGTTACTAAAGAAATATGAAGTGTATATTTTCAGATGCAGAAAAAAATCTCTTCTGACCGACAATAATTTCATTCTTATCTACTGCGATAGAAAACAGGAATTTTTGAAACCTGATTTACCTTGTCATTTTCTCATGTTCGAACGTAAGTGTTGATTCACAAATCACAAGAACCGTAAACATAATAATAACTGATGGTATTGAAAAAATAGCATCTCCACACGTAAATAATAATTATTTAACTACATTAACATGATTCGGTACAATATTACCATTAATATCTGTTGCATTTTTTATGCTTATGTACTTCTTATGCTTACGTCCCTTGTGAAACAGCTCACAAAGTAGAGAATTAAAAACATGTTGGTCTTGAATGGGTGGTGGTAAATTTTTCATTATTATCAAGTTCATAATCCAATTTAGGTGTGCCGTACCATCAGATCACCGTGTGACATGGATGGTATGATGCATAGTATGTTGAATTAAAAAACTAAATTTAACCCAATGGTAAATAACAGAGCTGTTGGTAGGATAAAAAATGTTTGTTAAAGTTTTGGTGGCACTAAACTTTGTAGTCTAGTAAATAAAATTTTTTTAAGGGAAAAATAGGTTTAAAATCGCTCTGAAAAAAAAAACTAATATCCCACATACGCTGGTTTAAAATTGCATTTGATCAATTTGTTATTCTTTACAAGGTGTGTATAATACAGAATACTTGACTACTGAATTAGGATGATGACATTAATTATAAAATTATTGAAGTGCCAAGCCCTATTAAATGTTCTAATTTGAGTGGCCAAATAAATTATTTTTATACAAAGGTCATTGGTTCTATGATACGGTATAGCAATGTTATGATCCTTATCGCTTTGATAGAGTACGGCCAATGGAATGTCAGGCTAATTCTGTTCTTTAATTTTAAAAGCGAAATTAAAGTCAATATTTGATTGAAGCTCGATTAGTACAATTGAGTATAAACAAAATGGCTATAAACTAACCTAAAAATGTCAAATAATGTCTAAAATAATAAAATATTTATTGGGATAGATAATACAATATGCACACACAAAAATCCCACAATTTCTATATTTAAGTTACACATACACCTATCAATTTCGTCATCGACCTTGTAAATAATTTTGTCGGCGTTTTTTAAATTTGAACAATGAAATTATTGATTGATAAAAAGTGAAAAAATCAATTTGTATAGATAATAAAAGTACGTTGCTAAGTAACTGAAGTAGGTGAAATTGTTTGTATTCACCAAACAGAAACGACTCGGCAGACAAAAATTTACTGAATAATGCCAACTATTAGCGACCATCGAGGAAAGCGTTCGTAATTTCTACTTCTAGGAAAAACACAACACAAACATGCGTGTAAGCCAACCACGAGACCATAAATTGATATCCACATATAAATATCTAAATTATGTGATTATTTTTAATAGGAGGCGCTGAATAAATTTTATTTCGTTTTGCGCTTGAATATCGGTAACGAAAAAGCGTGGTGTACGGCGGATTAATGCGATACCGGCATATCAAAGAAACTAGGAACAATCATGTGCAAACAAATGAACTCGGCCAAAATAACAATTGAAACTTGCAGTAATAAATAAGGCTTAAATTTGTGTACTTACCTAAGGTGCTTGAAAATAAATCACAAACTTATCTAGAAAACACTGAAAAGTTGTACAAACTGTAATGGCGTTACTTGCTGTTAAATAATAAATGGAGTGGTAAGCTTACAGTTGAAGGCGCATGATCGGGGGATTATTTGCACATTTTGACAATTTCAAATAGCGACATCTACTGAAAATTATGTATTCGAACACAGGAAACACGATACGAAATTTGCCGGATTTAAATACTGTCCTAAATGATTTCGAAATTGCAGAACGATTACGACGAGATTGTAAGTAATTAAATATGAAATAATTTATTTGACACTTCACTTTTTTGACGTTTATTAAATCATCTAAATTTATACAAAATAATGCATTTTAGACTTTACTAGCATTTATTTAATTTCCACATGACATTTTTTAAAATTTATTGAAGGTCGCAACTTCAAAATAACATTTAAACAAATTGAGTTTTCTTAATCTTTTCAAACAAAAGCAGTTTAAATGGAAAGTCAGATTTTAATCAGGGCCGGACTGACATCAAAAAATTGGTGTGAAAAAATTAAAAGCTGACTATTTCATTTCTCTATATTTAGAATACAATATAATAATAAAATTAATGACAATATCTTCAGTTATTAAGAGCAAAATCGAAAATGTAAACTCATTCAAGTCAAGTACAAGTTTAATTGTTTTTACCCGAACCATTACAATAAAATTCATTTTTACTTTATTTCATTTTCCACTTTTCTATAACAGACAATAATTGATGCCCTAAATAATTTTTATTATACATTTTCTGACTCTGTACCTAAAAGTGTGTAGGTACCTCTTCTTCAATCAAATCAGTCTACATTTCTTTGTAAAGCCGACCTACCGAAGTCGAGGACAGAGAAAATTAATGATCGATTCTGTATTCTGAAAGTGTTTTGTTTCATTTTTTCTTTGCTTTTTCCGGCTTTTTGAATTTGACTTGATGGCCGCTGACAGATTTTCCGCTACAATAACAAACTTTAGCTTTACCTTCTTGTGCGTGGTTGATATGTTTATTGGTTAATATTCTCTACTAAGACCATATCTGGAAACCACAGCTGTTTGGTTTATTAAAAGCAATTTCGACTATAACGTTCTATCTCCGTTTCATACCGAGGGTAAATTTTTTTGAAAGATCTTTTTTTTCTAAACCTATTTCATAATTGAATGAATCCCTTCTTTGCTTCTCTTAAAAATGTCGATTTAATAAAGAACAGCTCGCTTACTCTCCTGGATCAACACCTTGTCACTTTTGAGCCATTTATTTCTGAATCCGCTCTCGTGAACAGGAACCGTCCGAATTTAACTTTATTTTAATATTGACGCCTTTAATGCCATTTAACACCGCATCCGTTTACGTCCCTTAAAGACGAAAGAGATATTATTGTGATTACCTTGACACTCTACGCCAGTCAACAAGTTTATCCGATTAAAAGTGGCATTTCGCTTCGCAAGCAAGTTTTGCTTTATATTTGAAGGGCTTATTGTTAAAATGTGATAAGCCACAAAAACAGAATGTCGAGTAATAGATGATTTTACTTATATTTAAATCTGTAAAATATTAAGGAACATATTAAGGATTGAATCATAGTGTCACCATCTTTTGGAATATAACTACAATATTGCTCATGTGGCTTATCGTTCTATTGCTTGTTAATAAAATTGAAATAACTCAATTCACCAAAAAGTGTGGCTTATCACATTCTAACAATAAGCCCTTCATTTGTTTTATCTACATTTAACATGCACCAACTATTAGGTTTTCAGTACGTTTGAATGATCGTTTTGTATTTATTTTTGTGTTGTTACATATTTTTATTTGCTCTTAGTATTTTGGATTGAATTCGAATTCACAATTATTTATTCGTTATCACTTGCGTTTCACTCCATATAACTCTACTGAGTATTTCTTTTATTTCACAACTAATGATGAAAAGTGTTCTAGCTCAAATTGATTGCGAAAATTAACACTTGACATATCAGAATTATAAAAACAAAAGTAAATCACCTCCTAACAACAGCAAAATTTAACACATTTTTAAAAAATTGATAGATTCAAATAACCTATAATCAAAAATCGTCACTTTGTAATACAAACAAACAAAACATACGGTTTGTTTCAACCAGCCAAGAAGCCGTGCAATGTACGGAGACGCTCATGCGCAATAAATAGATAGCCTTCTTTTTATCTACTGCGCAGGAGCATGACCGTACATTGTATAATTTCTCAGCTGGTAAGAACAAATCTGTAATGTACGCTGGGACGTGCCTAAGGGGGGGAAGCTCCCTAATAATAAGCATACTAATACGCTCTTTCTATTCGCTAGTTAGCATTTACATGTAAATTTTATGTAAAATTATGCATCGTGTCGTACAGGCTTTACTTACAAAAAGTTGGGAATTTTTAATTAACTCAGTTGGCAAATTGGAGATTGATTCCTCCTGTAAAAATTTGGTTGGGCACGTTTCTGAATGTACGATCTGTGGACGTACGTCTCTAGCTAAGTCATTATTTCAGGGATGTTTTTGCTAAGCTACTCATAGAAATAAGTAATGCAAAATACACTGTGGGCAATTTTTTAAAATTTTTTAATAGGGGCACTTTTTTCAGGGCCCTTTTAATTTAATCAACAGATGGCGCCTACTTAAATATTTTTATAAAATACTAGGAGGCTTTTGTATTTAAAATATAGCAAATTCGTTGAGATAATACTATTCTATAAACAATATTCTTGGTCTTAGGCTATTTTGGGTTCGTAATATTTATTTATATGAACACAATTTATAATTAAAGTTTAATTATCTTTTTTTATAAGTGAGTGTGTTTTGACATACTCAATACGAACTCAAAATAGCTTAAGACCAAGAATATTGTTTATAAAATTGTATTATCTCAACAAATTTGCTATATTTTAAATACAAAAGCCTCCTAGTATTTTATAAAAATATTTAAGTAGGCGCCATCTGTTGATTAAATTAAAAGAGCCCTAAAAAAGTGCGCCTCACAAGGTAAATAGAATGAATTTGAAAAAATCAAAATTGTTATTATTTCTCAACAACAAATTCAAAGAAACCAGAAAATTTGACTTAATTTTTTTTTTAATTTATGTAAAACTACATAAATCAACATAATTATGTAAAGAAACAATTAAATATGCATTAATTTTGAATTATGAAATTTGTAATTTATTGTTCCCTATTTTTTTTAATATTTACTACTTGAAAAATTTATATAATAAATTATGAATGAATTTTTGAAAAATATCGTAGATATAATTCAATATGTGTTTTATATTATATATTTTAACAAATTGGTGTAATAAACAAAAAATTTTTTTTCAAGCATTTACAAAACTTCAGAAAATATCAAATTTGGTACATGAACTTGAAACTAAGAAAAATGTTTTACAAGGTGATATCGCTGCTAGTAAAAATCGAACATCATACTATGAAAATCTACTCTTGGTAAGTACACTGCTTCACCTTAATAATGTAATTAGGTAATTCATTATTGAATTATCTATTATACATTAATTAATTAATTAAATTTGAAAAATTCAAATGAATAATATATTAATGCAACTGAAACAATAAAAATAAAGTGCATTGTGGCGCTGCTCGTAAGAAATCTATTTTTCTTCTTTTCTGTACTTTCAAAATAAGCGCCGTTAGGAGGGGGGCAAACCCCCAAAAAAATTGTTGGTTTTGAATGGCGATATTAGATCTGTTTGGTATTCTACACCAAACTGCTCCGAGTAAGTTAGTGTAAAAAATTGATTGGTGTAAAAAGTGGGTTGATGATTTTACATGAATTAATTTGTAGTTAGTGTAGCACTAGGACTGTGATACCCTTAGACCAAGGTATATAGATTTACATCTATATCTAAGGTAAATCTATATACCTTGCCCTTAGACCATTTAAACTTATAGACACGCCTTGATTTTCAAGCAGTGAAGCAAACATAAGTGACGTCACTGGTGGGGTAAATGCTAAGATATACCTGTAAATATCAAAAATGCCCCTCTTAAGAAGGGCATTTTTTTCAGGGCTCTTTTAATTTAATCAACAGATGGCGCCTACTTAAATATTTTTATAAAGTAAGAGGAATTTGCTATATTTAAAATAGAGCAAATTCGTTGAGATAATACTATTCTATAAACAATATTCTTGATCTTAAGCTATTTTGAGTTCGTAATATTTATTTATAAAAACACAATTCATAATTAAAGTTTAATTATCTTTTTTTGTAAGTGAGTGTGTTTTGACATACTCAATACGAACTCAAAATAGCTTAAGATCAAGAATATTGTTTATAGAATAGTATTATCTCAACGAATTTGCTATATTTTAAATATAGCAAATTTCTTTTATTTTATAAAAATATTTAAGTAGACGCCATCTGTTGATTAAATTAAAAGGGCCCTGAAAAAAATGCCCCTCTTAATATTCGCAACCCTTGTATTTGGCATAAATTTGGACAGTATAATTTTTTTTTCAAATAAAAGTTTTTGAAGACTTTTTTTAGCCCCTCCCCAAATTTTTGACTCAAGTTGCGTCGTTAACTTTCAGTGCTAGGCCGTACAGTGGCGTAACTAGCTATGTGCAGGATGTGTGAAGTGGCATTCACATAGGGGATTGTATTTGGATGGTAGAATCTGGCACTGCTGACAAGTTTGAAAATGTAAGATTACCAGCTTTGAATGATTATTCCGCATTCTACCATCCAAATACAATCCCCTATGTGAATGCCACTTAAAGAACACCGGCGCCGCGCCGGCTCCAAATATAAAGACAGATATATAAAAAATTTTGTACACAGGAGCCAATCAAAATGAACAATTTTTAATCATTAGTAAGGCAATATACGTTTCAATTTAAGATTGCAGTGCCGCTAGTGGCCATATTGGTACTAGAGGGAAGAGGCAATTAATAAATAAATTAATTAATTAACCATGATATTACACGCAAACGAGCAGCAGATAAGATATCTATTATATTAAAAACATAATCAGTACACAATTGCGCACTTATGCTGAATAAAATTGATGGTAAACAACCATTTCAGCTCATTCCCTCTAGTACAAAACTTGCCACCAGATAGCGTATCGCTTCGCTTGAAACGCCTGTATCCCACTTCATTATGAATGCAACTTTAGGCTCTTGGTTGCTGTTATGACTCCCATCTCTTCGTTGGTTTCCCCAAATTCTTGTACCTTTCGATTTAAATTTTTAATTAAATCTGTCTAGTGCCAGTGTTGCATCCATCTTATTTTCTTCACTTATATTTTTAAAAAAGTTAAGTCCTTCAAAATATATAACTCAAGTTTCAGCCAGTGGCGGCTTGTGAATTAAACCACAGCCAAAATTATAGAAATAGTAGAACTTTACCAGGACCCAATAACGGCAGTCCAAAAATTCTTTGGAAAACTATGCCTTGAAACCCCAATTTTTAAAAAGTTTATATTATAAAAAATTATACTTTTAAATAAAAGTTAAAAGAACTTTACATAAACTCAGAACGAATCTACGATTTTTCAGAACCGGGGCAACAACTTGACATTGGGGCCCTTTTCCTCCAGTATTTGAGTTTAAATATCAAATAATTTATATATTTTCTTTATAAAATATAAAATTATAAAATAAGTAATTAGTTACAGGATGTTAACAAGCGGGAGTACCTGTGACATCTCATATATAGAGGTGCGGTTGTCAATTGTCATAGCAATCATCCGTGCATTGCCAAAAGAAGACATACCTTCCTTAGCAGCGTACTGCCGCATCGAGCTACATCCCTACATTACTTCTGTATCTAGAACTAAAGAGCAGATGCACTGCAAGAAACTGTGGAGCCCAGCCGCTAGCAAGTTCATCGAAATTTACTATATTATAATAGGTCTGTTTGGTACTACAGTCCTAGTGCTACATTAACTACACTACTACAAATTGATTGGTGGTACAATTACCAACCCACTTTTTGCACCAATCAATTTGTAGTAGTGTAGTTAGTGTACAACTAGGACTGTGGTACCAAACAGACCTAATATTAAGTAATTACTTCCAGAAATTTTAGGTACAACTTGGCTGTACCTGAATAGCCATCACTGGTTTCAGCGCAAAGTATTTAAGTCAAGAGCGTCCCCAGCATAGGGTATAAACTGCAATTGCAGCTAAGACTGGATCACAGAGCGCAAACTAGCCATTTAGCTCTATAACAACATTACGTTCATCAGCAGTTTTAATTATTCAGTGTGGTTGCGTTTTGTTAATGTAAAACGTAAATAGCCACATAATTTACGTAATTATTGAAATACTAGCTGACCCGGCAAACTTCGTTTTGCCTGAGAATCGATAAATGTGTTAACTTTTAAGCTGAATGAAATTCAGTTTTTTATTAAGAATACTAGAAACGAATTATATCGTGTCATATAGGATTTACGATAGGTCCGTCACTAACGCCATCTATTGAAAGTATAAAATATGTGCGAATGAAATGTTTTGAATGAAATATACACGTAAATGTTAACTAACCAATAGAAAAAACGCATTAGTGACCATCAGACGTTTTTCATTGGTTAGTTACCAAATACATGTTAATTTTATGAAAAGTTATGCATCGTGTCTTATAGGATTTACAATAGGTCCGTCACGAACGCCATCTATTGAAAGTATAAAATTTGTGCCAATGAAATGTTTAGAATAAAATGTACATGTAAATGTTAACTAACCAATAGAAACAACGCATTAGTAACCATTAGCCGTTTTTCATTGATTAGTTACCATTTACATGTTAATTTTATGCAAAATTATGCATCGTCTCATATAGGATTTACGAGAGGTCTGTGGTGAACGCCATCTATTAAAAGTAAAAAGTAATAATTTTTGTGCCAATGAAATGTTTTGAATAAAATGTACATGTAAATGTTAACTAACCAATGGAAACAGCGCATTAGTAGCCATCAGACGTTTTTCATTGGTTAGTTACCATTTACATGTTAATTTTATGCAAAATTAGGCATCGTCTCATATAGGATTTACGATAGGTCTGTGGTGAATGCCATCTATTGAAAGCAAAAAGTTGTTTTTGCAACTTTTGTATCTTTTTGGGCAACTTTTTAAATTTTTCTTTGTGTAAGAACATTGCTTGGGTAATTACAAACATTTTAAAAAAAAGATGAAGAAAATCGGTCCGGCCGTTTTCACGTGATGTCGTGACAAAGATTACACTTTCATTTTTATAGATTAGATTATCAGTATCAGTGTGTACCTGAGGATACCAATACCCTACAGGTTAGGTTTTTGACTGCAACTGCAGTTTATACAGAATTATACATTGCAAAGAAATTCATCTTCTTAAAAATAGATTTCGTACAGCCAATGCCACAAAATAATGTGTATTAATACTTTATTTTTATCATTATTAATCCTGTTTTTGTAACCATTCTTGAAGATTTAAGAACTATCAGACATATTACAAGCATGTGGGCGATGGGAATGTTCCACACAAATTTCGATTGATAAATTTATTAAAACATAACGTAACGAATAACAAATAACGAAAACAAACTTGGTGTCCTGGATCCTTTGAACTACCTCGATCGACTTGAACTAACTTTCTTACGTTGAACTAATTTGGTGTGCTTTACTGTCTGGTTGTAACTACGTAACTACTTTTATCGCGTGCTTACTACCTGCCTGTGTGTTCTTTGGTTAGAATGCCTACGTATGCGTAACGGATTTTTCGGGTTGCCAACCTAAGCAAGGAGAGCGCCAATATTTTCAAATTTAAAATATGATCGCCACAAGCAGTTTAGAATTTTAATCTGCTCATGCATCTTTACAAACCGTTTCAAACTATGCTCAAAATATATGAGGAGCAGACATTCTATATGCAGTATGTCCATTTTCTGAAATTTTCACGAGAGCAGTAAAACTACCACAGGTTTAAATGATAAGTTATTAAAAAAGTAATTTTTGCAATAACACAGTGTAAATTACACTATGAAGTATCCATAAATGAAGCAAATATTCGATTGGCGGTTTTGCAAAACAGCAAAAAAATGTATTGAACAAACTGCACTTTGTATTTTCTACATTGGACAAACTGCATATAGAATGTCTGCTCCTCATATATTGTTAGTTTTGAGTTAGTTAGTTGAAACGTTCCACTTTTCAAAATTTTCTATTTCTAGCATTTTCTGTTGTTACCTTGACAGAACTAGGTAATTTGAGTTGTACATTTCTTACATTAAAATAATTATTCAAGACAAAAGTTTCCTACTTGTAAACATTAGGATGGTAAATAATTCTTAAGTATAATAATGTAGAAAATAAGCAATTTTCCAATGCATTTCATTCAAGTGATTTACAAGTTATCAAAATAAAATAAAAATTTATCTGTTTCAGGATTTAAAAAATAAAACAGAAATTACTGTATTGAATAAAAATAAAACCAAGTTAGAAGCCTGTAACAACAACAAATATATTGAGCAAATGGAAGAAAAAATACACAACAATTTTCAAATTAATCTACCGGTAAATAACATGGAAATGTGCAGTATATCACAAATACAGGCAACACATGACAATTTGTTACAAAAAAAGCTTCAACTAGAAGAGAATAATATAAAAAATAATATCAAAATGAAAAAACTTGAAGAAATTCTAGGTACTCTTGAACCTAATAATATATAATTTAATATTTTCAATAGTTTATTTATGTGTAGCGATTTATGTGTTCAGAAGCTTCTGTTAACTTGGTATAATATGTGTTAAATACATCTTCTTTAGTACTAAGGATATTTTGTAATTTAGCTTTTTTAATTGTATTCGCTTTAAGTTGATTAAGCAGATTTTGTTTTTGTTCGTTTAAATCATCACCTTTAAAACTTGTTTCTGGGATAATACCAGTTGTAGGTCGCCTAGAAATAAAGTTGTCAATAAATATTTTACAAACAAAATAAATTGTTCACCAAGCAATAAAATCATCATTAGTTTCCTTTGCTGTTTTTCTTATGGCTTTTAATTTCTTTGTTATGCAGTATTCGTCCCACATACTATCGAAACGTTTGTTGATGTCTTCCGTAATTGATGTGGATGTGCTTAAAAAGAGTGTCTTCAGATGAGATGTTAAAGAGTCGTCACTGTAACAACATAACAGTTTTGTATGGTATTTACGGATAAATCAATTTATTCAGGAATAACACACAACAAATTACAAGTCCGTAATTTTACTTACAGACTATACGTGCAGGTACATAATAATATTAGAAATCTAATCCATGGCATAAATAGTTTAGGAGTAGCCAAGATTAAAAACTTAGGAGCATTAAATCCACAGTTCAACTCTATCACTCGTCACCCCAAACTACGTATACTGTAATAAGTTCCAAAATTTTATAAACCTATCACGGATATTTTATATGCAAAAAAAAGTGATCAGGCCGGGACTGGTGCAATATGATTAGTAGAAACATATAAGCACTAGTCACAACCTAACCACCAATTTATTTTAATATCCAAAATATTAGGAGGTTAATAACAACGCCAGTATTATTTCATAAAGAAAAATTTCAACTTATCAACTGCAATTGATATTCACCGCAAAGTACCGTTATATAATAATATAACAAAGGCAGGGCATTGACATTCACTTCGTATAGCGTAATTTTTTGTGGAAGGCAGTACTGATTCGATATTCACGTTTATATTAATGTTTTTATGCACATAAATGGCCACACCTTTGCCTTCCACAAAAAATTATACTCTAGTTGCTGTTTCTTACTTCAAACCATCAGTCATAACTTTTTTCGCAGTATTTTGAAGCAACACTAGCAAAAGTTCTGGGTCTTCTTTAAATTTCGTATAATCGGTATCGGTGGAGTCTTGCATTTTTGATTAATTTGAAAAACAAATTTAAAAAATACGTTATCTTTGAAGCAATCAACTTTTGAAACTTTGTATAAAACGTTTTTGTTAAAAGTAAACGCATGCGTGGTGGGAATCAGTGGGAATCATAGAAAACTGCTTATTGAACTACTATTTTTGTAATAGCTACAGCTGCTACGTCTTTTTAAGCAGAGATGGTAGCACAGTAAAGAAATAAAAGAAAATCAATAATTACACAAAGTGATTCGTAATGTCCGCATGATAAAGACTATTCCTGAATACAAAATTAATTAGTAATAAAGTATTTCCAGATTTATTTGAATATGAAGCTTTTGACTTTATAATATAAGCTCTGGGCTTATAACGGCTCTACGTAGCAATCTTTTGTTAAAAAAACTTATATTGTTATATCTACACACAAAGAGATTTAACCCGTAACCACTGACAAGCGGTCTCTCAGACCACAACGGAAATAAATTTCGTTATAAAACGAGTCTTAGTAAAAATTTCCAAAAATCCCTTTGTGTACCTTCAAGTGGCATCGAAATGTACACATTATGACTAAAAATTTTAGTAAGCGTTTACCTTATAAATAGATAACAGCAAAGTTTACTTGCGGTCTGAGAGACCGCATGTCAGTAACTACGTTACTGTAATTGCCATTATGTGTGTCAGTTTGATTTATAAATAAAATAGAAACAAATTCATCTAAATCTTTAAAATTTACGCACATCACTGATAAGCCTGCAGATTATGATTTGGAGACACAATGGGCAGCGTAAAGCCCTAGTGATTTTGATTATTTTAAATATGGACAATGTAGTATTTAAAAAAAAATTAAAAAACAAGAAAATTTGTTACTTATGCTCAAGTAAACCAAAGAAAAAAACGATTTTTCGATGTTTTATTAAAAAAAAAAAACGGTATGTCTTCAGTGCACTAAGAAAATTTGCGAACAGTGGCAACAGTGGCGGATTATCGCACAGGCGCATGAAGCGCGCGCTTGGGGCCTCCAAATTTAGGGGGGCCTCAAAATTTGTATATTTAAAAAAAACATATTTTTTGTAACATTTTCTTCAAAAATTGTAATAACTAATGAAATATAAAATATTTTTAAATTGATATATAATTGCATAGTTCAATCTTTTGTTGTTCTGCTTATTAAGTTATTATTTTGAATTATCCGGATTATTATTCCTTTGTTAAGTACCTATTCTTGGAAAGGTAGGTACTGCAAGTGTAAGGGTCTATTGTTACCCAAGTCATCTGGACGCCGGTAAATTGCGCCAACGGTCAATATTTTCTTGGCTTTTTTTGATCGGTAGCTTAAGGACAACTAGCAAATTGCGCCAGCGGCTGGTTAGGGAGCTTAAGTTGTAATACCCAAGAAGTGGTGTATTTAGTAGTAATTATAATATTAATATTATGTAATTCCCACAGTGGCGTAGTTTCTAGAAGGTTTTATTTTTAGAAAAATATATAAAAAAGTAACGGGGACCCCAAATTGCGCCAGCGGTCAAGGGTTTTTTTGCGGTTGACCGTAAATTGGGTCAAAAAAGGTTGTTATATTTTAATCCGGGCGATTGTAGCTTCCACCGATGGGTCAAATCCTTTTTAATCCGATATGCAAGTTCCACCAGTCGGTTTTGGGTCACTCTTATCCCATATGCAAGTTCCACTGATGGTGGATTAAGTCGAGGTGGTCAAGAGTCAAGGTATTAAGAGAGGCACTTTTTTTAGGGAATTTTTAATTTAATCAACAGATGGCGCCTAGTTAAATATTTTTATAAAATACTAGGAGGCTTTTGTATTTAAAATATAACAAATTTGTTGAGATAATACTATTCTATAAACAATATTCTTGATCTTAAGCTATTTTGAGTTCGTATTGAGTTTGTCAAAACACACTCACTTACAAAAAAAGATAATTAAACTTTAATTATGAATTGTGTTTTTATAAATAAATATTACGAACTCAAAATAGCTTAAGATCAAGAATATTGTTTATAGAATAGTATTATCTCAACGAATTTGCTATATTTTAAATATAGCAAGTTCCTCTTATTTTATAAAAATATTTAAGTAGACGCCATCTGTTGATTAAATTAAAAGGGCCCTGAAAAAAGTGCCCCTCTTAAACTGTTGCTTTCTGAAACTCATTCATTCTCAAACGGAGCTCCATCAATTGCACACATAAATTCTAAATGAGAAGGAAAATTGCAAAACATGTTTACGGCCTCCCATTAGTTTTTCGCGAATAGCTTCGCAACCTTAGAGGCTCAAACGAAAATAATAGAAGTTTATTTAGACTCAATCAAGGCTCTAACGTTTGACACTAACTTCGAGAAAAAATATTCGAAAGTGGGGGGGGGGGGCACTGACATCCACTTTTTTTGACAAATTCTTACGTATTTTGAAGAGAAAATTCGCTTGACGCAGTTTATTTTCCGATAAGTATTAAAAATATAGTTTTACTGCCGATTTCGATAAAATCGAAATTTTAAAACACTAATTGAATAATATTTTTAAAATGAGCAAAAATTAAATTTGTCAATTTGTTGACTACATAGTTATAAACAATGTATCAAAACCGCAAAAATCAATTACTGATATTTCCGGACTAGTCAGTATAATTCAATTTCCCTGCGTGTAGATACGCAAGAAAGTGTTGTTTCGATGACGATTTCCGGAAAGTTAAAATATTTTCAGCATATTTGAGCATATTGTGTTTCAGGAAACACAAGATGGGCGTCTTTCCGCCTCGCTGATCCGTAAAAGAAAATCTTCTTCCCCTCTTACCAATTTTTAAAAATAATTTGTAGTACTTTCCAACTTTAAAAATTAAAAATTTCTTTACATAACAAATTAAATTAAAATAAAAATTTTCCACTTATAATTGCTGTTGGCTTGTTCAAATACTTTAGTAATAGCACAAATACCCTATTTGGTAATGGAAATGTGGTTGATGATTCTTCGCAACAGAAGCAAAATAAAAAAATTGCAAAAGCTTAAAAAAATTTTATCCTTTTAAAAAATCAAAAATTTTAAAACTAAAAAAGAACATCCCCCATATGGTGACTTTTCTTGAGGGTGGTTTTGCAGTACGACAATATACCTGAAAATGAAAAAAGACGTATTAGGAAGAAATAAATATATCAATTTCCTTTGTAATATTAGGCAAAACTTAAAAATCTCCCTTCGCACGTAATAGAATCCTACATTGTTATAAAACTATAGTACCTACACTCACTGAAGAGGCATTTGACTTCTAATTTTATCTATAGTGCGTATTCTATTTACCTTGAACTTTTGAAGATAGTTGTGTTGATAATTCCAAGTAAAAGATCCTCTAAAAATTTAAAACTACTTTTTACTAATAATAAGTTATTTCAAATACTAAGGGCGGATTTCATAATAAAAGCGTTAATGCCGACTTAACTAAAAGGTCGTAGTTAACCAATAGAAAACGTCCGTTAACTCTAACAAGCCAATAGAAATCCTTTTTTAAATTTAATGGCTTGTTAAAAATTTTATGAAATCCACCCTTAAACTTATGTTGTGAATTACTTACTTCCAGGGGCGGATGGGCCCACCGGACTACCAGAAAATTTCGCGGTGGGCCGTCGGTCAATGGAACCGTGGGCCGTTAATAAAATAAAAATTTTGCTTGCGGCGCTGTTTTGGACCGTGAAAATTACATTTTTGGATTTTCCGGTAGATTTTTGATAGCCTATTCGCCCCTGCTTACTTCCTTAATAATGGAGTAACGGAGTGATGACAATTTCAAAATACACGAGATTACTATACCTAAGTTTGTTAAATTATAAGAGTAATTTTTTTAAACTTATTTTAAGAACTAGAAGCAATACTAAGTGGCAAGTTATTACCATGAATAACCTAATTATGTTCAAAAATTAAAAACCGTTAAAATGCACATTTTGTTTTATGTACATGCACAGCTTTTTTGAATTTTTAGCGGGCCATTAAAGGTTCAAGAATGAGCTGTTGTAAAAAAGCGATTTAACTAAAATGACATTCTCAGAAAGTCATATTTAAATTAACTTGGTGATTTCTGCCGTTAATGATTTTATTTCTTAACCTAAATATACACGAAAAAAATTCAAATGTTCATTATAACAAACTGAATATCAGTTCTCTGAAGGATATATAAATAATTGTAAAATACATGATTTTCGATAAGTTAGATGAATCATATATAATTATTTTAAGCATTAGAGTATACCACTTCTTTCAGAGTAAATATGTAATATAATATAAGAAGAAGATTAAACCTAAGAAACGTGGAAAGCCAAATTAACGAAATAATATTAAGATCCACTTTGTTCAATAAAAGTATCGCCTAAGTGCTCACCATATTATTGTGTAGTGCATTTCTGTATTTTAATATTATAAAAAAAAATTAGGTACATCCATGGTTGTTAATGGAAAGATTCATTTGATTGATTTTATTTAAACATATTTGAGTTCCATTTAGCTTAAAATGAAAGTTTAAGAAGTATATGTAATTTAATTATAAGCTCGAAGCAACGCTGGTTATTATTTTATTTCTCTTATAACGTGCACAACATTTTGTCAAGCTTGCGAAACTAATAACGCATTTAGCAATATTTAGAAAGACTTGATATAGATTTAACCCCGATAGTTAAATAAATACTCAGCAGTTGTTGTGAAAATGCTGACAATACTCTTTAGACAACTGATTTTCTTTTTCTTTTTTTTTTAGAATTATTTCTAATTATTATGCCGCATTTACAGCATACTTTTGAAAAATATTGTAAAACCAAATAAAGTTAAATTAAAAAACAAACGTAATTTTACTAATTTAGTGTTAACCGAATTTTAATCAAAATTTTATTGAGATATTCTCGGTCCTGTTGAACAATGTTTTTCTAAGTTTAACTTTTAATAAGAACCACGTTGACAAATTGAAAAATAAATATTTCTTTGCAATTTTTTTTGATATTACTAATAGTGATTATAATGAGGTTTAGACAGATTTTTCTACAAAATATATAGATATACAAAAGATACATAAATATAAAAATAAAAGATAAGGTGGAGGCTACATTTATTTTGAAGAGGTCCGCGGCAAGTAGCAGAACTATTTTGAAACAAAATAAAAATTTCTTTTAACTAGTAGGTACCTACATTAGAATTTTTATGTACATATTGTCGTGTTCTGACGAACAAGCACTTAAGAGGTCCGTAGCTCGTTGTTCGGAGTTTACACTTTTGAGACAATCTCAAGGAGTAGGTTCAAAAAACAAATTTATCTTTAAACTATCCACAATCAATGAAACAAAATTTTTACCAGGGATCAATAAAATTTTACTCAGGCAAATTGGTAATGAATAAAAATTTTATAATAAGCAGAAAACAGAATTTTTGTTAAATCAAATTCCACAATGAATAAATCAGATATAGACGAGATTTATCTACAAGTTCCCACATTTACTGTTTCAAAATTATTACTGTAACTTGCAAACAAATCTGGCATGATAAATTGTACAAAATGAAATAAAAATTAATAGCACAAAATTTATTGTCTTATTTTAAATCTCGCGCCGACCTGTTATCAACCACATAAAACAAAACTGTTAATTTTTTATACTTATTCACGAATGAAGTTCGATGTAACGTGTTTCACAATCGTAGATTTTGATCGTCGTATAAAAAATTATTAAAGTTAATCTCGAAGTTAACTAATTATTGCAAATTTTAAAAATTGGTGCATCGAAGTAATAAAAGTTGATGTAATACTCCAATCAAACTGTTATCCATTAAATTTCCAGGTTCGTATAAAATGTGACTCACATAACCTCTCATTGTAATTTTTATAAATTCCGTTTTCAGAAAAATAATATCGAAATAGCGCAAAACAAAAGAATTTAAATTCTAATTACCATTCGATGGCTTCATAAATTGTTGTTAGATGTGAATAAAACTCGATGGAAAACATCAAAAATGCGGCCATTTTACAACTGCAGGTAGAAATTTTCTTAATTTCCAATTCCGGAACTCAATCTTCTCGAAACCACCATATTCATCATACTGACACTGTACTCATCATAATTGCAACTATCATTTACAATTCATGTCGAAATTTCAACATTTCACAACTTATCGAGAAAATTTTCTCTTCCTCGAAAAACACAACTTCACACCTCTACCATTCGGTCAGTAATCTTTATCTCCTACAAAATTTTCCTTTCCTTTCCGTTCCAGGCTTTTGAAAACGTGGCCCACGCCGATTCGTTGATTTTTCCAGCCAAATTTGAAATTTTCCAAAAAAAATTGATATCACAAACTTTTAAAATTGCTTTTCAACAATTACCGCACCATCTAGAGTTATTTACAAATAACACGACGTTATAGTTTTCTATCAGCGCATTCACTTATTTATTAAAAAGAAGGTAAACAAATTAACAATGCAAAAATTTAATCAAAACAAAAATGCAGTCAAATCTGATTAATTTAACTTTTTTAGATTTCTGGAACAAAATATCCATCTATGAAATCCTGTTTTCTTAGCAACAAGCAAAACAATGACCATTAAGAGAAAAACCATTCAACTTATCAGAGTAAAATTCAAAATCATACAAAATTCAATGAAAGGACAAATCAAAATCAATTGTGGATATTTTAAACTTTTGGTAAATACCCCTGTACATGTCAATATATTAAAATTTTAATATTCAAATTTTTTTCAGAGTGACATCAGCTTTAACAGAACTTTTTAGTTTTCATCGAAAAATGAGCCATTTGTATAAAAAAATGAGAAATGTGGCCAGCACATGACTTTACCAAACATTAATCTTATGGTTCGATATTATGTCATGCACTCTAATCTAATACAGTTAATAAAAAAGTAGTTAACGATTTTGGCCGCTTTCTATAATTTGGCGCCCATATGCAATTTGCACAGTATACCCATAATCATTACATTACAAAAAATATTTTTTTTAAATGGCATCTTGTTAATGCGCGTCACTCATTTACTCTCATTCTCACGTTTTCGTCGACCGATTTTAACCAAAATCTAATCAAATCTAAATCTCAATATAAAAGTACTAAATATAAAGTTTGGTTGAGAAATTCCTATTGGTTTGGGCGCTAGAGCGCACACAAAATTAAGTGACACACAGACACACAGACATTTCTTGATGTTTGGTCTCTTTCAACTTGTTTGACCTCAAGGACTGTAAATCCGTAAAAATCTAAAAAAAATTTTTTTTCGATTACATAACTTTCCCATACTATGTATAGTATACTACATATACTCACGGACACCGTCATTTCGGCGATTCTGATTCGGCGACAGGCAATTAGGCGATCCGATATTCAGCTCTGTTAGTTTCGGCGATTCCAATTTGGCACCGGCATTTCGGCGATTCCGATTCGGCGACAGTAAATTCGACTACGTCGATTCGGCGACGGGAGATATACCTTTGGTTTATTCAATTTATTCTTCCAAATTAAGACAAATTTAAAAAACCTTCGACACAGAATACGAACGTATTCTAGCCGAACATGCATCTCCTAAAAAAAGGCCGTGGTACCAAGCGGCTGATTCTCGAATTTTGGCAAAGATAACCAATTATAATTGTATTAGTATCATAAAATATTTTCTATGACGTTTCTATGACGTCACTATACAATTTTGTGCAGGATAATTTTGCACTAACTTGCTCGGTTCAAGTTAGTTCATACAAACAAACAGAGCTAATATGATACCTGTGTATGTATGCATATAAATATTTAATTTAAAAATAAAAAATAATTTTATTAAATATTTTTAATTTAAAATTTTTTAATAAATTTTAACACTTAAATAAATTTTCCGTCGCCGAATCGACGTAGTCGAATTTTCTGTCGCCGAATCGGAATCGTCAAAATGCCGGTGCCGAATTGGAATCGCCGAAACTAGCATAGCCGAACATCGGGTCGCCGAATTGACCGTCACCGAATATACGGTGCCGAATCGCTTTCACCGAACTGCGGTCGCCGAAACCGAAATATGTCATTTAAGCAAATAGAAATGAAAATGTTAAAACATTTTTTTCAAAGTAGCCTAACTCCTTAATTACTATTGATATTATTTTTAATTAATATAAATATCACTTAAGTTAAAATGATTTTACAAGCAATTATGACTGTATACAGGCCGGTTTTTAACCATGAACATAAAAATGTTCTTAACAACTTTCAACAAACAATAGCTTGTAACGATAGTTTTATAAATGACACAGAAGTATTTATGTAAAATATTAAAAATAATTTCATGGGGTTTTCAACAATAATAAATTTTTGCATATTTTTATAACTTTACTATAAACCAGATACTTTTATGTGATCTGATATATATTTTTAAAACTAAATTTTTGAAGATCTAGTTTTATAGTTTTACAGACTAATAATTGTAAAATATTAAAATGAAAATTAAAACTTATCATATACAAAAAGTTGTATTACGTTTTTAGCCCAATTAGATATTAAGTAGATGTTTTTGCTAAAAGTTTATTTGCATTGGATTTAGTATTGTTTTTGTTACACGTTCTATATACAATAGATATTATAATGCTACACATTAGCAATAGCTAAGTTATTAGTATATTACCTAATCAAACTAATGTATTATAGTATTTGTAGTAAAATAATATATTAAATTAAGATTTAATATATTATGGCATGAGAAATATTTCTGAGATATTAAACCACTTATAAAGTAATACGATTTCTAAATGTTTATCAAGCTTTCTTGGTTTAATATGATTAAAGAAATGATATTACAGTAAAAATAAAGCATAAAAGGTAATAAGAAAACCAACTTCAATTTAGCAAACGAAAAAATTAATATTATGAGAAACTCACATAAATTTCAATTTAATAAGAAATAAAGATTTTATGAGTTCAATATCCTATAGCAGGATATAATTACTATGTATAGTATGTACAGGGTGGCTGAATTTTGATGTTTCTTATGTAGAACTCTGTAACCACAAGAGAAGAGAAAACATGGATGAAAACTCAATGGTAAAAACTAGAATTCACTATCTTTTTTGTTTTCGAGTTATAGTCAAAAGTTTGATTATGTTGGACTTCTTGATAAACGTCGATATCTCGGTTGTTTTTAAAGTTACCAAAAAAGTTTTAACACAAAAAGTTTTAGATACTTTTTTAAAAGCAAAAAAATCAATAAGGCTAATTTCCGAATTATAATATAAAATTGTTTTTTCTTAAATATAACCATAGCTGAATATGATATTTTTAAAAATCTTTTTTTCTTCTTCTTTTCAGTGATAATGTTACTGTGAAGGACCGAAATTAATGAATGTCAACATTCGCCGGTGAATGTCGACAGATACCAAATGTCTTGGTGAAAGACCGAGCATATGTTAATTTTATTATACATTCGAACTTTCACCGGTATATGTCGACAAACACAACAGAGCTTTGGTGAATGTCTGATCCACAACCTAGCACGTCTTCATCTCAAGCATTGACTGAACAACATGAGCTAATTTCTTCAAAAAGAGTAGCCGCAAAAGAGATTCTTTTATTTCAAGCAACAAAAATGTTGCAAATATTAAAAAAAAAACTTTCTCTTGCCCATATTGGCGATACCGTAAGAATTAAAATCCTTGATGTCGACCGTGGTCGTATAGACCCCCGAAATGTGTTAGCGGTTGTTATTGCAATAGAGGATTCAGACTTTTATAAATTAGCAAACAAAAATGATACCTTAAAGCATCTTTTCATCCGTAATCAGTTCGTAATTTGTAAAGAAAAGTTACTTTCCATGGAAAGGGATGAGGTTTCAACTAAAGAAATGTCACTAAGAGAAGCAGCTTCTGCTAATTCAAAAAGTGGAGGGCAAGGCTATACACGTTGTAACTGAAGAAAAAAGTGTTCCACGGCTAAATGCAGCTGTAAAAGCATAGGCTTTATGTGCAATTTGAAGTGCTATGGTAATTTAAGTTGTTGCAATAAATAAGATTGTTTTACATTTTTTGTTCTTTTTTATATTCTAGTTTAAAAATTATTATGTATGTATAAGTTTTATTAATAAATATAACCAATAAAGTTTTACTGTTGCTTTTATTTATTAAAAAAATGTTTCTTTTCAACATACACCATGAGTGCATGGCGAATGCCAACATTCGCCGGTGTAAGTTAGAAATAACGATATTCAACCGATATTTCGAACATACGCCAAGCAACTTAGAGAATGTTGACAATCACCGGTGTATCTCGACATTCACCGGATTTCGGTGTTTCACAGTAACAATAACACGTGGGATCCGTCATTTGAGCTTCTTTTTTTATTAAAAAATGTAATAAAAATAAAAAAGACGGAAAAGTTTCCCATAAGAAACATCGAAATTGAGCCACCACCGCACCGTGTTCATCGGTATTATGCATTAATTTACCTTTACTACACATATACCTAAGTTTAAATTTATGTACATAATATTTATAAACAGTTTATATTTTCAAAATGTAGTAGGTATATAAAATAAAATGTAAGTAGGCACATAAAATATTTTGAAGACTTCATGAAGTTCCATTATTAAGTTTTTATTCACTCCAGAACTTTCGACTCTTGCGCAATTTTAAGAACAATATTTTCAATACTGTCATATTATAAATAGAAAATATAAGAAAAGGAAATGTTGGAAAAAATGTTTACTATTATTTTTTCATAAATAAAAAAAATTACTATTATCAAAAAAATATTAGTAACGGCGTGATTATTATTTGGAATGGGCTAAATATTTACTGTGCACACAATTATTCAACACAAATCCCTTCAATAAGGCTGTAATCATCTAAAACAAACTTCGACAAATAATATCGATAAGAATCGTAATATAAGTGGCACTATCGACCTTATTTATTCCATCAGGTTAGTCGTGCTTTACTAATTTTATATCTACTTTGTTAGCCGTTAACTTATTATTGGGCTTTCCAGAGAAGGTACTTACTGCTAAAAAATTTTTTTTTGCTATTTAGTTGCAACAAAAATTTTTATTTTACTTAGAAAAATTTTTCATTATAAATAATTAATTATTAGTGGACATGCTTTTACGGTCACGAGTATTCTGGAAAAACTTAAAGCATATAATAATTTTGTGTTTAATTATTATGTAAAGATTTGCAATTTACACTAGAAATAATTTTACATTAATTAAGAATTATATGGTTATAGGTAATCATTAATTGTATACTCTGATAATAATTAACACTTTCACTGTGCTATGGAAGAGATATGGATGTGAATATCTGTAATAAAATAAACTGTGTACCTACTACTACATAAATTTATATGGTAGATAGTATGTGTAGGTTTAAAATTCCGCAGCAGATACTATTTACGATTTTTATTTTTACTAGTATTTTATTTTTCATTTTCTTTGTTTAAAATGAATTTCAACATTTAATATTGAAAAATATAATAAAGAAATACTATATACATCTAAATGGTATCTTATCGAATATCATCTAAAGAATGAATAAATGTAAAATTTTTTAAGGAAAATCTAAAAAAACTCTTTTTGTAAATTTTTCAATATAGAATAATAATTTACTAAATTAATAAAAATAACCGATAACATTTAAATTGTACAAGTTTTTTATATAGGTATTTTACCATCAGTCAAATGTATGATCAAATTTCCTTTCAGCAAACGAGCGTTTTATTCAATATACGAAGATTCTTGACAAAGAACTGAAATTTTATAAGTCTCCCGTGTAAGATATTTTCGTTTGATATAAAATAATTCAAATTATAACAACTTTATGCTTATAATTGAATTGAATTTTACGTATTTCTTGAAGTGAACAATTAATTGTTTGTTAGCTATAACATGGGGATAAAAGTAAATAAATAATCCTACATTAGACTTCAAGTTGCAAAAACTAATACCTTTACATGGTAGCTAAGTTATACTTACCCTATCTTTTGTATTATAAAATAAGTATACTTTCAGTAATTGTAAATAGTCGCAAATGCACCGTAGATATTAGGGAGTTATCGCCACACCACGGTAAACTCTCCGCTAACGCTAAAAGTCACGCGACGAAATACGGTATTTTACAATAACAGAAATACAATTTTAGAGTTATTGCAAATCCCGTTATTCTTGTGACGTTATTTTATAGTTATAGTGAATTCCAATAGGCATAAAATATTACCGATGAGAGTGCTGCAAAAGATAGAAAATGGCTGGCTAAAACAATATTTTTGACAGCTGTCAAATAAGTTATGCGTTATATACGCATGCGTTATACTACTGTTTACGTCAGCCATTACTGAACTTGAAATTTCAGTCGCTAGACGGCGTGTGGTTAATATTTTTTGCCTATAGATGGTGCACCCTCAAATTCTTAATAAACATAAATTGTTTTCAGGTGTAAAACGCTAACGTGCGTTTTTATTACTCATAGCTTGTAACTTGCTGTAACCTACTTAAAAGCTGGTTTATACTACATGATTTTTCATATGACTTAGTCATAAGAAAAGTCATGGCTAAAATCATACCATCATAACGGCCAATCATAAAAGCCATAACTTCTATAATATCAAAAATCATATAGTCTGAACGTAAAAAAATTTCTCATATAAGAAGTCATGTGACAAGTCACAGTTCAAGTGTGAACGGGGTTTAATACAACCACAGAAAATATAAATATAAACTAAATTTTAACTTTTCTTAATCATAACAAGGTACCCTGAATCTTAAAACAAAAACCTAAATAACTAAATACCCTAAAACATATAAATAACGTAACCGTTAAATACCTACGCTATTTTTGAGAAATAGCGGAACCCGGTAACGTTATTTGCATTACGCTATTTCTGCGAATGCTCATTTAAGTTTAAAACTAGAATAACGTTAGTGTAAAATTTACCGTGGTGTGGCGATAACTCCCTATTATGAAATAAAACGTAGCCTTTGCCTTGTAAATTAAATTGTTTTTTTCCATTATTATTTGCACTTTAGACATGGTAAAATGAGTTCAAGTACTAAACGTTAAGTGGATTTGTTACAGTTAAAACCCGAAATCAGTTAAAACCTGATCTAACTAGTAAATTCTAGTTTTAACTGAAATAAGTTTAGTTAAAACTAGAATTAACTGATTTCTAACAAACTTAAAAGTGACAATAACAAAAAAAAATTAAAGAAGATTCTGAAGTTTTTTTGACTCAAAAACAAGTGCCAGATAAGGAAATTTGCCTGGAGACTGCAGGGCAAAAAAGTGCCGTTGGATCTGGACAAAGATTTGTCCCCTGTTCTTGCAAAAAAATTGCACTTCAAAGCTTTGCCTTTGTTTAAAAAAGGAAATTCTTTGCAATTCAAAATATCACAACACCATGTCATGTGGCAATAAGTAGAATATAATAATAATGTATCAAATAATTGTTTAATAAAACAATTTTTATCTAATTAAGTCTCTTTTTACTTTAATTCTAGTTTTAACTAAACTTATACCAGTTAAAACTAGAATTTACTAAAGAAGTTTGTTACAATTTAAATAATTCTAGTTTTAACTGGTATAAGTTTAGTTAAAATTAGAATTTAGAATTTAGTTAACGGTTAGTTAAAATAGAATTTACCAGTTAGATCGGGTTTTAACTGATTTCGGGTTTTAACTGTAACAGATATATAAAAAAAGTGCACACCCTTAGGTGCTCTAGTTAGTTAACAGAAAAATAAAATAAACAGAAAAAAGTGTATTTAAAAGTAGAACAATTTCTGTCTAGATTGTCTACAAGTACAAATTGTGTGAAAATGTAGTACAATTGTATTTGTTGTCAGCACAATTTAATCAGTTGTACTATTTTCTAACTCAAATTGTGCTACATTTTTACACAATTTGTACTTGTAGACAATCTAAGATACAAATTGTTCTACTTTTAAGTACTTTTTTTTTCTGTGTAGTTTTATAGTAATCTACAGTAGATAAAAATTAAAAACAAGTCAGCCGTTTGAATTTGCCGCTTCTATATTATGATTTAAATTTATTAATATTGAACACGAAAACAGTTCATTAACCAGGACCTTAATTTTAAAAATTTCTAAAAAAAAATTTATAGAAAATAAACCAAAAATCAATTATAAACCTAAAATAAAACTTTTAATAATAAAAATATACCTACCTAGTACTAACTTATTATTATTACTATAATAAGCAGTAAATAATTGAATGGACATATTGCAAAGTAGAAATTACATATTTAGATATGTTTTCTGATATCAAGATTAACATCTTCATGCCATATCAATGTCAAACAAAGCATATTCGAGAATGAGAATGCCATATCCAATCAATCATAAATAAAAAATCAACTCTTTAAGGTATCATGCGGATTACTAATTCATAAACAGATCATAAAATCCACATTTTCAGTTGCAAATATAATTTTATTTAATTTTAATCATTTAATAATATAATAAATATCATAAAATACATTAACCTTGTTAAAGTTTTTCTGATACTATTAAACATTACTTTGCACTAATGCAAATTTCAATCGATTAGACCTGTTTTAGCAGGTGCTATCCAAGCTCATTATGAAGGCCAGCGATTATTTGGATCATCTAAAAATTTATATTATTTCTAAGACGGATACCAATCATTGGAAATAATTTGAAAATCGATCTTTCGTTAGTAGATATATTATCTTGCTCTTATTGCCAGAAGTACTCAGAATTTTGAAGTTCATGTTTTAAGAAACTCGATTTTAAAGTTGTTTTGATGTGTTTTTTTTTCAGATAAATAAAGCTACCTTCGGTATTGTTAGCAAATTCTATGTATGGAACTTTTTACCTTCTTAATAACTTGTTACAAAAAGTTTTGCAAAATAATGCAATTCAATGTATTTTTATTATCGATAAATTAAATAAAGTTTTAGTTCAATGCAAATAAGTAAACTGAAAACTAAATAATACTGTATAAATGCCATTCCAAAATGCAACAAAACGGAATTGATAATACCTACTAATTGGATTAGAAACAAACATCAAATAACTTTTAGGGATCCATATTTAGATAATAAAGTAATAGAAGTGAATTTGGAAAAAAAATTCATGAACATAATAATGATTTCCTCTTTTAAATATCAAACGACTACTGTGCACAATTTACCAAACTGGAGTTTTTCGACGTAAAGAAAACGGAAAATAGCTACTAAAAAAGCAATTCATAAAGATTCGTTTTTAATAGAAACGGAAAACTATAGAAATCTTGTTTGTAAACATTCAATTAATGTTTATTGCTGCAAATCTTCTGCTTAAGCATGCTAAAGAAATATTTATTTCACGTTTTGATTAATCGAATTATTGAGATATTTTCAATGATATAGGTTTAATTGATACCTGCTAATAAAGAATATTATGTTTTATTATGTTGTAATACTATAAACTTATATGACTTATTTATTAACTTTAAAAATCACCCGTTGGTGTTCGAAAAATAAAACACCGGAGAAAGATGTTTTTCTTGATGGTTAATTACTTCAGCTAATTATACGAAAAAAAGGGTTCAATAATTAAATTTTAAGTGAAATTGACTGTAATATAATTAATTTATCAAAACTATTTGGCTTCAAAACTAAATAATTAAAGTCGTTAATCATAACACGTAGGAAAAAGGGAAATTGATGTACTTGAATGACATACTTTCGGCACACTCTGTAGCCGCTCGTTTATTTTATGAGGGACATCATTGTAAGAGCTTAGTTGACGAGGTTAACTACTACTATCTGTTTTACCTCAAGGAACTCGATAACAACGTTTGCTTTCGTACAATTGATCTGCAAGGAGTATCGTTACAAGCAATTCTAATTCTACAAATTTGTTCAACACAAAAATCAGAAAGTTGAAGTTAACTCGTTTGTAAAATTACATCTAGTAAAAAAGTGTAGGCACTTATTTTTATTTCCAAATATCGAGTCGAACATGATCCAAACGTTTAATACGACCAGGCGTCCCTCTGTAATACATCAAGTGTTAGATACAAAAAATTACCAATACGTTTTTATAGTTTTTTTATATTGAATCAACTTGAACAATAATTTTCAACTGACTGTAAGTCATTTGTCAGGTTTTATACATTACGTTTTATATTTCTTAAGAACATTAAGTCTTAAGATTTTCTAATAAATACGGTTAACCGCAAACTTCCAGAGTGTTCGAGTTAATCTTGAATCCTATTTGAGAAATTAATTAAGGTAAATGTATTCAATAATGCCATGCTAAGCTACTTTAATATATTTTTATAAAAATAATAGTAGGTACACACTTTCAAAATGTTGCCTAGATTTAAACAATTTATATCTTATTAAATTAACCAATTTCATGCTATCGTAAGACTGTGATTTATATATAAATAATTAAAACTTTCAGTAAATGCCCTCAATACTTACAATGACAAATCAAATATTTCAAAATTATTGTTTCACCCCAAAAAACTTTACAAATGTACATTTAAATGACAATTCAATTATAAACTGTTTTTTATTAGCAAAATTAATTATTTATAATTTAAAATTATAGATTCCTAACTTGATATTGTTGATTTAGTTGAAAATATATAGTTTTTAGAGTAGTAAGTGTTGAATGTTGTATTTCGACTTCAAATTTAATAAAATAATTTAAGATAATAATTCGTATTTTAATTGGATGATAATCATATTCCAACTGCAATTTAGACGAATAGGAACGTAAAATATTCCCCAATTTAAGAGAATTAAAGTGTGAGAATCGAAGAATAAGCATACAAATTCATTCTTCAAAATCGATTTTTCCAAATTTCTTGAATTATGGAATTTTAAATTTTCTCCTGATGTACTAATAATTAGGTCTTTAAAAATTGTGCCAATCGGTGAGTGCAAGTGCGAACACTTGCACTCTTTATTTTGCTTTTATTTTTTTTACGAATACTACATTATTTATTTATACTAGGTATTTATTTCTAATTTGAGTTTAAATGAAAATTCATTAAATGAAATGTGGAATTCTTTATACTGAAGTAAAAATTGTAATAGTTTAGAAGTAAGGAAAAAACAAAAAATGTTCTAAAAAAGCTTTAATAAGTAAGGGTCTTGATCAGTAGATCAAGATCGGGATTTGTCTTGAAAAAAGATACCCTGTTTATTGAAATAATACTAAAATGTTTTATTTTTGAAATGTCATTGAAATTGTGTAAATCGAAGTTAAACAATTATGATATTTTGGCAGTTTTTTTAAAATAAAATCATGTATTAAGTTGTTCACAACACCTATTAATGAACGTAGTTCCTTGTTTGTTATTTTAGCACATATTTTTATTTGTCACAAAGAATTTTGTAGTTTAGTTTGAAATACCATTTGCATTCTAAATTTAAAAGTTGACGATCACAATACGACAACAATTGTATTTAGATGAAGCGACGCAACTATAACTATTTAGAGCAATATGTAATTATTCATGAATTAAAGATCTACTTCATTAAAAGGTTCATCTTTAAATGAAACCTTTAGTGAGCAATGGAGCAGATGGGTCTTTGTCAGTCGGCTTAATATCCTAGGATTCCATTGTTCATTTGCTCCGGATCAATTGCAGTAATCTGTTTTTATGACTCCGTTTTCATTTCTTACGTCAACTATTCTTGCTTTTAACCTTTCGTTGAAAGTTATGAATTTTTTCAAACTATAAAATTTGTTCTACATACATAGGTATAAATATTGATATACGATTTTTCATGTAAATTGTATTTTGTTCATTTTTTAAGAATTTTGAACTTTTTCAGAAAATAATTTATTTTCATCAAACCGCTATTTCACTTTTGTATGTTAATATTATTGAAGACAAATTTTAGTATTATTAGAAATTGGTTTTTTAGAAATTCTTTTCTACGTTAACATTAAATCTAATTTTCAAAATTGACATTTTTATCCCAAATGGAAAAAAAGATTATACTGAGTTCAAATTTAACGTTAGCTGTTTGTTAGTCTAAACTCTAAAACAAAAAATTTAAGTTAGTTAAATTACGATAATTCAAATCTATTGTTTAAAATGAAAATTACATACAAAAAAAAATTGTAAGGTGTCCTGCTTATTTTTATAGAAATGTACAATGTGGATTAAAGTAGGTAGGTACTTTAGTAATTTAAAAAAATTTAAGGAGGGCAAAAACAATATGTATTTATCAAAATTTTATTTCAGTCTTCCATTCTAACTACACTTACACTTCTTATACTCTTGTAGCATTTCAAATGGTATTATTTTTGCTTGGCATTTTCTGTTAAGTAAAAATTTAAATTGGCTTGAAATCTACGCATCATCCTGTGCATATCCATCACGCGCAAGTGTTCTATTTAAAAAATTTGTCAATTTTTTTTTAACTCTTATGGGTCCATACAAATTTACACATTATATCTGCCATACGTAGTACCCGGGTACTACCATATAATTATATGTAATTCTTGTTGTGCTCAATCTTTTAGAGGATTTTTAATATTCATATAAGCTTTTTTAGTTACAATTATGTTTATATCGAGTTACATTTATACATAATGTGATGTTGACTCATGGTTTGTGTCAAAATTTTATTAAACTGTAAACAATATTCTGAAGTAAAGCTGATTAGGCGAGAGTAGATTTTATGTTCTCGATTGCAATAGTTCATTTTTCAGTAACGTAATGAATGCTAATGAATTTAAAATAGAAATAAATCTTAATAGTAATTATTTGTTACCTGGTGCAACCCGTGAATTTTTATGGTTTTTTTAATAAAACTATTAATTGATGTAATGTGATAGAGACGTATAAATAATTGGGTAAATTTCATTAATCAGTGACAGGTATTTTTTGTATCTCTGTATTCCTAATATTATTCACCATGATACATCTAATATATTCGTATTAATTATAGTTTAATTAATCAAAAATTAGAACTTTTAATATTGGAGGATATTGGATCAATTGAGAAATGTAGTTGAAATTAAACCAATTAACGATAGCGATACTGAAGACGAACATCGGTCTTACGAAAAACAAAACGAGTCAAATGAAATGAAGTTTTGTGAATTCACAATTTGGAATACATTTCCACCAAGTCAATCTCAAAGAAGAGATTTTTTTGATATGTTGATAAAAAAAACTAACAATTGACGAATTTAAAGCTTATTTTGTAATATTAACTACAGCGGGAGTTTTTGCATCAAGCAAAAAATTTTTTATCTTCCATCATAAAAAAAAGTAAAGATTTTTTAGTAATATGCTTCAATTTCATAAAATGTAGTATAGAAAATACTCTAGGCCTTAAGATAAAACAATCGGTAATTCTACTTGCACAATCAACATCAACGCACAACCTAGACGTTACTGGATGCATGGAAGTAACATGATACTGATTTTTATGGTTATTTAATGTTCCAAAAAGGCAAAGTAAGACCCGGAAAAGCTTCTAGAAATACCAAAAACTTGTGTGACCTCATATCAATGTCCCTAAAACAATTTGTAGAGCATAATACATTGAAATTTAACTTGTTTTATTTTTTATTTCAAATTGCCTCTATTCTAAAGTTAATTTCAAGTAAAATGTAAAACAAATTATATTTTAACACATTATACTATGATAAATTGTTATTAATAAATACTAAAACAATTTTGAATGAATTGAGCTATTCTGTACCATTTATATCCCATAGAAAGTAATGTAGTACCCAGGTACTACGTATGGCTGGATTAAGTATAGCTTCAAAGAATCTCAAAAAATTTTTACTTCATATGACTATTTTAATTTTTTTAAATTTTTTTTGTGCAGACAACTATTTTTTTAGAGATGTCACCAAAGCTCAAAGAAATCGGCCGGATAGAAAAAAAGATATGACGTTTTAAAGTCAAAATAGTACCCGGGTACTAGGTATAGACCCATTAGGGTTAAAGTTGTTACCGGCTACACCCGCAAAGCGACTTTTACCCACTCGTAACAAACGTCAGGGGTGCCAGCATAGTTCGAGTGGGATGGGCGTAGGCAGATGTTAAAACGCAATAAGTAAATGCAATGTTTTGGGTTCTGCAGGGCAAAAAAAAGACATAAATCGGGATTGAAAAAATAAAAGCGTCATAGTAAACTTTACGGTACCAATAGACCTTTCGTGCTCAAGCCAAATGTACGACTAAGAGGTTTGAAGCACACGATTAGTCATCGCAATAAAATGATAGAAAACGTAGTCACACACCAGCCTACCCTTATGTTTAGTGTGGATGGTCACTTTTGCTAACGAGTATTACATCTGGAACAAAAAACATGTAAAACAAAATAAATAACTGAATAGCTATGTAATAAAAGACATCAATAATATTAAGGTAGTTCCAGCGTGAAATCACGTGATAGAGACACAAGAATACCCACACCTACTATCAAAAATTTTTGGTTATGGTGATCTAGCAACGTTGCACTGAAAAAATGTCAAAACAATTATGATTTATGGTTATAGGACTTCCATTTACAATACAGTTCTTCCATATCAAACTGTCATTCGTTGACACATACCTATGAGCAGCGTTGCCGGATCACCATTGAATGTAAAAAGAACGTGTTGAAATTAAACAAAAATGATATTTTAAATTCTTATACCTTGAAGACAAAAAGGCGAAGTGTTATTTTTCTTTTTTTAATTTGCTTAAAAACCATTTTTTTACTCTTCAAAATTTTTTCTAAATTCTATCGAGCGGTTTTCTTTATATAATAGAAAATAGTTGGGCGCATAGAAAGTTTCACATGCTTTAAATGGGAGGTGAGCCTGAAAATTGCTAACTTTGTTATTAAATATCTTTGCTTCTAATTGGTCAAAAATTCTAAAACTTGGGGATTTATTAGTAAACGTTATCCTTAGCCTATAAACAAAAATTTTAAAAAATCTACCAAAAAATGGTTTCACGCTGGAACTACCTTAAAGCAAACATATAATTTTAGTAATTTGATACAAACTAGATATAGAAAGATACAAAACTTTTTATTGGTAAAACTGCATATAAGTGCTTTTGTCGCATTAGCTAAAAAAATAAGGAATTTAAACCTGTATGTAGATATTTCAAGGCTTTCGTAAGTAGTTCCTATCGATAGGTGGCAGTGGAAAAAATGTATAGAGACTCTCAACAAAATTGAAAAGAACGGATGATTACACAACATTCTGCAGCTTAGGTGGCAATCAAATTTAATGAATGTGCAAAGCAGTAAATGCTCCAAATAAATTACAGAAAAAATTATTCAAGATTATATGTAAATAACAAGAATAAGTAGATGTATCTACGTAAATATTATAAAGCTACTACTACCAAAAAATTAAAAATTTTATTTATTATGTTATTTGAAGACACAATACTGAATGGTAGCTGATTTTGCGTGTATATAGATACTTAAAGAAATTACAATGATATCACCCACGCAACTCTAGTAAGAATTTATTATATCATATCAAAATGATTTCCGGTCTCTCCTGTTCTGTCAAAAAAAAATCTGTAATCGACTCAAGCATACCATTGCACTGTTTTTTAAGCTAACGTATTATATAAAGTAAAAATCAAAGTAGCAATTATATTGCTTCATTGCTAGTAATTCTTGCGTCGTACTAAGTTTAATAATAATTTGCCAAATCTTGATATTATGTAGAAATATGCAGTACTACATAATATTCATAGTTTTATATAAACAAATTTATGTTTACTAAACAATGATTACACTTTGGCTAAATTCTTCTTATTTTTATACGGCATAGTTATATGCATGTACGTAGTTATTCAGTTAGAAAATTAGTTTAATAAGGTACGAACGATTTATACCATTTTTAATAAAATTTCGGATGGATTTTTAATTTCAGATAGTTTAAAACTGAACGATTTTTAAAATATAACAGGTCATAAATGCGTCAAATTCACAAAAGGCACATGTGTATTTTACGACGACACCATGTGTCCTTATTGTTCATGGGAAGCAATGCGCTCCAGTCGTGTTACATTATCATATTCACGTTGAAGCTTAAAGCTTGTGTTTACACAGGAGATATTGTATGTAACATTTCAAACTAACAAATAAAGTAATAACAAGACAGTTTATGGAAATTTCAACTTAAAATATGACAAGTGTTTGTTATGAAAACTGCACAATTAACATTTTTAATTAAGTAATTCCACATGCAATATACATACAATAATACTAGGCAGTTTTTCATTAACTTGGTACGATATTTTATAGCAAAGCCCCGCTTTTAACGCTGTTTCGTTATAACGCGTTTTTCCAATTCTCAAGAATTCTACGATTATAATAAATTAATATTTGAACTCAAAGATTTCATAATCTGATAAAAGATGCACACAAAATAACCGATTCTAAAACTATTTACAGAAGGTTAACACATCGAGTAGGTATGGTAGTGCAAGTGTGATACCAAAGAGCCTCAAAATTCAGCTCTCAAAATAAAATTATTTTATTTAAATTTTTTTGTATGAAAAGCTGCTAATAAGTATATCGTATTGGTCATTGCAATAAAATTAGGTATTTCTATTATTGGTCGCTACATTAGGATTGTAAATTAATAATTAATAGTTGGGAATAGGTCATTAAAACAATAATTTGTATTGCCGACGTTTCGAACTTTAATTAGTCTATCTTCAGGGCTTTTCGGAGAAAATGTAAGGTTATCCCTAATTAATAACCTTGGTTAGGTTTTCTTGTTTTAAATGAAAAACTTTTTTCTTCCACGACACAGTTTAGGCAAAAATACCAGTGGCATAATTGCTAAATCTACCTAACATTACAAACATTAACACCTAACATTACAACATTACATCCACATACCGAACAAATAATTTTACTATTGAAAGTCAGTAGTAGAATTTAAAAATTTTTGAATTTCCTATCAGTAGCGGATTTCCAAATAGGCGCTTCGAACCTTAAAAATTAAGGGGACCTCAAAATAAAAAAAAATGATTTTATTTAATAAATTATTAAAAAAGTGAGACATCGGGAAATGAATTATACGGTTTTTGTAACGCTCTACGATGTTTTCCGATTCCCAAACATAGCCAAGCGGTGTTTGGTTTTATAAGCATTTTATATTTTTTACCTACGACTAGGAGCCAGCCCAACGTAAAACCCCCAAACTGGAAGACCAGCAAGACGGCCAGAATAAAGTTGTAACTTTACCCGGATTTGAACCGTGTATTGAGCGTTTGTAGTCAACTCACTTGACTATTACTCTTCGACCGTCTCGGAAAGACATCGGGAAATAACATTGAAAATTAATCAATATAAAATAACAGCTGCTTGGATATATTTTAAGGTTTGCTGATGTTAAGGTTGTATTAATTATAGAAATTAAAACTTATGTATTTGTACAAGAATTATCAATGTTAATTTGATAAAATACTTTAAAAAAAACTTTCAAATGTCCATCAGAAATTTCTAGTTAAAAAAGTGAAAATTTGATGGACTTAATTTTATGAAAAGTTCCATAATGTAGTTTGAGTATTAAAACAAGATCTTAGTTAAAATATTTCCATATAGGTAAATTAACAACCATTGCTGTAAAATGTAAGAGTAGTGCAAATATTGCAAAGGGAAGCCTCAAAATTGAATTGCGCGTGGGGCCTCATAAGTTCTAAATCCTCCACTGGGTTCGACAGTTGATAATAATATCAGTTTCTGATGTAGTTACAAATGTTTAAGAGAGGTATAAAAAAAAAGTCCAAAATTTTGATGGCCGCTCATTAAAAATTTTGTTTTTTACATTATTTATCTGTAAAATGATTCTGAATAAATTGCGAATAAAAATATTACTAAATAAATTTGTTTTTATTTATTACAAAATATAAAGTGACCCATTCTGTTCCAGTTTGTACTACCTCTTATTAAAAATATTTTTCAGATACAAAACCATCAATTAATATTATATTATAAACTTTTGTATAAAAATATTCATTTGTCCATAACTCATAGATTAAATAAAAGATAAACAAATTATTGTTGTATTTTTTATTTATTTTGTTATTATAAAAGAGAATCTCGTACGATTACATTGATGAACCTTACACATATTTCTGCATTCAACTTATCACTTTCTGAAAAAAAATTGTGTCTTAAAAGTTTTTAAAAAGTTTGGAAATATTTTCTTTTGTTTAGCTTTTATTAATAATTCTGTAAATTTACCAAACAAAGATCAATCATCTATTTTTCCACATATACTTGAAAAGCTGAAATTGAAAAACCGAAATTAAATTTTAATTGTTGGAAATGCAAAATATTTCATGTAATCTATGTAAATCAATTTAATCTAATTACATCTACCCGAACATTTCAGTTTAATTACTGCTTTTTACGAACAGAATTAAATTAAAATTTTAAAATAAAAATTTCATTTTTACACAATTTGTGTTACTGGCTTTTGGTGGTGTTTATAACAATATTAATTATTTGAAAGTTTTGCTTATCAAAAAATTTAAAATAAATAGAGTCTAAATATCCCACATTTCGTAATTTCTTCGGTTTTAACTAAACGCCGATTTTCTTTTACCTTTAATGCTTTTAATTAAGCACGTAAAAAATTTAAAAAATTGGAATTTTTAAGCAACAAAGTTGCAAAACTTTTCTTGATGTATATAGAGTAGATTTTGTATGAATTACGTGATGTGACTCGTTATTATGATATACAGCTGCAAACGGAATAAGATATAAGTTTGTTTTAGGGGCGTTTGTTGTTTTTTATGGCAAAATGTCTAAGAAAAAGTAAAATCAAAATTTTTTTGTAGGTATGTACATTGTTATTTATGTGTTATTCGTGATATCCTAAACCCGTTAAAAGTAAGTATTTAAGTAATTTTCAATGCTTGATGATAACTGAATATTGTTAGGCATATTATAATATAATATAGTACTTTTCAGTCGAGAACCCTTAAACGATCAATCTCGTTTGTAATTTCTTCAGGAACATGAAAATACATACACATTATAATATGTATGCGCAACCATGATTCATGTAACATCTCTGTAAAGTCAACAACTGTTGATTCGCCGATACAGTCAACGTACATAATTATCATCTTAGGGAATAGCTCACCCGCAGGTATGTATCAGCCTTACATTGAGCATACTCACTTGTAATCAATTAAAGGCCGTGAATTTTCAGCGAAAACCACTTTCCACTTTATGTAATAGCCAAATCTCAATATTCTTGTTTTAGCAATGCGAAATTATTTTCTCAGTACTAGACACTTGCTTAATGATTGTTACTTAAATGAAAAATTGTTATAATATTTATGTATACTACAATATAATATGTATGTAGAATCAAGGTTGTTAAATTTTTAACAGATTTAAAATTTTATGGTGCATAAAAATTTTAAACATTTTACAACAGTCTTATAAAGCCTTAATAAGGGATTTGTCAAAAAACACTTCATAAACGTTCATTAGCCTTAAAAGTCTGTTGTAAACCCTTCGTAACTTAGCAATATTTATAGTGGGTGCCTACCTGCTATAACGGTATTTTAAATCCGATTCTATGTAAACCTAACCTCTTTTTTATAAATATTGATATTACAAATTTCATTAATTTGTTGATTGTAAACAAAGTGTTTATAAATTTATGAAATGGATGCAATATATACATTAGCATTAGAAGCCTTGAAGACCCATAGCTTCGTTTACTATCTTCTTCCACTCCTTCCTGTTTCTTGCTTTATCTTTCTAATTTGTCACTTTAAGTCGTTGTATGTCCTCATTCACATTGTCTTTCCATTCAAGTGTTGGTCTTCTTCTCCGTCTTTTACCATCTATTTGACTCTTCCACACTTTGAATGTTACTCTATTCTTTCTCATTCTCGTCACGTGTTCAAGCCATCTCAATCTCTGCGCTCTTATCACATCCACTATTTCCAGTTCACCGTATAGTTCTCTTAACTCTTTGTTTGTTCGTCTCCTCCACGTTTCTCTTACCTTTACACCGCCAAAAATCTTTCTCAGCATCTTTCTTTTCCATACTCTCAACATCGTCTGGTCTTGCTTTTTTAGCGTCCATACCTCACATGCGTAGGTCACCACCGGTCTTACTATTGTTTGGTAGATTCTGGTTTTCACCGTTCTAGACATCATCTTCTTCGACAAAATTCCATGTAGTGCCGCTATGCTTTTATTTCCTGAATTATCCTAGCTCTGATTTCTTCGCTACTACCTGGTTTTCTAGTTAATGGATGCAATAGCAGCTATTAATAATATTAACGCGATAAGTGGTGTTCATCTGCGCAGGCAAAAAATTTAGAATTTGAATAATTACAAAAATAAATACAGATTAAGAAACCATGCAATACATAGTAAGGCTAGTTAACGAAGACCAGAAGACCTGACTCTTAATAGCCGAGGCTGTGGAACACCACCACAACTTATGATATCGAGTTCAGAAGTCATATTACGTCGATGTATAATGATTTGGGTTCACTTAAAATTAAATTACCGTCCTGCCATCTTGGTTATCTGCGGAGGTTAATGTTAAAACGATCTCAACGCCATCAACTGAACCTGAGAAATATAAAAGAGTTATGTTTTTCATTCCATAAAACTTCAAAATTCAAGGGTTCATTTGAATATAGAGCAGCTGATGTTTTCAACAATTATATGGAGACGTTCTTGAAATACATCGGGATCAAAATTCATTTTTAAGCAAAGAATGCAAGAGTTACTGATAGCGTCACAAGAAAGAAGTTGATTTGTTATTATGGGGTACAGTTGAACAACAGCTTTGATGAGTTTATATCAATTAATCAACCATGTTTGTAAATATTGTTGTATATAAATAAATAAATAAGTGCTAATTGCCATTCGATGTTGGGATTGAAGAGAAATAAGTAATATCAACACCCACTTAATTTTTTTATAATAAAGAGATGTATACGTATGTTAGTACATAATAATTTTTAATTTCAACGTCGGAGAATTGCTGATTTTAGAAAAGTTTTCCAAAGCACAACCAGCGTGATCCGCATTAAAATATAATTATGACATAATATAACCTATTAAAGTTATATTTGTAATCATAATTACTAAATTCCCTAGAAATAGTTCAAAAATATGGTTTCAATAAACTACTTCTGTCTATTAACCGCATTTTAGTTACAAGAGGCTTACAATGCGTTTATGAATAAAACATTTAAAACGTTGTTTAACTTTAGTGAGCGTTGTAGCTAAAATACGTTTACAACATTCTTTTAAATATTTTTATGAATAGCACCGTTTATCTAAAAATCTTGAATCTGTTTAACTATTGCCACGTTTACAAGTAATAAGACTACTAAATAATGGAAACCGAAAATTAGTTAAATTATTTATATCTATTATAATTATTTTATTTTGCATTCAGGTTGTGTTTCATTCAATTTCTATTGAATTCTATCGTAAAACTTGATTTCATTTCGCAAAAGCGTTTGATTGAAAATCGCAAAAAACAATATTTTACCTTGTCCCTTTCTTATGAAAAATGTTTTTTATATTTTAATATTTTATTCAATTTGTATCGTGTTGTACCTATTATAAAAATTAAAGTTACAAATTTAAATTAATTTATTTGAGAAAAAATTCCAGAAACTAAAAAGCGAAACTTAAAAGTAGCCAATAATTACGCACTTATAACATTATGATGTTGTAGTTAGTTAATTGCATTTTCTTTAATTAAAAAATTTAATATGTAATAAATTTTGTAGGTTTTACATTTCTGTAATTTAAAACCAATACAAAAGAATTCTGAAAAAATATGTTTATATGTGTTGGTTTTACTTGTCTTTTATAAAACTTGACATTTTCCGAACCTTATGTTTCTATACCTGCAAAGCATACCAAGTTAAAGAGGAGCTTTGCAGCTTTCAGTATAGGATAAGGAGACCCTTATTTATAACCTACATACAGCATGATATAGCAATTCAATACTGGTCCAAGTTTTTTGTTTCGCATTTTGGAAAGTTAATTAGGTTATATTCATGCACCACGTGTATGATACGATTTAGTTATAAGCTTTAAGCTTTCAAGTTACTCGAACAAAACCGATGAGCTTAACAATTTTTGTTTTGCTTGTAACACTTTATTACAACTTGACAAAAACAAATGAGATATCTATTTCAGGAAAGTAAATTTTCAGTTAATTTTTTTTATTATAGGAATATTTAAATGTTGTATTACATAAGAAGTTATGTAGTACATCTCATTCAGAGGTGTTAGCTTATTGTTAAAAGTGCTTTGCCGAAAGGCATTAATATAAAATTGAAGACCTATTTTATCCTTACAAAATAAAATAAACGTGGGTTAATTTCAACAAAAATATTTCTAAAAAAATAATTCTCAAGATAAATTTTTGCTTTTTTCAACGATATAATGTAAGAGCCACACATTAATCTCTTATATCCACCATGGTTGACTCTCCAGTACGGTTGAAATAACACCTTAAGATTAATAAGAGATACTCGAACAGATTTATTTCATTGCGGTTTGTAATTTCGTAGTTACTAGAAAACTAAAGCTATAAATTGAAAAGTATTTTTAACTCTTTTCAGGGTTCAAATTCATAAAATTTTATTTTACAAATTAGTTATTTGCAATCTTTACGTTATAATAATTATATTCAGTCTTCGATTAGAAAAGAAAAATATATTATAATCTATTTTATATAGGTATGAATATGTAAATTTTTAATTTTTATTAGGTGTATACTGTAAACCAGTAACTGGTAACAGTGTGAACCCGATTATCTGATATAATGTAAGAAGGATGTAAATGGTGTGGCAATTTTTACCTTCGGCATGAAATGCACGAAGTGTTACACTTTATAGTATTGATTTTTTCACAAAATATATACTATTTCTCCGCAATCAATCAATCACTATGATTTCTTTTTATGTTGATTATCAAACAGAAATACAACTGTACGTGTAGTTCATAGTTGTTCGTCCTTCAGCCCCACTAGTGGCGATTACAATCATTCCTAAATTTTTATATTATCGTATATTAAGCCTTGTTTGCATACCAACAGCCAAACATTTTTTTTCGTTGTATTTTGAATTTAACTGTATCAATTAAGTAGATGTGTACATTAGCGAAAAACTTAAGCACATGACATTTTTACTGAGTGATTATTTGAGAATAAATTTAACATTTTTTCTCGTATGTCCCATATAGGCCACAGATTAAGGTTTCAATCGCTGTAGGGCATTCAAGAATTTTAAATTCGCACCGTTCATTGACTGTGAAATTTTCTTTTAGGTAAATGCAAAAACTAAGTTAATGAATGACGATTAATAATTTATATTTAGGAATAATTTGCACAATAAGATTGAAAATATATTGCAGTTAATTCATATAATAAATTATAACAATTTTATGTACATAATTATGTTGGTTTAATAAGCTAGAAAGAAATAAAATCTTAAATTTAAAACTCACTTTTACTATTATTATAACGTTTAACTACAGAGAAAAATACTAAGTTGAAATGTAATATTTTTATATGCGAATGTAAAATTGGAGGGTATAAAGTGCAGCTTGCAATATAGGATATTCTTATTATTCTAAGATTGTAGAACACAAGCTGAGTTTTTGACTACTTTAGTGGATATAATTTAATAATAAAAGTAACAGTTTTTCTTTATTTACTATTAAGTAAAGTTTGAACTAATAAAGGGAATCTAAAATTTCATTTAATTCTACAAGTGAATGTATCCAGACACGAACAAAATGAAAAGACAACTGACGTAACCGTAGAGAATTTAATACTTGTACGTCCGCTATGACCCAATAAAAGTCATTTGAAAATGCTTGTAAATAAAAAATATTAAACGTGAAATCAATATTTAAAATTTACAAAATAAAGTTGAAATATAAAGCTATTGAATATCAATGAATTTTCGGATAGGAATAGATCAATAAAATTTTCTTATATAATATCGTACAAAAGAGAAAATATTACAAAATTGTGTGGCATTTTCGTTAATCAATGCGTTCAAGTAACCTATTTTATGAGTTAATAATCAATAACACAAAATTAGCATTAAATATTTCTTTAAATAACAAAGTCTGCTCAAAATTTATAAAATAAATAGTAAATTGTGCTTGGTTTATTCACTTGCTAATTTTTTAATATTAAAAAGCTGATATAATATAATAAGGACATATTATAACACTAAAAGTAATAATATTTATTTTTATGATATTTACAAATACAATGTAAAAAATGTATGATTGATTATACATTGTACAGATGCATATTATATAAATTATTATAATAATATATTATAGGCAGGAAGAGGAGGTAAAAGTAGTAAAAAGACAGTCCAAATTTTCATGAATATGATGATGGAAATGAAAATTTAAGTAAATTTCAAGCAAAATTAAATTTAATACACAAAATTTTGCAAAATTGTAGTATCTTGATAAATCCATAATTTGATGGAAAACCTCTATAAAGGTACACAGATGATAAAATCATATAATCCAAAGTAAAATTTTAATGTCAATTATTATTCACTGAAGTATATTGTCGTGTTCTGTTCGAACAAGCTCTCAAAGGTCCGGTAGCTCATATAGTTCGGAAGCATAAAACTCTCCTAGTTAGTCGATTCATAAATTAAAGAGCCTCCACAAACAAAAATCAAAGTACGGTAAATGAATAAATTTTAATAAAACAAATGAAATTCCAATACAAAAATAATTGTAAACTGAAAGCAAATTATCGTTCCGCAAAAATCCACAAATGCAATTTGTAAAATCAAAATAATACCAATTCTCGCTCAAAGCACACATTTAATAATCAAAATTGTACTAGTATCTTTGAACGGAAATAGCGTCTGTTAAAATGAAAAATCTTATAATTAAAATTGTACATAACGAAATAAATTGTTTTAATTTTTTGTCTTTTAATTTTAAAATTATCGCAGTAAATACCACAGCTGTATTAAGTCTGTTCGATTTTATTCTATTCGCGCAGATACGCACATGTGAATGCAGTAGCACAAATGTCTCATAAATTGTAGGTGAAAAAGTGTTATTTTTCACTGGTGTTAAAATAATTGTGAATTTGATGTTTCCAATGATTATCTTCAAATTAATTATTGCGTCTCAGCAACACGTAAAACCCGATAGTGATGTATGATGAGTAATTAACCAATAAATTATTTATATCCAAAATTTTATGAAAAACACACCTTATACAGTTTCAGAATAATGAACTCCATGTCGCATTGAATAAACAAATTTAAACTGATTTACCGTTTTTAATCTGCATGTGGTTGAAGTCAATTCCGCGGCTTCCAAATTTCAAAATGGTCGACCATGTACGCATCTATGAAATCAATCAGTAATTTTTCCAATTTCAAATATCACTTTCCAATATAATCAGCAACAATTCTTCACTCCATTTATCATTGCACTGGTAAATCATCAATACTACAATCTTCAATCTCACTGTATTTTCAATTAAATCGCAAATCTTGAATTCTATCTATCTATGAATTCATTAGCTCACTACTCACAGTGGTCTATTACACCGGCACTTTCCAATTAATCAAACTTTTAACAAGTAACAATTTACAAATAAACAAATAAAAAAATCAACGCTGTTTCACTTTGACTGATTTTTGTTATTTTACAGGGATAGTACAATTTTTCCTGTTTTGACAATTCGCTTTCTCATTGACCTGTCGTCTGTGATGAAACTGACCTGGACAATTGATCATTTGCTCAATTAAAATTTCTTTCAAGAAAGAAAAACGCTGTGAAATTTTGATTGTGGAATCTTTTCAATTTTTGTACTTGGGATCTTAGAACACTTCAACATATTTATTTGTAACATAAACAATAATTTATCATGACATTCACAAATTACCATAACAGGCTCCCTTGGTATTAATTTATGGTGGTCTTGCGCATCATTTGCCACATTTGTAATTTAAGTTGATTGAGACGGTCATTTGCCTTGCAGGTAATGCGATGATCAACTGCGAATGCGAGGTACCGGGTTCAAATCCGGAGAAGGGGAAACTTTTTTATGACTAGTCTCCGTGCTTCAGAAGACACGTTAAGCCGGTGGTCCTCCTGGGTTAATAAATTTCCATCATCAAGAGGGGCACTTTCTTTAGGGCCCTTTTAATTTAATCAACAGATGGCGCCTACTTAAATATTTTTATAAAATAAGAGGAATTTGCTATATTTAAAATATAGCAAATTCGTTGAGATAATACTATTCTATAAACAATATTCTTGGTCTTAAGCTATTTTGGGTTCGTAATATTTATTTATAAAAACACAATTCATAATTAAAGTTTAATTATATTTTTTTGTAAGTGAGTGTGTTTTGACATACTCAATACGAACTCAAAATAGCTTAAGACCAAGAATATTGTTTATAGAATAGTATTATCTCAACGAATTTGCTATATTTTAAATACAAAAACTAATTTATTATTTCCTTACCCTAGAAAAATGCATTAAAATAATATTTTTGGTGTGTTAACGATTCAAATTCAGGTAACGGTTCAAGGTTACCTTTTCTAAGTAACTTACCTCAATTTGTTTGAATTTGTTGAACAGTTTCTATTATTGGAGTTACTTAAATTGTAGCACAATTCAGTCGGATCAATCTTGTATTAAATCTAATTCTGCTTCACCAGAGCTTTATTAAAGCAGCTATCTCTGAATCATGTTTTATTTAGGAACCCATTTACCAGCTCTCCTAAATTTATTATTAAGAGCTTTTTTATACTAACATTGTGGCAAAAAAAACTAGAGAGCAAACCTCTTATAATTGCGACGCTTTATTGTTTCTTTTTAGAATCAATTTACGTTTCAATGTATCTAATAGTACTTTTTCGCATATGTTCTGATTTTGCGAAGAAGAAGATTTTTAAGAATCCATTAAACCATTACTAACGGTATCTTAAGCGTAATTTCATTGTTGTCATCTGTTTCTCATAACTGGATAAAATACAACTCAAATTACTATTTGTCATCAGTTAGCAAGAATAATAATAATTAATACAATATTTATTATAAAAAAAGTTTTTTATCAACAATAATCTCTATTATTTATACAATATTTATTTTTCATTCAAAAATTTAATATTTTGTTTTTATGATTTGGCAGATTTCGGTATTTTTGAAATGATTAAGCATGCTTAATAATTATAATCACAGTGTCTTCTTTGTTTTACGTCATATAATTGTAATCGACGCATAACAAAATCAGTGTATTTCTAACTGATTTGCATAATCGTTTGGGTGCAGAAAAAATCTGAAGACAAAATATATTTCTGGGTTTGGGCTAACAAAACGTTTAAGCATAGCATTGATGAAATAGAACGGCCACTTGATGTTTTTAGACTTTGCTGCCAATAAATATTTCAATAATATAATTAAATATATGTAGGTGCCTCAGCAACACAATAAAATCAATAAGTTATTAACTTTTAATATAATTGTGAACATTGCGATAAAAAATCAATGTTTGCACTAGACGGTACGCTTTCAGATTTACCTTTAAATTAACATTTTTAAATTTGTTTTTTAATTTAAAATGAAATTTAAAACCCTAGATTGAATATTTGTTCATCACGGTTTTACAAAATTATATAAAGAAAATAAAGTATTGATTTAACGGTGTCATTAAAATAAAGGGTGTTTTTTTTTATAGAACGTCAAAACTTTAAATTAAAAAAAAAGGATAAAAACTGGGATATCTCTGATCTGATATAAAAAAACATTTGGTGATATTTAACATTTAAAAACAATTTTAGAAAAATATCCGCGGCAGCAGTAAATCCTGTCGGTCCAATTTTTACTTGCTTTTTAAAGCATTGGAGCCTTATGTCAGCAATAACCCTAGTTATGCTGACTTCTAATTCTTCAATCGTAATTGGTTTAAAGTAATAAGAAACGCATAGATTTAACATAGCTCTAAAGATAGGGTCCGTTGACTTAGCCCCCCCAAGTTAAATTTTTTTCTCAAAAAGCTAGCTCCCGAATCCTTATAGCTAGCACCAGCTAGCACCCAAGTATGAAAGCTAGCACCGTTATAGTTTTTTCACAAATCGCAACTGAATCCGGGGGGGGGCAAGTCAACGCTAGCCCCCCCAAGTTAATATTTCTTCTCAAAAAGCTAGCTCCCGAATCCTTATAGCTAGCACCAGCTAGCACCCAAATATAAAAGCTAGCACCGTTATAGTTTTTCCGCAAACCGTAACTGAATCCGGGGGGGGGCCAAGTCAACGCTAGCCCCCCCAAGTTAATATTTTTTCTCAAAAAGCTAGCTCCCGAATCCTTATAGCTAGCACCAGCTAGCACCCAAGTATGAAAGCTAGCACCGTTATAGTTTTTCCACAAATCGATATTGAAACCATTTCACAGTAGGGTATGTGGCTTCAAAAAGTGGCAATAAATGAAATTCTATTTTATCGGATTTATAAGTTAGATATATATTTTGGGGCTTTTAGTAGTATCTAAAAAATACTTTGCATAATTGTTTGCACATTTATTTACTTAAAAAATGAGTTTATTTAAAAAAAATTAATTTATCGGCAAAAAAAATAGGAAGAGCTTTAAAGCTTTCAAATTTGGAAAGTATGTACCTATTAAAACATCTAAAAAAGTAATAGCAAAGCTCAGGAGGAAAATAAAATATTTAAATCTCAATTATTATTATTATCCGCAAAAAAAAACTAAAGTTAGTAATCAAAATCAAATCTTCCGTTTTTCAGGTGCATGTCAGTGCTCCCCCTCCCTCACTTTCGAATTTTTGGATGAATTTGGTGTCAAATGTTAAAGCATTGTTTGAGCTTGAATGAGCTTTTATTATTTTTGTTTAATCTTTTTTTTTAGTTATTTTTATTTTATTGGCGTTATTGTTTGAAGTTATTGGCGAAAAACTACTGGGGGGAGGGGGGGAATTGTAGACATGTTTTTCCGTTTTTCTTCTTATTTTGAATTTATATGTGCAATTGATGTTAATCGATAAAGCTTCGTTTTTTTTCGACTAAACTCCGAGCAACATGCGTTAATTCGTAATGTTTTAAAAATTTATTATTTTGGCAAAACGGTAGTATTACCCAATTGCTTCACTATTTCCGACTAACAGATATTTGATGAGCCCCAAAACATTTTAGCCATTGGATCATAAATTTTTTTTTATTAGCAACAATAACAACGTTAAGCTGCTTCAAATCAATATTAGATTTTCACAGCATGATTTCTATTTCGGTAAATTTTAAGGTTGCGAAGTTATTGGCAAAAAACTACTGGGGGGAGGGGAGTTGTAGACATGTTTTTCCGCGTCTCTTCTCATTTTGAATGTATAAGTGCAATTGATATTAATCAATAGAGTTTTGCTTTAGCCTGAATGAGCTTCAATGAACAAGAGTTTAAGTAAATTTTTTACAAAGTTAAAGATAGTTGAAATTTTTGACTAAACTCCGAGCAACATGCGTTGAATTTTAAGTTTTTGTAAATCTCTTAAGTTGATAATCTACATACTTTGAATATACATAACTTCTCTAAATACGCAATATTTTATTTTTTACAAACATAAAATTTATTAAAATCGAATAATTTACCGTAATAGAAATCATGCCGAGAAAATCTAATATTGATTTAAAGCAGCTTAACGTTATTATTGTTGTTAATAAAAAAAAATTTATGATCCAATGGTTAAAATGTTTTAGGGCTCATCAAATATCTGTTAGTCGGAAATAGTAAATCAATTGGGTAATACTACCGTTTTGCCGAAATAATAAATTTTAAAAACATTACGAATTAACGCATGTTGCTCGGAGGTTAGTCAAAAATTTCAACTATTCATAGCTTTGCAAAAAATTAACTTAAACTTTTGCTCACTAAAGCTCATTTAGGCTCAAAGGAAGCTCTATCGATTGACATCAATTGCACACATAAATTCAAAGTGAGAAGTAAAACTTCAAACCATGTCTACAACTTACCCCCCCCCTCACCCAGTAGTTTTTCGAAGACAACTTCGAGATTTTTGAAGCTCAAACAAAAATAATGGAAGCTCATTCAGTTCATTTGAGTAAAATATAGAGAATTTACATATATCCAGAGTAAGAGATTTTGAAAAACTTAAGATTTTTGACGCATGTTGCTCGGAGCTTAGTCGAAAATTTTAACTATCCATAACTGTGTAAAAAATTAACTTAGTGTTGCTCTCTGAAGTTTATTTAGGTTCAAACGAAGCTTTATCGATTGACATCAATTGCACATACAAATTCAATTTGAGTAGAAAAATTAAAAAACATATCTACTAAGTAGTTTCTTCTAGTTCTCCTAGAGCTCATCCACTAGTTTTTCTCAAATAACTTCGAGACCTTTGAAGCTCAATCGAAAATAATGAAAGCACATTCAAGCTCAAACAATGCTTTAACGTTTGACACCAAATTCATCCAAAAGTTCGATAGTGGGGTAGGGGGAGGGCACTGACATGCACCTGAAAAATGGAAGATTTAAATATGATTAGTAACTTTAGTTTTTCTTGCGGATAATAATGATAATTGGGATTTAAAAATTTCATTTTCTTGCTGAGCTTTGCTATATTCACGTTTTACTTGAAACGTAGGTATTTACACATACTTTCCAAATTTGAAAGCTTTAAAGCTCTTCCTATTTTTTTGCCGATAAATTAATTTTTTTTAAATAAACTCATTTTTTAAGTAAATAAATGTGCAAACAATTATGCAAAGTATTTTTTAGATACTACTAAAAGCCCCAAAATATATATCTAACTTATAAATCCGATAAAATAGAATTTCATTTATTGCCACTTTTTGAAGCCACATACCCTACTGTGAAATGGTTTCAATATCGATTTGTGGAAAAACTATAACGGTGCTAGCTTTCATACTTGGGTGCTAGCTGGTGCTAGCTATAAGGATTTGGGAGCTAGCTTTTTGAGCAAAAATATTAACTTGGGGGGGCTAGCGTTGACTTGGCCCCCCCCGGATTCAGTTACGGTTTGCGGAAAAACTTTAACGGTGCTAGCTTTTATATTTGGGTGCTAGCTGGTGCTAGCTATAAGGATTCGGGAGCTAGCTTTTTGAAAAAAAATATTAACTTGGGGGGGCTAGCGTTGACTTGGCCCCCCCCGGATTCAGTTGCGATTTGTGAAAAAACTATAACGGTGCTAGCTTTCATACTTGGGTGCTAGCTGGTGCTAGCTATAAGGATTCGGGAGCTAGCTTTTTGAGAAAAAATTTTAACTTGGGGGGGCTAAGTCAACGGACCCCTAAAGATATAATAGTCCAAAACGTTAAATCGCATAATTTTTTTGACCAATTGACCAATTGAAAATCTATTGACCAATAATTGATTTTATTGCCAAATTATTCTTTTAATATACCAATTTTTGCGGTGACTGTATGGCAAGTGACACGGTCTTGTTGAAACTACATCCCCTCCAGATCAATATCATGCAAATTTAAAACAAAATAATCAGTAATCCTGGGAATGTCAACAAACTGATAATTTGGATCTTTTTCAATACTGTTGTTTACAGTAACGATATTTTCTTTAGTACAGTTCCTTATCTTGTTTGTGTTTTAACGTGCAGAAACATGAGTTGCGTTCTGAATTTATCAATAATTTGATACATATGTAGCTAATTCGAATAGTCGATTGTGTACACCATAAAAATGACGAAATGCTCGATAAGTTTGGCGAACACAACACTAATTTTGATAATAAATTTTGACAACTTGTAAGTGTTGTTGTGACGTAAGTCTTTCCATAACCATTCTTACCGAACAAAAATGTCGAAACAAAATTCATATTATTATCTTACAAGTAACAGCTACTTGGATGGAAAGTTTTGACCCTCTAAAAAACACCCTTTATAAACTTCAGCATTATTTCGTAGTTGGAAAATTTCATTGTAATATGTATATTTTAAATATATTAGAAAATAAAATTCACTGTTATATTATGATATTATATTATATTATATTGTACATTTGAGCTCAATTTAAAAAAAGCAAAGCAAAAAAACTTTATTAATCGAAATTTGTATGTAGATAAAATTAAATTTAAATATCCAGCTCCTATTGCTTCTAACAGTTAATCTAGATTGGTATGGTTTATTTACATTATATTTTATTTGCAGATATGTATTGTCCTCGGAAAAAAATGATTAGAAAAACTTAGCGCTCTGGTTGTACAAAAAACAAAAGTATACATAAGAATGAAATTTAAATTTCGTTAACGTGAATTTTATTGAATATTTAATGTTTAATAAGTTGATCGTGTATTAGTTTGTATTTCAGTTCACTCAAAAAAAGTTTGTTTGTAATACGAATAAACAGTGATTTTTGGCCATTATTTCGTAGTTTTAATATTCAAGTTTAATGAGTAAGTATACTTGCCAATAGATGCTCAAAAGTTACAATTGAATTTAATTTACACCAAACAGATAATTTATTATTTAACACACTTGTGAGGTAAACCATCGATTATAGAATTTCCTACTTACTACTTGATTGTTTTAGGGTGCGTTCCACTTAAAGCCCACGACGACCACGGTCGATCGTCAGTCCAATCAAATAACCGCGTTCGATTTTTAGTTCAATCAAAAAACCATAGGACCACGCCGCGGTCGCCCATGGGCTTAAGTGGAACGCACTGTTAGAGCAGGGGATGATGTAATCTGGAATAAAAACTATAACTAATTAGACTACCGGCCTGAAACCTACAGATTATGATGATTGCAACTAATAAGCTGTGAATTACATATATGTAGCTAAAAACTATACTTTTTGAACATATTCTTTAAAATAATTTTAAAACGGCCGGCGTCAGTTGGAAGTATAATATATTGATATGATATTTAGTACCTACTAATCAATTAATATCATATAATTTTTTCAAATATTTTGACTTCTAACTTTTGATTTTATTTAACTTCAAACGCAGGGGTCAGAACTTTTTATTCCGATATTAAGTATATAGCGCTTTTCTTTTTAAATTTTTAAAATTATTAAGTATTTAATTTGTGAAGTTCTTACTGTAAATATGGGATAGCTTTTTTCTCGCTGATTTTTTCAAACTTGTTTTTTTGCTTATTATTTTTAAAACTACGTAGAGAGACTAGACGATGGGAATCTCGTTAATCCATACTCGCTGTAAAACACATTTTGCATCAAGTAAAAGTAGTCTAAGGCTTTTGCATAGTGCTCTACAGAGGATCGAATAAAAAAGTTTTATTTTTTTGAAGTTAATTCAAAGTTTAGTGAAGCAATAATACTCTGCATGAAATTATAATCGACCAAAAAAGCAATATATTTGAGTATGTACGTTGCTTGTATCTCATAGGACTTACATAAAAAAAAATGTCTGAATTTCAAATACACGAATAAATATGTTATAAGTAGTATAATATAAATTCTCGTTTTTTTTTGTAAAAGTAAGTTGAAAGCACTCATGAAATAATAAATAGGTACAAGTGCAGTATATATTGATATTGAGTTTGCCTAACGTTGTGGCATTATAATGCATACATTCAAAATGGAATTATTAAACAACTCTGAAACAATCATCAATCAGTGCTTTTAGTTTACACTATCTTAAAAAGTGGTAACTCGTTGGGGAATTCTTAAACCGTCAACCGTAGCGAACGTCAGACCTACCCAATTTAGCTTATCGCCAGATCAGCGTTTTTATAAGTCAACGTCTAAAGTGCGCCAATAAGGGGTTCTTGTTTTATTTAACGAGATTTTTTAAATAATGTATAAACGTCATTGTCACCTTTTAAAGCAATCTTTTCATTGTAAATTTATGTAAACGCAGGAACTGAATAATTAATTTTACGCATTCGTCAGATTGTTTCTCAAAATATAAAAATGTAACTTGAAGAAATATTGTAGGTGGGAAATAAAAATCTCTTATTATTCCTTTATTACCAAATATATTAAACATATTTATTAAGTTTGCGTATTCGAATTAATTATAAAATACTCTAATTTTAAGATCATGGACAAAAATTAATTCTTTTAATTTCCACAAAATAAGAAAAAAATTATGTTAGTTACAAAATAATATAACTCTGAACTCATACACTTCATCAAAATAACATACATACATATTATTATAGGTACATATCTTGTTACAATAACATAATTTCTAAGTAGAATTTCTGAAGTAGCCACTGCAATAGTGTAGTCGTGAGTTGGATTTTCATTAATTCAAAATTATTTGTGTCTTGGTTTGGCTTCTACTTTGAGGTGTCGGTTCTATTCTGTGTTTATTCTCTTAATAATAATTGCTTACTTGTACGACTAATTCGAGATGTCATGGTTGCCTTGAGTTGCACGTCGTGCAACTTAAAGGCATAATGATAGTTGTGAATGTGTCTTTACGGATAGTTTGTTATAAATGACGTTATAAGGAAGTTATAAATTTTAGGTCTCTGGTTTGGTAATTGAGTGGCCAATTTATAAATACTTTGTCTTTTGTTGTGATTTAAAATCTGCCTAAAATTTTACACAATATAGATAAGAATCGTCATTACCCTTGAAGATATTTAGAACATACCATGTACTATGTGGTTTAATGAAAGAATTATGAAGAATACCACAATAGTACCTACTAACTTATGATTCTTTCTACTATTGGTCCAATTTAGCTTTATTTTGTATAACTATCGATTATATTATTTATAAGTGTGAAGGCTATTATCAAATAAATAAATTACAAAATATATTTTAAATACTCCATTTGTACATGTAATAAAATTGAACTTTAAAAATATATTAAGACAAAAGTTAAGCAATTCACAAGGGTATATAATTCTTAATAAAAGTAAAATATATTAGTCCATTTATATTACTTTGCTTTATATAGCATTTTTGGGTAGTACACGCTCAATCTGACGTTAAAAGATTTTGTTCTGAGCTTAAGTCATAAAAGTGCTAAAGGATATATTCAAAATTTTATATTTTTTCATTTTACTTCACTGTTATTTAAGTATTGTATTAAAGATGCCATAATATACATATTTCTATACTTATTAGAACTTCGCGATTAAATTATCATTTCATTATTCTTACTTACAAGAACTAATTTACATTTACTTAATTTTCGGCCAGCTATCTGCGATCTTATTTAAAAGTTTTACTATGTTTTTATATTCTGCATTTAGCTTACACAATTTTGTTTCTCTGCATTTGACGTTTAAATAGGGTCTATGCACCTGTTTCATGTATAAATTTGCATAACTCATTTTTTGCAGCTTCTACGGTTTCCACATATTGAATAAATTGTCGGTTTTTTAAAAATTGATAGTGAATTATCAAGACTCTTTCTTTGCAGAATTTTAAATTAATATTTATTTTTATATCGAAGTAAAACTTACAACTAAAAAACCAAACTTTTTAGACATAAAATTTTATGTTTTACTTAAATGAGTTAAAAAATTCGATACTGTCAAAACTATAATAATAATTTATTTAGGATGGTCTGCATATCTCTGCGATGAGTGTCTACAGTAGTACACTTACGATTGGCAGATCTTCACAAGAAAAATAATGTTGCGCTTGTTTTAGGATTCAAGGCTGTTTTTTATAGTTAATTCTTTTATTTAAAACTAGGGGGGCTTTGCCCCCCTGGCCGCTGTCGCGGCCCAACCCCCCGCGCCGCTTCGCACATAAACGAAATAACTTTGAGTTGTAAAAGTTATTTTCATACAACATTTTTTTCCGATGATTAATATCGTGGGCATACTGGAAAAAGTGACCAAGTCGAAAATTTGCAAAAATGAGTTAATATGACCAAGTACCGTAGAAATTTAAGACTCATGCTTAGAAAAAACGTCAATGTTCCATGTATTTTTCTAAGGCCTAAATTTTTGTTGTTTTCAAAAATTTTCAAAAATTTTTAAAAATTAGCAAAAGCCCTAATAACAAGTATTGCTCATGTTTTATTATTCAAAAATAAAAATTAAAAATATTATAAAGCTTATTTTTCACAAGATGTGAAACTTTCAATTTGATTTATCTAGAAACTCTATTTTTCGACTTGGTCACTTTTTCCAGTATGCTCACGATATATCTTAACGGATGAAAGGATTAACGGTTAAACGGATTATAACGTCATACAGGTTGAAAATTTAAAATAAATGTTATCGTTTACTATCATTTCTTTATTTCTTGAAAACGTTCTGCAATTTTGCTATTGGTTAAAGAGAAAGAACCAATCACAGACTTCCAAAACGTTGCATAAAAACGTTGCATATTTTGTCTTATCTTTTTACAAAATTAATTTTTCCAAAATATTGCACTGCAATATCGGCGTTTTTCCGTTATATTTCCCGCATCATAAGGTATTATTATTATTTGGGAATTATTGGCAATTTGAGCTATGTCTGATTTTCGCTTTTTATGCATTGATTCAAAGGTTACTTTGATTTTTTTGCTGTCGGATTTGATTTTGATAGTCCTTGTTGCTGCTGTTGTCTTTCCCTGAGTTCCTTGACACGTTCTGCTGTTGTTTTACAAGATGAAGCTCGTAATTTATTGATGGGGACGACGGCTGCGGCCGATCAACGTCTCAAGTACTAAACGGATCAAATTGCCTGAGATGTTGATCGGTTGGTATAAAAGTTGAGACAGTAAAAATAATTTTATATCATATATACTATAAGCATTTTGGTTTCATAAAAATGTGACATAAAAACGTTACATAAAAGCGTTATATATTGTGCCCTTATCTTTTTATAATATAGGGTAGATATGCTCTTTGATAATTCATCGAGGTTTCAATCATAAAATTGTTACTTTCGAGTGGACACTAACTACCTCTCATCAAAAAAAATAATCTTAAAAAACTAGAAGATCTAGTCTCAAAAGACTTAAAAATCACATATACATAAAGCATAATAGGTGAAGAACGGATATGCTTCAGAGAAAGAAGATTGACAATGGATGGAATATTCACGTTACAGCAGGTGATTGAAAAGCGTCGAGAATTTATTAAAGAAACATATTGTGGTGTTCTGAGGTTAGAAAAAAGAGTGCTTTGCTCTTCATAAGGTTAAGGGTTAATAAAAAAAATAAAAAAAATACCAAAGCGCAAGAAAACCAATAAAATTTCAATATTAGGATTCAGAAGAAGCTTTTGCCTGAAATAAAAAGAAACAAAGATTAATTCAATTCAAAGAAAAACTGAATTTGTTACATTACACACCATTTTTTTGTGTCACAAATATTCATTTTGAAAATTGAAGTTTTTTTAAAATTATCAAAAGTGAGATATAAAAGTTTTGTGACTAGTGCGCGCATGACCAAAATGAGCGGCATAAGAACCTGTGGCATCTGGTAAGGAATTGTTTGACTATCAAATTTAAATAATAAAAAAAGTTCAGTAGCGCTTCCTAAAACTACTTTTCGGATTTTTTTGATATTAAATTATTTGAATTTGTAAAAATTATAAGTTGTAAAACTTAAACAATAACACTTTGAAAGTCAAAGGTAAGACTAATTAGTATCTTTTTTAATTATTATTTATTGTAAAGTAGTGCCTTTAGCCTTCCGATTACACCTTTACACAATAAATTTTGATACTCAAAATTTTGTTAATGAGTAATTCTGATTGGATTATCTTCTATTTTTATTAAATTTATCACAGCAATTAAAATTATTGTTTTATAAAAGTTTTATTGGTTTTTCTTGAGGGGGAAGTCTACTGTGACAAGAGAAGAAACAGGCCGATTTTCCGGATTTTTTTTTCTAACAAAATTATGACTCTTACATTAAATTAAACCGTCATCTTTATTATATATTCAAGTATTTGTAAAAAAATTTGTATAAAAATTGGGCAAAAAAGTAGAAAAAAAGTTCAAGAATTTTTTTCTCGACGCCAAAATTTTTTATCGAAAAAATCCCTCGACAAACGAGAGTCAATACTGTGTAGATAATAACCATATTTTTTTTGTTTGTTTTAGATTACCCAAACGTGAGATTTCATGTACACCGTTTGGGCACCAAAAAAAAAACAAACTTGCGTCAAACAAGTGCCACAACGGCAATTTTGAATATTTCGACTTGAAATTTTTTTTACAAATACTTGAATATATAATAAAGATGACGGTTTAATTTAATTTAATGTACAAGTTATATTTTGTTAGAAAAAAAATCCGGAAAATCGGTCTGTTTTTTCTCTTGTCACAGTAGACTTCCCCCTTAAAAGATTCGCCACAGTATTAATTAGCATTTTGAACCACGATTTCTGGAAAGAATTTTTTAAGGTTGTAACGTAGTTTGTGAACAAACACCGCCAATGCCTCGATGCCCCGTTGATGTTTGCGGGTGACTAGCTAAGGGAACACACCCCCGTCCAGTACCAGAGCTGGGTCGCGCGCACGCGTTTCGCAGATTCTTTATATAACTTACCTCACTCAACACAACAAGCTTAAAGTTACTGCTAACTAAAGAAAAAATTGTGGGCGCCAGTAAGACAGAAAAAATTGAATAACAAATTTTTATTGTATTACAAAAATGATGGTTGATCAGATCAACCAAATACACACAGATGGAAAGTGATACTGCTACTACAAACAATACAGTAAGCCGGACTCGAAGTCCCAAACAGAAATGTTTGTAGCTGAAGGCTACTAAAAGAAAAACCACCAGGAGACTGGTTGGTTGCCCCAGCAATAGGCTTAATTGATGTAAATAAAAGTGAAAGACACTACCAGCGAACGATGACAAAATGTCACTTCGCTCAACCAACAAAAATGTAACCTTAACAGGTAAGAGTGAAAAAATCGCTAAAATCGGATTAACAAACAGAATATAAATAATATCCACCAAGTGGCCTACCTTAAGTTTGCTTGCCCTGGTAATTATTGGGTATTTATTTGACACCAAAACACTATCTTTCAGCAGAATCACTTCCTTCCGAGATCTCATCCAAAAGTTCCTTCTACCAGTGTTGAATTTGATTTCAAAAGCTAAAAATAAAGCAAACACACTTAGCAAATTATAAATATACCCTGTCTGTCACCTCAAGCGTTTCTGTATGAACAAAAGTTGGTTGAGTTTAAGTAAGCACAGTGTCACGCCACTGGAGTGCGGTAAATAATGAATTACTAATTATTAAACAATTGATTTCGCAAACAAAGTTGAATAATTAGGATGCATATTATGATGATAACACAACGCCGGTCACACAAGATAATCTCAGAAGCAACAAATGGTTGACACGCTGGAGGTGGAAAATTGGAAAATAAAATCGATACACAAACCGTCTTGGTGATGATCGTAGCCAAACAATTCCAAAATAACGATCAGCTGTTGAATTATTGAATGTTTATATTCAGAGTCTTGATGGATCCCGCTAGGTGGCGATTTATGCGGCGATTACAGCGTATAAAATTTTCTTATCACCAGATGTAACTCCCCGTTCTTATCTGTCCTACCGTGCTGCTCGTTAATCACACTCTGACGAAAGTGTATTAGGGCGGTAGTCGGAACGACCAATTAAAACTCAAAAATGCGGTAATTAACTCGAAAATAACTATTTTACTTCCAAGCACCAAAAATATTAAACTGCCATTTTTGATTATCAATCCAAAAAGCCTTGAGTTTAATTGACCAATCCCGGGCGTTCAAATTTGATAAGCCCTAATCAAATTAATATACACGGTACGTCGTAAGGAAAAATACCTAAGAATACATAATTTGCATTCTGTATGCGACAAGGTTTACCGTAGTTGTAAGTCAGACAGAAAAAATTTCAGCGGGGTTTTAAAAGTAAACCATTGCAATATATAAGTTTAATAGATTTTGAAAAGGCGTTTGACAATGTAAATAGACTGTCTCTGTAAGATTTATAAAAAGGAGAGACTTTCTTAGACACCTCATTAATGCAATCAAGAACCTATACATACAAATACCTAAATAGTTTTATATTTAAACGAGAAGATCATAATTATCATCATCAAACTTCCTAGGTTATGCTGAAACCTACTCCAACATCTCTCGTTTTCTCGAGCGCCCAATCTCTTTTTGTATTTTAGCATGGTATCCCATTATCAGTTTTACCGGCCTTCTGTTGTCTATCCCATTTATATGTTTACTACATCGATGTCGGTAATTGGTATCTTTTAATTGTATTCATAAATGGTTCAATCGCAAGTTGGTATTGTATTTCTTCATTTTGCAGTCTGTCAGTTTTGGTACAGCTCTTTGTAGCTTTATAATTATATAGACTTAATATATAACTTAAACTATATAACTCAATAACTATAAAACATTCTGCAAAAAACATGTTGACAGAATGAAGGAAAATAGATTATCATTAAAAGCTATTAATTAAAAATGCATAGGAAGAAGAAATGTAGGACGTCCGCAAAAAAAATGAGCTCAGTAACAGGCAACATGCCTAATCCGTAAAGCAAAAATGAAGAAGAATGCTCACACGATGGGGTATTCGGATTATCCTATTTGTTGTGAATGCAATAAAAAGGAGGAAATAACTGAATATATTTATACTTTGTTACTGTACATTAACTTCAATGGGAAAATCCAAGTTGGAAGACTTCTGACTCGACATGGCTACAATCAGAAACACTTCGCCTGCCAAGAGTTTATTCTACAGCTCAGACTACTCGAAAAAAATTTTTTACCCCAAACCTGCTGGATTTGGTTTCAAAAATTTTGGAAAAGTAATTGTAAATATTGTACTTTCCTATTGCTATTTTGAAAAAATTATAAAAAAAGAAATAAAAATTATGGGAGAAACTCAATCCGCAAATAGAAGAACACAAACTTTTGCTCCGGCCAACCTTTTAGTCAAAAGAAATATAAAAAGCAAACGATATGAATTCTTCTATAACACTTTTTAATTTTACATAAAAGAAAAAAAAAATTTGTGCAAAAAAAATTTAAAACAAATAATCATATAACACTTCGATTCTTTTGTTTGAACCGATGAATTTCAATTCAAAGACAATACTCCAATGAATTTGCTTGTAACCATACTATTAATGTTAAGAAAAATAACCTGCTGGTTACAAAACACTTTCTGGAAAAATTATATTTACACAAAAAAAACGTTGGGTACCTTTTAATCTTCTCATGCTGTGTAGCATTCCAAATGCTATTATTTAAATTGGTTTGAAATTTACGCATCATCCTGTGTATATCCATCACGCGCAAGCGTTAATATTTCGAAAATTTGTCAAATTGGGCTTCTTTCGTTTATCACCATCTAAAATGGAAGTTTCATTTTTGTTCTGTGTAATGTTTGAGTTTTAAAAGCCACAAACTTTATTTTAATGAAGTGATCTCTTTAATAACCTTCAGTTTTATGTTTGTGGGTAAGCATTACATTGATATTTTCCATTTTGAGCGAAGTTTGACTTTGATAAATTTTAGCTTTTTATTACCACCTGTCTATTTCTGTGTTCGTCCATTTTGGTTTTCAACTTTTGTTTATGGTTTTCTGGAAGCAAACTTAAAGTGGAGCTGATTTATTTCTATTGTTCAATCAGCGTGTTGGAGTCATTTCCATGAGGACGTTTTACTTTTAATTTCCATGGATGTTTATAATGGAGTTTTTGCACCTGGTTTTCATTCTTATCAGTCCACTTGAGCTGACCTTGTCCGTTTGACGTCACCGCCCTATCGGCTTTGATTTTGATAATTTCGACGACGTGGGATGACCGGAAAACCATGGATTTTTTATTTTGTTAAAAGCGCATTTGGGAAATTAGCTTACTTTAATAATTTACATCGACATTGAGATGTTACCGTTCGCAGGTGAATTGATTCTTGTTTAATTATTGCAGTTTTGTTATTTTTAGCTTTACATCTGAAACTCAGTTTGCACGATGAACCATTAATATTCCAGAGGTTCCAAAAGAATAGCGATGTTGAATCGGAATGATTGTAGTGGAAGGGTAAGTTGAAAAGGCAATTACTGTATTTAATTCTACTTGATGATATCTTTTGCGAATGAGTATTTGTAGTCAATGTTACCGACGTGCTATGTATGCGTTGGGCAGTTTCCTAGATGTGCGATATTATTTTTGATGGGTTGTCTTCAGATGGCAACTCATTTGTATTTTTTAGTTCTTTTATTTTGCATTTATTGTCCCAGGGTATCCCTTCAGGATATTCTGGATTTAACTTAAATTGTTATGTGTTTGTGTCTCCTATATGAAGTTTTGGAATCAAGCATTGTCAACCCCATCTTTTATCTTGACTTTTGTTTTATAAATAAAACCACCCCTTCTTCTACTTTCGTGTTTTATTTAGAAGACTGGCGCCCGATTATATTTTTTCCTTAGTTAGTTGCCAAAGATCGTCTGAGTCACAACGTGAAAGAATCCACGAATCGCGCATGCGCGACCCATGCTCTGGTACTGGACGGGGGTGTAATCCCTTAGCTGGCCTGTCTGCCATTCCATCGCAGATCAGCGGGGCAAGCGACACAAATTAAGAGCAATTTGTGGTACACTCTTCACGACCAAACCAACAATGATGATATTTGATTATCCAAACTTCAAACCTGGCACTGATATGAATAAAATTGTTTATCAAAAAAATTAACTTTTATAAATTTCCATAGCACTTTAGTGTTTTAAAATTTTAAATCTTGAATTATCCAATGTAATATCTTGATTTGAATCAAAAACTTGGTTTTCAATAATAAAAGAATAACGACGCTGTAATACCATGCACCACGCTACAATGGAACGCCAACAAAAAACTAACTCCTCGATCCCAAGTATTTAAACGCTTTTTACACTCCGATAACTTTTAGAAAAATATCACAATCTCAAAATTCAAGACAAACTGGTCTAAAATTAAACATTCAGGAAAAACTCACGAGGAAAACCATACAAGGACGTCCGTTCGCCTTGATGACCTTCCAAAAGATAAAATTATATCCGGCTTTCTGCCAAACTTGAAAAATCAAAATTTCCACTTTTCAATACCATTTTATTCTGCAACTCCTGCTGCCAACTCTTCCTTTTCAAGTTCTTAACTATTATTACAAATTTAATATTTAAAAAAATTTTCTTTAATTGGAAATGTTGACTGCTCAAACTTAAAAATAAGCACAAGCGCTTTATAAAATAAATAGAAGTGTTAAATTGACATCTTCTCAACATAAATCTAAATAAAAAAAAATTGTGCCAACATACTTAAAAAAAATTTTCCTTTTAAAAAACTACAAATTCTTCAAATAAAAGAAAAACAAAATTTCATTCATATCGCTTATTTATTTCTTTTTAAAAGGTAGTTTGTTATACGACAATATGTATAATCGAAATGTTACCAACATTTAAAATTAAAATTTTTAATATTAACAAGTTTTTTTATGACATAAAAAACTCTATATATTGTTTCTGAACTGTTTATATTTTAATAGTACCTATGTAGTATCATTTAATTTTCTTTTAACATTGAGAAATCCGCAAGAGAGTCATAATAAACTTCCCAACGTGTGTTTAGTATTGATAAAATTTTAATCAACAGTTTAATTAAGGTAAGTCATTGTTGTTAAATTGGCTGAATATCTTCAATTTTTACGGAAAATTTTTTAGTAATTTAAAATTAATGTACTACATCTGGTTAAATAAAAATATATTTCAGTATAACTTTACTGCAATATTTTGCACTGCATATTTAGGTAAAAAATTTTAATTACAACTTTTTCTTAAACTGTTATTAGTTTTAATTTTGAAACTGTGATAAATGATAATGTAGCTGGTGATTTAGTTCAGCGCTACTGAGCTTCTACCACGTGGAGAAGCTATCGATGCGATGTTCTATGCATTTCGTGGATCGAACAAGGTTCCGAAAGCTCCAGCGGCCTAGACACAACTAAAACAAATAATTAAAATTAATAGAAACATATAATAGTAGGTATTATCTACTTGATTTATTATCTATAATACAAAATGATATGAAAAAATGCCATTTATGACCAATGGTATAACTATTTCTAATATCATTTTCCTGTTGAGTACCTAATACATCTAATAAGTAAGCTAGTTATTGAATTGAATGAAGCCAAAATAATTTTTGGTTGTGACAGTTCATCAATTTGTTCATTTGTGTGTAGGAGCTAGAGCCAAAATTTAGAACACAGCTAAATATTGACTTGTTACGCCATGCGCAACTGCTTTTACCGCTTTTTATTATCTTTTGGTACTACTCGAGATACTCACTCTACTTGAGTGAACTGATGTTGAACAGATCTGAAAACCGCTTTTGGAATCGAACTTGATGTGAAGCTCAGCTTTTGAGTCTAGTTGTGAGGATTTATCCTTGTCAAACCATTGCTTATTGCGGAGAACAATGTCATAAATAATTTGTTTTTCATCGCCAGTAGTGATTTTATTAGGAAACTGGTTTCTTCTCTATCATGACAGAAGATTTGTCGTTATCGACAAACTTAAAGCGTGTGGAGAACAAACACATTGTGATGTGTTTATCTTGTTTGCTAATTCTCGAGTACTTGGCGGGCATGGCATTACGGCATGGTACTAAAAAAATGAAAAAGCTTTATCATCAATATCGGCTGAGTGTTTTAATTTAGGTTCAACCTTCTACAATCTCTCAAACAAAATTCAGAAACCCATTTTGCACTTGCCAGTCTGTAACAGTTCCTTTAGTGTACATACTGCTTATTACTTTAATGTCTCCGAATATTTTCCGCTTGCTAAAACTCCTTTAACATTCTATGATGAAAATACACTTCAGTGTTTCCATTTCAGTGACAGATAGTTTATTATTACAATAAGATGTACAAGATGTCACTTACTGTCGTGATACTGAATGATACTTGTTGGCTCCAAACAGGTAAATTCCTGTCAAATATGTTGAGCTATTGCGATCATAGATCTACTATTACAATTTGTTTCCAATGACAAATATAATTTATGACTCAACCCAATAGCTTAACTTTAAACTATGCCGTCGCAAATTAAAATTACAATAGAATTATAATTAACTAGTGGCTCTGTAATTGGTATAGAACACTATCAAATTTACCTATCTATTAATTATTATTTAATGTACCTATTTTGCTTTTCTTGTTTAATATGATTTACAAACATTTATATGTAGTTATACTATGGTTATTCAACAAAAATATATCGTTAGTAGAAGCGATTTTTTTTGGATTAATTTAATTTTAATTTTTTGAATAGTATTAGGTACTAACAATAATATAAAATTAATAAAAAAAAAAATTGAGCAAGCGTGTTCAAAGTGATTATTTTCAAAGTTATCGATAAAGTATTTATCAGCGAATTTATGTAAATGAAAGTTACTGTAAGAATTAAAATTTGGACCTTTAATTGTGTGAAGAGCTGATGTTGTTTTTCGAAACCTGTCATTATGTGTTTCTTCAAAATGTTGTATATTGCATTGTTGTTGTTGTAGAGTGTTGGTGGAATTCTGCGATATTTCTTGTATGATATTATCATTAGAAAAATTCAAATTTTGTTAGTCTTTTGGTATAGAAATTTGGTAATTGGAACAATTACATTCTGCAGCGGTAGCAGAAATCGACTGTGAAATATTTTAATTTAAGCTATTGTCTCTTTTGCGCTTGTTTATTTCTTCTTTGTGCTTTTCATAATATCGTTGCTGTTTCGTTTTCGGACTATAAAAATAAAGTAAAATTTAACAAGTTGTTGACATCGGTAAACAAATTTCTAACCTAAATTGAACAAATAAAATAAAACAGTAATAAAAATATATTGATAGATAATTTACTAACCTTTTCATGTCACCACAAACTTAAAATTTCTGTAAAGGTTAATGACACGCTGTAAAAAATAACATAATATCGTCGATATAAAACCGACGATATTGAACATGAATTACTTGTAATTTTGTTAATTTATAAATTACCTGCAGTGTAGTTTCTGTATATGAGATTTTCCGGAATAATTCCGTATTCCGTAAACGATAATTTTACAGTTTCTTATGCTTATAAAAATAAAAATGCACAAATATGTCAAATACTCGCGACTCGTAACTGATCGCAAAGGTTTGGGAGTAGCTGGTCACATGCTGGTCACGCCGTTTCAAGAAAATTACCTCCAAGGTGCGGCTATAGATGTTTCACATCAAAAAGTCTATCAGGCACCTCACGATAGCTATGAATTTAGTTGCAAGCCTGATATAAATCCACAGTGTGAGTAAAAATAAAGAAAATGTTTTTCAGATGATTAATAATATTTAATTAACATTGCAATTGACCTTACGTACAAGGTACCCTCACTGGATTTCCTAAAGCACTAACTTTGCTTGTAAATAAAAAGAATTGGTTCTATTTGTTGATTTAAATGATAAAATTTTTGTGCATTAAATCGTGAAAATAATATCTATTTGTTAAATGGCCGCCGCCAAAGTTAATCTACATTTGGACATTTTCCCATGACTTAAAGCTTATGGTGATAAATTCTTCACTTTGTGTCGCATGTTTTTCTTTTAGAGCTATAAAAGTCTGTGGTTTCTTTATAGAACTATAAACCCGTGACTCATTTGAGATAAAAATTTTAAAGTGAATATAAAAATTTTGTAAATAATTTTAAATTAAAAATTTTTTTCTAAAATATTTGAACAATTTCTTTTAACTAAACCAAAATTGATTTATTCGAAGCCGTTGCTTTAAATGTTTGGTTTTTTCTAAATACAATGAAAAGCTAAAATTTGTATAGAATTGTATTCCTTCTTGCAGATAGAGACATATTTCACTGTTTTGGTTTTTAGAAGTGTATTGGGTATTAGTCCCAACAAAGTTATTTTTCATAATTTTGAAAAGAAGTTCTATCAAAAATTATACCAAAAAAGGTATATATAAATATATTTAGAAGCGTTGTAGAATGAATATTTTATATGTAGGTACATACATTAGAAAATCCATTCATTTTAATGTGTGACGGTCGAGTGCAAGAGTGCACCTGTGCATTTCAAATGAAAAAAAATTATATTTTAATAATTGAAATGATTTATTTGCACATCAAGTTATCATCGCCAAATTTTGTATTGCTTTCATGCTTTAGATGTGTAGGATTTTGGTTACAAGTAGATTACTAAGTACTATATACCAAAAGTGTTTGTTTTACACTAAGTCTATTAATTTAAATCATGGAGCAAATAATATTTCTCAATTAATAAAGTTTGATTAAACCAAATTATAGGTACACTGTTAAAATCTAAAGCAATTAATATAAACCCAACCATTTAATAGCGAAATTGTTTACAAGGCAAACCCACTGCACATTATTTTTGATTAATACACAATACTAGAAAATTATCGACTTTAGTGTACAATACAAGCAAAGTGGCCACAGATTCAAACCGCCTAGGGTCAAAATTGAGGACTTGCAATCTTGATCTACTTGTTTGTCGCCTTAAACTGCTTTGAACTTTCCTAATCTTTAGCTATTTCAATCTATCTAACTGGCCATATTAAACAGCCCTAGTTATTAAAGCAAATATAGCAATTGCCTTTTGAATACGTATATATTTGAAGCGGGAATAATCACACTTTGGATGTAATATTTCAATTTTATTACTGATCCAACTTAAATCTCGAGGTAAATAGTATATTTAAAATAATATATTATTATAATTTGTTAGTAGGTATACAAAACCCAAATTGATTTCAAAAGCTAAAATTATGTTATTAGTTTGTATTACTAAAAATCTACTACGTTGATCTTGGCGAACTGCGGAGATATAAAAGTCTCCCTATTAAAAAAGGGTGGAAATTTTATAAAATATAAACTAAATCAGGTTAATAGAGTAAAATAAAATTTTCGAGGTTTTAAAAATGTATAAACTCTTTAAAATTAGATATAAAGTACCTATCACGCATTTTATCAGATTCTAAATTACTTTAGTAATATAATTTATTTTATCGCGTTTTATTTTGGTAAAACTTTTGAAAAGTTTATCTAAAAGACAAGTTAAATTTTTTTGCATAGAAAATTATTATTTTGAATTTAAGTACCACAATCATTACAATTAACATAACTAACTTTTTTTTAAGTTTAATTTAAGTACTAATTTTAATTTAAATTAGATAAACCACGGCTTTGAGGTAAATCCGCAAATACCGAATTACTACTTGTTAGGATACTTTTTACTTGCTGATTAAGAACAATGTAATAATAGGACACAGTATATAGCTAAATGTAAAAACAAAACCAAGGTACAAATTAATAAGTATAGTAGAAATGAATGGAACTATACAAAAGTATTTTTATTTTAATCAAACTTTTGTTAACCTGAGCAAAAATAACACTTTTCCTAATGAAACGGGTCTTTATTAAATAAAACTTTTTCATTAATTAAAAATAAGCGTGTAACATAATGTAACAATTTGTTGATTTTTAAAAATCCCGTTATAATAAGTAGAAATTATGCTTTATAAATGTATTTGTATATTATATTATTACAAAAAGTTTGGGTTTTAAAACTGATTGGGAGTGTGACACATATTTTCGAAATTTAGCTAATCCATGTTAGTATTTAAATTTTACAGAAAGATAAAATATTTTTAATTAACAAGCTTTTCATTAAATTAATTATTAGAGTTGATTCGGCAAACAAATCCTTATATCATTTTGTAGTGCAAATTTATTCTTTGTAAAGAAGTATTGAACTAGAAGTTTCGGCGAAGGGACGGCTAACGATTATCAGGTGGTGAAAAACGTGGACAAGTGGAACTTAAATATCTTAAAATATCAACCTAGGAGACACTTCAAAGAAATGGTAATAAAAACTTATCGTAGAGTCGATTTTCTAATGCAGCTTTCAAAAATAAAAAATGTAACGAAAATTTAAACTCAATTAATGTCAAACAACTATTATTAATTTTAATTTTCACAAATTTAATAATAAATTAATAATTACAAATCATTTAAACCACAATTTCTCACACAAAACAGTAACAAACATTTTAATTTAAAAGAGTAGGGTACTGTTTTTTGATAAATGATTCGATAACCTCTTGTAGCTGAAACGGCATTTTATAGCTGTGATTATTAAGTGTAGCTAGTCTTAATTTCCAGCGTGAAGAGCTGTAGAAAATGTAATTACTTAAATAAATGGATAAAAACAAACCAAATCAAAACTTAGCAGATCACCTAATTAAGCCAACAGTGGCCGCTAAATTAGATTGACTAATTATCAAAATTCAAAAAAAATTAAAAAATTTATTTATAGAATAATTTTACGCATTACACTTACATTATTCACACTTACGTTTAATGTGAATAAGCGCTCCCATGTGGTACACGATCTTGGTATTAACCCATATATGGGTTAATACCAAGATTTTACTATAGTAAAACTTAGGCACATTGTAATAATGTGCCTCATAATAAGTGTGACATATCTAAGCTGGCCCTGGATAAGTCTTCTGGTTTAGACCTGATTGATGCTGAGGTGATCAAGATCCTGCCTGATAACAGTATTAAACTGATACACAAAATATGTAACCATATCTGAAAGACAACTATATGGCCTAAAGATTGGACAAACTCAATAACCATCTCTCTTCACAAGAAGATCCAGTAACTGATAATTTTTGCCTTCTTGCTCTTGTCAATGCTAGTATATGTATCATCTTGTCAAAACTCCAACCGTAAATCTCTGGTAGAATAGCATCAGAGCAAACGGGTTTTGTCAAAGGAAGAGGTACTCGTGAACAGATCCTTAATACTAGACAACTAATCGAAAAGACTAGAGAATACCATGTCCCAATGTATTTGTGTTTCATTGATTATCATAAAGCTTTTGATAATGTCAAATGGGATCTGCTGGAGCCCATATGGCTTTTATGAGTGTGCCTCCTCATATTGTTGCCGTGATAAAAAACTTATACGATAACTATACACATCGGTTGTGCGATTGCAGGGTCACTATTCATCTGAGTATAGGATTCGGAAGGGGGTCAGGCAGGACTGCGCCCTGTCGCCCCCGCTTTTTAACCTAGACACCGAATACACAATGAGAATGGTATTGAATGGATGGGTGAGGGGGTGTTACAATTGGGGGAGCGAGGATTACCAATCTGAGATATGCCGACGATATACTGATTATTGCCAGCAGTGAACAGGAACTCCTGGATTTCCTACAGAGATTGGAAACTATGAGCATAGAACAAGGTCTTCATATTAACAAAAATAAGACAAAAGTAATGACTATCGACAGAGGAAATCAAAATCATCAACAAATCATCAAATAGGAAATTACGAGGTTGTCGACAAATTTGTCTATCTTGGTGCCGTCATTAGTAACTACAGGCGATGCAAAGACAAAATCCGTAAAATAATCCAGCTTGAAAAAGCATCCATGACCCAGCTGCCAAAAATATGGAAAAATCAACATATTACCAGTATTCTCTGTGTTGAGATACGCATTATGAGACTTGGACTGTTTGTGCTGCGGACCGGAAACTTATTGATGCTTTTAAAATGTAGTGCGTTGGCGGAAAATGCTTGAGATATCCTGGACTTAGCACAGAACCAATGTATCCATACAAGCGAAAGTCAAACCTAAACAGCGGTTATTCACGATTGTGTATGGCACTATACTTAGATTTATTGACCATATTACCCAAAGTGACAAAATGAAAAACTTATGGTACAGGGTAAACCGGATGGTAAAAGGAAGCGAGGTAAATCGCGTAAATGATGGTTGAACACCGTTGAAATACTCTTGGACACAGACGTTGGGCATGCCGTCCGATCAACATACGATAGAGGAAGATGGCGAAAGACAGAGAGATAGGCAACGGATTGATTGGACACATGAAATAATCACTATGCGTCTGTTAGACTAGATAAATACTTATTTAGTTTATATTGTCGTGTTCTGACGAACAACTCTTTAAGTGCCGTAGCTCGTTTATCGGAGTTTACACTTTCGAGACTATCTCAGGAGTAGGTTCCAAAAATCTATTCCCAAACTTTCCACAATCAATAAAACAAAATACTCAGGGATAAAATTATAATTTAATTTGACGATAATAGTATTCATAATTAAATTGATAAATATGAGACGAAATTTAGTTGTTAAACTTATCGACACAATCGAAATCTCAAAACTACTGGTAAATTATTCTACAAATTTACACATTTAAACTGCAAATTATTTCTCCAATTTGTAAAATAATCAAACGTTTTAGCATAATCTAAATAAAACATCTGTAATAAAATTAAAAGTGTACAAAAATGAAAAATTGTTTAATTTTCAAATATTGGCCTTTTTTAATTGTTCGAAAAGTTGGTATCTTAAAATAACCGTTGTTAATATGGTAGCCACTACCGAATACGCAAAAAACCCACACGGTAAAGTTAAACACATTAATTTAAATTTTGCAGTTAAATAACACGAACCAATTATTAAAATTGTTCCACTGGTGTGTTTAATTAATTAAATGTGAAAATCCGTTCATAAACGCGACTTGAAATACAAAGTTAACGTCAAGTGTAGATAACCTCAAAATTTTCTTAAGCATTGTGACAAATTTCGAAGATCATCGTTGAAATAGCGTGAATAAACAATTTAAAAGTTATTTACCAAAATGATGGCTTGAATAATTGAAGATTGCCCCTCAAATTCCTTGCATCCACGATTTGACAAAATGGCGACCTCGTGTCATAAATGGTAAGTAGATTTTCCAAGTCTTCAAAAATCACAATGAATTTCATAATACTCTTCTTTCGTAGCACACACAATTCAAACAAATCTCTAGTTGCTCATAATCACCATTAAATTAATTACCAATTGGTAATTTTCAAACATTCGAATATTACACTTTGAAGCCGTTGAGTTGCAGACTTCACGCTTACACCTCTCTAGAGCAACTGACCATTTATCTCGTTTCCTGTAAAACTTTTCCTAGGAAAATCGTGTCGCACTCTGGTTGGTCGATTTTCCAGCGAAATTCGAATTTTCTGATGCCAAATTAAACACTTTGATGTCACTAAATTTTAATTGCGAACTACACTTTTAGTTTAAAAAAACACCGCATCAATAATCGTAGCTACCTTTGCACCAACTCATTTCAAAAGTAAGTAAACAATTTTATGAACAAACAAAAAATAAATTCAATTAACTAAATTATAACGTGTTTCCATTTTTGAAATGTTTAACTTTTAGGTATGTGGACATATTTCCAAACCTAAAAATCTCGTCTCTGCACGTACCCCTTGGCACATAATTGAAAAACAACAAGTTACTACTATTCGTCTTATTAAATCAAAGAAAATTTCAAAAACCAAAACTTTGACAAAATGAAAATTTGATTGTGGACAATTTTAGAATTTTTAATTTATCACAATCCACGTCAATATATTTATTTTATCAATTTAGTTATTTGCTTGACAATACAAAATTTTATTTTATGAGTAACTATTGAGTTTTAATTGAAAAGGTCAGCCAATGTCAAAAATTGCCATAGTTTTTATCAGTGCAAGTGACATTGAAAATTAAAGTTTGCGCAAATTAGATTAAAAATGCAATATTTTTATTGTTACAATATAAATGCAATAAGGATGGGCGTCCATTGGGGGGAGCAAAAGGGTTAGCTGCCCCCCTCTGGCTCTTGGCTGCTTAATTGTTTTTAGACATTTAATATTTCACCAGTCCAAGTTTTTAAAATTTTTAAAATTTTCTGTTTTAAATGATTAAAATTCTTATATTGTTATTTTTTTTATTTCTTCCCTCCTTGAAAATGATCTTATGGACAGCCATGGCAAAAAGTTATATCATCGTACGGGAAGTAAAAATATGTAAGTAATAATATTATCTTTAAATCTATGCATTATCTTGTATATAACCTAGTGCAAGCGTTCTAATTTCAAAGGGTTTATTCTTCCGTTTGTAAATTATTTTTTATTTGTATGTCATGTTTTTGTTTTAAAGCGACAAACTTTTTAAACAAAGTACTTAACGTTTTATAATGTCATCATTGTTTTAAACTTTAGTAGTTAAGTTTGTGACTAAGCATTTGGGTATATTATTTATTTTCCATCACAAACGGAGGTTTGCTTTTGACGATCTTTTATCTTGTTATTACTATAGCAATATAAATTGGTACTATAATAACGTATACGTTCAATTTTATATTATGTTCATCCATTTTGGTTTACAACTTTTGATTATGGTTTTCTGGAAGTGAAAAGTCCGAGTGGTACTGATACCTTTTGTATAATTTATTATGAGCGGGATACAGTCCATTACGGTAAGGGTGCATTTTACCTTCTTTTTTGCAAAGGTGGGTTTCAACAGATGTTCCACACCTACTCCAGTTTCTTATCAACCAACACTTAAGCTGATTTCGACAGCTGAGTGCCGACGTCACTAACTTATCAGCTGTGATCTTATTGTATTCGATGTTGGAAAACTTAGAATTTTTAAGACCATGTTTCTGTGTGGATAAGCGGAGACGATATAATTTCGTTTAAGCGATACGTTACTTGCTCCATTTTACTAATTTGTGGAATTTTTTTTAATAGAGCAGCATTATAGATAAAATCATCTCGGCTTATGTATGTATATGTCTTTTCCAGTTTCTCGTTTTTCGTCGCTAATAAAAGAGTGATTATAATCACACCTTTATAAAAAATAAATCTTTAATTTTATCAACATAGATAAAGATAGATTTTACCATTATTAGAGAAAGTTACTTTTAATCTGAATAAAACATTCTAGCTTTTCTTCAAATATCGAAAATTGATTAAACGTAAAAATGATATTTTTGGCAATAATTTTTTACTTTCTTCAAACGTTCGAAATTTTAGATATTGTGTATAAATAAATTCAATTCACAAAATAAACTATATGAAAAAGGTTATTTTTTTCTAATTAAGCAGAATTCGAAATTGTTTATATATTTTCCTACATTAGATACTCCCTTTTCCAAGTTTTGATTATTCATTTCACTAAAATCTGACAATCCCCAAATATGGTTCCCATTAAATAAAAAAAATCAAATTTGTATAGAAGTGCCCATATTATCAAGCTTTGTTTTATGTAATCAAAAATAATCAAGAACAACAGCATTGGAATAACAAGAAGCCTTATTTAAAATATTATATAGGTTAGCTTTACCTGGTGATAACTGTCTGAAAGAATTATTAACGATCTTAACGGCAATTTCAGAATTCCTCCATAAAAATAAATTAACTTTAGTAAGCAAAATTAAACCACATTGTCAATTAAGAATTTCGAGTTAGACCTCGTTACATAGACTTTTGTTTATTTGCTAACCCTGCGTTAATTTGAAACGTTTCCGAATAAACCGGAAATTAAGTACGGAACTACATCTCATGAAAGTTCAAGACTTTTGAAATTTACATTTCTAATTGATGTTTGAATACCTAGCTAGAATGCAATTATTTTTAAGGAAAACTGGTAATTGCTTCTTAGCTAGTTAGTTAATAATTTTATTCATTAAAATTACTATACTAAAATTTTTTATCGATTAAATAAATTTTTGGAAAATTCATAAAAATTCGCACATCTGTTGAAAAATATTTTTTCAGCTGGAAAAGTAATACATAAACTTATAAACAAGCTCTTTGCTGCATAGAATATAATATAGTTCTATAACCTATTCAAAATTTTGTATTAAATTTAATCTATTGACGTGAGCCGAGCTAATTACCAATTTTTAAAGTCTCCACAATTTGATATTGATCCGTTCCTTATTTGAATTTTGAATGATTTTGAATTTTACTCGGACGAGTGGAATGGTTTTACTTTCATTCGTTATACCTTTTGTTTGGTATTAAGAAAACAGGATTTTATAGGTGGATATTTTGTTCCAGAAACCTAAAATAAGTTAAATTAATCAGATATGACTGCGTTTTTTTTTAATTAATTTTTTTATATTGTTAATTTGTTTACCTTTTTAATAAATAAATGAATGCGTACGTAGAAACCTGTAACGTCGTGTTTAGTGTAAATAATTCTAGATGGTGCGAGAAGTGAGGAAAATTCAATTTAAAAATTGGTGATATCGTTTTTTTTTTGAAAATTTTCAAATTTGGCTGGAAAAATTGACGAATCAGCGTGGGCCACGATTTCCAAAAGCCTAGAACAGGAAGGAAATGAAAATTTTGTAAAATGATAAGGGATTACTGACTTAGATGCTAACGTGTTAAGTTGTGTTTTCGAGAGAACGAAAATTTTCTCGATAAGTTGTGAAATGTTGCAATTTGAGTATGAATTGTGAATTATAATTGCAATTATGATGAGTGAAGTGTCAGTATGATGAATATGGTGTTTTCTAGAAGATTGAGTTCTGGAATTGGAAATTAAGAATTTTTCTTCCTGATGAGCTGGGAAATGGCCGTACTTTTTGTCGTTTTTCATCGCAATTTATTTCCACGCAAGAACATTTTTCCGAGACATCGAACGGTAATTAGAATTTAAATTCTTTTATTTTATGTTATTTCGACATTATTTATCTGGAAGATGGAATTTATAAATTTTACAATTTGAGGTTATACAATGCACGTTTTTTTATACAAACCTGGAAACTTTGCTAATAACAGGTTGATTGGAGTATTACACCAACTTTAATCACATCGATGCACCAATTTCAATATTTGGATTAATTAGTTTACCGTCGAGATTAATTTTTTTTATGATGATTTATATCAGTTGCTGTGCTATGCGTTACGTCGAACTTTATTTGCGTCTAGCGGTAGAAGTTAACAGTTTTTCATATTATTCGTTATAGGTTGGCGCGAAATTTTAAATAAGACAATTAATTTGTGCGAATTATTATTTTATTTCAGCTTGTACAATTTATAATGCTTGATTTGTTTACAAGTTAGAGTAATATTTTTTGACATAGTAAATGTGAGAACTTGTAGATAAATCACGTCGATATCTGATTTATTCATTGTTGAATTTGATTTAACAAAAATTCTGTTTTCTGTTTGTAATCAAGATTTTAACAATTCCCAACTTTCGTCTAAGTAAATTTTTATTGATGCCCGGTATAATTTTGTTTTATTTCAAATTGTGGATAATTTAAGAATACCCTGGAATTCACTACCTGGGAGAGTCTCTTATTGTAAACTACGACCAAAACGGCTAGGGACTTAAAGAGTTGTTCGTCAGAACACGACACTATATTAGGGTAAACTTTGAAAATTCGAGATTTTGTAACTATTACAACTGCAGTAGCATTAACACAGCTTTAATTTACTATACCTATTATAATCAGTTCTAAAATTCCTCTGGCAGAGAATATGGGGTTTTGGACTCAGGTACATTTAGCTGATTTTCATAGTAATAGTTATATAGTACATATCCAATAGAAAAGACTCAAATTTTTACAGTTTCCCTGGTTGACGTTGTTGTTAGTAAATAATTAGCGGTTTTCAAATGCTCCTCCACGCTGGGTGTCAAGCTATGATGTGAATTTCCGTTTGAAAAGAAATACATTTAAATTTTAGAAAAATTAATACTAAAAGTTCAAATTTAAAAGAAAACTAATTAAAATAATTATTGTACCTACTACTGTATTTGGTAATTTTATTGTATAGTATTAAATTATAATATATTTAACATTAAATAGGTATAGATTTTTAAGAAGAGTTAAATATTACTTTCATCAAAAATAAAATGGTGAAATAGCCTGATATTGTTAAAAATTTAGATATTCAAATTATCGATATTAAAAAATTACTATGAAATTTTATTCCTGTTGTGTTAAGTGCATTTTTGCAATATCATTGTAACATAAAATTAACAAAAGTTTTCATTAGTTAAGAAATATTTTAGCCAAAATATAGTTAGGTAATTGGTGATTTTACACTCGAGAGGATTCTTTACAAAAACAGATAAAGCAAATGTGATTGATTGCTGTATTTACTAAAGTTTACCGTTAAAAAGAATTGGGTAAATAAAAAAGTTTCTGGAATTAAATTTAACCTTTAATAATAACGTCAATTTTAACAAAAATTAATTAAAAAAAATTATGTAATTTGAACGTCTAACGTAAACATGTTTGAAAGTAATTGTGCATAAAAAATTTTTTTAATTTATTCTTCATTAAAAATTATTTTGTATTTTATGACATTGCTCTAAAGTTTGTCAAATACAGAAGTATTGATGTATTGCTATTTATATTTCAGCTACATGTTACTGTTAAATTAAATCGCTGCAATCATTTATTTGAAAAATGTGTACCTACCTACTATGTATGTATTTTAACTGCAAATATAGTATATTGTTCAGCCGTTTCTCTTATTGTGATAATTTTTGATTTAACATTTTTTAATAAGCTTAAACATTAATGCGTGATTGCAAATAAAAAAGTTTTAAAATTCATTTAATCTGATTTTATAGCACATAATCTTGAAAATTGATAGCTACACAAAAAATTTAAAAATTACTTAGTCACGACATCTTAAATGTAACTTTGTGATGTTGTTCTGTTACTTGTTCCGTAAAATTGCTTTCTGCGTACAGGGAGCAATACGTTATATAAACTTTACATTTTGCATTAGAGTTACGAAGAATATAAGAAATTTTTCTAAACAAAATAGAAAATCAATAGTTTACTTTGAATATTTTTCATAAATTAGTTTAATTAAGATTATGCATAACTCAATAGGGTTGTCAATGTTCAATAACTGCATTGTTTTACTTCAAAATTATGCAAAATTTAGCACAATTTTATTATAATAAATTTCATGTATATTTAAGAATAATGAATGGTATGTCAACATTTTGCTGCAACACAATACTCATAACTCATGAGTTATCATATACAATTTGAAATAAAATTTTAACTTTATTTAGTAAAAAAAAGCTTTTAAAAATGTTCATTGCTGTTATAAGTTTATGAAATATAATAATGTAAGGTATAAAAAATATTAAATATATTATGAAATGTATGTAGTATGTAACGTAAATGTAATGTAAATGCGAAAACCATAACATATGTCTCGATGAATATTCCTTTATAGATGCAAAAAAAGTTTTACCATCAAACTACAACCCTTATCCTTTGTATTTACAATCAAGTTAAAAATAAATAAAATGGTATAAAAAAATATAAAAATGTTACAAAGAAAATAATCAATGTTTTTATGTACCTGAAAAACTCTCTCAGGTTCCACCTCTATTTGCAACAGAGTTATAGTTGTGGAGCAGACTTTCTATTCTTATAATATAATAAATAACTAAATCTGTAATAAACGTTTGCTAAAATACCCTCACTTTAAAACACAATTTTCTTATGATATAGAAATCTGTGTTTTTTAATCCCTTAATACCACATCAAATTTTGATTTTTGAAAAATTTTGAAAAAAATGACGTGCTTTGAAAAATACTAAATTGTATTTATTGAAGAATGGGGTAAGTTGGAGTACGCGTTTTCAAGTGCAACTGTTTTCTTACATCAATACCTTTTAAGTAAAAAAAAAAAATAAAGTTTGATCGGCTCCGGAACACAACCAAAAACATCAAAAACTGATTCATGCCAACAACATTTACATTTATCATGAATACAATTATTGTAACACATATTTTTTTAAATTAATTATTACAGAAGTTATCTAACATATCACAACTTGCAGGTTTCACAAAAGAAGTAAGAATTTTATAAAATTTTTAACAAAATTGTGCTTTCAAAAATAAGTGTAAATATACACATTATCACATTTGTGCGTATATTTTACGATGCGTAGGAAATGTGAAACGAGTAATGTTGAAACGAATTCGTGTATATGGTGCCCAAAGACGCGTTCTCACGTATCAAGTTTTGTTGAACGATTTTAGTTGATCAACAAAAGTTGAACACGACTTGAACGAGTTCTTGTTCACACGTTTCAATAAAAACTGATTTAATTCATAACACATTTTCAATTTAATTGGTTGTAAATGACGTCAAAAACAAAATACACATGCACGAGAGTTGAAAGCAAATCAAAATTAACGTTTAACTGATGTTCACATGTTGTAGCACCAATTGGAGTACAACGACCCTAAACCCATTTTTTTATGTACCACATATGATTTAGGCAAAAATGTGCTTCGAAGTTTCCTCGTAAGGCACATTATGCTTCATTTTATAATAGTCCATGCATAGCATACGTGCTTCAAACTTTTTTGAATAACTGTTTTTTAAAACCTTAGCCTACAATTGATCTAATCTACATGTGTCAAAACCGGATTAAAGAATTACTACCTATCTCGGGATCCCGCTTTTATATCCCGGGATAACGGTATATGAAAACGAGATACAATTTTAAAAAGGATATACCTACCTATATAATTGCACTTTAAAAAAATTTATTCAATTTTTGTACTAACAAACTATAAAATGATAGAATCGCACTTTGGATTTTAAATATTCGCGCCGAGAAAGTTCTACAGCTGAGGGTACATTTTATATTTTATCAGCGCCTGACACGCCTCTAAAGTCGGTTTTATCGTTGGTGGAGCTGTACAACCGGTGCGGTGGAATATCTTGAAATTTTTAATTAAACAATTTATTTCTTAAGGGCGGCAAAATGGAAAACGGCGAAATGTAAAGCAGCGAAATGAGGTGTAATCCTCATTGGATATACTTACGTTTTAAAGTGCTATCTATCGTTTTTATGTGCAAACAAAATTTAGAAAGTGTGTTAAATTATTTAAAGATAAAATTTATTCTTTTTCGTGTTTTACTTTTCATAAATGTTTTAATAATTTTTTTAACGTTTATTCATATTTTTTAAAGCCAGACTGTATTACTCATTGGGTATACCTACGTTTTAAAGTGCAATCTGTCGTTTTTATGTGCAAACAGAATTTAGAAAGTGTGTGAAATTATTTAAAAGTGAAAGTTATTTTTTTCGTGTACTTATTATACTTTTCAGAAAAGTTTTAATAATTTTTTTTATGTTTATTTATTTTTTTTAAAGCTATTTTGATCTATTTTAAAGTGTGTTTAATACCCACCCATTTTAAAATTAAAATTGTACAAAGGGTTACTTCGAAACGTACATAATTAAAAGTACATGGTGTTATAGTGCCTACAAGGTAAGTTAAAAATAAGTAACCCATTGTAAAATTAAAAAAAAAATAACAACAATGCTGAGTTAAGAGGATGAAACAAGATTATGAGAAATTATGAGAATAAAATTGAATATAAATTCAATTCAATTGAAAATAAAGTAATATGTATTAAAGCTTTAATTATATCGAGTTACTTTCAATTAGAAAATTAATTAAATTCTATTAGTAACTCGATATAATTAATTATTAATATTATGTAATATCAACGAGTTAATAATTAAATATTTTGAAAATAAAGTAAGTTAAAAGGAAAACAGATATGTTTTATCACTCACATGGATGTAAAATAATAATGTAACAATTAAACAATTTTTGAAAGGATTGTAGTAAAGTAGAAAAACGTAGTCAGATAAAATGAGGTAAATTAATTTTATATTGCGTGTATCATTTTAGACTTAATGTAATTCTAGCTAAAGAGCAAGAATTCTTATTGAACGAATATGCAGGAATGGAACAAAAGGAAATAAATTTCAGAGTAGGTAGGTATCCACTCGTTACAAACAGAACTCAGTTCATTCAAAACACGTGCAAGCATTCAAACGTACTCTACATATTTTTCTTTTATTCAATTAATGTTTATATAATAATTATGAATTTTTATACAGTTTTATGCCTCTATACGCCTACAGAAGATACAATTCGATTTTATGCACAAACAAACAAAAAACATACACTATGATACTTATGTACGTAAGTACAATTTTATTACTCTACATATTTTTTTTGATATGTAGGTACAGCAAACACAGACGAGCAAAAATATTTCACTAGAAAGTAGAAAGATTCTTGGGTAAGTTGAAGCGTCATTATAAAATGTCAAGAGGTATTATGGAGGTTAATGTGGTGTTATAAATGATCACTCTTGGTAATGCGGAAAGTACTAAGCGTACTACTTGATGTACAACTTAAACTCTATTAGTTATTGTAATTTTGCTGCTGTTTACTAAAATTAATTTGTTTACAAAAATTAAATATTTTAAAATAAATTAATGTTGGATAAAATTTGTTAAAATTTTAGCAAGAAATCAAAAATGGATTACTTAACATACTATATTTGGATTCTGGTTAGGCAAAATGAACAATATATTCAAGTACAGCGTGTAATTCTAATCAAATAGTAGAAATTATTCAGCTCGGTAATACTAAATTCAGATCAAAGAAAAACCAGAGGGGTTCGTATTATTCTATTTCATTTTCTTTTTTTGTTGAACTTCTCCATATTATCATGCAAAAAGGGTCGTTATAAAATTTTCAGTTCTTCAAGCAGAATGTGAATAATACAGAATATCACTGATCTGCTTGTTCTTGCAATTACAGTGCAACCTTTATAATCCAAATTGATTAAATAATCTATTAAGACTGTTCGGATTATTAAATTCTCAGATTAGAAAAAAAAAACTAGAAAGCTTGCGATCGATACATAAAGTGAGTAATTAGTTGGATTTCAATTGGTGCGCTGTTGTAATAAGGCAAAACTTTTTTTAGGTTGGTAATAATAAAGAAACCATTCGGATGTTCAAGAGAGCGTTACAGATAAAGAGATAGTTTTTTTTACTAAATTAACACAACAGCTAAAGTTTACATTACTATAAGCTCAGATTATCGAGGTTCCGCAATATTCTGCAAGTTAGCAAAGCATAATTTTCAGAAAGAATAAATAATTAAAGCTAACGGTAACGTTATAAGGTTTCAGAAAATATAAGTAAAATTGTTTTGACAAAAATATTATAATATAGTTGTTGTTTTGAAATACAATATCATTAGAAAATAGCACCAGAAATTTTAAAATTAAATAAATTATTTTAATTCAGTAATATTAACCCATTAACGCTCACTGTACTCGTTTGAGTACACCTACTTATTTAGGCAGTGCTTCTATCTAAGGACATTTATTCTAAATTTTGCAGTACAAATGAATTTACAACAGTACGAGCAACATAACGTATACAATATTTTTAGCTGCACTCGTGTTTTTATAGTTTTTTTTATTGTTAAATATTAGATATAAAAAGAGGTAAATAGTGAGCTTAGGAGGTGAGCTAAGTGAACGAGCTAAGGACCGGACTCTAGGCTAGAAGCCCTGGGTTCGATCCCCAACCCAGCTACAAAATTTATCCAACTTCATTATGACCCTCTCTGAAACGAAACCACCGAGAGTAATCTGCCAAGAGCATTATGATCATGTTGTCTAGTAATCGACGGCTCGATTACACGATTGGACACATGAAAATAATCACTACGCGTCTGTTAAGACGGATAGATTGGAGGAGGAGGAAATAGTGTGCTACTTATATTATCTCCAACTATAATATTTGAGGAGCAGACATTCTATATGCAGTATGTCCATTTTCTGAAATTTTCACGAGAGCAGTAAAACTACCACAGGTTTAAATGATAAGTTATTAAAAAAGTAATTTTTGCAATAACACAGTGTAAATTACACTATGAAGTATCCATAAATGAAGCAAATATTCGATTGGCGGTTTTGCAAAACAGCTAAAAAATGTATTGAACAAACTGCACTTTGTATTTTCTACATTGGACAAACTGCATATAGAATGCCTGCTTCTCATTTGTTTTTAAATTTTGACTAAATTGTTTAAACTCACTTAAATATATTGTCGTGAAATGACTTTAAAAAAATATGTTATTTTATTAACAAATTAAGTCGAAATTGATAATTTTGTTTTTCTTTCAATTTTTATGTTATTTTCGATTTATCAAAGAGACTCTCGAATGAAAGTTCATTGTAACTTTAAACACACCAACAAACTTATTTTTATTTGAAAATTTTTGAAATTATAAATTTATTTTGTATTACAAACTATTAAAAATTTTAAAAGTGAGCGAACGGCACAGAGGGCACCAAGGTTATACACGGGATGTCCTGGAACTATCATGCTATTAGCAAACCTGTAACCTAAGGGTTTGGAACACATGATAGCCCTGGAGAAAAGCTTCATAAAATATAAACAACCACAAACTAAAAACGGGAACGTCGTAAACAGCGTCACTACCAGCCTACCCTTATCTGAAGATGGTCATTCAGCGTCGAATCTTACATCTGCAAAAATATACATGCACAAAGAAAAGACGATAATAATAATAACAAAATATAATGATCATCAATTCATTATACAAAAATACCTTGCTAAGAAAACCCAGCAAGTGGTTCATTCAAAAGAATGATAAATCCTTAAATTTACCCTAATTGAATACGAATTCGTCAAAAAGATTACCTATGACTAAATACAAAAGTAATACAAATGTAATGCAAGATTACTGGAGCCTACGGGCTCACGTTAAATTGGTTTGTCCCAAAATGGACATAAAACGTGACTTAACTAAAAAGACTAAGATTACGTCACTTAGAGCTTCACGACGTCAAAATTAGGTTGACAATCTCGCACGATTGTTTACTTCAAAAGCGATAAGCGTAACACTATTGACTGCACCCAAAAAATATGAGAACGTTAAAACTACTTACAAGTTGTATCTTCAATGATTCGGACACCTAATGACTCATCCATCAGAACTGCAACTTCAATAGACGGTAGTGACGTAATGAGGCAGGAGGACATGTAAGTGACTTCAAAACAAACTCCATCATCAGTGTACCCGGTAAGATCCGACTTCTAGGTCGTAAGTGTATGGTACACTTAAGAGAAACTTGTAATTGACTTTCCACACAATCTTCCAAAATCGAGAAAATTGATAATACGGTACGGGACGATAAAAAAAGGATTGGAATAATCCTTACGTAAGCGTGACTAAATAGTTGAAGAATTTCCCCAAAACATTAACTTCAAAATAACTGGCACAAAATAACTAACTTAATTTACACATGACTATATACATGGTCTTTCGAAAGTTTATAAGATTGACGAAACTAATAACTGTAACTACGATACGTTATCTGGGGTAATCCAAAACCCCAGTTATGATTCATTAATTATCACATCTTTAACAACGGTACTAAAATGGTGGTACTGCAAACCAACGCAGGTCAGATGACTGCCCAGAGCGTAACTAACTAACTGCCTCGAAGCAATGCTCCCAGCCATCCCTTTCAACAACCAACCATAGCTAAAAGTGGAGTGAAGGAAATGCATTCTAACTCTAATAACACCGTGGTAAGAATCTTTATGCAAACTTAACCCAATGAACGATATAAAATATAACTTCACTTTAAAAAGACGGATGAAGTTTTACTGAAATATTTGCAAACTGAAACGGTCGGGTGACGTTTGACCTTTCAAGCGCTAGCCACATGGTTACATCTGGGAACGGAATGTAGATAACCAAAACATGCCTCGACATGATATTTCTTGTCCAGAAAGCGTATTCGAACTATCAAATAAAATGCTAGAATTAATTTAACTTCAAGAATAAAATTTAGAACGAAGAGAAACAAGTTTTGAGCAAAACCAAATAAATGGAACGGAATAAACTAAAATAATTCAAATGGGTCACTAACCTGTAATCTAATATTACAATATATATACAGTGTGTTCACGAAAAGTGGTAACAGTGAATAATTCTTAAATATTACTAGATACAAAAAAAAGTTTAAATAGTTTTTTTATTTAACTCCACATTTTCTATTGGAAACTGTCAAAGTATATTTTTTTATACTTAAAATTCAACCGGAAGTAAATATAAAATTTTTTTTTCAAATGGCAACATGTCTTTTTTTTAACATTTTTGTAATCTCCAATTTTTTCTCTATAAATAGGTACATATAAAATTTTCATAAGGTTACATAAGAAAACATTCGAGAAAACACAAGATTTATACAAACAATAATAATTTATTAATTACGTATGTAGAGTGCTATGAAAAACAAAACACCATTATTATGATATGACACCATTAGACTGTTTCTATGGAGTCATTTAAAAATGGTAGTTTAGGCAAATCTATCTTTAAATTTAAAAAATTTAAAAACCAAAATTAATTTAGCATCTATCAATTATCACCAAATCGCCAGAACTTCTGCGAAAATTAGAATTATATCTTGAACAAAACGGTGGCAATTTTGAAAAATTTATCAGATAAATGAAATGTTGTGTTTTCGGTGTCGTGATGTTTTGCTTTTCATGGCACTCTACATACCTATGTGTAAATAATCAGTAAATTATTATTGTTTGTTTAAATCTTGTGTTTTCTCGAATTTTTTCTTATGTAACCTTATGAAAATTTTATATGTATTTATAGAGAAAAAATTGCAGATTACAAAAATGTTAAAAAAAAGACATATTGCCAGTTGAAAAAAAATTTTATGTTTACTTTCGGTTAAATTTGAAGTATACAAAAATATACTTTGATACTTTTTTTGTATCTAGTAATATTTAAGAATTATTCACTGTTACCACTTTTCGTGAACACACTGTATATGTTTTTACCAAAATTGAAATAAGTAATTTTTTTAAATTTATATGGTTTTATAATGACCAAATAAATGTTTTTCTTAAAAAAATTTGTTTATTTTATTATTGGTTTAGCCTTGGGCACTATAATGGGTTAATATAAATAACTAAACACAAATTTAGAATAGTAGCACAAATCTTGTAATGTTGATCTTAAGAATTATTTTCATAGCCCAATTTTGCAGTTTCTCTAAGAAAATGGAACAAATCATTTTTGAATAATTGTGTATCAAATAGATATTTTATTTACTCTAATAAGAAAATTTACTATATTTACTACAAATATTTGGTTATTGTATTCTTTGAAAACGTATAAAGCCTGAAGTAGATAGGAAGTTTTGAAAAGATCAATTTGTCAATCTTATTGTCACAATTTGTATTTGTAGAGCAAATAAAATTTATAAAAATCTAAACTAAATAAATTAGTACTTCTAATAAATGAATGGTACTTTACCATTTATATTTAAATTTTTTTATGAGTTCATACATTATAATTGCAGGATTTTCAAGACCATTTTTCGAAAGCTTTTAAATACTGATACGTGGGTTGCTGGAAAAGTTTCCGTAATCTAGCATTTCTAATGGTGTCAATTTATTTTAACTATCATATTCGTAAAATTTGACATTTTTTTACATACAATTCAGTTAAAAGTTTGTAGTTAAGTAAGCAAGTTTTGTTTACACAGCATTTTAAAGAACGTGATTATGCCAAAAATGGAACCTTTGTGTGAAAATTTTCTTGTCATGATTTTTTACGATTTTAAATGTGGTCTAAAGCCGAAACAATCCTTCAATCGGTTTGATTTCGCTTTTGGAAATGAAGCACCATCCAGGAGTAAGTAAGTACTGTTTATAGTTGGTTTTTAAAATTTTAGCGTGGCCGCACCACTCTCAGTGACGAATTTCGTGCAAGTCGTCCAGAAACTCCGTTGTTATCTCTAATGTTAATGCTGTACGTAAAATGATTGAGCGAGATGGGCATGTGACATACCAAGAAATTCTAACATCTTTAGTCAGTGACATGAAAAAAATACATACCATACGACTTTGCATAATCATTTAGACGTATAAAAGCTTTTCATAAACTTAAAAACTAAAAACAAGATCGCGTTAAATGATGCAAAGAAATGCTCAAGAAATTTAACCAAAGTTTTCAAATTTGGATTTAATGGTATAAACCTAAAAACAAGCAACAGTCCATCGTTTGGAGTACCGGATTAAAAGAGCGCGGAGCCCGTAGCAAATGTTGTTGCGGGTCGCTCCCTATTCTTTTAAAAAATCTTTCTTTTATCTATTTTCTACCTGAAAACGCAATTTTATTAATGTCTTAATCCGGCACTAATTTTTTGGGTATTGTTAAAACATTTCAAACGCTGGTTTCTGAGGTATCAGCTAAAGTGGTGCACCAAACTTTGGCAGTAAAATTGGTCACAGCGCCACTTGATCCTTTTAAGATAACAAAAAAAAGGTAACTAGCTTTGCGGATATTCCACAGTCGAAAAGCAAATGGGTCGGGCGTACGCGGTTTGTGAAGTTCTAGAAGATGCTGATTTAATGTATTTACCACGACAGTTGCTCTTAGTGTCTTAAGTGACCCTATCTGCAAAAGATGTAAATTTGGGCGCCAAAAAAGATTTTTTAATTTGCAGCCAAAAGATGTTAAATGAACATGTGTAAAATCACTTACGTGAATATTCTAGAAGAAACTTCACATCAAGCTACCATAAAAAATGTGATCAAAACCACTTGATCAATAATATTGATCCAGAAAAATCTCAAAAAACAGAAGTCACCTTTAAAAACTTAACTACACTTTCACTTGTTCGATTTCCAATCCACCTGTTCCCAACCTTTCTTTTTAAAAATCCCTAAAATTGATTTTATAGTTGCATTTCAGGCCTAAAAATGTTATTAAAAATTCAATTTAATAAATAAATAGTACTGAAAGCATTAATGATGTTACAGTGGAAGAAATGTTTTTCAAATTGATTTCACCGTATATAAAAGTTTATTAAGCCACGGCAGTGGAGTGATGTGATCGCTGGTTGCGTTACGAGCGGAAATTCTGAGTTCAAATCTCGGACGCATCAGAATTTCTTAGCTCGGCTTTCCAGTGGACATTCTCACTCCGTGGTGAACCAAAAAACCAACCAACCAAAATACCCAATCAAAAAAAAAAACATAAACAAACAAAAAAACTGAACAAATTAAAAATTAACTTTTAAAAGTGCTAATGACCCAGTAGTTGATGCACGTTAAAATGTAAATAAAAAAAAAAAAAGTTTATTAATGTCCATGGCCAATACTTCGAAAAGCAGTAAAGCTTTTTACTAAAAAGTTTTACATGTGTTTTATAATTTTGTTTCCGGAAAATTTTTCAGCAGCATTATACGTATTAGGTTTCATCAAATTTTTGAGAATTTTCAACTAAATTATACCAATCGCATAATTTGAATGATTTTTTTTTTGCTTTATAGGTCAAGTTATTTTCTAAACTTTTTTAACATTTCCATATTTTGTGATAGAAATGATTGTTTAAATATTAAATTCCCTTTAAGTACTCACACTTATCATTGTGCGAATAATTTATTTAAATTGAAATCATTGAGTGACATTATAGTTTTGACGCGACATAACGCATCATTTAGTAAACTACTATCCAGTATTTACTTAATTAAAGGGGGTCTGCTCCAGCCATTTCAAAAAAACCCCTTTAAGGTTTTGTTCTTAAAAATCTTCCTGTACTACATGTGGAGAAAACATTCCCAAAATAGCATCAAAAACTTAACCCCGTGTCTCACTATCAATATTTGTATAAAATGGTTTTATAAAAATGTGTATACAAACGATGTGACGTCATGTGACCTAAAAATATTTTAAAGAAGCCATGTCTCACTATAAATACTTTGTGAAAAGTTTTTATATAAACTTTTATAAAAATATTGATGAAATATTTATAGTGAGACACGGGCTTTATACTTTTTATAAGCTAAAACTTCAAACTCGCTTTTCTCAAAATCACGTTTTTCAAGTTAGCTGGAATTGTAGCTGATCGAATTTTTATCCGACTGGAATCATTAAAAGTTTAAATTAAATAAACTTTAATTTATATGCCGATGAATCTCCACTTATAAAAGATAATTATTATAGGTCCAAGTTATTGGAAAACTAAGACTGATGTTTTTCGTCAATTTTTGTTTTGTTTTGTTAGAATGGGGTGAAAATTACCTTATAACATTAGAAAAAATCAATAATAATTTGGCATTCAAACTTTTTGGTTAAAAATATTTAAATCGGTCCATTTACCTTTACTTTTTTGGTATAACGAAGCCTTGAATGATCCTTTAGTTATTCCAGGATTCTTGTGCACAGGCGTTCCATATATGCTTTACAAAAACGGAAACTCTTTAGAACCACAAAATTATAGACCCATTACTTGCTTACCGACTATTTACATGGGATACCTACTTATATTTTAGTTACATAGAATTGCTGGTCTGCTGGACCCTAGCGGTAGAATAGAGTAAATTAATAGACAAAATAAAATTTTAAAACTGATTTTTGTAGGAAACACTAAATTAATGTATTTGTCACTGCAAAGTATAGATACACTTACAAAAGAAAAATTTTCAATTATATTCAACATTTAGTAACATATTGTAAATTACATTACTCAAAATCAGGCTTTTAGTAAATAATTTATTGGTATAAAAACGAAAAAGAATTTGACTAAAATTTAATTAATAATATAAACTAAACATATGGTTTTACAATAGAAATTTAAAAAAAATCTTTAAATTTAATGACATAAGCCCTATATAACATTTTTAAAATAGCAATTTATTCATTGTACTCAACATACTCCGTACATACGAAAGAAAGAGATGTGCATACGTATTTTCGCATGTACATAAAAAATGTAAACTCCATATATTATTTTAAAATAACTTATTAATTAAATAATTACCACGAGTTAAAAATTTATCAATGTATATAATATTTATTTACTAAATTATGGTTATCAAAGGCCAGAATTACTAAAAAAAAAATTTTGCTTTGACAAAATAATTACATAAATGGTATACTGGGGTCCCTGAGACCCCACACTCACTTAAATTAAATAAAACTTGAAAAACATGCCACAACTAACAGTACCATATTGTGTAACATGTCAAGTATGAAGCTAAATTCCAAAAGTGTCTATTTGCAAAAAAAAATTAAAACATTTTACAGGCTTTTTAAGATGGCTTTTTAAGAACCATGCAAATGTTAACGTTTTAACAGTTTTACTCAGCATACTATTTTATAATTTAGTCCATTTTTTGATCTGAAGTCAAGGATGACAGTGTAACAGGAAGTATAAAAATATTAATTTTAATTTGGAAAAATAATTTTTGTAATATTTTTCAATTATAAATTATTTAAATGTTTCGTCAATATACGAATTTTCATAGTTCTGTTCTTTTTGTTGTATACATATATTACAACATTACTGCCTGGAACCCGATTATTCGGTTTTCCGCAGACTGCGCGTTAACTGTCTGGAGCCGATAAATCGGTTTTCTGCATATCTTACTTAAAATGCAGTTATCGTAATATTAGGGATTACAAATTTAAATTGGTTTGATATTATTTAGTAAGCACTCTACATACTATGCGATATACGTAATTTGTTGGATAAGTTAAAGTTAAAGTTTAAAGATAAATAATTGTTTGAAATATTACACAAATTTTTCTAATAATCTTTTTTTTCAAAGTATGATAGTTTAATTTTAATACGATTACGTAAATAATTACTGTAAGTTTACTTTATAAAATTATTGGTAATTTGTTAATAATAATAGACTAATGTGTACAAAATTTGATATTTATACATAATAATAAATTCATAGAATCAATTATGAATTACTCAATGAATATTAAACGATTGAAAACAGTAGATAAGATAAAAGTATTGGTAGACTACGATAATAAATGTTAATAACACGTTTCAATTGGCAAAACTAAATTTGTTAAACTTCAATGTTATCTCAAGCTTTTTAAAAGCTTTTATTAATTTACTGTTTTATTTTATTTTGAACCAACAAAGTGGAATATATTGTAGGTACTATTTTTACTGAAATTATTATTTTCTTCCTTTATAGCTTACCTACTATAAAAATAAAAATTATAGCAACCACCAAAGAAGAAAGTTTTGTCAACTTGAGAAATGTTTACTTTAAAAATACTTGCAAAACAAAAATTAAGTAAGTAATGTAATGTAAGAATAAATTTTAAGCTAATCTTAAAAGTCAACGTTATTTAAATTAACGAACTAATTTTCTTTCATTTTCATAGTTTCCTATCCAAAAGTAAGATGATCTGTTTTGATAAATAAACGTGTCAAAATTTTAAATTCCTGGAAATTCATAATGTTATACAAATATTAGTTGACCTGAAACTAAAAATTAATTATAGTTGAGGAATAGACTGTAACCTGTACCGTAGATATGCTTCTGTAACATTTCATATGCATAATATGTATACTAATGTCAGGGTTTGGAGGATTAAGTGAGATATCCCATTTAAAGGATGCTTAGAAAACTTCTACATTGATCATCATAGAAGTATGTATTTGGCAATCAAGGTTTGGAGTTTCGGGGTAGGTTGTAGAAATGATAAGTTTAATTTATATTTTAATTCAGCTGGTACGGATCTGATGAGATCAATTTGACGGGTAGATAAAATAAATTATTGAAGTACCTTTTAAATTAATCAATTTCTTCTATTAATAATATATGTGTATTGCCACAAATTGATTGAGTTTTATTTTTGAATTTAGTAAAAAGAAAATGAAATTGAATGGTCTTTAAAAAATTTAATAGTTCTAGTATATTTGAGGTACGATAATAAACGCAAATTATGGATTTATATTCAGATTTTGTTTTACAAATATTCTTCAAGTATGAAAATTGTGATTTTCTTATTCAAATATTTTTCATATATCAAGATTTAAGTTTTTCGTGAACTAAAATAAACGATTTTCTTCATTTACGCCTATGCTTCCAGTTGAATTTACCCAGCCACTGACGTCACGCGCTCGAAGTTATTTTGCTTCAGTTTGTATTCAAGGATGGATAGTAAGCGGCGTGTCTATAAGTCTAAATGGTCTAAGGTTTACCACAAAACTAAATATAAATGAGATTGAAACTTGTACTTCATTAAAGTTACCTTAAAGTCTATTTTTTCTTGCTAGTACTTTATTGAACACTAATTCTGAAGATAGTCCTGATGGTTGATGATGTTATATTTACAAGTTATTGTTATTATTCACAGGATATAGCGTTTCCTAGTTGACAACTTCCAATATCATTTTTCCTATTTGAGTGCTATTTGAAAAGGTTCAAAACACTATTCACCCTGTAGGTGTAAATAAGCAAAGTGAATTTTATTATTTGACATATAATTAAAAGGCGAATTTATTTGCAATAACAGAACTGTCTAAAGATAACACCTCTTAAGCATTTGGTTACGCAAAGTCAATTACCAATATAAAACGTTTTTTAACACTAATAATCGTCTTTTTTTGGTGAGTTACATTAGTCTATATGTACCTTTAGACCGCTCTGTTATGGTATCGCATAGACAAAATTGTCAAAATTGTCTTATTCTTCTTTTACTTTTGGCTAGAGTTAACCCTGTTTGCCTTAAACAGTCACTGCGTTGCTTCCTTGGAAGTGACAGATCCTTGAGCATTGTTACGGGCGTTCTCAACAAAGCGTTGAGAACTTGTAACAAAACGTCATAGGTGCCGACGTAGCTCGCGGGTTTTGGTTGGGGGGGGGAGTAATTAAAATTGGTAAGTGTACGTTGGTGCTTTGTGGACGTCTTTTTTTTTGTTTATCCACGTTTGATAGAATGCTACACAAATAGGGTGGGGGGATAATGCAAGCCAGAATCTAAACATAAAGAGGTACGTGACCTTGGCACAACCAGGTTTAAATGACGATTCAATCACTCCTTAGGCGTGCGAAGTCAAGACAAGAATCGTAATTTGTAAATTGTTTATGGTATGGTGGGTGCTTTAGATCACCAGTTGAGCTGAAAACAAAGACATGCGACCTGCACAACTAAATGCCTACAAACAACTTAAATAAAATTGGTTTCTTTGGTAAATGTTTGTATAATAAAATGAATTCATTAAGCTCCTTTCTACATTCTAAGTAGAATATTGCTTTCCCTTTCTGGAAATTACAAATTTGATTGGCGGGGTGAATTAGTCTCCATATTTCATAGTTCAGAAAAATCAATATTGATTTCACCATAGCTTGTGAATGCCTACTAGAAGGCGGAGCTAAGAAATGCTGCATAGTTCGCGATTTAAACCCAGAATTTCCGCTCCGTATTCAACCAGCGGTCACATCACTCTACGGTTGTATATTTCAAATTATAAAGATAAGAATAATATTTCTTACGCATTATCTAGCCAATCCATAATTTTGTAAGCTTTATAAGGTTTTAGACAAATTTCACTTTCTTCTGGTCCAAGCCTGAATTCTAAAACTTAAGAATCATTTACCAATGCGAAATTAAAAGTTTGTAACAAAGAAATTTTATTTTCTAGTGATTTTAACCCATTTTTAGCGATATTCATTCATTAAGCTTTTTACGTTCTAAGTAGAACATTGCTTTTCCCTTTTTGGGAATTACAAATCCGATTAGCGGGGTGGATTAGTCCCCATATTACCTATTTCCGATAAATCAATATCTATTTCACCACACCGTGTGGATGTCCACTGAAAAGCCAAGCTAAGAAATTCTGTATAGTCCGTGATTTAAACCCAGAATTTCCGCTCTGTACTCAACCAGCGCCAGCAGTCACATCACTCTACGGCTGTGGCTTCTTTTAGCGATATAATTATCTAAATTATCTGTTAAAACAGATCTATTTTTCACAAATAAAGAAACTATGAGCAGAATTTTAAAAGATATTTTAACAATCCTTCTTTTACTTTATGTTTCAAAACATTAAGTAGACAAATCAGAAGTATTCACTGTAGTCTTTCATTTACTTGCCCTGTATATAAGTAACTTCACACATTTTTCCTTATCTCAACGAAAACATTTTCTTATAAAACAAAATATATTTTTACAATTTTTCCTTCCTCATCTTTTAAATAAAACAAAATCAATTTTCTGGGCTGTAAGCCCAGTTTAACTGGAAGAGTAAAGAAGCAGAATGATAAAACTGATTGAATTCTTTTATTTTGAGTATAGCCATTAGTTTATACATAATTTTATTTATCAAATTAAACTTTAAAGAAATCACTTCACCTAAACAGTAATAATTGTACGCATATCGCCTTTCAAAGAAAAATTTATTAGCAACATTATAAAGTTTGCATAATATAATATTGTACATACTTATAAAAAACATCAAAGGTAACAATATTGGGTAAGATAAATATTATACATATTACATTACTCTACAAAGACCACATTTTAACACAAAGCAAGTAGGTAGTACATAATTATAATATCAAATAAATCCACATATTTTATTATTATTAAACATAAGGAAATAACATGAAAAATTGATTTTTTTTAATTCCCGCTTTTAACGAGATTTATTTTTTGCGTTTAAAGATACCCAGCACTTGGCAATTTGTTCTTTAATTATTGTTAAAAGTGTAGAATTAAAATAAAAGATTTTTTTTAAATCCGTTCTGCTTTGGAGATTTGAATTGGCAAAACCAGGGTTAAGTTTATGTTCAATCCAATTTCTCTTAATCTATCAAAATAACTTGAGAACAATAAATGTTTGTTTTCACATAAAAGCAATTGCAATGAAGGCAAATAACATGAATATTTTTTTAAAAACGCTACCGTTTATCATTTTATTATTAAATTTTTAATAAAGATCAAAATATAACATATCAAGTAACAGTTAACTTTAAACACGGAATAAATTTTTTTATATTTTTGTTCATTCTTATCCGTTATAATGAGAAACAAGAATTAAAAAAATCAAGTTCCCATATTATTTACCTATAATCGGTTTGGCGGTAAGTCACCCATATTGTCTTCCATTACTGAAATTTTACTTATTTATTGCACTTATTGCACAACTTATTTCACTGTTAAACAATAAAATTACAATTTATTGATCACCTGTCCAGTAACTGATTAAGTGAAGTTTGCAAAGAATTCTATTATCGGACGGGCGTCCAAAAATAGAATTTCAAGTATATTTGTAATACAGTGGTTGGACACGTCTTTTTGGGTTCATATTTTAAATTTAATTAAAAAACGTTTTCATTAGCATTTGCGAGACATTCGTAGCTCAATATAGGCGTATAAATTATATTATTAAGTTAGACAATAAAAGCTGTAAAAAATTTTTATGCATCTTACATTTTTTAAGAAAATATTAAGAAAATGTTAAGAGTACATCCCGAACTGTCTCATTAAAATTTAAAAAAATCAGAACAATGTTGAGACTGGGAATTAATTCTCGCCCTCTTTTCCTTAACACCTATGCACTATACACTTACTATTTATCTACTATTTGTTTATATAGCCTTAGAAATAGTCTTATTTTTAAAGTTTATATGTGCAGTGTCCCATAACTGTCATGTGTCCAGTAACTGTATGGTTTACTCTATTTAAACTCAAATTTACACTCTCATTGAGAGTCCACTTTTATGCTTTCATATTGGACAGCGATTATACATCACTTCTTTATTTTATCTTACGGACTTTTTACCACCCGCGGAAAATCAAAATTTTACCAAACTTTTCAATTAAATATTGACTACAATATCTTGTAAATATTGGTACCTACGTAGCACCACTGGATTGATTATAAACACTTTTAAGTAATGCACTTCTTTTATAATTTTTTCTGTGATGTAACTTACGCTGCTTAATAATAATTCAAAAAAAATTTATAACCCGTTCCTCAATAGAAAATATCAAAAATTTATTGAAAACAAAATACCCATTTATTTTAATTGACCAAATAACTTATGTGGGAACTACGATATGACAATATCCAAATAAGTAATTACTACACTAGAGAGTTTTCTTAAACTGAAATGAATCAAAAGAATAGCATAAAAGAATTTCTTTAAATAAACCTTGAAAATATGGTTAAGTTGTCGTCCAAAATTTCACCCTAAATAAAAAGCATAATACAAAAAACATAATAATTCGGATATTGTTATCACTTTTGCCAGGAACGGAACGGACATAGATTATTACACACAAAAAACATTGCTTATAGTTATCATAATTCGGTTAATGTTATTATCATATTATTCTTAATATTATTTTCTCCCTCGAGCAAAGGAGTTGATTTTCAGTTACAAGCATTTTTTTTATATTGTGCATACCACCCACATAATATAAAGTCAGGTGTTAGCAAGAAAATCAACGTCACACATGTATCACATTACATATTTATGTTTATTACCAATTCCGTCGTTTAAATACATAAATGGACGATAGTTTGCTGTTAATGTGTGTTGTAAGATTCAGTCCTACTTGAAAACTTCACAATGAGCGACTATTATTAATTAATTTTTGTAGATGTACTACATACTAATAAATAACCAATAAAAAATTTTTCCTTTTATTGTTATCAATCGGTTATTGTTATCAAAAACCTCAAGTCCCAATGTGAACACATTAAGCGGGCCCCACTGTATAAGTGAATTAAAACAAGTATTTCAAATCGAAGTTTACCTATTGAATTATTTGCATTGGAGATGTTCTAAATGGATTGCTCCGGTTTAATTATTTAGTTCTTTCAATAGGTAATACATGATCTCTTTGTATAATTATTGGGGATTATCTAATGTTTAGTGTAAAAAATAAAATAAACAATAAAATCTTGTTCACACAAAAAAAATAATTCAAACAGATAATTTATTCTTAACCTAATCTATGTTTCAAATCTCCAGACACACACAATCAAAGGCTTCGCAATATCTAATATAAAAGAGCTATAGTGGTTTATTGTTTATTTACGTATTCTTTACCAATTATTTAAGAGATTTCTGCTAGCTGACGGTTTGCACTATGGTTTTTTCGGAATCCAAACTGCAAAAATGAGGAATGATATTTTTACGCATTTTTACGTTTTCTTCAAAGCAAGCTAGTATAAGGGTCAAGTTTTACTAGTCACAAATTTTTTGAAAAAATATATGAACATAAAACAGTCTTATATTTCTAAAAACAATTTAAATTTTGAAAAAGTATTTAAAGTGAGCGCTATGATTGAGCACCATGAAGAAATATATTGCAATGTTATTCGAACATTTGATTGAACATTGATTGTTATTTGATCTCCTTCCGTAAACGTCACGACTGAGGTGGAAATTGCACCTTTGCGATTTATGCTAAACTGGTGTAGATTTTCCACTCCATCTTTAAACATCATAAATAAATTGACCTAAAATACAAACTAGTTCCAACAAGTTAGGTCAATTAAAGTCAAAAACATACCAAAAGCTAGGTGTTCGACGAAAACAGCCAAACCTCGGTGAAATTAGATCTTAATGCTACCATACTTTGGATCAAACTCAACTATGTGTAGTTAATAGATTTAATTAGTTATAAGTTGTTTTTTTGTATAATTTCTTCGTATAGGTTAAAAACCAGTGATCCGAAAACAAAATTTAATTTAAGTGTTATAAGAGTCAGAAAAACAATTTCTGAGAAAAGTGACAAATGCACAAAGAGCAGAAAGCACCTCATGCACCAAATTAATTACATTTCAACGATAAAAAAGCGAGTAAAAAGGAAATTTGAAGAAAATTAAGTTTCGGTCGAAATCTGACAGTTGGAAAATTCAACTGCTCATAAGTCGGAAAGCTATTGGCAGAGAATTTTAAGAATTTGTGGAAAGCTTTAACAATTTAAGGGCTACAGTTATGTAAAGTTTCAGCTCGATCGGTGGAGAAAAATACAGTAATTAAAAAATCAGGTTAGCCGAGATTACAAAATTTTGCTGATTCTTAAAATCAAGATAGTGGTTTTTCCAAAAACAATAAAAAAAAACCACAAAAAAACAAGAAAAATTAGTTGGGTTTTGTCTGTGCTAGGTAAAGTCTCGCTAGTCATAACCAAGAATTTATTTTCTGCCAAGCCACAAAAACCTCGTGAAGTGCGATCGAGAAATTTGACAAAGTCAACATGTAGAAAATTAGTTGAAGTCGTCATTGTGAAATTTTGAAGTGAGGGCAAATCTTGATAACCACTTGAAGCTGCCACTCGACAATTAAATCCGAAATTTTTTTGGCTATTTTTGTGTTAATAATTTGCGTTCATAAACAACTGTCAAAAAAGCAAAAGACAGTAAGTTAAAAGTAGGTTGTATTGTTAGTTCTGTTTTGACCGAACCATTGGAACCCATACCTATAGATATGCCCCTGACTATGATAGTGATACGGATATAGAAAGAAATATTTAGAATAAAATTCAAATTAAGAAGACCTCTTTATTTGAAGTTGAAAATGCTGAGCGTATGGCATATTCCAATTATTAGTAATGCATCAGTTTTTGAATTAATTTGAATATTTAATTTCATGAAAATTTAAATTTTTATTAAGAGAAAATAAGTTACTTTATTTGATAAATATTGATGAATAATATACGTACATACATACTACATATTATTATTACAAGTATAATTTTTGATTTTGTACAATTTACATAACTTCCAATTCCTTCCTGTGTTCGATGTGTGTTGAAAATGTGTGATGGTCACATGGGAACTACATCAGCTTAACGTGAATTCCGAACCACGGGAATACACCATTTTACACCGTAAACCGTAATCCTTGTTCCATTTATAAATCATAATGTTACCTGGGGATTTTAGCTGTAAATTTAAGCTTTGAAACATATTCAACCTAATATTTCATGCAATTAATACACATAAAGTTCCAGTTAAATTATGGAAAAATTATTTTTATCGTAGGAATAGTTAATATAAAATTTCTATAATAAGAAGTTACTTTAAATCTTAGTTTGGGATTCTTCTTAAATTAAAAAAATCTGTAATGCAAGATCAATATCGGCAAACGCAAATCAAATGAAAATTTAAAAAAGGTTAAACCTGAAATATATCTTTAAAAAAGCTGTTTATTTTACGATAATATTGTAAATCCAGTTATATTTATTCATTAGTTACGACATATCCAAATAATAGTGAGCTTTAATTAAAAAATTATTAACAATTTAAAGTAAAGAAAAATTTAAAATATTTTAAATAAGCAATATGTCTGCTCTAGTAAATTTCTGTGAGATAAATAAAAATATATCAAAATGATAAATGCAGCTTTTTCCCTGCATGTGCGTTTAATACCACATTCGCTACCCGTCTGTGGTCTAAGCTATCTCGACCAAACATTCACCCCGTTATTATTCCACTTAATCGAATATCTTCCTGCTGCATCCTGGCTTCTGTAGCGTTAAACCTCTAGTTGTGTGTAAAATAACAAACCAAAGTAGTTGTTAAACTCTAACTTCAATTTATAAATCAATAGTAATCATATAAAGTATTAAGGTATTTGAATATTTTTTATTTAATGCGTTGAAATTCTGATTAGAAAGCTGAATGATTGCTTCTCTGCAACTGAACTGTTCCATAACTTTTATTAAACAGAAATTTTAATTCTGATAGATAGAGTACGGTATAATATTATAAATGATGCAGTAAGTGGTCGAGAAAATTAAATTGAGATAAAAAGAATAATATGTAAACTTGCTTTTACCAAACTTGAAAAAGGTGATAAATTATATTCAAGCGTAATTTAAATATAGCGGGTGCTGAATGAGTTAGGCGAACATAGAATATTAACGTGTAAAAACTTATTTTTGCAAATTCGTGCTTCCCTAATTATTTTAGAGAACAATTAAAAAATACAAATATAATGTAGAAATATAAACTACGAATGATACGAGCATTAGATTTTATCTAGCTTTTACGTAAATGATCAAAAAATTCTTTTCGAATTGTTAAAATTTTTATTTATCAAACTGGCCATGTATAAGTTTCCAAGGTAATATTCTATTTTATGAAATTAAAATTTAATAAAGTTCAAAACTGTGAACAACGTGCAATTGTTTTTTTATTACTTATCAAAAATAATTACCTCGAAAACTTACATGGCAAGTCTGATAAATAAAAGTTTTAACAATTTCAAAAGAAGTTTTTGACCATTTACGTAAAAGTTAGATAAAATCTAATGCTCTTATCATTCGTAGTTTATATTTCTACATTATATTTGTGTCTTTCAATTTTTCTCTAAAATAATTAGAGAAGCAGGAAATTGCAAAAATAAGTTTTTACATGTTAATATCTTATGTTCGCCTAACTCATTCAACACCCGGTATTTTAATAACATTATCCTCTATAAAATTTCTTGTTTAATATTAACAATTTATTTTTTATTGAGTAATTACTAATGTAAAAAATTAATAGTAAAAAAATATTTTTAAAAACAAGCTTATATTTAAATGCTCTAAAAAAAGAAAATAAAGTTTAAATTAAAACTAACCCGCCAATTTATTATATTACACAATTTATATGATACAAAAGCTTGTCGCGAGATTTATCTATTTTTTTAAAAACATTAATTTTTTTTAGAATTACCTATGTCAAGGTCAAGTTACTTATTGTATTCTTGTTTATCTACTCAAGTAAATCTCGCGACAAGCTTTTATATCATATAAATTGTGTAATGTAATAAATTGGTGGGTTTGTTTTAATTTATACTTTATTTTCTTTTTTTAGAGCATTTAAATAAAAGCTTGTTTTTAAAAATATTTTTTTACTATTAATTTATTTTTTATTTTTTAGTTGTTGCTAGACATGTTTTTAAGTCTGTTTATTTCATTTCATATCTGTATCAAGAGAATGCATAAAAAACATAATCCGTTATCTTGAGCGGTCCGCCATATTGAATTGAGAGTAGCGTCATTTTATTTATTGTATCTTTCTCAGATATGATTTTCATTTGATACCCATATCATGGGTGTGCATAAAAAATAACTAGTCCACCATCTTGGGCGGTCCGCCATATTATGTTTAAAGTAATGTAATTTTATTTTTTGTATTTTTTTCAGAAAACTCTTTCATTTGATACCCATATCATAGAGATGCATAAAAAATAACTAGTTCGCTACCTTCAGCGGTCCTCCATATTGAATTTAGAGTGACGTAATTTTATTTTGCGTATTTGTTTTGGTGAGCTCTTTTATTTGATACCCATATCTTAGGAGCGCATAAAAAATAACTAGTTCGCCATCATGGGAAGGCCGCCATATTGGATTTAGAGAAACGTCACTTAGCTAACCATGCATTGTCGTCCAAACTAAACGTGTATGCAAAATTTCAGCTTAATCGGTAGAGAAGAACTGCTTTAAAATTCAGTTGCAAGATTTGATCTTAACAAATAAACATTGCAAGCTTAATAAAAGCTTGTAAAATAATTTATTTCTCAATTTACTTTTGTATTTTTATGTATTTACTAGCAATTAGAAAGTTCTTAATAATTGACGACCTGGATTCTGGATTCTGGATTTGTTCTGGAGGGCAAGACAAGCTCGCGCGCACTTAGGCCACCAATCGGGCCCATTGTACTACCTCCGGTTTCCGTTACACCCCAGTCCTGTCATTCCCCACTGAGCCAATCCAGTTTTAGGATGAACTCTAGGATCCTGGCAGGTGGAGTGTCCCTGATTCTGGCCATGTCAGGCCAGAAGTCCCCCAACACAGATCCTCTCGTTGAAGTTAACGCCGGACAGTAACAGAGTACATGTTCGGCTGTTTCCTCCTCTTCATTGCATCCACGACATATTGGGTCTTCTGCATATCCCATCATGTGAAGATGTTTGTTTAGTCTGTAGGTCCAGTTAGAATCCCTGCAATTATCCGCAGATTGACTCTGGACAGTTTCAGATAGTATCTAGCATGTTTCCAAGAGGGTGTGGTTATTGCAGCCCTTGCTTGACGACATGTTGTTATTTGTACCCATCTGCGGGTGTGCAGTTGTAGGGTATGTTGTTTTAAGAGTGCATCTAGAGCTTTAACTGAAGGCGTGATCATCGGCTCCGGGCCGCAGGGAAGACTATTGGAACCGCGTCTTGCAAGTTCATCAGCTCTTGTGTTGCCCTCATCACCTTGATGTCCCTTAACCCAGCAAAGGGAAAGAACATTTTGGTTAGATATATTATTCAGTGTCTGAATGCAATCAAGCACCAGACCAAAGGTGACTTTGTGGTTCCGAAGTGCCACGAGTGCCGCCCTGCTGTCTGAAATAATATGAATATGTTGGTTCTGGATATGTCTATCCTGAACTATTTTTGCGCATCGTAGTATGCCCATAAGTTCCGTTTGAAATACGGATGCATATGTGCCCAGCGCTATGCTTATGCTTAGGTCAAGTTCTGCAGAATATATTCCTGCACCTGATCCAGCATCGTTTTTGGAGCCATCCGAATATAGACGTATGTCATAGTTAGGTGCTCTATTAGTATTTAACAGAACGTTGTACTTCCTGTCAAATATATATTTAGGTTGGATTCTATCTGGCTCCAAGTGCAGTAGAGGTATTCCTCTGGAATATTCCTCCAAAATCCGCATATGTGCCGTAGTTCCATACCTATTGTCCCATATTTTCCAACTACGTAGCCTAAGCGCCCCCCTAACCGCCATCTCCTGCACATGAAGATCAAGTGGTGGGAGGCAGAGGAGAGTCTCAAGAGCCGCAGTCGGTGTTGTTTGCATTGCCCCAGTTACAGCCAGACAGACTATTCTCTGTATTTGGTGTAAGGAGGATGCTGTTGTTACTTGTTTGGTTCTGGGCCACCATACAAGGGCACCGTAGCGTAGCATGGGTCTGACAACGGCGGTGTAGAGCCAGAGGGTGATCTTAGGAGACAAGCCCCATGACCGTCCCATTGTTCCTCGACATTGCCAGAAAGCCAGCTTAGCTTTTTCGAGTTTCATCTGTAAATGTTTTCCCCAGTTCAGCTTTTTGTCAAGTATTATTCCCAGATACTTGACTTCATCGGCTAGTTTTAGAGGAGTACCTGTTAAGCTGGGCATAATCATGTCCGGCAGCTTTCTTTTTTTGGTGAATAGTACAAGCTCTGTCTTTGTCGGATTTACCGAGAGAGAGTGTTCTTTACACCATTGTGCTAAAATCTTGAGAGCATCCTGCATTAGCATGCAGAGGATATTCTCATATTTTCCTGTAAGCAGTATGACGATGTCATCTGCGTAGCCTAGGGTATAATAGCCCATATCATTTAGGAGTTTGAGTAGGCTGTTCACTACCATGTTCCACAGTAGTGGGGAGAGAACTCCCCCCTGAGGGCAGCCTCTTGTCACAAATCTTTTAATCTTTGTGTCTCCAATACTGATCTCCACGGCTCTCCAAGTCAGTACAAAAAGAATCCATTTTGCAATGATCACGGGAACCCCATGAAGTTGTAGTGCTACACTCATACTTTCGATGGTAGCTTTATCAAAAGCTCCTTCGATATCAATAAACACGCCCAGGGTGGATTCACAATTATCCAACGACCACTCTATGCGCTCCACTACCTTGTGAAGTGCCGATTCGGTCGATCTCCCTGGGATGTATGCATGTTGATTCGCATGTAACGGTCTGTGGATCAGAACCGTATCACGGATCTCTCTATCGCATAGTCTCTCCAACGTTTTCAGGAAAAACAATGTGAGGCTAATTGGTCTAAAAGATTTAGCAAGAGAGTAGTCACTTCTACCTGGCTTAGGTATAAAGACAACTTTTGCTTTCCGCCATTCCTTCGGTGTGTATCCGTGCGCAATGCATGCCTGAAACACTCGCACCAGGTGACTGAGCACTAATTCCAAGCCCCACTGTAGTAGGGCTGGAAATACCCCGTCAAGCCCAGGCGATTTGAAGGGGCTGAAAGACTTAATTGCCCATGTTATTTTAGCCGCATTCACGACTTTATTTGCAGTTTCCCAATCTGCCTCAGTCGGCGGCTGGCCCGTAGGTGCGGACCAGTCAAAGTCCAAGACAGTTTTGCTATCAGGAAAGTGTGTTTTTAGCAGGATTTCAGCAGCCTCCAAGAGGGTCTCTGTGTAAGAGCCGTCCTCTCGGCGAAGGCTGCCTGGCTGCCGGTGTGGATCTTTTGACAAGATCTTTTTTAGTCTTGCTGCAGCAGTAGTTGATTCAACACCACTACAGAAGATTCTCCATGATTCTCGTTGTTTTTGGCGTATCAGTCTCTTGTACTCCGACTGTCGCATTTTAAATGCTGTCCAGTCGGCGTCACTTTTAGAGACTTGCGCCTTGTTGTAGAGCTTTCTAGTCACCCTTCTCAGCTGGTCGAGTTCTTTGCACCACCAAGGTGTTGCATGACCCCGTAGTCCAGCCGTCTGAAGTGGACAGGACAGCTCATAAGCTTTTGTGAGGGAATTCTAAAGTGCATTAGTATACATTTCGATTTTCTCAGTGGTTGTTAAGAGTTCTTTTGTGAAGTTTTTCCCTGACGTATTGGCCTCCAGGGAAGAAGATAGGTGGTCTAAAAAGGCCGTCCTGTCAACCCTTCTCGGATTCCTGTATTGTCTGGGTTCCACTTTTTTAGTTTCAAATTTGAAACAAATCCATTTATGGTCCGACATTGTCATTTCTTTTGACACATGCCAGTCATATATTTTATTTGAAATGCTTAATGACGCAAGGGTAATGTCTATTACCGAGTTGCGTGTGGATGACACATAGAAAGTAGGGTCGTTCCCACGGTTAAGAATTTCTAGATTAGTACTTATTAAGTAGTCTGATAGAGACTTACCTCGGTTGTTGCAGTCCCCGCTTCCCCATGCAACATGGTGGGAGTTGGAGTCGCAGCCAATTATGAGGTGCTCTTTCCTTTGCTCACAATAGTCCACGAGGTCCACCATCCTCCGAGAAGGTGGTAGTTCAGGTGAATCTATTGGGAGGTACAGTGACGCCATGATTACGTTCTGTTGGCCATTCCCAAAATCACAGCTGAGTCGGACCACTGTAAGGTCCCCGTCACTGAGCTGCGGTAGAAGGTTGGCCTGTATGTTGTCAGGTATGTATATACACGTCCTGATTTTACTTGTGCTACCTGTAAAAATGGTACCATTTAGTCTTGTAAGACCCCTTACTTGGGATTTTACTAACCATGGCTCTTGTATAAGAGCTATTGTATCCGTGCAGCGGTCGAGGTGGCGACATAAAGTTGCAACAGCCCCTCGACAGTGCTGCAGGTTAATTTGTATAGTGTTAAGCTCTTTCAAGGAGGCCATTAGCCTACCTTGTTGAGCTTAGTGGTTGGAGCTTCCAGCCTCACCCAGGCTTGCGCCTGTCTCCATTGGAGTGACCGTAGTGGCTGTAGGCTCTGTGACGTTGGTTGCAGGTTCGTCCTCGATCCTTGTCAACCTGACGTTGACGACCTGAGTGAATAAAGGCGTTATGTAATTTTCTTTTGAAAATTTGAAAATTATTATCTTAACCTTTTTCTTGAAAGATTATGTGAGAATTTTCATAGATTTATATTTATATAAATTATACTTTAATAGTATCCCTCAAAACGTGCTGCACTGTTTTTCTAACAAATCAGAAGGCATCAGAATGCTTTACTTTTTCTTCGAAACGAATCTATAAAGCCTTTGGCTAAAAGAATTAACTACTTATGAAAGTTTTCGAAATCGAAAGAGTAAACATTCATCAATGAAGATGCTGTGCAAATTCAAATATAGCAGACATTAATATTTTTGTTACCGGCTGTAACGTAAAAACTTCTGCTAGTTTGCGTAAAGCTATCGAAATTGTATGTGGTTTATGAAGGAAAGAAGTAGTAACTTTTGCAAATGTTGGCGAATGCGATATAAATGTTGAAAATATGAGTTTTAGGATTCTGTTGAATAACGAAAGAATTTGTACCTGTGAGATGCTAACAGAAGAAATTTTATAATTATATTTAAATATTATAATTATTTTATTATTGTTACCTAATTAATAATTATTGTTTAAAATTTTAACTACTGAATAAGATTATATTACAATTTTAGGAAAGTAGCATAAATAAATATTAAAAAGTTTAAAGCGGAGAAGTTTGAATGCAAACTTTTTTAAAAGCAGAGACATCTTAAATTGTTTCCAATATTGATCGATATTTTATAATCAATACGTATATATTTTCTTATATTTATTATAATAATAATTAAAAATATTTATCACATCGTTTCCAGTAACTTTTCCAGTAGTCTACGTATTACGATCATGTAGTCTGTAGTGAGTACTTAGCTATATTTTAAGTATAACATGTCCAAATTTTCGCCAGAGGGCTCGGCTCCCTGGACCCCCGGTTTGCTTCTATTTCAGTCTCTGACTAATGTATTAAATATGGAACATTTTTTGAGATATTAAACTACCTCTCTTATCGAACCCAAAGAGAGGATACGTATGCAAAACAGAGAAAGACAAAGCAAATAGTGATTACTAGAGACTTCTAAAGAAACCAACTTAATACAAACAACAAAAACAACGCCGCAGGACTCCGAATAAAAACTTTATTTATAGATTAGGGATTAATGGATAATAATAATCATATCAGCGATTAATAAGATTAATTTTTTTATATAGGCGCATCGAGATCTACATAAGTATATTTGAAAACAATTTTAAAGTGAACACCCCAACAAAAGAGCAAATTACAGAAACAGAATGGATTCCTTCCAATACCCAAAGGAAGTTAAAGAAGAGGTGGAATTGGTTGTCGCGATGACAAAAACCGACAATTGGATATTTAAGGGCTTTGAGATTTAAACCTTTTAAAGAAACCATAAATAAAAAGCGTTCCATTTTATTTATTGCGCAGAAGAGTGACCGTACATTGTACGGTATCTCGGCTGCCTGGAAAAAACTTATGTTGTATTATTTTGTACTATATACTGAGTCATTAATGATGCAGTTTTTTTTGGTATTCGGTGATACAATTTGATAATATCGTGCGACTATTTTATAGATTGTAAACTTTTTTAGGTTGGTAATGAATGAAACAATAAGAGGCGCGTCTAAAAATGACAAGAAGGAGGAACTTTCTAGCAAATTATTATATTGGATTATCTACACTAGTTTGCGGGCACACTTTATATTTCCAACCAATTAGAACGTTTCTTTGTCTCTATAGTACTAGTTAATCTATTGATTCCATGAATAGTCCTTACTTGTTCAAAAAATATCGACGTATTTACACGACAGGTCTACGTTGCTCTACAATGTATTTTTGGCTGCGAATAAACAATCTTTAAAGTTCTTCCTTAAAATTTCTCCAAAGTTTGGGGCAGTGTGTACTCCCATCGGTAAACTATCTTTTTGCATGTAAAACTTTTCGCCGAATTTAAAATAGTTTTGACGAGGACACATTTCTACAAGACGTTGTAATCATGTAAGTAATTAGATTCGGCGACAAGTTCTAAATGCAAAAAGATGATTTACCGATGAAAATATAGATTGCCTCCATCTTTGCAGATTGCAAATATTCAAAAAGCTTTTGCCCATGAATGGGATGCTCTCGACAATTGCACTTATTCTTGAAGCACTTGAATTTGTTGAATTCTAAAATCCACTTTACTATGGAGGTCAAAAGGATTTTAAGTTTCTTAGATTTAAGTTTGTCAAAAATAAAGTTGGCACATTTATACAACATTTTTAGAAAACTTACCACGACTGACACAATAATACCATATTTATTCTTCCAATCAATCAAGAAAAATAAATATGTCTGCTTTTCATAGCTTAATTTATAGATTCTTTAATGTCCTGTTGCTAATTTTAGTTACTAAAAAGATAATAGCACTTGTAGATTATTTACTATCTATTCTTTAACTACTAAAATCTTTTGCTATTATAAATCTTGGATATAATTTTCACATTATGAAGAATTTACAAAGACTAACTTGGAAACAAATATTTATTAAGCAACAAAACAAATTTTGCATTATCAGTTTGTATGATAACTGCTCTTGTATTTGTACCAATTTAAGACTTGAACGAAGTCATAGAGCGCTTAGGAGATACACTGCCGGTAGAAATGTAATAATTGTTACAATATTTCGAGAACAACTACGTAGGAAAACTAAATAGTTGAAGAAATGGTAGGCGTACTACAGTGTTTCTACTTGGTTTGCATTCTAAAGCTTGTTTATTTATGCCCATATCTTGAATAGCATAGGCGGAACCAATAATCATGCTGAGAAAGCATATAAACCTCTACAAATGGAATGGGTGACAAATAATCGCTTAATTTATTATATCTCGTTTGTATTATATTTGCAAAATATTTGCATTTAACAATATAGTAGGTACACATTATTGTACAAAATGCATTCTGTACTTACTAATAAATTCGACTACAATTTTGTTTCTAATTGACATTGCTTTGAAATGCAGCATATACTAGTAGTACAGGAAATATTTGGGGAAAGGCAGGAAACGTAGACCCTACAATAAAAATTTTACGATTGAAACCTCGATTTATTCTGAAAGAGCACATATTAAATAAAAGAATTAGGTGAGGAAGAATGCCTTAAAACCACTAGTTTTTTCAAAAATTGATTTTAAAAAAGCTCGATTTTCATAGCAATTTTCAAGTTACGTCGTTCGTGATTGGTGAATCAATGCATTCTGTGCTCCGTCCGTGCACTGTTATGCATAAGAACCCCGCTGATAATTACTTTTTCGCGTAGATCCTACTCGTGCCATGGTGGTTTTTATCAAAATTGACCCTCAGCACCCTTCGGGCGCTTCGGGCCATTTTGATAAAAACGACACTCATTATAAAAATACCCCTAGACCCGTGGATTAAGGAAAATGGTGGATCTTTGAGTTGTGAAACTCGTTTGCGTGGATTCTAAAAGCAGAGTGGTGGTGCAAAGAAAAATCGACATAAAGCACCCCTCGCTGTTGAAAACCATGATTTTCGATCAAAGTGCACTGTTGCAGCATCCCAATGCAAGTGTCGGAGCGCAAAGCTAAGACCAGTTCAAACTACACGGACTGTCAATAGAATGCATTGATTCACCAATCCCGAGCGCCTAAACTTGAAAATTGCTATGAAAATCGTGCTTTTTTAAATTCGATTTTTGAAAAAACTGTTGGTTTTAAGGCCATTTTCCTCACATAATTCTCTTATTTAAAATATGCTCTTTCAGAATTCATCGAGGTTTCAATCGAAAAATTTGCATTTAAAGTTCTACGTTTCCTACCTTTCACCCAATATAAATTGTGTAGTATCAAACAGCAAATTGCTTCAAAAATTGTTTTGCTTTGGTATTGTGTGGTAAATTGTGTGAAAAATAGAACATGTTCTATTTTGAAACAAATTTTTGAACAATCTGTCAAACTTAACTCAGGCATGCGCGCGTAGATTGTGTCGGTTGATTCATCATTTCTATGATTAGGACGAAAATTGTTTTTTTAGTAATCACTAGCGAGAGTAGGTACTACACTCGTCGCCAACATTAGTTCTTGTATTTTCATGATTTATTGTATTACTGTATCACACATCAAACTAATAATAATAACATAACTTCCACGAAATATATTAATTTCTAGCAAACTGTGCAGAATCGTAAAGGAAATATTGTTTCAAAAATTGTACAGTGTCATACAGGTTGATATCAAAAACAAACAACTTTTTGTTAAAGATATTGCACAATTTATTGTTTCAAATCTTGTTCAATATTTAGTGTAGTTTAAAACGAGCTTTACTATGATTTAAAATTTAATTTAAACCTAACTTTACATTTTTGGTATTTACTCCAAATTCTAAAATTAATTTGTTAACCTATTATATAACCTAGCATTAAATAATTACGTACTGCTAAATAATGTGTTTATTATTACCTTCTATTTGCAAGTTTAAAAAAAAATTGGAGATGAGGCCATCACATGACTTTACCATACATTAATGTTATGATTTTTTTTTCGGTGAGTGGATTTATCACATTGCACATAACATAACTTGCAACATTATTAGGTGTCGCCCTCTACCGACCACAGTACCAAACATACTCATCGCGTCACTAATTTACTCTTAATCTTATGTTTCCGTGGACCGATTTTAACCAAAATCTAATCAAATCTAAGTTTCAATATAAAAGTACTAAATATAAAATTTGGTTGAGAAATTCCTATTGGTTTGAGCGCTAGAGCGCATACCAAATTAAGTGACATACAGATACACAGACACACTGACACATATACACACAGACATTTCTTGATGTTTAGTCTCTTTCAACTCGTTTGACCTCAAGGACTCTAAATCCGTGAAAATCTAAAATTTTTTTTTTTTTGATTACATAACTTTCCCATACTACATATGGTATACTACGTATATTCATACTGTGTAGTATGGTAAAGTAAAAATTTCTTATCAGGAATGGTATAAGTAAGTATTATAAGCAAAAATAATAATCTATTCTAGTTTTAACTGGTTTATCATTCAAATTCCATCTATAGCAATGATAATTTTAATTTCAGAAATCTGGATTTTTAACCTTTTAAATTTTGAATATAAATCTCATACGGTGTTTTAATTTTAATAATAATAAACAAATTTTTGTAGTTTTCAACGTTTTATAATATAGCTTTATAATTTTTAAATTACACTCTGTTAACACTGTTACAACCCACAAACTTAATAAATTAAAAAATTCTAAGTAGACTTCATTAATTTATATCTTATAAATATAAAAATCGTCGTATAATATTGGGCATAAAAAGGTACCTACAGTGACAATATATTTTAATAAATAATATATATTTAAAAAAAATAAATATTATACCTAACTATATGGCGCAGGTTACCCAAAGTATTTTTCAACCAATCACGTACTACTTTTACTCAGGTTGCGAAGGTCTGTAAGGTATGTAAAAAATGTAAAAATAAATGTAGGATACTCGGAAATTATTGAGAAGTTTATCAACACAATATTAACTTATAATCACACATTCAGGCAAATCATGGAACATGAAATGTATAATAATTAAAGTGATGGGTAGGATGGATGTAAATATATCAATATTATACTTTACTTAAATATAACAAAATAAACCTAATAAGTTTGTATTTCGTTAAATATTGGTTCAGAGCTTGGTATTTACTATTCAGAATACGGTGCTACTTATTATAATAAATTTATTAAGTAGCTATATAATTTTGAAATACATTGTTTTTGGATCAATGTTTCATAAAACTTTAGTGGTTTTTCTTACTAAAACTTTATGAATCGAAAATTTGCCACTACTCTGCTTTGTCAACATCCTGTATGAGAAGTGCATTTAAAGTCGATGATTTATAGGTAGTATTAGTTTTGTTTTCAAAACTTTGCTTTACTTAGCACGGTCTGAATAGTTTTTTTGAATGCGGGATTCCAAAATTTGGATAATTTGAAGAAACGCTTTTACTAGTTCGTACGGATTATAAAAGCTAAACTGCATTTTCAGTGTTCCAACTATTTCTCTATAAAAACTAATTTGTATAAATAAAATAATAATTTTCTTTAGAGACAATTAAAACTGTACAGCTGCCTTGTTACAAACGGCGCTAATTAATTTCCGTGATTAATCAATTACAGTGTAAAAAAAACAAATTTTTATTAAATTTAATATAAAAATTAATTATCGATAAATAGTAAATTTTAAGATGAAGCTTGCATTTTTATTTCTAGCAGTAGTTAAAAGTTGAAGGAAGGAAATGTAAGCACAAGGAAAAGGCCGTAGCTTGTCAGATGCAACCGACGTTGATAAATGCAGCTCCCTTAACGCCCTCTTAGCATCTTCCGGTCTTTATAGGATTTGTGTGAAAAGTTTAAACCGTTCTTGCATAGTTCTTTCTTATTCTTTGGTGTTTATATTATAACAGCAACATAAATTGGTGTGAACACAAATGCCCTTGTGTAAAGAAGCAATTCATCTAGCGACGATTTCACAATAAGATTTAATATAAAATTTTAAAATAAGTACATCTTAAAAAAAACCGCTTTGACTTTTTAAAGCAATGTTATTATTGCATAATAATATTATGATCTTTATAAAATTTAATAGTAACTTAAACCTATAAACCTTCATCTTCATTGATTAAATTTAAAAGTTGATTTAATTTTCCCAGTAACATTTAACTTCTGGATACTTGTACAACATACAAAATAGTCTGAACGTAATAGAAAGATATTTGTTTTTGCCGTTTTTGTTTTTATATTTATTTATTATTGTAAACGTAATTAGGAACTTGGTTAATTTTTATGTTTAACTTGTTTTCCTCTACGAGCAAATAATAATTTTGTCTTTTTAAACATTTATTTTTGGCGTAAAAACTATCAAAACTTTATCATATTTTTAAAATATTTGTTATTCTGAAAAGATAATTATTTAAATAATATATTAATTTTTAAATAGTAGGTATTTAACATACACAAAGAATAAATAATGAATAAAGATGGAAAATATATATCGCACGCTTTAGTGGCTGTAAAGCGGCGTTTACAATAAAATCTGTCAAGCGCCAGTTAAAATGAACAATTTCGAAATCATAGAAATAGATAGCAGAAAATACTTTAATCTAATTGGCGCTTGCCAACTGTTTACGGAACCAAGGCAAGACCCCACTTCATTGTTTACGGGCGCTTAACTTTAAAATCGATCGATTAACAAAAGAATGTATTGAAATCTTTTTCTAAACCATTGAGAACTGAAAACTTAACTTTTTCACCTTCTAATTATAATAAATAATAAAAATATAATAAAATTAAAAGACATGAAGAGAAATCTTCATTGAAGTTAAATCATACAGTCAACTTCAAGTAAGTAAAAAGAAACAAACTTTTAAAAAAGCTTTTAATACTTTAGCAACATAATACAAGTTTAAATATATTTAAATTATTTTATACTCTGCTATAAACAGGAAAATTGTAATCAAGTGACCCATTTAACAAAGTAAATCTAAAGTATATGCAAAGTTATTTAGTAATATTTTATATTTCACCACCAATAGTTATTGTAATTTTAATTTACCTTGGTAATATTGAGCATGAAATGTTAGTAGCAGTGTAATAATTAAAAATAAATACATAATTTGTTATAAACAAGTAGAATTATTTAGTTAAGTAAGGATGTATCTAATTTAAGAAGGAAAATAACATTTTGTAGCTACAAATTTTTTGTTTAAGAAGTTGTATACTTACTGTATTTACACAGTTGTAAATAACATCGTGCAATGTAAGGTTTTACAATACAACTACTATTTATGTACGTTATGTACTTAACTTTTTCCAATTTGACTTATTTAGCTAACTAAACTAATTATACTCAAACTTTCCTTGGTTTGTTAAAGTTACAAAGTTTTCTTAAGACAAAGTAGAAATTTATAATAAAAGTTGACGTTAGTTCCGCCAAAAGAAACAAACACCATACTTAAGTGTTTGTTAAAAATACTATGCCACATTTCTGCTATCTTTAGAAACAAAAATATTTTAGAAGTCATATATAGTTATTTTTTAATCCATTCATCGAAAGTTTACTTCCCAAACTGATTTTGAATTTTTTAAATTTAAAGAAGTTTAACTTGCTATATTAAAACAAATTTGTTATATTTTTTATAATCGGTATATTAATATTTTTTGTTTATAAAAATAGTTATCAGAATTGGTTTGCATGCATAGCGCGTTCTCCAAAACGTTTAGAATATTTCAAAAGTTTGACATTATCAACGAATGTTTCACCTTTATCTATGCAAATATGAAGTTTCAGATTCATTATTATATCAACCACGTAGTATATAACATAAGTATTATTGTTTTGCTTTACCGAAAATCTAAATTTGTTTTGTAATAATAAACACATACAAAATAATTATTATACGAGTATTATCAGAAGGAAATATTTTTATTATCTAGCGATTAACAAGAAATTATAATAATCTTTTTTCATTCATTAAGCTTTTTACATATCCTCATATTACATATTTCCGATAAATCAATATCGATTTCACCACAGCGTGTAGATCCTTACTTGAAAGACCACGCTAAGAAATTCTGTATAGTTTGCGATTTAAACCCAAAATTTTCGCTCTGTACTCAACCAGCGGTCACTTCACTCCACGTCTCTGGCTTCTTCTATCTAATAATCTTCTAGAATCGTACAGAAAATAAAAGCAAAAAGTTTATCCGACTGCTTAACTTACTAGTGTGGGCCAACTTTGGCTTCACGGTTTTACATTATTATACGTGTGGATCATAATTTAAACTTCAGCAGATGAAAATTAAATAATTCGAAATTTAGCCAATTTGGTGAAAAGATTGAAAAATGTACATAAATTTATAGGTAATGTGTATTTGTACATTAAACATTATACAGTAAAACAATAATTTTTTTATTAATAAAAAGCATAAAGATTTACAAAAGCTAAATCAAAATAGTGCAGTAAAACTTACTGAGAGTCAAAAAGCAAACTTGTAAAGTAATAGTAATATCACATTGATGGATAAAATTATGCTAGAACTAAATTAATTTAAGTTTGTAGGTATACAAATGTAATTCAAAAGCAAGCATAACAAGTAAACTACACCATGTTAAATCTCAATGTAAGATTCTACTAAAAGGTAAGTTAAAATGATGTTTGAAGTTAAAATAATTGAATTTAATAGAAGCTCCTAGATAGAAGTAATCACATCAGTTTGATCCCAGTGAGGTAAATCAATAATATCATCGACTTCTAAAAAATTCCACAGTGATTTTATTATTGAATTATTATGGAAGGATCACCATCAACGTTAACCTCAAATAATTGTAACAAAATAAATAAAAAAATATCTCGAGTTCCACGTAATTTGTCTAGAACATATTATTATTAAATTACCTTCAACTGAAATTGCCCTACGTAGTAAAATAAACACTTCCTTTAACTTAATTGACGTATCAAAAATAGTTGATATGATTAACTATTGTCAATTGAATGTAAAAAAAGTCGAATAAAACTTGTACAACCATCTAAACACGACCAAAATTGTTGAATTGAAAAAATCTAATTTTGGCTATAATTAGAAATTACAATTGAAAATTAGTAGTTCTGATGTGAGATTTTAAAATTAAATGATCAACGAGACATAAAATTTATTCAGAAGTGTAATTAAATGTTCATAAAAAAACCAACAAATTCAAAAAGAAAAATATTAATAAAAGTCTGCAAATTTCGGACCAAATAAAAGAGTAAAAATATTTACAAAATTAAAAATTTTCGATTATTAGTAGGCCGCTGATTTTGCAATAAACTTTTTTGATAATCAATCAGAAACCATCAGTAAAAGAAAATCACTTAAAGCTTTAAGGAAGGTAACAATTCTCACAAGGGGACACAACAGTGAGTATGTCGCCAATCAAAATCCCAATTTTTTGTTGATTCTAGGAGCTAAAATAATAATAAATTAAAATCATTAATGAGAAGTACAGTTGTTATCATGAAAGATGAAGCTTCGTCATAAACGGCATTTGTATGAAATAAGACAAAAATTGTAAGTCAAATAAGTGTTCGATATAATAAATTTAAATCATAATAATTATTATAATCATTACAATATCCACAACAATACTTAGTTCTAAAAATTGGTTGCCTGTAAAGTCGGTATACGGGCGAAAGTTTTACGTGACAACGACTTTGAGTGGTAAAATAATTTTAATGTGAATATTCATTCGTATAGTAGGAAGAAGGATGAAATAATAGTAACAATTTAAAACATTTATTTATACAAAGAATTATATTTAAAACATTAATTTATACAAAGAATCTCGCACTGAATTTCTCTCTCTCTCGCTCTGTCTCTCTCGCTCTTAGGCGGGCTAACTGTGCTCGAGTGGAAGGGACGCGTGCCTTTCACTTTTTATGTCTGTCTCTCTCGCTCTTAGGCGGGCTAGCCATGCCCGAGTGGAAGGGACGCGTGCCTCTCACTCGCTCTCATTGTGAGCGCATAACGTGAGCGGAGCGTAACTCAGTTTCTTGAAGTGTCACCCGGCAAACTAATTTATAAGACGTTGTCACGTCAAAAAAACTAACAAGTTTATAGCAAAACAAAACTTACAATTAACGTAATATAAAATAATTAATTACAACAAAATGGAAATATAACCTAAAAACCAAAGTAACTTGTCAAAATTATAGCATCAGTCAATATGAAAAACTACTTTCATTAAAATTATTATGCAAGATATGAAATATTGTATCTATCTTTTTCTATCTCATACGTTAGATATCATATAATTTTCGACGTATAAGATTTCTAAATTCAGACACTTAAGAATTATTTATGTTAGTGTGTCTTTGTTGCACTTAAATTACTACAACTAATTTGAAAAAAAAAGATTGTCGGTTCTTAATTCAGATGGTTGTGACGTAAGCTTCATCTTTCAAGATAACAACTGTAATTATTTATCCATGGTTCCATGGTTTGAAAACTCAATAGTGCAATCGATAGTAAATTTTTAAAAATTTTCAAAACACCGGGTAAATTATAATATTATATAAAAATTTGTTAATTCAGGTGCTCAGGATCAAATTTAAAAGAAAGTAAAAGTGAAAAATTTTATAAACTGCGATTTTATTTAAATTATTAAGGAGAGTTACTTATCTATGATTCTTTTATGAAACGAATAGATGTAGTATTGTTCAGCATGAGATGAACATTGACGTGATTTGGAAAATGTTGTGATTTTGTTGTTAAGTAAAATGGTTTTCGTTCATGTAGAGATACATTTTCCATTGGATCGGGAGAGGGAAAGAAGATGATGAACGGTTTTTGTTTGTTGAGCATAGCGGATATATTGAACACGTCGTTTGATGAAAAAATTAAATGATGTTAAATATTTTGTATTTAATTATGAAACGTAGAGATTAGAATATTCGAGGAGTTTAATTGTGAAAGATTTCTATCATTTTTAATTTTTTTTTAAGTTTAGGTTTTTGACAAACTCTTATTAGACTTATTCTCAAGATTGGTGAAACAAATGTGCGTCGGATTGCCAATATCAAATATTAAGGTACCATTGTTAATTTTTTTATTTGCCATTTTGTCAAGACAGGTTTGGAGTAACAGGGTTAGACTGTTGGATAAATGTGTGTATTTGTATTGCCAATAAAAGAACTCATCAATTTATGGATTTGCGTATCCAATATTTTTCAACTGTTGGATAAATAAGTCAAAATTGATTTGGTGTTAATTTTAAAAGTAGTCAGTTGAAATAACTTTTGTTCTTGTGATTTAGTATTTTAGGTGATAGTGGAGCGCACACATTTAGCACTGCTAATGAAATTTTTGTAAAAATAAATAATTTTGAAATAAAATTATTTCTTGTTTCGGAGTCTACGCGAAATCTAAATTTTTTTATCGTGAATGAACAAGAATTTTTTTAAGACTTAAAATGATGTATCGAAATGTAGAAGGTTCTATTTAGAATTTTGGAGTAGTGGTAGTTAGAAAGGGAGCTAAACTTAAAATTCTAATAATATTGATTTTGAAGGTCCCCTTCGCTATCTAATTCGACGTGATTTTTCATTTTGGGTTATTCCATGTGAAATCAACACACTTTTTCAAGTGACCATCTCAGATTTTATTAAAATTTAGTATATGCATAGATAGTATAGAGACTAATAAAAATACAAATTTTTATTGAAATATCTCAAACGGTTTCCAAAATATCGCTGTGTAAAATTTTCAAAAAATAGCCGCAAGCGTATTTTTAAATCATCATAGCAACTCTCCTAATAGAGCTAGAGAAATGGGAATGGTGCCATTTTACTCAGTTTTTTATGCCCTTTCCAATGATATACAACAAAATATGCTTTATTATAAAATTACTTTTCAAAACTCAAAATTAAAATTTTGATTTTGATTTTCTAAAAAAGTACATCATCAAAATTTTTCAGAAAAATTTTCTGAATAGTCTGTACTTATGTTAAGTGATTGCCAAAATTTAAAAATGGGACGGTAATGGCTTCATAGTTAAAATAATTTTTAATTTTCAAATATGTAGTATTTACTACATAATTAGTGAAATATTTATAAAAACTATCTTAGATAAAAAGTATTTTAACTATGAAGCCATTACTGTCCCACTTTTAAATTTTGGCAATCACTTAACGTAAGTACAGACTATTCAGAGAATTTTTTTGAAAAATTTTGATGGTGTACTTTTCAGTGAATCAAAATCAAAATTTTAATTTTGAGTTTTGAAAAGTAATTTTACAACAAAGTATATTGTGTTGTATATCATTGGAATGGGCATAAAAAACTGACCAAAATGACACTACTCTCACCTCTCTAGCTCAATTAAAAGAGTTGCTATAATAATTTAAAAATACGCTTGCGGCTATTTTTTGAAAATTTTACACAGCGATATTTTGGAAACCATTTGAGATATTTCAATAAAAATTTGTATTTTTGTTAGTCTTTATACTATCTATGCATATACTAAATTTTAATAAAATCTGAGATGGTCACTTAAAAAAGTGACTATGGAATAACCCTATAGCTATTAATTGTTCTTTAAAAATCACCTTGTACTTAAAAATATTTTTAACTATGAAGCCATTACCGTCCCATTTTTAAATTTTGGCATTCACTTAACATAAGTACAGACTATTCAGAAAATTTTTTTGAAAAATTTTGATGTACTTTTTCAGAAAATCAAAATTTTAATTTTGAGTTTTGAAAAGTAATTTTATATTAAAGCATATTGTGTTGTATATCATTGGAAAGGGCATAAAAAACTGAGTAAAATGGCATCTCTCTAGCTCAATTAGGAGAGTTGCTATGAAAATTTGAAAATACGCTTGCGGCAATTTTGTGAAAATTTTATGTAGCGATATTTTAGAAACTGTTTGAGATATTTCAATAAAAATTTGTATTTTTGTTATTTTCCATACTATCTATGTATATGTTACAGTTAAAACCCGAAATCAGTTAAAACCCGATCTAACTAGTAAATTCTAGTTTTAACTAACCGCCTTAGTAAATTCTAGTTTTACCTGAAATAAGTTTAGTTAAAACTAGAATTAACTGATTTCTAACAATTTCTTTAGTAAATTCTAGTTTTAACTAAAATTATACCAGTTAAAACTAGAATTAAAGTAAAAATTGTCTTATTAAGCAATTATTTTATACATTATTATTATATTCTACTTATTGCCATATGGCATGCTGTTGTGACATTTTGAATTGCAAATAATTTCTCTTTTTAAACAAAGGCAACGTTTTGGAGTGCAATTTTTTTTACAAGAACAGCGGACAAACCCTTGTCCAGATTCAACGGCAGCTTTTTGCGCTGCAGTCTTTAGGCAAATTTCTTCATCTGGCACTTGTTTTTGAGTCAAAAAACTTTAGAATTTTTTAAAATTTTTTTGTCATTGTCACTTTTAAAGTAACTGGACCAATGAGAGCGCTCCTGTATGATCGGATAAACGTACAAACGGATACATGGAAATTGAGCTTGACCCTCCTTCCCCCCCTTATTTGGTAACTTTTCGAGATTGTTCGTTATCGAATCGTTAAAAACCGTACAGTTTGGTTTACATTACTATCTAATGCAATTCTGAACAAAAGTTAAATTTACCTATTTGAAAGTGACGATGACAAAAAAAATTAAAGAAAATTCTAAAGTTTTTTTGACTCAAGAATAAGTGCCAGATGCACTTTACAATTCAAAATGTCACAACAGCATGCCATGTGGCAATAAGTAGAATATAATAATAATAATGTATAAAATAATTGCTTAATAAAACAATTTTTATCTAATATTAAGTCTACTTTTACTTAATTCTAGTTTTAACTAAACTTATACCAGTTCAAACTAGAATTTACTAAAGAAGTTTGTTAGTATTCGGTTAATTCTAGGTTTAACTGGTATAATTTTAGTTAAAACTAGAATTTACTGAAGAAATTTGTTAGAAATCAGTTAATTCTAGTTTTAACTAAACTTATTTCAGGTAAAACTAGAATTTACTAAGGCGGTTAGTTAAAACTAGAATTTACTAGTTAGATCGGGTTTTAACTGATTTCGGGTTTTAACTGTAACATATATACTAAATTTTAATAAAATCTGAGATGGTCACTTGAAAAAGTGTGTTGATTTCACATGGAATGACCCTTATTCTCAAATTTACTCAAAAACAAAATTTATTTTGACTGGCTACTTTTGTAATGAACAACCGGTTCCGGCTACCCGCTTTGATATTTGCAATGAAATATCAGTCTTTGTACCAGCTTCGTTTGTCCCCAGTTTCATTAATTAACATTGTATGGAGATAAGCAGGTGGAGTGGAGAGATAACAGTGGAGACCGGTTTACCGGCGCTAACGTACCTGTTTATTATTTCCCTCCAATGTTAATTAATGCAGCCGAGGACAAATAAAGCCGGTACATGGACAGATATTTTATTGCAAATATAGAAGAAGGTAAGCCGGAATTGGAAACCTGCTTTTACCGTGAGAGTACCCTAAGGCTGTTATTTTCAACCACTGCGTCGCTTCCTTGGCAGTGCTAGATCTGTGAGCAGTGGCGGATTAACGCACAGGCGCATGAAGCGCGCGCTTGGGGCCTCCAAATTTAGTGGGGCCTCAAAATTTGTTTATTTAAAACAAAACATATTTTTTGTAATATTTTTTTCAAAAATTGTAAGTACTTAATGAAATACAAAACATTTTTAAATTGAAATATAATTGCATAGTTCAATCTTTTGTTGTTCTGCTTATTAAGTTAATAAAGATTATTCCTTTGTTAAGTACCTATTCTTGGAAAAGTATAGGTACTGTAAGTAAGGGTCTATTGTTACCCAAGTCATCTAACGGTTATAAGTGATAAAACCTCGTGTAATTGCCAGGGTGTATTGGAAAACCAAAGTGGTTAGACAAGGAGAAATAAAAATAACAATATAATATTGATCTACAAAAATGTATAGTAGAGAATAGGTCTTAAATAATAATCTACAGGTAGATATTAAATTGTATACTTCATTACAAAAATGTTATCACAACAATAGCCACATTCAGGACCGTCTTCAGGATTCAACGTTCATTAGAATAATTAACAAGAAAAATTGTGAAATTAAAAAAATACTTTACCGGATTACATGTTTCAATATCATTCACGATTCTATTCGTGAAACTGATATCGTCAGTATGAAAATACCACTTTGCTTACTAATTTTAGAAATTTATTAAAATTTCAAATTTAAAACTTTTTTTATAATATTATTAGGTCTGTTTGGTACCATAGTCCTAGTGCTACACTTAGGGTTGCTAACTATTTTTCATGAAAATAAAGTAACTTGTCTTTGAAAGACGAAAAAAAAAGTATTTGTAAAAAAAATAAAGTATTTTTTAAACAAGAACGTGCTCAATGGGGGGGGGGAAACTTTTGCCCCCCCCCCCTATATTTTAAAAATTTGGTAAATAGTTGACAAAAACACTCAAAAGTTGGCCAAGTTGGCCTTTTTTATGTCTAAATTTACAAAAAGTTGCAAGACCTACAAAAAGTTGACTATTTTTAATTAATTCAGTTGACAAATTTGGGATTACTCCCCCCTGAAAAAAGTTGGTTGGGCACGTCCATATTATTAAATTTAAGTTGTTATTAACAATTTTTCGTTTTCTTTGAAAGTTTGATAACTAGTATTACAGTCTAAATCTAAATTTAAAAAAATAACTAATTTATTTTTTATTAAATCTATGAAAGCTCTGTTTCCTTCGTCTCGCCACTTTACATTCATCACTGAGAAAATTTTTTCCATAAAAGCTAAAGTAAAAAAAAAGGAAAAGTAAAAAAGTGAATTATCAAATGGATTATGAAGAGGTTATTAAAGATTCGATCTATCATTTGGACGCTAACTTTTTCAATAGGTGGCGCATTACTAAGGTTTAATTAGCCGTCTTTCATTGGTTGGTTTTGGTGCATCGTACTTACACACTACATATTACCAACATTACGTCAAAAAATAAATTTTATTTTTTTTCCAAATTGAAAAAAATTTTTGGAATAAGAAGAGTAAAAATAAAGTATTTTAGCATACTTTATTTTAATTGTATATTATAAAGTATAACTGCCCAAAATAAAGTAGGATACTATATTATAAAGTATGGTTGGCAACCCTAGCTACACTAACTACACTACTACAAATTGATTGGTGGTACAATTACCAACCCACTTTTTACACCAATCAATTTGTAGTAGTGTAGTTAGTGTAGCACTAAAACTGTGGTACCAAAGAGACCTTTTATTTGATTTCAAGAAATATTATTATTTGTTTTATTTTTTGCTGTATTATGTGTGATTAGAAATAAATATTTTAAAGCAAACAAAAAAATTTAAAGGGGGGGGGGGAGGAAAATGGACTTGTACGTCACCAATAGTTAAATCCGCCACTGCATACTAAAGTAAAAAACGGGCACGTAGAATAAAAATATTTGAAGGGGGCCTCAAAATTGAATTGCGCTTGGGGCCTCTCAAGTGCTTAATCCGCCACTGTCTGTGAGCATATAAATTCTTAAACATCCAATAGGTAGTTTGCTAGACTTGTCTCCAGACGTGCCTGCAACCCTGGTTTTTTATGTGAATGATGGCAATTAATTAACCCAAGAGAACAAATAACAAGATGGCGACTGCCAGTCCGCCATGTGTACGAAGAATATTATGTATTATTATAATAGTAAATGGAAACGAAACATTGATTTTAAGACTCACGATTGGATTATTTTTACTATTTAGGTAAATTACAAGTATAAAATTAGTTTTTAACTTTGCTACAATTTTAAATTATAAAATAAATAAAAAGCTGATTGCAATATTCATCTGAAAATTAAAGTGCATTTAAAGTTGTAGTAATTCTATGATGATGTTGATAAATATAGGAAAATGTGTTCAAAATAATAAAATAAAGCTAAACAGAAAACATATTACTGAAAGGTTATTTATCAGTACTACTAGAACGTGAAATGATTAATGTTGGTCGCATATAAAAATACTTCAGGATTTCATCTCAATACCGAGGTATATTTTTCAAAATAAGACACATTGAAATAAAAAAAATTTAAAATATTAAATTATATAATATTCCATGTCCATTAAATATACCTATTGTCAAATTTTAATTTAACATCATGGAATTATTGAGATTATTAAGCGTCGTTTATATTCAATACATAAATTTGGTATTTCTGGTTGTCACTAAAAGTAAAACAAGAGTCAATGCTGAAATATGACGTTTATTAAAATTTAGTACAGATTTACAGTTTAATTGTCACTCGTTAAATTAACATTTCGCCTATTACGGTCCACAAATTTACAATCATTTTAATTTTTTAATTTCAAATAGATTGTGTCCAATAAAGGAAACATTTTACAAAGCTATTGTGAAATTAAATTGCTAATTTAACGAACAGTATGAATAAAATTAAAGTTAAAATATTTTTTTGCAAAAATTGATGAAAATTCACTTGTTTCGTTAAGATAATAATGGTTGTAACTAAATATTTAGAGTAGATTTAATAAAGTAGATTTATTAAGATCTGTATTTATTATATTTTTGAAAGTTGTCGAAGAACATTTTTAATTTATCAGTTCATCATATATATAATGTAGTGTGATTGTATTACTTTAACTTCACTAACAAAAAATACTAAATTTGGAAAGATAGATGAAGTAATGGATCACTTGTTGACAGCCTGCATTGGCTAATCAAGCGCAAAATAAATTTTTGTAAATAAGTACCTACATTTAGTATTTGTTGTATAATCGATTTAGGGGTTGTTCGGTGATCAAGTCAATATTATTATTTAACGTTTAATTAAAACGAGTTATCTCGATAAATTTAATAACAGCTTCAAACTTGTAGAGGAAGTCAACGATCGATACTTACGATGGATTGTACTAAATTCTTTTTATGATATTGCAAGCCGTCGGTTAGAAATCTCAAAATATTAAATAAGTATAGCTATAAATTTGCGAACAAAGTAACATAAATGGAGTTAAGTCACTTCAAAATAAGTGATTTAACATACCTACTACAGATTGAATATTGTTTGAGAATATTATAGGTAAATTTTCAAACAATGTTATATTATGTATTGATATGTACCTACTATATAAAAATTTAGAAAACCGATCAAACATAAAACGGATTTTAATGATGTTTGAAATGTTCCCTCCTTTGGTTTTACCTGCCAGACAACCTAAAAACCCTTTGATATTTAAAAACACATAACGTTGCAAACTAGTTTATATGCAGTGAATGACTTACGCCTTTAGCCATAAGCTGGGCTTGGTATGTTAATGCTTGCTGTTGACTTAACTCGATTTCCTGAAAATTGTGAATTATCCTCATTTTCACGAGCAATTACCAATTTATATTAATTTGAAATATGATGTAGCATATTTATTCATAAATTTGTATCTATATCAAAATTGATATAAATAATAGATACATATATCGACAGTGAAATTGTAATACCACATAACCCATTTATTTTACCAAAATATGGTTTTATACCATCGATATTATAGCATTAACCTAAAGAGGGACTAACCTATAATTACTTTGGATGGTATGTATAAACTAAAGTATAGGTACACTCCAACACTTCAATTATGTACTGTCCGAATTAAAGACTACCTATATACTGATATGGGTAAGTAGTATGTACAAACATCGCATAATACATAGGTCCCACGATTGTCAAAGTGATACTAACTATACACTAATGTACATAATGTAGTACTTTTTCAGATAGTCTGTACTTGAAGTATTAGCAAGGATAAACTATTTATTTAAAATATTTCAGATTTGTTAAAATTTATTGCTACTAGTATATTATAAAATATTACATTATCTATGGCCACTGATAATCATAATCTTTTATAAAAGGCTTTAGACCGCTTTTATCTCTTCTTATTTTAGTCTTTAATAAGGAACCATGGCTACAAATGCAATTTAGGGATTAAATCAAGATGACTTGTAGCGCGAGGTAGGCAAAGGTAAACAGTAAAACGAAAAGTAGGCAAGCAGATGTAGTCTGGCATAAACCGCTTAGCGTGAAAAGCAGAGAGAAGATATCCAACAGTTTTAATTAAATCTCTGTTCGTTATCAAGCACCGATTTAACCGCAAGAGCGTGTTACTACTATGCTAACCGTTAACGGAAAGCGGACTTATAATTCCAGTTGGGTCATAGTTTTAAATTAAATTGTTAGTACCTACGCTGTATATACGTGATATATGAAGAGTGATTATTTAAAATATTATTTTGTGAAAGCTTAAGTTTAAAGGGAAATATGGGTGCATTAAAACAAATGTGTTGAATATCAATATCAAAGATTATTTTATAGGGGATGGTGGGTCAGAAAAAAGTAGTTAAACATTACACTCAAATTTTAAAGTGTGCGGAGTGGTAAATTTTTGATAATATTCTTTTCAAATTAAATGCTATTTAGCTGAAGTGTAAACTTCATTTATACATAAGCTCTTATCCTAATACTCTTCGCTATGGATAAAATCGAATACAAATAAAAATATTATATAATATTTCATAATTAGGGTAATGATTATTTAAATATTGTTTTCTATAAGGTTAAGCTGAAAAAAAAATTTATATGTGTATTAAAAGAAACGCAATGAAAATCAATATCAAAAATTACCTCATAGGAACGGCGGCTCTGCAAAAGGTGCTTTATCAATTGAATTAAGTTTTCCAAGTGCGCTGAGTGGTCCATTTGAAATATTTTTTTTAAAATTACAAACTATTTAGCTCAAATTTATCCCAAAAATTTATATGTACCTACATAAATAAAGTATATTACAAAATCAAAATTATTATTTATAATTAAATTTTATCTACATTATTAACACAGATCGCATTATTATATTTTCATCGACTGTTCTTGAAACGATTATTAGCAGATTGTTGTTAAACTTTGATGTTATCTAAAACAAACTGATTGTTTTAATTCAGATAATGTTAGTGTAATTTACATTGATGCAACAAAAATATTTTAGAAATGCTGTATTTTCTGCTGCATAAAATCAATTATCCACAAATAAATTGATTGCTACTGTTTTAAGTTTAATTAGAATTATTTGTTAACGTAAAATCGCACGCTGTACGGCTAATTAAATAAAATGAAAGTAACAAGTCAGTAGTGAAAATAAAAAATTACAGGTAAACTCACCTGATATTCGAAGTTAAATATAATCTACGAAGTTTTTCGTGACACGTTTTATGTGATGCATTTTTGATTTGATCAGAGTTAAATTATACAAATATAATTTAGAAATAAAAAGAATGATACCACCGTAGAAAAAAGAATAACATCATTCATCTCAAAAGAGTAGACGAGGATAGCCGTATAGTAAAATCGCCAGAGTTTATATTTTTACTGGAGGTGAATATAAATGAAATTGTGAAGTTTTGCGTTTTTCCAATTTGATGATTGATACAGTTGTTTTCATGAAAAATAAAACTGACGTCACAACCATCTGAATTCGCGTTTTACATTACCGTTGGTGGCGCCACCGTCAATAACAATATCACGTCTTTCAGCAGTTCCAATTATTCCGTGTGGTGGCGTTTTGTTAATGTAAACAAAAGAAAATGTTTGTTGATGGTGTTTATGTTGGTATTTACTATACGTTACAAACGAGTTTGAAATTATTCCGCGTGGTGGCGTTTTGTTAATGTAAAATGCGAATTAAGTACCTTTTTTGTAAATTAATAATATTAGTAACATAGTTGTAAAAAAAACAAACTAAAATTAATGATTTTTAAATGTCTGATTTTAGAATTTTTGTACGTCGAAATAGTATATTATACACCGAGGGAGTAAAGTGCCACTTTTCGTCATGAGGGTAAAGGTTTATACACGAGGCGCAGCCGAGGGCAAAAGTCACTTTACTCCCGAGCGTGAATATACTATTTTTTGTCTTTCCGCTATAAATCGAATATTTCTATATCTCCAAGTTTAATTTCGTCAACTACTCGAATTTCTAGAACAATTTGTTAAATAAAATTTATGTTTTTAAAAATACAAAGCTGGTTTATTAGATCTTTTCCGAAAATAACCATAAATCTTGGCTATTATGCCTGTTAAACACTTTATTGCCTACCCCAGATGTGGTAGTTTGGGTAACATGATATCATTGTCAAAGTACCGTATGCATTTTTGGAATCTTAGACGTAGTAATAAATTTGAATCGTTGATGCGCAACGTCAATAATTTCAAACGTCAAACGTTCATTTCGTTTTGTGTTTGTAATTCTTTTTACTTTTTGTCCCGTTGTTTTACTTTTCGTCCCGCTACTTTACTTTTTGTCCCGCTCCTAAGAAAACTGGCACTATGCTCTCAAAAAAGTGGGAGTAAAATGACCTCTTTACTCGGAAAGACAAAAATTAAATTATGATACCCAACGTATGAGATAAAAGAAAGAGAAATATAACAGTTCTTAGCGTGCATAATAGTTATAATAAAAGTAGCTGTTATATAGTTTGGTTTGTAGGTTATACTTACATTTCATTAGAGCGGAGTTTTTTAAACTTTTTAACTCCTCGTGTTCTATTTTATTGGAATGAATTTTTACTTTTTACCTCTTATTCATAGACTGCGGTCAAATACATCATTACTCTAATAATTCTAAGTGATTGGAGTGATTTTACTTCTCTTCTAACGGATTTTTGTAAAAACTAAATTGATACATATTAATAATGTGTTATAAATTATAATATATATAAGCAAGCGCTAACAGGCCATGCAGGCCCAAGGCCAATGACGATAAATTGCTATTTTCCTGCTTAATGTCTTTTGTAAACTTTTGCGTGTGTGACGCAGCCGTATTTACGGTAATGATGTCGACACAAATATCAGGATTCACCACAGAGTGTAGATGTCCACCGGAAGACGGAGCCAAGAAATTTTGTGCAATCCGCGATTTGAATCTAGAATTTCTGCTCTATACTCAACCAGCGATCACATCACTCCACTGCTGCGGCTATACATATGTTATAATAGAACCTTAAATTTAACAAGATAGTAATAATTGCTTATAATGGTAGTCTGAAAATATAAAACAATATAATTTTGTCAAACATGTTTTAGTCACTTGGATAAACATACTTTATTTTATATAATATACAGGGTGAATGAGACCACCCGTATCAGCAATTTTTTTCAAAAACGGTTAGTCGTAGAGAGTTGTTAACAAAAACAGGAGTGTTAACAAAAACTTCTACATAAATAAAATAAATTGCTTTAAATTTAAAAACATAAATCACATCAGTAAGAGTGGGTAAAAATTTAAATAAGCACGTTTTAAAGCTAAATGCAACAAAAATCTGTTAGATGGCAGACGAAATCACTTCAAGACTCCGAGTGATTAAAGAAATTAAATTTTCCAACGCAGTCATAGATAGATTAAAGCTTTTTGGGCATTTTTTAATTCTTTATTTATTGCAATTGAAGTACATATTAAATTATGCCAATTAATTTTTTCTAACATTACAAAATGTAATACAGTCGAGTCGCGAAATAGTGAATTAAATATGGCAAAGACCTTTCACTTTTACGGGGTTGTTCACTATTTCGGTACTTACAAAATTTACAATAAAGCCACCTTTTGAAAATTAAAGCTTTATTTTAAAGAAAATTGATACAAATATAATTATTAATTAGGAAAAATGATGTAATTTTTGATTGTATTTGCTTTTTATTTAATTTAATAGTTAATACTTTTTCCCTTAAATTGATACACCAACATATAAAAATTCCATTCTATGGTAACGTTAAGCTGTGATTAGATGGCGCAAGTATGCCTTGCGCGTCAGATTCGCAAGGAAGATTCGCGCATCACTTCCACGAGGCATCCCACGAATAGATGCATAGCAAGTCATAATGCAGGGCGAGCCGCCCTGCATTATCTGAATAACATGGAAACACCAACACGAAGTTTTTACCGCGCGAGTATAAAAGTGCGAGGCACCTTTGACGCGCGGTCGAAACCGACCTACCGACCACTCGCAGTGCATATGCCTCGCGAGTCGTGATTCGTGCCATAAAACCGTCTACACGACGCTTGGGTTTATGCGCGAATCAGATTTGCAAGGCAAATTTGCGCTATCTAAACGCAGCTTTACGCGTGAAATGAAGTGTAAATATAATACGTAATGTAAATTCTCAATGTTGGGGGAAGTCCCTATAAATGATGTAATTCAACTGCACGATTTATAGTACACAGTTCGCTGTATCGGGGTTACCGCTGTTCGTTATATAGGAGTCCCATATACACTCAATTTTAAAATTTTTGTGTTCACTATTTCCGGTAGTTCACTATATACGGTATTCACTATTTCGAGACTCCACTGTATTTAGTTTTTTTTCATAAAGTTGTGTTTATTTTATAAATTTGAAATAAGAAAAAGAAAATTTTTCACGAATATGTTTTATCCAATTCTATTTACATAAAATTTTTACAGTAGATTTTAAATTGTTGCAAACTGTTTTTTAATATTAAAATTTATACATGAAAGTTCAAACTTGAAATTTTTAAATCAGAAAAATAGCAATAATGTTGCAGTTATATTAAACAATATAATTTAACATTTATTTTTCCTGATAAGTTCCTTATTGTCGTTAATGTTGATTTTTAAGAAATTTATTTTGAGTATATCAACGTTTGTTATATTTTGAATGTTTAAATGGCTGAACATTGACATTAGTTTTGAAATGTTTTAGGTTATAGTGGCGTTTAAAATGCATTTGAGTTTCCATGGATTGCAGGTTTACATTTTGTTTGTTTACAATATTGTTTATTGGCAGTAGAAAGGGTGCCTCTGTAGTTTTGTTTGGAGGCTGTTATAAATTTTGATGTGTTGTACCTAAAGTATTTTCTGTAATGGAATTTGCCGCGTCAAACAGAGCGCTCTGCTAGCAATCTATTTGACTGATATTTTCGTCGAATTGTTGGTTATAATTCCCTATTATCGACGCGAAGTTTTGCTGCTGTTCTATTATTGCTTTTAAAATATTTCCGTTTCGTTTTGTCAGATCATCCGTGAATTATAAAAAGCAAAAATATATTATTTTAATTAACACTACAGCTAAATAATATATGTATTTGGTAAACAGTCCGTATAAGCTTACAATATTGGATACGCTTTTGGATGATCTGCGCCATGATGAGCTGGTAACATGCAGTCTTTGCCATAAAATTTTGGTGTTACGTCATCAATCTTGTAGTGCTTGTTGTAACTAATAAAACGAATATTCCAAGCCAAATAAAGTTCATTAAAATATCTTGATGCTGTCACAGTAAAATCGTTCTTCAATCAATTAGTAATCATGTAAAATTATTTACTTATACACATATACTAGAGTAACTGATCTTGGTTATGTTAACTTTATTAACCCACGCAAGTAGTAAGTAGAAAATGTAAAGGTGCAAATAAAACAATAAAATATTTGTTAATATAGTATATTATAGCTCTACAGGCCTAGAAGGACCTTGGCTTCATTCCCTGCTAACCTAACCTGTCTTGTAAACTCTTGTGTGTGACGCAGCCGCATCAACTGTAATGACGTCAACACAAATATCAGGGATCACCACAGAGTGTGGATGTCCGCCGGAAGACCGAGCCAAGAAATTCTGTGCAATCCGAGATTTGAACCCAGAATTTTTGCTCTATACTCAACCAGCAATTACATCACTCCACTGCTGTGACATCACTCCACTGCTGTAGCTTATATTTGTTAATACCTTTAAAAATAATTAATTTCTAAAATTAAGGTTCTTAATTTTTATGTGTTTTAAATTATAAAATTAATAATGTGTCAAATCGAGTGTCAAATGTTAACGTAACCGAATCATCTCCTAATGTTAACATAACAACATCAGATAACCCATAAAAATTAAAGCAGCTATTAATTTAGTGTCAAAAACAATACCAACTTGAAGCAAAATTCAAATTGGTACCAAGCACAAAAACAAAAAATAAGTTAGTAGAAATTTTGAACACAACTCTATATTACATTTGTAAAATAAATGGGTTTAAAAGAAAATAGCAACAAAGCTATTAGCACAGATCCAACGCTATAAATAATATTTAAAGCTATAATCAATTTAAATATCTAACAATTTTATAAAAGAAACTGTAATTAATGCCCGCTTCAATAACACTGATCTGCAATAAAATCCTCTTTAAAAATTTTTTTTATAAATATGACGATTCAAATGATCTGAATCTATTCCCGTTAGCCGATTTTTTCCATCACGTCTAGATTTTTTGATATGAACTTTTTTTAATTTCAATTTGGGTTTTTTTTTAGTTTTTTGCGCTTCAATGTTACAAACAGTGTATATACAAACAGTGTATTTACAAAATAAGTTTTAGCGAGTTGTAAGAGAGAGAAGGGAAGTGCCGAAGGTGATTTTTATGGTAATAAATACGCGCATGCGCAGTATTCGCTGTGACTTTACAACAGTTGAATGAAAACTTGTCTTTTAATTGTTTACATTTTATATAAAATATTTTGGTAATTTTTGCATAAAGTTCATGTTCTCTATAATTGGTTTTGAGTATTTTATATTAAGTAGTTTATGTATTTTTTTATGAGCAGAGCCAATAAATATAAAATAGATGTTTGAAAATTATTTTAAAATAAATTTTATGTAATTTTAATAATAATAATAATTAAATTAATATTATATTGGAAATCTACGTGTGGTACTTAATTGTATGTCAGATTCCGTGTTTAGAGCACAAAATATGATGAATTCATGCATGAAAACAAGAAGAAAAAAAAATTTTTGCAGACCAGTTTAATTGAACGAAAATGCTTAGTAATCTTGAAAATAGATACAAAATATTTTGAAAAATTACAAAAAGTATCAGAAGCAAGTGTGGTAGTAATATTGGAAATCTACTAAAAAATGGAAAAGCTCTTTTCACGGACACAGAAAAAGTAAATGCTATTGCCAACACATTCGAAGTATCTCACGGTTTAACAGCTAATTTTAGCATAATTACAGCAAAGGTAACCGAGCGGAGTGCCCGTAGGGTCGATTTATAAAGATTAAAAAAAAAGATGCACTCTCCATTTTTCCTTATCTCCGATAGTTACCGAGTTCCCCATAAAAAATGTCGAAATTGAGCCATTCTGTTTGCTGCTAAATATTTTATCAAACTCCTTATGTCTATTTCCTAATATTTCGTTCTACTCGTAGATCCGGTAGCAAAAATTAGGCAGCCAATATAAGGGCGTAGAGAGATATACAAAAAGTATCATCACTAACTTCATACAGTGCTATATATGTAAAAACCGTCATATTTAGAATATAATATAGTATTTATCATATATTGTACCCTCCTACTGCTATTTTGAAAAATTATAAAAAAAAAACAAATAAAAAATTATGGGGGAAAACTCAATCCGCAAAATAGAAAAGCACAAACTTTGTTGCTCCGGCCAGCCTTTTAGTCATTCAAAAAAAAAATTCATAAAGAAAAACAAACGATATGCATGTTACTATACACTTTTTAATTTGACAACAAAAAAAGGAAAATATTTTTCGCAGATAAAAAAATAAATCATATAACACTTTGATTATTTGGTTTGAACCGATAGAAATGCAATTCAAAGCCAACGGTCTACTTAACGAGCCTGTAACCAGATTTTATTAAATTTTGAAATAATCTACTGGTTAGAAACACGTTGCAGAAATAAATTTTACAAATATAAAAAAAAACGTTGGGTACCTTTTTTCTCAGATGTCTTCATCCAAGCTTGTGAATAAATACTGCATTCCAATTCTTACACAGAAAAAAAAGTACGTCGTTATATTTACGAAATGCGGTTGTTAAACGGAAATTCGTTATATTAACGAAAATTTCGTTACTATTATTAATTTTTCGTAAAATCGTAATCTTGTAGTTCGTTAATATTACTACACGCTATTGTGTAGTAATATTAACAAAAAATGTCGTAACTATTATGATATATTCGTAAATATTACTATTTACTACTATAATTAACGAAATGCTTGTCGTAATATTAACAAAAAGTTTCATAGGATCAAAAGTCGTATTAACGACGAATTTCGTTAAATACACACCACTTTTTTTTTCTGTGTAATATCCAAAAAAATATAATGCATACGCACATGTAAATTAAAAATTAAATTCATCCAGTGTAATATTTAGAAATTATCAAATAAACAGAAATGTTATGATGTAAAATAATGAAAATTTTCTTAAAAAAACACATCCAATTCTTCATTTGCCTCGATGTATCAGTTTGAACACCGGCTAGCCACCTTAATATCAAACACGCTATACGGGAACGCGAAAACCAATTTTCCAGTTTTCCAATATTTATGAAACTCTTCACACACTTGATTAATACTTTTGGGAAAAATTACACCAAATAATAATACGTTAAAATTGATCCAAACTGAACATTTCAAAAACGTTCCGGAAAAACTCTAAAAATGGACGTCCATCATACTTGACGTCCCACAGCAGATAAAAATAAAGAAAAACATTTCTTTCCGGCCTTCTGCCAAACTTTAAAACTCAAAATTTCCATATTTCACTTAATTTTCACCAGATAACCGCTGTTGCCAACTTACACTTTTAAATTCCTAACTTTTACAAATTTAACAAACTAATATTCAAATTTCCTCTAATTAGAATCGTTGGCTATTCAAACTCCAAAAAGACACAAGCGCCTTATAAAAAAAACCAAAGTGCCATGGTGACTTCTTTACAACAGAAGTCTGGAAAATAAAAAAAACTGCGCCAACAAAACAAAAAAATTTTCCCTTTCAGAACTTAATAAAATTATTCTTTAAAACAAAATTAAATTCATATCGTTTAATTTTCTTTTTTAAAAGGTAGTTTGTTATACGACAATATATAGGTACACCCTCATAATATTACCGAGAGATGAATCGAGTTAAAATTACTTGTGCACTTATTGTCTCGGTATTTCTATGAACTGATACGTTATTGTTAGAAATTATGTATTGGTCACAATTTAATGATGTAATTTAAAAAAAATATTTTATTTATCATAAGAAATGACCAAATTAAAATTAATTATTTAAAAAAAGCTATGAATAATCTAAATACCTTTTATGAATTTATTGATAAAAGGAAAGCTTCAAGTAATTTATAAATTGAAATGTTAATTGCGGTGGGATTCCCCGGTAAGTCTAAATGTCTTAATCTGAACTACACACGAATCGTACCTGCTTAATTCTACTTAGCCCATAAATTTGTAAACGTAGCTGTATAAAAACTGTAATACTTTTTATGAATACTTGATAAACGTAAATTTGTCTAATTAAGCATTTTTTCATTAAATCTGAAGCTTTAAATAAAATTAGTGTACACGGAGGCGTAGTACATTATTTATTTTTTGAGTGCGCACTTAAAGAAAATTTATACACACCAAGTTGGAAGTTGAACCGAAGGAAGTTCTTTAATTAATTTCAGTTGCGACATAATTTTAAAGTTAGAGTACTCAGAACAGATTTACACGCAATTTGCTCATTACACAGTTTGTTTGTAATTAATGAAATGAGTTTACTTTAAAATGTTTGCAATAAGCCAAATGCACCTAATTTAATATATAGATGAGTTCCCAAAAACTTAAATTTTTATAAAAGTACTTAGATAACTTATATCATTTAAAAACAATTTTTTAATGCCAATCTAATACATTTTAGCTTATTACAATTTTAACTTTTTATGATAGACATTCAATAGATTCTTTTATGACCTTAGCTCTTTTGATTGCTATAATTGTGTTAGAAATTCAATATCACAATGGAACTGATAATCTTTATTTCTTTTCCCGGTTAAATTGGAATTACTGTTATGAATGAGATCAAAATTGCTATTCAATTTTCTAAGAAAGCTTGATAAAGCCATTTGGGTAACTTTGTTTGTTAATTATTTTGACAGCATATCACTCCAAATTTCCACGTTCAGTAACATAATCACTTCTTTTATTTTACTACATAAAATAATATAGTAAGCTGACAAGCATGCTAAGCAATAGCAAAATAGTACATAATAAGTATGATAGTATTATATCTCTTCTATCTCTACCATGTGCTTGGAGTTACGCAGAGGTAGTGCTTAGTGCCCACTTACAATTATCATAAATATAAATATAAGCGTAAAAGCAAAAAAAGTTAATATACATTAATAAATGAATATATTATAAGCCGGTCGGTGTATGAGCTATATATAAGACAAAATAAAAAATGAAAGGGCATTTATGGTGAACCTAGACGTTAGTTCTGAATGACAATTTTAAAGAAAGGTTTCACTATTTGGATACCATGACTTCAGGCAATGAGTTGAAGTAATATCTGCCGGTGATGCACTTTTAGTTTTTAATCTTTGCACATAGAATCAAGTGAGAGATAATATTAAAATGAAGCGTTTAAGCTATGGGAAAACGTCAAATATCAATTAATTGAGAAAATAATTTTATGTGAGATTTTAATTATTTATTACGTTTGGTTGGGCCTAGTTGTCGGTACTGGCGTATGACGTAAATACTTACAACAAGCTTTAGTGAAAAGTACCAATGAGTATCAATGCTCTTAGGAGTCAGCTCATAACAAGTTGCTGTAGAGGTAAATTTTCTGAAGAGTTGTCTTTTTTTTGTATTGTACAAACTGTTATTTTCTGAATGTCCGACTCCGCCTTTACCTTTCTTGGACTTTTGACGCAGTGTTTTCTGGGGGCTGTCTATGTTTGCCTTCTCGTTCAAATGACTGCTTCCCAATTAAAGTCATTGCAAGCAACTTCAACGCTGTATGCGAGACAATAGCTGGTACTCTTGATAAATACTTGATGACGAGTCTTTGTGCGATGAAAAGGCTTTAGAAATCTTCCTTCCAATCATGTCCTGTAATGCAAATGATGAAATGTAGAGAGGATCCGGGATTATTGCAGTTGATGATTACTTGTATGACTATAATACACCGGGTGCTGAATGAGTTAGGCGAACATAGGATATTAACGTGTAAAAATTTATTTATGCAAATTCCTGCTTCCCTAATTATTTTAGAGAAAAATTGAAAGACACAAATATAATGTGGAAATATAAAATGCGAATGATAAGAAGATTAAATTTTATCTAGCTTTTACTTGGAAGGTAAAAAAATTCTTTTAAAATTGTTAAAATGTTGATTTACCACACTGGCCATGTAAGTTTCCAAGGTAATTATTTTTGATAAGTAATAAAAATCAACAACGCGTTGTTTAACAGTTTTGCACTCTATTAAAATTTAATTTCATAAAATGGAATATTACCTTGGAAACTTACATGGCCAGTTTGATAAATCAAAATTTCAACAATTTTAAACGAATTTTTTGACATTTTAGGTAAAACCTAGATAAAATCTAATGCTTTTATCACTAGTAGTTTATATTTCTACGTTATATTTGTGTCTTTCAATTTTTCTCTAAAATAATTAGGAAAGCAGGAATTTGCAAAAATAAGTTTTTACACGTTAATATCCTGTATTCGCCTAACTCATTAAGCACCCGGTATAAATTAATAGTAATTTATGGGACTAGTGAGTAAAGATACATTTTATCGACTATCGGAAAGTTTAGCATACGAGGCAACGCCGAATGTGCTATCTTTCGTAAGTAGATAAAAATATCTTTACTCAAGAGTGGCATACAACATTTTATCTAAAACCTGCAAGTAAAATAAAAATTTCAAAATTAAAAATTTGAAATTTTCATTATAATTTTGTTTTGTTTCATATTGCTTACTTGTGCCAGTAATCAATTTGACACACTTTTTGTTGACAGACTTTTTGTTGAGTTTTAATAAAATTCTGCCATTGCACCAAACTTTGGCAGTAAAGTTGGTCACACGCCACTTGATCCTTTTAAGACAGAAAAAGGTAGCCAACTACGTATATTTAGTCCACAGTCGAAGAGCAAACGGGTCGCGCAAATTGCGCGTTTCGTAGGTTCCCAAAGATGCTGATCTAATGTATTCACCAAAATACTTGCTTTTAGTGTATTCAGTGACCCTATCTGCAAAAGATGTAAATTTGGGTGCCAGTTGATAATAAAAGAACTTATTATCATTTTATCATCAGTTGATGATAAAAGAACTTATCATCAACAAAATAGATTTTTTAATTTGTAGCCAAAAGGTGTTAATGGAAAAGTATAAAATCACTTACGTGAATATTCGAAGAAAAATTTCACAGCTAGCTACCACAAAAAAATGCGAATCACACAACTGGATCAAGAATTTCTGGATCAAGAAGGAAAATCTCAAAGAAGAAGTCACTTTCTAGACAACTCACTACCTTCCACCTTGTTCGATTTCCGAATCCGTGTTACCAACCTCTGTTGTCAAATTCCCTAAGAAAAGATTTGTTGGTTGCATACTTTCAGGTGTAACAAGTTATTAAAAATTAATTTTAATTTTTGATAAACCTGAAAGAACACAAAGGGTGTTACACCATTTTATATCAAAATTATCATCAGGTGCCATTAATTTTCATGAAAATATTGGTGTTATTAATGTACTTGTTTAATCTCTTTAAATAAATTCTATAAACTTAAATTATTAGGAGTAAATTGGATTTCGCCTACTAGAAACATTTTTCACTAGTGAGCCTAAGTGTCCAAACCAAAGTGAGCAAAAGACCAACAGTCTGGCGTAAATCAAACACGGATAGACTAGAGAGCGGGAAACCGCGGTTCTAATCCTGGTTGCGTCAGATTTGTTCTGTGATCTAAAAAGTCCAAACTTGATCTGAGGACTACTAGTCAACCCGTCTGCCCAGCGTGGTGAGTTATGGGCAAATCCCCCTCTTCCTCCACTTGAAGGCACTTTGAAAGGGGAGGCCTAACGTTCAGGAGTAGACGTATAACGGCTGATGAAGATAAAGAGCCAAAGTGAATTTTTGCTCACTGGTGAATAAAAACCTACTTTGGTTGCTTGAAAATCTCAATGTAAAACTTATTTTACTTGCAGGTATTGGATAAGTTAAATTAAAATGGTAATAAATTAAAAATGCGGTGTGATAATGTAGTTTCTTGTCATGTCGCACATGTCTTGGAGCCCTGAGATTGTGTTAATTCAGAAAGCAGTGAAAACGATAAATTTTCCGGAAGAAAAGCTGGTTTCAATGGAATTTTGAAGCGGTAAAAGTTCACCCAAATCTATAATAAGATCATTCGCTGATAAATTGGGTTAATTACATCCACTTCATCACAATTGCATTCCGATTAAATTATCTGAAAAATTAGAATGATTTTGAGATAAGTTATTGTGATAAATTGAAAATTACTTTAAGAAAACTATACGAGGTCACTAAACTTATTGTAAGAATGTTTTTATTTAAAAAAATTACTTACACAATCAGCAGAAATAAATGGTTTCAATCAGCAAAAACTGAATTAGTAAAGACTTCCGCTGTTTGCAACAAATTACCACAAAAAGTTACAACAAATTCAACACGCGCGCCTCTTACAAGACATCCATTTGTTACATATAGTAGTGAACCTAGACGGAAAATTTTAACACTTTTATAGGACAATGACGTGCAGAATACAATCGTAATAAGTATTACAAGAAATTAATAATTAATTTTAATCTTTATCCAATTGGGTAGGTATGTAAGAAGCAGATAAATTTTTACCCTAAATGTCCATTTATAAACTCAAAACAGGGCCAGCGCTGGTTGTAAACTGCGTTTATTATATTTCCAATACAATACTGATTCATTTACAAAGTTGGTAACAAGAGCTTTTCTCCTTTAATTTTATAAATTGTTTAAGAGGGTCATTTTTTTCAGGGTCCTATTAATTTAATCAACAAATGGCGCCTACTTAAATATTTTTATAAAATAAGAGGAATTTGCTATATTTAAAATATAGCAAATTCGTTGAGATAATACTATTCTATTAACAATATTCTTGATCTTAAGCTATTTTGAGTTCGTAATATTTATTTATAAAAACATAATTCATAATTAAAGTTTAATTATCTTTTTTTGTAAGTGAGTGTGTTTTGACATACTCAATACGAACTCAAAATAGCTTAGGATCAAGAATATTGTTTATAGAATAGTATTAAAGTAGGTACTGATTGCAGAGTCAATATAATATTATTTTTGTAAATCTTTATTGTAAAAAAATTTAATTTAAATTTTAAAATAACCTTTGTTAACGATGGAAGGTAATTTAAAATATTGCTTTAAATTAATTTTAATGACATGATATACTAATCAGAACCGACATTAATAAATAAAAAAAAATATAAATACAAAGTGAGTTTCGTTTAAACTTATAATAATAATTACTTATTAATTAAATACAATATTTTTTTTGTAGTCGGGTAATAAATTATAAGGAGTAATACAATTTTTATACTCGGACTCCAGCTCCGAGAGAGAACTTATTGCTCCTTTCCTCCACTCCAAAGCTTTGAAATAAACAAGCAAAAAAATTCGTAGCAGTTCTAAAGTTCAATTAAAAACTGAATTCTTTAAATAACACTTTATGAAATTCTTAATGCGCTTCGAAATACAAATTTGAAAACTTTTGGAATTTTGAAGGTTTCAAATAATGGTGCAATAAAATAATATTATAATTCAATAAACCCGGTTAACCTAACTTAAAATAGATACCACTTCTTCTGTGCGTGTTTAAGTTTATTAAAAACACATTTAGTGTTATACTTTAGAATTGATAAACTGGTATTATGTTATAATTGATTTGAAAGGAAATATGTAGCGGTACAAAAGCCATTTTTACTAATCAATTTAGACAGAACAGGGATCGACTGCTAACCTAAGAGCATTAACCATGAACTGATTAAGAAAACTATTAAGGCAATAAAAAAATCAATACATAAACTGATACTGATAATACAAAAATAGGAAAAAGTATTTTTCTTATTTTAAATAAAGCTGATTTCTATTAGTTTGAATGCTTGCTTGTACGTGTCTTGCTTATTACTAAAAATTTCTATTGTATCTGCAATATACTATCTAAATAATATCCTGAAAAGTTGGTAACAAATAAAAAATTTTGTAAAAATACTAAATTACGTACCTATTGGGGGTTATGAATAAAAGTGAGCATGAAGTATATACTCAAAATTTTTAATTAAAAACCTCAAATTATACTAATAAAATTTATAAGTAGATGATGAGCATGAGTAGGTACGCTTATTATAAGAGTATCTACTCTATATGCTTAATTATTTTTGAATTTTATTCATACAATTCCGAGAAAAATTTCAAAATTATGAATATGTACTTCATGCTCACTTTAATTCATAACCCCCAATATCTAAATTATATTTGTCATCTTATTTTGGGATGAAAAACATTAATTGTTTATTGCAATTTTTATTTCTTTAATTTTATAAATTTAAATTTGTGACATCTATTGTGTTTAGCGTAGGTGAGAAGAATTTAATTTTTGATAGGGAGACGCTTGCTCAACGACGAGCAAAGTGGCAAAGCTGCAGTTTTGAACAACAAAATTTTTTTGATTGGTAAAAGTTGAAGGATATAACACAAAATTGGTAAACGTTTGAGTATTAAATATTTTTTTGATTAAAAACAACTGAAATAAATTTATGGTTGGTAAAATTGTTGGATTTTTCGAATAAAATGAATAATTTAAGTTTACTGAGTATTTATCATTTATCAAGCTTTTTACATTCCAAGTAGAATATTGTTTCCTTTTCTGAGAATTACAAATCCAATTGGCGGGGTGAATTAGTCCCCATATTTTATAGTTTAGATAAATCAATATATATTTCACCATATTGTGTGGATGCTCACTAGAAGGCCAAGCTAAGAAATTCTGTATAGTCTGCGATTTGAACCCAGAATTTTCGCTCTGTACTCGACCAGCGGTCACCTCACTCCACGGCTGTGGCTACTAAATATTAAGTAGATACAGTTTTATTTTAAAAAGTTGCAAAGCCACGCGATAAAACACCGTGTGGAGGAGTAGATAAATTTGGAAAAAAAAATTAATAATTTTTTTGGTTGGGCTAGCCGGTGCAAATGTTAGTAGATAATTCGCCCATTTGGATTAATTTTAATTTTTTTAAAAACTTTTTATTTTAACGTCATTTTTTATTTAGAAAAACAGAAGTTGTTGGGTTCGATTTATCTACGTCAGTATAAACAAAAAATATTACTAATTTAATAATGGGTTTTTATAACAACCTGTAATTTAATTATAGTATAATTTCATTGAAGCCACAGCAGTGGACTGATGTGATCGCTGGTTGAGTATAGAGCGGAAATTCTGGGTTCAAATCGCGGATTGCATAGAATTTTCTTGACTCGGCCTTCCGGTGGACATCCACACTCCTGTGGTGATCCCTGATATTTGTTTCGACGTCATTACCGTTGATACGGCTGCGTCACACACGAGAGTTTACTAGACAGGTAAGGTAGGCAGGGATTGAAGCCATGGGCCTTCTAGGCCTGCAGAGCTGTAATATATAATTTCATTAAACTACATATTTTTTTAAAACTTTTTAAAAGTCACTGGAATTTTTTCATATTTAGGTATAATATGTAATTCATTGAAATTATGCAATTTACACAAGTCAATAACCTAAAATATATTTAAATATAGTATAGTGTAGTAAGTATAATGGCAAATGGTACCAAACTATGTAATATACTGTCGTGAAACGACTTTAAAAAGTCATTGTCTTTGATAAAAATTGAGTCGAAATTGATAATTTTGTTTTCTTTTCAAATTTTTAAGTTAATTTTTACGATTTATCAAAGAGACGCCCTGGTGTGATAGCAGGTGCAGTCGTTGATTATTATGTAGGAATTACCAATTCGATCCCGGCAAAAGGTTAAAAATTTATTTAGATTATTGATATTTAAAAATTGTAATTAAAAATTTAATTACTTAATAAAAGCGAATCAATCGACTGAGTGTCGTGAGAAAGCGAACATTTGAGCCATTTTGGTTGAGTTATTTTTGGCCGCCGAAAAAGGCGTAAATTTGAGTGTTTTGATCAGTGAGATCGTCCTTGGACTTATAAGGACCAGAATTTATGAAGATTGGATTGACGTTAGTTTTTAATGATCAAGAGTGCTTTGGTCAACGATTTGGAATTTTGAATAGTCTGTCCCGAGTTGAGCGGCGATTATTTTGATTTATAATTTTTGGATTGTACATGAATTTAGTTAATGGTTCAACATTCCTGCATATGGAACGAGGAGCTTCAATTGTATGGATTTTACAAGGTATTTTAAAACTCAAATAAAAGTTATTTAACATTTTGATAAAAATTTTTGCGTTAAGTGTGATATTAAAATTTTTGTGGCGCCGATAAACTTCATTGCTAATAGTTTGAATAATTTATTTCACATAATTTTTGTAAATATTATAAACTTTTTGCGAACACGAATACACCGTAGTTTGTACGAATGCGTTATTTTGCTATTCTCGATTGTTAAATTTTTCAATTACAATAGCGCATTCGTATTTGCTTACACCAATTACACCAAATACTATCAAAAACTCAAAAATTGTGAGTTACAAGGGGGTCTTTTTGATAAATTTTTTATTAATTTTTGAATAAATTAAATTTTAAGTTGTGAATTTCGACTCGATTATTTCATTTCATCTGAAGCCACCTACCCTGAGAAAGATTTTTCAAGCGTTCCCATTTTAGAGAGCTGCCGGCGCACTTTTGAGAGGTGTCTCGCCAAGAACACTTCAATACGTTTAGTCGAAAGTGACTTAAATAAAAAACATAGCTTAACTTCATGAATATTGTCGTGTCTGACACGTCTACCCCAACACGCGCAATGCTACTGTATGTGTAATTAATAAGTACGTTGCGTTTTTTTAACGTTGATCACTTTTACAATTAATACAAGCATGAAGTGTTTAATGATAAAAAGCTACGGTAGTCAGTAAGCACGATTTTGCTGAAATTCGTATGATGTGAGACTGCATACGTAGCCTATGAAGTGACGTTGTGTATTACATCAATTATTTCTTTAGCCACAGGGCCAGTTTGGTGTTGTGATACATTACAAAGCTCTTACTAATTGTTGGGTAAAGTCAATTAATTCTTATTACGTTTGGGTAAATTATTCTGTAAATCAATAACATCCTTCTTTTGGTTAACTATGTAAATATTCTTGTTATTAAATGTATTGTTACGTACTTGACATATATGTGTTTTATGACTAAAACCCCAAAAAACCCAATCTAACAGTAAGGTACCTAGCTTAACCCCAAAAATACCCATAAGAGTAGTAAGGGTCTTTCGTTACAATAAAGTCGATTTAAATAATTATTAAATGTGATTTAAATTATTTGTAATCTTGGCGGTTAGTCTATTTTATTGCAACATATTCATTCACGGTCCAGCGTATCCATAGATTTTTGAATTTGTAATGAGTAGGTAATTATTATTGCTACTGTGGAATTATGCTAATATTTTTGTTCCTATGAAATTTGTTGAATGCATTTTAATTTGATAAAAAACTATTAAAAAAATTTATAATATAATATTTTTTTTGCCAAACGATTAACTAATGAAAAAAAAATTATAACCAACAAAAAATTGCCTTTCGTTAAGACAATTAAGCTCCATATATAGATGAAACATTTCTAATTTGATCAAGCTGCGTACATATAATAATGAAGAGTCTATTCGGCATTATTTTTTAACAAAAGTTCGACATAGCCATCTTATTTTTCTGTAATCTTATGAGCTTTGAGGAGTGACCTTTGATCGAATTGATCTTTAGACTCTTTGATCTATGTATGTACATAATATTTGTCTTAATGGTTTTCTTTATGTTTGCCAAGATAAAATGTTTTTATATGGACGAAGCTTTATTTTAAAGAAAATTAAGGAAAGCGTTTGAATGATAAGTGCAAGTTTCAAAATTACAATGTTTTGATGCTCGTCTTACAGTTACTGCCGTCCGTTTTAATTTATTTTCAGTAAGAGTCCATTTCACTTCAAAACACAGATGTGTATCTGCCAAAAGTTAATGGTTTTAAAATGTCATTCTGGCTTTAATATGTTGCACTATTAAATGAAAATAACCACATCACTTTTATAGTAGGTACTTTCCAAAGTAACGTATTACATTTTCAGTTGCTGGGTAAATGACTGTTATTTTTGTTCGAGACACAAAAGGTAGAATGCGTATGTTATGCATACTAATGCTTTTCACTGGGAAATAAATGTCAATGTCAACAAAGCGTGATGCAGCATCACCAATACCTATGTGTAGCGTATAGAATATCGAATCTCTTATTTTATTATTATTGAAAATTATATCTGGTAGTGTGATACCACTTCAATATATGGAAACCTACTGTGAAATAAAATTTTAGTTTTTTTTAGAACAAAACTGTTAACTTATTTTAGTTAACTCTTAGAATTAGCTTACTCGGTAAGTTTAAATTGCATTGTTCAATACAATTTTAGTAAAAAAGAGAGACAGCTTACTGTTAGATGTGTCTTAAAGATGCGACAGTTATATATAAAATAAAAAATTCTAAACACGACTGCAGCATACACAAAGACTACCTCCAATAGAATCAGATTTTATATTCAAATTTACCACAATTAAATCGACGTGATGTAGAATGTACAATAGAATTTCATCAGCTCTTACCATACATAGTATATAGTTAATTTCTAATTATATGCATATTAATTAGAAGGTATCGCAATAATTTATAATTTGCTAGTCATTCAAGTTAAATTTTAATGAATAAATATACCTGCTAGTAAAGTGGTATATAAAATATAGGTTGTGTTCAATGCAATATTTTATCGACTCATTTTTAAAATGTACTATATATATTGTCGTGTTCTAACGAACAAGCACTAAAAAGGTCCGTAGCTCGTTGTTCGGAGTTTACACTTTTGAGACAATCTCAAGGAGTAGGTTCAAAAAACAAATTTATCTTTAAACTATCCACAATCAATGAAACAAAATTTTTACCGGGCATCAATAAAATTTTACTCAGATAAATTTGGTTATCAATAAATTCTATGATAAGCAGAAAACAGAATTTTAGCTAAATCGAAATTCAACAATGAATAAATCAGATATAGACGAGATTTATCTACAAGTTCCCACATTTACTATTTCAAAATTATTACTGTAACTTGCAAACAAATCTGGCATGATAAATTGTACAAAATGAAATAAAAATTAATAGCACAAATTTCTTGTCTTATTTAAAATCTCGCGCCGACCTGTTACCAAACGCATAAAAAACTGTTTATTTCTACCGCTAAACACAAATAAAGTTCGACGTAACGCGTTATGCACATGTTGATCCAAATCATCATAAAAAAATTAATCTCAACGGTAACGTAATTAATCCAAATATTGAAATTGTTGCTTCGATGTTGTTAAAGTTGATGTAACATTACAATCAACCTGTTATTAGCGAATTTTCCAGGTTTGTAAAAAAAATGTGCATCATATAACCTCGAATTGTAAAATTTATAAATTCCATTTCCAGATAAATAATATCGAAATAGCGCAAAATAAAAGAATTTAAATTCTAATTACCATTCGATGTCCTAGAAAAATGTTGTTGCGTGGACATAAATTGAGCTCGAAAATTCACAAAATGGACGGCCATCCTTCCAACTTGCTAGGCAAAAAATTTCCATAATTTCATATTCCAGAACCCAATCTTCTAGAAATCACTATGCTCATCATACTGACATTTCACTAATTATAATTGCAATGGTAATTCACAATTCATTCAAATTGCAACATTTCACAACTTATCGAGAAATTTTTATTCCCTCGAAAAACACAACTTAACTCGTTCGCCTCTAAGTCAGTAATCCTTATCATTTTACAAAATTTTCCTTTCCTTTCCGTTTTAGGCTTTTGGAAATCGTGGCCCACGCTGATTCGTCGATTTTTCCAGCGAAATTTGAATATTTTCAAAAAAAAAACTTCATATCACAAATTTTTAAAATTACTTTTCAATACTAACCGCACCATCTAGAGTTATTTACGATCATACCGACGTTATAGTTTTCTATGCACGCATTCACTAATTTATTAAAAAGAAGGTAAACAAATTAACAATAAAAATAATTAATAAAAATAAAATGCAGTCACATCTGATTAATTTAACTTTTTAGGTTTCTGGAACAAATTATCCACCATAAAAATCCTGTTTTCTTGGTAACGAGCAAAATAATGACCATTAAAAGAAAAACCATTCAACTTGTCAGAGTAAAATTCAAAATCATACAAAACTCAATGAAAGGACAAATCAAAATCAATTGCGGATAATTCAAACTTTTGGTAACTACCCCTGTACATGTCATCATGTTACAGTTAAAACCCGAAATCAGTTAAAACCCGATCTAACTAGTAAATTCTAGTTTTAACTGAAATAAGTTTAGTTAAAACTAGAATTAACTGATTTCTAACAAATTTCTTTAGTAAATTCTAGTTTTAACTAAAATTATACCAGTTAAAACTAGAATTAACGTAAAAATTGTCTTATTAAGCAATTATTTTATACATTATTATTATATTCTACTGATTGCCACATGGCATGCTGTTGTGATATTTTGAATTGCAAATAATTTCTCTTTTTAAACAAGGGCAACGTTTTGGGGTGCAATTTTTTTTACAAGAACAGCGGACAAACCCTTGTCCAGATTCAACGGCAGCTTTTGGCCCTGCAGTCCTTAAGCAAATTTCTTCATCTGGCACGTGTTTTTGAGTCAAAAAACTTTAAAAGTTTTTTAAATTTTTTTGTCATTGTCACTTTTAAAGTAACTGGACCAATGAGAGCGCTCCTGTATGATTGGATAAACGTACAAACGGATACATGGAAATTGAGCTTAACCCTCCCCCCCCCCATTTGGTAACTTTTCGAGATTGTTCGTTATCGACTATCGTTATCGAATCGTTAAAAACCGTAAAATTTGGTTTCCATTACTATCTAATGCAATTCTGAACAAAAGTTAAATTTACCTATTTGAAAGTGACGATGACAAAAAAAAATTAAAGAAAATTCAAGTTTTCTGACTCAAGAACAAGTGCCAGATGCACTTTACAATTCAAAATGTCACAGCAGCATGGCATGTGGCAATAAATAGAATATAATAATAATAATAATGTATAAAATAATTGCTTAATAAAACAATTTTTATCTAATATTAAGTCTACTTTTACTTAATTCTAGTTTTAACTAAACTTATACCAGTTAAAACTAGAATTTACTAAAGAAGTTTGTTAGAATTCAGTTAATTCTAGTTTTAACTGGTATAATTTTAGTTAAAACTAGAATTTACTGAAGAAATTTGTTAGAAATCAGTTAATTCTAGTTTTAACTAAACTTATTTCAGTTAAAACTAGAATTTACTAAGGCGGTTAGTTAAAACTAGAATTTACTAGTTAGATCGGGTTTTAACTGATTTCGGGTTTTAACTGTAACATATATATATATAGTCGGTTTTAAACGTCTTGCGACGTTGTCCGATACCAAATTACCAACCTTGCGAATTGGCGCTTGGTTTTTTTAGCATTTTACATTTTTTACCTACGACGAGGAGCCAGCCCGTCGGTAGAACCCCCAACCTGGAGGACCAAACGAGACGGCCAGAAGTTGTTACTTACCCGGATTCGAACCGGGTATTGAGCGTTCGTAGTACTATAATAAAATGTACTATAAAGTTTATAAAAAAAAACTTTAAACGTAAATTATTGACCCTTAACTGACTACTCCTAATCAGAGAGTTGTCTAAAGTAAAAATCAATAAAGCGTTGCAATCCGGAGAGGGTAACTTTCCAGTCTGTTTTGCCTCGATGTTTGTATAAGCCAGGCTTTGAAGATATATTTTGGAAAAACTGGAAGGTGAGTTTTGAAAGAAAATGTAGTTTGGGAGCAGTTTCTCAAACAAAACTCTGGCTAAATAACAATCTGATTTTATACAAAAAATAGCAAAAAATAGATCGTGGAACAATTCAAACAATTTTCATAATATATTGTCAAGTTTCATTTTTACCCTAGGGTTCAAGAATGAAAAATAATAAAATGAGACATCATTTTTTTGATGTAGATTTAACTTTTTTATTATTTTTTTTATACAAATACAGAAGTCCTCAAAAAGAGGATTTGTTTCCAGATCAATTCTTGCAAGGAGAAGCCGTACACACAATTGTTTGAAACAAAATTGTGTGAAGATTGCATAACATTTTGTGAAATATTAATTAAAGGATCAAGGTGCCTTTGAATATCCATTCAATTTATCAATAGGGGTATTCACACTGGCCTGTGTATTGGTGTTGTATTTATATACAATGTCAAATTAAAACCAAACTTTTATTTATTTATAATTGTGTTTGTAATTATTTTACTTCAACTCCATCAGAAGAAATAAAATTTCTTCTTCTCTTTGTTTTTTCTACATTTTAATATTTTCAACTTTTCATTTTTCTTTTCTTCATTTTTTAATGTTTTTTTTCTTCTTTTTAGGTGATAGAGGATCAAGATTTTTAACAGAAAAATTATTAGCGTTTTGTCAGCCTCTTGTTCAAACTCAAACATTTGCTAAAAGTTTATGTATTACAATACGCACATTACAAATTTTTATTGTTATATTACCATCGATTCTTCCAAGACGGATGACGTTGATGCAACTTTGTAATGCTGCATCTCCTCTTCTTCCATTAGAACATCTAAATATTATGTAATACGTTAGTTGGAGTAAATACATACATCTTTGACCGGGAGGAATAAGAACAGAGTTTTTATATTATGTATTGCGAATTTCGTTTCCACTGCCTTCACTTAACTTGAGGACATTCTTTTCAATCCATCCCAACGTTTCGGAGTAAGGTTTTCCTCCTGTTTTGTACAGATCCATCTGAAATATTATTATAAAATACATTTTATAGATAAATTATTGAAGTAATAAATGATTGTTTTATTTTATATTAAGTTTTGAAAATAGGTAGTTGGAATCAACTTACTTTGTCTTCTGCAACATCTTTTCTTGCCTTTTTTTTTAATCATGTCATACGCCACAATCAATTGAGCGCCAGAGTTCTCCTCCCGTTGGTGCAACTTAAATTAAAAACTTTTTCTTTTTACTATTATTGCGTCTATCTTTTAACATTCTATGATTTCTTTAATTGAAGGGGCATTATCTATTAATGCTTCGTTCTTCAACCTCGGTGAAATTTTTGCCAAGTAAAAAATCGTTTTGTTGAATTTGGTTGACCCGAAGAAACTTTTACAACAATTTTTATAACTTCTTCATGCAAAATTTTTTGTGACTTTCTAAAATTCTATTATCACTTTTATACACATTTTTAATTAACTATGTACAAACCTGTTCAATGTCAAACCAATGTTTCGTTTTGTCTAGTTTTAAATGTAAAATGCACTTTATTGCAAGTGCAACTGCACTTTATTGTACCACAACACTGGCTTCTTCGTCTAGTTTTTTTGTTTCATGAGATAGAACCTCGCGTTTTTCAAGGACTTTCTTTCTAGAATGCGATGTTAAATTTTAGTGTTAATAAGAAAACAGTCATTTATTTACCTTTCGTTTTTCAAGTTGGGCACATTTTAATAACAATAATAATTACAATAACACCGTAATAATTATTTCAATCGAAATACAGCACGTTATTTTTCATTTAATAAGAACATTAACCTAAAAATGTAACGTTTTACACTACATTTCCCCATGTTGTACCTTCGATAAAGTGACAAATGGCGTTTAAAGTATAAAAAGTAAAAATTACACTAGGCTGCTTTACAAAGGCGATTTTATCCAAGAGTTAAAAATGTTATCCGTTTCCTTTCTTATCTTCCTGATAACTTCTATCTACAGGTAAATTATCTTTCGGATAAGGTTTTATCTAGAGATAAAAGTTATCCTGTTTTTATAAGCTCGGGCCTTAAAGTTTTACACCTACCCTTGCTTCCAAATTAATAGATCTAGTTTATCTGGGTGTGCAAAGGTTTTTCTTTAAGTAAGGAAAATTTCTTATCAAACGTTTTATACATAGAGCAAACGGAGCATGTCGCCTTTTAGGCCTTTTAAATAGTATTGACGGTGTAAGGTGGGGATGCGCTGAAAACAAACTTGGCTGCAATCCTACCATATAAATGACAATGTACGGGGTGCGTACAACTCAAATACATAAATTTAATAAATTCTAAAAGTTTTCTGAACAAATACAATAAAGTAAATAAAGTACTTTTACCAAACTTTGGCAGTAAATCTGGTCACAACGCCATTTGATCTTTTTAAGATAAAGAAAAGGTAGCTAGCCTTACGGATATTTAGTCCACAATCGAAGAGGTAATGGATCGCGCAAATGCGCGTTTCGTAGGTTCTTTGAAAATAGCTAGTGTATTTACCACAAAAAGCTCTTAGTGCCCATAGATAACACAATCTGCATAAGATGGAATTTTGGGCGCCAGTTGATGATAAAGAAGCTTATCACCAACAAAATAGATTTTTAATTTGCAACCAAAAGATGTTACAAAGAAAATGTGCAAAATCACTTACGTGAATATTCGAGAGGAAACTTTACACCAAGCTACCATGAAAAATACGATTAAACAACTGGATCAACAACATTGATCTAGAAAAATCTCAAAAAACAAAAGTCACCTTTAAAACTCAATCACACTCTCACTCGTTCGATTTCAAATTCCTTTTTTCTACCAATCTCTGTTTTCAAAATCCCCAAAGTTAACTAAAGTAACTATGGTTGTTACATACAAGGTGTTACAACTTTTACGTTGATTTGATGTTCTAATTAATGTAGGTACATAAAGCTACTGGCATAAAATTTGTGTTGATCAATGACTTTTTTATGTAAATTAAACAAAATTTAGTGAACACTAAATAGATGTGGTTTATTTTATGTATCACCCTATAACTTACTTGTAAGAAATAGTAAAGATCATAGTTTAGGTTGATTTGACTTTAATGTTCTAGGTGTTAATAATATTTCAGATAATATATAACGGCAATAATCGTTTAACTCATAAATAATTACGAAATAGCCAGATACTTAACCAATTTTGTTTGATGGCGTCTTGTATTAGACTAAACTAATATCCTGTTTTTAGCAAAGTTTTTACACTAAATTCATTAAATTTTTTGTAATTAATGAAGTAGGTATGTATCTTCTTCAGCTTTTAGAAAACACTTTGGATTCTGTTATAACAAATAGTAGTAAAGTTTTTAAATTGGTTCTAACTTTTGTTATATTCAGATGGTGTATACTAACAAAACAACAGAATTGATTTTATGGAATGCAATATCTCCGACGTATCGGACGTGACCGCGTATTTATTTTATCAGGGGCGTTCTAGCACAAGAGTTGAGTTGACAGGGTTAACTACGGCTATCCATTTAATAAGAAGAACTCGATAACAACGTTTGCTTTTCTACAAATTGATCATAATGCGAAATGTAAAACCGCAATATTTTAAAAAAGTTTTGGGATAAAATTAATCTCGGCCTATACAAATATGTATTTAAGATTTTTTATTTCAATTTTCATATTATGTAATTACTAAAGTTTATTGATATCTTCAATAAATTATTAATAAAATTTTGAAAATATTATACGGTTCAAATATTTAGTTTAAAACTATAGTGTAAAGTATAATTTGAAAAAAAGTTTAGACTTTCTAAAGGCTTTTGTTCTTTGTGAGTTCTTGATAATTAAATTTTTCAGTCAAAAGTAATTTAAAATTTTAACTAAAACAAGTTTGTAACATATCGCTTTTTGTTGATAGCAGGCTTTTCAAATAAATTTGGGTTAAAGTTTGCTTCATTATTTAACTGGAATGTAATTGTTAGGAGTGAGAAGTTTAGTTAAAATCCATTGGGTCAACATCCGAGGTCGTTAATTTGTTTCCGATGACCATTTATCTCCTATAGACGACAACTCATTAGATTTATTTCTTCTGTTATTTTTCCAATCTTTGATAAAATTATGTGGTATGAGGTTATAATGATACTTTTTTTCTATAATTACATCCTAATACAAAAAAGAGAGTGTGACTCATCATAAAATAGCATTAAAACTAATTTTATAAAAGAATGACCTAAATAGGTTATGATTTACTTGGAATTATGTTTCGCATTTTAAGTGCTATCTACGTCAGTAAATTGTTATTTTTTTTACGATAGGTACTTGGGATCTATTATGGTAATTACAATAAATTATATTATTATTAGAAATAGAATTAAAATAGTAGATAGTCATTAAAATAAATAATCTAGATAAAAACGATGCTCCCCATTACAGCCAAACTTTTGGTCAAATAAATATAAATTTACTTGAGTGATTTATTTAAGACACAGTAATTTCCTTGTTCTTCTCTTATTGAATAATACATTTATTATACATTAACTTTTTTGTTGAATGGCGATAGCGACTGCTCACAGTGTTAAATAATGACTTCTTACGCAACACGGTGGAGTAATGAACCGTTATTAATTAACAGTGTTAAGTATTTAATTTTGGGAAAGTGACCTATTTTACTATAGTGTAATTTTCAATATCCTCTAAAACAACTTTTCAGTCATAGAAAAAGTTTAATATTCTAACGTCGGTGATAAATGGCTATTACTCTCTTGGATGAATTCCGATAAACCCTCGTAGTAATATTATCCTATCATATATTTTTTGATCCCTTTATCGTTAGGTTGTATTACCACGTATTATTATGTAGATGTATTATTCATTTATAAAATCGTATCATTAATTTAATTTACAGATTGTTAATTTTTTATGGAGCAATTTAATAAGCTAAATATCATTAGAATGTTTAAGAATTAGATATACAAGTAGAACCTACGGAACAAAAATTACAAAATTTGAGATTTGATTACTTTACATATTGTAATTAAAACTTTCAGGCAGCATGCGGTAAAACACCTTTATTGGTTAATAATATAGCTATCGGATATAAAGTTAAGATAGGTATACACTAAATTTCAAAATTGTTATCTCAAGTTTTAAGTGAACGTCTGAAAAGTTATTAACGCTAATTGTTGTCTTAATTTTGAGCTCACTCATTTTAACGGTACCTAAGTTGATTATTCTTGTATAAATATTATTGTATATTATAAGTAAAATATTTAAAGAAAAATTAAACAAATTTTAATATGCTTTTTAAAAATCCCAACATTAAAAGTTATTGCACATATTCCACGATACGTAAATAATTATAATAGGTATAGATGGTAAATGAAGAAACTTGGGTAAATTAATCAAGAAATTTTGTAACAAAGTGAGTTTAACGGTACATCTTTCATTTTAATTTGTGCCGAAATTATTCCACAAATTAGAAATCTAAAGTGATAAATTGAATTTAAAAAGTACATAGAATGAGACAGTGGTAAAAATTTGTCATACTTGATTTAAAAAATTATGTTTCATTAAATGTAATTAATAATGAACTATTATTAAGTTACACCAATATAATTAAAGATTTACGTGCGTGTAACTAAAACGGCAACTTTTAACAGTAAAATAATTTTTGTCAATTTTAAGAAAATATATGGTTATAATATTAATATTGGGTTTCATAAAAGCCACTTAAAATTTAATACAGCTTTAAATTTGTTGCCGTTGATTACTGTTGATTACTAACCGTTGATTACTGTTGAGTTCAACTTTCTATTAAATTTTGGATGTGGCTATTTATACATACAGTATCAGTGTACGGTATCAAAAGTATCAGCTGCCCCCCCTGGCTCTTGGCTGATTACATTTTTTTGGCATTATATATTTCACCAACCCAAGTTTTTAAAATTTTCTAAAACTTTCGGTTTTAAATGATTAAAATTTTTTTATATTTTGCTACCTCCCCCTGAAAATGATCTTATGGACGCCCATGCTTCCACTCGTCTCATACTCAGAACATCGTGTATAATAATCTGCATGCACCGATCCGAACGACATCGACACCCCAAAGTTGGCTGCTATCTTCCTGATGCTGTACGAAGATTTTCAAAAACAAATTTCTTAATGAGACGGTCATTTGTCTTGCAGGTAACGCGATCAACTGCGAATGCAAAGTACTGAAGTTTAAATCCGGAGAAGGGTAACTTTCTCTTATGACTTGTTTCCGTGCTTCGAAAGGTGCGTTAAGCCGGTGGTCCTCCTGGGTTAATGAATTCTGAATTACCATCATTAACATAAAAACCAGGGTTACAAGACCCGTCTAGAGACAAGTTTAGCAAACTACCTATCGAACGTTAAACAATTTATATACTCACAGATCTAACACTACCAAGAAAACGACGCATTTGCTGGAAATAACAAGCCTTAGGTTTAAATTTAGTTAAAGAAAAAAAAATTTCTTAATAATTAATCTGTACAAAAGGTAGATAGACTACCAGAAAGAAGCAAATTATCAACTACACTGCTGCCCGCTTTGAACTCTTTGTACTACTCGTATGCCTGTGTTTTAAACATTGTCAAGTTTTCTTAGGCTTTCTTTAACATTTCCAAACTTTTTAACATATGAAGTTTTGTTTGAAACACAAAGCTTCAGGAACACTTTTTGCTCAACATTGTGAAATTTGCAAAAACCCATCAAACACTGATGTGTGCGCAAATTTATTGTGCCTGAACCACTCACAGATTGCGCTGAAAATTGACATGTAATAAACAACTGGCAGTTGTGTCAAACTTGAGAAATATGCATTTCACGATATCTCAAGCACGGTTTGTTTAAATGAAAAATTCCGGGTACTTTTTGATTATAAAGTATATAAAACTATATGTTTTGCATGTTAAATTAATTATTTGGAAGTTTTGTCACTTCTTAGTTTATTATACATGACGTAATGAGATCTAATTTGATGTAGGTAGTACTTATATACATAATTATAATAATTATGAAACCAACAAAGTTTTGTTAATTTGTTCCTTTGATCATATTGAAATGAGAATTCAACATTTAGAGCCGAGCTTATAAAGGGCAGACAGATTTTTAAATCTCGGTTAACTCTAACCAACTGATAACTTTGATTTTTAACTTTATCGCTCTGTTAAATATTTATCGAACGGTTAAATTTATCAAATAGATAAAGTTAATCAATCGATAACTAATCAAAGGATTTAAAAAATGTAAAATTCGTTTACAGCTTCGAAAAAGTGACAGAAGTTTCTTTTTAGTCAGTCAGATCTTATAGGGACCGAGCGAATACTGTAAAGTGGCGCCTAACGGCGGACACTTTGAACATTTTGGCGTGTACGCCATAGCCACAAAACATAATATTATTATTATTATTTGATTGGTTTTATTGTTTTAATTTAAAAAATAAACTAATCAATGATCAGTTTTTTTTTTAAGTTGTTAATCGATACTTAGTTTTATTTTTTTAAAGTTGTTATGATCAATAAAGGCATGTTTACGCCTACTATGCAAATTATCATGCCATTACTGGCGCTAGTTGCAAATACGCTCGTTCCCTATAGTTATAGATTTATAAAATATACTATAATAACTATTAAATCAATTCCTAATATACAATCTTAAAAGCTAAGATGTAATAAAGGCATCAATTCATTTAAATAGCAGCATAATAATTTTGTTCAATTGTATCCTCAGCATCATATTAACTCTAGATCGAGCCCTAGATCACTAATCATTTGTCTTACAGATGACCTACTAGTAACGCATTTGTCGTCTATGTATGCTCCCAAATCTTTCCTACTCTACCCCGCCTAGTTCCTTCCTAATTAAGCAAATTATTTGACAATGTTTTATTAAGTATAATTAATATTCTTTCACATAATATGCTTTTTAATTAATAAAAATTGCCAATAAAAAAATATTGAGATTTTATTTTGTTCGTCTGTAAGACTAATATGTTGTGACAATGTAACGTAAGATTAGGTTTATTTCCCCAGCCTTCCCCTCCGACTTTGATTTTTGGATCAGTTTTTATGTCATTCGTTGTGTAATTATATTTTCGTTTGTGCATTCACCGTGCGCTAATTATTTAACAAATAAGTTTTTGGGGGCTGGAAAACTGTCAGCCCCCATCTCGAATTTTGAGTCAAAATTGATGTCAATCGTTTGTGTACGTTTGTGCATTTATTATGTTTATTTGTTCAAGCACGGTTAACAAAATATTTTCAATTGAATGACCGGCGACCATTTCTCCGGCTCCCCCCATCCCTCCCACATTTTGTCGTTTACATCAATTTTTGTAATTATTACTCGTTTGTAAATACGTTTATACATTCACTATTCTCGTTTGTGAATTCACAGTTCGTGAATTATTTAACAAATAAATATTTATAAATCTCCGAGCAACAACTGCCATAGTGTCTAGATTGCAATTCTAGTCTACTAAAAAATATGCTGAAAATATTTTTCTTTGCCGGAAATCGTCATCGAAACAACACTTCCCTGTGTATCTACGCGCAGGGAAATTGAATTATAATGACTAGACCGGCAATATCAGTAAATAATTTTTGCTGTTTTGACACATTGTTTGTAACTATGTAGTTACTAAATTAACAAACTTGATTTTTGCTCATTTTAAAAATGTTGTTCAATTAGTGTTTTTATCGAAATCGGCCGTAAAACTTTATTTTTAATACTTAGCGGAAAATAAACTGCGTCAGGCGAATTGTCTCTTCAAAATACGTAAGAATCCCTCAAAAAAAGCTAAAATTTTCCAATATTTATTTTTTGGGGTAAAAAAAATTCAAAGGAGTTAGTTAATCTACTGCTTTTGTAAAATCCGACTACAATTTTCAAGTCGTTTTTGTGATTGTAGGCGACGTATTTTAATGCGTACAGTCTAAAAATTTTATTTTCAACTGGCGGAAACCTAAGGAAATTGCTGACAAATGTGAAAAATCCTATGTAAATGCCACTTCAAGCGTTAGGCTGTTGGGTTGTGTCGGTGCTATTTTTGGTTTTAAGCAGTTATTTAGGATTCTGGTAATGAAACGTGATAGTGGCGATTTAATGTGCAGAAAAGAAAATTTGTCAGCGCCATTTACATGACAGCATTTGCACGTTGTCCCTCTACTTTCCATTCCACACATCATTGTCATCACAAAAATACTTATAGAATAGTAGTTTCACTTGTTGTCTTTACCATTGTTCTCTGTGACCACGAGTTAAACTCGCGCATTCTACAGTGCGCAAGTATTGAATATATCGAATTTAAGCTAAATATTTGTATGTATTAAATTATCTTGTATTGAACTGATGTAGTTGGTATATCTGTGGTGCTACGGCCGAAGTTATAAGATTACAGCCGGGGCGTTTACTCAATGTCTCGGCACCGACCTAGATCAGTTCTAATTGAAGGTCTTCGGACTGAGAAGTTCCGGTGGGCATGTACGGTAGAAAACCTTTTTTCGACCGTATATTCCCATTTCTTTTTTGCAACTGTGTCGCCTTTCCTTTCAGCGGACCCTTCTGGGCTCCACGACGCTGTGATATCTGGGGTTACGTTGCTTCGGCCGTCTAACTCGTAAATCACTCATCAAAGGTTGATTATTGCCTTGCGCGGATCAACACTCTGCTTTGAAGTGCGATGTGGTTCTAAGCCAACTCAAAGTATATCCATACTCTCAAACTTCCATGCGAAGCTCCAAGATGTTGAAAGAGGTGATGGAGGCAATGCCTCTACGAAACTCTGTAAACGAAAAGATGCTATGCTATGGCCGAAGTTATTGCAGAAGAAGACATATAAACTTCTGCCAGAAAACCACAGATTTAATCTCAATGTATGCTGCCAACTTAAAAATAAAAATTGCGACAATGGAGAAAATGAATTACAACAATTGACAATTGAAATTACAACAATTAAAGGGTGCGCAGTGTAGAATGCGCGAGTTCAACTTTTGGTTAAAAAATCGGCTAAGTGAAACTACTTATTCCATAAGTATTATACTATGTTATAACTATGGAGTGTATTTCTCCCCCTTCAAAAGCATTTAATACTGCCTAGCTGTTGGCCATGATGTAGATTTGCTTTTTTTCTATAAACCTTCCAAATCATTCTTCCATGTAGACCATTATGACTATTATTTCAGCTTGAAAAACAGTTGAGTAGTAGCCCAGAAGTATGCTAAAAGCATCTCCTGCTATTCTCTTTCCACTTATTCCTGCTCCAATGCTTATTCTTATTTATACTGTCGTGTTCTTACGAACAACTCTTTAAAAAGCCGTAGCCGTTATAGTCGGTAGTTTGCATTAATGAGCTCTCTCAGTAGTAGGTTCCAGGGTATGCTTAAATTATCCACAACAAATGAAACAAAACCTTTACCGGGCATCAATAAATTTTTACTCAGATAAATTTGGTTATCAATAATATTTTATCAAAAACAGAAAACAGAATTTTAGTTAAATCAAAATTCCACAATGAATAAATCAGATATAGACGAAATTTATCTACAAGTTCCCACATTTACTATTTCAAACTTATTACTGTAACTTGTAAACAAATCAGGCATTATAAATTGTACAAAAATGAAATAAAAATAATAGCACAAAATTATTGTCTTATTTAAAATCTCGCGCCGACCTGTTATAAACCACATAAAACCAAACTGTTACTTTTTATGCCTATTCGCAACTGAAGTTCGATGTAACGCGTATCACAACAGTAGATCGTAATCGTCGTATTAAAAAAAATTAAAGTTAATCTCGATGGTAATCTAATTGTATCAAATTACGAATTTGGTGCATCGAAGTGATTAAAGTTGATGTAATACTCCAATCAATCTGTTGTCCACTAAATTTCCAGGTTCGTATAAAATGTGACTAACATAACCTCTCATTGTAATTTTTATAAATTCCGTTTTCAGAAAAATAATATCGAAATAGGCCAAAATAAAAGAATTTAAATTCTAATTACCATTCGATGGCTTCATTACTTGTTGTTAGATGTGAATAAAACTCGATGGAAAACATCAAAAATGCGGCCATTTCACAACTCCAGGTAGAAATTTTTATATCCAATTCCGGAAATCAATCTTGCAGAAAAACTATCATATTCATCATACTGACACTGTACTCATCATAATTGTAATTATAATTTACAATTCAGGCCGAAATTCCAACACTTCACAACTTATCGAGAAAATTTGTCTTCCTCGACAACACAACTTAACACTCCGGCCTCTCAGTCAGTAATCCTTATCTTCCTACAAAATTTTCCTTTCCTTTCCGTTCCAGGTTTTTGGAAATCGTGGCCCATGCTGATTCGTCGATTTTTCTAGGGAAATTTGAAATTTTTCAAAAAAAATTGATATCACAAAATTTTAAAATTACTTTTCAACAATTACCGCACCATCTAGAGCTATTTACGAATAACACGACGTTATAGTTTTCTATACACGCATTCACTTATTTATTAAAAAGAAGGTAAACAAATTAACAATGCAAAAATTTAATTAAAACAAAATGCAGTCAAATCTGATTAATTTAACTTTTTAGATTTCTGGAACAAAATATCCATCCATGAAATCCTGTTTTCTTAGCAACAAGCAAAATTATGGCCATTAAGAGAAAAACCATTCAACTTGTCCGAGTAAAACTTAAAATCATACAAATTCAATGAAAGGACAAATCTACATCAATTGTGGATATTTTAAACTTTTGGTAATTAGCTCGTCCCACGTCATCACATTATATTGTTGAACAACATCTTACAGTCAAAACTACATTCGTAGTTATGTAGTTTTTAATATTTTGTCTTTATCATCATCAGCAACAAGATATAGGCAATTGCTCATATACGTATTTCAAGCAATATTTAGATAGAATACAAATAAATATTTTAATCATCTCTTACCTTCCATTTTGATTTCGTGAAGTTACTCAGTTTGGATTTGGAATGGTGCAATTCAGTAATTAGTAACGTACAGTTTAGAAAACTGATGATAACTACTGTAAATGTTCTGCATTTTATAAATAATATTTTTTAACTTATGAGGTCACAAATTAATGAGGAGAAGAAAAAATCAATTAAACTCTAGACTCATTGTCAATTTTTATATTTTCAGTTAAAATATAAAAATGATACATAAAGGCTATCACAACTTGATAAAAATAGTTTTAATTGAATAAACTGTATAGACTATTATTTGTTAGATTTTTCGCATCAAGGATAATAATCTGTATCAATACTATACTGTATAGAAGTAACTTTAGAAAGAGACAAATTTAATCTTGATTTTTAATTAAAACCTACGGGATGAAGTTTTTTCTTAATTTAGAATACAATAACAAAAATGAATAAACGTTATTGTTGCAATCAGAGTTGCAAACATTTTCATTATAAAGCAGATATCCCACCTATACTTAGGATTTGTATTAGCAGGCTGAAATACCTCCACCAATTTGCGGTAAGCCCCGTGTGAACGAATTTCAAATTACGGTTAAAAACTGAAATCGTATTATTTTTGTCCAGATAATACGAGAAAGACATAAAATTTATATTGCACATTTAGAAGATAAGATGAAATCTTTTAGAATTCCATATAAGAATTGATATTTTTAAAACGTTCATTTCTGTTTGCAGCTATATTAAATTTTTTGAAATAACATTTCTTTTCGTAATATTATTAATATGAAACTATAACATATATATTCTGTTTAAATAGGAGAAAAACTATTCGTAGCGTTTGTAGAATTATACCTAATGATAAATATAATGAGTAATTTTTTAATATCGGGAGTTATAAAAATGACGAATAAGTTTATGCCCACGTTTCATTGCTATTCTAACTAATTGAATATTCTGATGAGTAAATATAACTATAATTAAAGTTTATTTATATTATTTATATATAGTTACAAATTTACTATTTTGTCTTGATCAACTAACACTCTTTAGTATATTTGCTTTGTAATGAAATTCTTTTTCGATCTTTCAATATGTCCAAACCATCCCGATAGGTCACGTTTGTATACAGCAAAATCTCGTTTATTTCACAATCTTTCAGGACCTTTTTTTTGTACGCAGTTGGCAAATACTGATTTATCCTACGTTTTGTCAATTCAAATCCAACCATAACTCTACTGATTTTTACAATACTGCCTACTTTAAAATTCTTTTGATTAGCATACTATTATCATAATTTGAATAAAACCAAAAGCAGTAGGTTTAGAATATGATTATTTATTCACAAAATGTCTCTTAAATTATATTTATTTACAAATATTTTATCTATATATATTGCTAATTGTTTATTAAACGCCAGGCAGATAACCACTTGTCATCAAATACCGAACAATTCGATCTCTTCATTACTCACAGAGATGAACGTGTCTGTGTGCGTTTTGTTGTCCCTTAATTCAGTTTGACATATCTGATAGGATTTCTTTTATCAAATCGCAAGAAGAATAATGACCTGATCCATTCACACTTACTTTATTTTCTTTGATTCGGAAGAACATTTCTAATAAGTTCGCATTTTAACATTTTTTTCTTGTACTAATAACTTTTGCTGTAAATCAACTTTTAGGATGAAATTATTTTAGTAATTTAACTTTTCCAATTTCTCCTTGATAATGTAGTGCATAACTTTCATTAAAATATGTTCGTTATAGGAAAGTACGTAACGCAATTTATAAAATTAACGATACAAGTTACAAGTTATTTCTCCAATGTTAGATTATTAAATTTTAAAAAGTTAATAGGTATTTAAAATGAACAAATTTTAAAATTATGATTAAATTAATTGGTAGCTACTTACTCGATTGACTTAAAAACTACTGCAATATTAAATTAAAATAACAAACAAACAAATATTTTTAGTTGATTTAGAAGCTTTATTATTATCTATCAACGCAAAAACAAAAAAATGTTCCATTTTTTTACTTTTCACTCCTTCACTGACACATGCTTTTCCTGATGGTTAAGGTGGAGTTTGAGGTATAACGTATTCCTAATCTTCCCCAGAAAAAAAACGCGGTCTGCGTTAGACCAAAATTAATAAATTAAAAAAATCCACCAACTTTGTTTATTTTTAACGCAGAACCAATGATCATCCGGCCAGCTACTACAATTAATAGCGGTATACGAAGGGTCTTGTGGAAAGGTGGAAAGTATGTGGACGGACAGTGGTTAATGCGGTCAAACCGAGAGTTAGCGGATATGTACAGCCAGCCAAGCATAGTAGGGTGTGTGAAGGCACAGAGATTGCGATGGCTGGGACATCTAGTAAGGATGAACGAAGGCAGAACCCCAAGTGAAATTTGGCAATTGATTTTTGGAGGCACAAGAAGAATTGGCAGACCAAGAAACCGATGGAAAGATGAAGTGCAGGATGATTTATATAAAATTGGTTTGGTAAATTGGAAGGAATGTGCTCGTGACAGGAAAAACTGGAAGTTGACGACACAAAAAGCCATGGGCCTTCTAGGCCTGTAAGGCTAACATACATACATACGAAGGGTCATGAGTTAATGACATTTAGAAATGAAACACACAAGAATCGTTAACAATTTAATCACATAAAAAATTACTCTCAAGTATTAATACTGGAGTAATACGCGTTCATGGAGTAATTCGCGTCGTACAGTTTCAAATAGCTTCAAAAAATAACGGCAGTCAAAGAGCAATCTTTAGCATAATCAATTCCACTCCAGACTATATGCCACAAGAATTACATAAAATTTTATATTATTTAATTATTATTTGTATATATTAAATTTTTTTTTAATATTATAATAACATAAAATTTCTATTGTCATTCGTATGTAATCTCCCCTAATACCGTACCAACATTGGGGCAGTTTACACACGGAAATAGTGTTGACATTTTTGGTCAGAGGGCAGTTTGCAACTTTCAATATTTACTTGTTTTATAGATTGGGTCAGTTTACAATTACCCGATTTAACTTCATTACTCCATTATTACCGCACGTTTCCTAATAAGTAGGTAGTATTTTTTTAATTGCGTAAACAGAATGGTTCTAATTAAAAATTAAAGTTAATAAATAAAATAGTAATAACAAGTTATGTACAAATAAAACTAAAAATATACATTTAAATATTATTGCAAATTTACTCGAATGCCATTTTTAAAATTCTGATCGGAACTGGTAAAAAAATCAACACTAAGATCATTTTTTGCTAATCTGCAAATTCTTGAAATAGTAGAGAGCCGTGGAGTGATGTGACCGCTGGTTGAGTACAGAGCGAAAATTCTGGGTTCAAATCGCAGACTATACAGAATTTCTTAGCTCGGCCTTTCAGTGGACATCCACACGGTGTGGTGGAATAGATATTGATTTATCGGTAATAGGTAATATGGGGACTAATCCACCCCGCTAATCAGATTTGTAATTCCCAAAAAGGGAAAAGCAATGTTCTACTTAGAACGTAAAAAGCTTAATGAATTAGTTACAATTAGGGTATTAGTTACATATATCCCAAAAATCAAAAAAAATTTGTTTTAAATAGTTAAGAGCAATAATTACAAAGTCCTTAAATAATGAATTTAGCCGGTTCTGTTTAGTTGATTTGAACATTTGCAGATTTTTATGTATTACGACTATGTTTTTATTTAAATTATTCGCATTTAATTCTCAATTTAATTCAAAATGAAGACCATTTATCTATTTCATTTTTCATTTCAACCAAATTTGAATTAATTACGGATCCAATCATATTTTTCATAGTTACAAAATTTGGTAGGTACTTTCAAATATACTGTCGAGTAATAATTTCGTAAACTCATTTCCACTGCGAGCATTTTGTGGCATTTTTCACAAAAAATTTTAATAACTATAGCCAACAAAAAAAAACAAACCCGATAAAAACTTACCCGAGAAATACTAGTTGTCTTGGCCAAATCCGAAAACATTTTGCGATCAAAAAAACAATTAAGTAGGTACCTACTTATTACTTGACGAGTTTTTTTTCAAAAATCTTCTAAAAAGACTTGACTTGCAATATATTTGGGTTGGTACTACACATAATGTTATCCCTACGAGAGTCTGATAAAAATATATTTACAAAGTATAAAATATATTGATATAAAACAAACTTAGTTTATTAGTTTTGATTAAAATAAAAATGTTAAACGCTGTTCTTAAGTATCACTAATTTAAATGTAGCTTTGTTATATTTGAGCAAAACCTGCAAATCGTCAGCTGTTTTTATATAAATGATGAATAATTAATTATAAGGCTGTATTCAGGCACTTATATTTAATGCACGGTAAACCCAAAGTACCTGTCTAATATTATGTGACGTAATACGTAGCATTAATACATATAAAGATTCTAAAACCTTACAAGCTAGTTACCTACTTAGTCTATAGTTGTTGTAAACAAACATTAACTTTACTAAGTTTATTTTATACTTTAAAAATCTAACCAAATTACAATGTGGACAGTAAGTATTTTGAAAATTTTACATATTTTGTTATTAATTTTTTGTTCATTTTAGATTTTAGTTTCATGGATTTCAACAATAATAATTTTGGCTAGTGCTAATCCAATCGATAATATTGAAAAACAAAATAAACATTTAAAAAATACTGGCAAAGAAAGTAATTTACAGCCTCAAGATTTGTTTGAAACTGCTGAATCGGCTTATCCTTATAATTCTGGAGGTGGTTTGAGCGGAGGGCAAGGATTTGGAGGTGGTCAAGGTTGGGGAGGTGGACAAGGAATTGGAGGTGGACAAGGTGGGGGTGGGGGCGGAGGACAAGGAGGTGGGGGTGGCCAGGGATGGGGTGGTGGGCAAGGATGGGGCGGAGGACAAGGAGCAGGAGGTGGTCTAGGTCTTGGTAATGGATTGGGAAGTGGTGGAGGTGGAGGAGGAGGAGGGGGCGGAGGTGGTGGTGGTGGAGGAGGCGGACAAGGTTGGGGTGGAGGATCTGGAGGTGGTATTGGTATTGGGGGAGGCAATAGTGGTGGAAATAGACCAGGAACTTGCAACACTTGTGGAGGAAATGGCGGAAATGGTGGAAATGGAGGACACCAAGCTCATTATCATCATCATCATCATCACTCTAATGGTGGTTGTCAAACATGTAATGGTAGAAAGTAATTTACATTTTGTGATAAAAATAATAAAGCAAGTAACAAATTTATGACTGCTATTAAAATATCATTTAAAAAGTAAATTGTAGTATTATTTTTTGATTTGTCAATTAATTTATATTTTTATTAAGATTATTTTTTATTATATTTTATTTTTTTATTTTATTGTACTTATTATAAATATTAGGGGAGCAGCACGATAATCCGTCGCACAATTTAAAACATTTTCTTTGAAATTATGGTAGTGGAGTGTAACTTTCAAATATAAACAAAAAAATTTGCGGATAATTCAAAAATTGAGGCCAAGTAGGTCTAAAAACTATAAGTGAGGAGCAGACATTCTATATGCAGTATGTCCATTTTCTGAAATTTTCACGAGAGCAGTAAAACTACCACAGGTTTAAATGATAAGTTATTAAAAAAGTAATTTTTGCAATAATACAGTATAAATTACACTATGAAGTATCCATAAATGAAGCAAATATTCGATTGACGGTTTTGCAAAACAGCTTAAAAATATATTGAACACACTGCACTTTGTATTTTCTATATTGGACTAACTGCATATAGAATGTCTGCTCCTCAAGTGTTATATTGTACTATTGGCTGTTGCCATAACAAAAGATGTCAAAGACTCCACGTATTTCTAGTCGATACAATAAAAAGTTAAGCCCAATATGTAACATTTTTTTATTTTTTTATAACAACAATTACCTACATCGATTTATACTTTTGCTAAATATAATAAATCATTTTCTTACTTGAAGAACACTTGCTCGAAGCTTATGTAACCTTAAAGCTTGGATCTTTAAGTCCACGTACTGCTTGGTATATGTTTTAAGGTTGAAATTCTGCTATTTACTAGTTTGATGTGTGTCAGTTGCACAAGTAAAATCTAATTTTAAATATTTAAGTCAAATGAACGTACAGTCAACGGAATGGGCCAACTAAAAAGTTCTTACGTAAAAAATTAAATTTTTTTATAAATTAGTTTTTAAATTAATCGTATTTAACGTTAATCTGTATCTTAAATGCTTCATTTTAATGTTGGCTGTAAGATCCCCTTGAATTTTAACAAAAAATAATTATAATATATTATGTTGGAGTAGGAGTATGTTATGGAACATATTATTTATATTATTATTATAATAGTAGCCTTTGATATTATAACTTGTATAAAATAAATAATAAGTCCTCCGATTTAAACAAATTGTAACGAATTTAAAAATAACTCATTGGCGTAATGCAAATTTATCTCTGTATTAAACTTGAAATATTAGAAATCCACATGCTTTCAGCGCTATCATAAAACCCGTATTTAAAAATAAATTATGTCTTTTAGAATTTGCATAAAATAAATATAAAATCCAAATAATATAAAAAGATTTCCTCAATTTGAAAATTATATAATAACTTAATGCAAAGTAAAATATTGGTTTAGGTATTAAACACACAATATACCTACCTAGGGTAGCGCATACATACGAGTACATACGTACTATGTCATTTTCATGTAAATTACTAAGTTATAATGAAAATATATAGAAGATTGTTGTAATATGCTGTATAGTATATCAACTGTTGTAATTATACTAAACCATCTCTTTATATGTTAATTACGACTTTAAGTATTGAATTTATAATTTTATTACAGTTTATGTAGGTACCTATATAATAATATATAAAATTGTTTAATTTATTAATTACACCCATATCATAATAGTTTCAATGTTAAGGTAATGCTAAATATCAATTATATATTTTTATAAACATATTCATAACATACTTTCAAAGTAACATATGTTACTTATTGAAAATATTACCCAGTTTACGTGATAATACTTTCAAATTGTAAGTTTTTACTTAAATCATGCAAATTCATGATATTTCCAGAAGGATGCTAAGTGATATAGCAAATTTACGGTACATGCAAGATTTCTAGAGTTGTAAATAACTCTATCAACTTTTATCTCTGCATTTGTTGGAGTTGAAGCGCTTTTACAATTATGCTATAGCCTATGAACCATATTGATATACAGGAGGATTAAAAGCATCATTAGACAATCGAGTGTTTGATTTCTGGAGTTTCATTGGCTTAAGTAGATAATATTGACATAATAAAAAATCCATACTTCTAAAAAATTTCCGTCATAGATACAATAATTTACAATTTATTAGTCCAACTTAAGATGTGTAAGTAATGATTTAATCATGTTCAAATTTTGACAACAGTAACAAAAATCAAGCGGCATTTACAATAGAGATTAGCGTCTTACTTTGCTTAGATAGAAGCTGGCAAAATCGATCAGATTTCACAAGAGAAAAGGATAGAAGAAAATAGGTATTAATATACTGTAAAGAACAGAAGTAGGTACTATAAATAAACATTTTAAGAAATTAGTAGTAGGTACGTCACTGCTATATCTGCAAAGATATTATACTCTTATCTATCAAATAAATATTAAATTTAAATTTATGGAAAATTGTTTACTACATTTCATTTTGTTGTCTTTAAAATGTCTAGGGACCGTGAACTTAAAATCGAACTCACATAAAATAAGTTATTTATTTAAACTTGTAAAATATTAAAATATTTTAAGTTTATGTTTGCCGGCGAAGTCAGTTATTAGAGTTACCTAATAGTAAATCACGTTTTGTTTTCATAATTAAGTAGTTCAAGGTAACTAATAATAGTCCTATTAAATTTTATAACCCAGCGAATTGTGCTTAAAGACCAAAAAGCAGGTTTACTCAGATTATAGACCAAAAATGGTTTTGTATTATGTGTAAATAAAAGTGAGACGGGCCTGAAACACAATTTAATAAATAAATAAACTGTCAATTTAAACTAAAGGTTTTATGTTTAGGATTATCTATACAATTTTATAGATGCACTATAACAGGAAAACAAACTTTGTTGTTATTTTGTTGCTTTTACAACAAAGTGGTCTATGTCCTATTTATTGTATAATATGATGGAAGATATTATAGAATTGTCAAAAATTGCAGTCAGAAAGAAAGTATTTTGAGTTCTAAAACTTCAAATAGTCAACATAATAAAAAATGGATCTAGTTACAGCAAAAAGTGCAAGCCAGTTTAGCACTATGCATAGTTTCTTTGTAATACCCTATGTGTTCTTTCAGGTTTATCAAAAATTAAAATTAATTTTTAATAGCTTGTTACACCTAAAAGTATGCAACCAATAAATCAATTTTAGGGATTTTAAAAAGAGAGGTTGGTAACAAAGGATAGGGAATCAAACAAGCGAAAAGTGTAGTAAAGTTTTCTAGAAGTGGCTTCCTTTTTGAGATTTTTGTGATTCGCATTTTTTAAGTAAGCTTGGTGTAAAGTTTCTTCTAGAATATTCACGTAAGTGATTTTACACATTTTTCAATTAACATCTTTTGGCTGCAAATTAAAAAATCTATTTTGTTGATGATAAGTTCTTTTATCATCAACTGGCGCCCAAATTTTCATTTATGCAAATTGTGTCATCTGTGGGCACTAAGAGTTTCTTGGAGAATACACTAAATAATTTTTTTAAAAACCTACGAAACGCGCATTTTGCGCGATCCGTTGTCTTTCCGATTATGAACTAAATATCCAAAGCTAGCTACCTTTTCTATCTTTAAAAGATCAAGTGGCGTGTGACCAACATTACTGCCAAAGTTTGGTGCATCTTGATAAATCTTCGTTATACAAAGCTTAAGTAGTTTGATAATAACCAGCAGTCTGGCGTAATTTAAACACGGATAGACTAGACTGCTGTGATATAAAAAGTCTAAAATTGATCTGCGAACTACTCGCCAACCCGTCTGCCCAGCGTGGCAAGATATGGGGAAAACCCCTTCTCCCCCACTTGGGGGAGGCTAAAAGGGAGACTTAACGTTCAGGAGTGGACGTATAACGGATGAAAAAGTAGTTTGATTTAGTGATATTTGGTAAGATTGGAAGTAGCAACCGACGTGTAGCTGCAGAAAGTGAATAAGTTCACTTAATAATTTAACTTAATTATTAGTTGGTTTATGTTTAGCTTCAACGAAGTTTTCAAAAGTGCTGATTTTGTGATTGTTGACGGATATTTTTGGTTTTGTCGTCATGGTTATCGTGTCAAATTTTTGTTACTGTGTCAAACTAATGTTACGAATTTTCTTGAGGCGACTAAACCAAACGTGAATCTAAATTTTTCGCCACAGGAAAAGTTGAGAAATTCTAGAGAAACCAAAATGTTAAACAAAACAAACCATTCCAACACAATGAGTTTACCACTTATTCTTCGCTTCCATTCGACCACCTCCTTTCGCGGAGCTTGCCCATTTGCAACTCGACTCATTATTTAAAAATACTCATATTCATACCAATCATTCATTCAATCCCTATTCTCCAACAGAGGACGATAGTGGTAATAAAATTTAAATTAATATTGTATTAAAAGATATCCAATTTCAGCGGGAAGAAATTAAATGAACTTGAATAATTCTAAAAATCTTGATAATGAATTTCAACGAGAATAATTAAATTTTAGAAAACATAATCAAATAACATAAAAATACTCGTGATGTATCCTAACATCACACTGTTACCTAAAGAGGTAGGAGTAACTATGACTTTCTTAAGGTAGCCAAATGCCTCGTCATCTAATTAGTAGCGTTTTGCTACCAGTAGTTGATATTTGGCTAACTTAGAGTTAGAGTGCAAGTTACGTGCCACGGTCGTGCCTCCTTTTAAAGACTTCTACGGGTCTCAGGGTTGCACGGCAAGCTAATTAGCCAGCCTCCACGAGACGGCCCCAAAAGGACGTTTTTGCGTATCAAGGCGCAAAACGTCACTAATGGTTACTAGCGCTTAGGTTAGCAGATAGGCAAGAGTCCGCAGCCATTCTGTGAGCGACCGGAGACTGCTGGGACAAATTGGTCAACAGAAACCAGATCAACACTCCAAAGGCACAATCCTCTAGTGAGAGGATTAACACTCCCGGATATGAGTTGTTGGGCCATGACTTCCCGACAGTGAACCGGAGGGATCAGTAAGTAAGAGCCCATGCGGCGATTCCAAAGAGAAAGAATCTTACTGGCCCGGTTATCAATGAGGGACGTCACCCTGCAGACATTGGCCTCACGGCCTTCCCTGCAAAAATGACCATGGGATGCTTTGCCGGTGGAGGCCGGTAAGGTTCCTTTTCTGGTGAACGGAAGGGACGATAAAGTTCGTACCGCAAAATACTTGTATTGCGCGACGTAGTAACTTTAGATCCAAAGGGAACTTTCTTTTCTGGTGAACGGAGGGGATAAAATTTCAACCCATACAGTGGTGGCGCAGTATAGAGCTGCAATTTCATTTCCCGAAGGGAATCAAACGGATATCTAAGGAGTTGAAACCTTAACCTGCTACAGGAAGACCTAGGCAGTGCGGAAAGTAAAACTTTGGTGGACTCTGAAGCCTAGGCTTAAACTTTGAGATGGCAAGTAAATCTCTAAAAGGGGTTAACGGCACGTCCTTGAATCAGTTAAACTCCACGATTAACGGGAGGATTCGAATAAATAACCGTCTGCAGGAAGACGGAAGCCCAGGGCTAATCCTCGCGCAAGCTTGCTTAGCCTCCCCGTCCTTGTGAGCTTGCTCACTGAGGAGGATTTGCAGTGGCTGGTGGTTTTTGGGAATAGTGGCAACGATCAGCACTCGGCCTGTCTGTCGGGGAATATGGCCACTTACAGGTCCCTACTCGGGTCTTGCAGCTCTTGAGATAAGGGAATAGGAATGCTGGCTATCTCAGCAGCTCTCGGACGTAGTACCCCACGTTCCCGATAGCTCTCTAGAGGGAGGTTGCAGTATAGAAGTTAAGTCTACATATATGTAGCAACTGAATCTAAAAGTTTTATCGATCTGTTACCTATAGAAGCCACACGTTAGAAAGAGATGGAAAGATGTCATCTTTCAAAGTTTATAAACTTACAAAATATCGGGTAAGTAATTTTCTAATTTTTCCAATTCATATTTACTAACGTGAATAGGCTATATTTTTCATTGTAGTGTAACCATTAGAGGTTACTATTGATGGTGGACTTGTTTTTTTATCATTTAGAGGACATCTTTTGACAATATAAGGTATTATGCTAATTATTTTCATTTGATCAATATCAAATTTTTATGTGTATTATTTGCGCTGTAATATATTGTGGTGAAACGAACCCAATAATTTTTATTTATTTAAAATTTTATTATTTATTAATTATTTTAAAAGGATGGAAAGCAGCAATTTTAATTTTATTTGCCGTCATTAAAGAAAATTTTGTAAATATTTTAATCTTAATTGAAATTTATACAAGAGGAAGGGAAAGGTTTGTTCTTTTTAACACGATCGTGTTAAAAGTCGAAAAGTCGTGTTAAAAAAGTAACAGTCGACTGTTACATTAATTTTATTAAAGACCATTTACTATTATGTGTGTTAGAGAGAGAGAAAAAAATTGTTTCTGGATTATTGTTAAAATAGAGTGGGAGTCTGGAAGACGTGATTGGTTGAAGTGCCGTTGGGAAGAGAACAATAATGTGAACAACGAAAATTATAGAGGAAGTGACTTTTGGGGCAGTTAACTTTCACCATTTTGAGTAACAAAGTTAAGTTATAGTTGTGAAGTGGTTAACGACCACAAACCAAGTAAAAGTTTGTTAATAAAAAGTGCGATCGTACGACAAGAAAAAACCAACGTGGAAAATCCAACTAGAAAAACCTGGGAAAGAGATTCCTGAAGCCACAAGTTTCATTATAAGAATTGTAACGAAATTTTATGTTTTTTTTTTTGTTTGTGAGTCCGCACGCCGCTGGTTAACCTAGTTGGTTCATGCGCAGCGCGTATGATTTACCTTGACATCACTTCCGGTGAAAATTTTTCTGTCAGAAAGTTCAGTGTGCAATTTTGAGCTCAGCATGTGTTTTTAGATCTTTTGCATAGATCGATGCAGATAGTTTTTGTTAGATATTTTATTCGTGACTATGGGTGCTCATGTTATTCTGGAAAATCGCTTTTGCGGAATTTTATGTTTTCCAAAATTTCGAGTTGTCGTGGTTCGATTGAAGATATTTTCGTAAGACGTTTTGTTCGATACTTGAATGCTTTTAGTATGGAATTCGCTTTAGCGGAATTATTTTCCATGTAAGTTGCCACCTGTTGAGATACTTTTTTCTGATTACCGTTTTCGATCTTTTAGATTAATTTTGTTATAGTTGAGCATACAGCGGCTTTATGAATTTATGGCTTTATAACTTTGTGATTTTATGGTTTTATAACTTTATGGCTTTACAACGTCCCGGCTTTATGATTCATGGTTTTACCTCTTGGTTTTTGATATTTCAACTTTAATGGTCCTGCTGCATTTAGTAGTTTTTGGTTCTTTCTTGAAGAGGAAGTTTGGTAGGCTGCAACCTTGAGTTGAAGATAATGTTTATCTAGACGACTATTTATTTATCCTTTAACACCTGTACTACCTGTGATAACACCACTATATCTGGAGATGAGTTTTTGGTTCCTGTTCTGTCGATGGTCAACACATTTGTTTGGAATGTTTGTATTCAACAACTGGAAGAGAGAAGAGCAGCTATAATGAGTATTTATGTAATTTTATATTTTGTAATCACGTTAAAGATCTTAGGTGAGTGATTTTCTTTATTATAGTTGTTTTTGATTTAGCTTTTGACACCACGATACTTGGTGTGTGTTGTTCCAGACACCTGTGGTGCCAGCAGACAGAAATTTTGGATTTTTTCACTTTTATACCACCAGAGTTTTCTTGTGCTTACTGTTAGTTATTAAAATTATTTAATGTTGATTTTGTTTCAATACTTCGAGAAGCAATTAATAAAACCCATCACCCAGCCGCCGAATTATCATTGAGCTAGTTTTTAACATCAGGGTTTTCGCACGTCGAATTATACCAGTTCTACTGGGTGTGCGGAGAATTCTCTTTTTGAAGGGAATTTTTCTTACAGAATCCAGAATTCAACAAAAGGGGTGAGCGTTTTTCTTCAACTTCCATACAACATCGGTGTTCCATACAACAAAACCAACACGACGGCAGTTTTAATAAGAATTTTTTGATTTAATTTGTAAAATTTTGCATTTCATTTGTAATTTTATTCGTAAGGCATTAGCATTAATTTTTCATTTTTTTTACACTTGACACTGAGAATTGGTAATAAAAACAACTGTAGTAGAAATTTGAAGATCGTAAATGACAGGGTGTTTTTGTTATCAATTCAACACAACTGTTTTCACATCAACCTTCGGCCAACTTGTGGCAATAACAGAGAAATTTCGATTACGTTACTTTGTTATTATACTCGATATATTTAATTTTTAAAATAGAGTTCTGCATATTTAATTTAGCGTTTTTCCTGTTTCTTTAAAATTTTTCATAGCCAGAACCACCCCAAGAGTGGAACATTAAATTCATCACAAGCTCACCGTAGAAAGAGTAGTCGAGGTAATTTAAAAAGATAGGTAGGTAGCAAAATTTTTTGCATGCAAACCACCATAATACATTGCAATTACTCACCGCGTTTGAATATTTATTACTACTCCGAGTACTCGAGTAATCGGAATGATTTTGCCTGCCATCTAACGAATTTTTGTTGGAAAAAATTTATAAAGAGGGTTATAATAATTACTTATATTGACAGTGACAAATTAAATTGATTTGTTTTTCATTTTTAAACTGTCAATATAAGCAAATTTAAGGTTATGTATCGATAGTTTTAACAAAAATTTATTAGATGGCAGGCGAAATCACTCCGATTACTCTAGTACTCGGATTAGTAATAAATATTCAAACGCGGTCACTGTTGAAATTATGTGAACATACCTCTTAATTTATTATTTTTTGTATGACGTTAAAAGCATTTACCGTCATTTGCGTTTTCTTTTAGAGTTTTGTTCTAAACTATCCTTAAATTTCGGAAACAACGGCTTTGCCTCCGCACTTATAAAGAGCTGATCTATTGAGTTTGTAGCAAAACAAACTGGAAAGGTTCTCTCCAGATTGCGACAGACTCTGGTAGCTGATGTTTTGGTTAATTCTCTCATTAGGGGTTAATGCTCGGAGGATAATCTTTGTTTTATTTGCGCCCAATTTTCAGATCACATTTAGGGTAGTTTTTTAGATGCTTTTTTATTTTTTGAGAGGTGTTTTACTTTTTCAAGTATTTGCAATTGTTTGCGTAAACCAGCTTAAAGATTTTTGAGTATTTTGTAACAGGCTGGTATCATGTGAGAGAGGAACTGGTAGTAATACTTTTTTGTGCTGTTGTTTTTTTAAGAAATTTAGTTTCGCACTGTTACTACTATTATTTTTATTATTAAAATGTTCTTGTCATCGTACGTGAAATCTCAGTTGCGTGATCAAGTTAAGGTAAAGTAAATAATGTAATCGTTTGATCTTTCCATCTCATCAACCCATTTACCCAACTCAGGAAAGAACTTAACCGACTTATGTTATGTGAGAGGTTTAATTTCCAAATTTGCACTTCTGATGCATATAAATCTTCAGATATTCCGGTCAAGTTACAGACTTGTGAGAAGGTTTACATAAATAGTCTATTCAAGTTGCAATCCTTACGAGAAAGTTCAATGATTCTGCATTACATACAGTCGCCTTGTCAATTATTCAATTCGGCTCGATATCTTGCAGGAAGCATGAAAATCTGATTGCAAAAATATTGAAAAAATTGCTAACGCGATGCGAATTAGAGTTAAAAATCTTATAATACAGGGTAAGACATTATTAGAGGTTGACTAGGAAAGTAATGATTTTGGTACTCTTACGAAAAAATCTGTTTTGCCACTTCCAGTCACATCTACGGCAGTAAATAATTCCGACTTAGCAAATTTGCTAAGTTTGCATATAAATAACCCAAATAGAGAACAAGTAACCGTGCATAAGTAGCATCTCACATTTAAATTGGTAAAAAGATTCCCATCAGGCATTCAATTTTATTGAAAGGCCTCGCGAACTTTCTTTGTGCAGAAATATTAGCGAGACTAAGCTTTTTTCTAAAGTAGTGACATTTCTTGAAACCAAACATAAACCAACCTGCTTATATAAATGTTAGAGAGAGAACTGAATATTGCTGCACTGCGTTCAAAGCAGCAGCTTATCTACACTTGCACTCCAATCGATACATATGAGCAAATATTGTAAAATGCATGATATGTAGAACTAGTATGTAACAAATGCAAAACTTTTGTTATACATTTGCTTAATTTATGATAATAATTAGTCACTAATGTTGAGTAATAGAATTTTCTACCAATACATAAAAACTTTTTATTTTGTAATTTTGTTAGCAGTAGACCTAGCGTATTCTTCTACGTAGACGTGGAAGATTGCCAGAGCAAAAAAAATATAAAAAAATTTTTGACATAAAAATTTAAAAACTTAGATAAAAACTTGACCAAAAAACTTGGATAAAGTAGGGTTAAAATTCACTTATTTATTTTGGAAACACTATTAATTTATGAATTATCGAGTGTATCTACACTTAAAGAAAACAATTTACTGTCGTGGAAAATATTCGGTGTAACTTTTTAGATTATATTAATCAATTTAGCTATAGAATTGAGCGTGCATACAAGCAGGGTTTGCCATTTGAACATAGGCGTGCATTTGTTTTCAACACAAATATAGCGTAGTATCAGATAAGAAAACATTAATTTTATAAAAGTTAATTTATTGAAACCTGATATCATTACAATACGGAAGTGATTTTGTACCAAACTTTGGCAGTGAAGTTTGTCACAACGTTACTTGATCTTTTTAGAACAAAAAATAGGTAGCTAACCTCGGGTATTTAACCCACAGTTCAGAGTGTCATGGATCGCGCTTTGCGCGATTTGTGGGTTTTGGAAAGTATCTAGTGTATTTATTACGACAAACTCTGTAGCGTTTTCAATGACACTATCCGCGAAAAATGGAAATTGGGCGCCACAGTTGATAATAATAAACCACGAATAAAAACTTATCACCAACAAAATAAGATTTTTAGTTTGCAGCCAAAAGATATTAAATACAAAATGCAAAATCACTTACGTTGACTCGAGAGGACCTTCCAACTTAGCTACCATAAAAAGCTGATCAACTAATAGGATCAATAAGCGATCCAAAAAGAAGAATTTACTCTAACTTTTCAACACACCACTCCAACCTGTTTGATCTCGCTCTCCTTTCTTTCTCAACCTGTTTTTTTCAGAGATCTTTAGAAAGGATTCCAGATATTTGGGAGTATGCGATTATGGTTGCATACTTTCAGGCGCAAAATATCTTTAAAAATTCAATTTAATAGATAATAGCACTCGAAAGCATACAGAGTGTTACAATTTGAAACAGTTAATTTAAAAATACCTTATTGTAAAACGTGAGTTTTTTGGTGTTTTACTTAGTAGTTGTTTTTATTTATAAAGTTATTTTATTTGAGTTCTATGAGACCGAATCACAAGTTAATGGAAAAGAGTTTTTATATGCTGGAAACCGATGAGCCTTAAAGAATAATTAAGAGTGTTGCTGCAATTGTTTTCAGTGCCCCTGTTTTGAAAAGTATTTTGCGTTTAATTTATTATAGGTATAATTCTTTTTAGGATAATTTATTGTATGACGACAATATATTACTATTAGGGGAATGACGGGCAAAACGGGGTAGGAGCCTAAAACGGGGTACCCGTGTTTTCTGGCACCTGTGTAATGCCATTTATGCGCCGATATAAAAAAATATTTATTACTGTGCCACAGACAAGTACATTATCAACTGGACCTGCAGTCTTTGTTAAATTGTAAAAAAAATGAATTTTAGTTTTTATGTGACAAATTTACAATATTAATATAGATTTAACTCGACATTTAACTCAATGCAATTATAAGTAAATTATTTTATTCTACCGTATTATTGTTGGCCCCGCAAGTAGTATATTATAATGCATGTCTTTCATAAATTTTGTTGCAAAAACAATAATTGCTTAATAAAAAATCAGAACTTCCTTAAGAATGCTGCTATAGGGCAAAATAGGGTAGGGTATAACGGGTACTGTTATTGGTATTGATATTTGATCATATTGGGTATTTGATCATGTTTTTAGATAATAAATGTTCAAAGTGAACTAAAACAAACAAAAAAATCAAATGCAAAAATAAAATAGTAAAATCTGAAACAGACAGTGATGTGAGCGGAACTGATTGTTTATATTGTGGAATCTTTTGTTCCAATAGTCGTAAATGGGCACACAATTGGAGTGTAGATGTAAAAGATGACTACGACGAAGCAACGTTTTTTGTAAGCAGTGTTAGAATAATTCTAAGTCCTAAACTCGACTGTACCCCATTTTGCCCTCCTCGGCGAGCAAAACGGGGTAAAGTGCATATTTGCAGATGTAGATTATTTCGTAAGCGGTAGTTAGTTGCATTGTAATGATTAATTTACAAAGTATGTACCTATAAAAACTTTTTTGTACTTCTAAATACTTGGCTGCAGAATCTTATACTACAAGTCAACTTTAAAAATACTGACAAATTTTGGGCAATACTTGCATAAATGCTCTCCATCTTTCGAAATTTTCTTAGCTTTTACTGGTATACTCCAGATAAACTCATAGGTACCTACTGCAAGTTCCAACTTTAACGCTATTTATTAGTGTTGGCCAGATATTATCGATTTTGTGCTCTACTTAATCACGAATGCTTAAACTGTACTGTGCAAAAATATCTAGATTTAATCCGTTTTATGAATTTAATTTACCTCAACTTATAATAATTACTAATTTGATAATTTGAATTGTCAAAAGAGTAATGTTTTAAAATATTCCTTAAAGTTGGTTTACATTATATGTTTTCTCACATGTGTTTTCTCACAGTAAAATCACATAAAAGTTTTTAAAATCTTATGATATAAATTTTTGTGTTTACATCTATAAGTTTTTTTAAGTAGTTATGTTAAATCTGACTGTTTTTACCACTATAACCTGCAAAGTATAGGTTTCAATGAAAATGAACGATCATTTAAATACAACTTTAATAAAACAAAGTCAAATTTGCGTTGTTCTCTTGTTACTATTCTTATTGCGAAAGAAAAGTGCTGCAAAAAATATACGTCACGTTAATAGTTAGTAATATTTGTGGTTAACAATAAAATTATGTTGGTTGCACTTCCTATGTTCTCATAAGAAATAGACGCAGTTCTATTTTAAAAAGTCATCTATGTTTTCTTATGTTTTTTTCTTATGAATGATTGGCTGTGAGAAATCATATAGAGTGAATAATGTAAAATTGACCTTATGATAAAACATATAAAAACGTTACATGAGAAAACGTATAATGTAAACCGACTTTTAGTAAATATCTCTCATAGAATACCATATTATCAATTAATTGCTTTACTTGTAAACTTTAGCAGAATATGTTACAGCAATAAATTTTTTAAAATGTACTTGGACTTCTATTTTCATAAATGGGTGGGCACCTTATAATTTAATTTAATTAATTTATTATTATTTGATCTCATTGGTACTTTACATAAAATAAATTATTGTGAAAATTAATAAAGCAAATACTCGAGAGTAGAAGTACAGCTTTATTCCTTTTTAATCACATTTCTCAACAGTATAAAAGCTTAACTTTTTGTAATACAACTTTTGAACTAATGTTACAAATAATCACGTTGAAGTTTTATTTGATAATTATGTTATCAAATTAAATGTTTTTTGTTTTAAATTGTAAAATACAAAATCCGCAAAACTCCTTAGTCAACACATTTATTAAAGTTTTTTTAAGTAAAAACTTAATTTAAACTTCAATTAAATGGTTTCGCATGCAGGCCGTGAAATAGCACTTTAGTACAGGGGTGGTAGGCAATTAGAGTTGAGGGTTGGTCGCACTAGCTGCGACTACGGATAGAATATCAAACAGCTAGGTTCCGCATTGACCATTGCAAACCATTTATTTCGACTACTACAACCATCTCGTGCATTAATAAAAACTGTGCGTCTTCAAAGTATTATTAAACTTCTTAAAAATACATAGTACGAAATTAAATTTTTCAAATATTTGTTACGGTTAGCATTGAGTTATAAAATATGTAGGTACCTATTCAATTTAAATATAAATTAAAAAGATCAGAAATAATATATCATCGATTATTTATGAATAGTAGTTTATGTCCGATTTTCTAAAATTCATGGAATCTACAAATACACGTAGAGAAATATTTGATACCCAGTACCTATTTATTAGGCGGTGATTAAGCTTTTTATAGTATAAATTTTGTTGGAATTTTAATATATAAAATAATATGGTGGGTTTTTAACTTGTGAAAATTAATTCATAATATAGGTAATTTTATTAAAATAATATTACTAAAATTTTAATAAAGTCTATTTCTATAACAAAAATATATTTATATAATTATTCTTACAAACAAAAGGCAAATCTAGGAGAATATTTACATTTCAATAAAAATTATAACATCAAAGCAATGAAAACGTTCTGCTACTTAGGTGAGTTTTAACTAACAATTAACGAATACTTTTAAAGTGCGATTAGAAGTTTTTCATGTGGGCTTACGTGACCGTTTAGCTGAAAATCATAAATATGCTCTTTGATCAGTGTTATTTTATTATTTGAACTTATACAATAATAAGAATAACTCAATCTCACTTAAGAATAACGTTTTTGTTCATATGGTTGTTATTGTTTATTCTTGTGTGTTTGATTTCTATTTACATCGGTTCACGATCTTTGATGTCTCATTTAACAATTGACTGACAAATTGGTCTTTCGTTACAAATATAAACCAAATGAAAAATAAAATTATGGAAAAACATAAAATTACAATACAAATATTTTAACTTGCTGCAAAAATTTGAAAATTGCGAATTGTTGTTATTAATAAATATTTAGTTACAATTTAAACCAATTATTATTGTAAACATAGACACTGAGTGACTTTCAACTAAAATTCTACGTATGGATAATTGAATAATTATGATTAATCTGATAATAATCCCAACAAATTTGAAAAAAATTACCTACTATTAATATCTACAATGTGAAATAATAAACTCACGCGGCCTTGTGGTAACCAACTATTATATCATTACAATAATTTATTATTTTTAGTATCTAATTTGACTTCTGTTCTTTTTCTTGAATTGTCGCGTAGCATATCAAAATCTCGAACTGCGGAATTTCCAGAGTAATATAACGTGAACAGCGTTATATAACATTCGCTTTGTTTCAACGAAAAGACAGAATTGTGTAATTAATTTTGGAATTTCTCGCAGTACGATTAACTACCGCATTATATTTGTTTTTGGACCTTCTAACGCAATATAATAAAGAATTAAAAACAGTTCTTTACGCAAGATTACTGATAATTTGATGTTTTTAACATCTTTCATAATAAATGGTATAGATTTATAACATTATGCGATTCAAGTAATTTCCTCCATATAAAATAATGTAATTCTGAATATAAAAGAGTAAAATAATATAACACCTATATATTTATAATTTTTTTTCCATACATAAAATTACAACATATCTAAACCCCAATTAAACCTAGATTTGGGTTTCAATACTATTGTCTACATTATACAATAAATATTTTTAAATATGAATAAGTTTAAGTGAGCCCTTAAAAATAATTGTTATTCTGAACTTTATGACAAAGTTGCTTCCATTTTTCACAAACAAGCTTTCAAAAAGTTTCAGCTTGTATTATGTTTTTAAATATATATCGTTAATGAAAAACACGTCTCCACATAGCTTTTTGCAAGGGTAGGAAAGGTAAAATATGGTAAAATGGAGTTTTAAAAATTTTAATTGTGAGTAATTCAAAATCTTTAAAAGATAATAAATTAAAATTCATTTCTGACAAAAAGTGTAACCCGTCTTGAAAGCTTAAATAAAATATAAGTAAATGTTACTATTTAATTTTATTATTGTTTATCTTGTGTTTTAGACAGCTCTGCGTATTAGTTTTAAAAGTTCAATAAATATTATGAATTATTTGATTTTTAATCAATTTTTTTGTAACTCGTATGTGGTAGGTTTTATAGATTTATAGATTTATATTTTTATTTAGATTTATATTTATAGATTTATAAAAAGTTTTATAGATTACCAACATCTACTATTGCTTTTTATTTGATAATATTTCCTTGACTCTAACTGCTCCAACACCTTGCCTAAAGTTCTCCATCAGGAAGGGGGGCACTTTTAGCCAAAACCACATGATATTTTTTTTTAATAAGTAGAAATGCTTAATTTTTCCGATGTTTAATTGAGGTAATTGTCTTCAAGTACCTAGTAGGACACTGTGTGCAAAAGAGCACATTTTTTTTTATTGAAAATTGACCATTATTATTATCTGAAAGTTTAGAAAATTGGCTCAATGTGCCCTCCTTTCCTACCTTAAAATAAAGATAATTATTTAGCCACTTTTATAATGTTGTTTGAGGTCAGTAGATATATTTTGTTAGTGAAATATGGTTCTCTCCAAAAGTTGAATCCGTGAATCTTACCACAAGGTAGCATGCTAACCACTTAGCCAATCATTCTCATGTAAAAAATAAGTATGCAATAAAAATTATATTCATTTTGCCTTCTAAATTTATAATAAATTATAGAGATAATTACGCTATAATGATAAAAATTAAAATTATCGAGTTAATTGAACGAAACTAATTCAATTATAATATTTTTAACTTCTTTTTTTTGGATTTTATTGTGGAGAGCAAGACAAGCTTGCACGCACTTAGGCCTCTAAACCGGGCCCATTGTACTACCTTTGATTTCCCAGCAGTGTATGTGGCGCGACTAGGAATAGAACTGCGGTTTTCCCCTTCCTAGCCTGCCAGTATATGCTTAACACCACACTGCTGATTTATTTTTAACTTTTAGCATTTTAGTAATTAGTTTCAAAAGTTTTGTATTATTAATCATTTATATATATTACGTACCAAGCCCGAAATTGTGCAGTTCGCGCTCTGTACATTGATTTTTGTACCGATCGCGAAGTGTACAGGCTACTTTGTACGAAGTGCGATTTACCGGACTTGGTATTACGAGATTTGTACAAAGCGCGATCTGTACAACCCATTTGTACCAAACTGTTAGTTTCAACCTTTCTGTCAACTTGGTACAACTTAATATTGTACAAAGCGCGATCTGTACAACCCATTTGTACAGAGCTGTTAGAAATGATAAGAGCTTGGATGATAGATAGCCATTCTACTCAATGGAGTGAAGGTTTGCGTTTCTGTTAGTATCAAAAAAATAATAGTTTCCATTCTTGAATCAAACAATTGCCATATGGACGGTGGAAAGGCAAAAAGTCTTAAGCGTCATTTTTGGCAAAATTGAGTTATTTATATCATTGGAATCGTCAAATTTAATGGAAAGGTTTAATTCAGAAGAAGATGTAGAAGTAATTATTGATTCAATGACAACTTCTGCGGAATAACCAAATCAAATTGAGGGGAGAGAAATCTTAACTATTAAAGAAATGTCACTAAGTAATGAAACGGAGAAAAAAGACCAAATTGAAGAGAGAGAAGTTGAAACTATTGAAAAAATGTCGCTAAATATAGAAACGGAAAAATCAGATCAAATTGAGAAAGTCCAAACTATTGCAGAAACATCACTAAGTGTAGATGAAAATTTTATAAACAAAGAAGAAATTTCACTAATAAATAAAGTGCATCTAAAGATTCAAAAGCATCAACAAATAGCCGTCAGTGGACTAGAACAGCAAGCAAAACGCATGAAGTTATAAAGTGATTCTAAATATCCATCTTTGCAATGTGGAACAACTGTAACAATTCTAGTACCTGATGTGAATAGAAGCAAATGTGATCTCAGAAACCTTATAGGTATGGTTTGGAGTAAAAAATATTAATTTCTTTTAAATCGCATTGTTTTTTTTTATCTTCTTATTTTTATAATTATTTTCTTATTTTAGGTGTTGTTATGGACGTGACTTCTGATAACTTTTACAAGATAGGAACAAAGAACGGAGTTATATCATAGCTGTACTGTAGCAATACTACATTTTTGAAAATCAAAGAAGTGCTAGATGCATCAGTATCCTTACGAACCGCAAAATTTACAGACATCAATAGTTGGCGGCCAAGGATTTCTGTGGTGCACATGTACTAAAAACTGTTTGAATAAAAGATGTGTATGCAGGAAAAAAGGAGTTTTGTGCAATTCTCGCTGCCATAATACATTGAGCTGGATCAATAATAGTATATTACTGGCCGAGCCTTGCAAATAATCCGTTACTGGGCGTACAGCTAAATTGAAAAACGAGCGTAAGCAAGCTGAAAAAGAGACCAGTAATAAAAACCATTACAAGTCTCTTTTTCATTAAACGTCTGTTTTTAAAGTGACTAGAGAATGTTGTGTTTTCTCCACCTGATAGGTCGCTCGGAAAGTGACGTTTTCTCGGTGTTTTCCGATAAATAAATTATGTGTGTGCAAGGAAATTATATTTACTTTAAATAAAGTGAAAATGTTTACATTATCTTGTCTTGTTATTTAAATTTTTGTTCTTCTGCTGTTCTGTGGAGCTTTGTACAGTATTAAGTTGTACCAAGTTGACAGAAAGATTAAAACTAACAGCTCTGTACAAATGAGTTGTACAGATCGCGCTTTGTACAAATCTCGTAATACCAAGTCCGGTAAATCGCACTTCGTACAAAGTAGCCTGTACACTTCGCGATCGGTACAAAAACCACTGTACAGAACGCGAACTGTACAATATCGGGCTTGGTACGTAACATTTACATTTTACATAGGTACTAAATATCTATATTTAAGCAAACATGTTGAGTGTTTTGTGAAAATGCAATATGTGAATGCTGCAATAATTATTTTAATTTCTATAAGGGAAAAATTGAGCATAATACTAACTGTAGTCTCTTTAATATTGCTTGGCAATATAAATATGCAGAGTAGAATGTGATGTTAGCTATGGGCTTTGTAAATAACGTTGTCATAGAAATGTTCTTATTCCAAACAAAAATTAAAAAAAAATTTAATTAAATAAATTGCAATTTTAAATTTAAATGAAAGTTTAAAATAAAGTACTAATGTTGTAGGTGCTTCTTTAAATCAAATATATACTTAAATCTTGAATGGCATAAAATAAATAATGGAGTAGAAAAAAAAATCTAAAGCGGTGGTGTAATTGAAGAACTTCGAACAACTCTATTACACATTTGGCATGATAATGCCTTTCAAAATGCATAAGCATTTTTTCTTTTATATGAAAGTAAGAAACATATTATTATAAATTTCTGTTTAGTACCACACTATGATTTCGTAAAAATTGTCAAATTAATGTTGATAAGTTTCACTCCCGTCGATGGATGATAAATTGGAGTGTGAACAGTACAACATGACAGCTTATTTAATTTTATTTTGTAGAATCGTTTTTAAATATGATTCAGCTACACCCAGTTTTAAATAATTGAACGAATTTTAATAAACATTGTTTTATTTGAGTTGATGACAAAATCCAATGAAATCCTTGCTCATTATGTAGGTATAGATACTAAACACTATTATGTTATTGTCATGGGTCGAAATAAAATAAAATTTTAATTAAATCTACCAATCTTAAAAACAAAATAATATATTCATATTTAATTACAATAGTATACTTCCATTGGGAACTTTTATGAGCATTTAATGAAAAATTATTTTTAACATGTTCAAAGACAAATACATGTATCGATCTTATTACATTTTACCATAGTCATAATAGAGGATAATTGTACATCAAGGTGAATTCAAATTCAAAATTTAAATTGAATAACTACAATGCCAAATTAAGAAGAGATATTATACTAAAAAAGAAATTATTTCTATCCTACTTATACCGAATATTATACCGAATTCAAAATCAATAATTTACTTGGTATTTAAAAATGGTTACTTTGTTAAAAGGTACCTCAACTTGGCATACAGATCAAGGTTTGGATTTTTGATATCGATTAGTGCTCTTTTTAGCTATATACATAATATTAAATAAATTGTATTAAACAATTTAATATTTACCACAATTTAAATCCAACTAAATTATTGTTGGTTGAAAACTGAATCGCTGTTTTAAATTACTTTTTAAAATTTCATAAAAATACTAAAATACCTAAAAAAAATAACTATCCGAACTTTTGCAATTTGTATGTTGACTCTGTACGAAACTTTGGTGTAGCTTAATTAAAACTTGTATTACAGCTGATTAGTTTTTACTTTTAAAATTTTTCTGGTTCATGGGCGATTTTACCTTTAAAACTATACTTATTCGCTTTGTAATTAAGTTTATGGTAAATAATTTAAATATAAACCTCAAGTATGCAGTACAGATATATTTTTAAATAACCACTTTATTGCATCAAATGTAATTAATCTGAATTATTTAAAAATATTAAATTAAGTAAGAAGAAAATTTTTTTCTTTTTGATTTTCAATTAGCATTAATTATATAAAACTATAAATATTTAAAAAAATTTTAGAATGATATAAAAATGTACTACATAAAAGAGTAGCTTTACTTAACTCGATAACCTTTCTATATACCAAATTTAGTCAGAATTGGTTTATCCATTGGAGTTCAAAGCGATATGTATAATATAGATTTACTGAGTGGTGGACCCAGAAAAGTGATTTGAGATATTTTAAAGAATACAATAGTTTTGAAAATAACATTGTATACTAGTAAATAATATATTACAGTTATGCCATTCCATCACCTTATAAATACATATTATATTATAATATTTAAATATTTACTTACATAAAATATATCGGAATATATCAATTGCTGTTTTAACTTAAAAAAGAGTTTAGATATTGTAAGAATGATTTAAAATTCGAATTTTTCATTAAACAGTTTGCATAAAGGTTATTATTATTACTTATTAGTTTGATAGGTTGAGATGACCGAATATATAATTACGATCAAACTTGGATGAAATTGAGTTAAATAATTAAAACTGTTTTACCATTATAATACGCTAGCATAAGGGAAAATTATAAGTAGATATAAGCAGTAAACTCGATAAATGCACTTTGGTTTTCAGATTGCACAATTTCAAGAAATTAAGTGCATTAATATTAAAGTAACCATGCTCAAAGAGCTACAACAAGCTCATTTCAATTTAAATTTTTGATGTTTGCACTTTACGTGATAATTATTTCAGAGCCATGTTAATGTTGTGATTGCCTGGTACAGGTGTTAAATTCTAATAAACCTTTTCGTAAAACAACAGTAAAATTGTTAAGAAAACTAAAGCTGAACTCCTTCTAAAGAAAAAATTATACAAATGACTGCATATATTTTTGTTATGCCTACAATAATTAATATCATTATACATTTGAAAAAAATACATGTGTGGGTACATTTTGTTAGCAGCTAGTTAAGTTGCACTACAATGATCTTGGAAGGGTTATGACTCATGATGGATGGTTTATTCTCAACACATTTAGTACTGTCTGAATGACATGTCTTCACGACTCCATGCTTCTATACCACATAATATGAACTATTATTGTAGTTATTCACAACTTGTGCTCTTACAACAAATTTGAATTGATTTTATAGCATAGTACTTCTTCTACTTTTACTATATTATGTAACTTTTTACTAAACACAATTTTGCATCTATACCACTAACTTATACGTACTTAACAGTGATAGGAAAGTATAAGTGCTGCCGTTATAAATAATATTGTAAATTTGCTATTTAACTAAAGATTTTTTGTTTTGCTTTTAGATATTTACTACCTACTTTGTTTCACAATTCGCATCTTTTCTTTAAAGGCATGTTTTATATAAAATTATACAAAAATAATTCTTTTATAGCTGAAAATGTTTGTATTAGTGTTTGCTTCTTATAGATAGGTACTCTCTAAGAAAAATACTTTTTTTGAGATAATAAATAAATTCTCAATCAAGAAAATACATCCAATTTTATTTTTTGCTAGCTTCAGTCGGATAATGTTTATACCAGCATGATACTAATTTTTTTCCAGCCTTTTTTCATCTAGTCCTGAAGATGGAATAATATTAAATTCCGAAACGTTGACTGACATAATATAGTGTTTGATTTGTATTCCTGCTTAACCCAAGAAATCCTTTAATAATACTGATTTAATCAGATTAGAACAAAATAAATATTTATTATCTAAAACATCAGATTCTAAATTATTTAAAAAAATACAGGTACAGTACAAAACTAATAAAGCTTTAAATCAACAAAATATAATTTTTGTTAACCACCAAGAATGCCACTAAATACAATGTAAAATTAACCCGTATCATTATTTCAAAACAGTATAATTCACTCATAATTTGTAAATTAAATAAGTTATTCACTACCGATTTGTTATTATTAAAAAATATGTATGCCACTGAATTTATGTGGCACAATGTTTTGCAAATTAAATCCATGTACTTGTAAATTTTTTCTTCGGTGCATGCTAAGAAAAGCCAAACCTGTAAATCTGCTAGACCCTTCATAATAACAAACTCAAAAATGTGTACATGTACATACGTATATATGTACATACATATGATTGATGCAAAACGCTAAGATGAAAAATTCTTGGTAAGTTTCTAAAATATTCTTAATTTCAAAATCATATCAGCCAGGTCATATCAAAAATTTTTACGCACTCATCATATTCACTCTTCACTGATCTATCAATTCAAATAATTCTCCAGTAATTAGCAAAGATAAATCTTCCAAAGTAGTATTGAAAAATCTTAACATCTATTGCCAGACTGCTAGTTTGATTCAACCTATCTTCTGCCAAATCACTATAAACTAATAACCACAAAATAGTGGATTTTCAATTTTACAAAAAATTAAAAGTAATCGCATCGAAATCTAAAATTAACGGGGAATGTTTAACATATGGCCACCTCTACGCTTAATCAATCGCATTCTTCTCTTCTTCATCTCTTGCCGTTGCTGGTAACTCCAAAATTTAATCAGCTTGATTAAATTGAAAGATGAATTTTGTTTCTTTTTCTAATTTTAAAATTTATAGAAGTGCACTACAGCAACACTAAATTTTATAATTTCAAAAAGTGCCCTAATGGGAGGAAATACACCTTGGTGAATGATTTACAGTAACTATTCGCGTTTTACATTAACAAAACGCCTCCACGCGGAATAATTTCAAACTCGTTTGTAACGTATAGTAAATACCAACATAAACACCATAAACAAACATTTTTTTTGTTTACATTAACAAAACGCCACCACACAAAATAATTGAAACTGCTGAAAGACGTAATGTTGTTATTGACGGTGGCGCCACCAACGGTAATGTAAAACGCGAATAGTCTACAGTTACATAAGATATAACGTTTGGTTTCATCTGATTAAATTACGATTTTTTCTTAAATATTAACTAAAAATAACCAAGAAACATTATAAGCATTCAAGTATTTTTCAAAATTAAATTCTGCATTGTACAGTAATATTTGTGTTACTTTTATGTAGATTGACATCAAAATTATGCATAAATGTTACTGTTACTGTTCTAGAATAATATTTATAGTTATTTCAACAAATTAGTTTGCTTACTAATGCAAATCTTAAATGGTATTTTGCTACATTTCAAGAAAATGTTGCTGTGTCGGGACAGCTATACGATTAGCAAAGATATAAATTTTATATTATGTGTATTATGTGCTATTTGCTGTAAACAGTTTTAATATCTTATTATTGAATTATGATTTGTTTTCGAACAAATATAGTTACTAATTTGTCAGTTAAAAATATTTTAAAATTACAAACTCGCAAATATTAACTTTTGTTCGTGTATTTGAAAAATTTCTACACATTTCTCTTAAGTTTTGAAACGTATTAGAATCTCATGCTAGGCAGCACCTAGCAATCTAACAATTTCAACAAGAACCTAATAATTCGAGAATACAGGATAAAATACGTAATAAAAATAGATGAATCACAAACTTGTACTGAAACGGTCCACAGATTGCAATTCATCTTATGATTCATGCACTGCTTCACACATTATTTAATGTGCAATGTGGTGACATTTTTGATAATAATTCGGCTTGTACAAAACTCTACTTTAACATAAATTGAACTAGCTAACAAATAAACAATTTGATAAACTTGCTTGCCACTTCTTTCAATTTTCAATAAAAATAGATAAATATATTTAAATTTGAAACAAATTTAAGTTATACATACATAGCACATATAATAATAATTCAGCTTTTTACGTTCTAAGTAGAACATTGCTTTTCCCTTTTTGGGAATTACAAATCCGATTAACGGGGTGGATTAGTCCCCATATTTCCTATTTCCGATAATTCAATATTTATTTCACCACACCGTGTAGATGTCCACTGAAAGGAAAAGCTAAAAAATTCTGTATAGTCCGTGATTTGAACCCAGAATTTCCGCTCTATGCTCAACCAGCATTGACATTGACATTGAACAAATCTTTATTAAATTAATATTTACAACTTTTTGCAAGTGCAGCCGAACGCACAGCGCCGGGTGAACCTGCTTTATTGGGTTTACAAGAAACAGGAGCACCTCGTCGAAGACATATCTCCAAATAAAATTTAGCAATAATAAAATATTTTTCAAAAATTAATTTTTTTCTTTTGTAAATTAATATTTGAACCCAACCAGCGGTCACATCACTTCACGGCTGTGGCTACATAGCACATATACATATTAGAATTACTCTACTTAGTAAAATGGCATGGAGTGAAACGTAAGGAAGTTCGAATTCTGAATTCCAATTTAGAATTTAATCTGCTAGGTCAATAAAAGAATTACTAACCCAACACAATAATATACTTAATCTAAACAAAAACACTTAACAAGTATAAAACTAAAATAAAAATTAAAGATGTACATTCACAGGTGTCAATAATCTTATTACGTAATTTTTTACTTATGTATTTGTAACATTTACTTACTTGTGACAGTTTTTAAAGTGGCGGGGTAAATGTAGCGGTACTATTTAGAACCTCTACTGGGCACGTTTGATAAACTAAAAAAGAAAAAAAGCCCCAAAATCGGTTTCACGAAATTGTAACGTGACGTGCTCATACTTAGTAGGAATGACTGTCCACAAATCTTTACGTACATATGAAATATCAACTTTAAACTCAAAAAGAAACTCTGATTTGTGTTTTTGATGCTTCTACTGCTCGCAATCAAAGTATCACATTTAAAATAAGAGATGTAAAATATATTGAATAATTGTGCAAGAAAACACATCTGTAATTTTAGATATTAAAGTATAATGTAATCATATTTCAACGTAATAATCACATAGGTAATAATCGATGATAGACATGAACCACTCATGCTCTCTGTAGTATATTATCGACCAAATATCTCATAAAACAACATAAAACTTTACATTCATTATGATAACATAGATCTTTTTCTACTGCAATGCGATAGCTAGAGGAACATCAACGCACACTGCATCGAGGTCGCCAATTGAATTACGTGAATGTAATTTCTACTTGAGATGATATTAAGATGTACTAATGAAGATTCAAATTTGATCTATTTTGAGAAATACTGATACTTCTACTTGGTAGATATTTCTTTATTACTGCGGTAACTTAATTCTATATGCCAAACTGTAGCACTTCCTATAACATATTCACAATCTACCCAAAAGGAAAACTGGATTTGAATTAAACCAAAATTAGCAAATGCAAAAATCTACCAACTTTATTCATTTTAAATGCGGGGCCAATGATCATATTGTCAGTACTGCAATAATGGTACATGAATGATCGCAAATTGATGATAATTAGAAATAAAGCACACAAAAATTAATAAAATTCTTAATTTTATATAGTAACTATAATTATACCGGGTGCTGAATGAGTTAGGCGAACATAGGATATTAACGTGTAAAAACTTATTTTTGCAAATTCCTGCTTCCCTAATTATTTTAGAGAAAAATTGAAAGATACAAATATAATGTAGAAATATAAACTACGAATGATAAAAGCATTAGATTTTATCTAGCTTTTACGTAAATGATCAAAAAATTTATTTGAAATTGTTAAAATATTTATTTATCAAACTGGCCATGTATAAGTTTCCGAGGTAATATTCCATTTTATGAAATTAAAATTTAATAAAGTGCAAAACTGTCAACAACGTGCAATTGTTTTTTATTACTTATCAAAAATAATTACCTCGGAAACTTACATGGCAAGTTTGATAAATAAAAGTTTTAACAATTTCAAAAGAATTTTTTGACCATTTACGTAAAAGCTAGATAAATTCTAATGCTCTTATCATTCGTAGTTTATATTTCTACATTATATCTGTGTCTTTCAATTTTTCTCTAAAATAATTAGGGAAGCAGGAATTTGCAAAAATAAGTTTTTACATGTTAATATCCTATGTTCGCCTAACTCATTCAGCACCCGGTATAATTATATAGTAATTATAATTTAGTAACATAAAAATTACTTATAATTGAAGTTGGAGTAATTTGAATCGTCGTACCGTTTAAAATAGCTTCAAAAATAATGTCAGTCGAGAGTAATATTTAAGATAATCAGTTCCACTCTATACTACCTGCCATATAAATGGTTACATAAAATTATATCACAGCTCTTAGAAATTTCATATAATGCAAATATTGGTTACTCAGTTTCAGAAAGCTTTCATCAAATAAAAATTACTCTTAAATGACGCTGGAGCAATTCACATCGTCGTACAGTTTCAAATAGCTTCAAAAACGACGTCAGTCAAATGCAATATTTAGGGTAATTAGTTCCACTCCAGTCTAAAAGTCGTAAAAAGTTACAAGTTTACAAAAAATTGTTATGGTAAAAAAATAAAATGTATTATAAAGCTCTTCAAGATTTGTGATAAAATTTGAACTCTCTTCTGATCTTCAAAAAAAGCAGAATAGTAAAGTAATTTGTCGTTATGAGAACCAATGAGCATTATTAGATGCTCGACGTTTCAACAAATGTATTATTTAGGGCATCATCTGTTTGTAACATGCACACTTGCAACTTCAATGTGACATTTCTCAAGCTTTACGAATCAGCCTATGTCCTTTGATTAAGTAAACCAGAAAAACTTATTTGTGGATTCTGAAATCAAGGGTTCAAAGTTGTTAAAAATGTTATTCAACTGGGAGAATTTAAATGATGTTAAAGGGACTATCCCGTAAGAGAATTTTTTGTAAAAATAATTATTCAAGTTTGAGAATTTAGATCTTGTCAAAATAACTATCCTATCCGGAATTTGCTTCTACAAAACGGAATACATTACAGTAAAATATCACTCAAAACCCAACACTAATGGGTTAGTGATAAAATAATGTGATGGCTTACCTAATAAAACTGATGGTAATTAAAACTTATTATAAATGTTAAAATTTCTGCTTGTAATCAAACGTTCAAGGCATAAACCACAATCAGAAATGAGTTCAAATGTCATCCACGTGAAATAAGTATTGAATTTACACAAATTTATTACAAAGCTAAATCAAAGCTAAACTAACAATTTTTATTAGTTATATTTTTAAAAATGGCTGTTAGTTTTTCTTCTATGGCTGATTTATTGATTATTGCAGTTTTTAATTTTTATCGTTATTTTTTCAAATAGGACAATATAGAAACATTATTGAAGTAATCCATTTAATAATTTGTAACAATAAAATGAATAAAGTTATTATTATATTATCAAACCATTTAATAATGTCAAGCAAGTAAACTTTTTCAAGTTCGATTCTTCCAAAGGTAATCGATGAATTAATTTGAAATAAGTTTTTAAATATTTTTCGAAATTTTATTAACAACTTTTCTTGCCTTTGAATTTTGAAAAAACAAAAATTGTTTAGTTTTACTGTGATTCATTATGTGCTACAATTTTCCGCAGTTGACCTGAAACACCCAGTATACGAGCGATAAATCAAAACTAAACAAAAGATTTTATTTATCTTAAAATTTTATGATTTATAATTATTGTCTATAAGTAGGATAATAACAAGCAATTCGAAATTACCATTACAAATTACCATAGTACCTCTTTAAACTGCAAAGAACGTTTAAAAATAAAATTTTTACGTTTAACTAGTTGTCTTTTTTCTTATAGCTTTTAATTAATTCTAGCTTACGTTATAAGAACAACATTGCTGATTATTAAAAATTTTTGATTTGTATAAATACAAAGGACGTAATAGTGGGAGGAATGGAGCACTAAAAATTGTAATAATTATTGTCGACTACTTAGTTTTAAAAAACTTAAACTTTTTGTAAACCTTGTTACTATTTTCAGTTTGCCTTGATGATGAGAAATTGTTATCTTTAAACTAGCAGTCAATAATTTTAAATAAATATTTTAACACATCACAATAACGCATTTCTATTTTAATTAATTTATAAGAGTGTGTTCCACCAAAACAATTTGAGTTAAATTTTATGTGGATTATCTCCTAAAACCATGGGTTCTTGTAATGATTTATTAATTTTTTAATTATTTATTTAATTTTTATTTTTTAATTTTTATTAATTCTATGAGTGTCGAGTCTGGTTGTTCGGTCTTCGGCCTTTTTATTAAGTAGAAGTTTATTCTTGTAGAAAATAGGATTAGTAAGAAATAGAATTCTAGAAAACAGAATTTTATATTTTATTAATTAGAAGATGTTAAAATATTATATGAGTCGTCCGGATGCAAACCCAGACAAAAGTTGTTATGAGTGATTTCGCTCCAAATGAAAAAAACTGTTTTTTACAGCTTTAAAGCAAAATATCATTTAGCTTTTTTTTACATTTTTTAAATAAATCATTTTGTTACTATCTAAAAGGTTTTGCTTCTCAGTCTTTAAAATAATTAAATATTATTGTCTAAAAATTGAAAATATCTGGTTTTGCATCCGTTATGGAAAATATGTTTGGTTTTGCAACTCAACTGACAAACAAAACTGCTCAAATCAACCCATAGAAAGCGCAATCAGCAAAACATACATCAGCTGAATGTTCTATCATACTTTACTTTATAAATATACTTTTAAAAGTAAAACAAAACAATGTTTTCAAATAAAATCTAGAATGGATATGATCAAAATAATGACTGGTTTTGCATCCGAACTCGTGGTGCGATATCTGAATACCTGCAATTTATAACAGGTTTTACAGCCGAATCAAATATGTCAGTTTTTGCAACCGAACTCACAAGAAATATAGCTGGTTTTGCATCCTACTCAGTTTTTCAAGTCTAATTTTCGAAGCTTTTGCACGGGTTTTTCATCTCAATTAATTAGTAATCTTGTAGCTGGCATTGAGAAGAATCTCTAGATACCAAAAACTCAAAAAAAAATTTTTCGCTTATGTCTGGGTTTGCATCTGGACGACTCATATATGTGTTATCTAAATATATAAATTATTAACTCGTTAATATTAAATTATATTAAAACTTCAAAATATCGAGTTATTAATAAATTAAAAATTAATTAAAAGATTTATTGAGCTTTCAAACGATTATTTCGTCCGTCATCAGAATAATATACAGATATTATGTAAACAAGTCATGCAAACAGAGAACAAGTATTGTTATTTGAACGGTGACTAGATAATATCTAGGACCGTGAGTTAGGAAAAACCTAAATTGTGTTCCGGCAAAGAAGGAAAACCTAACTCCAATACGTAAAAAACTTAAAAGAGTAATTGGCTGTAAATGTTGCTTAAGCCATCAATGTCAGTTTGCCGGTTCATTGTGTTGTTGGTCTTCTTTATGCAAATCATTTTTTATTATTACATCTGATGGTTGAGATGTGACCACCTATTCTTTTCTTCAACCATTGGTTGGTTTGTCCGATGTACACCAAGTTACAATTTGTACAGTCCACTTGATATATAAGGTCAGACTTTTTCTCAGAAGGGATCGGATCTTTAAGTTTGGTATATAAGAGACCAATGTTGTTGGGAGATTTAAAGGTGGTTTCAATATTGTGTTCTTTAAGATTACTTTTGATTTGTTCACTCAACCCACTGACATACGGAATCACCGAATAGTTGTTATGAAGTTTGCGATTTGAACCCAGAATTTCCGCTCAGTATTCAACCAGCGGTCACATCACTTCACGGCTGTGATTGATATTAAAATATTAATAAACATAAAAATTAATAGTTTAGTTAATTTTTCATAACAAAATTTTAAATTTTTGTCGTATTAAATTAGAAATAAATAAATTGCAAACGTTTTTTTTGTCTCTTGTTATTTACAGATATGTATTTCTATGATCAAACATGGCTTACCAGATTTTGAAATATTGTATAGAAATTACAACGTTTACCAATAACATGCTCGTAACTAAATTTGAACCAATTTTAGAAAATATTATTTATGTGCAATCGTACTAAAATGTACATTTTCACATATTCAGAACAATACTGAAAGTAGCTGTTTTTAGTACAGAAATGTTAAATTTTACTTTTTAGTACAGAAATGTCATAGCCTCAAATGTTTTATGTGCAATCCTACTAAAATGTATACTTTGACAAATATTTTTGACGTATTTTGTAAATTTTAAATATTTCATTGCTTAGCAACTAGATCATTATACATATACGTATTTCGTTAAATTATTCCGTATAACATAATTATTATCGTACATTTTTTGCAGAAAGTGGGCATTTTATTCCAATTACACATAAAATAGTGTATGCACCTTATCCTTAACGTGTCTTTTTGGCATTTACGTGGTCATGCCATGGCATTTGCATGGTCGGCTGCGCCTCAGTCTATAATTTTCCACGCTCATACCAAAAAGATGCACTTTCAGGACTTGGTACATAACTAACTATTATCATAATATTATATAATTTTTTTTCTTTGATTTAAATTGAATTGTTTCTAGTGCACTGATCCGATTAAATCTTGAAAAAATAAAACCGAAATATTTATTAGCCAAATACGTTTTTTCTGTAATCAAATTTATTTTGAAACAGTAATCTATGCTACTCTTAAAATGTATTCGACTGAAGAAATCTTTCCAAATAAATAAATAAAATATTTTAAAGCTTTTCAACATGAAAATAGTATTTGATCACGAACATCTTATCTGATTACAGTAAACTAATAATGCAGTTGATTGTAATTGGTTGTGTAAAACTAGATACATGATATATTTTTATGCCTATTCTAAATAGTACATTTTATACACAAATAAATTTGTTTTTAATAATATCATCGAATCTTGGAAATTATTTTCAAGTAAAAGTTTTCTTGTGAAATATAGTACACTTTGATTTATTCCATGTCAAAGTACTGGCGATCAAAGTATTATAATATATTTCTCTAATGCTATTATGGTATCAAAGAAGATTAAAAATAATAACTCAAATTGATTAAAATTTAGCTAATAGTAGCATTTTTATCAGATATGTGGACGATGTTATACTGAATGATTCACAACTAGTGGCACACATTTTAATTTAACTATTTATTGATTAATTTAAAATAATGTCATTTGTAAACATGATTATGCGTTGATAGTATAAAATAGTAGGTACCTATATAAATAAAAGTTAAAGATTGTTTAATAACAAAATGACAAATATAGAACGATTAAAACATCGTTCTCTGTAAAATTAGCTCTACCTTCTTTTTGAATTTGCATCCCTGGTAAAAAAAATTTTTTTTAATAAATTGTGCTAGTTGTTCCGATTATTTTCCTCAAGTTTCAGCAAATCGATAAAAAGAAAATCGAAAAAAAACATCGTTTTTTATTTTTTCTCTCTAACTCTTTTTTATCTGCTAACTCTTGCTGACGTTCTCTTCTTCCAGCCATCTTTTTGTAGTTTTCTTTAATAAGTTGGTTCTCATATTTAAAAAATTTATTTTTAAAACCTATCAATTATTGAAAGGTTATGTTTAATCCATCAACTTATGGCCGTTACAGAAAATTTTTATCTTTTTAAAGTAAGCTTTATTGAACAACCCAGGTGTCACCAACACCAAGAGCCGATTTCTTAAAAGCCTTTGAGGCAAGGTGTAACTATTCAGACCGAATTGTCGTAACATAGGTAGTAGTTATGAAGTAAAACTTTTAAAATACAAAATGGAAACTTTAAACATTAAAAAAAACTAATTTTTGTTGTACTGAACTTGGCCTCTATTGAACTGAGTGGCCTTCTATGCAATGTGTCAACTTTAATTATATAATATTATAGAATTGATAAACTAATCAAACTATAATTTTAAGCTTTGTTATTTATCTATGTAATTAGTATCGTATAGTTGCTGTGCAATTATTATTAACAATTTTTTTTATACATTTCTATTGTGTTTGATGACTGATGAGTAAGTAGTTCAGACTCTCGTATTCATTAGAAGAGAGTCCCCCTATGCACTTGTTGTATCAGCCTAGTTACGGAATTAGATATTATACCTACCATACACAAAATATGTTCACGAATAATATTTTATCGTTTAATAAAACCAAATTTCACATAAACACATATTGTACCTTTTTAGGCTAGGATTGGTAAAACTATTAAAATTAGAGACGCAATTTACAATCCTTATTCAATTAATTATTCTTGCATGTACATAGTATATTTACTTAATTGTTTTGGTTTATGCTTTGTGGATGTAGTATTAAAATTTTCATTGTTGCTCAGCTCATCCCAATTTTAGAATAATACAATTATGGCACACAAGCAAGCTTGTATTATAATTTCTCACACAATAATTTGCTATGAAGTATAAACTTACGGTATACTAAAACAAATCGTATAAAAAATATGTTTGAAACGGACATACGAAAATTACTCTGTTTTATTACATAATATATTATATGTAATTCGTAATTATTCTGCAAAATAAACAATAAAATTTCCATCGTAAGCAAACGTTATAGTTATTATTATTAATATAAGCATCAAAGATCAAGCACAAAGCTTTGTAAGTCGCTGTTTGATAAGGGATTGGAGTAATAGCATAACAAATCTAGGTATATATTCAATCATAGATTCTTCGGATACAGCTACATTTTCTTATTCTTAATAGCAGTATTTTAGGATCTATCTATTCCGAATACTGCTCTTTATACCTCAATTTTTATTAAGTTCAATTCGGTACTGGAAGCCGTGCTTTTAATTTTGTAAAGTCAACAAAATCATTGTGTAGGGATATAACACTTTAATGGTTTATCGCGATGCGTAATCTTTTCAAAAACAATAATTTTTTCAATTTTTGTAGCATTCTGGTTGATTTTGGTTTTCACTACCTACCAATATAAAATTGTGTTTACAAACTAACAAGTTTCTTCCAGTAAATTAATGATGAGAAATTATGCTGTAAGGCTTTTGAAATGATATTTTTATATTCAAATTGTTGAAATTTAACTAATTAGTACTGAAAACAAAGCAATAGCGCCGGGAGTTAAGCCAGTGTGATTTGTCATTAAAAATGTCACCCTTAGCTTGACGTTCTCTCATGAAATGTAAATGGTTGTATACAGTTCTTACCAAATACATATATAGAATATTAAAATTATAAAGTTAAATATGGATTAAAGTAACGACTAATAAATAAAAACAGATTTGTGTCATTTTAGATTTGACGAATTAAAACATTATAATAATTATTGTACAAATGAGTCGTAGTAAGCTCATCTTGATCGACTCTAGTATACCATCAGAAGCAAAAGACTCTATATAGAGATCTTTTTTGAACTAAGATACGATAAAGAAGGATATCGTTAATTGGAGGTACACATTCCAATTGAAATAGTATAAAGAGTATGTCAAATATATTAAAAGAGAAATGTAGAAAGTACTCATAATGAAACTATTGAATGTATTGCAAGGGAATGTATGCCAAATTAGTCTATTGTGACTACCGACAACGACAAACCAACGTCGCTAAAATTATTTATCAACAATTGACATCATGTAATCATAACTACTCTAAAAAACAAAATAAGCTTGGAAACCATACCTACTTAAGTTAAAAAAAATGAACAAAAATATTTAGAAGTAGAAACGAAATTGCAAAAATATAGAAAGCCTAAAGCTTCTTGCACACTTAGGCGACGCGACACCACACCACACCACGCGACAGTTTTGTGAGGTCCGTACACTTAGGCGACGCTACACCACACCACACCACGCGACATTGAAATTGAAATTGAACAAATCTTTATTTAATTAATATTTACAATTTTTGCAGGTGCAGCCGAACGCACAGCGCCGGGTGAACCTGCATTATATGGTTAACAAGAAACAGGAGCACCTCGTCGAAGACATATCTCCAAATAAAAATGTAACAATAATAAAATATTTTTTAAAAATTAATTTTTTTCTTTTGTAAATTAATATTTGAGTTGCATTTAAGGTATCTTTTTGAATTTGTTGGAAAAATTTACAAAAACCAACTTAAGACGATTTTACAAACTAAGATAAAAACAATTAAAATGACTTATAACTAGAAATATTTACAATGGCTGTAGCACCAGTTGGAGTACAACGACCCTAAACAGCTCGTAGATGGAATTACACGCAGCAGATAGTCAGTCGAAGGCAATGAGATGACACTCAGGGGATGAGCTTGGTTTGGTCCTTGTTTTGCTGGATTGCTGACTAGTATCCTGAAAGAAAGAATTCGGGCGCCAACCGTAGAATAAAACAACAGGAAGGATGTAAAGAGATTTATTCCACGGTATGAAAAGAAATATGAGGATACAGTTAAAAAGTTTACTGATAACAGCACTAATATGAGCAACACACGTTGCACCGCAGATGGTCGAAACGTCGAACTCGATATTGAGCTCACTGCAACAGTAACCGTATCTTTTGCACGCACTATCAATTTGCATGCACAAAAGGAATTCACAATAATGCCTAATGCGTAGCCTGCTTCGTCAAAAACTATCAAATCAAGACTATGGCAGTGTACGATCAATGGATCGTTCAAAAAGTGAAACAACTCACACAAAATGACAATCGTAGTACCAATTTGTATAGAGATTATTCGACTTACCCCTAGATACTCTATAAAGATGGATGATTGCAATCGATCTGGTCGAAGTGGCCACTGCGAGTCGATCGTAGATAAAGCGGTTTGAATAAATCTAAAAGATAAATCAAAAATCAACCACACAAATAGCATACAATATGTCACTGCGGTTCTTTGAATAAAACACAAAGCTACCACAGTTCGATTTAACAATATTTGACTAGCAAACAAAACTACTGGCTTGTCAGGGAAAAGTAAAAGTTCAGATACTATAGTTACTGTGCAGGGCTCCACTACGACGAATTCTTGCGACAGAAGGTGAACTGTAGTCATCGGCAGATATTCAGTCGAATTGTTCACACGCCTCCAAACTAAGGGTTGAAGCGAGATGATGAAAAATTCCCAAAATGGTTGACCCAGATGTGCAAAACCAATTCAACATGTGGTCTTCAAAATAGAAAATTCTCACCAGCTCTTCGACGCAAACAGTAAATAATTTGGTGATTATAGTAGTCAACGCTACTGTCGGAACACAGAGTCATTAAATTGGTTTTCAAATTATAGTCAAATCCGCTGGTGGATTTTTAAACTAAAATTCTACATCGACAGGTTGTTCTGAAAGACGCTGTCAGACTCGCTCGCTGTTCGCGCTTCGTACCTAATATCCCCGCCAGGGTTCTCGATGCTAGGGTGCGTTCATACCTGACGTTTAAATAAAGCCATGTTAAGCTTGAAGCGGAGGGCTTAACCTGTAGCATGCATTTAGCATGTTACATGGCTTAAAATTGAATTTAAAATTGACAAAAATAAACAAAAACGCACAAAATATCACATAACAAACGCAACAAGACAAAAACAACGAGACAAAACAGCAAACAAACAAGGAAGAGACGTTGTCGCAGCTCCGACACGGATTATACGCTTTAAGCGCGCTGTAGTATGCTATCGGTTTTCACACCCGGTCATCTCAAGTTAGAGGAATACTCGACCATTGGCGCAGCTGCAAGTGTTTAAATTGTCGTTTTTGTCACGTCGTGGGTGTTGTGAATGTCGGTAGCGTTTGGAATGGGAGTTTATATTTGCGTTGCGCATTATCGCGCGTCATGTTTGTGGTAAGTGTGCTTTTGTGTAGCTGAGTTGTGTAGAATTTCTCCGATAACCGCGTTACGTGGTCTCGAAGAAATTCTACCTGCGTATCATCGTGTAATGTTGTCAGTCTTACGTATCGATCTGCTCCCGTGACGAGACGGAGGCACTTGTTCTGGTAGACCTGCAGGGGTCGAAAGCGTGTCTTAGACACGTTCGCCCATGCAGGACAAGCGTACGTTAAGATCGGTCTTAACACAACTTTGTATAACGTACGCTTATTTTCCATACTCATCATGCCTCCTCTCATCAAGGGGTAGATCTTTCGCATAGCACCGTAGGCTAGTTGTCTCCTTGTCTTAATGTGCGTTTCGAAATTTAACCTGGAGTCCATCGTGACTCCAAGGTATTTAACTGTCATTTGAGGAATAATTTGTTGTCCGTCTAGGGTCAGTTTCTGAAAGACCCGATGATTGGTGCGCTTTCGGGCGAAGACTATCGTCTCCGTCTTACCGGCGTTCAATCGGATCTTCCAGTTGTCGCAGTATTTTTTTATCATGTCCAGGTGTATTTGTGATTGTTTTGTGGCCACTTGTGCGCTGAACGAGTGTGCATAAATTGCTGTGTCGTCAGCGTACTGGGCCAGTTTAGTTTTTGCGAATGTAGGTGTGTCGTTGATAAATAAGTTGAACAACTTCGGTGCCAGTACGGAGCCTTGGGGTACACCGACCTGGATGTTCTTCAGGTCGGAGATGGTGTCGTTCACCCTGACCGCGATCGATCTTTCCGTGAGGTAATAATGAATATGTTTCGTTATGTTTTTGCTAAACCCGTAGTTTAGCAGTTTATAGATTAAACAATCGGTCCAGGTTCGGTCGAAGGCTTTCTCGATATCAAGTAGTGTCATTACGGTCACTTTGTCCTTGTTAAATTGGTCGATCACGTCTTTAACAATCCGGGTCACCTGCAGCGTCGTGTTAAGACCCGCAGTAAACCCAAATTGATAGGGGCTCGTGATGTCCAGTGTCGTTTCTTCTTTGTCCAGTCGTGTCAGTATGATCTTCTCAGTTACATTGGCCATCGTGTTTAACAACGTGATGGGCCTGTAACTGAGGGGTTCGTTCGGGTCTTTGTTCGGTTTATATGCCGGTACAGTTATGCCGTGCTTCCAGGCCTTCGGAAAATACTGCAGTTTAATTATGGCATTAATGACATAATTAAACTGGACAGTCGCTTTCCGAGACAGGTTCTTGAGAACGATGTTCTCAATGCCGTCCGGGCTTGGAGCTTTGCGGTTTCGTAATGTCTTCAGTACTTGTCGTATTTTGAAAGGCGTTGTGAGTAACTTTTTGAGTTGTCTCGTAGGTAAGCGACAAGTTTTTTGCCGCTTAGAGAAGTTTACATAGAATCAAATGGGAGCCCGCACAAAAGCCTCGAAAATTAATGTTTTAAAAGATTGAAACCACTTTACTAATAGAAACACGAAATAGTATATTATACACCGAGGGAGTAAAGTGCCACTTTTCGTCATGAGGGTAAAGGTTTTTACCCGAGACGCAGTCGAGGGGAAAATTTACCCGAAGGACGAAAAGTCACTTTACTCCCGAGCGCGAATATACTATTTTTTGTATTTCCGAAAGCCAATTACAACATTAAAAGCAAGTACAATTAAACTTTCCTAACTCGAACTTTCTAGAACGATTTTAAATAAAATTTATGTTTTTAAAAATAAAAAGCTGTTTACAAAAAAGGGTCTAATACCTTCCTTGGAAATAACCATAAATCTTGACTATTATGTTCTAAAGTGTTCAACACACAACGTATGCATTTTTGGAATCTTAGATGTAGTAATAAATTTGAATCGTTGCTGCGTAACGTCAATAGAAAAAAAAGAATTTCAAACGTCAAACATTCATTTCGTTTTGTTCTTTCGTGTTGGTAAGCTAAAACGTTTCAAAAAATGACTTCTAATATTATTATTAACGTTATTTTTTATAGGTTGCGCTTATATTTGGGCTTGCAGGGGCATGCAGAGGAATAGAATTAGTTAATTTGGATGTTAATGATGTCAAAAAAATTGATTCGTTGACGTTGTTATGTTCGGTACGGAAAACGAAAACTACCAAAGACCGCTCATTTATCATTAAGAATTTTGAAGGTAATCCTGTGAATTATTTTGAAATCTGCAAATCGTATATGGAGTTACGAGAGCCCAATACAGGTCATTCGAGGTTTTTTGTGCAGTACAGAAATGGAAAATGTACTTTGCAAGTTGTCGGGAAAAATACTTTTGGGAAACTGCCGCAGAAAATCGCGGAGTACCTCAAACTTGATCATGCATGTGAATACACCGGGCATTGTTTAAGACGTACTTTTTACTTTTCGTCCCGCTGTTTTACTTTTCGTCCCGCTACTTTACTTTTCGTCCCGCTTCTAAGAAAACTGGCACTTTGCTCCCGCAAAAGTGGGAGTAAAGTGACCGCTTTACTCCCGGAAATACAAAAAATTATTTTTTCTTTTTTAGTACTTTTTTTTAAATTTTCTTTGCTTGATTTTAAAAATATTATTATATTTAATTGTTATATAATTTATTTATTTTAAGCTTTTTAGTTCTAATTAAATTTTTTTTTGTTTATTACAATAAAATTTACTAATGTTTAAAAAATAATTTAAATTAATGTTTAAGGTGCCTCTCTTGGCTTAAAATCCTAAAAATTCAAGTCAAAACTGTGCTGTTAATAAAAAGTATTTTTACAAGATCCAAAAAATATTAATTAGATAAAACATAAAACTATTTCGGTACAGGCTTAAAATTTTGAAATTAAAATTAATTTTGAAGCAATAATGTCTTCAAATATGACCAATCACAGCGCTTGTACTGCTCATCACATTATTGCTTTGAAATTAATTAAAATTTTAAAATTTTAAGCCTGTACCAAAATAGTTTTATGTTTTACCTTTGTAATTTTTTTAGAATCACTTAAAATTATTTATTATTAACAGCGCAATTTTGACTTGTTTGAGACCTTTATTTTACGCTACGAGAGAGGCGCCTTAAAAACATATTCATTGTTATGCATCTTTCGAAGACATACTACCTGAACTCGACCCTTCTATATGCATCTCATTCTCTTTTTAATATTATATGTATGTGTATATATTGTAATGGAATGACATATTAAATATCTATGTATCAGGTGTGCGATACATTTAACCATTGACTGTTTGATAACCGGGTTTTTTAAAGCTACCAACAATTTGAACTACCATCTGCGGCGCCGGATTTGAAAATTAAAACAATTTTTTATTTTTGTGTACAATTTATTTCAGATATTTGTATTAATTTTATTGAAGCGTTTAATTATCTTACAAGTTGGAGATAATATTTTACAAATTAAATGTGTAAATTTGTAGGATAATTATTCATGATTTTTGATTATCAACTGTGTTGATGAAATTTAACACAAGGATTTCGTTTCATTTGATTTATCAAGTTAATTATGATTACAGCATTTGTCAAATTACATTATTGTTCATTCCCTGCATTTTTGTTTTATTTTTAATTGTGGATAATTTAAAAATACCCTTAAATTCGCAAACTGAGAGAGTCTTGTGCTTCCGAGTTATCTTATTAGCTGGACCTTAAGGAGCCGTTGTTCGTCAGAACACGACAACTTTTATTTGGCGCCCAACGTGGGGCTCCAAAAACGTCTACGCGAGGCGGCAAAAATAGTTCGTGCGCAGACATCTTTTATTTGGCGCACGAACGTGGGGCTTCGAAAAACGAAAGTGGATTTTTCACTCGATAGAGTTGTAGAATGTTTTTTTTTTTAAGTAAGGGGATTATTTGCAACTTAATTTAAATTGGACAACATAACAGGGGATAATCCATCGGAGGACATTTTTGATACTGAGGTACAAAATGTGCCAGGGGAAGAAATAGTACATGAGACAGGGGAAGAAATAGCACAGGAGATCAGTGAAGACTCGGTTAGGGAATTAGAACAAGGGGATGTAACGGGTTCACCAGGAATGACTAGTACACCGTGTGATCCTAAACAAAATACAGGAGAAACAGATCCTGAAGTTAAATTAATGCTACAAACCTTAATGACACAAATAACACAAAATAATATTCAATTAACGAAAATGGATAATAAATTTACTGGGATGGATAATAAATTTACTGGGATGCAAAAAGATAACAAAGTTCAATTAACGGAAATGGAAACTAGGTTAAAGGAGGATATTAATGAGGTTAAAATCAAATTAATGGTTTTAGATAAGATTGAACAAAGCCTAATCACAATAAATAAGAATAATGGGTTGGATCTGGAAAAAGTAGTTGAAATTTGGTTAAATTTAGGTCAAGATGAAATTGCAGTACCTACAATTATAAGGGAAAAATTAAAAATAAATGACGAGGGGATAGAGAAGGTTAATGATCAAAATGAATTAGGCCAAAATACTCTGATTGTAGAGGAAAATTTAATTACTGTAGATAGTCCTGTTGAAGAGGAAAATTTGAAACTGGTAGTTACAAACGAGGTTTTTACCATTAATGATATTGGCAATGAACTTGAGGACATAAAAATTTTGGATATAGTTGTAGATAAAACAGAAATTTATACTAGAAATCAAGTTAGGGGGATGAAATTTAGAAATTTAAAAATCAAAAGGAAATTAAAATTTATAAAATACCCTGGTGTAAATAAAATTAAAAAGACAAAAATTAAATTTAAGGTAAAAATTTTAAAAATTTATTCAGATGAGGAGGCTTTAACTGAAATAAAAATTTGTCAACTAAATAATAAAGAAGACAAACAAGAAAAATTAGGATATTTTATTAAAGAAAGTTTTGAAATTTTTGATAATAATAACAATGACAAAAATTCAAAATTTATCAAAATAATTATTTTCAGTAAATTAATCTCTTGCACGAGGAAAGTTGCAGGAAAGGGATGGCTGTGTGCATGTTAAAATGGGCCTATCGCAGGGTGCGATGGAAATAAATTTGTAAATAAATCCCAAATTAATAAAGATCAGGGAAAAATAAAAGTTAATAAAAAACAATTGCAATTAACATGGATTTTGAGAATTTAAGAAATTAGTAAAATTTGTATAATATTAAAAATTTTGTAAATAATATAATTGATTAGTTAAATTTAGGAGATAGTTTGTAAGATAAGTAAAATTTAGGGGATAGTTGTAAATTAGATAAATTAAGGCAAAATTAAAAACTGTAAATTTGATATTGATAGCATAAAAATTAAAAATAAAATTATGAGTGCGAGCATCAAACGTTCCTGACCAATTATTGTGATTGGAGTAAAGGTTTTAAAAAAGGTACTGAGTAATTTTAATTAATAAAGGTTTTTCTGAAAATTAAGTGGGAAAATTACATCAAATTTGATAATGAGAGTTGATATCGTACTTGAGCAATTGAATTGAAAATTAATAAAAAGATTGATGATTATCAAGAGAATTTGTCACTATGAAATTTTGAAATTTAATGATTTTAGGGGTTTAATTAAAATGGGGAAAATTTATGAAAATTATGTAATGAGATTGAAATGAATTGATATGATGTTTATAAATGATTAATTGGGAAATAAAATAAAATGATTAAAATAATTTGAAAAGCGTAGTGAAGGATTTAAGTAAATAAAAGTTAATTGGACAATTGATGATCAATAAGATTGCAAGGTACGAGTGAAGGTTTATAATTATTAAACATCCACAAGGGAAAAACCAAAAAAAAAGACCAGCAGTCTGGCGTAAATCGAGCACGGATGACTGTAACGCGGGAAACCGCGGTTCAAATCCTGATTGCGTCTGAAATTTGCTGTGATCTAAAGAGTCCAATATCGATCTGTGGACTATGGGGAAAGCAACGGGAAACCACCCCATTAATACTTCCCTAGTAAAAGACCTCTTGGCTTTAGCCAGTAGGATCTTACCAACGTCCGATATCGGATACGGTACTCGAAGAAGAACAAGGAAAAAACCAAATTTTGATAATTTAGGAGGTAGTTGGATAAAATTTGAATTCTGCCAGTTTTGATGATTAATTTAAGATTGCATAGTGTAAGGGACTGTGTTGATGAGGTAATCATTTAAATTGTAAATAAAATTGTAAATTTAATTAATTAAACTTAAAGTAAATTTAGAATAAGGGTGAAAGTTATTATTTTGATGTCGATTTAATTTATTGATTTGGAGTTTAAATTAATTTGTAAATAAATTAATTAGTGGGAAAATTAAAATTTATGGGGATGAGATTATTTTGTTATTTCACTCGTTACATTTTAAAAAAATGTCTCATGAAATAAAGGGGATAATGTAATGGCATGTCATATTTAAAAATTTAAGTTTCCACAATTAAAATTTCATTTAGTAATAAATTTTGTTTTTGAATTTTTTTTATTTAATTGGACGAACGAATTGTAACCTGTTGTTTTTCAATTTTGTACAGATGTAGGTACATGCAGAGACGAAATCTTTATGGTTGAGAAATTGTCCTAAAACCTGAAAGTTAAATAAATCAAAAATAGAAAAACGTTGCAATTTAGTTTAATTTATTTTTCTTAATAATTGTTTGTTTACTCACCTTTAAAATAAAGTAGTGCGAAGGTAGCATACGATCGTTGATACGTTTTTAAAATAAAGTGGTTTTCGTAGTAGATTTAAAATTTGGTGACTTCGAAATGTTAATTTTGGTATGAAGAAATTCAAATTTGGCTGAAAATTGAACCAATCGGCGTAAGACACGATTTTCAAAAATCAAAAATTGACAAGAAGTGAGATTGGTGAGGGAGTAGTTGCTGGATTGATGAGTGAGCAGGGAGTCGTAAACTCAACGACTTCGCATTGAATTTTCTAATGTCTGGAAAATTTATGAATGTTACAATTAGTTCGTAGTAATTTTATGCAACTGGAAAATTGGTTATTGTGAGTGCCATGAAATATTTGTGTTATGGAATCTATCGTAAATTATGAAGATGTTAAGAAGCATTTACCTATTGGTTGTAACATGAGGTTGTCCATTTTGTTAATTCGTGGAAGCGGGATGTTTGAAAGTCAATCCTCTATTTTTGAAGCCATCGTTTTGGTAATTACCATTTAAATTATTTATTCGCACTGTTTCAAGGATTATTTTCGTCATTTTGTCACGATGCATCAGAACTTTTTGAGGTTAACCACATTTGACGTTGTTAAATCTGCATTTCAAGTAGCACTTATAAACGGATTTTTACCCTTAATTAATTAAATTCACTAGTGGAACTATTATAATCACTAATTCGGTTTATTTGATTGAGAAGATTAAATATTCTTTTTCACGTGTTTAAAATCGCTATGTATCAGGTGCGCGATACATTTAACCATTGACTGTTTGATAACCGGGTTTTTTAAAGCTACCAACAATTTGAACTACCATCTGCGGCGCCGGATTTGAAAATTAAAACAATTTTTTATTTTTGTGTACAATTTATTTCAGATATTTGTATTAATTTTATTGAAGCGTTTAATTATCTTACAAGTTGGAGATAATATTTTACAAATTAAATGTGTAAATTTGTAGGATAATTATTCATGATTTTTGATTATCAACTGTGTTGATGAAATTTAACACAAGGATTTCGTTTCATTTGATTTGTCAAGTTAATTATGATTACAGCATTCGTCAAATTAAATTATTGTTCATTCCCTGCATTTTTGTTTTATTTTTAATTGTGGATAATTTAAAAATATCCTTGAATTCGCAATCTGAGAGAGTCTTGTGCTTCCGAGTTATCTGATTAGCTGGACCTTAAGGAGCCGTTGTTCGTCAGAACACGACAATATATATATACTCTTTTCAGAACGAAATATAATTATTTCACATATAAAAATCAATTGCAATGTTGTTAAATTTGAAACATGCACATTTTCCTTATAAAATAGTGTTCTATAACATTCCTTTTATTTTGTTATTCTTACTAATATAGTAAAAAAGTTGTTGCCAATATGGTTTACATTTTATTGATGTGCGTACCTCTGAAAATTAATTCGAAGGTAAGTCCTGGCTGGTATCACCCGCGAACGATCAGCGAGAGAAAGGTTTGGTACACTAGGACATTTGTTGCAAAATAAAAGAACGCGACAAACGTCGCTCGAATGCCTCTCAGACAATTCGAGCGATGTAGTGTCGCGTCGCCTAAATGTGCGGGCTCCCATTTGATTCTATGTAAACTTCTCTAAGCGGCAAAAAACTTTTCGCGTGGTGTGGTGTGGTGTAGCGTCGCCGAAGTGTGCGGGCTCCCATTTGATTCTATGTAAACTTCTCTAAGCGGCAAAAAATTTGTCGCGTGGTGTGGTATCGCGTCGCCTAAGTGTGCTTGAAGCTTTTTCACATAGGGAGTTGTATGTGGATGGTAAAATAGATAAGAGTTAAAGAACGTTAACTCACATGGAAGCGTTCAGTTAGACTTAATTTCTTTCCCGGTGTAAGGCCTGTAGAAAAGTTGTTAAAATTTTAATTTTCACAGTACCTACACGATTTTACAATTTTACAATGCGACAAGGATTGATGAGTCTCGGATCCTTCAATCTTGGATTAATCCTTGACTATTAATACAGGCATTTAGGAATTTCACAAAACCTCATTGAGAAAATTTTTTTTTTAGTATGAATAGTGTAGCTACATGTCATCAATCAGAATAAATAAATTTTAAAACAATTTTGATTCTATAAGATGATTTGATAGCTTTATCGGTGTAAAGGTACATACATAATAGCAAAGATGTAGATGTTGATGTCGCAAAAAAGATAAAAGTATTTATTTATTAATGAAGTAAGAGAGGTAACTCTTCGCTATACACTCATCCCAATACCTTTCTCGATTTCATCAGGATTATTGTAATAATTGATGATAGTAGAATGACAAAAGTTATTCTTATTCAATTATAATTTACATTACACCGCTAATTTTTTATTTACTTTAGGTGACACAATACGCTTTTATGATATTTACTCTCATAATCAATGCATCTTATACATTATTTAAACCAAACGTGCCCTTTTCGATCATGGTCCAGCCTGGGTTTGCAAGAAGTGGTGTTCAAAATTTTTTTTTTGGGAACGAGTATAAATAGTATTTTGTTATTTTCTTGTTAGTAAATTTCATGAAATTCGTCATCTAATTATTGAATATCTGATGTAGAAATGAAAATTATTCGTTTAATCAGGCATACATAATAATATAATATACCTTTATTAATTTATTACTCTATAATATTGTAGAGAAACTAGAACTATTTTCCTAATTTAGAGTAAAAGTATATTTATTATAACAATATTATTTAATTGTTAACTTTTAATTAGTGAATATTATAATTATATTTAATTGTACTTTATTCAAGTTGGGCAATTTATTAATAAGTTGGAAAATTTTCATATGCTGTCTAATTTTATTGATTTTTTGTAACATCGCTTGGTTTAAATGCAAATTCGTTCAATATGTTCTTACCATAAATTTTGTATCACGATACTTTTAACACTCCAATCGAGGTTCGCAGCAGTTTTATATTAAAGTTAACAATTTTTAGTGTTAACAGTGTTAACATACCCGCAACACGATACTGTTGCCCTTTTCTGCAATGATTTACAACTGCCCTTAGGGACGCCTCACGAAGCTTCGCTTTAATTGAGGACCACCCAGATATATCGGTTATACATGCGCTTAGAATTTAGTACTTCTGTGTTAATAAGTTTTCGAGTTTCACAGTCTAAGCGTTTATATTATATCACATTCTTTATGAAGACAGGTTGAGTATCCTTGTTAGTAAAACATATTTTATTAGATATTTTATTAATATCACCCTATCTAGAAGAATTAAAGGCTTATTTAGAGTATAATTAAATATTTCACGTTTAAATCAGTTATTGCAATAATATAAACAGTGATAACCTACTACGTAAATTACACTGTGCAACAAATTTAAAGAAAATTTTTTTCACTGGGTTTGCAGTATGTAATAATGATAGCTCATTCCAAACTCAATAAAAGTTTGTAAATAAAATAGTCCCATCACGTCAGGTTTCATAGTGAAAAGCATTTATTGATTTTTAACAATTATACTAAATTAACGACAAAAAACTTTATTTTTCAGTGAAATACTTATATCTTTTAGAACGATTGGCTTTTTTTCTTGTAGTCAGTCTTCACTGTATCTCTGTGAATCACCAAAAAAAGTCTGCAGACATTGCTGGTTTTCATCTACCCTCATAAAGCTTCTTAAAGTCTGATATTAACTCTATTAGTGATGACGTCAAAACGCAGAGATATAAACCAACCAAATTACACCAAATGAAATCAGTGTGTATAAGCATATGAGCATTAACACTACTAATTCAATTTTGTTTAGTATGGAGGGCCTATATCAAAGCGTTTTGACGTCACTCTAATGGAGTCGATTTCCTAGCAAAAGCGCTCGCCATATTTATCGCTAACTAAGTCTTATTTTCCGGAAAAAACTTCAAATAAGAATGTAAAAAATTTATTTATGAGTAGTTTAACTGTTTTGATGACATTTGTACTCAGAAATATGATATTTGGATGACTAATCTCAAGCAGGTATTGTGCAGAATACATAAAACAAAACACTGCATATTTATGTTTTGAGACGTGATATTAAAATAAAATTTTGTTTTTTTACATATACTAGGTATACCTAATACAAACCACTATTCGAGATATTGGTGAATTTTTTAGTGTTGCACAGTGTTATTACTACATACTTATTAACTTTTCAATAATAATTTATTTAATAGTTTATTGATTATCATCAACCTCACGTTAAAGACCAGCGGTCCGTTTATTGGTTATTATAGGTACCTAATAATAATTATTTTGATTCAATTTTTCCAGCAGCTTATAAAAACCTTCAAGTTTCTGTAATGTAGTTTCTTGGCGTCTTCCTGTAAGACTGCTAGGCTATTAAATCACTTTGGTAGTTTACTTTGTATAGATAATTGGAGTCATTTCAATTTATTTTCAATTAGGAAGGTTACTTGTCGAGATAGTTTATCTACATTATATCGGAGGTAATTTATTAAATTGCACTTCAAATTTATCAAATCTAGAATCAATATTATTTCTTTTTCTTAGTCGTATGCTTCTAGATAGAAGCTTCGTGACCTATTAAACAAAGGCTTTTATGCCAATTACACTCCGGTTTTTGGAGGCAATGTTTTCCATTGCCTTCCGAGTATACACTCACTACACTACTTTGGTTTACACAAATCGCAAGGAAGTCTTATCAAAATTATTATTTATTGATTCCTACTATCTGTTGTTTTTATCATCAAAATAATATATTATATAATTCGGATTGCTTAATACATTGCAAGGTAAATAACAAATACATGCTAAACACATCACAATGCACCACGCTACAGCTAGAAACCGTTTTATCCGTTCCCAAACTACCAACCTTGCGATTGGGTCTGGTTTAAAGCTTTTTACTTTTTTTACCTACGACAAGGAGCTGGCCCGTCGGTAGAACCCCCAACCTGGAGGACCAGCGAGACGGCCGGTATACAGTTGTAACTTCACCCGGATTCGAACCGGGTATTAAGCGTTCGTAGTCAACTCGCTTGACCATTGCTCTACGACCGTCTCTATCAAAATAATATGAGTTACTAAAAAGTAACATTTATTTTATATCAAGTTATGATTTTACAAGTTATAATATTCATAATACTTTATCATCAAAAGTTGGGAAATTTTTAGAATTTAACATGTATATCTACAATACAGTGTTATATCAGTGTAATGCCACAGCCGTGGAGTGATGTGAATGAATACCTACTGTAGCACAGATCCTGTACGATCGCCCAAAAATGTATGTGGTAGACAATTACACAAAAGTGTCTGTTATTTGTGTAAAACGGACGAAGAAGAATCAAGTAAAATACAAAAATGTTGTACAACATCATAAAAACTTTTATGTGACCAGCACATTCAAAAAATCATCATCATCAAACTTCCTGGATTAGGCTAAAGTCTGTTCCGACATCCATCGTTTCTTTGGTCGCCCAACATCTATCATCCCAGCACAACATCATTCTTCCTTTGGGATGGTATCCCAAAATTAGTTTTACTGGTCTTGTATTGTCCATTCTGTTCATATCGCACCATGAGTGTAAAACCATAGTAAGTGCAAATTTTTTTTTGAGATTTTAAAGCCAAACAACTGTATTAGTAATAACTTATTATTATTATTATTATTTAGCGTTACATTCTTTTCAGAATTGAGCTGTCTGCTTAGAGACTTACAAGATCCTTTTTCTGAGGGGATTAGTCCTCTTTGTCCTTAATTTACATAAATAATTTACATTGCATTCACATCGTTAATTCACTATCAATTCACTTTTCTCTTCGTTACAGTTTTGCGTGTGTTCTTGCTTCCTTCACTATTAATTTCCATCTCTTCCTATCACAGCACATCTGACGCCAGTTCTCAACTTTCATATCCCTCAGGTCCTCTGTCACATTTTTCTACCATCGTGCCTTAGGTTTTCCTCTCATTCTCTCCACATCCGGTTTCCACATCGTCAAACGTTGAGTCACATCCTCATTACTGCTACGCATTATGTGTCCCAGCCATCTTATGCGTTGAGCCTTCATGAACCTTACCACGTCTTCTCCGTCCATCTCTCTCAGAATTTCGAAATTCATTCTCGGTCTGGTCTCACCATCTATTCTTTTCAATCCTAAAATTCCTCTCAATATCTTTCTTTCAAAGACTCTGAACTGCTCCTCTTCTCTGCGTGTAATGCTCATGGTTTTGGCAGCGTATGTCACAACCGGTCTTATCAGTGTCTTATATATTGTAACTTTTGACGTTTTCGATATCTGCCTGTCTTTCAAAATATCCTTATTCGCAAAATATGCTCTGTAACCAGCCTGGATCCTTGCTCTAACTTCTTCTCCTCCATCGTTATTACTGACAAAACGCACTCCTAAGTAGTTAAAGCTTTCGACCTTCTGGAAAATGCAGTCATCTATCCTTATCTCAGTTACGTTCTCAGCACCTGCTCTTTGGCATTTCATGTATTTAGTCTTATTCACATTCACCTTCAAACCCACCTCTTCTGCAGCCATTTTTAATTCTCTTAGTAATTTCTTCATTCCTGCTTCTGTTCTTGAGATGATTACGACGTCATCGGCGTATGCTATCAGTTGACTCTCTTTATGAGACAGAAGGTGAACTGTAGTCATCGGCAGACAACTCCTCGGATGTCCCTTAGCCTCGAAACTCGGGGTTGAAAAGCGAAAGTAGAAAAATTCCAAAATGGAGGTTCCAGATGTCACTCCACCGAACCAATGGAACATATGGTCTTGAAAGTGCAAATCCCTGACCAGCGCTTCGCCGCAAACAAAAAGTAATAATAATTACGGTAGTAGCACTACTGTCAGAACACTGAGTCATCAACTTGGTTTTATATAAAATGATAGAAGAATCCAGTATCTGGGATTTCAAACTAAAATCTCTGTCGATCAAGGATCAATGCGTTCGATCTTAATGACGCTGTCAGACTCGCTCGCTGTTCGCGCTTCGTACTTAATATCACCGCCAGGGTTCTCGATGCTAGGGTGCGTTCATACTTGAGGTTTAAATAAAGTCGTGTTAAGCTTGAAGCGGAGGGCTTAACCTGTAGCATGCATTTAGCATGTTACAATATGTTCACATTATCACTGCCGGTACATCCTGATAGTTTTCATCAATGGTTTAATTGCAAGTTCTTGTCGTATATCTTCACTTTGGATTCTGTCAGCTTTAGTACAGCTCTTTGTAGCTCTAAAGAATTGTATTTCTGCAGCTTGAATTCTACTCTTGTCGTTTTTTCCAATGACCCATGCTTCGCACCCGTAAGTCAGTATCGGTATTGCTGTAGTTTTTATGTAATTAATTATGTAATCTTACAGTATTTACAGTATACCAAAAAAATGCGTTGCACCATCGCGACTTAGTTTAACAGGGTAATAAATCTAATAATAAGCAAATTGGCCAAAATTGGTCAATTAAAACTTCAAGCCGAAATTTTATTAGAAAAAATTTGATGAAAAAAAAAAAATTTTTAAGTTATGAACTACATGAAATTTGAAAAATTAATCGCCGAATTCAAAATTATATTATTATGAGTAAAAATTGTTATCTTTAACTTCTTTTTCGAGTACAGATGGAGACATAAATTTGTTAATTTGTTACTAAAGCCTCACATTTTGAGTAGTTAATATTCCTCTATGTATTTACTCACAATATGTGGATATTATTACAATAATATTATGTTGTCTTTAATACAGAAAAGAAAAAGTTATTCATTACCACTGAAAAATATTCGTATTTAATAATATTTCCCAAATATTAAAGCCTTCAAATCATTGCAGTTGGAGAACTGTTTTCTGATTGAGTGCTAAAGCAAACGAAGAGTTACTTCACTTTTTGCCACTGGATATTGAAAACTACTATTGGGCCAAGAAAATCAAAGCGTGATGCAAAAATTGTAAGATATCGTCTCTTTTATAAAAATTATGATTTGGATTGTTGCAATTTCTGCTTATATATTTCGATCAAGAATTTTCTTCTACATTTTTTTCGTTAATTTCCATGATATATTTTTAATATTCACGTACAAATTTACCTAGTGGCGGATCTAGGAATAGTTCAGGAATTTAGGATTGAGAGTTAAGTTAATATTTTAAATTTTTTTGTTAATTTTTCAACATTTGCATTTTCTTGGATAGTACTTGATTTTCCCTTTTATAGATATCATATAGATACGCTACTGTATTAACCTAAAATTAATATTTAAACAAACGAGAAATGTCAAATTAGTATGGCAACCATCGTTGAATTTCATAATAACTAATATGAGATTTTTAATTGAGAAAAATGTTGGTGCAACGCAAAAAAATTTAACAGGGTAATAGTTTAACAGGGTAATAACTTTGACAAATATTTTGACATAAATAATAGATTTTTAGGTTATGAACTACATCAAAGTTGACAAGTAATCGTTGAATTTGAAATAAATTTTTTAAACAACAAATCTTTTTCAAGGAATCAAGCGAAAGATAGAAATATTAATTTTTCGGACAAGCCTTATCAAAAGTGAGGTAATTTTCTCAAGCTTCACAATTTTGTGGGCATAAATTTTAAACTTTGTCGCTTATGAAAATGATTTTATAGGACCGGGCGATGTGAAAATTTTCTATTCTTCTACATCTTCTGTGGTCGTTATACAATTCCAATATTCAGTGATTTCAAGAAAGAACTCCACGTCGTGAGATTTTCAAAAATCTAACAAATTGCTGCGGTATATTGCAAATTATAAATTTACTCCCTGTGTATATAAAATGTGATTGAAAAAAGACAATATAAGATGCATTTTTTATTAGATATGAAAATTAACGTAAAAATAAACCATTATAAGGGCAGTTCTAACTGCAAAGTTTTGACAATGACAATAGCGTTGTCTTAGCAATTATTAAAATATTAAACTAATAGCCTAATAACATTATTAAAATAATTTTAACAGAGTAATGGCTATTATGGTAATAGCGCTTAATATGCCAATTTTAATAGACGTTGGTGCAACCCGACCTTAGTCAGCCAGGGCATATTGCACAACATCCGGCAAGTTACAAGGCGAGCACAAATAATCAAGGTCTCTACAATATGAATTCACTTTTCAGTGAATCTAGACAATTACAAGCTAAATGTAACATTGAGAAGATGCTAAATGTTGTGCGTGAACTAAATCGCGTCATAGATTCTACCAAGGATGGAGCCATCAGAATATCGGCGTTCATCAAGTGCATTAGTGAATTTGATGGATAATTCAATCAATAAAGAATTAAAAATTATTACTTGGAATGCAACTAACATTTCAAGAAAATTTAAAGATTTTGAATTGTTTCTGAACAAAAATTGAGTACATGTTGCACTTGTGACAGAGACATGGTTAAAGGCTGGAGAAAATTTAAAATCAGTTAACTATCATATCTACAGAAACGATAAGCCATGCAATCGAGGGGTGGTGTGGCGGTTCTTATACAAAAAAGTGTGCCGTACAAACCAACTAAGCAAGCGGACACGACGACAGAATTGTTAGTCAATAAAATCAATTTACGTACACAATTTTACTTGGGAGCTATGTACGTTCCACCCTTAACAAATATTACAACAACTGAGCTCAACAACATCATGAACACATATAATAAAATAATTATTGGTGGAGATTTCAATTCCAAGCATTCTGACTGAAATTGCCGTTATGCCAACAAAACGGTAACATACATAAAACTCATAACGATGCAAATAACTATTTAATTTGTTATCCACCAACACCTACCGATGTGCATGTACTTAGCACCGCCACTTTTGAAAATCACAAAAATTTTAATTGTGCTGGATTGTGCCCGGTGTGTGCCGCGTTGTGCCGTATTTTTTTTAATTTTTTTTTCCCGGATTTTATGGAGGTAGCCTATTTTGAGGGTGGCGGTGAGCACCGCCATTTTCGATAATCTTAAAAATTTTAATTGTGCTGAATTGTGCCCGTTGTGTGCCACAGTGTGCCGTAAATTTTAAAATTTTATTTTAATAAATAAATTTTTTTTGGACCAAAACGTGTTTTATCGATGGCCGTTAGCACCGCCACTTTTGATAATTCTAAAAATTTTAGTTGTGCTGAATTGTGCTCGTGGTGTGCTACTGTGTACCGTAAATTTTAAAATTTTATTTTAATAAATAAAATTTTTTTGGGCCAAAACGTGTTTTATCAAAAGTCGTTAGCACCGCCATTTTCGATAATTCCAAAAATTTTAATTGTGCTAGATTGTGTCCGTTGTGTGCCGTAAATTTTAAAATTTTATTTTCACAAATAAAATTTTTTGGGCCAAAAAATATTTTATCGATGTAAATTAACCCCGCCATTTTCGATAATTTAAAAATTTTAAATTGTGTTGGATTTTACTCAATGTATGCAGCTGTATGAAATAAACTATTGCTTTGCAAACCCTTTGTAAGGGATATAAGGCATTTTAAAAGCATTCGTAAGGCTTTTAAAGCTTTAGTAAACCTATTGTAAATATTACGTTTTTATGAATACCGGGGTTAATATCTAAATTTTGTATAATAGATTTTCAGCACAGTTAAGATGAAAGACGATAAACATGTATAAGTAAACTACCTCCGATCCTTTTTTGAACCTTTTTATTTCAGGTAGTTGAAAAAGGTAAAAGTTGTAGTAACTATAGTGAACATTTTTACATAAATTACGATTACAACACAATTAGCCGTTATTCGTCCACTCCTGAACATTAGGCCCCTCTTTTTAAACTCTCCCCAACTGGGGGGTTCTTTCTTTCCCATTACTTCTTCATCAGTTCTTGCCCATAACTTACCACGCTGGGCAGACGGCTTGGCGAGTAGTCCGCAGATTAATTTTGGACCTTTTAGATCACAGCACATATCCGATTATTACATTTAAAATAAACCAGCAGTCTGGCGTAAATCAAACACGGATAGACTAGAGAGTGGGAAACCGCGGTTCTAATCCTGGTTGCGTTGGATACGTGATGCGATTTAAAAAGTCCAAAATTGATCTGCGGACTACTCGCCAACCCATCTGCCCAGCGTGGTGAGTTATGGGCAAAACTCTCTCTCCCCCCACTTAGGGGGGAGTCTAAAAAGGAGGCCTACATCCAACAGTAGAAAGAGAAAGATTGAAAAGAAGAAAGAAAGACATTTAAAATGTATAAAATTTTATTTGGCAGTACCAAATAGTTACCAAACTTAATAGTTTGATTTCCATGGCCTGGTTTTAATCTGTAGCTGAGTAGCTTAGGCTACTAAGTTATTATTTGAATAGTTTTATACAGGGTTTAATTATTATTTTATTTTCATGGCTCCATGGGCGTCTGTGTAATTTATTTTTGAGGGGGCAAACTTGTGAATAGGTGGCTAATGTTGTTTGGTTCGGTTACGAAACAATTAAGTTTGTTTTGATTATTTCATTTTGTTGAATGTCACCATTGGGGAAAGGGGGGGAGCAAAGAGTTTGCTGCCTTCTCCCCCCGGCTCTTGCTGCTTAAATTTTTTTAAACATTTAATATTTCATCAGCCCAAGTTTTTAAAATTTTCTAAAACTTTTGGTTTTAAAATGATCTTATAGACGTCCATGAATATCACACTACATACAGGCCAAGGGCCTAATTACATGTAGATAAATTGTTTACCTAAATTACACAATTAAACGAATTTCGGAAAAAAAGGAGAAAACTACTTTTCCAAATAGGGTGTGAACAGCTTTTAATCGGTAGAATAAATGCCAATTTTGATTAATGCAAAGGGGGAAGGCCTCACATTTTTGTGGGATCTCCTCTGATTGTAGCCCTGGCTTTTATGTTAATGAAGAAAATTAATTAACCCAGAAGGACCACCGGATAAATCGATCGATTGGATTATTAAGTCATTTTCCAGGAATCATCCCTTTTATCGATGACTAGATTGTATCGATCCCCCCTTCCCTCCTACCAACGGCGATAGATTATTTCAGTCAATAATACTTTAATTAATATTATTTTTATTATCTGCGATTGGTTGATATAAGATATGATTATCAATAATATGATTATTGCATACAGCTGCACGCATTGAGTAAAATGCAACATAATTTAAAAATTTTTAAATTATCGAAAATGGCGGCAGTACTGAATGGCGGGGTTAATTTACATCGATAAAATATTTTTATTTTACTTTAAAGGATATTGTAAATAACGGGGACCACAAATTGCGCCAGCGGTCAAGGGTTTTTTTAATCCTACCCGTAAATTGCGCCAAAAATTTTTGCGGTTGACCGTAAATTGGGTCGACCGTAAATTGGGTCAAAAAAAGGTTGTTATATTTTAATCCATTGCTTGTTTGACAAAAGGATTAGTACTACTGAAAAAAAATTGGGTCTTAATTTAACAGAGGTGTATTTAACCCATATTTTCACACTGTAGGAGTTTCACTGATTTTAACGTTAAGAGTAATATTCAGTGCTTAAGTACAATTTTTGTGTTTTATGTAATTCATTTCCAGGACGTTATAAAAATTTAAATAATTGCTAGCATGCCGAAATCTTTTAACACTTGTTCATGTAAAGGCGCTAAAGGCAATTGATTTATTTATTGGAATACCACGTTATTTAAAAACTAGAATTGGTGGGGGGGGGGGGGAATCCCACATTCTAGTTTTCAGATAACGTGGTATTCCAATAAATAAATCAATTGCTTTTAGCGCCTTTACATGAAGAAGTGTTAAAAGATTTCGGCATGCTAGCAATTATTTAAACTTTTGTAACGTCCTGGAAATGAATTACATAAAACACAAAAATTGTACTTAAGCACTAGATATTACTCTTAATTTAGACATTTTCTATTTCTGAATTTTCTCAGAAATTGTAGGGTGTCCTTTTCATGTCAATCAAGCGTGGTACCGAAAACTTAAAGAATTTGGACTTTCAACTGAATATCAAGATAAAAATTCTCTTATTGGAAATTGGTTGAAATGGACATTTGAGCTGCAGTATTTAAACCCTACAAAAGTATCTGAAAGTTTTGATGAAGATTTAATGCAAATTATACCCGTAGATGCCAGACTTTCTAAATATGACGACGACACAGCCACTCTGACCTCCGGTCGGAATGCGAAAACTGCATCAGCCAACCTACAGGCGCACCTCAATGAAATAGAAATCTGGTTGAGGAAATGGCGAATTAAAGCTAACACACAAAAGTCGGTACATGTAACATTTACAAACAGGAAAGACACCTGTCCACCCGTTAGGCTAAATGAAAGAATTATCCCTCCAAAAGAAGATGTCAAATATCTGGGTGTGCATCTTGATCAACGTCTGACCTGGGGTAAACACATATGGAGCAAAAGATCACAACTAGGACACTCCTTAAGGAAACACATGTGGCTACTGGGCCGTAATTCACAACTGTCACTGGAGAACAAGGTACTAATTTACAAAGCCATTATAAAGCCAATTTGGACATACGGCATCCAGCTCTGGGGAGCATCCAGCAATTCTGACATCGCCAAGATCCAACGGTTTCAATCAAAAATCCTCAAGATTATTACTGATGCCCCCTGGTATGTACCAAACCACGTAATCTATCGTGATCTCCAAATACCTACCGTTGAGGAATGTGTCCAAACACTTAGTACCAGTTACCAGGATCGTGTTAGAGATCACCCCAACCCACTTACTGCGAATCTCCTTACTACTCATCGTACCAAAAGGCTAAAACGCCACGACCCGCTAGACCTTCCGTACCGCTTTAGTGATAAGTGATAACAGATAAATTATTATACCTAAGGTATAATAATTTAATAAATTATAATAATAAAATAATTACCTAAGGTGTTCGCTATTGGGCGAGCACCTTCTATGTCTAACTTCATCAATCACATCTTTTACTTATTGTTATCATTGACAGATTGTAAATAAATAAATTTCAATAAAAAAAAAATTGAAGCCTATTACGACAAGAAGCTTCAATTTTTATGACTGGATGGACTGTCCCTTATAAAAAACAAGTTCTGCGTGTGATTGATGTTGTGTTTTATTAAATTTTATTTATCATACGTATCATTCCTATCCTGTATAATATAATTGTCAACTTATTCTCTCCTACCCAATTCCTTTCTATCATTAATTTTATCAATTTGTAAAATTCAATTATCAGGTTTTTGAAAGTTTTGTCCTCAGACTAAATTTATTGTATTCTATAAAAAATTATAATATTGTAGGTAAATAAATTAAATCTAACAAAGGGCTTAACCTAATAATAAATAACATAATTAAGATAAATTGTTAACATTATTATGTAAATATTTAAAATTGAATAAGTATTATACTATTACTACTATAAAATCCATACAAATTTTAAAACAGGAAGTGAATCGTTAAGCCCCTGAAAGTTAAATTTTTAACATTTATGCAAAAATCTAAAAACTCTTTTTCAAATTTTTGGTTAAACCCACAGGAATTATTTATAAGTAACATATAAATGCAATGTTCTTGTTTCTCAAAATATTTATTTAGTCAATTCTTAGTAAGCTTAGCGATTATTGCTAACATTGTTAATTTAGCGATTCGATCGTGAATAGCACTGATATGTGCTTAACAAATTGGTTTTACTACGCATTTAATTTTTATATTATCGGGCTTAATGTTGTTCATCTCTTTGTAGAAATTAAAGCAATTGGATGAGAAAAAAAGCATATTTTTGCTAAATAACTTATAAGTTATATTTAGAAAAAATATGTAAAAATACAAAAAAAAATTTTAAAAATTCAAAAGGATTCGATTTAAATAAAATATCACTTTGATTTACTGGCGTAATCCTTAAATTTCAACAACAAAAATGGAAAAATGCAGGAGGAAAAATTACAAGTGAACTGTCTGGAATTTTTTGCCCAGAATGACTGCTCTGCTTATTTATGAAGTGAACGACTAAAAACATAACTTGGCGCTCCAAATTATTGGTAAGTAGCCATTTTATCACATTCTGTACGGGCAAGTATTAAAACAAATAATGAACAAAATTTCTGGATCAATTACTGGTATACCTCAGTGGCGGTGTAAAAGTAGCTAGGGCCCGTAAGCAAATGTACAAAATGGGCCTTTAATAAAACAAAGCATTTTTATTTACTCCTTATTGTTTGTAAGTTTTTACTGGCATAGCAAATTTTTTATTTTTGAACTACTTTCCGTAATAAAGTATTGTTATTGTCTATTTTTTTTCAAACGGCATCTACCTAAGGGGACACTAGGGGCCCCTTATGGTCCTAAACTTCTAATCATTGCTTACATCCGCTTATTCATAGCACCGCCATTGTTTAGAATATAGAGTACTTCCAATGTTCCAATATACATAGAGACATGGAATAAAAAGTTTATTATCTTAACCTTGCAATTATTAGTTAAACTAATCGATATACAACATTTTACCTTACCTTAAACGCGTAAAATTAATGATATCTCTCAAATTCCGTTAAGTTTTCTTTCATAAATTTAATTCTTATATTGAAACAGAGTTTTTAAGACAAAGTTATCAGAGAATACCGGGAACAACATAGTGCCTAGGTGGAATGAAATAAAGTTTTGATTTGCCAAAATTGCTGGAATTGATTTAGCAGTTCGCAATAGATTTTTAATTTAAGAAATATTTTTAAACATTTAAATTACATGAACTGAATAACTTCAACTATGAAAAACAAGAAGCTTAGAAGATACAGTTATAGAATTAGAAAACTCAAGATATAAATTAAATCAAGCAAGAAAAAACCAAGATGAAAAAAACGGCGGAAAGAAAAAAAACGAAAGAATATTAAGATAAGTTCTGAAGAAGGTAATGATACATTGTATTTATATTCTAAAAGTTTCTATTCGGTTTTCAGTGAGTATTGTATGTCATTTTATTCAATATAAAAAAGTGGGCTCGTATTTCGAACGAACACATACAGAGATAGTGACAACGACGAATCGTAACAAATCTGTAAACTTTGTCAGCGTTAATCTTTAATAGAAAAGGAGTAGTATCCTGTTTTGCCCAAAGATTATAAATAAATGCCTTACATATTTTAAATTTATATATATTTAATAAAATTTAAATAAATGACTTATTTCTTGATCAACATTTTAGGTTTAATGTAAGTGTACCTGGTAAATAATATAGTAAAATCTTGCAAAATATAACTTTGTAAGGCAGCATAGTTAATAATATAACTATAATATTATGTACATACGTAGTACCTATATAATTATCGACATTCATATTAACCAATTTTGCAATCCAGTGTTTCACATAATAATATTGCACAATATATTAGCTGACCATGAAGGAGCTAAGTAAAATGCAAACAAAAATTTAAGGCCAATTCTCGCAGAATGTAACTTTTGAAAAGCTTTTAACTAACTTGGCATAAACGGCATCTATTAATTTAAGCCAACTTTTTAGGGTTTTTTTAACCAATTTTCCTACATGGCATCTTAAAGAGATTCTACTCATAAAACATTTTAATATATTCATTTTAATTTTGAAATTAGTACAAAATGACAAGCAAACTGAGAAAAAACTGTAAAATATTTCACTTTTAAACATTACAATAGAAATACTGCAAAAACTGCAAAAAAATTCAAAGAACTATTAATGCCTTATTAATTTACTATTAATAAATACCTACTATTGTGCGTACTAAAAATTAAACTTTGTCTTTTTTAGCGATAGAAGAAACAAGAAACCAATATTCCCACCACGTTGTGGATTTGAGCACTTACAGTCCCCCAAGAATATAGTAATTTGAAGACCGTTTCTTCTAAATAACAATTTGTTTAATTGATACCTGTTTGTAGTATTTTATCTTTAATGAATACATTTAGATTGTTATCACCGTGGATTATCATAATTGTGAAGTTTTATTGAAAATGCACGAATTGAATAATATGACATGAATTATTAATAAAAATATTATACATTCCATCAATAGGAACAAATAACTCTGTGTAACACAATCACATTTATTATTGTGTTTCCTATTAAATGGGAAGTGGTAACAATTTGTGTTATCAATAAAACGTAATACGGCCTTCATTATGCTTAAATGGAGCAAATTTGTGATAAATTGAACCAGTTAAAAAGTCAATAATATTACTGCTAGAAATATATTATTAGAAGGAGCTAAATTTAATCAAAAATATTGCGTTAGTTATAACGTTTTATACATAGAAGCCATATATTATGTAGGTACAGTAAAAGTCGAATATAGCGAAGGCAAAAGGACCAAAAGTTGTTACATTTTTAAATTTGTTCTGTTAATAGCAAAGCATCAAATTATTTGTTTTTTGATTGACCTATGAATGCAACATTTTCTTGAAAAAGACGTTTTAGTAGTGGAATTCTATTAACCGAGCAAAAAATTTGCAAACACTGGCAATCATTTGAAAATGTTTTTATACGTGGCGAGTTTTCAGTGGAAACTATAAAACATGAACAGACTTATTTGCGAATGTTTCTGAATGATTTCATTGAAAAACTAATTATTATTAACAAACATTTGTGGAAATAGTGTTAATAAAAACATTTGCAAACTTTTGCTTTAATTTTATAATGCTTTTTTGATGGTTAACAGCATAATATATTATATTTCACCAAACGTAAAAACAAAATTTATTATAAATGTAAAATTTGCTTCGCTTTAAATGTAACGAATTTACTAAACAGAAAAGACATAATATAATTACTGAACTATATCAGTTTTCTGGAACGTCGTTGTCAAATAAAATAAATTAATTTAATCAAGTCATTGAAGTTCTTAAAGAATTCTTGAGCATTCGAAATAAGTATATCATATTATGATCATTTAGAACAGTCTCAATTTTTCTTTATTGATATTAATCTAGTTCATATTTGACAATTGCTATGATTTTTGCGCCGTGGCATAAATATTGGTCTGTACTGTTACTGTTATTTCGCACAAAAAGACATCCACCTATTGGAAAAAATAAAAAATTTTGTAGGATCCAAGTTTGAATATTTTTTTTGTATTTTTTCCTGAAAAGTTTGTTTAAAAACAAACAAAAAAAAGAACGTTTTGATTAGTCAATTTTTGAAATAGTTACGATGGTTTGAAGAAAAAAAACATCAGTTTTTCTAAAAGAATTTTAACTTTGTAAAAAATTTTGAAAAAATTTACACAACTAATTTTACGTATTATACTATCCCATCAAAAACAGTTCTGTAAATTTTTTCAAAATTGTTTACAAAGTTAAGAATTTTTAGAAAAACTGATGTTTTTTTTTCTTCAAACGATCGTAACTTTTTCAAAAATTGACTAATCAAAACGTTCTTTTTTGTGTTTTTGTTTGTCTTTAAACGTACTTTTCAGGAAAAAATACAAAAAAAATATTCAAACTTAGATTCTACAAAATTTTTCATTTTTTCGGAGAAAATCATTAATTTTTCAAATTTTTCCACTTTTGATTTTTGATTTTTTTATTTCAAAAAAAAACTTTTATTAATTCCGCGTATAATAACGCAAACCCCATAATGGGCCGACAATTCTTTCTATTTTTTTTGTTTAATTAAAAAATATTTTGTTTTATTTTTACGCAAATAATATTTTTCAATTAAACAAAAGAAATAGAAAGAAATGTCGGCCCATTATGAGGTTTGCGTTGTTATACGCGGAATAAATCAGAGTTTTTTTGAAATAAAACAATCAAAAATCAAAAGTGTTGAAATTTGAAAAATCAATGATTTTCTCCGAAAAAATGAAAAATTTTGTAGAATCTGGAAAAAAAACTTTTTTTGGGTTGAGTAAAAAATTTTGAAAAAATTCACAGAACTGTTTTTGGTGAGATAGTATAATATGTAAAAATTTCAAGAAAATCAAAAGGGGTCGGGTTCAAAAGTGGTCGATTTGGTGTGGAATGCCCCTATAGTATTATACTATGGTTTAGTGATTTTTATGTCTAGAGTTTGTTTTTAAAAAATGTCATATACACTGTTGTCAGTAGTCGAGTTGATTACAAAGTTAAAAGTTAACCTAGTAAGTTTTTGTACTCGGAAAAGCATTTATACCAGTTATACTGCTGTTATAAGTATTAATTATAAAAGAGTTTTGTGTGTACGTTGCAAATATTTCTTTAAAAATACTGATTAAGTTTTCTAAAAGTTGAGTAGCCACAGTTTACGGTAATTAAATGCATTACATTTTAATAATTTTTTACATTACTAAATTTCTTTAATCACATCTAATCTTACTTTGTTTTATTTTGTAAAAAATTAAAATTTAAATGTGATGTTCTCTAAAATTCATTAATTTTACTGCATTTTACACTATCATCGAAGTCTGATATTTCTGCCAAAGTGATTATTTTAAGAATATTGAATAGAATAAAACCTATAGCAAAATGTTACACCAACAATATAAATATTGTTAATATTAAATTTTTATGAAAATATCAACTTATATCGACATTATAGGTGTTATATTTCTGTCCTATAACCTCAAATTTCTATAAATATTGTGGCAAAGATGTTTGAATCTGAAGTCATCAATGCCTATGACGTGTTTTGAAAGTTGGATTTTATAAACCATACTAATGCCAATCTTACACAGCACCAGGCGTAGAACCAGATTGTCGATATAGAACTTAACTATTTGCCACAAATGCGGAGCATGCTTTAGACGTCCACCTGGAGAATCTAAAAATAAAATCATGCACACACAAATGCAACACCAGTAAATAAAATAAGTAACGGTTTGAAACAAAGGATGGTTATATTTAATTACCATATCAAAAAAAGTTGATAAACAATTATCATAACAACAAAGTACCAAAAATGTACTTAAAAACATTAATCTTACATTAGCCCTAATTGAACTTGATCAAGTAAACAAATGTTACCTTAGAATAAAGTTTACAAAATGACTGTACATAACAGTCGACGCGAAGTTAACCCCAAGGTACGCCCATGGTGAAAGTAATAAGGTTACTCCACTGGTTGAGTACTGACTTATCCAACACAACATAGGTTAGGACGGTCCGCAAGTACTCACTTATTAAAAGTAAAGCTTAAGAATAAATTTACAAAAATCATGAAAATAATATAACGCAAGCTAGCGTTGAATTTTAAAGTTACGTCGCGTCGCCAGTACGCGCCACTACTGGTTATTTCGTTTTAAAAATAATATAGCAAACGGTACAGCTTATCTTCTCCGAGCGGACGAAGTGCTATCCACAATGCGGTGCATAGCAAGCTCCAAGTTGACGGTACGGTGGTAGGTATCGATATAAAGTTGTGGGTGTCAATGATTTCCTTAACAAGTAGTGTGGTGGTTCAACAAAAGAACTCCATACGGTAAACGGTACTCTTGATTACATTAATCAAAACTTTGCAGCGGAATCTTTATGATAATTGACCCATATACGTAATTTAAAATTGTAGGAGGCGAAATGAACTTGCACGTAAGGATTATAAGGTATAATAACAGAAAATATTATCGAAATAGGTAAAACATCACAAACTGCACTCAACGGTGACTCTCCATACAGGAAAAGCCATTCACCTCCGCATTAATGCGTAATGAGTCGCACGTAGGACTTTCTACTTCGAGAGCTGAGTTGCTAGGTGCATACTAACTTAAGGGGAAAGTCTACTGTGACAAGAGAAAAAAACAGGCCGATTTTCCGGATTATTTTTCTAACAAAATATGACTTGTACATTAAATTAAACCGTGATCTTTATTATATTGACATGAACCGTGGTAATTGCCCATTTTAAGAATTTCCACAATTGAAGGTTAATTTGTTGATTTCTTGAATTTTAAATGATTTTAATTTTTACTCGGACGAATGAAATTATTTGTTTTCATTTGTTATACCTTTTGTTTGGTATCATGAAAACGGGATTTTAGCAGGTGGAGAGTTGTTCCAGAAACCTGGAATGAGTTAAGTTAATCAGATATGACTACGTTTTGCTTAATTAATTATTTTTGTATTGTTAATTTGTTTACCTTTTAATAACAAAGTGAATATGTGCGAAGCGACCTGTAATATCGTGTTTGGTGTAAATAAAACTAGATGGTGTTGGAAGCGATTCAAATTTAATTTAAAAATTGGTGACATTTGATTTTTTTGGGAAGATTTTCAAATTTGGCTGGTAAAGTTGACGAATTGGCGTGGGCCACGATTTCCAAAAACCTGAAAGAGGAAGGAAGTGAAAATTTTGTATTCGATAAAGATTACTGACTTAGAGGCGAACGAGTAAAGTTTTTTTTTCGAGAGGATTTTAAATTTCTCGATAAGTTGTGAAATGTTGTAATTTGAGAATGAAGTGTAAATTACAGTTGCAATCATAATTAGTGAGGTGTCAGTATGATGAGTATGGTGATTTCTAGAAGATTGAGTTCTGGAATATGAAATTATGGATATTTTTACCTGATAAGATGGAAGGATGGCCGTCCATTTTGTGGAGTTTTATCGCATTTTATTTTCACGCAACAACATTTTTCTAAGACATCGAAAGGTAATTAGAATTTGAATTCTTTTATTTTACGCTATTTCGACATTATTTTATCTGGAAAATGAAATTTATAAATTTTAAAGTTCGAGGTTATGCAATGCACATTTTTTTCAAACCTGGAAACTTCGCTTATAACAGATTAATTTTTATACCAAGTTTAAAACACCGATGCAATTAATTTAATTATTGGATTGATTAGTTTATCGTTGAAATTAACTTTATTTTAATAATTTGGATCAGCGCGTGTATTGTGTGTTACATCAAACTTTATTTGCTTCTAGTGCTTGCATTCAACAGTGTATTACGTGTTCAATTGCAAGTCGGCGCAAAATTTTAAATTAGACAATTAATTTATGCGTATTATTATTTTATTTCAGCTGGTACAATAATTACAACGTTTGATTGTAGATCGTAGATTGTAGAACTTGTAGATAGGTCACGTCAATATCTGATTTATTCAATTGTTGAATTTGATTTAACGACAAAATTCCGTTTTCTGATTGTGATCAAGATTTTAATAATTACCAACATTTGTCTGAGTAAATTTTTATTAATACCCTGTATAACTTTGTTTTATTCAATTGTGGAAAATTTTGAAATCTCTCTATTGAACTCACTCCCTGGGCGAGGCTCGTATTGCAAACTCCGACTATAACAGAACGGACCTACTTAGCCCTTGTTCATTAGAACACGACAATATATTCAAGTATTTGTAAAAAAATTTTCAAGTCGAAATATTCAAAATTGCCGTTGTGGCACTCTATCAACGCAGGTCCGTTTTTTTTGTGCTCAAACGGTGAACATGAAATCTCACGTCTAGGTGATCTAAAACAAAAAAAATGCTTATCATCTACATAGTATTGACTCTCGTTTGTCGAAGGATTTTGTCGATAAAAAACTTTGGCGCTGAAGAAACAATTCGTAAAAATTTTTTCTACTTTTTTTGCCCAAATTTGATGTTATTATTGTTTGTAACAATTAAAAAAAAAAGATATCAAAAAAATCCCTCGACAAACGAGAGTCAATACTATGTAGATGATAACCATTTTTTTTTTTTTTAATTTAGATCATCCGAACGTGAGATTTCATGTACACCGTTAAAAAAAGACGAACTTGCGTTGAAAGAGAGTATACTCACTATAGTGAACAGATGAAAGAAGAATTCTATCATGAGTTGGAAAAATTATATGCGAAAGTGTACCTAAGCAAGATATACTGATCAGGCAGCTGAGCATCCAAACTTGTAGGGGACGTGCATGATGATTGTAAAAAATGAACATTATTAAATAAAAAAATGATGTTACATGGAGACTAATCTACCCTTTCAAAAGGATTTGTAAATCCTGGAATCAAAATAGCTAAATGTAAAGGCTATTAATAATAATAATAGTCCATCTAGAAATCAATTAAATAAAAACACCTATAGGTGTTTATTACTATAGTAAGGGATTATAGTAGAGGAAAATGAAATGTATTCGATGTAGTCATTCAAATTCATAATTTAAAAGAAAATTACATGATCAAATGCCTTTAATTAACAATTTAAATTTACAATTTTTCTTAACGTTCAAAATAATTTAGCCACATTAACATTTCTTTAGTTAAATTAATAATTATTATTACAGTACAAATTTTAGAGTTATTTTTAAGCACCTTAGTGGTTGTGTTCAAGAAGAGACGTCAGCGCCGATTAGGTACACGTTCGAACTTACGGTGCTATAATAAAACCAAAAGAGGTAAAAGCTCTAAAGAAAAATCTTCTTAAAAAAAACTTCATGTCAGTTTATAGTTTAAAGGTTCATAATACGGTAGTAAATAATTAGTATTCTGAAAACAAAGACTATACTAAAGATCAAAAAATAATATTTAAAAGCAAAATTAACGATCTACTAGAAAAAGGACTCTACAAGCAGGTCTACTTTAAAAAATAATTGCTGCATACAGAAGTTTTTAAGTATGTCTTTAATTGCGTGATGATGATAAAAGAAACAATCTGCACGCAAAATATCGCCATGTCCTCAAGCAGAACAACGTCAAGCAGATATATACAAGGTGATTAAAAAATGTAGTATGCTTACCAAAAACCTTTCTCAAATTACCTTATAGAACAACGCTTCCTCGATTTTGTCTTCTTAAATTTATGTTTTAAACAGGAACGAATTATTGCTTCTTAAGAAGAGCACTCAACGCGCTATATGCAAATATCACTTGCGCTAAAACGCTTCCTAGTTTAGCATAGTACCGGGTTCTCTCGTGTTTGCTATTAAGATAAATTTTCTTATTAAAAAATAAAGTTTACTTCTCATGTTTGACAATCTTTAAAAAACATATTATATTATTATTAAACAAATTTTAGCAAAACATTGCTCGACTTTGTTTATTATAAAATGACTTCAAAATCTCAATTTACGTTAAAAAAATTGAACGCAGAAATTATATTTTGCAAAGTAAGATTTGAAAAATCGAAGGGAATTATAAAATGTGGAAGAAATCTAAATTTTAGATAAAGAAGTGAATATAAAATGTTGCACAACAAATAATCCTGTTCAATTAAGGATAACGACAAAATTGCAAGTGTTTCTAAAATGCTTTATGATAATTAACTAAATCTTTGTACAAAATTACTTATTAATCAATAATAAAAATAAATAACTTATACATTTTCTAGTGCTGTAAGTAGCAATTCATTGTTAATTTATAATATATGATTGATAATTTTTAATCTATTTCTTGTAACATACCTTGCAGTTACATCTTACAAATTTCTCTTCAATAACACATTATAACATCAGCGTCTGGACTTGTACTGAAATATAGTCTCTAACGACTATATTGAAACTAACCTTTCCATAGGATCTTTAGTTAATCTATTTTCCTTTCGTGCTTCTCTATTTCTTAAACTACTTGGCGTGAACACCCAAGTACTACAATTAAATTTTCGTTTCATATTTTTATATTCATTTTAACGTAGTATGTTGTTATAATGTATGAATTTAAAATTACTTAAGTAAACTAAAAATTACATTAACATTATAAACAATCATACAATTGCAAATCTGAAAACTTTTGTTTTGCATAACACACAGAATTGTTGTCCTAGAACATTTTTGTGACATGTATTTCCTAAATTTGTTTCTTTCAAAAAGTTTTAAAACCTGAATTGCACAGTTTGTTGAGTTTTCCAATTACGAAGCACCTAGGTACCTTTTATTTGATGCAAATTATGTAATATTGTTTCAAAAAATCTCTTTCGTTTTTTAAATTTTTTTATAAAATGTGTACTACAAAGTACCAACTAATAAAAAATACAGTAAAAATTTCACTTGTAATTATTTGATATTAAACAACATTATGCTCCAGCATGAGTCGAAAAGCAATATAAGAGAGGTAGCGAAATAATAGGCCGATATTTGAGAGACTAATATCTTGCAGTGTCTTTAATCTGTTACGGAAAACTCGTTAATCTTTACGATAAGAAACAAAGTCATTAAATTCTCTATCGCGAATAAGCTTGCACTTCAAATAGCCCAACTTTAACCAGAAAAGTTTTAGTCAGTTTTTGTTGTCTACTTTAGGGAATACAAATGGGAATAGCATAACAATAATATTTGGAGGTAAAAAAAACCCACTTACGTTTATATTATTTAATTTGCTATCATTTTCATTTTTCAAGCAATTTTCTACATTTACAGTACCTACTTATTATATTTTTTGTTATTAAATCAGGTGCGCTACAAATAATATTTCAAAAACCGTAATATTTTCTTGTCCTTAATATTATTCAAATATTTATTAACAAAAGATAACACTAAAAGCTAACACTATGCATATCAAACTATTAAGCAACAACCAAAATTTAATAAACTGTTTTTTTAATTGAAAATTATAAATGATATGTGATTTAAATATAAAAGCAAAGTGAGAAGCAGTGTAAAACCCTAAAAAATACCTTTTTTAATTAATAAGCAATAACCAAAATTAAATAAATTGTCTCTTTAATTTAAAGCTGTAAAAAGCGTGTAATTTAAATAAGAAAACAAAACTGAAAGCAGTTTAAAACCCGACAATTAAACAAACCTTTCTCTTGAATTTATCGGAAATGTTCATTAAAATTTCATTTTGAAAACTGACGTAGCGGGTAATGCAATTTTGCCTTGTCAATTATCATTGGTCGCGTTACAGTGATTGGTTCATTAAAACGGTATTTGAAAAAGATTTAGTATAATTTTTACGATTGATTAAATTTTTAATTTGATTTTAGGAATTAAAACATTTATGAATAAATTTTTCCTGCACCTAATTTGAAATGAGAGAGCAAAAAGATTTTCTTAATAAAGAAATGGTTTAAATGAAATCATATAATTCTATGGAATATCTGTATTCTTGTAATATATTTGACTACGTTTAGTAAATTACATAAATCAAGTTACATAATTATAATATTTATTTATTTGTAAATAAAATTTTTTATTTTCTAGATCTCAACGAATAAATTTTTTCATTCCTGTTTTTTCAAATGCATTATTGTCTGATGTTGCATAATATAATGAAGTATAGGTTCTACCGTATAAGGAGGAAACCTACAGTGGGCTTCTAACCACAAGAAACTTAATATACACCTCGGTGGTTTGTTATTTTTTCTACGGTCGAGACAGCAAAATTATAATGTATAATAAGATAATAATAAGATTGAATTAAATTTATTGAAAATCACACAAAAATAATTCAAATCTATTATAAAAATTAGAAATCAATGAAAACCGCATTTTATAAAATCTTTTTGTAAAAGAATTTAGGAAAAAAATTTGAGTTTACTGTTTCAGCTCGTGACGTACTTATTCCAGTCGTTCAACTAAAAGCTTGAAAGCTACTAAAAATAAATAGCAAAAATGTGGATGTTGATGTTGATCGCAATACAACTACCAATACTCATCGCGATATTCACTTAGAAATCCACAGCCTTGCTATACTCGTACCTTAACGATAACTATTTTATAAAATTAAAAATATACAAAGATATTTCTGGATTAATAACTTGGGAAAATTGTAAATAATAATTTAAAAAAAATTGGTTTGTCCACCGAACTACACTAAAGAAAATGCATCAAATTATATTATTAGTTATAGGTACTATAAATATAAATTTTACTAGCACGATAAAAAAGAAAATGTAATTTTTTAAATGTATCTACTTTATATTGGCTGCTCAAATTTATAATAACATATTAACAAAAATACATTGTAAATTTACTGTATTTAAAATTAAAGTAGGGGTTTTCTGAAAACCAAATATTTAAGTTATTTCACACTAGGAAAATTTGTGAACTAGAAATTAAATTTGTTTAGCTTTAATTGGGAATAACTTTATTCAATGAGTTCAATTGCAATGAGTGCCTAGACGTCATAAGGTTCTTAAAAAATTGGTCACCAACCTTATAGCTCAAATACCCATTGATTTCTGACAGGATTCAAATTTTAAGAAGTATACTGAACATTTTAAGAGGGATGAATTTATTTACTCACCATTCTTAAAATACAAGAAAAAAAAGAAAGATAATACAAAAAATAAAAAATTAAAAAGAAAAATTATTGTTTCAGTCTGTTTCATTCCGCAAAATTACAAGTCTTCCCTTGTACTTTTTTAATTTTACTTTTTTACTTTTAACCATAATACCAAATTTTAAATACGGTTTTAGAAATAGATGCACATACAGTGCACGAAATTCCATTAAAGCCACCTAAATTTTAAGGTATTATTTTACTGTAAATTAGTGACGAATCAAATAAAATTGTAAATATATTAGTAAAAGTTGTGTAATAACTAAAAACCATAAAACATTTAAAATTTATTTTTAGAAAATTACAAAAACATTTAAAAATCATAAAATGCAAGCGAAATTCCATTAGCGCCACTATACTATTTTCAGTTATTTATAAAAATAAAAAATTGTACTATCAATATTAGTACTTAGTGTTTTTGCCCTTGTTACAAATAACTACAAAAAGTCTGTTGGGCATCAAATTTATTAAATTCTGTAGCTGTTCCAATGAAATATTTTCTCATGCTTCCTTATTGTTCTTTTTAGTTCTTCCATGTAACAATATTGCTTTCTATCTTTAAATACTTGCCAAGCACAGTGTCCCCATAGGTTTTCTATTAGGTTTAGGAAATGGTTTCTTGAAGGCCAAGTCAGTAAAGGCATTTTTTAGATGATAAACAATCTTTTGCCTGGAAAGCTGTGTGGATTGCTGCATTATTTTACTGGGAAATGAAATTATATGGCATTTTATTATTATCATCAATCATTGGTACTAAACCATCTTTGAGAATTTCAGTATACTTTTCTGCATTTACACTGTGGCTTACCCCAAGCTATTTTTGACTTTCCATACCATGAAAATGCTGTCCATATTATATATACATGATCCTCCCCATAAATTGAGACTCAGATTAACATTTTTTTCCTTGTGAAAATCGTGCCAATAAAATGAGAAATCATCACGACCGTTTAAATTAAACTTTTTCTCATCACTAAACATTATTTTTCTCCATTTCCTGTTTCAGTTCAAATGCTCACGAGCAAACCGTAGATGAGTGTCAATATGCTGAGGTGTTGGTGGTGGTTTATTTTGTGGTTTTGTATAAATTACGTTTTCGTGATTTTGGGAGTAAAGTGACTACTTTACACCCGGTTTTTCGGGAGTAAAGAAGCTCTTTTCGTCACACTTTATTTTTCTCCCGGAGTAAAAAAATACCAAAAAATTTCAAAAAAACAAAAATTTTCAAAAATCATTTATTGACATATTTAATCTTAACCACACAATTGTGAAAAACTTGCCTGTCTTGCGTATCTACAAGGTTTTGCGGTTGTCTTCGGCAAACGTGCTTTTCGTCGTTTTCATTTTTGATCTTCAAAATATGCGCCTGTCGGCGCATAAAAAATCCTGTAGGGGAGACTAGAACACGTAGATCGACTATCGTGGCTTTGTAGCCTGAAATAGAAAATAATGTATAAATTTGCCCCATAAATACCGCTTTTTGCTGAGTTCGATAGTACCTACCACGTGATCCATCAATATCGAATTTGCGATTTTTTTTGCAACGTGTCCATGAACATCGATAGATGCGACCACAATGTCGTATTTATTGATTATTTCTTTGTTTTTAGGCATTTTTAATTGAAAACACACGACACAATACACAAACGTGCAAACTTCACGAGAGCAGAAATCAAAATGAACATGGCGCTCCAACATGGCCGCCCTCTAGGGTACCAACTGGTGCCAAGAAAAACACCATGGTTACAAGTAGAAGTTGGTTTTACACTACCACGATGTCAAATAAAACGTGTTATAATTTATAAAATTTATGCAATTATTGCAAAAAAATCGTGAATTTTGTCGGATATTATTCACAAATTCACGAAAAGCTGTTCATAATACTCGGGCTCCAGGGTTTTTCCATCTCTCGACTATTATTCCCCTCGCCGCCTTGTGGCTCGTGTCATAAACTACGTCTCGTGACGAAAAACAACCCCTTACGCCCTCGTGATATAAACTACTATTTTATCAGATTGCCGAAGCTGTTGTACACATCTTTCAATTACTGCCAAATATAATTTTGATTTGATTTCAGTTGCTGTGTCTGAGAATCCTCTCACTTCATGAAGAAGATTGCGTTTATCTCGACAGAAAAATTTTTTATTTTGATCAAATTTTTTATTTTTTCTATAATTTTTCCTAAGTTTACAATAATTTTCAACTATATAATGTGATTGCTTAATTTGCTTTGCTATATTCCTAATACACCTATTTATTTTTCTTAAAATTTTAATTTGAGCAATTTGCTTGTTGGTCAAACTTTTACCACGTCTCATATTATTACTATGGGTATAAAAATTAAAATATTACTTGTATGTGTAGACAATAAGTAGTTCTTATCTACTTCACAAATAACTTGAAATATTCTTCATTTTTCTCAAAAATAATTACTTTGGCTCTAATGGAATTTCGCACTATTCGTACACAACTTTCTGTAATTGATATATCAATAGTACATTTAGAACTGAATGGTGTTCCGACAGGTGGCCCTGAGCCACTTGGCCCTGCGGCAACTCGCCTCGGACAACTGGCCTTGGCGAAAACTGGCCCTGGCGACAAGTGGCCCAGGTGACAACTGGCCTTGGCAAAAACTAGCCCTGGCGACAAGTGGCCCTGGTGACAAGTGGCCTTGGTGACAACTGGCTTTTTTACCAATTTTTACCCATTTATTTATTTTGTAAAATTAAAATCTGCGTAGTAATAACTAATAAGTTACATTTTATTGAAAACAGAGATCCGTTGGTAGGTTACTCTTAAAAACCGATATTTTTTTAAAATAAATATAAATGTAAATGGGCAGTTTACATTCCGGATTAGTGTTGCTATTTTTGGTCGGAGGGCAGTTTATAACTTTAAATTTTTACCTGATCTATAGATTAAGGCAGTTTACATTCACCTAAAAAGATGTATCTTTGTTTCTGTTAGTATAACTGGTGATCGATAGATAACGCGACGATTAAAGCTCACTTGTAATGTATGCATCACAGGTCTCCATTAACTGAAAGATGTGAATCTTACTTTGTAAGTTGTTAATTGCATTTTATTATTATTGTATTGTTAGTGTATTGTTTAATATTTAATTAATAGATTATCCACGGTTACCGCTATAGTAAGTTTTTCAGTAATAGAATTCTTCAAGCAATAACATGGAGACTATTGTAAGATTTGGAACTTCACAACGAGGAAAGCCTACTGTTATATATAGGAATTATGAGTATTGGTTTGTTTCAAAAAATAATCAAGATGAGTCAACTTGGCGATGTTGTAAATATCGTTTGTTAGGCTGTAAAGCCCGAATTAAAGTCAAGGAGTCTTCTGTGGTTGGGAACGTCATTCCAGAACATTGCCATGAAGGAAATGTGACAACGGCTTTAGCTAGAAAAGCGGTAGGTGAAATGAAGACAAGGATGACGGAATTAGGAGCAACACCAAGAGCGGTGCAAGGTGCAGTCGAAGTGAACTTAGCCGATACTGTTTTGATGGCGTTTTCAAAAAAAACATCATTAAGTAGAACTCTACAGCGTCAGCGTAAAAAACACAGTGCCGAAAATGCTCTTCCACAAATTTCAACCGATTTACATTTTGGTTTTCCTGACAAGTTTGCCGCTATGCTATTATTCGATTCTGGACCTGGAGATGATCGTTTAATAATTCTGGGCAACCAAGCGCTTCTTGATGGACTAGCTAGAACAGATATTTCGCTTGCCGACGGAACGTTCAAAGTTGTACCGGAAATATTTTTTCAACTTTATACTGTTCACTTCGAATTTTCGCCTGGTATTAATCCAGTGGGTCTGTATTGCCCCCTTACAAATAAGAACAGAACAACCTATAATCGCCTACTTAAAGAAATTCAAGCTCTTATTCCAGATGCAAATCCGAAAAAAATATTGCTGGATTTTGAAACTGCTTCCATGGCTGCTTTTGCTGCAGCTTTTCCAGAAGCCACCATTACTGGTTGCTATTTCCATTTATGCCAAAGCATTATAAGAAAAGTTCAGCAGCTTGGAATGAAAGTAGATTATGACACTAACGACGTCTTCCGCGAGAGCATTCGTAGTCTGGCTGCTCTTGCTTATGTTCCTGTCCTTGAAGTTACTGCCGCTTTCGATATTCTTGTCGAATCCATGCCTATTCACGGGTATATGGATGAACTCTTGACGTATTTTGAGCATACGTATATTCGTGGTAGACGCCGACATACCGATGCGCGTTTTCCAATTGATTCGTGGAACCAGCATGAAGCAACTATTGACGGAATTGCCCAAATGACCAACATTGTTGAAGGATGGCACTTCGGTCTGCAGACACTATTTCAGTGTCATCATCCAAATCTTTGGAAATTTTTAGAAGGTCTACACAGAGACAGCCAGATGCATGTAGCGTCATTTATGCAAGGAGTTGCGGGTGCTCAATGTCGACAAATAAAAAAGTACCGCGAATTAAACATCAAAGTGCAAAACGCAGTTAGTAGATACGGTCGAGTTGAAATATTGACGTACTTGCGAGCTATTTCACATTTGTCGTATTCCTAATAAATGATTTTATATATTTCGCATTTGTCGTATTTTTAATAAATAATTTTATGTATTGTTATTGGCACCGATATGTGTACTATTTTTGTCAAACTACTTGGACAAAATCAATATTTGACAAAATATTTCTCCGCTGGTAAAACAGTATACTACTGGGGTTTTGTAAACTGTCCTCCAAATTTGACTATAAACTGAAAACTGCCCTCCAAGCGAAAAGGTTGCCACTAATCTGGGATGTAAAGTGCCCTCCAAACTATTCTCTTTTGTTATTCGGCTTAATTTATTAATTCTTAAAGTACTAACAATTTTATCATACAGGGTGGAAAGTAACATAGATTTCCAAATCATATTTTTGAGGACCGCATTCAGGGTGAACTTTGTCATTGTAATAATTTATACAGGGTAAAGAATCAAACATCTAAAACACATAATTAGAGAATTCTGATAAGATATGACTAAACAATTAATAATTTCAATATGACGGTGATAAAAATTTATTTTTTATTAGTGAATCTTTAAAAGAGAGATCTACCGGGCAAGGTTAGGTTAGGTTACAAAACGATTTTTTTAGAACAAATCATTAAAGAAATATCCACGGGTTTAGGTTACTGTTAGGAAAAAATTTATTTTTTATTAGTAAATCTGTAAAAAAAAACAGATCCACCGGTCAAGTCGGGTCCGGTAATAAATCCCCACTAAATTAATTACTAAACCGTACCTATATTAGGGCAGTTTACATTCCGGATTAGTGTTGCTATTTTTGGCCGGAGGGCAGTTTACAACTTTCAATTTTTACCTGATCTATGGAGTATCTTTGTTTCTGTTAGTATATCGACCAGGGACGTGCCCAACCAACTTTTTTTTTGGGGGGGGGGGAGAAATTTTAAATTTGCCAACTGAATTAATTCAAAATTGCCAACTTTTTGTAAGTTTTGCAGGTTTTAGTAAATTTAGATATATAAAATGCCATATAGACCAACTTTTGAGTGTTTTTGTCAACTTTTTGCCAACTTTCTGAAACATTGGGGGGGGGGGTAGAGCCACCCCCCGCATGAGCACATCCCTAATATCGACAGATAGGTGATCTACAGATGACGCGACGATTAAAGCTCACTTTTAATGTATGCATCACAGCTCTTTATTAACTGAAGAATATGAATTTTACTTTGTAAGTTTTCCATTCCATTTTATTATTATTGTATTGTTACAATTCGTATTCTTAATAAATAATTTTATATATTGTTATTGGCACCGATATGTGTACTATTTTTGTCAAACTACTTAGACAAAATCAATATTTGACAAAATATTTCTCCGCTGGTCAATATTCGACAAAATATTTCTCCGCTGGTGAAACAGTATACTACTGGCCAAGGTCAGTTGTCACCAGGGCCACTTGTCGCCAGGGCCACTTTTCGCCAGGGCCACTTTTCGCCAAGGCCAGTTGTCACCAGGGCCACTTGTTTCCAGGGCCAGTTTTCGCCAAGGCCAGTTGTCCGAGGCGAGTTGTCTCAGGGCTAAGTGGCTCAGGGCCACCTGTCACCAAATCGATATCAGTTTAATTATTATCTTTTCATGTTACAGATAAACATTTAAACTTTTTACTTTTTATGTTTTAAAAATTATATAACTAAGGTGGTCCTCGTTCTGGCCAATGTATTTAGATAGTTAAGTTTTAGAGGTTTTCTTGAGCCAGGGTCTTTCGATGGTCGGTATAAACTAGAGATTTCAGATAGCACAACAAAAAAGTCACACGGGGCTAAATCAAACAAACGCGCCGGCCACTGAAGATCACCCAGCAAGGAGATAATTTGTATAGATGAAATTATAGTTTTTTTTTTAAAGAATTTGTATCACAGAACGATGAGACATCTTAAGAGCACCCGCATATTTGCAAGCAGATTGCGCAATTTTGCGCAAGAGATAGCAAGATTGACTGCCTGATCTACTAAATAGTTTAAGGTATCTTGGCTGTTCTTGAACATCCAAATTTTTTTCTGCACCTTACCGGTTTTCCCAAATCTGTTGACCCACAAAAGAATTAATTTACGTTCAGGAATACGAGCCGCTGGGCCAATATTAAAGTGATTAATTACGAATTTCTGGTTTGACTTAGAGTGACTTAGCTTGAGTCAAGTAAACGTTAGTTTCCGATTCAGTTTACCTGATCCGATTAATGTATTTTACATTAAAACACCTACCTAGTAGTTAGCTTTGTTTACTCTTGGTTATGTTAAAATAGCTGGTAAACCGGCACCGGTAAACCTGTCTTCACTCTGGAAGCAGTTTTAATTGGTAAAAGCAAATTTCAAACGGGTAGAATCAGATGCTTTATTAATTATTGAAACATTATTAATACTGTAATTATAATGCAATATTGTCTTGTTTTATTCTAATTAACTACTATACTATTGAAATCATGCTCATCAATCAGTTCGAAGCTTGTAGGTACGATTAATAAAAAAGTTGTTAGTTTTGATCTTTTGAATACCATAAGCAATATCCCTATTTTAGATGTGTTGTCCCTTAATCAAAGTTTATTACATTGCTATTCATGATACTGGGGTACTTGTATACAAGAGCTCTTGTTGACCGGTGACCCAGGTTGGATAAATCGGATTACAGTGTAAGAACACAATAAACCCACACATTTGTGGCTTTTGAAATTGCCTGTAAATTATAATTAATGAACGTCCGGTGTATTAGATGCAAGAGTTCCAGTGACATAAAATTTAATTACTTAGTTTTGTTACAACACATTACAATAGGCAGTCAAAGTTTCATTCGCTTTTTATTTAAGTACTACTTGATGCCAGTTGACACAGATGTTAAATGTTGCACTATATTTTCTAGACGTAATATCGACATGGTAAGCTTCAAACTCAATAAGAAACGTCTGTTATATGACATTTGACAACTCGTCCGTTGGTATACAGAGTGGATTTTGAAAGAGTCAAGAGCGTGAGGCGACTTGCAATTGTATTTTTCAACCTTCATAAAATTCTTCGGTTTATTTTAATATTACATTAATAATATTTAAATTGATAAATTTTTAACTCGGGATAATAAAAAATATATAAGATATTTTTAATATATCAAATTATTAATATTAACTTACAATGACGATGTATTTTTTAAACTTTTTATCGTAAATTTAAGTCACATAAAGACGTAGTCATGCGTTACAACGAATTAGCTTCCATTTACATCGCCATTCGCCTTAAAAATCACTATTTTATTGCGAACAAACAATTACTAGGTTATAAATTTCGCCGCATTTAGTAATAAGTTTTGATGAAGCAGATTATATGTGTACTAGAAAGTTTATGAATTGTATATAATTTAACAAATCATAGGAAAACATTAAAATCGACATCAAATAACGGGAAGGTTTTGCGAGTTAGATTATCGTTAAATGCTCGAGAGTCCGTGCGGCCGCAATACCACCCGGAGTTGAGTCCGGGTACGATCCCTTTCAGAACGGATGCATTCTCCATTTCCGGTGCGGTGGGATTTATGTGACGTCATTTATTTTGTGGTGCGGATCAAAACTGATCTGTGGTTTAATATCTTTTATATACCGTTTGAATAATATTAATATCTTAGTGAAAAACCAGATTAATCTGACGCTTTTTGTTTATGCTTGCAATGAATAAAGTACATAATATCCATGTAAACATACCTATATAGGTTTTAAAAATGTGAAGCTTCAAAATACTATGTTTTACTGCTATTAAAGTTTATAAAACTAATAAATTATTTTTAATTATCATCAATGATACATTTAAGCCCGTTAACGTTGTTCTCATAAGAAACTTAAATCAATTCTAAATCATGTGAGATCTTGGCACGAAATAAAAAATGTTACTTTCCTCCTTCGCAAATTGATATAATTTTTCTTTGCTGCTACTACAGGCGTGTCTCTAGAAAAAGCAATTATTGTAGATTTTATTTTTCGTTTTTATTTTACTCTAGCTTTAATGTAATTTATTTTATTTAAAATCTCATTGCTAAAATTGTAACTATGTCTCTTATTATTATTTCTAGAAAGTTGCAATAAATCGTTATTATTTTCATTATAATCTAACTGTAAAATTTGTATATTAGCATATTTACAAAACGTTTTCTTATATGTCAGTTCCCTACTAAATATGAAACATATAATTATATTATACTGAATATAACATAAATTGCTCGTTTTAAAGCAATTTTGATCTAACCATCAAATTTATTTAACAGCAAAATTGTAATAAAAATACATTAAAGTAAATATATGGGTGATTCTCACATAACTGTGATTTTTACAACTCAAAATTTTATAAAATTAAAAATGCCCCAAAACTTGTGTTTTGGGTACTATTGGTCTTTTATTATGCTCAGAATGAAGCCTGTAACGTAGTTCTACTACAACTTGAACAGACAAGAAACTAGAACAAACATTGAAAATTTCAACGCCACGGTATCTAAATGAAATTATTCAAAATATTTGCCTAAACCTTTTGAAAATCCTAAAATAATAAAACATATGATAAATTATAAGATTTTAATGATTATACAGAGATATTTTTGGTATTTTATTTAAAAAAATATGAATTCAAATGTTATTAATTATTTTTACCATGGTACTGATATCCACGGTACTTACATTTGAATGTATAATTAACCTAATCTAACTTTTTTGCAAATGATTAAAATAATTTGCCAAATAATTTCGATTTTACACGTAAAATTAAATAAATATTCAGCATAATTAACCTAAATATTGTATTAACACGCTTAAACTTTAATACCATGGCACTGACATGTAATTTTATGACTTACCTTTTCAAAAACAAAACAATTTATTTCTGTCATAACATAGAGACTAAAAATAAACTCACAGCTATGATAGTACACAAATAATCCTTCTTTAAAATGCCACTAGAGTGAGCGAAGGAAACTGAATAAAAGATGGCGCTTAGGCGGCAAATATTTTGAATTTAAAAATTGAATAAAATTCCAGGACATAAATCAATAACTATTATTCCTTTCTACCAATTAATATTGGGGTATAATTACAGCATAATTTGATGAAATATACAATAGATTTTAGTTATAAAATCTCAACTTTAGATTACAAGATCAGTCTTTATAGAAATTTATACATTTAGTTTGAAAAACAAAAATCAAACATGCCACGGTACTGATATTTTGGGCATATTTTTGTAAGTTATTTATCGTCCATGAATACTTGTGCTTTAATATACAATGTCGAAGGTAAAATACTATTAAATTTATTATATTTATAGTTTTTTGATCGAAAAAAATCATGTTGAATAATAAATAAAGTACTAGACACAAAAAATCACAATTATCTAAGAATCACCCATATATCGTATTTTAATTTTTACGTGGAATCAACTGTATAGTAATATTTATAGGTACTAAGACAAAACAGTAAACTTCTGCAAAAATTGAAGAATTTTGTTAGAAATAGACTCTTGCAATAGACAGATAGCTTGGAAAGCTTCGCTAGCTTCAGAAAATATATAGTAACCAGACTTTTCAGGCAAATAAATTATTAAGTGGTATTAATTCCAATATCTTTGATATAACTTGCTTAAATTCTTTCAAATTTCTATATAATATGCAATGCAGAAGTTTTAGCATTATATTCCAAAATAAAAAAATTAAGAGGATTTAAATATGATAGCTGGGTGGCCGTTCATTTTTAGCTATAAAATATCAGACATAGTTCTCCTTTTGCATATAACACTCCAAACTCCTGCCGATGATCTATTTTGAAACATCATTCAACGAAACATCTCAGATTCTATCGTTCTGCGATTGGTAGGTTGCTTTTAAAAAATAGTTTCTCATTTGAAAATATTATTTCGTCAGCACCGTGACATAACAAAATCTTACTTTTTCTGAACCTTTTTACCATATTAGTATCTATAATCTCATCTACTTTTTCGGTTTATTTGCAGATTTGGAGCCATTTTAGCAGCTGAGCAGTTACAATTACGTCTGATGTGTTCACGCACAACCTTAATGGGATTTGGAGTTCTAACTGATCTTTTCTTTTAAATTTTAATTAGAGTCTGTGTCAATAAATTCCCTGATAGTATACGTATAATAAACACGAACTCTAGTCACTTTTAAATGTTTTATTTACCGAAAAATATCAAATCTAGTTCAATAAACATGTATCAAGTGTATAAGAGACCTAAAATTGCTTTTCTAAAAATAAATTTTTAAATATTTATTACTTTTGCTAATCTAAAGAAATAAATTCACGGTTTGGTAATTATTTACAAAACCATCAGAGCGTAAGGTGCAAATTGTACTGTAAAAATCTGTACGTAAGATAGCAAAAATTGGGTCTTGATTGTCTATAAATTTAAATTGTGTTAATGTTATTAGTACATAGTATTCTAGAAAAACCTACAATTAATATTAATTAATTGACAATTTGAATTTGTGAACAATTTAGATCCAATTTTGCTACTTCCAGGCAGTGCTTTTTCAGTGAGAATTTTTATGGCTGCCAATTTTCTTCCATGAAAAGTCTGAGTTATTTTTATATCCAAAAATGTTCATTAGTCTATAATCTAAAAGTGTATCAATTTTTTGTTATTATCATAAAACAGTCAATTATTGTATAATACCACTTATCTACTGTAATATACTCCTACTAAGCGAGATCATAATAGCTTTCAAGTGTAGCCTCCGGACTGTAAATATATTATTTTGTAAAATATTCATTACAATGATAATAATATTAATCAATAAGAGTGCAGTATTTTACATTATACAAGCATATTATACAATATAGTGATCAATATCTAGATAAAAATAAATTGTAGGGTCTAGGCCATCGTTTTTCGACCTGACGGTCGCCGAACTTGACTTTCCAAATTCCAGGAAAGTTACCAACAGGTATAAGAAGGACTTTTCACACCAGTATAAAGATAAATATACGATTTTATTGGTTTTTAACGGTAAAAATGATCGCTCCTGTTTCCGAAGAGGTCGCAAGTTGTTTTTTTATTCTTTAGTGGATCGCAACACAAAAAAGGTTGATAAACGATTCTCTAAGCTCGAGCGGTTAAGATCGGGATGAGTGTACATATTATGTATCATTCTAAATGTGGTTTAAATAATCATAAGCTTGAAAGATGGTGCTACCAAGCAGGTCAAAGGAAATAGGAACAAAATAGGAAGGTTGGTGATGGAAATTTTAATGGAAAGAAGAAACAAATCCAGTCCTGACTAAGCTCTTCAAAGAAGAAAAAATATATAAAAGAGCAAAGAAGTGAAAGCGGATAAGAAAAAAATTGGAAATATTCCGCCATAACTCCGACTGGCACGGAGAAGAATATTCCAGTATTACGTATGTACCAGCTATGATTTGCGGCAAACATCTTAAGTACGAGAGGAAATTTTTGTGAATAAAAATCTTACGCTACCAGTGAGTACAGTTCTTTTAGTATTTTTTAAATATTTTCAAACAAAAAAAAGCTTTTGGGGAACCATTAGGATTCAGCTACCTGTAAATAATGATAATATTATTTTATTACCTTGAATTTTTTTTTAATATAAAATTTCAAGTTTTATGTACTTTAAGAATATGGAAAGAAAAACCATGGCTATCATTTTTTAAACAGGATTATAAAATAATTAATAAATTAATTAAATAATTTTGTAGTTTTTTTATTCATATTGTTTTCTATACTATAGAATGAGACCATTAACCACTATTAACAAGAAACACGGCTACAAGCACATTTGAAGGCTAGTCTAGTAAGCTACTTACTGGATGTAAAACAACTATAGTTCAAAAAAATTAATCTGTGGACTACTCGGCAATCCGTCTGGCCTAATTTTATGTGGCTTATTTTAATATTATGATAACAATTAAAATAAAGTATTACATTTATTACAAAATATTATAATAAAACTTCGTTCAAGTTATTTTTAGTAAAGAATTTTTATAAAACCTATATTTTTATATTCCTTGCATTTTTAAATTTTGCGCGCGTTATAACCTCTGTTACGACGTTGCTACATCTAAGGAACTACGATCCAGAAAGTACATTTTTGAAATTGATTTGCTAATTACTATTATCACAGGCTCCGAAGCAGAACTTTTAAGTGTCTAAAATGTTTTACATATTACTTTCTCTCGTTTATTCTTTTTATATTGAAATTTGAACGGTCGGTGCTTTTTGTAAAATATGATAAAATTTGTGATTTCCTATAAAGATCAATGTTAAAAGTATGAAATTTCAAATAGCTATATTTTGTAACTGGTTTTCTGGTCTTAACTGCGTGATTATCCTATCATAATCTAATAATATTCCAAATTTTGTTAAATTTTGAACGGTAATTCTAAAACCGACAGTACTACCTTACAAATTAAAGTTTCCTATTGACGCTTGAGTTAAAGAGTTATGCCTAGTTGTAAGTCTAAAAATATGTGATTTTTCCTGAATTTTTTGTGATGAGGCATTTTATTATATAAATACATCAAATACATGTGCATTTAGAGAATTTAATGTACTTTAAAACCCCGCTAATTTGTTTTTAAATATTAAGTTTCCTCCATAGATGATCTCCTGAAGGTCTTCCGCAAAAAGGTGTCCGGCGGTGCGCAAGATATCTCTGATTCAAATTATATCGTCCCCTTAGTACTACAACTGGGTAACTTGTTTTTAATGTTATTGAGAAAATGAAAAAAATTGAAAGGATCTGGGACTTATTTACATTTTGCAAGTGGATAAATATGTTCTATTATGTTTCTACATATAAATTATCCACTTGCAAAATGTAGATAAGTCTCAGATCCTTTCAATTTTTTCAATTTTCTCAATAACAGTAAAAACAAGTTACCTAGTTGTAGTACTAAGGGGACGATATTAAAATAAGAAATAAAAATGGATTTATTTTCAGGATAGATAAATACAGGTAATGAACGAAGGAATAGTCAAAGTATTAATTTTTGACAAAATGGCGTCGCGTCGTCTCAATAAAAAAATCGTTTTTTTTTTTGACAAAATTCTCAAAATTCGCTGAAAATATGTACATTCAAAAAGTGCAAAAAAAATCTATATTTTAAAAATTCTAACTAGGCTTAACCCCTTAAATTTAAGACTGCATTAAACTTTGAGTAACTTTTATGAAACCCACCAGTAAATACTGAAAAATGAAGGTATTATAATATTATTATTGTGCTACTGTGAAGAAAATTATTAGCATTAAAAATGATATACTAGTAGGTATAATAGACAGTCAAAAAGTATAACATTTACATTGTTATATACCTACTTATTAATATTTTGCACGTAATTTGTCGTAACCAGTCAGTTAACTACTTTGATTAATGAATAATTATTTCTCGGTAACTTCCGACAGCCAGCCAATGACAGGGTAATCGCGCGGTTAAGCCGCGGACGTCTTGTTTGCCCACTCACTTCCAAAATTGTTCGAGTTACGAACGAATATTATTTTATTATAAAGTTATTAGTTTAGTGCATAAAAAATAACTCAACCTTTTTGCCGATATAATGTACGGCAAACTTTTAGTTTAATTGAATTTTTTGTCGCCACTTAATTTAGTTATATTTAACAAGATTTTCGAATAGTAATATCCTATTTACCGTTCAAATTTTATGAAATGGTTTCGTTAATTTAAAAATGATTTAGAGAAAAGATATTTATTCAAAATGTTATGACTTAACTATTACGCATTACGACAAATTATTCTAAAACTTTTTAAATGTTTGAAAGACCGTTTAACTTTATAGCTTAACTGTGTTATGCAATCTAAAAATCTAAAACCTGAGGACATGATTAAAGTGGGTAGGCTGAAAGCGAGAATGCCAAGCTTTTGGATTAAGGCATGGTAGATCCGCTCTGCAACTTCTAGCAATTTAGAAAACTGAGGTAATGCTGAGATTAACACAGAAACTTTTATGAAGTTTTTCTAGTGTGACTCTTTTAGTGTAAAGGTGAAAACAAAATAAAACTCAACAAAAGAATTAAGAGATTTTTATGTTTTATTTTGATTTAATATTTTTTATACTTTGCGCTTTTGCACTTTAAACGTCGTATTGATTGCTTTATTTAAACTTGCTAATATGGGTTTACTACGTGTACTAACTTTAAGTAAATCTGCATCTCACCTTTTTAACTTAACGAATTTATGATTAGACCTTTTTCACTTAAATATATTTTATGTGCGAAAGTTAATGTTTGTCGGAGTGACTATTATAAACTTTAACACATAAATTGTTAAACTTTTATTTTATTATACTTTTACATAATATAATATAGTTTTGGTTGTGTAAATATAATTTTAATTCTTTAGGGAATGTTTTATACGTATAATTTATTATAATAAATTAAGTGTAGCATTTAATAAAATTCATAATTTTATTGCGTTATTTTACTCGTACACGAACACACCCATACACAAAAAACTGTTACTTTATTTTTCGACTTTATAAAGAAAAAAATGTAATTTATAATATAAAAATTTTCAAACACAACATAAACATGTTTTTTCTCTAAAACGGAATTGTAGGCGTGATAGCATGGGAAGCAGTATAAAAAAAAGCTATCAATAAGTGTATGTTGTCTCATGCTTCCTGTTTTTATTTTATTGTCTTTTTTAAACTATTGAATCTTGAAAAAGTTTTGACGTATGTATATTCTTTAATGTAGAACTCAAAAAATTTAAGAGTAGATAAATAAGTTTCCGAGAAAATTTTTGAAAAAATAATAAAAGAATTACTGGTTTCTAAGCTTTATTGGAAACTTATTTTTTTTTAGAATAACAAAACATAAAATATACATTAATTATTGCTATAAGAACAACAATTAGTAGAATAAATTTTTTAAATATCCGTGTTTTAATATCACAATAAAATCTAGATCATATAATATAATACAATTTCTTAACATCTGATAAAATATTTTTTTTAAATTTTCAAACGCCGAATTTAAAAAATTACTTTTAAAAATTATATGAGTTACTAAAATGTAACATTTATTTTATAACGGGTTAGGAAATTTATTAATGTGAATATAAATTATAATCTATGACTTTGTTTTGCTGTAATTACAGCTCTCTAGATAGATATAATATAAAATATTTATTCCAATAAATGTAAATAGGTATGAATACAAATAATTAAAATAAAAGTTAGAAAATTAAAAATACTTACATATGAATATAATCCCTAACTGATGTCAAGTATAGTAATAAATATTCAATTGAAAAGCCCATTAACATATAAAATCTATTCTTAAAAATTTGAGAAAAAGGCATTATATATTACTGTATTATTTCATAAGTTAATATTTATATTATTTCAAAAATTATATTATATACTATTGATTTTATCGTTTTATTGAAACAAATACCGGGTGCTGAATGAGTTAGGCGAACATAGGATATTAACATGTAAAAACTTATTTTTGCAAATTCCTGCTTCCCTAATTATTTTAGAGAAAAATTGAAAGATACAAATATAATGTAGAAATATAAACTACGAATGATAAGAGCATTACATTTTATCTAGCTTTTACGTAAATGATCAAAAAATCTTTTAAAATTTTAACATTTTTATTTATCAAACTGGCCATGTATAAGTTTCCAAGGTAATATTCCATTTTATGAAATTAAAATTTAATAAAGTGCAAAACTGTCAACAACGTGCAATTGTTTTTTATTACTTATCAAAAATAATTACCTCGGAAACTTCCATGGCAAGTCTGATAAATAAAAGTTTTAACAATTTCAAAAGAATTTTTTGACCATTTACGTAAAAGCTAGATAAAATCTAATGCCTTTATCATTTGTTGTATATATTTCTACATTTTTTGTGTCTATTTGTGTCTTTCAATTTTTCTCTAAAATAATTAGGGAAGCAGGAATTTGTAAAAATAAGTTTTTGCATGTTAATATCCTATGTTCGCCTAACTCATTCAGCACCCGGTATATTTCAGAGTAATAGGCTCATGAAGTTATGTAAAAATTTCTTATTAAACGATTTAATACAGTAGTATGTATAAATGCGAAGCATACCAAATAAGATCATAACATTTTTCTAAAAAGTTAACCTTAGAACGTTTCGGAATGTGGATGAACAACACGAAGAACATAAAATCTACTAATATATGAAGCATTCGTATGCCTACATGTTATGTAATATGTAGTATTAGGTATACCTTTTATAAGAAAAGCGAAGCTTGTTTAAAATTTGTGGCTTGTATTTTAAGGATAGTTTTAACATTTGTTGTATTATTAGCATTTGCTTATTCCTAATAAATAGTTTTTTGTAGCTACAAAATTGTACAAAGTTACAACTAAAACAATTTAGTGTATATTTATAATTTTATAAATTATATTGTCCCAATATTTAAACATTATTTCTCAAGTAAATAACATATTATGACATACTATATTGCATTAGTTTTACCGCACTAAAGTGGTGTAAGAAATGGGATAAATCAATTTGCAAACTCTACAAATCTACAAAGTGCGAATTTTTGTAATCCATTAGTCGACACAATTCAAGATTTGGAAATTTAAAACCAAAGCATTAAAATACTTAAGCAGAATGAAAAATATTCTCGTTGCTTTTATATTGAACATATTTCCAGTTTTATTCTCGACATTAGTGTCGCTTTTATTTTAAGTTTGAACAATGTTTAATTACAGTTGTTAAAAACAAGTAGATTTGTATTAGTAAATTGTGAATTTAGCATCAGAAACAATCTTTTAGTTTAATTTACGATTTTTAGAATAAAAAGTCCGTAAATACAAAATATTTATTATAAATCATCACGATACAGAAATTCACCTGGAGAGAGAAAAAGTTTCAATTAGAATTCGTTTAACTTCTATACCTTTGATCAACTGATTTCTGTTTTTAATTATTGTTCTGTGTTAATGCATTGAATTGAAACAGCGGTGCAGATTTAGTACTTTAAATTAATTGTAATAAATAAATTTGATAAAAAAAATTAATTACTCATATTATTTTTAATTGAATAACAAAATAAGTTATAGTGTTTTATCTGTGTTCATCTACCCTTCGTTGATTAAAATCCCTAGATTGCTCTGGTACCTTTTCGGTTTTTTAGGTCTCTTTATTTGAAGCTTGGCTTTAGTTTTTGCCGTTGACATGTCCTCGAGCAGGCTTACCGTGTACCAAACTTTTCTGTTTGTACGTTGTCAAACATTCATTAGTTTCTGTTCATTTGTAACAGTTAGTTTATCAAATTTGATAGTTAATTTTTTAGTTTTGTTTGCATGAGTTTGTTAGTGATGAATTTTAAGTATCTTAAAAATAGTAAACGAGTAGAACAAAAATTGTAGCTAGTGTGTACATTTTTAAATGAAAATTATGTTACTTTAATTTAATTTTAGACACACAGCGTTCAAATCATATTTTAAGAAATTCAAACTAAATCTTAAAAATAGTAGCAATTGATTTATAAGCGGATAATGATTTCTTTCAAATAAAAATGTAAACATGCCCCCTTGTATTTAATGTATTTATGTGTCAAAGAGGAGCTTATTATTTTATAAAAACTTTTGTGGCAATCTTTAAAAACTTTTCTTGCTTGAAGGTAAATTAAAATAATAAAACTGAATCAAAAGTAATCATATAATAAGGATTGTCGGTAAACCCGGAAAAAACCGCCGTGGTAGCTTTCACTAAATGCAGAAAGGAACTGCAGGAAGTGAGGATGCCCATACTCTGGGGGAAAAATCTGCAACTAGCAGATGAAGTCAAATATCTGGGGGTAACCTTGGATAAAAGATTGACTTTTACTAAACATATTGATAATATAACGATCAAAGCGACTAGGGCCATGTGGGCCTGTAGGAGAACGATCGGTAAAACGTGGGGACTAAAACCTAAAATGGTCCTTTGGCTCTACACCAAAGTGGTGATACCCACGGTAACATATGCTTCCCTCATCTGGTGGCACAAAGCCCAGAAAAAGGAAAGTATTAAAAAACTTAATAAGTTGCAAAGACTAGCCTGTCTAGGAATAACGGGGGCAATGGCAACAACGCCCACCGCAGCAATGGAGGCACTATTGGGACTGCACCCACTACACCTGGTGGTGGAAATGGAGGCCCAAATGGCTGCATACAGGCTGACGATTAATGATCAAGGGGGTGGAATCTGTAGAGAGGGCCACCATACCATGATCTTCAACTCCATTAGGAGTAACAACACGCTCTGTATGAAATCGGATAGAACCAGCACTGTAAGAGACTTCCGAAAACCTTTTAAGGTTATAATTCCTGAGAGGGGTTCGGAGGGCGGCGAACAGGAGCTGGGAAAACGATTCGAAACCATCTGGTACACTGATGGATCCAAAACGTCCGTAAGCACTGGAGCAGGAATAAGTGGTAAGAGACCAGGGGATGCTTTTAGCATAAACCTGGGCCAACACGTAACTGTTTTCCAGGCCGAAATTCTGGCAATAATGACCTGCGCAGAGGAACTGATTCGGAGGGCTTATGTTAATAAGCGCATCTGCATCATGACCGATAGCCAGGCAGCATTAAAAGCTCTGGAGGGAGTAGAAATACACTCCAAAGTTGTGAAGAACTGCCTTGACACACTGGTGAGACTGGCACAAAGCAACAGATTAACACTGATGTGGGTGCCGGGACACACTGGTATCAGTGGCAATGAAAAAGCCGACTCCCTAGCAAGGGAGGCTGCATGTAATAGTTTAGTAGGTCCAGAACCAACTTGCGGGATTGCATACAAGACTGCAAAAGGGACTATCAAGGAACTACTAAGAGAGAAACACCTTGTGTACTGGAGGAATCTTCCGGGACTGAGGCAATCGCGGATGTTTATTCGGGAACCCTCCGGGGACAAAAAGACCAAAGAAATACTCCGACTGAGCAGAACTCAGTTGAGGAAAACAGTAGGACTATATACAGGACACTGCTGCTTAAATAAACACCTCAATAATATTGGGGTCGTTGAAGATCCTACATGTAGTATGTGTGGGGAGGAGGAAGAAACTCCATACCACCTGCTATGTGTATGTCCAGCTCTTGCCACTGTAAGGCATGAACACCTAGGGAGTCGCTATCCGACCACCGAGGAGATAAGAAATTCACCCATCAATAATGTACTCAACTTTGTTGAGGACTTGAACTTGATGGGGTAAAACTAGGAACGCGGGGTACAATGGGCCAGGAGCCTAAGTGCAAGTGGGAGTAACTTTTACAGACCACACCCGTTCAGAAATAATAATAATAATAATCATATAATAAAATAAGCTTTGTTCCAGCTAACAAAAATTTTAAAGAAGCTCCATCTCAGCACTTTACAATAATACTCTTGCATCACAAAATCAGTGACCACAGAAATAAAATAACAATAATATATTTTTGTTATATGGGTTACTACCTTTCACAAGGCTTCCAGTTAGAGTTATTTGCTGCTTGTATTCATTGCGTATTAAATAAGTATCATAGCTTAACGTAGATTTTGAATCATAGGCATACATAATTTTGACATCGTCAATTTCAGAACAGGGAAGTATTAAGGTCATTTAAGTTTTCTGAAACAGCACATCGACATTTGGTGAGTTATATGGTTCTCCACAGGATTGAAACCTGTGAAAATTATCATGTAAAACTAATAAGTTGAACTCTCGGCGATTCAATCACCTTTTTAGTAAATATAATACTATATCCTGTAGTCTTTACATTTTACTTACTCTATACAACAATTTTTGATGTTGTACGGTTATTTGACAGGTTCTACTACTGGTATATTTTATTTGTTTTCTTTATTTTTGCACAACTCAGGTGAAAACCTGTGATTTTTGTGTTAAGCGTAGGGTTTTAATTCAGTACCTGTCACCCGCATCAAGCTGGCGCCGCAACTTTTGCAAAACCTAAAAAAAGTATATGGGAATTTGTGGCTAATTTGTTTCTAATTAGTTGCCGCAATCGCAAATTTGTTGCTCATACCATTTGCAAATTACAGCTATTTAAGTGATAGCAAATCTAGCTTAATATCAAGCCAGCGCCGCCACCACTCAAAACTTATTAAAACTAAAAAAGAAGTATATAGAAATTTGTAGCTAATTTGTTGCTAATTAGTCACCGCAATCGCAAATTTGTTGGTCTTACCGTTCATGAATTAAAGACATTTGAGTATTGGTGGCGTTAGTTTGATATCAAGCCAGCGCCGTCACCACTATAAAACATACTAAAAACAAAAAAATAGTATAATGAAATTTGTTAGTAATTTGTTGCTAAAATGAGCCAAAAATCTAATTATAATAAATAGTTATCTCTTGCCATTTTAAATGATTCAGAAAAAGTAGAAAATAAAAGTAAAAAATGTAAAAAAAAAATACAATTTAAATTTTAAACGTGGAGTTTTAAGGACTTTAATATGGTAAAGTATGATATGGTATAATATTGTAAAGGTAGTGTCCTTAGAACCCCACGTGTAAAATTTAAATAGTAAACTTCTTTATTTTTTATGTAGTACTTCTAAATTTTTATTTTCTACTTTTTTTATGGGATTTTTATGCAAAAGTCTCAACTTCTGCTTAATAATCCAACTTAAAGTTTTCTGATTCAATAAAAGTCTTTCAAGAGAATTAGTGGAATTCAGCAACCAGCAATTTCTTGAAATTTTGCAATTTTTATGTTTAAAAATTTAAGTGTAATAAAGTGTTCATAATATAATGTTACATATTTTTGATTGAATTCATGTGGTACTTAAAAAGATTAATTCAACCAATAAAACTACCAATTTAAGGAACAATAACAATTATCAATTAATTTGACAAATTCTCCCAGTGGCCTATCATTTCTACTTGTTTACCTGCGACCTGTTTACCTGTTATGTGTAACACGAGTACATTATAAACACTCATGTACTAAATTATATAAAAGTTATCACTGTTTTATATGACACTTTTAAATGCAATTGGTGCAAATGCAACTAAGTAAGTGTGCTTACTGGTTTTATTTGATTATACAATAATTAAATTTTAGTATCCTCGAAGAGTATCTGATCATTAATAATTGTCGTATTATATAAACTGTAAAGAGACGGTCGGAGAGCAATGGTCAATCAAGTTGACTGCAAACGCTCAATACCCGCTTCAAATCCGGGTAAGTAACAACTTATTCTAGCCATCTCGTTGGTCTTCCAGGTTAGAAGTTCTACCGTCGGGCCGGCTCCTCGTCGTAGGTAAAAAATGTAAAATGTTTACAAATCAAACGCCAATTTACAAGGCTGATAGTTTGGTATCGGACAACGTCGCAAGACGTTTAAAACCGACTATATAATTGCATTATATAAATTTTATGTACTTTTTGGTAATTATTTTGGAAACCTAGAAAATTTCAGCTTTCCGCAGAACCTGACGAGCTTTCTGACCTTGTTCTAACCGAAAAGTTGATACAATTTATTCAATAATGAATTGAAATCAATTGGATATTTGTATATTATTTGAATACTACTGCTTTATGCTCTATCCGGACCGGCACCATAACTTATTTATTAGATATAATATTAATTTACTATTAAAATTTTCAACAAAGTCGTCATAAAAATGTACAAACTAGTGTAACAAGTTTATGGAAATGCTTGTTTCTCAAGCACAAACATCTTATACTGGCATAAAAATTTAGTAAAAGTCAGGAGTTTGCAGAAGACAAGTAATGTGATTCAAATCCTTCAACGGTAAAAAACCAAAATGTGCATGATTAAATTGATATGAATCAAAATACGACTATCAAGATGATCTGAGTGGTCTTTGATATATTCAATAGTACTATTTGAGAAAAATTCCATAGATGAGGAAGCTGGTTTTACAGCACAATGACAGTAACAATTGCATTCTTATGCATGATATTAATTTTGTCCAACAAAAAAGTTATTGCACTTAACACAAACCGTATCCTTCGGATTTAGCTCCGTAAGTTAGTTTTTGTTCTGAAAACTTAAAATGGCACTCTTTTAATGATTTGGATAACCTACAAAACCTACCACGCATACTCCGGTATGTATTAATAAAAAAGCTTTCTATGATTTTCTAATTATCTTAGTACCATTCTTATGCTATATAGAGTTTTGATGAGAACCATAGTCAATCAATCAAAAGAATATTTTTGTCCTTTTATGAAAATTTATAGTATCAAAGGTGGCTAGGATATTATCCACTTTTGCGATTTTTCAGTAGTATAGATGAAAAACTGTTTTAAACTAATTGTAAGGATATACTAGTCGCTCATATATGAATTTTGTGCTGCATAATAACAATAACTAAGGGTGACTTGTATAGTCCAAGTTTAACCGGTAACTATGGTTTAAACTCGGATTTTGACTATTGTGATTGGTTAATCTACAGTTTAAAATTTTAAACTAGATCTATACAAGTCACCCTAAATAAGATAATCATTTTTAAAAAAATTTTACTGTTTCCGAAATATTAAATATTGGATTTTGTCATGTCTGACTCTCAAAATTCATTAAAGTAACTTTTATTTTGAAGAATGGATAGATAGATATTTTGTTAAATATTAATTTGCTTTTAAAGGGCCTTTAGAAAAATTTTATTTGGAATAAAGCAAAACAAAAGATAAAAAACCAAAAAATAGAAATAGAAAAAAAATATTAGTTAAAAATTTAATTTTTTTAATAACTATAATAATTGCTGGAACAGTAATAATAAGCACAATCTATTACTAAACTAGAAAAAATAAATCAAACTGACTAAAATATAGTGTTATCATGGATAATTATAGCGACTTTGAAACTAAAGGCCAACTTTAAGAATAAAATTTAACTGATTTTTTAGAAATAGATGAGTGGGTCTCATAAAGAAATAAATTCTTAACAAAATGACGTATCTATCTCAATTTCACCAAAAATGGATATAGCCGCCTTTGATATTATACCCTTCATTTAGGAAATACATTTAAATTTTATTCCTTAAAATTATCTTATTAATTTATAAATTTTATCGTAGTAAAAACCATAATTATGCAATACGTATTATAATCACATGAAACCACAATAGATGCATAAAAATATTTAGGCCAAATACAGTTCCTCTTAGTTATTGCCGGCTTACATGAAGTCCGTATGAATTACAGACTAAAACAGCTACGAGAATCTATTGTGGTTTCAGGCGGTAGTAATCCTATTTTGCTTGAGAAGCCACTTTATGTATGTATGTATATCTCTTGTGACGTCCACGGCGTCAACGGCGTGTTAAGAGTTTAAAAATTGCAAAGCTACTTGCACGCTTTAAAATTACTCTACGTTACGGCATAACCTCCTGATAAATTAAATCAATAATGTGATATGATATACAAAGCCGAAGAAAAACGACTGCATTTGTCCCCAATAAGATCAAAGTATTATTGCATTACAGCGTATGCCTGATACAATACATTTTAAGAATATAAGTTTTCAATATTTGAATAAACATTTTATCAGATTTCCTCTAAGGGAGGAAATATGTTTTGTTTTATGCCGTATTTGTCATATCTAATTATATTATTATACCGATCAAAAAAATTGATGTACTCGTATTAATAATTGTATTATTAACATTCATTAATTATACATTAAATTCAAAATCCCGTAATTTTGAGTTAATAAGAAGTTGTATTTTATTTAAACTATTGGAAATTTACATGCTGAATTTTATTATTATTTTGAAGAATTTATTGCACTTGTAAAAATTATTTTTTTCATTTTTAATTATAAATAGTAGATTAAACGTATGCAATTTGTACAGATTTCCTTTTTCAAAAGTTTTAATCTAGGTGTCATAGAAAGTCTAAAGCTTATTACATTCTTCGTGAAAATGTCAATAAAAATCTTTTTTATTAGTAACGCTAAAAAGAGTATTGAGACAGTTAATGTAATATACCTAACATTATTAAACATTTTTACGAAAAGATAGAAAATAAATTCAGAATTCAGTTAAATTAAGCAATTACATAAATGGAATCACGCAACAGAACCAACACAATTTTTAAGCATAAACATTACAGTTATTTCATGTAAAGGTTAATTTCATGAACTAACAAAATTATTTATTTTATATACAACGTTTTGTTAATTATCATTTTTGAAATAATAATGAAATTTAAAGGATTTGTAAATGTCTCCTCTATTGTACGCAATTTACCTTTATGTAGAATTTATATTTAAACGGGAATAACTTATTCCATTTTACCTATGTTAAATGCAAATGTTATAGCAACAACACGTCTAATTAAATGTAAAGGGATATAATTCTTAGTATCCTAGAATTTTTCTTCTTGCTAAAACTAACACAGATTCTAGATTGCAACAGCCGTCGTTAACTCTCCCTGAGCGCAGGCAGCACGGCTGTAAACGAATAGAGCTGTGACTGATCATAAATCTTCCACAGGGTTAGCTCTGCAGAGGGTTGCTAGCAAAAGAGATTGTTTTCCTACCACTACGCTTTACTATCTTTTTGAAGAAGTTGTTTCATTTATGGTATTTCAATAGGAATAGGAGAGTAGAAGAATTAATAATAAAATTTGAATTATAGTAGTAATTACATTGTCCAAACTAATGTTTTCCTCTTGAGATATCCGCATTTTAATTTAAATGTGTTATTCTTATAAATAATGTGAGCAAGATCACAAATAATTTCGTAGATTTAAAATTTTGAGATGAAATATAAAGTATTATTTCAAAGCTTCTATAGGTAGGTAATTACTTTAACAGGTTCCTAAAATTATTTCTCTGTAAAATTGGCTAAAAAGGTAGTAGTACTATTGTAACTTGCTAATTAAATAGATTCCTTTGTGACTTATTCCAGAAGAGAGCAGAACATGCAGGATAGATGTTAATGAATAGGCAATAAATTATACTCAATTAATCGTAATTGAATGCAACTATAAATACAGTTTTAATTTACGAATTACATAGAAGTTTTATAACTTTTAGACGGTAAAGTATTTTTTGATAATTTCTATCATTTTGTAAATTATAAAAACATTCTCCTTTTTTTGTAAATGACATTTAATTAATAATTTTTTAAAAGCAATTTGCAATTTATATTTAGCAATTCAACAAAAAATAACAGGTAAATTACTCAAATATTGGTAGATAAATTTGTAGAAGTCAAAAAAAAATTATTCCATAATGAAGATTTGGCTATTCACAGTAAATTTTAGCTTAGCTACGAGTCTGGAAATTAAATATTGTTTTTTATAAATCATTGGTAACTGAAACATTTAACTCCAATACAGTGTGTTCATGAAAAGTGGTAACAGTGAATAATTCTTAAATGTTACTAGATACAAAAAAAAGTTTAAATAGTTTTTTATTCAACTCCAAATTTTCTATTGGAAACTGTCAAAGTATATTTTTTTATACTTCAAATTCAACCAGAAGTAAACATAAAATTTTTTTTTCAAATGGCAACATGTTTTTTTTTTAACATTTTTGTAATCTGCAATTTTTTCTCTATAAATACATATAAAATTTTCATAAGGTTATATAAGAAAAAATTCGAGAAAACACAAGATTTAAACAAACAATAATAATTTATTAATTACGTATGTAGAGTGCTATGAAAAACAAAACACCATTATTATGATATAACACCATTAGACTCTTTATATATAGTCATTTAAAAATGATAGTTTAGGCAAATCTATCTTTAAATTTAAAAAATTTAAAAACCAAAATTAATTTAGCATTTATCAATTATCACCAAATCGCCAGAACTTCTGCGAAAATTATAATCATGTCTTGAACAAAACTGTGGCAATTTTAAAAAATTTATCAGATAAATAAAATGTATTTTTGATGTCGTGATATTTTGTTTTTCATTGCACTCTACATACCTATGTGTAAATAATCAGTAAATTATTATTGTTTGTTTAAATCTTATGTTTTCTCGAATTTTTTCTTATGTAACCTTATAAAAATTTTATATGTATTTATAGAGAAAACATTGCAGATTACAAAAATGTTTAAAAGACATGTTGCCATTAAAAAAAAAAATTATGTTTACTTCCGGTTGAATTTGAAGATTAAAAAAATATACTTTGTCAGTTTCCAATAGAAAATTTGGAGTTGAATAAAAAACTATTTAAACTTGTTTTTGTATCTAATAATATTTAAGAATTATTCACTGTTACCACTTTTCGTGAACACACTGTATACTCGTACTTGCTAAAATGTTTAAAACTTTTATACTTACCTAAGCTTTCCTTTTAATCATTTTCAAATTTTTATTTTAATAAACTTACGATTTAAAGCAGGTATACCTTTAACTCTTGTAATAAGCTTCTCATGTTTTCTGTGGTTTGTACGCTTTGATTAAATTGAATATTTAAAAATACCTTTTTAAAAAACCAACTCGTTTGAATTTACGAAAACCAGGTGTAAATAGAAAAACAAGTACAAAGCTTTTTCAGGTAATTGAACAACAATATTAACAACAATAAATTTAGTTAAATATTGCACAAAACAACATCTGATAATCATAAATTCTGAAGCAATGGGTCAAATGCGCCATTAAAGAGTCAACAGTGAATTCTATTTGACCCTAAAATTAGTCACAAAATGAACAATCAGGTCAACTGCAAAACAAAAAAGCTCACGTGTGATCTTTAGTGATTACAAGATTATACTTTTTACACTATCTCTGCTTGAAAATGAAAAAAATTTGATTGGATCTTTGAATTTGATGCACTAATGTGTCACGGGCTACACCCGCAAAGCGACATTTACCCACCCGCAACAAACATAAACTGGGCCAAAAAACTACCTGAAAGTGGTAAATTGGGCCAAAAGCAAATTTTACTAAAATTTTGAAAATGGTAAACTGGGCCAAAAGCAAAATTTTTGTGTCACCGCTGAATTGAAATTTAAAATCAATTTTTTTCAATTTTTATAAAAACCACCTTGGTACGAGGAGGATCCGTCGAAAACGAGTTTCACCTCTCAATGATCCACTTTTTCCTTAACCCACGGGCATAGGGGTATGTTTATAATAAGTGTAGTTTTTAAAAAAATGGCCCGGAGCCGCCGAAGCGTAGCGTAGGCTAGCGCAGGGTCAATTTTTCCATGACTTTTTTAATGACCATTATGTTCCGCTGGTTTTTTGTTTGTTACCGAATAAAAAAACAATCTACGTATCTTAATTGTTTTAAAGAAGTATGTAGTCTAGGTTGTTCTTCCTTGATTGACGACAGTTTCTTCGAAAGTTTTCAACTGTTTCAAATACCCAGAATTGTTACTGATTTTGAGGTTGCGATGAGAAATGCGTGTACTACCCAGTGGCCTGAAGCAAATGTCGAAGGTTGCAAGTTTCATCTTGGACAGGCGTGGTACCGAGCTCTCCAGAGATACGGCTTGGCTTCAGACTACCAAAATATCGATTCTGAAGTTGGCACATAGTTACGGTATTGCTTTGGTCTAAAGTTTTTGGCGGCGAACGACGTTTTGGGGGGTTACAATGATTTAATAGAAACCAAACCAAATAATGCGAATCCCGACAAGTTCTGTGAGTATTTATTCACTTACTATGTGGTAGGGTCAGCTGTTTCCTCCGGTGATTTGGACTAAGGCTTCTGCAGACATAATTTCGACGACTAATTCTTGCGAATCATTTCATGCTGTATTTAAACAAAATTTTAATTCTGGTCACCCCAATATTTACAAATTTGTTGATGCTCTTAAACAGGAACAAAACAAAGTATATGTAGCTTTGAACAGTCTTCATCAACCGCCGATTCGAAACTCTAATTGTAAATTAAGGCGGTCGCTTGTTGAGAAACTGCTGCAAAAATACAGTAAACAAGAAATGTCGCGGTTGGTTTGGTTACTTTGAATATAATTCGTTCCTTGTTGTATATTATGTATAATGTGTATTAATAAATATTAAAAATAAAATAGGTAATTTATAAATTTTATGTTTTGTTGAAATGTATTCCGTAAAAGTCGGAAGTCAACCCAAAGATATTAATTTTACTATCCTTAAATTTTTTTCCTAAATTGTAAACTATAAACATAAATCTTCCACTATTTCTATAGGAAATTAAACTAAATAAGCTGAAAACAAAAAAATCTGCGCGAAAAGGTAGATCGGGCGCGAGGATGTAGATCTGTCGGTAGGTTACAGTTAGTTTCTGATATTTTTTTTTAAATAATAACAAAAAAGAATTCACACCGGCACACTACTAAACTATAAACATAAATCTTCCACTATTTCTATAGAAAGTAAAATTTTGGCCCAGTTTACCATTTTCAAAATTTTAGTGAAATTTGCTTTTGGCCCAGTTTACTATTTTCAAAATTTTAGTAAAATTTGCTTTTGGCCCAGTTTACCATTTTCAAAATTTTAATAAAATTTGCTTTTGGCCCAGTTTACCATTTTCAAAATTTGGTCCACTCTACCATTGGCCCAGCTTACATTCACCCGTCAGGGGTGCCAGCATAGCTCGAGTGGTATATATGGGCGTAGGCAGATCTTAGAACGTAACAAGTAAATGCGATGTTTTAGGCTCTGCGGGGTAAAAAAAGACTTAAATCGGGACTAACAGAATATGAGCGCCATAGTCGACTTTACGGGACCAAATGGACCTTTCGTGCTCAAAGCAAACCCACTACTAAGAGATTTGAAGCACACGATTAGTCATCGCAATAAAAAGACAGAAACGTAATCACACACCAGCCTACCGTTATGTTTAGTAGATGGTCATCTGCTAACTGAGTATTACATCTGGAACAAAAACATGCAAAACAAAATACATAACTGAATAGTTATGTAATAAAAGACATCAATATTATTAGAGCAAACATATAATTTGGATAACTTGATACAAATGTGCATCACCAAGACCTTTGGTTTTGGAATGCAATTCATTCCAAAATGAATGAATTATCCTTAAAAATAAGTCCTAATTGAAAAGCTGATCAGTTGAAAAATGATAATTATTACTATGGCTAAAATTACTATAATATTTACAATGAGCTTGAACGAACTCTACGTAAAATGCTGGTTATCCACAAAAGACAATAAAATTGATTGAATTAAATAATCAAAATCACTATAACTTAGTGCTAAACGCACTTTAACATTACGATGGTAATTTTGCACAATTACTTTAAATAAATGCAATATAACACTTTACACAAAAAAGAGGTACGTTACAAAACAATTGGTACTCACATAGTTGTTCTCTATTCGTTAGACAGCATGAGATCCTAACATAACTGCCAAAAACCTAGAGGCTGTGATCGGTATGGTGGTAAATAAAGTTGATATGGTGGATTTGGGAAGAAACTACCCTCTCGGGAAAAGATGGACGTTGAATCACAAAGATGGAGTACGTAAATTAATCCGACAATAAGGTCGTTACGGTACGATAAAATACACCCAAACGAAACAAAGCATCAGTAATATAACCCAAAATCCAGAATATAACAATGTGAAAGATACGATACGCTAACCAGAACATAACTTAAAATGGGTGTGGCCCTCAGGACGAAATAAATGAACTACGACACTGCACTAAATTTAAATAACTAACTTTGTACAATTAAAACAAACTAAAGATGTTGTATTTATACATTAACAAAACTTTACGGAAACATGACGAAACTAACAGCGCATGGGACCCTTCCGAGTAAGGTCCCGCAAAACGTAACTAAAGGTTAACCCATAATTTGGAATTTCTACTTATTTACCATTGACCACAACGACGAAGCGTCGAGGTTGACACCTCATCACACACTTTCTAACTATCCCTTTTTAACTACCATTGCAAACATAAATGAAGTGGGGTTTTCTGACAAAAACTTAACATTAGCGACTTTTATAATCGTAATTATAAAAATGCCATGATGTCGCGGTCTAGTCTTGAAGAAAGCACGTAGTACAACGGAAATCTTAAAGATAATGCTTCACATTCACCACCTACGTATAAAAATAATGTGAAAATATTATTAAGCAAAAAACTATATTATGACTAACTTTTAATTTAATGAAGTGAAATTGAAATGTAATGATTTAAAAAAAAAAATTTTACAAACGTCTTCTCCAAAAGCACAGTCTTCTACAATAAATAGTCGCATGGTATATTTCAGTAGCGTGTAACAAGAATATACGACAAAAGTGGTTATCACTAACCAAATTAACACAATAGTATACAATGAAATCGTATAAAAGTTGCATTATAACTTAGGAGGAAAAACCACTTCACCTTCCCTCGGTACTTTACAACAGGATTTAAGGGCTTACGTACAGACATGAATTCAAAAAACCCGTTTTTTTTCATATGAAAGTACACCATCTCAGAAATATTATGTGAAAGTTTCAAGTCGATCGGAGTAAAACTAGCAAAGATACAAGCTAATGAGAGTAACAATTAATATGAAATTTATACCAAACGGAAAACTTTAGACGCGTTTAACTCAAAACGACATTTTAGAAGTCCATGTACAAGATAACTCAAAAACTACTGAACCAATCATGATGAAATTTTACACACGTCTTAAATATAAATGATTCTCGAGATTAAACAATTACTTTTTTCCTTTTTCATTGCTATCTCTTTTTACAAGTAATTATAGGCCAATTTTTTGGGTAAAAATCGTCACTTTTATTTCAACACCATAACAAAAATGGAAATTTTTATATCTTTTAAAATGGATTTGTTCAGTCTGAACATAAAGTAATATATTCACCAAATCTTTTTACATTTTTCATTTTGGATAATCCTGTGACGAGTTATCTTACGCACTGCAAATTACCATTTTCTTTAAGCATCTTTAAAAATCTACTACCAGTGGTTTAATTGTGGAAGTAAAATTTTAATTATTTTTTTAAATTCTGCTCTTTCATGTAAAAAAACTTTTAAATAAATACATCTATTCATAACTTAGAAAAAATATCTTAAAAAACTGCTTATTATGACCTCGGGACTGTACGCAACCCCTTAAGCAAATATTCAGAAATCTGTCGCCTAAGAAAATGAGCATATACTTACAAAATAGAGTTCACAGATAACAAGGCAATCAACAGAAAGATGATCAATTCCGGAATTGTGCGTGATCTTGAAGCAACGCAACGGTAACCCAAACAATATCTTACAGAATAAATAATATTTAATTATTATCCAAAATATCAAATGGATTTCCAAAAAAAGGTTACACAAAAAATGCCAACTAATCTTGTAAATTTCAAAACGATAATTCGTTGCTATCTTTTTGTAAACATAGGCTTAGCGCCTGGGTTATAAGCCCATAGCTTACGGAAAGCGCAAAAGTTAAACTTAATTAACAATTTTACGTTACAAGGCTAAGGCATTCTGTATACTTCAGTTGTAGTGATAGAGCCATCTTAGTGAAAAAATGGCTTAAAAAGTTGCAAGAAATTCTGCACAATAATTATTACGACAAAAACGTTAAAGACATAAAGTTCCTTGTAAAAAGTATATTAACATTTTTTCAAATCGTAAATTTTTCTGTAAGGGAAGATTTTTTTATTTTGAAATATTTTCAAAACTAAATATCATATCTAAATTTTAAAATTTTATTTCCAATTATTGATCAGAATAAAAATACATAACTTTACTGTAATTTAACTATATTTAAAAAAAAACTGCCATTTTGTATGAGTTTTTTTAAATCGTTTTGGTATTAAAAATAAACAAGAGCAGGCAGGAAAAGGATGTAGATAGAGTGGTAGAAAAAGGTCATTGCGTTGAATAATTATTACAAGTTTATTATAATTTTAAAAATCTATACTTTTAAACTTATATTTCCTTAAACTATTACTAAATAAATATTATAAAATAATATACCGGGTACTGAATGAGTTAGGCGAACTAGGATATTAACATGTAAAAATTTATTTTTGCAAATTCCTGCTTCCCTAATTATTTTAGAGAAAAATTGAAAGACACAAATATAATATAGAAATATAAACTACGAATGATAAGAGCATTAGATTTTATCTAGCTTTTACGTAAATGATCAAAAAATCTTTTGAAATTGTTAAAATTTTGATTTATCAAACTGGCCATGTATAAGTTTCCAAGGTAATATTTCATTTTATGAAATTAAAATTTAATAAAGTGCAAAACTGTCAACAACGTGCAATTGTTTTTTATTACTTATCAAAAATAATTACCTCGGAAACTTCCATGGCAAGTCTGATAAATAAAAGTTTTAACAATTTCAAAAAATTTTTTTGACCATTTACGTAAAAGCTAGATAAAATCTAATGCTCTTATCATTCGTAGTTTATATTTCTACATTATATTTGTGTTTTTCAATTTTTCTCTAAAATAATTAGGGAAGCAGGAATTTGCAAAAATAAGTTTTTACATGTTAATATCCTATGTTCGCCTAACTCATTCAGCACCCGGTATAACCTAAGCTATACACAGCAATTTTTAAAAAAGGTGCTATAGCACCAAGATCGTTTTTATTACTAAATAAATTATATAAGGTAACATATAATCTAAGCTATAAACCAGGATTCTTTAACAATTTTGTTTGCTGGAAACGTTGCGTTTAAACAGCCGCGGTTAAACTGCGGTTTTGCTCTGCATAAAAAAATATACAAATTTAAACAAAGGTATTCTTTTGCACCATCAAAGTCTTTTTCGCTCTAGCCAGATATTCCGATAGTTTGCTCCTAGAAATAAGTATAAGTATTTGAAACACAAATTTCGTAGATGTATACAAAGTAAAAAAAATTTGCAGTTAATATAAGGTTATTTGTTTAATAAAACTTTTATTAAAATTCTCAAAAGCTTAAAGATCTGCTTTGATCATTTTTCCATTTTTAATTTAGCAAACTTCCAATTTAAACCTGTTACCGTATCTCTTGTTGAAAGACTGGTATTTTTCGTAGTTTACACGCTTTGATTAAATTGAGTTTTAAGAATATATCAAGGTAGATTTTCTTACTGAAATGTTTTTCAAAACACAAATGTAAGCTAATATTGACTTCAAGCTTTTTTTTAGTACAGCTAAGTATCTGTGTCAAATTAAAAACGGGATATTCATGTTGATTTTATTATGAAATTAATTAATTTTTTCATAAACATAGATTAAAACGATTATCAAGCAATTCTCTGGGTAGAACGTAACATTACGCATTGTGTGCGTATATCAAAAATATATAACAATTTTTAAAGATAGGTGGCTAATGTATTTTAACTGTAAGTTGAAATAATTCTGATTACTTTAATACGCTTTTCAAAATTATCTTCTGTTAATATCTTAAAGTATAATTTATAATAAATAGGCACCAGATTTTAAAAATTATCTATTGAAATTATAATAACTTGTAATTGTCACAAAAGTGTCAAACTTTTGAAAGTCGGTATATCTGAAGCAGCTTACCAAAAAAAAAGTTTCCTGAAACTGCCATACTTAAAAATTGATTTTTAATCTTTAAGTACGTTATACCTACTCGAAAAACAGGATCTTTAAGCTCACGGATCTGCACGGTATGTTTTTATGTTTGCATCGCTCTGGTAAGTCTTCTCCCATTCTTTTAACATGGTTCCTCCGACGTCATTTCCGATCTCTAGTCCATCTAGCCACATTGTATATTATTCCATGTATTGCGAATTCCTCCACTTCTGACCCTGTCGCGAATACTGGGATTGGTGATGGCTTTTAAAGTTTTTATTTTCGTTTTTTGTTCCATCTATTCAGTTTTAGATGTGTAGCTCTTGTTTCTCTGCATAATATGTTAAGATTTAGTGAATTTTAACATAAAGTGAAAATAGTGAATTTTTTTATAAAAAATAAAGAAAAGAAGTGTTTGATTTTGAAAAAAGTATTATCTGTGGCAACTTTGCATATTTTCAATATTATTCAAATTATTAACAATTTAATTACAACAATTTTAATTTAAAGAGAAACAATAAGAAAATTTGTATTTAGGAGCGTCGGAAGAGCGAGATTTTTTTTTCTATTTGAACTAAAAATTAAAAAAAGGCAAAAAAGATAAAAATAAATAGGGCTTATATGACGTAGTTTTTCATGAAACGAATTCTGGTACTACTAAAATAAAAATAGAAGCTAAAATTAAAAAAGGTAAACACCTAAATATCTCATCTGTCAAAATCTTTGGTCATGTTTATTTGAAAATTACTGTGCTATGTTAAATATACCAATTACGATGTTAATTACACCTTTTCTTATTTAAAAGGTGGATGCTTATTAACACCGTATACTTACCCCTGGGATTCTTCTAATAAGAATCCCTTTTGCTCGCTCAGCCGGTTTTCCTAAATTTTTTTATGATTGAATTTTTACTTTTTAAAGTATCGTAAATATCGTAAGTTTTACGATTGGTTGCTTTGAGATAAAAAGACAAATTTCAAATTTTACACAATTATATAATCTTGATTAACGACTCAAAAATATGGAGGTACATCAAAAAATAAAAAAAAATAATCACTAATACGAATCGCGTCCCCAAAATTCCTACACTAAGGCAGAAAGCAAAATTAAGTCAAAATATTTTGTTTTGAATTTACGTTTTTCAATTGTTTCTAATTTCTTCAAAGTTTAATTTTGCTTTCCTACAAAATTTATATAGACAAATAATAATGGTTTTTACAAAATTTAAATTGTTTGAATCAATAAGAAAAATGTATCACTGAACCTTATTTCCTCCTGATTGTGTTCTATCTTTCTCGATTGCTCTTGGGTTCCCAAGCTTCTTCCAGTTAATTATTTTTATTCATTTCCAATTTTCCAATCCAGATTTTGTAAACTGCACTCCAAATTAAATCAATCCACATAAATAATTTCGAGTTCTTCTTTAAAACTTCTTTTTCATTTACCAGCTTCAATTTATTCACTGAATACTTTTAATGGTCATTTCCCTTAGAGCCAAATTTAATTGTTACTTTAATTTTTGTTTAATTTTTGCGATATCGAAATTTATTTATGTGGCTTACAATAAGTTGTGATTTATAATGTAGATCAAGAGAAAGGTACTGGCTTATATACGCATTTGATGGTACTTTCAAATTTATAATATTTTTTCTTGGTTTTACAAACGTAACCTAAAAGTTGTAGACTAAAAATTAAACTCCTACAAAATATGGAAAACGACAGTTTTGAAAACCATAGATACATTTAAATTTTTTACAATTTTTTGATTATACTTTTTACTCCTGTTTTTTCTTGTTGTACTAAATTGTATTTAAAAGTTTATTTTTTTTTAATTATTATTTAATAAAAAAAAGAAGATTGAATTAATTGTAAATATTCGCTAAATATATATGTATATATTATTATTTTTTATTTTGTCTACTAGAAGTATTTTTAATTAGATAATTAACATGGAAGAGAGGAGTAATTGAAACCGTGGAGTTTTTGAAATATTTTTTAAATGGCTCTAAAGGCCGTGTGACACTTATATTATTTTGTCGTTAAAATTCTGTTGAAATTTTATGAGAAATTTCATGATAAATTTTAGCACGTGTAAAACCTTAAAATTTCAATACAAATTTCATGACAAATTTCATGACAAATTTTTCTGTATGACACTCGGTTTCTTTGTAAAATTTGGCGCAAGCGCATGATGTCTGTCAATTGTCAATAGCAAAATGGCCCCAAGTCTGCAAAGTGTTATTGTAATGTAAATTGTAATTTAATCAGGATTCATCAGTTATACTGTGAAGACTGTGATTTTTGCTTATATCTTTGTTTATCAGTGCGATCATGAAATTGGCCCTAACAATTGACTGATTGTAGCACGTTTTTTGAAAAAATATTGTGAAACTAACACCACGGATCGCAAGGATTAAAAACTTATTCTTATTATCTAAAACCTACTTTTTCTTGTCACATAAATTTTTTTGAACCATAAATATTTGTTAAATTAAAATATTAATTTTTTTTATTATTTTTTAATTGCTATATAATTAATAATAAATGAGCTTCTTTTAACTAAATATTTAACAGCGACACGCAATTAACATTTCAAAATAATATTATCAATACAAACATAGTATCCCCTGTATTCACCTTTTCTGGTAATAATAGGTAGTACCTACTACCTAACCAGGTAATAATAGTATTCAGGTAAAAAAAATAGAACATGTCTCGCATAAAATTCTCATGAAATTTGTCATGAAATTTGTATTGAAATTTTAAGGTTTTACACGTGCTAAAATTTCTCATGAAATTTCTCATGAAATTTTAACAGAATTTTAACGACAAAATAGTATGAGTGTCACACGGCCTTTAGGAAACCTTCCTTTTTAATTTTTCAGTTACTTGATCAACATTTTTATTTACCAAATTATTTTATTTGAAACCATGGATTTTACACCGTGTTTTTGATTTTTTTAATTTGAAATTTGTTTTGTTTGATTAAGTTTTCTAAATTTTACGTTGTCTAGTTAAAATTCAACCATTTTAAATTATTTTCATTTAAAATCCTTTTATACCCCTTCCCTCAAGTTATCACCGCACTATATAATGTACCTATGTATATTGGAATTTTATATTTAATAAATAATCGAATTTAAAAAGCACTGCAATAATGGTAAAATTGCAATAATTGATGCACCTGTATTACAACTAACATTAAATTATGTATGTATGTATGTAGTATGTATGTTAGCCTTACAGGCCTAGAAGGCCCATGGCTTTTTGTGTCGTCAACTTCCAGTTTTTCCTGTCACGAGCACATTCCTTCCAATTTACCAAACCAATTTTATCCAAATCCTCCTGCACTTCATCTTTCCATCGGTTTCTTGGTCTGCCAATTCTTTTTGTGCCTCCAAAAATCAATTGCCAAATTTCACTTGGGGTTCTGCCTTCGTTCATCCTTACTAGATGTCCTAACCATCGCAATCTCTGTGCCTTCATACACCCAACTATGCTTGGCTGGCTGTACATCTCTGCTAACTCTCGGTTTGACCGCATTAACCACTGTCCGTCCACATACTTTCCACCGTAACTCTTCCTCAATATTTTCCTCTCCCATACTTCCAACATCACTTGTTCACTCTTTCTCGGTGTCTACACTTCCGATCCGTACATAACCGCTGGTCTCATGATTGTTTTATATATTCTTACTTTCACTGACCTAGAAAACACCTTGATATTAAAAATCGATTTTAGTGCAAAAAAACTTCTTGTGCCCGCGGCTATTCTTGCCTTAATTTCTTCGCCGAGACCCGGTTTCCTTGTTATTACCGTTCCTTGATACCGTTCGAAAAGAACAAACTTTTTCAAAACTTACGGTTTTATCTTCCATTCTTATGTTTACATATTTATTTTCCTCAAACTTTTCATCGCTCTAATTTATGTGTTTTGTTTTGTTCTCGTTTACTTCCAATCCAACTGTCTTAGCAGCTTTCAACAATTTTCTTGTAAACTCTTGTATATCCTTCTTGGTTCTTGTCATGATTGTTAGATGTTGTTCTTGTCATGTTTCTTGTCATGATTGTTGTCGTCTTCTAAAAATTGTGCTACTTCTATTTAAACCCGATTTCCGTATTGCACTCTCCAACACAAAATTGAACAAAACCGCAGACAACGGGTCTTCTTGCCTCAGTCCTACCTCAACTGCAAAACTGTCGGACAACCCGCTTCTAGTTTTTACTTTGTTTTCCGATCCATCGTGTGTCATTTTAACTAACCTTATTAATTTTCGAGGGATTCGCATCTCCACCATTATATTGTACAGCTTTTCTCTTTTAACACTGTCATATGCTTGTTTAAAATCCAGGAACATTAGGTGTGTTTTCAAACCAAACTCATGACTAATTCCCTGGACTTCTCTCAACACATACAATTGGTCCGTCACCAATCTACCCTGTCTGAAACCACACTGGTATTCTCCTATATTTTTCTCCGCATAGTCTTGCAGTCTATTTTTTATGCATGTAGCGAGCACCTTATAACTGACATCTAACAGTGCAATTCTCCTATAATTTTCACACTCAGTTTTATCACCTTTTTTGTGGATCGGGCATATCAGTGCCAACTTCCAAGATGCAGGCATTTTTTCTTCCTTCCAAACTTTCTGTATCATGCCGATAACTATTTTTTGCAATTCTTCTCTTCCATATTTCAGCATTTCTGCTTGTATGCCGTCCTCTCCTGCACTTCTATTATTTTTCAGTCTCGCTATCACTTTCCTTATCTCGTCTTCTGTTGGTATTTCCACTCTGCCTTCACCTTCGTCCTGCATTTCTGCCACTACATATTCTTTCTCTTTATTTCGTCTTTTTGATGTTCCGTTCAACAACTCTTGGAAGTATTCTGCCCATCTTCTCGTTACTCCTTGTTTTGATCCCACCAGTGTACCGTCTTTGTTTTTGCAAAACGTTGTGCTTGTTTGGTATCCTTGTCTTATTCGTCGGATTCCCTGGTAGAAATTTCTTATTTCTTTGTTATTGTACTTCTCTTCCAACTCTTCCAGGTTCTTTATTTGGTGTTCTCTTTTCTTTTCTCTTATTACTCTTTTACACTCTCTTCTTTGCTTTTCATATTTTCTTCTCATTTCATCGTTTTGATTGTCCAGCCATAGTTGTCTGGTTTCCTCTCTTTTCTTTACTTCCATTTCACACTGTTGGTCATACCACTCCTTCTTTCTTTTTACAGTACTCATGTGTTGTGTTTTTATTTTACTGCTTCAATTATACTTCTTTCTATTATTGTTCGCATTTGATCTATATTCTGCTGAACTTCCATCTTTTTTAGTACTTTTTCCATTGCTTCTCTATATTTTCTTCTCTGTTCTTCTGTTTTAAGTTGCACTTGAATTCTATTCTTCTGTTTATTTACTTGATCGCTCTTTCTCATTGTGTTTGTCTTAATTATTTCCATTTTCACACCCACCATAAAGTGGTCCGAATCAATGTCTGCTCCTCTGTAAGTTTTAACATCTTTAATAATATTTTCACTCCTACTCTCTATTAAAACATGGTATATCTGATTTACTGTATATCCATCTGGGCTTATCCATGTTACCTTGCGGATGTCTTTATGCTCGTAGTGAGTACTCTTTATTTTCATTTCGTTTCCCATTGCGAAGTCAATAAGAAATCTTCCATTTTCATTACTCTCACTATGTAAAATAAACCTGCCAATTGCAGGTCTATATGTTTCTTCCCGCCCAATCTTCGCATTAAAATCGCCCACTATCATTTTAATGTCATATTTCGGTATCTTCACATACTCTTTTTCCAACAATTTGTAAAATTGTTCCTTATCTATATCCTTCTCTTTGGTAGGTGCATGAACATTGACAATACTTATTTTCCTATTACTTCCTTTTATTCTTAGTACACACATTCTATCTGTTATCGGTTTGAAACCAATTACCATTTTCTTCCCAATTTCGCTCTCCATGAAGCCTGTTCCCAACCTTCTATCTTTCCCTCCACTCTTGAAAAAGGTAAACTTCCCTATATCCATTGTATCATTCCCACTTTGTTTTGTCTCCTGCAATGCTAAGATATCTACCTTCATTAATCACCTCCATTAATTGTTTTAATGCCCCCCCACAAAAGTTCCTCTTATATTTCAAGTTGTAAGGAACATAACATCTCTTCCTTCCATTTGTCCATTATTCGTTTGTCCTTTTTCACGCGTTTTTGCATTGTTGATCCATCCGGCATCATCCATTATTAGTTTTTTTTGTATGGGGGGTATGACTCTCTTCACTATTTCCTTTTTTTGGTGATCCCAGTCCCAACGATTTCGGTTTATATATATTCTTCCATATCCTACATTGACTTCATTTCCTTTTCTTCTTTCATGTTTGGCACGCTCCCTCAGATTAGCCTGCATCTTCTGCTCGTATTGTGTCAGGTCATCATCAATAAAAGTGTTGGTGCCTTTCAGTTTGCTTTTTGCTTCTTGACAGTTAATTTATCTTGCCATGTATTCATCTTTACTAAAACAAATGGTTGCGCTGACTTTGGCTTAATCACTTCAGCAGTACCAACCGCTACCTCAACCCCCAACTTTCCAGTGAAGAAAGACTCCATCACTCTCCTCTGGCCTCCTTTCCAACCACCTGTATCCCCCTCACAATCATGTTATTTTTCCTATCTCTCTTTTCCATTTGGTTCAGTCTTACCTCGAGTGTATTTATCTTTTCCTTTAGCGTTTTATTTTCTTCCTTCGAGGTCCTAATCTCTTTTTCATAAATTTGTTGACCTGCCTTAATGCCTTTTACTTCACTTAGCACTTGCATCATCATTTCTTTTAATTCCTCCATTTCACTTCCGACCATTGCTATTTTCTTAAGAAGAGATCTGCCTGTCTTTTTGCTTTTGTTAAAAATCTCAAAAGTGGCCTGCCGCTTTCTTGTATTTTCTTCCGTATTTGAGCTCTCACTATCGTAATTCTGTTCTTCTGTCAACATTCTGATCAATGTCGCGTTAAGGTCCCTTGCCCGAGTCGACCCCTAGGAAGCAAAGAACCCAATCAAAATGTATTTAAAAGCGTACCTTCGTATTGTACTATATAACCCAATTTAATTGTTAAATTAAAGGTTTATTTTTGCCTGCACTATATGCAACCCAACACTCTTTCAAATTAGTTCACTATCAAAGCTAACCTCCAAAAAATTTTCCAGCTCGTTTTCAAGAAATACTCTGTTACTGCTGCAACAATCGCAAAAATCAATCCAAGAAACACTTCCACTCCGCTTTCTTCTTTCAGAAGATCACTTTTCTGCTTTTTATCGTCACTCTTTTCACTTTAAACACTACTAAACTTCGCTAGCGTAATATAGTCGTATTAACGGTATTTACATTGACGCTCGAATTAATTTCGAACATTAAATTATAACATTTTTTATTATTTTAATATTTGTAGTATTATTAAAGAAACACATCAAAAAATGCAAATAAATTTAAATAAGTAAATGCTATTGAAAAGAAGCCTTAAGCTGATCAATTTATTGTTCTTGACTTTGAAATATAAATTGTAAACATGTTTCCAAAGCCTACTCTTTCAAAATATATCTGCAATACAACGGTTTTTTGACATTTCTTATTTAAAATAACTGATCAGTTTTTCCGACTGTTTCATATGTATGAAATTAAACGTAATAATGTGTTTAACTGGAAGTTAAATTATATTTTTAAATATTTTTAATAATTAGAGAAAGCTCATAACGACAAACTTTAATTATTCAAATTACTCGATAAACATTTAATATAATATACGTATGAGTCTTACAAAACTTCATATAAAGCTGTAGTCGTAATTCCTTGATTACAGTTAGTTTATCCGTAATGTAAACCTTCCCTTACCTCAACTTAAACAAAGTCTACTAAACAGATTAGAACTGCTGTTTCACGTACAGCTCAAACAATAAATAACATAAAAGTATAGACATTTTAACGTTTAAATTGTTATCGCACTATTAAATTTGGTGAATAAGGAAGACAAATTAAAAAACTTGAAACTCGTAAAGCTTTTCTCGAGGAAGTTATATATTTCAAGTTAAAAAGGTAAAATGGTACGATACATTACATTTTAAAATTTTTATTACGTGGGATACAGTTGGAGACACAAAAGTGTACAAATATTTTTGTAAATTATGTACTTATATATTATTTAGTATTTGATTGTATTTGTGAATTTTATATTAGAAATCTATTTTCTGTTAAGTCTATAGGGTCATTTCAGGAATGCTGAGAGAATTCGAATAAAATGGAAGACAACTGCCGTAGCCATACGGAATTTAATATGTGCTTGCTGACCCAATAAACATTCACAAATATTGCTGACTAGAGAAATTAACATATTTTGCATTAACTTTTATTAGCTTTGTTGTTTTGCTACCAAAATATTCAACAATATTGCTTATTAATAAGATTTAGCATTTTGTTGATCTATTTAAGTCGATTACGATATTTAATAAATTAATTATATAATATACATAATTATGTTGAATATAAAATTTGAATATACAATAGCATCAATTTAAAATTGGTTATCTATGAATGTAAACAACAATATAATATTGAAAAAGAAAGTAGTTATGACGTACGAGAACTTGGTCTTTCGCTTCCAAGTTTCACGTTTGTTGTTATCGATCTTCAGATTATAGAAAATATGGTTCAATTTGAATAGAAATTGCTGCGCTTATATAAGTTTTAGTACTATTGCTTTTCTAAAATCTATTTAAGTAAAAGTTGAATATGTTAGGGAGCAAGCGTTTGACTTCATTTTATATATTTTTTATACTTGATTTCGGCAACCAACTTACATAATATTAAAAACATTACTTTTAAATGTTAACAAAATTTTTATATAGTAGATATAAAAACAAACCTAGTATATTCTTCTCAAAATTTCATATTCTTTAATACCTAGTCATATTTGCATAGAAATTTTGTAATTTTCACGATACTTTTGTACAATAGAACCGTCAAAATTGACTCTTCATGTTTATACATAAAAATAGCTGATTATGCGTAATAAATAAGAGATAATAGTAAATTACATTTAATATGCTTATCTGTGAACAAAGTATTTTGATATAACAAAGATTTATAGTTGAGAATAGGTCATAAATAGTCTACATATAGGTAGATATTGATATTTATTTTTTACAAATCATTGCCTTCAAGATTCGAAGTTCATTGAAACAATTAGCAAGAAAAAATATAAAATAAAGGAACACCTTACCGGATTACGTTTCAATAATATTTTTAAATTCAAATTTTTAAACATAAATTTTGTCAAAGTATATCAATATTGAAATTAATTATAAGTATGTTATAACGCAGAATATCAGATCATGCTATCAATACAATGCAATCTAACATTTTTACGATACTATTTTTAATAAAAATTATTTTGTTATTTTATTGTACGTTATTACAATACTTGGACACTGTTATGCACTAATGTATAAACCACAAAAATAACATTTGTATGTTATTACGATTACTCGTAATATGTCGTAATAGTCGATTACTCGTAAACAACATAATATTGCATTATACAGTGCGTTGCACTTAATATATGCGACTACGACGTGGTCCTGTGATTCTTTGATTGGACTAAAGATCGAGTGCGTCTACATAAAGTCATGAAATTGGTTATAATATGGAAGTTATAATAATTGTTTTTCTTTCCGTGCGTTATTATTATTACTGAACGGGTGTGGTCTATAAAAGTTACTCCTACTTGCACTTAGGCTCTTGGCCCATTGTACCTCGCGTTCCTAGTTTTACCCCAACAAGTTCAAGTCCTCAACAAAGTTGAGTACATTATTGATCAGTGAATTTCTTATCTCCTCGGTGGTCAGATAGCGACTCCCTAGGTGTTCATACCTTACGGTGGCAAGAGCTGGACATACACATAGCAGATGGTATGGAGTTTCTTCCTCCTCCCCACACATACTACATGTAGGATCTTCAACGACCCCAATATTATTGAGGTGTTTATTTAAGCAGCAGTGTCCTGTGTATATTCCTACTGTTTTCCTCAACTGAGTTCTGCTCAGTCGGAGTATTTCCTTGGTTTCTTTGTCTCCGGAGGGTTCCCGAATGAACAACCGCGATTGCCTCAGTCCCGGAAGATTCCTCAGTACACAAGGTGTTTCTCTCTTAGTAGTTCCTTGATAGTCCCTTTTGCAGTCTTGTATGCAATCCCGCAAGTTAGTTCTGGACCTACTAATTTATTACAAGCAGCCTCCATTGCTAAGGAGTCAGCTTTTTTATTGCCACTGATACCAGTGTGTCCCGGCACCCACATCAGTGTTAGCCTGTTGCTATGTGCCAGTCTCACCAGTGTGTCAAAGCAGTTCTTCACAACTTTGAAGTGTATTTCTACTCCCTCCAAAGCTTTTAATGCAGCCTGGCTATCGGTCATGATGCAGATGCGCTTATTTACGTAAGCCCTCCGAATCAGTTCCTCTGCACAGGTCATTATTGCCAGAATTTTGGCCTGGAAAACAGTTGCGTGTTGGCCCAGGTTTGTGCTAAAAGCATCCTCTGGTTTCTTACCACTTATTAATGCTCCAGTGCTTACAGAAGTTTTGGATCCATCTGTGTACCAGATGGTTTCGAATTGTTTTCCCAGCTCCTTTTTGCCGCTCTCTAAACCCTTCTCAGGAATTATAACCTTAAAAGGTTTTCGGAAGTCTCTTACAGTGCTGGTTCTATCCAATTTCATGCAGAGCGTCTTGTTACTCTTGTTGAAGTTGAAGATCATGGTATGGAGGCCCTCTCTACAGGTTCCTCCCCCTTGATCATTAATCGTCAGCCTGTATGCAGCCATTTGGGCCTCCATTTTCACCACTAAGTGTAGTGGGTGCAGTCCCAATAGTGCCTCCATTGCTGCGGTGGGCGTTGTTGCCATTGCACCCGTTATTCCTAGACAGGCTAGTCTTTGCAACTTGTTAAGTTTTTTAATACTTTCCTTTTTTTGGGCTTTATGCCACCAGATAAGAGAAGCGTATGTTACTGTGGGTATCACCACTTTGGTGTAAAGCCAAAGGACCATTTTAGGTTTAAGTACCCACGTTTTACCGATCGTTCTCCTACAGGCCCACATGGCCGTAGTCGCCTTGATCGTTATGTTATCTATATCTTCTTCTTCTTCGCTTCATGGGTTAGGCTATGTTGCCTGTTCCGGCACCCATCTTTTCCTCGAACGGCCTATGTTTCTTTTTCCTGTTGGTTTATATCTTCGGGCTGCTATTGGCAGCATTTCTTCTGTCATTCTTTCCATGTGTTCGTTTCATTTTTTTTGTTTTTTATAATTTCATCTTGTATTCTATTTACATTCAATTCTTCTCGAATATCGTCGTTTCTGAGTCTGCCCTCTCTTGTACATCTCTTGGTTGCTCTCAGGAATCTCATTTCACTGGCTTGTATTTTACTTTTGTCTTTGGATGTAGGTACCCAGGTTTCACTTCCATATGTTAGTGTTGGGACAGCTATTGTTTTACATAGTTTAATGCGTGTGTTTGTTTTTGTCTTATTCTTTAAAAATCTGTGTATTGTTCCACAGATCTGTCCAAACTTAGTTAGTTTATCGTCAATGTCGTAATCTTTATCTACAGACACATCACATCCTAAATATCTGAAATGCAGTACTTGTTCTATGCTGTTTCCATCTACCACTATCTTTGTTCTGACTGCTTGTTTTCCTTTAAAAGCCATGGTTTTCGTTTTATGAGTTGAGATCTTGACATTGTAATTCTTGCATATAAGGTATAACATATACATAGCTCTCTGGAGATCATCTTCATTTTTTTGTAGAATTACTGTATCATCTGCGTATAAAATTAGCTTTAGTATTATTAGATTATTCAACTGTATTCCGGAGGTTATTATTTTTATATTGAAGAGTGTAGGTGAGAGGCAGCATCCTTGTTTGACAGCTTTGTTTATTAATATTTCTTGAGATAGCTTTTCTCCCAAGTCTAGAATTATTGTAGTGTTATTGTATAGGCTTCTGCTTGCTTTTGTTAGGTGTTGTGGGTATCCCTTCTGTTCCATTATTTCCCAGAGCAGTTCTCGGATTAAATTATCGAATGCTTTCTTGAAGTCCACAAAGACGATGTGAGTTTCTTGGTTGAATTCTCGTCTTTTTCCTATTATCTGTTTTAAGGTAAATATTGCATCTGTAGTGGATCTTCCTTTCCTGAAACCCATTTGCTCTTCGTCTAAAATGTGTTCAGATATTGTTTTTAGTCTGGCATATATTATTCTAGCGTATAATTTGTATCCGCTGTTTAACAGACTAATTCCTCGATAGTTACCGCACTGATTACGTTTTCTCTTTTTAAACAGTTGTATCATTTTAGATATTTTCCATTGTTTTGGGATTTTCAAAGTCTTCCAGCACATGTTGTATAAGTGAAGCAATCTAAGATGCAATAAATAGCTTCCATATTTAAATAGTTCTATGTTAATTCCATCCAATCTGCATGCCTTTCTATTCTTTGTTCCTCTCAGAGCCTCTTGTAGCTCCTCCATGCATATATCATCCAGTCCATATGAATTTGGTATTTGTTTTTTATCTTTTGGAATTGTCTCGTCAAACCATAGATCTTTATAATGTTTGATCCATTCGTCTTCTGCTATACAGCTGAGTTTCGCATTATCTTTTTCTGTTTGGTTAAGTCTTTTCATGGTTTTATACGCCAGTACTTGTCTTCCATAAACATCCTCTTCCAACTTTTCTGCAAATCTGTCCCATGCTTCCTGGTGCACCTCCCTACAAATGTTCTTTGCGTGATTTCGAAGTTTTGTATAATTTTGTTTGTTGCCTTCTGTAGGGTTGTTTAGATATTTTCTGTACGCTTTGTTCTTCTCTTTTACGGCATTTTCAATCTCAGGTGTCCATCTCTCGAGACCTTTTCTTTTTCTATATTTCTTCTTTGTTCCAAGGGTATATAGGGCAGACTCATTTATTATATTTTTTATGTTTTGCCATTCTTCTTCTACATTTCTGCTTGTTGGAACGGTAGTCACCAAACTGTTAATCTTATTTTGGTATTGCAGTCTCGTGTCTTCGTTTTCTAGTTGATAGATTTTGTACACGTTCTCAGTAGTTTTTTTAGTTAGTTCTCAGTGGGTACATAGTTGAGGGCAATACTTGCCCTGTACATAGCGCAGAGAGGAGAAGAAAGAATTTCTTCTCCCTGTTGTAGTAAAGCGGGAAATATTCCGTCTGGTTTCGAAGACTTATATGGTTTGAAAGATTTCAAAGCCCATCCAAGTCTTGTTTTGTTGACGAGTTTGTTTGCCACCGTCCATCTTTCCCTCCCACACCCCCTTGTAGAAGTGGTTTGGTCTGCCTGGACGGTTGCACAGTTTTGTTTGGGTTTACTTCCTGAGAAGTGAGTCTGTAGCAAAAGCTCTAGAGTCTCCTCCCCGTTGGCTGTAAACCCCTTATTGGGTTTTTGAAGAGAACCAACTTTACCGTTGTTGTCTCTCATTAAAGCTCTCTGGAGTCTAGCACATTCTGGAGTTCTTTCGACCTCCTCGCAGTACTTCCTCCGTGAGTCTTCTTTTGCCTTTCTGATGGCCCATTTGTATTTGCGACGGGAATCTTTATAAGTTTCCCAATCCCCAGTTTTATTTTGGGCCTGGTTATATTGCCTACGAGTTTCCGTGCGTTACAATTGTTGATATCTTGAAATTAGCATTATGTGTGTTTATAAATTAGTGCATAATATTGTCAAAACTTATACAGTATGCCAAAGATATTAATGCACTTTACTGTCACGGGGATCTCGTTAATTACAAAAGATAGAAATTTGGTATAAGATAGAATATTTCATTATTTTAAATACTATACAAATCATTCTGAAAAATTTTTATTACATTTTCGTACAAACGAAACACTCCCTATTATTAAATTTTTGTGTTACAAGTACAATTTCTTTGTTATTGGTCATACCGAATGACGACTACAATAATCTTAAGATACCTTTGTATGATAGCTTTTAATATGTAAGTATGTATATAAATTACAAGAATAAACGTACTGAAATTGATTCAATCATTGGTCTTTCTTAAAATTAATAATAATTTAAAAATTTAAAAAAATCATAGGGGAGACTGTTGTACTTTAGGACATTTTTCGGTTTTCAATTTTTTTTATTGACATTTTTAAAAATAGATCAATTTTACCTTGACCAGCATAATTAGTGTTATTTTGACTATTTGTAGCAAAATTTCCAAGAAGATAAAGTAATATTATCATATTTATCATATTGATAATTGAACGAAAATGGTTCGTTAAAAATTGTCCTAAAGTACAACCAGGGCTCGTACTTTGAGACAACGTTAATTAGACGTTAATTTAACGACAATAAATAAGTAAAAAACACAACTTATAATTCATACAACATATTTATTAAAAACATACTGTAGCAAGACACAAAGTCATTGGAAAGGATAATTTATTGTTCCATACGGCGTTTTGTGCCTCCAACTACTGTGAGTTTTGGTAATTTCTTCAAAACGTCCAATTCGCTGATCTCATACAATTGGTTCAATCACTTAAATGTGCGTGCTTTTTGAAAAATTCTCAAAATTTTCGGAATTTAACCAACCGCTAAGTACCAAGCACAAGAGCGTCCTAAAGTACAAGCACATCACTACTTATTATTATTTTAGCGATTTTTTATATATTTATAGTCTTAAAAATAGTTTGAAACAACCTTGTTTTAAAAACTTCTATTCTGAATACCTAGTAAATCTAAAGTGTTCGTTCTTGATTATAGTATGTTTATTCTTATTTTAAACTTATGGCAGGTTGTTCTAAGAGGTTTTATCTAGTTATTTTCGGGAAATCAATTAGTACATTTTAAAATTACATAAATTTTTACTTTACCATACCGAATGGGAAAGTTATGTAATCAAAAAAAAATTTTTTTCAGATTTTCACGGATTTACATTCTTTGAGGTCAAACGAGTTGAAAGAGACCAAACATCAAGAAATGCCTGTGTGTCTGTGTGTCAGTGTGTCTGTATGTCTGTATGTCACTTAATTTTGTGTGCGCTCTAGCGCTCAAACCAATAGGAATTTCTCAACCAACTTTTATATTTAGTACTTTTATATTGAAACTTAGATTTAATTAGATTTTGGTTAAACTCGGTCCACGGAAACGTGAGATTGGGAGTAAATTAGTGACGCGATGAGTATGTTTGGTACTGTGGTCGGTAGAGGGCGACACCTAATAATGTCGCAAGTTATGTTATGTGCAATGTGGTAAATGAAAAAAAAATCATAACATTAATGTATGGTAAAGTCATGTGATGGCCACATCTCCAATTTTTAATAAGGAAATCTTGACTACTGGGGAGAATTTACTTCAATTTTTTTATCATGACTTGCAGTGACCAAGATGATTCTAGAATGGTTCATCTGAAATAAAAACGTGAAAAGATCTCATTAGGATATTTGTACGCAAAGCGCGTGAACGAAGAGATTTCTATTTGGACTAAATTTACTATTGTTTTGGACCAAAAATCTGATTTTTCTAACCCAGAAAATCCAAGTTTTTAGGAACTTTTCCAATTTTTTAAATTAAAATTTTGCTAATTATTTTGTTTACGCGAAGAATGAAATATTTATTATAAAATGAAATATTTATTGTTTTTAAATATGAAAAATTATACATGGAGAGTATGTTTCTTTAAGTTTTTAAGTAGAAAGTCAACTATTATAACACGTTTTAAAGAAATTCAAATTTCAAATTTAAAACTTCTTTTATTAAAAAGTCATCGTTTTGGTTTATTTATTAAACTATCCTGAACACTAAAATGAGAGAAAAATTAAGAATAATTATAAAGTCACACAATATTAGTTTCACACTCACTATGTTATTATTATTATTACTAATATCTTTACATTCAGTGCTGAATTGAACTGACCTTAAGAGTCTTAGAAAATCCTTTTTGAGAGCGGGATTAGTCCTCAACAAATTACAGCTCAAAATCATATCTCACAATCTGGGGTGTCTTCACAGTTTGTCTTCTCTGCAATCTTCAAGTCTTCCATCACACTGTCCCACCATCGCAGTCTCGGCCTCTCTCTAGTTTGGGTTTCATCCGGTTTCTATAAAGTCACTTTCCTTGTTAACTCCTTATCGTTTCTCCTCATGATGTGGCCCAACCATTTTGCTCGTTGCGAATTTATATGTACAACGTTCTCACCGTTCAACTCCCTCTGTATTGTTTGGTTTGTTTTAAACTATGTTATTGCTTTTCTAATATTCTGTTATAATTTTTGATATACTATAACAATGAATGAGATTAATATTATGAAATTTTATTTTTATTTTATTAATTTATTTTTAATTTTTAACTTTAAAAATTATATTTTGAATTAATTTTAGTACATTTTTATACAAGTATTAATTTGTTACATTAACATTAACTTGCAATGTATTTATTTGAAATATTCATAATATCGATATAAAAACATGTAAAATTTTCCAGTTCCTAATTTCTAAGGTTATCAATTTTTATTATATTATACCAAAGACTTATATATAGCAGCAATTCATCTGATTAAGTAGATCTATAGTTGGACCGAAAAAAAGCTGTAGGGTAAAGATGCAAAGTGGTTTAAGAGGGATATACTACACTAGGTCACGCTAATGGGATTATACCCTTGCCAGTTGACTCCATCCATTCTACATAAACACACACAGTTCTAAATTTAGGAAGATACTTTTAAATTGTTTATGTAAGCACACATTTATATCGAACTTAGGTAAATTATATTTGAAAACCTTTATAAAAATTATTCGTTTGGAAAATATATGCAAAGGGTTCCTTCAAACTACCCACCATATATAATTTTCTTTAGAAGTGCAGCCAATTAATTCTACTTTTATTAAGAAACTGTTGAACTTGTACTTATTAGGTCAAAGTTACACTTTATGAAATCTTGTGTTATTACTTATTTTTATTACATATCACTTATGAAGTGAATAATAAAATGATACCATGCTATTTTAGTACACCTTTACTTTTTAACAAAAAACATTTTTTTTATCCTAAGTAATACAACAAAATTTAAATTGGAATTAGTAGGTATCTAAATCATTTTAAATATTAAGTATTTTTTCATAAGCCTTTTACATCTTGTAAAATATAAAAATGTATTCAAGCAATTGGATAGTAATCAATCACAGTATCTCAATTAAAAATTAAAGTAATGATTGTAAAGTAACAAATAATAAACAATATAAATAATCTCTATATACTTTACAAGAGTTAAAGTTTCTATTCAAAATATTTCCTAAATCAAAAATCTATCAATGCAAGAAAGTACCGCAAGCAATTTTCAAATTTTTCATAACATCCGTTCTTCTTAAAGTTCTTAACTTAAATATTTTTTGTATGTCAAAAAGGTTATACTAATATAAATAACTCCAGTCTCTTAGCACATAGAAAATTGGAATGATTCAATTAGTTTTCGGGTTATTCCAAAATGGAGATTTAATAATAATTTTCTCTAATTGCTTTTGTAATAGTTCGCAAACGAGTCGATAGATTTTATTTTCTTTTGCATCAAAAGTTATCATTTTTATTTATTATATCTTTAGTTTAACATATTGACAGAAAAACCGTAGAACAAAAAGTTACTTGTTTAAAGCAAAATATGTGTTCTAATAACTTGAAAACTTATTGACTTAAGAACCTATTGAAAATGATCAATAAGATTTTAAAGTTAAATGATGTGAACGGGAAAGGCTTACATTTAAAAATTCAAAAGTTATGTATTATTTTTCTCTTTCGATAAATTTTCCTTATTTTTTCTCTATTGATATTTTTCTTGGTTTAAGAAATATTTTGGGTACACATTAGCATGAACGTAAGCAACGGATTAAATATAGAAAAAATAGAATATGCAGGGAGGATGAAGGCAATTTTATTATTCCCTCCGTCGTAAATTATATAAGCTACAATTTCTGCAGATATTTTCTAATATTTTTGCTAACCTGAAACTATAGAAGAGGTATATAAATAAAAATATTGTAACAAACAAATCAATTAAATGATAGTATAATGTGAGTGATCAAGTGTGATTATAATTATTCTTCGTCAGAAATGTATTAATATGTCTTAATTAGTGAGTTATAATTAATTAATAACTGATGTATTAGTTAATTAATAAATTATTATTAATTCATCTCTGATGAAGAGTGTGATCACTAATCACACTATATTTTTATTTATTAGAATTTCACAAGTTAAAAACTTAATAATTTATGTAAAATATTATGTTTAAGTTTTTCAATTGCTTTAGCAGTGCTTATAAAAAGTACAGTAATAATAATATATACCATTGCTTCACGTATTTAAACCAAGCTTGTATATAGATTGTAAAATGTAAATTGTAGGCAGGTCAATTTATAAGCTATTTCCATATAAATGAGGGTTCGTCTGCACAGTTTCTGAAATGGTCAATAATTTACCAGAAATTACATCTCGGAGACTTTGCATAAATTTTCTTTGTCTAGTTTGTATTTCCTGCTACAATTTTCAAATTCGATTTAACCAAAATTTATAACGTTATAAATAGTTATATTAATAACTATATGAAAATGCAAAAAGATAGATATACCTACCTATTAATTTCTCTACAACAGCTTTGCTCTAAGTTATCTACTAAGGTATCACTGCAGGCTACTTGCAGTTGTTTTGATGAGCTTTAAACAAATAATATAACTTTAGCGTTGCACTATTTCAAACGTTTAAATTGTGGTATAACCGAGGAACAATAATTTTAACCCCGGTAAATGTTCTTTTGAAAAGTTTCAACCCTCAAAACGGAAAATTGAACCGAAAGAGATATTAATATTCGAAAAAAGCTTCCCCCGATTTATGGAAAGAGAGATAAGGATAAATTAGTTAATTAAGAATAAGGTAATTGGTCCATTATCGAAACTTTATATCTCACCTTGTTCACCACGACTAACTGAATTTTATGATTTCAAAATGCAACCACATTTTGTGATGCCTCAAATTACTTATTAAAAATACTTTGTTTTGTCACAAAGATAATGAAAATTGTTGAATTTGTTACAAGTCAATACGTTTTAGGTTTGAAAGCTACAACCCTTAATACATAATATTATGAAACGCAGTTAACCAGTAGCAGATGAGATATTGAAATTTAGTTTGTGTAGCTGTAATATGAAATAAAGCTGTAATGGTTAAAATTGACTCCTTCAGTGTCAATCACCAAAATTGAAAAATTTAAAATACCGGTATAACCCTTTGTTGTGTATAGAATTAAATCCTAAAACTAAATAAATAAAATTGAAATCAGGTTATATTCGCCCTCGAGTTAATGTTGAGAAGTGTACAAAAACGTAAAAGTTGGAACACTTATAACCCCTAGGTACATGAAATACAACAGAATAATATGCATAATTGTGAAACACCCATCTTGGTTTAATTAAAAGTGGTAAAACTACGCATTTTTGTTTACGCTTTCCTTTTTAACATAAATAATAAAGAACGAATTTTTGGGCCAAAAACTTAGATTTTTTTTATAGTTTTTGTGCATAATTTACAGCTTGGAAGCCTAAGCTAATTTTTATTAATAAATAATTATTTCAAAATTGTTATCTACTTCTTAATATCTTATAACTTAAGTTAAACTGTATCTTAATAATATCTAATTATGTAATTATGTCTTAAACCTACACTGCATTTGGTACTACATCTGATACAACCACATTAAAACCTGTGCACTACATGCACCAAATTTAATTTAACTCTGAAGTGTTTTTTTATAGAAAACTATAACTGAATTATATCGAGCTTTGTGTTAAATGGTATATTAACGCATTTCATGCAGAATGCAAAATTTTGTTTAGAAAACTGGAGATTACATTTACTCCATTACATATAAAATAGGATAAATTTTGGTAATACATTTGACACACTTCTGTCTCTTCTTAATACAGTGGGGCCCGCTTAATGTGATCACATTGGGACTTGAGGTTTTTGATAACAATAACCGATTGATAACAATAAAAGGAAAAAATTTTTATTGGTTATTTATTAGTATGTAGTACATCTACAAAAATTAATTAATAATAGTCACTCAATAATAGTCACTCAATATTATAGCAATAATAGGACTGAATCTTACAACTCACATTAACAGCAAACTATCGTCCATTTATGTATTTAAACGACGGAATTGATAATAAACATAAATATGTAATGTGATATCACATGTGTGACGTTGATTTTCTTGCTAACACCTGACTTTAAATTATGTGGGTGACTTATGCATAATATAAAAAAATGCTTGTAACTGAAATTCAACTCCTTTGCTCGTGGGAGAAATAATCTTAAGAATAATATGATAACATTAACCGAATTATGATAACTATAAGCGATGTTTTTTGTGTGTAATAATATATGTCCGTTCCGTTCCTGGCAAAAGTGATAACAATATCCGAATGATAACATTAACCGCGATCACATTAAGCGGGCCCCACTGTACTTAAATTGCTGATATGTATTTTTTGCATTGATGTTTGTTTTAGTTCTTCGAATTCTAAGATTATAAATTTGCCAAAAAAATATAAACACCCAATATAATAAACAACAACTTTTACGTATAATTAAGAATAAAAAATACAAGATAATCAATATTTGTATCTAATTTGAATACCTACTGTAATTAAACAAGTTTTGGTTTAGGTTTGTCGCGGATTAATTTTCTGTCAGTTTTCTGTAGTTTACCAACGACTATTTAAAAGTCAATAACGTATACCTACCACTCGAGTATATCTCAACAGCACGTAGTAGTACGCAGTATGTGTAAGTAATATTAAATAGTGGTAGTTTTGTAAGTACGTACCTATCTTCTCTATGTATCTAAAATTATTAATAGTTATTGGGATGCGTTCCCTAAAGCATACCAAATAATGTTTTGTTTGCGTAAGCTCACCTTGTCAGTACAATAAATTTTGCAGAAACAAACAAGCATTAAAAATAAAATTGCTTTATGTTTTTGTATCCGTTATAAATATCACCTCATAATTTTTAAGGTGCAACTCTAAATTCTCTTCATTATACATGAAGCTTGTAATTAAGAAGACTAATTTTATTTTCCCGTTTTGTATTTTTTACAAAGCCTAACATTTTTAGATTTATTATGTTACGCAACTGGCTTTTACATCCAGTTACTAATAAATTGTCTTAGAAAATTAAATTTAAAATTGTAACACAAAATGTTACAAAATATTGATTTTGTACATTTTGGAGATATATATTTCACAGATCAACTATTTGTTCTTGGCTTCTATTGTGAAGGAAATCGCGGTAGCTTGAGTCGTCTACAGCGGAAGTCCGTATCCATTCTACTGGAAATAACAAACTGTAATATCGACTGACTGTCACAGTTTGATCGTATCTAATGGTAAAAATCCAAAAAAAAAGTTGCAAAGTGTAGCATTAAAAATTTTATTAAGTTACTGATTAAATTTTGGTTATCTATAAATCTATTATACTAAACCCTATTTATTATTTTGTGATAGAAATCCTTTCAGTATCAACTTGTAGCAATATAATTTTTGATCCAAGCATTTTAAAGCAAAATTTAAATATCTGCTAAGGTAATTAAAACAATAATTAAAGTTATAATTATTTACCTACATGTTGCTTTTTAAGTTACAAAACTATAACTAAAGTTTAATGTCTAGTAAGGTGAGATCAAGTTAATTTTATTAAAGGTTCAATTGTAAGTTATCTTCAGATTTAAGTGGTTTTATTAGTTCGCCATGAGCATTAGTTAGTATGAACGATTGTTAAAGTTTACACCAAATTCTAGTAAAATTCGTTTATTTTAAGGTGAGCGTACGGTTAATCCATGCCTTGAAGTAATGAAATTGGAAATCAATATTTAAGAAATATTAAATGCACTGTATTAGTAAACGCATTAGTCAGGCAGCTAATTAGTTAATATTAAGCAATTTTGAAATTGAGATACAATCAAAATATTATTCCATTTCAATAATTGAACGATTACGATTAGATTAAAGTGATTTATGTTTATCACTTTTTACAACTAGTAGATTTATTTATTTTATTATAATACGTAGTACGTACGTATACAACTATAGTAATAATGGATTAGATGGAGAAATAACACCAATAAAATATGTTACATACTTTTTTCTAAATTTTGAACAAAATTTAAGATACGAACGAACGTTTGTATTATTGATTTCTTATCAAAGTACATCACTGCAGGATTTCAATAGGTTTTTAAAACCATTTATTAAAAAAGTAGATTATGTACTTTACTGTCATTTATTTTTTATATTCACCTCATTAAAAGAGAGCGCTAAAATTGGGAAATAATATTTTTTTTTCTTTTTTTAGTTAAATAGCTACATGAAATAATATAAATTTGTGTTTATTTAATTTTTCTACCAAAGTAGCAGTTACAATACTGGAGTGATCGACATAATTACTAAAATATACTGAAATAATTTTATAATATTATTCTAAAGAAAATCTAGTTGCCTTCATATAGAAGCTATCATAATCTATTTTACTATTAGGATCACTCTTTGATTACTAAACGTTTTTATTATTTTCTCTTTAACCAACGTATATTTATGCATGCTGGAGATCCGAATAATATTAATGCCATATGATTCCATCTGTATTTTACAATTAAAAGAAACGGAGTAATACAAAACAACATTTTTAAACATATTTTCAATAATCTAGTTTAAAGCCTGCTTTGATTTAAGTCGGTAACAAAATAATCTTGAATATTACATTATAAAAAAGTATTCAGATTATGTTAAATGAAATTATTTCTCTGCAGTATAAATACAAGCGACCTAATTGGACCAAAAACAAATGCAAAAAAGTTACAAAACATTTAAAATTAAGGAAAGAAATAAAAGTATACAGTGTGTTCACGAAAAGTGGTAACAGTGAATAATTCTTAAATATTACTAGATACAAAAAAAAGTTTAAATAGTTTTTTATTCAACTCCAAATTTTCTATTGGAAACTGTCAAAGTATAGTTTTTTATACTTCAAATTCAACCGGAAGTAAACATACAATTTTTTTTTCAAATGGCAACATGTCTTTTTTTTAACATTTTTGTAATCTTCAATTTTTTCTCTATAAATACATATAAAATTTTCATAAGGTTATATAAAAAAAAATTCGAGATAACACAAGATTTAAACAAACAATAGTAATTTATTAATTACGTATGTAGAGTGCTATGAAAAACAAAACACCATTATTATGATATGACACCATTAGACATCTATCTTTGAATTTAAAAAATTTAAAAACCAAAATTAATTTAGCATCTATCAATTATCAGCAAATCGCCAGAACTTCTGCAAAAATTAGAATCATATCTTGAACAAAACGGTGGCAATTTTGAAAAATTTATCAGATAAATGAAATGTTGTGTTTTCGGTGTTCTGATGTTTTGTTTTTCATGGCACTCTACATACCTATGTGTAAATAATCAATAAATTATTATTGCTTGTTTAAATGAAAATAAAAAAATGAAAGAAAGAAAAAAGAAATAAAAATTACGGCCATAATGAATATGTGTTGAAATAACTTTTTCGTCACTAATTACGAAAGATTTTCTTTGTCATTAGTAGAAATAAAAGTAAAGCTATAATTTATTTTTCAAAATCATAAAATAACATGAAGTGGCATAATTATGCACGTAAGAAGTTTGAAAAGTTTGTCGATATCCATGCCTACCTAGTTTTAATACATACGTTATTTGATGTATTTTGAAATTTCTGTATACGTTTAAGAGTTTCCATATAAAAACTGTACTTTTTAAAAACATTTTTAGTTTTACTTTTACCGTAGATCTCAATATTTTTTAATGTTGAACCAATTTTTGGCACAGTTATTACTTATAGTAGATATCACTACTAACTTTTAATCTTAAGAGGTTGATAAAAACCTTTGTTTTTCAAAGGTTTTTCTTTAGGATATACTATATAATCAGGGCTATTATATATCACCAACGTTATTATAAAGGTGACAGTTATAAAATAAAATTTTTTGGTAAATTCTACTAATTAAATCGATACGATTTACCAAGATATGTTATAACGGTCACCTTTATAATAACGTTAGTGATATAGTGATGTATGGCTAATTCGAATAGATAGTTGATAGACACCTATGAAGTACCTACTGCCAAAACTACTGCAAAACATAGATACAAATTTACTCTAGTATAATTTTTCTGCAAAGGTAGTGCTGTTGCGATGTTTACATATGTTTACTGCACATAAATGGCCGTGCTTCTGCTTTTGTAGAAAAATTATACTATACATAATAAGAGGCGTGCATATATAAAACGCAAAGATACAGAAGAAATACGAATGTTCGGATTATGGAACACAGGAGTTCGGATTATGAATAACGTTTTGCACAGTTAGGTTGTTCGGATTATAGGGTATTTCAGATTATAAAGGGGTCGGATTATCCAAACATTACTGTACAATAATAGCCCTGAATACCAGTAGGTAATAAAATTATAAATTTTATAGTAACTTGAGAAAAAAATTAAAAAAGTATAGAGTAATCAAAGTTGTAAATCGATTGTAAATTAAGTACCAATGAATTGTTTGATTGTGTTCCTACCGATATTAACTTAATATTATAGTAAAATTAATTGCAACGATGTTGTCGCTGTTGTAAGAAATTGGTAAAATATAAAAACATAACCTAAGGAAAATATAACTTGGAACGAAAAATATAAAAGCTATTACGATTTTTCTGAAAAGCTTGCGTCAATCGGATATACTGCATATCTATTTTACACTTATGGTATAAATTTTGCTTTACATTGGAGTTATATGATAAAAGCTTTAAAAAATAAACAGATTACTTTCAGCAAAATTTAATAAATTAGAACAAACTTTCACAAATAAAAATCAATCAAAGACTATGAATCATACTAAAAATAGATTATTTTTTCGATTAAGCCGTAACTTTTAAATATTAGTACATAAAAATCGCATTAGCCATAGAAATTCTAGGTATTATCGAATCGTTGCCATGGCAATATTGTTGTCAAATGATATTTACATCTTTATACACTTTATCGGTATACAACGACGCCATTTTTCAATATTAACGTAGAATTTTAGTTGACTTTAAAACGAACAGGTTGCAATAGAGAAAACAAGATGAGGACGATAAACCTGCACTGAATTTAAAAAATTTTTTATTAAAACTATAGCAGTTGAGGCTTTAAATTACAAATATAAATTATAAAGTTTAGGGAAATAATGCCAAAAACCTTTAAAATGATATGCGTCTATTATATTGTTTGTTAGAATAAGTTTAGCCCCCCCCCCATCTACAAGATTACAACATATCATAATATGTATAACCAAGATTTTTAAGTTCCTTTAATTGAAAATAACTTGGCTGATAAACCAAGAGACAGCAACAGTTTATATCCAGGGTTTTAGAAGTGGTGAAAATCGTAAAGCTTTTACATAGATACCCCTAAGTGAAAAATCATAATTTTGCAGACATTTTTCTGGTCGGATAAAGGAGTAATTAGCGTTTTAAAATCATACGAATTTGTATAGTAATGCGGCGGCTAAGGTACATGGTACCATTTTTATAAAAGTGTATGGTACAAGAGTATCCGTTAAAGGTACAATCCCTATGCCTAAAGATTATACACCACGGGTACATGCCATTGTCTGACACCAGCGACAATTTTGCATGCACCCGTGTGATTTCAAAATCGCAATTTTGCATGTAAAATTGCCGCTAGTATTTAGCAGAAATATGCACCTGTGGTAGATGAACGCTTCATTGTGCGCGTGTGCTTTAATAAAATTACCTCGTTAGCATCCTGTAGTGTTCTACATTCTAAAGGCGACTCTACTCGGAATTTTCACACAAAATAAAAATTTTTATAATTTAAAACATTTATTTAACTTTTTCCGGTCAAATTTTTATCTAAATTTTTTTTTACATTATTATCCATAAACACTATAATACAACGGTTTGGTGAAGTTTATAGAAGTTTAGAATTTTTGGAAAATTTATCCCCTTGCCCCCTCCTTATCAGATCACAAAATCGTCTGCTATTTTTGATTTTGTATTTAGAGAGTGTCTATTTATAAGCCAAAACATTTTTATGATATTTAAAATCCGGAGTGGAAACTGTCGCTATCTCTTAGTCTATAAAGCCTACGCAACTCTAAAACCAGGATTTTTAAGGTCACAGACTTGCGTGGTATATTTTTGAGTTAATATTCTGCTGTAATTAACGAAATGCATTGCCAATACGCATAGACGTAGCAATATTAAGAAATTTAAAATTTTTATTCATCATATCATGCTCTGCACAAAAAGTGTTACTATCAATTTTATCGAATACGAAATGCATTATACAATAATGATTTTTGTTTAGTCTCGTCCGAAGCGCAAGTAATCGACAACTGCGGTAGGCTCCGCCACCGCACAATATACAGCAAAGCATAGCCTCTAAGTACACTCAAAACTCTCTAAATCGAATTCTCATAATGTATTAAAATTTGTTCGAATTAGGGGGAGTTCGAATTAGAGAGTAAAAATCAAAACCTTATTTTTTTGATTGTGCCAAATAAATAATTCGATTTAGAGAATATTTCAAATAAAAGAGAGGTCGATTTAGAGAGTTTTGACTGTATTTACGTAAAGTACACCTCCCCTTAACAAAATGAGGTAATCGGACAGTTCTAAAACCTGTAATATCAAAATGTTCTTTTAATGTTTCATTTCAGTTTTATTTATCAAGTCCCTTCAAATTCTTATAAATAACTATCTTTGGTGAGGGGTTATAGTCCTCAAATCAAAACTTTTATAATATAATTGTCTTATATTTGATAAAGTGATAGCATTTTTATGCTAAAGTTTCTAATTATTTTAGTAAGACTTCAGGAGTGTATAATTTGGCCATATTTTATTTTATAGCGTAAATTAATGTAAATAGTTTCCTATGCACTTTGTAATTGTTTGCATTTTGCAAGCGCAACGAATATTATTTGTTATACTACCTCGAAACAATCTACATTATTTTGGACTACACATAATAGTGTACTATTATAAGTGATGATAAATTTTAATATTATCCTAAAGTTTACAAAAATTTATTTATAAGCATAAAATAAAAAAATTATTCTTTTTTCTATTTTAATTCATTTGGTTTAATCAAGTTCCCTTCTATGCCACATACGCCAACTTTGGTTGTCACCGATTTGCACAATAATTAATTATTAGACGTCTGGATCATAAACTATAGGACAGCATCAACAGAGAAAAATTTTAAATGACAAAATTCAGCCAATTAATTTTGAATTAAATTTGAATTTGAATTAATGTAAAATAATGATTAACTGATAATAATTATTGTACTTCCAATATTTATTAACCACATAATATGTATGTATCTTCTTCTACTTTGGGTGTCTGTCCAAATCCGGATGCTGGTAATCTTCTAGGCTAAGCCAAGAAAGTCACATTTAATAAATCTATTATAAATCACATTTAATAAAAAATTTTAATTTAATAATTATGTATAACACAACAATATATCAGTATATAGGGGAGAGTGTGGATGATTCGTACAGAAGGAGGATTCGTACAGTAGTCTTATAGACACTATCCAACAAGCTACCACGTTCATATTTGTGTACGTGACTCCTAATCATACGTGGAGGCAAACCACTTCACGAGGTTGGCAGTGCAGCCGTCATCTTTGCCGAAAAGCGGCGATGCGTGTTTTCACTGCACATAAGTAAATTTATGGATTCATCTTAAAATGCTTTTAACTTTAAAAGTTTTCCTCAAATTGTAAAAGTTTCTTGTTGTCATTAGTGAGTTGACGTTTTAGTGTCTTATGTAAACTTTCATGTTGGGATAACTTTAACGATAATATTTAAATCGAATTTTTTTCTGATTATCTGGGTTGGGATACCTTCGTACACCTGGGTTGGGGGTACCTTCGTACAGCTACAAGTCATATAAGAACTGAAGCACCTAATAAAATTAAAATAATTTTCACCTAATTCAATTATTTAAAAAAAACAGCGGTTTTAACTTACTACCATTTCGTTAATGAAAATGAAAAATGAATGAAATAAAAAATAGACAAAAATCGAACTGATTATAAAAAAATACTGATCTTTTACGTAAATTAAATTTAATGAGAAGTGCTAAATTTTTAATTACTATTTATTAATTTTAAGAACTATTTACTGCATTTATGACTGAATGTATGTTAATTTTGATCTGAATAAACCATATAAATGACATTATCATCACTGTACGAAAGTACCCCACTTACTGTACGAAGCTACCCCACCAGTGGGGTACTTTCGTACGTTTTCCATTTTTTTTCGTAACTATCATAGCATATTGAGCGACGCCACTGGCCATAGTACAACGTGTATTTTAGTGTGCGATTTTAATTGCGAATTTTCGAGAAGCCTGACATCTTCAAGTTTTTGCAGTATAGTAACAGTGATACAAACATTGGATTATCATCTAATTATATAACATCACATCTGAAATAACTATAAATAGAGTGCCGAACATTCTAACCTCAAAATGTAACAATGGCTACAGAACAACAAATGTTATTGATGCAACCGGCTCAAATTTTGCAGTCAAGCCAAGAGGTACAACATCCGAATCATCAACTGCAACAGATGCAAGGTGCAGCTCCCTATGGCCTAACTTACTATAACCAACAAATACCAACTTATCCACAAGCGGGGCCATCACAGTATGTAGTTGCAAATTCACAGGTGGGACAACCCCAGCATGCTCCATTTTATCAGTATACTCCTGTAGGAAATCCCAGTTTCATACCACCACCACCTGCAACAGGAGAAAGCGAGTGGAAGACGGTGCAATACAAAAAACGATTGAGAAGCCTTGAGCAAAATTCTGGAAACCACAACTCCAAACAAAAAACAAAACAAAAAAAGATGAGCGATTACTGGCTAAGTACCAACCCAATACTAACCAAAAATAGATTTTCTTTGTCAGAAGATGTGAACACTGACAATGATGACGAAAAAACAGACCCAATCATAAACAAAAGTGAACCGAAACCGCCACCTATTTTCGTAGAAGGTGTGGGCGATATAAATCCATTACTGAAACTGCTCAATGAAGTGGCTAAAGATGGTTATCTTTTAAAAACTTTAAATAGCGAATTAGTCAAAATACAACCAAATGCCGGCAAGAACTATACAGATATTGTCAAATCATTAAAGGACAAAAAGACGGATTTCCATACTTATAAACCAAAACAAGAGAGAAGTTTTCGAGTTGTTCTTAAAAACTTACATTCATCGACAGATATAGAAACAATAAAAAATGAACTTTCTGAATTAGGACACATAGTTACTAACATAAGCAATATTAAAAAAAGAACTAATAGCAACCCATTGCCGATGTTTTACATTGACATCCAACCAAAAGAAAACAACAAAGAAATCTATAAGATCAATCGCCTTATGAATACAGTAGTCCATTTTGAAGCACCGCAAATGAAAAGAAAGATTCCTCAATGCAAAGCTTGTCAAAACTATGGGCACACCAAAAATTTTTGCAGCAAACCACCACGGTGCGTTAAATGTGCAGGTAATCACTTAACAATTAATTGCTTGAGAAAAACAAGAGACAACAACGTAAAATGCGTAAACTGCGAAGGCAAACACCCAGCTAATTATAGAGGATGCGCTATACATAAAGAACTTCAACAACGGAAATATCCTCCATTGCGAGCAAGAACAATGGAGTCAACAACATCAAACCAACATCCACCTAATCAAAAAACACCACGCAATGAAATTCAACCTGGTGTGAGTTATGCACAGCAAGTCAGACAAGAGGTACCTAAAATACAACAAGCACAACCCATGACACCTACAGATGCACCTAGTTATCAAAATCCACCCCAACTATCGCAGCAGACAAATGAGATCAACGAACTCAAAGACTTAATGAAGAAGCTGATGGAGCCAATGAGCAGGATGCTAAATCTACTAACCACCGTGATCACAAAAATGGCCTAATGGCCATACAACTAAAGTTATCAATATGGAATGCTAACGGCCTGTGTCAACATATACAGGAATTACAAACATTTTTAAAAACCCATAAAATAGACATAATGCTGATTTCCGAAACACACTTTACGGAAAAGAGTCACATTAAAATACCAAACTATACTATCTACGACACAAAACACCCAAGTGGAAAAGCGCAAGGTGGTGCAGCGGTAATTATTAAAAACATCATTAAACACCATGAAATTAAAAAATATCAATGTGATTATCTTCAAGCTACCAATGTGATGATCGAGAGTCTCGTAGGCCCCCTAGTCATTTCAGCAATCTACTGTCCACCAAAGCACAATATTAAAACAGTACAATATAATCAATTTTTTGGTACATTAGGGAATAAATTTATTGTCGGTGGTGACTTTAATGCAAAACATACGCACTGGGGATCAAGACTAATTACCACCAAAGGAAGAAAGCTACTTGCTACAGTAAAGCACAACGGAATGACGACCGCATCTTCGGGAAATCCCACATACTGGCCAAGTGATCAAACTAAAATACCAGATATAGTTGATTTCTACGTTATGAAGGGCATAAACATCAAGCAGTGTAAAGTTGAAGCGTCACTAGACCTTTCCTCAGACCACACACCAGTCTTACTAACAACGTACTCAAAAGCACTAATTAAAGGAAAACAGCCAACACTGTACAATAAGAAAACTAATTGGGAATTTTTTCGGGCTAGATTAGACGAAGAAATTAATTTAGATGTGCCATTAAAACGGAAAGAAGATTTGGAAAATGCTGTCGAACACTTAACTAAAGCCATCCAGAGTGCAGCATGGCAAGCTACCCCTGATCAAAATACAACATGCATTAAGGAACCATGCCCCATCATAATAACGAAAAAGATTGCAGAAAAAAGAAAACTACGTAAAATATGGCAAGTCACGAGAACAACAGAAAACAAAGCAAAATTTAACAAAGCAGCTAAAGAACTTAAAAAGCTTCTTCTAAATTCTAAAAATCAATCATTTTCAGATTACCTTCACGGATTATCAAACTTTCAAGCAAATGACTATTCACTTTGGAAAGCCACAAGAAGCCTTAAGCGCCCACAAAAAACGGTTCCACCGATTAGAGATGATAGTGGAAGATGGGCTAGAAGTGACAAGGAAAAAGCTATCCTGTTTGCCAAACATCTTGCAAAAGGTGTTTACACCACTCTCTACAGAATCACCTACAGAAGATAATGAAATACGCAGTTACTTAAATGCACCATTTCAAATGGATCTCCCGATTAAAAATTTTAAAATAAAAGAAGTTAAACAGATTATTCTGTACAATATTAACACTAAAAAGGCACCTGGATACGATCTAATTACGGGGAAAGTGATGAAAGAAGTAACACCAAAATGCTTCAAACTCATTACATTCATTTACAATGCAATATTGAGGTTGGAACACTTTCCTAGTCAGTGGAAGGTTGCGCAAATTATTCTCTTGCTAAAGCCAGGAAAAAAACCAGAAGAACTGACATCATATCGACCGATAAGCCTTCTCCCAATTTTGTCAAAGATTTTTGAGAAACTCTATTTAAAACGACTAATGCAAGTATTGGAAGAAAGGGCTCTTATTCCAAACCACCAGTTTGGTTTCAGAAATCAGCATGGTACGATAGAGCAAGTGCACCGAATTGTGAATCAAATCAGCGACGACTTGGAGCACGGGAGGTACTGTTCTGCGGCGTTTTTAGACATTAGTCAGGCGTTCGATAAGGTGTGGCTTGAGAGCTTACTATTCAAATTAAAACTAAATCTCCCACATCATCACTATCAGATATTAAAATCATACTTGACTGAGCGACACTTTCTGGTAAGACATGGAGAAGAATACACGGAGCTTTATCCAATCTATTCAGGTGTTCCACAGGGCAGTGTACTGGGACCCATTCTTTATTTATTATACACGGCGGACATGCCAACTACTAGTACAACAACAACAGCAACATTTGCCGATGATATAGGTATTCTTGCGTCACACACTGACTCTGAGGCTGCATCTAGAATCTTACTAAATCACCTCAATAAAGTTGGCGACTGGCTCAGAAAATGGAAAATTAAAGCCAACGAAACAAAGTCTACACATGTCACGTTTACGATGAGGAGAGACACCTGCCCACCTGTGAGCATGAATAACTGTTATCTTCCACAAAAAGACAACGCAAAGTACTTGGGTATGCATCTGGACAGAAGGCTGACCTGGCGTACTCACATATTCAATAAAAGAAAACAACTTGGACTAAAGTTCAGACAGATGTATTGGCTAATTGGCAGAGGATCTGAGCTGTCGATGGAAAACAAGTTATTAATTTATAAAGTTATATTAAAGCCGATTTGGACATACGGCATACAGCTATGGGGAACAGCCAGTGTATCCAATATTGAAATCTTACAAAGATTTCAAAATAAAATACTCAGAACCATTGTCAATGCTCCGTGGTATGTTCCAAATGACCTCATCCATTCCGACCTTCAAGTCAAGAGGGTAAATAAAGTAATTGAAGATTACTCAAATAAATATCGAATTAGAATCGAATCGCATCCAAATGAACTAGCAAGTGACTTACTAAGTCAATCTCATGAAGTTAGAAGACTGAAGCGCTTCAAGCCCACCGATCTAACCACGCGATTCATTGATCGCGATTAATTGAAATTATTATTTATACATAGGAACTTGTAAGTTAATTTTTTTTTACAGGAATACTTAATGAAGTATTCCTAACATGTCTATTATTTTTTGTCAAATAATTTACTTAATGTTTCTTCGAGACAGATTGTAAATATTCATTGAAATAAAAAAAAAAAAAACTATCATAGCTTAGCAATATTTTTTTATATCAACACCAAACTAGAATATTATTAAAGCCAGATAGGTAGATTATCTAGCAGCATCAAAATCATATAAAAATAGCTATTATAATAGCTATAGTTAAAACTATAGTTTTTATTTGACAAGATTTAGAGTGAAAAGTGTACGAATCCTCCACGCTCTCCCCTACATCAACAATTTCTAATACGTATTTTTTTTTCTTGTCTGATTTCTACAAAATAGAACAACCACTTTTTATAAAAAAACAAGTACCTTTTTTTTAGCTCTTTTTTAGTTACTTAAAAATGGCACTTAGGATGCGGAACACGGCCATAATGTATTAAATTAGTATTATGAAAAAAGCTGTAATATATCCGCAATATATATATATATAAAAATAAAAAAAAATTTTAGGGGCGCTCTAAAAACTGCTTTTAAACCAATGTTCTAATCAATGTAATTTTAGCACTTTTATTATACTACATTAATTACCCATTAAAATATTACACCGAGTCACCGTCATCAGTCAACCTACTCGTTACAACATCTACTCTAACACAACCCTTAAGATTTGTATTTTAATATAAAAGCCATATTCTTTATTAAAAATATTATCAATTCAACTTGTCGATAGTGTTACTTACACCAAATCTTTGAGAAAGAAATTTACTTTTTCTCTGTTGTAGGCATCAGCCAAAAAGCGCAGGTTGCATATTTCAATAGCTTCCTGTATCGCTGATGCTAATTAATATTTTTGAAATATGTGAATTCTTTTATTGGGAAATTTTTGAACATTTTAATGCAGTTGTTGATTATTCTAAAATATTAATATGGTTACTATTAATTGTAGTTAAGACACTCTTTCATTACTACGCTTAACTAATTAAATAAAAGTAATAATCGTAAAAATTGAACTTAAATTAATTACTGGTACGCACACAACAAATGCTTAATGAGTACTAACTGTTACTAACTAGAGTTTAACTACTATATTAATCAGAAATCAAAAAGTATGTTATTGTTGCTGCGTTAAAACTGTTATTGTCATTTAAAACGCGACTTGTGGATATTAACTATAAACACTTTTTACAAAAATACTTACTATGAAATTATCACACACCGAATACTCATAATTACAACAACTTGTCCAAACACATTATTGAAAAATTTATATCACCATGTTTTACAACTGCTGATTTCGTTTAGTAAACTCATTAATAAAAAATTGATTTTCGTTGCAATAGGGTCACGAAAATATATTTTAAGTGTTGATTTATTATCACTACTCCTTACCTCGTTTAGATAATGTCAAAAAGTTATAAATAATTAATACTTATAATATAGCTTCATTAGTTGTAAATGGGTGTAAATAGGGTGCTGGTATAAAAATAATTCTTGTGTGAAATTGATAAAAATTTGAAACATAGGATGTGTTTGTCTGCGATCTAGTCAGATTATTTTATTTATTATAACTTAACTAATTAATTAAAATTACAGTTCGAGATATCTGCGAAAGCAAGATTTAATGAAATATATAGTATATGTTAATCAATTAATTATATATAAATGAGTGGCGCCAAAAGGCATTCTAAGTTACCTATTCTCGAAAATTGACGCAGTCAAGTAAAGTTTAATGCATCCGTTAAATATTTCAAGAAATTTAAAATTTTAATATTCTAACTCAAAAGATATAAAGATGTATGGACTGATTAATCATAATTTTACTATTACTTTAATATTAAAATTTACAAATACCATTTGTAAACGATAATGTACTTTCATGCATTTTGATCAAAGTTTTTAGTCTAATGTCTGTACATGAATGCAGTGCACGTTTCGGCGCTAAAGGTGTAATAAGAAAATTTCTTGCCTCATCCTATTAAGTTACCTAGAATATGTTCTAGTGCATTTGTCTTCATTAAAAATGAAACTGTAATTATTTTTCAAGAAAAATTACACATTCTTTCTCTTGTAAAAAAAGTCGAAGGTTGAGCTCTGAATAAAATAATATAGTAAAATTTTCTTTTAGCACCTTCACAGAAAGTTTTAAGGTTGAAGAAATAAAACAAGAAATTATTTTAATGATTTTGAACTAAATTATTGCTGCTGCTGAAGTAGTAAATATTATTATTACTGCAGTAAATATGTATTTTTCATATAGCTGATAATAAAAAAACGATGCATTTTGTTATTGAAACATGAATTTTAATTATCAAGTTTTATTAATCTCCGTAATAACAAATTAAAGGTAAATATTTACTACAGTTTTTTATTGTCTGGTTTTTGCCATTTTTTATGTATGTAGCTGATTCGCAGTATTATTTGAGATCAGATTTACATGCATTTTCAATTTAAAATATTTTGTTTACTTAACAATTTCATGTTAATTTTTAGATTGTAGGTATTTTCGATAATGTTTTAAATAACATTATATCACTTTTATTATATTTATAAATTGATATTATTTAGATAATAAATTCATACTATGTATTGAACAAGGATAATATCGTCCCCTTAGTACTATAACTAGGTAACTTGGTTTTGCTCTTACTGAGAAAATTGAAAAAATTGAATGGATCTGAAACTTATCTACATTTTGCAAGTGGATAAATATGTTCTATTATGTTTCTAAATATAAATTATCAACTTGCAAAATGTAAATAAGTCCCAGATCCTTTCAATTTTTTCAATTTTCTCAATAACAGTAAAATCAAGTTACCTAGTTATAGTACTAAGGGGACGATATGTAAACTAAAAAATTAGTATGTTGTTCAACCATCAGGTAGAGCGTAATTTTTTGTAGACGGCAGAGGTGTGGCTATTTATGTGCAGGAGACATATCTGTATATCGCGTCATCACTGCCTTCTCCAAAAATTTACGCTATAATAATAATCATAGTTATTTCTTCTATGAATGTGATTGAGACACAAGCGCTACTGAGTGTATTAAATAAGTAAAGCATCTGAAAGAAAGAGTATTAACCATCACCGGCGAGTAACTGATGACGTCGTCAAAGTTTATTACTCCACATTGTATGTACTTAAGTTATCATTCGCTATGGGATTATAATCAATCTTCATTAGGATTTATTTATAATAAATCTTTTTCTAATGATATGTCCTTTATATTTTTACTAATTTTGAGGTGTCCACGTGATATGTTTTATGCATATTACTTTCAAATTAGTTACGGGTATGGCATTATTAAGCGACTGCCGTGGAGTGATGTGACGACTGGTTGAGTACAAAGTGGAAAATCTGGGTTCAAATCGCGGAGTATCTACGCGCAGTGGTGAAATCGATATTGATTTATGTGAACTATGAAATATAGGAACTAATCCACCCCGTCAATCGGATTTGTAATTCCCAGAAAGAAAATGCAGTATTCTACTTAAAATGTAAAAAAAATCTCAATGAAAATGATATATGACATAATTATTAATAATAATTGACTTTATTGATTACAACGATTAGGTACTATTGATTTTTATGATTCACTCAATCTCATTCTAATATTATTTATTTTGCATTAAGTTAATTTTAAACTATAAATTATGAATAACTGCGATTTCTGAATTATTTTCTAAATTATTTTCTTCGTAGCAATATTACACAAATAATAATTTAACTAGAATGAAAATTAGTTACAATACAAATATAAAAATTAGGAAGACTAAAAACAGGGAAGAAAGAGTTTAAGAACTACAAAGATCAGAGAAAATGGAAGAGAGAAACATCGAAAGGTTAGTCGTTAAAAAGCTGAGATATGTTAGAAAAAGAAGAGAATTTGATGGACCTCATAATAAAAATGATTAAAAACATGAATGAAAAATCTGATCAACAGAATTAAAACACAATTGAAAAATTAGTGCTATACTATTTGGTAATTAATAAAAATAAATTAAAAAATTGAAGAAATTGTTACAGTAGTTCTGGTCCTTTTGTTCTCTTTTGCTTGTCGATAATAATATAGGGTGTGTGATGGGGGGAGTTTTATTAAAAGATTATAAAGAGAGCTTGAAAACAACGTTATCACAATTATAGATCAAGATTTTCTCGATAAGGCGTCACTACAATTGGTTTCTAGCATTAAATTAGGTTTTAGGTCTACGCCTGCTACAGTCCTTACAAGCTTTGTAAAGTATCCTGAAACAAAGCACTAGTACACGATCACATGGATCGTAATGACATGCTGAAATATAAACAAAAATCATAAAATGAACCAATAAAATTAAAATAAATTGTTCGTCGTAGGTAAAAACTGTAAAATACTTACAATACCGTTTGACGATTTGGGAATAGGGAATAAAGCAGCTCTAGTTGTATGATCGTGTATACAGGGTGAATGAGACCACCCGTATCAGCAATTTTTTTCAAAAACGGTTTGTCGTAGAGAGTTGGGTCAAAATATTTTATTATAAAAGCCGTAATAAAGAATCAAATGATAATATTATTATTTCCGGGAAAGGTCGGCATCTCTAGTAGTTTGCTCCAGAATATCCAGAACTCCAAAATTTTAAATAACACCATAGGTCGAAAATGGTATTTTTGAAAAAATCTTTAGAAAATAAGCAAGTTTTGTAAGAAACATTTTTTATTACTTCAACCTCTTTTGAGTAATATCCAACTGAAATTAATCATGGAAAACACCACCACTGTAAACTTTAAAAAAATCGAGTTTTATTTTTTCACACTTTGTCAAAGTAATAATATTCAATAATATGAGAAACAAATTTCAAGTTAAAATATTGAAAATTGATCAAGTTACAGCAAAAACAAAAAAGGTTTTGAGAAAAATGGGATTTAAAGTTTTAGAATACGCATATCGTAGTTAGTCCGCTCTCACTAAATACGCTGTAATTTAGTCAATTTTCAATATTTTAACTTGAAAGTTTGACATATTATTGAATATTATTACTTTGACAAAATGTAAAAAAATAAAAACTCGATTTCTTTTAAGTTTACAGTAGTGGTGTTTTCCCTGATTAATTTCAATTGTATATTACTTAATAGAGGTGGCAGTAATAAAATAATTTTTCCTACAAAACTTGCTTATTTTAAAAAAATCTTTTCAAAAATACCATTTCTGATCTATGGTACTATTTAAAATTCTGGAGTTTTGGATATTCTAGAGCAAACTACTCGGGACCTTTCCCGGAAATAATAATATTACCATTTAATTCTCTATTACGGGTTTTATCATAAATTTTTTTGACCCAACTCTCTACGACTAACCGTTTTTGAAAAAAATTACTAATACGGGTAGTCTCATTCACCCTGTATACATTAATGTAGGTACGTGTTTATGATATATAAATAATTAACCCTAAATGTGCTATAAATATAGAATATAATGTAACTCAAAAATGACTTAAAATATTATGTTAAATGTACCTAGTTATTTATTTTTTTAGTTATTGATCTTAATATCGTTCATATGAAATTTAATTGCAGCCAATTTTGTAAATCTCGAGCTAGGATATAAAATTTAAAAACCGCAAGGCCCCAGTTTTGTAATGAAGTTGTAGGATTTTTTTAAAACATGAATTTTAGGTAGAACAAAAAAGATCAAACCAAATCACTAATGGCTTTCATTTTTAACAAAGTATAAACACATCTTTTTTAAAGTTTTTAATCTATTTTATGAGGTAGATCTCTTCTCTACAATAACTCTTTCTTGTATCTCTAAGATCACAGCAGTGCATTAATAGCTAACTCGACCAGGCATAAAACTGCGGTTTTCCACTCCATACGACTGTCGGTTTATGCTTTACTTTCCACTACCGTAGCACAAAAAAGAAAGGTACTTACTCAAAACAATTATTACAATTATGTATCGTACCCAGTTATTTTTAACGATTGATATATGAATTAATACCTAGTCAGATTATTTATTTTATAAACTATTGTATTATATTTTATTCTGAGTTTTCAAAATTTTGCTTATTCACCAGTTTTAAATTTTTTCTTACATTTTTGAATAATTTTCTTGAGTTTTTATTTAAAACTTAGTAGAGCAAATGTTTCTTTTGTAAAGCATAAACCAGTATATAGTAGACATAATTTCTAACATATTTCTGTATCTTTTTAGATAAACACTTGGAATCTCATCATAAGTGCTTTTAGCATACGTCTCAACATTAATTAGCTGGTATAAGGACACTGGCTCTCAGGTTACGTTGCAGTACGTACTTGAAATATTTATTTCTTAGAACAATGTAGAAGAAATAACTTACAATATTATTTGCTCTTAGACCTTTTATTTAACGAAAAAGTTACAGACCACTATGTGTTGCTTCAAAGGCACTAGAAAGTTATATTCATGAAGTAAAATAATTACTCTCTATTTTCTGGTGTATTTGATTGTAATTTTACAATAGGCATGATGACAGTAATTAAAAATCACTAAAATTATGTATTTATCTAATAAAACTTGAGTCATGGAATACAAAAAACGCATTTATTTTTTTATTAAAAGCGAGATTGATTAATATTTTGATAAAATAAAACTACAAAATACGGAAGTCCGCCATGATATATTGAACGCCAATCAGAGCGACTGACGTCACAGTTGTTTTAAATAAGTGAACAAACGGCGGGTTCACTGTCAATCTGTAATTTTATTTACAATTCGATTTTGTTTATACCGAATATTAAATCAAAAAAGTGAAATAACGGGAATCATGGAACAAGGATTTACTAAGGCAAATAGTGCTAATTTGCCTAAAATCGATGTGTTGATGCTGGGAGAGTTTTTGGCATCAAATAATGACTTTTGTTCAGCAGAATTTAGAAATGTCAAAACTTCCATGTAAGTAGGGGAGACCGAGGAGAGTTGAAACAGTTTTTACAGTATCTAGTATATTTTAGCCAAAAATGGTTCTACCTTTATGAATTATAGAATTCCATATAGCCAGTTCTGTACACTATATGAATCAAATATAAAAATAAGTAAAAATAATTAAGGTTTATGAAAAAATCGACGAAAACTAAAATAACTCCCAGTGATACAACTCTCCTAGTACCGAGGTGAGTTGTAACAGACGGCGAGGTGAGTTGTAACAAGTGGGTATTTGTGTTTAAATTTAATTTAAAAGTTACTTTTTGTAAATAAAATAAACTTTAATAATAAAAGTGAATACAACAAATATTATACTGCTTTGTTTTTGTTTGAAATTTAGTCCTAAAGGAAATTGTGACAAATATATTAGAGCCCTTCTCCAGTGTAAGCTTTATATGACCATTTTTTGCATTCCATACACTGAACCCACCTTTTTTTTAAATTTGCTGTTGAAATAGAGCTCGAGGCAACACAAGTAAAAATAATTATTGCCGGTTTTAATTTATTTTTTTATTCATTATGTATTAATAGGGAGAGTTGAAACAAGCTGTTACAACTCTCTTTGGTCTCCTTTATTTAGAATAATGTCTGTTAATTCCAAAACACGTATCGAACCCAAAAAAACCATATTATGCCATCAAACTTTAATATTTAATGTATATTAAAAATTATGTTGCAATAGTATTTAACTGATATTTACTGAATAATAGGCTATCGAAATATTGGTCAAAAATTTACATTTATCAATTTTTTTCACGTGCACGTCGTATTTACTAAACCATCCGCAGTACAATTTCGATGTAAACTGCATTAAATGACACGTCAAAAAAGCAATACATTTTCACGATGTCAGTTCTCTAACGGGAATAGGTTCCACAAAATCGATGCTGTTACAACTCACCTCTGTTTCAACTCTCCTCGGTCTCCCCTACATTAATTTTTTATATGTATTTAATAGCAAGTTAATATTAAAAGTTATGTCATTGTGCACTTTTGAAATGTTTATTTTTATATTGAACCGTATTTTCAATCATACATTGATTTCTTTATTTTAGATCCTCTAGGCCGTCCTATGGCAATGACGCTGTAAGTTACGTACAGCTTAAACACGAAGGATATCTGTGCACAGTGAGAAGAAAAATTGTGAAAAATCCTTGATATGTGCACCCGTTATTGACATCGACATCCACATCGAGATGGGCATCTACATCTTTGCTATGTTTGTACTTTATGGCCGTGTGACACTTGTACTATTTTACTACCAAAATAGTAGTGAAATTTTATTAATATTGTGCTGACTAATTTTGACAAGCGTAAAACGTTAAAATTTCTTAACAAAATAATTTACAAAATAATGAAGAAATTTATACAAAACCTGTTCTATTTTCTTTACATGAATACTACTAAAGCTGCATTCACATAGGGCATTATATGTGGATTTGGATGGTAGAATTTTTCCACCAGATTTTTACACAGGTAAACATACCGTTTACATAAACTTAAAAGTTGGTGTAAAATCACACCTTACAACATCAAAATTGAAATTATTAAATTTAAAGAAAAATTTCTTCATTATTTTGTAACATGTTTTGTTAACAAATTTTAACGTTTTACACGTATCAAAATTAGTTAAAAAAATATTGGTAAACTGTCACCACTATTTTGGTGGTAAAATAGTAAAAGTATCACACGGCCTTTAAGGAACGTCTACTATCGGAATAAAAAGTTTTCACCCATAAGTTTGAAGTCAAATAAAATCAAAAGTTAAGAGTCAAAAATTTTAAAAAAATTATATATCAATTGATTAGTACTAAATATCATACTCAAATTTTATACTTCTAACTGACGCCGTTTTAAAATTATTTTAAAAATTGTTCTAAAAAATGTAGTTTTAAGTAATGTTTACGTTTCGTTGAAACAACTGTGACGTCACTAGCGACGCCATGACACTAACAAGCGTTTTGGTGGGAATTTGAAATCTAAAAACTAAAATGTCATTTTTTCCAACTAAATCTTTATTATCTGCAAAAATATGTTATTTATTGTAAATAATATACGTTTCCGAACATTATAGCACAGTTTTTCAAAATTTGTCATCATGCCTATTGATCTATAATACTCTTTTTGTTTGTGCATTTGAACAACTGATAATAATTTAAAATATTAACAATAATAGTGAATTTCCAAATTTATTGACTTTGGTTTAATGTGAATAGTTTTTCTTTTAAAAATATAATATGAGTTACTAAAATATAACAATGATTGTATATCAAGTATTAATGTGAATATATAATAATATATATAAAAACTTTTCTTTTAAAAGATATAAAAAGCTTTTAATTTTTTTAACTGTTGCCGATATTTGTAACAATATACAGCTAAACTTGAAGGCTTCTATGAGGTTCTGAAATACATTTATGGTATGTAGAACAGAAATGAAAAATTAAACTTACCTTAAAATATTAAAATTTTCATGAAACTTGATTGTCATCCTACATTAGTAAAATCTTTCAATTTAGAACTACATTAAGAATTCCGATTTGTTTTATTGACATCATGCTCTTGAATGCTTTATATGGATATCGGATTTCACTACTATTTAATCCGCTGGTTTAAATAAATTTAGGCATATTCGCGGAATTGCAGAGAAGTTACCATGAATGTTGTGCTTGTTTGGGATTTATTTTGATTAACTTGATAATGGTTTAAACATTATGAATTTAAGATTGTGTTGATATACTGATAGTAATAATAAAGGGATTAATCGATGCGACTTTTACATTGTGCACACTCAGTTTATTATTTATAAAAGACAAATATTTATACTAGCATAACTTATTTTTAAACAAAACTTGGTATTAAATTTTCAAAAACATGAACGTTAAATAAGTGATAATAATATTTGCAAACAGCTACTGGCTCAAATCTCCATCAACTGCCAAAAATATGCAAATTACAACAAAGTAGTAAACCTAGTATGCATAAATGAGATGCATTTTCGGAAAGATTTAAATTTCAAAATATTCTTTGTAAAAGCATTAATTATTATTAGCATAATTAAAGTGATGTGTTTGTTACTATTCTCAAACTAATAAAATTAATTTAGTTTATTTTAGAAATATGCGTAGTATTATGCTCAGCACATTAAGATAAAATTTAAAAGCATCTAGTTTACTTACTTTATTTTGGTTAAATAATGGTCAACTGAGCTTTAGTTTTAGTCAATAGAGACAACTTACTATTTGATAGATAAAAGCTGCTCTGGCTTCAAGCGCTGTATGATCCTGCCACATAATACCATTTTACGCTATCAGATGCATTCCACTGAAATATAGTATAATCTTGGCACAATTTAAGGTTTTGCAACAGAATTTTTCTGAATGCTATTACCTATTTTATTTTAAACGTTTGCAGTGCAGCATACCAAAAATGTTACACGAACAACTTTTAATAATAAATTAATGTAATAGAAAATAACACCTTGATGCTTATAAATTACAAATTGGAAGTGTTTATGTAAATTATTCTAAATAGTTGCTAACAGCCGCTTTGTTAAAATCCTACAAAAATAAAATAATGAATAATTCATATCTGAATTATGTATACTAAGAAAATTTTACACGGGGATATATTTGAAAACTATAGCAGTGAACTTCGGTGGTGCGTGAGTCTGTCGCAACTGCCTTTGATTGATAGTTTCCCCCTTGGATGATTTATTGGAAGATGCTCTACTCGGTTCAAAGGTCAATCTGTAGGCCTGTCCGCTGTTACATATTTCATAAAATTGATATTGTTGAGGAGAACGTGATATTTTTCAGCATTTTGTAGTGAATACTTGGAAGAAAGGTGGAATTACGTTTTCATCCTGTTGTAGTTCAAATTAACACAATTATTATTTTAAATGAAGAGGTAAATAATTATATTATTAATATGATCATTTCAATGTCGCCTGATGTTGCTTTTATTAGTTGATTTATACATAATATACTATACATACATTATGTATATTTTCACGAATTGGTCAACTCAAATATATTTAAATTATAGTACATTACATAAGCCCGAAAAATTGCCTTTTATATGACAAATTAAGGCAATTTGCAGATTGATCCAAATGTTCTATACGACAATTTGTTAAAAAGATTTAAGTAACGATTGAAATTTTTGCAGTCGTTTGTAAAAGTGTGACCGGAGATCAAAAATAAAAAGTTAAGTCTTAGATATATCTCAACGCAACAAATTTTGACTAAGTATTTGCATTTATATCGTTATAGTGTCCAAATAACCGGAGAATTGAATGTTAGAGACCATGCCGTGTTGTTTTGAGAAACAGCGATTTATCAACAAAATTTACGCTAACAAGCCCAAGACAATTCCTGAGCTAAATTATGTTTCAGAATGCAGAGTCATAGAAAATTGTGACGAAATTGACGATATAACTTTTATCGTTTAATTTTTCAAGTATTTCTTACTTATATAATAAGCTTTATAATTATATAAACTCAAATTTGTGCACTTTGTAGATTTACGCATAGAAAACCTAAAAATGTATACAAGAAATTATATTGAAATGTTGACAAATTTACTTTTATCTTTGCTATAAAGGGCTTCAATAATATACTCAAAGTAAAAAAAACTTCTTATCACCTTTTAAGTGTTTCTCACATAATTGTAATAATCTTTTTATTTTTAATTGTAAAATTCTATCATATACACTAACAGATTAGTTGGACGTTGTTCAAAATTAGAGTAAATTAATACCTATACATTTCAATTGAATAAAATCAATATTTAATAGGTATATTTTGTTAGTGCAAGCTTGTTAAAGCAATTTATAAATACATTTCGCATGTCGATGAACCAAATCATATATAAAATGATTTCTTTAGATTACATATACATAGGTTTGAATTAGTGGTGCATAGTTAAGTTTTACTTCGTAAACAAAAAAGTTCATTGTACTTAAAGGGTTAAATAAAATTAATGTTATCTGAAACAAAGGGTACATGTTTATCAAAATTAAAAATTATTCTTAGTATATCGAATCGAGACACAGGGCAGTAATTACTCAATTTGGTAATGAAAGATGTTATAGTCACACATAATATAATTATAAGCAAATCCCAAAGTCGACCTTTATTATTTTCGACATTATTAGATTGTGACGTGTTCACAAAATCAATCAAGTGCTTGAATCGTTTTGTTTTACTATTATCAGGGTTTAAATTTCACAATGTAATTTTATTGAAATCAGCTTAGCCGATACATTTAGCATTTAAATTAAACAAATATTCACCTAATATAAAATACCGATTGAAATAAAGATTTGGAATGTGAAATACAAAACTGTACATCTATTATATCAATTATTGAAAATTCGCGAATTAAATTATTTAAATTACCTACTTCGCGATTCGTTCATGAAATTCTAAAAAATATTTAACTTGAATACTAATATAAAATAATCCCCTCTTTCAGGTTTTTAAACTTAATTACATTTATAAGTTAATTGTCTTCTTAGTATAAATAATAAATAACTTTAAAACAGTTAAAAAATTTTCAAAGAAGGATTTGTTTTAGGGCACATTAAACTCGGCGCTTTGTATTTAGCATTAATTACTTTGTTGTTTCTTAATTCAAGTAATATCTTGGCCGCTTGTCGTCTAATTTAACAATTTTACGTGTTAATGCGTTTCTTTTAAACTTCAATCTTAAGAAATTAAATTTTTTTTAAATATCTTTGTTCGTTTTTAACAGCAATTAGCAGGCATGTGCTGGTATAATATAAACTTGTAATTTGTAAAAGGAAACTTATAAGGATTAGCAAAATAATACAAATCATTAATCAAATAATCTAAAAGCTTTTAAAAAATCTGCGATGGGTAGCGTTTCTACAAGACATCATAGTAGTGCGATCTTTGTTGAAGTTTATGTAGGTATCTAAACTATTTTACTTGCAAATTGAAATATTTATTTAGTAATCTCTACAAATAAAATACAATGTATTTTACATTTAAACGTAAATTGATTCAAATGACTAGAAAATGATTTTGAGTTTTTAAATGGTAAAATGTGGTAAAATATAATGCCCAAGACCCTGGTTACACTTCACCAGTACAATGTATTAAATATTCTATATAGTATATTTTTGGGATTTAAAGCATACGACGTTACATTGTGTGCAAAAACATCACCACAAAAATGGTATTTTAATAAAATAAAAAAGTATATTTTATACTAGCATAGTAAATATTACAAAAGCTTTACAATCTACTCGTAGTACTCATCTAGTCAAAATAAACATTTTATTTCCCAAAAATTTCCATAAAAGTAAAATTTGGCACAAACCTTATAAGCATTTAAAATGAAACAACAAAACTTTAAATAGTTAAATTATTTTTTAACAGTGTTAGTATTTAACAGTGGTTAAATAGTCAGTGGTTTGTAAATAGTATCTCTTAAATGATAAGCCGTCACGTCGGCGTCACCAAGCTGCAAGTATTTCCAATGTGAAAAGCAATAAATTGTTCAGGAGAGTCAAAACGTTGACATTACTACATTATAGTAATGCTAGAAGAAAATTTAAGTAGTCTAATTTATTAGATAAAATATAGTAAACAATTCTGATTTTTTCAATAATTATTAACTGATGAAGTTTGTTTAAAGGTATCGTTATCTACACTAATATCATATTTTCAGAAAATTTGTGACATTGGAGAAATTTACTGCTCAGCGACGTAGTGCTATCGCAAAAATAATCATTACAAATTTGTAGATTATGCAATTTTCTCTAAAAAAAAAAGTTTCTATACTTTTCTCGTTCAGTAATCATTAATGAGATATTGCTATTTCAAAAATTGGACGTCATAACTCTGCATAATATGCACTCTTTTCCACATTACCTTCTAGGTAGTGTGATACTTTTTGTTACGTTTTTACGTGTTTTCTCATGGAGGCATAATATACACGTTCTGTTCTGGTCAAACAAGAACAGTTTTTTATTGATTTAAAAAATAGTATTATATTTTTTTAAATAACAAGCTAGAACTGGTTATTGTTTTTCTTTTAGTTTTATTTTTTAATTTGATTATTCACCAATAAACCAATTATAGACCAAGAAAGAGATGGACTGATCAGGGGTGACGTAACGGATTAATAGAACCTAACACGTGCAGAAGAAGAAGAATTTGATTATTCATAATTTTAAAACTTTATTTCAACAGTCGTTGTTTTTCTTCTATTTCTCCTTCTGTATCCTTTCATCTCCTCTTTTCCCTTGTTGTTGAATTTTTGTAGATTGCTCTAAGAAACTAGATGGATCACTATTATGTTTTTATCAGGTAACGTCAAATTTAGGTAATATAATAATGTTTTTCAATAAAACTCTTGATTAAATTGACTAAAACACCAGTGTATGTAAAATACCATTTTCCAGGGGTTTAAATGGCAAAATTTTAATAAACTACTCTAATAAAATAATAATTCTACAAAATGTGATGACTTTAAAACTTGGGGTCAATTAATCGTATATGCGCAAGAAATTATAAATTTTTAAAAAAATGTGACGAATTACTCCCCTACGAAAAAATTTATAGCTTTTCAATGCTGTAATTAAAATTTTTCCAAGTTATTTTATAAGGGATGTTATAGTTACCTTCAAATATGTTAAGAAATCCTTATGCTAAAATCTACTGCACGACCCTCTTTAACAGAATCCAAACACTACCCTATAATTTTACAAGCATATAGTAATTTCAAAACAGTGAAGAGCATTGAAATGTAGATACTTTGGCGGTAAAACGAAGAGTGTTTTGACGCTATAAACATCTTCAAATTTTCCATGTAGGTTTCACTTTCACTTTCTGTCAGTTATAAAGAAAACTGTTATGTGTATTATTTGAAAGTTTGCAAATAAGAATTATTATTCTTTTATTATTTTAATAAAACATTAAATACACTATAAACAAATATTAAATGGAATACAGCCTTGTACCTAATTGTATTTTATGTAGATATGCAGTATCCATTATCTCTCCGGGAAGTAATTTTACGAGAACTACACATAAAACATTTTGGAATCACTCCTATGGAAGGTCTTAGAAAGGCTTATTATTGGTGGTTTGAAAAAGATACTGACTAAAAATCATACGATCTATATTGTATTTTACTACTGCGCGCTACTAAAAATATCAATTTTCAAATAATGCAATGTCTTTCGAGGTATTAGTAAAGATAATTTCTGTAGTGCTCCGGCCAGCTTAAGCTCTCTAAATTGGTTGCTAAATTACAGCAAAACAGTTATTCTGAGTAATTCGTTTGTAAATAAAAATGAAAGTTGATGACATAAAAAACATTTTTAATTGACGAAAAGGATAATTTTAAGTAAAGCGGAAAATTTCACAACTTAACAGCTCACTTAGGAATATTTAAATGTAAAAATTAAACAGTTTTTTACCAATTATTTTGCTTGATAATGCAAGAAAACATTTATCTTTCAAAAAAAATTACTACCTTTTGCATTATCAATTAATAGGTACGTACTCAAAAAGAATCAAATAAAATTGATTTACCTTCATTGTTTGCTTTTACCCATACGTCCATAAACTTATTGTGGATATGCAGTATCCATTATCTCTCCGGGAAGTAATTTTACGAGAACTACACATAAAACATTTTGGAATCACTCCTATGGAAGGTCTTAGAAAGGCTTATTATTGGTTGTTTGAAAAAGATACTGTTTGAAAAAATCTGTTTTTTTGGTACTTTTTATGTTGATCACGAAAGATAATTCTTTTCTCAGCAGCTAAGAAAAGCAATGTTAATTTAAAATAAACAGCTCTCTACACCATCCAAGGAAATCTTCTGTGTGATTTTACACCAAAGTAAAGTTTTAATAATTCTAACTTCTAAAAAATTTTCAAATTTGCAATTAAATTCTATATCTGCATTTGTCAAAATTTTATCCATTAAAAAATGGGATCACTTTACACAACAAACTCGATTTTCACTATTAATCGAAAATAAATTTGGTATTTTTCAACAAGACAGAAAATTCTACTGTGTGATGATTTTATAGAAAATTTTAATTTCCGACTTCCATAAAACTCGAAAATTTAAATCAGCAGAGTACTTGACGAATAATATTCTCCAATCCAAACCAAGGCTGGCCAATAGATTTTTCGGGTGAGCAAAATTTCATAGACTGCGGCGGCGCAGGGCCAAATACCATATTCATACAAAGGTTTTATATAGGTACACATAAATTTTATTATACAAATACACATTCCCAGCCCAAAGCAGTGCCATCGCGCGCCGACTAGCTGGCCGACCGAAGTTCGGGCGAGCAAATTCAAATGGCTTGGCCAGCCTTGCTCCAAACTATTACTAAATTATCCTAAATGATAGTTTTCTCAATAAATTTGTAAAAAGTTCAATCAACACTACGTCCGGAATTTTAACGTTTGTTTTTTAAGATGTCTCACCAGAAATTTTTTTGATCATCCCCTGCCATACTTTAAAATTAAAATTTCTCTATGTTCATCGCAATTTGGGGTAAAAAATTTAAATTTTCACCAACTTTTGATTTTTAAATTTCAGCACATTTTAGCTTACATAGATACCGTCAAAGCAACTCCTAACATTTACAAACCAACAAATTATAAAAATATGCTGTGCTACAAATAATTTAACGATCCAAATTTTATTAAAAAGACAATTTTCTTTACTATAATTAAGTAAGCTATTACAGCGGTTTCTATACCAAAAAATTTTTACGTCAGCAAAAATCCGTATATCAAAAATGTAAAATTATCTTCTTTTACCTTAAATCACTAAATAAATTTATGCAAAGTTTTACAGGGATCAGTTTTTATCATACCTTTCCCTTGTGATGCATTTTTGTAGACGACAACATAATAACGGTATAAATCACACTGATTTCTGTAAGTTAAAAGAATACGCAAAAAGTTGAGATACATCCGAAATACTTACTTTGTCATGTGTGTCAAAATCGTCAGAAATCATTGCTGACTTCAATATACTTGCAACTTACGCACACCATAATTAAATTGTGGAAAAGATTACCGTATTTTCACATTTCGGAATATTTGGCGTTTTATAGTGATATCGTAAGTTAGCTTTATGCATACGAATTCCAAAATTAAGAAAAAAGGAAAATGTTTTACTAAGGTATGGCACCATATCATCCGGCTACTAACTATCAGGCTGAACGATATGTTCAAACTATGAAAAATGCTATAAAATTTATTAATATTAACAAGAGCAATATATCTTGGTTATAAATTTAAATTTTTTCTTATTTCAGTACAGAATTAATCCCCACAGAATTGCAATAGAATTTTCAGCTAAACTTATGATTGGTATAAAATTACTCTTAAAATTGGACGTATTATTGCAAGATGCATGAAGCCAAGATTCAAAGAATGAGTATTGTTGCAGAATTACAATATAGTCAAATGGATATTTGTTATAATAAAAATCAGTTAGCACAATTATATTATCAAATATTGCTTGATAGCACTCAGACAGACCGACATAATTTAAATCAGTAAATTAAAAGCGTTCTACATACGAGTTTTCTACAGAAAAACCAAATATTAGTCTACAATTACTGAATAAAATTTTTTTGATAATAGCACGATACCAAATAAACATTCAACTGTAGGTTATACACCTGCAATTGCTAAACCTATAATATTACCAAGTGCCCCATAGGCAAAGAAAAATATAAGTTTTTCTTTACACCGGCTGTAATTTATTACCTATATTTAATAGAATACAAATCATAAAATGAAATTTTAAGAATAGCTGTGATATTAGTAGGTATGTGTTGTAAAATATAAAAACATAAACTTATTAAGCGCTAAAATATTAATGCCAGTTTCTGCACTTTGCTTTTCATAAGGGTTAGTCAATCGGCGGTCAAATCTTAACCAATCAAATTTTTCAAAGAACTTTAACCAGAGATCAATAAGATATATTCTAAGATAAAATTTTACTAAATTGTATTGACAACATATTTATATTTTAATTTTTCTGAACAACAGCAATATGGAGTTATTGAGATTTACAATAATTTCTTTTGTTATCAACAAGGGTTAACATTATATAGATGCACATAATATATGTAGTACAAAAAAATTTAATGTCATTTCAAAGTAAATAAAGGTGAAGTTAGCTTAAAGTCACATGTTAACTGGAAAATGTTTTATGAAGCACATCAATAAGGTATTATGTCGGGTAGTCAGTTGATCGGCGATCAAGGCATACATATTATATACCTATATGAAATTTGCTATAAAATTTTAACTTTAAGTGAAGAACAACATACAATAAATTTTATTTATAAACACTTTATAGACATTTTTATTCTTTAGTGATAAAATGGCACCAGAAATATTTGAAAAATATGAAAGAAATAAAGAAACTGAGAGTACAAACTACAAAAATATAATAAAATTATTATTTATAATTAAATATATGTTACAATTTCATATGAATAGTACCTACAGATACATTACATAAATAAATCTTAACAATAATTACAAGTCTTACTCACTACTTGGCTAAAACATCACCAAGTGAATAAATGAATAATAATAATCTATTCAATCCTTGGGCTAAAAACAAATTATAGGGATTATAACAACAAAACCATGTTTTTTTTATACATCTGTCTGTCAGTCTATTAGATATGACAACAGATAGAAAACCTTTATTTATTTAACATTACTATCCTTACGGCTGCGATGATCTATAAGTACGAATGATTATAAAAGTTATAAAAATTACTGTAATGATATACGACTTTAAATGGATCTCAACAACCCGAACTGTAGACATCTTAGATGAACAAAAAAACAGTAGAATAGATATCTAAAACTGACAAAAAGGTTGTTCAAATACTAGAAGGGGTGGTGTAACATCAAAGATAATGCAGGAATTGAATAGATGGACATGGTAAAGCACAATGAAGTTCGGATGACATTGGAAATCGTCTAGGCTAGCAGTGGAAGATAATCCATTTACAATATTGATAGTTATAAAATACTTAAAAAACTTTAATTTAAAAGTGTTAACATAAACTTAGGTAAACTCAAAATTATTGTGTAGAATGAAAATAATAAATTTCGGAAAAATTCCTATAAATGTAGTTAACTAATTTGTATTTCATAACTTTTAAAATTGGTTTAAGCACATATTTTTCAAACTTTTAAGAACTCCGTGGCGTATACTTGAACTTTTTGAGAAGTACAATAAACAATACCACTTTTCTTATAAAGAAAAGTTATTAAATTGATGAAGATTTAAGCATTGCGTTTTATATGTTTTTCACTCAATAAATAAAAATAATTTTATGAATTTAAGTAATTACTTTTAATTAACTCAATAAACGTATTCATTTCTCTTTAAAGCAATAAAAGCTTTCATTACTTGATGGACTCTAATTTCATCTACATCTACCTATTATTTCAAAATAAAATATTTATAGCGCTCCAGTTTAAGATTCTACAGACAATTTATCTCGTCGTTTATAAAATCTTCAAACAATGCGAAAAGCCTTTTCTAGGACGTCTGAAGTAGAAAGTTTAAATAGTTTCTAATAATACCGTCCGGCGTCGTGGCGCTTTCGGCAGTGAGGCTGGGCCGTGCCAGTACCTCGTGAACCATTGCTATGTGCGTGTAACTTACACGGTTTAATTCGCGGCGACGTTTAACTTACATGCAATGATTTTAACGAGAGATGGATACTTCAAAGTATAGTTCCGGGTTGTAATTAGGAAATAGATTTCACTCCTTAATTAGTCGCTAAAAGTCAAAGGAATTAATTATTCCTTTCAGTGAACAAACTTTAAAATTGTTGTTAGTTTAGATGCAACTTAATACATTTATTTATTTTATTTTATTTTATTTAAAAAATAGACAAGTTGAAAAATAAATTTTGCTGTCATTTTCATTGAAGAATGAAGCGTTTAAATTTTGATTTAAAATTTCGTGAACTAATTTGAATTTTTAGGTTTCATATTAAATTTAATAAATAAAAAAAGCATAACAATCTTTCGTAAGATTCGGTTTCACGAAGGGGAAGCTTTAAAATATAATGAAAAGAAATAAGGCAAAAGTGTAAAAAATTCAAAGATAAATTAAACTTTTTAGCGAGATTTTGGTATCGCATACAACATGATGCGATGAAATTCTAAGCCGCAAAATAAAGAAGCTTGAAAGAGTCTTAATCTAGCTGGATTGTGTGTCGATATTTTATTACTGTGTTGATTTAATTTAATGGCGTTTATATGATCATGATAGAGTATTCTATTTGTTCAAAACGTCACACTATAATTAAGTTTAGATTGTTCTCCGGCGTTTGTAGCCTATTATTTCTTGAGCGTAAAATTTCAATAACATAAATCTCTCAAGAGCTTTAAACATGACCAAATCATGTTTCATTGTCTTATTGCTTCTTTTCTGTAAATTAAATTTATCATTCTCACTAAAATATAATTTGAAAAAATCCAATATGTGGCAAAAATCTTATTTCGATGAGCTTTACTGTAAATAATTGTTGAAATCTTCATCATTTTTATACTATTTTGTGAATGGCATGGAAATTGCTGCGGTTAATGCAATACATTTTTTCTTGCATAAATTTCAGTTTACTGACTGTCAAAATTCATTAATCTTGGTGTATTTTACGTAATCGTTTAGCATACTGATGAAAATTTGAAAATAATTTAAGGAAAATTTAATAATTTTAATGTTGTTGGAATTAGCGTGTTAATCAAATCAAAATATTTAATAAAGCTTCTTGAATGTTAACACTTGACAATGGGCTGTCACAGTTACATAATTTATACTATATTGGTAATAGCCGAACAGAATTAGATTTTCTGATCTTCTACGCATCACGACTTTTAGTATGTTAAACACAAAACCCAACTGAGCATCTCTAGCAAAATCTTTTCCTGTCCGTTTTCCGCCAAAACGTTAAAAAATACTAGTTTTATTGAGCTCGACAGTGACTTCAAATAATTTACTATTTTGAACATTTAGAAAAAATTTTTCTGCCTGGTATTTTCCAAAGTTAAAAGATAAATTTAATTAATTACGTAGACCCTTACAAAAATTACTCAAGTTTGTCATTTTTAATTAAAATTAGTTTAGATTGTTATTAATTACCTTGGAATGCTTTTTTAATTTCTTAAATTGTTTCTATATTTATTTTCACAAATAGCAATTTTCGAAGGGTTTACGTTGAAATGATTAATGACGAACCTGCTTTCCTAAATCTATACTTTAATTAGACCGGAAACTCAAATTGTATGAAAACAACTTAACTTGAAAAGTGTTTAGGTTAATAATTCTTAAGTTAGTTAATCCTTCAAAATTACCACCACTAATTTAATAAAAACCAGAGATATTATTGCAGACTTCCATAAACTTTTTTTGTTTTCTGAGAAATAAAACAATTAGTTAATTGGAAATTTTTTGATTATATATTTATTTATTTAATTCTTTTAATGGGTTTTATACAATTAATAGTACTAATCCGGTATCGATACTTTAGAATAACAAAAAAATGTATCAATACTTTGCAGAACTAAACTGCGCAATATTTTAAACGAAAAATACACTGTAAGTATATTTTGCAAACGTTTTCGTTAAACTGCTTATGGTATGGTTTCCTCGCTATTCTAAAATACAGATAGGGTTACCAACTTTCCTAACGTGAATCAATCGTTTATTAATAAATTTTTAAAATATCAAAAATATTGTATAACAATTCACAGAAATAAATTTGAAAAATTACAATTGTAAAATAAATTGCAAGATTAAAGTCAGATATTCAGTAAAAAGTTTTAATAACTTTTAAAATTCAATACGCTCTGGCTTTGAAGAAATTGATTTATTATTGCTTTGATTTATTAATTAAAGTAGTTCAACAGGTTAATCTCTAATTACTGTAGATAATTTTTAAATTTTCATTTCGATGTAAAACCAAAATTTAGTATTTCAAGATTCGAGAGGTAATCACTACTGGGATATTTATGGATTAACCACATGTTTAGCTATTCGGTTATTTTTCTCACTTTTTGTGAATATAACTCTTTGAAATGCTAATCTATAAATTTTGAATATTACATCAATTTCGATTAACATACTAATCACAAAATTCAAAGATAAATAATAATTATACCCAGAATGAAAACTTTATTTAAAATGAACGTAAAGTTAAACAAATTTTTAAAATGTAAATTTAGTAATTATAGTTTTTGTTTATAGAATAATTTCAACTTTTTTTACACTTCTAAGTTATGACATTTTAAAAAGATTTTAAACCTTGATAAAAAATTACTTATAACTCAGTTATAGCCTTTTACTTTTAATATTTATTTACTGAGTGTTCTAAACTAATTTTTGCCAGGTTGAAATTATCTCTAAAGTCACTAAAGAAAATTTAGACACCTTATTCAACTAAAATAGGGTTACACATGATACAAAGTGGTGCACTTGTACGTGCTATTTATCAAAGTGGCAGAAACTGAAATGATTTTAGGGAAGAGAAACCAACAGAAGTATTACTTTAGCAAAAGTTAGGGAAGTGTTGAATTTGGCGATATTCAAACTATTATTTTCTCTTTGCAAGACTGCACTTTTTTTATGAAACTGCAAATTGATCTATTTAAATTTTTTTGTCGATTTTATTATTTTCTGAGCATCATTCTGAACTTTGTGCTATCTATTTCAAGTGAGCATAATTTTAAAAGCTAAATGTTACAGTAGATTTATAAAATCAATTTACATCACTTTCACAGTGGCTTCTTAATCTAACAAGATCTCAGTCTTCATTCCGAAAGTTCTACATTTCTATAGTTCAAAAGTAGCAACAACTGTATCAACTTCACAAAGCCTGATGGAAGCAATCACATTAAGAGTATTGTATAAATGCACAAACTTTCATAATATTCCATAGTGAATCAATTCTATTTAAAATATTTTACGAGTTTTACTAACCTTTATAAAGCGATGTATTTCAAGAGGACTTGATAAATATTTTCTGTTGGTAGTTTTAAATCCCTAAATATTTTATAACAATAAATTTTTTATTTTATGTTACTTATTAGTAGATTAATTTTAAGTTAATACAAAAATATTATAAACTAAAACTGAATGTAAATTTTACTTAAGTTTTTGTTGACAGCTTTTCGTGTGTTGACATTCAGCAGTATAATAGTTTTTGATTATCATTACTGTGTATTATTTTAAAATCAAGTATTTAATTAAAAATTACCTAAGAGATATCTCAAAAGCAGTATTTGTAAATTGAACCTTCTGCCTTAGCAAGGCATAATACATAAAATTTTAAACTTACGTAAACAACTTGCTTTTAAAAAAATATTATATACCTACCTAATGTAATTTTTACAAGTTAACAACCGTAAATATTTTATTGGGACTTTTAATAGATATTAACTCAGTAAAAAAAGAAAAACATTTTCTGTGCCCTTTTATCGCATAAATATAAATAGATATTATTTTATTTTTTCTGTTGTCCACAGTGTACAAACATAATATTATTACATAATATTGGATTACACAACTCTTTGGGGTTCTTATTAAAATTTTTGGCCTTGTGTTCCAAACTACTTTTAATTTATAATTTAGTTACATTATTATTTTACTTGAATTTCCTGAAAAAAATATTTTAAATCTACCTTTAAATAATATTATTTTTGTAACAATTTTCAGTAAATAATGGAAAACTTGGCATTTCATTGAAATGGACAAAAAAACATTATGTAATCTATGTTTTAGAAGTTTTTTACGGCCCGCTATTTTGGAATTTCCTGCTGCAGAAATTTTAATTAAGTTTTTTTATTTTTGTTTCCATAAATATTCCAGTCAGTGCCATGATTTTATTTATTCGATATTACGATTACATATACACATACATAGGTGTTCCAATACCAAATACGAGTACGACTATAATAAAGCTATACTGTTTTAAATTACTCATTTCACATTGAAGATTAAATTTTAATTACGTAATACATACCTACATAATTATTATTTACATACGTATCTAAAATTCCTTGTAATTGTAAACTTAAAATTATTAATTGTGTTGTACATTGTTGATGGTAAGAGAATCGTTTACATGATAAAAATAAAACCATTGAAATCAATGCAATGGTAAAAATAAAAATATTGTAGTTGGAGCAATATTGTTAAACTTTCATATATACAATTAGAAATTTGGTATTACAACTCAAAGAACATGTACATATATATGTTGACGATACAAGTTAGTAGCACTGAGATCAATATATTAAACAAAAAAATAAATAGTACCTATTACCTAAATGATAAAATCACTTGTTCTGCTTTATTTTTTGCTTATTTTATTTATAAATTAATTTAAAATAAATTAAAAATATCGAGGAATTACACGAGATTGGAAAACAAGAAAAAGCTAGAGTAGAAGCCTTCTGTTATCATTGTATTTATTTTCAAGCAGGATTTATGTTTATGTAACAAAAAATTAATTAAACAATTTAAAAATTAATTAAACTTGAAAAATTTGTAGATAGTTACGCAGGCTATACAATAATAATATTTTTTTATACGTATTTTACACAAAATTTTATCTAATTCTGTTTGAAAATTTTCTATTTGATCTTTTGATTTTGCTTACTTGAATTATCTCATCATTAGGAATTACATTTCCTACAAAAACGTCCACCATAAAATATATTTATTTTTAATGTTTCAGGAGTAGAAAAATATTTTTCTCAGATAAGATGATAAGTCAACGGTTTTTGGCTCACTTTTGCAAAAAATTACTTCCAATTTTGTAACTCAAATGAGTAACAAAAATAAGCTTTTTTACACGACCTACATTAATATTTGAGCATTCATTTGAATCACCATAAAATTTAAAAATCAATTGAATATTCTGTACATATTTACAAATTTACGCAATTATTCTTTCGCACAATTGACAATGCAGTCAGATGATGACCGACGTCAACAAATCAAAACAAATTTACATACTTAGGTGCGTGAGTCAACTGCTACTGAAACGTTATTGCTTTGTAGATATTGTTATGGTTTTGTTGTTTCCCTGACGGCTTTATTGTAAAATTACGCCCATATTATATGAATTTATTAATCTCACCGACGCGAGTTCAATAATTTTAACAGTTTACTTCATAAGTTGTTATGAGTGGTGATGGTAACGTTAGAAAGCAGTTTAATTAAAAGCTAAAATAAATTAGCATATATTACACATTAGCTTTCATAAGTATGAAATAAAAATATTTATCGATTAAACAGTATTTTAGAACATCTAAATGGATAAACAGAACTAACTGAAAATAATTTTAAATGTCATATTATTATTATAGGATTTGGTTTTCATCTTTTAATTATCTTAAAAAATATATAATTTAAAAATAAAGTAATTTCAACTTATATAACATAGTATTTAATCAAGTGGAAATTTGAAAATAAATATAAAAATGAACATGAATTGAATTTATATTACCGGAAATTTCAATTTGACTGAATTTCTTTGGATGTGGTATGATCAGTTTGATTATTATTATTATAGATAGTTTAAATTTTATACTTCAAAAATTAAATGGAAACACATAAAGATAACTAAGAAGTAAAACGTAAATAAAATAACTAGTATCTCTTGCCCTGAACAATTCCAAAAATTACACCTTTCATTAATTCTGTTTTTTTATTTACAGTGCCAACTAATATTACCACTTTGTACATCAGACATAATATTTTGTTGGACTATTTAGTTTCAATTAAAAGCCACTGTATGTATACATACATAATAATTATTTAAGCTAGTTAGAGCAACTGATAACTTATTACTATTTTTGATCCCTACAGAGTTCTTTGATAATATTAACACTATTGGGATTTTGTCCAGAGACCATCGGATGTAACAAGCGGTAAAATAATGCATTGGTTTTAATATAATCTAGAAGTTATAAGGACACTCAGATAACAACATATATGGATATGCTTTTCGTTCTCGTTTTTTTTTCTAAGTTTATAACTTAAAATATAAATTTATAAATAATACTTTATAACATGAATTATTAAAATGCAGCTTCCTCAAACTACAGGTCGCTGCCTTTTAGTAGATTGGCAGAATTAGATAAGTTACTTTTCAAGTAAGAAATTCATGTTTGTAGTGTATCGTGCACTCAAAAGTGGCATTTCGAACTAATGGAAAATGCTACCTTAAAATACGTAAACGACGAATTTATTATTAATACGAGTAACTATATAAGTGCAATTAGGTCATTTCACTTTGAAGCTTTACCAATTATTTTTTGAAGTTATCATTTAAAACTTAATCGTAAAAAACGATGAGTTTACATACATAGTTGGAGACAGTGAGCAACAAAGTCAACAAAAACCAATTTGTCTAAGGTTTCGGGTATTTCTTAACACCTTATCAACGCTTTGAAAGAAATGCCTATGAATTTCAGCAAGTCATTTCTAGCAGATGACGCCCAAAGAGCGCGAAAGTGGTTTTCTTACTGCACGGTTACTTGTAATGATAAAAATAATACAATATTATATCTGACAGAAGTAATTATGTTATAACTTGAAAAATCTTAGCAATCGCCAAGTAGTGAGTTCTAATAAATATTACATTATTAATTTGTACCTATACAAATTCACGCATAGCAAGGAAACTGTTTTCTTCTCTGCTCATTTATTTATTACTGAAACTCACATTAATTTTTCTCGATACTCTTGATAATGGGTTAATAATACTCAAAACGTCGCACAGATTAATTTATTTTATTGTTATTTTGTTCTTTTTTCTCAACTACTATAGTATATTACGTACACGTATAAGATCAATTATTACATTAACAAATAGCTTTAAATTTTTGTAACTTTTACTATAGTTTTAAAATCATCTAGGTTGCTAATTCTTTAAAATATTTAAATTTAATTTAATTTATAAATTTCACAATTTTATAAAAGCTGCTATTGCTTTTATTCGTGTAATTAATCCTTTATAAATTTAATACTAATTAGTATATCCAAATAAAATGAATTTTGATAGCATAAGCTAGTGTTATTTGAGATGTCCCTGCTATGCTATATTATGTTAATTTCATCAAACTAACCAAAGTTTACGGTATTCTAAACCCAAAGGCGAGTTTTGCGCTAATTACTGTTTGTATAATTGCTTACATTAGTCGAATTTGTATGTACTTATCTACATACATAATTATGTTAGCCAATAACTTTTGTTATCAACTTGATTAATTTTGATCTTGTACAGTAACAAATTTAATATGTTTCAAATTGTAATTGTAACAAGATTCTTGGTAATTTTTAAACTATTCAGACAAATAAATTACAAATTTTTGAATTTAATCATTTGGTAATTCGTATGTTCTGGTATCTGAGGCAGTGAGGTAGTAAACGGAGTCCAGAGCTCTTTGAGGGCACGCTATACCATAATACAATAGGAGATAAGATTATTACTTGGGTAGATTAGTTTTAGTAAGGACCTTAGAGTAGCATTTGAAACCTTTTGCTATCCACAAACGACACTTGCTCTAAAAATAAAATTTTATTCAAGTTTAATCGCTAATTCAAACACCAAGTACATAAGTGTGCTTTTTTTAATATATTCATCGCAATTTACCCAATAAGAAACAAAAGCAAATGTTACTCTTATTTTTAAATTTAGTTGGTATAAAATAATAATTCAACTTGTTGCTTATTTTACTGTAATTAATCAAGACGTTGCAAAAACATAAGAAACTTGACGTGATGCTGCTGAAAAATGGTTTCCTGTTAAAACCTTCAAATGCAATCACTCCTGTTATAAACGACACTAAAATTTAATAAATTGTGTCAATTTTATTTTTTAATTATTTGGCAATATATGTTGTGTAATAAAATCACTTAAAACACCGATATGGTATGAAAACTTATTGTATTATTCAGGAGAAAGTATTGAAAAAGATGAAATACATCCTGTACCATAAGTATTGCTTTGAAGCTTATGAAAGTTTAATTTTATTTTTACGCTTGTTAGACTTTAATCTAAAAAATCTCGAAAATCCTTATTTCGACTAGAGCAAGTTTTGAGAACTAATGGAGTATAATAATGTAAGTTCAACGCATATGTAAATAAACCTTAATGATCATCCAAATTTATATTTTGAGTTATATTTGCCTTTATAATTGAATTAATTTTTGAACAGTAAACAGAAAATACTAATAAGAATAATAATATTAGTTTAAAATAAATCCAATTGCTCATGCAGAAATATGCATAAACCAGTTGGTTTATGGCTATTCTTTTTATCACTTATATTTTAAGGAGTAATGTGTATTTACAACGCAGTAAGTACACTTATTTATTACTGTATCACTTTTCCGCAAACGTGGAAAATAACTTTATTTTACTCAACAAAAATATTTTATAATGTTCCGACATACTCGCTATTACTGAGTATATGCAATGTAGGTTGTTAAACATCATTAAGCAAGATTTATGAAACTGAAAACTATAAGCAGAAAATCGCGAATATTTACTTAACAAATATAATAAAATAAATCTAGAACACTGAAAAAAATTTACAAAACCAATTAAAGTATTTTTTTTTTTAGATAAAACGTTTTCGGTCAGAAAAACAAATTTTTAAGTAAAACGCGGTTTGTGGTTTTTAATTACTTTATTTGAAGCCATTTAATTTTTTAATGCGTTGTAATTAAATTTAAGTGCAAAATAGAAACGTTTTAAGACTTGAAATTTACAAAATTGGGGTTTCCTTTATAAATTTTAAACTTATTTTGCTTACCTTTTATTTACACAATTTGGATGTATTTAATTTCTGGTAGACCGAAAGATTTCATCGTTCCATTTTAAAGTTTAATTAGCTATATGAAAAGTAGGGATTTCTCCATCATATTAGTACCGACGTCGTTTTGTACTTATATCGTTAAAAAAGTATTTTATTAGAATCCAACTAAAAGAAAAATCAAGAAGTTTTAAGTTTTAATAAATCATAATTCATGAGCGTTGCAATAAATTATATTATTATTGGTTTCAAAAATTGGCTTCAAGTAGTATGTAGTTCTCATTATTCAAAAGTTTTGATATTTGTGATGTAAACGAAACTTTTTAAATTGCCTTCATTTAACTAACTTCAACTATTAACTCACTAGAATTAGGTTTTAATAAAAAAATTAATTGGAAAAGTATTTTACTAAAGGATAGGCGGATAAGAAGATGAGATAACAAAACTTAACTTTTCTTTATAGAGGATTATTTCTATACAAATTTTAAGGTTCTTTTGTTATATGAATATGTTTCGTAGTACATGGAAAAATATTTGCAATTTAATTCTTATTAAGCATCTTGTTACTAGCATATTAAACCGAAAAATCAATAAAATTACACACATCGTGGTAATTATTATACTTACTGATAAGTGATTTACATTATGTAGAATTATTAGTAACAATAATTTATTATTATTTTTTATGTTTTAATAAATTTATTATTGCTTGTTATGATGGAGTGAGTAATGGAATTTTGTTTTCATTTTTAAAAAGTTTATTGTAACATTTTATGTAAAAAACTCCATTTACGCTTTAAGAGCACAATAATGAACGTTGATATTAAGTATGAATTTTAGAGTGAGCTTCACAAAGTATCTAATAAAAATATTCGAAAGTAAAAAATTATTTAATTACTATAAAACTGCTTTATATTTGAAAGCTTCAAAATTCAAATTCATTTAATTAAAACCAAATGTTTATTTTGTGGCTGATGAATATATGAAGATAATTAATACACTTATCTCAAATATAAAAATATAACTAACAGCATTTAGTTCACAAAATTTAAAATTAAGAACGGTCATTAATTTACTTATTAACTTTTTCTAAAAAATACATAAATAAGTTAAAATCTGATGGTAGTTAGAACAATGGCGATGACAGCAACCATTTCGACCTCTGTTTAGAGGCTCACATTGCAGTACATTTACTTTTATTTTAGTGTCACGAAGCCGTTTTTGCTTAATGGTTTATAAAATCAATGAATTTATATCTACGTAGAAAACATAAAATTGTTATATGAAGTGAGTAAAATATTTGCACAATAGTGTCGTGAAGTACTTGCTTAATTTTAAAACAACGTTGACGTTTTTAACATAATGAGGTTTAAGAATATTTGTATAAATTGAATGCTATTTTTTTCATTTCAATATTACAAAAAAGTGAAATGTGCTTATCCAAAGTGCTAGTAGAAAGTTCAACATCAACCCTTCTGAACAACGGATAAATAAAAAATTTAAATAATGGAAATGGTGAAATGGATTGTATTTTTGTTACCTCTTATACCCGAAATTATAATTGAAGTACTTTCGCAAGGTAAGATTTAATTATTATTCTATTTTATATTCTCCCATTACGTGTAAGCTATTAAATTTTTTAGAGCAATTTAAAACATAGTGCTACTACTCTATTGACTTGCCAAATATGAAGTTTGTTGGAAAAATGTTTTAATTAAAAAAGATTAATTAAAAAATATTACATTTTAGTTTTAAAATAGCAAATAATGTGCTACTTTGTATTTATTTATACTCTTGATATCCAATATAACGAACAGAAAAATTGTGTAGTAGCAAGTACAATTTTAATATAAATATCACTGCAGCGAACGGTTAGGCATTTAATGGGATAGCCAAAAATGAGCATATTTAATGGTAAAAGCTTTTACTTGACGTAAATTCATAATAAACTTGGGATCGCCACCGTTTGTATTATTCCTTCAGGAATACTGGGAGTCGGAAAACATATCTAATATTTTATTTTTTAAATTTAAGCGTAACCGAAACCTTAAAAAATAGTAATAATAATTTTGGAAATTTTTTGTTTTGCTGTTAACAGTTTCTTAATAACTACCTAATTATTCAATAATAAATTATGTAAAACAATTTTATATTTTTGCATATCACAACTAAACCGAGAACTAATTAATTAATCTGGAATTTGAAAACTGCATCAAAAATTAACCGACATCCTATAATTTTTTACATAAAAGCAGAACCGGAGAACTTTTAAATGACAAGTTTATAAAAAGTGCAACAAAAAACTATAAAAATTAAAATCACGTTCATAGTTTCATGCACAGAAAAGTAATTTATTATATAATAATTGTAATTTGTGGACACAATATTCACAGTATCCTTTTAGTTTATAAAACTAAAATTGAAAATGTAACTCAACACATTAAATACATTTAAAGTTAACTGGTTAGGCAGTAGTACTATTTACCAAAGGGGTAGGTACTTATTGTAGCTTTTCATTGCTCACTTTTCAGCTTTTCACATTTTTATTTACCTGGTGTTTTCAGTTCTTATCAAGATTTTTCTGCATATTTTATTGAATTAAGATTTTATAAAATTTTTATTTTATATAGTATTGTATATAATATACAATTCATTTTATATAAGTATAATATTATACATTTAAAGTTTAATATAATGCATAATCAAGTTTTTTTGGCAGAATAAAAATTTCGGTTGCAGGTAGCTATCGAGGTCCCGAAAATACAAATTTTACGATTGAAATCTCGATGAATTCTGAAAGAGTATATATTAAATAAGAGAATTAGCTATGACAGAATGCCTTAAATGCACCTGTTTTTTCAAAAATTAAATTTAAAAACTTTGATTTTCACAGTAAATTTTAAGCAAAGTCGCTCGGGATTGGTGAATCAATGCTTTTTATTGACAGTCCGTGTAGTTTCAACTGGTCTTAGCTTTGCGCAGAGCGGGGATAACCGGAACGACACTTGCATTGGGATGCTTTACCAGTACACGTCGAGCGAAAATTATGGTTTTCAACCCTAAATGTGCAGAAAAAATGGCTTAAAGCGCCCGAGCGCAGCTAACGAGTTTCACCCCTCAAAGATCCACCATTTTCCTTAATCCACGGGTCTAGGGGTGTTTTTAAAATGAGTGTTACGCACCCTTTGGGCGCTCCGGACCATTTTGATGAAAACCGCCATGGCAAGAGTAGGATCCACGCGAAAAAGTAACTACCGTTCGTTAAATTTAAGTAACCCTTTTCTGAAGTAATTTTGGTCCTAAAAATTTGTCAAGTGCAACACTATTATGCATAACTGCACCTGTACCGACAACAGAATGCATTGATTCACCAATCACGAGCGATTTACCTTCAAATTTGCAGTGAAAAAGGAGCCTTTTTAAATTCGATTTTTGAAAAAACAGGTGCATTTAAGGCATGCTGTCTTAGCTAATTCTCTTATTAAATACATACTATTTCAGAAAAGTTCGAGGTTTCAATCGTAAAATTTGTATTTTCGGGGCCTTTGTAGCTACCTATCCCCCTTTTGCAACTTTCAAATTAAAAAATTCTGTCTAAAAAATTATGATATGTTTACTATCAAGTTCCATTACATAGACCACACTATTATAGATTATTAATTGAAAACATTTTTATGAAATATATGAAATACCTTTTTTAAAATTTATAATGATGTTAATTTTTATATTAATTAATTTTCAAAAGTCTTTACATTATAGTATTTTGTAAACAGAAAAAATAAATTAATTAATCATTTCGGTGAAAAAAATCAATAAGTATAGCCAATTTATTAAATTATAGGGAAGAAATGCGAGAAACTTCCAATTTTTGTTTTTAAATATTTAATACAAAGCTAAAATGGCTTTGAAAAATATTATTAAAAAATATAAGAAAAATGGTGCATCTCGTAAGCACATGTGATTTAAATTCTCAAAAGTTAATTTGGATAAATTGAAGGTTTAATTGAAATTTAGATTTGATTGTATTTTTGGTTATCTCATTTGAGTTAATGGTAATAAAGATTTCATTATTAAAACTGCCCGTAGCATATAATATACAGGGTAGCCCTTTAAAAACGAAACACACGGGATTGTGGCCAGCAGAATTTTTTAAAGAAATGCAAAAACACGTAAATTTTATCATCGAGGTGGACAACTTTTTCGACCAATGTCACTCCTGTATTGTTTCATCCCTTTGCTCTGTGATGACAACCCCTGAAATGTTAAAAAGAATGATATGGCAAGTGACACCTTATTTGAAAGGTCTTACTTCACTAAATTCAGTGCTATAATTTTTTTAAAGTTTTATAAATTATTAAACAAAAAAATTGAAATTGCAAAAATGCGAAATGAATCCGATATTTCAGGACATTTAAACATAAAAAAGTGAAAAACGCTCGAACAGGTTGATTTTAATTTCACGGGATCTACTTTTACTGCTATTCATAAACATTGACAGTTGAACCCTTAAGGTAAAGAGCAAATCACCCTTGGAATTTTGAATAGAAAAATGAGTCAATTTTTTATCAGAAAAGTGAAATGCGTTTTTGCAACTTCAGCTTTGATACTTACATTTTATGAAATGATGGAAGAATTGTTTCACTTCTTTATTGCATTCAAGACTATAAGGGTGGTTCACCCTTTACTTCAAGGGTTGAACTGTCAATGTTCATGAATAGTATTATAGCAGTAAAAGTAGCACGCTTAAAATTAAAATCAACTTGTCCAAGCGTTTTTTTCATTTTTATTCTTAAATGTCTTGAAATATCGGATTTATTTCGCATTTCTGCATCTTCAATTTTGTTGTTAAATAATTAATAAAACTTTAAAAAAGCTACAGCACTGAATTCAGGAAAGCAAGATCTTTTAAGTGAGGTGTTACTTGCCATATCATCTCTATTAGCATTTCAGGGGTTGTCATCATAGCGCAAAGGGATGATATAATACGGGAGTGACACTGATTGTAAAAGTTTTTCCCTTCAATGATAAAATTGATGTGTTTTTGCATTTCTTCAAAAAAAATTTCTGATAACCACTATCTCGAGTGTTACGTTTTTAAAAGGCCACCCTGTATATAAAAGGAGTTCTTGGTGGGGTCTCAAAAAAGTCCATGTTTTCATCCGAATCTCAAAATCTCACCCGAAGATTTTTTAACTTTGTAATTTCTTTGGTATTACTTGGTCTGTTAAGGATTTCTGATGTATTTCAAGTATTATGCATGTTTTTTATATGTGGTTTACCTCAATAGAAAAAATTGATCTGTCACAAGTTTAAAAAACGATAACAAAAAACGATAAACTTTTATGTATCATAACCTAACATCATCTTCGACTCTCAAAAAAACCTCTATCTATGTCGCTAGATTACTTTTATTAATGTTTAGAATCGGTAAAACTAAGGATGTCACAAAAAGCACACAACTAGTACCTCTTAATCTTGACAATAACGAAGTGATAGATATAGCTACTGACGTTCAATTCATTTTTTAAGTCTTGAATCCAAACATTATACCATAAGATCATGAAAAAAACTAAAAAATTTGCTTCAAAGCAACATGTTGACTGATATATCATTATAAACCAAAGAAATAAATCGTGATGTTCTTAACCCTCATGTTACTGAATAAAAATACAACATATATCACCTGAATGAGGTACCCGGTACCCTGGCATAATACATACGTTATTCAGTGTTTTCTGTGATCTTTTCTACAATTATTAGGGTTTTTAAGCTATTATTTATGTTTTTAAAGTGAATTAATATCATATTGAGTCATTTATAATCAAATTCTTGCTCACAAAGTTTGGTAATTAAATAAATTAATTATGTTAGTACTAGTAAAAATGCCATTCGTTTCTTACATAATTGGGCAAGTATATTCAAATTTGAATAAATATTTTTTAGAAAATTATAAATAACATTTCAAAAACGTAAGAACCAGTGTGCTTTGTATTTTCAAATCAACCTTTAGAAAAATTTGTATAGAATAACAGCTCAATAAAAAAAAACAATATACTGCGAGTTTTCAAAATTTCATTCAAACAAGAAATACAAGCCCTTTTTGACAGTAAAGAAAAAAAATAATTTGGATTTAAAAGAAGTAGAAAGAAAAACGAATCTATGACCAAGAAAACTCAAATAAAATTTTCAAATGGTAGTATTTCATTGAGTATACACTCACTGTAATCTTTGATTTACACAAATCATAAGAAAGTTCTTTTAAAATTATTGTTTATCTACTCCTAATCTGTTGTTCTTTGTCGTTAAAAATTGAGTTTTTGAAATCTAACGTGTATACTGTAGCACAGATCTTATAGGATCGCCTAAACACGGATATGGTAGACAATTGCACAAAATTGTCCGTAATTTGTGTAAAACGGATAAATAAAACTCAAGAAAAATATTTAAAAGTTGTACACTATTATATGAACCTATATGTAATCATCAAATTCAAGAAATTGTTGAAAAATTTTATATAAAAAATTTTGTAAAAATTTTATGAATTTATTTGAAAAATGTTGAAAACATAATTTTAATAAAAAAGTATAAGCGTAAAAGAATTATACTTTGTGTAAATAAAAATAAATTACCTGTTTTTAATTTAATAATACATTTTTAGCTAAAAATTCTGTGATTTTAAATTAAAGGTACCCGGTACCACATTCAGGTGATATAAGTATAACTTTTTATTATCGCAAAAAAAATGCATTTATAAAAATATAATAGCTTTCAAAATGACTTTAATACGTTAACAACTATTTTTTATAAGATGTCACCATATCCCAGGTCTCTGTGAAAAATACAAGCGGAGATATTTCACTGCAAAGTCAAAAAAGTACCCGGTACTACGATCCAGGAACATTAGGGTTAAAAAACATGGTTAAAATTTTGCTCAGCTTGTCCCAACAAACTAATCCAACTTCATCGAATTGCAGTTTTGACAGACTGGTTCCTTTTTTCACTTTTTAACTGTGTAGTTGTATTATCCGGAAGAAATAAAATTTTACGATATCGAAATTTATTTATGTGGCTTACAATAAGTTGTGATTTATAATGTAGATCAAGAGAAAGGAACTGACTTAAATATATACGTATTTGGTGGTACTTTCAAATTTATAATATTTTTTCTTGGTTTTACAAACGTAACCTGAAAGTTGTAGACTAAAAATTAAACTCCTACACAATATGGAAAACGACAGTTTTGAAAACCATAGATACATTTCAATTTTTTTACAATTTTTTGATTATACTTTTTACTCCTGTTTTTTCTTGTTGTACTAAATTGTATTTAAAAGTTTTTTTTTTTTTAATTATTATTTAATAATTAAGAAGTATTTTTAATTAGATAATTAACATGGAAGAGAGGAGTAATTTAAACCGTGGAGTTTTTGAAATATTTTTTAAATGGCTCTAAGGGTTATGTGTCAAAACTTTTAAAAAGTAGGTATACAGTACATAATCCCGGTTTGCCTTATCGCCACGAATCTGTCATATCAATGAAACCTTTAAAATGAATATAACTATTATTTATAAATATTAGAAATTTCGTAAAGCTTTTTACTCTTTAAAATTTATCAATTTTAATTGTGTATTAGTTTAATTATTTTTCATCCTTTCAAATTTTCTTATGTTAATTAAATTTTTTATAAAAGCTAGCGGAAGCCACAATAGTCTAGATTTGTTTTCATGAGTAAAATTTACGTTACAAGAGATACATTATGATTCAATAATAATACCTGGCTAGATAATTTGAATTTGTTGCTCAAAATAATTAATTCTTTTGATTTATTTGAATAATGATGACTTTATTGAAACGAAATTTAACTTTAAAATTTTTTTTTGTTAGTAAAATTAACTTCTATACTAATGAATATTTTAGTACTAATTGGTTCTAAGCTACAATTGTTATCTGTTCTGCGTCTGTAAAATAATGAGAATCATACATAATTTAGATATTTATTTGCTAGAGACATTATTTATACATCATAATATTATATTGCCAAAAATATAATGGATTATTTATAACATTTTGGAAACTATACAATGACAATAACTATTACATTTATCTTAACTTATTATTTTAATTAACAGTTATCTTATCCGAATGTATTATATAAGTTATTCTTTGTTTTAATCTGACTCAGAATTAAGCAATAAGTTATTGAAATTCCAACGTTGTGAACTTAAACCAAGTCTCTTCATCAAGACTAAAATGGACAGGAAAAATTGATAATATGGCAATTACATTAAAAAACATTATAAACTTACCAAAGATCAAGTTGTCCATTATGTCGTACTAAAGAGTTTTTATGTATGTAATTCCCACATGACCATTTTTTTCTTATGTGAGTCTTGACGATGATATGTACTTGTGTAAGTAGAGCCTAAAACCAAAAATAATTTATATAGGTAGGTATTAAAGTTTCTCCAATTTGGAAAAAATCGACTCTAAAAGCAAAAAATTTAGACAAAGTACAACGGAAATGTAGCGTTGGAAATTTAATAATATTTTTAATATTGTTTATATATTTTTTTGTCTTTCAGATTTGATTTTCTATAAATTGGCTGATTTTAGGATTTTAAAATTTTAAAACTTTCACATTTTCAAGTCCTAATAGTGATTAGTAGTAGTTGTAAAAATCGGCAAAGACTAAAAGTTAACAAAAAAGTTTCAATTAAAAATTAATGCAATTCGAACGTAAGAAATAGTTTGTTTTTGTGGCCATTTAAGAATCTTTACGAAGAAACCTCGTATAATATGTACATTGTAAAAAATAAGTTTGATTCGTTAACTACTATACATCTTATGTCATACCTTTATTATTTTTAAGAAATGATTTAAAAATAACTTCTATATAATATGCATTGTTTACACCAATCAGATATCCAAACATTAGAAAATCATTTCAAATCTTGTAATGAGAAAATTGATTCGTTTGTAATCCTAATTATACCAAGAATTGAACATTTTAATCGTATTATATAAATTGCAAGCACTGTCAGTTTGAAATTTTGTCTAGTGAAGATCGATGCATTTCTATTCCTAATTATACCACGAGTTGAATATCTTTAACTGTATTTTATGAATTGCATCAGTCTGCATTTGCATTATTGAAAATTTTAACCAAATATCCAGGAATAAATTCATCCCAAATATGTCCTGATTTCCATAAAATGGTAATTATTTACAAAAAAACTGTTTATCATAACAGTTTGTAAGTTTTGCATTCAGGGGCAAATTAAGCATGCCTAATAGGTTAAAACTTTAAACTCCACCTTTTATAGTTTCCCATTTTTCAAGGTGGAATATTATGTAGTGTAGGTACTTATAAAAATAAAATTGAGACGGTCATTTGCCTTGTAGGTAACGCGATCAACTGCGAATACGAGGTACCGGGTTCAAATCCGGAGAAAGGTAAAACTTTCTTATAACTAGTCTCCGTGTTTCGGAAGGCACGTTAAGCCGGTAGTCCTCCTGGGTTAATGAATTGCCATCATTAACATAAAAACCAGGGTACATGCACATCTGAAGGCGAGTCCAGCAAACTACCTTATGGATGTAAAATATTTATATTCTCACAGAACCAACACTGCCAACGAAACGACGCAGATGTTAGAAATAAGTTAGAAATAAGAAATAAGTTGAAGAAGAAAAAAATAAAATTAATAAAAATAAAGTTTTTTTACAAAAAAATATATTGTCATGGAATGTCATATTTAAAAAAATTTAAGTATCCACAATTAAAATTTCATTTAGTAATGGGTTTCGTTTTTGAATTTTGTTTTGAGTTTAATTGGACGAACGAATTGTAACCTGTTTGTTTTTCAATTTTGTACAGATGTGAGTACATGCAAAGACGAAATCTTTATGGTTGTGAAATTGTCCTGAAACCTGAAAGTTAAATAAATCAAAAATAGAAAAACGTTGCAATTTAATTTAATTTTCTTAGAAATTGTTTATTTACTTACCTTTAAAATAAAGTGGTGTTCAGGTAGCATACGATCGTTGATACGTTTTTAAAATAAAGTGATGTTCGTAGTAATTTAAAATTTGGTGACTTCGAAATGTTAATTTTGGTATGAAGAAATTCAAATTTGGCTAGTAAAGTTGACGAATCGGCGTGAGACACGAGTTCCAAAGATCTAAAAAAGAAGGAAGTGAAAAATTTGTAGAGAGGAAGTAGATGGTAAAGGAACGAGGTGGTATGGAGTCGAATGTGCAACCACATCGTAGTGAAAATTTGGATTTTTGGAAATTTAATTTATAATTTTGGAAATGTTATGGAATATTTTAAGCCAGTTGAAATGGATTGTAAATGCATTGATTATGGAGTGATGGTTTTACAGGAATTGAATAAATGAACGAGTAAGGAAGATTATACCTGTTAATGACAGCACAAGGAGATCGATGTAAAATCATGGGTATGAAAGATCATCCGATTTTATTCTGGATTGCTGATTTCATCCTTTTTGGTAAATAACATCTAAATTATTTATTTTACGTAATTTCAACGATCAATTACGTCATTTTTGCCACGATGCATCCAAATATTTTGAGGTTAACCACATTTTATGTTGTTAAATTTGGAATTCAAGTAGCACTTTATGAACAATTTGTTACACTTAATTAATTAAATTAACTAGTGGAACAGTTATAATCACTAATTCGGTTTATTTGATTGAGAAGTTTAATTATTATGTGCTTAACTTTTCCGTGTGTTATCCGCGTTCAGTAGTCACTACCATATTATACCAGTGGTTCTCAAACTACTATAAATTTGAACTGTTTATTCGGCGCCAGATTCAAAAAGAAAACAATTCATGTACTGGGGAAAGGTAGCTCCAGGGGACTCGAAAATACAAATTTTACGATTGAAACCTCGATGTTTTCTGAAAGAGTATATTTTAAATAAGAGAATTAGCTAAGACGCAATGCCTTAAATGCACCTGTTTTTTCAAAAATGGAATTTAAAAAAGCTTGATTTTCGAAGGATAAATCGCTCGTGATTGGTTAATCACGGTAAGCTAGGCATTGTGTTGACGGTACGTGCGTTGCTATACATAAGAGTGTAGCTGTTGACAAATTTGTCAGTAACTCTTACGCTATTGTAAGAATGCGTTCTCCTTTTTTATTAATTAAAAATTTTAATTTAAAAATTTAAAATTATTTAAAAATTACTTCAGGAAAGGATTACTTAAATTTAACGAACGGTAGTTACTTTTTCGCGTGGATCCTACTCTTGCGAGGGTGGTTTTGATCAAAATGGCTCGAAGCGCCCGAGGGCAGCAAAATTTCTATTGAACTCACTCCTTGGGCAAGTCTTATATTGTAAGCTCCGATCAAAACAGCACGGGACTTAAAGAGTTGTTCGTCAGAACACGACAATATATTAATTAGGTACTATATTAAACAGTTGAAACTGAAATCATTAGCGAATCTCTTTTGGACCATTTTCGAGATTGACCTTATAGAATATAGATAATTTGTCTTGAACATAATCATCAATGTTGATGGGCAGAAGGAAGATGTCTAGCAGTGAAAATTGGAAACTCGTACATTTACATATTTTTACTTTACCATACTACATAGAATGAGTATAGGTAGTATGAGAAAATATTGGAATAAAAAAAATATTCAGATTTTTATACCATAGAGTTGTAGTGATACATATCCACGATCAACTTTTTGACAACTTTGTATATTCTTTCTGTTGGTACCGTGATGAAATGTTTGTTTACTATATAAACAAAATAACATTTCATCATTTAATAACTATCTCTGACACAAACAAAGTTTTTAATAAAACGACTAAAACTAAATTGGTGACCCCGACGATAGAAAAACGAACACAAGAATGACCAACGACAAGATGGCGTACCATTAAGAGTAACTACAGACCAAGGCCGACAATTTGAATCTCACTTATTTAAAAATCTGTCCTTGCTGCTCGGTATTACTCATATAAGAACCACCTCGTATCATCCACAAGCGAATGGTATGGTCGAACGCTTTCACAGACAACTTAAGGCCGCAATAATGAGTCACGAAGAAGATTCATGGACTGAAATATTACCGATTGTACTACTGGGAATACGAGCGTCATTTAAAGAAGATTTGAAGGCAAGTGCAGCGGAGATGGTTTATGGCGAAGGAATACGTTTACCCGGAGAATTTTTCTCGGCAACGAAGGAACTTAACAACAATGATGAAGTTATATCTCGATTACGTCAACACTTCAATACTCTACGACCAGCAGAACCGCCTCTTCATGGTAAACAAAAAGTTTTTATGTCACGAGATTTAGAATCCTGCACTCATGTATTCTTAAGATTTGATGCCGTTAAGAAGTCGTTACAACCACCTTATAATAGACCCTACGAAGTTGTGAACAGAAACTCGAAGACATTTACGATAATGATCAACAACAAACAACATGTAGTCTCCGTAAACCGAGTAAAGCCAGCATACCTGGTTTCAAACGAAAACTCCCAAACACCTTCAAACGAACAGAAACCTTTTTCTAAACCTGCTCTTCCCATCAATCAAACGAATACTCAACCAGTTGAAAATACGAAGCAAACTACAAGATCAGGACGAAGAGTACGTTTCCCGACAAAATATTGTGACCTCGTTAAGAAGATTGAATATAGAAATGAACCACGTTAGCATCGTTCGATCACGGGATCTCACTAGGAAGGGGGTAATGTAGTGATACATATCCACGATCAACTTTTTGACAACTTTGTATATTCTTTCTGTTGGTACCGTGATGAAATGTTTGTTTACTATATAAACAAAATAACATTTCATCATTTAATAACTATCTCTGACACAAACAAAGTTTTTAATAAAACGACTAAAACTAAAGAGTATTGAAGTAGTACGGAGGTTCCTCAATTATTTAATTTTGTTTAAATTGTTAATTAAATCATTCAAGAGGCGTTATATTTTTTAAAAATTTTGTAAAATTTAGTTACTTTACAATAAAAACTTTTCATAACATTAAAGTATTCACATAAATTATGTTGCATGTGAATAGTTATACATCATTTTATCTACAATACATAATTTATTGATCATAGATGAAAAAATTATTATTATCAGTATGTATTAATATATTCAACTTTGATTTTTTGACTTTGATTGAAATTTGACGTTTATTAACAAGTTACAATAGACGCAAAACTGAATTATTTACCTACCTATATTCGGTTTATACTGCAATACGCAGCTTCCCGGTTCTCAAACGCCTAGCGGCGTTTGGTTTGTGAGCATTTTACATTTTTTACCTACGATGAGGAGAGAACCCAAGGAAAAACCTCCGGCCTGAAGGACCACCGCTACGGCTACAATAAAATTGTTACTTTAACCGGATTCGAACCGAGTATTGAGCGTTTGTAGTCAACTCCTTGACCATTACTCTCCGGCCGTCTCTAAACTGAATTATTTGTCATAGATAATTTGTTATCAAAATTTGCACATTTTACTTCTTTTGTTTGTAATTGTTTTCTTAAAACTTTTACTATGCACATTTCCATCTATGTAAAATCAGAAAAGTTTATTTAAGTTTTATCATACTCTAAGTAACAAAATGCTATTCTAGCTGGCATTTCAAGTTTTTAGTTTGAAATTTTGTTTAATTTTTAAAATAAATAAAGTGTATTGAAAACGGAAAGGTAAACACTTGTTATCAATTTTTGCAATACGTAACTTTATTAATATTACTCATGAAGATAAAAGAAAAATTTGGAAATACGTATAAGCAATAGCTAACAATTTTGAAAATTACGTCGATGAATATTATTAATAATTTAAAAACTGCTATTTCCAATTTAAATTGCAGTTTTTCTATTTAAAAGGTTATAATGAAGAAACATTCAATTGGAATTGATACGTACCTATTATAAATGAAATTGCTTTTAAAATAATAATTGACTTTTCATTTCATGTTGATTTTTAATTATTGTTAGATCAAGCGTTCATTATTAATTTTATTTGAAGAGCAAGCTATAACTTTTTATTATTCCGTGTTTTCCAAAGTATGCATCTCTGAATTTCCTATTGTAATAAAAGTGGTTATTGTAAATGATTCAAATCTATACTGTGTAATATAAAAAGATAAGCTAAAATCTGCAACAATTTTGTGAAACTTTTTTGACGTGTTTATTACATTTATGTATTATGTATTTATTACATTTAAGTGAAATTAATAATTGTATAGTAAGCAGTAAATATTACTGTATAACAACTAACCATATTATAAAAGTAAGATTCATTCATTAAGCTTTTTACGTTCTAAGTAGAACATTGCTTTTCCCTTTTTGGGAATTACAAATCCGATTAGCGGGGTGGATTAGTCCCCATATTACCTATTTTTAATAAATCAATTTCTATTTCACCACACCGTGTGGATGTCCAATGAAAGGCCGAGCTAAGAAATTCTGTATAGTCAGCGATTTAAACCCAGAATTTCCGCTCTATACTCAACCAGCGGTCACATTACTCCACGGCTGTGGCTTAAAAGTAAGATTATAATCCGGAAACACCAAAATAACCACAAAGCGCCAAATAAAACAACAAACTGAAACTAAAAGTTATTTCTCGTAAAACTAATGACACTGAATTGTAGTCAATAAATTCAAACTATAATATACACATAGGATCTCTAAATTTTGATGGAAAAGCAAGCAATCATAAATCAGACTCAATAGGTCTAAAGATTCTTAAATCATTTGTCAACAGCTTGAATGATGAATATCGACAACAATTAGCAATTTCATTAATGTACAGATTGAAAAGGTAAAGACCCAAATAAGAACGCGAGGTATAACCCTTACATACTACAGTGGTGGGATCTATTCATGGTACAAGAGTCGATCCATGTCAAATTCATGGTGGACCATGAATGCCCATTATTTCTCATCTGTCGTGACTTACGAATCAACAAACTAAAACAATCTATCAAAGGTCGTTCTAAAATGTGTACAAACCACATCAACCTAAACACACTTATCTATATTTGAGCTCAGGATAAAATCCATACTACCCAGAAATAAAAACTTAACTTAGAAAAATTTCAATTTATCAAAAATGATTACTTCCTTGTGGTTGAAGAAAGACCTTAGAAAATGTGCAAATCAAGAGGTCTACCAAAAAGCAAACAGCTTGGTATAAAGGCACTACTGTCATCTGAACGACCGCTAAGATAAACAGAAATATCAAAAAGTGACGTGATACACGAACGACGGAGCATGTGATGAGTAATAATCGCGTAGACCGGCTGGTATAAAATTTTAATAAAATTTGAATAAAATTCGACAAATATTTTTGAAAAACCGATATAAAGATTTGAAGTCGAATGATAGTCTTTCCAAAATTTTGGCTGACGGTCCGTCGTACGTGAAACTCTACTGTCATTCTTATGCTCACTTCGCGTCCATCGATATACTTAAAGTTCACTACCACCGCTGGAAGATTTAACGCATTCTAAGTTATAATAGCGGAAATAACGTGTAAAAACAAAAATTGTTTTTTTTTACACGACAGTATTCTCACATCCTCCCTCCACATCTATTGCGCAGGAATTTATCCACATGATTTCAATTTAGAATGCCTTAACTCTACACGTGTTACATATTCAGATAATGTTCCGTTTTTATTTAGAATCCATTGATACTAGTCAACAAAATTTGACTTCTAGCCCAACCGATATGAGCTTGATTGAAAAAATTATAGGAAATTATGGTATCGATTAGGTCAGTTGATACGCTATTGGTGATAGAATTATTGTCATACGCAATACAACAAGAGCTTTAATTTTATCCGGATAATTTTTAATTTCAACGAAGACGTGATCAACAATTTATCGAGAAAAAATTCGAGGTCGCTCGAGTGATTATGGGCCAGATCACATTTTCTCGAGCTAAAATTTAAAAGCACGTCTGAGTGATTAGAAATTAAAAATTATCAGGATTAAAATCAAAGCTCTAGTTGTATTTGATAAGATAATTCCAATAGTGAACGATGAAATTGTTAATAATACAAATAAAAATATTTAAAACTTTGAAAATTTATTGAACTGTCAACGAGAATAAACAATTAAAAAAGGTAATCAAAAAAATATCCGCAAAAAATAGCCAGTTGCATTTTGATGCCATCCTTAGTTCGTGGTTTATCCGCAAATGCGCCGCCTATCGTAATTTATCCGCTAGCAAACTTTGATAATTCGACGGCTCTTATGGACAGTTTAATACACGCGTGGAATTATCATAAATATTATGGATAAACAATTTTTTGTGTTTTACTCAAAACTACTGGTTATCGTAATGTAAAAATATAATAATTTATTATTTGTTGAAATTGTTAGTTTTGGCTGAAGCTCACTGTTTTAACATAAATTTCCAAGTTAATTTCATACATTAACAGCATAATAATGTAAAGAAGTATCTGTAATAAAATTACATAATATTATGCATTTTAATACCTTCATTAGTGGATGCGCTATAGAGAGCAAACCATTTGTCATTATTGTGTAACATTTTCTAGGTATTATTTGATATACATAATAATTAATTTATTAATTCAATATTAACACAATTAAATTAAAAATAACGTAATCATTCCCCTATACGTTTATTTGTTATGTTATTCGAGTTTCATTGCTTTGTATGTCTCAATTAAGCAGTGACTGAAGCAGCATGCACAACACGCCCTATACAGGAAGCCATACAGTAAAATCTTGATTCATGTTCTCAAATTTACAAGCAAGTAGTAAGTCATTTCTATCCTGTGGCGTGGTTCATTACGAGGTTATTATACCTTGTATCTATAAATCAGAAGACACAATGGCGTCTATCTACGATGCTCATAAGACAATTACCCGGAATGTTGTAGACTGAATTATGTCTAACAATAAATAATAGGTACGATAGTAATAATTTATATATTTAATAGAAGTGGACGTAATTCATATTATATTAAACGCATGTAGGTAATGACAAATTAATTATAAATTTTCTGATAATTAATTACCTACTTATAACATGATTTCCCAAAGGCGATTTCATAGAATTTGGTGATTTAGACAACGTAAATAAGTTAGTACCTATATGTTTTATTTTTATAAAACACAGACCGGAGTGATACAGCCTGGGGAATAATACATACATACATGCAAAAATACCTACAATACCTACAAAAATATTTCACCAGTACTGTAAAAAACTCAACAAAACGCTAAAAGTAAAGAAACTTTTACTAAAAGCTTAAAAACTAAATAACACTCTTTTATAGAGAATATAAACTGAAATGAGGTTAAAAGATTGCGTTAATATTAAAAATGCCCTAAGGTCGAGGGTTAACATAGCGTGAAATATCTGTGGAATCTACAGAGGCATTCAAGCAATTATTATACACAAAAGAACAAAATGCCTTAAGTCACATGCTACATAGCCTTGCCACAGAAGATAGTTTTTCATGGTTATAATTAAATATTTTAATATATCTGCTTTTTAATAGCAATTCATACAAACATTGTACCTATACATGGTGACAATGATAAATACGAATTTATCAAAAATTTAGTTTTTTTTACTTGTTTTATTTTTTATAGCTAGTTTTATGTTTGATAGTAAAATTTATGTTCGCTTTCCATCATAAAAGTGTTTTCAAATTTGTTGGTGTAAAAAATCGCTTTATCAGCTAACATATCGCATATTTCTAAATACTAAAATAACGCTCCACTGGTTTAGGCATTCGATTATAATATCAATTTATTACTATTTATTAGGTTTAGAGCCCCTAATATATTAAAAATTTTATACTTTACTATGTTACGTTCAGATTCTAAGGAAGTGATATTAACATTATTTTTAAAATAATGTTAAATTTTATAACGTATGTTAAATATAAAAACATAAAAATACATTCCTACTTTTTGATAAAGTTACATTTTGAATTATAAATTGATTGCACTCTTGCAGCGAACATACATAATAGTGCCGTTGCTTTCAACGAATTCCTGTATTTCTTGATTGCACAACTAGGACTTGTAGGAAATTGTAACTCATTAATATGATAAATTAATAATTTTGACGGTGACAGTGAAATAGTTTATGATTTTAGTTTTAACATAATACACCATTAAAAGCCGTGCAGTAGCTTTAATTAATCAAGTTAATATTTGATTATAAAACAATTCACAACTTTTAATCTCATTGGTATATAAAATCAAAATTTAATTTTATACAGATATAAAATATATAATCCTTGTGGTACCTACTCTTGTAAATACACTCAACATACTTTTGCTTTATTTTACGCTAAAATTTTGCCCACTTTGAACAGATATATTTTTATGAAACTTTACCTACCCCTAGTAAAAATTTTCTAAGTGATAATTTACGCATAAACTGTAGTAAATATTTACCCCCTCTAAAATATTGCTTCTACTTCTTTAAAGTATCGTGTCGGATCTTTCTCACGTTTACTAACAACTTGACCGAAGCCTAGATAACTTATTGGAAAAATGTAATAAATTAATGGAGTGGTTTCCCATTACCTTCCCCATGGCCCATATTATATTGATCTTATACTTGATATGAAACCATTATAGCTTAGGCAACCAAGAGTGATGTTCGATTTTCAGCGTTCTAATACGGCAACGTATGCTGACTATGAAATAAATACCTCTAGTGATTACTCACCTTCAGTAAAAATTATGTTTTATCACCGTTTATACCTCTTATAAATCAGAATAATATTCATAAGACTGTAAAATGTGTCTATGGTAGTATAAAAAATTACAACAATTTCTTGTTATTTAGCCACCTCGAAATGCCCTCAATTTAGGCATTTCATATAAAAATATTTTTATTCAAAATCAGATAAAATCACCCAAGATAAAACATTTGGCTCACAAAATTCTTTTCAAGATGGCAGAACAACGTAGAGTCAAGAAATAAATGAAAAAATTATGCTATAAATCTTTCAGGCCACGAACATTGTTGCAAAAAATTACTTAAGATACTTTGGTTTCAATTTAAATTAACAAAATAATATTTTCTAGTAAATTAAAATTACAAAAAATAATAACTGTAGGTTATTAGAAAGTAATACGAGTAAATTAAATTTAATAATAATTTAATAATTTAATTTACTTTTAAGTAGAAATTTTAACAAGTATTTACAGTGAATCAAACAAATTCAATTTAAAAGAATAAATGAAAAATTATGTTGAGCACATTACACTTTTAATGCATTATGTTTTCAAGAAAATTTAATCAAAACAACAACTAAATTTGAAATGGCGAATTTTTTCTTTTATAGAATGTATGTATATCTACGTGTATATTAAAAATGTTCTATAATCATTTTTAATCGATTTTACTACTTGATTTATTAATAAACATAATTAATTTTATTAGGAGACGTCAAGTTTGATAATGCTTTTGAAATATTATCTAAATACCCGACAGAAATTGCACATTTATTGGTAAATGTGTACAGATTTCACAAGGGTTGGTAAGAGTGCGTTGAATAATTTTAAGAACAGTGTTATTCTTATAATCACTGAGAAATGTACACATGTGAACATGTACCTTGGTAAAAGTAAGTAGGCAAATATAGTGTTATTGTAAACATCCATATTATCATATTGCTAACGTAAAACAAAAATATTAATTAATACGCTGTCAATTGCAATTAAAGATTAATTCTAGGGCTAGACATTGGCCATGAGGGGCGGGAATACATAATACTGTATTATTTTAATATTATTAATAAATAATTATTATTTAGAATTGTTACTTATGTCATCGGAGAGTTGAACCCCTCCCCTCACCCATTCCACTTATACGCCCCTGATTAATTTAATATTAATTGATATGAAAGATTATATAAACATTTAAATAAATAAATTTTAACAATTTCTAATAATTACTCAATTGTGTACTTTTTCATAATTTAGCTTCAAAATATTTCATGCGTCAAATATCAAATATAAATTTCTATGCAAGTTTGGTTGAGAAAAGATATAAATATGTAGAAAATTTAAAATGTCAGTTTTGGGCACTATTTAGCACTTTAACTTGTCAATACTTTGCATATTATCGCTTTGTATAAATGTGCACATAATTCCTAATTCTATTGAGAAAAATACATCGTACAAAGGTTTGAATTTAAACAAATTATTTGAATAAATTTTTTTTTATCATCACGGTCATCAAGAAATAGCTTTTTAAATAATAAAAATTAAAAAAAAATTTGATTTAGAAAAGCTCATTTCATTTATATCAAAAATGTTTATCATATTATATTACCTTATTTCATAAAGTTAATTATTCGGAGGATAGTTTTTACAGTTATAAAACTGTAAAATGTAATAACCACAAAGCGATAAATATGAACCATAAATTAAATAGTACTTTTCAACTTTATTCTGAGTGGCGTAAAGCTCTAAAATACTTCGCTTACTGCGGTTTTCAAGCTGACATTTTAGCTTATAATTCTCTGGAGAAATACCTTTGTCTTTAAGTTTAGCAAAGATAAAAATGAATGACCCCCATTTACACCAACAAGACCTCAGTTGTGTAGCTATCAATTATTGCGACTATGACTTTACATTTTTTTAAAATTTAAATAAAACATGAAGGAGTTACCGTTAGCTAGCAATAGCTACATAGTAAGTAAGCTAATAACTTTACCCTATTCGCCGCTTTTAAAAAATTATGATAACAGTTTACAGTTTTAATTAGTAAAAGAGTTATTAAGTTTATGAGTTAATTGTTTCGTAAAATTTAACTTACGTGAACTTAAAAGTGCATAGTTAGAAATAAATCAGGTAGAAACAGAAATAATTTAAATAACAAAATAACATAGTTTTCTACTTTTGTTTCATTATTTTGTTTCATCTCGAAGTTCAATAACTTTCTTTTTTTTTATAAATGTTTGTGTTCAATTTAGATCAATGCATCAAGCACTCATCCAAAATTATCTATGATCTTTAAAAATTTTTTAGTTTTATTTTGTTTTATTGTTGGAAAAGATTTATAAAAAATTCTTTTTTTTAGAACCGCAATTAATAGTTTAAATTTTTATGGATTTTCTACATAACTATATTTACTTTCTGGAATTTTTAAAACGTAAGCTTATATAAAATAAAACAGCTAGAATTCTAATTTTTAAATTTCGTTGAACTAAAGATAAATAATACAATTTAGTTAAAATGTGATAACTTGAATATATACCTATATACCTGATGGCAAATTTTATTATCCAAACTTGGGGAAATAACATGATAAATCAGTTTTTTAAGATTCTTGTTTCGGTAACCGATAGAAGTGAATATGGTAGCAAACAAAAATAAAAGAAGCGCATATCAAAGACTATGGTTGTCTTGGAAATACAACCATCTATAAATTACAAATTATTATACCGGGTGCTGAATGAGTTAGGCGAATATAGGATATTAACGTGTAAAAATTTATTTTTGCAAATTCCTGCTTCCCTAATTATTTTAAGGAAAAATTGAAAGATACAAATATAATGTAGAAATATAAACTACGAATGATAAGAGCATTAGATTTTATTTACCCTTTAGGGAAATGGCCAAAAAATCTTTTTGAAATTGTTAAAAATTTTATTTATCAGACTGGCCATGTATAAGTCTCCTAGGTAATATTCCATTTTATGAAATTAAAATTTAAAAAAGTGCAAAACTGTAAACAACGTGCAATTGTTTTTTATTACTTATCAAAAATAATTACCTCGGAAACTTGCATAGCTAGACTGATAAATAAAAATTTTAACAATTTCAAAAGAACTTTTTAACCATTTACGTAAAAGCTAGATAAAATCTAATGCTCTTATCATTCGTAGTTTATATTTCTATATTATATTTGTGTCTTTCAATTTTTCTCTAAAATAATTAGGGAAGCAGGAATTTGCAAAAATAAGTTTTTACATGTTAATATCCTATGTTCGCCTAACTCATTCAGCACCTGGTATATGTGGTTATATTGATTTGTCAATGTATTTTAAAATTTACTACTTTTCCAATATAATTTATATTTTTTGAAAATAATATTTTATGTTGTTTTTGGTTTTATAATAATAATAAAGGGCAAAAATCTTAATATCCAAAAAAAAATTATTTTGATTACTTTATCGTCATTAGCAAGTAGGACACAAATGTTGTTATTTATAGTAAAATATATTCAGTTATAACATTATTTTTAAATTTTGAAAAACCATATATTTCACAAATTGCATTAACTGGAAAACTTATTTAATTTATTATATTTAATTATTACCATTAAATGAATAAAATTACCTCTCATTATAGTTTTCACAAATTTATTCTCGGTAAAAATTAATCATTTGCTCAAATATTTACAAATATACCTAGTATGTTTTTCTTTGTTTGTATGAAAATATAACAATCGTATGTATATTTACTAAGTAGTACTGAGCTGTTTTAGTCGAGAGAATTTATTATAAGAAATTGTGTAAACAATAAAGCAATTTTAAATTACTTTAAAAAACGTTTCCATTTTCTTCACTTGTTATTCATGAAAAACGATATCTAATGTTTAAGTTTCAGTTAAAATTTTTGTTATGCCTGAGATGATTTATTTTTTATAAAAATTGTATTTATTTTAGGTAGAACGTGAAAGGCAAAGATTATAGAAAGATAATGTGACAACAAACATCAGAACTTTAATCTTAATAGAATTTTTGCGCAAACAAGCAAAACAAAATTTACATATTTAAAATTATCAAAATCTGGTTTTCAAATAAATAATTTTGAATAATGCGTTTTTATAATAACTTAGGGAATATAATATAAAATGTAAATTACGTAATGTAAATAATTAAATTTGTCGGAGAAAATTGTTGTCAATTACAAGCTAACAAACAAATTACCTAATAAATTTCGTATAAATATAATTTTATGTAAATGTCTCATTTTTATTTCATTATCTGTAAAATAATTTATTATTTAGTTTAGCCATGATGCATGATTAATTGGGTATTGAGAACAGCTAAAATAGCAATCATTTATTGTTATGTAAATTTTCTATAATACCAAACCGTAAAATCTAATTAAAGCTATATATTTTTGTATTCTGTTGATGTTATTTTGGAATATAAATTAAAAAGTAATGCAATTTTGCCTAGTGTTAACAGAAAGAACCATTTTTTATCATTAACAATAGATATTAAATTTATATTAAAGGAACTCTTGACTAATATTAATTGTTAAATTTTTGACTGTCAAGCGGTGATATGCGCTATCTAAATGAAATGAAACCTTGACACAAACGAAGACTTTTATAAATGCGATCTTCAACTCGCCAAATGTATTCACAACGAACTCTCAAGTACTGAAATTTGTCTTGTCCGTCTTCTGCAGTGGTCCAACTGTAAGGTTTATAAAATATTGTTTGATTTAATGAATGCGAAATGCCTTCCTTTATTTTATTTTAAAAGTTGTCTCTTAATTTAGTATTATTTAACAGATATAATAAATTTATTTTTGTAGTCTTTATTTCAAAGTTAATTTAATATTGTAAGAAACTTTATGTCAATATTGCTTATAAGTTAATTTAAACGTCTTCTCCCTTGTTTTTGTTTATCTGCCTTAATAAAAGTTAATTTTAATTTTGTGAAGTTCTAATTAAACAATAATTTTTTAAAATTATAATATAACATTAAGTTTTGAAATAATTGAAATGTTCTTATGGAGAGTTATAGCCACGCAGTTGAATTGGGTAAGGTTGCCATAATCGTACCATTTTTTGGTATATAGGTACCTACTATAAATATATTAGCCGTGTAAGCCTACATCCACATGACGTTATCTAATGTTAAAACTAAGCAGCACAGCACTCATAATTATAAAACAAAAGGTGTTAATAAATATCAGTTCTACAATTCACCTTTTTTGAGTTACATGATTTACATTAAAAAAAAAAGATTTACATAGAAAATATGTATTTGTAGCAAAGCTCTTCAACACTTTTTTTAAAGTCTGTCTATTACTGTATTTTTTTCTTATAGTGAAATCACCACAAATTTGAAAATAAAATTTAGAAAAAAAAATTTAAAATTTTTTTTTATTTTGAAAAATACGTGTTAGGTAAATTCAGAAAATTTGAGCAATCTTAGTAAGTTTTCCCTAAATGCTTTGCAAATTAATGATACCTTAAATCAATATTACCCAGTCGAGTTGAGATATCGTACGACCAGAAAATGTCATAAAAGTCAATGGAAAGTCATAGCGCTTGTAAGCAAATCTGTCAAATAAAGGATTATTTAATGAAAAGTTGATAAATTACGCAGAACCATTTATTTTGAAAGTTTAAATATAATTAAAAAAGTAACTGCTTTAAATTTTAAATAATATAACCTTTTGCTAATATTTTTTGCGCCATAGTTCGAAACTGGCATAAGAATAAAACAAAGCTGAAAGTGGAAATTAAATTGGATGACTAAAAAAAGAGTCTCACTACAATTTATAAATTATATAAAACATTACAACAAATAAAAGAATTCGTTTAATTTAAAAACCAATAAAATCCAGAAATTTTAAAATGATTTTGAAAACAGTTACATTTAAGAAGCATTTTAGTATCGTAGAATTTGCTAAAATATATGTTTGTAATTTTCTGAAATTACCTATAAAAATTCAATAATAAATAAAATAAATAATACACTTTAAAATATTTTTAAATTTGATTAATTTTCTGAACAACCATTCTATTTATTTATCATTTTATTCGCAAAGGAAAATACTGCAATATATACATACGTAGTTAAGTTGATATTTTCAGTATTTCCATTAGGTAGAGAAACGATAAAGTTGTTTGCTTTTTATTTCACATTGATATTTAAAAAGTGCTTGATTGAGTTATCTTAGAGTGATTTAATTTTAACAAGGTGAAATTTTATTAAATAATAAGATATGACAAAAGACAGATCGGATGGAAAAAAACATTTTAAAAATTATAATATTAATATTAGAGAGTTAAAAAGTACGGTAAATATTAACTAAGAAAAGATAAAAATACTATTAAAAAGTTGAAAAATTGAAATACGAAAATTGAAAATGCAAGAAGTCAAATTGAAAAACCCGCATGCACGAGACATTTTAACAAAATCAGGAAGATGATTTACCAAAAGATTGCGAAGTGTAGGTTTGGAATTAAAGAGATTAAAAAAGTTAAACTAAATATTTAAACATTAAGGGAATGGAACAAATTTAGAACTGAAACAAATATGGGAAACACGATAATCGAATTTAGATAAAACGGAACAATTTGTATATTATAAAAAAATTTCTGAAATTTATTTGGTTCTACTGAGTTTTAGTGGGGTTATGTGTATAATAAATCCACTAGCAAAATGGTTTTATAACACTGTATATTCTATTTAAATATAAAATATTCTATTTTATTTAAATCTCTAAAACTATAAATAAAATAAGTAGTACATAAACATAATATTATAATGCTGTTATACAAGTTTACCTTAACAATTTCTTCTGCTAGTAATTTAATTTTACTTCTGCATAACAACTTTTAACAAAATTCTGACTGAACTACCAGTTTAAAAATAAATAATCGAATTTTCCAACTTTAGTTTGAGCTTACCTCGGTAATTTCCTATAACTCAAATCGAATAGTCCCTATTTGAACTGCGCTCGAAGCCGGTTCAATTGAAATGCTCTTCTAATGCAATAGTTTTATAAGACAAATAAAATATTGAAAAATTTGTGGAATCTGCTTATTAATTTTATTTACAGAGTTTAATTTTATAACTTTTTACAAATTAATAGTTTATTGAACGTAATACCGGCGTTGTTTAATTTAAGATTTGACAAGATCCGAGGTTTATTATTGGAGATATTTTTTACTTAATCTATTAGTTTAAAATGTTTAATACCCAAATATCTCAAAACACAAGAAAAACAGGAACACAAATTGTCTTTAAATTAGGTTTCAAAATAAATTCTTACTAAAATCTCGGAATGACTAATTAGGTTAATAAATTATTTAAAATTACAGAATAGTTTAATTAAGAATCATTTCAAAATATTTAGATTTGTTTAAATAAATTTATAATGTAACAGCAGCTACAATAAAAAAAATAATGGTATAATAACTTACCGAAATTAAATATATTAGCTAAACGATTCGTCAGCTAACGAAGTGCAAAAGTTGATTTACCGAAGGATCAAAGGATTTTGAGGACAATATGGTTATAATTTAACCGAACCTTGCAGTATCTCGGATACAGCTCGTCCAAAGTTATGAAGAGCGATGATGGTGAATGATTTATGAGGTTGCCACACTTTAATGAGTTTGTGATATAAACTACGTTGTAAGATCGGCATTACACGGGAGCCCAACTAAACTGAAAGATTTAAAGTCGAGACAAAACGTGCTTTCATTCCCTATATTGACATATATTAAGCATCTAATTAGTTCAACACAAACATTTTAATTTTCGAATATTTAATCAACATAATGTAAACATACTCCATTTTTAACAAGGAGAATTTGAAAATGAAGTTAAAATTAATATTCATATTTATTTTAATAGTAGAGATGATATTAAATGGATCTACTAATAATAAAATATTAGCAATAAGTTATAAATAAAAACAAGACCAATTCATAAAGTTTTTTACGATCGGAAATGAATACAAAATTTAAGAACTTGAAGAAAATAAAAGTTTAATTTAATATATTATTTCTAGTACACTCTCAAAATTAAAAGCATAATACGTGATGTAAAAAAATGCTACATTTTAAATATTTTCAAGTAAAAAGGAGGTAAGACTTTTTGTCTTAGTGGTTGCCAAATCATATGTATTAGTTATGCATGGTTAGGATTCCACGTTGAACTGTAGGTTTTTGTTAACGTTTAGTCAGTAAGTAACTAATACTAACTACTTGTAACTTGGTCCGGATATTAAAAGTTTTGTGAAATATTATCGCCATCTGCTTAATTAATATTTAAACAAAGTTTCCATTAACTTTATGAGGATAGATAATAAAATTTATTATCTTATTCTTTAGATAAACCTAACCAAGGCTAACTAAGCAAGGCAAGACAAGAATCTAGATATAAACTCAGCTATGGAATGCCTATAATACCTACTTTAATGCACTTTAAATTTTAATTAGTAGATAATAGTAAATGTAAAATGGAAGCACAGGCTTTACTACTAATCAATTTACTTAATGCAAGCAATCTATTAGAAAAAAAATTTTATTATTTGCAACAGTGCTTAAATATGTGCAGAGAATTAAAAGTTATACTTTCAACTAATAAATGGGGATATGGGTTTATTTACTATTTGTTATTTATTTTCATTATTGCAAAATTATCCTATAGCTAATTTATTTTAATGAAAGGCGATTATTATGCCAAATTTAGATTATTTGATAATCTGCAGGTATCTCAAATGTAATAATATGGTAATGTAGAGTAGTGCGTAGTCTCGTATATCAATTAATTAGCAGGATATTGTCTCTCAATCTTCAGACTTGCTTTATATAATATTATATAGTGTTATAACAGCTACTGTGCACTATAGTGGTACAATTTAGCCATATCACGTAACTTCAAAATGTGACCAAGCAAAAACGTGTAAATTACCTATGTTGTCGTTAATAATTAAAATAAATTTTAAGATTGTCTTTGTTACAAGTTTTTGCAAGACAAATCTTGAGAAATACTTCAAAATCTCTCCTTTTGCGTAAACCGACATATTTAGGTCAACTTACTTAAAAAGCGTGCATGATAATGAATTTCTTATGTTACATGAGAATGTAAAATAAAAATTCTACAGGATAAAACTACAAATCACGTATGTACATATACGTTTTGACTTCATAATGCCAGCATTTTTACTATTTTAGTTAGTGATTATTTATTTTTCTACCCTTAGTTATATTGATTTTATTTTCAGAAAAATTTCACGATCATTCACAAATTTCACGAGCATTTTTATAATTATAATAATTTTTTATTAATTTTTTTGTTTATTTATTTGTAATATGCAGCTGAACATTCAAAATACCATGCAATTTCAAGTTTTACCTTAAAATTTTAACTAATTTGTAATATTTTATCTTTTTTAAAATTCACCTAAATATATTTCATTTATAGATTAAATTAAGGATAAAGGAAAATATTATCATATCTAGTGTAAACTAGAAGTCGTTGTTTTATGAAGAACAACAATTTTGGTCCTAAAATAACAATAAACTGTTGTCACAAACGATTTTGATAATTATTGCATCTTTAAACCGTTACAAGGACCTACCTACCGTGTAGATAAACCAAAGCTCTATTGCTGTAATTTATTAAAGTGATTCTATTTTTAAACGTGTAGGAAGTTATTTTATTAATTTATAATATCAAAGAATATGTATACCATAGAACAAAATGTATAAAAACTATCTATTATAAAAAAAATTAAAAATATAAAAGTTTATCGACGTCAAATTTTGTAGAGAAGTTTACTCAATAAAAACTTAAACTTACAAGTTTCCAATAAATTAAGCACAAGAGATCTTCACGAATCGTTTGCAGCAAAAAATGTAAAGATTCGAAATTAACCTCGATAAAATACTTGTAAAAGTTTATAAAAGCCCATAAATCACATTAAAAAATTCCTAAATTAATTGTAATTACATTTTATGATTACGTTTTATACGTACGGACATAATATAATTTTTTATACATTGTTCGATAATAAAATAATTTTATTATACGATATACTTATTGCTATGTAAGGATAATTTTTACGATCAAAATTAATACAAGTGGTTGTAGCTGATAGAAATAATATGATAACTTTGGCAATGAAAAAATAAAAAATTAGATAGATCTAATAATAATATACACTAATTCTATAATGCCTATTTTTTCGAATGTAATTTGATAAAATAATGTATGCAACACGCATGTAAAAATGGATTACCGCAATAATTGCTGCTGAACTGACAAATTAATGTAAAATGCCATTTGGGTAGAATGACGGATGCATCAACGACAACAATGTTTATAAAATTACATGCGAATTATGTTACATTGACAAATACAAAATGTCATTTTTAAATAAATAACTTAAAAATGTTTGGGTATTAAAATCATTGACAAAGAGTTCCGTGACGAACAGAAATTCTCAATTTGACATATTTTGCGCACTTCTAATGTTTTTATGTTTATGGCAAAAGTTTAAAATAATTATTTGCACGTTTAACATTGAATAGAAATTGTTTCGCTCTCTCGCACTTTTTTATACGCTACTATCGGGCCATGGTTATTTTCTCTCTTCAACAATGTTTCAGACAGGAAATCTCAAAGTTTGTCTATATTAATTATGAACAAATTAACAGAGAATAATGCTCTGTTTTTAGTAGAATTGTTGTTTCTATATTTAAACAAGTTTTTGTTCGGTTTTTTATTTTATATTATTTAAATTCAACTTTTAATTCTTACTCGTAGTTTGTAAACAAATAATTAAGATTTTATTTGTATGGTTCGTAAACGCTAATACAAATCAGCATTTCTCTAAAAAAGATTTCGATTTATGCTAGATAATTCGTATAAAAATTTAAATGTATGAACCACATAGCTTTCATTTTGGGTTAATTAGTTATAATAACACTTTAGCAAACAAAATATTTAAATGATAAAAGTGAAGTAGAACCGGATAGGAATTTCACGTTGATTTCTTTATTGTAATAATTTTACAATTATTATTGCTGTTTGAATAATAAATTAAATATGTATATCGATCAAAGAACATTAAGGGGGGACAACTCTGTAAGCTTAAAAGAAATCGAGTTTTTTTATTTTGCATGTTGTCAAAGTATACATATTCAAGAGCATGTAAAAAAATTTCAAATTAAAATATAGTTTTAATTAAAATAAGTTACATCCTATTTCATAAGAGCGGACTACCTACGATATTATACGTAAACTAAAACTTTTAATCACGTTTTTTCGAAACTGCATATCTCGATTTGGCACGCACTGTAACTCTAGTTATCATTGTCCGATTTTTAATTTTAAAATACCAAAATTTCCGTAATTGCAGTAACTATCGTTGCACATAGCCGTTTTTTATATCTTAAAATTTAGTGCTTTTAAACTACCAAATATAAGTAAAAATTGAACTTTTATGTTTGAATATCTGCCATTTGATGAAAAAAGTTTCTTCAAAAAACGGTTACGTGAAATGAGAATTACATTTATATAGATTATAAAACTTTTTTATTTTTACTTTTTAGACTAACTATAGTCAAGTTAGAGAGGGTGCCGTTGGACCACATTTTTGCTACCAAGGCACTTTAATACCTCAATATATAACCATGGCAATTTGTAATTTTTTTAAATAAAAATTTACTCAGAATAAGTTCAATGTATGCTTAAGGTAGTTCCAGGGTGAAATCACGTGATAGAGACATACGAATACCCACACCTACTATCAAATATTTTTGGTTATGGTGATCTAGCAACGTTGCACTGAAAAAATGTCAAAACAATTATGATTTATGGTTCGAGGACTTGTATGTTTTGACAGTTCTTCTATATCAAACTGTCATTCGTTGACACATACCTATGATCAGCGTTGCCGGATCACCATTGAATGTAAAAGAACGTGTTGAAAAAATTCGGAAAGAAACATCATTTTTCAGTTCGTCACAGTGTTGTTCTCTCTTAAATTGATCACCGATATTACGATCAAAAATGTTTCAAAATAATGTCAAAATCAATTAAAAGCAATATTTTAGTAGGGTAGTACTTTTTCCAAACAAATAGGAGCTTTTATGAAAAAGAAACTTTATGTAATGTAATGAATAAACCGGCTAAGTAACTAAATTTGCTCATCCATACTACACATCCAACATATCTCTATTACTTTGATAAAAGTTTTTCAATTAATAAAGCAAATAAAGATAAATGTTAGAAAATTTTTAAATCATTTGCGGATCTTCCAAAGAATATTCTTTCTAGAAACATTTATGTTCCATTTATACTACATAGAAACTAGATATAATAGTCATAAAGTATTCAGAAAGTCAATATTTTAACGCTTAACATAATATAGAGTGCATCCTTACTTAATTTTATTTTTACGATTACTGGATTTTAAAACTTAGTGTAAAGTTAAAAAACCAAAGCCAAAGCAAACTGATACAAACAAGAGAATTTTATTAATTTCTTACGTTTTGCTTACCACAATAATTCTAACCCGATCTCAACTGGACACTATTTGACATCTTTCGACTTTCCAGCTTAATGCGATGATCATGTACTAAATTAGGGAGTAGTATCAAGTGAAGGCTAAAATAGTGACGTATGTCGAACAATTTTTTTCTAAGTAAATTTAATAATTAATGAGAAAGCTATTAATGACATTTTATTAAAGTAGTTTCAAGTACGTAAAGAAAAATTATTATAACTTTTTAATTATATTATTCAAGTTGTTTTAAACTTTGAACATAGTGGTTTCAAGTGAAGCAGGTACATGGCGACAATGATTTGACAAGTTCGATTTATGTCAGATACAAAATTTAAAACAATTTCAATTTTTGTGAGTGTCGCTAACCGGTAACTCTTGAAAAACACTTTTCTTTAAAAAAATAATAGTAACAGTTTTATATTAATTTGTAAAAAAAATATAGCGTATAAATAACATTAATATACACAAAAAACATTTACATAAAAATATAAAAACTATACATGTATTGCACACAAAAAAGTTAAGAATTTTATTAAAATTTCTTAAGGCTCTGTGACACGTATGCAAATTTTATAGCAAATTTAGTAACAGCCCACTGATTGGTTGAACTAACCTATATTGGTACCAACATTAGTTTGTTTAACCAATAAATGAGTTATTACCAAATTTTATTAGTTATCTTTAAGCCACAAGAATACAAAAATTTTTATTTTCTTGGTACGAGATAGCATGGCACAGAAGTTATTTTTCTGTTAGGTGTTATGCACATCCAATACAAACCTAACACTTTGCTGAACAAATTCGGAAACCTGCTCCATTCTAATTTTGAAAAATAGTACTTAAATAGTATTAAATAACACTTTTTGTAGAACATTCAATAGATTCTTTGTGTAAAAAATATAAAAGAATTAAAATTTTGACGGAGTTACCTGTTAGTCACGTTTGTGTGTACAAAAAGGCTATAAAATTTCAATCCGATTGATCTTATTACTTTTGAAATTTTATTACCGCCAAGTGAAAAAAATCATTTTGAGTAAAACCCGGTTAAAGTATAAATATAATAATTAATACAATATTAGGCATTAGTATCTAATTATTAATGCAATGCAAATTTTTACGATACAAAATCTAAAATTTTAATTTTGAATTTCGGTGTGAAACTTCAGGAACTTATTTTAGAGAACTTATTTATTTTATACTAGTAAAGTATGCACTAAAACAATTTTTTGTTTGTTAATCCGCTACATGGAACTACCCCCTTAAATCTTATGTGAAAGTGAACCACCGAATGATAAGAGACAAAAATGTTAAGTAAAGAATATAAATTGTTATATTATTATATAATATAGTATCAATATTTTTTGTTAATCTTCTTAGGTGTTTAGTATAAATCGACCATTAATATGTATTGGTCGATGCAAACCAATTCACGAATAAACCATGTTACTGTAAGCATACATCAGTTTTTCAGCTCACAGTCAACGTTAAAAATATAATGAATAGGTAGATTTTTTTCAACTTGAAAAATTTATTATTGTTATTGAAATATTTTTATAGTATTATGATAATAATAATTAAAAACATTTATTAGTTGAAGTTTTGAAAACACTTGTTAGTAATTATTATTATAATTAAGAGAAATTTCTAGTTTTTTGCAAGTTTGTCATTATATCGAAAATCTCTTGAGTACGATAACAACTTTAGTTAACTTGTTTGCAAGAACTACTAAGAAAGCTAAATTGAATGTTTTTATTTGTTTTGTCAAATACGACAATCTAATAGAAAAAATTAGAACATCGATAAATAGTAGGTAGTTAATTTCGTTCATATATTTTAAGAACTTACTGCTAAAAATTAATGAACATGGAGAGTGCGGTGGTTTTTAAACTTATTTTCAATCAAACATGGTTTTATAAATTTTTTAAATTGTTATCATTTGTATTTTAGTAATATTAAATCTTTACTTTTTTATAATACCTACTATATTATTCTAAAAAGAAATTCAAATGGAATGGTACAAAAAAGTTGGTTAAACCTTTTTTTCAATATTATAGGTATATCCAGAAAGCGTTATCAAAATGTTTAATTTTGTACCCCTCACTTTCTCTTGAATAATTTGCGTTTAAATCATAATATGATTTAAGTACCTAAAATAAAACATTATTATCAAATTATATCACACATTTAGTTTTTAAGATTCTAGTGCCATCATAAGATAACCGATTTGTTTAACCCTCATGTTACTGAATACAACATATATCACCTGAATGAGGTACCCGGTACCCTGACATAATACTTACGTCATTCAGTGTTTTCTGTGATCTTTTTTGCAATTATTAAGGTTTTTAAGCTATTATTTATGTTTTTAAAGTGTATTAATATCATATTGAGTCATTTATAATCAAATTCTTGCTTACAAAGTTTGGTAATTAAATATATTAATTTTCTTAGTATTTGTAATATGCCACTCGTTTCTTACATAATTGGGCAAGTATATTCAAATTTGAATAAATATTTTTTGGAAAATAGTAAATAACATTTCAAAAACGTAAAAACCAGTGTGCTTTGTATTTTCAAATCAACCTTTAGAAAAATTAGTATAGAATAACAGCTCAATAAAAAAACAACAATATACTGCGAGTTTTCAGCAAAAATGTAAATCTGAAAAATTTCATTCAAAGAAGAAATACAAGTCCTTTTTGACAGTAAAGAAAAAATAATAATTTGGATTTAAAAGAAGCAAAAAGAAAAACGATTCTATGCCCAAGAAAACTCAAATAAAATTTTTAAATGGTAGTATTTCATTGAGTATACACTCACTGTAATATTTGATTTACACAAATCATAAGAAAGTTTTTTTAAATTTATTGTTTATCTACTCCTAATCTATTGTTCTTTGTCGTTAAAAATTGAGTTTTTGAAATCTAACGTGTATACTGTAGCACAGATCTTATAGGATCGCCTTAACACGGATATGGTAGACAATTGCACAAAATTGTCCGTCATTTGTGTAAAACGGATAAATAAAACTCAAGAAAAATAAGTAAAAGTTGTACACTACTATATGAACCTATATGTGATCATCAAATTCAAAAAATTGTTGAAAAATTTTATAGCAAAAATTTTGTAAAAATATTATGAATTTTTTTGAAAAATGTTGAAAACATAATTTTAATAAAAAAGTGTAAGCGTAAAAGAATTATACTTTGTGTAAATTAAAATAAATTACCTGTTTTTAATATAATAATACCTACGTTTTTAGCTAAAAATTCTGTGATTTTATATTAAAGGTACCCGGTACCACATTCAGGTGATATAGGTATAACTTTTTATTATCGCAAAAAAATTGCATTTATAAAAATATAATAGCTTTCAAAATGACTTTAATACGTTAACAACTATTTTTTATAAGATGTCACCAAATCCCAGGTCTCTGTGAAAAATACAAGCGGAGATATTTCACTGCAAAGTCAAAAAAGTACCCGGTACTACGATCCAGGAACATTAGGGTTAAAAATGTTTTTGGTACCAAATTTCAGGTAACTGCTTTTCAAGTTACCTAGTAACTTTGTTTGCGTATCTATTTATGTACAATATCTAAAAAAAATCTATTTTCAAACAAGTTTTGGTGTTTTGTTTCCAGATTTTACATTTAGAAATTAGTGAAGATATATGTATAAATTTAAATTCAATAGTTTTTCTTTCAACGATTTTAATCAACGGGTAAAGAAAAACACTAATTATTTTCATTTTATTTTAATGTACCTACTAAATCCCTTACCAAGAAAATATCAAATATGGACAAAATAGTTACCACCCTCATTGTGTGTGATTCACAATCATGATCAATAAGGTGATTTTTACCATCTTGGATCTATAATTAGAAAATTACAATTATAAAATAATATCGTAAGTTTGTAAGAATGAACACAGTATGTGCGTGCTACTCAGTTCCCGGAACAAGTAACTAGACGATGATGTTACCCGCTGGTAAAAATACAAAAAACTTACAGCGGGTGCATACTCTACGTCTTCGATCATAAAGTAACATATCTTAAAAAGTATCATCCGCAAAGTTAAATAGTACCGTACGAGAAATTTATAAAATTTTAGGATTAAAACGATATAAATGAAATATTTATAGCCTTTCTTAAAAATAAGGTAATTTGCTGGTAACATGGGTTGCACTTGAATATAGCAAAGGCACAAAATAAGCATGTAAATAGCGTAATGGTTATTAAAAATACAAATTAATAATGAGAGTTCTTCACATAACGGAGGCAGTCACTACTTGGTTTTAAGAAATGCCATAAATAAATATGTACTGAAAGATTAATACTTAGATACGAATTCATGTACATATTACAGCATAAACAGCTAAAGCCCTTAACGTCGGCATTTGAAATTGTAACAAAATTATACATGAAAAACTATGAAAACAGAAAACGAACAAATAGCTTTCTAATCCCAACAGTAAGCATTACCGGATGAAAATTTGCGTTAAGTGCAAGAAGAACTTGCGGAAGCATTAAAAATGTTGATAAATCATTTATTGCCAAATGTTTTCATGCTATGGAAAAATAGGTATTACTATATGAATTGAAAGAAAGCCACAGCAGTGGAGTGATGTGATCGCTGGTTGACTATAGAGAGGAAATTCTGGGTTCAAATCGAGGACTGCACAGAATTTCTTAGCTCGGCCTTCCAGTGGACATCCACACTCTGTGGTGAAACTTGATATTTGCATTGACACACACGCAAAGTTTACAAAGCAAATTAAGCAGGTAAAAGCCAAGGGCCTTCTAGGCCTGTAGAGCTATCATGAATATATAGGTATATATGAATTAAAAGAAAAGGAACATTGAAAAGCATATAGTTATTAGTGAATAGTTGCTTGCGAGACAAAAATGAAAGTCTATTTGAATTTAACTCTTACCTACTACTATAACACGTCAACCATAAAAATTTATTGCAAAATTAAATGTTCATGCAAGTAAATTTAGATTATTTCTTGAAGGGATGAAAAAGACGTGCTGTTTTATTAGCTACTGAAAGCTGGTAAAACTATTACAAGCGATTGCTATGGAAAACATTTAATCAATTTGATCTGATCATGAAAAAAACAGAAAAGAAGAATATACCAAAATATTTTATGTCTAATAATTGTAAGTGACTTTTTACACGACAGTACCCGACCACATGTTTAAATTCCATAAAAGATACTTTGGAAGTACCTGGATGGGATGTGTTACCTAACACGTTCTCCTTTTCGGAAAGTGCTCCTTCTGATTTTCACTTTTGTAGTGATCAGTAATATCAATATCAACTTTATTAAATATTTGATGATTTACATTGGAGAATGTGTTAAATATAATAAGTACATAATAATTTGATAAACGGAATTCATAGGGTAATATATAGCACAAAATATAAAAGATAAGACAAAATTGTATGACAGGTGAAGAAAAGCACGCAGCTAGGTGTAGATTACCTGAAAAAAATATAATAGCTTCCCAGTAAATTTAATAGGTACATAATTATCTAAAAACCATTTGCGTGTTTTAGTAACACAACTTTTGTTCCTAAAAACTAATGTAGCATCTAAGTTTTTACTTTATCTTTAGAAAATTTTTAAAAAGATTAGAGACGGTCATTAAAATACATACTTTTTTTATCGCAGGCTAAAACTTTAGAATAAAACCAAATTTTTAAAAATCATTCAAAGGCTATTGATTTCATAAAATGTATTCTTAAAAATGTAATAAAATATTTCAAAATTGTTATTTTTACTGATATTGTTTTAAAAGTGTAATCTTTTATGATAAAGCCCATATCCAAAAAATGTTATCACAGCAAGATGGAAAATTAAATATCGGTGATACAATACTTTTCAATCGCTGGCTAATTACCAGTTCAGCTGCCAAACTGTTTGGTATTGAAGATACGAGCAAAGTACAGCTACAGCTGAAAACTACCATGGTGATAATACTTGCAAACTCTTCCTCAGAAGTAAATTATGATCCCATTATGAGACTTCTAGATATTAACATTGATTCCTAACGAAGGTCATTATCGGTGTTAAGTTTTTTTAATTTTTAATCAACAGGCAGATTTGATAAGTGACAATTTTTTTTTCTATATGTGGTATGTCAAAAGATTCGAATCCCTGAATATTTGCACTAGAACCTGTTATGCTAAACTGCTAACCTTTTAGATATTTATTCACTTTAATGGTGATAATAATTATTTTCAAAGCGTCAGAAGTACTTTGATCTGAATTCTTTGTCTACAATCAGTAAACATTTGTAATATTTTATCCGTATGTTCTACTTTAATAGTCAGACGTGCCTTAGAAACAAATAATTTTGCTCGCGTAAAAACAGCTGTTTTACACAGATTGGAGGTTCTAAGTAAATGTGTGACAATAATGCTGTCAAACGTGGCGTTCAACGTGTTTTGCTACATTAATACTACGTTGTTCTGCAAAATCACAATTTAGACTTATGTCACTTCACAATTAGCTTTACAAACTTTCTACACATCATATCTTTTGGTCATCATAATAATAAAATGTTCAATTCGTGCTTTTGCGATTAGCTTCACATTTTAATTACGTATATTTAAGCTAGAAAATTTCACTTAAACACCATCACTATGTTGGAATTAGTTGGTAAAAGCTAATATTTTCTGACTTCACAGCTTTTCCCGTAAAATGTTAATTTGATATACAGTTACAGCAGTATAATTTGTTTTACATTTTTATACCGGGTGCTGAATGAGTTAGGCGAACATAGGATATTAACATGTAAAAACTTATTTTTGCAAATTCCTGCTTCCCTAATTATTTTAGAGAAAAATTTAAAGACACAAATATAATGTAGAAATATAAACTACGAATTATAAGAGCATTAGATTTTATCTAGCTTTTACGTAAATGGTCAAAAAATTTTTTTGAAATTGTTAAAACTTTTATTTATCAAACTTGCCATGTAAGTTTCCGAGGTAATTATTTTTGATAACTAATAAAAAACAATTGCACGTTGTTGACAGTTTTGCACTTTATTAAATTTTAATTTCATAAAATAGAATATTACCTTGGAAACTTATACATGGCTAGTTTGATAAATAAAAATTTTAACAATTTCAAAAGAATTTTTTGATCATTTACGAAAAGCTAGATAAAATCTAATGCTCTTATCATTCGTAGTTTATATTTCTACATTATATTTGTATCTTTCAATTTTTCTCTAAAATAATTAGGGAAGCAGGAATTTGCAAAAATAAGTTTTTACACGTTAATATCCTATGTTCGCCTAACTCATTCAGCACCCGGTATAATAATTTAATGGTATATTATGCATTACTCTCATATTTAAACGTATCCAGTTTATTGACTGCCTATTGTTATGACTGTTTGAGTGTAACATTAAATTTTATTTAAAAACGTTATTTGTTTTGTAGCTTTCAGAGTATTATACCAATTGAATACATATGTTTGATAAAGGAAATTTAAGATTGTATAGTAATAATTGTAAAGGAAGCAAAGAATAACATTTAAATAAAATTTATGATAAAAATCAGTTTAAGTTATAACCATTTGAGTAGATTTGTTAGCTTAAATAACCCTGTCCGTAGAAAAAATTAAATTCTGAACCCTTATTTTTAAAGTACTTAATTTTTATCAGCAGCACATCAGGATTTTCAAATATCCTTTTCACCATTAAAATTAAAGCTTGGTAAGCATAGAATATGTAGTATATGAACCTTAATACCTTTATGAGCACATAACGAGAATTTTTCGAGTTTTAACACCTAAACTAAATTACATTGTAGAAAATAATATTAATAAATACCTCTACCTCTAGTAACCATTTAGAATTAATTTTAGATATAAAATTTACAAGTAAAATGAAGAGTAATTAAATGTATAAATTTTGAAACCACAAGATAATGTCGAAAATTTACGTATATTTTGTTGTATTGTGTATTGTTTTGGATGGCTTAAATTATTATTTTCACCGTACTTGTTTCTTCACACAAGTAATTTAAACCTAAAAAATAGAATATTCTATGTACATAATATATAAGTAATATAGTATAATATAATATGTGCGTGCTCTTTGAAAATAGTACATATTCTGTTATTTTTAAGCAAACCAAATCGTTAAATCTTTAATGTAAAATGTTGATAAAATCATATTGTAAAATGCAGTTAGTTTTTTTCCAAAAGTTAAACTTGCCACGCTCAATCTTGAAGCGAAACCTTTATTCATTAAGTTTGATGTGAAAATATTTCCTTTTCCTTTTATCTTCTGAGAGTTTTACAAACGTTATTATTACTTATATTTGCTAAGCAAACACCTACATCCTTTATATTTTTAACAAGGGAGAGGTAATAAAAATGCATGTAACATGCAAAGCAAAATTGAAACCTTTTAGCGTTTTTATTATTTTATTATCTTTAATTCAAATTATACGGTACTTTTGCATTTTGCATATTAAATTGTTGATATTACAATTGAATATTTTTATATTAGTTTGGCTAAATATTAACTTTTTAATTAAACTTTATTTTTGATCAGTTTAGCAGTGTTAGTTATTACAGGGTATAAAATTTGGACTATATGGAAACCTCATGAAGTCTAGGCACTCATTGCAATTCTTACTTTGTGAGGTGCATCGCATCGCCAAATAAAAATGCATTCGATAAATTTTTATTATTTGTTTGATTTAATTTCATTTTTTAGCCATCTGAAAATATTAGCGCACATATAGTAGTATACTCCTACTTTTACAATAAATTGTAATAATTTCTTCAAAATCTATCGAAACTATCACATTTCCAGCATAAACGTTTAGGCAGAGTTTTAGACCACCTTTTCAATGTCACAACACGAACTCTTGCTTAGAATCAGAATCATCAAAATAAGCTCAAGTTTTATTTTCAGCGAAAAAAATTTTTTGCTAGAAGCCCTAGGTTCGATCCCCAACCCGGCTACAAAATTTATCCAACTTCATTATGGCCCTCTCCTCTCGGAAGGCAATGGCAAACCACCGAGAGTAATCTGCTAAGAAATCCATTTAATATTAATAATCATAATAATAATAATTTTCATATAAATAAATAAATGAAATAATAAATAAATAAAATAATAATATTAATAATAATATTAAATTAATAGCCAGCGTCTAAAGAAAATATGGCACTAAGAAGAAGAAGAATATTTATTTAACAATCGTCACACATACATAGTTAAAAACTTCTTGTAAAATTGAACACTGTGTTGTTTTTATATTATTGTTTAAGAATTTTTGACAATCATCTTGTGCTGATCTCTGACATATGTAGCCACATAATCATTTATAATCTTCATAGTTATTGATTCGGGTATCTTGAACATTTATGTAACTTCTTTAAATTAATGCGACCATGTTGCATCACTGTACAATCAACTTTTATAACCACTTCATATGTTGTGACGTCATGTAACATATCATGGCGCTGGTCAAATTTAAATGACTGTCCATTTTGATTAAATAATATAATTGATGCCTTAGCAAATCGTTGACTGTCACCAGAAACTGTCCCTTATTTCACTTTCAATATTTTGAACATTTTTTCATTGTTTGGTAATGCCCGTGTCTCATGGTTAAAATTTCCATCAATGTTTTGATAGATCTGACGTTATTAAGTGACCTAATATTTGACATTTTTAAAATTTTATACAAAATTATTTGCTGTTTTTTTGATTGTGACATTATATAAAAACTTGAAATTTTTAGTCTATATCTAAAGATGAAAATGAAAAGGTATAGAAGAAAAAATAAATATATCCATTTCCTTCTTCCCCATTATGAGAACTTGAAAATCTCTACTCGTAACTTTCTGTTCAAATGTATTATGTTATATAATGCTCGATATTATTGTGTTGAGATGCGTCTATCAAAGATAATGCAGTTTTGATAAAGTTACATTGTGAAACTGAAACGCTTTAAATTCAAGTTATTGTTTATCATAATAGTGCAATCAAAATTATTCACTTTTCTTTTAAATTTGTTTACTAAGTAGTTGCCTATACCTTTGGAAAATTTTAGTCATTAGATAGATTAAAGAAAGAGAAAAAAAGCAATGTGTTTAAAAGTTGTACAATTATAGTTTAGATTCCAAAATGTGTTAAAATTGTATACAATTGCACTCTTTGCTAACACAATTTATTGCACATAGTTTGAACACAATTTATATCACTCTTTAATATAGATCCAAATTGTGCAGTTCCTAATTACAGTTTTTATTAGCGTTTACCAGTAATATAAAAGTTTTAATATTAATAGATCGATCAGTAATCTACCGAATAACTGCTAATTCAAATCGATGCTTTTTATTGAATACTATCCCGCATACACTAACCTTAGTTTACTCTGTAATAATATAGTATGTAGTTTGAAATATTCAGCACTAGTATTTATACATCGTAAATATATAATTAACGCAAGTTCAAGCATCAAAACCAAACTTACATCATATGAAAACAACAAAGCAATCTAAAAAATAACTAGAAACTAAAACCATTTTGATGAGTTTTATTACCGAAGCCTTAAGATATGTTCTAAAACATGTAGCTCAAATTATAACTATAAACTAAATAATATAATTAATTAAGTTTTCACTAAACACCACAGAAACATATACATAGTTGTAACTAAAGTTTAATAGCAACGTGGATATTATTAATGACTAAACTTATTTATTTGAATAAAAAATTAAAGAATTTTAATTTATCAGTAAAAGTGAATTTTTTAGTAGTTGTACCATTTCATTTTACATTTCATTACATTTTATAATATTGTTCCACACATTTGAAAATTTGTAGATACAGTCTGTAATAATGTTTGAAAATGGTTCAACTTATGTGATTGATATGGACCTTCATATTCTGATTCAAGAAAAACACGACCCTACTATATAGACATGATACATATCGAATACAATTTTGTTTAGTTATTTATGTTACAATAACGAGAGCATCTTTCTTTGAAAAATTGGTTCTTTTTGATTCCCTTGAAAAGGTTTGTTGTAAGAAAGCAACCTGATTTCTATTCTTCAAAGCATGCCTACACAGATTTTAAACATGTCGATGTTCGAATAGAAAAAATCGAATACAGCTATATTAACAAATACGATAATTATTGCATTATAAACTAAAACAATAAAAAGTATAGCTAAACAAATTATCTGTGGACAATGTTCCTTAATATAAAAAGATTCATTAGGTAAGTATGTAATTAATAATAATTTATTAAGAGTAGGTGTAGGTATAAAATTATATTATGCATACAATATAATTTCCTTTGTTAAAACTATCTGAAAATTATTTTCGCAATTTTTCTAATTCGGGCAACAATTATTTCTACTAGGATAAGTCACTTTAAAATGGTTTTAATCTAAGCGCAATTCAGCAAATATTCTTATTCAAAACTATTTAGGCATCGTGAAATGTAACAAGATGAAGTTCTAGTTTCTCGTAAGTTTGTATTATAGTAACGATTTCAAAGCTTTCTATTTAATTTTAAGCGACGCTAGTTGTATATTATGCATGAAAGGTAATTATAATGAAATTAAGCAACCTGCTTACGCCGTTTTGGAGATATTTTAGGCCGACTTTTTGGTGCGCACTCTGAAAGCGTTATTCTACGATGACACGACAAGTAACCGCTATATTGTTGAGCAACCTAATTGTTCCGTACCAGATTTAGTAATTTTATCCGCTACCTAAATTGTTTTGTGATCGAAAGTTATTGAACAACCTCCGGCTGAATAATTGCCAAATTATCATACATCAGTGCTTATCGGTAATTTTCCGGTTATCTCCTTTTTCATCTAACCTAACCCAATTACCAGATGGGAGAAGGCGATCATGTATATGAATTCTGGTAAGTTACTTGCCTTTTATCATTTAAGTATCGCAATCGAACCATTACAGTTCACTTTTTCCTTTTTTATCTAACATTCCATCATCTGGTTGGGTCTTTTATTCTATTTTAAAAATAAATTATATTTAAAATGTACCTGCTAAATTATACAAAATTAATTTATTACTATAGAAAAATCTTTTAATCTGGCTCTTAACTTGACTATTATATTCGCATTTTTGAAACAATTTTAAAATTGCCAACAAAATGAAAATATTTAAAGTGAATTAAATTTCAGATAGGTAAGTAATTCTTTTAAACGACAATTTAATACCAAACTGAATTATGTTCATAATTGTCAAAAAATGATAAAGATGGAATAACTATAATAAATTAAAGGGGCAAACTTTCGAGGAATAACTAATATTTACCTATTCATTTTGTAATATTTCTGTGGAAGAGAAAATTAGATACTTTATGTATTGAAAATATTATGGCCTGGTGACTTCTACCGATCGATCGTTGCGAGTCTCTGGTTTATCAAGTAACCCACTTTATTATAATTTTACAAGCAAATTAACAAAATATTAAAGTGCTGTCATTTTAAACGCATACAAAAATAATTAAAATTTTAATTAATTGACATTTTAGACACATTTGAAAAACTGATGTAATAACAAATCTGAAATGAAATACCTATAATCTATAATGAAATCAAAAACTTTACACACAAGTTTGAAACTTATTAGATTTTGCCATAAAAAGTACAATAGGTTTAGCAAATTGGCCGATATAGAAAACCTGTCTTTGTTAACTATCAAGAAATTTCAATTTTAAATAAAAAAAAAAACAAATTAAGAAATCAAATTTTTTTAAAATAACACAAAAGTTAATATTAATGAATTATTCACACAGGCAGGTTTTAATTATTTGACTAAAATCTTTCATTTGGAAAATTTCACCTCTATCTACTGTTAAACATAACAGTAATATTTATTTTTTCGAAAGTATCCGAATACACGTTAGTAGATAAGTATTTGTTTAATGAAAGTGGAATACTTTTCAAAAACAGAAATATTAAACATTTAAAATTGTAATTTAAGTGTAATAAGCATAACATCGTTTACAATTTATTATACAAATTTTTAAAGATTATAATTCACGGTTTTGTTTTAAATTAAATAAATAACATCAAAAATTTTAAGTACAATAAATTTTTAATATTGTGCCATAACATTTGTCATTATGTCCACCGCTTATAAATTTGATATTCAATTTCAATGATAAGGATCATAAATCAAACCAGCGTTGCAAAAGGATGGCAAGAAATAAAGTTTGATGAAGGGATTGACAAGAATTGAGACAGCGGTGAACTTGAACAGAAAATCAATTGAAACCTCACGATGCTTAGAATAAATAAACTTGAAAATATTTTTCCTTTATTCAATATTTCTTGCACCTATTTTATACCTTGTTTATCAATCAATATCAATGTACATTTGTATGTCCAAATTTTCCATCCTCTAAAGCTGAATTTGCATTCAATTATTGAAATAAAATGTATTAATTTTTGTTATTTTTGTTAATGCAATAAAATAATTAATAATTTTGAATAAATAGAAGGCACCCATTGAATTGGTTACCTGAATAATATATAATGGTCCAATTTTGGAATATTGAAACAATTAAAGCTCGCCTCCAGATATCTAATAAAATAAATTCTTGATGTTGAAGATAAAGTAAATTGCTTGAATTACATTTTATAGATAAGTAAATGCCTATTTTGAGTGTAAATTATTCAGATGGTATAAAAGCAATGTTAATTTTAATTATTGCTTGAAACTGAAATTAAATATTGTAAAATTAAGCTTTTATGCTCCTCCAGCAGTTTGATGGTGCTTTATGCGTTACGCGCCTTGACGAATTCTCGAATTGCACCGATATAGCAGATTACATTTAAGCTTTTCTCCACTCTTCACAATCCAACTTCAAATTTATTTTCTCATTTTGTCGTTTTTCCTTTATCGCTTTTATGTTAGATTTTTTATTTTGTACGACACTTCAATTCGCCAAAATCGTTGTACAATTTCGCAAAAAGTTTGTTATTAATATAGACAATATGGTTTAACCTAAATCCAATACCCAAGATTTAGATTTATTAAAACGATGATATAAATCAAATTTATATAATAGAGTACTATAATAATAAATTGAAAATATGCAAACTCACTTTATGGGATAGCTTTGAATAAATTCTTTTTGTTTCGCACATTTACATAATATTACATATAACTTTTTATTATTTTTATTCAAAAATTGGGTAAATCGAATTGATTTAAAATTCAACGTGTGTTTGTCCATTATTAAGAAAATATAGAACAGTAGATGATTAAAGTCTGTTATTAAATTGTTGATAAAGTAAAATGTTGTGTTTATCTATTTTATTTATAAGAAGAATTAATGCAAAATATAATTGTATACACTATTTAATTTGAATTTAGCTTTACATTCGCAAAGGTTGAAGAGGTTTATAGGATTAGTTTCGCACCCTACTTAAAAGATTTTAACAAATTGGAACAACTGAAAGTCCTTAATAAAATATTAAAGGATAGATAAAATAGAACAAAGCGAAAGGTCCAGTATATCCTATAAATAATATATCATTAATACCTATCTATAATGTCAGTTTGTAGAATTTCAAACATTGCTTCAATATATATTGTTGTTAAGTAATTCATCCTACATTTAAATTTACTTCTTAAGCTTCAAGTAAGCAGTAATTCGAAATAGTCATGGTTACTTTAACCATTAATTTATTTATTGTTGGAAATCTGTAATCACATTGCTTTTAAACTTTAATTGATTTACCAACTGCCCGAAATACAATTGAACAGAACATTGCCACTATTCAAAAACATATTTAGTACTTAATAATAATTAGTTTGCGATACAAAGCTTAAACCAAAGAAATTTCAAAACGTTTATTTTGAAAATCGACAGAAATAATTTAAACTGTTATTAATAAATATCTAGATTATTTTATTAAAATATATTAACAATTTGTTCTTGATACTGAAATTTAAACTTGTCGGTTAAAGGTGATTACGCATGCACGGATAAACTGCAGTTAAGTACAACACTGAAGACATAAACCAATAAAGTGACCATTCGTAGGGTTCGTAATTCTACTTGATCCTCTTATTAGAGAGCATCTAAGGATAATTTATTTATCGTTGCATTGATAAACTGGTCTCTCGCAATAATTGGAATTACAAAGTTAAATAAACTTAGTTTGATCCCTAACATCTTAATTTGAATTTTTAATATTGAAACAGAATTGTTCTCATAATTAGACATTGTAAACAAATTTAAGGTTTGTTTAATAAAGTAATAAAAATAATTGAATAAGTGTAACTTTAATAATAGTGTGGTGGTTGGTATATACGACTAGATTGTCACCATCCCAAGTTTAAGAAATATAAATAACAAAACACACAAGTTTTAAAATATTATAAATAAGAATTGTTAAAAATATTTACGATCCTTCAGGTTTTAGTTATTACATTGTGGTGGTATAAGTACGTGAAAAATATTATTCATTTTGGAAGCTGAACGACGTGACAGGTCGTAATACTCAAGTCAAGAAGGATAATAATACTTCAACGTTCTTTCATTGTAGTTTTGGTAAACTACACGCACATATATAAAAATAATATAGCTCTTTTACGTTATTTCAGGAAAATGAAACATACTAAGAATACAAAAAAATACAAATAAACAACTCTATTATGGCAAAGCCGGCGACGCGGAATGTATTACTACATAAACCACTTACCTTTTACTCGCTTGATATGTGACTATAGGAAATTGCAATACATCAGTGCAAGTCAGAACAGAAAATCAATTTGCCAAGTGGCAGGTACTAAATCTAAATCTTGTTTTCTGGCTTAAGGATTTACATAACGATGTACGGTTGAATAGGTATACTAAAAACTGGTGGGTAATGGAGATACCCTGTTTTATGCTGGTAACATATATTTACATTTTCAAGTTGCCTAATGGCATACGTTATACTAAATATGCTGCTACATGTTTCATGTAAACAGCTTTTTAAGTAGTTTCAAACATTAAATCATTAGCGTTTGATTTTATACATTACAAATATTTTTATGCGTGAGAGATTTTATTTAGTTGAAATAAAGTTTCCAAAGCTCTTTTTTTATATCAAAATCCTATACCGGAACAGTTACCCTTAATTATTAAATCACAAAATTTGAACATCTAAACTAATCTATTACCACAGAAAACGTTTTTGTTATACCTAAAAGTGTTGGAGAATATTGTATTAGAGTGAAATAATTTTCGCTAGGTAGTGTCAAGTATTAGGTACCTACTAAAATACTTGACTCCTGTTTAATCGCAATTAGTACGGGACTTCAAACTATTAAGTTCGTATTATTTTAGAAAAAATGTTTAATAAAAAATCAAATTAATTAACTTATGAAATTTATTGCTCTGATACAGGATATTCTCAGTATAGCTTATTTTTAATTTATACTTGCATTATAGAACTGGCCATAAGTGGCATACATTATACTCTCGCAAACTCCGCACTACGAGAGAATTCTGCTGGTCTTTATGATGGGTCCTCGCAACAACTATAAATATTTTTAAATTTGTTATTTTAGAGAATCCATAAAAAGTATAAAATCAAAAAATATATTTTTAGAACATCGCATTTCTGTTACCCACGTTTGTTATTTGTTTTGACAATATGATCATAACTAGGTCATTGTACATAAGTAATTAGTAATTGTCATATAGGCCGTCGGGTGAAACATATCCCTGTACGTGCAATAAGTGGTAATATTTAAATTAATTATTTTTTATCTTTATGAGCTGGTTCTTAGAATACAATTTTTGTCAAGTAACATGAAGACAATGTTATCACAAAAAATCAAGATTTTCTCAAGAAATTAAGTGAACTTTAGTAGTAAGTTAGGTGGAAGGGCCATCAAGGACCGAACTGTAGACAAAACTACAAAGTTGTAATTTGCCATGTAGTCTTTGTTTTCATGTAATTTACATAAATAGTGTACATATTATATTGGGGTGGAAAAAATTCAAAAGAATTAATCTACCGTTTTTGTAAAATCCCACTAAAATTTTAAAGTGGTGTTTTTTTATTGACGACGACGTATTTTGATGCGTAAAATTCAAATTTTGCATTTTCAGTTGGCGGAAAGCAAGAGAATTGATTCAAAATCGCTAAAATAAGTGAAAATCCAAAAATCAATTTTTACAACTTGAATGAGACCGTAAAAGTGCAGTTTTTATTCTTAGCCAAAAATAAATTGCCTCAGACTAATTTTCTCATCAAAATACATAAGAATACGTCGAAAAACAGTGAGTTTTCTAATGTTTATATTTTGGGGTGAAATAAATTTAAAAGGGTTATTCTACCGTTTTTGTAAAATCCCACTTAAATTGTAAAGTGGTGTTTTTCAATGTCAACAACGTATTTTGATGTGTAAAATTTAACCCCACTACAAAAAACGGGTGGCTCAATTTTGATGTTTCTTATGGAGAAATCGGTAACTATAGGAGATATCAAAAAATGGATAGCGCATCCTCAATCTCTTTTTTTGAGAAAATCTCAATGGAGAGAACTAAAATTTGCTATATTTTTTTGTTTTCTAGTTATAGCCAAAAGTTCAATAATTAGACTTTTCTATAAATGTCGATATCTTGGTTGTTTTCGAAGTTACCAAAAAAGTATTAACACTTTCTTTAGACACTTTTTTAAGGGCAACAAAATGGAATAAAGACATTTTAAATATCTAGGTTAGTTTCCGAGTTATAACATAAAGTTGTGTTTTTTTAAATAGAAACCATAGTTGGCTATGACATTTATAAATGGCGTTTTTTATCCTCTTTTTAATGATGTATAACATGTGAAGTCTAGTATTTTAGTTTCATCCCATTTTATTAAAAAATGTAATAAAAATTAAGAAATGCGAAATAAATTACATAATGAAGACTTAAATGAGTTGTACAATTACAACACAAATTTGATAGTAACGCATTTTTACATGTGTTTTTTATCTACTTCCATTTGAGAGAGTTAAAAAAATTAATTCTGTGGTGTCAAAGAAAAGCAAATAAATCAAAAATACATAGGTGCCAAAGTGTAATACAAAATGTTTGGAAATTGACTCGCTTTTTATAACACTACAAAATTAAGATTTTACAATGTAAGTTAAACAATAAATATCAATAGAACAGAATTACACACAAAGAATTTTTTGGTAAATATTTTTAAAAAATATTATGATAATATTTATCTTGAGTACTTTTATATGAATTCGCAAATAACTAAAATAAAACTTTTTAGAAAAATTGTATTTTGTTACAAAATTTTCTTGCTGGAAATCTACGTAATTCCCTACATAATAATAATATTCTATATTATATAAATTTTTTGTATTCTTTAGTGTTATTCTTGTAGCGTTTCTAGTGTAATGATGTTTTTATCGCAGTTTTTACTTTATTTTCAACAATTTAAATTGTTTTTCTCTAGATTTTCAAATAATACTAACAAATAAAAACACCATTAAAACTTTCAATAACTACTAAAAGTAATTTTCCTGTCGATACAAAATTATTGCACTTAGCAAAGAGGCATGAAATGAAACGTAACACGACTACGAATCAGCAGTGGTGGGCTCAAGTTCCCCAGTCGTTTGTTGAGCCAACAGATGTAATAAAATATACAATCAAAACATTTTTTATGATTTTATTAATCTGTAAAAATGAAAAATGTACATTTCAAGGTGCTAACATAGTAGTTGATGTACATTATAATATGCAAATACAAAAAATTGCTATTTTATTTAACTCTAATTTTAGTAATAATTTCTGATTAATAAAATTTTGCGATAAAATATGTTTTTCATACTGGCACACATTAGAAGTGTTTATATCGACAAATCAATATTAAAAGAAAAACATTACATATTCAAATAAAGTTAAACTAATATTGTTAAAAACCAGTAAATTACTTTTAGAACTTCATGTGACAAAGTAGCTTTTTCTCCAGCCCAAATGTGGAATTTTACAAACGGAAGCAGATAAATGTTATAAATTTTTGAAGTATTGAAATTGAAACACACAAATAAAATCTTAAAAGAAAAGTACAAGTAGTGATTAGTATATAAAGGTTAATTATTATTCTTCATTATCCACAATATTCAAAAGCGATCAACCACCTCCAACCCTCTTTTTCATGTACAGTATTTCTGCTGGGCAGAACTTATTTTAATTATCAAAATAAAAATACACACCTAATTTATGTTGAGCAATATAAAATATTTTAATGTGATCTAGGAAATCACGATTTGATATTTGTTTTTAGATTACAATAATAAATTACATTCCACAATAAACGTATCAATCAAGATTTTATCAATTTTGACACTAATAAAAAATATGGGATGCTGTTATCTATCGGTTTTACGAGATTTGAAATCCGGAAAACCGTTTTTAAACTGAACATGAAAAACTTCAAACGCATTAGATATGAACTTTCTCAAGAATGTAAAAATGCTTCAAAAGTAGCAGGTTACATTATTAACGTTCAGAACAACATCTCGCATAAAATCGTTGTAGTAAAGTGTGAGGTGTGATAATGTAGTTTTCAAGAAACATCGAAGACAAAATTGGATTTTGTAGGTGGGAATTAAAGAAACATTTGACAACGAAATAGTTGAATAGGGCACAGCAGTGGCTTAATTATAGCGAAGATTTTTGTTTCTAATCAGAGACTTAGCTCACCCGGTGAATATCGACACCCTGTGGAACTGCCTTGGCAATTATAAGCAAATAAAATACCTTTAAATAAATTTAATATATAAAATATAAAAGATCCAAATTAGACAGTTAAAACGTTTCATTTAGTGAGAAGAATAACTGCAAAAGCGTAGGGAGCCCTAAGGAAACGATAAAAAAGGGATCCCAGAAAATATTGAAAAGAAAACAGGGTGCAAGCAACCGATTGAGTAAAATAAAGAAGCTATACGGAAGTTAAAGAAAGATGGAAATACATATGTACAAGAGAGTCAAAGAAATGTAATTTGATTTAACATAGCCAAGTACACAGATTCAAGAATTGAAATTTTATTTTTGACATCAAAATCTTCTTTTTAATAATTTTCTATAGGAATTAGATGTATTGTGTTTTATTGATATTTATTTACAATTATTTACTTGATGATAATTTAAAATTAAATTGTTTTCAATTATGTTCGACGTTTTCTCATCATGCAGTGTAATTAAATTTTGTTAAGGATAGACAATTTATAATTTGTAATTTAGTTGTAATTTAAGTACAATTTTAATTTGAGTAAATTAATTATATTACTTCTACATTACAATACATCAAGCAGATTTAAATTTGCCGTTACTCTCTCAAATTTTATTGCCATCATGAAATTATTTAATTTTAAATATTTCAAAAGGAATTCTGTACAAATTGTTTGGCAGTATTTGGTAATATCTTTACGAAATCAAGAAATCAGTCTGTATAAAATTGACAGCAATATTAGATTAGTAAATAATTTTCAAGTGATATCAAAGTGTTAATTTAACTTTCGAAGATTTAAATTTGTAGGATATAAATCGCATCCAAAATTTAAAAGTGGATAAGTGTCTCAAACTTTGTTCTAAAACTGATTTGATAACTCAAGTTTGCTTTTAGAGTTGAAGAATTCAAATATACACTTGGATTTATATTATATATATTTTAAATTTCCGAATAATATAAATAAGTTTATATTTTTCAGCTAGTTTTTGGATATAATTAAAAGAGAACTGGAAATTTCCCTTGTAAACTTATGTTTATCTAGAAGGAGGGATTTAATTAAGAAATTCTATTAAACAGGTCAAATGTATACGATGTCTTATTGAAGGTTCTGAATTTAAATTACAGTAAGTGTATAAGATTGAAAATGTAAATCTATAGCAACATGTGATCTAGATAAATCGGTTCATTACAATGCGATACGATCTGGAACATTTCAACTGACTTAAGAATTGAACGGCACGTACCTTATGAATGAACGAACGGTTTTCATCCGTTGCGTTGGAAGCATCGAAATTCTACCAATATCATCTATTTACACAATATTTGCAATTTAGCTTTGTGGTTTTGTAAACTAAATAAATTAAAAATTTTTATTCAGTTTTTTTTTCTGTTCAAATAATTACGAAATACTTTGAAAAGTTTTTGAATTAAAAAATTTGTGGAAAGTTTAGGCTTAACTTTTTTTAAACTTAAAGATTAATGTTGTTTAAAACAACAATAAATTTAATTTTTGTAGGAACAAAAACGAAGACAATTAGTGCAAATCGGATACAGTGCTAACCTCATTTTATTTAACTGCTTTATTTTTGCTTTCGGTAGACTTTAGGGTTACAAAGTATTTGGCTTGGTTGGCGAGTAAAGCACTAAATCTCCCTCGGCGTATAAACGGGTTCTATTCCAGGTTGGCAGTTTACTCTAGGGCCCCGTATGTACATGACTCACACATTCGACCGACCTCACACATATTGTGGTCATTATTTAACACGCATATTATTTGTCGTATATTCTAACCAACATTTTTGTTTGCTACACCACATATCTAACTAATATTAATAATTCAAAAAAATATAACTGTTTATATTTTACTGCATTTGAAAATTTATGTTGCATCATTAGTCTTGGACCAATTTTATCTTTTGTATATTTTTCCGTTTTTAAAATAATTATGTAATTTTTCTGTAAGCGCATAGTTGAGTTTACTATGTAAGATATGTTTACCTTCCTGTATTAAAATAATTAACCAACTATGGTTTTTAAAATTACTTGATAGCACGCTTGAGTAAGAAGAAAAATAATAAATCTGAGAAAGAACGCTGCTTCTGATGGGAATCAACCTATTTATCTTGGGTACTATAGCTAAACTTAGTTTCCTCGTACTACACCGGTCTAAAACAACATACCTACCTAGTACACAATTTGTCGTAAGTGATTTGCTTTCACTTACAGAATAATTATATACCTATCGGAAATATTTACAACTTTATTTACACATACATATATTTATAATATTAAAATTTATTTAATAATTAACTATTATTTATTGTATTATTGATATTATACGTTATAATAAATGCTCATCATATACACGGTTGAGTTAATCGCAATCTTAAACTGTAGACTTTCTGAACGATGGACTTAGTGGTAATTTGGAATATTTCAAATTATATTTTAATTTATGTATTTATTCCTACAGCATCACTAGATTACTTCTTAAATTTGCCCAATGAAAACTTGTATAGCTATTGGGTACTGAGAAATATAATTTATTAACATAAATCAATTGTCAAAACATCCATTCAACTTTTCAATGTTGTATTTGAAAGTTTGAATTGCTGAATATGAAATTTATGTTTCATGTTACTGCAGTGTTTTGCAAAGTAACTGAAAATTTTACCAAGCCAAATTATTCTATAATTTTTGGTTCACAAATTATGAGCTGTTTCATTTTCTTTAAAAACTTTGAATTACCTCTATTTTTATTCTGTTAAAGCATTTTCTTAAAAAATCGATCGTACTGTTACTGTACAATTTATTGAACTAGCATAGAGGCTATAGAGGATTTCAGTGGCCAATCCACAGCGCTGCTAAATGCACAAGTTTTGAACGCTTTTTGTATTATGTGGCACAGCTGAATCCCGTTAGAAGTTCCAATGTTGAGTCATAATATTGCAGCTTGATAAATTTTCATTATTTGTTTTAAAAATATAAGAAGTATATTTGCCTAAACAACACCTCATTTAAATCAAATAAAATAAAATGAAATGAAATAGATACTATACGGATTGCAATTCAGAACATAAATTATAAATCGGAATTTCGAGATTAACAAAAAATAATATGAGATAAAATACACATTACCGTGTTTACTAGTTGGCCCACTGGAAATTAAATGGTCATGTAATTAATTTGTGAAACCGCAGTTTATTCGATGGTCGCTGGTTTACCTCGATGATTTGTATTGAAGGTTTTTAAGATTAAAATCAACAACTTTATAAAGCTGAAAGTAGAAAAGTGCAAGGAAACTTAAAATAAAAGTTTGTGTTTGATTAATATTAAGTTGAACAAGAAAAGTTAAGAAAAATTATTTACAAGAAAACTAATAAAAGATAAGAAAATTTAGGTAAGTGAAAAGTTAGAAATACATAGATAAATTAAAAACAAGATTTTTTTATGAAAAAAAAATATTAATAAGAAATTAAAAATAGTTTAAAGGAAAAATTGTCAAGATTTAAATCTACAGAATAATTTTTATTACATTACCTTTATTAATTATTTTACAAATCCAGGAAATATATTTCTGGAATGAAATATTTTCTATTAAATTTAAAACAAATGTTATCCAAGTGCAATTAAAAACTAAATAAATTTAAATAAATAACTCAAATTGACCCAATTAGTGGATGCTTTAACTTTGTGAAATGTATGCAAAATGAAAAATTATCACAAAAAGTTAACAAAAACAGAACAAACTAGCATTATTTTTATCAAATAACATAAATTAATATTCGTTTCGAATAAATTTCGGTGCTATTATACTTCTAAAAATATTAATTTACGCTAAAAAAATAGCTAGCTACATGTATCGGTATCTGTAATATAGTCAGTACAGGCTTTAATATTAAGTATTCCTGATAGCCGTTTCGAATTATTTGTGACATGTTATTTGTCTATTTATTGACATATGACAGTATGTATGTGAAAAAGCCAATTCTACAAAATTTATCAGCAAGATTTGTCTAATTCCAGCTGAAGTCCAACAGGGAAGTAAGTATATTGGAGTTTAGGCTGTACTTTCTTTATACGGCTGATTTGTTTATATCAACGAACATATCACCACAGCCACTTTTACAGAACACACTGCAATCCTTACTGCACACGGAGACCTCAAAGATAATATTAAAAAATCCAAATATAATGAACTATCAGCGTTTAAAATATTAAAAATCAAAGTTAATAAAAGCAAATCTGTTTGAGTGGCATTTATGTTAAGAATAGATTAATGTCATAAACAACTATAACAATCTGACAATACTAAATACTTGGGCGTCCATTTGGATAGATGCTTGACTTGCCCAAAGCATAATTTCACTAAAGGAAACAACTCGGGTTAAAGTTAAATATTTTAATATAATTATTGGCAACAATTCAAAAATCACTGTAAACAACAAGCTATTGGTTTAAAATATTATTTTGAAGCCTACGTGGACTTATGATATCAAACTGTGGGGTTCAACAACTAGTTCCAATATAGAAATACGGGAGAGCTTCTAGTCCAAAACACTAAGAATGATCATTGGTACGCCATAGTTTGTTCCGAACCAAGTGATTTGACAAGAACTACAGTTGCCTACAAATTCCTACATCAAGTTTACTAAATCATATCGTGAGTAAATATCCATCCCAATAACTGATTGACAAACGCAATCCAAAGACAGCAGTAGCAAAACAATTGAAATGAAGAAATATCAATGATTGGTTAAACAAATTTTAGTTTTATTTTTAAGTCACAATTATTATAATCATTTAATTAAATAGCTTTTTAAAGAAGCGAAATTAGCCAATTCCTACAGGCCCTGAATGTCGCATTTATATTATACCTAATACTTATTATCTCAGGATAGATTGTAATTATTATTACAATAATTTAAAAAAATTCTACAAAATAGATAAAGGCTCTGACATCAGTTAATAATTATTAATTTTATATAACTATACTGACATGCAGTTAGCTTTGATATCATAAGTTACTTCGAATGTGTATGTATTTTGTGATGATTGGAGGATTTACTGGTGTCTATCTACCTTTTGATAGTTCAAAAGTCCATGATCGATAACCTAAATTTTATAAAGTTTATATTATACATTTCTTTTAAATAACCGTATTTACTTTTTAGTCTACAAGATTGATTATTTTGCTAGTTTAAGAGAAAATATGGTATATATCTATAATTATTCTTATATAATTTTATTATAATTATCTTCATTAGGTACTATAAGCAGGTGATATTTTTAATTCATTAAATATGTCAACAGTTGAACAATCAGTAGGCATAATTATTCCAAATGTAACATTTCAAATTTAAAAAAAATAGCCTTATTTTAAGCAAACGCCTACAATACAGATAATAGTGGGTATTATAAATAAAAGTGAGGATGAAGTATATATATACTCAAAATTTTGAATTAAATATCTAAAATCATAAAAATAAAATTTAAAAGTAGATGCTTAACATGAGTAGATAATATGCTTATTATAAGATTATATTATACTCATGATTTTTATTCATATAACTCTGAAAAATATTGCAAAATTGTCAGTATATAGTTATATATACTACATGCTCCTTTTTATTCATATTGCCAATTATCTTTACAATAAAGCAGGTTTTTTCGTAAATAACAGACTTTAATATTGAATCAATACAAAATTGAGTCACTGCTAAAAATGAAATAAATATGGTTCAGAAATAAAAAATTTTCATAAATTGAAATTAGTTGGAGTTTCATTAGTCGAAAGTAATAAACTTTTTTAAAAAATTTACTATCGATAAGTTGATTTTGTAACATTTAGATGCCCTAAGTGAGATAAATAAACAGTTAATTTCGAAAAAATTTAAGAGCGCACTCATTAAATTTGTTTGAAATCTGACAGTAAATTATTAAAGAACAAAAGGAATAAAACAGTTTTAATTATGATATAAACACAAGACTCTATTATAATGAAAAAATAATTTAGTGAGTATAACTATCTAAACTAAGAAGAGCTTAGATGCACACAGTAGAACAGCTACAATTTTTAATTTGAATATCTATTTCTATTGGTTACTTTGAATGTTTATGTTAGTTAATTAATTTATGGGGGTAGTTGAACTATTTTGTATTAAATCTCTCCGCTGGCTCTACGTACAACTCACCCTACTTATAAAATTTGCTACTATATATTTTGCAATGCCTTGCATAAAATTAAATCGTAATTTTATTATGAAGAAGATATTAAAATCTAAAACTTCCCGAAGTTTAAAAATTGTAATAATTAGTATAACCGTCAACTGATAGGTACTATGTCTAAATGAATTGTTTTTTTTAGAATGCAGGTACATAATGTAGGTATGCTAATATAGATAATATAAACGTATCTATTTTATGGATGAAAGGGGTATGTCTCTCAGCTACAGCTGTGTAATTAATAATTTAAATTCAATTTAGAAAATACTTATTAGTTTGTAAATACAGTAAACTTCCGATTATCCGCGGGATTGACTGGCGTGAATATCGCGGATAATCAAATTTCGCGGATAAGCCGCATGGCAAAAAAACTACAAAAAAACTACAAATATCCGGAAAACAGTGATTTTATTTCTATATGTATATTTGTGATGAAAAAATGTTACGAAAAAACCTTCTTTTTTTTATAAAAATGCCTCCTACAGCCACCGCGGATAATCCACAAAGCGGATAAACCGCCCACGGATAATCGAGAGTTTATTGTATTTACAAACAACTACTTAAATTAAATTAAATAATACATACAAGTAGGTAATACTGAATATTAATTGAAAATGATTTACGATGAATCGTGTTTTGGTGCAAATGTTTCCCATATTATAATATTTGGTCAAATAGAAATAGAATTTTATTGATGATTGACACTTAACTCCAATTTGTTTATTTCAACTCAATATTTTCTGGTTTTTTTTCATGTATATCACAATGTAATGGAGTAGCAAAGTTGGGTATACAATTTCAAAATTATATTTAAGTTAATTTTAAAGTTACGTTATCTATTTCACATGCTTAGGTGCTCCACTACTAATTAACCAATTTATATCAGTTTTCTGTTTTACAAAACTTGACAATTTATAAAATCCGTTAAATTAAAAATCATCACATACCGGAAAATCTCTAGATTTGTAGAATGTAAATCATTAAAGGACTTAAACGTTGAACAGTACTGTTTCTTTAAATGAAAAATGAAATTAAGACTGACGTGGAGTGAAGTTATAAGTTATAACACCCTCGATAGGAATAGCAGATCCCTACTATTGGAGATTGGAATACCGAAGATGACGTTAGATGCGTAAATAAGCCAGATAGAAAATGTTATATTATTTCGCCAACTTTATTTCAGAATTATGTAAGTGTCTGTTAATCCAACATTGAATAAACTTAGAACAATCAAGGTTAAATGATACGCCAATCTGCACTTTTCATAATAATGGTTATCAACTGTAAAAATCATTCGAGTTTATATAGAATTGTAGTAAACATCTTATCTTAATAAACTCCTCAAATTTTTCTTTATTAATATTCAAAGTTATAATTATTATTATTATTGTGTAGGTAAAATTTGTTTTCGTCTAAAATTTGGAATCCCAGCTGTCATAAAAATGTTACTGAAGAAAATATGGTATATAAATAATATATAATGGGGGTTATGAATAAAAGTGAGCATGGAGAATATACTCAAAATTTTGAATTAAAAACCTTAAATTATACCAATAAAATTTATAAGTAGATGATGAGCATGAGTAGGTACGTTTATTATAAGAGTATCTATACTTATATGCTTAATTATTTTTGAATTTTATTCATACAATTCCGAGAAAAATTTCAAAATTATGAGTATATACTCCATGCTCACTTTTATTCATAACCCCCATTATCTATAAATTAATATATTGCATAAATTATAATGTCTGCTTTTTTAAATTTTACCCTGAGATCGTTTTTGTTCTTAAATTATTTTATAGCTATGTATTAAAGACATGACAAAACTTTTGCAAACACACTTCACTGTCTAATAATAGGTAATATATATCTTACTTTTTTCTTTCCCTCATAATTCTTTTATTTTAACATAATGTATCGTCTCAATATTTGTATCATAAGTAAACTGAATTTATTTAACCAGTGGGGACTTGTTTTAAATGGCTTAGAGCCATGTTTCGATCAGAAACCGAAAACTATTAGATACTATTAAATGTTTTCGTGTTTCGTTACTCTAAAGTTTAACATAATATTATGTTTATCAATATCTGTTTTCTCATTGAAAAAAGTCGCAAGCTGCCATTGACATTAACTTTAGGAATATACGGTATAAGACACAGTATTTACTTTGATATAACGTAAAGGAATTTGTTGTAATATTATGTAACTTAAATAGAACCAAATCGAGTCATTTGGAGTTGGTTTAACTTGAATCATTTTTGTTTAATGAATTTAACAACGTTAGATAACAATATATCAAATGTATTATTGCAACTGCAAAATTTTCATCAAGTTTTTAATATATAAAAAATTTAATAAAGATATATACACTTTAACTTCCATTAATAATACGAAATGATTTATAAATCTTCTATATAAAATATTTAATCTCTATGGTAATTTACTGCAGTCACGATGAGAATATTTACGACCTATTGCGTTTAAGAGATAAATGTGCTCCTTATGTTCCTTATAATATTACCGTTTCTAGCTTATATGTGATCATTATTTTAATATTTAATTAATATTTAATTTCATTACTTACAAGATGTCACTAAACGATTAAAATTATGTAAGCCCCTTAGTACGAAAGATCAATGTTTAATAACAACGTTCTTACCAGGTATAAATTAATTAGTAGGTAGTAGGTATATTATTCTAAAATAAATATAAAAAATTAAGTTGCTTGACTCAAGTAGTAACATAAAGAAAATGAAACCAATTTCCCTTACGGAAGTTTCTTGTGTTACCAACTACGATAAACATGGTGCCAATCTATAAATTTTACTGATAAAAAGTTCAGTTAGCGGATTTCACAGACCATTTCGAAAGTGCTATATCACCGTTGTTTCTCCAATAACAATGGATGCGTAGTCTACAGTTTTGGATGTCTGTTGGTGATTTAAGTGTCACGGTTAGAGATTTAGAATGTTGCAAAAACACATAAAGTGCAGTCTAAATTTATATTTTATCAAATTTTAATTAGAATCCAGCATTTCAACAACAAAATAGTAACCTATAAGTTTTTTAATATTTTCTTTATTAATTAAAATAATTTAAAATGTTTTAATTGTTTAAGATTTTATTGCATTATTTTCATTGCTGATGCAGAAGTGCACATCCGGCTTGCAATAAGTTAATAGTTTAATCAAGTGCAATTAAATTTTCTTGTGATAAACTTCAGCGTAAATATACTAAATTTTCTACACTGCACATTAAAGATAAAGAATTTATGATTTTACATTTATTTCTTATTGTAAAGTTTAACAAAGATTAACCTGGAAAGTTCCTCGGAGTAGAGATAACTATTTAACAAAATAAATAATACATTATCCGTAGTGCAGAGATCAACACTTGCACATAATCGTTTGATATATCTGTGCAATCCTGCATCAAAACCCTTTTCTTTTTTGAAGACTTTTGTTTTGTGTCAGAATCAACCACGCTGACTTATTAATTTTTAAAACGGCATTTTATCAATCATATTTTTAATTAGGTATTAAAGTTTTTAATAGTTATTGTTGCTTGTATTGTACGCACCTCCAATGATAGTACATAATAGTGCCAGCTGTTCTTCTTTATACTTTTTATTAGCATTCGATTAAGAAATAATAAATTCAGCGAAGGAAAACTGTCACAAGTATAGTATTTCGATTCAAATCACTAAATCTTTTCAGTGCAGAAGGAATAGAATGATAAATAAATATTAATTTGCGTTTGTTGCACAATTTATACTTTGCACTTGGTCATTTTTGTATTAGAGTGGCAATATGTTAATGAAGTAAAAAAGTTATAAAATGTTTTAATCGATTGATAGATACTTAATAGAAAATAAATAAATCTAGACGACACGACGTATAGGTACGTACCATGTGTAGATAAACGTGAAAATATTAAATTTACAGGGTATAGTTTAGCCACCGTCAGAATAAAGTAAAAATTATACTAGTATTTAATTTTTTTTGTCACTTATTTTCAAAATCGAATTAACACTTTACATTTGCCAGATAAATGATCAAAGAGTAAGGTCCCCGTTTCAGTTCCTTTAGTCATATCCTTTGCAAACTATATAGTACTAGCGAACGTTCAGTATCTCATTTTAGTCAACCTTCCTTTCTGTATATTACGACTAATATTTTATAATTTTAAAATTTAGAACTTTCCCAAATAATTCTATTTAATTTCATTTATAATTTTTCAATGTAAATTTTTCCAGAATTTGCAAGTTCAAATACTTAGTGGTTTGTCCAGATGTTTTGCCGATTTCGCACTCTAGCGCCTAATTTGTTTTGAATGACCAACCGAAAGTTTAGTTTTGTTTTGAAATCGCCTTTCTAAATTAAACTTCAGTAAAATTTAAACTATTTAGAAACATCTTTGTAGCTTTCTCGTAACGATAAGTTTTATTTTGCAGAGCCTTCAATTCTTTGAACTTCTATTTTTGAAACCATGATTGACGCTTACATATTTTTATATTATATACGTGGAGGGCATCTGAAACAAAAAAAAATTAAATATTGAATATTGTAGGTAAAATTGGAAGTATCTTGTATTATCTCTATTTATGAAATTTTCTTATAATATACAAGGTGAATGAGACCACCCGTATCAGCAATTTTTTTCAAAAACGGTTAGTCGTAGAGAGTTCGGTTAAAAAATTATATTATAAAACCCGTAATAAAGAATCAAATGGTGATATTATTATTTCCGGGAAAGGTCGACATCCCTAGTAGTTTGCTCCAGAATATCCAGAACTCCAGAATTTTAAATAGCACTGTAGGTCAAAAATAGTATGTTTGAAAAGATCTTGAAAAAATAAGCAAGTTTTGTAGGAAAAATTTTTTTATTACTGCTACTCAATTTAAGTAATATCCAATTTAAATTAATCTGGGGAAACACCAGCACTGTAAACTTAAAAGAAATTCAGTTTTTATTTGTTCACATTTTGTCAAAGTAATAATATTCAATAATATGTGAAACAAATTTCAAGTTAAAATATTGAAAATTGACCAAGTTACAGCAAAAACAGAAAAGGTTTTGATAAAAATGAGATTTAAAGTTTTAGAATACACATATCGTAGTTAGTCCGCTCTCACTAAATACGCTGTAACTTGGTCAATTCCATTCCATATTTTAAGTAGGGGAGAGTGTGGAGGATTCGTACACTTTTCACTCTAAACCTTGTCAAATAAAAACTAATAGCTATTTTTATGTGATTTTGATGCTGCTAGATAATCTACCTATCTGGCTTTAATAATATTCTAGTTTGGTGTTGATATAAAAAAATATGGCTAAGCTATGATAGTTAAGAAAAAAAATAGAAAACGTACGAAAGTACCTCACTCGTGGGATAGCTTCGTACAGTGATAATTATGTCATTTATATGGTTTATTCAGATCAAAATTAAATTAACATACATTCAGTCATAAATGCAGTAAATAGTTCTTAAAATTAATAAATAGTAATTAAAAATTTAGCACTTCTTATTAAATTTAATTTACGTAAAAGATCAGTATTTTTTTATAATCAATTCGATTTTTGTCTATTTTTCATTTCATTCATTTTTCATTTTCATTAACGAAATGGTAGCAAGTTAAAACCGCTGTTTTCTTTTTAAATAATTGAATTACTTAATAGTTATTTATGTACCAAGTCCTGAAAGTGCATCTTTTTGGTATGAGCGTGGAAAATTATAGACTAGGGCGCAGCCAAAGTCTATGACCACGCAAATGCCAAAAAGACACTTTAAGGGTAAGGTGCATACACTATTTTATGTGTAATTGGAATAAAATGCCCACTTTCTGCAAAAATGTACGAAAATAATTATGTTATACGGAATAATTTAACGAAATACGTATGTATAATGATCCAGTTGCTAAGCAATGAAATATTTAAAATTCACAAAATACGTCAAAAATATTTGTCAAAGTGTACATTTTAGTAGGATTGCACATAAAACATTTGAGGTTATGACATTTCTGTACAAAAAAGTAAAATTTGACGTTTCTGTACTAAAAACAGCTACTTTCAGTATTGTTTTGAATATGTGAAAATATACATTTCAGTACGATTGCACATAAAAATTATTTTAGTTTTATTAGGTGCTTATACGACTTGTAGCTGTACGAGGGTATTCCCAACCCAGGTGTACGAAGGTACCCTAACCCAGATAATCAGAAAAAAAATTCGATTTAAATATTATCGTTAAAGTTATCCCAACATGAAAATTTACATAAGACACTAAAACGTCAACTCACTAATGACAACAAGAAACTTTTACAATTTGAGGAAAGCTTTAGAGTACATATGTGTAGTGAAAACACGCATCGACTCTTTTTGGCAAAAATGACGGCTGCACTGTCAGCCTCGTGAAGTGGTTTGCCTCCACGTATGATTAGGAGTCACGTACACAAATATGAATGTGGTAGTTTGTTGGGTAGTGTCTACATGACTACTGTACGAATCATCCACACTCTCCCCTACTATGTGTAGGAAATTATTAATTAAATAGAAGAGATTTATTTATTCGGAATTAGTAACTTTTTTGGTTTCTTCTCCCTCTTTGTTAGACTTTGAAGTTTTGTTAATTAGTCAGACTATGTATTTAAATACGTCGTCTAGATGCAAACCCAGACATAGACAAAAATTTTTTTTTGAGTTTTCGGTATCTAGAGACTCATAATAATTATGAGATTAATTAGATACCAAAAACTCAAAAAAAATTTTTTTGTCTATGTTTGGGTTTGCATCTGGACGACTCAAATATAGAACACATTCTTGAATTCCGCGATTCAAACCCAGAATATTTGCACTATTACTTAACCAATAATCACACTAAAAGTCAGCGATGTGAGTCAGTGATCTTATAAACAATTTTTAAAAGTGTATTAACTCAAGTTAAGGAATTGTCAATTTTATGTGTTTAAATTGTTCTGCTGACTTTAATTCAGTTATTAGAGGTTTATCTGGAGTTGCATATCAAAATATTGTTAAGCTGACATGAGGTAGATTCCAAATAATATGTTTTAAAAAAGCTCTTCAGAATTTAAACAGATTATGTAAATGGTAAAGGTTTACCTATAATGGTTTCGTTATGAACGGATCACAAAGGTAATACGTAAATTTCTGTTCAAGACTTAAAACAGTTTTCTACAACCTTATGAACTTATAATCACGCATTTGATAGCGAAAATTGGAGGTGGATAATTATATACTATTCATTCGGTTCCAGTTTTACTCAATTCATTGATAATAATTAATTTCACTTTAATAATGTGATTTGTATTGTTTAATTTATTGACAATTATGTAAAGATTTAAGAAACATTTTAATTAATGCAATCTAAAAATTTATTGTACGAATTTGGTTTGGTTCGTGTGATTGATTTTTACTTAAAGTATAGGCAATCGGTTCTAAATCGAGTTGGTGCAGTGAATTCTTAGATTAAATAACAATTTATATGTTCGATTTAATTCAAATGAGACACCTTTGTAAATTGCGTTGGTGCAATCTGCACTAATAACTTCGAAACATTGAAAAGTTAATGATTTTTTAGAGGAGATAAACCAATCTGATACAGATATGTAAAATACTTATTATATTATACCATTCACTCTACTGTAGGATATTTTTTACAAGCTTTTTATTAGCTTCGCATTGTCCAAGTTGAGTTTGCTATGAATCTTTAGGTCCAATTTTAACCTACTTTTAAATGCCCGATTCTCTTGAAATTTTTTACATTTACTTATTATGGATTGCATTCCTTCAATGTAGACAATCCTTCCTGATTTGATTGTATATTTTTATAGTAGGTACGTACCTAAGTATTGTGATTTATAATAAAATTTTCTAGTATTATAAAAGAAGCTTTTGAGTAAATTAATATTACCTGCAGAATTATCCAATGAATAAGGTAAGATTCAATGAAAAAAACTATTTTAAGCTTTTGTGTGCACTTTTACATTATCTACTTTAATTAGTAAGCTTGAGATCGAGTGAATAAAAAGAGAATGCTAAAACAAGGTAACCGCAGTTCTCAGCAGAACGCTAATAAACCAGACGCTTTTGTTGAACTTCCTGATAGGGCAGGAAACTAATTTCTTATAAAGTTTAAAGTAAAGTTTACATAGTGTGTAAAATGCTTAAATTTATAGTATAATATGCTAATATTGTTAAAAATTAAAGTAATATTTGTTTGATTTTACATAAAAATTTTTTTATAGTAAGTGCAACTGAACATTATTAAAGTAAATAATAATTAATTAATTGAAACTTGTAAAACCCTCTGATAATCTAACGATAACTCTTGACAAATAACAAACAAATTTTCATAGTTGAATATAAGCATAACGCCTGAATTTTTATGAAGTATAAGTTTACCTTTTATCTTGAATTCTAACTAACAACTGATGGTTCGTTAGTCAGAACTTTTAGCAACTCCAAAGCAGTCTCGAGATTTTCAATCTTATTGATGTTTGGTTAACATTCGCCTCGATTGTTGCAATCGTCAATTTAAAATTCTACCTTTAAGTTTCGTTTTTCGTTTTATTTGTAATTTCCTTCTGAGTGTAGATAAACTCAAACAATTAAATAAGATCTTCATTCTTTGAAGTGATCTATAAACAATGAAAGTAATCTTTAAAACTGACTTTATTTTTCGTAAAACCTTTAGTTTTATTTTCTATATACACAACCGCACACATAACTGGTTTAAATTACTATATAAAGTTCTTGATGGCTTGGAATAATTGATAATTGTAAGATTCTCATTTCCAACTACCTAAGTAAATAAGAAAAAAAAATTAACCCAACGTAAAATTTTAAATTTAATAATTAGGATATGAAACCTAATATGTGACACTTGAAAGCGTAAAAGACTTCTGCCGAATTCATAATTTTTGAGGATTTAAAAACGTTAATATTTTTTTAAAATGACCTGAAGATTCTCTTGCTTAGTAATTCTGAATCTACACTATTAATAAGCATTTTATTTCAAAACATCACTAAACAACATACATTGCATAGCGTTTGAACTAGTCACACAAATAAACTTATTATAAAATATTGTGAATAAGTGAAAGTAAAAAAAATTTTTATACAAAAAATTCTTGTGTACAATAAGGTTCTAAGTTTATTAAGTATTTTAGTAGTTTTGTTTTAAACACTTTACTATCATTCACCACTTTATGCAAATCACCAGGTAGAGCGTTGTAAAATTTGATGCTTTTGTAGTACGTTCCTCTTTCAAATGCAGTTAACCGATGAGCCGGTATAGGCACCTTAGTTGTAGGTTTTGTATTATAAGTTTTTGTTATGTTTGCATGTTGAAGGTGTATTTTATTTATTATCAAATACATTATGCAGTTATAAATATGTAGTGCATGTACTGTAAGTATGTCTTCCCTTCTGAAGATTCCCTGGCAAGACGATAAGCCCGGTATTCCACACATCAGTCGCATTGCTCGCTTTTGAGTAATAAAAATATCCTCGACTGCTAAACTGCTACCGCAAAGAGTGATTCCATACTGCAATCGCAAGTAGAAGTTCGCATAATACACTGTCTTCATTGTTTGCTTTGAAGTTATTTTGGACAACACTCTCATACCAAAACATGCAGAACATAGCTTGTCGTTCAGGTGAAGAATGTGGTCTCTCCACGAGAGGGACTCATCCGTATATACTCCCAGAAATTTTGTTACTGATGTGGATAGAATATTATCTATCATTACAGGTGTAATATCTTTATTTGTAGCTCGGAATGTTATTATTTCAGATTTAGCCTCATTCAGCACTAGTCGGTTGCAATTCAGCCACTCATTTACATTCTTAGATTTTGTAAACCATTAGATGTAGCTCATCAATGCTTTTACAGTGCACGAGCACACTGGTATCGTCCGCATACATTAGAACTTTGAAAAGTTCTTCTTTAAGAAACTGAGGGAGATCATTTATGTAGCACAGAAAAAGCAAAGGACCCAGTATACTACCCTGAGGCACTCCAAGTGTTGTTACTTTCTCTGACAATTCTTCGCTGTGTTTACCATTATGTATCAATACTTTTTGTGTACGATTGGTTAGATATGATCGTATAAGATCGTAAGCTATCCCTCTGATTCCGTATCTGTATAATTTTTCTAACAGGATTTTATGATCTATGCAGTCGAAAGCCTTTATTAGATCAAGAAAGATGCCACACGGAATATCCTTCTTCTCTAACATTTCAAGAATTCTTCTTGTAAAAGCGTGCAGAGCATCAGTATCCGTGCCTCTCCCCTTCATGAAACCGTGTTGTTGAGTGCTCGATAGTTTATTATCTACGACGAACTTAAAAATTCAGTTATAAATTACTTTTTCCATAATTTTTGTGGTAGAGTTGAATAAACTGATCGGTCTATAGTTGCATATATTTTTTGGGTCTCCTTTTTTAAAGATTGGTATAACTTTAGCCATCTTCAGTGCATCTGGAAATATTCCTGTTCTAATAGATTTATTTATAAGATGAGTCATCGGTTTTATTATGCTCAGTTTGATGTGTTTTAATGCCATTGTCGAGATTCCATCTTCCATTAGTCCATAGATTCCATTAGTCGGTTCCAGAATAGTAGTAACTAAATAAAGTTGAATAATTAAATATCTATAATATCCAACCAACAGACAATTATCTATTAAAGCTAAAAAATGCTCTATTATTGGTTAGATATAGTTATCCATTATAGTTAATTAGTGATTAAATTTTAATTATCACTTTTAAAGCCGTCGATTGCCATTATAATATCTCAAAGGTTCTATTTGATTGAACTGACTATATTTTATTATTTGCCAAATTTTGTATTTTAGGATGTGGGTAGTAATATATAATGTAATAATAACTATCATTAATATGTGATATTAATAATAAATATTTATATATATGTGAGTTGGTATATAGTCTGCATCCTTCTACACAATCATTATTATTATAAACAAATAAAAGCTACAAATATAATCACAACAGATTTATTAACAAGGTTGGAAACAAATTTAAAAATCAAATAGCCGCAGGTAAATTATCTTCCAAAAATATTGATGTTAAAGCATAGGTGTGAAACTTCACGATGAACAGTTACATAATTATGAAATTAAAATAACAAGCATAACAATAAACGTGTACAAATCAACAGTGGATAATTATATTTTATATTGTTTGGTTCAAATTTGACGTATCGTGATGTGATCTACATAGAATTGTCAACTTGTTCGTTAATTTAAAATTTCCAAACAATTTTTTTTCAAAGTAATACTGCAATTTCGTTTTATTCTCACTAGAGAGAAACTATATTATACTTCGGTTCGTTATTTTACAATATTCCATAAATATTTAAAATTATGTACATATTTTAACTTGCGAAATAATTAATAAATACCTATTTAAAAAAAAATTGAACTCAGGTATTTATTTATTAATTAATCTCTCATGAAAGTCATAAACATAACTGAAAGCTCATGAAAATATAATTGATTTTAAAGCTTTAATTTATAATAAACCTTGAAAATTTGATAATTTTATATTGCACAATTAATTTAAACCAAACTTTACTAAATTACTAAATTTCAAGCATCTAGTTTCAGTACAAAACGATGGATTATATAAATAGAACTATCGATATTATAAAACAATAGTTAACGATTGATTGCATTAAGGATAGATGACTGTGGAGACTAGGAAACTATGCAAAATTAAAAAACATTATACGAGTGTATCGGTATTTTACGACACCAAAAAGATTCAAAAATACTTTTTTAATACTAAAATGAACGAAATTTCAGTACGCCTGTAGTCTGACGCTTGATGACTACTTAATCTGCTGAAAAACTTTAATTAATAAATCAAAGCAATAATAAATCAATGTCTTCAAAGCCAGAGTCTTTTGGATTTTAAAACTGATTATAACCTTCGTTAAATTATTTAACTTTAATCTTACAAATTGTTATAAAAGTGAAGTTTTGCACATTTTATTTCTGTAAAATATTTATACAGATTTTAATTATTTTGATTTAATTGAACCTTATCTTGAAACTTATTTGAATAGTACAGATTTCGGCTACTGTAGTGCAACTTGATAGTAACAATGTAACCTTACAATAGAGAGAAAATAAAAATTAGACAATATTAAAAGTGTAAATTATAATTAATTTTTATTATTTACATATATACTACTTCTTTACAGTTTTCTTATGTTTTTAGTGTTAATTACAGAAATTAAATTAAATTGAATACCTTCTTTTTCTCGCGTACTCATAAACCTCCATTATCAATAATTTTATCAAAAAATTACTTAACTAACAACTTTATTTAGTAAACCGGGAAAATATGGCTAAAATTTTTTTTAAGAAGGTTACCTTGATCAATTTTAAATTAGTTGTATAACCCCAGAGTTACGAATGTGTTTTTTTTTAGTGTTTATTTTAAATAGGTTTTTGGCTTTGAAGTGCCATAAAGAGTCCAAAAAAGTTCAATATCAATTAAAATTACTTTTAAATTGTTAAATTTGTTTACTGTTGTTCGTAGCACTTCAAAGTCCAAAACCTATGTAAAGTGAAAACGATAAAAACATATTTTACCGACCCATAACATAGAATTTTAATTAAATAATAAAAAATTATTACTTTTAAATAAGTATTGAGGGAGTGTCATGTTTAATATATTTAAAGATAGCACGGTAACCAAGTTACCAAAAAGTTAACCAAAAATTTAAAAAGTTACAAAATAAAAACAAATTGTTAAGAGATGATGCAAAAGAACCAAAATAAAATTATAATGCAAAAATTTTATAGATCATTGACAATAGGACCTAGAATTTATCCGAAATTAGAAAATTCATAAACTAGTATTATATTATAACGACATTGAATTGGCTATAGCTATAACGTTAACCGCGTCCATCTTAAATTACAGAGAGGAAGCTCTACTGTTCCGCTACCTAAAAAGAACACAGGCAAGTTGTACTTCACTAGACCCTTTTTACTCAAACATGGAAAATTAATCGTTACAGTACTTCTTAGTTATGGTGCAATCTTAATAAGGTATCGAACCAGTTAAGCAAGATCTTTGAGACAGTCCACTTATTAAAAATATCTCTTGAGCCCTTCCAGCACCTGAGCCGGTATTTTAAAAATGTGAATCTTTGGGACAGTTCAACTCATTCAATATGTAATCCAAAGCCCAAAAAACCTAAATCGAGAAATTTAAGCCAAAAAAACTCTTAAACCATAATATTAGCTAGATGTTAAATCTATGGCGTGAGAATAATGACTGTAGCCGCGGTCCTTAAGTATAGTATAGCATACCATCACTTCGTGAACAGAGTTTGTTTGTAGGCGAAGCTTCCATTACCTTCTTCTGAGAACATCGCGTGAATGGTTTAATAAGTATGACATATACTAGGTAAGGATAGAGACTCAGTACGCAATAAAGTCGAGTGTTGACCCGCGCAAATAGTTTCCAAAGTCTTTAAATGATCGACGCAACGGTAACCCCCGAGAATATGCCGTCGGGACAAAAAAGGCATAAGGAATGCAAAGATAGGAATGTACAAAGAGAAATACTTTTAACATACACGCCCGAGGCTTTTTTTTTAAGAGAACTGATCTAAGTCGGTGCTGAAGCATTGAGTAATCGGTCCTTAAGCATAGCATCACTTTGTGAATATAGCTTATTTGAAAGCAAATCCTTCATTACCTCTTTCAACGTCTAAGAACATCGCGTGGATAGTTTAATAAGTATGAATTATACTAAAGCAAGCACAGAGCCTCAGAACGCAACAAAGTCGAGTGTTGACCGATGCAAAGGCGAAAATAAACCTTTGTATGAATTTACTTGAGTAGTTATGAAGTTTTAAGATGGTCGACGCAACGATAACTCCTGAGAACTTGAGATCGAAAAGCCCAGAATGATCCGACAGAAGGGAAAAGTAACACCAGCATAAAAAAGCCAGGTATGTACGAAGGAAAAATATTTCTAGCATACACTCCCATATCCACTTCTTTAAAACAACTGTTCTAGCTCGGTGCCAAGACATGAATAAAGGTGAGTAAAGGCCTCAGCTGTGACCACGCGTTATTAAACACGTCCGTAGCAAGACTACATAAAACTGGACGGATGGGTAATAGAATGTGTCAATAAAGTCGAAATTTGCGTAGAAAATGTAAATCTTAAAATCGATTTTTGGCTGAATTAATCGATATAGAAATCCTTTATATCCAAAACGCTTTATTTTAATGTTATTTATTAAATTTCATTAAGTTTTCATTAATAAATATAATATCTTTAATAATATTTAAAAAAATAAAATTTTAAATAAGTCTGATGAAACAAAACATAAAAAAAATCATAATCACGGTTTACAACGGCATAGGGTAAAGCATTGACTTAATATCTCTGTAACTTTATCGTGGAAAGAACGTTTTGTTATTAACTATTATTGAATATAGATATTATTGGCAAACCATTATATTGTATACGTACACAAACACCTAAAATTTTGTTAAGTTGTGCGATATTTACCAAAAAATTAATCCAGCAGTTTTAAACACTGTTCCTGTACTACGACCAGTACTACTTAATAGCAATTCTGTACCCTAGAGGTAAACAGTCGTATTTCACATATTGTAAATTTTACAAAAATAGCAAATAATGTTAATCTGGCTGTTAAAACTAAAAGTTTTGTTATAGTTTTGTTAAAATCTAATAAATGCATTTTTAATGTATAACAAATCTTTTAATTTTAACAGCCAGATTAACATAAATTTTGCTAGTTTTGTCAAATTTACAATATGTGACTTACGACTGTTTACCTCTAGGGTACAGAATTAAAGTTATGAAACAAATTGAAATAGATTTAACTGCACTTCTTGACGAAAATGGATTTAAATGTATACGTTACGGGAAAAGTACGTATACCGGTAAAAGTACACATTTTCCGGTAAATGTGCACTTATACCGGCGCTTATGGTAAATGTATATACAATGTACTTTTCCCAATAGAATTAGGAAAATGTGCACATAAACCATGCGTTGATGGGAAAAGTACATATATTGAGATTTGAAAACAATTTAGTGTATTTAGGCAGGAGCGGCGGGTTTTGAATTTTTTGTGGGATGTATCATGGGGATGTTAATAAAAATAATAAAAATTTTAAGTAAACTAAAATACTGCAAAAATGTATTTACTTCCTTTTACAAATTTTTTATATAACTTCAACTTTAATTTGGTCTAATATTAGTTTGTAATTTATTACTTTCCTTTCAACGCTTGCCCCCCCCCCCCCCCCCCCCGATGAGAAAATACTATTGGACCTATTACGAAAAAGTTATTGGTTCAGTAATTTTCTATTAAACAAATCGATGCTTTTGCTATTGGTTCTCAATACTAATAGCAATAGTTTTTTGTCATTAATCCAATAGTATTTATTTGTCTGATCACGCATAAATGCGATTATTATTTGTGAGGTACCACTCACACTATAAAATTTTTTTTTGTCAAATACAAGACAATCCGACTGACAAAAAATATTTAAGGTTAAATTATTGAAAGGTACACAATTGAATAATGATTAGAAATTGTTAAAATTTATTTATTTTAAATTTTTATAAATCAAAATTATAATTCCTAATATCCACTTAATTTCAAATTAATTTAATTAAATTTGATTAAAAATAAAAAAAAGAATAATAATAATTAAATTAATCTTTATTGCAGAACTGATCGCGTACTTACTGATTTTCTATTTTTTTAAGTTTTAAATATTATATTGACATTTTTATTTTGAGGTTATGTTTACAATAACATTGCCTTCGTCTACTCACTTTTACCAAGGTACAAGTTCACATGTGCACATTTCCCGGTAAATGTAAGGATAACGCTGTCATTTAAATTATTCAACCCACTTTTACCAACTCCCGTGGAACATGTACACATGTACCGGTAAATGTGTACATTTTCCGGCTACGTACTTTTCCCGTAACATATATATAATTGTTGTATTTGACTGCTTTAGTAAGTGGCTTTAAGCAAATTTATAGATATTTGTTTATGTTGATGCAAATAAACGACTAACGTAATAAATGCGTTAATTGAATTTTTAAGTACCTTCATATTGTCGGCTTACTGCAAGAACCATATATGTAAGTTACATAATAATATAATTTTGAAAAAACAGGGGTTCAAGTTTTAAAAGTAAATTAAAAATCGGTATATTATAAAAAAATGTTAATAATCTAAAGACTATATCGTAAATACATGTAGTTTTTAATAAAATAAAAATAATAATATTTTTAAGAAAAATAAGTTTTATGAACAAATAAGCTGCTTTTGTTAGGTACTAACTTATTTTAGCAGTCCACTTTACATCATTTCTGTACATAAATTTTTTAAACATAGTTTTCAGACTATCCAAAGATAAAATACTGAAAATCATAGTATGGCATTGTAAATTGTTACAATAATAGTAAAAGAATTCCACATTTTCCATATTATTATCAACTTGCAAAATAAATTTAAATGTAGTACTTAACTTGTTTTGGCAAGCTTCAATAGTGACCAAAAAGGACTTACCTTGTTTTAACCACTGCTCACTGTTGTTTGCAGCACTGCGGTTTTAACAAATGCTCAAAGTTTTAATTTTAAAATAAAAGCAAACGTTTTCCAAAAATCAATAATTCAAAGAAAATCCAAATTTGTGTAATTTATTGATTTTCATGCGCCATGGCCAGCTCAGTCTAGATATTGTCGTATCAAATGACCCTTAACTTTTATACCAAAATTTTCTTTTATTACTTAACCACTAATTTTAGTGTTCTTAGTTTTACTTGTTTTTCAAAATTTTAATTTTAGTTACACTTGTCAAAAACAAATCTCATTTTCGCAGTACATTCTAAAGCAATTTTTAAGCATATTGCCGTACTTAACTCAAAAAAGCCAAAAATTACTTATCCGGTTTTTGCAGTAAGCCGACGGCGACGATATGTTAACAAGAAAGCAGCAATGGGTAACGTCTGCTCATCATCCTGAAAGTTATGGACTTGTACAAAGATAACACAGAACAATAGAAATTAAGTTTCTTAAACACTTTGTTGCTTTATCCACCTCATACTGTTATAGGCAGAAAAACAGATTGCGTTTTGGTGCACTATGTTTATGAATTACCGGAAGTGAAGATGAGCATGAATAAGTACGAAAGATGATTACAGAATAGTTTATAAAAACCAAAAAAGACAAAGGTCATCTATTTTCAGGTGATAATTTATGATGATATATTGAAATCGAATAATATCAATGCTCAAAGTTTTAATTTTAAAATAAAACATAACGTTTTCCAAAAATTAATAATTCGAATAAAATCCAAATTTGTGTAATTTATCGATATTCATGCGCTACAGCCAGCTCAGTCCAGATATTGCCGTATCAAATGACCTTTAGCTTTTATACCAAAATTTTCTTTCATTACTTAACCACTAATTTTAGTGTTCTTAATTTTACTTGTTTTTCAAAAATTTTTACTGAAAAACAACGACAGTACTTTTTCTTATCACTCTTTTATTTTTATTTAAAAATTCATCAATAATTATCCACTTCTGACCATTAAAAATCTAAAACAGCACTGCGCGACTTCACCAGTCGCACCGATTTCTTGTCAATTTAACTTGACCCCTCTCTCGGATTCACAAAACCCAAAGGCTTGCATAAAATTTAAATTTACTAAATTATTAAGAAAATAAAATTTTTGATTTTTTATAAAAAATAACACAAATAATAAAAAATAAAATTCAAATATTCGAAGATTCAAATTTCCACCAATTCTTCGTCATGGCTAAGGTTGTAAAGTTTAATGCACTTTCCGATTAACCTAATTTACAAAAGCCTGGTTTGGTTATGTATTATTTGAAGTATAAAAAATCTTCTTCTTCTTCTTTTTTTTTTAGGATTATTTTCCTGTTTCTAACCAACGTTTTCTTAATTCTTTATAGGTTGTCTCGCCATCTCTTCTTGGGACGCCCCACTCTCCTTTTTTCTCTTGGACGGTTATCTCTTGCCTTTTTTACTAACCTGGTTTCTTCCATTCTTGTTATATGTTCGTTCCATAATCGTCTTCTGTCAGCTATCCAGTCCGATATGTTCGTGACGTTGCAGGTTTCTCGTATGTTTATGTTTGGTATTCTGTCTCTTCTGGTTTTTCCAAGTATTCTTCTTAATGTTTTCATTTCTGCAACTTCTGTTTGTCTTTTTGTTACCGCAGTGTCCGGTCTAGTTTCGGCTGCATAGGTAAGGATAGGTCTTATTACGCTCTTATATATTCTTATTTTCGCCTATCTCTGTATATGTTTGTTATTCCAGATTAAATCGTTTATGCATCCAGACACCCTATTTGCTTTCATGTTTTGTTTGCTAGTCTCTTTTTCTATTTGCCCGTCGCTTGTTAGTTTTACTCCCAGGTAGTTAATTTCCATCACCTGCTCCACAATTTCGTCTTCGATTACCAATTTGCATCTCACAAGATCTCTTGCGATCGTTATAGATTTTGTTTTTGTTTTGTGGATATTTCCATATTGTACAGTCGACATGCTCTGTTAAATGTATATAGGAGTCGTTGGAGGTTATTTTCATTTTCTGCTATTAATATAACGTCGTCTGCGTAACAGATGATATTAAATTCTCCAACACCCATTTTGTATCCTATCATGTTTTTTACCGACTTTATTATTTCATTCATTACTATGATGAAAAGCAAGGGACTTAGCGAATCTCATTGTCTAATTTCTTTTTCAGCAGAGATTGCATGTGACAGCTCTCCATTGCTTTTTATTCGTATTTTGTTGTTTTTATATATGTCCTTTAGCCGTATTCTGTCGAATGCTTTGTGTAACTCCACTAGGCATATGAATGCTGGTTTGTCGTATTCTATTGATTTTTCTATCACCTGTCGTATTATAAATATTGCATCAGTACACGATCTACCATTTCTGAATCCATGTTGCTCTTCTTGAAGTTCTCCATATTCGTTGATTTTTTCGGCTAAAATTTTTTGTGACGAGTTTGAAGGTCACATTAAGTAGGTTAATTCCCCTGTAGTTTTCTGGGTTCTTTTTATTGCCTTTCTTAAATTTTGGTATTAGTATGCTCGTTTTCCATTCTTCAAGGATTCGCTTACTTTCAATTATCTTACTTAGCAGTTTGTTTATTTGCTCGTGTAGTTTTTCTCCTCCATACTTTAATAGTTTGTTACTGATTCCGTCTTCTCCAGTTGACTTCCTGTTTCTTAGTTTCTTTATAGCCTTGTCTATATCATGTGGTGTGATGTCGACAGTCACATTATCTTCTTCTATTCCTACTTCCTGGTTTTATGTATCTTCATTTTAGAACAGGTGTGTGAAATATTCCTTCCATTGAGTAAGGGATATTTTTTGAGTTTCAATATATTCTTTTAGTTCCCTTCTTTAATTGTGAATTGTTTTCCATATTTGTTTTTGCAGGCCAAAAAAGTCGTGTTCCATCTCTTTCAAAAATTTTTCCCAATATTCTCTTTCGATTTTTTTTATTTCTTTGTTAACCAAGTTTCGGGTTGTTTTGTATTCTTGATATGACTCCGGTGTCTTCCTGTCTCGATATTTTCTATATGCTCCTCTTTTTTCTTCTGCTAGGTTTTTTACTTCTTTGCAGAACCATGGTGTTTTCCTTCTTTTACATCGGTTTTTATTTATTAGTACTTTTCTTTGACCAATTGCTTCTTTTGCGGCATTTATTATGTTTTGTTTGACTTTCCCCCATGCCGCATTTTCATCATCTGTTTGCAGTATTTCATTATGATATACATACCCTGCTAGTCTTTTCTGATATAATTCTCTGATACTTTCTTCTCCTAGTGATTCGATATTGAATTTTAATTCATATTTTGGATGTTTTTTAGCATAGTTTGGTAGGGATAGTTTTAGTTTTCTCAGAACCAGTTTATGGTCGATTCCTATATCGGCTGATGTTAGGCATCAAATATCTAGTACTTGGGCCGGTTGGATTGTTCTATTAGTTATTATATAGTCTATTGTACTTTTGCGCCCTCTAGTATTTTCCCATGTGTACTTGTTCTGCTCTTCATGTTCCAAGAATGTGTTATTGATTCTCATTTCGTTTTGAGCGCAGAACAAGATCAAGCGTTCACCGTTGTCATTCTTGGTTTCTTCGTTAAATCGTTGTTTTACTCCTGGAATTATATCTTGGCCTGTTCGTGCTTTCAGATCCCCTAGTACTATTATTATTTTTTCTTTGTTTATGCTGTCTATGGTTTCTTGTAGATCTTCGTAGAATCCATCCTTTTCATGTGAGGGTTTGCAGTCTTCTGGTGCATATGTGGAGATTATGTTGATTTTCTTGTGAGCTTGTAATTTGACTAGTAAAATTCGTTGCGATATATAGCGACAGTCTTCTATGTTATTTTTATATTTATCATGTAGCAGGATTCCAACTCCCTCTTTTGCTTTTCTTTCTCTTTCTACTCCGCTATAAATAAGAATGTAGTTTTCGCACTGAATTATTCCTTTTCCGTTATTCTTAGTTTCGGACACTGCACAAATGTCAATTTTATGTTTTTCCAATTCTATGGTGACTTCCTGATCACTTGTATTCCATGATCTGACGTTCCAGGTTCCTATTCTTATCTTACTAGATCGCTTCCATTTTCGCAATTTCCTTTTCCTTGCCGTTTCCATCATCATTTCATCCGTCTTTATCCGAGGTTTATTGTTGGTTCTGTGAGAAAGTAAACTTTTTACCTCGGGCAGGTTGCTAACCTTGCCTGTGAACCCTCCTCCTTTGTCCGGGCTTGGGACCGGCATCAGCCATAACTAAACTACTCAATCCATCCAGTCACAACTGAAGGCGGAGTTATATATCTACCCTATATTATAAAAAGATAAGGGCTCAATATGTAACGTTTTTATGTAACGTTTTTATGTAACGTTTTTTTGTAACATTTTTATGAAACCAAAATGCTTATACTATATATCTACCCTATATTATAAAAAGATAAGGGCTCAATATGTAACGTTTTTATGTAACGTTTTTATGTAACGTTTTTATGTAACGTTTTTTTGTAACATTTTTATGAAACCGAAATGCTTATACTATATCTACCCTATATTATGAAAAGATAAGGGCTCAATATGTAACGTTTTTATGTAACGTTTTTTTGTAACATTTTTATGAAACCGAAATGCTTATACTATATCTACCCTATATTATAAAAAGATAAGGGCTCAATATGTAACGTTTTTATGTAACGTTTTTTTGTAACATTTTTATGAAACCGAAATGCTTATACTATATAAGTCTACCCTATATTATAAAAAGATAAGGGCTCAATATGTAACGTTTTTATGTAACGTTTTTATGTAACGTTTTTATGTAACGTTTTTATGTAACGTTTTTATGTAACGTTTTTATGTAACATTTTTATGAAACCGAAATGCTTATACTATATAAGATATAAAATTATTTTTACTGTCTCAACCTTTATACCATGGTATAAACTGATAAACTGATCAACTGATCAACATCTCAGGCAATTTGATCTATTTAGTACTTGAGACGTTGATCGGCCGCAGCCGTCGTTCCCATCAACAAATTACGAGCTTTTATCTTCTAAAACATCAGCAGAACGTGTCAAGGAACTCAGGGAAAAACAACAGCAGCAACAAGAACTATCAAAATCAAATCCGCCAGCAAAAAAATCACAGGAACCTTTGAATGAATGCATAAAAAGCGAAAATCAGACAGTAGCTCAAATTGCCAATAATTCTCAAATAATAATAATACCTCATGATGCCGGAGATATGACGCAAAAACGCCGATATTGCAGTGCAATATTTTGGAAAAATTAATTTTGTAAAAAGATAAGACAAAATATGCAACGTTTTTGAAGATTGTGATTGGTTCTTTCCCTTTAACCAATAGTAAAATTGCAGAACGTTTTCAAAAAATAAAAAAATACCTAATAGTAATCGATAACATTTATTTTAAATTTTCAAGCTGTATGACGTTATAATCCGTTTAAACGTTAATCCGTTCATCCGTTGAGATATATTAATCATCGGAAAAAAATGTTGTATGAAAAGAAGTTTTACAACTCAAAGTTAATTCGTTTATGTGCTATTAGGGCCGCGAAGCGGCCCGGGGGGTTGGGCCGCGACAGCGGCCAAGGGGGCAAAGCCCCCCTAGTAAAAATATAAAAAATTATAAAAAATCTAATCCTATTAAAGTTGTAGTTTCAATATTATATAATTTGTTAATAAATTTCCTATTTAACTAATAAACTACGCTATTTTAATTGTATTTATTTAATGGTAATAAAATTTTTATTTATTTAATTACATTTCTTATAGGGTTGCCTTAAAATTTTATTGCGATGACTAATCGTGTGCTTCAAATCCTGAGTCGTAAGTTTGGATTGAGCACAAAAGGTCCTTTTCCTTTTTACCTAGAAAATTGACTCGGGCGCCCTTGTTTTTCTGTCCTGAATGTATTCATTAAAACCTGTAAAGAATAAAATCGACGTTTACATGTTTTTTGTTTACCATTTGTCTACGTCCCTCTCGCTAAGCTAAGCTGGGATCTCTGACGTTTTCTTGTAAGTGGGTAGATGTCGCTTTGCAAGAAAAGCTTGTAGCCCAGGACAAAGTACTGAATTACAATTATTAAGAATTATATAAACCTTCGTAACTTTTCAAATTATATGAAGTGGTATATTATGCATATTTAATAATATGTACATATAACAATTATTAGAAACCAATTGTTAGAACGCAACGTTTAACAAACTCTAAACAATGTATTTTACTTTGCACGTTTTATACATTCATAAATAAATAAATAAACAATCTGTAGCACTATAACCAGTTGTGGGTTGTAGCTACCTCTAAAATTTGATTCCATTTCTGGCGGTCTTGTGCGGACTCACTCCTTCCATGTGTCGATATCTACCTCTAGTGCAATTTGGCGTTTGTTATTATTGTCCATTAATCTGTTTCTGGGCTTTTCAGTGATCCGTTTATTTTTCATATATTTAAGATAATAATATCGATTATAAATCACCACAAAATTGTATTTTATTCTGTTAAAAGCACCTAATAATCACTATTATGTATACCACTTGTAGTACCCGAAGGAATTACTCTACAAACTTTATTACATTTAAGTTTTAATTATTATTTTATTTAAATTGTGAAAGTAATTTAGTTTATTCAAAAAATTATAATAAAAAATGATTATTGTACCTATTATTATCCTGGTTAAATAGCTATAACAAATTTCAGAGCAATTGCATAACTATATATGACTTAAAAATTGTTGAAAAGTTACAGTTCGGAACATTCCGTGTAAGTCATAATAAGAGCTTTTAATAAAAAAAAAAGACGGAAATGCAATAAAAATCAATTATATCCTTATGAGTTGTCAGAAGTTTTATTAAATTTTTATGCGAGTTTTGTCCATTCCCATATTTCAAATAGGGACCTACTTAAGATGTAAAATAAAGTATTTTTGCACATTACGTTTCTGTCTCCTTAATTTAAATTTAAATATATAAGCATTTTTCTCATATGCATTAGAAAATACGCAATTAAAATGTTTTATGTTTTTTGGGTTAAAGCTTTTATTCATATTAATAAGGCATAATCCCATAAGAACTTTGTACTCGATATAAAAATGCTGAAGAACGCCGCGAGCTTTCACTAGAAATGCTGCAAAAAATACGCTTTTTTGTATAAAAAAAATACGAAAACATTTTATTCTTATGCTATTTTCTCTCATTTTTTTTTTCTAAATTTAGAAATTTTCTAAATTTCTTACAAATTATATTTGTAGGTACATAGAATTTCATAATTTTTTTTAAAACGTTTGTAATCTCTCTTTTAGTTTTTTCTTTAGGAGGGCAGCACTACATGTCTATGCAATCAGACCAAAAATTTTACACATCCTCAAGTTGCTAAAGTAATGAAGTCAAGAACATCCCGTAAAAACTTGAAAATTACTTGGTTTTCAGGTTATTGCTTAAAAATTTTTAAAAGGATAATAAGTAAAATAGAAATATATTATGTATATATGTTACTGTAAAGGACCGAAATTAGTGAATGTCAACATTCGCCGGTGAATGTCGACAAACACTAAATGTCTTGGTGAAAGACCGAACATATGTTAATTTTATTATACATTCGAACTTTCACCGGTATATGTCGACAAACACATCTGAGCTTTGGTGAATGTCGACTGCAGATAACCAAAATACCATTGGAGCGGATCCGCATCCTAGTAAGGCTTCTTCTCAACCGCAGACTGATCCACAACCTAACACGTCTTCATCTCAAGCATTGACTGAACAACACAAGCTAATTTCTTCAAAAGAATTGCCGCAAAAGAGAATCTTCTACTTCAAGCAACAAAAATGTTGCAAATCTCAAAAAAGAAGTGTCCTCCGGCGCAAATTGGCGATACCGTAAGAATTCAAGTTCCTGATATCAACCGTGGTCTTACAGACCTTAGAATTATTTAACAAAATCCTTTTTTTCAACATACACTATGAGTGCATGGTGAATGCCGTCATTCGCCCGTGTAAGTTAGAAATAATGATATTCGACCGATATTTCGAACATACGCCAAGCAACGTAGAGAATGTTGACATTCACCGTTGTATCTTGACATTCACCAGATTTCGGTCTTTCACAGTAACATATACAAATAAGCAGAAAATGTTCGAAATACAACATGTAACCTACTTGAATACACTATGTATCCGAAAAACTTAAAAAAATTTTAATTGGAAAAATCGGATGTTACAATCTTTGTAGTAAACCATTTGTATTCATCGGCTTATAACCGATCACGTGGCCACGTACCCCAAATGAACTAAAAATACAGCGTAAAAACTGCGGCATAAATTCAGCAAACAAATACGTAATAAATTAAATGGTTGGTTATCCCATGACATACCTGCTACTAATACAATTTAGTGTCAAGATAGAGTATTGTTAGCAATATTGATGATTTTATAAAATTATGCTACATGCCACGTATAATTTGTATACTTTTGATAAGTACTACATAATAGGTACAGGTACCAGTTTATTGCAAATAAAATTTCCTGTGCTTAATAATTAAAAATAGTACGAATGAAACTGGAAATCGCTAGTCAAAGGTGCTTTTTAAAAGATACGCATCTTTTCTTTTTTTTTAATATAACTTTTGGTTTTCACCACAATTTGAAGTAATGTGAAATGACTAATAAGTGCATCACGTTTTTGTTTTTGTAATATATAGTTACGACATGCTAATTTTTCATTATAATGTATTTAAGCAGGTACCATATTGGTAACATACTTTTATTGGTTTCGGTCAGCAAAACATGCAAATATTTTTGTATTTTTGAATAAAGCTGAACGTCCTAAATTACATTTAGGTTGTTAATTTTTAATCTGAATTTGGTGACGTAAAAGCACATTTATTTGCGATGAAATATATTGTCATATTTTAACTTTCCAAGCAGGAATCCTTAAAAGGGATAAATGGATTTTATTAGAATCTGGCTCTACCCTGGAAATTTATGTCCCAACAAGTGAATCCTTGGTATTCATTTTGATTTTAATTTTTTATTATTGTTTTGTTTAGCGAGAAAATGCAATGAGTTAGTCACCGATATTTGCACAATGCTGTAATTATTTTCCCTTTTGAAAGTCCTTGATAGGGATGATTATTAAATTTTCTCAGTGGAACAGGTGTTCCACCAGGTCTAACCAGGTCTAACAGGTGTTAGCTTGGTTCCCGTAGGCAATTTTCTGCAGGCAGATGAGATAATTTTAGTTTTTGCTTTGTACACTTTGATTTTTGAATTTTGATTATTTGAAATGTGATATTTACCTGTTAAGTGAATTAATTGATTGATGTGCACGAGGTAAATCTGAGAAATGCGCATTGGTTTCAAGCACAAATTTTTGGATGAGGCGTATGAAGGAGAAAGAGATTTTTCAAAAAAACCGCCAACCGACCAAGAGGCCACAAGTATTTTTAAGCACTCTGCAAAGTGAAATTAAGTTTAAGTACTTAATTGTGGATATCCACATGTGCGAGTGATGCGATTATTGATGTTTATTTTGGAGAGCCAAGCAGATTTTTAACAAGGCTCTTTAATTTTGATAAAGATTAAACTTGAACAAGATTTGAAGAATCGCCGTCATGCTGATCAAATATAACTGGTAATAATTTATTTATAATAATGGTAATAATGTATTTGGTTTCGTTCGATTATTCCGGTGAAAATTACATGCACCTTCGAACTATTATTTTCGACCATCGCAATTGTGACCATTGCAAGAATTATTAAACTTTATTTTACATGTGCACGTTTAATTGCGCATCGACGTCCATGATTTGTAAACGCAGGGTATGGGACACAGCTGTGGTATAACTTCGAGTGCATAGCGCTACGTAAGAAATTTATAACGCCGTTCTTATTGTAACGAAAATTTGTCATTTTCGTTTGAGAGTCCGCACGCCGCTGGTTACCCTAGTTGGTTCATGCGCAGCGCGTATGATTTGCCTTGACATTACTTCCGGTGAAAATTTTTCTGTCAGAAAGTTCAGAGTGCAATTTTGAGCTCAGCATGTTTTTTTAGATCTTTTGCATAGATCGATGCAGATTGTTTTCGTTAGATGTTTTATTCGTGACTATGGGTGCTCTGCTCATGTTATTATGGAAAATCGCTTTTGCGGAATTTTATGTTTTCTAAAATTTCGAGTTGTCGTGGTTTGATTGAGGATATTTTCGTAAGACGTTTTGTTCGATACTTGAATGCTTTTAGTATGGAAGTCGCTTTTGCGGAATTATTTTCCATGTAAGTTGAGATACTTTTTTCTGATTACCGTTTTCGATCTTTTAGATTAATTTTGTCATGGTTGAGCATACAGCGGCTTTATAACTTATTGGCTTTATGGCTTCCCCACTTTATGGTTTTACGGCTTTATGGTTTCATAACTTTATGGCTTTACTAGAGGGGCTTTGCCCCCCTGGCTGCTGTCGCGGCCCAAACTCCCCGGGCCGCTTTGCGGCCCTAATAGCACATAAACGAAATAACTTTGAGCTGTAAAACTTCTTTTCATACAACATTTTTTTCCGATGATTAATATATCTCAACGGATGAACGGATTAACGGTTAAACGGATTATAACGTCATACAGCTTGAAAATTTAAAATAAATGTTATCGATTACTATTATTTTTTATTTCTTGAAAACTTTCTGCAATTTTACTATTGGTTAACGGGAAAGAACCAATCACAAACTTCCAAAGCGTTGCATAAAAACGTTGCTTATTTTGTCTTATCTGTTTACAAAATTAATTTTTCCAAAATATTGCACTGCAATATCGGCGTTTTTCCGCATTATCTCCGGCATCGTGAGGTATTATTATTATTTAGGAATTATTGGCAATTTGAGCTACTGTCTGATTTTCGCTATTTATGCATTCATTCAAAGGTTCCTTTGATTATTTTGCTGGCGGATTTGATTTTGATAGTTCTTGGTGCTGCTGTTGTCTTTCCCTGAGTTCCTTGACACGTTCTACTGATATTTTAGAAGATAAAAGCTCGTAATTTGTTGATGTGAACGACGGCTGCGGCCGATCAACGTCTCAAGTACTAAACAAATCAAATTGCCTGAGATGTTAATCAGTTTATCAGTTTATACCATGGTATAAAGGTTGAGACAGTAAAACTAATTTTATATCATATATACTATAAGCATTTCGGTTTCATAAAAATGTGACATGAAAACGTTACATAAAAACGTTACATATTGGGCTTATCTTTTTATAGTATAGAGTAGATAGTATAAAGTAGATATACTATAAGCATTTTGGTTTCATAAAAATGTGACATGCAAACGTTACATAAAAACGTTACATATTTGGCTTATCTTTTTATAGTATAGAGTAGGTAAGCATTTCGGTTTCATAAAAATGTGACATGAAAACGTTACATAAAAACGTTACATATTGGGCTTATCTTTTTATAGTATAGAGTAGATAACGTCCCGACTTTATGATTCATGGTTTTACCTCTTGGTTTTTGATATTTCAAGTTCAATGGTCCTGCAGCATTTAGTATTTTTTTGGTTCTTTCTTGTAGAAGAAGTTTGGTAGGTTGCAACCTTGAGTTGAAGATAATGTTTTATCTGTACGACCATTTTTATTTATCCTTGTAACACCTGTACCACCTGTGATAACACCACTATATCTGGAAATGAGTTTTTGGGTTCCTGTTGAAACTTACATGGCTAGTTTGATAAATTTTAACAATTTTAAAAGAATTTTTTAACCTTTTAGGTAAAACCTAGATAAAATCTACTGCTCTTATCACTCGTAGTTTATATTATTACGTTATATTTGAGTCTATCAATTTTTCTCTAAAGTAATTAGGGAAGCAGGAATTTGCAAAAATAAGTTTTTACACGTTAATACCCTATGTTCACCTAACTCATTCAGCACCAGGTATATTCAAGTATTTGTAAAAAAATTTTCAAGTTAAAATATTCAAAATTGCTATTGTGGCACTCCTTCAACGCAGGTCTGTTTTTTTTGTGTCCAAACGGTGTATATGAAATCTCACGTCTGGGTGATTTAAAACAAAAGAAAAAAATATGGTTATCATCTAAATAGTATTAGGGAGTTATCGCCACACCACGGTAAATTTTACGCTAACGCTATTCTAGTTTTAACTCAAATGAGCATGCGCAGAAATAGCGTAAAGCAAATAACGTTACCGGGTTTCCGCTATTTCTCAAAAATAGCGTAGGTATTTAATTACGTTATTTATATATTTTAAGGTTTTTAGTTATTTAGGTTTTAGTTTTATAAACTAGGGTACCTTGTTATGATTAAGTAATGTTAAAATTTAGTTTATATTTATATTTTCTGTGGTTGTATTAAGTAGGTTACAGCAAGTAACAAGCTATGAGTAGTAAAAACGCACGTTTACGTTTTACACCCGAAGATGATTTATGTTTATTAAGAATTTGAGGGTGCACCACCTATAGGAATTTACTATAACTATAAAATAACGTCACAAAAATAGCGGGATTTGCGATAACTCTAAAACTGTATTCCCGTTATTGTAAAATACCGTATTTTGTCACGTGACTTTTAGCGTTAGCGGAGAGTTTACCGTGGAGTGGCGATAACTTCTTATTGACTCTCGTTTGTCGAAGGATTTTCTCGATAAAACATTTTGGCGCCAAAAAAAAAGTTATTAAAATTTTTTTGCCCAAATTTGATGTTATTATTGTTTATAACAATTAAACAAAAAACGATATCAAAAAAATAGCTCGACAAACTAGAGTCAATACTATGTAGATCATAACAATTTTTTGTTTTTTTTTTAGGTCATCCAGACGTGAGATTTCATGTACACCGTTAAAAAAAGACGGACCTGCGTTGAAGGAGTGCCACGACGGCAATTTTGAATATTTCGACTTGAAATTTTTTTTTACAAATACTTGAATAATAAAGATGACGGTTTAATTTAATCTAATGTACGAGTCATATTTTGTTAGAAAAAAAATCCGGAAAATCGGTCTGTTTTTTCTCTTGTCACAGTAGACTTCCTCCTTAAAACCGGTAGTTTTTTCAAAAATGGATTTGAAGAACTTAGATTTTTACAGAAAATTTTAAGCTAAGTAAGTTGCTCGTGATTGGCGAATCAATGCATTTTATCGTCGGTAGGTGTGCGCTCATACAAAAAAGTTCGGCTGATAAAAATTTTCTCACTTAGTCGTACGTAATATTAAAGTACGATTATTACGTTTTTGCGTGGATCCTCCTCGTGCCATGGTAGTTTTTATAAAAATTGGCTTAACGCTAGCCTACACGTTGCTGCGCTACGCTTCGGCCACTTCAGGCAATTTATATAAAAACTACACTTATTATAAAAATACCCTTAGTCCCGTGGGTTAAAGAAAAAGGTGAATCTTTGAGAGGTGAAACTCGTTTTTGCGTGGATTCTACAAGAAGGATGGTTGTGCAAGAAAAAATTGACTGGGACCACTCCTCGGAGCTTCCAGCCATTTTTTCTGCACATTTACTATTGTAAACCATGATTTTCGCTTGAATTGCACTGTTGAAGCATACCAAGGCAAGTGTCGCTCCGGTTATCACCTCTCTGCGCAAAGCTTAGAGTAATTGAGAAGGTCGCGTGCAAAACCGGTTAAATCCATATTTTACCAAAATAGAGTAAAACATGTTTTCTATATAAACTTTGTGCCCTCTACACGATTCTAAAGTTATTTTTGAGAAAAATCGATTACATTTTGCTTAAAAAACCTATCAAAGTTGGTGTTTTGGGGTAAAATCGGTTATATCTCAAATTTGATGAAGATGAATAACAGATAATAAGACGGATAGAGAAGGGACGAGCTGAGTCTGATGATGATAGTTCATTTGTGATTGTCTTTTTTTGTAATTTTTTTCTTAAATTTATAAAAAAAATTGAATTTTTTTTTCAAGTTCTTGTTTTTTATGTACTTTGTAAAGCCTTTTATTAAACTAATTTGTGTTTAAAAGAAAAATAAATTCATTTTTTATAAGAATTTATTAATTTGCGTGCAAAACCGGTTATATCCATTTGTTTTTTTACTTTTGGGTGAAAATCTTTGGACAATTTATAAAAATTATTCTAGATATACCATGCGCAGCCATAATTCCAACAACTCCATGTTTGAACTGTTCAATTATTCTTTTAGACCCGGAAGAGAAACGTTTTTTTGCTTTTCTGAACATTTTACAATAATGGATTTAACCGGTTATGCACGCGACCTCCTCAATTCAATTCACACAGACTGACGTTAGAATGCCTGACTTCACCAATCACTTGCGACTTCGCTTGAAATTTGCTGTAAAAATTAAAGTTCTTAAAATCAATTTTTTAAAAAAGTGGTGGTTTTAAGGCCATCATCCTCACCTAATTCCTTTATTTAAAATATACTCTTTCAGCATCGAGGTTTCAATCGTAAAATTTGCATTTTAGCGTCAAGCCTAACTACCTTGAACCAATAGTCATTTTTTTACATTCTTGGCTGTTGTAATATTTTAGAACTTCCAATGTAATTACAATATTATGATAATCACAGAAGAATAATCGACATTAAAATATTTGGATATACATATTTTTATAATAAAAAGTACTAATGCTAAAAATAAAATCTATGATACCTATAAATAATAATTACTCTTGTAATACACTGAAAACTATGTTTTAACTGTTTTCCATCCAATCCGTTTTTTTATTCGAGAATTTATTTAAACTTTATACTATACAGTTTAAGCTTTTAGATGAAATATAAATTATTTGATTTTCGACTCTCCGTTTTAATGATGTGTTTTTAATGTTAATGGTCACACACTAAAATTAATAACAGACAATAATAATAATTATTATTAATAATAATAAGAAATCATTACTATTTTCAACAGAAATCTTGTAACATTAAACAATGTTTGTGTGAGAGATAACTCTTGTAACTGGTGAAGTAATCAAGTGGATTTTCCCTACGGGATTGAAGCATTTTATATTCTTTGTTACATCTCTCTCGATTTTAATGTTAATTTTCAATTTGTACAATTTTGAATATTCTCCAGACTGTTTTGCATTTATGTTAGTTTTGTAAAGAGAGCTTGTACGATGACGTCAAAGAAAAAAAAAGTTGTTCACAATACAGTTGCGTTCATGAAGCCAAACATAAATTGGTGTCGTTTGAATAATGTTGTTATTTTTCATTTCCGTTAAAGCTGTTAATAGAAAAGTAAGCTAACTATGTGATGCAAATCTGAACTTAGTGATGATACCTTTTGACGTTCTAATTGCAAAGTTAAAAATTTATTTGTATTTTTTACATTGTTTGGCTAATGCAATAATGCATACATTAATTACTGATTAATTTCATAATTTATTATAACAAAAAAGTAATTAATGCAAGTTTTATACGCATATACTATGTCCGGTTGCCTGCTTTGGTTGTGTTCGGGTATATTCATTAACAGTAAAGACTATCAGTATCATTCAGTACTTGCTACCTGAAATCAGTAACCTGCTTTTCTTGTATTGGTACTTTAACACATGAAAATAACATGGTTAATCAGTTTTTTTACTTTTTAGAAAAGAATGAAAAATGAATCAATCGAAAAATTTTTTCTCCGCTGAAAATACAGTACACATATTTACTTTGAATTTTGTAGTCCATAATTTTTATGTGGTAATTTGCAAAGACAAATCACATTTCTTAAAGGAAACATAAAATACTAGATATTTTTAGACGTGAAAAATGTTTTCTCTGTTGATTTCATTCTTATCAGTTACAATCTTCTAATAACTTACATACTGTGTAATTTTCTTCTTCAACTATAAAGCGCACGACCCGGTATAATAATAAAATGTTCAGAGAAATATAAATGTCGGTATCTGTACCGAATTTAAATATTAAAATTACTTTTCATATTTTAAAATTCTTATAGGATTGTAACATCCCAAAGTATTTTTTATTTATTTATTTCTTTTGTGTAAGATCAAATAATTTTGTTTATAAATTTATTATGAGTTTACATTAAAGGTATAATTGCAAGAATTCGTTTTCAACATTGTTTAATAAAATTTTGTTAAACACTTGATATTTTTAAGAAACAAAAACTTGCAAAAAGTTTGGTTAATTTAATATTAAAAACAAGTTTGAACCATTTGTTTCCTAATTAGGTAGGTACCGACGTAACAAGCACAATATTTTAATTTTTAATTGAAATTTACTTCGTCCACTTTATTGTTTATCTTTAAACCCAACATATGAAGCTCACAAGTTCAATTTAATAAAAAAATTCACAGTGCTTCGTATTTTTTATATAAAAATAACTCACGTAAATAAATGATTATGACTCCTTGCTAACTTTCAGTTAACATTGGAATCCTTCTCAAATACTTATTTGAAAAGTTTACGGAAAGTTATAATTACTTACAGCAATTTTAAACCCAAAACTATTTTTTATATAACTTTTTATAATGTGCATTTCAGTAAGCCAAAATTATTTTATATTTGTTTGTTAGGAAATTCCGCAATGCAGTAAAAATGGCTGTTCGTATAAGAGAAGGCTATTGCCAAGTTTACTTTATTTAATCAGTATTATTTAACATTATAATATTTAATGTACATATCTACTCTTTTTGCATGTTTAATAAAATCTAGACTATTGAAAAGTTATTGTGTTCTCTGTTTGAAAATTTATTTGTATGAAATTATTATTATTATTATTACAAACTTTGTGGATCCATTTAGTAATTTTGGTTAAATGTGCGCACTGTGGGTCATAATAAAATATGTAAAAGCAATTAAGTTCATTAAGAGAACGGTTAGTATTGAATTATCTTCCAATTGTTTACACCTCCCATCTTTCCTGTATCTGCAGTATAACTACATAATTTAAAGAAATTTTAAATCAAGTTATTTAGAAACAGCAAACGTTTAAGCTTACCATTTGTGTTTTCGGAATTACAACTTTATAAGTACACCGCATTAAATGTCAGAGTAGAATAGTTAATGGCTAGATTTTGCCAAATAACCTACCATCCAAGTTTACCTGTTTCCTTACATAATGTAACTAATCTCTGCTAACTGTTTCATTTTAATTTGGAATTACTGAACAAATAAAATATTTTATATTCAAATGTTATGGCTACATGTACTACTAATAAAATGTAACAAGATACCTTCACAATATACTTATAATTTTAATTTTAAATGTTCCGAATAAAAATGATTATAACTGTCTAAATCTTTACTAAAATGCGCAGTGAATTAAGTTAATAAAAACGCAATTTAATTATTCTTACTGCAAGACACGGAAAATATAAGTTACATTATCGTCTGTTATAAGAATAATTAAAAAAACAGAAGATGCTATAATCAAAGAGCTGGAACAAAACATTTAGAAGAAAGTTTTGTTTATATACAGATAGGCTATTAACTTTTTAAAAGATTGCTCAAGAAACATTGTGAACAAAGCGAATGTGTAAAAGGACGTAGTACTTAATTAAATTGGCAATTAAAATTATTTGAATTAACCACTAAGGATAATATTACTATCAAGCATTAATGTAAATATTTTCATTGTACGAAAATATGAGAGTAGATAGCTAACCACTAATTTAAAATAATAATTATATAATTTCAATAGTCATATCAAGTGACACAAGATAAATAACATTGTAATTCAATTTTTCCTACGTATACCTCGAACAGATTAGAGTAAAAATTACATTTATTTATGTGCACATACTTATATATTTTAAGTACTATCTATTAATTAATTTAATTGGTGATTCCATTTTTGCATTTTTAACTTCAATTATACCAACTAAATCAGACTAAATATTACTTGCTGTCCATTGTATAACATTATTTTACCTTTATTTTATTAGAAAATTATATTGAGTTTTATTTTTGTGTTAAGTATCGAGATGAGACAGTTATTTATTTTCGGTTTTGTTGTACAACCTGTTAATGTCAAGGCAATGTGTGCAAACCTGCAGAGCGCCAAACTCTCCTAAGATCATCTTCGTACTTCGGAGAACAAGTAAAACCGTTAGTTCTCTTGGGTTGACTAATTGTTACATTTTTTTGAAGTGCAAGTGCCAAGTGCATTTGTAAACCTAATACAGCTGGTAATAACAGGATGCAATTTTAAATTAAGATAAAAAATAAATATTTAGTTTTAGTTTCTAAATATCCATATTTATTAATATTTTTTATTTCTACAATAAAAACAAATATTATTTACCAATAGACTTAATTCCAACATATCAAATAGGCCTCTCTTTCTTTTTCTCTGTGCCTGTATTCAATAATTAATTTTCTATAAAACTAATTTATAAATTCTGTTTGCATATTTATTTTAATAATTAAATTCAGTTTAGTACGTGATATGACGTATACATAGATAAATAAAAGCATTTGTGTAATGGACTACAATTTACAAATCAAACACAACTGTGAGTCATAACTTAGCTTTTATTAAAAAACACCAACATTAATTGCAATTTATAGCGCACAGACTTTCATAGCTTAAAATAAATGATGAACAATGCCTAAAACTCTTTAAGAGTTTTACACTAAACAAACTTTAGAAAGCATTATTAGGAGAATGGATAAATTAAATATTAGATTGACGATCACCACTGACGTACTCGTAAGGTCATAAAAGTTTTGAATTACTTTAAATAGCACTATTAGTTTTTGTAAATATGTACGTTTTGGTTAAAAATAAGTAAATGATAGTAAGTCATAAACTCATATTATGTTGTATTTTTCGTCATAATGATTGTGAGTAAGTTGAGCACAGAAATGTATATTTTCAAAGACATCGGTAAATAATTAGCTACAAATAAATATACATAAAACTCTAAATTTTAATTTAAAATTGAACTTTGGTTTATTAATTATTATGGTGATTTAAAAACAGGCAGAATAAAAAGTAAGAGTTTTATGAGGACGTTACATTTAGCCCACCTAGGCATGGACATATTTTATGGACGACCCCTAGAAACTTTGCAATATTTATAAACAATTTTCGTTTATATCACAATATGGTATTCTAAATAAACATGTATAAGTTAATAGTTCGCTTATATAGAGCTAAGACTCAATCCAAATAAAGTAAAGCTTAAGGTATAAAAGTTCTTTGTAAGAAAATTTGTTAATAATTATTGTACCTAATAATTTTTTTTTTCTTTTTGAAAATGTATTAGTTTTATTGTAAGTTGAAGTTTGACATCCTTAAAACCCTTATATTGTTATGCGGTTATTCATTAAGCTTTTTACGTTCTAATTAGAACATTGCTTTTCACTTTTTGGGAATTACAAATCCGATTAGCGGGGTTCGATTAGTCCCTATATTACCTATATTTCCGATAAATCAATATCTATTTCACCACACCGCGTGGATGTCCACTGAAAGGCCGAGCTAAGAAATTTTGTATAGTCCGCGATTTGAACTCATAATTTCCGCTCTGTACTCAACCAGGCGGTCACATCACTCCACGGCTGTGGCTGCGGTTATACTTTTAAAAAATCAGTTACCTCTAAAACCTATGATTTAGTTTCGTTCTAAAGGCAGGTTAAGTCGAAAACTTTTCAATACAGTCTCGTATATTATAGTATAGAAATTACTTGATTATCATCAGAGATTTCACTTTTGAAAGGTTAAACCTTCAGTGGTGCAGGATTTGGAATTAGTTATTAAAATTAACTGTTGCTATAAATTTTGCAATATTCACTTAACTAAACAAGAATATTACAGTTTAAGTCTTGAAAATGTTTCAATACACAAAATTAAATGAGGGTCTAATGCCGTGCAGGCGTAATAGAAGTTTAGTAGTAATTTTAAAGAACTTGAATGTTTTTGGTATTGTAATTCTGTTTTGTTTGTAATTGACTAGATGAGCTACCATTTTTTTTTTAATTTTAGCTAGGTGATTGTGTACTATTTAGTAGATAATGGTGATTAATTTATAAATATTAAATTTTTATGTTTTATTAATTTTGACTTAATGTTTAAGTAAAAACTTTATTTTAAAATCAAAATACGATTAATTCGTGTGATGGGGAACCGAATCTGAAGAAAGAGAAGTACCAATTATTATTGTTGTTGTTTAAAATTTTTTTAGCGTTTAAATTGTTATTATGTTTACTCGTTATTTTCTTTTTTAACCTTTACAACATATTATAATTTTTTGTCAATAACATAATTTGCTTTATGTATGAAAATAGTCTTATTAAATTTCTCTCTTTGTTCTCTTCTCACTTTCTCGATTTTTGTACTTTCAATTCATATTTACAGTTTCTTAATTTAAATGAAATAAACGTGTTCTACTTGCAGTATTTTTCACAATAGATAGGTTAAATAGGCAACTAACAGTTGGAAACAAAACAGGCAATTGTTGTAGTATATAAAAAATTTTCACATCCTTCATGTTCAATTCTTATATTTCAGTTTCAATTCTTTAATACTCGCTCTCTAAAATACAAAGGAGAGCTTCATTAGTAGGAGCTAGTGGGGGTACATGTAGAAAGAAAACGTTAGAAGCTTATCAAACGGTGGCTAATTAAGTTCAAAATAAAATAATCACTTCTCTGTATCTCTTTTATTTAATAAAAAAAATTGATAAAAACAAAACGATTCATTGTACTATACCCATTTTTCCACAATTGCTATACTGTAGAGTGTATCTGGGTCTATGTAGGTCCTGAGTGTAGAAGGGTCTATGTGAAATAAGAATTAAATGAAAGAGAAAAAGGTAAAAGAAACACTTTTATTAAAGTTTTAATTTAGTCATTATTATAAAAAGTGAAGAGAATACATTGGCAAACAATAAACGTCTGCATCCCGACTTAGCACTTTCTGAAAAAATTTATATCTTACATTTCCGTTGCTTTTATCTTTATTAAACAAATATCAATGATCTGTTTTTTCATACTTTTATACTTGAAAAATCAAAATTAACATTTTTATGACTTTGAAATGCGTAACATAAGTCAATATTTTCTATGTTTTCCTCAACATTTCATTTTAGATTTTAACCAAAGTTACACTCAAAATCATTATTATATTTAATCATAGAAATTTTATCAGTTTACATTAATTATTATAGATTCTATATTAATTTTAATGTAATATAATTAAAGATATTTAAAATGATACAATTTTAACTCAAAAAAAACAACAAATTTTATAATGCCAACTAAATATAAAATACCACAATGTATAGATTTTAATTTTCAGTATGTTAATATGGACCAATAGCGCTATCTCTGAGACTTTTTTCAAGAATTTTTGGCCATCATTCATAACCGTAAAAATTTTGACTGCTTCTATACACCCGCTGTTGACATGTTCTTTCCTCTGCGGTGGTAACTATATAATTTTACTCAAACAACAATAAACATATTTCTTGTTTTTTGTAATTCTTGAAAATATATCGTATTTGTATAGTAATATTTCAAAATAATTAATTAAAGCAAATTTATACAAGATGATTTAATTTGATGTATGTTACACGGTAGGAGTTAATTACTTCACAAATTTCCCTTATTAATTCTTGCGTTTCATCTATAAATATTATGTATTTGTAGTACATTAAAACATTCTATAAAAAGAAATAATCAGGTTTATTACTTCTTTTAACTAAAATTATAAAAACATAATTTTAAGTGTGCTAAAATATGACTTATGCCCGTCTCCCACGGTCAAAATTTCAATCAATATTTTGATGATAATGTTGATAGATCTGACGTCATTAAAATATGTTTTGATCAAAATTTACAGGTAAGTCATACGATCAAAATTTTCATCAATATTTTGATAAAAGTAGTCTGCTGTGAATGACAGATTATCAAAAGTGAGGTTAAAAGCTTATATAGCTTGTATCAAGTTATCAGAAAATATAGATGTTATAAAATTTGTAGATTGATATTTAGATTTTTTATAATTGAGGAGCAGACATTCTATATGCAGTTTGTTCAATGTAGAAAATACAAAGTGCAGTTTGTTCAATACATATTTTAGCTGTTTTGCAAAACCGCCAATCGAATATTTGCTTCATTTATGGATAGTTCATAGTGTAATTTACACTGTGTTATTGCAAAAATTACTTTTTTAATAACTTATCATTTAAACCTGTGGTAGTTTTACTGCTCTCGTGTAAATTTTAGAAAATGGACATACTGCATATAGAATGTCTGCTCCTCAATTATCCAAGGAGCTCAAATGACAGCGAAATAATATCGTCATAATAATTAATTGTACTAATATTGATATTAGATACTACTTACGTTAGCCTTGAAAATGGGCCAATAAAGAGCCCGAAACGTCGGCAATTCAAATTTTTAATTCAGACCTACAACCAACTAAATATTTATATCACAATTTTTTAGACAAACCAAAGTGTATCGACACTTTTAGAACTAAAATATTAAAAGTTGACACAATTACATTGTGTCGATACACTTTTGGTTTGTCTAAAAAATTGTGATATATTTATCAAGTTGCACTAATTAGACCACACTGTTATAAATTAACTAATTATTTACTATACATTATTGTCGTAATTTATACTACATTTTTAATTAATTGATTTTATTTTCCAATAACTTGATACAAGCTAAATTTTACATATTATTTTAGTAATTGATTGTATTATACTCAATGTACATTGACTTATTAAATATGTTACATATCACATCTTCAGAAATTTTACTCAACACTCTTCAAATATATCATACTTGATAAAATGAACATTTATTGTTAGAAATAAAACATAATTATGTAAATATAATTTAATTAGCTCTCTCTTGTTATTGATTCCAAAACAAAACCAACATGCAATATTTTATTAATTTTAGTAGTTCATCATTAAAATGTTTGTTAATTCGATTAACTCGCTCATAAAATCTATTCATAGAGTCGATAAAAATTAATAAATACTTCTATTTTATTACTATGTATTATATTATTTCAATAATGTATCTTTTTATTATTTAATAATCTATAAAAATTATAAATATGTTTTAGAATTTATATTATGAATTGTTGTTTTAGTATTATTAAAGTATATTTGTTATATATTTACCCATACTTTTTTGACAATTTGAGTAAATTATAATGTTTCCGACACCTAATAAAAATTGCAATAATTTTCTTAATGCTCAATTATTTTAAAAGAAATGTCAAATTAACACTACATAAATTATTTATTAGGGTAACAAAATTAAAAAATAAGTTTGAAAAATGTAATACGAGTACGTCAATAAATTAATTAAACAGATTGAACATACATACTGTCGTGTTCTGACGAACAGCTCTTTAAGGTCCGTGCCCAATTTATCGGAGTTTGCAATAGGCGACTCTCCCAGGGAGCGAGTTCAAGAGAGATTTCAAAATTTCCGCCATTAAATAAAACAAAATCGTACAGGGAATGAATAGCAATTTAATTAGACGAATATTATTATTAATTTTAAATTGATTAAACAAATGAAACGTGATCTTATCGTTAAACCTCATTCAACGCAGTTGAAAAAAACCAAAAATTATGCTTAATTTTCCTACAAATTTACACATTTAACTATCAAATAATTTCTACAACTTGTAAGACAATTAAAACGTTTCATAAAAATTTTATAAATCTGAAATAAATTTTTACACAAATAAATAAATTGTTTTCATTCTTTAAATCTGGCGCCAAATAAATCAGTTCAAAATTATAGTAGCGATGACTACTCGTAACCACTAATCATAAATGTGCAGCACACATCCAAATACGTCGCAAATTAAACACTTCCGTAAATCAATCTTCTTAACCGAATAAATGAAAATAGTGATTATCAAAGTTCCAGCAGTGATTCTAATTAGCAATGTGCAATAAATTAATTATTAAATGCATACGAAGATTCAAATTTTCCATAACGTGCATCGTAGTTAACCTCAAAATTGTTTAAGTGCATTTCGTCGAAAATATCAAAAATGATTGTTGGAATCACAAAAATTAAATTAATTAAGATGTTAATTACCAATAAGATGACTTCAAATAGATCAGATTGAGTTGGATGAAATTCCTATGTCCATAAATTGAAAAAAATTGTCGATGGCCTCATACTACAGCAAACGGGTAAATCTTCCTTACTAATTCCTTCATAATTTATCAGTAACCCATAACACAATCACCATTGCCTTCACAATCAATTTCAACTTGCTTAATACTATTGCAAACCATTTTCAAAAAATTAAGTTTTCCAAACATCCAAATTTTTACTACCAAGTCGTTGCGTATTCGACTTCCCACACAACTCGTCTTTCAGCAACCTTCTTTCCTCTCTCTTTGAAAATTGTGTCGAACGCCCATTGGTTAACTTCGCCAGCCAAATTTGAAAAATCCATTGCCAAATTAACATTTTGAATTCACTACACAAAATAAATTATTATGCACCATCTTGCAGTTCTAAAGCGTACCAACGATTACAGTTTGCTACCACCGCACTACATTATTTACCATTTGGTATGAAAACAAAACATCTATAAACAAAAATTAAATTACCAAAATTAAACGCTTTTCCATTTTTGATTGATTTAACTTCTTTAGGTTTTAGGACAATATCCCACCTATGAAAATCACGTTTCTGCATGCCACTAGTTCGACATAATAATTGAAAACAAACAATTTCTATTCGTCCGAGTAAATCAAAATAATATCAAACTTAAAAAAATGCAAAGTTGGAATCTCGATTATGGAAATTTGAAAATGTCAATGGTTGGCTCCACAACAATACATACATGATAGCTCTACAGGCCTAGAAGGCCTTTGGCGTCATTCCCTGCCTACCTAACCTGTCTTGTAAAATCTCGTGTGTGACGCAGCCGTATCAACGGTAATGACGTCGACACAAATATCAGGGATCACCACAGAGTGTCGATACCCACCGGAAGTAGTACAGTATTGAACATAAATAGCTTTAATTTTAAAATTAACTTACAAGTTTCTATGTACGTATAAAATTGTAATTAATCGCGATCAATATGAATCGCTTGGATAGATCGGTGGGCTTGAAGCGCTTCAGTCTTCTAACTTCATGAGATTGACTTAGTAGGTCATTTGCTGGTTTATTTGGATGCGATTCGATTCTAATTCGATATTTTTTAAAAAATCTTCAATTACTTTCTTAACCCTGGTGACTTGAAGATTGGAATGGATGAGATCGTGTAGAACATACCACGGAGCATTGACAATGGTTCTGAGTACTTTATTTTTAAACCCTTGTAAGATTTCTATATTGGATACACTGGCTGTTCCGCATAGTTGTATGCCGTACGTCCAATTCGGCTTTAATATAACTTTGTCAATTAATAGCTTGCTCATCATCATCGACAGCTTAGATCTTCCGCAAATTAACCTATACATCTGTCTGAACTTTAGTCCAAGTATTTAAAAAAATAAAAGTAATTTCTTATTAAAAATGTATAATATGTAGGGCCAAGAAAATCTCAAAGAAATGCCAAATCACCAAGCAAAAAACTTGAATATACCTATAAATCTCTCGACTACTTATTGTGTAAGTCGGTAACTATTTGAAATATTGCCAATTTATTTGAATTAGTTTTAGATTTATATTTGATTGTAATTTAACAATTTTTGAAGCTTTAGAAAATGGGTAGTCCCAGTTTTTATTATTTAGGTACAATTTACAATATTCCTATGCTATTCGTATTAAGAGTATTTAATATCTTTCTTTATGCCCAAAAAAGCCACTTGTACTATGTTTGATTATTTTTTAGGAACAATGTATTTTGTGTCCTTTAAGGTTAACATGAATAGTTACTAACTCAAAAAGTTAATAAGCCACGGCAGTGGAGTGATGTGATTGCTGGTTTCGTTACGAGCGGAAATTCTGAGTTCAAATCTCGGACGCATCAGAATTTCTTAGCTCGGCTTTCCAGTGGACATTCTCACTCCGTGGTGAACCAAAAAACCAACCAACCAAAAAACCAACCAACTAAAATACCCAATCCAAAAATACATAAACAAACAAAAATACTGAACAATTTAAAAATTAACATTTAGAAGTGCTAATAACCCAGTAGTTGATACACGTTAAAATGTAAATAAAAAAAAAGTTAATCTTTTGTCGGTTTTAGGTAAATGAATGTTGATTATAGACCGTCATATTCCACTTTTTTCCAAAAATTAAACTAGACTCATCATTTAATCAAGGAACAATAATTCAAACTAAATACGTTTTAGTAAGAATAATAAGTCGTACGCATGAATTCTTTTTAAGTATAAAATTTGCGTGTGACTTAAAAACGCTTTCTTAAATTATGTGTGATAGGTAGGCTGTTAAATTCAAATAAGAAAAGCAATTGTTTGGTAACTATATGGTTATTATAACAGCATCTAATTTTTGAAATCGCTTTGTGAACGAGTTTGTAATTTAAAACTATAATAGATACAAAGAAATTTTCGAGTTGAAAATATATCAAAGTGCAATAAAAAATTTCAAAATCTCGTTAGACATTAGTTTCAACAATTCAATTATGAAGACATTGTTTTCAGTTGAATTGGTTCCTTATTAACATCCTAATGTGTAATTGAAATGAGTTGGTTTGCACAAGTTGTATAGTAAATTTGTGACCGCTCTTGATATTCAGAGAAAGTTTAGTAGCAAGCACCACACTGGGAATTGGTAATGTATGTAAAGACGGGCTGCAGGTTTGTTTGGCAACAGCTTGTACAATCCTGCTGTGATATCGGGCAAAGACCGAGTGAATATGGAACAAGGTTTGTTTGAAAATAGGCCTCTGAATCTGACATTAATGGCGCTAACACCGAATGCAATATCTAGAAAAATGTTCAAATATTCAGATTGAAGTTGTAAATTTTCTGATAATAAATCACTCTAAAATTGTTTTTATTAGTTTTTTTCGTTATATTTATAAAAGATTTTATTAACTACGTAATTACCCAATGATTTGAGCACCGTTGAATTAATTTAAAATATTATCCAATGGTTCATATTTTTAGCAATTAACTGAAGCATATTGCATAAAAAAGTATTTTTACTTCTAATACATGTTATTCTACTTTATTTTGAAATTACCCAGTTATAATTTTTATTTAAAATCATACCACGTCATAAAAGTGATTTTGTGATAGTCTATCTTTTTTTTGTATAATATGAACAACTGTAAAAATAATGTATCATTAAAAGTTTATTTGGGTAGATGGAAGAAAATTGAGTCAAAGAGTAAAATCTGAAACATTTGTGGTTTTTGACTACCCTCTTGGGGTGTGAAATTCCATCAGGAACGAAACGATAATTTTATTTGCAAGCTGTTGTCGCAAAATCTTTAAGCTTGTGATTTTACAGTACTTTTAAACAAAAAGGGAACTTACAAATTGAATCTACTTACGGCCATATTTACCAAATATTTTTATAAAGCATTTTTTAACAAAAAACATATTTTAGCATTATTCTACTAACAATTTAAAAACATTATTTTGGATATATAGTAAAACTTCAAATAATATTTTTTGTTTATAAATAATGAGAAATATAAAATTGTAAACTAGAAAATGTGTTTGGCAACCTAAGAAAGCTGCTAACGTTGTTAAGAAAGTGTCTCTTATACTTGGAAAATGTTCCAAAGTTAGTTATAAAGAAATGTGAGGATATAAGAGCATTTGTGATAAAATAACGTAGTACGTATATACTTACTTTATTGTCTAAAAATGTTCATATAAAAACTAAATAAGGTTGAGTATGATATGTAAATGTTGAAATCCTCCAATATTTGATATTCTTTGGTAAAATGCTTAACTTATATCATTACTATTAACCCCATAATGTGCACCAATTGTATTGTTGAAAACCCCAGAAGTGTTACTATTTGCTTTGTAAATAATAGCTTTCAACCTTTTAACTGTGTTAGATTTACGAGAACCCTTTAAGTCTATATCTAGTACCGACTACAATTTCTGGATGAAATTTAACCTCACAGATCTTAGAACATATCTAAAGTTCAACAGCTTCCGAAAGGTCGAAATTTATCAAAGAGAACTCAAACCTCATCAGATTACTTTAAAGTCATTAGTTTGTAATTTTTTGACTTCGGTATGCTCCACTGGAAAATATATTTAGAAAAAATCCAAACACATTGAAAACCTATTTGTAAGCTTATTGATTTTTTAACGAGTCATCTTTCAAGTTTAAATTAAACATTTCATACGATGTACTTACTTTATAAAAAAGAGAAAACCCTTCTCTATTCCTAAAATCTAAATTGCCTATAAATTAGTTTTTCTACAATTCTATTTTCCGATTCTATTCGTATATTACTGGCTTGAGAAACGATGTTGTTTGATATTTTTTGTACGAAAAATTGATTTATGTGAGTAATAAATTAATTTTACAATTGGATCATTTCCTTATATTATACAATCACATGCAGGGTATATAGTACGATTATATCTATGCAGTGCTCTAAAAATCAGAAAAATTTCTAATTTGTTGAATTTTCAAAACTCTTTTGTACTACAATGTAATTTTATTCATACCATGCCAATCAATAATATTTCATACTAGGTACGCAATTACGGAATTCTGCTGGATTGGCGGTTCATGAAAAAAATTCATTAATCAAAGTTGCTTTAATTTAAAAAAAAAGTTTTTAATTTAAATTTAAGTTAAGTTTATTAGTGCGTGTTTCAGCTGCAGTGGCTATTAATATATTACATGATTACACGTTGTTATGTTAATCTGATCATATAAATTGTAATTAAATTTCAATTTCAAAAGAAAAGTTCGGGCAGGATACGTTTATAGTTTAAGTTGGGATAGATCAAGAGCTTCTCTGCTGTTTCCTTCACTTCTATTTCGATTTATAATAGATTTATGTTAATTTATCATGGTGCTTGCATAGCCTGCTTTTGAAAGAATCTTTAAGTTCCTTGTTTATGGTTTAAAATATGTCTACGGGATATTTTTGCTCTGTTTTTATGAAACTTTATCTTGAAATTTTCAAATTTTGTTAATTCGAAAATTTTCTCGATGCTTGCTTATGTTAGCTAGTTTGAGAATAGTTGGTTTGTTTTGATATCATTCTCTTGTGTATCCTGACTATATAATTGTTATGTTGTATTTTGTTATTAATAGTTGTTAGATAATAATTTGTAGTTAGTAATCCTCTTCTATTTTCAAGCTAGGTTTCTCTAACTTTACAGACCAGACCAGTATTAGTATTGTTCGAAGTGCTCTTTATACGATTCTTGTGGCACAGCAGTATAATATTGTAATTATACAATTATTATACTAATTATTCATACTAAAGAATGGATAAATATAATATTTAAATATTATTGTTCTAATTAGAACAATAACTTATTGTTCACTTTATGAGTTTTAAATATACATCCATTTACCTTTATAGTTCTTCAGTCGTAATGTACCTAAGTACTTATGTTTTTATTAGATTTTATATTTGTTTGTTTATAGGTGCATCCATATTATTTTCTTATTATAAGTATGCCAAACGCACTTCATTTCATTATAATAGTTTAATTGTATTATTATTCAGGAACAGATTCAGGCTATTGGGATTGGTTTTCAGTTTAGAAAATTGAATAAGTTTGAGTTTGTTAGAGAGAATTTGAAACCTTTTGTTTTAGTAAAATTAATGTACTACATAAAATTTGTGATGTTGTTTTGTACGAGCATTGCTTTCCCTTGCCGTAGGTCAGCGATGCTCAACCCGTCGATCGCGATCAACCGGTCGATCGCCAAGCTAATTTCGGTCGATCGTCAAGCTAATTTAGTGGATCCCAAGAAAATTTCATTCATACTGATTAAATCTAAATATTTTAGCTTAGATTAAAAAATAAATAATTTGTCGCATAAGCAGAATGTAGATGTAGGCGATACGCTCTCAGCTTATTGTGTTGTATTCATCATTAATGTTCTGTTATCAGTGAGTTAGTGCCGTGTAGCGAGCGTAATATCATTAATTAATAGTAAGAAAGTCAATGGTACCTAATAATATTCAAAAGTGTTAGGGATAAACATTGAAAGTAGGTTGGAGACGTAATTATTATGACCATCTAGCAGACTGTTTAAACTCACGTTGACGAATTATATACCGCAGTACGAAAAATTGGCCAAAGAAATGCAAAGTCAAATTTCCCATTAGTACGTAAATTTTCACGAAATAAAGTTGTATCAGAATATGTATCAAAAAAATAATAAATGTTTTGTTCATATGTTCATAACATCTGAGTTTGTACGAAAACCCGAATTACAGTCCCTTTCTTCAAAATTTGTAAATTGGTCTACCACAGTATTTTGATATAATAGAGAAGGTAGATCTTCAAGACTTTTAGATATTAATAAGTAGATCAAGTTATATGAAAGGTTGAGCACCACTGCCGTAGGTGTACAGGAAAAGATCATCTGATAATTTCAATGATTTTATGGATTCAAAAAGACATAGATAGGGCTGAAGAGGGACACTGGCGGATTGTTAAAAAGCCAATTTCATGATATGAATCATATGAGTAATGAAACCAATCCCATATTGGACTGTAAACAACGACAAAAAAATCAAAATATAGAGCGAGGAGAGTAAAAGTGGAAAAAGTGGCTAAAATAGAAAGTAATTAAAATGTATCTAAAATTACATTAAATTAATTACAATATTTAATAAACACTACTTCTGTAAAAGCAAAACAATATAATGCACAATTCAGTTGGTGTTTTATCTTTTACATATTAAATAACTTTCATTGAAATGAAATTTCATTGTCACAAATTCTGTAGATTAGATAAACAGCTTAAATAAGATTTTATTTAATTGGCAACTAAAAAACTTATTAACAAGATTAAGTCAAAATATTGTAGTTACAATCCTGCAATTTGTATTTTCTTTTACGGAAATTTGTATTTCCGTAACTCAGAAAATTGCGTAGTTTTGTTAATCGTGAAAATCTGTTCTTTTTCTTAAGCATGAGTTATAAATAGAAAATAAAAAAATAAGTCGAAATTTTTCACGTTTGGATAATTTATGGAAACCTTTTACAATATTATAACTTTTTGATTGAAATAATGAAAGTAGGTTTTCTTAGAAATATGAGCACAGTAGTTTTTACTTATAAAAAACAATTTTTATTAAACAATTAAAATGATGTTGCTTAGAGTCACTTATAAAGACTTGATCAGATGATCACATGTTGTGGGCAATGGTAAAATAATGTGAATATGAAGTGGAGAGTCAAACTGCCATCACAACATGTTACTCGTAACAGCTTTTTAAATTTAAGATTTCAAGTGATTAGTCGTTTTTATGGTTTTCTAATAATAAGCAAACATCAGGATTTTGTTCAATTCTAATTATTGTTATAATAAGTAGGTATTGTTCTTAATTCTTTTTAATTTCACCGGTTTCAAGTACGAATCTTGCCCCGATCATCCACTAAAATAACATTTATCTACCTACTAATTTAATATTTTGCAAAAAATACATAAAGAAAATAATGTTTATGGTTTCATCTTTAACCGCTGGGGGTAGAAGAAATTGTAACAAATCGAATGGTTACGTCTATTCTGTAGACTAAATATTTATGAAAGCATACGAATATAAATATTTTGCAACACTTATGACACAAGTATGTTTATGAAGGCGTACTAAGAAACTACAAAGTTTCTTATAAGTCTGGTTCAATACAAACTAAATATTTTACTTGCTTTCTTGGAAATAATAAGTAAGATTTTGTTAGCTAGACCATTATTGCTAATTGAAGTAACTACTAGACAATTATGTCCAGCAAGTTAAATTGCACTGTGTATTGGAAAGTGAAATTGGTCGATAGTGACATGAACTTTTTCAGGTTTATGCAGGTGGAGATCTTGGTGGTAGTAGCAAATACTCCAGTAAGGCCCTGGAGGACTAATATGGAGAAGGGTTTTGTGTGAACAGCCGTTGTACATGAGTCAGTCGATCTTAAGCTCTAGGCGAAAGCAGGTGTCGATCATGATGCGCCAAACAAAAAACAAGGTTTATGCAGGAGTCTGATGTTAGCATAATATATTACCAGGCTTTTAGAAAGAAATCATGATATCTTATTAAGGGTAATTTGTATAGATCTAGTTTAAAATTTTAAACTGTAGATTAGCCAATCACAATAGTCAAAATCCGAGTTTAAACCATAGTTACCGGTTAAACTTGCACTATACAAATGATCCTATGCTATACCCTGTTCATTAGTCAGGTGCAGTGAAGCCCCTCCCAAATAGAACACGCGCTATTTCCAATAGAATAGAATAGAATGGAATAAAAAATTATAAAGTCAGAAGCTTAGCTGCATCTGACTAATGAACAAAGTATAGATCGTGAGGTTACACTGAATAATCATTATAGAAATGAGTTTAGCAATACACAAGGAACTCTGGGTCCATACACATAATATACCTACAAGTCTAGGCGGCCCAAGCTATCATTACAAATTTAGGTAATTGGTATAAGCTATTATTTGTTAACATTAACATAATATATGAAAACGTTAAGATTGTAAACAGAATAATTTGCAAATTTCATTATGCCTACCTATTGTATGTTTCTGATGACAGCTTCCGCAGTGGTACCTACTGGTTAAGCAAACTTGCGTATAACTTGACCCATTTACATGAAAATAGTAGGTACCTATAGCAATGTAAAGGGTGAAAATTGCTGGAACTACAATTTTAGTCTTTTATTGTTTACATAATACTGCATTTATTTTTTAAACATAAAATTAATGTTATCACAAATATTTCATTACTAAACCATTACGTAGTACAATATAAATTAAATTTGAAAAAATTTGCGTAAGCACCTAATCAAATTTTGTTAACTTAATAAAAATTGAAGACAATTGCGGTTTAATACAAATTTCTTAATGAATAATTCAAGTTTATAAAATCTTAAAGTAGCTTTTTGAGTAATTTGTATAAATCGGATTAAAAACTTAATGCTAATTGTAACTTCAACTTTATTGTTTCAACATTTTTACTACCGTGTTGACTTTTCCAGTTTGATTATCTTAATTGTTTGGATGGAAGTAAATTGAGAAAACTTGAAGTAATCCAATCTGTAGTGGAAAGCTTTTTCGCATAGATTCTTAAAATTTATATCAAAGCCTCTAAATCCGTTTTTCTTAATCCGAAAATGATTTTGCGTTATTTTAAAAAAACTTACATAAATATGTCACAATTTAATTTTAACAAGTAAATCACAAACATATGGTTGACAAAAACCATTGCATATATTATTTAAGGAATGAAATTGTTTTAATTTTAGTTCTGATAAGTATTTGTACAGTTTTAGGTCAATCTAAAATATTTCTAAGTATGTGGACAGAAATTAAACTATTTTGTTTAAAACAATGCTATAGTGGACGAAGGATTTTTAGTAAATTAATTAAACGTACTTGCATAGCCCACAGATTGAACAAAGAATTTAATTTCGGTAATATATTGTATATTAATCAAAAGCTAAAGTTTATCCTAGAAGTTAAACCGCCAAACTTGAGAAAATCTCCTGATTGCCTTAAAGCGATAAGATAGAACTATTGACTTTCATAACGCTTTAGCAGTAAACTAGCCGCAAAAATCTTGGTTGAGATGGAAACGCCAGTATCTACAATCTTGATCTACTTGTTTGTATCCACACTGCACTGTCTTGAACTTATCCAATTTCCAGAAACACATATAGACACACGACATAGTCATAGCGCCACAAGCAAATTTAAATGTAAACACATTTTTAGTTAGACGTTAGTTTCTAAGTGAAATCTAAAATTAGGAGTAATTGATTTTAACTTTTATATCAATGCAACATATGTAATTTTCGTTCGTCTTGAATAAATTTTACATAAAATGTTTTTTATAATACCTAATCATAAGTTCACTATATTTTTAAAAGTATGATGATAAATTCTACGCTTTTATCTTTTATGATGAAAGATAAAGAAATTTATTAGTTAACAGTCAACATTATACATAATAGCTTTGCTGAATATCCTTTGTGTACCGAAACGTGATTCTCTTTTAATTAAGTGTTATTTAATTACCGAATCATTATACGAAAATACGTGAATAATAAAAATAGATAGAATTATTTGCAAGACCAGCAAACTATTTAATTAACCTAATAAAGGTTCTATTTTAGAATAAGTAATTATATTATCAATTTATTATCATCTAAGATAATTTCATTGAATTACATTTTTGTAGGACTTTCTAACAAGTTATTAAAAACTGAAATTAATATAATGGTATGTAAACTTATAAAAATGTAATTCAATGAATTAATGCAATTTCACAACTTAAATTCCCAAAATATATTTATAAATATAGTAATTTACAATTTCATATATTCATCAATTAATGATCATTAAGGATTTTTTCAAACAAAATCACAAAAAAAAAGATAAAAAGTTAACTAATAGGAAAAGGAGGATTCCTTAAATTGAAAGTTGAGTAATCAATTAAAGTATATAATGTATAGGTGGTAAAAGTGGCTACTATCCTTTTAAATCAATGAATAACAGCAACCTATATTAACGAAATTTTGAAAAAATCTTGCCAATATTAATTAAAAAATTCTTTATAATATTATTCAGAATACAAAAGTATCTAATAATATCTCTTGATATTCCATTTTTACTGCTTCATAATAAAATCTTCATATCGTTCGAGACAAACGTATAAATGCAAAATTATAAATTAAAATATATTAAAAATATTCACTAATTTATGAAAAAAGTGCATATATTTGCGTATAATTTTTCATCATTCATTCTTAAAAGCTCTCCCACACGTTTCGTGGATTCTTCTCAAATTACAAGCTCGTAAATATTAACGAGTCGTCAGGGAAAGGAACATTCGTGCATACGTTGACTCATAAATAATTTTAATAACCGTCGCGCGTTTTCCAGTAGGTGTCGGTTTTTTAGGATAAATCAAAGAAAAACGATATTTTCCGATAACTTCAAGTTTAGTGCACTTTTCTACAACACAATTAAATATTTACAAGTGCATTAGTTATTACTTCTTTCATGTTTGTAAATCGTGTTGAAAAAATCTACAATCGTAAAAATGTTCTGCTTATGTCTGTTTAATTGGGATTTATTTAAAAATTATGAATTAGTGATTGTTCTTATTTTAGAGTGCAATAAGAATGATGTACTTAAATTTATTGGAAAAACTGTTTTGCGAATATTTACTAGTCGTCAGAAGACGCTTTTAGGTTTATATTTTAAAAGTTTAAAATAGGTACAGCGTACCTACACCATTTTAATGGTCAAGACGGAAATCGCTAAGCAAACACTTTATAAGTACATAAAGTATTATATAGTGCAGCTGCCTGTTATTAAATTTTTTACACAGATGTTACTACGTACTATAAGTCAAAATTTATACTTCCAAGCTTTTCCAAGATGCCTCATTTAATAATTATAAAACTGTAAAACTTTTATAGAAAAATAACATTTTTATTTGTCTCTTGTTCAAATTTGACATTCTGTTATCCAATTTTAACAAGTTCAAGTAGGGAATTTGCGACAACCTGGTTGAAAATCATCCAATTCGTAAATAATATGTTGATACAGCAGAACTCAAGATCGTGCAGATGCAATAAAATTTGGAGATGACCACAATTGCAAGTTTAAGTACCACTAACACTATCATTATTATCATAAGGAAAATTGAAGCACCTTTGCAATGTTGTTTTGTACTATTGGTAAGGAAAACTAAATATTTCTCAAAATAGTATTTTTTGCTAAATTTTACATTAACTTACGTATACTATTTTTAACATTACGAATAGATTTTGTTGACTACATTGTACTCTTTGTATTTTCTAATAAATATAATTTGCGGTGACGCATGACGTGGGTTTTCCTAACTGATGTTTAAGTAAATCAATTTTTGCAATATTGGGTGTGATCGGATCTTCTACTTTGAAATCACTATCACGCACAAAGTTCCAGGAAATTGATTTATGGGGTGTTGTTAAATGAAATTGTGTATGAAATAAGCAATTATATGTAAATTTCGCATCAAAGAAAAAAATAATAATTTGGAATATTATCAATGTATGTATTTTTTAAACTAGAGCAAGTTAATTTAACTATAATACGTATAAATAATATTTATATACCTACCTATAATCCATAACAAGTATTTCTGATAACATTAAAATTTAACATTATGACAAGATTTTCCTATAGACACGTAAGTTTCTTCCAATAATTTTTCTAAATAAATTTTATATAATAATGTTTAAAACTGTCTAGAGAAGCCCTAATAAGAATTAAAACTTGTAGTTGTATAACATAATACGCAAACATTTACATGCGTTAAATTAATTTATTTTTATTAAAAATAATTAAATAATATAATTTTTACAAGTTAAAAACTCAATACGTAATATTTTAATTGAATATTATAAGTTTACATCGGCATCGTTGTAACAAAATATACACAATATTAATATTATTATATTGCTATGTATGTAAATATTAACCAACCTTGATATTAAATTCTATAGTTTTCGGGTAGGTAACGTACAACATATAAAATGATAAAGCTTGCAGACAATCTGCTTGTAAAAGTTATTGTTTGCAAGTCCTCCTATTTTCTACGTAGTTTCAAAAAGGAAAACGATTTTTGTAACTAAAAATGTAAACTTTTATTTTTGTTGATATTATGATTGCCTTGGTTCTCTAAGGTGCTATCGTAAACAAACAGATATAAGCTGAAAAATAAAATATTAGAAGAATGGAGCAGTTAAGATTTTATTTGACGAATTTCTATCTGTTTCAAGCTCCAAAGTGCAATAAAAAACCTTAAGCTCTAAAGTTGATTGATTTTTGTCCTTGACCTCTTCATGGTATTGGTGGTTTTATCTACAATAGCTACAAATTATTTTTTTGTATAGATTGACAAATTATTTATTTTGCTTAGATAACAATAAAAATAATTCATTAATTTAATTAAGAAAAAGTTTTTCTTCATCAATTAGTTTACGATTTCATTGTCTGAATTTTTTTAACTTTTTCACGTTCTTAAGAAGTCGGTGCACGTAAAGCAGTTTTTAAAAGTAAGTACAACAATCCTGCAATAAACATTAATTACGTATATAGACCTAAAAAACACTCTCTTAAAACCTACCTCAAACAGTTTGAGTTGTTTTGTTTTATGGACCATTATTCGGTAACCACGGTAGAAAGTATTTCTTATTTTATGTCTTTTTGGTGGTGTTTAAAAAAGCTTTTTTAGTTTCTTTTTGTTTACCAATAGCTATAATAAATATAAAATGCGGCAGTATTTGAAATTATTTTATAGAAAATATGTGATGTTATAATTTTTAAAGGAAATTCATATCTTGCATTGTTTTACATTTTTTATTTTTAACACAAAGCAAATTTGTATAGTCATTGGTTTGAAAGTTTGATTAATTCTTGCTTTTAGGTTTGCGTAATGATCTAAATCGCATTAGCATTTCAGTGTTGTTTACATCATTGTTCCATTAAATACTTAATTCCAAAAAACAATGCAATATTTATCGCTCGACTTTTTAATTTTGTTAAATTTAACATATTGTCATATTTTTTTAGTATAAATTATCAAATATACAAGCAACCTAGGTGAACAGGTAAAATTGCAATTTTAACTAAATATTATTCAACCCAGTTTGATTTAAACTAAAATTTTAAATTATAAAAGTTTTTAGTGTAATAAACTAAAGTATCTCCATTTATGCTAAAGTTGTTAATAGTTTTACCTAAACTGAAAATCGTAAGCAAATTAATTTAACTTTATGACATAGTAAAGAAATGGGGGAGCTTTCAAATGATGTCATAAAGAAAGCATTTTAGTTAACTGAAAGTGTCTATGTAAAAGTGATGTAAAGATAGAACAAATACTTTGCACCGCATCATTACTGTAATATATCACCCTAAATAAATCAGTAATTATTTAGGTCTTAACATTTATAATTAAATTTTGTAAAACAAAATGAGACTATTAAAAGTGTTTTAAAATTGGAATATTAAATCTAGTCATCCACTTGTCGTTCAAACGACATTGCCAAGTGTTATTAAAAATGCTTAGAGAGAATTAAAAAAAAATTTTTAAAGGGTTTTAATTATTGTAAACTTCTTCTTCTTCTTCTTCTTCTTCTTCCTTTCAAGGTATAGGCAGTGTTTACCTGTTCCGACTTCATAGATAGAAACTTTGTAATAAAAATATGTATAAATAAATAAAACGTTCTTAAACAAAAGCCAGGATTTTATATTTTTTTGCAATTAATTTTTAATTTTGAAGAAAGATCCCAAAAACATTAGTTACTGCAGGCCTCTTATTTTTTCTGAATTATCCTTTATAATATTACAGTGGCTACTAAAAAATCAAACATTGCGTTATACACATCTTAATTTAGCAAAGACAAGCAGTTGTTGAGCAAAGTGGAGTCATTGTAGTTAGCCAAAAGTGACCCGATTCAAAAACTTTAGATTTTCAAGGCCAACAGCGCTTAAATTAAAAGTTAAACATTTTAAAAAGTGTGTGCACTTTTCAAATTTTTGTTTAAAAAATAATTTCTTATATTTTATTTTAAATAAAATTTCTTTAAATAATTGTACTTAAATACGTTTTCAATAAATTGTAACTTTTCTTAATTTAACTGCAAAATATATAAAAATGAGATCCATAAACTTGACGCCAACCTTATCTTTTGCTAAACAATTCTTCTTCTTCTTCTACTTTTTGACTAGGATTTCTCTGGTTATCAAGTGTCAAATTTCCTTGGTACTATTGATTCTTTGAGCACCGACAAGTCCTGAAACTGAAGCATTACATAACTAAAACTGCTTTTACAAATACAGTATTTTCGATAATAATTCATTATGCTTTTACATTCCGAATAGAATATTGCTTTACCTTTCTGAAAATTACCAATCCGATTGATTGGCGGGGTGGATTAGTCCAGATTACATATTTCAGATAAATCAATATTGATTTCACCACATCGTGTAAATTCCCACCAGAAAGCTGAGCCAAGAAAGTTTGTATAGTCCGCTATTTAAACCCAGAATTTTCACTCTGTACTCAACCAGCGGCCACATCACTTTACGGCTGAAGCAATTTTTGGTAATTAAAGTTTGTTAATGTTTATTAATTAATTACGTTTTCAATCAAGACCAGCAGTCTGGGGTAAATCAAACACAGATAAACGGGTGAGCGGGAAACCGCGGTTCTAATCCTGATTGCGTCAGATATATGCTGTGATCTAAATGTCCAACATCGATCTGCGGACTATGAGTAAGGCAATGGGAAACCACCCCATGAATATATCCCTAGTAAAGTTTTCTTGGCTTAGTCTAGAAGATCGCCAACATCCGGATTCGGATAGGCACCTGAAGAAGAAGAAGAATGTTTATTTACTTTGATAATTACCATAAAATTAAATCAAAAATTAATTTATAATTAAAAGACGGGACTGGTCATCCTAAGTTAATCAGCGCAAAGACATGTCACGTGCCGTCGCAACACATGAAATGGTTGTAACAGTTGATGGTCCAGAGACAAAATGATAGTAGATATTAATTTAAAAAAGTTGTAAAAATGTTATCTTATATAAATGTTATATCTGAATCAATAACTTTGAAAATTATATAAATCGATCTTCTTATTAAGAAAGGTTGTTAAACTACATAAAAATAACTTGTTAAATTTTGCAAGAAGTCATTAAGGAAGTATTCTACATTAGAGGTTTTTAAACATGGATTTTATTTTTTTTACATTTTCTTAATTTTTACACTAGTAAGAATCTACTATCTTTAAAGAGATTTGATGAAATTCGAGGAATTACGGAAGTTATAAAAGTTGAAATTACAGTAGCTGTCATAAAAACATACATACATTTCTAAACTTTAATATCAGTTACCTCAGAACTACAGTTTTCAATCTTGTCTCACAATTTTCTCAAAAGCTAACCGATTTGCTTGTTCTTTTGCTAGAAAATTCTATACATCTACCACTATCGTCAGTACTAAAATTATATCAATATTTTCATAATTTAATTTAGTTTGACTAGTGAAAGACAAAATATTATAAAGAAATTTAAAAATTTCAACATTAGTGGTCAGTAATTTAAACAACATTTTTAAGAATGAATGTAGTACCGACGATAGCCACAATCTTTACAAGTATACATTTTTTGATATTTGATTTCAAATCAACCTAATCTCTGCTAAGAGTCACAAATCGTGGGACTGTACTCGCGAAAATTTTAGACAGTGTAAAACTCAATGGCTTCTAGAGTAAGCAATACATGAGATTAATTAACTGAATTTATTTTTTCAACCAAGTGCTGAAACTATTTTGTAAATAAATTAATTTGGATCCAACCAGAACGGTGTATTTTTCGAAGGCACCGGAGTAGCTCCATTCATGAAAAGATTAGAAAAACTCAGTAGAAATTGTAATCTTAAAGTATAAAAAAATTAATTCAAAAACGCAACAAATAATGCTCAAAGAGATAATACTAAAAATTAAAAATACAAAAAAAATTATCATTATCTGACCCACACCGTGAACTTACTAAAAATCTTCCCTCGTAACATTGTTTTCTATAGCAGTAGTGGTTTTTGTAATTACACATTTTTCAACAAATTTCCGCAAATTCTTTAAGTACGTTTTTTGAAAAATTTTATTGTCTAACAAAATTTACACGACAATTCGAAAAATAATCAGCACACTATATACAGCTTGAAATTTTTCGATTCATGATTCAAATCTATCGTCTGAATGTGGATTAATGATTCATTAAAAATTTCTGTTTTTTAGCCCGTGAAAGTAGAAAAAAAACATTAAAAATAGAATTTTCATTTATAGAAAGTATTGGAAATTCATATAATGTAATTCACATCGTAACAATAACATTCTTAATTATGAATATTTTTTACACAAAAAGTAATAGTGGGATTTTAGGTAAATCTATGGGGTAATAGTAAAAGCTGTGAAAGATCAAAAATTTTACTTAGTTTAATTCATAATGGACTATTTCCTGAAAAGGTTGTTTTGTATTGAAAATTAAAATTCTAAATTTTTAAATCTTAATAAACATAACAGAAAAATAAAAATATCATTAGTAACAAAATTTTAATATTAAAATATAAATTCTAAAAGTTAGATAATTTTATGTCGTTCTAAATGAGAATATCAGCTTAAAATACTGGATATACTTTTTTAACGTAATTTTGTTAGTTAAAAAATTTTAATGAGAACATATCACTCAAAAACATCTTCATTTTGAACTTAAGTATATTTTTATAAAAAGAAAAATGAGCTCTTGAATGGAGTAAAAAATAATGGTGACATTTTAATTTGTGATCATTAAATTGATTTTTCAGTATAATAATATGAAACTGTAAAACTTGTAGCTTGTGGTATTACTCGCATTTATTTTGTTTTAGCTTTCATTGGCTTGTTTAACTATTATTGTACTTACTTATTTGCAGAGGAAAAGGTGGTAACGTGACCCCTGATAATAAATTGACCCCTTGACTTTTTGGTTGAGCCACCTACGCTATTTGTAATTCATCTAGTGGATATGTTACAAATAGATGGAATTGCAATTATCTACTTGTAAATAATGCTTTTTGACAATTCATCAGTTATTCATTAAAATTTGTTTGTGAAAACAACACATACATTTTTTTTAATAGTTAACAGCTTTTGTTAAAATTAAAATACTAGGTTCAAAGTGAAATTATTATATTATAGTATGTATAGTATAGTATCTAATTTGTAGTATATCAAAGGTAAGGTCCTAATGTGTTTACTAATATTTTAGTTATTGTTGTTTGTGCATACATAAAAGTACATTTTTCTGGTTGGATCTAAAGTAATCTATTTACGAAATGGTTCCAGCACTTTGTTGAAACAACAAATTTTACTCATTAATCTCTTGTATTGCTTACTCTAGATAGACGTTATGGTTATAACAGGAATTTTTCTTGTAAAAGTCATATTTTAACCTTTAGATAGGACATTCATTGGTGTACTTAAAACTCACTACAATAAAGATATTCAAAAGTTTCTATTGGGTTCTGATATGATCCTTAAACATCATGACATTGCAGAATTATTTGGAGATGCTTATTTAAAGTGTACTACAGTCAAAATTACGACCAATTGATTTAGATAATAAGAATATATTCATTCAATCACCAAGCTTTGACAGACGCTGATTTTCTAACAGAGGCACAGACATGCTTACACAACATATACAAGTAGTAGAATGAAGCCATCATCAGCTGGCATAAACCAATACGAACAGTTTCTATCAAATATAACCCATGCTCTACTCGGCTAATCAATATAAAGAACTATGCCGCTCTACCAAAAAATATTCAACCAATTCTTTGGCGAAAAATTGAGAAGAAAAGTCCACATTAGCAAAATTGCTGAGAGCTTCTCTATAGGTTATAGTTACGAAATAAGTTAATGTTTTTACATATATGTTATTTAAAATAAAATAAATATATTATATTTAATATGAACCCTGTGGTGCCATATTTCTCACATATTACCTCACGTTATTAAATCAGTGTCCTTTTAAAAAAAGCATACTTTATTGAAATTTATTAGTATTTCATGTATTCCAGAATATATAGTACTATGTACCTACCTCAATTAGTTTGAATTAGAATTAAGAAAGCTACGGTAGTGGAGAGATGTGATCAATGGTTACGTTACGAAGTGGGAATTCTGGGTTCGAATCACAAATGCTTCAGAATTTGACATTCTCACTCCGTGGTGAACCAAAAAACCAACCAACTCAAAAAACTAACCAACCAAAATACCCAATCCAATTGGTTGGATGTTTTACCTTGTATAGCATTTTGATGATACCAATCGAAAAGATTTTACCATTTTGATTGATGGTTTATCCTCAACGCATTTAGTACATTGTCTTAATGACATGTCTTCACGACTTCTTACTTCCATACACCTTTGAATTAAAAAAAAAAAGAATTAAGAATTATTTAACTTAAATCAATTGACCCCAAAATGTAACACATTTTCGTTATTGTAGAAAAACTAAAGGGTTTTTTTACCACCCTTTTCTTTATGTGAGTGAAGTTAGCCTCCCTTTTTTTGAAATTGTAATTTTTTTTATTTGTGCTCAATTGTGCTCGAGTTGTGCTTAATGTGCTTAAATGTGCTTTTCTTCAATCTTTTTTTTCTGTTTGTATCATTTTTGTTTTTGTGCAGAGAACTAAAAAAAATTTGGGTAAATCTCTATTACAAATTTTAATTTAAAATTAATTTAAACAATTTTTTTTACATAAATTGCACCTGTATTATCTTTTTTATAGGTATGTGCCCATTTTGTTTAATAGAATAGTAAAAACAATTAGAAAAAGTTGAAAATATTCTTCTATTTATTTAGATCTCTTATTTCACAACTATATTTCAAATTCAAATTTATTTTTGTTTAAATAATGTGATATTTTGTAACATGCAAACTATTCTCATTATACATAATAGGCACTCGAAGTTTTATACACAATTTTGTTTTATATAACATGTACGCACTTTCTCAAATATTATTTCAATATTTTTAACGATGTCTGCGTTAAGAAGCAAAAATCCTTAACTTTTTGCTTCAAACTTTGCATTGAACTATTCGCTTGATACTTTTTAAAATTTTACTTTAGCAAAAAGTTAAAAAATGAAAAGTTACAAAAAAAGTCTCTGGTTCTATGCTCATCCGTTTGTCTGTCTACATAATTCAAAGGTAATCAAACCATCTACATTATACATATGAAGGGTACACGGAAAGAACGATCATAGTCACTTATTAGTAAATAAGAGTAAAGTTAATGTTAATGTTTAAAACGGTATAAATAGAAAACGTGATAATATAAAACTAAATTGTTTTATTAAATAATATTGTGAAGTAATTGAGTAAGATTATATTAAATAAAATCTTAAAATACTTAAAAAATCAACAGAGAAAAATTAAAAAATTTAATCAAACTTGTATTTTCCTTTGAAAGAACGATCATAGTCCAGAAAAATACTAAAATTCTCTAAAAAGTAAGAAATAATATTTTGTTTTTGGCAAGGAAAAGTGTATTTTTACCTTTTAAATATCATCATCTGTGTCCATTGTGGTACCTGCATGGGGTAAATTAGAAAAATACTCCTGGGCAGCTAAAATTCAAAAAAAAATTTTCACAAAAGTTTTTCAAAAATATCAAGTTGTCGTATTTTTCTTTACTAATTGGAATTAGATTATTAATAGCAGAAAATATCCACAACTAATATAACAAAATTTCACAGAAAACTGCAAGTAAGTATAGTGCATAATAAGATAATATAATAAGTAAAAGAACCTTGAACGTTTTATCAAAGTATGCGAACACTTTGATCGTTCTTTCAAAGGATACCTTACTTGAATTGCTTATTTTCAATGATTGTAACCGAATTTTTGGAATTATTAAATTTTTTTCTAATAGTTCTCGCCATTAGCTATAAGATAGCGATGCTAACTCGCTAACGAATGATCGTTCTTTCCGTGTACCCTTCATATAGTATAGAGTATTATCTGTTCAATGATCGGCATTTTTCACCATCATATAGTTTACTGAAAATAAGACAACTACCCTGACTCTGATTTTAAAAATTTCTGAAGCAAATTATGAAAGAAAATGGACCAAAAAGTAATAATAAAATATAAAATTTATAAACCTTTACAAATGGGCCTTGTTATCTTAAATTTAAAAAATCTGGTGTGAGATAGATGCGGTTCTTGTGGTTTGTAAGATACATGAGCCTTTCATTAGTTGTCGCCAAAAGTAAACCTCGCTCACCTCTAGTAGTAGGAATAGGAGTAAGTTGTTCGATACAGCAGCACACTGCACTATCGTCGCATAGTGTAAACCGTCAGCTGTAGAATGATGTGATCACTGATTGTGTTACGGAGCGGAAATTCTGTGTTTAAATCAAAGACGGGCCAAACCGGACACAGTAAAATCAAATGCATGCGACTGGGGAGTGTAGGACCAACCTACACTTTTTGCACCCACAAAACCTTGGACTGGGCGGGCGTAGAGTCGTAAAAGGAGAAAGTCTTAAAATGAAACCAAATTGAATTTTTTAAAGCTCGGTTTCTGGAATATAGCCACAATCGTTGAACGCTAATAAGGTAGCAAATAAAATTGTCGCATAGTATTACTAGTCTCTACTAAGCAAAATTTGAATTTAATTTAAAGTTTTAAATTGATTTTTTTTAAGATGGACCTTAATCAGACACAGTAGCGTTGTCATAATAAACTATAGGGCGATTTCATTATCGCGGGTGCAACATTTAGACTCATTCAAGGCTTCCTACTAATAAAATAAAAACCATTTTTTTAAAAATTATTGTTTGAAGGGTTACATTTTAACCTGCTTTCTTTAGATTCGTATATAAGAATTTAAATAAAATGTATAAATAGCTACAAGAGAGGTTTGAAGTGCTATCGCGGGTGCAACTAAATTGGCCCACCTTTCAAGATCATAGAAATAGAATGAAAAAATTAACCTGTGGGTACTACCGATTCTGAGCGAGCCTAAAATTTAAATATGGATTTCTTAGGTTCATAATAGTAGTTTTATTATTAAATTTAGATCTTTTTTTTTGTATTGGCATAAAAAAAGTGTCAAATACTCTGATTTAAAAATTCATGTCGAAAATCGTCTCACGCGGAATCGCCCTATACGCCTTCTCCGTGTAAAGTATAAGGTTTTAAATTAATTTATCTATGATGGATCATTGTCGGATGCAGTTGCATTGTCAAAATTGACTCTCGGTTACGCTACGTTTCCACCGATTGCTTCGCAACGCTTTGAGCTATTTTGACTAATGCTTTTTGATTATAATATCTCTTAAGGCTTTCCAACCTTTCAAAAGGTATTCTTAAGAAGAGGTGGTTGTTACTATTTTTTTCGTCAAATTTAAGTCAAAAAACCACTAAAAAGTAAAATTAGCCCGATGTCAACTGTACGATGATTTAAGTATAAGTAAAGGTGCTCCGACGATCCCCATTCTTTGACCGTTAATGTATTTTGCTGTACAAATATCAACAAGATAATACGTCAATAAAGATAAAAATTGAATAACACCTAATAATTAAATTATCGGCATAAAAAAAAATTAAATTGGATAAATTATTCTCGACTTATGCCCGTATTCACAAACCTTTGGATATGAATTTAATGGTCCGTTAAATAATCATACTCTATGTAAAATTTAGTTGTAAAATTATATTGTGTCTATTATTTAAATTTGAATATCCAAGAGCACTGGTCGTAAAGAGACATTTTTATTATAATTTTGTAAATTGATGAAATTTACTAATTTAATTTTGTAAATAAAATAAAAAATATTATTTTTAACCCTTATTGACTTGTAAATATATACAATAAAAAAAAACCAACAAAAGTCATTCATTTCTAGAAAAGAAGAAATAATTATATTTTATAGAATGGACAAAAAGGTTACAAGACCACCATTATATAATGTCATGTAATAAAAATTAATATTTAATTGTTAATATCTTCACGTCGCCGTCGCGTCAATGAGATTAAAAAACAAAACTTCGAAGGTCACTACATGCAATAGAATATTTCCGCTGTTGTTTGTTTTATTGTTAAATAAAAATTATAAAATTTGTTTCTGGTTAACGATTTTTTCAATTAAGTACTTTTATTTATTATGTTTTCAATTATTGTATAAATAAATATTTAACATTTAAAAAATCTTTAGTTTGAACGTTATGGCGGGAGTAACGTAAATTAAACCGCTTACCACAAGCACTTTCTACGTTCGTTATGGCTCTGGTTATGTGTAATCAAATACTGAGGAGTGCAGATGCAGATAGTCACAGTATTTGGTGTAATCAAATATTTGAATTTAAGGTAAATTTTATTTATAGTTTAAACTCTGTGTTTAACCATATTGATTGCTTGAATTGCAGTTCAAGATTTCAAACTTGGTTGGTACAGTCTTAAGTTGGTACAACCTCACCTTTTTTAAGTGACTAAAACGTCACTTTTAAACAAAATTACTGGCCAATATTAAGTGACGGTTTTTATTACCAAGGCAATTTTACGAATGATAAATTTATAGAATGTAGGTAATATATTATTAATCTCATTTGAAAACAATCAATTTAAACTTAGACAATTTGAAATTGAAATATTACTTAATGAGAAAACTCTTAGCAACTGCAGGCACAGTTCATTTCAGCTCTCGATCAATCCTGGTTAAAAATGGCTACTATACTTTATAGGTTCGTTTTCCTACAACAATTAATGGTGAAAATACGTCGCATAGATAATTTTCATAAATTAATTTTAAAGTAACTTCAAATAGGTGTTCTGAATTATGAGAAATTTATTTTTCGTAGGAAGAAGAAACAACTTCACAAAACCCTTTAATGCATTCATCCGCTCGCTGAGTAGGTTTATTTTAATAGAATTGGTTGACCCTACAATAAAAATGTTCAGTGACCTATTTTAATTTCTTTCTTTACACGGGAAACAGTTTGCTTACTCTGCAACTTCTAGGTATCAGTTTTTTGTATAAAATTAAAGTATTCTTAGTAATTTATAATGTTTTAAATTAATATCATTTGCTATTCATCTAGGGATACATATTATGAGTAATTAATTTTTCATCTGTTATTTCGTGATCGATTAAAAGTTTTGAATAATTTACATTTACTACATAGTGGCTTGATGATAGTCATACAAACCGACCTAATCTTGTGTCGAAGTAGCAGACAGAAGGATTCGAAAAGAGCTCCGTTAAAAGGCTTCCCAGCAGCTGCACAGCATTTTAAATACGTCTTAACCCTAGTTATTCTGAATATTTTATAGCAGATTATGGCTATATTTTTCGATTCCACTAAACGTATCCCACTTGCTATGCCACAAAAGTGAGATATGAATGGATTTTTTGATAATACTTGGAAAATGTACTACAATTTAAAAAAAATACGTAGCTATAACTCTATAAAAAATATATGAAAACTTTAATATTGGGGAGAGTTTTAGAAGCCTGCATTTTTAGAATTATAAAAATATAAAACTAAATAAAATGTTAAATACGTAGATTATGGATTTGAATGCACTTCTCACGAGGGAGAATATTTAAGCACGACATTTTAAAAGTAGTCAAGAATTTAATAAGTTAATTTCCGTAATGTCAAGCAATGCGAGTTCAACTCTTATAAGGGTTCAAAGATTTGTAAGTTTATGAGAATTGTGTGTCAACGACAGATGATGAACTTGTTTATATGATTTATTAAAATAATTAACATAAAAATTGGTATCTTCCATAAAGTAATTTTTAAAATTTATAATTATTTTTAAAAATATTTTTAAGAATTGTTATATTTAAAATCGGGCTTGCTTCCAGCGAACAAAATACCATTAAAAAACGAATAGCTTTTTTTTCTGATAAATCTTTACTTGCAGATATCAATTTTTATATTACAATTTTCAACCTGTTATGTAGCTATGTAGCAAATTACATTATGTTTCTGTTTTCATTTCCTATATTTCAAATTTTTTTATATTAAACGCTTAAACGTTAGAATTTTAACGATAATCAAATCATATAGTCAAAGCAATTGCCATAATATTTTAATCACATTTCGAGAGTGCACAGTGGAAATTATAATCTCCTTTTATAATTTTTTAGTCCAAATGTTGTACCGATCATTTGAGCTTTGCTAGAGCTTCAATGAGCTTTTATTCTACTATTTTAGCTTTACTTTTTACGTAGCTGTAAAATTATTAACTAAATTCATGTATTATGTTACAAACAAAGTCCGAAATTGTACAAACTCGACATTGCACAGATATTCTTGTACAAAGCTAAAATTTCATAGTCGATATGTTCAAAGTTCGATATTTGGTTGCTTTAACTGACTTTGTACGGGGTAACTTGCACAATGTTAACATTGTACACTGCAATAGTGCAATGTTGAAGTAAATTTATAATTAGTAATGAAGGTTATATTTTTTAATTTTTTTCCGTGTTTATTAATATTGTAGATGTAAGTTGGCTTAGTTCTCCTGAAAATCTCGGATCCATCCTAAAATGTGGCAAACTTTGCCAAATAGGCGCGGTCTAGAGGGATATTTTTAGTAAACAAAATAATGGTTACTAAGGTTATACTTTAGAGTGGATCCGACACATCACCTCTATGAAATCCATAAATCCTATCTAACCAATAGATATTTCTTTGTTAAACTAGAATCTGCATTGACCGATCTTTATCCTATTCAGGCTGGAGTCCCACAAGGAAGCATCCTAGGTCCCATCTTATACCTACTATATACATCCGACCTAGCAACACTAAGCACAAATACAGTAGCCACATGTGCAAATGCATGCAAATGCATTTGCAGATGATATTGCAATAGTATCATCTCACGAAGATCTGGAAATAGCATCCAGAAACCCACAAACAAACTTGGATGTGAGACATGAATGGCTAGAAAAATGGCGCATTAAGGCTAATAAAGCTAAATCGGTACATGTAACCTTTACCATGAGAAGAGATACTTGTCCCCCTGTGAAACTAAATAATCGCATAATACCACAAGCGACGGAAGCTAAGTACCTCGGCATTCATCTTGACAGAAGACTTACCTAGCCCAAACAGATATTTAGTAAACGCAAACAACTTGGAATTAAATTCAGCCAAATGTACTGGATCATTGACCGAAAGTCACAACTCTCCTTAGAAAACAAGCTACTACTATACAAGGCACTTATAAAGCCGCTCTGGACATATGGTATCCAACTCTGGGGCTTGGCAGCTAAATCCAATCTAGAAATTCTCCAACAATTCCAAAATAAGGTGATACGAACGATAGTTGATACGCCGTGGTACATACCTAACAAGGTAATACATCGCGACATACCAATTGCTTCGGTTAGAGAAGAAATCAAGAGGTTTAGCGTGAGTTATCGCGAGAGACTTAAGGTGCACCCTAATGTGCTTATCAATAATCTAGTAGTTTCCAGTGATGAAGTGCGTAGACTAAGTAGGTTTACACCCTCCGATCTCATGAACAGATTCTGTTAAATTGTAAATAATTTTGCTAGAAAATTTTAACGTTTTAAACGTGCTAAAATTTATCAGCAAATTTTTCAAAATTTTAACAGAATTTGGCTGAGAAAATAGTACAAGTATCACACGGCCTTAAGAGTTTATAAATTGTACCTACTATTAAACAGGGCGGAAAAAATGATGTAAAAATATATAATATAGTTATAGTTATTTTCATAACTTAGAGGTTTTTAAAACAATAAATTGTATGTTTGAAATTTTAAATAGTAGGTACTATAAAGCCAGTTCACCAACATAATTACAAAATTGTAATTATAGTATATTTTAAAGAAATATTTCTTGTTCAAAAAATACAGTACGAAAATATTTGTATCAATAAATAAATGGTTCTGAGCTCTTAAAATTTAATTTAGGAAATTAACAATAGATACTACATTACGTAAATTTTAATAATTAAAAATAATTAATTTCAACAGAAATACATAATAATACAATAATTCGATAAAGCAAAATTACTAAATTTAGATAAATTATTTCATATTTAGATATATTAATATCACTGATTAACAAACTTTTTTTAAAAATAAATGGTAAATAGCAAATGATAAAAATACGTGTTAATATCTTTTATAGCCCAATAAACAAATTTATTCTGAACTTATAGAAGAAATAAGAACGTTTAGGAATGTAGAGTGCTTTTCAAGTTCCGCTTTGAACTCAATAATAGGTTTATATTAGTAAGGGTCATTATTAATAAAAGGGAAATGTGACAAAATCTAATTGAAGCCCATTTATTAATCTTATTTTCTTTAAAAAAGTGATATTATTTGTGGATATTCAAGTTACATCTGCACCATTAGTATACCTCTACATACATGGATTAACACTTTGCATATTCACCTATTATAATTTACTGTTTGATATAGTACATTATATGAAATCTACAGATATACTGTTCTGAAAATTGCATTTTTAGATGTATAATTTTACAGTCATTATCAGAATAATAAAATTTTTTAAACAGTTTTTTATTAAAATTGATAATTATATATTTGATCTATAGCGATAGTAAAAAGTACAACTATACTATTATATTACTCGTACGTATAAACCACTACATCAAATAAATTTAATTAAATGACAAATATATCGAAAATGAAGAAGATAATGAAAGGTAGTTAATAATTCTAAGAATATATCTTAATGAATTCTGCAGCTTATACCGTTTCTAGTTTGTTAACAACAATATTTTCTCATATCATGTTTTTTTTATAAAATCGTGACTTTTTTATAAATAGCTTCAAAATACATTGTAAGATTTCGTAAGAAAACAATTTTTTCTAGATATTGTTTAATAAAAACGAAAATGTTCTTATAAAAAAAATATACAGATTTTCAGATTTTCTAAACACGTGAGCTGTAACTTGTAAACAATGGCATATTAATAATAATGCAGAACGATCAATATTCAAATTTTATTGAGCAAAATTAAATTTTGGCATAAGCTCATTACATTATTATTACAGTAATTTTAATTCCCTTCTCTTGAAATGAATAAGAAATAGTTCAAGTATGTATTTATTTGATAAAATGAATATTTAAATTATTGCATTATTTCAACAGGTTTTGGATATAAAAACTTCTTTGAAGAGTTTACGGCAAAAACTAATTTTTTTATGTTCTTATAAAGCTAAACCATTAACTTGATATGCCCCATTAACTTGATTCCTTATAAGAAAACAGAAAGACCAAGTTTTTAAGGAGCTAATATTGCTTAGTAAAGTAATTAGGTTTTGTTTTTTAAGGAAACTAATTAGGCACGAACTGAAAATTTTATAAATTAGTAAAACGTTAGCAATTTATTATATTTTAAGAATAAAGTAGGTACTTACATTAAAATTACACATTTGAATATAGTGAAATTGTAGTAAAGTAATATTATAAATTTTCATAGCCATGGACATTTTAAAATGTTATAAAAACCAAAGCATGCTGTATGAATATTTTTAATTTGTTTACGATCAATAAAGTACGGCAAGAAGACGCTTTTGTTCCATTTTATAAGACAATGTGCTGAGAATATAAAAGCATTGCTTTCAATTCATTTCAAACAGAAATATCAAAGATACTAATATAAATTTATATGTTTAATTCGCATGCATTACATAATTTTCAATTGAATAATAAATTCACTTATTGTAATAAAAATTTTTTGGCATAAATTAATACTTTTATTAAATTTCTGGATTTAAATGAAGTAGTCAGTATCGTAACTTTCCTAAACGACACGTTTTATCTAAGTTTAATAAGGATATTGATTACAGGTTCAGATGGAGATCTTCCAGACGATATGAACGAATTAGGAGTCTCATTTCCACCACTTGAAGAAATCCCTCCGGTTTACTTCGCCACTGAAAACAATACCGTTGTGACTTCACAAACAGGATCTACAGCATTAGTACCATGTGTGATCAGTAATATAGGTGACGGAATGGTAAAAACATTTATATAATAATTATTTTATTTTTAAAATTTAGTGGCTTAAAATGTCAGGGAAAATGCAAGTGCCTCTATCAGTTGTAGTTCGTCCAAATTTACAAAGTTTGAAATTAATAAAAATCAATTTATCCTGTTTTAATACATAAAATTAATTAGATAATAAAATATTTAGATAATAACAAAAAAGTAATTTTAAATTTTTGGAAGTTTGAACAATCTATGCATTATATCTACAAGAGCTTAACGAATGTAGCATAAATAAAACATTTATTGCACATTATGCTAATACTTGAAATTCAATTGCTTTAAAACAACAAAATTGATTTTGAAAGCTACATACCAGGGATAATAAAACACATAAAATATGAAGGACGTTGTGCAAAAATGCTAAAACAGCATATTGAACAATATTGAATAATGCAGCTTTACAGTAAATTACCTGAAAATTCCTAACAGTACAAGTGTTTTAATTTATGAAAAAATTTACTAAAATGTTGCACTGTTATAACTGCATTCCGTAATCGTTCATTATTGGCTGAATTAAATTTTATAACTTTTTACCAAAATAATGCACCTGCAATCATAAAAAATTTCAATTTGTAAAATTTGTTTTACGTAATCTTTTTGCAGTAGCTCTTAAAAGTAATAATTATAGATCTGAGTGGTTTTCAAGCTTAGTTAGACTAAAAAGCTGATTATCATCATAAAATGTCTGAAGAAATTTCATTCTTCTAGTTATGAATATATTATATTAATAAACTGTATAAAAAAAAAGAAACACTTTAAAACACCTAATATAATAAAAGTCATATAATGAAACAAAAGTGAGTCTTCAAGACTAAATTCACTATTAGCCTCCATTTACTGTGCACTAAACATATAAGAATCATTATTATGTGGTAGTAAAAACAACCTAATCATCGGTTGACCAGAAAAACTTATAGGTACTTCATTTTCATACTAATCAACTTACAAGGTTTCAAACCTTGAAGTACGAATACCTACAAAGAAAGCAGGTTTCAATACGTCGCGTCCGTCGATCAGTGTCAACTTTTTGAATTTAAATATCCAATGTCTGTTTTGTTAATGTTAAGTGGCATTCACATAGGAGATGGTATTTGGATGGTAGAATCGGTAAGGGTTAAAAAGCATTAAGGGGGGAAATAGGTGTAGGACGGCGTATTTTTAGTGATTTTCATAAATTTTCTTAACATATAAGGAATGTATATATTTATATCTTGGCATCATTTTATACATATATTCAAGAGTATATTCAAAAATTTTCAAACATTTTCATCGAAAACTAACGGAGATATCAGCTGCCGCGCATTGTAAATTGCCATCCGACTCGGCAGTTTGTGTACATCCTGGAGATCGCAATTTTTATCGAAAATCAGTTTTCCAAAAAAATTTATTTTCTTTATAAGTGTCTCTTCTATGTGAACCTCACGCTTCACAAAAAAATCAAAAATTAATATTTTTTTGAGGAATCTGAAAAATTTGTATGAGTTTTTTCCATTTTTTTGCAATAAAAAATTAGTTAAAATAAAGATATTACTTAGGATTAAGGTTCAAATAGAGCGTACTTATATAAGGAAACTATGTGCTAAGTTTGAAAATAATTGATCAAAAACTGTAGAAGCTAGAGTGTACACAAATTCGAAAAACGTAGTTTCGAGAAAATTGCTATTGAAAATTAGAGTACTCCGTATTACATCCGACCGTTAAAACGAGGAACACTCACTCAAACGCTTATAATTTTTAAACACATTGGAATTTTATTTTGAAATTTTTAGAAGATATTTTAGAATAGTATTACAATTGATTTGTAAAAGAAAAAAAATTTAAATTTTTTGAAGCCTCTACACCTATTTCCCCCTTTAACTGAGGTAGAAGCGTTCAGATAGACTTAATTTCTTACCCGGCGCTAACACCGTTAGAAACGGCTGTAGAAGTGTTTACAAACTTTTATATTTTACAATCCACGAGTTAAGAAATTGTTACTAGTGCCAATCAGCGGCGTTGAAGGGTGGTTCTTGTGACTGTTATTTTATATTGGGTAACATAACCTAATTCTGTTTTTCTTTTGTACTAATAAATATTTCATAATAATAATAATACGAGAAACTTATGCAAATTATTTTGTTATTTTCGCCGAAATTTTTAAGAGCGCCAGAAAAAATTGGTGGATTTAAATTGAGGACATGGCAGCAAAAGAAGGCAAATTCAGCTTTTAAGAATCTCCCTTTTGTGGACAAAGAAAAACACTCCATCCAAAAATACCCTAACAACATAACCTTTTTAATATTTAATGCCAAACGTCAAGTAGCGTTAATTCACATTTTTAGCCGGTAGTGGCGCTGCGACCAAATGTATCGCCAAATTTTTGCTGAAAATTTGTATTATTATTGTAAATTATTTGGTATAATAATCAATTTTTAAACACTTTGAGATCTATTATTCCATGTTTTGCAAATTTTGACAAAAAACATAAATATACGTTTGATAACTTCAATTTTGAGGTTATAAGGTGTTTGTAACAACTTTTAAGTTGTTAAAAGCCTTTAGCCTCGAGACGGCTCAAACATCTCGGTTTTCTCAACTTTATAGAGGATACAAAACTCATGGAGTAAAACTCCTTGGATGCGGGGTAGGTACAATAAGCCAGGAGCTTCAGTGCACGTGGACTGAAAGGAACAAAACCCGCTCAGCAATAATAATAATAATAAGTTGTTGTAAACGGTATGTTTACCTGTCTAAAAATCTGGTATAAAAATTCTACCATCCAAATCCAAATCTATATACAATACTCTATGTGAATGCAGCTTTACGATATTATGTTTATTAAAATTTATATGATTATATGAATTTAAAGAGATATTTTTTCAGCAACTGAATAAATTCAGCACCTGATCCTTTGCTTTTCAATTATTGTTAATACTGTAAAAATGAAATACTTTCCATTAAAAATAAATTCATTAAAACTAATTTTAATTTATATTTTGATGGCAGCTTTTTCTTCTGAAATTCAAATTCTTTTACAAGCGCTTATAGTAGCAACAAATTAATTATAGTATCAATTTGGTATGTTAATTTGTTAAAGTATTTAATTTGTAGGCCTCTAATTTTCCAATTAAAAATTACTAAGAGAATATATATACCTAAAACTGGTTAATTTATTTTTGCTTTTATTAATAATAGGTATTAATTAAAGATTATTAAATAATATTAAAATATTAAATGTCAAGTATCTTCACCTGAGAAAAAAATGCTTATTCAATTTTTAAGTTAAGATTTACATATCAAAAATTATTTCTTCAAAACTTCAGAAATTTTTAATAATCTCTTGTACCTACTTCAATATACCAATCAGTGAATTAGATTTGTTGGAAGATCCATAGGCTACGTAGGATAAAGTGTTATAAGAATTGGCACTTACGGTTTGAACCATACAATAATAGATATAAATAGAATAGAAACTCCCATGTTAAAAGTTCAGACAGTCTTAAAATTGCGCCACCTTCAGAAAAATAGCCAACTAAATTTGACAAATAAATTAATGTGCTTGCTTGGTTGCATGCCTAGCAAGAAAAGAAGAAGTCTGTTTGATATGTTGCCTAGTTTAATTTTTAATTTAATATCTTAATATTACATTTTTTAACTATAAAAATAAATTAAATAATTCATACTATTACTACTATTAAGTAGGAATATGTCTCATAAATAATAAAAGAAATAAATTGAATAGAATTTTATATTTATTTAAGAAAAGTAAGATTAAATTTTGTATATTAACATTATAATGATACCCACAAATCATATAATTTTAATTGTTTAAAATATAAAAAACACCAATTTTAAAATAGCTTTTATTTTAGCTATAAAATACAGTTTTTATTTTTACTAATTATTATAAAACATTTATTTACAAATACATATTGCATCATAAGATTACATCTTTTTATTTTGTTAGTAATAGACGTTGGCTTGGCACACCAAGCTCAAGTGGCCTATCTGAACTAACAAAAACCAATTAATTAATTTTAAATGTATTTGATGCAATACGGTTATTCGGTTAATTTAACTTCTTTGTAAGCTTTGAATACCGTGTTTTAGTACAGTACTTGTCTTCTTAATCTAAGTACTTCTTGATAACTTACTTTAGCCTCCGGAGTCAGTTCGGCTGCTCTTCTTATAACAATACGTTCAAAAAGTAATGCTAAATTTTTTTTATGAAATTGTTATATTATCTTGTAAATGCAAACCTTTTGATCTTAATGGAATACTGAATTTATTTATATCTTCTTGGCCACTGTTGAAAACTTAACTATCGTTTAAATATTCATTTTTGTTGAAATCTTGGTTATCATTTAAGGGCCGGTTTTACAATTGGATAGTCAACTACTAGTTAACTTGACTATTAGTTGACGTCGACTAGTAGTCGACGGGGTCGCCCGGTTTTACCAACCTCTTGTCAAGTTACAACCAGTTCATATTAACTACCTAAAAAGGGTTTAAAAAGTAGGTTGTTTACCACATTTTGTCGAATGTTTTCAGGTTGCTTAATATTTACCATAAGTATTATAACCTTACTTTGTCAGCGGCGTTGATAAATCAACTAAATTTGCTCAATCAAACAAACACGTTTAACTGTGAAAAATAAATAAATGAATAAAAATTGATCAAAATAAGAAAAAGCTAGCGTATTACTCGCTAATTAACGAAAACATAAATTGGAAATTATGTCATCATTCGGAAAGATTCGGAAAGAACGAGAAGTTACGATTCTCGTCAACTAATAGTTAACAGAATCGACTAGCAAAAAATCTGCTAGTCGACTTAACTACTAGTCGACAACGTCACTTTTCTTCGACTACAGATTGTAAAACGGCAAAATGGTTGTCGACTATTAGTTAAGCGTTAACAACCACTTAACAAGAGGTGGTAAAACCGGATCTAAATCTTCTTGACTATCATTTAAATCTTCTTTACTATTGTTGAAATCCACACCATCGATCGTTAAAATCTTTATCATTTTTATTGAAATCCACACCATCGTTGAAATCTTGATCGTTATTCAAAACGTCTTGTTCATGTTCTACATGTATTTCAACTATGTAAATAACGCAACATAAAATGTACAATACAACAAAATTATAATCATATTTTACCTGACAAATGTAAACTTTGTACAGCGGTCTGTGTCAATCGATTGCATTCTCGGATGAACTTAGCTTCAAAATGGTTACTACATATTCGTCTTATAAACTTATCGTAAACGCAAATCTTAATCACAAATCAATCAGAAAGTAATATCGTATAAATTAGCAGACTTTGTCAACTTATATAACACTCAAACATTAACGATATTCTTTTATAAGAACGTCGTAGGTGCATGTAATTATTTATTGCCAACTGCATAAGTGTTATATGTATACGTACCTTTACATTTTATTCTACTATATTTAAATTTAAATTACACAAATTAACTACTTTCACTGTTATAATCATTACTAATCGCTTGAATTTTAAATATAGGTTATGTTATTGTTTACTTTTGTATTTTTATATCTAGTAAACCTTACAATAGCGCCACCTTCAAAAAGGTAACCAACTAAAAGTAAACTGTCCGAAATTTCCTATCTGAGTTTCTGCACCGTGGTTTGAACCGGTATATTAAAAAAATTAAAAACTCAGTTTGTATTATAACTTATTGATTTTTCAATAACATTATTACAAATTTAATTTGTAACTACTATTACATTTACTTTATTAATAAAAGAAAATTTCACAAAAAGTGATTTGTCAAGACCCCGTGTGGTAAGAGTGCGCACTTGGGTCTGTAAGAGTGCCACACAGTTTACTTCCATAGATACAAGAAGTTCTTGGTTATTGGAATTCTGGACAACTCCACGACTATTTGCTTTCCTAATTTTTTTTGTTTTTTTCTTTGGACTTTTTTTGAATTATTTTTCGAAATAACTGACAAGTTTACTGGTGGTTTTTAATTTAGCTTTTTTCTTGCTTCTTCTTTTAACAAATCTAATTTGTAGGGTAGAATGGTTGTAATTTCAGATTTCTTACCTTCTCAGTATATTAATCGAGCAATCGTAATAGATTTGGATAATAGCAAAATAATGGTTAAGGCAACCTAAATTAATTTTGGTAAATCAGTCCAATCAGACGGTATTTCGGCATTTTCGGAATATTCAAATTGATGTTTGCAGTTGGCAAATCAACTGAGGTAGCAGGCTGTTCCATAAAATTATCGGGCGATTCCAAGGCTGCAGTAAATGATTGAGATAATGAGTGTTAATTGCAGTTTCAAAGATTTATTTCTCGGTTACACGACTGCTCATAAAATTATCCTCAAAATATGAGTTTCTATTATTATTAGGAATTATTTTAATTGCATTACAAGTTAACAAACAAAATTTAAATTGGTGCAAGTAGTATACCGGGTGCTGAATGAGTTAGGCGAATATAGGATATTAACATGTAAAAACTTATTTTTGCAAATTCCTGCTTCCCTAATTATTTTAGAGAAAAATTGAAAGACACAAATATAATGTAGAAATATAAACTACGAATGATAAAAGCATTAGATTTTATCTAGTTTTTACGTAAATGGTCAAAAAATTCTTTTGAAATTGTTAAAACTTTTATTTATCAAACTTGCCATGTAAGTTTCCGAGGTGATTATTTTTGATAAGTAATAAAAAACAATTGCACGTTGTTGACAGTTTTGCACTTTATTAAATTTTAATTTCATAAAATGGAATATTACCTTGGAAACTATACATGGCCAGTTTGATAAATAAAAATTTTAACAATTTCAAAAGAATTTTTTGATCTTTTACGTAAAAGCTAGATAAAATCTAATGCTCTTATCATTCGTAGTTTATATTTCTACATTATATTTGTATATTTCAATTTTTCTCTAAAATAATTAGGGAAGCAGGAATTTGCAAAAATAAGTTTTTACACGTTAATATCCTATGTTCGCCTAACTCATTCAGCACCCGGTATACGAGTATTGTAATTTAATATTTTTATTATTTAATTCTACGGAACTCAACACTCGGGAATTTCAAGCCTGTTCACTAACTAAAACTATAACTGTAGCTAACCTCAAACATCCGTCTAAGATCCTTGTAAGTTGAAATCTCTAAATTAACAATATGCAATTAAAAATAAAACTAAATATTGGGGCCAATAGTACTTTTGCAGTTTCTCGCAAGCAAGAAAATTGGATCTTATATCTCATTATATTGACTGAAGTTAAAGCAAGTTATGCTTGATAAGAACGTTGCATCGTTTACATTTTTAGCTACAGTTACTGTCTGACATAAAAGTTGTGCAATAAGTCAGCACGCACGTTTATTGCGACTGCGCCTAGAAAACATTATCTTTACATAAAACTTCCAAGATATCTCTGAAAGGAAGAAAGACTAAAATATAAACTAAAAATATAAATCAATATTTTTCTAAAAATTAATATAATACCATTACGGTAATGTTTTATAAGCTTTATTACACTTACGTACTGCTATTTCAGAATTTTTGTTTAAAAGTTTATGGGAACGATAGATATAGTTTAGGCATTTATAGTATCCATAGGATATAATGTAAATACTAATCCTTACAATGTTATGGATGTATAACGAAGAATGTCAAGCTTGCAAGCACGTCAATATCGGGCAACGTCAACAAGCAATTTTCTCCAAGCAGCTCCTTGCACGTTGAGTTAAAAGGTCTACGGTAAATTAAATGGAAAACCCTTTTCTGAATGTTAAATATCATATTAGAATTCGTATTCCCACCTCAAGATATTATTATGAGGTATCTGAGCAATAATCTAATATTAATATAACACTTATTAAGAATGCTCAGTTTTACTTTTAGTATCTTATTAAAATATTCTATAAATGCTGACCCCAATGTAAATAATATTCAATCACTTAAAAATTTAATGATATTATTTGTTAACGCTACCTGAACAGACTTAATAGTTGTTTTTTGCGTCCGCATCTGAAAATGAAGTATCCGAAATAGCACTACGTTTGTCTTCTCCACATTTACTATTAACCTGTTCTTTGCAAACGACGCCAACTGACATAAATAAATTTTATACTTCAAATTAAAATTCATCAGCTGTCGCAAACGACATAGAGATTAGTATCATCAGCAAAAGTCATTACTAATCTATTACTTCTGATTATAAACTCAATGTTATTCATGTGAATAATAAGCAATTCTGAGCGAAAAATTCTGCTTTGTGAAATTCCTTGGGTCACATCCATAACACCAGATTTAGTATCCGATAGATTTAGAGTAACCGTTTTTTTTGTATTTTCATCTGGCGAGGTACTAATCTTCCCAATTCTGTTAACGTTAAGTAATAAAATCATTATAATTTACTCGCAATATTTGTTTGTCAGATTTTCAATTATATTTTAGGTAAACTGAAACATAAAGGTGTCTATAATACCAATTCTACAATCAAAAATTTTTCTGCTATATACTACTTCAAAATATTTCTAATTTCTATTGCTGACTATTGTAATGGGAATACAGTCCTCAGGATTTCTTCACTTTGTTTTGGAATCTTTTTATCAGTATTACCATAAATTAACTTTTTATGTGATTTGCAAATATAATTTCAAGTCCAAAATGTATTTCATGGAATATTTAAAAAATGAATTTGATACAATATTTAGAAATGTTATATTATGCATTACTGGACATTTAATATTGCTGATAATTTATATCAAGTTGCAGTCATATGTTGATACGTGTGTGATACCTTCTGCAGGATTGAATCTGGAACGAAAAAGAAAGTGAAGAGTAACAATTTATATAGTATAACACAATATTGTTACATACGTTTACCTCTCTCTATTTAGATTAAATCCTAGATCAGGCTATATTATTAGTCTACATTATTAGTACGAATATAAAGCACTGAATGAAGAGTTAAAAACAATATATCTAATAATGGTAAGTTATACCAGCATTTTTAAGCTCCAAAAGCAAAATATTATAACGATCAAGTATTTTTTGTGTTGTTCTACAAATTTACACTTATTATCGAACGTCGAAAAACTTTAATTGGAATTGTAAACATTAGAATTGTAAGCAAATATGTACTGTAAATTTCTTAATGTTTGGTACATCAAGCATAAAATTAGCAAGAACCCTTTGTCAATGTTTTACATCGAATTTCACTAAATTGTGGCAGGTCCTTAAATTAATTTAAGTCAATTAATTAATTCAAATAATTTAAAATAACATAGGTGTTACTGAAGTTTCTATAAAAATTATTTTTAATTAATCAATCAATAAATAATTTGTAATTTATTAGAATCTGATATTCAAGATTTAACAAGTAACACAAGAAATTTTAAACTTTGCACAACTTGATACAGTAGTTCAACTTCGTCGTTTTGTAACATTATATTTTCATAGTTGCTTCCATCCAAACATAGCGCTTTACATACATACTACATTATTTACACGATTTTAATAAGCAAAATAAAAATACTAACATTGTTTTAAAGGCCGTGTGACACTTGTACAAATTTGTTAAAAAATTTATTAGCAAATTTAGCAACAACCCATTGATTGGTTAAACCAACCAACACGAAGATATGGGGCAACAGCCCTGGTGCTTCGCACCAGACCAGAATAAATGACCAACCAACATCAGTTCTAACCTTGGTTTGATTAACTAATCAATGGGTGGTTACCAAATTTACTAAAAAAGTTAAGAAATTTGTACCTACTAGTGTCCCACGGCTTTAATGATTAGATATATTTGAAACCTATAAACAAACTTAGCGCAATCAGTAATTATGGTACGTGTATTGAGCCAATCTCGTTTCCACTAATGTTCGACACTTCGAATATCGTTATCGCTGCCAAACTACATCAATTTTATAGAATTGCTTTAGAAACTTCAACAATTGTTGTCCAATTTCGTGGAATTATTTGCAAAATATATAGGCAGAGAGAGGCTGTGAACAGTTGAATAAAATTGATGTTTGAGTATCAACTGAATCTCGATTAGCTTTAATTACCATTCTTTAAACATTACTTTTTATTTAACTACAAAATTGTTTAGAAACAATTTTTTGTGTTTGTTCAGGTTTTGGTAATGTTACTACTGAAAGTTTATAGAATTTTATAACCCCGACAATAATTAATTTAAATGGCAGGTCAGTAAATTTTATTTTGTTTAGAAAAATTGTATAAAATTGTATAAATTTTGATCAAAATGGCATGGCGGTACTTCCTAACATATTAATAAATCAAAAGTGAGAATAAGTAGTGTTCAAAGGCAACGGTAAAAATTTTGTTCATCTTAAAATAACAAGAGATATACATTTTTGTGCTTACTAAATGTTAAAATTTGTATGCCCACATTGAAACCTAATTTAGGAGAAAAGTTTTTTATGTTATTTAGCTAGCTATGAAAACAAGGAGAAACAAAACTTAAGTTTTCAAAGTAAGAACCATAGCAGTAAGATACTTATTCCAACATTTATCTAATAAATGCGTTAGAAAAAAAATTGTTTTGGTAATTTTGCAAAATACGACTTCACCACGTTTTCCAAGTCGTCATTCGATAAAAACCGATGCCCACTAAAGTGTTTTTGAGTTTTGTTAAGAGATAATAATCACAGGAGACGAGGTCGGGACTGTAAGGTATAGATGTTGTAATTCCTTAAAGCCGCATTTATTGATTACTTCTTGAACAATTCCCATTTCATGCACCTTGTCGTTATCTAGAAACCGAGTTTTTTTAGCAAAATTGTTGGTTTTCAAAAAAAAAAAAAAAAGTCAAAAAATTTTATTATAAAAGCCGTAATAAAGAATCAAATGGTAATATTATTATTTCCGGGAAAAGTCGGCATCTCGGGTAGTTTGCTATAGAACAGGGGTCGGCAACCCGCGGCCAGCGGGCGCATGCGGCCCGCAAGACGTCTTGGTGTGGCCCTTTGTGCGGCTCTTTTTGATGAATTTGCATAAAAAAGCTCGTTTTTAGTGGATTTTCCAAGAAGTGCGGCCCGAGCTAATCTTCACGTAAAATATTTGGCCCTCTTATAACAAAAGGTTGCCGACCGCTGCTATAGAATATCCAGCACTCCAGAATTTTAAATAGCACCATAGGTCGAAAATGGTATTTTTAAAAAGATCTTTAAAAAATAAGCAAATTTTGTTACAAAAATGTTTTTATTACTGCCACCCCTTTTAAGTAATATCTAATTGAAATTAATCAGAAAAAATACCACCACCACAACTTAAAAGAAATCGAGTTTATAATTTTTTTATATTTTGTCAAAGTAATAATATTCAATAATATGTGAAACAAATTTCAAGCTAAAATATTAAAAATTGACCAAGTTACAGAACAAACAAAAAAGGTTTTGAGAAAAATGCGATTTAAAGTTTCAGAATACGCATATCGTAAGTTAGTCCGCTCTTACTAAATACGCTGTAACTTGGTCAATTTTCAACTTAAAATTTGTTGCACATATTATTGAATATTATTACTTTGACAAAATGTAAAAAAATAAAAACTCGATTTCTTTTAAGTTTACCGTAATGGTGTTTCCCCTGATTAATTTCAATTGGATATTACTTAATAGGGGTGGCAGTAATAAAATAATTTTTCCTACAAAATTTGCTTATTTTTAAAAGATCTTTTCAAAAATACCTTTTTAGACCTATGGTGCTATTTAAAATTTTGGAGTTCTGGATATTCTGGAGCAAACTACCCGGGATGCCAACTTTTCCCGGAAATAATAATATCACCATTTGATTCTTTATTACGGCTTTTATAATAAAATTTTTTGACCCAACTCTACGGCTAACCGTTTTTAAAAACAATTGCTGACACGGGTGGTTTCATTCACCCTGTATATGATTTTGGTAAAGATTGAAACCCAGTGAATGTCGAGATACACCGGTGAATGTCAACATTCTTTAAGTTACTTAGTGTATGTTCGAAATATCGGTCGAATGTCATTATTTCTAACGTACACCGGCAAATGTCGGCATTCACCATGCAGTCATGGTGTATGTTGAAAAGAAATATTTTTTTAATAAATTAAAACAACAATAAAACGCTATTGGTTATATTTATTAATAAAACGTACACACACTTATTAATTTTTAAGCTGGAATATAAAAAAGATCAGATCTTATTTATTGCAACAACTTAAACTACCATGCCACTTCGAATTGCACAAAAGACCCTTGCTTTTACAGCTGCATTTTGACGTGAAACACTTCTTTTTACAGTTACAACATGTATAGCCTTGCCCTCTACTTTTTTAATTAGCAGAAGCTGCTTCTTTTAGCGACATTTTTTGAGTTGTAACCTCATCCATGGAAAGTAACTTTGCTTTACAAATTACAAACTGATTACGGGTGAAAAAATGCTTCAAGGTACCATTTTTGTTTGCTAATTTATAAAAGTCTAAATTCTATATTTCAACAACAACCGCTAACACATTTCGGGAGTCTGTACGACCACGGTAGACATCATTGAATTCTTACGGTATTGTCAATTTGGGCCGGAGGAAACTTCTTTTTTGAGGTACGCAACATTTTTGTTGCTTGAAGTAGAAGATTCTCTTTTGCAGCTATTTTTTTTGAAGAAATTACCTCGTGTTGTTCAGTCAATGCTCGAGATGAAGACGTGTTAGGTTGTGGAACAGTCTGCGGTTGAGAAAAAGACTTAGGTACTAGGCTGCGCATCCGCTCCTATAGTATTTTGATTATCTACGTCGCTTTCATCTGAGACCAGTCGATTGTCGACGACAGTCGACATTCACCAAAGCTTAGTTGTGTTTGTCGACATCCACCGGTGGAAGTTCGAATGTATGTATAATAAAATGAATCAATGTTCGGTCTTTCACCAAGACATTTAATATTTGTCGACATTCAGCGGCGAATGTTGACATTCACTAATTTCGGTCCTTTACGGTAACATATATTTAATTAAGAAAAACCTCTCAACGTCCCACAAAATTGTGGCTATCAATTTTCATCCCAAAAAATTGCATCTTTGCTTTTTTTGGTGGTTGAGAGTTCTTATAAATCCATTGTATGAATTCTTGTTCTGTGGGAGGGTCCCAGTGGTGTACCCAGGTCTCATCACCAGTTACAATATTCTATAGAAAAAGTTTTTATTTTGGAAAAAAAGCAGTCAAATTCTCTTTCGAAATTTGTCATCTACACAGTTTTTGTTTGCGACTGAGCAGCTTGGATGGAAATGGATTTCCTAGTCTATATAAACTGCTAAGACAAATATTTGACTTAGTAATAGGGCGGGCTATTTACTTCATACACGTCTGCCACCATTCTCTCATGGATATTCTTTGGCCCTTTTTTGATAAAAATTTCATGACGCTTCTGTTGCTAATCACTCATTTTAGCTTCTTTAAACTGATATGAAAATGACAAATGTTAGGGGATTGGAATCAAACTAGGAATTGATACTGTGATCGATATGTCACAGAAACTTAACGTAAAAAAATTGTCGTGATAGCATATTGTTTTCATAGCTACGTAGATATCATAAAACACTCCTTTCGTATTATGAAAATATTAGAAAATAGTAAAAAATTAATTACGTAGTATCTTTACTTTATTGCGGTTTTGTTAATAATTCTTTTCGGAATTACTTTTTTACGATAAAGCTGTAAAATAATGAATTTTGTCATTTTTAATTAAATACCTTGAAATATAACGAATTGGGTCATATTGACACGATGGCTAAAACGCTGTAGTAAATGTGAAAAGAACAGCAGGGTGCATGAAAAATATTTTAATAGAGTTTACGCGACCATAGAAAAAATAGTGATTGTGAATTTATTTTACAATGTTTAATAAAACATTTCTTGACTTCAATTTAAAAATTCAAAGAGATCTAATGAAAGCATGGTCATTACACATTTTATTTAATATTTCTACTACAGTAAGAGCAATTTAGAGCAAATACAGATAAACCATTTTGTTTACTATGACGCACCGAACTTGAATTTCTGTGGGTAATTTTTAATACATACACTACCATCCATAAGTACCTATTTAGGCAGTACACATTTTTTAATAATGCGTGCCTTTAATGTTTAATATAAATTACAAATAATAAACTTACACCCACCTTATAAAAGCAATACTTAAATTTAGTTATTTGGACACACAAATTTAATGCACCTATGTAATTTAAAAATTTTTAATTCACCAATGTGGCTAACTTTATTGAAATTCTACTACTATTATTAAAATTCATGAGTTTTGATTCATTGCTACAAAGAACTGTTTTCTATTCATCGATGCAATGATCCAATTCTTATGATAACTTGTGGCCATTCTAACCTTTTTCTCTGATTTGCAGCACTTAACAAGCTTTATTTTGGGTTTCTTCCATAGAAACCGTTCCTTAGCAATCATTTTTTTTTACTGTGTAACAGTTGCAATTTTCTTTTTCTTCACTTTTGGCCGTCCACTTTAAGTTGTATCGTGAGCGAGCTTGTAGGTATATTTATTTATAGCCTAGTCAATTGGACTAAGGCGCATCTTCAGTTGGCTAGCGATTTCACGATTACTTATGCCCGTTCGTGTTTCTTAATGGTCATAGTACGTTTTTTTAAAACTTTTCTTTGTTTAATTCATAATTTTAAAGAAATCTATAAAGCTAAGAAATATTTCTATAAGGACTCCTGTTTTTTAATTCAATCGTTTGGTACACAACAACTAAAAAATTGCGTCGTATTATGAAATACTTGTGACATTTCATTATTTAAATATGGATATTATATAATATTTATTTAAAAAGAGTAACAAAAGTTTTGAAATTTCTATATATTATATATATTTTATACGTTGGAAGAGAAATAACTGTGCCTAAATACTCATGTACGGTAGTGTATAGCTATGGCGCTTTCACGAGTAAATCGTTGAAATAAATAGAACGAAACAAAGATTTTTTTCGGAACTAACCTTTGCTTCTACTTGATTTACTGGAATATTCTCAAATTTCTTTTGTGCTATCTTTCTTTTCACCAGGCCGATGCTAGTTGATATGTGAACAAGATTGCATACTCCTTTCAGTTATTCAGTACCATAGTGTAATTTTAATTTAAAAATTTTATTTTAAATTCGTTAAAGCATGGAATTCCAATAGTGATAGTTATATTATATATAATTACATCTTTTCAGTACGATACAGGAAAGAAAATCTCCAGTGCCACTACCACCTGGTTATTATTTTATATTATGTAAACGCATCATAATTTACTAAACTAACCGAAAATGAACGAAAACACTTATAGATCTAAAAATATATAAAATATAATAGTCATCACAATGTAACATATACAGAAAGAATAATTTATTCACTCATTTAGTTAGTCTAAAAAATTATGATTTGTTTACTATCGAGTTACACTACATCGACCACAACACAATTGATTATTATAAATTAATTACCCAAATAAGTACATTTGAATTATTAGATTTTCTATCAAACTGATAAGTTTGCAGCCTGTGCAGGGTAACAAGTAAAGTTCAATCGTCCACGCCCTTAAAAAACTATCACAGTGCAGTCTTTTGTTCGACTTGATTAGAAAACTACTTTGATTTAAGGTCCTAACTATTCTGACTATTTTATTTATTTTACAAATTCAAATCTTGGATCATTTTTCTACACAAACACGACATTTAACGACGATGACTTTTTGAGTATTGCAACTTGGGATCGCTTGCTAGGACCACGAAAGTCAATACCGAATTACCAGTCAACAGGTTTGACTTTTGCTGACTAATTGACAAACTAAGATGATAGTTAGTAAGTGATCCTAAACAAAATACAGAAAAACTTGGGAGCAACCGGAATTTGAACCTCTGTTTTTTTAACCACTAACCACTACATCAAACTACCTGTACTGTAATGTACCTACCTGTATTGTGCTGATTATATAAGTTTTGATGTGTTATAGCATATATGTATACCAGAGTAGCACACTAGAAATGATGAGGAAACTACAGTAGGAGTTACTCAAAGTTTTTAAAGAGAAACTAGGTGATATGGCTTACCTAGTATGGCTTATAGGTAGTACTAACAATTAAATTAATTGAACTCAGAAAGGTATTTTACAACGATAATTCACTTGCTTAAAGAAATTAGAACCCACTGCACTGGATTCTGAATACAAGACAAAGCAACTTAAAATGATTGTAAAATATTAAATCCACGATATTCATGTAAACTACATATTTTTAAATAATAACCAAAAGATCTCCGATAATAATTGCAATAATTGGTATTTATGCAACTAGTTATTAAAAGCTTTTTTTTGTACAATGAGTTAGATATTTGCGAAGTGAATGTAACAAGTACATGCAAGTTGACATAAATTTTACAAAATGGCATTTCTTAACATATTATACATTTATTTAAAATTTCTACATTTGTTTCATCTATCAACATTATTTTAGTAGATAAGTTATAATTTAATACGCGACAGATAAATGAAACAAATGAAACAAATGAGGCTCTTCGATAAAATAAAAAAAGAAATATTGACAAATTTTGAATATTGAAAACTCATACGGATTATCCAAAAAATTTATTCTTGTTTTTTTAATAACTAAATTAATTAATTTTGCGTTAGTACTCGTAAATGTTAAATAATAAAATGAAAAAGTACTAAAGTATTACCTGGTATATTGCTATAATGCATTACGGAAGAGGTATTTCATAGGTTTAATGTGTTTATAAACCATAGTATTTTATTAATACAACTACAACTTGTAATTTCGATTCGACTCGATTATCATTAAATGGCGTAAAATTTAATATTGGAAATAGTACTAATATTTATTATGTATTGATTATAAATATAATCAATTACCTATACATAATATAAAAAATGTAGATTTGTTTGGAATTAATTATACTAAAAAATATATTTCTAAAATTTTCCATCGGGAATTATTTATAATCGGTCAACTTACCCTACATCATATTTATCGATTTCTTGGTTTTAATTTTTATTAATCTCTTTTAATAATTGTAAATAAAAAAATTATGGTATATTTGGAGATTACAAGAGAAATTTATATTTTCAGGTGTCGTGGATAAGAAGAAAAGATTATCACCTTCTTACCGTAGGGCTTACGACGTACAGCAGCGATGACAGATTTCAAGCAGTGCACCTACAGCACTCGGAGGTAAATTATTCTGTTTCAAGTAATTCAATTATTGTAAATTTTATGTTATAATTAACAATTTTTTCTATATATCTATTGTGTTAATATCCGAGTAATCCAATTAAAAATTTTATTTTTAACCCACTCAAAAATGATAATACTGTTGTAGATGGTTAAGATTACAACAATTATAAATGTTTACAATGGTTTACTTTTTGTTACAATTTTTTACTCTCGAAAAAATGTATTTAAAAATTGAAGTTTAACATTATTAAATTATTTTTTGCTATTTATTCGTTGGTACTTAATCAAAAAAAATGTATTACATTTTGAACAAACTTTTTATAATAATAGTATTATATGTTATAGTTTACACAATAAATCATTGCAGCATTAACGTAAAGGTCGTGTAACCCAAGTGTAAATTTGGTAACAACCTATTGATTGGTTAAACTAATAACCAACATCGGTACCAACATTGGTTTATTTAACCATAAAAAACGTTTCGGGTGAAAACAACTTACATATAAACCAATCTTCCAATATTTTGCACCTGGATGACTAAAAATAATATCCAGATCATATCTTACAAGGGGAAGGCCAACTTTAGTCGTCACCGATCTGCACCACTAACATTATACCTTTCTATCCTAGTTTCAACTTCATTATGTGAAAATTTGGCATCCCTAAAGTGAGCCAATTTGAAAAAATGAATTAAAATCAAAAAGATTGGTAGTTCAAATGTATCAAAATTCTTAACTCCCTACCTAAAAGAACAGTTGACAGATTTTTTGAACATTTTTACATAACCTAACTTAATGACACCAATTGACGTGAATATTTTTATATAAAAATATAATAAATGCATTTAATTTTTGAAATAATATAATATTTCACACGGTAAGCAAAAGTTACTGAGTTTTAATTAGATAATTATATAATTTTTATAATAACGTCATATTTTACCTGTTCAGTTGGTTTGCAAAAAGCGCTCTGACACTATCAAATACGCGTCAAAGATGGCTCGAAATGGTCACTAGGGTACATTCCTGCGTTCGAGGAGTAGCTTGAGGACTCCGGGACCATAGATTTGTAAGTAAATGTCAATACGTAATAATTGCAAAATAAATCGAAGTGAAGTTAAAGCGAGTTTTATTTGAAGCCGGAGTATTCAGTTTATAAAAATTTGTGTTACGTTATAACAATAATAATTATTTTTATAATTGTGTTTATTGACATCAACATAGGTAATTTACGTACGTAGGTGTATTATTTATTATTCTTGATTCACTTTGAAATTTTCTGATCGGTATTAGTAAATCGCAAGTCGTAGTCACAAATTTATGATAAATGCTGAGCGTATTTTATTAATCATCATACTATGACAATATAAAGTTGTTAATCGTTAAAAAATGGATACGGTCCTGTAATGTGTGCATGAATAGTGAAATAGTAATTTGCGTATTAGGGGTGAAATAGAGGATTGAAATCAGGAGAAGGACGTGATTTGAAACAGGAGTGTTTGATATAGCTGTGAGATTTTAGAGGATACCATAAGTAGGGTAAAAAGTAAAATTTTTTTTTAAAATCGAGAAGTTGACGCTTTGTAGGTTAAGTGGTAAAAATTTGAATTCAAGTAGTGCAATAGTAATGCGAATATCTTCTAAGAGTTGATCTGGGTTTTCGTATTGTCGCTGTTACACCAAAATTGTGAAAGATAATTTAAAAAATCTACTCTATACTATAAAAATATAAGCCCAATATGTAACGTTTTTATGTAACGTTTTTTTGTAACATTTTTATGAAACCAAAATGCTTATACTATCCCTCCTATTCTGTAACTTTTCGTTATCGTTCGTTATCGTTATGAAATCGTTATGAACCGTAAAGTTTGGTTTCCACATACCATTACATTACTATTTAAAGCAATTCTAAGTGTAAACTAAACTTTACGGATCTTAACGAATTCATAACGATAACGAACGATAACGAAAAGTTACAGAATAGGGGGGTATATCTACTCAATACTATAAAAAGATAAGCCCAATACAGTTGTTATCATGAAAGATGAAGCTTCGTCATAAACGGCATTTGTATGAAATAAGACGAAAATTGTAAGTCAAATAAGTGTTCAATATAATAAATATGTAACGTTTTTATGTAACGTTTTTTTTGTAACATTTTTATGAAACCGAAATGCTTATACTATATCTACTCTATTCGCGTTTTACATTACCGTTGGTGGCGCCACTGTCAATAACAACATTACGTCTTTCAGCAGTTCCAATTATTCCGTGTGGTGGCGTTTTGTTAATGTAAACAAAAGAAAATGTTTATTTGTGGTGTTTATGTTGGTACTTACTATACGTTACAAACGAGTTTAAAATTATTCCGCATGGTGGCGTTTTGTTAATGTAAAACGCGAATACTATAAAAAGATAAGCCCAATATGTAACGTTTTTTTTGTAACATTTTTATGAAACCGAAATGCTTATACTATATAAGATATAAAATTATTTTTACTGTCTCAATTATACCATGGTATAAACTGATAAACTGATCAACATCTCAGGCAATTTGATCTGTTTAGTACTTGAGACGTTGATCGGCCGCAGCCGTCGTTTCCATCAACAAATTACGAGTTTTTATCTTCTAAAACATCAGCAGAACGTGTCAAGGAACTCAGGGAAAGACAACAGCAGCAACAAGAACTATCAAAATCAAATCTGCCAGCATAAAAATTAAAGGAACCTTTGAATGAATGCATAAAAAGCGAAAATCAGACAGTAGCTCAAATTGCCAATAATTCCCAAATAATAATAATACTTCATGATGCCGGAGATATGATGGAAAAACGCCGATATTGCAGTGCAATATGTTGGAAAAATTAATTTTGTAAAAAGATAAGACAAAATATGCAACGTTCTTATGCAACGTTTTTATGCAACGTTTTGGAAGTTTGTGGTTGGTTCTTTCCTTTTAACCAATAGTAAAATTGCAGAACGTTTTCAAGAAATAAAAAAATACCTAATAGTAATCGATAACATTTATTTTAAATGTTCAAGCTGTATGACGTTATAATCCGTTTATACGTTAATCCGTTCATCCGTTAAGATATATTAATCATCGGAAAAAAATGTTGTATGAAAAGAAGTTTTACAACTCAAAGTTATTTCGTTTATGTGCTATTAGGGCCGCGAAGCGGCCCGGGAGGTTGGGCCGCAACAGCGGCCAGGGGCGCATTGTATAAAATCTTAACAGCTGATAGGTTAAAGCAATCAAGTTGGGTTGCCTAAGTGCATGCAACGTAAATGAGGAATATAAAACAATCCAGAGATCAAGCGAATAGTTTAATATCGATCAAGGACTATATTAAAAGGGGAAGAGAGGAAAGTCAAAGTACCGAGGAAGAGGAGGCTTTCCGAAAAAGCAAAAAGACAGCAAGATTACCCGATAGCATAGTGGAAAAAGTAAACAAAGGCGAAACAATGAAGGAGTTGAAAAATAAGATGACGGGGCTGGCAAAAATGGTAAACGATGGTAACAAAGTGAACATGGAAATAAAGAAGAAATTGACCATGATGGAAACAAACTGGAATGCCAAAATAAATGAGATCGAGCAAGTGATCGAAAGTATGGTTACGATGGCAGATAAACAGGATGAAAAAATAGCACGCTTTGAAGAACAACTGGAAAGACACGAGAAAGAAAAGAGAAGAGAAAACATAATTATATAAGGACTAGATGTTGATGAAAACTTAACCGCTGAAAAGGTTGAGGAATTTGTGAAAAGTAAGCTAAAGGTGCATGTTGAAGTTGTGGATGCCTTTAAAGTGGGGAGAATTCCTGAAAAACAGGTAATTGTTGCTAAACTGAAGAATCACATACAAAAAAGTATGTGATTCTTAAAAGTTTTAAGGGAAGTTGCGATAGAATCTTTAAAATTAACGTCTTGTTTAAATTGCAATCTAAATAAAAATTATATAATTATCTAATTAAAACTCAGTAACTTTTGCTTACCGTGTGAAATATTATATTATTTCAAAAATTCAATGCATTTATTATATTTTTATATAAAAGTATCACGTCAATTGGTGTCATTAAGTTAGGTTATGTAGAAATGTTGAAAAAAGCTGTCAACTGTTCTTTTAGGTAGGGAGTTAAGAATTTCGATACATTTGAACTACCAATCTTTTTGATTTTAATTCATTTTTAAAAATCGATTCTTTCAAATTGGCTCACTTTAGGGATGCCAAATTTTCACATAATGAAGTTGAAACTAGGATAGAAAGGTATAATGGTAGTGGTGCAGATCGGTGACGACTAAAGTTGGCCTTCCCTTTTAAGTACAGATCAGTACTAACATGGCCATATTAACGTTAGCTATCTGTGCTACTACTAAATGCTAACGTGTCAGTAATAGACCAACTGCATCTCCAATACGTTCCTTCAGCTGAACATGATTACTGTGTTTTTTAAAATTGCTGTTTACTTTGCCTTAACCTTCATTATGTATTTTAAAATTTCCGCAATATTATAAATCTGAAAAGCTTACCACATTTATAATATTTTTTCATACGGTGACTTGAACCAAGTTCAATATTTTGATCTTTTCAAGACTACCCGCTATAATGCTTCTATTTATTTGTAAGTAGGAACTGCGGATTTACTACGTATACTGTATTTTTCAGTTGCTTTATTGTAAGTGACAATTGAGATATAAATGTAAAATTAGATTTATCAGACCCTTCAAAGACTGCTCTCGTCAATGTTACAATCTAAAATGAAAGTAAGAAGGTAGAACTTAAGTATTCAAACTAGGTACTTGTTAAAACCGAAAATAAGAGGCTTTATAGCAGTTGTCAATCAGTTAATTTAATAATTATACATTTTCAATATTAAAAATAAAAATATATTAGCATCCAAAACTTCGAAGAACATTTTTATCAAATAATTTTCATTAAACAAAAAATATTTTTTTGGTAATAATTAGATGATCTTTGAATAAACAGTTTGTTAAATTTGTAAAAATTTGAAAATACCTACTAGAAATTTTAAAAAACAAATTGTAAACTTTGCCCAAAGGCTTTTTATTGTTCTCAAGAACGAATGCAATAACAAATTCAAATTAAATGGTGGTTAGCGAAACACTCTTGTAATGTAAAAAGTAACCAAATAGCACAAATGCGTAACAAATTTATTAACCACAAACAAAGGTTGCAAGCAGAAGTTCAAAATAGAACTCGCACTTTTAGTTTCACACATTTTACAAATCGTAAAAGCAAAGGTCTTATCCGAATGCGAATAATAAATCTGCTCCCACCCACCCGTATATAAATTTAATTTTTTTTGCACAACTGTTTTATTTTTTGTAAAATATTAACTTCAAAAATGTAACAGCTACTACTAGAAGAATGAAATAAAATTTTATATAATAATAAAGTCGTCTCATGAACATTTCGTAGAATTGTTTTTCTTTTCTAATATAAGTAACCATATTCAACATTTAAATTTTACAACATACTTAACAATAATTTACAACATATCTTACAATAGCTTATTGAAATCGACTTAATGACTAAAAATGTGAGTCTATTATGTTCATGAAGAATCAGAGCCGATATTTTCAAGGTGATGTTGAATAAAAGCTTATTTATTTGTTTATGTCCTCATTTGTGTCATAAACTTACGTTTTTTCATCATATATTGAGCATCAGAATAAACCCTTAGTAGCATATTGACTTTTGTTATAATTGATATGGTGATTTTGCTTGATTATCTTTTTTCAGACAGTAAAAAGTAGAAATCTTATTCCAGAAATTTCCTTAGTTTTTGTGGAGACCGGCCTAAACACCTGTTATCAATCAAGGTTGATTGTGTCTGTTATTGCTATTGGATATTAATCATTATTTTGTAAAGTTTATGTATGTAAGTACTGTGAATAATGACTCGATAGAAATTGTATTCTTGGTCAGTAGATAGCGAGTACTCGAGGTATAAAGTACGTTATTAATAAATTGAGAATCAAATAAATCTAAATTAGTGTTTTATTTAATAAAGCTATTATTACAGTGATCCAGGGTAGCACAGTTTTGTAATAATAAATGTATGTAAGCGAGATAATGTCGGTGATCTTTCGCACCTGTTGTGATGTAGTATTTATGCACATAAAAACATCAGTCTCATTTCTAATTTTAATGAAAATTGTTATAACAATGCAGCTTTCGTCACTTTTTGGTGACAGGCACAGGTCTCTGGATGGCACAACGGGAACAATTATTTATTTATACAATTCTAAAAGAACAAGGTAATTTGGCTAACAAACATCTGCACACTATGGGACTGGTTGAAAGCCCATTATGTCGCGGATGTGAAGAAGAAGATGAAACAGTGGAGCATGTGCTTTGCAACTGCCAGTGTTAGCATCGAAAAGAGGATCCATGTTGGGGAACTTCTGGCCTAGCATGGCCAGTATTAGTGGCACACCGCCCTCTAAAGTACTTGAGTTCGCCCTGAGTTTGGGGTGGCTTGAGGAATAGGAGGCTGGTGGGCTGCTAACATCGGAGGTAGCATAATGGGCCCGATTATGTGGCCTGAGTGCGTGTGAACCATGGTTTGCCCTCCACATCCAATCCAGAATCCAGAGATAATTTGGCTAACGATATGATTTAATATAAAATACGATTTGAAAACGGATGTCAGTGTAATAATTCAATATAATAATTTGCATAAAATACAAAAAAATAAAAATTAAAAATTAAAATAAAATAAATAAAAGTTTACCAAACTCAAGGAAATTTTGCTACGTACATAATAAAATCTGATAATGAGTAAGGCACAGGTGAAGCCGAAAGTCAAAATTTATAGGAGGATTTTTCAGCAAGTAGTGATTTAAAAAATATGTAATAATCAACTGAATTGAAGAGTAGCGGATAGTCATATTATGTCAGTTAATTATATAAACAAGTTCAAAAATATTAATTATTAATCTTATATTAAAAATAACAAAAAAATCCTTAAACACACATTTATAGGAATTCCCGCAATTATTAGAATGCATGTCAGTGCAATCGCTGCATTGACCTTCCAATAAATGCCTATTACTTTTAAAATTGAGTTTTCGGTTTAGATACAAAATCCTATAAACCAGAATTGCAAGAGCAAAAACTCGATAAACTTAAAAAACCCACGATTAAAAATCTCAAAAGGATGAAGTAATAATAATTGCAATAATTTTTATTTCCAACTTGGCATTATTGCGAATATCCTATATATAATATGCATTTTTATATTGAAATTAAAAGACAAAAACAGCAAATTAAAAGAAATTAAAAACAAAAAAGTGCCACTTGGTGTTCTGGTATCTTTGCGATCAAGGTAAATTGCGTCACTTTGCGCTGTACCCAAAGGCAATTTTTTTGTTGCATTTAAAACACGAAAAGTTGCATTTATTAATCATAAAAAAATATTTAAAATGTTAAATTATAAACTTGTTGATATTAAATAAATATTAAAACTTTAATTATATCAAGTTATTAAAATTAAAAAATCAATTAAATTATTATTTATTAAGCTTTCATAGGATTCTTTCCATCCGTCATCAGAATAAGAATTCAAATTATATCTAAAAAAGCCTAATAAATAATTTAATTGATTTTTTAATTTTAATAACTTGATATAATTAAAGTTTTAATATTAATAATCATAAAAGTTGCAATTAAAGCAAAAAAAGTTGCATTTATAATTTTTTTATTTCTTCAAATCAATAAAAAATATACACGTAGAACTTTATAAAATAAATAAATTTGCCATATTTAATTTTGTTATAGAATTATAATTAAGGCAATTTTTTGGTTGCATTTTAAAAACGAAAAATTGCAATTATTAATCATAAAAAAATTATAAATACTTACAAAAATAAAACTAAACAATTCAAAATTCAAAAATAACTCGTACAAGATCGTACTTAGCAAATGGTTGCTAACCAATAAAAAGCGTCTGATGGATACTAACACATACTTTCCATTGGTTAGTTACCATGTGCTGGTCATAACGGGTTTAAAATTCACAGAAATTAAAAATTCAGGGGAGAATTAGAAAAAAAAATTTTTCCCAATTTTAAGAGGAAAGTGGTCGCTTAACTCCCACTTTTGGCTGAGTAAAGTACCAATTTTTTTTAAAGCGGAAGTAAAGTAAACATAAAGGAATAAAGGAACGATATCTATAGAAACAAAACTTCAAAAACAAAAAATGTCACGTTTTACTAAATAATTTTGCAAATACAAAATCTCAAATTTAGTTATTGATCAATGTAATTTATCATTTATCAATATCAAAATAGTATATTATTGTAATGTTAAGCCTTCGCATCAACGTCACCGACCAAAATGCGAACGCTCCTCTAGCAAATATCTACCAAACCTTGAATGACTCCACCTTCTGTACAACCTGCCTTAAACTTTCTAACTGCACTTTTTGACAGCTTGTTTATGAACGAAATTAACAAGACAAAACAATCAAACGCGGTTAAATTTAACAGTTACTAAGATCAAATTAAATTTGTAATAGTGTCAGAAGTGCAAAATTAACAAAGAACTAACAAAATGGTACATACGTAAAATTTACAATGAACTAATTTCTAAGGGCCAGTTATACAAATGCGAGTTCAGCTGAAGATCAACTAAACTACAGATTAACTGATCTTGAGATTAACTTTCTCCTCTGTTGTACAAGTTATATTTTTCACAAGTTCAACTAAACCTGTGACTACGATGTTTTTACAACGATAGTATTAGATGCGCATGTACTTTAGAAGATTTTCAAATTACATTTAAACATTTGACAAACAAAACACCGCAAAATTTTTTTTTTTTTTAAGAATAAAACGTTTTTAAGTCTATAAAGTGTATGATGATTAGAAGCTGTTTAGATTTAAGACTACAATATGTTAGCTATTTTTATTCTTTATGACAAATAAAACTTACAAATAAGGTAGCCTCAAAAGAGCTTTAAAAGAGCTATTAGTTTCAGCGCCCATTCTATCCAGTCCAAATTTTGATAAACGGTTTTTCATTCAATATGATGCTTCTAACTTTGGTTTAGGGTATGTATTCACTCAGAATCTAGGTTTGGAAAAGCGAGTCATCGCGTATGCGTTACGTACCATACATTCAACAATTCATGCTGCGGACGAAGGTAGCTTCTAGCTTGAAAACTCCGAGACCATAGATGGTCGCATGAAGACGTTGATTTGTAAATAAATATCAATACGTAGTAATTGTCAAATAAATCGAAGTGAAGCTGAAGGGAGTTCTATTTGGATGGATAAGCTTATAAATAGTATTTTTTAAATAATAGAAATTATTGTTGAGAATAGGTCTAGTTTAATTAATCATCTACAAGTAGATATTAAATTTTATACTTCTTTACAAACTCATTATAACATTAGTAGAGACAGTCAGGACCGTCCTCAGGATTTGAAGTTTATTGAAATAATTAGCAAAAAAAAATTATAAAATCAAAAGAACACTTTATCGGATTACATGTTTCAATCTCATTCACGATTCTACACGTGAAACTGATATCATCAGATCCGCACTGGTTTTTATGAAAAAATAATTTAACTTACCAATTTTCCAAAAAAACGTGGATCTTTCTGATCTTGACCGTACAACTACCTTTGTGATAATAAGTTCATAAGAAGTTGCAAGTACCTTATTAGGTACCTCAGTTGCATGAAAGCCATGGACAGGGCTTTTTAGAAAATAGCCGGAAAACAGAGGAACTACATCTGTCAAAACTATCCACGTGTATGGGGATACTTTGGACGGCACTTGGGAATGGTATAGACATGCAATGGACAACCTGTCCACACTGCGCTATTTTGTTGTGTCATCATCAAGTGTCACACGCAAACAAGTGATTAATTAGAAAAGTGTGTGCATATTACTAGGTTGTTGTGTTCAATATGTCGAAATTTATACCAAACAAAGAGCATTCGCGGACAGCATTTGTCTTTGATTTCAAGAAAACTGCTGCTGAATAATACCGATTACTTCAAGAAGCTTATGCTGAACATGCTCTATCGCAAGGCAAATACGTATAAAAAAATGATTTTGGCTTTTCAAAAGTTGTTGACTTCGATGTTGCAGACAGGAAATGGATAAAACCGCCAAAAAATACAAAGATGTGGAACGAAAAAACAACTTACAAGGCAATTAGGCGTTAGTTAACAAGCTCTCTGAATACCAAAATACCGAAAAAGGTAACACAAAGTCATTTTTATTTGTGACAATGCTCCATCACATACTGCAAAACCGGTTTGCAATATGTTGGAAGCACTCAACTATGAAGTTCTACCCCATGCGGTTGACTCACTAAACTTGGCCACTTCAAATTACCACTTGTTTGCATCGATCGGACACACTTGCTGAGAAGCGTTTTGGCACGTACAAAGATGTGAAAAAATGGCTTAACGAATTATTAGCAGCAAGAAAAGAAAATTTTTAATGGTATGGTATTTTCAAATTGTCCGAAAGATCGAAAGAAAGTAAAACAAGTGACGGAGCATACTTTGAATAAAGCACTTCTTATTATTCTACCGAATTTAATATGTTTCTATAGAAAAAAAAACCGTATTTCATACTTGTATACCGCAACCATATCCGTAACAATGTCACAAAAAATTGGAATTTTAATAAATTTTTTATAATCATCATTGTTATATTTTATGTATTTGTAATCAGCCTTTGTTACAAATAGTTCACTGGTACATAGTATTACTAAAAAAGGCTGCGTTCAGCCAATCAAATGCATACACATATTCATCAGCTGATCAATTTCTTGTGCTTTAAAAGTTTTCTTTGAGGAAAGGTATCTACTTTAGACGCTAAAATGAAAATTTTATGATTGAAACCTCGATGAAATCTGAATAAGCGCATTTTAAATAAGATAATTAAATAAGGAAAATGGCCTTAAAGGCACTAGTTTTTTAAAAATCGAATTTAAAAAAGATCGATTTTCATAGCAAATTTCAAGCTAAGTCGCTCGTGATTGGTGAATCACTGGCATTCTATGATCGGTACGTGTACTCGTGTGCATAACAGTGTAACTGTTGTCAAATTTCTATAGGGTCACAGCCGGAGCGTTTACTCAATATCTCGGCACCGACCTAGATCAGTTCTTAAGTGAAGCTGCTGCGGGCATGTATGGTAGAAAACTTCTTTCAACCGTACAATCCTACTTCTTTTTTTCAAACCTTGCGCCCTTTTGCTTTCTCTACGGACCCTTCTGAGCTCTACGACGCTACGTTTTTTGGGAGTTTACTGTTGCTACGGCATGCGTACTCGTAATTTACTTAATTATTTATCAAAGGTTGATTATCGCCTTCGCGCGAGTCAACACCCTACTTTGAAGTGCTACAAGGCTCCAAGCTTATAGTATTATACATACACACCAAACCATCCATGCGATGTTTTTAGATGTTGAAAGAGGTGATGGAGGCTGTGCCTCCACAAAACTCTGTTCACGAAGTGATGCTAGACTATGCTATCAAATTTCTCAGTTAGTTGTTCACCATGTCAGCGAAAAATTACTTCAGAAAAGGGATGCTTTGATTTAACGAACGATTATTACTTTTTCGCGTGGATCCTCTTCGTGCCATGATGGTTTCTATAAAAATTGACCCTACGCTAGCCTTAGCTTTGCTACGCTTTGCTTTGGCCGCTTTAGGCTATTTTTATGAAAACTACACTTATAATTATAAACATACCTCTAGGCCCGTGGGTTAAGGAAAAGGTGAATCATTGAGAGGTGAAACTCGTTTTTGCGTGGATTCTACGAGAACAGTGGTTGTACAAGTAAAAATTGACTGGGTGAACTCTTCGCTACGCTCGAGCGCCTCCAACCATTTTTACTGCACATTAACGATAAAAAAAAATGGTATTTTTAAGGCCATCTTCCTTATTTACTTCTCTTATTTAAACTATGCTTTTTCAGAATGCATCGAGGTTTCAATCGTAAAATTGTTATTTTCGCGTCTACACTAATTACCTTTCACCTTTTCTTTAGTTATTTTTTTGATTAAAGCAAATTTAAGTGTGCTTAGAATTTAATTTTATTATGATTTAAAAGTTATATATCGCTTTTTTGGTGTTAATTTATATTAAGCAAAGTTCTTTGTTAGTCGATAAATGATTATGTACCTACTTTTCTTAATTAGTATATAGAAAGTATATTTTAAAAATTTAACTTTTTATATAGGTACCTATTTATTTTTTTTTTTAGAAAAAAATATACAGTTTAAGTAAATCAGTTATCTCAGCGAGCTTTTAAGAATCAGAATTGTACTTTTCTAGAACCTCGTGTGCGTATACAAAAAGTATTTATAATATCATTTTATTTAAATAATTAATGTAAATACGATATTTTAAAATGTATCAAGTTATTAATAATTCATAATCAAATTAACTTATTTTGTGAATTAAGCGTTATTGTTAAATTATTCTGACGAAGAGACGCATTTGAGTTTGAAAGCTTAATAAACAATGTAAATTAATTTGATTAATAATTATTTATAACTCGATACATTTTAAAATTTCATATTTATGTTATGTACATAGACCTACACAAGTCGTTACAAAAACTTATTTATTATTTTAAAGTTGGTAGTTTCGTTGAGAATTTAATATTTCTTGTATACATACCAATGTAATATTATTATATAATATTTTTAAATAATGTAGTATTATGAGAATTTTTCTTTAAAATATAATACGTTAAGGCTTAGGAGTTTCATCTCTCTTATTATGTATATCCAATTTTATACATGATTTTGCTTAAAAACGATAAATTTTTATAGACAAGATAAATTTATACATAAATTCAAAACGACGATTTTGAATAACGAATATAAACGTGAATGAACTTTTAAACTGTTAGGGCCGACTAAAATATTTCAAGTGCATTGAGCGTGAATTGCAACGATTCAGTCGGAAGGAAAGACTATTTCCTGCAGAATGGAACGTATTCGGGTGCAAAGACGAAAAAGCGGTGTGCTACATATGTGATGAGTCAGTAATGGGCATGAAGAGGCTCTTGTGTTTCAAGCTAAGTTGAAGTTAGTTCTATTAGCATTTAAACAATGAATACTTGAATATTGCAGCCTATTACTTTGGAGAACGGTTTCATTGATTGAAAAATTTTCTACAGTATTGAATATACAAAAATCTTAATTTTATTTATTGGATCGGTAAAACCGCTTTAAAAAAAAGTTTTCCACGTTATAGCAATAATATAAAATTAATTTTATCTTTATTTACTGTTATTACCCACTAGGCAAAATAACATTATCACAACGTTGACACGATATCAAAAATTCACTTGCGATGTTACTTAATTTGTTGAGGCGATGTTGTAGCAACGTTGCTACAACCGCTGAATGTCCGCCCATACAACGTTAATTGTTAACGTTTCTAAATAATGTTGTCTCAACGTGAAAAAGTAATGTTGTCTCAACGTGAAAAAGTATTGTTGTTTCAACGTGAAAAATTAATGTTGTCTCAACGTGAAAAAGTAACGTTGAGACAACATTAACTAAAAAAAATTAAAAATTTTTATGATAAAGTAAGCAGCTTTTCGATCTATGATTATTGTTTAATTACAGTAATTATTATTGTAATTTAGTAATATTGCATAATATATTTTGTAATCGTAATATTCTAATATTATTCCCTTGGAGTGCCTTATTATGATGGAGCCTGAAAATATAAATTTTAAAAATGTCATACCTTATGGGATTCGAACTTGCGACCTATCTTTCGTTATGCCGGTACCATGACCACTCAGCTATCGAGTTTGGTTGTAAAAATTATGACTATTTCACTTCAATATTTATATAATTTGGTTGTAAAGTTAATAATTTTGTGCAGAGGGCTGATTTATAGATGATAAAAAAACATTAATATAAATTTTTTTGTATTAAAATTATTTAAAGTATTTTTGGTTAAAATGAGTCCAAATAAGTTTTATTTGCGGCTATAATTTTTTAAAAAGGCGGTTAAAATTACCATTTTATGTCACTAAAATCACTAATAATAATTATATAAATTTAAAAAACATATATTTATTGTATTGATATAAAAAAAATACATATTTATTTGAGATTTATGGTAAGAATAAATAGTATTTATCTAATACCAAATTTTATAGTTATGGTATTTTTTTGGGTAAAATTGTACCTAACAAAACGAAGGGTCGGAATTTTTATGACATGACAAAATTATAGAAAGCAAAAATCCGGATTAAAATTTTATTCTGCATTCCAAAGCTTTTATGCTAAACACGACGTGCTATTTTTATTTCTTTGAAGAAGCATTAAATAATTTAAATTAATATTGAAAATGTAACCCTTTATCGCATTGATTCAATATTCACATGTTTCTTTTTGGCGTTGAAAATATTGATAACTTATGGTTTTCAGGGTAGTAATTAAATAATTGTGAATATAATCAAGGTATATGGATTGTAAAATCCCGTTCACACTACATGATTTATCATGTGACTCGTCACATGACTTCTTATATGAGAGCTTGTTTTACGTTTACACTATATGATTTTTGATATTATAGAAGTTATTGCTTTTATGATTGGCTGTTGTGATGGTATGATTTTACCCATGACTTTTCTTATGTATGACTAAGGCATATGAGAAATCATGTAGTGTGAACTGTTAAATCTATCTACCTTGAGGTATAATATTATAAAACAAAAAAAGATGAATTATCGCAAACATTAAATTATTACTCTGCATTGAAAAGCTTATAGGTACGTGAAATTAAACAAATTAAAATTGTTAATATTTTTATGTGATTATTATCACCATATTATAAGCGAGAGTACATTAAATAATTAAGGACCGATCGACCCTTAAATTAATATAAATTAATTCACTTCAAAAGTTACAATTAATAAATGAATTAATTTTTTATGTCCCCAAAGATAACCTGAGCGTCAATTTTTTAAAATGCAAAAAATGTATTCTTTTATCGTTTTGTGTATATAAATTAATTTTTAATAATTAGATTAAATTCAAAATTTAATTTACGTTATAATAATTAATATTAAAGCGATGTGAAAATGCAACATCGAAGCAATGTTGGTACAATGTTACTATCACATTGCATTAATATTAAAGCGATGTGAAAATGTAACATCGAAGCAATGTTGGTACAATGTTACTATCACATCGCATTAATATTAAAGCGATGTGAAAATGCAACATCGAGGCAATGTTGGTACAATGTTACAGATGTTAATGCAACATTGACGCAACGTTTTATTGTAACGTTGTATTAACATTGAAAAATTAACATCGCCGATGTTAATTTAATGTTACATGTCTAGTGGGTAAGTTCTATTTTATATTTATTCACTGAACGTTTGGTAGAATCATGGTTTGAATATACATAAACCCAAAACGAGGCCTAACAGATATAACAATAAAAAACTGTAATTGCTTTGGTTTCTTAATGAATGAGAGTATTTTTAAGTTTCCCTTTTTACAATTTGGTATAGATTAAAAAATCTGGATTAGGAAATCAATATGTTTCAACAAGTTAATGAAATTGTACAACCTTTTCTTATTATTTACAATCGCTGGTATATCAGCAATGCTGATTAGTCAACTGATTAAGTTAAATAAGTAAATCAAACGATTTAATTTGTAGTAGGTAATTAAGATTTAAACGAATTCTATTTTTAAATACGGTTTTTGTTTCAGGATTGGACGTTACAAATAAAATATGTACAAACCAGAGATGCAGGTTTATACGAATGCCAAGTATCTTCACATCCACCAACAAGCATCTTTATTCAACTTAATGTAGTAGGTTAGTTACCTAACATACAATAAAGCCATTTCTAGTTTTAAAGTTTACTGCAATTTACTAGTAAGATTTATAGTTGCTTTAATTTAAAGCTACCCAAGAATAATTTTGTTCTAAAAGAATTAGTGAAATAGCCAAATGCTACAAAACCCATTCTTAAAAGTAATACATTATCACTTAAAAATTTCCAATTTAATAATTTTTTAAAAATTATCCAGTAAATGATAATAAATTAATCAATAAATTTTTCTATAAATTATTTCAGACTATAATATGCCCATGACATAGATTATTATTACAGTGTAAGTTTTTCCCTTTCACTTTAAATTTTTTTTTTAAGATTAACCAATCACTAAGAAGTTCGAATTAGCAAGATTGTACAAAATTTTCTTGGGTACTTTAGAATAGAAGCAACTTACACTTGAGCTTTTCTTCTTTTTATTCTGCAATATTGTGCTCTGAATTAAAGAAATTGCTAAGGAGTATATGTAAATCTGCCAAAAATTTTAAAGTATTCCAGTATGCAGTAAAGTACCTACTAAATAGAATTTTTCAATAAAACACACTATAAGGACATTTTTTGTAAATACGAGATAATTTCGGAGCAAAGTTGATTCGGTGCTGTATATATTTGATATTAGATTGCTTAAAAGAAGCAATGTTGTTTACAAAATCCAGTTCACACTGTAAAGCCTCTAACTTTTCCGTATATTCCGTCGGTACATCATTAAAATTTTAATGATTTTTAAAATATTGGACGTCCTACGTCTCCACTTTCCACTTGGATCACAGCTCATAGCACGTTTTGGCAGTCGTTGGTCTTCTATTATTTGCACATGCTCTTTCCATTGGCTTTTATAGTTTTTAATCTTGTCTTTTATAAAGAAGATCTGCAGCATCTCCCCGATATCTTCATTTCTATTCCTATTTAGTAATGTACAACCGTTCACCCCTCGAAAAAGTTTCAGTGCTGCTGCAGTTAATTATTTAGCTTCTTGCTTGGTAGTAGTCGTTTAAGTTTTGCTTCCGTATAGCAAGGTGAGAACCGCCATAACCACGTAGAACTTTAGTTGCGTTCTAGTCTGCATCATTTTCCTGGCATTCGTCTAATGGTGCCTGATATTAGCTGGAAAAAGGTTAGTTTACTGGCAATGGCTTCATTATATCCATAAGACATATCGCCACCCAGGTACTTGATATGTGTGACCTGTTCCAAGAAAGTGTTGCTTACTTGTACATATGTATATTTATCTAAAATTTGTAAGTTTCTGTCAGGAAAGGAAAAATGAAGGGGTGGGTCAATAATAAAATTTAAGTTGTTGTTTGGTATTAATTCTACGTAATATAAATATTTAGAATTAAATTTTTGTGTTGAGAATTTATTTGGATTTGGATAAATTATTCCAAAAAATAATATAGCTTCTTCGATTTATCATCGATTTAATTAATCGTTAAATTTTTTATGACCACCATTTATTATATAATAGTTCGTATCGATAATGTAAGTAAATATAAAGAAGTGTAGTTTATGTTATTACTTATTAAGAAGATAGCTAATATCTAGCTTAACTTCTGTATATTACGAAAGTATTATCTAGGTATACTAAATAAATTTCATGGGTTTGTATCTGCGACGTTAGATGAAAATAAATATAAAAAAACAACTTGAAATTTTGATAGTGTTTTATTAGAGGTAGACTTAAATATTACAATTTCAAAGTGAAGTTAAATGTGTGTATTACATTTTGTACCAATATCTCACAATTTCCATTTTTTCTCTAAAAATACTATAAAACAATGTATTCACGAAAGTGCATTTTATTAAATGACATTTATCTTCAATTTTGATATGCTTTATTATAGAGATTTAAGCATTAATATTTAACTTGCATTGTACCTATATTAATCTTATAACTTTGATTTATATGTACCTACATATATATGTTACAGTTAAAACCCGATCTAACTAGTAAATTCTAGTTTTAACTGAAATAAGTTCAGATTTCTAACAAACTTTTTTAGTAAATTCTAGTTTTAACTAAACTTATATCAGTTAATACTAGAATTAACTGAATTCTAACAAACTTCTTTAGTAAATTCCAGTTTTTTCTTGTATAAGTTTAGTTAAAACTTGAATTAAAGTAAAAATAGACTTAATTAGATAAAAATTGTCTTATTAAGCAATTATTTTATACATTATTATTATATTTTACTTATTTCCACATGACATGCTGTTGTGACTTTTTAAACAAAGGCGACGCTTTGAGGTGCAATTTTTTTACAAGAACAGCGGACAAACCCTTGTCCAGAGATTCAACGACAGCTTTTTGCGCTGTAGTCGTCAGGCAAATTTCTTCATCTGGCACTTGTTATTGAGTCAAAAAACTTTAGAATTTCTTAAATTTTTTTTGTCATTGTCACTTTTAAAGTAATTGGACCAATGGGAGCGCTTCTGGATGATCCAATAAACGTACAAACGGATACATGAAAATTGAGCTTAACCCTTCCTCCCTCCCCCCTATTTGATAACTTTTCGAGATTGTTCGTTATCGAATCGTTAATAACCGTAAAGTTTGGTTTTCATTACTATCTAATGCAATTCTGAACAAAAGTTAAATTTACCTATTTAAAAGTGACGATGACAAAAAAAAATTAAAGAAAATTTTGAAGTTTTTTGACTCAAGAACAAGTGCCAGAGCACTTTGCAATTCAAAATGTCACAACAGCATGCCATATGGCAATAAGTAGAATATAATAATAATGTATAAAATAATGGCTTAATAAAACAATTTTTATCTAATTAAGTCTACTTTTACTTTAATTCTAGTTTTAACTAAACTTATACTAGTTAAAACTAGAATTTACTAAAGCTATTTGTTAGAAATCAGTTAATTCTAATTGTAACTAAACTTATTTCAGTTAAAACTAGAATTTACTAAAGCGGTTAGTTAAAACTAGAATTTAATAGTTAGATAGGGTTTTAACTGATTTCGGGTTTTAACTGAAACATATACATTATTTTTTAGTAAATGCAATAGTTTTTGTTACTCAACTATTTCAGTCTTAGAAGTTAATGTATAGCTGTCTTGCTCACATACCACCTTAAGTTTCAAAACAGAAACGTACGAATCAATATCTTTTTAACCTATAAAATTAACAAATTTAGGGTTACAGTTTTTAAAATTGTAGCTTGTCATATATCTATTTATTTAGGTTTAATTATGTGCATATCATAAATACATACAACAATCATACAGCTAGTAGCTGTTTTTTTTAATCCCAAATCGCCAAGCGGCGCCGGCGTTTGGTTTTGTAAACATTTAACATTTTTTAGTTAAAAACTTAAAAAACTCAATGTTGTAAATTTATTGTTTTGCTGAATCACCTGGTACCAAACCACCTATAATTGAATTAATGTGCACTTTACCAAAATTGACTAGCACCGAAAAGGTAGTTTTTACTGAAAGTCACCTATACCGCATAAAGCGGTGTTCACCTAGAGATTACCGTCTTACTTTTCTTAGAAGTTGGCAAGATCCTATAGAAATAATTACTTTTCGAATTTAGAAAATAATATAATACCTATAGGATAATAATAATAATATTTATCAACGAAGTACATCTTTTTTTACTACCATTACAACCTATTAGTTGGCAAGATTCTGAAGCATTGTACCAGGCGACTGTTTCTCATACTTTGTTTTGTGAAAATTTATTAAAAACAGTTCTGGCTTTTGAACTGAGCACGGGCGAGTCCAAAAATTGATAGATTAAAGCAATAAAAGACAATCTATACTGTTCTTCAATAGTTTAAACATCAACAATCAGTCAAGGTACTTTTCTCTAATATCCAATGCTGATAAACCAAAGTAACCCAGCAGCAAAGTGTAATCACTGTTGAAGCAGGTGCAAAACTTAAAACAAACAAACTTAACATAATATCTTCTTTGAACGTTTTTCAGTAAGAAATACTGAGTAATAATCAAGATGGGACCTCACGTATGTAGCATACAAGATGTTTAAGACTCTCAAGCTATTAAATTCTTGGGTATGTCTTTTGACAAATCTCGATATTTTATGACTTATTAATAAGTTTGTTCAAAAGCAATATAAAACCAAAATTTAAATATGATCTTTAAAATGTCAAACAGTTTCAATAACATTTCTTAATAAGCTATTATATGAGTGATCAAAACTTATTTTCTTCCGAGAAAAATTAATAAACTTGCATTTAGCAATATTGAACTCAATAAAATTTGCACTACACCACGATTCAAAAGAACAAAGATCTTTGAAAGTTAGCTCATAATCGTGCAGTTTGCAACCCTAAACATTTTGAGATAATCAGCGTACAACGAAAATTTACAAAACCTGAAAACCAATTTAACAGGGTAAATATACTAAATAAACAGCAACAGACTAAGGTTCTAAGATGAGAACCTTGCGAAATTCCCGATTTTACTAAAACATCGGAAGGAAAAGAATGGTTAATACTGACCTTTTGAAGTGGATTCGATTAAGTATGCTAATCGGTCTATAGTTACCAACACAACAAATAGGCGTGATAGATGAAATCTTCCAAACATCCGGAAAGCATAATATTTGCAAAGACTTACTAAAGAGGAGCGCCAAAGGTTTAACAAAACTATTCCGATAATTTTTAATAAATATCCCAGAAAGCTCATCCGAGCAAGGGTTTGAAGATTAAGTATTGCCAGCTTATCGGCCACTTCCTATTGAGTTATAACAATATTCATCAAATCAACGCTATCTACTAAACAAGAATATCATTTCGCATTTGCTACATTTTAAAAATGAACACAATAAACATTCTAAAATGAGTTTGCAAATAATTTGGCTATGCTGATGGAATCGTCACAGAACTTTGTAGCATAGCACATTTTTGCATAAATGCCACGATATCAAAATCCGACTAAAAGTCCAAATAACTAATGAGGAGCCCATGGACAAATAATTAACATCAACAGGAGTGTTTAATAGCAAGGTTTCTTCAACCTCTAGGTACGTATGTAACGTTGTAAAAGACTAAATCGAGATTCACATTATTGAAGATGTTAATTGAGTTAAACTCAGTAAGCGGTTGTTATTAAACGTTATTATTTAAATTTGAAAATAGCCAAGTCTCACTTAACACTATGATAAGAAAAGTTTCATTTAAAATACTTGCGTATAAATTATTCACTTTAGTATACGTAAGCCACGAACGTTTTGCTAGAAAATTTTTACCGGTTTTTTGCAGACTCCGTCTGAGAATTTAAGCTGTTAGTTATGTTATGTACGCTGCTTAAAAACCTTTTAAAACATCTCTTTACTACTGTCGCAGAAGGCCAGAAAGTGAATTTTATTAATTGATTGGAGTACGTACAAGCAATTACAAATTTAAGAAAACTCTGAAGCAGAAGATATTGAAGTTTTGCACCAGTGACTGTTGGTTTGATATTATCTCCAATATCATTTTTTAATTTATTTTCAATTTATTTTAGTATTTATTTACACTAAAAAGATGAATTTTTGAATTATGAATTCTTCGGATTCTAGCTGTGAAACATCCCCTTCGTGCTCCGATGTGCTTGTGGTTTCTGATTGACCAGATCCAATTACAAGAACACGTTTCTTAACACGTTTTACATTAATATTAGAATTAAAAAAAAACTTTAATCTAAATGGCTCTTGCGATCTACTAATGAAGCAAGGCAAGACACTAATCTCTATATGAATGCCGCTTAAGTATTGCGGAACCGCATTAAAAAGCACAGACAACAAAACAAAATTTAAAATGAAAAGTATGAAGTGAAATAGATCACAATTAAAAAATAATAGAGTAATACAACGTTGTTGTTCCTCTACTGAGATTCATAAACAATAAAAAAAAAGAAAAGGTTGAACTACAGGTTCAACATGTAACGACAAAATTGCACGATGAAGCTCTAAAAAGTTTTACAACGTACATATTTTTTCTAAAATGTTGTTGGGTTACAGTAAATTAATTATATTAAATATTACATTGGTCATAAAATACTTTTATTAATTAAACTTTTATGACTTTCTTTTAATAATTTTCAAGGAATGAGCGTTTTCTACATTTTTTTATCCAATTATTATAAAAATATTCCTTTAAAACAACCTTTTAACTGAAACATTTTTAATTTTGTCGTTCGGTTTTCTCGTTCTTTTGTTGCTTTTCTGATTACGTGACTGATGAATTTCAATAAAAAGAAAACAACGTTCTCTTACTCAATTTTAATTTATTTACTATCATTATCTCTCTTTACATTAAAAAGAAAAGGTTATGAAAAATGTCCTTAAAGCGTTTTTTAATTAAAACTTCTACTTCAGTATTTATGGAACTCAACTAACAATTGTTATTAATTCAAAAACAAATATTTCAACGTCTAAATCTGGCTAACTTTCTTTAGCAAATTATTATTTTTGGAATAAATACATAACAAATTGCAAACAAATTTATAGAAATAAATACATATCGAATTTTTTAAATTCTTTTTTAGAAATGTTTTTATTTTTTAAAGCTTATCATTAGTTTGTGATTTTCTATGGACAATGAAATAGCAAACATTTTGAAATAATTGGACCTCTGCTTTTAAAAATACTTGGGAGGTTTTATCTTGTTGGGTTAATTTAATTTTTGTAATTATAATTTTTTAATCCCACAAATCTAATTTTATTAAAAAAATTATACTTTTTATATTGGTAAAAAGTAGCTATAATTTAATAATTCAGTGATTTCATTGAAATACATTTCAACAAATTGTTCATAATATAATTGCAAGCAAACTCATACATCTATCAATGAAACTTTAATATGCTAATTCAAATTAATTAACGAATTTCAAATTATTTACATGCTTTCAGTTTTTATTGTTGATATAATTAATCAATTAATAAAATGCATTATACCATCCTTAAATTGGAAAATATCAATTCAAATATTGTTTAATTGATTGTTTCTAATTATAGCGATGAAGGTATTATAAAATGCAATTTTTTTCCAAGCGATGTAAAGACCAAGTATACGGAAAACAAAAAAAGAATAAATTTCTGTAAAAAGGATATTTGTTCTATTATATTATAGCATAAATATACTTAGTTTAAATATTTAGGGTGTAAATTTCTAATCATTTGATATCATTTCTAGAAGCAAAAGCAGAAATATCTGGTCCTTCAGAAAAATACTTGAAACCCGGTTCGGGTTTGAGATTGCAATGTACAGTTTTGCAAAGCACGGAAGCACCTTTGTATGTTTTCTGGTACCACAATAATCGTATGATAAATTACGATTTTGATCAAGGTATAAATGTCACCACAGAATTACCTGCCAAAGTAAGCACCCTTACAATAAGTAACGCCGGAACGAGACATTCTGGAAATTATTCATGTGTTCCTAGCAATGCACAGCCTGCAAGTGCATATGTTCATATACTTAATGGTATGTATGCAATATTGTTTAATTATTAGTTCAGGCGTACTTCACAATAATAATTGTGGATTTAGTTACTACTGCATGAAAATATATTTAACTAGGTACAACAAATTAGTATGTATGTAGAACCTTAATTAAATTTGCATTTTTTTCAAATTCAAAGTGTTGTCAATATCTTAAATACTAATAAATAATGTATTAACAAGCATCTCTACAAATAATTTTGCATTGACGTCATTATTTTTTAAAAGTTGTGCTTCTGAAATCGCTTAATTCAAAAATTGTTATGAAAAACCATTTTAAATTGCTAATTATATTTTTGTATGAAAAATCAATACCTAAATGTATCCAAATACAAAGTAAAATGATTATAAAAACTGAAATATATTTAATCCGCAAAATAACTTACTAGCTAGCTAATTAACTATTTATTATAAATTTATTTGATTTAAACTTTCTACATATTTTGATAACATAACTAAATACCTACTGTATAATAAATTTCTTATCATAAAAATTTTATAAAGTAATTTTAAATTTATTTGATTTTAAACGTGGGAAGTTTGTAACTTATAATTAAAAAGTTAAAAAGTAATTTTATATAGCAAATAATTTAGCAGCAATTTGTTCTGCTCTAGAAGTAACAATGCTACAACTTTTAGAAATTTATTTAAATATAATTATGAAATAAACAATAATATTAAGTTTTGTGCTTAGAAATAGGTGCGAAATGTTTACAATTTAATTTTTCACAAAAATTAAAGTAATATTATATTTTTTGTTAATCTTCAAAGGGTAGGGTTGTAAATCTTTAGCAAATTATAATTAAGTTCTTAAACAAATGGTTGTTAAGAATCAACACTTTTTGTTATTAAAAATTAGAATTTGTAAAGTTAATTCTTATAGACAAACTTCTAAACTGAAAAATAAATATTGGTGTTACACTAACAGTAACTGAATGTAGTTTACATACACAGTATAAGTAGCAGTCGCAAAATAGATATACCTATTTTAATTTCCTACAATCATTAGAATAATTGCTTGGCTAAAATTTAGAGCTTAATTTTTTGTAAGCATTAATAGCTGCTATCTCTGAAAAGGTTCTCTTTTAATTCAAATCTACATTTTTTAGCAGCAAATAATGGCATAGTAATAAAACCGATAGTAGGTGTAATCTAATTATAAGAGCCACTAAAATTTACTGTCGTAGTACAGAGTAATATATTAAGTCCATTATAAGCTAAGCACTTTGGTATTTGAATCGATGAGAGTCAGTTCCCAGTGGAAAGTTGAACTCGATTGTAAAGCTTAAGGCTATCATCGCACTATGTCTAATCGTTTACTATTACAATTTACTAATTAGAAGATTGCAGCGAGGTATTCCTAGATCAATTTAATTTCCTAAATACAATAAAGCTAATTACTGCTTATTTACACATGATTGAGGACATTGATACATCTCAATAAAGAGTACCACGTTGAACGCAAATGAAAAACTAATCAGAATTGATAGTTACGTTGAATGCTTTATTTATAAAGCACTTTGTTTTATAAAAGTACCTACAATTATCGGGTTTAGAAAAAATATTACCTAACGTAGATTTATGTATAAATCTAACCACGCCGATTCTTTTGAAATCGACGCGACGTTAAGCTTTGAGCATTTCAACAAAGATTTTAATATTTGAGCTGTTGCAATAAAATGTGATAATAGTTTATAGTCTCCGATAAAATAAAAACATAATTTTTCTTAAAGCTAATTGAAAATTATGGTTTCTTACGTAATTATATCTACGAAAGTGATACATCCCGTACATAATGTAAAGTACCAAATAATCACACGATCATATCAATGTCGAAAGCAAATCTAACTTTAATAATAAATAATACTGCAATTGTTCTTTATATCCAGCGTGGAGAGCAAGGTAATGGTATTGATTTCTCTAAGCAGAGTATTGTAATAGCACCTAACTGTGTAAAAGTGCCCGCTGGACTAAAAAAAGATGCAAAAGAAAATAAAAAGTGATTTTATTAAATAAACAATAGAATAACCAATTAGATCAATCTAGAGCAGGGGTTCCCAACCTTTTTACACCTGCGTACCACCTGGGAAAAATTTTTAAAAACTGGAGCTAGAATAGCAAGTTTTTAACGATTTTTTAAAGATTAAAATTTAAAATATCAACATTAGGAGTAATGGAACTTATCTTCACTCTTGCACACATCACTTACGCGTACCACCTAAAACGTTCCCGCTTACCACCAGTTGTACGCGTACCACCGGTTGGGAACCCATGTTCTAGGGATAATTCCAAAACAAATATTTCCAATACTTAACTGACCCTACAGTAAACGTAAAGCAACACATTCTAAAAATTAAATTGCAGATGAGCACTTGAAAAATATAACATCAACTAGTCAAAAATTTAATCAAAATTTAGTTTGTTTACATAAAAAATAAGATTTTTACTACCCTCCTGCAGTGTTGCATTTTTCTGTCCTATACGCTGTCATTTCCAGATTGGCTACAAGAAGAAAATCAACTGCACATTAACCTGATCAATTACTAGCTAAAACTCAGTATCTCCAAGCCAAGACTGTCAAGGATGGTAAACTAGTCATTCAAACACTGGTTACAAAAATAAAGTCTTCTGCAATCCAATTGGTTGATGTTGAAGCTAGAAAGATTTATTCAAGTACGCAAAGGGGTAACACAAAGGTTATATCTAAGGTATGATTGATTACAGCAATGCCTTGAGGTGATCAACGGTTGAGTTTAGAGTAGGGTTATAATTGCGTATTTTATGAAATTTCTTAGCTCAGCCTTTTTGGTAAACATTGATACACTATGGATTTAAGAATTGGTTCTATATTTTCATAAGTTTGAATGACTGACAAACCGTGTAAGTCAAACAGAGAGAAAACAAAAGATATGATTGATAGAAATTGTTGATTCATTAAAATACGGCAAAAACTATGAATAAATAGGAGAATAACATTATAGCTCATGCAAACTATTCAGTGGTTGGAAAAACTGGGATTAAATTCTAAGCAATCTACTAATTAATAACCATTGAAATTAAGCAGAACCGCAAGGCAGCAACGTCGAAATTCCACGATCTAGACGAGACGGTTTAATGCCTGTTGCAATATTGACGGTTTCATGGGTAAATTTAATTCAACAAATTATTGTGCAGAAATTAAATTAACGGTGGAAAACGATAAATTTTACAGCATGTAATACTAAAAATACGGTTGTTACTAATTTTACAACAATAATTTAATGAACGTATTTAGGTGTATATTTAAAGCGATCATTCTTAAAAAGATAGAAAAAACGAGAAATCATCTCTTGCAGTCTACAAAGTAACAGAAAATTAGAAATAATAAAATTTCCTAACCTCAATTTAAAAATGAATACAGAGTGCTTAAGAATAAATTAACCACTTTAAATAAATAATAAATTGAAGTTTGTAGAAGGTGGTAAGAATTTATATAATGAAGCAAAGATGACATTTTGCCCGTTACAAAATATAACTTTTCGCTTTTAAAAATCAAAGTTTAAAAATTAATTAAAAAATAAGATAAAACGAGGTAATCTTTTGAGCCTTAGACTTGTAAATAAATATAAAAAGAAATGTTTATTACTTACGTTTATGCAGACTTTTTACGGGGTTCCTGGTTCAAAATGTTAAACTACTCCAACGAAAGTTTGTTTACAACCTTGACAATATGAACTTATTAAATTTCATTAATCACGAGTACAATATAACTACTAGTACTCAGCCTCATTCAAAAAATTTTTTAGTAATCAGCCACCTATAAAATGTACTTATATTTTTGTAACTTTATTATCTACTTAATAACTTAAAAATTTAAAACTTTTATAATTAGTGGCGGAAGAGATAGCTGTCTATGAGAATTATAAATACATAAGCCCAATAATTTAAGTAGCAATCTTGCAATAATAAATTTAATGTCAAAATGTCAGATTTCTAGATGTGAACTTGGTGAACTTACATAAAATAAAATAATATTATTTGAGGAAATAAAATCTGGTCAATGAAAAGATGTAGTATCAGTTAGAGTCAAGAAAATTGAAAAAGAAAATTAACAATTTTGTAACTAAAAAACGAAGAAAACTGTACATCAAAAATGTTTCAATTGAATTGAAATTGTTATTATAGAAGCGGATAAGTTATCAAACGACAAAGGACGTTTCAATGGGAGAACTATCCAAAATAATTGATCTATGTCAACAAACTAATTCCTATATCAGCTATTTCAGGTTTCCATGAAGTTATACTTATCAGAAGTGCTACTTCTTCTATAATTTATATAGGTGCCTACATTTCATTTATTATTAAATTTTCAACAATTTAATTGACAATTTTAGGATAAATAAACACAATTATAACATAAAGTTAACAAGCCACTGGCCTCCTAAGGATGACCCCATAGGGTGCTTTGTTTAGATACACATGCCTAGCCGATATATAGCTGACAAATAATAATGCCCGCATGTCTTAATAACATAGTATTTTTTAAACCTTTAAACCAATGCAAAAACACATTCAGTAATTTTGATGAGTAAAATATTTATTTGCTTTATAAAATTAGGTCTTAAGTACATACTTGTCTGCCTTATCGTGTGTATTGTAGTGGAATTCTGTCGAAACCAAGTGTTTACTAAATACAAACCTCCAAATTTAACCTATGAAAAAGTTTCTTGTGATACCCTTTATTTATAGGGACAATTTTCTCAAAAGTAACATTCAAGCGGTTGGAGCTGGTGCATTTTGATTTTTGGTTGCTCTAATATACACGTAGAAATATAAACAAAGTCAATTATTTTGTCAATTTTGTATGTTCTTTTGATTTTGTACTAGGAACATAAGTGTGTACATTTTTTCATCTGTAAGATATGAAGTAGTCTCAAGGTATTAAGTCGATAAAAAATTACAAAGGCATACAAAATTTACTTATTTTCAGCAACTAAAAAAATTTGCCAAATTTTGATTTTGAATTTTTTAAATTCTGGAAAAGATTTCAAAAATTTTTATTGATATTTTCCATTTAATTTTTTTATTAATACCCACAAAATAAATATTTCAAAATTTTCATAAGGCCAATTAGTAGATTAAAGTTTGACAATCTGTAATTGTGCTGAAATAATGTAAATGATGATTTTTTTGGATCGATAATAATTAATTGACAAAACAAGGTTTTCTTTTATACAGTTGATAATATGATATTTTATTATGTAGCAAAATAGTTTAATCTTACTGGAAACAAAATAAAATTTATTTATGCCATTTACTATTATAAGTGGTTTTCTTTTTCATATTTTCACATTTTCATTCGACTACACCACTGAGTTTAGCTTAACCCCATTTTACGGTATTGGGGTTTGAGGTATTAGTTCAAATAATAAAGCAAGAATTAAATTTATTTTCGAAAACTACAAAATGAAAGAAGTTATTGTTTGCAAACCATGGTTAATATAATTATTTGCATTTCTCCGAAAATACGTTTCATTCCGTAATGATATACGTAAATTAATAAAACATAAAAATCACATAAATAAATATTGCACGGAATGAATTTTATGTTGATTAATATTAACAAACCATGAAGTTTAACTTATTGTTTCGTTTAAAATAAAAATGTATAACAAACATTTTTGAATTTAAGCTAAAATAAATTTTCCATTTTTTTCAATGGTTTTCTACATTATTTGCTCTAAAAGGAACACGCACTAAATTCTTTAGTCACGAAAAGAATAGTCATTGTTTTGTTGAATATCAAGGGAATGAGTATCTAACATATTAATTTATTATTATGTACGTTGTTATTGATAATATTTTGTTCTAAAATGTTATATGTTTGAAGAAAATAGGAGTCCGATAATACCTTTAATACCTAATCAGCAATTAAACATATTAACTGCATTATTATACGTATTATACTATGTTAAATTTTTTTATTTAATTTTTGGTGGGTATTTCAAAGATCTATCCTATCAATCAATAACTTCTTTCTGTATTTGCAAAACATTTTAATATTTTAAATTCAAACTAATCTCTAAAATTACACATGTTTATGTCGTTTTCACCGGCATTATTCTTTCACGTACGCTTAGTTTAAATTTATTGATTTTTACTTTTACTGTTATTTTAATCATATCCTAAACAGCTACGTAAATGAATAACTAGTCGCTTAAAAGTGAAGCATGTAAGTGCACCGTCACCATTTGCAAGAAGACCAAATTAACCTTAAAAGCGATATTATCTGTTTACATAATATATTATAATTCATATATTTAAATAATAGCTACAGCAGTGGAGTGATGTGATCGCTGGTTGAGTATAGAGCGGAAATTCTGGGTTCAAATCGCGGATTGCACAGAATTTCTTGGCTCGACCTTCCGGTGAACATCCACACACTGTGGTGATCCCTGATGTTTGTGTCGACGTCATTACCGTAAATACGGCTGCGTCACACACGCAAAGCTAGCAAGATAGGTTAGGTAAGCAGGGAAAAGCCATGGGCCTTCTAGGCCTGTAGAGCTGTCATATATATATTTAAATAAATGCATGTATGTTAGTGATTATTTAATATAAAATAATGTGGGAAAATTTCAAGCCACGCCACTGAATGCGACAGTGGATAAAACCACAATAAGGCTCTGGCCACACGTGCAGTAAAATGCTGCTGGCAGCAGCAGTAAAAGCCAAGTATGCGCATTTTCAAGGTAATGCTGATACAAGTGCATTGCTAAAGCTGCGACATTACCTTTCATTTACCTTGAAGATGGGCGTTTGAGGATGCAAGAACGCCCATCCTCAAGGTAAATAAAAGGTAATGTCGCAGCTTTAGCAATGCACTTGCATCAGTATTACCTTGAAAATGCGCCTACTTGGTTTTTACTGCTGCTGTCAGCAGCATTTTACTGCACGTGTGGCAAGCACGTTAGCAAGCTTCAGTTAGCAAGCGATTGTTGGCCCCGACGGATGTTAAGACGAAGTGTAATGTATTTTTATGTAATCATTTGTTATTACTTTAATATAATTATCCAACCGGTATTTTCTTTCAATTTCCTCTAGACAACGAGAGAAAAACCCAGAATAATTACAAATTTGAATGCAGCAGTACCTATCATTTATAGTGGGTAGGTACTATAATGAAATTGTGAGGTTATATTAGAATATTGCTCTCTTTATAACCGCTGGTTTTAGCAGTTTGTAATAGGAAGTATCGGTAGTTAGGTATAAAAGATCTGTTTGTTTGATTGCAACGAGAAACTTGGTGCAAATTAAATGTTGCATAAAATATTGTAATTTGCACTGCCTAATACTCCTCTTTCACAAGTAGTATAAAAGTTAATATTTTTTTTGCTAAGTTCAAGACATATTCTCTTTAATTTACACTTACTTGTTCCCTGTAAGCAAACTAAGAGACTTAAAATCTCCGATTTTAATGCATTTCCGTACATCCACATTTGAATTCGACCTGTTTTGTTTACAAAATTTTCTTATTAAAGATTTACCTGATGAGTTTGAATAAGATAGAACTTTCATCATTGTAACAAAATTATTATTAGGCATAAAACTCAAATTCTTTCCATTTTTGTGAATATAAAAGCAGTAAAAAAAATTAAAACATTTAGAAAAAGTATAAATCCCAAAATTATAATATTCTGAACGGGTGTGGTTTGTAAAAGTTACTTCCACTTGCCCTTAGGCTCATGGCCTAATTTTTTTTATTAAAAACTAAAAAATTATAATAAGTGGCTTTCATTGTGGAAGCAATAATAAAGGAATAAAAAAAATAGCTTTTATTAAAAAAAAATTGACTAAAAAGTAAAAAATAATTAAATATTTACAAATTCACTTCATCATCACGTCATAGACTTCTAGTACGTTACGCCACACTATTATTTTGGTTTGTTTATTTCTTTGGTCGTCCCAAATTGACTTAAAAGTAAAAAATTATTTAATCTCGATATTATTGTTTTTAGTAAAAAATAATTTCTATAATCGTATTATAACAGCAACAAAAAATCCTTAAAAAATATATAAAATTGTAGGGCTGTGGTTGTTGATGAAGTTATTAGCCCCACACTTTTATTGATGTTTTTAAGAATTTATTAATATCTCATCTTTTTGTCGCATTGAACCCACGTACTCTTAGGAAGAATTTTGAGTGTTTCCGTTAGTTGCGAGCTGCCGGTGCAATTTTTAGGGGTATCTCGCCGGTATCAATTCAATATCTATTATCAATATAGAATGGTAAACAATAAATATGATGATTAGTGCGGAGCAGCAGGATTAAAGCTGAATTTTCATGTATCCGTTTGTACGTCTGACCGATTATTATCTAAAAGCGCTCTCATTGGTCCAGGTTTTTTGTCACTATTATTGTCAAAGCCATTGAACCAATAGGAACGCTGCCGGATAATCGGAAGAAAAAAAAAGAATATATGAAAATTAAGCTTAAGCCCAAATTTATCTGATGGGTGTAGCGGATGTGACGTTTTTAATGGTGATTAGCCTTGTGAAGATTAGCGCGAGGCTACATGGTCGTGCAGGCGATCAATATAGTAAATGCAAATTTTGTTTATAAAATAATTTAGTTTATTAGATCTATTAATGTAGCGACCTGATGATTTGTTCATTACCATTTAAACGTATGGAATCTTAAGAACTAGAGTGGGTGCTCCTCTACTAAGGACTAATGTGCTTCAATTATTTAAATAATGTAAAAAAAAGGCACTAATTTTTAATGAGTTTAAAAAGAAATATTTAACTTCAGTTCAGTTCTTGTAGGAAGTTTAAAATGTTTATTCCATAAAACGTGACAACTAACAAAAATGATTCACCAACTAACATTATAAAAAAATCAATTCACAGTTACCCAGCTTAGTGTAATCTGACGAGTACAATGAAATACAAATTAAAGAATTGTTATCGTCCATTTTTTGAATAATTATTACATGAAATATTTTCTTGGGAATATGGACAAATATTAAGAATACTAATATATCTTTCTTCTACGTTTCGCTATATATTTTAAGCTTCGTCAGGAAGAACTTATAAATACAAATTATTTTTTAAAAAACAAAAATTGAAAATGACAAAATTTAAAAATGACATTAATTATAAACTAACTAGATGAATTAATTAAAAATACAAAATTATTAATGCAGAAGATCACCATAAATAATGTTTAAACCCTTTATGTCATCCCTAAAGTTTACACTATTAACTACTGTTTTTATGTGGAACATTTCACTAATCAGACTTTTAAAATAATTATTTTCAAAATCTAAAATTTTCGTTTGATTGAAATCAAAAGTGTGTTTTAATGTTTGATGATGATGCACAAGAGCTGATGTATTAATTACAAACTAAACAATTGAAAAGCAAACGGGAATAACGATCAGGGTCCATTTTTCTCGAAAATATTCTGTTATAGACATCTGTTAGCTTAAAACTAAAGCTATCTTTTGGTAAAAAAAAATTGAGAAAAGTTATTTGGGTCCAACGTAAGCGCGTTTTTAAAATCCTTAGGCTTACAGAAAAGCGATCATAGTCCATGCGGAACTATACAAGAATGATCAGAGTCCAGTTTGTGATGTGATCTATTTATAGCATTGCATGACCGTCATTGATATATTGCATTTTTTCAGTGCAAATTTTGTAACTAATAAGTGCAGAGGTATCATTAAATTATTTTGTGTTACTGTGTTAACAAAATATATCATTTTTTTCTTATTTAAGCATTACCAGTAATATTGAGTGTAAAAATGATCCGAGTCCCGCGGACCCTGATCACTTTTATATGCAACGTTTGGATGAAGTTTGCATTATTCTTAAATTTAAGAATAACTATGCAAGCATTTTGACTCAAATTATTTTTGCAGTATCATAGTACACTACCTTACCCATTAAAATTAAAATCATATTTTTTAAGTAATTTAGTGATGAATTGTGAGTCTGTAAAACTTAAATTTCAATTTACTCAAAACTTGACATTTGTGACTATGATCGTTATTCCCGTGTACTCTTCAATTGATAAAAGATAGAATTTATCAGCATATGAATGATTGCAGAAAAGAACAAAGTGACAAAAAAAAGTGATTTAATTAATACATCAGCTCTTGTGCATCATCATCAAACATTAAAACACACTTGATTTCAATCAAACGAAAATTTTAGATTTTGAAAATAATTATTTTAAAAGACTGATTAGTGAAATGTTCCACATAAAAACAGTAGTCAATAGAGTAAACTTTAGGGATGACATAAAGGGTTTAAACATTATTTATGGTGATCTTCTGCATTAATAATTTTGTATTTTTAATTAATTCATCTAGTTAGTTTATAATTATTGCCATTTTTAAATTTTGTCATTTTCAATTTTCGTTTTTTAAAAAATAATTTGTATTTATAAGTTCTTCCTGACGAAGCTTAAAATATATAGCGAAACGTAGAAGAAAGATATATTAGTATTCTTAATATTTGTCCATATTCCCAAGAAAATATTTCATGTAACAATGAAATACCTCAGATCGTAATAATAACCTTAGTGGTAATGGTTTAAAAATTAGGAAAATATGTATAGTTTTGATTATCATAAAATATGGCATTTTAAAAGAATAATTCTTTGTAATTTATTCTTTAATAACTTTTTATAATAAAATTTATAGTGTATTGTATCTTCTACAGGGGGTGTAGTTATTTAGATTCAGAGTGTCAAAGTTTTAATATTTTTAGAGCATAATGTGAACTTCTATCTCGACTCTTTTTACGAGTTTTTGTATTGATTTCTTTGAGATTGTTTAGCAAAAATAAATAAATATAAAATTTTTGCGTAAATGCTTTTTTCTTTTAAGCTGTATTGTATCAAATTACTGATAGCCTAGCAAAGTTTTAAGATACCTACACTTGCTTATAAAAATATGATAATCCTCACAGAGAGATGACCTCTCAAAAACCTATGACATTTCGTAAATTTTATAGCCATCAATTAATTGACATACTTTTATATGTGTTAGGATACTAGCAGCTTTACGAACATTTCAGTTTAATAATGCTGATCTGTTACCAGTGCTAAAATGCGAAAACAGAAAAAGCTGGTTTTATGCATCTAATGACTAAACACCGACCTTTGCATTTAAATATTTGTCCAATTGCCTACTTTATTTCTGTTTGTTGACATTTATTAGCATGTGGCGATTTTCAGAACTTGCAACGGAAACCAGCAACCTGCTTTCTTTGTCTTCGTACCTGGTTTCAAGGTCACAAAATGCTTATTAATTTCTAGATACGTTGAGCACTACTTTAACACTAATTTTACCTAAGTTGTACTGTAATTTAAAATGAAATTTTTAAATAGCTTATTAATACGATACATCACAATAACATACAGTTATATTCTGTGTTGTTTTAAACCTATTATCGTTTCAAATTGCTGGATGCACGGTGATTATTTTTGATTTATTGAAGCACGAAAAATATTGCTTATTTGTAAATTATTTACATCTTCAGTTTAATACTTGAACGTTATTGTGTAAGTTAACTGAATTGTTACGTGAAAATATTAAATAGAGTTGTTGCATAAGTACAGTAGTTTTTTTTTAAATTTTGTTATTGAAAGTTTGTATCGAATTATTCCTTTGAAAATGTCTTAAAATTAACATTCAAATTTTAAAATAGCAAATATTTTTTTGTAAAAAACACTCAAAGTAACCTTTTTAAGCTAACTGTATTGTAATGTAATTTAAACAAAATCTAATGGTAGGTTCTACAAATCCCACACTATATCAGCAGTATATGATAATAGTCACTGATTAACTAATAAATAGTATATAGTTTCTGGTGGTTTAATGTATTAAGTAATCACTAATCAGTGATTAACAACTACTATACAATATCGTCTGTAAAACCGACCACTATTATTTAATAGCTAATATAATTACGTATTACACGTCACTTCTACCCGTACCTATTCACAAAGAAACGTCTAATGAACAATTACGAACTGGTCATTTACGTACATTTTAATTTTAAACAAACATTTCTTGACACACCGTTATTTTATTACAACCCAAGAAGATCTCCTTATTATTACAAAAGATTTAAGGTTAGATTTTACACAAAATAATGACTATTTAACGTTTAAGGGACCATTAAATTCAATTACGAACGTTTGTGAATTACACTCAATTATTCATTAAAGTTCGGTTCGATGTCACAAATTATAGCAATTTTCATATTTGAAGTTAATTTAAAAAATCTTTGAAGTATACAAGAAATTAAAAAAATAACCCATTGTTGGATGTATTACGAGCAAGTTTATCTTGCAATACGATGTAAGCAGCAACCTTCTCCTACTATTTCCCCTAAATTTTCATTTAAAGGAAATTTTATAAAACTACTCTATTTGTGTTATATTAATATTATATAGTAGCAGTGATATTATTGTAATCTTTGTTGAACATGAAAATGGTTTGATTAACTTGAATCGACATAAATTTAATTTGAAGTTATCGGTTAATTATTTTACATTATAATTTAACTTGATATTTTAACGATGAATTATGAATAGGTACATATCATTTTGTAAATGCATTTTAACCAAAATTGATCTGAAATTTATAGTACAATAAATTATTAGTTCGGATTTAGAATGACCATAGACAAATACGAAAGTATAAGGAATATTATATTATATATTCGTACATATTGACATTGGCAATTATATGACATTTCACAATAATAAAAAGTAAAATTCTCTATTTCAATTTTAATACGTAGGTACAATATAATATCGTAAATGTCTTATATCAATATGTATGTAGTACTTGTACTTTGCTTATAAATTTCTTACATTTTTGTATTTCTTATATTATATTTATGACCATTTTGAATCCACAAAGTTGAATACCGCATTTTATATGGTGTTGTTCATAATGTAAACCCTTTTACGATATGTTTATGAATAATAAATATAAAATATAAGAACATTTTGTTGTGACAGTTGACAATGATGGTAAATTTTAAAAGATTTCAATCTTTTGCAAACTACTACGAAAACAATCAATATGATACAGTTTCCAAATTTCTAAGTTTATTCAAATATTTCTTATAAATGTTACTTACATTTCTAAGTATCCTTTCAAAATTTTAATTTAAAAGACATTTTAAGTTATGTACATAAAATAAATCTAATATTACAATAGAAAAATAAGTAGTGCTTACTTTGAAGTAGTAATGTCGCGTACATAAGGAAGTTATTACTATTATCTATTTCTATGGTAATATACATACGTAAAGTATAGTAGATACTATAGGACAAAGTATGTACTGTAAAAATTTTATTAGTAGATCCCGAATGATACCAAGACTTGATTTATACGTAATTTTGGAAGATCTTGTGTTTTCTGAATTTTTTATATAAAAAAATAAATTTGACAAGCCGGCAACAAAAGTTTCTCTTGTTATGAGACGTGGAAAATAATTTGGTACTTTACCAGTGTTCTTCTGAGTATTTACGGCAGTAATGGTTACTTCTTCTAGGAATTTAGATTGCGTACTACAAAAACAGGTACATGTTTGATGAAGCATTATCTCAAATAGTTGCTACATTGTCCTGTGTTTGAATCAAATTCGAACTGTCACTAAATAATAATTTTTGTACATTTATTAGGTACCTACAAATTTTTCTGATAAAATTTTACAGCAGATAAAATTCTGCAATTATTGTTTTAGAACTATATTTGTAGGTATTTAATGGAGCAACTACAATCAATAGCTTGAAGAGGCTAAAAATAGTTTACAAAAATATTACTTTTTTAATAGTAACTATTAAAAATTAATGATTTTGAATTTCTTGGTGGGTTAATTTGGATTTTGGGAAAACTCTTTCTTATGCTTATGTTTGTATTGTGCTGATGACTTCAGTCGTCTAAATATGATTGTCAACGAAATTCCTATAGCTTGAATTTATTTTATAATTCGGCTACGCAAGTTTTTTACAGTTTTATTCCATACTCATGGTGAACCAAGCTACGTTGGACTTACATAGTGTTTTTCAATGACATTTTTATAATGTCAAATATATACCAATAAGTGAAGTACATAAATATTAACTTTATTAAAGTTTCATAATGATACCATCAATGCCAACCTTGAATAGATTGATTGGCATTTTCTGCAAGAATTTGATTCTGTTGAAGATTGAGTTAATGCATTTTATAATATAATTCAATCTATTACAACTTTGTATATGTAATTAAACAAATCAGATGTGTCAGAAGTATCCCAATGTGGTTTAGTAATTTTGCCAAAAGATTAATTTTATTAAAAAGATTTATTTGCAAATGTTTCAAACGCAGCAAAGATCACGTGCTTTTATCGCAAAAACAATTTATTTATAAAAATGTAATAACTTTAGGGTTATTTGTATAGTCCCAGTTTAACCGGTAACTATGGTTTAAACTCTAATTTTAACTATTGTGATTGGTTAATCTACAGTTTAAAATTTTAAACTAGATCTATACAAGTCACCCTTAAAATGGCTCTAATACGTTTATTTTTTTTTAAATGTCAGTGAATCCCAGGTTGCTGTGAAAAATACAAGCAGAGATATTCAAGAGCAAATCTAAAAAGTACGCGATACTTCAATCCGGGAACATGAGGGTTAAGTAATTAGTAGGCCAACTTCTTCTATTTGTGGTGCAGTTTAGAGGTTAATTTAGAAAGTAATCAATTAAAGACTGTAAACTAATCAATAAGGAACTAAAATCACTTGAATCTTGGTGTAAACTGATTATTTAGAATTCAATATCGCCAAGTGTAAAGTTTCAATAGCAATTTTAAATTAATAATTTTTGTTATGAGTTTTTTGAAACAATTTTAGAGGGAGTTACCTATTTTATAAATCTGGTATTCATATCATGGATTCAAAATAAACATTTTCCAAACATTATAATCAAGTATTTAACAAAGACAATAAAATGTTGCGTTTTATAATGCGAAAACCTAAGGAATTTATGAAAATTAAAATAAGAATTTTTTAGATGAATTGCAAAATGCAGCTGAATAAGTTTACAATTTAGTGATTATTTGAATTTAGAAGCTAGTTATTTAGAAGCAGTTAATTGGACGCAAAGACTTTTGGACGTGAGGGACTTTGGACGCTTAAACCTCTAGGCGCCAAGACATTTTACCTTAAAGACTATAAATGGCAGTTTTTCATTAAAACCTCAAGAAGGTTAACCGCACATCAAAGTTTAAGTTATTTGTTGAACTTTTCTCTTTTTTGTGGAATAAATTTGTTGTCAACGTGACACAGGTTTGGATAGGATAAGTGTGTCACGTTAGAGCTTCAGTTATTTATTGTCTTTTACTCTTTTTTAGAATATATTTATGAACATTATGCAATGCAAGTATCCATTTACCGTTAATAAATGGGGATTAAAACTAAGCACAAGTGTCTCGCATCCAAACGTCTGTCTAAATGTCCGATTGTCCAAATGTCTATAGGTGTCTAAATATCTTTGGGACCAAATGTATTTGCTTAATATTTTTGCGATATCGGTAATACACCTAGTTACAGTTTAGTTTTTTGGAAGTCTCAAGTTGTACTTGCATTCATTATGTTTTTGTCAGAAATCAAAATATAATTCTAATTAGTTTCTGGGTTTTTGATTAAATATAAAAAAAAAATTTCTTTAATAAACTTCATTTTAAGACTTTTTACATTGGAAGACTGCAAAATAGAATTTTTTTTAAAAACATTAAGAACAATGGAGAGCAATGAATAACATTGCAATTTTAAAAAAGGCGGGTAGCTGGCGTCAAAATAGGTACTAGATAGACGGGCTAAGGACCGGACTCCAGACCAGAAGTTCTAGGCTAATTCTCAACCCGACTACAAACTGCCTTCATTATAACCTTCTCTGCCCTCGGAAGGCAATGTCAAACCATCGGGATTTAATTTGCTTTAAAAGCCTTTGTTAGAAAGGTCACGACGCTTTTCAAGCAGAAAAAGAAGGCGTTAATAAGTGTTTTTTTTTAATTATTTTTTAGTTATTTATTTGCAAAATTAAAAAAAAATCTAATATTACAGTTTTAAAATAAAGGCGGCTAATTTTACGGACATAATATTTAATCATAAATCCGTTAGGCAAATATCAGTTTATTGACGTGTATATTCGTGATATACCCAGAAGGTATTTTATTTACATAAATACATCCATAGCAATTACTACAACTTTGCCAAAAGTACAACTTTACAGTAGGCTTATAAAACTGATGAAAGGGTAAAGTTGGTAACCCACGGCATTTGCAAAATTAAACCTAAGGTTAGATTTAAACTTATGCAATAAATGTTATAACAATTACATAGAAAATACAGCAAATTTAATATATCTTGAATAATTGTTGTAAAATGATGCATTTACATGTTATACTTATTAAATAATAATCAAACATTTACGCAGTTATAAATGTTTATTTATTTACACACATACCGCAATTAAAACACTTGATAATATTATATAGGTACATAGAATTCCCGTATCTATTCGATTCGTATCCTTTATTTCTATTATTATTTAGCACCGTCCTTGTAGTATGTCAATCTGCACCCTTCAAGATCAACTTTGGTCTGCAATGTTTCTGACTAACGCATTCTTATGGCTACACCCATAAATTTTTGCGCCTTAAATTTACCATCCTTCCTAAGTTGATTTAATCAACCTGCTTACATTTAATATGCATGTATCCCTAAAATACATTGTTAGGTCACAGACAGCACTTTTATTTCCCATCTAGTGATAAATAAATTTAATAACTTAATTTACATCTTCATATTGTCATGTTACAAAATCATCTCTTAAAAAATCACACTTTTCTCACAATTGGATAACGCTCGGGAAATATCTCGATAAAAAATAATACATCAACTTTGGTTTAAACTAGATACCTAAGAGAAAACACACAAAGAAAACGCAAGATGAACGTCTGTTCTTGATATCCTGCTAAAGACTCCTTTTTTTTCAACTTTACAAATTAAAACTTTTTATCTTTTACAAGTTCAATAAAAGTTAATATTAAAATTCAAAAATTTATCCATAAAACTAACAAAATTATATAAAAGTTTAAAAATTTAAAAAATCACTCATAGTGATTTAACCGTTTAGATCACATAACCAAAGTATTGAATTTTGTTAAGTTATACATGAGATATATCCGTATTGATTGAAATTTTGATTATTTTTGATAAGAGTTTTTTATTTGTGAGAACCACACATCCATATTATTATTTTCAGTAAAGGTTTTTTGTGTTAGTCTTCTGAGTTAAACATTGGTGAAATAAGTTACTATACTCTGCTAGTTACTGAAAAGTTTTTCCCCTATTATTTTTAATTTCTTCTTACAACAGTGATAACTGATAACTGATAACACAATACAATATATTTATATTCTATTCGTTAAATTGCTAGACCAACAAAAGCAGTTTATCACAAGCCTCAAGAGTGTTTTGAACGTAAGGAATATCATTTTGAAAATTTTAGTAAGTGTAGAATTAGTAGAAAAAATAAAAGCAAAATTTAAATTCAAAAGAAATACTAAAATATAATGTTCACATGCAAGAAGAAATCAAAATATTCGACTGGAGATGCCAAATGAAAAAATGCTAACGCTAAATTTACAGGCAGTTATGGTAACAAAGTAGATCAAGAAAGCAGGAGCAGACATGCGTATAAGAGTGTGAAATTATACTTGCCTATCATTTATTAGAAGAGTAAAGAATAAAACTGAATAAAATTTGTTATTTAAACTAAGCCTATGGAAAGGCACTAACTTGTAGAATTACAGATCAGTCATAATAATTTGGAAAAATCGTGTATACGTACTATAAATCAAAAACATTTATTAAAAAGTGTATTTGTATCATTAACTTTTAACCCATTACAAGTTTCAGGTTTGAATTTATTTGATTTTTGAATAAGTACCTATTTATTCTTTAGAACAGAAACGAATTCGTATTTGGTCAATAAATAAGATCAGATCACAATGTTTGTTGTTGTTATCTTTTCATTAGATATTATACAATTTTTCAGAATTATTTTGAAAGGTTTAAATACGGCTTGACTACTTTCCTTTGTAACAGTTTTTTGAATTAATTGATATCTATAATAATAAAGTAATGTATTGTATAGTGCCTTGTATTGTAGAAAACATGTAAAAGTAATTTTTAAAACAATGGATAAAAGTAGTATTTAATAATTTTCACAATAATGGATTCAAGTTGTTGAAAATCCATTAAGATTGTTGAAGGACAATAAGTAATTTTTTTCTATATTTTAAAAATGTCTTAATCTAAACTAGAAAGCTTACTTAGTTTTGCCACTGAATTAAATATTATTAAAAATATTATTATTAAACGGTCGTTAGCATAGCGATTAAGCGCACAGACTGTTAATACAGAAAACCCAGTTCGACTCCGGGTAAAGTAAGAATATTATTCTGACCGTCTCCACTCGGAAGGCAACGGCAAACCACCGAGGTGTAATTTGTCTAGATAACATTTGAAAAAATGTCACTATGTCCTTTCGTAGGACGAAGGAATCTGAGAGAGAGAAGTATTATTAAATGTCGCTAATTATTTAATGTAGCTAATTGAGGATGGTTAAATCTACCAATAAAATCACATTCCCTGTAATTTACAAAAACACTCCAGTTTTGATTTCAATTAATATTTTTGTGGCTTTCAAAAAGTTTCAAAGTTATCTTTGTACAGAGTAAATAATAGGTAATTTTGTATGTAAACAAGCAGAGAATATGTAAGCTGTAAGTAATCTATTCTCTTTGGTCAATTTAAATGCTCAAGTTTTCTTTTTGTAGCTTCATCAAAAATTGTAATACCAAATTTCCACATTAAGTGTTGGAGAAGGATAACGAGAGACAGCTTGATAATTTCAGTCATGAACGCGTGAAATACATCACATTATCTGCGAGCGTGCTGGTTCACATTATCTCTTTTACTGCAAGCTATCTCTCTCACGAATTTCCTTGATTTGCATTTTATATTAATGGCCCACCATATACTTCAAATCCATTTTAAAAACCTTTTGTGATATCTAAATTTGCTGGAAGCAAATATATGGTAGTTATTAGTTAACCTAATCACTAATATATGATATTAATGTCTATTTCTGCTATATGTGCTCACAGAATTTACATAAAAAATATATTTGATGATATTTATACCACAATGATAATTTTTTAGAAAATCCATTTTGTCTTTTAGCTTTATTCAATCAAATGGTTATTATTTAATTGCATCTAATGTATTTGACGTTTACTGAAAATAAATCAGTTGTAAGAACGACTTTATAATAATAGCTTCCACCTAATCTTTTAAAGCCTTAGATGATTGAAAAGGTGACAATGTAACATGACGACTGACAAATTTGAAACGAAGAATTTTGTAACTCATAAATTTTTATTAAAATTGTTGAAATATGTTTAAACTGAGAAAGAAGTTACACATTATTCAACTTTACAAGATGACTACGCTTTTTTTTTAACTTGTGCCTACTTAATTGTTTTTTTTTAATTTCTATTAAAATACTGTTTTCTGCACCAAAAATATTTTTATTTATTTTGTGTATTATATTTAAATTTTGTCTCATCTTTAACACCACGATTATTAGCTATTATATAAACGACGTGATTGATATATACAGGGTGATACACTTTACATGCGAACGTATGGAAATAACATTAGAAATCCAAGAGTACAGGTGTTTTAAAATTTCTGCTTTTGATTAGGACGAATAAGAATAAAAATGTTGTTGGTTGAAAGACATTTCTTTTTCGTGTCTGTAGATATCAAATATTTCGTATATTGCACTTTGATATTATTGTTCAAATCAGAAAAAGAGATTATATAAACATATTAATTTCCTTGCAAAAGTACTTTCCAAAAAAAATCATTTTGTTAGGAATAACTTGAATAATAATTTAAAGATGCAACGCTGTGGCGTGTAAATTTTTTAAGTACTTCACTCAATTCAGCACCACTCTGTAATCTAATACTACTTATTTTATCATTGAGTTATAGGAATAATTCGTAGTCTATTTTCTCATTTCCATGCATGCATTTTAGACAGATGTTACCGGTTATCTCCAGTTTCCATACTTTTCGCTTTACCACATCATTTATCAAGTAGAATATTTTGCCACTACCCTTTCTTACTTTACTGCAACCTTTAATGCATATAATTAATTAGATTTCTATTCTTAAATTACTTATAGTTTTTACAATAAAAAATATTTATTATTACTTACTAAATTTTTAAATTTATAGGTATTACAAAATTAATTAATAACATATTTTCTTCCAGGGAAATCTCACCCATGCACTTACAGTAATTATCTAATTCTATAAAAAAAAATTGTGCTTAATAATTTTAAAATATCATTCAACCTGGCTTGAAATTGTGTTCTCAATATTTATTGGAAAGATATCAGAGAAACTTGGTGCGGAAATATTTTTAAAATTCCTACGGGTTTCAAGTCAGGGAATTATTTTGACTTCCTCGACAGTTTAGCTAAGTCGTAAGACTAGCTTACAAGTTTAAAAATAATTTGAGATAAGTTTAAATTGTTTTGTTGTAAAAAATCGTCTGTACTGTAAAAATTAAAATAATATAATATTTTTCATCACTAACCTTCTAAGTTTCAAGTATCTTACCGGGTTTTAAAACATAAGTACTTAGAAGTTTGCTAGAAGTTTCAAGTATATCAGCTTGAAAATGTAATTATTAACAGAAGATGCACTAGCAAGTAAAACTTTAACGTAAATATTAATGTATGTAAACACAAAATTCCGTCATAATTAAAGTATTTAAATACATTATAATATTGCTAATTGAAATATTTGCTTAAAGAAACAATTCATAAAAATTATATTGTGCGTAAAACTTTTTTTTAAATAATGTACATTCTTTTACTTCTATATAAAAAATATAAAAAACGGAGATAATACAGGAACTTGAAGCTAATTTTAAATAATTGGGTCTCAAATTTCTTAGCGGCTGTAAACAATTGTTTGAAAAGAAAAGCTTAGTCTTCATTTTATGCTTAATTAGGTTCCCAAAAATGCTTAATAATTTAAACAGGAAATCAGGTTATAATTAAAAATTTTTATATCATTAATGCTTTCATTATCTAATTATGTACATTTTAGTTTAATGCAATAAATTTGTCAGATATTACTATTATATTGTTTTAGGGTTACATTTTTTATAGAATATACTACTACTTTTTACTGTATTCAGAAGCTTGAAATTATAATAATTCTATTTCATAAATGTTAGGCATAATTATTGGTTCGATTCTCATTTAACTTTTAATTAATATAATAATATAATAATAATACAGTATTTTATTCCTGTCGGAATATTTGCAATCTCCGTGGAGATTTTACAAAATTTTTTATTGGGGGGTGGTTAGTCTCCATTTACTTAACATTTTATATCATAATCTAATATCTGTTCTCGCCTCACTTGTTATTCTCCTCCATGTTTCTCTGTCCATTACTTTTGTTCTCCAATTTTCAATTCTCATCATTTTCATGTTTTCTGTAACCTGGTCCCACCATCGAATCCTAGGTCTTCCTCTTGTACGGACCTCCATTGGCCTCCATTCTGTGACTCTTCTTACAATTGTGCCTTCATCACTTCTCATCGTGTGTCCAAGCCACTCCATTCTCATAGACTTCATTACTCTCATAGTGTTTTCATTTCCCATTTCTCGCAGTATCTCTAAATTCATCATAGGTCTGTGTTCTTGCTCATTTATTTTCTTTGGTCCCAGTATCTTTCTCAATACTTTCCTCTCAAAAACCAACAACACCTCCTCCTCCCTCTTATTTAAACATAGAGCTTCTGCCGCATATGTAAGTACTGGCCGTAACTTTTAATTGATTAGGTTAAATTAGAAATTTTATAATGAATTTTCTAATTGAGGCAATGGACGGGCTTCAGAGATCTTTTTAATTGATAAACCATAGCAAAGTTCTCGGTTTTTCTAAGTTTCACATTTAGGTTATTTGTTGTCCTTGGGGTACATATTTAATACGTTGAACTGTTACGTTGCACACTACGGTGATGGCTGCAGCTGATACCATATTCGCATGTATGTTTTTCACTTTTTTGATAATTGTAGGTCCAATTTTGAATGATCCGCAAATTTTTTATACTTGATTTAAAAAAAGGTATTTTTTCAATCCGGCACTGCATAGAACTTAAAAAATAGTCATAACTTACTTTTTTCCCAACAATTTAAAATAAACAAATTTCTTACTTTCCTTTTTGCATTACGTTGTACTACGTACATTCGCGAATGTAGGTATGCTGTTTACATTACATTTGCATAATTCATACAGAGTCCACAAAGCAACTGAAAGGTATTAAGTTCATTTTGAAAACAAAGTTTTACCGTTGCATTTCTGGACATACAAAATTAAATTTTACAGTAATTCTCTTTGCGTATAGCGAATATTAAGTGTTTTAAAATTTAGTTACATACGCGTAGAATACATTATAACATGTAAAACTAAGTGAGAACTAGGATACTTAAACCCATTTTCTTATTTTGCTTATAAAAATACGAATGGGTAAATACAGTGTCTTCACGAAAAGTGGTAACAGTGAATAATTCTTAAATATTACTAGATACAAAAAAAAGTTTAAATAGTTTTTTATTCAACTCCAAATTTTCCATTGAAAACTGTCAAATTATATTTTTTTATACTTCAAATTCAACCGGAAGTAAACATAATTTTTTTTTTCAAATGGCAACATGTCTTTTTTTTAACAATTTTGTAATCTGCAATTTTTTCTCTATAAATACATATAAAATTTTCATAAGGTTACATAAGAAAAAATTTGAGAAAACACAAGTTTTAAACAAACAATAATAATTTACTGATTATTTACACCTAAGTATGTAGAGTGACATGAAAAACAAAATATCACGACACCGAAAACACAACATTTCATTTATCTGATAAATTTTTCAAAATTGCCACCGTTTTGTTCAAGATATGATTCTAATTTTCGCAGCAGTTCTGGCGATTTGGTGATAATTGATATATGCCAAATTAATTTTGGTTTTTAAATTTTTGAAATTTAAAGATAGATTTGCCTAAACTACCATTTTAAAATGACTCCATAGAAAAAGTCTAATGGTGTCATATCATAATAATAGTGTTTTGTTTTTCATAGCACTTTACATACGTAATTAATAAATTATTATTGTTTGTTTAAATCTTGTGTTTTCTCGAATTTTTTCTTATATAACCTTATGAAAATTTTATATGTATGTATAGAGAAAAACTTGCAGATTACAAAAATGTTAAAAAAAAAGACATGTTGCCATTTGAAAAAAAAATTTTATGTTTACTTCCGGTTGAATTTGAAGTATAAAAAAATATACTTTGACAGTTTTCAATAGAAAATTTTAAGTTGAATAAAAAACTGTTTAAACTTTTTTTTGTATCTAGTAACATTTAAGAATTATTCACTGTTACCACGTGAACACACTGTATATAAAAAAAAATTAATAACAGTTAAAGTCCCAACATAATGTTATTACTAATTATCACAATAATTATAATAAAATAATAAGTAATTTTATAGATTGCTAAAAAATGAAGCATATCTGTCAAGTCTCTCTCTTATGTTTGTTATAATTCATCTCTATCGTGCGAGCTTTGATCTGATCCATATCATATAATTTATTATTTAGGTAAAAAACCATTGTATATAGTAATTTAACTGTAGATACACACAAAAGAAAATGCACAAGAATAGTGACGTTGAAGATAAAGTGGAATAGATAGAGGTAATGTAAAAAATAAATAGAAAAGGCTATAATTAAGTTTTTGAATATAATTTAGTAGATTTTAAAAAAAATTTGCAAAAGAGTTGGTAATAATAAATATTTAAAAATGATAAAAGTAAAAAACAAATAGGTTCAACAAGGGCTAATTTACTTTTTTCTTTGCAGCTTCACAATCATAGGGTTATTTCTACGTTTCTCACTTTATTCTATTTATTATTATATAATTATTATATAAATTCACATTTATTCTAAGAAACAACATTTTTAATTCTTCAATAAACATTGTTTCTCATAAGTAATAACACCACGGTTATATTCCTTCATAAGCTTGCTTTTGTTAGATACACGTACTATAAGAATATCTTTACAATTTTTATTTTAAAAGCAATGCAAAACTTAAAGATATGTTAATAAGTTATATTTCAGAAATTGAAATCAAAGATATAATCATATCTTTTAAACGCGACTTGTGATTTATGACTATTTTGTGGAGATATACCACATGTAGAAGAACACGCTTGAAAATATAATATACATATATTTAAAGTTATAGCAAAGAGACCAATCGCCCTATCCTTTCCATTAAAATATTTTAATTAAAATATTACTAAAAATAAACGCTTATTATAATTTTGTTTTGCTTTTAGAGAGTAGATACTAAGTACCTTTGAATTGTTAGGGATAAAACGTAGTATATCTTTTAATAAGCACTTAGTTTGAACTAATATAAATGTTGACCTTTAAATTTAAATTTTCCTATTTCCTTTTGCAAAGCTCAAACATCAAGAACTTGAAATTTAACACGTTAACTATACTTCAAAAGCTGGTAATTGTGAAATAAAGTACACCTGTTGTAATTTATGTCAGTTGTCATGGTAACTCAATACATGTCAAAGATTTGTTTCATTGAACGGACAATACAGGAACGTGAGAAGTAGCGATTAACCTAAAATGTAAACGATGATATTAACAGAAAATTCGTACTTTTCGTTCTGTGTTGCTCCAATAATATGTTTATTTTTTCTGACGAATATTGTTAAGAATAATATGTCTTCTTCTTCTTCTTCTTCAACTGAATGAATTCAGCCTAAGCCTAGAGCTTGTTATTTCCAGCCACTGCTTCGTTTCCTCGGCAGTGCTAGATCTATGAGCATATAAATTGTTTAACGTCCGATAGGTAGTTTGCTAGACTTGCCTACAGACGAGCCTGTAACCCTGGTTTTTATGTTAATGATGGCAATTCATTAACCCAGGAGGACCACCGGCTTAACGTGCCTTCCGAAGCACGGAGACGTCATAAGAAAGTTGCCCTTCTCCGGATTTGAACCCGGTACCTCGCTTTCGCAGTTGATCGCGTTACCTGCAAGGCAAATGACCGTCTCTTAAGAATAATATGTGAACTTATAAAATATCTTTAATTTTGGAATAATATGGTTTTTACACCTGAAAAACTATAATCCTACAAAGTTTAGAAATTGTTTTACGACAATTTAAAAAAATTATTAGATGGCTAATTTACTATAATGTATTAAATAATTAAATTAATAAATAAAGGAAACTCTAACCAATTACATTTTAATTCTTTAACTTTAAACAAGCAGTTATTTTTGAATAGGTGAAAAAAGATCACGAATGAATACACAAGGGCTTACATGTGACAATAAAAATCACCAAGCTAGTTAATTATTATAGTGTATCTAAATTTACTATCATTAATCTCATTTTCTAGCAAAATAATAAGTATATTTTGAAGAAATTGATTTATTTTTATTTCGATAAGTAATTTTTTTAATATTATATTTCAAATAATTGTCAAAAGCAAAAAGGAGACGACATGGTAAGTAGAAAATTCCAATGGTTTAAAATATTTTCTAAACTTTAAAGTTTCTAAAATTGAATTACAAAATGATCAAAAATATATGTAATTTCTCAATTTTGTTTTTTATTTTAATTAGAATTTTTCTAATTTCTTAACTCTCTTTATTACCTTTATCCAATTTTTATTTGAATTATAGTTTAGTAACAATGTTTAATTTTTCTCAGTGTTCCGCAAAATTACACGACATGCCGTGTATCAGTGGTTTTGTACTTGCCTAAAACCAATTTACTTGAAAGTGTAATTATAATGTATAAACTATGAAACACTCATATTTACTCTTCAAAACTTTTCGACCACAATCCAACCATTTTCACGTGAGCCCTCCCTACAACTCCTATAATCTTTGCTCTTCTTTTTTATGTTGATTCACGTCTAGGTTATGTTAAATAGACATAGAGAAAAAATATTTTTATAACAATTTCCAATTTATTTAAAATAATTTATTATATTTATTCATAGTAATGGTAACAACATTATAAGTAGAGGGCTTTCTGAGAAACCGATTAATATTTTATCTTTTAGGTGGAAATCTACACGACAAGGAGGAAATTTGAAAATATATTTGTTTAACTTGGATTAATTTTAGAGTCACATTATTCTACGTCTCAATTTTTGCAAATACCATAGGAATGGAAGTAATTAATAGCTGTCCTGAAGAACTGCTTAATTATACCACAATTTTAAGGAAATATTATCAATTAATGTGTTGGTACAGCAGGAATAAAAATAATGTGTGGTAACATAATACAGGGTCCGTCTAGGAACTGCATGTTTTTTGATTTGCTAGTACGGCCAAGTGGTGAGTCTAAGAGAATAGAATGGGAAGTTTAGTTTCTACGATGTCGTGGACCCTAACGTACTATATCTTTGCCCTTCAGTGGGTTTTCACTGGTTTTTTTTTGTAGGGATACATCTAGTTACAAGTATATGTTGATAATAATCAATGCTGCCTTGAAGTTTATAAAACAAAAATCTAGAAAGAAATTGTCAGATTTTCACACTATATTTTGTTATAATTTAAAATTGTTTGAAACAAAATTGACTCACAATGAGTACTTCTTATTTAAAAAGCATGAAATTTCTTTGACTAACCCTGTATAAAGGCAGTTCAATAAAGAAGTTAGTTAATAAGTTAACTTTATGTAATTATTTAAAATATAATTACATCAAAACTTGAAAATAGTAATTTATTTTCAGTAAAATAATTTTTTGTACTTTAAAGTTCTAAAAACATTTTACATAAGAGTTTCGTAAGTTGTTATATTTACTTAGCGGGTATACTTAATGTTTCAAATAAAATTACATGTTTATTATTCAAACTTAACGTTAATAATATTTAAATATTTAAACTTTAAATGAGATGCTTATTAATCGTTATTTGATCGTGTTTAAAAAATCAAAATTATATTTACTTTAAAAGGAAAAATGTTTAATGCAACTAATTATTATATATTCATAAAAAATGTGTTTTCAGGTGAAAATCCGGCGGCCATGCAGCATGGTGGAAGAGGGTTTTCGTGGCTTCAGTGCAGTCCATCATCGTGGCTTTTTTTAATAACTTTAGCAGTAACGTTATCCTAGTAACAATTAATTTTTTCAAGCAATTAAAAGTTTTAGTGCAAAAACAGTGAGAATTAAAAAATTTTAAATAGTTAATTTTTGCGGTTGTATTTAAATTTAAAAGTTAAACTTTGAACGCAGTGTCATTTGACGTTATATCAAACGAAAACTAAATTTTAGAGTAAATGCGTCCACGTGGCAGGAAAAACTTGTATTCAGTTTCAGTGAAGTTATTAAAGGTGTTTATAAAAAACTTTCTATATTTAATAAATTATAAAAATTACACTAATTGTATGTTCAAAAATCATGTAAAAATATTTCCTAAATACGTATATAAGCCAATCTATGTGTTTTATGTCTTTAACACCAAAATTTTCTTCTAAAACAAAAGTGTATTTATAATTATCATAATCTTTTTTATCAATGGTTTAATGTAAATACATTTTCTATATCTTAACTAGTAGTACATGTAAATTTCAATAAATTTATTAAATACATTTATTTCGTTCCTGTGAACATTCCAATATAACAAAATTTGACTTAACTTTAATTTATTAATTAAAATTGTACAAACTATTTTTTAAATATTTAGAATAGCCCATGTTTTGTGTATGGATTATGAGAAAATGGTTACCTAAATCCTAAATAGTACCTACTTAATTTTAGAATAAGGAAACATAATGTATACTTGCATGTCATTGAAAAAACATTCCGATATGTTAGTAGATCATTACATCATTGTACTGTAATTAATATTTTTTGTTAAAATTATTTATCATAAAAGTTATATTTTTAATTGTTAAATATTTGGTATGTTATCTTGTAATTATCACATATTATAATGTATAAAGTATTATTTTAATAAACTACATATTAAATAAACTGTTCCCTATTTTTAACTAACAATATTGATCAATTTTACTGCTCTCGAATTAGATATTTTAGTTTTTCATATTTTGTTGGAAGTTTGCTTTAGTTTATACGAGTATAATATAGTTGCTGTTTAACACGTAAATGTTAATCTGCTAATGGCATAAAGCTAAGAAAAATGAAAGTATAACAACAGCTAGCAATCTGGAAGGACTTTCATATTCTAGATAAATATCAGTAGCAATGCTTATTACACCAAACACAATCTTAAAAGCACATCTAAAACCAATGATCGAGGTATTGTAGTTTCAAGGATGATCGGCTACTATATTGAGATACTCATCTCCATTGTGAAGAAATACATTATTATGTAACTTGTGCAATTGAATAGTATAAAGTGGTGAAGTTAACTTTCAACTCGAGTGAAATAGAGATTTATACCAAAATTGTAAATATAGATTTGAAACTGGAATAGTGTACCAAAGTTATGGACATATTCATTGGCATGCATCAGTGCATTGAGCGAATTGAAAAGGCAGAGTTTGCTTTTTAGAAAATCTAAACAGATATTTTCTCGAGTCTGGAGATCTTAATATTTGTGTAAAATACAAAATTAAAGTAAGAGTTTTGTTGGAAATTTCTAGGCTATTATTTTCTTTTCTAAAATAAGTTTGAAAATCAATGTAAACCTCTTAGTTTACTTTTACGTATAATTAAAGAACATAATATCAAAGTGTCTTTTTTTTGTATATAGTATGATGTGAATCTACAACCGGCCACTTTCTTGTTACATACTTTGTCTATCCTAAAAATTTTGTTGTTAAAACTTTTACTACTGTAAATTCTCCATCGCAAAGGCTTATCGTAGCTACCTTTTTTGAATATTTTATCACCGCAGAGTAAGATGAATTTATTCCAAGCATGAATTCTGCATAAAAATTTAATATATTAACACTTTTATTTTAGTTTTCCAAGTTATTAGTACTCTGCCGTCATTTAATATAGAATAATATAAAGTTTGTTTAATTAAATTGTATGTAATATAACTTATTTAATGGATAAAATTTATTGGCGTATCTAAGTAGATATTGTAATATAATTAAAATTTAAGTTATATAATTAATTATAATATTATTTCAAATAAACTTACGAATAAGTAAAAGTTTTAGTATCTGCCTATGTATAATAGGTAATACTACTAATTAAATTCAGATAGACAAATGGTTTAGCAAAAAACTGACTACCTAAACATACGGATTTAACTTAAGAACCATCTTTAGAAATCTCCGAATTGATCCATAGGGACTATGTAACTTACCTTTGATTGTATCTGCTACTATAGTACTACAGTTTCATTAGAAGCGTTCCATGACAAACTATTTTAAAAATGGGGTCCAGACATTTCCATTTTTTCTTAGTGGAGCTAGGAAATTCTATGAAGTCTGTGGTTTAAACTTTAAATTTGCAGTCGCCGCATTTCTCAGTTGTACTCAATCAGTGATCAAGTACATCAAATCATGGTAAAAAAGATGTTGTGTTAAAAACACAAAAAGACAAAAAATGACAGGTTACAGGTTTATCTGTACGGGTCTACTTTACTATATTTGGACCAAACTGTTAGTTTTGCTTAACCATTTCCAAAGCACAGAATATGTATCGTTGGTTGGTGATTATAACTTACCAGATCTGTTTTGGCAGTCACACAATTTTGGTGCTGCATTATCTGAAGTTAACGTAACTTTTAAATTGAAGAAATTACATGTGATAAACTCTCCGCTAACTGCTTTTTTCAAATTTTACTCAATTAGCAACTCGAATAATGTAACTCTCGATTTGAACTGATTTCCGAAGATCTTCGTTTTTTCAAATCGTGGTGTTAGTGCCAATTTTATAGAGTTAAATAGTGCTAAATGTAAATGTCTTAATTTTTCCAGAAGAGAGTACGTTTAGATCACTTATACAGTTTGTTACGAAGTATCGTTAAAACTATTTCTAACAAATTTAAATATCTGGGCGTCACGATAAATTCAAACTTTGGTTGTACGTCACACTTAAACGAAATTTTCAATAAGAATAATACATTGTTGGGCTTTATGAAAAGACATACTTAAGAATTTAACAGCTTGAGAGTCTAATATATAATATGCTGCATACGTGAAGTTATATTATCTTAAATATTCACGCACATCTCTCAATTAGATAGACTTCAAAGAAGATACAAAAAGTTTATTTGTTTTAAGTTTTGCGTTTGTGTCGATATCCAAGTCATCATTACATTAATTCTGATTTACAGAAGGGATACCTTGACTTATCAATATTGGATATTAGAAAAAAGTACTTGACTTACTGTTTATGTTTAAACTCTTGAACAACAAAATCGATTGTCTTTCTCTGCTAGAAACCTTTAATTTCTCACAAGCTCATTCGTGCTCAGTTCAGAAGCTACATAGATCTGTTCTTAACCAATTTTTACAGAACAATCTATGAGATGCACTTGATTATTATAAAGTAACATAATCTTGCAAATAAAGTTAAAGTAAATGTTTTAGCAAGCTCTGCTACAAGATTTAAATCATGATAATAACCAATTTTTCTTAATATTATTATTTTGTTTTAAGTTATTATTGTTATTGCTTATTGTAAAAAAAGATATTCCGTTAATAAAAATTATTATTATTATAATATTTCTCTACAAGGACATGGAACAGAAGAAGTTTTTTATTTTATGAGTGACCACGAATTGCAGATGTTCTTCGTGGTTTTTGAGAGTAGCCTTATAAGTCAGTATAGTATTTATACTGACCTCTTTAAATAAAATAATTTTACTACTTACTCCATATTTCAAGAAATAAAAAAATTACGGTGCAAATAGAATCAACCATTTGTAAAAACGAGATAAATTTGATATTTTTTAATTTGAAATAGATTGAAAATTATTCAATGTAGATAATTTTTCTGATATCTACATAAGGTATATCGTCCTCTTAGTACTATAACTGGGTAACTTGATTTTGAAAATTGAAAAAATTGAAAGGATCTGGGACTTATCTACATTTTTCAAATGGATAAATATGTTCCATTATGTTTCTAAATATAAATTATCCACTTGAAAAATGTAGATAAGTCCCAGATCCTTTCAATTTTTCAATTTTCTCCATAACAGTAAAATCAAGTTATCCAGTTATAGTACTAAGGGGACGATATATAAGGTTATTGCCAACCTGGATTGTTTGTATAATGTTAAAAACAATAGGTTTATGTTTTACTGTTCACCTATGTTTTAGACTAAATCAGAAAAGTAATAGTGTAAATAACAAGACAGAAAATTTCATATCAGATCATAGTATTTTAAATGTTTAGCTTTGTAAGAAGAATACTATTCACTGTAAGTGAAAAAATTCAATAGACAAATCTCAAACAGAAACAAAAATTTGTATTGATTTATTAATTGAACAAACCGTAGAATACATTATACATATTATGTACATAGATTAAAACAATATATCTAATTTTTAATGAGATCTATGTCTTATTTTAAGCCACAGCTGTGAAGTGATGCGGCTACTGGTTGAGTACAGAGCGGACATTCTGTGTACAAATTGCGGGCTAGACAGAATTTCTTAGCTCGGCCTTCCAGTGGACATCCACATGCTGTGGTGAAATCGATCTAGAGTAGAGTAGAGTAGAAGAAGAAAAAACGAGGAGTGATTCACCTCAGTAAATGGATCATCGTAGAGTCGTTTCTTTTTTAGATAAATTTTTAGCATTGTAAAATTGATCAGTCTTCATTTCTTCCAAGGCTTTGTCCTTTTTGAAGATAATTAATTGGGTTAATATAAATAGGTTAATCACAGGCATAACAGTGCCAGTATTTAAAATGGAGTTCAGAGACTTTGCAACTTGATTTTAACTAAGTACATTGTTGACTTATTGGTGTTATTTGTTTTTCATTAGTAGTAAATAACATTTATTTGTATACATTGTAAGGTAATTCAAATTCACAGAACTCAGTTTTGTAGCATTTATTCAGTTAGAATACGTTAACTGTTTTATTCATATTTTTTGTTTTGTTTCATGTTGTACACCGAAATTTTAATTTTAAAAAATAAATTAATCCCCACCTTCTTTGTTATTCTTTACATTATTTAACAATGTAACTTCTTATTTTTTCTAAAGTTTTATTGAATTGCTACTGAGCTAGCAATACCAACCCAGAAAATCATCTGAATGAATGTTTGTTTATTACATGGTTGCAATTTCTTAATTAGCTGCTAAAGAACCACGTGAGTGAAGAATCTACAAGATTTGTGCTCGAGAAACTGTCTCAGTTTTTCAGGCATTTTTTTTATAATACACTCTCAAAATAATTTTTAGTTTTCCTAACTCATAAAGTTTTATGGGATTTTTAACACGTTTTAAAAGTATCTTTAAAACCTATGAATCATTAAATATAATATAGGTAAAATAGGATTTTATATAATTATTTGTCGTTTTCAAGAGAAATCATCGGTTTTATAGCGCCACGCATCAAAGAGTGAAATAACAAAATTTATTTATTTATAAAGTTTTATTATTATTTATTTATGAAGAAAATAATATGTCGTCACCTTTTTTTTATTAAAACTGTAATTCATTATTATTAATTATTAAATTATAAATAAAATAACTAAAAAAAAGACATAATGATAAATGAGTAAAGCCTTAAACAATAAGTTACTAATAATTAATATTAATTTTTAAAGGTAAGGCTATTAATTATTAATAAAGGCATTTCTAACAATCACTTTTAGTAATTGAGATATTTGTGTGATCGATTAACATGACAGGTTGTTAAACTATACAATTTATTATTTATTTTAATTCGGTAGGTACTCGTAGTAGGTACCTACTATATTTTCAATAACTCAGTTATATTATTTATTGTGTATACTTTAACCATATTAAAATACAACATAAAATTAATTTATACCATTTATTTATAAACCTAATATTTATTTAAATTACAATTTAATCAAATTTTAAGCACAATTATTAGTCCAGAGTAATAATATTTTTGTAAAAATTAGTTAGTATGCAGCTGATATTTTACAAACTAATGGGGGTTATGAATAAAAGTGAGCATGAAGTATATACTCATAATTTTGAAAATTTTCTTGGAATTGTATGAATAAAATTCAAAAATAATTAAGCATATAAGTAGATACCCTTATAATAAGCGTACCTACTCATGCTCATCATCTACTTATACATTTTATTGGTATAATTTGAGGTTTTTAATTCAAAATTTTGAGTATATACTTCATGCTCACTTTTATTCATAACCCCCATTTATAGTATAACTAAATAATATTAAAGATTATAATTTTGTATATAATGTATAGTAGAGCTGTTCATTTGTAAATGTAATGATAATTACATTATATTGAAAATTGATGGAACCTTTTAGTTAATATGTTATTTAGATCAATAAGTTTGTAAATATGTACTAGGTATGTTTAAATTCAACATCTACTAATTAATTTTAACAAACTTACATTATATTCAATTTCACAGGACTACATTCATTTGCAAAAGCGTACAAATTTGAGTATAAAAGTTATAATGTAATTACAGTTTAATACTTATGTTAGTATATTGTGGTAAACCTATACCTTATTTTACAACAATAAAAATAAGTTAAATATTTTTTAATGCGCTACATGGACAGTTCATTACATATACACTTACGGAATATTTATCTAACTAATTAATATTGTTATATATCTAATTACAAAATACGATCAACACTATATTCTATTTAAAACCCTGTAATAAAATATCAAACTATAGAAAAACTATGATGCTAAGAATATATTTTTATGATGCAGTTGGAATATCACCAAATACATTTTGTGTTGGCAGCAAGTTCAAGAAGTTTAAAAATATTATGTGAAATTAACTGGTTATAAAATTATAACAATTTAAATTTAAAAATTATTGACTGAATTGAATGCAATAAATTAATTATTATATTTTTGAGTTTTCAGTTACGATTGCGCATAATTTTTGATTAGAATCAATTACCTGGTCATAACAATAATTCATTTATAAACGGAAAAACAATTTCACACCTAAACTAACAATAAATACAATATCTAATACAACATTCCAACCAGCAGAGATACGGTAGTTTTTAAACAGAAATTTGTGATGTGGTGCTGATATATTTGACACCAAGTATATTCTTAATAAAACAATCACAAATAATATAAGAAAAATGATCGAGTTATTCGAAGAAAGTTATAAAAGTAGCTGAAAGCTTAAACTTATTATAGTGAGTTTATTACGTTCAATTGATTTTATAATTTAAAAATTTTATTTATAATTATAATCTTCTCCTACGTAAAGCTAGCCAGATTCTATGTAAAGTTGGTAAAATAAAATAAAAACAATAAAAGATTTGTTTTCCAAATTTAATTAAGCGTTTGTAACTGCTAACTTCTATTCACTGACCTAATAGGCGGCTGGGGAATTCAAGCCCTCGACTACTTATCCGTAGTCACTTACGTTTCACTCCATGCCACTGTGCTGGGTCAATAAGAGGATTTGTTTTGAATCTCCAAATTACGTTATCTACTGAAATTTATAGCATCCAAACAAAGTAAAGTCATTGAGTGCCGTATTTAGTTAATATTCATTCGTTCATATAAGTCGAAAATAGTCGGAAGATATCAGACTGTAGCAGTATAAGTTCGAAAGTTGAATTTAATATTAGAACATAAAATTGTAAATCTTTATCGTTGGATCTACATTATGTGTACGTAGCTACATACATATGAACTACATCTGCAAAATTAAATTGGAAGACAGAAAATCCCATAACGACTCTTCGTGGATAGATACGTCTGCATGTACCTCGTACTACTAATGAAAAGTAAGAGCAATCATCATGTACACTATCCATTCCTTGTACTAATATATTTTAGTTTTAAAAAAATAATTAATTTTGAAATAATTTAATTTTTTTTGAAAAGACAAACAAGATAAAATATACTCATCAGCAATATGCGTTTGGGATTATTAAAAATCTATGGAAAGATCTTAACAACGACATGCAGTCAGCAGTTTAACATCATAAAAAAATTGAGAAACAAATTATACGGCGGAGCTTATTTAAAAATAATTTTCCGTCATGTTAAATTGGGATTTATAAAATAATAGATATTAATAAAGTTAACCTAATTCGTTATTACTTTTAGTGTTGTATTTGAGTAACCAGATCATCAATTTTTTAAATCGGCTATCTTTATATTTCCAGTTATGTTAGTGACTTTTTCAAGTGTATGCAAAGTTTCCAGTTCAATTTTCTTTGATACTTCTCTTATCGTAAACATTCACACTTACATCGTGCCTCTTCTAAATGTATAATATAAAAAATATTTTTTTGCAGAAAATTTCGCTCTTAATACATATGCTGGTTACTATAATTTAATCATTTCAAATAGAATTCCTAAAAGAATATAACAATTTTTTAATGCGTTCTGAAATTCTCGATTTGTGAATTGATTAGTGCAGTCAAATCAATGATGCACTTTATTCTCAGTTTCAAAAATAATATGCTAATACTAATTTTTGTGCTATGCAATTTTACTTCTGAAATGTTATTAATATAATAGCAATTAAATTCAGACGAAATGGCAGCTCATACTACGTAAACAAAAGTTCTTATATTTATATGTATTCAACATATTATTGTGCCTATTAATAAAATGCACAAAAAACTACGACAGGGAAACATTTTAAAGGTATCTTATATTAAAAAAAAATATGATAAGTAAGGAAAGCCTAGAATAAATGTTTAAAGGAAATATAAATATTGTGCAAATACATAATAATATCAGTGGAAAATATAATATAAGCTCATTTAGAAATACAGAAATATATCATTTAGAAAAATACCCAGATAAATAAGCTACAGTTGTTTTTATAAAAACAGTGGCCATGCTATTCTGCCTGACCGAGCACAACCCCCACAAATGATGCAAGCACCGAACCGAGATAAATGAGATAAACTTTCTGATTTTCATCAGACGAGGTGTATGAGATAATAGGTTAAAATACAATGTTTACACATTTCAAATAATTTTATTATGTTTTTACGAAAACATCAGCGTCTATTTTACGTATGAATAACAGCTTTTAGCTATTAAAAAAATCACTTGAGATTTTATTGCATAATATTTTAATAATATTACATCATAATAAATTATTATCTACAATTTAAAATATACCACTCTACCCAATTTGACAATTAATAGACTATCAAAATAAATCAATGTTAAGGCATGCTAATTTTTTTCAAATTTTTTAAATTAATTAAAATTAATTGTCAATAAACAATTTTTGAAACTTACAACAAAACCATTTAACATATGCGTGAGAGGTTTAATAATAATTCACCAAAAAAATATTTTTCGTTTTCCATAGAACATGAAACAAACACTTACAAAATGTGATAAAAAGTAAATACATTTTACACACAAAGCCTTATACGAAGAGACAAAAAGCCCCTTAGCATTCAATGATGGCTGTCACTGAAAATTATATGTTTGAAATTGCAATATTAAAATTAGACAGACACCTGATATGATCAGTAAGACATCGTCGCCCTGTCTCAGAATAGTAATTCCATTTACAGCAAAATTTTAAGATTTCGTAACGTTAGTAACTAATTTTTTTAGATGTTTCAAATAAATAATGTTTTTGAAATGTACTTTTATGTTATGCAACGTAAGCAACTATAATTTCATGCACTTCTTTATTAGTATTAATTTATCATGACCGTTTCGTTTATTACAAGACATTTCTAGTCAGTCAATTATTCACAGTTAAATATAGAAAATTTTTATTCAAAGTAAAATTGTAATAAAATGATACCTATTTTTTAACATAATTATTGTCATTCTTCTTATTCTATATGCACAGAATTGGTTACAGAACATTAAATAAAGCCCAATTTCAGTCTAAAAGCTCCAGTGATTTAAAATTTTCCAAACTTCTAATAAAGATATAAAGCGCTGCAAAACATATAATTTCATTTAGGTAATAGGTACAAATTTATGGTAATTAATTTATCTTGAAAAATTTTAAATAAACATCATATTTTTTATAATTTGTACCTATATTAATTTAAAAACATTTGCTGCTAATATAATTTTATAGTAAGATGCAAGAATTCGGCAATTGTCAAGTCCTAACCCTCCAATTTGTCTTTGTAGATTGCAAATATCATAAATCAATTTAGTTTGAAATTCTTACATTATACATATCTTTCTTGTATAGCGTAAAATTATTTGTAGTAATAATTCTAGAAACATTTATCGTCAAGTCAATCAGTTAGTATATACGCACCGTTAAACTTTGAAACTTAAGGTACAAAATCCTTCAATTTCATCGTTAGTTGGATGTTTCACCAATGATTTGTGACGTGATACCTTTGTAACATTAGTAGCATGTTCAAAAAAGTGTAAAAAAAAGCTGTAACCATTTAACGGTGACATACTCAAAAAAAATTAAAAAATTTAGTTCTTATATCTGATAACATAATTAGCAAGTCGTAACCTTATCATCAGTAACCAAAGCCTTAAAAATTTATTTAAAATTTTCATACCAATTTTTATAGTAGGTAATTAATTTAAGTTGGTATTAAGATTAAGACAATCCATGGATCAATAAAATAATTTTTCGTGATAAATGGAAAATTTAATAAATTAGCCTAGCTATACTTACAATGTGTGAGTGTATGTTAAAATATTAAATTACATAAATAAATAAACAGTCCAAAGACACAGAAACAACCCTGCGCCACAAAATTTGAATGGAAACACCACCTACGAGGCTAAGGGAATAACTCAATAGCGGCAAAGTCTTACTTGACGAAAACCAATTTAGAAAAAATTGTTTAGAAGTCACCAGAAATTGTTATCCAATCGGTGAATCTAGACAAGATGGGTCTCTCTCGACGACGCTTTCACATTAAATCGACAGCTGTGCTTCCAAACATAACCTCAACGGTAATTATTTTTCCTGTTATTTAATATTAATTATATTTTTGCTTTAAAATAGTACTTCATTTGAGTACTTTAAAGAATAATTTCTGATGGTGCAACCAATATTTTACACCTTTTTGTTCTTTTGCACGTAACCAAAAAAAAAACTTTTGTGATAGTTTAGTTCTTTTGTATTTTCAGTTGTTGAAATTCATTTAAATGAAATGTTATCGCATATGTACGTACCTATATTAATAAAGTACGGTCAAAGTCTGGTGATTAGAGTGTGGAATTGCTTGTGGGATCAAATCGTGAAAAATTTTTTAATTGTGTTTTCTTCAAGATGGTGGAAGAATATCTATGCAGTATTAAATACCCATAGAACAACCAAAGGCATTTTATAAAGAGTGAGGGCTAAGAAAGTGTAATGTGAAAATGAATGATTTTTCAGGAGAGCAATTTTATAACGACTTTTAACCTGAAGCGACGTTTTTACTTCAACATGCTCTATCATTTGACTCTGTTTATGTTTAGCATGTACTCATATTATATTGCTATATATGATATAATTTTGTTTTAGCTTTCAATTGACACAAAAATTTAATGATTGTAAAAAATTTACTTTTCTCCTTTTCAGCCTGCAAGCTTCATATACTAACATAATGTGTATTTTATTGGCGTTAGATTTTTTATTTTGGTTTTACACACTAAAACTGAAAATTATTTCTGTCTATAATTTTACAATGTAAGAAAACAGTAAATCACACTATAATTTGTTACCGTATTGTATTATTTTTTAATTTTTGCAAATCGAAGCAAAATTAATCCCAATAACAGAAACAAACACAACAAATAATTCAGAAGGTTTACAATCTGCAAAGACTAATTTGAGGGTTCGATATCTATCATAACTGCCCTGTAAGCTGCGTTATCAATAATAGAAAACAATTTTAAAGAAGTAACCACTTGACTTGAAAAATTCTAAAAGTACAGAAAATGTATCTAGAATAAACACAACAAGTTAGTATTTTTGCACTAATGCAATCACGAGAAAAGAAGTGCGAATCTATAATTATTTATTATTAGTTTTACTGGCCTAATCTACTATTCATACTTTGTTGGCAATTCTTGAGCAATATATTTACGTTATGTTTAACATTAAATGTTTAATATTTTGGGAGGTGGTACTAAGCAGCCGTATTTCAAATATTAGAAATAGAAAAGTTTTAATAATAAGAAAATCTTTGCCACGGAACTTCAGTGCTATGTCATCTTAACTTAACCAATCATTGAAACTGTTTTGCTTAAAAAAAAGGCGGTACTTATCTACAATTTGATCTACGATTATATAACTTTAAGGTTTCAGTGCAAAGACTCTATATTTTTGTAATCCTAGTTTTATAATATAATACTTCTAAGTACAATCAATCACATCGTCTTGTGTATCTTGAGCTTTCTCTGCTCAGAAGTGCAATTCACCCGATGAGTATAACAGATGAATTTAAACAAACTATAAAACTTTATAATAATTTAATTTTTATTAGGTACCTATTGATTTCTTCGATCTAAGCTTGAAATGATCTCACGCCAATAAATAATATTATTGATGGCGGGCTATAATCTGTAATATTGTCTTTCTAATCTATTTTTAATCATCATTTTGCATCTTAATATAACTGTAGCAGTAGATTTTTCATCAAAGTTTTGAGATGAAATTTATTATTTTTATTATTATAGCATCCTACATAATACGTTATGCATTTGAAATCCATGTACACAATAAGCACAAACAAAGAAGTTGAAAAGCAATTGCTTTTTGGCCCAGTCTGCGTTATTCATTTATACAAATGAAAAGTGCCGTGGGTGCGTGGTTTACTATATCACCTTCCAAAATATTTTCATCATGTATGACAGTCTTAAATTTAATAAATTTTCAAAAGTTAACATTTGCTATTTTAAATTAAAATTACTTGCGTAAGTAATTTTAACATTTTTTTAAAGTAAAAAATTGTATTTACAAATTACATTTGCTACAAAGTATGCATTACTTAAAAATTATAGTTTGAGTATTTTATTAATACAATATTTTCTTTGAAAATTTTGTAAAAAATATACTCCTGTAAAAAACTTACTTTAATTATAGCATAATATGTATTTCTATTTTCAATGTTAAAATATAGCTATTTACATCAGATCTTTAGTTTTAATTAAAATTGTCATCTTTTAAAATATATGGACAGTAAATTATATAATATTATGGTATATAAAACGTATCTTGATACGTACGAGACCGTGGATCCACCTTTGCTGTCGTGTTGCATTGCTGCTGGTTTTTCGCCTAAAAATATGGAATAAGTTAGTATGCTAATATACTTCTGGACTAGAATACAAAATCTTGCAAGAAACTCGCAAAACTCAGTTACAATCTCAAAATAACTTTTTAAACTAAGCGTCTATTGATAAATTCAAACAATTTAAATAAAATATGTTCATAATTTTTTAAATTTACTGAAATTTATCATAAACATAGAAAAAATCAACAGTGTGGTGTGCTAGTACATTGTCTACATAATTTTCTAAGCGATTAAAAAAATGGCTGAAAATTAAAAAATTGTAAATTTGTGAATGTGATTTTTTAAACCGTTATTTTTTCGTATTTGTCAATGACTAATCTTCTTACAGAAATTTTCAATTTGTTGGATTTAGTAGCAAGAGTTTTCTCGTATGTACCGACCGTCTTTACTTAACTGTTAGTTATTTATAAAGATAGGCAAATCAACAAAGAATAGAAAAAGAAGTATATAAATTTTATAAAAATGTCACGGATGACCAAGGGTGACTAGATAGATCCTTCTCATGTAGAATTGGTTTGTAGTAAATCAGTTTTTCTGAAGTAAGTAAAAAACTTAATGTAAAATATATTTTATCACCTTTGCTCAACACTACGAAATTTTATGTACTTCATAGGTAGTTATAATATCCAAATTATATTACAATTAATAATGAAATTATAATTTTACACTCCAAATCAAATTTATCGGGACGGAACACAATCAGAATTTCAATACAGCAAAATTTTTGTTTACACTTACCCAGAAATGGAATGTAATATCGAAAATAGTTTATTAAATTATAAAGTATTGTATCACAAGGAGAAATGTTTATAAATTGTTACTCGAACTTTTAGACAATACAAAAAAGTTATATTATGATTAATACTAAAGCTTTTAAATAATTTAAAGTAATAAAAAATAATATAATATTTTAAATAAGGTAACAGTTTTTATTTATTTCATTTAGATAATTATAGGCAAGTTCACTAATCGCTATTTTAGATTCTGTACCTACTAGCAAAGTTTAAATAAAATTTGTATGTCAAATAAAGATTTAGGTTTAGCTAAACAATTTCTTTCAAAAAAAACTTGCGTTCATAGTAACATTGCATTGATATCGATCCAAAGCTACTCACTTTGCAGCACATGTACTATGACGTTGGCCGGGCGTGCGTTGGATGGTACGCAAGAGTAGTTGCCAGCGTGCTTTATTTCAGCCCTGGGGATGAGCAACTCACTTCCCTGACGACCATGTCGCACAGCAGCACCACCCTTTAAGTCATAGTTGATCATGTGGTTTTCATGATACCAAAATATATATTGTGGAACTTCAGTGGATCGTTGAATAACGCAACTAAGTCGCAATGGAGAACCAGACTTGACAATTTTCTCTGAACCACCTATGATGCTGGCGTGAGCTTCTAAAATTAAAAACTAACCAATATAGACAGTAAAGATAAAATCAATAAACTAGAGGAACAGTAATATAATAAATTTCCAAAACTACAGCAATAATTGACATTATACAATTCGATGAGAGCACTTCTTTTGAGTACCGTACATTCATATTTTCAAGTTTTTAGGCTACTCTGAAAGACCGCATCGTTGGCTGTACACAAATCATTTCATAATAATGCAATCTCTGTCCTATTTTTAAAATTGCTTGTTTCCTCATCCGCCATGCTATTGTTTAAATTACTTATATCTTCCTGCAAAATGTGTCAGTTTAACTAAAGTAAAATGAACAGTAAATAATGCTTATTTCAGAATTTACATTTTACATTTAAAACTTTGAAATAGGCCTCTTTTTTCTGAATAATCACCAGCTAAAACTTCTAGGAAATATGTAATACTGATGAATTAAGATTCGGCAACCGAAATGGGTCCAACGAGAATAAAATCAATCAATAATAATTTTTTTAGAGTACTATCTATATTTGAGGTTTTGAAGCTTTTATATATATCTACAAAGTTTTTGCTATACATATTCTGTAAATCTTAAAAAATTTGAAATACTTAGCTCTCTAATCATGTAGGTACTAGGTATATTTTTACCTTACACCTCGTGCAACTTTTTTATCATTTTGTGATAAATATTTAGTCATGCTTTATAACCACAATTGCTTTAAATTTTCATCGTGCATGTAAAAATACAAAAATTTATTTCACTCAAATAAATTTAAGAAATTTTCATTTATATTATTTAACTTATAGCAACAATTCCTCTGAATTTAAAAGCCTTAAGCTTAAACATTGTTTACCACGCGTCCTTTTGGATTAACCATGAATTATGATGGGTTTGTTTAAGAACCTATGCAAACAAATCCTTTAATATTGCCTCATATTTCTTGAATCAATACTTCAATATTATTGTTAAATGTCAACATTAAACTTACTAGTTGTATTTACTGAATAAATTCAACAAAATTTTAAGATTAATTTAGAATGATAAGATATTGAATAAAGTTGAAATAAAAGTTTGGCAACATTATCACTATAGAAACTCAATAACAAATTTTGTTTTGATGTTGTTCAATTATTTTAACTAAAAACTCTAGCTTCGTAAAATATTAGAAAAGTGCTTGTAATTTAATTAACTGTTGCTACATTTCTGTAATTTAAATGAACAATTAACACTTACCAACTAATTGTAATTCAACAAATAAACTTGAAGCTGGATATGTAGTTAACTGGCATTCGTAGAGTCCAGAATCTTGTGATTGTGAGTAGCGAATATGTAATATCCAATCCTAACAAAATTATTTAGAACTTTACTAATAATAAATAAAATTATTAAATTTAAATATCTATAAATAAAATAATCCATACTATTTGATTTCATAACCTACTTTATACCAATTAACCGCAGTAGGAACAGATTAGTAAGTTATAAATCTAACTTTAATAATGAGGCCATGTTAATACAGCTTCCATATTATGTAATGAATTTGTATATTCTCAAATACAGTAGAACTTAGTTAACTAGTAGTGCAATGTGTCACAAAAAAGTTTGATTTATCAAGACTGCGAGTTTATAGAAAAGAAGCTTTTATTGACGAATTTCGTTTGACTTATCAAAACTTCTAGTAATCGAAGTTTTACTATATAGGTAATATGTATCTCTTCAATAGTTTAAAATTCTTGCAATTATTTTTAGAAAATAAATTTAATGAGTAATTTTCTAACATTATTTATTTGAGGGTAAAATTTTATATTTTGTAAACATTTCTTTGTTATGTTATTGATAAGAAATTAACTCAATAGTCGCGGATATAGAAATCAAACACGTGACCATTTAATTTGAAGACACGAACATAGCGAGAGTTCGCCATTGATCTCGAGTCAGATATCAATATTGAGTGGCATATTAAAGAGGTGTATCATTTTACTGTTCTATTCAGTGTCTCAATAGATTAAGTAAAACAATCAATTGTGCAATGTGTGCAGTGGAGTACAATGCTATCTTGTGATCTTAGCAAACCAAACAAATGCAATTTATCACGATACAACTTTACAGACATTGACATCTGGCTTATTCGTAATATAAGCAAAAGGAATAAAATGCATATAATTGTCACTTTGAAATATCTACGCTTCTTTTACATATAGAAGTCTATAGATGCAGGCAACATTATCTTCCACGTCGAATGCTTTCAGAAAATTATTTTCGGTATGGCCGTACCATTACGACAACCTCTATGTCATTTTTTTAGGTTGATTTGGTTTTTCAACCAACAAACTAAATTATGTTTTGATCAAAAGTCATTTAATAAATTATAATATAGTACAAATTAATTTTTAAAAATGATTTTTTTTTGAAAGTGTAAATTCTATTTATGGTTACATGCAACTGATAATGCACGAAAATTCTTACTAACATAAAATTTAAAGAACTAAGATTACCTGTCCGGTCTTTCCATTTGATGTAAAGAACCTTTTATCGCTACTATAGGTTTGTAATCCCACCGTTAGTAAGTGATAGTCGCGTTTCCTTATCCAGGACACCTGCAAGGCGACATTTAAATGTGATAAATTAGACAATTTAAAACAAACAAATAAGTGTACAAGTCTTCTTATACCATTTTTAACTGTAAGAGTTTACTGATAAATTATTTTACAAAAAAATAATGCAAAATTAATGAGAACAATCTTTTAAGTTTCTTTTAATTATTCCAATGGTACAATTTTGTTTCATTTCAATTTAGGAAGTAAGAATTTGTTTTAGAATAGGTACTTCGAATTAGATCATTGAAAAGTATATTCTTGCTATTTTTAGTGTTATATAATATTATCATAAAAGATTTTGATTTGTACAACACTTTAAACAGGGCTATTCAATACTGTACCACCCTACATAGGGGAGAAATTATTATGTTAGGTAATATAGTAGATCTATACATACCGTGTTTTCTCCGGAATCTACTACTTCGCAATGTAAAACTGCAGTCGATCCTATCTGTGCTTGAACAATTGTATAATTTGGAGTTAAAAAGTTATCTGACGTTCTGCTAGAATTATCTGATATTGATATGCTGTTTGGCACAGTTCTCAACTTAAATATACGGTTAGAATATAATTGTAATTCTTGAATTTCTTGAATTTCGGACACATCTAGAAAGAACAAAGCAAGTAATTAAGTAGTCAGCATTCCAAGATTTATAAACATATTTTATATTCAAATTTATTCTTTTGTGCTTATTGTAGCACTTTTAAACCAATCACTTTTTGTAGAAATATCCTTTTCGTATAATCCAATTAATTAGTTTATTTAGTTTTCAATAATATTGAAACCAAATATCATTGACATAGTAGTTAACAATATAGATAAAGTAGGTTAATAGACTATTAATTATTCCAGAACTACTAATTATTTGCAGATTAAAATTATACATGATGATTTTGTGACAGTGATTTCCTAGATTTTAGTGTGTCAGTCAATTTAGCAAACTAAGTGCATTAATTCACAAACTTTGCGGAAACGTGGCAAGTCGCCAAGGAATTGTTTCAGTCTAGTCTAAGAAATCTACATTTCTAAAGTATATTTCTATGCAATATTGGTACAATATTGCGGTGTTACAACATGAACTTGATTAATTTAAATCGTAGTCAACAGTTTACTAATCCTTGTATGATACAAGAAAGGATTTTGATGAAGCTATTTGATGCAAATGTTATGTTATGTGTTTAAATATTATTAAGTAATTGTATAATGTAATACATAAAAAATAAAAAATTTTGATAATGGATCATTGACAATGTGCGCGATTACCCTTCCCCCCTTCCGCCCCAGTGGTAGAACATTTTTTGTCTACTTATGTGAAAATGATAGGAAAATTAAAAGTAATACTGCAACCAACCGCACACAATTCCTCAACTAGGTATAAGCAGCCGTGAGGGTTGTAACACTCTGTAACAATAATGAGCTATAATAACAGTATAAGTTATTTCGTATATAGTATATAAGTCGGTTTTAAACGTCTTGCGACGTTGTTCCATACCAAACTACCAACCTTGCGAATTGGCGTTTGATTTGTTAGTATTTTACATTTTTTACCTACGACGAGGGGCCAGCCCGTCGGTAGAACCCCCAATCAGAATAAGTTGTTACTTTTTACTTACCCGGATTCGAACCGGGTATTGAGCGTTCGTAGTCAACTTGACCATTGCTCTCCGACCGTCTCTTATATTAGTTAAATTTATAATTTTTATAAGTTTAGGCTTTATACATATAAATTTCATGAGACTGAGTTTTCTCTTTAGTTACGATAAACGTTTAAGTGAGTTTTTTTAAAATTATAAGTTATTTCGAAGGGTTTAAAAGTGGAGAGTGCAAGTGGAATACCACAGTTTTTAGAGAACTTCACTTTGAACGTTTATCGTAACTAAAGAGAAAAATCAGTCTCATGAAATTTATATGTATAAAGCCTAAACTTAAAAAAATTATAAATTTAACTAATTAAATGTACAGCTACGTATTTGCTTGTCCAAAATCTAGTACAAGTTAGTAGGTATGCTCAATTGTTATTACACGGTTGAGCTATAAGGCTTCAAAATTGAAACCTTACAATTTGTCACAAATGTTATGGTTGTTTGAAGTTAGTTATACCTTTGATTAATTAGTTAATTTCTGTAGGTATATTAAAAATTCAGAATTAGTACCTTAATTTTTTCAGTTTTGACTTTTACTTGGAAAGCGATCTATTACTCTATAACGATTTTTAAAATCTACTTACTTATATAACATAAACATAACAACTGAAAGTCTACGTAGTACGACTAAGATTTAAGATTTTGATGTGGATTTAAGATATATCATATACACTAAGAAAATTAAAATTTAGACTAGATTTGAAATTGCATCAATAACTTGAAAAGTTCACAGCTTAACCATAAATCTACAACTAAAACTAATTCTAAACAAGAATTGGTTTAGAAATGCAATTGTATTACTTTTATTGTTTGCCAGATTGTACATTTACGTTATTTACTTTTAATTAATAAACTTTGTAAGTAAAATTAAATTCAAACAACTTTTAATGACAAAATAATTGTTTGTGGCCAAATCCAGGGTTAAGTATTTAACCAGATTACCGGAAGATTAATTGATGCAATTAAAATAAAATTAGATGCAATTACAGGATGGTATTTACACGTAAAATTGGGTTTTACCTTTTTTGATTAAAACTATTGGGAAAAAAAGTTAAAATAACTGTAATTTTAATAATTTTATGCATTTTACAAGGGTATCTACTAGCAACCGTTAGTATTTTGGTAGGTAGTATAGGTTGAGTAGTGACAATTCAGAAAATTAACAATTCACGTAATAAATCACGCTGTCGTTACTAAAATACTTTTGATAATGACTGCAAATTCCAAAGTTCAAGTCATCAATTATGGATTCAGCTCCTTATAATTCTTTCAAAACGATTAATTTTATAAAATAGTAATTTTTTCTTTGGTTTTGTAATATTTTGTAACAAATTTTCATCAATACTAATGGACTTCAATTGTTGAACTGGGTCTCTAACTAGTACACTAATGAACTTTAAACCATATATTACATAATATATTACTAATATTGTAATGTAAGAGGTTTACTTTTTAATTTATGGAAGGAACGATATTAGTTCAGTGCAATTAAATTTTAAATGGCTAAAATCAGTACCTACCCATATTTTATATTTTAAAATTGTTGCTATAAAATATCTTTTAATATTTTAAAAGAGAGCTATTTTAATATTAGCGTAAATCTTAGGTATAAAATTTTTTAAATTCAAATTGTTGATTTTAGTTTTGCATAGTTTAAAAAACAATTGCTTTAATTATAATAATTTAAATGTTTGTTGTAATCTTTTAATAGTGGCTAGTTTTTCTACTACCTAGAAATATAATACATCACTAAAAGTGTAGTAGCTACTTTTATTTTATTAAAGTTACTATTTCAAAATAGGAATAAAATATTGTTTAAATAAAGTGAGTACTACTAGTAGAGTAGTAGAGAGTAGTACTAGAGTACTTACTAGTAATATCTACTTTACAATAAAAATACAATTATTGTAGTACCTACTAGTTTCCGACGTAGTATGTATACCTACTTCATTTATGAAGTACCTACTTGCAGTAAATCATATGCATTCATACCACCTATTTAACTTTAAGTAAGTGTCTTAAAGCTACCAATGTTTACAGCGGACTATTTTGCTTAATTTGAACCATCCTTTATCACAAAATATTGGAAAAGTGATTCAGCTGTAGTTGGCGTTATTACTTACTACATGAAACGTTACCTCACTTCATCAGTTCATATAAAGTTTTCTCCTACAAAACACCCCTGCTGAGTTATTCACTCTTGGAGTTACGTAATAAAAATGGAAACACTAAATAAGTGAACTTCTTCCAGTTAAGTATTATTTTATCGACAATAATTTTCTTTGCTTATTTTATTTTATTGCTTTACGTTATCGATAAATTAGATAGATGTAATTTGTTGTTTACCAAAATGTAACGGTTTTTGTAATTTAAAAATGAGGTTAAAAATATAAAGAATTCTATCTCCTTATATATTTGAGGTTAAGAGAAAACTCACTCAGATCTTGATGAGATAGACCAGTGAGGGATTTGCTGCTATATGTTTAAATGTATGAAATATTTGTTAATACTTGTGTTATCAAAAGATTGTTATTACTTTGTGCTTACCTGAAGTATTGAATGTTGTACATTTAAAAAGATTGAAAATGTTGTGGAGACTTTTTCTAAATAATTCTATAATAATGTTAAAAAATAATTTGTTTTAAACGTTATCTAACTTTACTAAACGATCCATCATTCTTTATACAGCTACAGTAATGATGTTCAATTAATGTTGTAATTAGTAGATGTAATTAGTAGTAGGTAATAGGGCCACATTTTAAAGGATAGTTTAAAAATTTAGAAAATATAATGATTTTGATTCTGACTCAGAAAATAGGAGTCTAATTGTAAACGAAAGTGGTGAAAGTGAAGTAAATGATAGACATGAGTGCATGGGGATGCGAAGAAGATTATTTCAAAACCGGAAAAATAGAAGACTGGATTAAGTGGCTTGTAGCCGTTAGATGCACGAAAGTTGAACTAAATACACCAATTGTTTGACGAAAATGTTTTTTGAAATTTTAAAAACCTTTAATTGGTTTGTACCATTTTATTGTAAAACATCTGTACTAATCTTTTTTAATTTAATGTAATATATTAATTTGATTTTATTTTTCATTGTAAGAAGATAATGTTTTCATTTTGAAGTTATTCAGTTTTATTAAGTTGATTACTTTAATTGCCACTCTTTGGTTCAACAACATGTGGTGCAGGAAAAATGATGATAAGTTTTTCTGAAACTTTTTTATTAGACTTCAGCTTTTATTTATTCTTCTTTTTAGCTTCTTTTCAGCTTCTTTTTAGTTAGTAGGGTATAATTATATTTAATTGAATTTAAATATTTAGTTATTTTTCCTACATGTATTTCTTCGGAAAACATCAAATATTTTTTTATCTAAAAAAAGTATTGGCTGGTTAATTCTTTCAATTGCTTTATAATAAATATTGTAAACTTGACAAACATGGCGTCCGGAAATCTCCAATTCCACCTGGGCAAAATTCAAACATGGTTGTAAAAATGGCGCATGAAGGCCAATGAAACCAAATCCGTCTATATTACCTATACCTTAAACAGGCCAACATGTCCACCAGTCAGGCTAAACAACCAACAACTTCCTCAGGCTGAGGATGTCAAATATTTAGGCATTCATCTGAATAGGCGCCTGACGTAAAAAAGCACATATTTACTAAACGTAAACAGCTCGGCATCAAGTTTAGCTAAATGTACTGGCTAATTGGCAGAAAATCGCAGCTTACTCTAGAAAATAAACTGCTACTCTACAAAGCGATCCCCAAACCAATATAGACCTACGGTATACAACTGTGGGGTTCATCAGCTAACTCCAACATCGAGATCCTGCAGAGATTTCAGAATAAAGTCATAAGAGTGATGGTCGACGCACCTAGATACATATCAAACGAAGTTATACAACGCGATATACCTTTATCATCCGTTAGGGAAACAATTACAACAGTCAGTGATAAATACAGCGAAAGACTCCTACATCATCCTAACATATTGGCAAACAAACTATTAGTGAGCACAAGTGAAGTTCGCAGATTAAAAAGACAACAACCTACAGACCTGATGAACAGATATAAATAAAGTGCAGTTAAAATATTTTAACCTTTCATAATACTTTACTCTGTGATAAAAAATGTACATCTTTATTAAATTGAAACTTTAAAACATCATTGTTTTGACATTCATCGTTGGACTTATTAAAGCTTTTAATTAATTCGACATTTTAAATTTACTTTAGAAAATAATTTTTCTTGGTTTCTGTGCGATCATATATGGAATTGTATATAAGTAGATCTCTTGCAAAACGCATTACTGATTTAATAATATATATGCCGGATAATGATAGTGACATTTTGATTAAAGTTATTTGTATGGATGTTATTTTTTATAAGTATACTCCGCGGAAAACCGGAAAATTTCCACTAAATTTAAATTTCATCACTGTCACGATTTAATGTTTTCAGTTCGAGTATTTTTCGCTTAGATTGTTTCAAAATTTAGATTTAGAATCAAAATAAGAGTAAATTTTTGCTTTTTTCTTATAGATTTTATACAAACAGTATAACACTTTTTGCATAATAAATACTTAAATTAGGAATAGAAAATTTCCAAAAATGAGCATCCACGATATTGATTTTTAGCAGAGCGACCTCTCTAAGTGTACGGTTGCATTACATACAAGTCTCAACAATAAATATTAATAATTTTTGTTTATAATTCGTAGTATTTTTATATGATAATTAACTGCCAGTTATAGTAAAGTTGTTTCAAATAAAAATAATTAAATTATGCAGAAATCTTGCAAGAAAAAGTACAATCCCTCATCGTTGAAAGTCTCGCAAGTTTTAAATTATTTCGCCAGTTGGCGCACCCCATTTTATTCAAGCAATATAAATAATATAAGGGTAGATTGCAACGATCTTACTTATTATTGTAATGTTATCTAATTTAATTTAACCAATAATGCATTAATATTCTTGTAACTATGTTTATAAGCTCAATCATAGGTTCAATTATAAGTTTTATAACTCATATTTGGTGCAACTGGCCCGATGTGTTTTTCTTGTAAATTAAAGATATTATTATACGTAGGCTTGTGGAAAAGTTTCCGAAAACAATATAATAAAGCACATATAAAATTTGGTAAATAGCTCTTTTAGAAGATTTTGCTTTGACCATGAAACTTGTGCATACAGTGAAACCAGTTTAAAGAACATTTTTTCCACTCTAAAGCTGATACCTCAGAAGCCAGTGTTTGAAATGTTTCAACAGTACCAAACATAGACTGTTGTTTATTTACGGGTTCATACCAATAAATCCTAATTTTATCACCATTAAAGATATTGCACATCAAATTTGAAAAATCTCGGTTGAACTTTTTGGGCATTTCCTTGTGTGGCGGCTCGACATAGTTTAAATTCGAATTTTAAATTCTTGGCGGCTTTCTCCGAATAAGTTGGCAACACTTTTGACGTTCACGTCCTTAACCACGTGAACGATGAAGAGGAGGACGGTCAAGTACAGCAAGTTAGTTCAACGCAATCAAGTTAGTTCAACGCGATCAAGTTAGTTCAACGCAATCAAGTTAGTTCAACGCAATCAAGTTAATTCAACGCAATCAAGTTAGTTTAACGCAATCAAGTTAGTTCAACGCAAGAAAGTTAGTTCAAGTCGATCGAGGTAGTTCAAAGAATGCAGGACTCCAAGTTTGTTTTTGTTAACTGCACGTTTGTATTTGTTATTCGTTACGTTGTGTTTCAATAAATTTATCAATCGAAATTTGTGTGGATCATTCACCTCGCCCACACTGGTGACCCTTACAAGAAGAACTCAACGTTGCGTTACACGAAGACATCAACAAAAAGCAAGTAAGCAAAAAAATAACCACATAAATCTGAAATATCTCTGTTTTCGGTTCTGGTCAACCACGTTTTTTGCCACGTTTTTGAAATTATTAACTACAAATTCGTTCGACCACGTGGAACGTAAATAAGATGACAAACTCAGAGGAACAAACCGTGACTGCTTCAGGCAACCAAAGCAGCAATTTACAGCAAGAGTCAATCACCGAGTTGGAAGCAAAAATAGGTGAATTGTATAAACAAATTAACCAGTTAAAGGCCGCGCAACCTCTACTCTCTCTCTACCAAAACAAGATTTACCACCAGAAACATCGGTACAATATGAAACTAGTAAAGTGTCTACCAAAGTGCCACCATTCCATCTAACAAAGCCCGACCTGTGGTTTCTTCAGATCGAAGCCCAGTTCCGCAACAACGGAATAAAATGTGATCAAACCAAATACGATATTATAATTTCATCGTTAGACCATCAGTACCTGGACGTAGTAGCCGACATTATAAGGAACCCACTACTGTCGCAGAAATACGAAGCCATAAAGAACCAGCTTACAAACGAATATACAGACTCACAGGAAAAACAACTAAAAAAGCTCTTACAAGGTGTGGACTTGGGAGACAACAAACCGTCCACTCTTCTCCGACAGATGAAGGCACTGAGCGGAACATGTATGAGTGATAGTGTCGTAAAGTCATTGTGGCTGAGCAAGTTACCGGAAACCACAAAAGCAATCGTCAGCTGCCTAGACATTGACCTAAAAAAGAAAGCAGAAACAGCTGACAAAATTACAGAACTGTCAAAATTCGAAACGTCATCGATCGCAACAGTGGCTCCTCCAAGCACAAATGATCCTGTAACAACACAACTTAATGTCCTCGCTAAACAAATTGAGGTAGGGGAGTGTTCCCGGGTATGAGACAGCTCTAGGTATGAGACAGTCGGCTTTTTACAAAATGCAACGTCATTATGGCTGGTCTAACCACTACCAAATATTCCCGTTAACAAGGCCCGTTTTTAGTGCTAACACCGAAGTGAATCGACCTGTTACTTTTTTCAACAGGAGACGTTTAATTTTAAAAACATAAAATTTTATAGCGAAAGTTTTTTTACATATTTTTCAAAGTGTTTTTTTTTGGAGTGAATGAATAGAAAAAGGTAAGTGTAATGCATCAGCATTTAGTGTTTTCCTTATATTTTGCGATCTGATTTTAGATTATGTCAATAAATGCTTTCAAAAAAAATTGTCTCGTCATTCTCACAATGGTGTCATTTTCCGGGTATGAGACACTTTTTTTTTGAACCTCAATCGTATACAATTTTAAAGTATTGTCATTTGTGCCTGCATAAAGCTTTTATATACCACTTAACTGAGGTTTTGATTTCCTTTTTTTGTATTTTTAGCAATGTTGACCTCAAAAAACGGAAGTAGACACTTCCCTTTCGATTTTGGATGAAATCGGCCTATTGCAAGCCGCTACCCCAAAGACACGGTCGAAACGTGGCCGAAAAGCGATGGAAAGTAGCTAGCTAACTTCTCCAGAAAGCCTTGCTGTTTTGAAAGCAAAATCAGCAGCAAAAAAAATAAAAATCAAAGAAGGCAACACCACCAGCCAAACGTTCAAAAACTAAGACATCACCACCATCGGTTGAAGAAGATAACTTATGCAAAATTTGCTTCAAGTTGTTGCCAAATAAATTAACTGCTGCCAACACTATCAGGTGCAACACTTGAAACGGCCAGTTTATTTAAAATGTGCAAAAACATGCGTGCAAGTTTCTATAAGTGCATAAATTGCGATAGCGATTTTTAATGAAAATTGTCATTTTTTTTATGATTAGGCACTATATTAGCTTTAAATATAAATAAAATAAACATTTTCAAATAGATGTAGAGTTTTTATTTCGTATTTTACAATTTTCAGCAGATTTTTTTTGGTGTCTCATACCTGGGTACAAATTTTTTTTTAACCGAAAAATTGATGTTTAGAAAATTGGCCATAAAATTTTGCATGTTCATAAAATCACCAAACGTTCTCTGAGCAAAGTTGTATATATTATTACCTTTAAGCAGAAATATAGAACACTCGATTTTATTTAACAAGTCAACATTTATGGTCCAAAAACAAAACCCGTCTCATACCCGGGAACACTCCCCTACTGTCGACTAAATTCGAACGATCAAATTTGAACCGCAACCGCTCCCGATCGAGGAACCGCAGCCAATCACAAGGTAGGAGTGAACCCACTGGTAGTGATAGAAAATTTGACACTTGTTGGTACTGGTAAAAAACTAGTCAAACAACACCCATCCCCAGTGACAGATGAGGTGTTGTTCAGAAAATCTAGTCGCCTATTCATCACTGAACAAACCCACAATACGACATTTTTAGTCGACACCGGTTCAGACGTATCAATAATCCCACCATCAGCCTATGCAAAAAAAATCATTTGAATGATCTCAAACTATTCGCTGCAAATGGTTCGACTATAAAAACATATGGACAAAAATTGTTGACATTAGATTTTGGTCTAAGGCGACTATTTACATTTCCGTTCATCATAGCAGATGTATCTAAACCAATAATAGGGGCAAATTTCTTGGACAAGTTTGGATTGTTCGTAGATTTACAAAACAAGAAGCTAATCGACGATAAAACAAAGCTAAAAGTTGGTGGAAGGGTCGAATAAATTGTTAATGTAGACGTGAATGTTACATCAGTTCCACTTGATTCCGTATGCAAGCAACTTCTGCGAGAGTTTATTGACATCACTTAAGCGAACCAGGTCAATAAACTACCTGTGGAATCCAATGTTTTCCACCACATCAAAACTCATGGACTACCCGTTTTTGCGAAAGCACGTCGATTACCTCCACAAAAGTACGAGATTGCCAAGAGAGAGTTTGAATACATGGTACAGCAGAGAATCTGTCGTCCCTCCAACTCGCCTTGAGCCAGCCCACTTTACCTGGTCCCAAAGAAAAATGGAGATTGGCGTCCATGTGGGGACTACCGTCGATTGAATGCGATAACTGCTCCCGATCGATATCCGGTTCCACATATTCAAGATGCAACCATCAACATGTCGGGTTCGCAAGTCTTTTCAAAAATCGATCTAACCCGAGCGTATAACCAGATTCCTGTACACAAAAAAGACATCCCCAAAACGGCAATAATTACACCATTTGGACTCTTTGAGTTTGTAGTGATGACATTCGGACTACGCAACGCAAGTCAAACCTTCCAAAGGTTTATCGATCAGGTATTACAAGGTTTACCATTTGTTTTTAAATACATTGATGACATCGTAATTGCATCCAACAATGACAAAGAACATGCCAAACATCTCCGCACCGTTTTTGAACGATTACGCAATCACGGACTCACGATCAACACAAGCAAGTGCAAATTTTTCAAAGCAGAAATTAATTTTTTAGGTCACGTAATCAACAAGCATGGCATCAAACCCTCATCAGAAAAGGTAGAATCGATTATGAACATTCCGCAACCTAAAATTGCTCAAGAGCATTCTTGCTTCTCGTTCTTGTTCAAAAGGAGTTGAGAAATTGCAAATACTTTTTCCTTCGTATCGACGCTGTCACCCCATCTCTCACACCTCCTTATGAAGGACCATACAAAGTAGTACAACAAAAAGATGTCACCTTCATAATCGAAGTAAAAGGCAAGCTACAAGAAGTTTCGATCAACCGGATAAAAGCTGCGTATGTAGAAGAGACGGACGAACCGGACAAACAATGCGTTAAAGAGGATCCAGTAGTCAAGCCTCCCACATCACAAATCAAAACACGGAAGGTCACCATTCAAGTCGAACATCAGCCAACGATCCAATCACGATCCGGACGAACCATCAAACCTCCCAAGCGACTCACACGATTATCGTGACTTTGTCACTGGAAAGGGAGTAGTGTGGCGGCTCGACGTAGTTTAAATTCAAATTTCAAATTCTTGGCGCCTCTCTACGAATAGGTTGGCAACACTTTTGACGTTCACGTCCTTAACCACGTAAACGATGAAGAGGAGAACGGTCAAGTACAGCAAGTTAGTTCAACGCAATCAAGTTAGTTCAACGCGATTAAGTTAGTTCAACGCAATCAAGTTAGTTCAATGCAATCAAGTTAATTCAACGCAATCAAGTTAGTTCAACGCAAGAAAGTTAGTTCAAGTCGATCGAGGTAGTTCAAAGAACCCAGGACTCCAAGTTTGTTTTTGTTAACTGCACGTTCGTATTCGTTATTTGTTATTCGTTACGTTGTGTTTCAATAAATTTATCAATCGAAATTTTTGTGAATCATTCACCTCGCCCACACTTGCATCATTTGACACGACTTTGCATTTGAATTTTTATATCAATTTGTGTAGGTTTTAACGACTAAAAAGCTTCCGTACATCTAAAAGATTATGCAAAATTATGTGTATTGTTTTCATATCAATGCCTACAGATGTTGGAATCTTTCGGTATGTCACATGCCGATCTCGATCAATCATTTCACGTACAACATTAACATTAGTGATAGAAAAACAGTTTTTGGACAACCTGCACAAAATTCGTTTCTGAAAGTGATACGATCAAACTAGAATTTTAAAAACAAGCTATAAACAGTACTCCTAGATAGAGCTTTTAATTCCAAAAGTCAAAACAATCCAATCAATAGATTGTTTCGGTTTTAGACAAAATTTAAAATTGTAAAAAATCCTGTTACAAAAATTTTCATGCAAAAGTTCCATTTTTGGTACAATTCTTTTCTTTGAAATGCTGTGTAAACAAAACTTAGCTATTTAAGTACAAACTTACAGTTGAATTATATTTAAACACTGTCAAAATTTTATAAATATGATAGTTAAAAAAAATTGACATCATTAGAAATACTAGATTCCGGAAACTTTTCCAGTAACCCACGTACTTTAAAACAATAACAGTAAAATACTGCAAAATTTTTATACAGTTGTAGTTAATACTGTGAAGAAAAATAACAAAAAAATAAATATACAAGAAGGTTTCTTACTTTCTCTAGCTCTTACTATAGCTACAGCAAGAAAATAGAACCACCGCAATTGATATAATATTCCTTAATTTCTGTGCAGTTTTTGTAGTTTTAACTACAATTCACCACCAATTCTAATGAAGAAGAAACACTAATATATCAGATTACTATGATGACTGAAAGATTATTCTAGATGAGGTGAGTTAAATAGTAATTTGATTTTGATTGAACCTCTGCGACGCTTATTATCTAATAAAACTATCAGATAAATTACATTTACCTCTTCAAAACAGCAATAATTTAATTTTACTGATTTTATTTCTGCCTGGGTGCTCTGTTACAACATACCTGAATTTAATTTCATACATGCTTTTAAACAAGCCAAACTTCGTCTTTTAGCGAATCAAAACCGTTTTCCTTTTCTTTGGCACCTGGTTACTTTTCCACAGTTAGGTATCACGTGAGTGAAGAATTTATATAATTCTAAGCTTTCGATACTATAGATAAAGGCTAGTGGCTTTAGTATTATAGTTATGTAGGATTAAGTATTTATTTGTTATATTTACAGAAATATCCTTTTTTACAATTAATGAAACATTATAAGATTACAACATTACGGGCATACAAATTCAAATCCTTGATTATTTAATGACGTCTAACGAATACACGGAATAAACCCCCTAAAGCCATGAAAGCTTAAACCAAATTACAAGTCAGCAGTTTTTACTTTTGCTGCCTAAACGACGTAGTAGAGTGATAGTTTAACGCGTAATCCTAAACACGGCATAGATAAATTTGGAAGTGATCAGGATTCAAACCTATGACATTTAGATCTCTAACTCCACTCTGTAATCACTGCATCATACAACTTGTATACTGTTACTTACAATTAGTATATTGGTACAAATAAATTAGCAGTTGCCCCCGATAGTGATTAATGGAGCTTAAATTATAAATTTACTCTTCAAGATAAGAATAGAACATGCATTAACTTTTTGTTGTGCAATGTATCTACAGTGAATCGTTGATTGATTAAATTCATATTTAATGAAGACAATCGGTGCAACTTATTGACGCTTTTACTTGTGCGATGAAGTTGATTCTCTATGTAAGATTCTCATTCCCAGTTTGATTTAGCATTGGGATTTGCTGTTAAAGAAAAGTAGCGGATTTGACATCGATTCTAAATTAAAACGTAAGATATTGATACCAATAAATAGCAGTTCTTGCAAATTGGTTGAATTTTCAGAATATAGACAAATATCTTTCTTGAACAAAGACAGCTGTCTGAAAACACTATTGTGATATTGTGTTGGTTTAACATACTGAAAAGCTGCTGATCAAATGGCTAGAAACCTTGTGTACCATAGAGATATTTTAGACTCTTTCGTAGCTTGAGCTTATGCTCTTTAAAGCTTGCTATAAAAATTTCCATACATTACCAAAACAATTATTTTGGCAGCTTAGCTGATTATTCGTGGGTAAATAATACGGCCGAGTTCGAATCGAATTGATTTAAAAACATCTTACTAAATCGATGACTGCAAGATAAAACATCAGGTATTTTCTGTTTCATAAGTTTAATATAAGAAGAATTATACTTCTTTAGATCTACAGTGAAATAGTCTTACTAAGGTTTGTCACCACATCTCTAATATATATCAGAAAAAAAGTAAGTAAATTCAAATCTATTGACTATTAATTGATGTAATTATTCCAAATGCAGTACACGAGTATTTCCCGATATTCAGTTCCGATTGGCCATAAATATGAGATGCACCTGAGAGCAATCAATTATTTTTAGATTGTATACTGCTCTATCTTCGAGCCACAGCAGTGAAGTGATGCGATCGCTGGTTGAGTATAGAGCGGAAATTCTGGGTTCAAATCGCGGATTGCACAGAATTTCTTGGCTCGGCTTTCCGGTGGGCATCTACACTTTGTGGTGATCCCTGATATTTGTGTCGACGTCATTACCGTTAATACGGCTGCGTCACACACGAGAGTTTACAAGACAGGTTAGGCAGGCAGGGAATGAAGCCAAGGGCTTTCTAGGCCTGTAGAGCTATCATGTATGTATGTATACTCCATCTTCAGTTATCTAGCAGAGGCCACATGATGTCAAATTACGGTTTTTACTATTCCTTAGTAAATTTTATACTTTTTAAAGTGTGGTAATTATTTTTTTTTGTATCAGTAGTAGCTTAATTTCTAATTACTGAAATGAAATTTGATAAAACTTGTTTAAAATATATTTATATTGTTTGTGTTGCGACAAGGAAAGAATGTAACTAAAGCTACCGCAAATATTGGTGAAACTCGTGGTAATTTATTGATTGTCAATAAAGGTCAACGCTAGTTTAGAAAATTTAAATCAGTGATTTTGATTTTTTTTGAAAGTAACTATTGCTTTGGATGGCCAAATAAACGTATTAATTATTTATTTAAGTCATTGGTTGAGTCTGACTCACGTGAAACCATACAGGAACTATTAAATATTAAAAAAGTAAATAGATAAGAATGTTACGAATAAAAGAACTATTATGTAATACTATGTTGTTATTATGACACGTGTCAAAAGTAACTCATTTGTCGCGCAACTCTTTATAAATTAATAAAGGAAAATTAAAATAAAAAGAATGAATAAAAGTGTAGAAGTTACGCAAATGTGAATTATAACAATATTGTAATTAAACTACCAGTTAAGGCGTATGTTATGGCATTGTTTGTGTTTTTGAAATAGAAAAAAGTAGCTGTTGTTCTGGTTGCTAGCGAAAAAATGCTTTTACAATTATTTTGAAGCCAATTTCATTAAGACATTTTTACGTTTAAAGTTGCGAATAGAATAGAATAAAACACCTAAAGATTTTTCAGGATTTCATAAATAAATGATAAATTACATCGGTCAATAACTAAATTTGAGATTTTGAATTTGCAAAATTATTTAGTAAAATGTTAGGTTGCTTTTTTTGAATTTTTATTTCTATGGATATCTTTCGATTACATGGTAACGATTCCATTATATTATGTACTTTACTCCCGCCTTTCATTTGCGGGAAAAAATTTGGTACTTTACTCTCGCAAAAGTGGGAGTAAAGTGACCACTTTACTCTTAAAATTATGAAAAAATAATACCTATTAAGTTTTATAAAATTAATTAAATCAGAGGTAAAAGATTTAAAATCTAAGATAGAGGACAACAAAAACGAAGTAATATGCCTGAAATCCAAAATCGAAGAAGTTGACATACAATGGAAACGAGAAAGACAAAAAATGATGAACGAGATAGAAAAGATGAATGAAATAATTATAAAACAGGGGGGAACGGTGATGAAACTGGAAGAAAAAATGGAGAAGTACAAAAAAGAGAAAAAAAGAAACAACATTATTATCAAGGGAGCTTTCAAGAGTAAAAACCAACAAAAGAAAAAGTTGAGGAATTCCTACTAAAAGAGCTTGCAATAAAGACAGAAGTATGTAGTTGAAACATTCAAGATAGGAAAAACCCTCGGAAAAGAAGTCGTACTGGTTAAATAGTGGAACTTTGATCAAAAGCAGGCGGTGATGAAAAACAAATACAAACTGAAGAGCTCAAACACATACATCGAAAACGACCTCACACCAAAAGAAATAGCGACCTAAGACAAGATAATACAAATATCCAAAACAGAAGCTGCAAACGGAAAAAAAGTAAGAATAGAATATCGTAAACTACATGTGGACGGGAAATTATATGTATGGAACGAGAGAACTCAAAGCTGGCTCAAAGCTTGCTTGCTTGCTCAAAGCTGGCAACGGCGGAGGGAGCAGACACTAACATAAAAAACTAATAAATGAAATCGGTGACATCGCAACGTCTCAAGCGAGTGCACCGAAGAATGGAAATGAGACAAGCACGACACATGGCATACTCAAACGGAAAAACTATATGGGAAATAGCAAACTGACACCAATTTATTATTAATTGATAATTAATTATTATTATTAATTGATAAATAATAATTAATTGATGGAAAGAATAAAAAAAAGAAGAAATAACTAAAAATAGGAACATGGAACATACGCACTCTACTAAAACCAGGAAAGATGAAAGAAGTAGCAAATGAGGTGGTAAGATATGGTATAGACGTGGCAGCATTACAAGAAATAAGATGGAAAGACAACGGGGAAATAAAACAAAGAGATTTTACGCTGCTATTTTCTGGAGAAAAATATCAAGGAAAAAAGGATACAGGTTTTATTGTCACAGGTGAAACTGTCAAAAATATATTGTCCTTCAGAGCTATAAGTGGGAGAATGTCCTACCTGCGGATACGAGCAAAAACAAACATATCCATAGTAAACGGATATGCACCAACCGAAGACAGTAAAGATATTGAAAAAGAAACCTTCTACAATGAAATAGAATCACTCTGCGACAGAGTTCTTAAACACGACCTACTGATTATACTTGGCGATTTCAATGCGAAGATAGGCAAGAAGGAAAGCATAGCACATGTAGCTGGTAAACACACAATACACGATAAAACAAACAATAACGGAGATAAAATGTGTAACCTAGCAGAGGCAACAAACACAGTGATAGCAAGCACAATGTTCAAACATCGAAAACTACACAAAATTGCATGGAGATGGCCAGAGGGGAAATAGAGGACGGTAATCAAATAGACCATGTTATGATAACAAAAAAGCATAAAAACCAGATAACTGTCGTACGAACGCACAGAGACCCCAATGCCGACTCAGACCACTTCCTGGTAGTCGCGAAATTAAAACAAAAACCCAAAAAATATAATATACCGAAACAAAACAACAAAAGGATAGCCGCAGAGAATTTAAACAATATAGAAATAAGAAAACGATACGAAGATCGAGTCAGAGCAGAACTTATACTTAAGGAAAAAGACAGTAATGTAGATCAGGAACTGGACAATATTACATCGAGCATATACACAAGTGCAGAAGAAATGATTGGATATCAACAGCAGAAAAGATCCAAAGAAAGGTTTGACAATGAATGTACATTACATACCAACAAAAAAGCAAATAATAGACTAAACTGGTTGAGAACGGGCGAACAAAGAGACCACGATATTTATAAAGAAAGCATCAGAGATACCAACGAACTGTTTAAACGGAAAAAGAATGCATGGTTTGCAAAGAAAATGGATGAAATTGAAAAGAATAATAAGTACAACAACACGAAAATGTTCTACCAACTATTGAGAAAACAAAAACCAAATCACAGTGTAAAACTAAGAGGTATGAAAGACGTAGACGGAACGATAGAACATGACACAACAAAAATAAAACAAATCTGGAGAAAGCACTTTCAGCAGCTGCTAAACGTCCAACAAGAAAGAGAAGAAAAAGAAGATAAAGAACAAAGACAGGCCAGAGCAACATGCAATAACCAAGAACTAACAACACCTACACTTGAGGAAATAATGGAAATAATACAAAAAATGAAAAACGGTAAAGCTCCTGGAAAGGATGGTATAAGCATGGAACTGGTCAAGTATGGAGGAGAGGAATTATGTGAAAGACTGAGTCTTCTGGTACAGCAAATTTGGGAAGAGGAAAAAATGCCAGAGAAATGGAAGGGCCTTCCTTGATACCATTGCTGCAACCATTGCTGCTGGTATGCTGATACCATAAAAAAAAAGAGTGCTTCCGACGAATGCGCAAACTACAAAGGTATAATGTTCTTCAACTCGACCTACAAGGTGCTATCTACATTATTATATAGAAGACTAAAAGAATATGCAAAAGATGTTGTAGGTACATACCAGTTTGGATTTACGGAGGGCAAATCCACGATAGATGCAATACATACGGTAAAGCAGAACATGGAGAAAATGTATGAACAGAACATGGAACTACATATGCTGTTCGTGGATTTTCAGCAAGCCTTTGACAGCATCAAAAGAAAAGATCTATACAAAGCAATGGAAGAGATGAAATTTCCAGAAAAGCTGATTAACTTGACAAGAACGGAACTTTTTGTGGTGAACAGCGGCGTGAGACAGGGTGATGCACTGTCGGCATTATTATTCAATTTAGCTCTGAAGATAATTATACGCAAAGCAGATGCTGGAGGTCAGATAACAACTAAGGAAAGACAAGTGATCGCATATGCCGTCGATATCGTCATCCTTGCAAGAACACCAAGCAAAATGAAGGAGATTTTCAAGAAAATAAAAATACCTGCAAAAGAGATTGGACTGTCGATAAACGAGAAAAAGACAAAATTTATGAGATGCAACAAGGATACGACACGTCCATTGGACATTATAGCCATAGATGATCTCACCTTCGAGGAAGTAGACAGCTTCAATTACTTGGGGGTGTTTATAAATAAAAATTGCGAAAGAGTTGAGGAATTGAGAAAACGAATCCAGGATGGGAACAGAGCATACTACCTCAATAAAAAACTCTTTAAAGATAGAAAACTAAGTAGAGACACTAAATTGAAAATGTACAAAACATTGATCAGGCCTGTAATTGTATACGCAGCGGAAACTATTTGCTTATCGCAGCAAGAAGCCGAAACACTGAGAGTGCTGGAAAGAAAAATACTACGCACCATCATGGGTAAGAAAAAAGAAAGCGAGAATGATGAACCCAGACAGCTGATGAACCACGAAATAATTAGAGAAATGAATGGAGAGGACATAGTGAAACATGTAAAATCGCAAAGAATCCGATGGATCGGACACGTTATGAAAAAAAATGACGGTGACATAGCGAAAAAGATAACGATGTGGAAACCAGCGGAAAATAGAACTAAAGAAAGGCCGAAGATCAGGTGGTTGAATCAGGTAATGGACGATTTGAAGACAATGGAAGTAAAGGATTGGATCAGGAAGACACAAAACAGACAGGAATGGAAAGAAATAGTAACGGCCGCTACAACACATGCTGGACTATGAGCATAGTATGAAATTTCATAGATTACTAATTTTGTTATATGAGAACTGATCCCCCTCTCGAAACGAATCTCTAAATCCTGGAACAGGATAGCAATATTCATTGAATGAAAAGCTTAAAATAAATAAATAAATAACATCAAATAAAAACTTTTTTCAATTTAAATGTTTACCTCTTTTGCTGTTGTGCAAAATTACCTATTTTAAGTGGTTATAGTAGAATAGATAGAATAAGATTGTTTAGCCATTTTCAGATATAAAATGTTAATAATTATGGTTGATTAAAACTTACAAAAAATTTATACTAGGTATTTGTTGCACTTTGCATGTAGGGTGCTTTAAGTAACATATTCTATACAAATGCACAACTTTTTTTTACAACCCTAACTTACCGAAATATATAGAGCTCATGCATAGAGAACATATTCTTTATATAATTTTACTAACACACGAAGTATATATTCATTCATTAAGCTTTTTACGTTCTAAGTAGAACATTACTTTTCCCTTTTTGGGAATTACAAATCCGATTAGCGGGGTGGATTAGTCCCCATATTACCTATTTCCGATAAATCAATATCTATTTCACCATACCGTGTGGATATCCAGCTAAGAAATTCTGTACAGTCCGCGATTTGAACTCAGAATTTCCGCTCTGTACTCAACTAGCGGTCACATCACTTCACGGCTGTGGCTCCAAAGTATATACAGTGGGGCCCGCTTAATGTGATCACATTGGGACTTGAGGTTTTTGATAACAATAACCGATTGATAATAATAAAAGGAAAAAATTTTTATTGGTTATTTATTAGTATGTAGTACATCTACAAAAATTAATTAATAATAGTCACTCATTGTGAAGTTTTCAAGTAGGACTGAATCTTACAACACACATTAACAGCAAACTATCGTCCATTTATGTATTTAAACGACGGAATTGATAATAAACATAAATATGTAATGTGATATCACATGTGTGACGTTGATTTTCTTGCTAACACCTGACTTTATATTATGTGGGTGGTATGCACAATATAAAAAAATGCTTGTAACTGAAAATCAACTCTTTTGCTCGTGGGAGAAAATAATCTTAAGACTAATATGATAACATTAACCGAATTATGATAACTATAGGCGATGATTTTTGTGTGTAATAATATATGTCCGTTCCGTTCCTGGCAAAAATGATAACAATATCCGAATGATAACATTAACCGCGATCACATTAAGCGGGCCCCACTGTATATATTTTTTATATTTTGCGTTTGATATTGGCATTGTATTGAGAGTAGCATAACAAACGATTAAGTGAAAAGTACCTACGTAAGGTTTACTTTATACTTATGGCTGTATAACGACAGTTAATTTGGTAAATTGAATAACGTAATATTGCAATAGTAATATAGATATTTATTTAAAAAAAACTTTAAATGTTAAACAACAATGTTTTGTACTTGTAGTTTTAAAATCATCAAAATGCTTTGTTACCACTTTTGAAATACCAACAGATTCATTTAGAATGCCTTTTTAATACCTACTTAAATGAGAAAACTGTTTTATGAAATTCCTGACATACAAGCGATATAATTTTATTAACAGAAAAATATATTAACTTTTCTGCAACATTGCAGAAAATTTTTATTATTGCGAAAATAAATTCGTACATATAGCTAGAACAGTAAATATGATCTTTTTCTTGATTTTTCGACAAACTGCAAAAAAATTGTTAAACGCTATTGCTTTTCATATTGTAACAAGGTACCTGATTTATATAGGTCAACATGGAAGTTTGACCTATTATAATTAATTAAATGCAAGAAACTTTCTGAAATAAGGTGGAATAATAAACGACATTTTTCTTTGGATCAGAAGCTTTTATGTAAATAATTCAAAATTGCTTCATTTTGTTTTCCGCGCATAACTTTTTGTAAAACATTAATTTGTAGTTTTCTCACTTTGGCTTCTTAGTTTCTTGAAACTAATTGTCTAACATTAACAAAATGTAATAATATTGCATTTTTTGCACACTGGCTCCGTATAACGTAAGAGACTACATGGAATTAGTGTGAGACTAAAGAGCAAAACTAATAAAGAATGTGAGTTGGTATACAACTCACAAATGTGTGACGACCCAGAAAGAGATGGGGAGACCAAGAGTGACGCAACAGACAATGTCTAAAGCATGAAGATGATGATGATGAGTTGGTATACAGAAAACTATGCTAGAATTCTGAATGTGTATATTTCAAGGTTTATTTGCACTAAATTATAAAATTTGCACAATGGATCGCCATTCCTAAAATATAATTTTTTTTTAATGAAATTTTTAATAAAGAAAAAAATGTACAATTACGTGTAATTAACTGTTTTAAAATTTGAATTCTATGTTTGTGAGAGTTATATCAACACCCAGGTCTGATGAAGCGATTTTGTGTGCTAATCATCAAAATTAAAATAATCAACAGACCTAAATAAAAGAATTTAAATTCGTTTAAATTTTTTAAATGGTGAGGGTTTTGATTTTGAAAGTTGGTACTTAAAATAAAGTAAGTGGTGATAAATTGAAAAATGCGGTAGAATAACGTACTTTTGTGCAAATTCAAACAAATTTTGAATTTTGGTTTGTGTAAGATGAAGAAAAACCGCTATTTTATTCTTCCTACTGGGGCAGTAAAAAGGACGGATGTACATCGGTCCGATAGTGTAGTGCATTAATGGTCCAAATTTGGATTAACAGCGGATTGCTTGTTTTATTGATTATCTGGAACGTGTACTTTATTTCTTGAAGAACGGGAAGCTTTTGGTATTTGTTTTAGAATAAAAGCGCGATAATGTCCTGGATTACCGACGGGTAAAATTATCTAAATCATCGAAATTCTTGATCATCTTGTAATGTACGCAGTGAATGGTATTCAGTAATGGTAATACATATCGTTATCATTTTCTGAATAAAAAAGTGAAAAACTATGAAACATTTTTAATGAAATTAAAGTGCAACTACTGGTTTTCAACGTCATAAAGTATAGAATGTAGTGGAAGTTTAACAACACCTCACAGTGACTCTAATTTCCTAACAAAATTGTTTACAAGTTTACACACCTGCCACACGACCTTAAAGGATAGAATTTACAAACATAAAAATGATTGTAAAAAAGTAAAAGATAGAAAATTCAACAAACATAAGCTTTAATATCAGCTTTGTCACAATACCACCAACAACTTAATCACTTCTTCAATTTTGAGAAGTTGAAAATATTGGAATATCAAAAAAATTGATTAATAAAATGTAACCATGTAACTCAATGAAGTTATATAAATAAAAAAACCATCAGGTTTAAAGAAGGTTTCGTATACGTAAACTCAGTGGAAAATAAGATGTAAACAAAATAAACGTAATATTTTTATTTTGGTAGGTTTAAAGTAATGTGTGCTAGATGTCCTGTCGATGCATTGTTATCATGTGAAAATATATTTTTTCCCATTTGTTTGTGGTGTACTCGTTGACCTCTTAATAATATTGTTTATTTAATACCACACTATCAGTGTACAGGGTGGCTCAATTTCGATCCTTCTTATGGGGAAATCGCTAACTATGGGAGATATCAAAAAATGGATGGCGCATCCACGATCTCTTTTTTTGAGAAAATCTCAATGGCGAAAACCAGAATTTGCTATCTTTTTTGTTTTCGAGTTAAAGCCAAAAGTTTAATAATTAGACTTTTCTCTAAATGTCGATATCTTGGTTGTTTTTGAAGTTACCAAAAATGTGTTAACACTTTTTTCAGGCACTTATTTAAGAGCAACAAAATGGCATAAAGAGATTTTAAATATCTAGGTTAGTTTCCGAGTTATAACATAAAGTTGTGTTTTTTTAAATAGAAACCATAGTTGACTATAACATTTTTAAATTGCGTTTTTTATCCTCTTTTTAATTATGTATGTATAACATGTAGGGTCTAGTATTTTAGTTTCATCCCATTTTATTAAAAAATATAATAAAAATAAAGAAGAATGAAAAATTTTATATAATAGTAACTGTTTTTAGTAGATAACAATTAAAAATATTCATATCGAGACACCATCTGACCATCGATAGCCAATCTAGATTCACTTGAGAAATACGGGAATCATGTTATAAATATAAGTCACCGGTGCAATTGTTATCAGTAGAAGAGTAGTTAGTCATATCAGTGGTGGCAATCAAGAAGCCGTCTAGAGGTCGTCCGTCAGCTGGGCAGCGGCCGGGCCATGAGTGCCAAACCCTGGCCGAGAACTTCATCGAGATGTTCTACCCTCCAAGTGAAGAAACCCATTTGTAACAATGCACGGTTGACCTATTAATTTTGGTAAATATATTTTAAATTATAATAATTCAAATTATATTGAATTTTACCAACCCATCGTTAGGGAATTATTTTAGTTTATAAGTTGTATATTTCTTTGTAAATATTATTCATTATAATTAATTGTAACATAAAGTGGTTTCCTTTATTCAAATTGCTACAACCCCCAAATTAAGTAAACCATAACTTAACTTAAGTTAACTATGGTCAAGACAAGGAAATAAGATCCAATAATTTTGGTACAAAGACCACGGTCCAAAAAACCAGCTGTGGCAATATCGTAGTCGAAAAACTATCCGTACCCACTATTCAAAGTTAGTTGTTATTTAAAATCTGTAATTTTTACATTAAGTACTTTTACAGTTTTTAAACAATTAGATTAATGGTTAAAGTTAAACAATTAAAAAAAAAAACTATTATAAACAATCAAAACTATAATAGTCTCGCTTCGACTTGTCAATTCACGAGACTTACACCAAAAACCAATCATTTGTAATTTACTAAACTTCTTCTTCTTCTTTAACTTTACTTTAGATCTGTTGATCTGTGTATTTCTAACATGTGCGTCATTTCCTTCGCAGTGTTAGATCTGTGAGCATATAAATTGTTTAACGTCTAATAGGTAGCTTGCTAGACTGGCCTCCAGAAAAGCCTGTAATCCTGGTTAATATGTTAATGATGGCAATTCATTAACCCAGGAGGACCACCGGTTTAACGTGCCTTCCGGAGCACGGAGACGAGTCATAAGAAAGTTGCCCTTCTCCGGATGGCAACTTACTAAACAATTTTAATAAAAACCTGGTTTTACCCAATTCTCCCTAACTTATATTTATAATGTAATTTGGCATTTGGCAATATCTTTTGTAAACGGTATCTACCTTTAATATTTGAAAATATTTAGGGCTGGTATTTCCATCTCCAAATAAAGTACCAAATAACTTTATTCACCGAATAATTGGTTTCAGTCAATCAATGCTAACTTATTTAATGCACTTATTGAATGGAAGCACTTATTCGGCAAATAAATTTATTTGCTACTTTATTCGGAAATGGTAATACCGGCCCTTAAGCTAACATCGAAATTTGTAACAGAATATCCTGTAAAATTTCATTCCAATGGTGTGTTCTAATATCAAGTTTTTAGTTAGACAAATATAATATTAGTAATTTATTAATAAAATAACAGAAAAAGATAATGTAACAAAAATAATAGATAGATTATTATTATATCTAATGAGAACGGTTTTACTTCATCGCGGTAACCTATAAACCAATTTAGCGTATTTATAAATGAAATGTCACCAGAAATATCTAATTAACGTTACAGAAAAGCTTTTATACCACATATATTATGAATAATGTAAAAATAACACAATAAAAATGACCAAATTATTAATATGCGGATATAACGGGTCTAGTTAAATTAAATAATTATGAATTTTTCTTACGTTTATTTGATTTAGACGTCAGCTATCAAGTTTAAGTAAATAATACACTGATTACTGAGATGTGCTTCAGACTGGTATTTTAAAGCAAGTAAAATTTTCTTGTATGCGACACCTCTCTTTGCTAACAACCAAAAACTAATAAAACTTGGAGTACTTTTTTATTACTTTAGAAAATCTTTTCTGACTGTCAGAATACACGTCAAGTTTGCTAAATCTTTTTCAAATTGTCGCTTTTTATGAGAGTTTATAAAGATTTTCTAAGATTGCAATATAAATCTCTAATTTAAAAACAAAATTCTTTAAGTTTTATTTTTACTGCTTATTGATACCTTAACACTTTTCCGTTATATACTATTTTGTGAATACATTTTATAGAACACATTTCTACATATAAATTTAATTTAAATAAATGTGAACAATATAAATAACTTATAAGTACATACATATACAGGTTGTTTCACTAAAACTAAATTAATCGGTTGAATTTTTATGCGGGTAGAAAGTATATTATTAAATTTAAAAAAACATTTCTTTTTGTAAAACATTTAATTCTTATATAAATTAAATACTACTGCTAAACATAATAATGATAAAAGTTTTACCTTGAACAAAAAAGTTTTCACTTATTTTATCTCTTTTTTTCACTCAACATTTTTTGTGCAGAATTCTTAATTGTTTTCATTATTGAAGTCGTTCAGTTGAATAAATTGTGCAATTCTAAGAACTCTGATAATTTTAACATAATGTACATTTTGAAATTTTGAAACTGGTTATTTCAAAAACTCTTCAAGGTTCAACTATAATATTTTGTACTCACATGTAATACGTAAAATATACCTTATCCAATTTAAATCCGCAAAAAAAAAGAATTACTTTGATTGCAAATTAGTCGATAATATAACAGCTCTGAAAAAATTAGGATCAAGGGTTGGCATATGGGGGAAATAAATGAAATTTTTAAAAATTAGGTTGACTTGTCCGAGGATCTTCTGTGAAAACTCTTCAAAACAGTTTTATTGAATTTAATCCGAACTTTCCGAGCTTACTGTATGTAAATTTAACTTGAATTCGTTCATTTCAATTTTGTTTAAATGTCTTTTAAAAAGTTAATATTATTGCTAGAATTTTATCAAGTTAAAAATGCGATGCAGCCAACCTTTCCGGTATAATTATTTTTTATGTATATGGTAATGTACATTAGCAATGATTGATTAAGTAGAACTAGCAGACCTTTCTCGAGAGAGATAATAAGATTGAATTAGTGGTATTATAGTTAGAAGAATATTATATTAAAGTAAAAGCAGATTTACAAGCTACAAAGCTAATTTATAATTATTTTTATCGTTAATAATATTTATTTACTTATTCGTTTTCGTCATCTACATTTTACTTTTAGCTAAATGATTTTAAGAAAAAGAAAAGCACGATATCTGCAGTTCAGCTAATGCCCAATGCAGGTTTTTTTTATTAGCAATCAAAAAAAGTGGTAATTATATTTTATAAATCAAAAATTAATTACCTCACTATTCTCTCACTACGGGCCGAGATTATAAACGCCTTATAACATTTAATCGTTTGTGTTATAGTACAGCTGATAAGTTAATCAAATAATTTTTCTTTTCTGTGCACTCTCTTTCATCTGGCGGCCTCGTCGCGCGCAGCTACACCGCTGCGTCCTCCTCTATCGCATGGGATATCTTTCATATTATGAATCTTTCATAATCTTTTCCAATAGTTCAAAATTCTCTACAGGAATTTATTCATCTAGTTTAATCTTATCTTTCTCTAGAGGAGTGCTAACCGTTTCTCCTTTCTGTGATAGGGTCTCATTCCATCTATTTGCACAGCATTTTTTCCTCCTTTTCTTTTTATTTTACCCTCATATCTTAGAAAAGTTTCTTCACTTTCTTTTTATCATTTTTCTTGTTTCACCCTGCTTTCTCAAAAAATTCATAATTTCCGAAACACTTATTTTGAAAAATCTTTTAAAGCTTCATGGTCAAACGTAAGTTCTTTGGTGAATATTTTAATACTTATATACATAATTTTTTTATAACATGTAGTAGATTTTAATTATTCATAATTATAATTTTTAAATATTCATAAACTTTCTAAATACATTTTTAACTTTTGGCCGGGATCAAACCGGTAATTTCCACATAAGGAACAACGACCGCGCATGCTATTACACCAGGGCCTCTCATAATTTAAATTTTCAAAAAGAAAAATATAAAAATTGTAATAATCAAATAAATTTTTTCATTCCAAAAAGATAAAAGATACCAGGACAATATACATATATATTGTCGTGTTCTGACGAACAAGCACTAAAGAGGTCCGTAGCTCGTTAGTCGGTAGTTTGCACTTTTGAGACGATCTCAGGAGTAGGTTCCAAAAATTTTGCTCTTAAACTATCCACAATAAATGAAACAAAAAGCTCAGGGATAAAATTATAATTTAATTCGACGAAAGTAGTAGTCATAATCAAATTAATAAACAAATTGAGACGAAACCTTATAATTAAACTTTATCGACGCAATCGATAATTCCAAAATCATGAAGAATTATCCTACAAATTTACACATTTAAATCTCAAAAACAGTATCTCCAATTTGTAAGATAATCAACGTTCTATTGTAATTTAAATAAAACATCTGTAATAAAAATTGTACAAAAATGAGAAAAAATAGTTTAATTTTCAAAAATTAGCGCTTTTGTAACTGTTCAAAAAATTAGTATCATTAAACCTTTGTTGATATGGTAGCCACTACCAAATACGCAGAAATATTCGTACGAAAAAGTTTATCACCTAAATTTAAATTTTACAGTTAAACAACACGAACTAATTATCAAAAATGTTCCATTGGTGTATTTAATTAATTAAATGTGAAGAAATTCGTTCATAATTGTGACTCGAAATGCAAATTTAACAACGTCCATTGTAGCTAACCTCAAAATTTCTGTGACATCGTAACAAATATCGAAGACAATTGCCGATATAGCGTAAATAAACAATTTAAAAATTATTTACCAAGACGATGGCTTGAATAATAAACGATTGCCCCTCGAATTCTTTGCATCTACGATTTGACAAAATGGCGACCTCGTTTCAAGTCTGGTACGTAAACTTTCCAAATCTTCCAAAATCACCACGAATTTCATAATACTCTTCTAGCACACACAATCAAACAAATCTCCAGTTGCTCATAATCATCGTTAAATTAATTACCAATGGGTAATTTTCACACATTCCAAGATAACACAATGAAGTCGTTAAGTCGTAGACTTCACACCTCCATTACTCTATAGCAACTGACTATTTATCTCGTTTCCTGTACTAAGTTTTCATCGGAAAAATCGTGTCGCACTCTGGTTGTTTGGTTTTCCAGCGAAATTCAAATTTTTAAATGCCAAATTCAACATTTTGAAGTCACTAAGTTTTTAATTGCGAACTACACTTTTGGTTTAAAAACACTGCATCGATGATCGTAGCTACCTTTATACCAACTCAATTCAAACGTAAGTTAACAATTTAAAGAACAAACAAAAAATAAATTAATCAAAAATTTTACGTTTTTCATGTTTGAAATGTTTAATTTTCAGGCTATATGGACTAATCTCCAAACCTAAAATCTCGTCTCTGCACGTATCCCTTTGACACGTAATTGAAAAAATTAACATGTTACTACTCATCTGATTAAATTAACGAAAACTTCAAAAACATAACTTTGACCAAATGAAAATTTATTTGTGGATAATTTTAGAATCTCCAACCTATCAGAATCCACGTCAATATGTTAGAAACAATGAAAATCATACAAAAGTCGACCCTGATCAGTATCTGAAAACACTGATCAAAGAAGATAGAAACCATACGTAACATACCATACCAGCCGGACTTGTATGTGACATTTAATGAAGTGGCCATTAACACTATTTAAATTTAAATAAAGTTAACACCAACTTAAGTTACTTAACTTAAGTTGGTATTTTAATGATGGTATAATCGATTGGGGAATGCTATACTCAGAGGATAATCGGTCACAGTAAAACAGAATAGAAGAAGAATAGAACAAGTGGATAAATAGTAAGTAACGAAAGTAATAAAGAATAATCGTACAAATATCAGTATGATAGAACTTTTAGATTCAGTTGCTATCTGTGGACTCAACATTTAGACAGCAACCTCCCCCTAGAGAGCTATCGGGGACGTTGGGCACTACGTCCGAAAGCCGCTGAGGTAGCCAGCATCCCTATTCCCTCAAGAGCTGCAAGACCCGAGAAGGACTCGTAGGTGTCGAGGTTCCCCGACAAACAGGCCGGGTACTGATCGTTGCTACATTTCCCAAGAACCACCAGCCACTGCGATTCCACCTCAGTGAGCAAGCTCACAAAGACGGGGGGGTTAAGCAAGCATACGCGAGAATTAACCCCGGGCTCCCGTCTTCCCGCAGACGGTTATTTATTCAAATCCTCCCGTAAATCGTGGAGTTTAACTGATTCAGGGACGTCGCGTTAACGCCCTTTAGAGATTTACTTGCCATCTCAAAGTTCAAGCCGAGGCTTCGGAGTCCACCGACATCAGCAACCTACCGCGCTGCCCAGGTCTCCCTGTGGCAGGTTAAGATTGTGACCCCTTAGTTATCCGTTTGGTTTCCGTCGGGTGATGAGATTTCAAGTCCATACGGCGCTACCACTGTAAGGGTTGAAATGATTCATCCCCTCTGTTCGCCAGAGAGAAAGGTTCCCGTCTGGTCCCAAGTCACCTCATCGCGTGATACGAGTATCCCGCGGTGCCAACTTTTCCGTCCCCTCTGTTCACCTATGGTTTCCTTTGGGTCCCAAGTCGCGCCATCGCAGAATATAAATATTTTGCGAGGGGACTTTTCCGTTCCCTCCGTTCACCAGAGTAAGGTTCCCGTTGAGGGAGAGGTTACTTCCGTGCAGTTCGAGTACTACATGGGTTAAACCTCCACATCCCCTCCGTTCACCAGGAAGGTTCCCTTTGGGTCCCAAGTCTCGCCATCGTGGGACATAAATGTTCCGCGAGGGGACTTTTCGTTCCTTTCGTTCACCGCAAGGCTCCCGTTGGGGGAGAGGTTTCCCTCGTGCGTCCCCCTTCGTTTGCCGCAGGGTTTCCGTTGAGGGAGAGGTTACCTCCGTGTGGCGCAGGCACTATACGGGTTAAACTTCCACATCCTCTCCGTTCCCCAGAAAGGTTCCCTTTGGGTCCTGAGGTCGCGCCATCGCAGAATACAAGTATTTCGCGAGGGGACCTTTCTGTTCCCTTCGTTCACCGGCAGTTCCCTTTGGGTTCCAAGTCTCGCCATCGCGGAATATGAATATTTCGCGAGGGGACTTTTCCGTTCCCTCTGTTCACCACTAGGCTCCCGTTGAGGGAGAGGTTACCTCCGCAAGTACTATGCGGGTTAAACTTCCACATCCCCTCCGTTCACCAGAAGGTTCCCGTTGAGGGAGAGGTTACTTCTTTTCAGTACGAGTACTGTTCGGGTTAAACCTCCACATCCCCTTCGTTCGCCAGGGTAGGCTTTCTTTGGGTCCAAGGTCGCGTCATCGCAAAATACATAGTATTTTTACGAGGGGACCTTTTGGCTCCCTCCGTTTGCCAGTTGGATACAGTGAACTTTTGCACAACCAAGACCCGGCAAGACTTCTGTAATAGTACTAGTGTCCCCAGCAACATCTCTCTGATGAGGCCGGTTAAAAGTCACTACTCTATTACTCTTGCATACGCTAACGCGCACACAGTCATTGTTTAAAGCTACTATATGCCAGGAGCCTTACCGACTGTTAGTCAGCAAAGAACCCCGTTGGTCATTTCGCAATCAAGGTCTGTGTCCAACGTCTGCCGGGTGTCGTCCCACCATTGGTAACCGGGCCAGTAAGATTTTCTCTCCTCGGGATCGCCGCGTAGGCTCTTACTTACTGATCCCTCGGGTTCACGGTCGGGAAGTCATGGATCAGACACCCATACCCAGGCGTGTTAATCCTAATTCACGAGAGGATTATGCCTTTGGAGTGCAGATCTGGTTTCCTTAGACCGATTCGTCCCAGCAGTCTACGGTCGCCCACAGAATGGCTGCGGACTCTTGCCCATCTGCTGACCTGTTTCGCTAGTAGCCATTAGTGACGTTTTGCGCCGCGGTCACAAAACGCCCTTCCGGGGCCACCTCGTGGAGGTTGACTACTTAACGCTTGCCGTGCAACTCTGAGACCCCGAGGGGTCTATGAAAGGGGGCACGGCCGTGGCACGTAATATGCCCTCGAAAGTAGCGCATACCACCTAAACCTGGAAGCAGAACGCAACCACTTAGATGGGCCGCTAGCTTATACTTGGTAACTTAAGAGAGTCATAGTTACTCCCATAGTACAAATATCAGTTGAAATATTAGAGAGACTTAGGTCATTCTAACATATATCTATTTCTAACCATGGGCGCCCATATAAAATGTTTTCAGTAGGGGCCATTGTATATTTAATCGTTTCCCATCGAATTTTTGAAAAAGCCCGCCGCAGGCAAAATTTTTGGTTTTTTCAAGGTCAAATGCCCTTAGATCGACTTTAGGAATATTTAGATATATTTTTGTACAGTAAAATTAAGCATTTTTTATGGAAAAAAAAATGAATCAAGTATGAATGAATACTTTTGGTGGATTTCTCAGTAGGGGCGACAGCCCCCCCTTATGGGCGCCCATGTTTCTAACCCATATTTTTTAGAGGACACTTAAACTGATTGATTGTCTTTGATTTTGCTATACTTTTTTTTATCTTTTTTATAAATTCTGTACATATAGTTATGTTCAATGCTCCCTAGGAAGGATCAACTTCATCGGATGATGCGACTCTTCTTTCAATATAATCATCATTTCTAGAATAAGCTGTTTACTTGCAATAATAATTAAGTTTAAGTTAGTCTTCATATTAGTTTCATACTAGTGAGGTCTCGAGCCAAGATTTTGTACAAGTTATTTAAAAATAAATAATTTTTAAAAACAGTCTTTTTGGCTCAATAAACATAATTGGCGCTGCAAAGAGGATTTCCGAAACGGCACTATCGAAGTACCGGAGATTTTTAAATCCTTATTTGGAAATTCGAACCTAAAAATTTGGTGCAAGATCCACTTTGGTCAACTACTGAGCTACTTCAACTTCCGAGGGTACTCAACTGTAAAACCAAGGAAACTACACCGACAACTCGCTAGGCATAACGACGGGATGCTATTAGCCACATTAGTTTTGTAAGTACACCTTAATTTTCCTTAAAAATTTTATTGAAAATTCCTATCGCTTTTATAATTTTAATTTACGTGTTAATAATATTACATGAGTGTTACTCGCGATAGATCGCCTTTAAGTAGAATAAATAACGATTCAGATAGTTCAGAAGACACTACACATAATTTTAATTAAGTAGTAAATCAAATAATAAATCAATCAATCATGTCTAATACAAATTTCACCGAAATAAATTTAGCTAAAGAAATGATTCCTAAATACGAAGGAGGAAGTAAAAATTTATCGTACTTTATTATACAATGTGAAAAATTTATTTGCACTTATAGAAATTCCACAGTAGGTCAAGAAAATTGTACGTTAAACAAACTTTTATTTGAACTTTGTTGTTCGAAATTAACTGACGCTGCTAGAGATACGTTAGTCGTTTCTAATTGCAAAACTTGGGATCAAGTAAAAACTACATTACTGAATAGATTTGGAGATCCGCGGAACGAAACCTTATTATTAAATGATTTAACCACTTGTTATCAAAGTAATGACGAAAATTATGATGCGTACTTTGAAAAAATTAAAGGTAAATTGCAACAATTATTAGAGCACATTTCAATAAGGGAAACTGATTTAAATTTAGCCCAATATAAAATTATAGCTCACACACAAACCGCGTTAAATACTTTTAAGGCCGGTTTATTAGAACCTTATCGTTCCCATATTGCAGATCAAACAGTAAATTCAATTGAAGAATGCTTATTGCAATTACGAAATTATGATAACTATCGACAACAAGTAGATTTCTTAAATTTTATGAGAAACAAATCCGGAAAACAAAATGTTAATACACCCATTAAAAAACCACAACAATTTCAACCATCATTTAATGCGCAAACTAAGAGGGTTGGTAATTCTAATTTTTATCCAAATTTCAACTCGAATTTCAATCCAAACTTAAATCAAAATTTTAACCAAAATTTAAATAATTTCTCACGAAACTACAATCAAAATTTTAATTCAAAATTTAATAATCAACATTCGCGTGGTTTTCCTCAAAATGGACCTAGACAAAATAGCTCGCAAATAGTAGGAAACAATTCTCGTCAGGAACCTACCCCAATGTCGATTTCAACCAGAAATACTTTTAGACAAACACAAAATAGACCGAATAACCATTTCCAAAGTTGCGGTCCGTGTAACTTTATTTCAGAAGAACTTAATAACGTTCAAAACACCAATGAAGAGTACGATGGTAATTATTTCGAATTTCAACAACCCGAAAATTATGAAACAGAAGAAGAAGCTACAAATTTCCCACCGAACTTTGATCAAACCGAAAATTTTGAAATTCAAGAGGATCATGAAAATTTTCGTATACATGCCTCGGAAAATCAATAGATTTAAATTCAATAATCATTAAACCTAAATTACCATTTATTTCAATTCCAAGCTTAAATCTCAAAATTTTAATAGATAGTGGTGCCTCGAATTCAATTATGAATCCGAAAACCGCACACAAATACTTTAAAAATTTCATTTTTGAAAAACATTTTTCAGTAAAAGGTTTTAATAAAATAGAATCCAATAATGAAAATGTTTCTTATCCTATTTTATCTGAATTTGGTATACATAAAAAATTTAACTTTCACGTAATTAAATGGCACGACAAGTTTGATGCATTAATAGGTAGCGAAGATTTTGAGAAATTAGGCGCAAAAATAAATTATGAAACCTACGTTTTAGAAATAAAAGATTTGAAAATTCCATTCTTCATGGAACTAAATTCGAAAAATTTCGTACCCTGTAGTCAGTTAGCAAAAACACACGCAACCATTCCGGTCAACATAGATAACGGACAAGTTATAATACCCGAACTAATCGTTAATAATTATTGTATCCCCGAATCTATAGCGATTGCAAAAAACGGATTTTGTACAATCCCTATAGAAGAAGATCGAGAAATTCAAATTAATTTCTTACAACCAATCGAGGTAGACCCAATAATTAATATTGAAATGAATCAAAAACCTAATTCAAATTTTGTAGATTTAAATATCTCAAATGTCATTCGCACACAACATTTGAATTCAGAGGAAAAACAAAACATTTTAGGTTTATGCCAAAAATACAAAGATATTTTTTATAACGAAAATTGCGACTTGAGTTTCACCAATGCTGTAAAGCACAAAATTAGAACGACAGATGATGAACCAGTTTACCGAAAATCGTTTAGATATCCCCACCATCTAAAATCGGAAATTCAAAATCAAATTCGAAAATTATTAGACAATAAAATTATTCGTCCAAGTATATCCCCCTTTAGTTCACCCGTATGGATCGTTCCGAAAAAGATCGATGCAAGCGGAAAAAAGAAATGGAGATTAGTTATAGATTATCGAAAATTAAATGATAAGACCGTAGAGGACAAATACCCTCTCCCTAGGATAGAGGAAATTCTCGATAATTTAGGAAAATGTACGTACTTTTCGACTCTTGATCTGGCACAAGGTTTTCATCAAATAGAATTACACCCTGATTCCATAGAAAAAACCGCATTTACGGTAGACAACGGGCACTGGGAATATGTTAGAATGCCCTTTGGGTTAAAAAATGCTCCCTCCACATTTCAACGTGTTATGGACAATGTTTTACGGGAATATCTTTATAAATTTTGTTTTGTTTATATGGACGACGTTGTAATTTTTTCTAAATCTCTCCATGAACATTTAATTCATCTAAATAAAATTTTTGACAAATTCAGAGAATTTAATCTAAAAGTTCAATTAGATAAATCGGAATTTTTGTGCAAGGAAGTAGCGTTTCTTGGTCACATTATTACTCCAAATGGTATTAAACCCAATCCTGGAAAGATAAAAGCTATTCAAGCATACCCCCTTCCTAAATCGGTTAAGGAAATTAGAGCGTTTTTAGGACTAATAGGATATTATCGAAGATTCATTCAAAATTTTGCTAAAGTTGTTCAACCCTTCACTAAATGTCTTAAGAAAGGCGCAAAAATTGACCAAAACAACGGTGACTATTTACAAGCATTTCATAACTGCAAGGAGTTGATAATGAACGCCCCTATATTAACGTATCCCGATTTTAATAAGACTTTTCGTATTACCACGGACTCGTCCAATTTCGCCATAGGTGGAGTTTTGTCTCAAGATAACAAACCAATTGCCTTTTATTCAAGGACGCTAAATAGCGCCGAAAGAAATTACTCAACGATAGAACGGGAATTACTAGGCATCGTTGAAAACACAAAACATTTTAGGCCTTACATTTTCGGAAAACAATTTATAATTGAAACGGATCACAAGCCGCTCGTGTGGTTATTTTCTTTAAAAGATCCGAACTCGAGGTTAGTGAAATGGAGACTGAGGTTAGAAGAATTTGACTACAAAATTCAATACAAGAAAGGTAAAGAAAATTCGGTAGCAGACGCTCTATCACGAATAGAAATAAACGCCAACGAGACAACGGACGACGACATGCTGGACCTTTTGTCAATGATCCCAAATGTTGAGGATGAACCTGATTTAACAGCTGAAGATCTTGACGAATTATTAGTAGACGGAATTCGCCAGAATGAACCGGAAAATACACAACACACAGCACACGAAGACCCTGTTTTTACAATGCCCATTACGGATAAACCAATTAATCAATTCAATTATCGTATTATTTTAAAGTTAGGAGATCAATTTAACGTGAAATTAGAGAGACCATTTTCAAAATATAATTATATTGTTACAATTAGGAGAGGAAACGAAATACAAAATTTATCAGAAGCTTTGAAGGACATTATAAACCCAACAAACATGTACTGTATTTACTTTCAAGATGAACTTTTGGAATCAAAATTCTTAACCTTAACAAAACATTTATTTGACAATAAAGTAAAAATTATCAAAAGCAATATCGCTGCTAAAGATTTAGTCAAACCAGATGATCAGTATAACGTAGTTCACGAATATCACTCTAGTAATCATAACGGAATTTTGGAAACTTATATTAATTTAAAATCACGATACTATTGGCCCGACATGAAATCAAAAATCAATCAAGTAATAAACGATTGCGAAACATGTATGTTAAGTAAATACGACAGAAATCCATATAAAGTAAAATTTTCAGGACCCCTACTTGCCAAACGACCTTTTGATATAATTCATATAGATACTTTTAGTTTTGAAGGAAATAAATTTTTAACGATAATTGACCTTTTTTCACGTTACACTCAAGCTTATTTTATTATTGATGGGTCAGGAATATCCATGCTAAATAAATTACGGCATTATTGTTCTCATCACTCATATCCAAGAAAAATAGTTTGTGATGAAGGAAAGGAGTTCAAAAACAAAATTTTTGAAGAATTTTGTTCCTTATTTAAAATTGAGTTACATTTTACAACTAATTACAATAGCTCTTCAAATTCTCCCGTAGAAAGAGTACACTCGACCATTCTAGAAAAATTACGTACTCTTAAAATTCAAAACGAATCGGAAAACCCACAAAATTTAATGATATCAGCTATTTTGATTTATAACCAGTCAATTCATTCTGCTACAGGCCACACCCCCTTTACATTACTTTATGGACCTTTTGAAAATTTAAACGCTCACGCAATCGACATGGACAAAACGGTTTACGAAATTTATAACGAAAAACGTAAAAACGAGATTTTACCTTTTTACGAGCAACTTTATCAAAAACAGCTTAGAAACGGAACTCGGAATTTAGAAAACCGAAATAAAAACAAAGAAACCGATATCGAATTTAATGAACCAACTGCGTACTTTAAAAAACAACAAATTAGAAAAACGGACCCATGTTATGAGAAAGTTAACGTTACATCGGTTGACAAAAATAAAATTCAAGGAATTCGAGAAAAATCGAAAAGACCAGCAAACACTAATCTTAGGAAAGTTCGCCGTATTAAAAAGAGTTTTCCATTACAGAACCATGGGACTGATCAATCGGATCCAGGGCCTTCAAATAGAAAAGATCAGCACTAGTGGCTATTTCCCTGAAGATCTAGGTTCAACGAAGTTCCTAAATCATTACCACAAATTTTATTTTTATTTTAACATAACCGACTTAGATGTAAGTTATCACCTATTATTAAATAATGTAATTACTTTAGAAACAAAAATTATAAACCCCCTTTCTAGAAAAGTATTCGGCACATTAAAAGATAATTGTAAGTCCATCGAAAATCAGTTGCAGAAATTTAAACACCGTAATAAACGTGGTCTCGCTGACATTTTAGGATCCGCGATTAAATTCATCACCGGAAATCCAGATAATAATGATCTGATCGAAATTAATAAAAATTTAGATTCATTGTATAAAAATCAAAATAATATAATTAAACAAATTAATCGGTACACCACTTTCGCTAATCATATTACAGCAAGATATTCAAAAGATCTTCAAATCATTCGGAATGACCTCAACTCATCTCTATCTGCGATAGTTGACGTAAACAATCTTCTGTACAACCTACTGGTAGTTGAATATTACAATTTCATAAGTTTAAAATTATTAAACGCTCTCCGGAGTATTGAAAGAACCGTATCATTAGCTTTTTCTGAAATAACTAATTTGGAAATCATTTCTGACTTTGAATTACATGAAATTGTTAATCATTTAAAATTAATTTATAAAAGAACAGAACTACTTGAATTGGATACCTTACACGCTTTCAAAATTTTAGAATTTTCAAAATTTCAAATCGTTTCAACAAAAGATATTATTACATGTATTTTAAAAATACCTATCCTCGATTCCTCACCATTCCAATATACCAGAATTTATCCAATTCCTGACAAACAAAACAATGTGCTGATACCACCAGGCAAATATCATCTACAAGGTACAAGAAGAGAGATCTGGACCGACGAAAAGTGCAAAGTGATTGAAAATCAAATTGTGTGTTTCGAAAAACCGCGAATTAGTGAGTGTTCATTTACAGATTTCAAAAACTGCACGATTGCAATGGCTAATAACAATTACAAACTTTTCACACAACTCCAAAATGGAAAAATTTTAGTTTCATGTAAAATTCGCTTTCATCTTGCTGAAGAATGCAAAAATAATGTTTATAATTATGAAATTATTGACAATGTCTTGGTTTCATCAAAAGATAATTGTAAAATAATAATTGGTGATGATGTTTTTGTAAATACGTTCAGTAATTTTACTTTTGAAAATTCCTTAGTTATAAGTAATATTAATCCTCATAAAACTAATTTGGGTATACAATTACAACAAAAGCATTTGGATGATTTAAAAGACTTAAAAGAGGATTTAAAAATTTTAAGTAATAACGATTTTAGTTTAGATCCAATATTGCATGTAACACATTTTTCTTTAACCTTATCAATAATAGTAATATCTTGTATTTCAATCTTACTATTGTATGTATTTAGAAACAGGTTAAAAGATTTTATTTATAATCAAAAATTGAAAGAAAGTTATGAATCAAGGCCAACACCTACTCCCCAAATACACGAGGGCGTGTTATCTTAAGGATGGAGGAGTTATGTTCAATGCTCCCTAGGAAGGATCAACTTCATCGGATGATGCGACTCTTCTTTCAATATAATCATCATTTCTAGAATAAGCTGTTTACTTGCAATAATAATTAAGTTTAAGTTAGTCTTCATATTAGTTTCATACTAGTGAGGTCTCGAGCCAAGATTTTGTACAAGTTATTTAAAAATAAATAATTTTTAAAAACAGTCTTTTTGGCTCAATAAACATAATTATATTTACAAAAGCCTAATGCTATATAATTAAATTATTTTCTAAAGATTTATAAAATTAATTTAACTGGTTCATTCGCATGAACCTGAAAAGAGCTAAATACTGAATGAAGAAATCTCTTTCACAAAATTTGAGAGCCGCTGGAAATATCCTATAATACTACTTCAAAAATCATCAACACTAGAGAAAAATTACTTGTACTATCTAAGTAATTAAAATATTTTCACGTTGCTTAAATGAAACGATTGTAAGACTTTTTCTCTTTCAAACGAAAGCTTTCAACTTGAAAATGTATTTAAGTGTAAGAGTAAACACTTTTTCAATATTTTATTTAAGTTAAACTTTTACTAATGATGACTACTTTTTAACATTTTTCTTAACTTTTGCGAATCTTGACTTAAATTATTTTTTGTTTTTAACTATAGAAATGAGCAGTCACATTTGCTTTCAACCTTTAAATCGGTAATTAACAAATTTATCACTAAAAGCACGTTAAAATATAGTATACTTCTGAAATAATGTACATTATATGTACATTTAAATTTATTCAATAGGAATTACGATGCATCCGACAAGGATGCATCCTTGTCGGTTTAGTACAAGTAGAACACATGTTGTAAAATAATATTCAAAATTGAAATACCTAGCGCAAAAATGATCCACAAAAAATTTGTATTTAATACAATTTATTGTAAAAAAAAATTTTTTTTAAATGAAATTTGTAAGTCAAAGGTTAAAATGCAAATATTAAAATGTGTGTTGCAGAATGTGTGTAATTTAAATTCTGTGTATTGTTAAATATGCGGTGTATTGATTTATCTCTTTAGCTTTTTTAATTTTTGAGTTACAGAAAGACTTAATTTTGATAATGGATTAAAAAGTAGTATTAAAATATTTTAAATATAAAAAAAATAATAATTTAAAAAAATTATTTCTGATTAAGCAGTAGGTACACTATTTTTTTTAGCTAGATTTGAATAATATTCAAGAAAATTACATTACGGGGGAAAGCCACTGTGACGGTCGAAAAAGTAACCTAGTTTTTAAAATTTATTTTCACAGAAGTAACTAATTATTTAATAAATCGATGATTGTTATTTTATTAAGTGTACATTGAACTTGTTTTATATAAATTTTGATCTCATTATCTTAAATATTAACAAAAATATGAGCCGTTATGTAAAGACTGATAAAGAAATTCTCTCTCCATGGTGGCATCGATATCTCGGTGAAGAGTTATCCGAAAATAAAATTTAAAAAATTATCAGAATTTAAATGAATGTAGCTATCGTTGTACGTAGCCGTTTTTTATTTTTTTGATTATTTACAAAATGGCAACAGATCAATATGTATTTTAATTTTAAAACTCTTATTTTTCATTCAAGCAGATTATTAAAATAGTAATTATTAAAATTTTTGAAATCGGCTACGTACAACGATAGCTACGTTTATTTAAATTTTAATAATTTTTTAATTGTTATTTTCGGATATCTCTTCACCGAGATATCAATGCCACCATGGAGAGGGAATTTTTTTTATCAGTCTTTACATAATGGCTCATATTTTTGTTAATATTTAAAATAATGAGATAAAAATTTATATAAAACAAGTTCAATGAACACTTAATAAAATAACAATGATCCGATTCCTTAATTAATTAGTTACCTTTGTGAAAATAATTCTTAAAAACTAGGTTATTTTTTCGATCGTCACAGTGGCTTTCCTCCTTAACAGTAACTTGCCATAATATAAATGCTAATTTTATTTTTGTTTTACTAAAAAAAATATTATTAAAACTAAAATTGTTTTATTTTATTTTACCGTGCTATTATTTTAGTAATAGTAATATACTTGGGTTTATAACATTTAAAAATATATTTTGACTACAAAATTTTATTATAACTTTATATTTTTGTAATTTAGTGATAGAGTTACTAGTTTCTTATAATATCTTCGACACATACCACATAAAGACGAACTGAAGTGTTTATTGCGCTTATTGACTTTTAGTAGATAAAGCGCTTAGCTACAACAAAACTGTTAATTACTTTTTCAATCAATTAACTTAGTTAATTCTTTTACACTTTGGGAATACTACACGTTAAGTGGTGGCTTACATAATTTAAATTTATACATAAATCATTTATAAACTTAATCTATCTAAATAAACAATTTAACAGTTTAGTTTGTTTAAGTAAATTGATTTTGTTTGGCTTTAAATAATTTATTATACATGGTGTATAATACTACTTGTTCTTATCACGCTTGACAGATTGTTTCTTCAGTTTCCACAAAAAAGGTTTTGTCTAATTTACAGATATTCACAATGTATTCTAGAAAGTAAACAAATAGGATTTTTTTTTAAATTTATTTTTGCTAAAACGACAAACTAATTACAAAAATAGATAATTCATACAACTACATTAGGATAAAAGGTTATAGGGTGTATTTTTACTGTTTTCCCCATTTTTTCGACAAATTTAAAAATAAATTTGTTACTTTTATTATTAAGGATTAATAATTAATTTATCTAATAGTCTATAAAACTATGGTCGATATAAGCGCAATTTGATGGTAAACATATTTACCTAATTTTCTAATTAATTAATCATTAAAATATTAATATTCTAAAAATGAATTGTATATCTAAATAATAATATTTATGTGCAATCGTACTAAAATGTACATTTTCACATATTCAAAACAATACTGAAAGTAACTGTTTTTAGTACAGAAACGTCAAATTTTACTTTTTAGTACAGAAACGTCATAACCTCAAATGTTTTTTTTTTTTTTTTATTTACATTTTAACGTGCATCAACTACTGGGTTATTAGCACTTCTAAATGTTAATTTTAATTTGTTCAGTATTTTTTTTGTTTGTTTATGTTTTTTTGGATTGGGTATTTTGGTTGGTTGATTTTTTGGTTGGTTGGTTTTTGGTTCACCACGGAGTGAGAATGTCCACTGGAAAGCCGAGCTAAGAAATTCTGATGCGTCCGAGATTTGAACTCAGAATTCCCGCTCGTAACGCAACCAGCGATCACATCACTCCACTGCCGTGGCTTTCAAATGTTTTATGTGCAATCCTACTAAAATGTACACTTTGACAAATATTTTTGACGTATTTTGTGAATTTTAAATATTTCATTGCTTAGCAACTAGATCATTGACATAATTATTATCGTACATTTTTTGCAGAAAGTGGGCATTTTATTTCAATTACACATAATAGTATATTAAAATATAAGTGGATATTAAGATCTTTAAAACACGCGCGATTTTGCAAGCACGACGGCGCAGCTGGAGTGCTCGAAATACAGCAAGTGTTTTTTAAAGATCATGTATCCACGAATACTTTACATAATTTTTTTTTATTGGTACACTTTGAAACCATTAATACTGGTATTGATACTACAAAAAATGGAAATAATATCTGACAGTAAGTGAAATGGTCGAATTTATGACGTGACATCAGTATACCACTGTCGTTGCCATGAAAGTAAGAAAAACAAAAATTAATTTTACAATCTGTCACATAAGATTAATTATTTTTGTTTTATTAGTTGACATTTTTTAACTTCACGTTTCTTAGGTTGTTGAAGTTGCCATGGCAACTTTAAAACACGCGCGTTTTTGAAAGTTGGATTTAAGCACGCTGATGCGTACTTTAAATAAGCATTATAGGATACCAATAAAAAAAATAGTGTATGCACCTTATCCTTAAAGTGTCTTTTTGACATTTGCGTGGTCATAGACTTTGGCTGCGCCTCAGTCTATAATTTTCCACGCTCATACCAAAAAGATGCATTTTCAGGACTTGGTACATAAATAACTATTAAAGTTGAGATGCTCATATAATATAATTTAGATGTTATAATAGCTATTTATGTAACCAATAAGAAAATCCGCTATTCTACATGACAAAATAAAATGTTTACAAAACAAAATCGAAATTTTCTGAAATTTTATGATTTGAACATATGATAAACACATAAAGCCAGTAATATGGTTAAGGCTGTGTTCTCACTTAGAATGAAAATTCGATTTTAAATAGAAAATGAACTATTTGGTGTACAATAACAGTAGCTGACTAAAAACGTACAATAAAAAATAAAGTAATGTGCAAAAAAAATCGCAAATGCAAGAGATACGCGCATTTTAGCGATAATTTTATTTACAACTTTCTGACTTTATTTTTGAAAATAACGAAATTTTTTAAAATAGCTAAAATTCATTCATTCATTCATTAAGCTTTTTACGTTCTAAGTAGAACATTGCTTTTTCCTTTTTGGGAATTACAAATCCGATTAGCGGGGTGGATTAGTCCCCATATTACCTATTTCCGATAAATCAATATCTATTTCGCTACACCGTGTGAATGTCCACTGAAAGGCCGAGCTAAGAAATTCTGTATAGTCTGCGATTTGAACCCAGAATTTCCGCTCTGTGCTCAACCAGCGGTCACATTACTCCACGGCTGTGTGTTTGTTAGATCAGATTAGTAAAAGAAATTAGCAACAGCTCTCTTAAACACATTAAGAGAGCGAAATGAGTGAATAGTGATTATAACTCCTCTAAAAAGAGGAAAACGATTAGTAAAAAAATTAAATTAAAAATTAAATTAAAAAAATTAGTAAAAAAAATAGCAAAAATAGCGCGTTAAAATTTTTACAATATATTGTCATGTTTTGAACCTCCTCGTATGAGATTAGAACAGGGATGTGTGAATTTTTTTAAAATCTGGCTCTACCCTGAGAAATATGTCCCAACATGTGGATCTTTGTTATTTGTTTTAATTTAAATTTCTACTATTGTTTTGCCTGACAATGAAGATGAAATGAATCAGTCATCGGAATTCCATAATGTTATCATTATTTTCCCTTCTGAAAGTCATTTGAAGGGATGAGAATTAGATCTTCTCAGCTGAACAGCTTGGTTCACGGAAGCAATTTTTATAGGCATACGGAATAATTTTAGTTGATAATTTGTACATTATATTAAAACTAAAATTATATTAAAGCCACAGCAGTGGAGTGATGTGATCGCTGGTTGAGTATAGAGCGGAAATTCTGGGTTCAAATCGCGGATTGCACAGAATTTCTTGGCTCGGCCTTCCGGTGGGCATCTACACTCCTGTGGTGATCCCTGATGTTTGTGTCGACGTCATTATCGTTGATACGGCTGCGTCACACACGAGAGTTTACAAGACAGGTTAAGGTAGACAGGGAATGAAGCCATGGGCCTTCTAGGCCTGTAGAGCTGTAATATATATATATTAAAACTTCAAAATATCGAGTTATTAATAAATTAAAAATTAATTAAAAGATTTATTGAGCTTTCAAACGATTATTTCGTCCGTCATCATAATAATATACAGATATTATGTAAACAAGTCATTCATAACAACTATTCGGTGATTCCGTTTGTTAGTGGGTTAAGTGAACAAATCAAAAGAAGTCTTAAAGAACACAATATTGAAACCACCTTTAAATCTCCTAACAACATTGGTCTCTTATATACCAAACTTAAAGATCCGATCCCTTTTGAGAAAAAATCTGACCTTATATATCAAGTGGACTGTACAAATTGTAACTTGGTGTACATCGGACAAACCAACCAATGGTTGAAGAAAAGAATAGGTGATCACATCTCAACCATCAGATGTAATAAGCCAGAATCAACAGCCATCGCCAAACATATCTTAGTAGATGGACATACTGTGGACTTCGAAAACACTAAAATCATCAAGTCTGTTCCTAATTATAAAGATCGGCTGGTACATGAAATGATTTGCATAAAGAAGACCAACAATACAATGAACCGGCAAACTGACATTGATGGCTTAAGCAACATTTACAGCCAATTACTCCTTTAAGTTTTTTACGTATTGGAGTTAGGTTTTCCTTCTTTGCCGGAACACAATTTAGGTTTTTCCTAACTCACGGTCCTAGATTTTATCTAGTCACCGTTCAAATGACAATACTTGTTCTCTGTTTCCATGACTTGTTTACATATTATCTGTAAATTATTCTGATGACGGACGAAATAATCGTTTGAAAGCTCAATAATTCTTTTAATTAATTTTTAATTTATTAATAACTCGATATTTTGAAGTTTTAATATAATTTAATATCAACGAGTTAATAATTTATATATTTAGATAATTTTTATCTATTTTATCTAAATTTATATATTTAGTTTAATTTTTGAAAATTTTATTTATGTGAAGCGTATTGTTTTATTTGTAAGTTAAATTGTGGACAGTTGATTTTTTGGAAGTGGAATGGAGACCTGCGCATACCGCAATAGTAAAAATTTTAAGAAAATTACAACATCGGGGGGAAAGTGCAATTTTGAAAAAGGAGTCGAGCAAGCACAAAACGGCTCAAAAGTGGTTTTTTGAGTATTTGCGCCTGTAGGTGTAACACGTATTTTTTTTTTTAATTAACATTTTTACGTGCATCAACTACTAGGTTATTAGCACTTCTAAATGTTAATTTTTTTCAGTATTTTTGATTGTTTATGTTTTTTTTTGGATTGGGTATTTTGGTTGGTTGGTTGGTTTTTTGGTTCACCACGGAGTGAGAATGTCCATTGGAAGGCCGAGCTAAGAAATTCTGATGCGTCCGAGATTTGAACTCAGAATTTCCCCTCGTAACGCAACCAGCGATCACATCACTCCACTGCCGTGGCTACGTATTTTTTGAAGGCGCATAAATGAAAATCAAAGTGTTTAATTATTGAAAATAAAGTTCCTAATTGTAATTATTGTACCTGAATGAAAATTGAGACCGTAGATGTGGAATTTAGAAAAGCCAAGCCGTATTTTTAACAAGGCTGTTAGAAAATTTTGTAGATGCCTTGTAGCAGTTCAAAGTTGGAACGTCATGGTGCCTCGTTGTAGATGGTAAAATTTTTAAACTTTGTTTTTTTGATTATTTTCCTGAATTGCATCGACATATTTCGCTACGTTTTGAAACCCAAATTTACATATTTGTAATTCTTATTGCTGTAAGAATTATAGTGCGAAATCCGGTATAAGAAATATCTACCCTCATCTGTTATTTATTAGTGATAAGCTGATAAGAAATAAATGATAGATAATATACACATTGACACATTGTACATAGGTTGCCTAGTTAAATTGCGTACGGACAATATTAATAGCCCAGTCAAATTAGACGAAACATAAGCTCCAGCTCGGAAAAATTACCATCGAGCTGAATTTTGGTATACGCCTTTATTACATCATTGTAAACAATATGCGAAAAGTCGAAATCGAGATCATGTGAACTTCAAAGGTTATTCGAGGTCAAAGGTCACAAAAACAACCTTTTTGTAAATAGTTCGCTTTTTGTTTATTTTCCTATAAAAAGCTTCAAACAAAAATTATAGAAGAGATAATTATCTACAAATAAGTTTCCATAAAATTTTTATGAAAAAGCTATTGTTTTTGCGCTAGAGAGCCTACAATGAGCAAATATTCGGGTGGTTGTTTTACCTTAAGGGTATATATTCTTGATTCAAACTCCGGTTTTGTTTCTTTGTGGTTTTTTTCTATTATATATGTACAACATACTACCCCACAATCACCCGAATGTTTGCACATTGTAAGCCTTCTAGCGCAAAAACAATAGCTTTTCGTGAAAATTCCAAATTCAAGTCGGTTTCGTGACCTTTGACCTCAAATAATCTTTAAAGCTCACATGATCTCAATGTCGACTTTTCACACTTGTTTATAACGACTTACTATAGCCCAGTTAAATTAGACAAAAAAAATAAGCTTTAGCTCGGAAAAATTACCATCGAGAGCTGAATTTTGGTATACGGCTTAAAGGTCATGAAAACGAATTTTGGTAAATAGTTTGTTTATTGTTTATCCTACAATAAAAAGTTTTACACTAAAATTATATAGAAATTAATTATCTACAAAAAATAGCTTATGGCATTTTCACGAAAAAGCTGTTGTTTTTGCGCTAGAAGGCCTACAATGTACAAACATTCGGGGGGTAGAGAGGTAATATGTACAAACATTCGGGTGATTGTGGGGTACTATGTTGTACATATATATATATAATAGAAAAAAACCACAAAGAAAAAAAAACTGGAGTTTGAATCAAGAAAGAAACCTTTCAGGTAAAACAACAACCCAAATATTTGCTCATTGTAGTCTTTCTAGCGCACAAACAATATAGGCCAGTCATTGTAGGCTTAAAAAGTGAAAAGTTAGACAAAAATTCCGGAAGTTTTATAAATTTTGGCACAACATTGTAGACGGTAAAAAAATAATAAATCCGAATTTTGCACCCTTTTTTGCCTCCCGGAATATTTTTACATAATTAAAAAATAAACGTAAATTTTCAATAACACTATAGAAAAAAAATCCGATATTTATGCAAATTTTGGAGAACATTTTAATAACTATTACACATCTTTTATAAAGTTTGCACCCTTCTGCAATGACCGGAACATGCAAATAGTTGTAATTATTAATCTGCCTGCCTATTGGGTTGCATAAGCAATTATTTGTATGACTCCGATAATTAAAACCGAAAGGACAACATAACATAAATCATATGACGTATTTTTTGGATAAGTTTAATATAATTTTTTAAGATCTTCTCTACTTTGCTTGTTTTAAAGATTGTGTTAAACTTTTTACGATATAAAAAATTATAGTCCGAGCAGCAATTGAACAATTTCAATACCGCTAATTTTTTTTTCCTTGTAGTGATTTTATGATTATATTTGATTTATATGACTTTATTTAATGACATTTTTGGGTTATTGGACTAAATAGTAATTAGATGATGAATATCTTGAACGTTTTGCCAACTATATTTATTTTAAGCTAAATCAAGAAAATTAGAATGTTATTAATTCTATTATTAATTAATAATTGTGTTTAAATGCGTTTTAATTATTACAATACATAGTAAACTAGATGAAATGAACTATTTTCAATGAAAATGATCCACAGATTGTGCTTAAACTTTGTGTCTTCTCTAAAGCTTACGTTTTGTTTTGTTGTATTTAGATAAAGCATTTCATTTTCATTTAAGGTAATATTTAATATTTACAATAATATTGCACTGCCTGTTTAACCCTGACATTCACCAAACCGGCGATTCCGAGGGGGCGCTTCTGACAGTGTTGGTAATGATAATGACTATTTTTGATTTTACTTGAAATAAAAATTGATCAAATAAAGTGAAAGTAAACGGCACTATTCAGTGTATGAATAACAACTGAAAACACATCATGACCGCTACGAAGCTCCAACCGTGAAGAGCAAAATACATAATAAGATTGACCACTACAAAATTATTTTAAAATTGCCATTTTGATTATTGAGATTGATTTATTTTGTAATTGTAGCATTTTGATCATTGCAAGAATTGGTTTTGAATTATTTATTAAATTCTAACTTAACAGTAGTATTTGTATTATTGGGTTTGTGTGAAATTTTATTTGTGGCCAGGCTCACAGTGGGACCTCGTTGCGAAAGAGAATCCTTGGAGCAGCATTTACCTTAATTTGCAATCACAATTGAAAATTCTCTTGTAGGCAAAAACTTAAATAATGTTAAAATAAAAGTAGTCAAAACAAATTAATTATTTGTAGCTGACAATATTAACTGAGTGTAAGAATATTTTTTATTTTTGAATTTATCCCAAAAGAAAGTTACATTAAAATAAATATGTAGTACATAATAATATAATATGAGCGGTTGCAGAATATCTATATATAATAGAGTTAATCTTTAATTAATTAAATTAAAATAACTAATCAGTGATCACTGATTAACAATATCGTCTCTGAAACCAGCTATTAAGAGCTTAGCAGTTGAATTAGTATATTATTATTATTATCGGTACTATATTCTGTATAGAATATCACCATCTCTAACTGAGATTTACAAATCCCTTTTTTTGGGGTGGATTAGTCCCCGTTGTACAAATATATTTTAGTCTCTATTTTCATCTTTCATTTTCTTTTTTCTTCTTTTTTTTGCATTCGCAGTTCTTTATGCACTTTCGCTTCATCCACGATTCCTCTTTACCTCCTTCTATCTCGCACAGCCTCTTTCCAGTTCGTTACTTTCATCGCTCTGAAATCGTTGCATATTTCCTCTTCCCATCTCGTCCTTGGTCTACCTCTGGGTCTCTCGAGGTCTGGTCTTCATTTTATGGTGCGCTTAGTTGCGTTATCTTCGCTTGCTCTTGAATTAGTATATTATTTATTATTATTTTAGTATGGAAAACAAACATAATATATTATTAATAACCATAAATATAATAGATACGTACTAAATCTATGCAGTTAAATGCAGATCAGGATTAGCTATAGTGGCGGCAAGACCGCAGGTCGTTTAAGTAAGTTTTGTATAAATAAAATCAGAGAAAGTATAAAAGTTTTTATAAGTTTTTAAATTTTATTCCAGTATTAGTTTCACAAGTTAAAAATTTATAAATTTTAAGAAATAGTAGGTAATTAAGGTATTAGCTATAATAAATTTTTCTTTAATCTTTCAGAAGATTTCCAAAGTAAATAAGATCAAAACATATTTACTTACATAAAAAGCATGAAAAACAGCTGGCGACATGCTCATTCAATTAGAGTTAAAATTCTCTTAGCAGTCGGGAGTAATATTAGTCCGCATATTATTTTACGTATTATTATCATCATTCGTTTCATGCGTAAACAATAAATTTTGAATATCGTAGTTGTTATGCTTATGTTCATTGATTATTGTATTTAACTTTTACCATAATAATGTTATGTAATATAAATATATTATATATAATGATAATATTATAAACCCTTGCAGTGTAATTTGCTTGTAATTTAATACATCTACAAGGTAAGTATCCCTAATAGTAAGATTATGCAAAACTTAAACAAAAATCTTTGTAAAGTAGGTACATAAGTAAATGTTTTATTAATTTTTGTTAAAATAAGTATTTTATTTTGCAGAAGAATGAAAATTTAAAGTTTTTTTTTAATTCAGATTAGAAGATTGTAAATATTAAAATGTTTTGGCATCATCTTTGCACTATCTACCGCAGTAGTTTTTACTTCAAATTTACAAGGCACACTTACTTATTATTCATAAGAGGTTTACTAAGTTCTATAAGATTCTGGATATGATTGTAATTGATTACCCTCGTAATTTCATTAAATTACGGTGTATTTTCCAGAATAAAAAGCAGTTGCTTGCCAGTTTGTATATTTTTTAAAATTAACATAAATGTAGGCACTTGTCTTAATTACAGTTGTTTTCCGTAAGTAAAATAAGTTAGCTTCGTTTATGTGAGTCATACAATGTAACGACTATGAAAACCCCAACAGTGGCTTAAATAAAATACATCGGTAAAATACATACGTACTATATAGTATGTACTCATTATAATGAAATGGAAATTCTCATATTTGATCCATACAATGAAATGTTATGAATTGTTAAGGTTAGTGATCGGAGAATTCTAGAGATATTAGGAATAAGAACTGTAGATATTTCCCAAGTGTGCAGATCCCATGAAGTGCAATGTTGAGTAAGTGTATGTATGAATATAGTTGCGGATTACATAAAAGTCAATTTAGTTTTATAGTAGTGCCTGCAAAACTTTATGTTGTTATTAATTCTACATTGTTACTAAAATAATTAGTAGTTAAACATAAATAGTTCAGTAAATTAGAATAAATAAATATTATTGAATTACAAACTTGTTAATTTTACTCAAACACCTAAGGAATATTATTTATTTTTGTAAACTTAGAAATTTATAATGCATGCGATTATTAATAACACTTAAATTGCCGGTCATTTTGTTCAGAATCTCAAGCGCGTATATCTTGAAATATTTATCTATGTATAGAATTAGTTTATCAATAATTGATGTTTTTAATTTGAAACTTATAATTTATTGCTTAGAAATACGAGACCGGCAGTTTGTGCAGTATATTTTACTAGACACGTAATTTTACGTGACCAGCAGTTTAAGTGTTAACATGCACTCAGAGTGGATTTTAAGTCAATTTGTTTGCAAGCAGAGAAAATCAATTTGTGTAAAAGATATCTAAGGTTATATTTCTCCGTGGATTAATACAATATATTAAAATTGTTGCTATTATTTTTGCAATAATTTAATTTAAATTTAAATTAAACCATCAAACTAACCTGCTGCCATTTTAACTTTTGTACTTATAAAAAATCTAGGTAGGATAGGTACAGTAGTTTTTTATCTTTTTCTTCTTTGCTTAATTTGGAACTACGTCCTGTTATTTATCAATCATGACAAGATAACTTAGCACTATTGGCTCTGTGAGCATATAATTCTTCTTTAAATGTGCCTGTGACCATGATCTGTTTAATAGCTTTTATTCAAGTTGGTCCGCTATTGCGTTTTAAAATATATACTGGTTAAATGGCGACTGGATGATTGTGAATTACACCAAAGCTATGTTGTTACTTTTTACGCGAAAATTTCAGTTACAAATTTTAAAAATGAGATGTTGTGGAAAATACATGTGCTGAGAAGTATTTTTTTAAATTTCTACCGAACATTTTAGCATAAAAGAAATAAAAAGAACGGTTGAAAATTTTCATTTCCGAATGAAATGACCGTGGTGGAAAGAATTTGCACTCATAGGCGTGGCTACAAACTACTCAAAATTAAGGCGATTTTGACAGGTAGTCAAGTCACATTTATACATTTACATTTTGTTATTATTAAATATATAAATTATTAACTCGTTGATATTAGATAATATTAAAACTTCAAAAAATCGAGTTATTACTAAATTAAAAATTAATTAAAAGATTTATTGAGCTTTCAAACGATTATATCGTTGGTCATCAGAATAATATACAGATATTATGTAAACATAACTTTCCATGACTTGTTTACATAATATCGGTATATTATTCTGATGACGAACGAAATAATCGTTTGAAAGCTCAATAAATCTTTTAATTAATTTTTAATTTATTAATAACTCGATATTTTGAAGTTTTAATATTATTTGTTATTATTATTTGCAATTTTACTATTTTTAATTTTCTACATTCTGGGATACTGTGATTGTTTTTTTAATTATTGTTGTTACCCGTGCGATATATAGTAGACTAATTTTTTTTTTTATTTACTTTTTAACGTGCATCAACTACTAGGTTATTAGCACCGGCCCAATAGGTGACTGGGGATTCAAACCCGCAACTACTTATTAGTAGTCGCTTACGTCTCACTCCATGCCATTCTACTGGGTTAGACTAATTTATTATTATAAATATAAAGTGGCGAAAAGCTATTTATGTAGGTATGTACGACAATTATGTACTACTATTTTTTAAATAAAATATACATAATTCAAATAAAAAAGCTATTAAAATACCGTGGCAATAAAAACCGCAGTATGTTTTCTCAAATTATACTTCAAGAAGGTTTTAAAACCTGTTATTCTTAAAACTTATTGTCATATATGTAAATGGTTTTTCACTACAGTATCAACTATGGATAACTTTGTACCAAATTTATTAACTACATAAACCTGCTAAATTAAATCTCTGATTAATGTTAAGATTGAAGAAATTCATTGCACCAAGTTTACCGGCAATAAATGATGTTATAAAAAGTTTCTCTTACAAATTGTTAGGTTAGGTGCACATAAGTACATAACTTACAAAAAATATTTTATGTTATTATAATAATATAATAAATAAAAAGCATTTTTTTTAAATTAAATTTTTTAAATTGTTTGATACTAAAAAGTAGAAAATAAAAAAAAATTAAAAAAATATTTAAAAAAAATAGCTTTTATTAAAAATATTGACTAAAAAATAAAAAATAATTAAATATTTAAAAATGAACTGAAAAGTAAAAAATAATTTCTTTAGTCTTATACCAGCAACAAGAAATACTTCAAAACATCAATAAAAGCGTGGGGCTGTGTTTGTAGCTGAAATTATTAGCCCCACGCTTTTATTGATGTTTTGAAGTATTTCTTGTTGCTGGTATAAGACTAAAGAAATTATTTTTTACTTTTCAGTCCATTTTTAAATATTTAATTATTTTTTATTTTTTAGTCAATATTTTTAATAAAAGCTATTTTTTTAAAATATTTTTTTAATTTTTTTTTTTTTTCAATGACGACAATTTACCAACCCAGTGGTTTTGCGTGACTTTCTAGGCACAGAAGCAATTTGAACTGGGGTTCCGTGCATTTCCTAACCGTGCTAACCACCAGGCTATGGCTGTTATCATATTTTTGTCGTCGGGATTATCGATAAATCAACTATACTAAAGAAAATCAAAAACTAATGTTTTGAAATATTTTTGAAGTAATTAAAATAAAAATAAAAATAAATAAACTCTTTGTTAAGAATTCTTTTAACATGTAAACCCTCGAGAACTTACAAACTTTTGTAATTAACTTTGTTAAAGGTAAAACAAAAAAGATATTTATATAAAATAAGATTTAGTCCAGCCACTACATGGCAATATAAATAATAATGTCTGCAAATAAAGTTTAACAACACTAACTTGATTGGATATTTAATTCAACCAAGGTACAATGAACCGAGTTTAACAATTTATACCCTACCTAAAATTTCTTTACTATTATTGTTGTAATTGTAATTTAAAATTTAATTTTTAAAATAGAAACAAAAATAAGGTTATTTTGCAATTATCAGTTCATCCTGTACCTAAAATGATAGTTGATAAATGCCGATTGACCGAATCCAATAAAAAATAATTTTATTAATAAATTTAAATATATTTGAATTATTTTAAAAAAAATTCTAATCAATAACACTACTCAACAAAAAAATGATTTTTTCTTGTCCTAGAGTTTATTTTATGATTTTTCTATTCATCATGCTCCAAAAGGAAGGAAAAATATCCATATCCCCTCTAAAGTTTGCTTTTGTAGTTTTAATACTAATAATACCTATGATGCAAATTTTTGAGTTTTTATAGAAACGGTAACTAATTTTGGTATATTTAAACACACTGAAAATAAAAGAAAGGGATTTTTACATTCATACGGTACCTCCAGATGGCGCTTAAGTCGCAAACAACTCTAAAGTGTTTTGTACAGATCTCAAAAAGGTGCAAATATCATCGAAAAAGTATAAACATGATGCTGGTGCATTTTGTTATATATGTGGCAAATTTATTAAAGTACGAGATATAAAATGTAATTGAACAACAGTGAGGAGCTCTGTGAAGCCCACGAAACATACTTTGACTGCCCTATTTGAAATTTAGATAAGCCATGTGGAGCCCACATGTAAAGAATTTTCAAAATTTCTTACTAATGCAAAAAAAAAGTTGGCTTACTTTCAAAGTAGTAGTCTTTGGATTTTTAGGAAATAACAAAGCCAAAAATTACCAAGAATTAGTTAAAAATATTTTAAGAAATTTCAAGGCTATGGATTTTAGGCATGGACTTCTTAAAATAAGAGGTCAGTGGTTGAAGGATGTCTCTGAAAGTGCGTATGCTACAGGCTCATTTAGATAAATTTAAGAACAAGATGGGAGCCAGAGGGCTTGGATAGGGGGGGGGGCCTTCAGAAAAATTAAGGATTATTATATAAAAAGCTAAAATTACTGAAAAAAAAGTATTTTTTGTATTTTCTTTTTTAATCAATAGAATTGCCCCTTCTTGAAAAAGTTGCTGAATCTGCCCCTGCATGGGAGTGTATTTAAAAGATTTAGAAGAATAAGGAGAACTACTCATTAATATAAAAGAAAGAGTAACAGGGTCCACTTTTAAAATTTTTTTTATTATTTTGTAAGGTAATTTAATAGTTACATCTAATAAAAGTAATATACAAATAAATTTAATTTGGTTTAAAAAATAAAGAAAATTAAAATTATGCATTTTTTAAGACATCTTCCAAACGTTCTCCTGGCTACAAAAGCAAACTTTTTTTTGAAATATAAATTTTTTTTGGATGACTGTCGATAAACCTATCGTAATTCATGCTTTAATTGGAAAGGCAAAATTTTTGTTGACTTGTGTAATTTATAAGTTGTACTTTGTCACAAAAGATTAAAAATATTCTTTAGTGTTTTCTTTATAAAATTTCTTGTATGTTTGTTCTTTACTTATGGTTAAAATAACATTTAATTAAATTTTTGTTTAATTTTAATAATAGATAATTTCACTTCAGCATTTCGGTTATTAGTACCTAAATATTATACTCTTATACTAGCATTTACTACTACTCGAGTTTTACATTCAAAATGTACCTTTTCCAATTCTCCTAAATGATGATCTTGATAACTAATAATAATCTCTCTGAAATATGCTGCAAATTAATAATATGTATTACCCTTTCCATTTTAAAAATTTTTGTAATAACGTAATTTTTAAAGTATGAAGTAGCAGGTGTATAAAAAATGATATAATATACAATTTTGTAATTCGTTTAAATAAAAAAGTAATACATCACAGCATTGTATAGGTATGGAAGAAATGTTTCAGGTGCACAGAAAGTACTGATGAATTATGTAGAAAATCTACAAACGATTCTCTTTTCGTGTGCCAAGATAGTCTTAAAATTTTTTAAACAAAATAATTTATAGCATAATTACACAATTCTAATTATAATTATTCACAATTATACTAATGTAGTAGATTATCAGAAAGATCAGTTTTAAGATAGTTACACTATACAGTAGGTGCTATAATATAATATTGATAAAATTAAACAGTTATTTTATCATACACAGTTAAAAAAAAAGTTAAACTTTAATAAAACCCACAATGACATTTTTAGGTAAAATTTCAGAACAAAACAATTGTGGCCAAAAATTTAAGTAATCTAATACTTTTTGACTACAGTTTACTAAATTGTCGTCTACAGCAAATTTGCTCACAATGAAAGTAAATAAATAAATAGTAAAACAAATTTTTAAAAACAAACTTTTACTTAAATGCTCTAAAAAAGAAAAAAAATTTTTAAATTAAATCAAATCTATCAATTTATTACATTACACAATTTATAATATGATATATAATATTGTCGCAAGATTTACCTGTTTTATAAAAAATTTTATTTTTTTCTTAGAATTACTTATGTAAAGATCAAGATATTGCATTCTTGTTTATCTACACAAGTAAATCTTGAGCCTAGTAAACAACCTACTGGATGTAAAACAACTATATGCTCACAGAAAGCCAATAGCACCAATGAAACTTGACACAGTTGTTGGTAGAATAGATTAATTAATCTTAAAAACTTAAAATAAAAGAACAATTTATTCACGTATCTCATTAATTTTATGTGATTGAATCAAACTATTATAAGCATCGTAATTTTAGATATCTTATACTCCTGTAATAGGAAATATAATACGGCTGTATCGAAATCATTAATGATTAATGACGATGTACTATTGAAAGCAAGTAAGTCGATTAACATACCTCTAATCGTATATAAGATGAACGTCAAGTTGCATGAGCTTAAGTAATAAATTTGTGGAATTGTATTTGTGCGCTGCACTAGGATTATTACAATTAATTTCTCACACGGAAAACAAGATTACGAATAGGAAATTAAATTTTAGTAGATGTTCCTTGAAATAAAATACTTAGAATTTCTAAGATTTAACTAGAAAATCTTTAAAATGTAGTGAAAAACTTGAGACATTTGCTGCCAAAAAATTTTGCCTGAAATTTTCTTTAAATAATATTATGTAATTATAATTATTTCACTCAGTTAATTAACTTAAATGTTATGAAAAATATAATTGCATTTAGAAATATGCAATGTACCTAATTCTGATTATTGTTAAGAAAAACTTTTTGCTAATATTTTCAAGGAAAACTCGTGTTAACAAGTATAAAAGAAATTATTATGAACGCATTGGAGTGTTATGAATATCATGAAAAAAAAATCAGATTATACCTATACAACTCACATAATTCATTCTTTATTGTTTTAACAATTATAGTAATCTTTAGAAACTGTAAAATACTTTTTAGTTTTGGATCTTTTTGCTGCATATGTCATTCTAAATTCAAAATGTTGTAACACATCACATAAGAGACATACTGTTTAATATTAGCTTCAAAACCCAGGAAGTGTAACATACTTAGCATTGACAAGGTTTTACTATGCAGATTACACATTGGAGTTTAATATTATATTCCGAGAAACGACGACGGTCAGAATAAAGTTTTGATTTTGCTCAGAATATTCTTAGTAGGTATTGGATATCTCTGTCTAGTATATTAATTTAAAATACACGTAGGAAAACCGAAATTTTTTACACTTTCTTTTCTGTGCATAATTTGTTTATGATTGGTCAAAACCGTTTTGATAACAACAGATTTAGAAACAACTTTTAATTTATTAATGTCTGTAACTTTACTATATTAACATATTATTTTATATCATTTTCTAATTACTACTTATAGGTAGGTACATACATATCAAATTTAAGTAAAATTTTTGTGCACTGCCACTTTTATTTTAATTTGAAGTAACATTAAATTGCAACGAACAACAATGTTTTATAATAAAATAAAATCAATTTAGCTATCTCATTCTTCAAATTTTACCAAATTATGCATAATAGGAATTACACAACTTTAAATATTCCAACAAACAAACAGAACTATGATTTTCATAGTTTGATTTTCTCTAAAATAAATATTCTTTTTTCTCATTTATTTAGTACTTCATACCACTACAGTGAATTAACTGAAATAACCACCTTCAGATATATTAACGAACTTTCTTAGTAAGGTCGAAGGTGTTTCGTTCATCATGATCCTTTCGTATTTAAAAGGTCAAGGCAGAAAACCGTGTAAGCTTCTTGTAATAAAATAACATACATACGAGAAGGTCGTCGATATCCTATTACACGCAGGGACAATTTAAACGGTTGCGGCCTTACAAAATCGGCAATCTTTTCCTATACATATATATCAGTTAATAAGCAGTATTTTCTACAAGGGTAACTTTTTTGAAATGTTAACTTGTACGATGAACACACTAATTGCAAATATAACTAATGTTAATTCAGTTTAAAAAAAAATTGAGGAGTTGGGGTGTAAGCAATGATTAAAGTGCTCAATTTAAGGGTTTCTAAAAAAGACTGATTACAATTGATTTATATTAAACTGCATGCAGTGCACAAAAGTTTCAATTACATCGGTCACCGACTTTCGTTCAAATCGTACCTACCTAGTTTCTTACTAATAAAATAAAATCAAATTGAAAAATTCTAGAAATTAGTAATGTCCTTAGAAATTATTCAATGTAAAGTACTAAATTGAATATAATTTCATTACATAAGAGTTATTTCATCAGAAACATTACAGAAAGGAATAATTTGGACTCTCGACCATTTTAGAAAAATTTATATTTTAATATTTTTCCTATAGTATTATATAAACCATTATCAAAATCGTAAATAAAATGTTTGGACCTTCCGTTTATCCTTGGCGGCTATTTTTTGCAGTTTGTAAATTTTTTTATTTTTTTAAGGTTTGCAGTTGTATCTTGAAAAATAAGCACATACAAACAAACTTATAATTTATTAAGAACTGCAAAAGTTAGAGATGTAAATCAAAAATCACATTGTAGATATTGAATGAGGCTTTTTTCATATCTAAATCACATTAAGTTATTTTACATAAAATATGCTTATAGGTATATTAAATCATACCTATAATTTACGTGAAAATTATTCTAAAACGCCATTTTCCAATTTTATTTTGCAAAAAAAAGTGTTGTATAGCAGATGGAAGTTTACACAGTAAAATTCATCCCTTAAAGATTTACCCTTTTCTTCTGATCTTAACATGAATATCGTAAATTTTTAAAGTAGCCTCCAAAAAATAAAAATTTCAGGAAAAAAAATATTAATTTAAGTAATTGATCAATTTCTTGAAAAATAATTAGTTTTAATGTATATTTTATATTTGTACATATAATTTCAATGTACACGATAAAACGAGTTGTGAAACCAAATTGAAATTTGAATAAAACTTTTGTTTTTATAAAGAACTCTATTAATAAAGTCCTTTGCATTAATTGATCCTGAAAACGCGAAGAAATTGATTCTGCAAATTAAAATTTGACTAAATCGTTTTAGTAATTTAGGTGCACAATTTTATGCCAAATGTTCATTATCAGTAAACTACTTATTAAAGATTGAATTAATTGATTCAAATTATAACTTATTTTGTATTTAGATGTAATATTTAAAATTTTCTGAATTACTGGGTTCTGAATTAATTATTGCTTTTTAAAAGCTTTTACTTTGCTTAGTGTGAGCGTTATGTCATCTGTCGGTCGTCTGCGTGGATGGACTTATATGAAACCATTTTTAACCAACTTCTCAATATCCCAGAGAGCTGAAATTTGATGCAGAGCTTTCACTTACGGCAAATTTTTATATTTTAATTTTGTTTAATTCTGGACCATAAGCAAAACAATTGAGAAAAAAATGAAAATAATAAAGCTCACGCGTCGTTGCAAGCTAGACGGTTTTATCATACAGCGTGGAAAGAACTAACAGTTTTAAATCGTATTTTTAGGGAACGCATTAAGGGTGAAGTTTCTTGTTTTAATAATGTATACAAGGTGAAGCATCACACATCTAAAACACATACTTGAATAATCCTTATAAATATATAAAATAAAATAAATAAATAACTATAATATAAAATAAAATAAAAATAAATATTAAAAATAAAACAGGGTGAAACTTGGATGACCACAGTTCTAAAGCTTCTACGCAGCTGCTTTTCTAGTTTAAATAAAAAGTAAACCTCGACTTAATTCATGAATCCGGAAGTTAACGCATTTGTTAAACGACGTTTGTAGTGCGTCAGGTTAACTTAATACGGCTCTTAATACTTCTTCGCTATATTTTCTTTAGTTTCCTTTGCTTTTTGTCCAAACAGTGTTACCAATCTTAGTATCTATTTTCAATAAATCATTGTGAATCAAGTAAAACATTTTTTTCGCTTTATTTTAAGTTCAAGTATTTTATTACTTGATCTGAACGGTATTATCTAAAAATCTTTTACATATAAACAAAACGTAAACCGATAGATGAAATTAATTCAACCCAGCTCATTAAATTTTTCCAATATTTTTTCATGTTTTTCTAAAAGATTTAAATCTCGAAGCTCTTAAATAGCAACTTGGTGGTTGGTTTTTGTTATTGCAATAAACAATTAAACTTTGGCTTCAACTTCTTCTGCGTATTGGAACAAATTCATTCTGTTTCTCAAAATTAGCTGCTGATAAATATACTTTTATTGTTTTTGATTTGTGGTTTTATATCTTTATAATTTATCTTGTTTTAATAAGATAATCTACTTATGCAGATAATCTAATATACTACTCTATTCAAATTATAAACTACAAATTTGAATTATACAGATGGACGGACACGAAGGAACATTATAAGTTTTCTTCTTATACTGGACATAGAAGCTAACAACTAACTAAAACTTTGGATGAGGAATAACCTAAATTCAAAGTAAACCTTTTTTTAGCCTTAACCAAAGCGTAATTTTTAGTTTTTGATGTAATGCGGTCATGCACAGATAAATATTTGCATATTTATTAAACATGCTCAAGATATCCTTGATGGAGTTTGTAGTATGTTTCAAATTTTAGTTTGTTAAGCTGATGATAGTTCTTAAATTTGAAATACAACTATCTGTTTAGTTTAAATGTAAAGAAAACGTCAGCTTAATTTATTAATCCGGATTAAGTACAATGCATAGCCACAGCAGTGGAGTGATGTGATCGCTGGTTGAGTATAGAGCGGAAATTCTGGGTTCAAATCGCGGATTGCACAGAATTTCTTGGCTCGGCCTTCCGGTGGGCATCTACACTCCTGTGGTGATCCCTGATGTTTGTGTCGACGTCATTACCGTTGATACGGCTGCGTCACACACGAGAGTTTACAAGACAGGTTAAGGTAGACAGGGAATGAAGCCATGGGCCTTCTAGGCCTGTAGAGCTGTAATATAATAAGTACAATGCATTTTATAAATAAATGAAATAGTTGTGTTTTTTTGTGGTTGATAAATCACAAATTTTAAACAAAGGATAAACTTCTATGCAGTTTGTTAAACTGATAATAGTTTTTTAATTTGAAACATGAGAACAGACAGACAGACGCGGGACCAGAACATAGTGGTTCCTACAGCTTCTTGCTGTACTTAGTTAGTATAAAACCTAATATGACTAAGAATGAAAAAAATTAAATAAATAAAAGATTAAAATTTTTGAAAAATCTTTTTATTTAAAATTAGAAGTATCCCTAAAAAGTAAAAAATAATTTCACTGCAAGTAAGTTCTGATAAATCCCGCAAACTTGTCTTTTTCAGGTGCTTATTCGAATCCGGATGTTGGCGATCTTCCAGGCTAAGCCAAAAAGATTTTGTTAAGGAAATATTAATGGGGTGGTTTCCCCTTGCCTTCCCCATAGTCAAAACTTGTTAGATCATCTCAATTTATGTAACGAGACACGATAAGCGCCACGTCTGCCCAAAGTACTACTAATAAATATTTTGTGTCAACAAATCTTAGTATTATTCACTAACTCTCATGCTGTAGCTTTCATCATCAGCTCGACAGTATGAGGTGAAAAATGCCAGCCACAAACACCTCAATAAGTTATGAAAAATTAACAAACATACTACATATACGTGATTATAATTTTTGAGAATTTCCATCGATATCTCTGGGATTTCTTCATCAGATTCTGACTTGGTAAAAATTGGATCAACTCAGGAGTATGTACCCTTTCAAACAAAAAAAGATATTTTTAAATTGGTCCACAATTGACGAAAATATCGGTAAACATACATTAAAAAATATATACAAGCAAACATCCTCTTTTTTTGAAGTCGGTTAAAAACACTAGAAATTTGCTAAAATCAACATTGTTAATTATGAAATATTGCAAAATTGTATGTAAAGAATGTAAAATCTAAAATATGACTGAAAGGTTATATTCAGTTAAAACTTTTAGTTATTTCGTTACTGTAAAAGCAATTCTGTTAAATTAAATAACATAAATTAAGCGAGTGACTATTTTAATAATACCTTACGTATATCACATTTTTTGCCATTCGACTAATTAAATAACTAATTGTTCTTACTACATTCAGATAGTCGTGACGTAAAAATCTTTGTAAAATAGTATAACTGCAGTTATTGGTATCATTTATTGAAGTTAGGATTTGCTTGGGTGAGTTAAACGCTATTTCGGTTTACAAAAAATATAAAAATATACGAAAATCTAATAAAAACTACAGAACATAATATACCAAATGCTCACGTCTATGGGCATAGAACGCATGTTACAAGTCGAATATTTTCCAATAGAAAAGTAACTTCTATATTTCTTACTTTTTATTTTCTGTTACTTTATTGATAAAGCTCACTTTTAAATTATTAAAGTTATCTTTATACAGGATGTAATTGAATATCTTGGCCAACTTTAGAAGTGTGCTTCAACTGGTAAATTAATAATGAGGTTTTTTTATAGTTATTATAACAAAAATAACTTTTTAGATAATCACTGTTTTTAAATTATATTTTATTAGTTAGTATGTTCAGATTCAATCAAATTTAATCGAAGTAAAAACTTAATGTAATGATAGTAAATTGCAATAGTAGGTATGTATAACTTAGTTTGGCTTTCTAATGTTATTATTTACTGCTGCATTTAATAAATAATAGTGGAATGTCACAAAGATATAAAATAAAATTATTAAAAAAGATTAAAAATGAATTTAAATCTACCACTTTCACTAGAAGACAATTAAAAGTTCTTCCAAAAAATTCAAAATTTTATTTAAATTAATTAAATTTGAACAAAGGTGAATTTATAATGTATTTTTAAATTATTTAATTTTACAATAAATATAGTATGATAAGGATAATCCTTGTACTCTCCCAGAGAAGAACACAATAAAACTTTCTTTTCAAATTTAGAATTTGTAATCGTAAAGATGTAAGGAATTATCTATCCTGCATTATTAACACAAAATGATTTGAAAATTCTTGAATTCCGGATTTTCTCATGCTAGAAATATTCGAGACAGACTATTGAAAATTTTTCGTCTGATTGGTTTTTAAAATGATTAAGTTCAATGACGAAAAACTGTTAATTTTGACGGTGCAGCAATATATCCAAATTCTGTTTCTAACCATTTTATTGTGAGAAAAATACAAACTAAAAGTTTGGAAGAAGTCAGAATAATTTTCAATAAATACTTCAAAAATTTAATACCTACCACTAGTTATTTTAAATCAATTGTAAATAATTTATTAACTTACTTAAAAGTTACAAAATTATCGAAGAGGTAAATTTCTCTTAATTTGAATACAAAACCGCAAATACGTATACAACTTTCCAGAATAAATACTATTATGTACGTAAATTAATTTGTAGGTATAATATTAGGTCTATATACTACGGCAATATTTAATTAATTTATTACGGATTCTTGAGCAGTATTGTAAATTGAAATATTAAATAATTTATATGTTTTCCTCATGAGATGTTTACGTTTAGCAATAATCTACGATAAAAAATCATCGTTAAATTTATTATTAAACGACTCTTAAATAATAATCGTAACGCTAAACCTTTTTAAGGATATTTTTATCCTTTTCCGATAAGGTTGAACCAGAAATATTTAAAAAATGTGATAGAAATGAAAAAAGGTACTTTCACTTTTATCATATTTTTCAAATATTTCTGGTTCTACCCTGTCACATAGGAATAAAAATGTCGTTAAAATGTATTTTAAATATAATTTCTATATTCTATGTATTTTTAATTAAGCCACAGCAGTGGAGTGATGTGATCGCTGGTTGAGTATAGAGCGGAAATTCTGGGTTCAAATCGCTGATTGCACAGAATTTCTTCGCTCGGTCTTCCGGTAGGCATCTACACTCCTGCGGTGATCCCTGATGTTTGTGTCGACGTCATTACCGTTGATACGGCTGCGTCACACACGAGAGTTTATAAGACAGCCCAAGCAACATTTTAGCCTGGGAATTTCCTGAGAATTACCTGTCAGGGAAAATTCAGCCAGGACCTGCACCTGCGTAGGGTACTTAGCAGTTCTGCTACAGGCCCTGTCTGGGTAAAATGGCGCATGAATTTACCGTAGACAGCTTTGTGACAGACTTGGTTAGAAGCAAACAGGTGCTGGCGCAAACCTGCAAGAGGCCCTTGTAAACCAGGTAATTACCTGGCGCAAGCCTGAGATAGGTATTAAATTTGATTTCCACGTGTAAAAAAAAATTATTTATAAATTAAATTTTAAATAATTTTTAAATTTATTATAAATAATGTACATTAAATGAAAAAATTAATTTTTAAATTAATCTCTTTTTTTATTCATTTTTAGTATTATTGCTCTATTATTTAATTTTTTATTATTTATAGTAGTAGGTAATTTCTTATAAATCTCATATTATTTTACGATTTTCTCCTATTATTGTTTGATTATAGTTTGTCCTTTTATTTTTGTGTGATTTTCCTATTGGTGTCCTGTACATATCCTTGGGGTGCGTTGTTATTAGATGGAGCCTGAAAATAAATATTAAAATTTTTTAAGTGTTACCTAACTGGGGATCGAACCTCCGACCTTCCTTTCGGTTTTTTGAAAGCCTGCGATGTTAACCACTACGCCATACAGTTTGGTTACAAAAATTGCAAAGTATTAGTAATATTTTCTTTAATATTCTAATTAATTTTCTAATTAATTAATAACTAATTTTTTTTAAGAAATATTATTTTCACACTTCGGCCCTTCAACGATTTTAAATTTGATTTTTTTTAATTTTTACAGTGTCCCCTAGGTTTATTTTGTTAATATAGAGATAAGTTGAGTATCCATATTTTATTGATACTTTACATCCGATTGGTTAAAATTTAAAATTTCATGTACATTCATGAATTTGGGCCTGAATTCTATTATTAAGTTCAATTATTCAAAAACGAATAATCATAGAAAATTGAAATTTTCAAAATATACGTAAAATTTGATTTTATTTACCATAAACTATTTTATATTTATAACTAAAGTGTATTTTATTAAAAACTAAAAGAAATTTTTTTAAAAACTATAAATTTTTCAATAAACTTGAACTCCCAATATTTTAGAAATTTGGTAAAAACACTCAAAAATTGGTCAAGTTGGTATTTTTGTATGTCTAAATTTACAAAAAGTTGCAAAACTTACAAAAAGTTGGCAATTTTGAAGTAAGTCAGTTGGCAAATTTGGCAATTTTTTTCAGAGGGAAGTAAGCTTAACCCCCCTCCCTATTCTGTAACTTTTTCGTTACGTTCGTTATCGTTAACCAATCGTTAAGAACCATAAAGTTTGGTTTACACTTAGAATTTCATTAAATATATTAATGTAATTATTGTATATGGAAACCAAAAACTTTACCGTTTTTGACGATTCGATAGCGAACGTAACGAAGAAGTTACAGAATAGGGGGGGGGTTAAGATTACTTCCCTCTGAAATTGGTTTGGCACGACCCTGACTAAACACACGTGGTAATTTATATTTCTGTTTGTGGTTTTATGTCCCCTTAAATTTAATTCCAAATTATTCAATTCAAAATTTTATGAAACAGTCAATTTTTTATTAAAACTTTTCAATATTTAATAATATTTTTGACGAAAAATTACGTTTTTTATAAAATTAAATTACTTTTGTTTATATAAAATTAAATATTCCATAAGAACAATAATCTTTTTGTAAATATTATTTCAGTGCGCAACCTAACAAGTTTAACTAAACTTTGTCACATGTTTTAACAATATTTTTTGGCCTGTGGAAATCAGAATCATTGCAGGATTTTTTCAGGTTTGCGGTGGGTGTGGTACAGGTTTGTGACGGCATCTGCTTGCTTCTAACCATGTCTGTCACAAGGCTGTCTACGGTAAATTCGTGCGCCATTTTACCCAGACAGGACCTGTAGCAGAACTGCTAAGTACCCGACATAGGTGCAGGTCCTGGATGAATTTTTTCTGACAGGAAATTCCCAGGAATTCCTCAGGTTAAGCGCAGGCCAGACACAGGGGAAGAACAGCAAATTCTCAGGTATAGGTAAATAACCTAGAATTGGCTTGCGCCAGGGGAAACGCAGGAAATTCTCAAGTATCGCTAAATAACCTGTAAATTATTATTTGCTTGGTGTCAACCAGGCCTGACGCAGGCTTGATAGGTAAATTTTGATTTTGCAGGTAATTGCCAGGATTGAAATGTTACTTGGGAGGTTCAGGTAGACAGGGAATGAAGCCATGGGCCTTCTAGGCCTGTAAAGCTGTAATATGATATTCTATGTATTTTTGTCTTACAGTAAATATTCTAATTCTTTATTTAGCATTTAGCCAATTTTTGTCAAGTTTACAATGTCTACATTTATTATTGAAAATTTTTTTACGGTATTTCTATTTATAGTAAAATAAATTTTAAATAAATTTGATAAGTGTATAGTAAATATAAGTAAGTATTTATTTAATTTTCTCTTAAAATGTAAAACTTCTGTCTTTAATTTAAGATTCAACTGCAAACCTTTGAACAATCTCCGATCACCGGCCATCATAAAGTTTTACTATTTCTTAATGAACCCAATCTAACATCATATACATTTCATACCACGTATCCATGAAGTCTCTTATAAAACAATGCTTGTGCACTTACAAAAAATATTCTTAAGTCATTTTATTCTTATTTTTAAACTCAAAAATCTAAATTAATTACAATTTTTAATAAACATTATGCCACTGTACGAGATAATATTATGAATCCAAATGTAAATCTATATATTACCTCTTACCTAAACTTGTCCTCATACCGATATTTTGTAATTTTTACAATCTACTTAACTAATTGTTGTTTATAAAAAGAACAGAAAAGCAATACTCAAAGTGATAATTAAGCATACATATTATAAATCTTACTAGCACTCAAAAGCGATACACTAATTTTCAAAGTTTCCTATATAGCTGTGCTTAAAATTAAAGATGTGGTTATTTATACATACGGTATGTATAAGCAATTGGCTATTTATACATACAGTATGTATACAAAATTGGCTATTTATACATACACTCTGTAGGTATGCGCTATTATTACAATTAATATTTTGGTAATAACTACTCAATTATAAATAATGATAGTCAGAGGTAGGCACAATACATTATGTATTTTGTATTAAAAGCAGTAATAAAACTTTAAAAATTTTGTTTGAAATTCAAAATATGTGCACATTCCCATACATTGTATCTTATATTTTGAATTTAAAATAAAAAGTTTCAAAATATTTTGTATTTTGTATTTCAAATATGAAAATATTAAAATATAAACATATTTCAAAATTTTTTATTTTAAATTCAAAATATGAAATAATAATGCACGAGACTGCACTTTATTTTGAACAAAAAATTCAAAGCTATCGTATATTTTCTTTCTACTTTTAATTCAAAATATAAATGTAATTTGCCCAATCCTGATTATAGTGTTATTGAAAATAATCAATAAACTATAAAGTATCATTAAATCAGTGAAATATAGACAATATATTTTTTTTCTGTATTTAAATATTTTTTGTAAAAAGTAATCTGCTTAGTCTTTCTCCTCGGACGTCTTTTGGATTTAATTTTAGTTTTGAAAATTAAGTTTTTATTTGATTGATTTGAACAGAGCTGATTTATTAGATCAAAATTGTTCTTCAGGTTGAATTGCATTATGCCCACAACACTCACGTTCAACAAGAGAAATTCCATTTTTTTTCATTGATTTCCATTACTTGTAATGTTCTAATTTTTTTACAAATTTATTGAAAACTTGTGTTTCATAATTAAACAAAATATCTGAAATATTTTCAATTATCACCTGTGCCATCTGAATTCTGGATTTTTTTTGTGAAAGGCAAGACAAGCTTGCACGCACTTAAGCCTCTAAACCGGGCCAATTGTACTACCTCCGATTTCCCAGCAGTGTACTATGTGACGCGACTAGGAATAGAACTGCGGTTTTCCACTTTCTAGCCTGCCAGTATATGCTTAACACCACACTGCTGATGTGCCGTATTAAATTTTTCTATTTGATAATATTTTGTTGAGACAATCAAAATCATCAGTAAAAGTTTCACCTTCGAAATAATATGATTATTATCGATGTCTACATTTACATCATCTGTATCCACGATTAGTGCATTTTCAATTGAAATAATATATCTTGCATGAAAGCAAGTTTTTGAAAATATGTCCAAATTATTATATTTTCATATCATAAGAATATGACGACATGGTGTATACTAAAAGAATTCCAAAATAAACACGAACATATTTCCACGAATGTATTATAAAATTCTGATATTTTGCTATACTCTGTTTTATTTAAGAAAAATGTAAAACGTTTGCACTAAATGGATGACCTTTAAATGTTAACCAATGAAATTGCTTTGAATAAAGACTCACTCACAATAAGGAAATTATACGAGATTTAGTGTTTATTCAAAGCAATTTTATTGGTTAACATTTAAAGGTCATCCGTTTAGTTCAAACGTTTTACATTTTTCTTAAATAAAACAGAGTATATCAAGATTTTTCACAATACCATTTTATATGTAGAGGAATTAAAAGTAATAGAAAGTAATGCAAAAAAATAAAATTTTTTTTGTTGAATATAAGAGTAGTAGTGGGCTTAGTACAATTGAACCTAAAGAACAAATTCGGTGTAATTACGACATTTGTTTAAATCAATTAAATAAAAACTTAAAATTAAAAACTAAAATTATATCCAAAGAACGTCCAAAGAGAAAGACTAAGCAGCCCACTTGTTTAAAAAAAAGTATTAAAATACAGAATAAAAAATAATATATCTTACCAATTTTAATGATAGTTCATAGTTTATTGATTACTTTATTAAAAAACTATGTCAAAAATAGCAAATAAAACTAGCCAATTGCTTATATCTACTGTATGTATAAATAGCCAATTGCATATACACACTGTATGTATAAATAGCCAATTGCTTATACATACTGTATGTATAAATAGCCACATCCTAAAATTAATACTGATGTAGTTCCATATAAGGAATAGTACTATAAATTATGTAAGCAGAAACGTTGATGTGTACTATTTATTGAAATCTGTAAAGATTAAAGTTTTGTAAGGATACCGAAGTCAATGTATTAGTTCTAATACATTTGAAGATGCGGTAGTTACGTTTAGTGTCCAAGAAGAATTTAAAAAAAAGCAATTTTAATTTAAAACATTTATTGAATTGCTAACATCGATTTTAGAAGTTATACAATCAATAGTTCTAACTACGTTAATACATTACGAGTGACCGTACTATACGATAATTACTATATGACTCCCTGTGGATAACAATGCTCTTATATTTATAATATAAAAATGCTTACAAACTATTTGCAGAATTAACATTAAAAACATAAACAAGTGTTGCACATAAATTGCACTCGAAGAGGTCATCCACGTGTGGCTGAAATATTATGATGTTATGGTGACAACATGGCACGGTTGACATTATGAGTAACCATACATATCACAATTTTTTAGACAAATCAAAAATGTATCAGACACTTTTAGAACTAAAAATATTAAAAGTTGACACAATGTAGATTATACTAAGTATTATTTTCACAAACGTTTTCAATAAAAATAAGTTTTTGGGGAATTTTTGGATTTATATTTTGAATTTAGGGGATTATTTGAAGGTTAACGTTGTGTTTATGCAGGAGTAAGAAAATTTAGTAGGGTGTTAGTTGAGCGGAGGTGGATTGAATGAGAGGCGGGTTATTGAAGATATTTAACAATGGCGAATTGTTCAGATCAGACTGACTATTGAGTAAGGTGTATTGATATTTAAGTCTATTAATTTGCATAGCCTCCAAGAACTCAAATTTTTTACTTTTAGACTCAATGTGTAAGATTTTTTGACCAAGTTGTTTATGATTATTTTCCGTGAGGAGTTTCGCGAAAGTGGATTTTCCGTCGGAAAATTACCATAAACATTATTAGTAATGTATTTTTATTTCAGACAACAATTTAAATAGTAGGTAATTATTTATTACAATAATAATTTATTAAAAATTAATTTTTTCGCAATTTTACACTGTTTCTTGCGGGAAAAAAATTATGTAATATTTACCAAGGCCCCCATCCCTCCACGTAAGATTGGGTAAGATTTGGCTCAACCTCCTCCCTCCTTAACGTAATTAATGGACGCTCCCTAACGTATTATTATATTATAACTTAATAAGTTTGGTTCTAGAGTACAGATATAGTTTTCATATTATAATAAATATAAAATTATGTATTCAAAATTACGTAAGTAGGCAAAAACACTGGCGTCTACAGACAGAAATTTAGATTTGATTCTGAGTAAAAGCATGCGCATTTTCTTCTGTTTTGTACTTAATGGCCTAGTCAAATTAGATTTTCTGCTCGGAAAAATTACCATCAAGCTGAATTTTGGTGTACATCTTTATTACATCATTCTAAATAATATGTGAAAAGTCGAAATCGAAGTCATGTGAGCTTCAAAAGTTATTCGAGGTCAAAGATCATAAAAAGATAATTAGTAAAGATAAATAGAGAAGATAATTATCTACAAAAAAGGTTTTATTAAATTTTTATGAAAAAGCTATTGTTTTTGCGCTAGAGGGCCTACAATGAGCAAATATTCTGGTGGTTGTTTTACCTTAAGGGTATATCGTGGGTATTCTGCGAAAAAGCACTAAGTCAATAATCATAGTTTTAAGATAATTGCATTTGAAAGTTTGTATTGAAATAAGAATTATATTTATTAAGATGTCAGAAAATTAATAGTTGCGAACGATACATAGCTTTATCAACTTCAATATTCCCTCATTTGTTATTTAAAAATATTTGCCTATTGGTCAATTAAAAAAAAAAAAGTGATAGAAAGTATATTATGCATTTTTCTTAAATAATAAAGGTAAAATTAAGATTCAGCAGCAGTTTTTTCCCATTTATCACATTTATTTCTTAAATATTTTGTCCAGAAATGGTACATAAAGTAAAAAATAACAATAAAATAAAAAAAAATTAAATATTTTTAAATTTTCCCTGAACAAATTTAAGTGATTTTGACTTAAAACAGAAATTATCTTTGTTATTTTTGGAAATATGACTTCGTCGTTTTCGCAGTTTGTTTAGCGTTCACCAATCAAAACAACCTCATGATTAAGTCAAAACAGCAAAATATTGACTTAGTGCTTTTTCGCAGAATACCCACGATATATTCTTGATTCCAACTCCGTTTTTTTTCTTTGTGGTGTTTTTCGATTATATAATGTTCAACATACTACCCCACAATCACCCGAATGTTTGCACATACTACCCCCCTAACCTCGAAATGTTTGTACATTGTAAGCTTTCTAGCGCAAAAACAATAGCTTTTTGTGAAAATTCCATACAATATTTTTTGTAGATAATTATCTCCTCTATAATTTTTATGTAAAACTTTTTGTTATAGGATAAACAATAAACGAGCTATTTACAAAAAAGTCGGTTTCGTGACCTTTGACCTCAAATAATCTTTAAAGCTCACATGATCTCAATGTCGACTTTTCACACATTGTTTATAACGACGTACTATAGCCCAGGCAAATTAGACAAAAAATAAGCTCCACCTCGGAAAAATTACCATCCAGAGCTGAATTTTGATTTACGCCTTAAAGGTCACAAAAACGAATTTTTGTAAATAGTTCGTTTATTGTTTATCCTACAATAAAAAGTTTTACACTAAAATTATAGAGAAAATAATTATCTACAAAAAATATCTTATGGCATTTTCACGAAAAAGCTATTGTTTTTGCGCTAGAAGGCCTACAATGTACGAACATTCGGGGGGTAGAGGGGTAGTATGTACAAACATTCGGGTGATTGTGAGGTAGTATGTTGTACATACATATATAATAGAAAAAAACCGGAGTTTGAATCAAGAATATATACCCTTAAGATAAAACAACCACCCGGATATTTGCTCATTGTCGGCCTTCTAGCTCACAAACAATAGCTTTTTCATAAAAATTTAGTAAAATCTTTTTTGTAGATAATTATCTCCTCTATAATTTTTATTTGAAACTTTTTATGGTAAAATTAACAAAAAACGAACTATTTACGAAAAGGTTGTTTTTGTGACCTTTGACCTCGAATAACTTTTGAAGCTCACATGATTTCGATTTCGACTTTTTACATATTGTTTACAATGACATAATAAAGGTGTATACCAAAATTCAGCTCGATGGTAATTTTTCCAAGCTGGAGCTTATTTTTCGTCTAATTTGACTGGGCTATAAGAATACCAAATGTAATTTTAAATTTCATTCTAGTTTCTTTATCATTTAAATTATTTCCTTTTACAATAAACTGGGGTTTATAATAAAGATAAACTTATAGTTAATTTGTTTTTATTGCTTTCCAATATCCCACTAAAATTTCCTATTTTTAATTACGATAATAAAACACATGATGAGAAATAAAAATTTTAATTAATGATTTGATTTTGTTTTATTTCGTTGTCATTGATATTGCAATCTTTGGTAGAATTTATAACAGTAGAAATTTAAAAAAATATAGGTACCTATTATTATAGTGATAGATAGACATTAAAATAATTAGTAGGTACTTTTTACCATCAGTATATCTTAAATTACTGGTATCAATTACTCTGCATCAATTTTATTATTATTATTATTCTTTCACGAATACCATTTTTTTGCAAAAACACAAATGTTTAGACAAAAAACAATTATAACATCTAACCTAACTTTGCAATCATTCATATTAAATTGATTTGATATATCAAATTTGATAATTTCACAAAATACAATGCACGACAAAAATCTCAATATGAATCTCGTTTTAAAGTTTAATGTTTTTACCAACTTTTCAAAATGTTCCTCTTGAAAAGAAATAAAGACGTAGCTTCTCCTTCTTAAAACTTTATAATCAATTGAGTTTTATAATAACCTCGTTATATTTCAAAAATATAGGAAAACCATTTTAATTAAATTTGTTACTTGAAAATATTCAAGTGATAAAATATTTACATTCTTTGGTATGCGGTAGTAAAAGTAGTAATTTTATCTAAAATTTGAATAGAACTATAGTAATTAATTTGCGGTTTTGAGCAAATAGTAATTACAGGTAATTTTCTCATAATGGTCGTTGCTAACTATTATTACTAGAAATTCTGTTACACAATAACCGAATGAGAACTTTTGTTTGCAGTTAAGTCAACCTTAAATTAATTTGCATTATAGTGCACTTTCCACAACTTAATTAATGCATACCTAATGTAATAAGTTGACATAGAAATTAAAGCAGTTGAAAAATACAACTGTTATAATTTTGGTAAGTGTTAAGAAATTCTGTGTGCTTTAATAAAACTAAATACAATTTTAAAGCACTCACCTTATTCCTTGCTGCTGTACTGCCTTTCGTATTATAAAAAATTCATATTTCTTTTAATTAATAAATCAATGGTGTACGCTGTTGGAAGTTTGCTTTTTCATTATAAATTGCTGTATTGTATTAAGGAAGTGCAGTAGTATTTAAATATTTTATGTTACGAATGCTTGCAAAATTTAGTGGGATAATTCAGTGGAACGGAAATTTCTAAACCGGCAATACTATAAAATTTACATGTGATTTTAAAAGGGGATTTTTAACGTTTAATGAAAGAACTCAATTAATATTTGTAAACAACAAATGCTTAATAAATATTCAAAAATTTATATATTACTATACGTACATATTATTTTATTGAACTACAAAGTTGGGGACAGCTTATCAGCCACTGTGACCTTATAGTAATTGCTTAATTGGAACTCTATTAAATAGTGTACTACCAATCACAAGTTCTAAATAGCGTTACGGACAGAAAGACAGAGAATTACATAGTTTTCTACTTACAAATTATGGTCGTAAGTATTTTTACCTATAATACATAACCGCGATGTTTTAGTAAAAATATTATTAAGCCAGTCCTATTAATTATAAAAAGAATTATTTACTAAACTCTATAAAGTATAATTAGTTAAAGTTCAACATTTATCTTAGCGGTCGTATACCGTGAGTGGTGTGATTTTGTCTTTGTTTCAGTTTAATTGCTTTTTTTTATGACGCTCGCCTGTACTCGTGCAAAATACTATTATCATCATCATTTATCAGAACTTTCATACACAAACGAACGTATCTTTTATTTGCACAAAGAATAAAATGTTTTCATCGGTACATTTCCAGAATTCATAGTTGGCTTACATTATTTTAAAAACAATAATTTACAAATTACAATTAAAATTAATTTTAAATAAAAATTTATATCAACAAATGCAATTAATGGTTGTAATTTATTGTGTTTGGCCACTATTAAACGGTAAACACGATTTTAATAGGGTTATAAAAACGTAATTACGACAGCTTTTATAGATAGGTTAACGGTAATATTTTATAGTTAACGTAATCACTGCCAATAACGAATTAATTGGTTTATATTGAATTCAAACCGTTGTAACTTTTCTTGCCGTTTTAACATTTATTTAATTACAAAAAACATGAACAGTACTTCTAAATTTTGAAATTACTTTAACGAAAATAATCACAAAAATATGAATATGATAAATGAAATTGATATGAAAGCAGAAATTTTATTTTCGAACGACTGTTTTAAAAAGGAAATTTAAAAAATCGTTTCCAGATTTGATGAAGTGATTTGCATTGGGTGAAAAAGTGTACATGCCCTTTTGTTCTATTTGTTAGGTTTCTATCAGTTTGATTTCCATATTTTGTCAAGTCGCTGAAAATTGGTATTAGGTATTTCGTATTCCAATGAAATTAATCACTATTATTTGAACAGAGTTAATTAAAACAATATTTACATTCACAAATTCTAAGAAATATTGTGCAAGTTAATTTAAAAAATTGTTGATTCTTATTAACATCCACGCATTCCTATCGTTTAGCAAAACAATGTTAGAAATTCATAACTAATAAAATTTAATTTAAACTCTTAAACAAACACGCAAACCCTTTATGAAAAATGTAGTTTTCCATAAATTTGTAGGTATTGGTTTACGGAAATTTAAATTAGTTTTCAGATTTGTTCTTATCATTTATGTTACGATCTGTGTTAAAAATAAAACGCTATAAATAATGGCCATACAACGGCTCAAGTTATACGATAAGTTTGTCAAACTTGGGAAAACGTCGGTTTACAGTTTTATTTATAATTTAGAAAGTTATTTTAAAGGACAAGTACCTATCAAACTAGAAAGGGTATTTAATATCAAATGCTTTACAAACAAGCCTAACGGTCAATTATTTTTAATAATGTAAGTTTCATGTATGCGTGAAAGTGTAGCATCTGCAGTGCAGTTATTGGGCAGCGTATAATACAACCTAATAAACGAAGCAAATTGGTTTCTTTTACAATATGGTTATGCGAATGCTATATCTATAAAATTGAGTTTATAGTTTGAGAATCATGACGCTATTCTAACTTATTCCCAGTCTACAAGTTTTGAGGAGTTTATAACTAGTCCGCCGGACATGAGATGAATGCAAACTCAACAGTACTTTTGACCATTATAACGATATATCCAATTTTGATATTTCACATAAGAATAGATTATGTTTTTCAAAATATAGTTGAATGATTCTTCATATAATAGCATCTCCAACAAAAGCGAGACATTTCAATGATTGCAATTAGTTACATTATGATTACAATGATGCTTATTACGTTTGGTAATGCAACACTTCTAATATTATTTTCAAAATAAAATTGGATTTTGTTTATTTATTAAAAACCACCACAAACTTCCACTTCTAAATGTTTGATTTATTTACAAATTTTTTAAGATACAAAAGGTTCTACCGTTTTACCAAGATTGAACGAAATGAACATTGAATTGAAAAATCTGTAGTTAATAAATTACATTTTAAATTTTAAAGAGATAAGTTTTTGTTTTTTAAGATTTTGTACAATATAATAAACATATAATATTATGTGTTGTATATTCAAAAATATAAACAAATTTATATTCTGTACTACTGGTATTTACGATACCATATACCGTTATACCCAAGCAAATGTTATAATGTTTAGTATAAAATAAAATATTAGAGAAAATTATTTTACTTGAGTAAAAATTCAAAGTAAAACGATGTTGTTTTTTAATACCAAGAACGTACACACTAGGGGTGACTTGTATAGATCTAGTTTAAAATTTTAAACTGTAGATTAACCAATCACAATAGTCAAAATCCGAGTTTAAACCATAGTTACCAGTTAAACTTGGACTATACAAGTCAACCTAGAGGTGTACTTAGTTTTCATAATAGAAAATAAAAGAAACTAAATAATTAATACAAAAATGTGTTAAAGTTAAAATGTAATTATATCACGAAAACTGATAGTATTCCAATTGGTTTATGTAAAAAAAAGTAAAATACAATTCAGTACTTTTAATTATTTTTGTAATTCGTAAAAGTTGATTCCCACTATACATTTCATTTACGTTCCGTCTCATTTCTATACCAGATACGACAGCTGATTGATACGTCAGGTATAAAATTGGATGACAAAGCATCACTACTACAAAGTGAATTATTTATTTGGATACTTCAATGGTTCAAGAATATTGAAATAAAAATTTATGTTGATGAATTAATTAGTAATGATTTGACAGCCATTGAAACTAAACGACCTCTGTTTATTTCATTAATTAAAAAAGAAGTGATTTTTTGGAACAAGTGACAAGCAGTAGTCATAGCAATGAAAACAAGTATCAATGCCCAATCTATTCAAATTGAAAGAAATTCCTTAAAACATATTTCCGCTTTTTTGTGCTAAACGGAAGCTAAAATCATTCCATGTTTGTAAAAAGGTAAACAACAATAATAATAAGCGGCCGAGGGTGGTTAGACTTGCGCACAATAACCAAACAAAAGGTTCTCCAAAAATAGCCATGGCTAGATGGAAGGAAACCATACCAAGTTGCATCAGGCATAAAGATCAAGTAACGATTAATAATTGATGTAAGTCACAACGTCTTTGATAACATGGTGGATAATATAATACAAATTTTTCCACTCAATTATTGAAATTAAATATTAAAACGCTATGTCCAGACCAGATTGGCCAGCAGCTTAGAGCAACGCGCCGGTTATGTCTACACACAGCAAACATATATCTGTCATCTTGCGAGGTTACGTTAAAATTATAAATTATTCACATAACATTTTGCTGTGTAATTCAGATTCACCAGTATTTCCAATTTTACAGAACTCTATGAAACTGAATACCGATCAGTATCTCCGAGCTAACCAAAATGGCAATTGTGAGGCCGAGAATACCAGCTAATCTGAATAATAATTGCTTTTTACTTTACCATACCGAATGGGAAAGTTATGTAATCAAAAAAAATTTTTTTTTCAGATTTTTACGGATTTGCATTCCTTGAGGTCTAACGAGTTAAAAAAAACCCAACATCAAGAAATGTCTGTGTGTCTATGTGTGGCTGTGTGGGTGTGTCTGTGTGGGTGTGTGGCTGTGTGTCTGTATGTCACTTAATTTTGTGTGCACTCTAGCGCCCAAACTAATAGGAATTTCGCAACCAAATTTTATATTTAGTACTTTTATATTGAAACTTAGATTTGATTAGATTTTGGTTAAAATCGGTCCACAGAAACGTGAGATTGGGAGTAAATTAGTGACGCGATGAGTATGTTTGGTACTGTGGTCGGTAGAGGGCGACACCTAATAATGTCGCAAGTTATGTTATGTCCAGATAAATCCAGATAAATCAACTCACCGAAATTGAATTTGTGTGCAATTAAAGTATCATAAAATTAATGTATGGTAAAGTCATGTGATGGCCACATCTCCCATCCAGTGAGGCCAAAGGCCCAACAACCACATCCGACTCACATCCACTCGTTTACTTTACCATACCGAATGGAAAAGTTATGTAATCAAAAAAAAATTTTTTTCAGATTTTCACGAATTTACAGTCCTTGAGATCAAACGAGTTGAAAGAAACCTAACATCAAAAAATGTTTGTGTGTCTGTATGTCATTTAATTTTGTGTGCGCTCTAGCGCCCAAACTAATAAGAATTTATCAACAAAATTTTATATTTAGTACTTTTACATTAAAACTTAGATTTGATTAAATTTTGGTTAAAATCGGTCCACGGAAACGTGAGATTGAGTAAATTAGTGACGCCATGAGTATGTTTGGTACTGTGGTCGGTAGAGGGCGACACCTAATAATGTCGCAAGTTATGTTATGTGTAACTGTTCAGATAAATCAACTCACTAAAAAAAAGGCAGTTCAGACTCTGACTCCGAGGACGGCGTGTTCCAGTGAGGAGTGTTCACGCTGCCCCGGGGAGGTTACACATATCCGTCATTGTCCTGTCCAATTAATCTTCTTCCTTTTCAGCTTGTGTTTTTAAATTTTTTTTTCAGCGCCTATTAGATTATTGTTGAGTTTGTAAATTGTAAAAATTTTTTTTTTATATTTTAATAAAAACGCTGTAGCAACGGCGCGACTGAGGCTCTGTTATTGTAGAAGGGGGCCCAAGGTAAGCACATCGCGCCGCCGCGGGCGCGGGGATTGTCTCATGCGTGCGTGCACGCGCGGGCAATTCGACGTTAGCCTCCGGCCCCGCAGTGCTTACCTTATAGCGCAATAATAAACAAGACACCGGCTCGACGCCGCTCCTCGGGTTTGAAATCCCTGTAAAAAATTCTCAACGTCAGGTTTCTAATCAGACGAAGGAGATAAGCGGGCTATCGCCCGCATCTGCTCCGCAGATGCCAAGTGTCAGCTACAGCTACAAAAAAGGCAGGATCTATCCTATCCCCCGCGCTCTTCAACATATTGTCGTGTTCTGACAAACAACTTTTTAAGGTCCGTGCTGTCTTGATCGGAGTTTGCAATATAAGGCTCTCCTAAGGAGTGAGTTCAAGAGAGATTTTTCAAATTTCTACAATTAAATAAAACAAAGTTATACCGGGTATTAATAAAAATTTACTCAGACGAATGTTGGTAATTATTAAAATCTTGATTACAAGCAGAAAACGGAATTTTGTCGTTAAATCAAATTCAACAATTGAATAAATCAGATATTGACGTGACCTATCTACAAGTTCCCACATTTACTATATTAAAATTATTACTATAACTTGTAAACAAATGAAACGTTGTAATTATTGTACAAGCTGAAATAAAATAATAATACGCATAAATTAATTGTCTTATTTAACATTTCGCGCCGACCTGCAATTGAACGCGTAAAGCACTGTTGAATGCTACCGCTAAAAGCAAATAAAGTTTGATGTAACACGCAATACACGCGCTGATCCAAATCATTATAAAAATGTTAATTTCAACGATAAACTAATCAATCCAATAATTAAAATAGTTGCATCGGTGTTTTAAACTTGGTGTAATAGTGAAATTAATCTGTTATTAGCGAAGTTTCCAGGTTTGAAAAAAAATGTGCATTGCATAACCTCGAACTTTAAAATTTATGAATTTCATTTTCCAGATAAAATAATGTCGAAATAGCGTAAAATAAAAGAATTCAAATTCTAATTACCATTCGATGTCTCCAAAAATTGTTGTTACGTGGAAATAAAATGCGATAAAACTCCACAAAATGGACGGTCATCATTCCAGGTTATCAAGTAAAAATATCCATAATTTCATATTCCAGAACTCAATCATCTAGAAATCACCATACTCATCATACTGACACATCACTAATCATAATTGCCATTGTAATTTACACTTCGTTCTCAAATTACAACATTTCAAAACTTATCGAGAAATTTCAATCCTCTCGAAAACACAACCTAACTCGTTTGCCTCTAAGTCAGTAATCCTTATCACATACAAAATTTTTACTTCCTTCCCTTTTCAGGTTTTTGGAAATCGTGGCTCACGCCGATTCGTCAACTTTACCAGCCAAATTTGAAAATCTTCCAAAAAAAACCAATGTCATCAATTTTTAAATCAAATTTGAATTGCTTCCCACACCATCTAGTTTTATTTACACTAAACACGACGTTACAGGTTTCTTTGTACGCATTCACTTTGTTATTAAAAGGTAAACAAATTAACAATACAAAAAAAAATTAATTAAACAAAACGTAGTCACATCTGATTAACTTAACTCATTTCAGGTTTCCGGAACAAAAATCCACCTGTAAAATCCTGTTCTCATGATACCAAACAAGAGGTATAACAAATGAAAGCAAATAATTTTATTCGTCCGAGTAAAAATTAAAATCACTCAAAATTCAAGTAAACAACAGTACAAAAACAAAAACAACAGTAAATAAAACTTAACGAAATTTATGGCGCTCTTAATAATAAACTATCACAATTTGGAATATTACTTGAATATATTTAGGGTGGATTGCATGATCTTGAGTGATTTTCTAGTAAGTAGATTTAAGTAATAAATAAACTTTTGTCAAGTTTTTTTACAGCATAATTTTTTTTTAAAAAATTGTCTAAAAGTAAATACGAAAAAGTGTTATTAAACAATTTTTTATGAACAAAAAGTAAATAATTAACATAATAAATCTTAAAAAAAAATTTCAAAATGAGTAATATTCAAAAATAAAAGTTTTTTAATCGTAAAAATCGTACATTTTATTTATTTGTATTTAAACAAAAAATATGCACATCGTAAAAATTAGATATTTTGTTTAAAAAAATCTCAGCTTTCAGAAAAAATATCAAATTTGAAAAAAAGCTTGCCGTACTGTCAAAAAAATCAATTTTTTTACTTTAATTAAAATTTTGGGGGTCTTCGGCTACTTATAATAAAAAAATTAATATCTTTATTGAAAAGCTGAGGATTTTTTACAAAAGAAACTGTACTTTTTGTATTATTATGAATAATGTTTCTACTTCAAAAAGATTAGCAAAAAAGTTAAAAATTACAAAATTGTCAAAATTTAAAAAATCATTACTACGAAAGTACTTAATATTAAGAGCTAAATTTTTCAGCGAGTCATTATTTTTATACAGAGAATACCTCCACAAAATTTGAAAGAAATCCGCGGGGGTCACATTTCAAAATAAATTTTATTTGGTGGAATGACCCATATATTTAATAATATTTATTTACACTAAAACCAACAATATAATATCATTAACAAACATAACAATTAATTAACAATTCTATTCATTATTTCTTACAAAATTGCACTATATTATCTTCAAATAGTCAACCTTATTACTGTAGTTTCACAACTTATTACATAATATACTTAAAACTTAATTACCCTTAAGACCACTTCTTTGGTTTTCTCGTCTTTTCTCCGCTGAAACAAACCTAGCACCAATATGTGCATGTTCATATCTCGTTTTATATGAAACGTTTTAAAAATCCTACAATTATAATTTAACAAAATAGAAAATACACAATTTCTAACAAATTTCTCAAAGAAAATCTCAACATTTTTTATAATGTCATGTCACCGAGAGTTCTCTTGAATAGCACACACACATTTAATTACAATGAAATGGTCAATTTTTTCTTGTCTTAATAATATAAACTTTCCGTACTTTTGCATTACCAAAATTTGAGAAAAATCAAAAGCTGATTAAAGTAAGCTACAAGTCATAGATTAAATCTTACGACCTTTCAAATGTTACCTTAGCAACTGTTATAAAAAAAATACGATAAAATAATATAGTGTTTTATTTTGATTCGATCACTTTTAAATGATTATTAACTTAAGTATATCCATGATAAAGGGTTTAATAAAGTTTTGCAAAAAAACATCAGCTTAAAAAATAATAAATAATTCCAAAAAAAACAAAAATTTTATTAATAATTTTCATGTTACGTAAAATACTATTATGCTCGAAGTCGGTCAGTATAAAGTATTTTACTACAATGGTAAAACTTTCCTTTTACTGATTTTACTTTTTTTATGTATTTTACGTGAAGTTTAATAAATTATTATCATTGCTACATTACAAATTACTACAAATAACATTTGTGCAGAGACCTTCAAAGCTTTTATTACTGGAGTTGTTGATGAAAATGGATCAAAACGTAGTTTTGATCAAAACTTGGACAGTGATTATCTCAAGAACTTTCCCATTTTAATGTCAAACGTTATTAACATTTTCAGAACAATATTCTTTATCTAAATCCGTGAAAAAGAAGTTGCCATTAAAAAAATATGTCGATGACGTCATTACTCTAAAGTTTAAAAAAGTTTAATTTGATAGAAATATTATTATTTAGGAATGAGTCGAGTAATACGGTAAAACCGTATACCAGTGATTATGCCCCAAGAGGAACTAATAGCTAAGGTATTAGCTTCACTTCAATATAGACTACTGTTAGCAATAGAAATTTTATACAAAGTGTACTTTTTTAAGTAGTAATGACATATTTTCTATTTAGAGCAGTTTATCGAGCAAGATTATTATCTATTTTAATTGCAAATTAAGTTGCTTATGCAAAACTTTATTTAGCTGGTGAGTAATATTATCAAAAGTATAATATACATATTAACTTACATTTCACGTCATAATTTCATTAGTTTTGTATATGGAGTAAACTTTGAACCATGTTGTTTTATTTAACTCACGAGTGGGTAAAACCGGCCGCCATCCGATTTGATAAAATCGTATAACAAAATGGTTTCAGTCATCTTTTACACGCAAAGTGCCGTATGTAAAATAATTAAAAGTTTAAAATTAACACAATTTTATATAATAATTACAGTAGTTATAACAGTATAATCTACGGGGGTAATGTAAACTCCACTCCAAACTACCTGCATTTCGTTTTCTGCTATTTTATTTTTTAATCAAACTTGTAAACTCTGCTCGCATCCATTTAACAATAGGTCACTTACTTACGTTGTAAGCAGAAGATTATGGTAATAATCCTTTAAGGATCGCATTCAGGGTGGAGTTTTTTGTTGTAATGATTTATACAAGGTGAAGAATCAAACATCTAACAAACATAATTAGAGAATTATTATTAGTACATCTTTAAAAGAGAGATCCACCGGTCACGGACAGGTTAGTGTTACAAAACGATTTATTTTTAAAGCAAACCATTGAAGAAATATCTAGGGGTTGAGCTTAGGTTAGTGTTAGAAAACAATTTTTTTTGTTAATATCTCTTAATATTTTTTAAATTAAATAAAATTTTTAATTTTAATATATTATTTAATAATTTTGTACAACTGAGAACCTCGTTAAATGTAAAATTTATTGTAAAAATAAAAATTTCTCGGTAGGTTACTGCTACAAAGTATTTCTACAAAGAAAAAATTTTTTAAATTAAAAATAATTTAAATTGCTCCGTATATAAATCCTCTAATTCTTCATATTATGTAAACTCCACTAATACATTTGCGGAGTTTACATCTAAGATTACCGTCGACCTCTTTGCTCGGAGTGGAGTTTACACTTTTTTTTGGTTACCTGCTAAATTTGCGGAGTTTTCACCTACTCAATCTACGAAGGCTGTTCAAAAAGTAATGATAATAGTGACCCGGAGAGAGAATTTGTTGCGAATGGTGGTAATGCTGCATTCTATCGTGCGTGTAGCCCATTATTTTAGCCATCTATGTACATACTTAAATTTAAATTGATTAGTGCAGTGAGTAATTAGACTACGTGTTGATTTGCATAGCGTGTGTCAGAACAACGTTGTAGCGTGAAGTTTTTAATAAAATTCTGGAAGAATTGAAAAGACGCTTATGAATTATTAACTACGTTGTATAGTGAAGATGTTGAGTGAAGATGAAGATAGTGAGTTAGTAGGTAACCTTCTACAAGTGGTAGGTATAAAGCATTCAAAGAGGGTAGAGAGAGCATCACCGACGAGCCGTGCAAGGGGCGTGATTTTTCGTTTCGCACCGAGATTATTCTTCAATTCTGATGGTTTTTTTGTAGAAACGTGCTGTTTTTTTTTGCCAGACCGTTGCGGCAGATTATTACAAATTGGTTTTGACCACTATGTTGTGCCATTTCAAAAGAAAAACGGTCGTACAAGAAGATTAACAAACATAAACATAAAGTTACATAAAAGTACAAGATAAACAACATCATTATACATAGACGCTTAAAAAATTTTCAAACTTAAAACATCTTCTGATTTGCACTTGCGGAGTCTTTTAAGACCTCAGATATAATTTGCTCATAGCGGTAGCGGTATATTTAATCCACTTCTGCTAGAAAAGTTATTAATTTAGTATATTAGTAGTACTTCGAATTTATAAAAAAAGAGGTGGTTGTTACTCTTTTGGCATATTTAAGTCAAAAATATCTTTGAAAAGTGAAATTTGTAAATTAACAGTAATACTATCAATATAAAAATAATTGAACGTTTTCTTGCCCAATTTACAGATAGGCTTGAAGAAACCCTGACCTGACTACCTGGCCCAATTTTCAAACACCAGGATGCGTATATTGGATTACAGGAGCTAATCAATGAGAAGGAGAAAATTTTGTTAAATTGTGATCTGAAGAACACGATCAACGTGGTTGCAGATAATTTCTTTTCAAGTAAGTATTCCTCTTGTTCAAGATTTGTTGGCTTTCAAAACAACATTATTTGTACTTAAATGAAGAAAAACTAAGTTTGAAATTCCAAAAGAAATGATATCACATCGCACTGGAGAACAATTATTTTTGGATTTTTAGATAAAACTACCTTTTATATCTTTACAAGAAATTTAACATAGATATATTAGTGTCAACTAAGCACAATGATACATATATATCAGGCAAGCAGCACAAGCCCGAAACGGAACCGGACAACTGGGCGACGGACAACTGGGCGACGGACAACTGGGCGACGTATAACTGGGCGAAAGACAACTGGGCGAAAGACAACTGGGCGATTAGTAAACTGGGCGACGGTCAACCGGGCGACGAACAACTGAGCGATGGAAAAACTGGGCGCTGGGTAAACCGGGCAATTGTCAACCGGGCGACGGGCAACTGGGCGACGGGTAACTGGACAACGTATAAGTGGGCGACGCAACTATAAATTTTGAGCATTTAAGAAAAAATTATTATGATAACCTCTATGGGTGAGAGGTAAGTACTCGTGACCCGAAAATATCAATTTTGAAACTTTGATGAATTCTGAATGAGCATATTTTAAATAAGAGAATTAACCTCAGAGAATGGCCTTAACAGCACTAGTTTTTTCAAAAATCGATTTTAAAAACTTTGATTTTCACAGCAAATTTTATGCTAAGTCGCTCGTGATTGGTGAATTCTGGCATTCTGTGATCGGTCCGTGCAAGTTAAATTACTCTTTAGTTATACGCAGAGAGGGGATAACCGGAGCAACACTAGCACTTCATATGCTTCAACAGTGCACTTTGAGCGAAAATTATGTTTTTTAATAGTAATTTTTATTTGCACAACCACCGTTCTTGTAGAATCCACGCAAAGACGAGTTTCACCTTTCAATGATCCACCTTTTCCTTAACCCACGGGCCTAGGGGTATATTTATAATAAGTGTAGTTTTGGTCACCATGGCACGAGAAAGATCCACGCGAAAAAGTATTAACCGTACATTAACATTGCGTACGACTAAGTGAGTCATCAGCTGGTCTCTTATGCATTACTGATGACGAAAAAAAGTTATAATCACCCCCTTCTTAATAGCACCTTTTTAGAGTTGGAAGGCCTTAAGGGATATTGTTAGCTAACAAAGACAATGATTCATCATCTCTTAGTTAGGTTTTGAGTTACTTAAATTATTAATTATTAATAATTATTATTTACATAAATTATTTTAAACAATATAGCTAGCTTATTGCATATATATATAGTACAAAAGTAGACAATAGAACATTACCAACACCTGGTTCGTACATTACCAACCGGAACCGGACAACTGGGCGACGGACAACTGGGCGACGTATAACTGGGCGAAAGACAACTGGGCGAAAGACAACTGGGCGATTAGTAAACTGGGCGACGGTCAACCGGGCGACGGACAACTGAGCGATGGAAAAACTGGGCGCTGGGTAAACCGGGCGATTGTCAACCGGGCGACGGACAACTGGGCGACGGGTAAACTGGACAACGTATAAGTAGGCGACGCAACTATAAATTTTGAGCATTTAAGAAAAAATTGTTATGATAACCTCTATGGGTGAGAGGTAAGTAGTCGTGACCCAAAAATATCAATTTTGAAATTTTGATGAATTCTGAATAAGCATATTTTAAATAAGAGAATTAACCCCAGAGAACGGCCTTAACAGCACTAGTTTCTTCAAAAATCGATTTTAAAAACGTTGATTTTCACAGCATATTTTATGCTAAGTCGCTCGTGATTGGTGAATTCTGGCATTCTGTGATCGGTCCGTGCAAGTTAAATTACTCTTTAGTTATACGCAGAGAGGGGATAACCGGAGCGACACTAGCACTTCATATGCTTCAACAGTGCACTTTGAGCGAAAATGATGTTTTTTAATAATAATTTTTATTTGCACAACCACCGTTCTTGTAGAATCCACGCAAAAACGAGTTTCACCTTTCAATGATCCACCTTTTCCTTAACCCACGGACCTAGGGGTGTGTTTATAATAAGTGTAGTTTTGGCCACTATGGCACGAGAAGGATCCACGCGAAAAAGTATTAACCGTACGTTAACATTGCGTACGACTAAGTGAGTCATCGGCTGGACTCTTATGCATTACTGATGACGAAAAAAAAGTTATATCCACCCCCTTCCTAATAGCACCTTTTTAAAGTTGGAAGGCCCTAAGGGATATTGTTAGCTAATAAAGACAATGATTCATCATCTCTTAGTTAGGTTATGAGTTACTTAAATTATTAATTATTAATAATTATTATTTACATAAATAATTTTAAACAATATAGCTAACTTATTGCATATATATATAGTACAAAAGTAGACAGTACAACATTACCAACACCTGGTTGGTACATTACCAACAGGCATAACCTTTTTTAATTTTTCTAGTCAGCAACAAAATTTCAAAATCTTTGTTTTTTTTTTTTCGGTTTTTGTTTTAGATTACCCTGTATGAATGTTTCAAAAAATAAAGTTGTATCAAGTGAGAAAATACAAATACCTGCAAAATTTTCAAACGATACAGTTTTCTTACACTGAAAACTCAATAAGTTTCATGCTAAATATTTCAATTCTTCAAAATGCTTCAGGTTGTCGCCCACTTACACGTCGCCCAGTTTATACGTCGCCCAGTTTATACGTCGCCCAGTTTATCCGTCGCCCAGTTTACTCATTGCCCAGTTGTCCGTCGCCCGCTTGACAATCGCCCGGTTTACCTAACGCCCAGTTTACCCATCGCCTAGTTGTCCGTCGCCCGGTTGACCGTCGCCCAGTTTACCAGTCGCCCAGTTATACGTCGCCCAGTTATACGTCGCCCAGTGGGATTCGCCCAGTTGTCGCGTACCGTTACCAACAGGCATAACCTTTTTTAATTTTTCTAGTCAGCAATAAAATTTTAAAATCTTTGTTTTTTTTTCGGTTTTTGTTTTAGATTACCCTGTATGAAATGTTTCAAAAAATTGTATCAAGTGAGAAAATGCAAATACCTGCAAAATTTTCAAACGCGACAGTTTTCTTACACTGAAAACTCAATAAGTTTCATGCTAAATATTTCAATTCTTCAAAATGCTTCAGGTTGTCGCCCACTTACACGTCGCCCAGTTTATACGTCGCCCAGTTTATCCGTCGCCCAGTTTACTCATCGCCTAGTTGTCCGTCGCCCGGTTGACCGTCGCCCAGTTTACCAGTCGCCCAGTTATACGTCGCCCAGTGGGATTCGCCCAGTTGTCACGTACCGAGCCCGAAATAAGTTTACATTATAACTCTTAAAATGGTCCAGATAATACTTTGGATAAAATAGAATATAGTCGTAAGAAAAAGGAGAAAAAAATTACTTTTAGTGTTCTTTTTCAATATGTTAGATGTACCTAGCTGGAGTAGCAGCTCTATAGTAATAGGGTTATTTTATAATCTAGACAGTTTTGAGCAAAATACGCACAAACGTCGTTTGTTTTTCTTGCCATCGAGTTGCGAATTAATTAAATTACATTTCCAACATAGATTGCTTAATAAGTGAACTATAAAAAAGACGCTAAGAAGGCCTTAGATCTCTTAAAGTTTAGCATCCGATCTCAATCTAACCAAACATTAGATAATAAAAGGAAAAGATATCAACTGTGCCCAGAAACTTTTGATAGTAAAGTTGAAATGGCATATGATATTTAACTGTGACATATTTGTTTGCTGTGATCACAACTCCAATGCTATACAACTTGTTCCATTTGTAAAAATTTTACTTTCCTAAAAATTCTTTTTATATACATAATGTAGGTAGTTAATATTTTTTTTATTAAATTAATGTTTATAATATACTAAAAGCCAAATAATATAACTTTTATCTACAATTTGCATTATAATATCCTGTAGAATTCTTGGGGTTTCAAAAGACCGTTTTAAAAGAAGATGCAATCCGTATAACCGTTTTTACCGTACCTATCAGAAAGTTAAAGGAAATCAATATGTATATTTTGTCTAAACAATTTTTATTAAATTTTGTACGATATTGTTCCAAACCCTACAAGCTTACTATATGTTGTTATATACAATATTTACTGTGTACAATATAACCGCAGGTTGAACCGTTTTCCTAGGTCTAGCTGAAATTATGCTAGGGGGCACTTAAAGATATAGGAATCCCAAAAAGCATTGCCAACGTTACCAGACCCGTGGCCGGATCTAACAACGTCTATTTTACTCAGAAAGTTCAGTGATGTATGGCATTTCAATTCTGTTTTAGCTGGTGAACAAATCTTTTTAATGTAATAATTACCAGTTTACGGTGAACTATATAATTAATAATTGTTTAAAATTATTTTATAGTTTGATTGTAAATCTTGGACGAGTAAATTATATCAGATTATACTATATCATAATATTATTACTATGTTTAAATATCTTGTAAAAAGCAAGGAAAAAAATAATAAATTTAAATTACCTTGATGAGTGACTTCTACAAATTCATCAACCTCCAGCCGTTTCCGTTATTTTCAAATATATTATTGCTTCTAAGCTAATGTTAAATTTTGATTGTTCATATTATTTAACTTTTAAATTTAAGCGCATCCCGCGCAACTGAATTTAATAAATCGAAAATATAACCTGTTACACAGTATTTTGTACATGAATTTATTCGATTAACTTAAAAATTAGGAGACTATCTTTAATTTAAAACATGTGACCTGAAACAATGCAACATCGAACCCTAGCGGAAACGAGCTCGCTCACTACTTTAGCAACGGCACCACTTTACTTTCTTATCCGGCAACCCTCACCCATATTTCCTATAATTCTAACGTTGTTTCTACGATTGACCTTGTCATTACAAACAATCTCAACGTATCCAAAATTTAAACATTAAACAAATTAAATTTGGACCACCTTCCTATCATCAATGAAATTAGTTCCATCAACATCCCAACCAATAACCAAAAAAAATTGGAAAAAACTTGCATACGACTTACAAGAAAAACGAAATAATTACTGACATAAAAACTAACGAAGACATTGATAATGCCATGAGCAAGTTCAATTATAATTTAAACAAATCCTTCAAAAGTAATACACGCGACGTCCTAAAACCATCATACAAAACAGTTTTAACACCCGAAATTTTAACAATAATAAAAAATAAAAACAAATTAAAAAAAATTCTACAACAGCACAAATTCCCAAACTTAAAAACTGAAATAAATCAACTTACGAAAGACATAAACAACATTAAAAATGAAAACTGGAACAAAACTATGACGGACGTGACACCACTAAACTTAAAAAAACTATGGCAAATTGCAAAAACCCTTAAATTCGCAAAAACCAATGAAACATTTCCCATCCTACAATCCTCCCAAGGACCTATTATTTTCAATGTAGACAAAGCTACCGCAATCGTCCAAGTTTATTTAAATCACTATAAACTGACAACAAACTTAAACGATCATGACGTCGACACCGCAGTTCAAAATTCTATTAAACAAATTAATCAAACTTTTTGTGCCACTCCCACCGAAGACCTAACATTGCCAACCAAAATACGAGCTATAATTAGAAAATTTAAAAGCAAAGCACCAGGCCTAGACTCAATCTCTGCATTTCTACTTAAAAAACTCTCAAAATAAACAAGTAGTTCAAATTTTCTATATTTATAATGCCTGTTTAAAAAATCAATATTTCCCAAATGCCTGAAAAGACGCCCTTGTTATTCCCATTCCAAAATCAGGCAAACCAAAAGACACCACCTCCAGTTATGGTCCTATTAGCTTACTTTCCTCTATCTCCAAAATTTTAAAACAATTAATCCTTGTTCGCATTCAAAGATTTAAAGCGGCAAATCACATCCTCATTCCCGACCAATTTGGTTTTCGTTCTAAACACTCCGCAGTCCTTCAACTCGCATTTTCATCAATGACATAACTATAAATTTTAACAAAGACAAATCGATATCGACGACCACCCTAGACTTGGAAAAGGCCCTTCGACACCGTCTCGCAAGATGATCTTTTGCACAAACTTTTTATTTTAAATGTCCCACTCCACATTATTAAAACAATTACCAGCTTTCTACGTGACCGTACGTATCAAGTTAAAATCCTAAATTCTTTTTCAAATAAATTTCCCATCCCGGCTGGAGTCCTGCAAGGCTCCATTCTCTTCCCAGCTTTATTTTCGTTCTACATCAATAACATACCCAAAGCGAACAACACAAGAATATCATTTTACGCAGGCGGCAACGGCATTTCAACTGATGATAAGGCCAAAGACAAAACAATTTTAAAACTACAACCTTACGTCGACTTAATAACTGACTTTTGTGATAACTGGAAACTCTAAATTAACGAAACTAAAACGACTCTGACTACAATCACACAACGTAGAGATCAAATGCAAAACACCCTTCAGGTGAATAACGTCGACGTACAGCAAACCAAGACGACCTAATATCTAGAAGTTACGCTAGACCAAAGACTTACTTTCCGACCACACATCAACATTACAGCTAAAAAAGCAGCTAGCGCGCTTTATATATTATACCCATTGTTAACAAATAAAAACAAACTAGACCCCAAAATACGTCTCCAACTTTACAAATCCTTGAACCTCTACTAATCCTACTGTACGCATGCCCGGTTTGGAGTAAAGCTGCTCAAACAAATATAAAAATTTTACAAAGAGTCCAAAACAAATACCTCAGAGTGATCACTAGGGCCAGTAGGTACACGGATATATATGATCTCCACGAAATTGGAAACACTCCTGATATTAAATAACTTTTTTATTATATTTTAATAAAATAAAATTGGATGCTTGATTCTGTGGTGGACATTTAAGGTGGTTGGAGCGTTTCTCTAAGTCCATGGAAAAATTATAAAATTTACAGAGCATATAATTTATGATTTACCACGTACGTAAAAAAATTTTTAAGCGGATTGACCGACTAGTTTACAAAAAAACCGAATTTGAAAAAAAACGAGGTTGCTTTTTCAACTTAATTTCTCAAATCATGAAATTGGAAAATAATTACATTATAAATTTCTTTAAATATGCTTTCACTATGCTTTTAACCCTAATGTTCCTGGATCGTAGTACCGGTACTTTTTTGACTTTGCAGTGAAATATCTCCGCTTGTATTTTTCACAGAGACCTGGGATTTGGTGACATCTTATAAAAAATAGTTGTTAACGTATTAAAGTCATTTTGAAAGCTACTATATTTTTACAAATGCATTTTTTTTGTGATAATAAAAAGGTATATCTATATCACCTGAATGTGGTACCGGGTACCTTTAATTTAAAATCACAGAATTTTTAGCTAAAAACGTATTATTATATTAAAAACAGGTAATTTATTTTAATTTACACAAAGTATAATTCTTTTACGCTTATACTTTTTCATTAAAATTATGTTTTCAACATTTTTCAAAAAAATTCATAAAATTTTTCAAAAAAATTCATAAAATTTTTAAAAAATTTTTTCTATAAAATTTTTCAACAATTTTTTGAATTTGATGATCGCATATAGGTTCATATAATAGTGTACAACTTTTAAATATTTTTCTTGGGTTTTATTTATCCGTTTTACACAAATGACGGACAATTTTGTGCAATTGTCTACCATATCCGTGTTTAGGCAATCCTATAAGATCTGTGCTACAGTATACACGTTAGATTTCAAAAACTCAATTTTGAACGACAAAGAACAACAGATTAGGAGTAGATAAACAATAATTTTAAAAGAACTTTTTTATGATTTGTGTAAATCAAAGATTACAGTGAGTGTATACTCAATGAAATACTACCATTTGAAAATTTTATTTGAGTTTTCTTGGGCATAGATTCGTTTTTCTTTCTACTTGTTTTGAATCCAAAATATATTTGTTATTCCGTTATTCCGTTATTTCGGCCGTTAAATTAGGTGTTTACGTCCTGATTTGAGGTACTAATAGTGCCTTTCTACGTCCTAGGACGTTAAAAAAGAGGGGTCATAATTTTTGACGTTTTAGGACGTAAAAAGGGGGGGGTATAAAATAAAACATGATATATTTACGCAAAACATCATGAATTCGTATGAAAATGTTTAATATTTATAACGCAATTCGAAAATTACGAAAATTAATATTTATAACGCAATTCGAAAATAACGCACCTCTTGATTCTTCTTTGTTCTCCTTGCTGTTGTTTGAAGAATGCGCCCGATGATGCCCGTTCTTTGATTGATTTTGACATTGTAACACTTCACAACACGCACGTCCGAAATTTTTAAATTCGAAATTTTTAAATTGAGAATATGAATCCTTATCTCACCAAAGAGACAAACTTGACAAATGACTTGCAACCTTCACGCCATCTATTGATAGTTATCTCAGAGCTATTATATAAAATTGCGAATTTTGTAGGATATTTTTCCCAAAATAACGAAAAGATGTTTATATGATTCTGACGTGAGGGTCGCGAATAAAATGAATGATTACCAAACCAATCAGAAGAGCCAGATTTCCATTTTCAATACATAGCCTCTCACCACGTTGTTGCGAATAAAAATGAGGTAGTCCCGTTATAACGAAAAGCAGTTTATGCCACTCGGACGTAAACTGATTTTACACTCTTCGGAACGGTTCGTGCGTCTCGGCTTTGCTTCGCTACGCCTCGCTTTCAAAACCCCGCCCCTTGGATGTGCATGTACTTAGCACAGCCACTTTTGAAAATCACAAAAATTTTAATTGTGCTGGATTGTGCCCGGTGTGTGCCGCGTTGTGCCGTATTTATTTTTTTTTTAATTTTTTTTTTCCGGATATTATGGAGGTAGCCTATTTTGAGGGTGGCGGTTAGCACCGCCATTTTCGATAATCTTAAAAATTTTAATTGTGCTGAATTGTGCCCGTTGTGTGCCACAGTGTGCCGTAAATTTTAAAATTTTATTTTAATAAATAAATTTTTTTTGGACCAAAACGTGTTTTATCGATGGCCGTTAGCACCGCCACTTTTGATAATTCAAAAAATTTTAGTTGTGCTGAATTGTGCTCGTGGTGTGCTACTGTGTGCCGTAAATTTTAAAATTTTATTTTAATAAATAAAATTTTTTTGGGCCAAAACGTGTTTTATCAAAAGTCGTTAGCACCGCCATTTTCGATAATTCCAAAAATTTTAATTGTGCTAGATTGTGTCCGTTGTGTGCCATAGTGTGCCGTAAATTTTAAAATTTTATTTTCACAAATAAAATTTTTTGGGCCAAAAAATATTTTATCGATGTAAATTAACCCCGCCATTTTCGATAATTTAAAAATTTTAAATTGTGTTGGATTTTACTCAATGTATGCAGCTGTATGAAATAAACTATTGCCCCGGTATTCATAAAAGTGAAAAATACTTAAAAGAGGTTTGCAAACCCTTTGTAAGAGATATAAGGCATTTTAAAAGCATTCGTAAGGCTTTTAAAGCTTTAGTAAACCTATTGTAAATATTACGTTTTTATGAATACCGGGGTTAATATCTAAATTTTGTATAATAGATTTTCAGCACAGTTGAGATGAAAGACGATAAACATGTATAAGTAAACTACCTCCGATCCTTTTTTGAACCTTTTTATTTCAGGTAGATGAAAAAGGTAAAAGTTGTAGTAACTATAGTGAACATTTTTACATAAATTACGATTACAACACAATTAGCCGTTATTCTTCCACTCCTGAACATTAGGTCCCCCTTTTTAAACTCTCCCCAACTGGGGGGTTCTTTCTTTCCCATTACTTCTTCATCAGTTCTTGCCCATAACTTACCACGCTGGGCAGACGGCTTGGCGAGTAGTCCGCAGATCAATTTTGGACCTTTTAGATCACAGCACATATCCGATTATTACATTTAAAATAAACCAGCAGTCTGGCGTAAATCAAACACGGACAGACTAGAGAGTGGGAAACCGCGGTTCTAATCTTGGTTGCGTTGGATACGTGATGCGATTTAAAAAGTCAGCGTGGTGAGTTATGGGCAAAACTCTCTCTCCCCCCACTTAGGGGGGAGTCTAAAAAGGAGGCCTACATCCAACAGTGGAAAGAGAAAGATTGAAAAGAAGAAAGAAAGACATTTAAAATGTATAAAATTTTATTTGGCAGTACCAAATAGTTACCAAACTTAATAGTTTGATTTCCATGGCCTGGTTTTAATCTGTAGCTGAGTAGCTTAGGCTACTAAGTTATTATTTGAATAGTTTTATACAGGGTTTAATTATTATTTTATTTTCATGGCTCCATGGGCGTCTGTGTAATTTATTTTTGAGGGGGCAAACTTGTGAATAGGTGGCTAATGTTGTTTGGTTCGGTTACGAAACAATTAAGTTTGTTTTGATTATTTCATTTTGTTGAATATCACCATTGCAGGAAGGGGGGGGGGAGCAAAGAGTCTGCTGCCTTCTCCCCCCGGCTCTTGCTGCTTAAATTTTTTTAAACATTTAATATTTCACCAGCCCAAGTTTTTAAAATTTTCTAAAACTTTTGGTTTTAAAATGATCTTATAGACGTCCATGAATATCACACTACATACAGGCCAAGGGCCTAATTACATGTAGATAAATTGTTTACCTAAATTACACAATTAAACAAATTTCGGAAAAAAGGGAGAAAACTACTTTTCCGAATAGGGTGTGAACAGCTTTTAATCGGTAGAATAAATGCCAATTTTGATTAATGCAAAGGGGGAAGGCCTCACATTTTTGTGGGATCTCCTCTGATTGTAGCCCTGGCTTTTATGTTAATGAAGAAAATTAATTAACCCAGAAGGACCAACGGATAAATCGACCGATTGGATTATTAAGTCATTTTCCAGGAATCATCCCTTTTATCGATGACTAGATTGTATCGATACCCCCCTTCCCTCCTATCAACGGCGATAGATTATTTCAGTCAATAATACTTTAATTAATATTATTTTTATTATCTGCGATTGGTTGATATAAGACATGATTATCAATAATATGATTATTGCATACAGCTGCACGCATTGAGTAAAATGCAACACAATTTAAAAATTTTTAAATTATCGAAAATGGCGGCAGTACTGAATGGCGGGGTTAATTTACATCGATAAAATATTTTTATTTTACTTTAAAGGATATTGTAAATAATCCTTACTCCTAAAGACTTTTACCTTTTTCATCTACCTGAATTAAAAAGGTTCAAAAAAGGATCGGAGGTAGTTTACTTATACATGTTTATCGTCTTTCATCTCAACTGTGCTGAAAATCTATTATACAAAATTTAGATATTAACCCCGGTATTCATAAAAACGTAATATTTACAATAGGTTTACTAAAGCTTTAAAAGCCTTACGAATGCTTTTAAAATGCCTTATATCCCTTACAAAGGGTTTGCAAACCTCTTTTAAGTATTTTTCACTTTTATGAATACCGGGGCAATAGTTTATTTCATACAGCTGCATACATTGAGTAAAATCCAACACAATTTAAAATTTTTAAATTATCGAAAATGGCGGGGTTAATTTACATCGATAAAATATTTTTTGGCCCAAAAAATTTTATTTGTGAAAATAAAATTTTAAAATTTACGGCACACTATGGCACACAACGGACACAATCTAGCACAATTAAAATTTTTGGAATTATCGAAAATGGCGGTGCTAACGACTCTTGATAAAACACGTTTTGGCCCAAAAAAATTTTATTTATTAAAATAAAATTATTTTTTAAAATAAAATTTTAAAATTTACGGCACACAGTAGCACACCACAAGCACAATTCAGCACAACTAAAATTTTTAGAATTATCAAAAGTGGCGGTGCTAACGGCCATCGATAAAACACGTTTTGGTCCAAAAAAAATTTATTTATTAAAATAAAATTTTAAAATTTACGGCACACTGTGGCACACAACGGGCACAATTCAGCACAATTAAAATTTTTAAGATTATCGAAAATGGCGGTGCTAACCGCCACCCTCAAAATAGGCTATCTCCATAAAATCCGGGAAAAAAAAATTAAAAAAAAAAAAAATACGGCACAACGCGGCACACACCGGGCACAATCCAGCACAATTAAAATTTTTGTGATTTTCAAAAGTGGCGGTGCTAAGTACATGCACATGCCCCTTGGGTGTAAAATCTCGTTTTACGTTCTTGTGACGAAAACTACTATTTTTTCTTTACTGTCAAAAAGGGCTTGTATTTCTTCTTTGAATAAAATTTTTCAGATTTACATTTGTGCTGAAAACTCGCAGTATATTGGTTTTTTCTTATTGAGCTGTTATTCTATACAAATTTTTCTAAAGATTGATTTGAAAATACAAAGCACACTGGTTCTTACGTTTTTGAAATGTTATTTACTATTTTCCAAAAAATATTTATTCAAATTTGAATATACTTGCCCAGTTATGTAAGAAAGGAGTGGCATTTTTACAAGTACTAACATAATTAATATATTTAATTACAAAACTTCGTAAGCAAGAATTTGATTATAAATGACTCAATATGATATTAATACACTTTAAAAACATAAATAATAGCTTAAAAACCCTAATAATTGCAAAAAAGATTACAGAAAACACTGAATAACGTAAGTATTATGCCAGGGTACCGGGTACCTCATTCAGGTGATATATTATGTTGTATTTTTATTCAGTAACATGAGGGTTAAACTAATATTATGTAATTAATATAAAAAAAGTAGCACATAATTGTATTTTTAAGAAAAGAACTATGTTTGTATCAAAATGGTAAAATAAACGTAAGTTTATTTATTGATCAATATAGTGCAAATTTCATTGAAAAATATGTACGTCGACATACAAATACTCCTTACTGAAATAATTTAAAGAAAAGTAGAATATTAATTTTATTAGAAAAAACTCTTTGAAGAAATTATGTTTACAGTTATTAAATAAACTAAATTGGTTGCGTAAATCTATATTTATTTTCTTTTAGCAAACATAATACTAAAAAAAATATGACAATTTTTAAACTTGTTATTTTGGCACGAATATCTGTATTATAAAATTATATCCTTTTAATATAATTAACATGTGTTTGCAATTATTTATGTGAAAATTTCAATTTCTCAAAAAATTAATTTTTGACCTTTTTAGTGCCAACCACACATAATTATTCGACGACAATTATTATATCATGTAACACTAACAAGCTGTAAAACGCTAAGTATTTCAACGCTTATTGTACCTATTAATTTATTTACTTTAAATTTAGAATTAAAAATAATTTTAGTCCCTCGAACCATTAAAGGTAAACATTTGTCAAAATAAAAATTAGGCAGTGCTCTATACTTCTGTTGAAAAAAGCTTTCAAATAAACTGTCACTCAAACGAAATGGTCTCATTTAAAAAAATTATCTCAAACATCGTTACCCTTATTCACGTGATTTCAGATCTGAACGTTACTTAAAATTGATCTAATTAAGAATACTAATAGTTTACATTTCCTAATAATTTTTCAGAATAGTAAATTAATATCTCTGAAGGTATCGAATTTTTTTCATACAGTCTATTATTGCAATAGTTTAATGCAAATATTATTGGTACTACATATTTCAGTAGTTTATAATAAACTACACTTAATAAGTTATAACTAATAAATAAACATTAACAAAAACACAATGAAATTAATTAAACATACGTAATATATGGAATACTACAGGGAACTAATAACTAAAGTGGAAAAGTTTGAATAACGTTCATTAATTAAACCAAAATAAGTACAAGCATTATTTACCTGTAGGTTTAAGTCGATATCCTTTAGTGGTAAATGCAATGGCAATAACTGTTAGAAGCAAGAATAGAATAGTTGGCTTGTGGGTCTTCATGCTGAAGTAGTTTTCAACCACAAGCACAGAAAGCTTCAGATTTGCTAAGCCATCTCGAATCACTATGGAACTATTAACTTTCATGTACTTCCATGACAATTTACATGACATAAAATATGGTTTTAACTTCTATGCCATATTTATTTAAGCTGCATTTTAAAACAAAAAAATTAGTAGCTGCCACTGACACTTTTACTATTCTACTTAAAAATAAAATATAATAGGTAATTGTTTTAATTTAATATCTACTTTGTATCGCAAGTTGTGTTGCCTAAATAATTATAAAACTGAGAAAAATAATTAGTGAAGCTATTACGAAATTAAATAAGTGTCATTAATTAGAAACATCCGCAAAAAATACAATAATCGTTTTATTTTAAAAACCAATATTTATTCAATATATTATCTTTTTATTTCATACATAATGAAACCAATTATTCGCATAAAAGTTTTGAGTAATCTAGTAAATGCAGTATGGAATTTAGTGTTCAGCAATATCACGTATTGTACGTGATTGTATAATATTTCAACTAGATTTTCTTTTCTGTTGTATTCTAAATTTGATTTATACAATGACATCCTAAAATTTGTAAATAAAATTTGTCTTGCAAAATATACGCGTTTAGTAAAAAAACACTTGTTAGTAAAGTACGAGGACTTGAAATTGCAATGCATAGAAAGTATAAGTAAAAAATGGTTAGCCATTTATTTACCGATAACTATTAATTATACTCGTCTTCTCCATAAAATGGCATGTCTTCATATAAAACCATAATTGAATAATTGTAATAATATTAGTTCTTTAAATTTTAGTTAATCATACGCTAAAATTTAAGAACTAGTTGATATACTACACGTTCACTACGTAACAGCGTCCCGACGACTGTTGGGGTATCACAATGCTGCGCTTGCGGGAATCTCAACATTTCCACTGCGTCAATTTATCTAAAACTTTTAATACCTATAACGGTTATCACCGGCTATAATTGCTATATATTGGTGATTCTAAGACAGTATAACTTATATTATAGTATTTTATGTTATCCAAATTTCGATTAATTCAAAAGAAAGATTTTTAAATTTTCTGAAATTGTTGTGGAATATTTTCAATAATTTGTTAGAAAATCATTTAACTCACCAATATAAAGCCAAATAAATAGATCTCACATTCCGCATTTCCTTCGAATAACTCAAAAATTACTTGTAGAGTTTTATTCTTGGTGAGAACAAAAATGGTATTTGAATAAATTGTCGATTTAAGCACTAGACTGTAACAGACAGACAACAGATAGACAGGCAGCTGTAATTTTTAAATTACATATTAATTTTGCTTGAATTCATTTAAAATTATTATCTTTTAAAACAACGGGAGTATTTTTCAATAAATGTATTTTAGCGCTTTCAACTATATTATACTAACATCAATATTCTTAACCATCTTTAAATAATAACCTCTTAAGGTTTAGGTATAGCAATAAAAATTTCATATTATCTATCTATATATATAAAAATCAATGCAACTTTTCTTTGTAATTTTATAACTCAAGAACGGGCTCACTAATCCAAACCAAATTTTTAGTGTTTGTTCAGACTATTTAGTAGATGGTTTCTGTGAAGTTTGCACAAAATCGGTCAAGCGGTTCTTTATTTATCACATTTTTTGTGATGAATTTCAATGAATTTAACTAATTTCACAGATGGCGTTCGCAAGCAACCTACCGTAAATCCTATATGACATGCATACCTCCATACTGTGTTCGGTAGAGGGCGATACCTACATATGTTGTCAGTTATGTTATGTTCAACTTCCTGCATAAATCCACTCACCAACAAGAAAAAATCATCGAATGAAACCTTCGATCACTTTTTGAATTGTTGGCATCGAGAATATGTCCCCGGAGTGTGTTAAGCAGGGCCAACACATGGGTCGCTTTGGCGATAGCATACTTCGGCAAAAGTTTTTTGGTGCAAATGCAGTTTGACGCAGACCCAATTCGGTGCGAGTACGGTTCGGCATATGCCCATTTCGGTACAATAGTAAATCAGCGCAGAAAACTTTAGCGTACATATTACTATGGTACTCTTTGGAACTCAGTTCAATAAAAGTCCCCCCCCCCCCAAAAAAATCAAAAAAGTAATAATAATTAAAAAGCGCATTTTCATATTTTGGTTTTTCTAAAATTCTGCTGAAAATCGGTCAAGCGGTTCGTTATTTATCACAATTTTTGTAACTCAATTCAATGAATTTTACTAATTTCATAGATGGCGTTCGCGACCAACCTACCGTAAATCCTATATGACATGCATACCTCCATACTGTGTTCGGTAGAGGGCGATACCTACATATGTTGTCAGTTATGTTATGTTCCACTGCCTGCATAAATCCATTCACCAACAACAAAAAATCATCGAATGAAACCTTCGATCACCTTTTTGAATTGTTGGCATCGAGAATATGTCCCCGGAGTGTGTTAAGCAGGGCCAACACATGGGTCGCTTTGGCGAGAGCATACTTCGGCAAAACTTTTTTGGGTGCAAATGCAGTTTGACGCAGACCCAATTCGGTGCGAGTACGGTTCGGCATATGCCTGTTTCGGTACAATAGTAAATCGGCGCAGAAAACTTTAGCGTACATATTACTATGGTACTCTTTGGAACTCAGTTCAATAAAAGTCCCCCCCCAAAAAAAAACAAAAAAGGAATAATAATTAAAAAGTGCATTTTCATATTTTGGTTTTTCTAACATTCTGCTGAATATCGGTCAAGCGGTTCGTTATTTATCACAATTTTTGTAACTCAATTCAATGAATTTTACTAATTTCATAGATGGCATTCGCGACCAACCTGCCGTAAATCCTATATGACATGCATACCTCCATACTGTGTTCGGTAGAGGGCGATACCTACATATGTTGTCAGTTATGTTCTGTTCCACTGCCTGCATAAATCCATTCACCAACAACAAAAAATCATCGAATGAAACCTTCGATCACCTTTTTGAATTGTTGGCATCGAGCAATTGGCAACAAAGCCCAAGGTCAAACACTTAACGTTTGTGGTGTGAATTTGGAGGAATCCTGTTTTTCACATGGCCAACTTTATGTTGCCTGTTCTAGAGTCGGTACTCCCAGCAGTTTGTTTATTTATACTAAAAATGGAAAAACAAAAAATATTGTTTATCCCAATGTTTTGGATTAAGATTTAAAACAGCTACCTTTTTTTAATGTATTTTTGTATTGTGTTTGTATTTTTGTTGGTTCCCTTTCATTCTTTGAACATTCCATCAATCGTTTTCACTGAAAGTCGTGATTTTTTGTTGCAGTTCTGGTAAGTAATTTAAATTATTGGTAATTTGTTTCGGTTGCTAAATTGACTCATTCTAGATCATTTCTTCATGGAATCCTTCCATTTATCAATCATTTCCACCAAAAGTCAAAATTTGTTGCGGTCCCGGTAAGTAATTTCAATTATTGGTAATTTCTTTCTGTTGATAAATTGACTCATTCTAGATCTTTCCATCATCGTAAGAAGAAGAGAAGTGTACGGAAGTACTGCTTAACAGATGTTCCAGGCAATTCAACGGAGTGGGGTTTTAGTCAGTAGGAATCTGACACTCCCCCCCTCTCACTGGGGGGCGCCTATGCAAGGTTTCCCCACTCAAACACAAAAAAAAAAAAAAATTATCTTTTAATCTTTTCTTTACTTTAATTAATTCACTATTTCATCCTTCCCATTGATAATTTTAAAACTTCTATATAAACGAAATATAAAAAAAGATTAAAGTAAAAATGTCATCATCACAATTTAAAAAGGTTGTAGAAGAGGCGCGAACTAAAATATTATCGTTAGCTACAAATGAAACTTGGGAAGTTAGACACGAATATGCTCAAGCTATCGAAAAATCTTTACAAGAAGAACTACGGGAATTTTGCGGAAACCCTATGCGCACTACTGAATTAGTCATTGCAAAGAATAGAGTTGCAGCAAAACAAATTAGAAAAAGAAAAAAAGAAGAAGAAATAGCCGCTGCCTATTTAAAAAAGAAAAAAGAAGAAGAAGACGAAATTTCAAATATGGTATCTGATTTTGAAAGATCCTTAGTAGAAGAGAATCGAGAGAGTGGAGAAGAGGGAGAGGAAGAAAAGGAGAAAAAGGAAGAGGAGGATGAACAAGAACAAAAAGATTGACAGAAGGGAAAAGAAGGATATACTAAATTTTACCATTAAAATAAAATAACATAGAAATGAATTATTAAAATTCATTTCGTTATGATTTTTGCACCTTTATTGAAATTCGAATTCACCTAAAAAGTTAACTCAATATTTATTGACTCTGAGCTGATGAAACTGAAACCATTTATACATGTACTACCTGACCCGCATGTTGCTCGGAGCAAATTTATGTGTACTGTGCGCAAAAATATATATACTTCATAATATATATGCACACATACATAGCTTTCGTTACAAATTTGTAGACAACTTTTTTTTTTGTTTGAGTGGGGAAACCTTGCATAGGCGCCCCCCACTAAGAGGGGGGGAGTGCCACATTCTTGCTGACCTATCCTATCCCACTAACCAATGAAAAACGTCTGATTGCTACTAATACGCTCCTTTCATTGGTTACTAAAAATTTTGATCTAAATTTGGGTGTTTTCCATTCGGCTAGAAAGTTAACACATTTATCGATTCTCAGGCGAAACGAAGTTTGCCGGGTCAGCTAGACTGTAACAGACAGACAACAGATAGACAGGCAACTGTAATTTTTAAATTACATATTAATTTTGCTTGAATTCATTTAAAATTATTATCTTTTAAAACAACGGGAGTATTTTTCAATAAATGTATTTTAGCGCTTTCAACTATATTATACTAACATCAATATTCTTAACCATCTTTAAATAATAACCTCTTAAGGTTTAGGTATAGCAATAAAAATTTCATATTATTTGCTTATAAGAATTCTCTGAAAATTACATGGAAGTCGTTAAAAAACTTTTTATGTTACAGAAACAAAGATGTTTTATCACTCACTCATTTGAACGGCTCCAGATTCCTTAGGATGCAGTTTCTGATCTGGATTTAGGTATATAAAATTTCTTGATGTAATAAGTCCAGAAATTATTTCTTAAAATTTTTGTATTTATTTAGTAACTATGTATATTTAGATCCTGCAAGTTTCTGATTACATTTAATATTGACGCATCAGGTACACATTTGGTAAACGAAAACTCGTTCAATAAATTTTATGTCGCTGAATTGTAATTTTTGGTAATACGCTAACCGCTCGATTGTTCACTCATCCTTTGAAAATACCATGTATAGATAGTGTTCCGTAACCCGAAAGATTTCCGTTGCCACCATGAAGTAATTCAAAAGTTCTAATATAAATCTTAATTTTTAATATGAAAACCAACGGCCGGAAGAAAACAAATTTGCAATACAATAAAATTGTGTAAAACACAATTCGATTTCAATTGCAGTTCATCGAAATAAGAAAAGCAATTAAGCGAAATTAATTTATATTTTTCATAATATGTTTATATTTTGTGACATTCCAAACATTCTAAAATTGCTGTAGGTATATAATTAATATGTATATAAATATTTTTTTGTCTTTCCGGGGAGCTTTTGCGGGAGCAAAGTGCCAGTTTTCTTAGGGGCGGGGTGAAAAGTAATGAGCAAGATGAAAAGTAAAAAAAGCGAAGCGGAAAGTAAAAGAAGCGAGGCGAAAAGTAAAACAGCGGGGCGAAAAGTAAAAAGAATTACAAATTTTTATTTCCATCATTAAAATTTACAGTAATATTAAAATTAGAGCAAGAATTAATGTCTAGTTCTTCTGGCGTTTTTAGACTTATATTTAGTGATATTTTTTCATCAAGCAATTTCTTGAATAATATCCAATCGGTCTGTTTATTATGCAACGCAGGCGGCCTTTCTTTTAAGATAACTCGGGTACAGAGAGTTACTAACAGTGGTGAGTGATCGGAAGAAAGATCGAAACAAGGTACAATTTCGGTATACAACTCTGATATACCTTTGATCACGCAGAAGTCGAGGACGTCCGGAATCTTTTGTGTATCAGTTGGCCAGTAAGTTGGTTGACCTGTGGATAGATGCTGTAGATTATTAATTTCCATTGCCTTGAAGAGTTCTCGTCCTCTTGTAGTAATCAATCTGGAACCCCACTGTAAGTGTTTCGCATTATAGTCGCCGGCTGCTATGAACCGGTTACCGAGTGAGTTGAAGAATCTGGTAAAATGTTCTTCTTTAATGATTTCCTGCCCTCTCTTGTTAGGTTGGCAGTATATGGCCGAAATAATCACTGAACCTCTCTCATCTTTGACTTTGATTGAGGTCGCTTGCAGGTAATCCTTTTTATGGTTCTCCAGTTCGTTGTGGTATATTGAGCTTTTAATTATAATGGCAGTTCCTCCATGTGCTGTACCATCAGGATGATTAGTTTGATGGACTGTGTAATTAGGTATTTTTATGTGACTCCTATTAGTAAAGTGAGTTTCCGAGATTAATACAATATCCAGATTGTGTGCTTGTATGAAAGTTTTTAGCTCTTGACTATGTTGAGTCAAGCCGTTGGCATTCCAGACTGCGATTTTGAGGTTTTCACGCATTGGTTTTGTTGACTATGAGAGTTAGGAGATTCAGCATGGTGTCCATTCTTTCCATAAGTTTCATCATCATTAGTTCTAACTTATCGACCTGGTTTTGATTTGTTGCCGGAACGTTTTGTACGGAAGTGTTGGTGGACTGGGTTTGTTGTTTTTCACCTTGGACCGCTTGACTGTAGGATGGTTGAATAGTTGGGGTATGTTGGACCGCTTGACTGTAGGATGGTTGAATAGTTGGGGTATGCTCTGGTTCCTCTACTATATTGGTCGTCTTTTCGATCGGGTCTACGCGTTGTTGAGTTTGGACTTGATATACTGGAAGTTGTTGTTTTTGTCGTAGCGGTGGGTATTTTTTGTTCCTCAATTCTTTGTAAATTGTACATCCTTTATAGTTAGCTGTGTGTTCTCCTGCACAAAGAGCACAAGTAGCTTTTGACTCTCTGATCTTAGTACATTGTTGGGTGAGATGTAATTTACCACATTTAACACAGCGGGGCTGGCGATTGCAGTACTTTTTTGTGTGACCATAATTTTGACAACGGGTACATTGAGGTATCTCACGTCTCTGATATGGGGGTTCAAACGATACTTCTTGCCGCTGTAGGACTTGAATTTTGTAGATGTCCTTGTTATTTTCTTTTGGATCCAGTTCTATGTGGAATAGTGGGGTTGCTCTTTTATCTTTAAGGATGTTAGCAATCCTAGTGACTTTGTGTTCGTATTTTTCAATTTCTTCTTTGATTTTATTGATTTCGCATGAGGGATGCATATTTCTCAACACTACTTTAAAACTCCGTTCCTGTTTGAGCTGAAAAGAATGGTAGGGAGTATCATTTTGTTGTAACAATCCAAGTATTTTGTGATAGTTTTCAACGTTACTTGGTTGGATTTTCACCTGCTTTTTACCAATGAGTTTAATCGTGTATTGATTGCTTGCAACAACATCGAGGTCTTGAATCATAAGATCCATTCTATCAACATCCGGAACAATTATGGGGGACGGTTTTGGCTCTTTGGGTTGGGTTGGAATTTCATTCTGGTTCTCGCTGGCTTGCGCTAGAACTGAATAACGATTTTTAATTATGGTTGTGGGTATGTAATCGTTTAAGGTTCTTTGACGTAAGTATCTGGTGGTCTGACTCGGACTGCTTTCTCGAATTCGTTTTTGGTAGTTCACAGTGTTCCAATTATTCACCTCCGGAAGCTGTACATCTTGCATATCTTGACTAACCTGTTGTTCTTGACTAACCTGTAGGTCTTCGTTGGTAGTCTGCAGTAATGCAGTAGGATCAGGTAGACTCGAATTTGAATTTGGAATAGTTTCGAGGTTGCTTTCAGTTGGTTCTAGTAAATTTTTTGATTGATTATCGTTGTTGGTTGTATCACTTGTTTTATCTTGTTGCGTTTTTGAGGTTAAGTTTTCGTCGCACATACCGCAGTTCCACTTGTGAATCATTTCGCTACCGCTTAACTTTCTCCACACCTCCAACGACATTTCGATGCACTGTATGTGATAGGTAGTCTTGCATTTTTGCTTACACTGGATGCAATCTTCATAACGCGTTGCATTACGCTTACAAATTCCACACGTTAACATTGTGCAGGACCGCACTCTTACACCAGCTCGATGTGTAAATGACGATGCTGTTGACTACCTAACAAGATCGATTCAAGTTGCGGCATGGTCAGCTACTCCAAATTACCCAAGCAAAGCAACAGGTAACATCAACTATCCCAACGAAATAATGAAAGCGATAGCTGAAAAGAGGAAAATTCGGAAAAACTGGCAAAGAACTCGAGACGTAAATATTAAGAACGAGCTAAATAAAGCTACAAGAGAACTTAAAAATATGCTAAATGACTATAAAAATCAAACCATTCAAAACTATCTCGAAAGTCTCTCTCCAACACAGGCTACTGATTACTCCCTTTGGAAGGCCACAAAACGGATTAAACGACCACAAGAGCATATTCCCCCCATTCGAAAATCTGACTCAACATGGGCGAGAAATAGTAAAGAAAAGGCCGATGCATTTGCTGAACATCTTACTAATGTGTTCCAGCCATATCCAAGAGAAATAAGCACGGAAGAAGAGCAACAAATTCATAACTTCCTCGAAACGCCCACTCCAGAGACTGTTCAATTAAAACCTGTCACAGTTAACGAAGTATCACTAGGCATTCAGCAAACTGCAAAATCTAAAAAAGCTCCAGGATATGATCTCATAACTGGTACGGTACTCGCACACTTACCGCTGGATACAGTAAAGCTGATCACTTACATCTATAACGCAATGCTAAGAATGAACTATTTTCCGTTGCTATGGAAGGTGGCTCAGATCATAATGATCCTCAAACCAGGTAAACCACCTGAACAAGCGCAGTCTTACAGACCAATAAGTCTACTGCCCATTCTCTCAAAGCTATTTGAAAGACTATTACTCAAACGTCTTCGACCCGTCTTAATAGAAAAAAAACTCATCCCGGATCACCAGTTTGGCTTTCGAAATCAACACGCCACAATCGAACAAATTCACAGAGTAGCTAAACAAATTAGACAAATTCTGGAGGAAAAAGGGTATTGCTCAGCCGCTTTCATTGACGTGACTCAAGCATTCGACAAGGTCTGGCACGATGGACTCCTGTATAAAATAAAGCAACATCTACCTAATTATTACCATCTACTTAAATCTTATTTAACCGATCGAGTGTTTCAGGTCAAGGTCCAAAACGAATATTCCGAACTAGTTCCAATCAACTCAGGAGTTCCGCAGGGTAGCGTCCTGGGGCCAATCCTTTATCTTCTATTCACCGCAGACTTTCCTGTCTCAACCAATGTAATGGTGGCAACCTTTGCCGATGATACAGCAGTCATTGCATCTCACCCAGATCCATCCATAGCCTCACATATGCTCCAATCAATCCTGGACAAGATTCAAAAGTGGATGAAAACTTGGCGAATCAAAGCTAACGAGAAAAAATCTGTACACATCACTTTTACATTGCGCAGAGAAACGTGTCCACCAGTCACCTTAAATGGCAAAGTTCTTCCCCAGGCAGAAGACACAAAGTACCTCGGCATGCATCTAGATCGAAGGTTGACATGGCAGAAACATAAATGGTCCAAACGCAAACAGCTAGGCATTAAACTGTACAAGTTGAATTGGTTAATCGGTCAGCAATCCCAACTAACAATGGAAAACAAAGTTCTTCTTTATAAATCCATCATTAAACCAATCTGGTCGTACGGCATTCAACTCTGGGGTTCGGCTAGTAACTCAAATATCGAAATTCTGCAAAGATTTCAATCCAAAACCCTGCGAAAAATAAGCAACGCTCCATGGTACATCACCAATGAAGCTATCCACCGAGATCTGAGAGTAAACACCGTTAAGGAGGAGATACGAGCTAGCAGTACCAAGTACTATCAGAGGTTGTCCAATCACCCAAACATCCTCGCCTTTAATCTACCCGACAACTCCAACCAAATTAGAAGACTCAAAAGAGCCGATTTTCTGGATCTGCCAAAAAGAAGATTTTAATATAAAATATGATCTAAATGTAACAAGTACAAGTTAGTATTGTAGATATAGTCATTGGCAGCTGTCGTTGGACGGTAGGCCATTCTAGTCACAACAAGCCACAAAACTTACCAAATGTATTATGTACAGATAGTAAATTAATAAAAGGAGTTCAAAAAAAAAAAAAAAAAGAATTAATGTGCAGCAACCGATTGAAATCCACTGAACTTGTTAAATTTTGTTGCTGGTTTGAAACGGCGATTCAAATTTATTACTACGTCTAACTAATGCCCGTACTAATAGTCGAGGATCAATCCGAGATCAAGGATTAATTCTCGGATCGTTCAAAAATGCTACCAATAGTCGTAATAATCCTGGATTGAACACGATCCGAGATCAATATTGAACCTCGAAAACCGATCTTGCTTTGACCAGGATTAATCCTCGGATCATTGTGGCGCATGCGTGTTTGCTATGTTGTCATAGTGCATTAACCCTCATAATAATTAAATAATTTTTAAAAACTTTAATTATAGGAACTGATCAGGAACGACGATATAATATTAAAAATTAAAATTTTTTTAAAAATTAATAATAAAATAAAAAATTATGGTTATAAAATAGATACTAATAATGGTTATAAATAGAAACTAACTAAATATTACTAGATATATTACCAAATCCAAGATCAAATCTAGAATTCACCGATCTTACCCGAAGCCGGACTATTTGTTACGCCAAGATCGTTGATACGATCTAGGATCGCTGGATCTAGGATTGATCCGAGGATTGATCCTCGACTATTAGTACGGGCATAAGATTCCAAAAATGCATACGGTACTTTGGCAATTATATCATGTTACGCAAACTATACTACATCTAGGGTAAGGGTAGAAAGATTTATGGTTATTTTCAAGGCATGTACTAGACCCTTTTTTGTAAACAGCTTTGTATTTTTATTAAAAACATAATTTTATTTAAAATCGTTCTAGAAAGTTCGAGTTAGGAAAGTTTGATTGTACTTGCTTTTAATGTCGTAATTGGATTTCGGAAAGACAAAAAATAGTATATTTGCGCTCGGGAGTAAAGTGACTTCTCGTCCATCGGGTAAATTTTCCCCATCGACTGCGTCTCGGGTAAAAACCTTTACCCTCATAACGAGAAGTGGCACTTTACTCCCTCGGTGTATAATATACTATTTCTGATATCATCTTCTTTATCACCCTGTAGTCGTCCACTCCTGAACATAAACCTCTCCCAATTCTTTCCAAACCTTTCCATTTTGTGCCTTCCTCATCCACTCCCACCTTGCCACCTTTTTATCATCGTCGAGCCATCGTTTTTGGGGTCTTCCTCTACTTCTTTTAGTCATTCTCGGCTTCCAGTTTATTATTTTTGCTGTCCATTTGTTGCAGTCTTGTCTCCCCACATGCTCGGTCCAACTCCACTTTAGACGCGCTACACGTTCCATCACGTCAGTCAATCCCGTTTTCTTTCGTATTTCCTCATTTCGCATCTTATCACGCAGACTCACTCCAAGCATCGACCTCTCCATCACCCTCTGAACTACTCTCAGTTTTTCAGCGCTCTTGTTGGCTGGAGTCATCGTTTCCAATCCATGCGTTAACACCGGTAGCACACAGGAGTCGAACACTTTGCGCTTTAAGTTTATGGGGATTTCGGTATTTGTAAGTACATGTCGCAGCTTTCCGTAGGCTACCCATGCCAGACTCTTTCTCCTTGTGATCTCAGCCACCTGGTTTTCTTTCCCTAACTTAATTTTGTGGGGCTTAGATAAATGTACTCTTCTAAATTTTCTATAGTGGTATCACCTGTCTTTATTTCTATGGTTATTTCTTCTATTCCTGGCCCTAACATGATTTTAGTTTTAGTTAGCTTCATTTGCAGCCCTATACTTTGTGATGCTAGTTTGAGATCTTATAGCATACTTTCTAGTTCTTCAGGCGAGCTGCTCATTACAACTATATCATCCGCGAAACGCAGGTGACTTAGATTTGATATAATTTGTTTTAAATAATAAAGAAAGTATGTAAAAGCACAAAATTCTGAAGAAAACCAGCCCGTCAAAATTGATCAAGAAGTATTATGAAATATATTCTATACAAGGTATGTCAAACTGGTAGCCCGCCCCATAAATTTTTGCGGTTTAAATTAACTTTGGTGATTATTTGCACATAATAATAAAATATATTGAAAAAAAATATATTAAAATATATGAAGAGAGGATTAAGAAAAGTTATTAGTGTGGCTCTCAAGAATTTTACAAGTCAAATAGTGCGGACATGACCCGCGACTGCTGACTGAGTTTGACACCCTTTTTATATACGTTTACTTCTTTGTATACTACCTACTCCACAGGAGAATGAAATAATTTAGTATGTATAACCATGTCATCTCTTTTACATGTAGCTCTTGATTATACAAAAACTACCATAAAATTAAATCCAAAAAACCTGATCTTTTTTGAGTTTTTTCACTTACTAAATAAATTACAAAACTTGATTATATTTCCGTTTCTTCACTTGAATAAATTATGTGCAATTGTCTGCCATTTCTAATGTTGCAATTGATTCAATTTAATAATTTTCTTAAGTTTTCTTTCGCTTTTCTTTATTATGACAGCTGCAATGAAAGTAAAATTTTTGTAGTTATTGGTTTGCCACTTTAGTTTTATTTTTAATTACAATTATTTTTCAATAGTTTTCTGTACTAATCACGCCAAATGTGTTCTGTATACAGTCGAGTCGCAAAATAGTGAATTAAATATGGCAAAGACCTTTCACATTTTCGAGGTTGTTCACTATTTCGGTACTTACAAAATTTACAATAAAGCCACGTTTTGAAAATTAAAGCTTTATTTTAAAGAAAATTGATACAAATATAATTATTAATTAGGAAAAATTATGTTATTTTTGATTGTATTTGTTTTTATTTAATTTAATAGTTAATACTTTTTCCCTTAAATTGATACACCAACGTATAAAAATTCCATTCTATACTAACATTACGCGTGAAATGAAGTGTAAATATAATACCTAATGTAAATTCTCAATATTGGGGAAGTCCCTATAAATGATGTCATTCAAACTGCACGATTTAGTACGCAGTTTGCCGGAACCGGACAACTGGGCGACGGACAACTGGGCGACGTATAACTGGGCGAAAGACAACTGGGCAATTAGTAAACTGGGCGATTAGTAAACTGGGCGACGGTCAACCGGGCGACGGACAACTAAGTGATGGAAAAACTGGGTGCTGGGTAAACCGGGCGATTGTCAACCGGGCGACGGACAACTGGGCGACGGGTAAACTGGACAACGTATAAGTGGGCGACGCAACTGTAAATTTTGAGCATTTAAAAAAAATATTATGATAATCTCTATGGGTGAGAGGTAAGTACTCGTAACCCAAAAATATCAATTTTGAAACCTCGATGAATTCTGAATGAGCATATTTTAAATAAGAGAATTAACCCCAAAGAATAGCCTTAACAACATTAGTTTTTTCAAAAATCGATTTTAAAAACTTTGATTTTCACAGCAAATTTTGTGCTAAGTCGCTCGTGATTGGTGAATTATTCTGGCATTCTGTGATCGGTCCGTGCAAGTTAAATTACTCTTTAGTTATACGCAGAGAAGGGATAACCGGAGCGACACTAGCATTTCATATGCTTCTACAGTGCACTTTGAACGAAAATTATGTTTTTTAATAGTAATTTTTATTTGCACAACCACCGTTCTTGTAGAATCCACGCAAAAACGAGTTTCACCTTTCAATGATTCACCTTTTCCTTAACCCACGGGCCTAGGGGTATGTTTATAATAAGTGTAGTTTTGGCATTACCAACAGGCATAACCTTTTTAAATTTTTCTCGTCAGCAACAAAATTTCAAAATCTTTGTTATTTTTCGGTTTTTGTTTTAGATCACCCTGTATAAAATGTTTCAAAAAATAAAGTTGTATCAAGTGAGAAAATGCAAATACCTGCAAACTTTTCAAACACGACAGTTTTCTTACACTCAAAACTCAATAAGTTGTTACGACTACGTCGAACAGTCCTTAAATTCACTTAAAATTTTGATTAAATCATAAGATTTATTTGAACGAGCCTGGTATATGTCACAGACAACCGTCTCCACTAAATTATTTTTAGAACTTATCTACGTGAGAAACATGCCATTCGTAGGCTTTAGTTCTAAGAATTCTGTCCTCAAATTGCTAACAAGCAAAACGAAGAATTACGTCATGTACCTCGACGAGAAAAATAAGAAATCGGTTCATTTTGACTCCTATATCTAGGCAACCCTTTAATCTTTGAAGAAACTTTAAGTAAAAATCCCTGTTAAATTTCAAGAGCCATCTTGGAAATAACGGCACTTTCGGTTCGACAGTCAAAGTAGTAAGATGCGTTCCTTTGGTCTCGTGATTCAAATAAATAATTAACGGACTTTCGATCTGTACCTCGAGTCATGAAGACGTGAGTTTTTTTCGTTGTCTTCCAAGCAAGGAAGAGGTGTTTAACTTTTCTATCGTACTTCCATTGAAGGAAGATGTGGTTAATTTGTATCGTGCTTCGAATAAAATAACTAAAACTTATCTATGTGCCTATAAACAAATACCTGAGTAATAGTTTCGTGTAACTAAAATTAAATAAGTAACTTAAAACTTTTTACCGATCTATCAAACAAAATGTGTTTTATAATAATTCTCTCTCGAACATGGCAAATTTGAATTAAAGACAAATTATTGATTTACGATAAATACTTATACCTACTGGATGGATAAAATTTGGATTATTAAGAAGATAACGTATACCTATGGGATGAAGGAGATTTGGATTATCAAATAGTCAACAACGACTACAAAGGAAATGGAATTGGAAGGACGGTGTGCAATCAACAGGGGTATCGATAAACCAGCTTTTCCGAATTTGAATTCAGGAAAAATAATTAGAGTGCAACGACTTACCACGTTTAACCGGGTTAAAGGTTAGTTTTTGTTCAATTTAATTGTATGTAACCGCACGTATCTAATTGTAACGATTGATTTGATGTATTGCTTATTCAACGACTAATTGGTCCATTCTTCATTATGATTACATTAAAAATCAATCATACAATTACCTATACTGTTTCTGTATAAATTATTTATTTGTACAAATTATTGAAGTGGAAATCAATCCGTAAGGATGATGAAAATAAATGGTTTCTTACCATTGATTTTGTTCTAATTAACGCCTTATTTAAATAATTTTAATTAAATCTTGCGGAAGCTTCCTTGATCATTTAGGTAAAATTAAGGAAAATTTGTATTTATGTTCCGTATTTGTGGCGACGTTTTGTTTAACCTTATTATATTTCTTTACCTCAATTATCTTTTATTTCAAGAGCGTCGAATTCTTTTCAGGATTGTGTATATATGTAAAAGCGAGGTAAGCGTATATTTTGTTTCACGTAAGTACCACCCTGAGATAAAGTTCTCAGTATTTTTTGAATTCAAGTTCGAAAAATCTGCTCCACCGAAAGAAGTGAGTATAGCAGAGGAGGGGTAACAATTGGCGCATGGAACGTGGGACTCGACACGTATTACGTATTTGCGTGTTAACAAGATATATCGACGACCACCAGTGGTGTATCAAGAAAATTTGTCGTAAATTAATAATTAATTTTTTTATCTCAAAATGAATTTAAAGCATTTGTCTTCACATGAGTTGAACTTTGAATTACTTGCACGTTCAATTTTACCTAGGGTTACGATTACTAGTCGTAGAATCCAGTTACAAATTGCCTTAGAAGAAGATATTGAAATTTCAAAAGACCCGTGTACCTGGGAAATCCATTTTCAGGAAATTAAATTATCTTTAGCGGAATTAAATCGCGAATTAGAAAGACAACTATCGGACCAACAAATAGAATTTTTGGAAACAAAAATTGCGCATATATCGACTCGCTTAAATACCGTGAATACCAGAAATGACGAACAAAAAATTATTGCGATAGAAAATTTTAAGATTCAATTGAAATTAGCGGAAACGACCTTAACTAATAATGAAAATAATGTTTTCTTTAAACAAAAAATACCGGTAGAAATATCTAAAACCAAATTTATACCTATTTATAAGTGGAACTTTACCAAGTTCACAGGTCATAACGATTCTCGGGATATCTTAGCTTTTCTTGAAATTATAAATGAATTAAAAATCGCTAGGGGTGCAACGGATAAAGATTTATTCCAGAATGCACAAGATTTATTCGAAGGCGAAGCTACTATTTTTTGCAGAAATGCAAAGAAAAAGGTAATAAATTGGGACGAATTTTTAAATTTATTAAAAGTAGAATATTTACCTTTCGATTACCAAAGTCAATTGGAAAAGAAAATTCAAAATATAACTCAAAGTACCTTTAATAATATTTTTAATTACATTAACGAAATTGAAATGTTAGGTCATAAAATCGAACGGAAAATATCTGAGAAAGAAATTATTGAGATTATTTTACGTGGAGTGGATCCCTATTTTTCAAATATTTTAGTTTCTTCCGAATATCATACCTTAACGGAATTAAGAAATAAGTGTAAACAAATACACGAACTTAAATTACGTCAAGATAATTTAAAACCTGTAATTAAAAGAAATTTTACGACACCTTATCGACCGATGGCTAAGTTGAAAATTTCTACTAACCCTGAATTAAATGTTCCTAAGAATAATTTACAAACAGGCACTATTCCTAAAAATAATTTACCGTTACCTAGTAAAATTTTAAATTGTTGGAATTGTCATAAACCAAATCATAGCTATACAAATTGTATAGAAAGGAAAAATATTTTTTGTTATGGGTGTGGCAAAGCCGACACATTTAAGCCACAGTGTTCTCATTGTACTAATATCGAAAATGTTCCAAAAAACCTGTTAAGGGGAACGGATCAGGTCAATCTCGCAACCCCAACATTTCTTACCGACCAAAAATTTATTGCTACAAAGCAAAACAAAATTACGTCATCTCGAGAAAACGAAAACCGTTTTCAAAAATAACTCGTAAAATAAATTCAAATTTTAACAAAAAATCTTTTTGTTTTAAATTAGATAAGAATGAATGGAATAATTGGTTATCTGAAATATCGAATTTCTTTTGTGATAAAGTACCTAAATTAGAACCTGTCTTTTCTACCCAAAATAAAGACAACCGAATTTATCTTACCTTTCAATTACAAAATCAAGTCATAGTCGCGCTAGTAGATAGTGGAGCAACAGTTAATGTTGTGGGCAAGAAAGGAATGGAATTTTTAAAATATATTAAAACTCAGCACATAACATCTACAGTTGAGAAATATATAAAAATTGCCGACGGAAGTTATTCTCCTATCTTGGGTAAAACCAAATTTACTTGTACCGTTGATGACAGAAAAAAATCAGTCATTTTTTTAATTGCGCCCGAAATACCTGAAACTTTTATCGTAGGTGCTAACTTTTGCGAAACTTTTGAATTATTATTACATTTTGGAAAAATGAATTTACGTCCATTTCCCACATATGGAAAACAATTTACCTTTAAGAAAGTAAATGATAATCGACCTTTTATCGACATAACTCTTTCGAATAAAGTTTTTTCAGTGCTTGCAGATACAGGTGCAACAAATAATTTGATGGGTTCACCTGGTATCGAATTCCTAAAAAATAAAAATTTATTTAACCCAAAATTTTCAAAAACTTTGGGAATAAATATTGCAAACGGCTCGCTTACGAAAGTCATTGGACAAATTTCTTTACAAATAACTTTAAATAATGTACAACGTACAATTGATTTTTTAATAGTCCCTGCAGTACCACAATCTTTCATTTTAGGTGCTGATTTTTTACATGAATTTAATTTAACTTTGAACTTCCGAACTCATTCATGGCAAATGCCCTCTGAAAATATCGAATTTATGTCAAATAGTAAAGAAACTTTAAATTTACCTAAAATTACGGAAACAAGTATCTATTATGCCGAATTAACTTTTCCAAAGAATACCGAAAATATCGAATATATCGAACCTAATTTTGAAAAAATAAATAAAATTTCAAAAGATCAAAAGGAATTAATTTTGGCGCAAATAAACATACCTTCTGAAATTAATGATGAATTAATTTCTGAAGAATTAATTAATGTTACCGATAATAAAGCTATCTTAACCGATGAACAAAGCATTCTTTTGAACGCGACTATCTCTAAATTTAACACTTTGAGTACAGCTGCTTCCGGATGTGTGACAGTTGCCACCCATGACATTGAAACACTGGACAGCAAACCTTTCAAAAAACGCCCGTTCAATCTCTCACCGGCAATGCAAGTTCATCTGCATAAAGAAATTGATGAAATGTTGAATGATGGAGTAATCCAACCTTCGAATTCTCCCTATTCAAGTCCTTTTTTGTTAGTTAAGAAAAAGAACGATGAATACCGTTTTTGCTTCGACGGAAGAACTTTAAATGCAATTACCGTCAAAGATTCCTATCCCTTACCTCGAATAGATTCAATTTTGAACAGATTAAGAAATACTAAATATTTCTCTTCGATTGATTTGCGCAAAGCTTTTTGGCAAATAAAATTAAGTGAACGCTCTCGACAAAAAACCGCTTTCTGTGTACCAGGAAGAGGGTTATTTGAATTTCTAGTAATGCCTTTTGGACTTTCTAACTCACCCCAAACTCTTCAGAGAGTTATGGACGAAATTTTAGGATCACTTATTCATACCGGTAAAGTTTTTGTATTTCTAGACGACATTATGGTAATTTCCGAAACTTTCTCTGAACACATCGATACCTTAAATAATGTATATGAATGTTTGAAAAAAGCAGGATTCCGAATTAATACGGAAAAATGTAATTTTTGTATGAGATCATTAACTTTTCTTGGATTTGTCGTTGACGAAACAGGTATCCGTACCGACCCGTCAAAAGTTGAATGTATTCAACGTTTTAAAACTCCAAAAACTACTACCGAAGTCAAGCGACTCATAGGTATGGTCAGCTATTACCGAATTTTCTTACCCGATTTATCTACTATCTCATCTCCTATCACTGCTCTTATTAAAAATAAGAAAAAAGGACAAACTATTACCTGGAATAACGAAGCTGAAATTGCCTTCGAAAAAATTAAAGAATTAATTTCGACAGCTCCTATTTTAATTTCTCCCGATTTCTCAAAACCTTTTTTTCTGCAAACTGATTCTAGTGCTGTAGGATTAGGTGTGGTCTTGTTTCAGGAAAAAGACGGTTTAGAACACCCCATTGCCTACGCAAGCCGTGCTCTTACGTCCGCCGAACAGAAATATCATGCTACAGAGCGTGAATTATTAGCTATCCTTTTTGCGATAAATAAATTTCGTGGTTATATCGAAGGTACTCACTTTACTGTAATAACTGATTGCTCAGCATTACAATGGTTATCTAAATTTGACGAATCTTCTGGTAGATTAGCTCGCTGGTCACTAAAATTAGCTCAACATTCGTTTGATGTACGCCATCGTCCAGGCAAGCTAAATATTGTTCCAGATATTTTATCTAGAGACGTTTGTCTTATTAAAGCACAAAATTTAGTAAAAGATGATTGGTATCATCAACTAGAAACTAACGTTTTAGAAGAACCCGAAAAATATCCCCAATTTAAGGTGGAAAATGATTTCTTATATAAGTTAGTACCGACTTTAACTCCAAATTCAGCTAATCAAGTTGAGTTTAAAATGATTATACCTTTAGCTAATAGGAAAGAAGTATTAAAACAATGTCACGACGATCCGACATCTGGACATTTTGGTATTGCCAAAACTATCTCTCGCGTTAACGAACTTTACTATTGGCCAAAAATGATATCTGACGTTAAAAATTATGTCCTCTCTTGTGAAATTTGTTGCGCACAGAAAAGCTCTCAGCAAGCTAGACCTGGATTAATGGGAAAACCCAAACATGTTTCATATCCCTTTCAGTTAATTTCTATGGATTTATTAGGACCTTTACCTAGGTCAAAGAAAGGAAATCAACATTTGTTAGTAATTACAGATTGGTTTACAAAATATGTTATAGTAAAACCTTTAACTAAAGCTACCGCCATTCAAATCACTCGATTCCTTGAACAACAAGTTTTTCTAGTTTACGGTATCCCACAAGTAATTTTGTGTGATAACGGAGTTCAGTTTACCTCTCATTTATTTAAAGAATTATTATCTAAATATGATGTTCAGAAAACTTATTACAATTGTAAATTTCATCCACAATTTAATCCTACCGAAAGAGTAAATCGAGTATTAGTTACCGCTATCTCTTCATATATTACTAACGATCATACCCGTTGGGATGAAAATATCTACAAAATTGCATTAGCAATAAATACCGCCAAACATGAAGTTACTAATTTCTCTCCCTCATTTCTAGTCTTTGGTAGATATATACCTACCGATGGTTCCTATTACGGTCCTGTACCTACAGATACCGACGTCTTTCAAGTAGACGAACGGATTCGTTGGGACGAAACTCAACAACAACTCCCTACTTTATTTGCCGACGTACGGAAAAGTTTACAACGAGCTTATCTAAAAAGTAAACAACATTATGATTTGAGAAAACGCCCTTTAGTTTTCCAAGTGGGTGATATCGTTTGGAAAAGAAATTTTGCTTTATCGGATGCCTCTAAGCAATTTTCTCATAAACTTGCGCCTAAATATTTAAAATGCCAAGTAATTGCAAAACATGGTGATCTCGCCTATCGTTTAAAATTAGTGGATTCCCAGAAACAGATTGGAGTCTGGCATTTGAAGGACCTTAAATCGTTCCATTCTGTCGATCAATAAATCCCTAAAGAACTTTTTTATATTTTCTTATTATTACCTACCTATCTGATTCAATTAATTATCTTTATCTTATTATTGACTTTCTTATAACGTACTATTTCTTACCTTTGTCACTTATCTCTAATTAAATATTTTTCTTAAATTTACTAAAAATTAATTTACCTATCCCGAATTTTGTGGTGTGTATGTATGTTAGTATAACTTTTTTGTTTAACTCAGGGCCCGAGGAAACAAGAAAACTGCTTAATAATTAATTACTTATCTGCAAATTCGAATTTTAACTTTACCTCAATTTTAAATGTTTATACCTTGAATTTTGAATTATGAATTATCTAAATGAAACCCAATTCTTATCTGAATAATTTTTATCTTTATAATTATCGATTTACCTATTTATCTTTTCCTTTTATCGAATTTCTAATTCCTAAAATATTATCTTATTTATTGCTATATCTGTTACCGTATCTTTATCTTATTGAATTTACCTTTTTTAATGCATTACCTTTATCTAATTAATTTTACCTTATTATCCCCTTTCTTATCGAATTTATCTTACCTGAATCAGTAACTTATCTTAATTAATTCTTTGTATCGAATTGTAACGTACCGAAGTACCTAGAAGTGAAGAAAAAGGAAAAATGGAAATTATTATTATAACCTTAATAAGCAATCATATGATTGTAAAATTGTTTAGTTATCGTTGAATAACTTAACTAAATACCTTATACCTGTTACCTTTTACCTAATATCGCATACCTTGTCTAATGACATTAAAAAATCAATCATAAGATTGTAATTTTGTTTCGTTATCGAAGTGAATAACTTAACGATATATACCTATTATCTATTATCTTATATCGCATTATCTTGTCTAAAAAGACACTACCGTATCTTACCTTATTGTTATCTTTAAGGATATCTTATCGGTCCTGATCAAACCGAATACCTAATGAAAATTATCTGATAACTTTTTATCTAATAATTTTATGCGATAAAATTAAACAAGGTTAATAATTTCCAATGAATACAAACATTTTTGTTTGAATCACAAGGTGATATCTGTTCACCAACAATTTTAATCGTCTGGATTATAAATAATTACTATTACATAAAATTTCATAAGAAATTTTAAACTTTATACAAGGTGTTTCACCTGTTCCGAACCTAACTTGTAAATTTGATTGATATTTGATCATCCCTGGAATTTAGACTGCCTTATTAATTTAAGATACGGTTTATACTTGTGGGAATCAGGATCGCAAATTGACTCGGATATTTGAGAACCTCCCTCTCGTATCGATCGACATCGATTTTTTATACAGGTCCGTCCTAAGCCCTTTGATGATTTATTTTTTTATTTTTTTCATCTTCATTTAATTTTAAGAATCATCCGTACTTTATTAAACCTCGGAAGGCCAAGGAATTAGAAAAAGATTTTAATTTTGTGGGATTACAATAGTTTTTCAATCCCGTGCGAAAAATCGTTGCCCTCTTTATTTATTCTTGCTCAACTTTCTAACCTGCCGAATAAAGTAAAGCTACATTAATTTTAGTTGAATATGATTGAACTACTAGGATTTTGTAAATATGATTATAAAACAATTTTAAATTCCGACATGATGCGTCGCTACGATTACTAACACTGTCCTTGTAGGAATTTGGTCGCTTTCGGATCACGTGAAGAAATTGACTCCCTCCTTGAACAATTATGCATCGTTGCGTGCTGAATTAGGTCTTTAGATAAGTTTACTTAGTAGTAAATTATATTTTTATTCATTTTATCGGCCTGTAAATATGATAGCCAACATTTATCTGTCTGATTTTCTTAATTTTACTCCCAGATAAATTAAGACAAAATTGAGTGGCGCCTAACAAACCTGAATTTCCTCCCCAACCAATCAATAGTGATGATTATAGACATGTAAATTTGATAGTCTCCCCGAGCTCATCTCAATTCATTCCTCCAAGATCAATAGTGATGATCATATACTTGTCAACACCATTTTTCGACGAGCTAGACCCTTCCGCGTTTTATATTTTCCTTATCTTAAAAGTTTATCTTATTTTCTTTAGCTTTTCTCTTCCTATTGAAGATATCTATTATCTATCTCTCTTTACTTTGTATAACTTTGACTCATTAACTATTAACTTTTTGACTCATGGTCCCAGATATGACCCTAAACTATCCTATCGTTGCGTTTCTCGTGATTTTGGTCCAAGACATGACCTTAAACTGTTCTACAGTTCACTAATTCAATTACTCATTTATCGCCTTTTTTAAAATCAAACTCTATACTTGGTTTTAAATTAAACTGTTCTACAGTTCCCCAGTTCTATTACCAGTTTGTCACCTTTTTTGGAATCAAACTCCATATCTGGTTTTAGTTAAACTGTTCTATCTTGAAAAGTTTCATGGTTCATTAATTAACAAATCTTAAAACTATCATTTAATAAAAAAAAAAAAAAACCTATGGTTGAGTCTATTGGTAAATCTTAGATTGAGACTTATGGCTGTAGATCCATAGCCAGGTATATACCTATAATAAAATAATAATATAAATAAAGAATTAAAATATCGAATATCTATGAATAATTAAAGGCATTAGCCGAATATCAATAATAATTAAAGGCATTAGCCGAATATCAATAATAATTAAAGGCATTAGCCGAATATCGATTAAATAATAAAAGGCAAAGTCCGAAATTTAAGTGAGAGAATACCGATATCTAGTGGTTCCTCACCTTGACAATAAGTACAAGTATGGAACAGGAGGTATTATTGCCTCTGCGCCCCCCATACCATTCTTATTGTCAAGCAGTTATCTGCGTTATCTGACGCGATTTGCGTTATCTTACGCTGTCTCCCGTTATCTTTGCGCTGTCCGCGCCATTGCGTTTTTATTTACGCGTTCTTTCATAACCGTAAAGGTTATAGATTTCTATTGTGTAACTTTGCACTTTCTTGCGTTACTTACGCAAAATTTTAAGTTAATGACCCCTTCCGGTCATACAAAGATATTCTTTGTTTCAAGTCTCGTACTTGCGTTATTTACGCGAGATTTCGGTTTCCGAAAGATCCTATACCGGTTGCGCTTGTTTACAAGCTATGCGCAGTTTGACTTTTATTTAGTTTGAGTAGTAACTCAAAACTAAATTTTTTTATTATAAGTTTGTCTCCCTAGAGCCATACTTATAATATTTTTTTTTTACGTCCTTGACGTACTTTTTTTAGTTGGATGAATGAGTGTGAGAAAGGTAGTGGTACGGGTAGTTCTAGTGTGACTGGCTACCGACCCTAGTTCACCGTTCCACCCTTGTGTGTGTCTGTCAGTTTCGTGACGGTCTGTAGATCCTCAATCGAGAGGCGAAGATTTGCTCCCGACCCTCTCGATCGGCTCTTAAGACGAGTTTTTTTTGCGACTTCATCATGAGGTGACGATTTGGCCCCGATCCTTATGAGGAAGTTTCGTGATAATTTTTCTCTTATAATTATTTCTATAAGAAATACATTGACGCTCTTGGGCTATGCCCAAAGAATTTTGATATCGGTGCCCGAAGAGGAAACCAATGGCTTCACCGTTTCCGTTTCGTTGTCTGCGCTTGGCCTCACCAAGCAGAGGAAAAACGATGACTGCAATGCCATCGCATCAACATGACATTTGTTTTCATGGCGATAAATGTGTCCTGTGCACAGGGGGTGGGAAAATTTCGTGCACAGTATCTTCAACCGAAGTAACCTAGCCTTATGGTAATGATGGTTACAACCATATTTCTCTGGGATGGGATTTCATCATATTTCGATTTTGTGGGTTATCTATCGGGGTATCATTATCTAAATTGTTTTATTATCTTTATCGCAGCTTGGAAATGCTGATTAAACAGTAACGTATCTCTATCTATGCCTTAACATGAATTATGTTAACTTATATTCCTACTATGACTTTTACGCTTTTTTTTATTGTTTTTTATTAACGATAAGGATATTTGTTACGACTACGTCGAACAGTCCTTAAATTCACTTAAAATTTTGATTAAATCATAAGATTTATTTGAACGAGCCTGGTATATGTCACAGACAACCGTCTCCACTAAATTATTTTTAGAACTTATCTACGTGAGAAACATGCCATTCGTAGGCTTTAGTTCTAAGAATTCTGTCCTCAAATTGCTAACAAGCAAAACGAAGAATTACGTCATGTACCTCGACGAGAAAAATAAGAAATCGGTTCATTTTGACTCCTATATCTAGGCAACCCTTTAATCTTTGAAGAAACTTTAAGTAAAAATCCCTGTTAAATTTCAAGAGCCATCTTGGAAATAACGGCACTTTCGGTTCGACAGTCAAAGTAGTAAGATGCGTTCCTTTGGTCTCGTGATTCAAATAAATAATTAACGGACTTTCGATCTGTACCTCGAGTCATGAAGACGTGAGTTTTTTTCGTTGTCTTCCAAGCAAGGAAGAGGTGTTTAACTTTTCTATCGTACTTCCATTGAAGGAAGATGTGGTTAATTTGTATCGTGCTTCGAATAAAATAACTAAAACTTATCTATGTGCCTATAAACAAATACCTGAGTAATAGTTTCGTGTAACTAAAATTAAATAAGTAACTTAAAACTTTTTACCGATCTATCAAACAAAATGTGTTTTATAATAATTCTCTCTCGAACATGGCAAATTTGAATTAAAGACAAATTATTGATTTACGATAAATACTTATACCTACTGGATGGATAAAATTTGGATTATTAAGAAGATAACGTATACCTATGGGATGAAGGAGATTTGGATTATCAAATAGTCAACAACGACTACAAAGGAAATGGAATTGGAAGGACGGTGTGCAATCAACAGGGGTATCGATAAACCAGCTTTTCCGAATTTGAATTCAGGAAAAATAATTAGAGTGCAACGACTTACCACGTTTAACCGGGTTAAAGGTTAGTTTTTGTTCAATTTAATTGTATGTAACCGCACGTATCTAATTGTAACGATTGATTTGATGTATTGCTTATTCAACGACTAATTGGTCCATTCTTCATTATGATTACATTAAAAATCAATCATACAATTACCTATACTGTTTCTGTATAAATTATTTATTTGTACAAATTATTGAAGTGGAAATCAATCCGTAAGGATGATGAAAATAAATGGTTTCTTACCATTGATTTTGTTCTAATTAACGCCTTATTTAAATAATTTTAATTAAATCTTGCGGAAGCTTCCTTGATCATTTAGGTAAAATTAAGGAAAATTTGTATTTATGTTCCGTATTTGTGGCGACGTTTTGTTTAACCTTATTATATTTCTTTACCTCAATTATCTTTTATTTCAAGAGCGTCGAATTCTTTTCAGGATTGTGTATATATGTAAAAGCGAGGTAAGCGTATATTTTGTTTCACGTAAGTACCACCCTGAGATAAAGTTCTCAGTATTTTTTGAATTCAAGTTCGAAAAATCTGCTCCACCGAAAGAAGTGAGTATAGCAGAGGAGGGGTAACAAAGTTTCATGCTAAATATTTCAATTCTTCAAAATGCTTCAGGTTGTCGCCCACTTACACGTCGCCCAGTTTATACGTCGCCCAGTTTATCCGTCTCCCAGTTTACTCATCGCCCAGTTGTCCGTCGCCCGCTTGACAATTGCCCGGTTTACCCGGTGCCCAGTTTACCCATCGCTTAGTTGTCCGTCGCCCGGTGGACCGTCGCCCAGTTTACCAGTCGCCCAGTTATACGTCGCCCAGTGGGATTCGCCCAGTTGTCGCATACCGATGAAATTAAAAACAACGAAACGTTCAACCAATAGCAATCGAATTGCATCGACAATTTTTTCAAGTTTATTTTAAAGCAAATATAAGCAGTTTGCTGTATCGGGGTTACCGCTGTTCGTTATATAGGAGTCCCATATACACTCAATGTTAAAATTTTTGTGTTCACTATTTCCGTTAGTTCACTATATACGGTATTCACTTTTTCGCGACTCGACTGTATTTCCTGAAGCAAAAAACCGAACAATGTTGCTTCTGGTCGATTAGCGTTTAAAAATTCAATTTCACCTTATGTGATTTAAAATTTCCAAATATTCAAATTATAAACTATTTTACCGATCTTTTCTTATTTTCTTTTATTAATTTAATTTAAATTATTGAATTCAATATCACAAATAGAAAAAGACTGTGTAACATTTGTGTTAACTTCCTGAATTTCCTTATTATTATTCTTCTTCTTATTTATTATTTTAATAATTATTTATTGTTTTTTATACTACCTTGGCAACAAAATTCATCTGACTTTATTCAAATCTTACCATTTTGTATGAAACAATAATATATTATTATAGACGTTTTCGTTTAAAATTACCTTAAAACAATTCGAACTAAAATTTGACTTTGTCTATGATTGGTTAATTTTATAAAGTGGTGTTACAAATTACGTAATTTGAGTAAATCAAGAGTAAATGTAAAGATCATAATAATTACATAAACTCAAACCCGCTTACTGACTCAAAATTATTTTGGCGTTTGGAAATTAATTTATAATATTGCCTATTTGAATTGTTTTTTTAGCGAGGATATGGATAATGAATACGATTTTCTAGTATAATAAAACATAAGTCAGGGAAAGAATTATTTGTTTTTAACAAAGCATATTTTTTTCCCGCTTTATTTGCCTGTGCAAAGTTGCTAGGTTCGATGACAACCGTCTGTCCTGCAACATTCCCAAGAGCACCTGAGAATTTGTTTACGAACTCGCTGTTGCCACTTATGCACCAAGGCAATATCTGTATAACACCGTCTAGGGTTTGTAAAGACTGTAACACAAACTAGCGTTAATTTTGTTATTATATTAACATGTGAATTTATCTAGCCAATATAAAAGTTCTGCTGAAACAATTTTAGTTATTTTTAAACGTCTCTACATTTTTATCCCTTAAGAACTATTGTTTTGATTCGGTTTTATAGGTGATAGAATTTTTTTGTATTTGTATTTGATGTATACCAGAAAATCCGTTTGATATTATAAAAATTTGGTTGAAATTTTTTTATTAATAAAGAATAAATATAATAAATATCATGGGTATAGTAAAATAAAACTGCAAAGTATAATCTTGACAGTTGTTAATCTGATTTTTCAATTTCTTAAATAAAAATATTAGACCAATAATAATAGATCTCCAAGCACATAATGTATTTAAACCAAAGTATACCCAACAGGATATCACATGAATCGGATTCAATGTTTATTAAATCATAAACTTTCTGTTGATTTATAGACGCGTTACCGTCGTAAAAACCATAAAATATACGAATAAAATGTTAGCAAATTTTGTATTTAAAAATGTAGCAGCTTATTCCTAAAGTTAGCTTAATAAGTATGTAGTAAATATAATATATAAAAAACAAAACAGTACCTGTTATAATCAATTCCTGATTATAAAATTATTTTTAAATTTAATTAAGACGTAACCCTGAAACTGCAATCGGTTTGTGTTGAAATTCGTGTTACGGAACCCTTTCTATATATCATTAGATATATAATTTAAATACAATTCATGTTTCCCACTAACTTTTTAATAAAATAAAATATTTATACCTAGCACCTAGCAGTACATTGCATTCATCGAATTTCAGATTTATGCATTTTTAATGCTCTCACAATGCAATTTTGAGTTATATTTTATAAAATCACAACTAGGTACCTACAACCTGCATAATTACATACTGTTTCAATTGAAATTTTATAGCAAGTGCAAACAATATGTTCTAAACTACTGCATTCTGCTGTAGCATGTCAAAATTATGCCAACAGTATATTTATGAGCAGTTTCAATTTAACCAATACAAAATTTGATTCTTGGTTATTGCATAGAATACAATAGTCTCTTGAGATTATTATACAGTGTGCAATATTCTGCGTCAGTGCAACTAAACTTTGATGTCGCGGTTACTTTTGCATAGACGTTACTGCCATTTGAAATTCAGTTCCTTATAATAATTTATCTTCTTTGAATTTTGACATTTATTTCTTCTTTGCTTGTTGTACTATAAAACTGCATCTGTACAAACACAGCAGGAAGCGTTCAAGTTGTGGTCAAAATTATAGACAACATTGTCTACACTATCTTGATAATGGATAGCATTAATGACAATTATGACTACTTCTATCGCGTACATACGATATATCGTAAAAGTGCTCGAGTGTAGTCAAGTTTTGCATTAATCATTATAATTTTTTCAAAAGTCACCATTTTAATTTTGTCCATATTGAGATATGCATGGTTACCATATAACTATGTTATATATTATATTATATTAATTATCCATTACATATTTAATTAATGTTATATTGCCATGTAACAATGGCTATTGATTAGCAAAGACAAAATTAAGTTAGAAACGATATACAGCCACCTTCAAAATTTCTTGTTTAAAACTCAACAAGCACTTCAGTTTTTCCAAAACTAAAGAGAGTAATACATCATCATAATGACTTAATTAATGAAAAGTTGGAAAACATAGTTTCTAAGCAAAAACTAAAGATGTAAAACATTTATTGGGGTTTATCCAAGTGTCAATAGGTGCAAAATCGTCTACGAAGAGAAATGGGAAAGCAGGATGAAGACATAGTCAAAATGGATGACCAAGAACATAAATTTTTGTGAGATAAAAATTTTAAATATTTATTTATCAATTATATTTTTTTAAAAACGTATATTTTCTTTTTAATTATAAAAACACGTACATTCTTTTAAATAGTTTTTTGTTCTAAAACAAGGGTTTTTGTTGATGTTTGAATAAACCAACAATTTTTGACAAATTATTTAAGCAATAATAGTTGAATAAATATTAGGTACTACATATCTTATGTAAATCTGTAATCCGGCATTGACTGAATTGGTTAATTATTTTAGAAAAGTTTTCAATAATACAAATACCTAATTATGCAGTTTAAACTTTCGCTTAAAAATTTATATTTTGTAATATTGTTGAGTTTTGAAACAAAGCCGGTCCTGAATTATTCATAACCAAACTAAAGAAATACATATTTATATAGTTTGGCAGGCCTTATATCTATCTACCTTTATCAATAATAATCATTAGTTAGGTATTTTAATCGGCAATTATCTATTGTCATAAAATAATCCGACCCAAAAGGTGCCGAACTTATCTATGCATATCCCAGCTCGCTCAATCGGACATTCGCAATGGACGACCTTGTAAATTTTTACACCAAGTAATTTCTTATTTCAATAAAAATCTTAACTGAAAATCTTCTAATGTTCTTCTCTGGTTAAATTAATTCTAAAATAAGAAAAAGCACAATTATCCAAGTAACTTTTATTTTTCCTCATCAACTCAAATTAAACCATTTTCTAACTAACAAAATCAAAAACACAACCGTACGACTCGAAAAGTCGCACAGCTCTCTATTATCAAAAACTTTGACTCCCCTACCTCGACTATTTCCAGGGGCGTCTCAAACATTTTTACATTTTATAAAATTTTTATAAATAATAATTATCAAAATAATAATAGAAAAAATAACTAAGCTTCTTCATCCCAAAAATAATACGACATCAAGCCTCCCTAGTTTTCGATAAATCCAAAAGGGATTTTGAGAAAAATACTCGAAGTCGTATCTTTGGAATGAAGGACTAACTTTTCAAATTTACAAAATGTTTCAAACTTAATTTACAATTAAAAACTATCTACAAATCACGAATGCAGTTAATCCATTTCACACTAACACTTCTGAAATCTTAACAAATTTTCAATTTCTTCCAAATATTTGCAAAACTTTAAATTTTTCAAAATGATTCATAATTTTCTGTTGTGAACTTTGACCAATCTTGTTTCTTCAATCAGGTGCTTGAATATGTTTCCAAAATTTTCATCCCAAAATGTAACTGTTGTCCACTCTTTTCCTCTCTCGTTATCACATTCATTGCGGTCATCATAATACCTCATCGCTACTCTTGTTAACTCTCAGAAGTTGGTGACTTCAGCGAACTTCCATCTTGCCCGCCGATACTGCCATTTCTGTACAACAGCCTCCCATGCGATTCGGACCACTACCATCTTCTCTTTCCAAATCTGACCAGCAAATATTTTTCTCTGGTTATTTTTCTTGTTTTCAAAACGCACTTTCATTTCAGGAAACCAAATTAATTTGTCGGACGGCATCTCATCTTCATCTTTGTCCTCTTTCATAATAGAAATCTTTTTCTGGAAGATAATTTTCACTTTTATTTTATAATTTTCTCTGCCAATTCTTGACTTTATTTTCAATTTTTTTGGATTCTGGATTCTTCTTCTTTTGTTTCGTCTTATTTTGTTTCTTTTTAAATCCCCTGAATTGCTTACTAGTGCCCCCGTTTTGACACTTTTTTTACAATTTCCTCCATTTTCTTCCAACAAAATGACTTCTTCTTTTGATTTTACTTTGATCACATCAGGAATAATTTTTTCTGTTGTTTCAGTTTCTCCTATATTATTACTTTCTTCTTCTTTCCATGATGGGGATTCACTTTTATTTGCCCAAAATTCCTTTCTAAATTTACCAAACATTTTATCCATTTCTTCCGACATTTGTCCAAATAATCTTATAATATTAAATTCAACTTTTTTATTTCCTTCCATCATAACGTAGACGATGGCAAACTTAAAATTTCCAAAATAAATATCTCCAACTCTAAAATTATCTCAGGGTAAAGGTAAGTTCTGAGATAAAATTTCTTATTTTATCTACTAGGCCCCACGTAATGGGCACGCCAAATGTCATCAAATAATTCGAAGTAAAATTAATCGCGAAAACTTATCGCACTCTCGCAATGTGTGTCCTTACATACACATTCAATCTTCCAATATTAAATTATTTGTTTGTTCCAATAAAACAAACTTCAAAATTTACCAATTTCTTCTTTATTACTTTTCTAAAAGAAATTACACTCAAAATTAACTTCAAAAACTCTTTATTTTCACTTTTTCTAAATAATAATTTCTACATGCGTAAATCAAAAACACAACCGTACGACTCGAAGTCGCACAGCTCTCCATTATCAAAAACTTTGACTCCCCTACCTCGACTATTTCCAGGGGCGTCTCAAACATTTTTACATTTTATAAAATTTTTATAAATAATAATTATCAAAATAATAATAGAAAAAATAACTAAGCTTCTTCATCCCAAAAATAATACGACACTATATTACTTTTATGTCAGTTAGTGTTTAAGTCGTAAATTAGTTCAATAAATTAAAGTACAATTTCTTGTTTTAAAACTTTTAACACGTCTTTTCTGTACGTGGTCAAACGCTTTTTAAAATCTACAAAGCACTTAAATAGTGAAATTGTACTCGATCAGCTTTTCTACCAATTCTCGTATCATGAAGTCTTGTTATTCTTAGTGTAATTTGCTCTAGTTCAGTTTCAGTAATCGCACTAAAGGGTTTTGGAATTTAATTTGACAACGTAATTCCTCTATATTTATCTTATAGAATATACATACGTCTTTATAGCATTTTTAAGTATACTAGCTAGCTTTATATTTCTCAGAAACCCTAGTCTCGCTTAATATTTTGCAAATATCTTGTTGAATTTACATGCACATAAAGCAATTTTTCTTCGTATTTAATTTAATTTTTAAAATACAACAAACGATCTACAAAGAATTAATTAATTAATTAATTACTGAGTAATAAATGTAGCTTCACAAAGTCGTAGCTATATATTTCACTATTGAGTTGAGTCTAGCTAAATAGTCCTTCAATAATATTGGAAAAAACTGATGCACAAACCAATTAAATTTGCGTAGGTAACACTTTATTGGAATGTTCTTGCTAAAGGCAATTACAAAATGATTCATTTTATAAAAGTATAAACTGTTAAGTAATTTGGTGTATTTTAGCATAGCTAATGAAAAACTAAATTTTTGAGTTATACGTAAGAAACTTTAATAAAAAAGTAATTGATTGCAAACTTCATTTACCATTCACAAAAAAACTATACTTACATAATTTTGTTAAAATAGCAAAATGCTCCCTGAAAATTTTGCTTTTATGTGTAGTCTGCACGTTGCAGATTTTGAAAGTTTTCGTGCTTTTTATAGCTTGCAAAAAACTAAATGTTTCAGTAGAAAATCAAAGTTAGGAAAACTAAAATGAAAATAAAAAATTCTTACGAAATATGTTCCATCTTTGATTTAACGATCATCAACTGCGGTAAGAAAAGTTATAACTGTTTTCAAAGATAAATTGACATGGAATAAAAAGAACAACCACATTCAATTTTATTGGATACATTGGTGAGTTAACGTTTATCCTATCAATAAAAGTGTTTGTAATTTTTTGTTGGTAATTTATGTGGTTTTTGGTGTTAATGATATGTTGTACTACATAACACATATTATGTTATATATAATACATTTGAATATATAAATTATTAACTCGTTGATATTAAATTATATTTAAACTTCAAAATATCGAGTTATTAATAAATTAAAAATTAATTAAAAGATTTATTGAGCTTTCAAACGATTATTTCGTCCGTCATCAGAATAATATACAGATATTATGAAGAAGAAATATTTATTAATAACTCGATATTTTGAAGTTTTAATATAATATAATACATTTGCATTGTAAATAATTAAAGATTTACCTTATACAAAGTTCTCACAAAACTGTTGGGCTAAGAATGCGCATGTACTTTTTTGTAAAAAAAAATTAAAATGCAAATGATTTCAACACCGATTTTTAGTTTTTCCAAGAATTGTTTCGGATTATACCCCTTCAATTTTTATTTCACATTATTTACTTTATTCTTTAAATCTTTAAATTCTCTTTCGTAGGCCTCAATGTTGCAGTTATATTAAGAAAATTTCTAAAAATTGCTTTTGTTAGAAACACTTGATGTATAATTCAATATTTAAATGAAATTTCTCTGAAGATTACTGACTAATATAGAATATAAAAATATAAACTTACAATAACAATTGTTGACTTCTGTGGTGTAGGTTTTAACGATGTATTTCAATTTAATTTAAGGATGTGGCTATTTATACTACATACAGTATGTAGTACTATATGCAACTGACTATTTGTACACACTGACTGTATGCTCTATTATTATAATTAATATTTTGATAATAACTACTCAATTATAAATAATTATAGTTTTATAAATTAAACTTGTAACTTTTTACAATCTTGTTCAATAAAATAATCAATAAACTATGAAGTATCGCATTAAATCAATGAAATATAGGCAATGGCATTTAAAGTAGGTTGGTAGGTATACCAATAAAATAAAATCAAAATTTATTATTTTCTATTCTGTATTTTAATTTTTTTTTTTTTCTAAAAAGTGGTCTATTTAGTTATTTTTTTCGGACGTTCTTCTAAATTTTAGTTTTGAATTTTATGTTTTCCTTTAATTGATTTGAACAGGCCTTGTTATTAGACCAAATTTGTTCTATTCAGCAATATTGTTGACAAAAAATAGCAAAATCGCTAACAAAGAAGAAAAAAGAAGAAATATTTAACAAAAGTTGTCAAGTACCAAAATTTAACTTTCTAACCACAGCAACGTTGAGTTAAAGTAAAGCACAATTTGTGTTTAGAAGTTTAGAAGCTCAATTATTATCAACATGAAAACAATTTATTGCTTGATTATTATCAATACCATTTTAAAAGTATAAAAATTGACATTTTGTAATAAACACTATGTTTAAAAATTTCAAGATTAAAAATATTAGGTAGGTATTTTAACATCAACTACAAACAGAAAAATGTTTCTTTTTTTTTACTAATTTTATATTAAACAAAGATTTGCCACTTAAGGTAGTTCTTTCCCTACAGTCCAGTTAAAAAATTATGGCTTACTACCTGCTTACTACCCATATTATACGTACCTGCGGAACAAAGATAGTTAATAAAGTTTTTTAAAGGTAGTGTACCCCTCACACTACTGTACTGTACCACGCTATTGTACTCACACCGCTTGGCTCTATTTTATACCCCTTCCACTAAAAATATTCCTCTAAATGCGGAATTATTTTTAATATTTTATTAAAATTACATGGTAAATAATTTTCATTTTTTTTCTAAATTGTTCAAAATATATATTTTTTTAATATACTAGTTTTTTGTCAGAATGGTAATACTCCTTCAAAGAAAAAAATTAAAAAACTTGTCATTTTCCCACTCTTCTTCCATGGTACATGTACAAAAAATGTCATTTTTAAATGCAATTATCTTTTATTAGACGTGGTAAATCGTCTAAAAATTTTAACAGCGTGTGTATTATACATTTAATGACTTATATTCAAAGTTTGAAAGATTTCTTAATATTTTGCTTACGCGACCCAACCTCCTTAAATGATTTAATAAAAATTTTTTTTTTTAATTTTTGTTTTCTGTGTGTAACTTGTATGGGAATAAGCAAGTTACCAAAAAAACACAGTGACTCAAGTTTAATGGCCACATACTGTAATATTTTAAATAATATTATAAGCAATTATAAATTATTAACGATGTGTATTACATAAAATGTAATATTTAAAATAAAACTCGAAAAATTGTCTTATCACGATTTAACGCCACACCTGTAAAGGAAAATATTTTTAATTTAACTGTTTCAATAAAATTTCTAATATGAAAAAATTGGTTATAAGTGGATTGCTGTGTATGATAAGCAATATAACTTAAAATTATTTGTAATAAGACTTAAATAATACATATCCAATTTAAAATTAATTTTGTAATTAAAATTTATACTTTGGAAAATTTCCGAAAGTAAGTATATAAAATTTTAGTGAAAATGGGAACTAATAATAAATTAACTATCCTATACATTCTATAAATCAGTTATAAGTTACTGGTAACTATCAAATTAAGTTAACAAACTTATCTTCAAAATAACAAGGGTACAATAAACCCAAATCTAAATTTGATACAAATTAGATGCTAAAGTTTGATGTAATTTGGGATTGATTTAACTAAGTTTCAAATGAAAGAAAAAGTTTGGAATTTATCGAAATATAAACTTTACATGAATTATAATTTATAATTTTATCAATTATTGTATTAGTTTGTGCTATAGGTATTCTATTGTTTGACAATTTAACTTGAATTGAATGTACTACGTACATATTATGTAGTATTCCCTATAATATAATACTTGTTATGCTAAGAGATTTACAAAAATTATTTTAAAATTTACAAAATTTTAAATACCATTTGAAACATATGAAAAAAATCATTAAAATAAATTGATGCAATGTACTATTCTAAAATTCTATTCTTGCACATCAAGTACATACTACATTGCAAAGACACCTGTACAGCCTTCCTTTTGTTATAAAAATCAATTTTAATTTGAAATTTAAAATTTAACGGTATTGTTTAATATTAAAATGTAAACATTCCGAGTTATACAATTTAACTTTATTGGGTAAAAAAACGTAAATATTTGTATTCCTTCTACAATACCTACTACATTATGTATTTAAATTTATAAATATCATTTCATTATTTGCGTTAAATATTTGTAAATGAGACCTTTCCCACTTTTACAATACATTATTATACTTATATAAAAAAAACATTATTAATCTTACTTAAATTAAATGTAAATTTAATAAAAAAATGCAGCAAAACTCTAAAAAGATTATATTTTATGTAGGGTAAACCATATAGTTATGGGACAGTTAAGCAATTTTTTTTTAAATTCATATCTTTCCTACTTTATGGTACTTCTTAACCAAATTAATTTTTAAGTAAGTTCGATCTTGCATGTTAACGTAGCTTAATTAAATTTTTGATTCTGACAACCCAATTTGAAAAGAAAGGAACAATAGTAAAAGTATGCAAATATGTATAGTTACTGGACACTTTTTCCAGTTACTGGACAGGTTATAGCTCAGTGGTTGGACAGGGTTAAAGATGACTAGAAACATTTATTTTCATAAAAAAATATTTTTTGGTTAATCTTTTTTTGTGGGTATATTGGACTTTTTAAAAATTTTTTAAATAATTTACGTTTCGAGGTGATTTATTTCCTCTTCCTCAGAATATAAAATACAAATTGATCGTGAACATAGAGATAACAATGTTACAGAAAAAATTAAAAAAAAGATTAACCAAAAATAAATTTTAATATGGACGCTATTACCGAAATTAATAAAAAAATATATTTATTTAAAACACAATTTTGGATTAAAAAGGTATCTATAGTTTACAATAAAAAATTAATATTAAAAAAAGTTAATAATGATAATATTTTAAAATAAAAAATGTTACGGTAAAGTTAAGCAAATTTTGTTTTATAAAATTTGGTTTTTAAGCATCTTTAATTTTCGAAAAACTTATTGCACTGTTAAACAATAAAATTACAATTTAGTTTGCAAAGAATTCTATTATCGGACGGGCGCGGGCGTCCGAAAATAGAATTTCAAGTATATTTGTAATACAGTGGTTGGACACGTCTTTTTGGGTTCATATTTTAAATTTAATTAAAAAACGTTTTGATTAGCATTTCCGAGACATTCGTAGCTCAATATAGACGTATAAATTATATTATTAAGTTAGACAATAAAAAATTTTTTTAGTAAAAAAATTTTTACATCTTACATTTCTTAAGAAAATATTAAGAAAATGTTAAGAATACATCCCGAACTGTTTCATTAAAATTTAAAAAAATCAGAACAATGTTGAGACTGGGAATTAATTCTCGCGCGCTTTTCCTTAACACCTATGCACTATACACTTTCTATTTATCTACTATTTGTTTATATAACCTTAGAAATAGTCTTATTTTTAAAGTTTATATGTGCAGTGTCACATAACTGTCATGTGTCCAGTAACTGTATGGTTTAACCTAGTTATATATTATTATAGTATTATAGTCTATATAGTAGTATATAGCTTATAGTCAACGCAAATATAAGAAGAATAAAATAATGTTACTTTTTGATTGTTAATAATTAAATTCTATGATTAAAATACTTTTAAATCCACTGGTAAATTAAAGATGGGGAAAGGTAGCTACTTTGGGCACGAAAATACAAATTTTACGATTGAAACCTCGATGAATTCTGAAAGAGTATATATTAAATAAGAGAATTAGCTATGAACGAATGCCTTAAATGCCCCTGTTTTTTCAAAAATCGAATTTAAAAAAGCTTGATTTTCGAAGGTTAAACGCTCGTGATTGGTTAATCAAGTTTGTTTGTGGGAGGTACGTGTGCTCCTATACATAAGAGTGTTGCACTTTTACAATTAGTCAGTAACTCATGCGCTATGGTAGGAATGCGTTCTCCTTTTTTATTTAATTTAAAAATTTAAAATTATTTAAAAATTACTTCAGAAAAGGGTTACTTAAATTTAACGAACGGTAGTTACTTCTGCGCGTAGGTCCGACTCTTGCGAGGGTGATTTTGATGAAAATTGACTCGAAGCACCCCTCGCTGCGCTCGGGCGCTTCGAGCCATTTTCATCAAAATGACAACTAATTTAAAAATATCCCTAGGCCCGTAGGTCAAGGAAAAGGTGAATCTTTGAGAGGTGAAACTCGTGAGAGTGAATTTTTAACGCAGGGTAGTTGTGCGAAGAAAAATCGACTTAAAGCACCCCTCGCTGCGCTCGGGCGCTTTAAGCCATTTTTCCCGCACATTTAGGGTTGAAAACCATGATTTTCGTTCGGAGTGCACTGTTACTGCATCGCAATGCAAGTGTCGCTCCCACTCTGCGCAAAGCTAAGACCATATCTCGGTGCACGTACCGACAGGAGAATGAACTGAATGAATTGATTCACCAATCCCGAGCGAATTTGCTTTAAAATTTACTGTGAAAATCGAAGTTTTTAAATTCGATTTTTGAAAAAACAGGGGCATTTAAGGCATTCTGTCATAGCTAATTCTCTTATTTAATATATACTCTTTCAGAATTCATTGAGATTTCAATCGTAAAATTTGTATTTTCGTGCCCAAAGTAGCTACCTGCAACCGGTAATTGATCTTGGAAATCTTGAAGGGGTGTGTAAAAAAAGCACAGAAGTCACTTTGGCCTACAATTAATACCATTGAAAATCTTAAACTGAAACATTATATCAGTAATGTATCTCCTCATAAACAGAATCTGTGATCCAAATGCTCAAGTTTGGAATTAAACCTCGGAAAAGTAAACAATGTAATCTCTAAAGCTTAGCAGTCTTTGTAACACCTTTTAGACTTTTTCTAGCTTCTGATCATTAGAGACGTAGGAAGGTCATCATATTACCGAATAATAATAGGTATCACAAAATTCTTTTTTTGTACAGATTGTCTGATACCTTACATCAACACATTAAACGGTCAGATAAATAATAGCTATACACCTTAATATCACGATGAATTGCAACAAATGGAAAATTATTATTGAAGAGGCTAAGCTCAAGTAATAAGTAGGTACATATTACATAAATAAAACCCGGTGGGTAGAAAGGTACAAATACTAATTAGTACTATATGTACTTATAAAATCTAATAATATTGTCAAGTGCATCTGAATTCGATACAGCTGGTAAAATAAGACATGGTCTTCAATAAAACAGGAAGAAGAAGGTATTTGTAGAAATAGTTTATTGTTTCGGATTTTTATCAACAATTATTTAGTTATATAGCAAAATTTTAATATAAAATATTTCTTTCTAGAATTCCCAGTTTCAACAAACATTAAAATAAGTTTTGCTACATTTTTCTGCTCATTCTTCCCACAGTTCACAACTTGATCTGTGTAGCATAATATGATTCCTCTATGTTAGTTGAATCTTTTAGATTTAAAATAACTTTGATAACCACTCTGATCTAGGTATTTTTATTAACTATTGATGTTTTTAAAGTGGTTTTAACCTTAACTCTATGGCTACTGAGGACTGATAAATAGTATATTTGCTCATTTCTTTGGTAGAGATTGTTGAGTATAAAAGTTTGAAGTAGAAATTTACTCCCTTCTTACTGGCACTTTTGTTGAGTGGGAAGGCTTCCAGGGATATTAGTAATTAGTTTAGCGTTAGTTAAAACGGCTGGAAGTGTTGCGAAGCGACCGAAGGAGCACAGTGGCACGTAGAGTCGATTTTAACAAAGCAAATGTATCCGATTAGGATTCATCATCTTCTTCTTCTTCAACTGAATGAATTCAGCCTAAGCCTAGGGCTTGTTATTTCCAGCCACTGCTTCGTTTCCTCGGCAGTGCTAGATCTATGAGCATATAAATTGTTTAACGTCCGATAGGTAGTTTGCTAGACTTGCCTACAGACGAGCTTATAACCCTGGTTTTCATGTTAATGATGGCAATTCATTAACCCAGGAGGACCACCGGCTTAACGTGCCTTCCGAAGCACGGAGACCTCATAAGAAAGTTGCCCTTCTCCGGATTTGAACCCGGTACCTCGCTTTCGCAGTTGATCGCGTTACCTGCAAGGCAAATGACCGTCTCATCATTGATTGATTCATCATCAATAAATCAATTTAAAACCTTCAATTAAATTAGCACGTTTAACGAAGAAGGCGCTACTGATTCTATGCAAAGCTCCTGCCGTAGCGCTTCATATCATTTTCACGTTCTGGCTCTTACTTTTTGAGGTAGGCAATGCTTACTTACTAGCGGCGGGCAACGAAATGCTCATGTAGTATGTTACAAACCGTGGAAAACTTGAAATTTGAAAAAATAAGCCTTATTTGCAACGGTTCACTAAATTTTTTGTTTTGTTATTGCGTTGTGGCCCATTTTCTATCATTTGTTCTTTTAGAAAATTTTAAAATCGGAGTCTTGGTTAACAAACTGTTCCCAGAATTCTATTTCATTTAGTTTCCTGTACTAATGTATGGACAAATTACGCTAACCAAAATGTTAAAAAAGTTTCTTATTGCCATCTGTATCCGTTTGCCTCAGGTTTACGCTACGTTAAGTGAATTGCTTAAATTCAGTGAATCGCTGCATCAACTGCCTATAGCTGAAGTTTTGTTTAGGTATTGTTATTTGTATTTATTTTATTGCTTCATAATATTTTTATAACCAGACTGAAAAGGAAAAGCTGAATTATGCATTTAAGATTTTATCGACTTTCTTTAAATTGAAGCTAATGCAGGACTGTTATTGAAATACTGGCTTTATTTTTGCTGATGGGAAAGCTAAATATGCAAGAGTTTTATATTTTGCAAACACTTAAAAAACTTTTTTAGTTTTTTTCTATTTAATAAATAAAAACAACAAGATTATCTGGTATTATATTTATAAAATAAGTTTCTCTTATTCGAAACCTTACCCTGCATAATAAAATTACAAACTTTATTTTTTAAATCTTTAATCTCTTTCAAAAGTAAGATAATGCAATCTTTTAATAACTTTACAAACTCTTCAGAATTCATCATAAACTAGGATAGTCTTATATATCCACGCCAAACGAATGGTCAGCGGACTGGTCAGGACACTATTTTGTTTTAAAAACAATTTTTGTGAAATTATTAATCTCTTGTTATTTTAATTTATTAATAAATTACAATAGGGATATTCACACTGGCTCTTGTATTGGTGTTGTATTTATACATCGTTGTAATATCCTAGCAACGTCTAGTAATACACAACTTTACTTGGCGCTGCTAGGATAAATACAACGGTGTAAAAAGACAAGGGTATATACACGTCAGTGTGAATACCCCTAATAAATATTATCTATTTGTACGTTACAAATTGCATACTGCTTACTAATTTTTGGAGTAGTTCCCTAACCTCGACAGCGATTGTAAAAATTCTTTTACTTTATAAAATATTAATTTTTAATAACAAAAACTTTTTGAATGTACTGTTTCAAATAACTTAGGTTATCTATGTTATGTAACGAATAAGGGTAGCATCAAACAAATAGTGAAACTTTAGAAATTCAATTAAATTTATTAGGAAACCTAAAAAAGGCCACTCGACAGAAAACTGAATTTACAATAATCCTTAGGCACCTAATTAAATGTAATAATATTTTTTGTTGAAGGAAAATATATAATATGATGACATGAACCGTGGTAATTGCCCATTTTAAGAATTTCCACAATTAAAAGTTAATTTGATATTTTCTTGAATTTGTATAAATTTAATTTTTACTTGGACGAATTGCGGTTGATTTGCGATCAGTTGTTGTACCTCTTGTTGGGTATTATGAAAACGAGATTTTTATAGGTGGAGTATTGTTTTGAAAACCTGAAATGAGTTAATTAATCAGATATGATTACGTTTTGTTTAATTGAATCTTTTTTTCATATTGTTAATTTGTTTACCTTTTAAAACAAAGTAAATGCGTACGAAGAGACCTGTAATTTTGTGTTTTGTGCTAATAGATCTAGATGGTGTTGGAAGCAATTCAAATTTGAATTAAATTGGTGACATTTAATTTTTTTTCAAAAATTTCTCAAATTTGGCTGGTTGTGATGACCAATCGGCATGAGCCACGATTTCCAAAAACCTGGAAAGGACAGGAAGTGAGAAAAATTTGTATGCGGGAAGGGATTGCTGACTTAGAGGCGAAGGAGAAAAGTGGTGTTGTCGAGAGAAGAAGATTTCTCGAGAAGTTATGAAATGTTTCAATTATGAAAATAAGTTGTGAGTTATAATTACAATTATGATTAGTGAAGTGTCAACGTAATGAGTATTGTCATTTCTGGAAGATTGAGTTTTGGAATATGAAATTTTTGGATAATTACCTGATAAACTGGAGTGATGGCCGTTCATTTTGTGGAATCTTATCACGATTCTTTTCTTCATAATGGCATTTTCTGGAGTCATCAGATGGTAACTAGAATTTGAATTCTTTTATTTTGCGTTATTTTGACATTATTTTTATCTGGAATATGAAAATTATGAATTTGAAAAATTCGAGGTTATGCACGCGACAAACTTTTTCAAACCTGGAAACTTCGTTTATAACAAATTAAATTCCATATTGCAGCAAATTTAAAGCACCGTCACAACGGTTTAATTATTGGATTAATTCGTTTGTGGTTGTAAATAACTTTATTTCGATGAATATGATCAACGCATGTATTGTGTGTCATTTCAAACTTCTGTCGCTACCGATGGCTGCATTCAACTGTGAATTACGCGTTCAATTACAGGTCGGCGCGAATATTTAAATCAAACAATTTATTATGTGCATAATTATTTTAATTTCAGCTTGTACAATAATTACAACGTACGATTTATTTACAAGTTATAGTAATAAATTTGACATAGTAAATGTGTGAGCTTGTGAATAAATCACGTCAATATCTGGTTTATTCTATTGTTGAATTAGATTTAACGACAATAATTTCGTTTTTGCTTGTAATCAAGACTTTAATTATCACCAATATTCGTCTAAGTAAATTTTTGTTAATACCCTGCATAAATTTGTTTTATTTAATTGTGGAAATTTTGAAATCTCTCTTGAACTCGCTCCCTGGGAGAGCCTCGTACTGCAAACTCCGACAAATTCGGCACGGACCTTAAAGAGTTGTTCGTCAGAACACGACAATATACATTTTGAATATAATATTATAGAAAATAATTATTTTAATTTTGATAATAATTTTAAGTAAAAAATATTAACTCGACATAACCTGAAAACTTCTTGCTAAGGTAAAGGATTTTTATCGTTGATATATTTTGGTGAAAATAGTTAATTATACAGCTTCAGTGCTAACTACAATTGGAAATGTTTGAATATACTGTCGTGTTCTGACGAACAACTCTTTAAGGTCCGTGCCCAATTTATCGGAGTTTGCAATAGGAGACTCTCCCAAGGAGCGAGTTCAAGAGAGATTTCAAAATTTCCACCATTAAATAAAACAAAATCGTACAAAGAATGAATAGCAATTTAATCAGACGAATGTTATTATTAGTTTTAAATTGATTAAACAAATGAAACGTGATCTTATTGTTAAACCTCATGCAACACAGTTGTAAAACCAAAAATGATGCTTAATTGTCCTACAAATTTACACATTTAATTATCAAATAATTTCTACAACTTGTAAGACAATTAAAACGTTTAATAAAAATTTTATAAAACTGAAATAAATTATTACACAAATAAATAAATTAAATAAAATTGGTAGCAACAATGCAAATTAAACACTTCCGTAAATTAATCTTTTTTACCGAATAAATTAAAATAGTGATGATAAAAGTTCCACTAGTGATTTTAATTAGCAAAGTGCGATAAATTAATTATTAACTGCATACGAAGATTCAAATTTTCCATAACGTGCATCGTAGTTAACCTCAAATTACTTAAATGCATTTCGTCGAAAATATCAAAAATGATTGTTGAAATCACAAAAATTAAATTAATTAAGATGTTAATTACCAATGAGATGACTTCACATAGATCAGATTGAGTTGGATGAACTTCCTATGTCCATAAATTGAAAAAAATTGTCGATGACCTCACACTACAGCAAACAGGTAAACCTTCCTTAAATCCCTTCATAATTCATCAGTAACCCATAACACAATCACTATGGCATTCACAATCAATTTCAACTTGCTTAATACTATTGCAAACCATTTTCAAAAAATTAAATTTTTCAAACATCCAAAAATTTACTACGAAGTCGTTGCGTATTCGACTTCCCACACAGCTCGTCCATTAGCAACCTATCTCCTCTCTACAAAATTTTCACTTCCTCTTTTTTAGGTTTTTTGGAAATCGTGTCGAACGCCCATTGGTTAACTTCGCCAGCCAAATTTGAAAAATTCCTTGCCAAATTACACATTTCGAATCCACCACACAATAAATTATTATGCACCATCTTGCAATTCTAAAGCGTACCAACGATTGCAGTTTGCTACCACCGCACTACATTATTTACAATATGGTATGAAAACAAAAATTCTATAAACAAAAATTAAATTACCAAAATTAAACGCTTTGCCATTTCTGATTGATTTAACTTCTCTAGGTTTTAGGACAATATCCCACCTAATAAAATCACGTTTCTGCATGCCATTAGTTTGACATAATAATTAAAAACAAACAATTTCTATTCGTCCGAGTAAATAAAAATAAAAACAAAACTCAAAAAACAAGAAAATATTAAATTCAACTTTTAATTGTGGAAATTCTCAAATTGGTAATTACCACGGGTCACTACAATACATAATAATATTAATAAACTCAACTTGACAATTATGTAAATTCTGTAATCAAAATTATTTAAAATTTCAGTAAATAAAATAGTAATCCTAAAACTTCAAATTTAGGTTCACCACAAAAGCTTTATTTTCGATAATGCAATTATCGCGTATGCATATCATTCTCATTCAAGTAATTACTTAATTAAAAAAAAATAAATCTTATTGTTAGTCGCATAAGTTCTTTGTAAGTCAGTGACATAAAAACCTTGATTGTTACCACATACCTACATTTCAAGTTGCATTTTTGGTTTAGCTGTTTGTCAAATATTGTCTCATATTGAGTTCACCTGCGTTCTGATATATCTAGATAAACTCAATCAATCAAAATTGAATGGCCCCAGTAATGCTTTTATGGCCGTACATATTGTTATAAAGATACAATTTATCCTTTAAATTCACTCAATGACAGATTACTGCTCATGTGTTAAATGCAGTGAGTATCTTGAATAATTACCACAAACTTTGTTTTCTCCTTATAGGTTGTATTACTTCAATACATATGTTAATTCTTTAAGTTCACTATATTTTACTATTAAAGTATTTCATTTAATTTTATTATGTAAAGCAATTAAAACAAAAATTTGAAGAAACTTCTTGAAATGACGGGTATTGCGCTTGCTGTGGTTCGGAGTCCACGTTAAACAGTACACTTTCTATGTGTGTGATAACCTTTGCAGCTTAGACTAAAGAAAGATGAATATTGAGGAGAAATAATTAGATTGCTTATTGAATTAGATCTTTGAGGTTTCACCATTTTTATTTTATTGAATTGTAAAACAGGTAAGACATTTTTTTTTTAATATTTCAGTTGTACTTCCAGATTCAAGTCAGTGGCGGTCGTTCAGATTTGTTTTACTGATAAACTACAACAAGCAAAGAAGCGATACCTACACTTTTTATTCGAAACAAATCAAATCTTTTTCCTATAAACAATAAACAATACTGATAAATAGAATTTCATATTATTTGACTAGACTAATAAATTACCAAGTTATTTTACAATCCAATTCCAACAACAAATTTATCAATGGATATCCGTAATATAACCACAATATAACAAATCAGCACTATATCAAATTTACATTATGTATGTTACGTATGTAGGTACCTATATTATTCTGGACCTATTTAAGCGATTGTCGAAATAGATCGTTATAGCTTCCTTACCAATCATGGTAAATTTGTTCTATATTAGGCAATAACGTTACAGTTAACCACTACAAAGTTATTGTACTGTCGCTTGTAAATTTATTGTTATCTTTATTTTACTGTATATTTAGGTAGTTATATTAGTTTATTTTTAATTTGAAGTATTTGCTTCAATCCATTACACAAATTTCTCTGAGAACTAACTAATGCGTAGGTATATGTCGCATGTAGCCATGTTTAAGTGTTTTCGATTCAATAATTGCTCTTTGCATCATTCACAAATCTCATCAATCATATAATAGTGTGAATCTACAGCAAATTTTAATCCGTATGTAATTTATTGGTGAATAACAAAAGCTATAGTTCACAAAGTTCAATTTACTTCAATCACAAATGGAAGCTGTAAAATTTGAAATGCGAAGCTTGGTTAAAATATTACTCGTCCACTAGCAGTAATTGCCAAAAAATTTGTTTAACTTATTGTTTTTTAACCATTACACAAATTAATTTATTTAATTGGGCTCATAGCATGTAAATAATTCGTTGTTTAACTACCTACATAGTACATCATATTTATATTTTAAATTTGCAAAAAACTAATAGAGACTTATTTATTATTGACTCATTTCAACTGAAACATAACAATGTACTAAAAGGTGAGGGCAGCTTGTCGCATACTAAAGGTCCAAATTGCGTTACGGACAGACAAAGTTTCTTGTCAAATTGATATGTTTGTTATGAATAATGATAATAAATATTTTAATAATATTACTAATTAATAAGATTACTAATATAATTAGTAAACTTTTTGTTAATGAAATAAAACAACACATTATTTCAAGAGAAAATAGTATATTATACACCGAGAGAGTAAAGTGCCACTTTTCGTCATGAGGGTAAAGGTTTTTACCCGAGACGCAGTCGAAGGAAAAATTTAGCCGAAGGACGAAAAGTCACTTTACTCCCGAGCGCGAATATACTATTTTTTGTCTTTCCAAAAGCCAATTACAAAATTAAAAGCAAGTACAATCAAACTTTCCTGACTCGAACTTTCTAGAACGATTTAAAATAAAATCTATGTTTTTAAAAATACAAAGCTGTTTACAAAAAAGGGTCTAATACCTGCCTTAAAAATAACCATAAATCTTGGCTATTACTAAAGTGCTAAAGTTTATTGCCTACCCCAGATGTGGTAGTTTGCGTAACATGATATCATTGCCAAAGTACCGTATGCATTTAGACGTAGTAATAAATTTACTTTTTGTTCCTCTGTTTTACTTTTCGTCTTGCAACTTTACTTTTCGTTCCGCTCTTAAGAAAAGTGGCACTTTGCTCCCACAAAAGTGGGAGTAAAGTGACCGCTTTACTCCCGGAAAGACAAAAACATAAATACTTTATTTAAAGTATTTTCTATTGCTAGCTACACATTTTTTATCTATCTAGAAATTTCTAGATGCTACGGAAAAAAACTGTTCGTTCTTTGAAGAAAACTTTTTAGATATACAATTTTGCACATTTTCAGTTGTTTTAAAGTGCTCGTCCTATTGATAAATACAAGGTAATCAGATCGAGACAAGTCTAGTGAAGAAGGCGGATGGGGTAACAAATCCCACCTCAGTGATTTCAACGTATCCTGAACCGGTTTTGCTTGGTGTGACGGTTCGTTATTATAAAGCAAAATTACCTTATCGTGTCTTCTACCCTATTCTGTATCGATCAGAAATTATGGTTTCACCACAACTGACGCCCAAGAAGGTAAAAGCATACCCCTCAGGAGCATTCTGTGTTTTGCTAGCAAAATTAAATTCTTGAATATCTAATTAGTAGGGTTATGAACAAAAAATTAATACTGGTCGCAGTTCTGAAAGGTTCTCGCAGCCAATCGACCCCTAAGTACAATACAATACAATACGGTTTCACCAGGTTTTAGAAGGTCATGTACACATTTTTAATCCTACTAAATATACAGAGCATTCTTTTCTTTCTAAGTCGATCTGGTTTTGCAGTGGATGTCGATGATTGACCTGAATTAACCCATAATTTCTTGCATTTAGGATTTATAAAATAAATTCACTTTTAATCACCCGTTACAATTTGATGCAAAAAAACTATATTTCGTGTCGTTAAAGTAACATTTTATGGGTCATTTTTTGATTTTATATTTGGCTTTCAGTCAATTCATGTAGCTGTAATTTTCCTGACTTTTGGATTTTTTCCATATTATGTAAACTTCTAATAGTTGTTGTTTCATCAGTATTTAATGCTTCTGCCATTTATTGTTGACTCAAAATATTATCCAATAACTCTTGCAACTTGGTGCTCTCAAACTTTTTCAGTTGTTTTGATCACTCTTGTTCCTTACATCAAGATCACTAATTTTAAAGAGTTTAAACCAATTTTCAAAATTTACTGTTGGGTCGCAATTTTGTGGATTTTTAAATAAAAAATTTAAAAAATATAAAAATTTGAATAATTTGGCAGATAGTTTTTTAATTTCTAAAAACTGTGTATTTAAAAATACGGGAGGAATGCCTGCCGTATTCTAAAAATATAAGATTTTAATTTCTATTGTAATTTGTAATTTGAATTTATTTGTCATACTTTCTAAATGAAGTGTTAGTACCGGTAATATAGTGTCGGTGCTTTGATTGACAAAAACTGCAGTAGATGTCAGTGTGGGACGGTTTTTTTAAGCCCTGCGCAGTTAAAAATTTTACAAAAATTTTTAATTTTAAAAAAATGAGGAAGAAGAGAAAGAAGAAAAGAAAACCCCAAAGATAGGCCTTAAAACAAATAGTTTTTTCAAAAATCGATTTTAAAACTTTAATTTTTATAGCAAATTTTAACGTATGTCTGTTGTTATTGGTAAATCACATACATTGTGTGGTCGCTCCGTGTAATTTAGATGAGTCCAAAGGTTAGTGGCAGAGTAGGGATAGCAGAAGCGACACTCGCATGCATACTTTATACTTTTCTGCGTGAATCCTCTTTGTGCCATGGTGGTTTTTATAAAGAAAACTACAGTCATTATAAAAATATCTTTAGGCCCACGGATCAAGAAAAAAGTGGATATTTGAGAGGTAAAACTTGTTTTTGTGTGGATTCCACAAGAACGGTGGTGGTGCAAGTAAAAATTGACTGGATTCACTCTACGCTTAGCTCCGAGCTCCTCCAGCCATTTTTACTGCACAATAACTATTAAAAAACCCGATTTTACTCGAAGTGCACTGCTGAAACATATGCATGCGAGTGTCGCTCTTGCTATCTCCACTCTGCCACTAGCCTTTAGATCCATCTAAATTACACGGAGTGACCACACAATGCACGTGATTCACCAGTAACGACAGACTTATGTGAAAATTTGAATGATGAAAATCCAAGTTTTTAAAATGAATTTTTAAAATAAATAGTGGTGTTAAGGCTTATTTTCGGAGTTAATTCTCTTATTTAAAATATGTTCTTTCTGAATTTTATTTTATATTTTTTTTTAATCGCATTATACCATTTCAGTACATACATGGTAAAACCATGCAAGGCTCCAAAATTTTATAAGCTTGAAAAGTTTTCAATTTATAGTGATCTATCAAATTTTTAAAAAGTTCGTATTTATAAAATATTATTTTTGATTTCATATTTAACACTAAAATTTATATCAAACTATCTAGTTTACTTAGGGTGGGTTGTACATCGATGGTTTAAACTTGAGATTAGCTTGAACTGGAGATCAACTGCAGTTCAGAAAAAAATTGGGTTGTACATTGCTGGTTTAGCACTGAACGTAAGATCAACACCGGTTTAAGTTAATCCGCCAACTTTGGCAGTTTAAACTTGAGATTAACTCCTACCCGGTGCTCGTGAAGCTGTACTTCACTTGTAAATAACGTTCCTATTAAAAATTTTCAAAAATTGAATAAATATTTATTTATCTAAGAAACGAGTGGCATTTTTACAAGTACTAAGATAATTAATTTATTTAATTACCAAACTTCGTAAGCAAGAATTTGATTATAAATGACTCAAACTTTAAAAACATAAATAATAGCTTAAAAACCCTAATAATTGCAAAAAAGATTACAGAAAACACTGAATAACGTAAGTATTATATCAAGGTACCGGGTACCTCATATAGTCTAAGATCCGGTATAAGAAATATCTACCCTCATCTGTTATTTATTAGTGATAAGAAATAAATGATAGATAATATACACATTGACACATTGGACATAGGTTGCCTAGTTAAATTGCGTACGGACGATATTAATAGCCCAATCAAATTAAACGAAAAATAAGCTCCAGCTCGGAAAAATTACCATCGAGCTGAATTTTGGTATACGCCTTTATTACATCATTGTAAACAATATGTGAAAAGTCGAAATCGAGATCATGTGAGATTCAAAGGTTATTCGGGGTCAAAGGTCACAAAAACGACCTTTTTGTAAATACAGTGGGGCCCGCTTAATGTGATCGCGGTTAATGTTATCATTCGGATATTGTTATCACTTTTGCCAGGAACGGAACGGACATATATTATTACACACAAAAAACATCGTTTATAGTTATCATAACTCGGTTAATGTTATCATATTATTCTTAAAATTATTTTCTCCCACGAGCAAAAGAGTTGAATTTTAGTTACAAGCATTTTTTTTATATTGTGCATAAGTCACCCACATAATTTAAAGTCAGGTGTTAGCAAGAAAATCTGCCTATGGTTCATTATTTTCAAAGACAGAGTGGATGTAAATAAACCCACCATGTGATTCTTCTATAACCGTCACATAATATGTGATACCACATTACATTTTTATGTTTATTATGAATTCCGTCGTTTAAATACATAAAAAACTTCGCAATGAGTGACTATTATTAATTAATTATTGTAGATGTAGTACATAGTAATAAATAAGCAATAAAATTTTTTTTTGTTTATTGTTATCAATCGGTTATTGTTATCAAAAACCCCAAGTCCCGATGTGATCACATTAAGCGGGCCCCACTGTAGTTCATTTTTTGTTAATTTTACGATAAAAAGTTTCAAATAAAAATTATAGAGGAGATAATTATCTACAAAAAAGCTTTATAAAATTTTTATTAAAAAGCTATTGTTTGTGCGCTAGAAGGCCTACAATGAGCAACAACCACCCGAATATTTGTTCATTGTATGCCCTCTAGCACAAAAACAATAGCTTTTTCATAAAAATGTTATAAAACCTTTTTTGTAGATAATTATTTTTCTATAATTTTTGTTTGAAGCTTTTTATAGGAAAATAAACAAAAAGCAAATTATTTACAAAAAGGTCGTTTTTGTGACCTTTGACTCCGAATAACCTTTGAATCTCACATGATCTCGATTTCGACTTTTCACATATTGTTTACAATGATGTAATAAAGGCGTATACCAAAATTCAGCTCGATGGTAATTTTTCCGAGCTGGAGCTTATTTTTCGTTTAATTTGATTGGGCTATTAATATCGTCCGTACGCAATTTAACTAGGCAACCTATGTCCAATGTGTCAATGTGTATATTATCTATCATTTATTTCTTATCGCTAATAAATAACAGATGAGGGTAGATATTTCTTATACCGGATCTCGCACTAATATAGGTGATATAATATGTTGTATTTTTATTCAGTATAACATGAGGGTTAATAGAAACCAATAATAAATTTAGTCAATTTAATTTTGTTTATGTTTAATCTTGTTTATGCAGCTGTACAAAAATAATTCTAATTAAAATCGGTACTTTTTTCCCTTTTTTCAATTCAATGGAATTCTTCCCACATGACTTGTGTTATACCATATCATTTACTTATTGCTTTTAGGCAGATGATTGTAAATATTCGTCTATTAGTAAAAAAAAAAACGGTACTTGATAACAATTGAAATTGATTCAAGAATTTAAACCATCCCTGGTTCTAAAAGCCGCACCGTTACGTAACTTCACAGAAATCCTAAATTACGAAGTGTGCTGGCTATTTTTTTTATGGGTGCCATAAATCTATATCAGATCCCGTAAGGATGACATCGGCTCTTTATGTTTACAATGCTAGGACATAATAATTTTACATAAATACGGTTCCCATTAGTGAAAGTTGTATACAAAAAATACTACTTAAAACTCCGGATCCAAATAAAACTCTCAGCTTCACTTTGATTTATATTACAATTACTACGTATTGATATTTATTTACAAATCAACGTCTTCATGCGACTATCCATGGTCTCGGAGTCCTCGTCTCTTCAAACTACCTTCGCCTGCAGCACGAATGCACCCTAGCGACCATCCCCTTCCATCACGAGCCCCTGAGGCTACCTCATTTGTAAGTTATTTGTCATTAAGGATCAAAATAGCTAACATATTGTAGTCTTAAATCAAAACAGCTAATCATCATACACTTTATAGACTTAAAAACGTTTTATTCTTAAAAAAAAGTAAATTTTGCGGTGTTTTGTCTGTCAAATGTTCAAATTTCATTTGAAAATATTCTAAAGTACATGCGCATCTAATACTATCGTTGTAAAAACATCGTAGTCGCAGGTTTAGTTGAACTTGTGAAAAATATAACTTGTACAACAGAGGAGAAAGTTAATCTCAAGATCAGTTAATCTGTAGTTTAGTTGATCTTCAGCTGAACTCGCATTTGTACAACCGGCCCTTAGTAGTTAAAATACTTCCCTTACATTATTATTTTGTAATTATAATACGCAAAATGTTATATTACCTAGCCTATACAAGGTTTTTTTTGTAGAAAATGTTAATTAATATTACTAAAATATAATCAAGCTCTAATATTTACTCTACTTTTTTACTTGCTAATTTATAAAAATAATGAATTATGTACTGGTAAATTTTCATATCGTACACTCAATAAAATATTGTCGTAAATCGAAAATTGACACTTTTTAGTTATGCACACCAAAAATCTTATAAAACTATGTTGCATATTATAATAAAATATTATCTTACGTCAGTTTAAAATAATTGAGGTTTAAAATCGATATAATTCAATACTTTCTTAGAGTATTTTGTACCAACTAATGGATTGTCTAAGAAAGCGAATTATCACAATTTGATTTATCTGATTTACTGATTTATCAGTAAAGAGTATTTTACTGGGTACAAGATATGTTTTGCCATTAACACTGAAGCAAAGCGTAAATTTTAATTATTAACCAAGGTTGCCTAATGCCTAAAAATAATTATTTTGTTTGCGTTTCTTGGTAATATAGAACCCACAACTTCTGAACTTGCAACTACTTACTTGATGCATTGTATTTCCTCTTCCGTTCTCGGCTTTCTTCTAATTGCTTTCTTTTGATGAATACTAATGTACACGATTGTTAGTATACCTTACTAAATCTAGAAAGTTTATTGCACGGAATGCATTTACTTCATCATTGTATGTAATTTTGACAATTTTGAAAAGAAATTATCTTGTTAAACAGTGTAATTCTTAAAAAATTAGCGTACTTTTTTAATTAAATATAATTTCGCTCTTTTGAAAATAATTTTATTCGTTAGTAATACTTCGTATATAACTCAGTAACCGTTTAAGCTTGCAGAGTTATAATTATGTTCTAAAAAGTCTGTTCATTTAATTAAAAACTTATTCATATTTTAACTCAAGAACTCTTGTCAACTCAAGAAATATTATCAATAATAGTGGAGAATCAAAAAACGTCTTATCCTAGAGCAGATAGATTACAGTTTTTTATAGACTCTTTATGTTACACGACCAATCAGTCATGAAGACGTACTGATCGTGTTCAACCCTAATATTGCAAAAGGAAACGTGCTTAAGTATTAGTGTTTTTATCATCTAATTGCTTTTTAACGATGCAAAAAGCTTTTAATGTTAAACGCTATTATGTTTTAAAAACTTAAAAAATTGTTAAGTTTACCAAAGGTAGCTAACTAACTACATACATTTAAAAGAATAATTAAAAATTTTTAAATTAAAACTGCTTATTTGAATAATTTTTACAACTTTGGACAAAGATTTAGGAAATTACTTTTTTAATCATATTTTATTATTTTAATTACTGCCTACTTTGCTGCTCTTTATTTTTCTAATACTAATACTTTGTATATTTATGAAAATTATAGATAAGAATGAAAGCTGCTAGGTAAAGAACTTGTTAAAAGGAAAACTTCAAGAAAAGTCATTAATAAAATTAAAAATAATTGTATGAATTGGATGCACCAATTAGAAATTTTACTATTTACCTTAATTCCTACACATAACAACAAACTTATTATTATTAATGGTTTTATTATCTTCTTCAGGTTAAAGGTAGCATTTGAGACCCTGAAATAATAATTTTAAGATTAAAACTTCGATGAATTCTGAAAGAGCATATTTTAAATAAGAGAATTAAGAATTATTAATTAACAAAAGGCCTTAAATCCACCAGTTTTTTCAAAAATCGACAGCCAAGAGTGCTCCCAGTCAATTTTAACTTGCATAACCACCGTTCTTGAATTCACGCAAAAACGAGTTTTGCTTCTCCATGATCCACCTTTTTCCTTAACCCACGGGCCCAGAGGTATTTTTATAATAAGTGTAGTTTTCATAAAAATGGCCCAAAGCGCTCGAAAGGTGCTGGGGGTCAATTTTTATGAAAACCACAATGGCACGAGGAGGATTCACGCAAAAAAGTAATAACCGTTCGTTAAGTCAAAGCATCTCTTTTCTGAAGTAATTTGAATCCTAAAAAGGAGAACGAATTTGCAACATTGCGTGCGAGTTACTGAGAAAATTGTTAACAGCCGGACTGTGAAGCATTCCTGTGCACGGACGGAGCACAGAATGCATTGATTCACCAATCACGAGCGACTTGGCTTGAAATTTGCTATGAAAATCAAGCATTTTTAAATTTGATTTTTAAAAAAATTGGTGGTTTTAACTTTAATTTAATTTAAGGCTTTCTGTCATAGTTTATTGTTTTATTTAAAATATACTCTTTTGTAATTCATCAAGGTTTCAATCGTAAAATTGTTATTTCAGCGTTTTCCCCCTTTTTTATATGACGATATAGAGCAGTAAATGGTTGTAATTAAATTATTAAATATAAAGAGAAATTATCAAAAATTTGTTTTTTTAGAAAAAAATGTAACTATACGCATCAGCAAAGAGAATACTATGATAGTTAGAATAAACGACAAGCACCTATTAAAATTTTTTTAAATAATATAATTCTTCAAGACGTAGGGAAATCAAAGAATATTCGAAAATGCGATGGGCTGATTAGAAATTATAAGATGCCTAATATGTTGATTTTTGGTAATTTATTTTGTATTGTAAATTCCTTCAGCTTCATATAAAACTCAGACCAATAAATATTTGTAAATGTATCTTGTATTCTTAAATTTATAACTATTGTTAGCTGTGATAATAATGGTGTTTTTAATATTATTCATTTCGAATGACAATAATTGCACTACTAATTTAGATAATACGCATCATCCTCACTTATAAATTATGTGTTCTCGTCAATTACAGTAGAAGCTACGTTTTCTAAAAGCACCTTAAATTTTTCCTTAAACATTTAAGATGTTATTAAATTAACGTATAAATTATTATGCTATGTACATACAATACTATAACTATTATAAAACAAATTGTATGCTTAGGTGACCCGCTTTTCGATTTATATTTATGGTTTTGCCCTTCAGCTAAAAAGTTAGCTCAACGCTGTAGTGTATTAGTTTAAATTAATTAACATCAGCTAAGATATCCTCATTAAGGTTTAGGCAAATATCCTAAACTATTTCAATTTTTGCTAAATTATAATAGGAAAATGTTAATATGTCTAATTATAGATAAGTACCTACTATTTAAAATAATGAATATCATTTAGCATTTTATAAAATAATATATGAATACAAATTTATTCAAAAAATTAATTGCTTCTGAAAACTTAAAATACGAATAATAAAATTTTATATTTGACCTAAAAGAAATCTGTAAGAGAAAGACAGTTAATTTTCTTGGTGGTTGCACAGCTTTGGTTTGTCCTGTTCTTGATTTGATGAGATAAAAGCGGCGTCCAGGCGTGAACTCTTGTTGCAAACTGCTTCAACTCGCAAAAAACCAATAAAACCTTATCTAGCACGAATAACAATACAAAAGAGCAAAACCTCTTATATTTAATTAACTTAAAGCAACAATGAACTTCAATAGCCACTAATTACATCAATTGCCTATTGTTTTTCAACCGAATATTTTAGAAGTCGATTTTATTAAATTAGAATGTCATGACATTTAAAGTCTTTGGCTTGATATTTAAACTACGTGCAAAAATTTTAAGTTTAAGCTTACGAAGCTTTATTATCTAATTATGTTTGAAAAGTTACAGTTGAAAGTAGAAGCTACACGTAGTTATTAAGTTTTATCAACTAAACATTAACTAAAATTTTGATATAAGTAAGGGAATAATAAATCACAAACTCTGTTGCAAATTTTTTAAGATTTTCTTAATTTTATTAAAAATTTAATTTAATTTTTTAAAACATCTGTTAATTGTCTATAATCAGGGCTATGATGTATCACCAACGTTATTATAAAGGTGACAGTTAAAACATAAAATAAAGAATTAAACAAACTTAACCAAACGTTAAAAATTTTAGAATTTTTAACCGTAAGAAAAGAACATTTTTAGTCATTTTTCTAATATTTTATCTAGTTTTACCTTGTCACTAAAGTTTCAAATGTTTTTTTAAAGTGTTTTTTATAAAATTTCATAAAATAATAACATAAATAAAATAAATAGAATCTTGTATGTTGTTTCTTTTCTTACGGTTAAATCTTGAAATTTTCTTTTTAAGATTTATTTTCTATAATAGAGCAATCGCAAGATTGTTTTTGTGATAAAATTTGAAAATATTTTTTTTAAATTTATTTTTTGAAGTTATATTGGTACGGTGTACCATTGCTTTAACAACCCTGTCTGTGACAGTTATTCTGAAATTTTTATAGTAACCTTTATTTCATCTTGAACTCACGTGCAAGAAAGTCTAGCTTAATTTATTATTTCGTTTGGTAAGCATTTTTACAGTTTATTTTTTTTTAAGTTTTTTAGTCATTTTCATGCTTTTTTTCTTTTTTCTAGTTACATACGACTAAAGATAGGCAATTACCTTGAAATGGCGCCATATCGTACTTGCTTTTCTTCACTACCCCTTTTTTGAAAATTTTTAGTAATTTTTCTAATATTTTATCTAGTTTTACCTTGTCACTAAAGTTTCAAATGTTTTTTAAAGTGTTTTTTTATAAAATTTCTTGTATGTTGTTTTTTTTCTTACGGTTAAAAATTCTAAAATTTTTAACGTTTGGTTAAGTTTGCTTAATTCTATATTTTACGACACATACTAATATCACACCTAATTCTTGAAATTTTCTTTTTTAGATTTATTTTCTATACATAAAATAAAGTTTTTTGGTAAATCCTATCAATGAAATCGATACTATTTACCGAAATATGTTTTAACGGTCACCTTTATAATAACGTTGGTGATACATAATAGCCCTGAAATATTTACTTTTTACAAATCCATTTACCGGTATATCTTCAAAATGAATTGCATTTGAATTTGACTTCTATGCATTATACAATACTGTAATGACGTAAAATATACTTCAATTACTTAAATCACGGTTTAATAAATTTAAATAATCTACATACAATATATAATATAAAACTTCAAAATATCGAGTTATTATTAAATTAAAAATTGTTAAAAGATTTATTTAGCTTTCAAACGTTATATCGTTCGTCATCAGAATAATATACAAATGTAATGTAAACAAGTCATGGAAACAAGAACAAGTATTGTCATTTGAACGGTAACTAGATAAAATCTACTACTACCGTAGTAGTACAGTCAACTTTCAAATTTGTACAAATTGTAACTTGGTGTACATTGGACAAACCAACCAATGGTTGAAGAAAAGAATTGGTGGTCACATCTCAACCATCAGATGTAATAAGCCCGAATCAACGGCCATCGCCAAACATATCTTGGTAGATGGACATACTGCGGACTTCAAAAACACCAAAATCATCAAGTCTGTTCCAAATTATAAAGATCGGCTGGTACATGAAATGATTTGTATAAAGAAGACCAACAACACAATGAACCGGCAAACTGATATTGATGGCTTAAGCAACATTTACAGCCAATTACTCCTTTAAGTTTTTTACGTATTGGAGTTAGGTTTTCCTTCTTTGCCGGAACACAATTTAGGTTTTTCCTAACTCACGGTCCTAGATTTTATCTAGTTACCGTTCAAATGACAATACTTGTTCTTGTTTCCATGACTTGTTTACATTACATTTGTATATTATTCTGATGACGAACGATATAACGTTTGAAAGCTAAATAAATCTTTTAACAATTTTTAATTTAATAATAACTCGATATTTTGAAGTTTTATATTATCTAATATCAACGAGTTAATAATTTATATATTTATACATACAATATATTATATTTTATTTTTGTGGTGCACATTATAATAATAATAATAATTTTTATTCAGATATCTACAGGCGAACCCAATTACAGATATTGAAATGTTAAATAATACAAACTCTATATACAACATAAATCAAAAATAGATTTACAATAATTACCAAAAAAAAATTTAATTGGGACTAATCCCTAAAGAATTAATCAAGTTAACGTGCTCACACCATCAATAAATTAGTCAGATTTGAAGATCTCCGTCTCACTTGTTCCCGCACTGCAAAGGTGGACGACTCTTTAAAAAGTTTGCATCTCGACCCATAGCACTCAAATTCACCCCAGTGGGTCGATTAAAATAAAAATCACGAATAGCAACCTCCGCAGGCTAAACCTTATCATCCAGAAACTTGGGTATAACAGATTCCGGTACACACACCTTGAAGGAGCAATACTCTCTGTTTGAGGTCAGACTCTCACTAACCACGTCTGTAATACCAATTACATTTTTAACATGTGCCAACCATGAGTCAACTTTAGTATCTGGGGCAAGATTATTTAGGTGGAACCATTTTCTACGCGCGGTACCAGAAATTATGTAATTAGCATGTAAGAAAAATTCCCTTCGAAAAGAGAATCCTCCGCACACCCAGTAGAACTGGTAAAATTCAACGTGCGAAGACCCTGATGTTAATACTAGCTCAGTTATGAATTCGGCGGCTAGGTGATAGGTTTTATTAACTGCTTCTCGAAGTATCCAAACATAAAAAATATTAGATAGCTTTAATATAAGAATATAAACGCCATAAGAAATCACTGGTGGTAAAATAATTGACACAACCAAAATTTCCGTCTGGAAACCCCACCAGTGTCTAGAACACTGCACCTCTAATAATGTGGTGTCAAGATTTAAGTCAAAACAACTACAATTAGTAAGAATAATTTCACCTACCGATCGAAAGATGATTACAAAATTTGTCCCCAGAAGAAGAACCCCATAAATAAAACGCTGCGGGATGTAATAATAAGCCAAGGTTAATGAAAAGCCGCTGTATCAATCTTAACAGCTCGAATTTCAAAATACAATTCCGCAGTGCGATTTTAAAACAAAACATTCATAGAATAAAGGGCGTCTCACAAAATATATCGGCACCCTCAAAATGCAAAAAAATGATTGCACAATGCAAAAATTCCGCAAAACTCAAAATCGGAATGTTCCACCGAATCTCATTTGACAGTCCCTATCAAGGTCGCACAAGCACGTCACGCCAGGGATTCAAAGAGGATAACCAGCGGCGTGCGGAACTACAAACGAAAATGAAAAATTTTTGTTACAAGCACCCGAACCTAAGACGCGAGGGCGTCTACGACCATTACAACGGGATCGTACCTCCTGCCAATCTTCAGCAGGCCGCTGGTTGACAGGATCAGAAATTGGAAACCTAGGCATCCCGCTGTTTGTACCAGGCCTACGCGAGTTTGACAGATTCTTATTAGGCCTATTAGTTACAGCGTAAGGTGGTGTAAGCTCATTTTGAGACAAATTCAACTTTGCATTTTAAAGCCGAAGCACACGACTCGGAATCCTTCTTCCAAGACACAGGAGCATCGGTTTTGACATTTACAGCCACCTCTGCAAATTTCCTCTTTGACCCAACGTGAAGTACCAAGGAGGTCAGATGACTAATTGCACCCTTTAACGACTTATTTTCATCTTTAAGGAAGTTGATATCATCACGGAACGAATTATTTTCAAGTTTCAGCAGGTTGATTTCTCTCTTCAAAGAAGCCACTTCATCCACTACCAGCTGCTGTCCCGCTCCCATCACACCAAGAGCAGACAGCAACTCATCCCGAAGCGATTGAAACCGTGTGCTTATCACCTGTGAGATGATGCCCTGAATATCCTCGACATTCATCAGTCCATAACAAGGAAAGGTCTTTTGGGCGTGTGCACCACAAGAAACAACACTCCAGTTATTCTCCATAGGGAGCACGCCTTTTACAATCTTAACGCAACTTCTGTGGTAAACGTTTGAACAACTATTGCATTTTGCGATGGTCAGCACATCGACACACTTTTTTTTACATTTCTTACAATTACCATCCATTGCGATGACCTTCACCACGTATTATCAGTTACGTATAGGCTACAATATTGATGGATTGTGCATTTATATTTAATCAGAAAATACTAAAGTCAGAATTTTAATTACCAGCAACCCTGTTTTAATTTTTAATGATTAGAACAATTACTTAAAGCATTATTTTAGCTTTTCACCTTTAAATGATAACAGTCGTTTTTGAGCTAATTGCATTGTTTCTTACCTATCCCGTGATTAGATTCCCTTTTCAACAACAAAAACGATTGACAATTTATTCACTTTTAATATTATTTTTACTAGCGAATCTTCAACCAATGCAAAAACTTGGCGGATTCTACCCTAAACTTAAGTTTGTACAAAACCATTAAATAGTCGATTCAAAACTATTGTATTTAACATACTACCGTATATGAATATCGTAACAATTAGTAACAAAGACTCCCTTTTACATGTTGTAATCTTTTTGCGACTTTTTAAAAGAAGATATCCACGTGTAGCTATAGGTTATTTTCTACAAAAAAACCTTCAAAAAAATCTTTGCGACGCCGACGCCTAGTTTTGAATCTTCTTGTCTAAAATACAATCTAATTTTTATGTGCAGATTTAAAACTACTTATGTACGTGAAATGAATGCTAAAAACGAAACAAATCCGAACTCCAGGGCATACATGGTTTGAACTTCTTGCTGGTGATCGAACTGCGTACAAAACATGAACCCTACGCTTTACGGTTTTACTGCAGTAGAAGAGAATACTTCCTGAAGCCAAATGCGGTACGTGATACTAGAAGCGAAAAGTAGATCTCCCGGTTCAGGGAATGACTAACTGAAAAACTGAGTTGCATTTTGTCACCTAAAGCTCGTAACTATGCGCTCTAAATACGTGGGAAAGTCATCACCAACCCAAAAGGTTTGTCTATTTATCTAATATAACGACGATGACGTCATAGTGATAGAATGCGTCATAACTACCGGTTAAATCTTTTCATAATACTGCCCACTTGAACCAAGTGGTTATCCCGACATTACCAGTGTCCACATAAAACGCTACAATAATTATTAATTCGTTACAGAAGTCCGATACACCCACTTCGTCTATAATGAGCGATACTATTTATATTTAACTAGTTACGCGGTACTAACGATTTTGACTTAATTATGAACAATACTGAACTGAACTATTTGAGAAGCATTGCAATTCACCACAACAGGACAACCTAGGATCGGTTGCCTTGTAAAGGCGTAACCTCTCATTTAAATGATAACTACATTTTGGATATTTCACACTCCTATATAATTAAAACTAACTTTCAGAGACTAACTAGCTAAACTTCTGACGACTAATATCTTAATTTTTATAATGCCCTTGCTTCTTCATTTTTAAGAGAGCAAATGGTTTTCTTTAATTTTGGCTAACATAATTAAAACTACTTTTCTAACTTATCTCAACCGATATGCAAAAGGGAAAGCCACCCATTAGCCCAATACCAATGGTAGACTAACGCACCTCAAATTGGCAATCTCTACTCTAGAGACTTTAGACGATATTTGACTCCATCACAATATTCTTGTGAATAATAATAATAAAGACGAATTTTGTAAAACAAAGTTAAAAAGGTTACTTAAAAAAGTACTTTAAGCTTTCTCCTACAAAGAGGTAATATCGCCCATTCTTTGAATTTGTAATTGTTTTTACAGTCCTTTGCTCTTTTAGAAAGTTTAAGAGCAGTATCTGCTGCTACATTAAATAATTTTTGTTGTTTTATGTTATTTATTTCTAGGATGTTTCAAACATTTAAATAATTGATGGCACTACACCATCTTTTAACACTTTTTTATGTAAACATGCTAAAATAAATTGAAAACTGAAATTTGGGGGGGGGGGATTTCCAAATTTTACTTTTCTAATAATGCGTTATTCAAATAAATACATTAATTTGCTTAGCATGTTTACATAAAATTATGTGGTAAGTTGTGTAATGCTAGCAATTATTTGTATTTTTAAGGTCCTGGAAATAAATTACATAAAACACAAATTATTCAGTAAACAGTGGATATTATTCTTAACAACTTATTTCCTTTTTTAAATTCCAAAGTCTAGTTTATGAAATACCCACATAACAAAATGGCTTGCGAGTAAAAAAGACTTTTCAAACTTAAATGTAAAAATAAAAGAAGCACATGAAAATCACAGATCATAATAAGCTGTTTGGATCATGTGCAGAAAATGAACTTTTTACAGTACTACAGAGGCGTTTTCAGCCAATTAGCTTAGGGGGGGTAATTTACCTATTTCAATGTAAATTTCAACATAGATTGATCTTTATTTGTTGAAAAATGAAAAATAAAAGATTAAATAATAATTCTTAGGGGGGGTAATTACCCAATTATACCCCCCTAAAACCGCCAGTGCAGTACTATCTATGAAAGAGAACTAAGGATTGCAAGTGATAACGTTTAATATAACATTCAATTTCCACTAACTTGCTAGGTGCAAGCTAATAAGTAGACCTAATAACACACTGGAAAACTTTATTTAAAACTTTTCTTGACCTCAGCACCGTTATTTTTCGTCTATAAATTGTTCTTGTTCACTCAATCAAATAGTACTTTTTTCCTTCTTCGGTAAATATTTCAGATTGACATATTTGTGAAAAACCAATCATTTTATTTTCTTAAGCTGTAAGTTGGTAAATATTAGTAGTAAATATTATTTACTATTTTATAAAAAAAAATATAATTATTTCTCTATAAACACGTTTTATGTCATGTAGCTATGTAGCTATGCTACATGACATAAGACATACTCACCCTACGGACTATGCACATTTTTGTCAGAAAATATAGTTTGGCTTGCGCGCCCTTTACACTTTTTATATCTCAAAACAAATAGCTTTTATATTTTGAATTTTGTACGTGCTTCATATTTTCAAAATTATCTAGATACCGAGAACCAAAGCCGCCTCAATCAAAATTGAAGTATTTTATGTGCAGAACTGCGATATTATCTCGGAAAATTAATAATTTTAACAGTGAAGGAATCGTTTTTCGAAAAAATTTTATTCGACGTTTTCGATTTATATTTGCAATGCGGAGGTATTGAGCAAATAAAATCAAAAAAAATTTTTTTACAAATTTTTCAAGGCTACCCCCTTGGAGAAAAAAATAAAAAGTTTAAATTGCGTTTAACGTCTTTCCCGATGGAGATACGAAAGTTTACCATAATAGAGTTTTTATAGAGCTCGACGAGACGCATCCGTTTCGCTTTAGAAAATTTAAGATCGGCCGATAAATAAGGGCGCTACGGGCCGTCAAAGATTTTTTTCAATTTTTGAGTAAATCGTCGCGCCACGACATGGCGGAGAAAAAATTTGAAAAATTAAAGTGAGATTCGTATAGAGTATTTAATGGTTTTCGATTTTGAATATTTGAAAATTTTTGCTAAACCGCTAAATAACGTCACAATTTACACGATCGTGTGATCCGGGAAATTTCAAATCAAAATCCTAGCCGATTTTTAGGAAAATAATAACAAACATAAAATGTCGATTTTGGACGTAAAAGGAGACGTTTTCGGAAAAATGTTTATAGACATTTTCGATTTACATACACGAGGCGGAAACATTTTGCAAAAAAAAAATTTTATTTTCCTTCATTTAACATTTTTCAAAAAAGTCTTTTGCCTTTTACCACGTCAAATATGAGCCGATCGAATTGGTCGTCCTTTTCATTTCTACTTAAGATCGCGCAATTTAACCGATTCCACCATAAAATTTAAAGTTTTCCAAAAATTTTCTCACTTTTGAACAGAAATTTGTCAAAATTGCAGCATTTTCAAAATTCTTCGTTTTTGAGCTCTCGGCGTGCCGCCCCACGTAGTTTTTAAGCTTTATTACCTAACGTGAGCGGTAGTAGGGACCTTTGGCCGTCGATCGGCACCGGTGGGGACGATAACGTTAGCTCGGGTGAGGCGCAACGGCGTTGCCGCCCCGGGAAGGTTTTTTCGCCGCCTCCACCGCCTCCGACGTCGCACCTAGAATTTTTCGCCGGATTCGGATAGAATTTGTCGTAGCCGACATTTTGACACCTTGCACGAAAACTTCCGTTCGCCGCCCCCCATTTCCTGAGCCTTTTTACAACAAATTTTCGAAAAAAATTCTTCGACTTTGAGGCCTCGCCACGGAGGCCACCGACGTCTCCCGGGAACGCCGTTGCGGTTGTGCACGATGGGAATACCTCCGGCGTCGATTGCCGCTTGTCCCGTCGAAATCGGTACGGTGGGTTCTTCTGGCGTTCTTTTCCAGGAATTGCTTGTCGTCGCAATTTTTCAATTTTTTGACTCTTTGCGCGCGAAAAGTTTTTCGCTCGCCGTTGCCGCCCCCGAAGACTTGGGTCGATTTTTTCGACGCGGTCGGATAGAGCTTTTAATTGCCGACATTTTGACATGCCGCCCCGCCATTTTCGTTCGCCGCCCCTCGTCGTCGAAGCACATTTCTAACAAATTATGTCGAAAAACTACCTCCACTTTGCGGTCTCGCCACGCCGCCCCCGGACGCGCGCAAGCGACGGGACCCTAAACCGGATCGATGGGAACACTAGGGGCGTCGATGGAGACTTGTCCGAAGAAAATCCGTCCGGTGGGTTCCTCAAACGCTCTGTCCCAGGAATTTTTCTTAAAAATTACACGTCGTCGCTTCCTCGCGCCGCCACACGATCCCCTCGCAATTTTTTTTTGCATCACGGTGTGCGTCCCGACGAGATCGCCATTTTGCGACCACCCCCGCAAAAATCGGTCAAACGTACGTAAAATGGTAGCCGTTTTTCTAACAATTTTGCCCAATGACCGGTATTATTTTATTATATAGACAAGCGCTGGGAGATCCTACGGATCTCAACCAGCGCTTGGCCTGCCGGCGGCAAGCCGCTATCGCGGCTTCTAGCCGCTTCGCGGCGGGCCGCTACGCGGCTCAAAATAAGTCGCCGCTTCGCGGCTCCACTATGGTTGACATGCCGCTTCGCGGCATGCTTCTACAGGACTTCTACAAGTCGCCGCTTCGCGGCTCCATTTGGGGTATCTTTTATAAAGAAAAACCCACTGTTTTGTCTTTCACCGCAGGAACTGAATTGCACTCGGTGTGGAATCTATAATAGTTATACTATGATTGTGAAAAGTAGCAATCATTATTAGAAAGTGTCTGAAAAGAGGCCATTTGTGTACTATTGTGTACTAAACTATTTGTGTACTAAACCAATAATTTTTTCGTCCATGGGTCTCTTCTGCGCGGCTCCATTTAGAGTAAGCTTTATAGAGAAAATCTTGCCAAGTTGCATTTTAACACAGGAATTGAATTGCATACTGTATGCAAGCAGTGTACTCCCTCCTTATTTTTATTAGTATTAGTATTAGAAAATTAGCTATAGCCGTGGAGTGATGTAATCGCTGGTTGAATACAGAGCAGAAATTCTGGGTTCAAATTGCGGACTATACAGAATTTCTTAGCTCGGCCTTCCAGAGGGCATTCACACGCTGCGCTGTGGTGAAATCGATATTGATTTATGTGAACTATAAAATATGGGGACTAATGCCCTGTCTGTTTAATATGGTGCTGGTAATTTAATCATTTTCTGTTAAAATGGAGAATAAATTAAGCAAAAAATGCTAGCTAACTAGGAATACAATGATTTAAACCGAATTGCTATCAGTAAATTGAGCTGTACTGAAGTTTGGCTGTCTTTGGGTTGATAATTTAGTAATTTAATAATGCCAACTGTTGTTTTTCTTCGGTTTATCGTAATATTTTTTTCAGATTCGGTACAATTTTTAATAACTTTTGCATTTGTACAGAACCACATTTTTGAAAATCTTCTAAACCAAATAATAATTTACAGAAAATTTGAATTAATCATTATTAGAATTAATCATGCTCTGCACAATGGTTACGATTAACTTTATCGAATAATTTACAGAAATATATAAGGGCCTTTTTCTAAAAAATTGTAATCAAAAGCTTCACATTTACGTTCACATTGGAATGGTAGATTGTTGAAAGGGTACTAAGTCCATAAAAGTAAGTTCTGAGATATTCAAATAAAACTGATTTATTTCTGATGTTTTCAGTGTTTTGTAGGAAAGTTAGTTAGGTATCGATTTTCATATAGAAATAATTTTTATTATCGCTAATTTGCATTTTATTTAAATTTTAAAATTGTGACTTAGTTCCTTTCAGCAATCAATGCTATTCTAAGTATGGTAACCGTGGTATTTAGAGGTCGAGTATTGGAATGGCAGTTCATACGTTAAAAAATAAATAAATATTTAATAGAAAAATTATAAATTACGTAAGTTCCAGAAAAAAAAATAGTTATCATAGATGAAAATCGAACTCGAGACCTACGCATTGATATACCAATATCAGTTAAAGCCTATGTAAATCTCAATGTAATTTATACATGAGTTACAGTATTTCCAGTTAAATTAATTTTTACACCAAACGATAAGAGACAAAATTTTGTTGAATAATTTATCATAAAAAAAATTTATTCAAAAAGTGGATTTAATACCTTTCAACAATCAACGATTTATTTACAATACCGAGAGATTGAACATACGATTGAACTAATCAGCAGCATTTTGAAAAAACGTTACGTTGAATTCAAAATAAATTATTAAAATTATTACACTCCACATTTTATTTTATTGTTGATATAAAAATACGTCGTCCAATGTACCCTTAACTCACTGTATTTCACTTATGCCGCACTCTATATAACGATTTAACTTAAAAATCTGACAGCGACATACATCTGACAGATGATATTTGACATATGTGACATTCACCTTTTCTCACGGTTACCAACTTTAAATTTTACGTGTCCTCGAATACAAACTACAGACAACACACAGTGAGTCGCATAATTATTGGGCCACTTAATAAAATTGTAATCATTTAAACATAATTTAATTATTATTTAATAGGAAATCTGCAGTTTTAATTTACCATTTCGTTAATGTACTTCTTAGGTCACGGAAAATAAAAAATTTAAAAAAACATAATAGAATGAACCGTCTTCGGCACCTAGAATTCCAAATAAATGGTATTTTGGATGGTGTCGTGGTAAAACCGTGCAATTGTAAACAGTTTCAGACCATAGCAAACATATCATTTTAAGCTCTGTCTGAAGATTGAATCATAATAATATAACCTAAACCGAGTAGAGAACTTGATTCGTAAAATTTACGGAAAGAGGTTTAACATGGTTGTAAAAATGTGGATGTTTAAGGGTGTATTTCAATACAGCAGTTCCTTAGATGAGTGTGAAAATAACTCAAAGAACGGATAACATAAGAAATGATCATATCAGAGATGACCTACAAATCTTTAACTTGAATGATAAAATAGTGGGAAATCAAACAAAATGGGAAGAACACCTCCAAAGAATAAAAAACCACAGAGTCCCTCTACAGATCTATAAATACCAACTTCAAGAACGCAGAGATGTAGAACGATTGAGGAAAAGATGGGCCGGAACCGGTCAACAACCTAATCCATGAAGGAAATGATGATGAATAATTGCCAATTGTTGTTTTTACTAGGTTTATTTTAATATTACATATTAATGTTTTTTACATGTGACAATGTCAATGCAATGATTAGCTGGTGACCTCTTACACTTTCTTTATGAACGTTTACAGTAGTTACAGCATCTCATTTAAACTCGAAAATAAAATGCCTTTTACATAATCGTGTTTGGCTTTTTACTCAGATCTCATGGTTCATTAACTTAATTTTAGTGGCAAACAATCTTTCTACCTACGACTTTGAATTATTTTTATATTTCTTCATTTCGGAGCTGCACTTGTTTTACTTGGTTATTTTGTAAGTTTAAGTACTTTCAGGTCAACCTCATGTATAATTCATAATTTACAAACTTACATTTCTCAACTTAAATTTTGTTTGTAACAACATCAACAATATAAAATCTATAAACTGCTGATTCAGTCTGTCTTTAAACCACTGTTTTGTTTGAATTTCTTTGGAAAAATATTAAACATTTGATATTTGATTTTGGGTTAAACTTATTAGTTATAAAACATAAACATAAACATGAACATAAATAGTTCAGTGCAATTAGGTTTATACTTTGGAACCCATTTATAATGAATGGATTTGGATATTTTCAGATTTTTTGAATTTCTTATACTAAAAAGTAAAAACTTTATTATATCGAGTTATTTATAAAATTAAAAATCAATAAAATTATTTATTAAGCTTTCAGATAATTATTTCATCCGTCATCAGAATAAGGTAAATATTATTTAATATCAACGAGTTAATAATTTAACATTTTAAAAAGTGAAAAGTTTACCTTGTGAAACCTTCTGTTAATGTTTTTGCAATTTTGCAAAAATTTAAGCTGTTTTAAATTTGTAATTTTATAAGCCATTTAAATAAATTAATCTTTTTTAACAAATTATTTAAGCACAAAATTAAATCAAAATGTTTATTTGTTATATAAAATCTTTCTAAAATAAAATTCCAAAATTTTGTGAGGTTATGTTGAAATAAATAGTAATTTATTTCCGACAACCTGATTAAAAACAAAAACGCCGGTGTTCGGCAAACTTCGGTCATCATTTAGTTGAATGCTATGATGCCAGCTCTAGAAAATCGTTATTATTTCTCGAGAAAATTAATAAAAAAATTAATTTTTCTAGGGAAATTTTAGGGATTTTTAAGTGTTTTTAAACTCTAATTAAAATATTTAAATTTAAAAATTTTTATTTATAATTTTTAATTGCTACCTATAATTTTATATTCATAAACAACCAGGAGAAGACAAAGAGATAAAAAATCAAATAGCAGCAGCAACAAGAAGCACGTTCGCACGATGATCAGTGCTTGATAGCAGAATCTTTGCCAAATTAATGAAGCTTCGGATTTATAAGTCGATTATAAGATCAACGGTGTTGTATGGATGCGAGGTGTGGTTGTTGAAGAAACATACGCAAAATACTTTAGCGGTATGGAAAAGAAAAGTGCTTAAGAAGATATTTGGCAGGAAAAAACTTGATAAACAGTGGCTGCAAAGAGCAAACCAAGAAATATAAGAGTTATATAGTGAACCAAGTATAGTGAGTGTTATTAAGGCACAAAGAATAAGGTGGCTCGAACATATCTTAACTAAACATATCTTAAAGGATCCATCTTGGGTAGCTTCTGGCCTAGCAATGCCAGTATTAGTGGCACACCGCCCTTTAAAATACTCGAGTTCGTCTTGAGTTTGGGGTGGCTTGAGGAATAGGAGGTAGGTAGGCTGCTAACATCAGAAGTAGCATAATGGGCCCGTTTATGTGGCCTGAGTGCATGTAAACCATGGTTTGCCTTCCACATTCAATCCAGAATCCAATCCAATCTTAACTTTTAAAATGCGAAAAAAAAGTAATACACTAGTATGGGCGTCCGACGGACCAAAGAGGAGAGGAAGACCGATGAATAGATGGAAAAACAAAGTACAAAAAGACCTTAAAGAGATTGAGGTTTGCGACTGGAAGGAAAAGGCAAAAGATAGGAAGGAATGAACCAAAACCATGGCATAACAAAATAAACATTTATTTATGTTCTTGCAACAAAACGAGGCCATAACTACGACTCAATTAAAATTTGTAGCTACCTTGGTAGTCCTCATAAAAACTTTAAAAAAATTAAAATTACTATGATATAGACTTTTAAAATAAAAATTATATTTCCAAAATATCTTGCAATTCGTATATTTTGCATCTGTCAAGTTGCTATTGTGTCATCAGTCATTTTTGAGGTTATTATATCTTTCATAAGTATCAGTGGTGTTAAATCTTTTTGTAGTTAACACCATACACAACTTAATTACAAATTTTAAATTTTCGTTGATTTTGTTTTCATAAGACTAAAGTATAAAAATCATACACAATTTAAAAAAGAAGTATTGTAAAGAGAATTAGAAAGTACCAGTTCACTTAATTTAACTGTTCACTCAATTCACATGCGGATCGCGGGTTGTGCAGCACTGTTTTAAACCCATAATAATTTAAAAATTCGCAGTCTGTCACCTATATTTTGTAATGATCATTCATTTTAAATGATAATTTATTTAGATGATCGTTAGTGGCAGTCTGTCTAAGGTATAACATTAGTTTAGAAAGTTAGTTATTACGACTCAAATAGTTATTTATGTACCAAGTCCTGAAAGTGTATCTTTTTGGTATGAGCGTAGAAAATTATACCACGCAAATGCCAAAAAGACACTTTAAGGATAAGGTGCATACACTATTTTATGTGTAATTGGAATAAAATGCCCACTTTCTGCAAAAAATGTACGATAATAATTATGTTATACGGAATAATTTAACGAAATACGTATGTATAATGATCCAGTTGCTAAGCAATGAAATATTTAAAATTTACAAAATACGTCAAAAATATTTGTCAAAGTGTACATTTTAGTAGGATTGCACATAAAACATTTGAGGTTATGACATTTCTGTACTAAAAAGTAAAATTTGACATTTCTGTACTAAAAACAGCTACTTTTAGTATTGTTTTGAATATGTGAAAATGTACATTTTAGTACGATTGCACATAAAAGATATTTATTTTTGGCTTTGTAGTTTAGAAAACTATGAAATTAATTTTAATAAAATTTTAAAAACAAAAGCAGATTCGGTACAGTTTTTAACAACTTTCGCATTTATCCAGTACCACGTTTTTGAAAATCTTGTAAATAAAGTAATAATTTACAGAAAATTTGAATTAATCATTATTTGAATTAATCATGCTCTGCACAATGGTTACGATCAACTATATCGAATAATTTACAAAAAGATAAAACCTTTCAAATCAAAATAATTAATTGAAAAAAGCATTAACAATATTCGTATAAACATGAATGTTGATCGAGATAAGGGCCTTTCTCCAAAAAATTGTAATCAAAAGTTCCCGTTCACATTTTCAATACCGAGGGATTGAACCAATGCCAAAGGCTATTGCTTACCATCATCAAAAATTATTATTTTTTAAATTAATTTTGTTTGTTTAAATATATTTAATTAAATAATTTAGATATTTGATTTTTGGTAAAATTTATAAAACATAAAAATGTCAAACTAAAATACACGAAGAAGATATTATGTCCAGTTAAATTTGGCAAGCCAAAACAGATCCGAATAATGCAGTAACTCATTAGTAACACTTTCAAAAAACTCTACGTTGAATTCGAAATAAATTATTAACATTACACTACATATTTTATTTTATTAAGTTGATATAAAAATAAGTAGTAGTCTAATGTACCTCTCAATCCCCTAATTCACTGAATTTGACTTACGCCGCACTTTATATATATTCGATTTAACCTAAAAGAGTGACAGTTCATACATCTGACAGATGATTATATTTGACATAATATGACAGTCACCTTTTCTCACGGTTACCAACTTTAAATTTTATCCTAGCTGTAAATTTTAAACATAAAGGCAGGGGTTTCTCAAAAAATTTATTAGGATCGTATTAACTCATAAAGCATCTTTACGGAAAGGATGCCTTTACGTAAAGGCTAAACCTATTCTGTAATTATAAAGGATCCTTTAAGATCGATCTTTACGAAAAGACACCTTTAACGAAATTCAAGTGTTGTTTTTATTACTGAATGTGAACTTCAAAAGTAAATTTATTTTCAAAATGAAGATTTAATTGAATAATATTCTTGACGAATTACGCAAAATTACCCAAATTTTGCATTTTTAATTGTGAAACGTCGCTACTTTGGCCCCGTTGAAAAATTTGTATATACCTGTGGTTGAATTCCGTTTATATAGTTCACGATTACTTATGTTCATTATAGACGAAAATAAAACTAATCAATGATTGGTTTTATAACATTTTTACAATTTTAAATTTAAATCTGGTTTTATAATTATAAATTCAAAAACACAAAACAAAAGCGCAATTGTAAGACGTCAACTAAAAATTTACAGGTTATGTTGTTTTGAAAATTGAAATCAACCAATGAGAACACATGATACTCGAATTGTACTATTACGATTAAAAACATCAGCCTTGCCTTTATGTAACGACAACTGCTAAGGGACAAGAAATTACCTAAAGGATGAGTTAGAGAATGCGTTTTGAAACGGATCATTTCAGGTACAATGCCTTTCTTTACATAAAGGATCTTTATTTAAAGGACAAGTTAGAGACATTTTCAATTTATATACATGAGGCGGAGACATGGCAAAACAATTGTTGATTTTACATAATTTCACATTTTTCGGAAAAGTCTTGCTTTCTACCTCATCAAAATATGCTTCAGATAAATTCGTCTTCCGTTTTATTGACACTCTAAATTATGCGATTTAACCGAATCAACAATCAACAATAAAATTTTAAGACTTCAAAAAATTTCGAGCACATTTCGCCGAAATAGCCACTTTATTAAAAATTCTTCGTCTTTGTGCTCTTGGAGAGGATCTCCACATTATTTTTAAGCTTCTCCACAACCCCATTGAAAAAGTAGCAACTTTTGGTAGTCGATCGGCGCAGGATTTTTGAGGTTAGGCCGCTACGGAGTTGCCGCGCCGTGGAGGTTTTCAAGCCGCCTCCGCCACCCCAACCAGTTTACTCGAATTTTTCGCCGGTTTTGTATGAAATTTTTCCAAGCCGACATTTTAAAGCTTTTCCCGTAATCATCCAAACTTTGCATAATTTTTTTTAAAAAAGTTCTTCGACTTTGCGGCACCGCCGAGGAGACCCCGGACGCTTCTTAACATCGCCATTTCGGTTGTGCACGATAGAAATACTTCCCACGTCGTATTTTAAATTTTGTACGCGTTCCATAGATTTTCAAAATTATCTAGATACCAAGAACCAAAGCAGTCCCAATCAAAATCAGAGTATAGTTAATGTTTATAATTATGATACTATCTTGGAAAATTATAATTTTAACAGTGAAAGAATCGTTTTTCGAAAAAATTTTATTTTACGTTTTCGATTTATATGTGCAATGCGGAGGTATTGAGCTAATAAAAAAAGAAATTTTTTTTTCCCAAATTTTTCAAGGCTACCCCCTTAGCGGAAAAAATAAGAAGTTTAAATTGCGTTTAACGTCTTTCCCGATAGAGATACGAAAGTTTACCAGAATAGAGTTTTTATAGAGCTCGACGAGACGCATCCGTTTTGTTTTGAAAATTTAAGATCGGCCGATAAATAAGGGAGCTACGGGCCGTCAAAGTTTTTTTTCAATTTTTGAGTAAATCGTCGCGCCACGACATGGCGGAGAAAATATTTGAAAAATTAAAGTGAGATTCGTATAAACTATTTAATGGTTTTCGATTTTGTATATTTGAAAATTTTTGCGAAACCGCTAAATAACGTCACAATTTACACTATCGTGTGATGCGGGAAATTTCGAATCAAAATCCTAGCCGATTTTTAGGAAAATAATAACAAACATAAAATGTCGATTTTGGACGTAAAGGGAGACGTTTTCGGGAAAATGTTTATAGACATTTTCGATTTACATTCACGAGGCGGAAACATTTTGCAAAAAAAAAATTTAATTTTCCTTAATTTAACATTTCTCAAAAAAGTCTTTTGCTTTTTACCACGTCAAATATGAGCCGATCGAATTGGTCGTCCTCTTCATTTCTACTTACGATCGCGCAATTTAACCGATTCCACCATAAAATTTAAATTTTTCCAAAAATTTTCTCTCTTCTGAACAGAAATTTGTCAAAATTGCAACACTTTCAAAATTCTTCGTTTTTGAGCTTTCGGCGTGCCGCCCCACGTAATTTTTAAGCTTTATTACCTAACGTGAGCTGTAGTAGGAACCTTTGGCCGTCGATGGGCACCGGTGGGGACGATAACGTTTGCTCGGGTGAGGCGCAACGGCGTTGCCGCGCCGGGAAGGTTTTTTCGCCGCCTCCACCGCCTCCGACGTCGCACTTCAAATTTTTCGCCGGATTCGGATAGAATTTGTCAAAGCCGACATTTTGACACCTCGCACGAAAACTTGCGTTCGCCGCTCCCCATTTCCTGAACCTTTTTACAACAAATTTTCCAAAAAAATTCTTCGACTTTGAGGCCTCGCCACGGAGGCCACCGACGTCTCTCGGGAACGCCGTTGCGGTTGTGCACGATGGGCCGTTTCCGCCGCCCCCGACGTTGCACCTCAAATTTTTCGGCGGTTTTGGATAGAATTTTTCGGATAGAAACTGGTGCCAAACCCGTCATGATCCATCGCCACCTCCTGTTATCGAAAGACATTTATAACATTTTATGTGAAAAAGGCAATTCCACTTTACGGCTTTGCCACGCCGCTCCCGGGCAAATCTAAGAGACGCTGTCGTGTTTATGCACGATCCGGACTTTTCCAGCCTAGATTGAGAAAAATGTGGTGAAAATCGATTGAGCGGATTGGAAAATCTCATCCAGAAAGTAAAAATTCGGGGGACCTGGCAATTTTTTGCTTTCCCACGCTGCAAGCACATAGCGCGGCTTTTGGCCTGGCACCAGTTATTTCACATTAAACATAGCGAGGCCTTCGGCCTCGCACTTATGGAAATTTTATTCATGGCGAGGCCTTCGGCCTCGCACTAGTTATTTCTTTACAAACATAGCGAGGCCTTCGGCCTCGCACTTATGGAAATTTTAATCATAGCGAGGCCTTCGGCCTCGCACTAATTATTTCTCTATAAACACGGCTCGGACTTATTGTATCTTTAAACGTGGCTCGGCCCTCGGTCTCGCACTTGTAATATCTTTGAACCTGACCGTGTCTGCGGCCATATACTTTTATGTCATGTAGCTATGCTACATGACATAAGACATACTCACCCTACGGACTATGCACATTTTTGTCAGAAAATATAGATTGGCTCGCGCGCCGTTTACACTTTTTATATCCCAAAACAAATAGCTTTTATATTTTGATTTTTGTACGTGCTTCATATTTTCAAAATTATCTAGATACGGAAAACCAAAGCCGTCTCAATCAAAATTCAAGCATTTTATGTGCATAACTGCGATATTATCTCGGAAAATTAATAATTTTAACAGTGAAGGAATCGTTTTCCGAAAAAATTTTATTTGACGTTTTCGATTTATATTTGCAATGCGGAGGTATTGAGCAAATAAAATCAAAAAAAAAATTTTTACAAATTTTTCAAGGCTACCCCCTTTGAGAAAAAAATAAAAAGTTTAAATTGCGTTTAACGTCTTTCCCGATGGAGATACGAAAGTTTACCATAATAGAGTTTTTATAGAGCTCGACGAGACGCATCCGTTTCGCTTAAGAAAATTTAAGATCGGCCGATAAATAAGGGCGCTACGGGCCGCCAAAGTTTTTTTTCAATTTTTGAGTAAATCGTCGCGCCACGACATGGCGGAGAAAAAATTTGAAAAATTAAAGTGAGATTCGTATAGAGTATTTAATGGTTTTCGATTTTGAATATTTGAAAATTTTTGCTAAACCGCTAAATAACGTCACAATTTAGACGATCGTGTGATGCGGGAAATTTCGAATCAAAATCCTAGCCGATTTTTAGGAAAATAATAACAAACATAAAATGTCGATTTTGGACGTAAAGGGAGACGTTTTTGGGAAAATGTTTATAGACATATTCGATTTACATACACGAGGCGGAAACATTTTGCAAAAAAAAAATTTAATTTTCCTAAATTTTGCATTTCTCAAAAAAGTCTTTTGCCTTTTACCACGTCAAATATGAGCCGATCGAATTGGTCGTCCTCTTCGTTTCTACTTACGATCGCGCAATTTAACCGATTCCACCATAAAATTTAAAGGTTTCCAAAAATTTTCTCTCTTCTGAACAGAAATTTGTCAAAATTGCAGCATTTTCAAAATTTTTCGTATTTGAGCTCCCGGCGTGCCGCCCCACGTAATTTTTGAGCTTTATTACCTAACGTGAGCTGTAGTAGGTACCTTTGGCCGTCGATCGGCACCGGTGGGGACGATAACGTTTGCTCGGGTGAGGCGCAACGGCGTTGCCGCGCCGGGAAGGTTTTTTCGCCGCCTCCGCCGCCTCCGGCGTCGCACCTCGAATTTTTCGCCGGATTCGGATAGAATTTGTCATAGCCGACATTTTGACACCTTGCACGAAAACTTCCGTTCGCCGCCCCCCATTTCCTGAGCCTTTTTACAACAAATTTTCGAAAAAAATTCTTCGACTTTGAGGCCTCGCCACGGAGGCCACCGACGTCTCCCGGGAACGCCGTTGCGGTTGTGCACGATGGGAATACCTCCGGCGTCGATTGCCGCTTGTCCCGTCGAAATCGGTACGGTGGGTTCTTCTGGCGTTCTTTTCCAGGAATTGCTTGTCGTCGCAATTTTTCAATTTTTCGACTCTTTGCGCGCGAAAAGTTTTTCGCTCGCCGTTGCCGCCCCCGAAGACTTGGGTCGATTTTTTCGACGCGGTCGGATAGAACTTTTAATTGCCGACATTTTGACATGCCGCCCCGCCATTTTCGTTCGCCGCCCCTCGTCGTCGAAGCACATTTCTAACAAATTATGTCGAAAAACTACCTCCACTTTGCGGTCTCGCCACGCCGCCTCCGGGCAAATCTAAGCGACGCCGTCGTGTTTGTGCACGATGGGAACACTAGGGGCGTCGATGGAGCTTTGTCCGAAGAAAATCCGTTGGGTGGGTTCGGATATCTCGCAAGGACAAGGATTTTTTTTAAAAAATTTCACATTTTCGCCTCCCGCCGCCTCCAGAGTTTCCCCTCTAAATTTTTTTTCACACCACGGTGTGCGTCCCGACGAGATCGCCATTTTGCGACCACCCCCGCAAAAATCGGTCAAACGTACGTAAAATGCGAACCGTTTTTCTAACAATTTTGCCCAATGACCGGTATTATTTTATTATATAGATTGCGATATTATCTCGGAAAATTAATAATTTTAACAGTGAAGGAATCGTTTTTCGAAAAAATTTTATTCGACGTTTTCGATTTATATTTGCAATGCGGAGGTATTGAGCAAATGAAATCAAAAAAAAATTTTTACAAATTTTTCCCCCTTTGAGAAAAAAATAAAATGTTTAAATTGCGTTTAACGTCTTTCCCGATGGAGATACGAAAGTCGACCATAAAAAAGTTTCTATAGAGCTCGACGAGACGCATCTGTTTCATTTTGAAAATTTAAGATCGGCCGATAAATAAGGGCGCTACGGCCCGTCAAAGATTTTTTACAATTTTTGAGTAAATCGTCGCGGCACGACATGGCGGAGAAAATATTTGAAAAATTAAAGTGAGATTCGTATAGAGTATTTAATGGTTTTCGATTTTGTATATTTGAAAATTTTTGCTAAACTGCTAAATAACGTCACAATTTACACGATCGTATGATGCGGGAAATTTCGAATCAAAATCCTAGCCGATTTTTAGGAAAATAATAACAAACATAAAATGTCGATTTTTGACGTAAAGGGAGACGTTTTCGGGAAAATGTTTATAGACATTTTCGATTTACATACACGAGGCGGAAACATTTTGCAAAAAAAAAATTTAATTTTCCTTAATTTAACATTTCTCAAAAAAGTCTTTTGCCTTTTACCACGTCAAATATGAGCCGATCGAATTGGTCGTCCTCTTCATTTCTACTTACGATCGCGCAATTTAACCGATTCCACCATAACATTTAAAGTTTTCCAAAAATTTTCTCACTTCTGAACAGAAATTTGTCAAAATTGCAGCATTTAATTTTTAAGCGTAATTTTTAAGCTTTATTACCTAACGTGAGCTGTAGTAGGAACCTTTGGCCGTCGATCGGCACCGGTGGGGACGATAACGTTTGCTCGGGTGAGGCGCAACGGCGTTGCCGCGCAGGGAAGGTTTTTTCGCCGCCTCCGCCGCCTCCGACGTCGCACCTCGAATTTTTCGCCGGATTCGGATAGAATTTGTCGTAGCCGTCATTTTGACACCTCGCACGAAAACTTCCGTTCGCCGCCTCCCATTTCCCGAGCCTTTTTACAACAAATTTTCGAAAAAAATTCTTCGACTTTGAGGCCTCGCCACGGAGGCCACCGACGTCTCCCGGGAACGCCGTTGCGGTTGTGCACGATGGGAATACCTCCGGCGTCGATCGGCGCTTGTCCCGTCGAAATCGGTACGGTGGGTTCTTCTGGCGTTCTTTTCCAGGAATTGCTTGTCGTCGCAATTTTTCAATTTTTCGACTCTTTGCGCGCGAAAAGTTTTTCGCTCGCCGTTGCCGCCCCCGAAGACTTGGGTCGATTTTTTTGACGCGGTCGGATAGAGCTTTTAATTGCCGACATTTTGACATGCCGCCCCGCCATTTTCGTTCGCCGCCCCTCGTCGTCGAAGCACATTTCTAACAAATTATGTCGAAAAACTACCTCCACTTTGCGGTCTCGCCACGCCGCCCGCGGACGCGCGCAAGCGACGGGACCCTAAACCGGATCGATGGGAACACTAGGGGCGTCGATGGAGACTTGTCCGAAGAAAATCCGTTCGGTGGGTTCCTCAAACGCTCTGTCCCAGGAATTTTTCTTAAAAATAACACGTGGTCGCTTCCTCGCGCCGCCACATGATCCCCTCGCAATTTTTTTTTGCACCACGGTGTGCGTCCCGACGAGATCGCCATTTTGCGACCACCCCCGCAAAAATCGGTCAAACGTACGTAAAATGCGAACCGTTTTTCTAACAATTTTGCCCAATGACCGGTATTATTTTATTATATAGACAAGCGCTGGGAGATCCTACGGATCTCAACCAGCGCTTGGCCTGCCGGCGGCAAGCCGCTATCGCGGCTTCTAGCCGCTTCGCGGCGGGCCGCTACGCGGCTCAAAATAAGTCGCCGCTTCGCGGCTCCACTAAGCTTGACATGCCGCTTCGCGGCATGCTTCTACAGGACTTCTACAAGTCGCCGCTTCGCGGCTCCATTTGGGGTATATTTTATAAAGAAAAACCCACTGTTTTGTCTTTCACCGCAGGAACTGAATTGCACTCGGTGTAGAATTTATAATAGTTATACTATGATTGTGAAAAGTAGCAATCATTATTAGAAAGTGTCTGAAAAGAGGCCATTTGTGTACTATTGAAACTAAACCAATAATTTTTTCGTCCATGGGTCTTTTCTGCGCGGCTCCATTTAGAGTAAGCTTTATAGAGAAAATCTTGCCAACTTGCATTTTAACACAGGAATTGAATTGCATATTATTGTATGCAAGCAGTGTACTCCCTCCTTATTTTTATTAGTCTTAGTATTAGAAAATTAGCTATAGCCGTGGAGTGATGTAATCGCTGATTGAGTACAGAGCAGAAATTCTGGGTTCAAATTGCGGACTATACAGAATTTCTTAGCTCGGCCTTCCAGAGGGCATTCACACGCTGCGCTGTGGTGAAATCGATATTGATTTATGTGAACTATAAAATATGGGTACTAATCCCCTGTCTGTTTAATATGGTGCTAATAACTTAATCATTTTCTGTTAAAATGGAGAATAAATTAAGCAAAAAATTATAGTTAACTAGGAATACAATGATTTAAACCAAATTGCTATCAGTAATTTGAGCTATACTGAAGTTTGGTTGTCTTTGGGTTGATAATTTAGTAATTTAATAATGCCAACTGTTGTTTTTATTCGGTTTATCTTAAGGCTGTGTTCTCACTTAAAATGAAAATTCGATTTTAAAAAGAAAATGGACTATTTGGTGTACAATAACAGTAGCTGACCAAAAACGTACAATAAAAAATAAAGTAATGTGTAAAAAAAATCGCGAATGCAAGAGATACGCGCATTTTAGCGTTAATTTTATTTACAATTTTTTAACTTTATTTTTGAAAATAACGCGTTCAAATTTTTACAGTATATCTAAAACGTAATTTTTAATATTATGTCGAAGCATAATTTTTTTAAAAATTGCATTAAAAAATTTTTGTTTTGCGATTTTTTTATTCGCGACAAAAGCGCTTCGACATAATATTGTAAATAACATTTCAAACGTACTGTAAAAGTTTTAACTCGTTATTTTCAAAAATAAAGTCAGAAAATTCTAAATAAATAAGTGGTTGCAAGAGAACAGCCGTCAATCATGACATTGTCAATGCAATGATTAGCTAGTGTCCTCTTACGCTTTCTTCATAAATATTTACTGTAGTTGCAGCATCTCATTTAGACTCGAAAATAAAATGCCTTTTACATAATTGTGTTTGGCTTTTTACTCAGATCTCATAGATAATTTTTTTAGTGGCTATTTACTTTCTACTTACGACTTAGTGTCATTTTTATATTTTTTTATTCTGGAGCTGCACTTGTTTTACCTGGTTACTTTGTAAGTTTAAGTACTTTCAGGTCAACTTTATGTATGATTCATAATTTATGTGACAATATGAAATATAACAATATAATATTAACAAGATTAAGAAATATAATATTAACAATATGAAATCTATAAACTGCAGAGGTAACTTCCTTCGGGGTCATTTTATTTATGGTGCCAAACGAATGCCAAAGCCTCTTGTTTACCGTTTTCTGAAGAAAATGCATTCGTGTTTATTTTGAAATTCTTTTAGTATATATATATAGTATAGTAAATGTGTACATGTTCCACGGGAGTTGGTAAAAGTGAGTTGAATAATTTAAAATACAGTGTTATCCTTACAATTACAGGGAAATGTGCACATGTGAACATGTACTGAAAAACATGTTATTAAAAACTAAGATTTGATCAGATTGAAGTTGGAGTTATAGGTATATAAAAAAAATGTGTAAAAGGAAGTAAATACAATTTTTGCAGCTTTTCAGTTTACTTAAAATTTGTATTATTATTATTAAAATCCCCATAATACATCCCACGGAAAATTCAAAACCCGCCGCTCCTGCTTTAATACACTAAATTGTTTTCAATTCTTAATATATGTACTTTTCTCATCATCGCTTGGTATATGTACACATTTCCCTAATTCTATTGGCAAATCTCACATTTACCATAAGCGCCGGTATAAGTGCACATTTACCGGAAAATGTGTACTTTTACCGGTATACGTAATTTTCCCGTAACATTTACACCAGTCGTCATATTCTTATGATATGAAAATATAATAATTTGGATATATTTTTAAAAACTTGATTTCATGCAAGATATATTATTTCAGTTGAAAATGCACTAATCATGGATACAAATGATGTAAATATAGACATCGATGATTATATTATTATTGAAGATGGAACTTTTACTGATGATTTTAATTGTCCCAACAAAATATTATCGGATAGAAAAATTTAATAAGGCTAAGGCGATAACTGAAAATATTGCAAATATTTCACTCCACTGCTGTGGCGAAGAACATATATGTCTAGTTATCCAAAACAAATTCGAATAACGAAGTAACTAATCAGCAGAATTTTGAAAAAACTCTACGTTGAATTCAAAATGAATTATTAAAATTATTACACTACACATTTTATTTTATTGTTGATATAAAAATACGTCGTTCAATGTACCCCTTAACCCTCTAACTCACTGTATTTCACTTACGCCGCACTCTATATAACGATTTAACCTAAAAATCTGACAGCGATATAAATCTGACAGATGATATATTTGACATATGTGACATTCACCTTTTCTCACGGCTACCAACTTTAAATTTTATTTCTCCTAGAATACAAACTACAGATTACATACAGTGAGTCGCATAATTATTGGGCCACCAAATAAAATTGTAATCATTTAAACATAATTTAATTATTATTTAATAGGAAATCTGCAGTTTAATTTACCATTTTGTTAACGTACTTCTAGGGTCACGGAAAATAAAAAAATTAAAAAAACATAATAGAATGAACCGTATTCGGCACCTAGAATTCCAAATAAATGGTATTTTGGATGGTGTCGTGGTAAAACCGTGCAGTTGTAAACAGTTTCAGACCATAGCAAATATAACATTTTTTTAAGCTCTGAAGATTGAATCATCATAATATAACCTAAACCGAGTAGAGAACTTGATTCGTAAAATTTACGGAAAGAGGTTAAACATGGTTGTAAAAATGTGCATGTTTGAGGGTGTATTTTAACACAGCAGTTCGTTAGAGCAGTATAAAATACCCAAAGAACGGATGACATAAAAAATGATCATAATAAGAGATGACTTACAAATCTTTAACTTGAATAATAAAATAGTGAGAAACCGAACAAAATGGAAAGAACATCTCCAGAAAATGGAAAACTACAGAGTCCCTCTACGGATCTATAGATACCAACTTCAAGGACGCAGATATGTAGGACGATTGAGGAAAAGATGGGAAAAGCTTAGGTACTTTCAGGTCAACCTCATGTATAATTCATAATTTACAAACTTACATTTCAACAACCTAATCCATGAAGGAAATGATGATGAATAATTGCCAACTGTTGTTTTTACTAGGTTTATTTTAATATTAAATATTAATCTTTTCTACATGTGACATTGTCAATGCAATGATTAGCTGGTGACCTCTTACGCTTTCTTCATGAACGTTTACAGTAGTTGCAGCATTTCATTTAAACTTGAAAATAAAATGCCTTTTACGTAATCGTTTTTGGCTTTTTACTCAGATCTCATGGTTGATTAACTTAATTTTAGTGGCAAACAATCTTTCTACCTACGACTTTGAGTTATTTTTATATTTCTTCATTTCGGAACTGCACTTGTTTTACCTGGTTACTTTGTAAGCTTAGGTACTTTCAGGTCAACCTCATGTATAATTCATAATTTACAAACTTACATTTCTCAACTTAAATTTTGTTTGTGACAACATCAACAATATAAAATCTATAAACTGCATAGGTAACTTTCTTCGAAGTCATTTTATTTATGGTGCCGAACGAATGCCAAAGCCTCTTGCTTACTGTTACCTTAATTTTTTGGTTATTCAATAATTTTTGAATTTTTTGATTTTATTGATTTTTAATTTTTTAAATAACTCGATTTATTAAAGTTTTAATATTATTTAATATCAACGAGTTAATAATTTAACATTTTAAAAAGTGAAAAGTTTACCTTTTGAAACCTTCTGTTGATGTTTTTGCAATTTTGCAAAAGTTTAAGCGAGTAAGAAAAAATGTTTATGAAGCAAATTAAAAAAGTAATAAAAAATATAAAAAAATAAAAAAAAAACTACCTTAATATACCTCATAACATCTTAACACACTCTTTTTCACTTTAGCCGCACCCTATATAAAGATTTCTTATACTAAAAAGTAAAAATTAATTAATGTAAAATTTTGACAGCGACATAAACCTAACATTCAATTTTTCTCACGGTTACCAACTTTAAATTTTACCTTTCTTTGACTACAAACCACTAAAGCAAACATACAGTTGTAATTTTGAAAGATGAAGCTTACGTCACAACCATCTGAATTAAGAACCGACAATCTTTTTTTTTTCAAATTAATTGTAGTCATAAGTGCAACAAAGACACACTAACATAAATAATTCTTAAGTGTCTGATTTTAGAAATCTTATACGTCGAAAATTATGTTATGATATGCAACGTATGAGATAGAAAAAGATAGATGCAATATTTCATAGCTTGCATAATAATTTTAATGAAAGTAGTTTTTCATATTAACTGATGCTATAATTTTGACAAGTTACTTTGGTTTTTAAGTTATATTTCCATTTAGTTGAAATTAATTATTTTATATTACAGGCCCGTACCCAGGGGGGGGGGCACCTGGGGGCACGTGCCCCCCCCGAAATGTTCAAAAAAAAATTTTTTTTTAAAGTAAATGAAAATTTGTTTATAATAATGAAAATTCTCGAAAGAAAAACCATTAAAAATTTTACTTTTTACTAAGTGCCCCCCCCGAAATTAAATCCTGGGTACGGGCCTGTTATATTACGTTAATTGGAAGTTTTGTGTTGCTATAAACTTGTTAAAATTTGTTAGTTCTTTTTAGAACTAAGTATTGTTGTGAATATTTTAATGATTATAATAATTATTATGATTTAAATTTATTATATCAAACACTTATTTGACTTACAATTTTCGTCTTATTTCATACAAATGCCGTTTATGACGAAGCTTCATCTTTCATGACAACAACTATACAAGGAATTGCATAATAACTGGGGAGCCTAATAAAATTGGAATAATTTCCACAATTCAATTATATAAATATTAAACGGACGAAAAAGGAAACTAAAAAGCAAAAAGTAATTAACCTGTTGAGTCTTAATAACCAACTTCCTAAACTAATGTTAGCAAGTAATTTTAGTCGGCGTCAGTGAGTGTGTAAATTGGAATGTTATTGTAAAATATTTGTTAATTTTTTTAACTAATTTAATGATCTTGCTTGATTGTTTGGCGCCGACTCAAAATGAGTTACTAACATTAGTTTAGAAAGTTAGTTATTATGACTCAAAAAGATATTTATTTTGGCTTTGTAGTTTAGAAAACTATGAAATTTATTTTAATAAAATTTGAAAAGCAAAAGCAGATTCGGTACAGTTTTTTATAACTTTCGCACTTATCCAGTATCACATTTTTGAAAATCTTCTAAATAAAGTAATAATTTACAGAAAATTTAAATTAATCATTATTTGAATTAATCATGCTCTGCACAATAGTTACGATCAACTAATCGAATAATTTACAGAATGATATAACCTTTCAAATCAAAATAATTAATTGAAGAAAACATTAACAATATTCGTATAAACATGAATGTTGATCGAGATAAGGGCCTTTTTTTAAAAAATTGTAATCAAAAGCTCCTGTTCACATTTACAATACCGAGGGATTGAACGAATGCCAAAGGCTTTTGCTTACCATCACCTAATATAATTATTTCTTAAATTAATTATGTTTTGTTTGTTTAAATATACCTATTTAATTATATAATTTAGATATTTGATTTTTGGTAAAATTTATAAAACATAAAAACGTCAAACTAAAATACACGAAGAAGATATTATGTCCAGTTAAATTTAGCAAGCCAAAACAGATTCGAATAATGCAGTAACTCATCAGCAACACTTTCAAAAAACTTTACGTTGAATTCGAGATAAATTATTAACATTACACTACACATTTTATTTTATTAAGTTGATATAAAAATAAGTAGTGGTCCAATGTACCCCTCAACCCTAACTCACTAAATTTGACTTACTCCGCACTCTATATATATTTGATCTAACCTAAGAAACTGACAGCTCATACATCTGACAGATGATTAGTCATCTTTTCTCACGGTTACCAACTTTAAATTTTATCCTAGCTGTTTTTGAGTAAAATAATTGCCAATTAAAAGCCATATATTTTCAACATTATCTAGATACCGAGAACCAAAGCCGTCCCATTCAAAATGGTAGCAGTTTATGTGCATTATGAAATTATCTCGGAAAATATATAATTTTAAAAGTGAAAGAATCCTTTTTAGAACAAATTTTATTCGAGGTTTTCGATTTATATTTACAATACGAAGGTATTGAGCAAACAAAATAAGAAATTTTTTTTTCAAATTTTTTCGAGGCTACCCTCTTTACAGGACAAAATAAAAAATTTAAATTGCGTTTCACGTCTTTCCCGACGAAGATACGAAAGTCGACTATATCACAGTGTTTATAGAGCTCGACGAGACGCATCCGTTTCATTTTGAAAATTTAAGATCGGCCGATAAATAAGGGCGCTACGGGCCGTAAAATATTTTTTACAATTTTCGAGTAAATCGTCGCGCCACGACAAGGCGGAGAAAATATTTGAAAAATTAAAAGCAAATTCGTATAAAGTTTTTAATGGTTTTCGATTTTGTATATTTGAAAATTTTTGCTAAACCGCTAAATAACGTCACAATTTACACGATCATGTGATCCGGGAAATTTCGAATCAAAATCCTAGCCGATTTTTTGGAATATCATAACAAACATAAAATGTCGATTTTGGACGTAAAGGGAGGCGTTTTCGGGAAAATGTTTATAGACATTTTCGATTTACATACACGAGGCGGAAACATTTTGCAAAAAAAAATTTAATTTACCTTAATTTAACATTTCTCAAAAAAGTCTTTTGCCTTTTACCACATCCAACATGTGCCGATCGAATTGGTCATTTTTGTCATTTCTACTAACCATCGCGCAATTCAACCGATTCCACGATAAAATTTTAAGTTTTCCAAAAATTTTCTCTTTTTTGAACAGAATTTCTTCAAAATTGCAAAATTTTCAAAATTATTCGTTTTTGAGCTATCGGCGTGCCACCCCACGTAATTTTTAAGCTTTATTACCTAACGTGAGCTGTAGCAGGAACCTTTGGATAGAATTTTTCGGATAGAAACGGGTATCAAACCAGTCATAATCTATCGCCACCTCCTGTTATTGAAAGACATTCATAACAAATTATGCGAGAAAGGCACTTCCACTTTACGCCTTTGCCACGCCGCTCCCGGGCAAATCTAAGCGACGCTGTCGTGCTTATGCACGATCCGGACTCTTCCAGCATCGATTGAGAAAAATGCGGTGAAAATTCATTGAGCGGATTGGAAAATCTCATCCAGAAAGTAAAAATTCGGGGGAAATGGCAATTTTTTGCTTTCCCACGCTGCAAGCACTTAGCTCGGTCTTTGGCCTGGCACCAGTTATTTCACTTTAAACATAGCGAAGCCTTCGGCCTTGCACTAGTTATTTCTCTACAGACATTACGTGCTTCATATTTTCAGTATTATCTAGATACCGAGAACCAAAGCCGTCTCAATCAAAATTGAAGCATTTTATTTGCATAACTGCGATATTATCTCGGAAAATTAATAATTTTAACAGTGAAGGAATCGTTTTTCGAAAAAATTTTATTCGACGTTTTCGATTTATATTTGCAATGCGGAGGTATTGAGCAAATAAAATCAAAAAAAAATTTTTTACAAATTTTTCAAGGCTACCCCCTTTGAGAAAAAAATAAAAAGTTTAAATTGCGTTTAACGTCTTTCCCGATGGAGATACGAAAGTTTACCATAAAAGAGTTTTTATAGAGCTCGACGAGACGCATCCGTTTCGCTTTAGAAAATTTAAGATCGGCCGATAAATAAGGGCGCTACGGGCCGTCAAAGATTTTTTACAATTTTTGAGTAAATCGTCGCGCCACGACATGGCTGAGAAAAAATTTGAAAAATTAAAGTGAGATTCGTATAGAGTATTTAATGGTTTTCGATTTTGTATATTTGTAAATTTTTGCTAAACCGCTAAATAACGTCACAATTTACACGATCATGTGATCCGGGAAATTTCGAATCAAAATCCTAGCCGATTTTTTGGAATATCATAACAAACATAAAATGTCGATTTTGGACGTAAAGGGAGGCGTTTTCGGGAAAATGTTTATAGACATTTTCGATTTACATACACGAGGCGGAAACATTTTGCAAAAAAAAAATTTAATTTTCAATAATTTAACATTTCTCAAAAAAGTCTTTTGCCTTTTACCACATCCAACATGCGCCGATCGAATAGGTCGTCCTTTTCATTTCAACTTACGATCGCGCAATTTAACCGATTCCACCACACAATTTAAAGTTTTCCAAAAATTTTCCTTCCTCTGAACAGAATTTTGTCAAAATTGCAGCATTTTCAAAATTATTTGTTTTGGAGCTCTCGGCGTGCCACCCCACGTAATTTTTAAGCTTTATTGCCTAACGTCAGCAGTAGTAGGTACCTTTGGCCGTCGATCGGCATCGGTGGGAACGATAACGTTTACTTGTGTGGGCCGCAACGGCGTTGCCGCGCCGGGAAGGTTTTTTCACAGTCTCCGCCGCCCCCGAAGTCTCACCTCAAATTTTTTGGCGGTTTTGGTTAGAATTTTTCGGATAGAAGCGGGTGCCAAATCCGTCATGATCCATCGCCACCTCCTGTTGTCGAAAGACATTTATAACATTTTATGTGAGAAAGGCACTTCTACTTTACGGCTTTGCCACGCCGCAAAAAAAAACACTGTTGTGTTTATGCACGATCCGGACTCTTCCAGCGTCGATTGAGAAAAATGCGGTGAAAATCCATTGAGCGGATTAGAAAATGTCATCCAGAAAGTAAAAATTCGGGGAAAATGGCAATTGTTTGCTTTCCCACGCTGCAAGCACATACCTCGGCCTTTGGCCTGGCACCAGTTATTTCACTTAAAACATAGCGAGGCCTTCGGCCTCGCACTTATTGAGTTATTAATCATGGCGAGGCCTTCGGCCTCGCACTAGTTATTTCTCTGCAAACATAGCAAGGCCTTCGGCCTTGCACTTATTGATTTATTAATCATGGCGAGGCCTTCGGCCTCGCACTTGTTATTTCTCTACAAACATAGCGAGGCCTTCGGCCTCGCACTAATTATTTCTTTATAAACATAACTCGGCCTTCGGCCTCGCACTTGTAATATCTTTGAACGTGACCGTGTCTGCGGCCATATACTTTTATTTCTTGTAGCATATAGCTCACCATACGGACTTTGCACATTTTTGTCAGAAAACGTAGTTTGACCTGCGGGCCCTTTACACTGTATGAATATTCCCATAAATTATCAAAATTATCTAGATACCAAAAACCAAAGCCGTCTCAATCAAAATTGGAGCATTTTATGTGCACAACTGCGATATTATATCGGAAAACTAATAATTCTAACAGTGAAGGAATCATTTTTCGAATAAAATTTATTCGAGGTTTTCGATTTATAATTGCAATGCGGAGGTAATGAGCAAATAAAATAGAAAAAAAAAATTTCCCAAATTTTTCAAGGCTACCCCCTTTGAAAAAAAAATAAAAAATTTAAATTGCGTTTTACGTCTTTCCCGATGGAGATACGAAAGTCGACCATAAGAAAGTTTTTATAGAGCTCGACGAGACGCATCCGTTTCATTTTGAAAATTTAAGATCGGCCGATAAATAAGGGCGCTACGGGCCGTCAAAGATTTTTTACAAATTTTGACTAAATCTTCGCGCCACGACTTTGGTAAACAAAAATTTGAAAAATTAAAAGCAGATTCCTATAGAGCTTTTAACGCTTTTCGATATTGCACATGTGCAAATTTTTCCTAAACCGCAAAATAACGTCACAATTTATAAAATCAGATAGTCTTGAAAATTTCGAATCGAAATCCTAGCTGATTTCGTGCAAAATAATAGTCACCATTAAATGTCAATTTTGAACGTAAAGGAGGGGTTTTTCGAAAAAAATTTATTACGCATTTTCGATTTATATACACGAGACGGAGGTACTTGAAAAAAAAAATTTTTGATTTTCCAAAATTTAACATTTTTTGAAAAAGTCTTTTACTTTCTACCACATCAAATATGCGGCGGACGAATTCGTCGCTTCATCTATTGATACTTAAAATTATGCGATTTAACCGAATCGAAAATAAAATTTAAAGATTTCGAAAAATTTCGACCAAATTTCGACAAAATTTCGACTTTATTAAAAATTCTTCGTCTTTGTGCTCTTGGAGCGGCTCTCTACGTTATTTTTAAGGTTCTCCACGTAATCGCCGCGATAGTAGGAACCTTTGGTCGTCGATCGGCACCGGTCGCGCCGATAACGTTTTTGCGGTTTGGCCGCTACGGAGTTGCCGCGCCGGGGAGGTTTTCGAGCCGCCTCCGCCGCCCCCGACCCGTTACCCCAAATTTTTTGCCGGTTTTGGATAAAGTTTTTCCTAGCCGACATTTTAACGCTTTTCCCGTAATCTTCCGACCTTTGGTTCCCGTTTAACGGCCGTCTTTGCATAATTTTTCTTCAAAAAGTTCTTGGACTTTAAGGCGCCGCCGGGGAGGCCCCGGACGTTTCCCGACGTTGCCGTTTCGGTTGTGCACGATGGGAATACCTCCCGCGTCGATTGCGACGTCTCGCATCGAAATCGGTACGGTGGGTTCTTCCCGCGTTCTGTCCCAAGAATCGTCTCGAAGCTAAAAATCGTCGTCGAGAGCGTCTTCGCGGCGAGAGACGTTTCGTACCGCCAGCGCCGCACCCGTGGAGCAATTTTAAATTTTTTGACGTCGTCGAATAGAGAAATTTCTGGCGGATATTTTCCGGTGTCGCGGGTAAAAATTCGACGGTCGGCTCGCGCTCCCGAGGACGTTTTCTAACACTTTTTGCGAAAAAAGTTCTTCGACTTTGAGGCTTCGCCACGGGTGCCCCGGACGTATGCGGAGGATGCCGTTTCGGTTGTGCACGATGGGAATACCTCCGGCGTCGATTGCCGCTTGTCCCGTCGAAATCGGTACGGTGGGTTCTTCTGGCGTTCTCCCCCAGGAATTGCTTGTCGTTGCAATTTTTCAATTTTTCGACTCTTTGCGCGCGAAAAGTTTTTCGCTCGCCGTTGCCGCCCCCGAAGACTTGGGTCGATTTTTTCGGCACGGTTGGATAGAACTTTTAACTGCGAACATTTTGACGTGCCGCCCCGTCATTTTCGTTCGCCGCCCCTCGTCGTCGAAGCACATTTCTAACAAATTATGTCGAAAAAGTAGGTCCACTTTGCGGTCTCGCCACGCCGCCCCCGGTAACTTCTAAGCTAAGCCGATGTGGTTGTGCACGATCCGGAAACCTCCCGCGTCGATCGAGACGAGTCCGGTGAAAATCCGTTGGGCGGATTCGGATATCTCGTTCGGAAAGTAAAAATCCGGAAAAAATGTCACATTTTCGCCTCCCGCCGCCTCCAGAGTTTCCCCTCTAAATTTTTTTTCGCACCACGGTGTGCGTCCCAACGAGATCGCCATTTTGCGACCACCCCGGCAAAAATCGGTCAAACGTACGTAAAATGGTAGCCGTTTTTCTAACAATTTTGCCCAATGACCGGTATTATTTTATTATATAGATAAGTAATAAAAAACAATTGCACGTTGTTGACAGTTTTGCATTTTATTAAATTTTAATTTCATAAAATGGAATATTACCTTGGAAACTTATACATGGCCAGTTTGATAAATAAAAATTTTAACAATTTCAAAAGATTTTTTGATCATTTACGTAAAAGCTAGATAAAATCTAATGCTCTTATCATTCGTAGTTTATATTTCTACATTATATTTGTATCTTTCAATTTTTCTCTAAAATAATTAGGGAAGCAGGAATTTGCAAAAATAAGTTTTTACATGTTAATATCCTATGTTCGCCTAACTCATTCAGCACCCGGTATAAACATTTTCACTTTATTTAAAGTAAATAAAATTTCCTTGCACACACATAAATTATTTATTGGTACAGCTCAATAAATTATGGCAGGGAGAGTTGCACAAAACTCCTTTTTTCCTGCATACACATCTTTTATTCAAACATTTTTTAATGCATGTGCTCCGCACAAATCCTTGGCTACCAACTATTGATGTCTCTGAATTTGCGGCTCGTAGGAATACTGATGCATCTGGCACCTGATAGGTCGCTCGGAAAGTGATTTTTTCTCGGTGTTTTCCGATAAATAAATTATGTGTGTACAAGAAAAATTATATTTACTTTAAATAAAGTGAAAATGTTTATATATCTTGTCTCGTTATTTAAATTTTTGTTTTTTTGCTGTTCTGTTGAGCTTTGTACAATATTAAGTTGTACCCAGTTGACAAAAAGGTTGAAACTAACAGCTCTGTACAAATGGGTTGTACAGATCGCGCTTTGTAGAAATGTCGTAATACCAAGTCCGGTAAATCGCACTTCGTACAAAGTAGCCTGTATGTACACTTTGCGTTCGGTACAAAAATCATTGTACAGAGCGCGATCTGTACAATTTCGGGGTTGTTACGTAACATATATATAATAAATAATATTATATATTCTATTATTTCAATACATTCTAGCATAAAAAAAATTTTCATGTAGCAATTGGGGTAGATTTCCATTAGGTACATCTTAACCGCATTTATAATATAAAAACCACTAAATTTTAATCGAAAATGCGTTCATCATAAAACCATTTGCATTGTAGAAGGATTTTCTTTATTAAATATTCACGTAGAAGTTTCTTAAAATCCTCTTTATTTAAAAACGTAACTGACATCAGCAAATTTTTATAGAATTTTGGGCCACAGTCATAACCATAATTATGCTTCTTAACTTTGTTAACTGAAGATAATATTTATTCAATAATATATTTATATTTCCTTCTGGATCGTAGACATAGACTGAGTTTATTAAGTCAAATTTGTTCAAATTTTCATTGTATGTTATAAAATTTAACAAAAATTGCTGATAAAAAATATTAGTAGAAAAGAGAGAACGTATTAACAATTAAAATATAGAAAGTTTTGTTGAGGAAGAGGGAAAATAAACGGAGTGCATGGAAAGCTATTTTATTCTTTATTTGCAATAGGCTATCATCTCGTATTTTAATTTCGTTTCATTTTAATGCTGCACTTCAAGCTGATTTCCATTAAGAAAATATGGATTTATTTTTTTAAATAAAATTTACATTTAAAATTTCAATATAAATAGTAGATATATGTATATTATTTTAATATTACTTTGTAGTTATTTTAGTTGTTGATTTGTTATAAATTGGAAAGTGAATTTTTACTTTATCAAAATTTTTAAAGTAAAAATTGCTTAAATTGAAATTTTAGTAAGCTTTTGTGAGACTTTCCTAAATTTTATAAGTCATATTATACTTTCTTTGCCATATTTATTACCATTAAAAATAAGAACGTAAGCTGCAAAAACTGTTGGATAGATAAATATACAAAGACACTGAAATTAATAAGCGGACATGCATACGTCAATAATTTTTGTAATCAGTTTATTGAACCATTTTAATTAAATACCAGATAAATTGGGTATTCCAGTTAGATTAATGAAGAAGACAAACATTCAAAAAAATTGGCATTAAATAAGATTCTATTTTAAAATTACTTAAAAATTAATTTAAAAATAATAATGGTTATATCCGGCACTATGTTGTGTTTTTACAAAAAATCAACATCTCATATCAGATAAAAAAAAATTTTAATTAGGTACACTTTCTGATTTTGAAATTACTCTTTAGCCAGCCTGTAGCTAATATACGAGAAAAAATTAAATTTAAATTGAAAATAAATTTGTTTTGTTTAAATTTTTTAAAGATTTTGATGAAAGAAACATTAGCGAAAAACATTTGTTTTGTGACAATTTTTATGTTGTGTTATACAAACATTCCAAAGTAAATTTTAAAAACTTTTAGTAATTAAAAAATTAATGAAAAGTGATTTTGACCTACTTAACTAAATTTTAATTTTCATTAAATATTAATATAATTGAAAACTTTTCCATCCTTTTCTTGCTTAACACTTGTTTGAAAAGTTTTAGGTTAATATACATGTATTGTATTATGCATTCTTTGCACAATTTAGGGCAACGCGTTTGTAATTTTAACTAGTTTTAGAAATAGCTATAAATTAAATGACAAGTAGGTGTACCACATAAGTTGCGGAATGTGGCAAACACTAACAACCATAATACCATCTTGTACATATTTTATCACAACTGGAAATTAATTTCAATACTGCAAGTTAATATGTCTTTTTACCCGACTACCAAAAAAGAGAGTAGTTACAGTGGTTTTTCTACTCATAGATATTTCCAAATTACTTTTGAAATTTGCAAAAATCACTTAAATTTTACATTATTGGATAGTGACGTACTACAACTCATAGTGGGAGTTATGGTTTAAAACTCCAAGTACCATTTTGTTGTTTAAAAATTGGAATGTTGAGGTTTTAGAAATCGATGATTCTGAATCTAAAGTCGTTATAAATAAATAATAATGTGCTTAAAATTTTTGATATAATCAAAGATAAATTTGTTATAGAAACATGGTTAAAATTGACATTTTGATATAAAATTTAACATTAAAAAAAATTTTAAATTTGCGATTTGCTCACTTCTGATTGACATCTTCACCATTAACAAATTACAACTTTCCGGCCATTTCTTGAGATTATTTTGTCGACATCGTATCCTGTCAATTAAAATTCGATCATGGAGATTCGGTGTGCAAATTTTTGTTCAGCATGAGTTTTCACTTTTTGCATTTGTTAGATGCTAATAGTTTCATGAGAGGTTTTTATTCGTTACTATGAGTGCTAACGTTATTTTGGAAAATCGCTTTTGCGTATTGCTTTACCAAATTTTCGAGCTTTCGTGTTTTGATTAAAGATATTTTTGTGAGACGTTTTTATTCGTTATTTTGAATGCTCATGTTATTTTGGAAGTCGCCTTTTCGGAATTGTTTTCCAAGTAAGTTGCCACCTGTTGATATACTTTTTCTGATTGCCGTTTTTGACTTTTTTTAGATTTCGAGCTGTCATATTTCGATTAATACGGCGGCTTTATGGTTTTTGGTTTTTTTTTTGGCTTATTTTTTAGTTTTTATAATATCTCAACTTTCAACGGTCCTGCAGCAGTTTGTATTTTTTTGGTTTTTTCAGAAAAAGTTTTGTGAGCTGCAACCTTGAGGCTGAAGATGATAGGATATCTAGACGGCCATTTTATGTCTACCTGTACCACCTGTAATATCACCACTAAATATGTAGATTAGTTTTTGTTCCTGTTCAGTTCTGTAGTCAACACCTGTTTCTGGAACGTTTGTTACCAACAACTTGAAGAGAGAAAAGCAGCTATAATAATGAGTATTTCTGTAAAATTATTTCTTGTAATCACGTAAGATCTTTAGGTGAGTTGATCTTTGCTTATTGTAGTTGTTTTGATTTAGCTTTTGACATCACGATACTTGGTGTGCGTTGTTCTAGACACCTGTGGTGTCTACAGACAGAAATTTTAGATTGTTTACATTTATTATCTCAAGTGATTTCTTGTGCTTACTGTGTTATCAGATTAAATTTATTAAACGTTTATTTTGTTTTGATACTTCAAGAAGCAATTAATAAAACCCGTCACCTTGCCCTCCAATTTATTATTGAGCTAGTTAATTTAACATCAGGGCCTTCGCACGTCGAATTTTACCAGTTTTACTGGGTGTGCGGAGAATTCTCTTTTCGAAGGGAATTTTTCTTACAAGTTAGAGATATTTTTTTATATACAAACGGTGTAATTATACTTTAAGAATTGTCTTTAGAAAAAAATCGATTTATTCCTTGAACAGATTTTCTATAACAAGGGTTCTATATTAAACCAAAAAACAAACTCCTTGATTCTACTCGATGTTTAACTCTGGGGCAATATATTTCAAGTGTATTCATTTCCCTCGCAGTTTTCTCGTACTAGCTCTTTTATCACTTCTCAATATGTTAAATTTAGTTTTAAGCAATTTTAAATTTTGCACAATCAGAAATGAACATTTGGAACTCAATAAACGTTAATACCGTACCTATATATAAATATGATAGCTCTTGAATTTGAAATAAACAATATTACGTCAATTAATCTTGCTGAATATAATTTCATATACCTAATATAATATGATAATTTTGACATAAGTTTTGTTGCAAGCGGATTTTAAAGAATGGAAAATAAAAATTTTCTACTATAATAATAAGTAAACAAACAATTATTTCATTAAATATATTCTAAGGAAGTTAAAGAATTATAGTTGACCTATCGATTATATAGAAGGGATATGTATATAGTTGAGGTGTTAGGTCTAAATTAAACAATTAAAATTATATTGTCCGACGTTTCGGGCCCTTTATTGACCCATTTTCAAGGCAAAGATTAGGTGATTGAGCGCAATTGTGAAGTAAGGAACCCATTACTTGTTTTAGGTTCAAACCGGAATCTAAATGAAACAATAAATTAGTAATTAAGCAACAAAGATGAAATAAAATAAACTTACATACGTTTACGGTTAGTACCTTTTCCCTCGTGATAACTTCGGAAAAGCCACTATATGGGCATCGTTCACTTCAAATAATATTATTGAAATGAGGTAAACGTAATGACCAATATGGTTTTTACCTGATCTAAGATTTTAACCATTTCTTTAATAAACTATTGGGGTGGTTAAAAGCTTAAACTATTAGGTCAAGGGGTAGGGGCCGTAAACGTATAAGCGCGTGCAACACAATTGTCTTAAAACACAGTTGATTAAAAATACTATAAAAATTTTTAAAAAAAGAGCGCAAAAAGAAAGAAACAAAACATAGACGTGAAATAAAGAGAAAAAAAGAGAAAAATTAAATATGAACTGGCATAAATCAAGTCGTCTTTATACTATCCAATATGTGTTTATATCCTCCGTGAAAAAATTGAACATTTTTTTTATCTTTCATAGGTTTATGACTCAAATAGATGTTAATACCCTCTTTTAAAAAAATAAATAGATGTTAATAGCCTCTTTTAAAAAAATAAAATAAAATCTATTAGTATATAATTAAATAATATATATGAGGCATTCCACACCAAATCGACCACTTTTGAACCCGACCCCTTTTGATTTTCTTCAAATTTTTACATATTATACTATACCATCAACAACAGTTCTGTGAATTTTTTCAAAATTTTTTACTCAACCCAAAATAAGTTACGAATTTTTAAAAAAACTGCTGTTTTTTTTTCAAACGATCGTAACTATTTTAAAAATTGACTAATCGGGACGTTGTTTTTTTGGTTTTGTTTGGCTTTAAACGTACTTTTCAGAAAAAAATACAAAAAAATATTCAAACTTGGATTCTACAAAATTTTTTATTTTTTCGGAGAAAATCATTGATTTTTCAAATTTCAACACTTTTGATTTTTGATTTTTTTATTTCAAAAAAAACTCTGATTTATTTTGCGTATAACAACGCAAACCCCATAATGGGCCAACATTTCTTTCTATTTCTTTTGTTTAATTGAAAAATATTATTTGCGTAAAAATAAAATAAAATATTTTTTAATTAAACAAAAAAAGTAGAAAAAAATTTCGGCCCATTATGGGTTTGCGTTGTTATACGCGGAATAAATCAAAGTTGTTTTTGAAATAAAAAAATCAAAAATCAAAAGTGGAGAAATTTAAAAAATTAATGATTTTCTCCAAAAAAATAAAAAGTTTTGTAGAATCCAAGTTTGAATATTTTTTTTGTATTTTTTCCTAAAAAGTACGTTTAAAGACAAATAAAAACAAAAAAAGAACGTTTTGATTAGTCAATTTTTGAAAAAGTTACGATCGTTTGAAGAAAAACAACATCAGTTTTTCTAAAAATTCGTAACTCTTTTTGGGTTGAATAAAAAATTTTGAAAAAATTCACAGAACTGTTTTTGGTGAGATAGTATAATATGTAAAAATTTCAGGAAAATCAAAAGGGGTCGGGTTCAAAAGTGGTCGATTTGATGTGGAATGCCCCATAGATATAATTAAAATTGAACATCCTTTATATCGTTTTAAAAAATGATGTTCAATTTTTTCACGGAGGATATAATAGTATATTAAACAACGAGTTTCATAATTGAAGTTTTTATTGCACGAAATCTGTTTAGAAAACGAGCCGCGAAGCGGGGAGTTTTCTAAAAGATAAGTGCAATAAAAATGATTATGAAACGAGTTCTTTATACAATTTTTTCTATTTTGCATTTTTATGGTATAAAATTAAAAAAATGTGTCTGTATAATTATTATAGTTAATTTGAAATTTTGTTTTATTATTAAGTTGATTGGTAACACATTTGACATTTGAAACAAATTTGAAAACTTTGAAACTTTGTGTCAAAAATTTACAGGTTAAGACATTGCACAAAAGTTTAAATAAACGAAATTATACTTGCAGTTAAGAATTTTCTTTATTATTGCCTCTAATTTACAGTTAATTAAAATGTTTAACACAAATTTGCAGATTTTTAATTTTATTTAAAATGACATTATTTGTTTTAATTTTCAATGACGTTTCTGTCATCAACCTTATAAAACAAAAAATTGCGTTTCATAATAGGGTCCATTTCCATACGCGATTGGGTATCGAAATGACTTTGTTTTAGACGCAAAATAGAAAAACACATATTGGATAGTATAAAGACGACTTGATTTATGCCAGTTCATATTTAATTTTTCTCTTTTTTTCTCTTTATTTCACGTCTATGTTTTGTTTCTTTCTTTTTGCTCTTTTTTTTTAAAAATTTTTATTGTATTTTTAATCAACTGTGTTTTAAGACAATTGTGTTGCACGCGCTTATACGTTTACGGCCCCTACTCCTTGACCTAATAGTTTAAGCTTTTAACCACTCCAATAGTTTAAGCTTTTAACCACTCCAATAGTTTATTAAAGGAATGGTGAAAATCTTAGATCAGGTAAAAGCCATATTGGTCATTACGTTTACCTCATTTCAATAATATTATTTGAAGTGAACGATGCCCATATAGTGGCTTTTCCGAAGTTATCACGAGGGAAAAGGTAGTAACCGTAAACGTATGTAAGTTTATTTTATTTCATCTTTGTTGCTTAATTACTAATTTATTGTTTCATTTAGATTCCGGTTTAAACTTAAAACAAGTAATGGGTTCCTTACTTCACAATTGCGCTTAATCACCTAATCTTTGCCTTGAAAATGGGTCAATAAAGGGCCCGATACGTCGGACAATATAATTTTAATTGTTTAATTTAGACCTAACACCTCAACTATATACATATCCCTTCTATATTCTAAGGAATCTATTCATATACATATTATTAAAAATCACTTTTTTTTACTATAGTACGAAAACCTTAAAATACATCGTTAATAATCTTCTGCGCCATCTGTACTTTATCAAAAACTTTGTTGCTTGATTAAAACAATTTCATAATTGAAAAAAAAACTCAACAAGCACAGTGTTTTGTATTTATTTCCACTTCTTTGAATAGGTATACCAAAAAATGTTACGGTAGAGTAGTGAAGTCATCCAGTAAATCATTATTTCATGGAAACTATTAAGTATTTGAATAATACTAGATATAGAATTAAAAATTAAAAAGTTGACGATAGCTTCAATAAAATTTACCGGAATTTATATCCGCTGAAAGTTGACACTTGGCGAGTTTCTATCTAAACCCGCTGGACTACTAATTGCGTTGGATACTCAGAGAATAATCTTGAAAAATACTTAAAAAAAATATTAAACTCTTAAAGCAAAATTTAATTAAAACGTCCGCGTGCCACAAGGCATAACTGTCAGTTGCGTTATAACGCCATTATAAACTTTAAAAAGAAATTTATATTATTTAAAAACATGCTTTGGAATGTAATTATTAAAATGACGTTTAAATATATTGTCGTAATATTATTTTGGGATGAAGAAATTTAATTGTTTATTACAATTTTTATATTTTAATTTTTGAAAATTTTAACTTGTGACGGCCCCTGCTTGTGATAGCAGAGGTGGTAAATTTTGAGTTTAGTGTGGGCATGCGATCTGAAATTCCAAAGTCGCAAGTTTTAATGCTAAAAAAGTGTACAATTTTTATTAATTTTGGAGAGTTGAAAATAAAAAGTAGTGGAAGAGAAGTCATTGGCTTTTCTTTTAGCCTCGTTTTGGAAACGAAGAAAATTATAAATTATTATAAAATCATTAAAACTAGCATTGTAAAAAATTTTACATTGAAAAAGTACAAGGCGGCACGATAAGCAGAGGGGGAATGTTAACTTGCACGATTAGTATGTTAGTGGATAAATTCTGTATTTTTGGACATTTTGTCAAAGTTTTAAGAAAACTTTTATTTTGATTTTTATATATTGAATCAGTTCTTTACACTGGCGGTTTCAGGGGGGTGTAATTGGGTAATTACCTCCCCTAAGAATTATTAGTTAATCTTTTATTTTTTATTTTTTAACAAATAAAGATCAATCTATGCTGAAATTTACATTGATAAAGGTAAATTACCCCCCCCTAAGCCACTTGTGTGGAAACGCCCCTGGTTCTTTAAAATCCATTTTCAAACTTGTAACAGAAAATGGACAAGACTGTAGAAGTAGTAAATATTACGAAACAAAACCATTATTTATTAAAACTATTATTTGTTACGTTACGATCTAGGAATTTAAATTAGTTTTTGCAGAATGGACTTAATCCCATTTTCCACTTACCTAATCAACTTTAAATTATAATAAATTTCAAAAAGATCTAAACGTTTTAAAAAATTAGCAAAATAATAAAATGTAAAATTTGAATTACTAATTAAATAGTCTTAAAAGAAATTACGACATTATTTCAAGAAATGCTTATATTATGTTGCTGCCACTAAATTTTATTTATATAATTTAATTTCCTTAATGTATAATAAACCGCAATACGAAAACATTTAATAAAATGTAACACAAGAATGCGAAACTAACTCGCAATGCACGGTCATTTAATCGATGCGAAATGAGGATAAGCCGCTTTGAATGACCAACGCCAATCTCCAGGGAGACATTGTTTTCATGTTCATTTTCTACAGCAGCCTGTTTTGAGATTAGAAGCTCTTACCGTCAGGTAATCGATGTCCTAGTGATTATACGACTTATCAGCCTAGACAACTTCTAAATTTGCTTTCAGAATTTAATAGGAAAACTTAGTATATAATTAGTAAACATAGATAAATTATTTAGAAAGAATACGTTCTAGATCAATAAATTATTATTAATTTATTGTCAATGGATTACTAGTATATTACATAAAAATTATGTATGTAACTATACGAATATCTATAGTACATAATATTATGCACCTAAATGTTCATGAGCGTTTACTGGATTTTACCAAGTGGAAAACTAAAAATTAAAAAACAAAAATATATATTAGCAAAATAAACATTATAATATAAATATCACTGAATCAACAAAATATTAACTCTCATAATTTGAAAATATTTTTATATGCAAAGGTGCGACAACTGTCCCTGTGGGGCTCATTTAAACAAACCGAGCGTACTTTTTAAAGCTATGCTAATATTTATTTTTTAACCTGTGTTTAGGAATAAGGAAGCAAACGATTTTAGTTGGGCGCAATAAATCTCTTACTTCCATGTTAAAAATAAATCTTAGCTTAGCTTAGCAACATGTGTCCGCCTTGCTTTAAGGATGTCTGTTTCTATATTATAATAATAAACCAAAACCGCAAATATTATTAATAAATAAAACATTTAATATTTGTATTTTTAATTTTCACTACTAAAAGGGACATTAGTATTTTTTTTTGTAAATAACAATTTTTAAAAGTCGCTTCGCTTATCTTTATGATATAATCAATTGTTTAATATCGATTTTCTTGCGCTTGATGCGTTATATCTGTTATAGACTGTATTAACTTGATTTTTATTGAAACTGTCAAATCAATGTGCCATCGAACATTTGTTAGATATTTCAATTTTTCTATTATTTATTTGTTCAGCTAAATAAAGATATTTTAAATTATTGGTAATATTTTTACGTTGAGGGGACCCTTATCCAATATAATATGTAGATAGCTACCTGTCCTATGCGAGTGCTTTGTGAATATTTTAGCCAATGGCAACGTAAATAATGAGTTGTACTCTCCGTTTTCCTCATGCATAGTTATAATATAATTATACAATTATGTAATTGAAATTTTTTTATTTCACTTCCCCAAAGTGCATTTATTACAATTAAAATTACTCAATATGATTGGTTTTTCCGCCAAATTACCCGATAAACCTATGTAAAACAAATACTTTGATGTTTCATGCAAATTTGAGTTTTCCTATAAATTTTGAAATATACTTCAAACAATACTGATTTCTTGTTTTTTCTCAATCTTATTTAATTATTTAAGCATTTGCAAAGCCATTTAAAAAGCTTTTTTCATAGTTTTTTTTATTGGTTTTTTCTGTTTGACTAGCGAATTTCTATAATATGCATGTTATTTACCTGTGGTAAAATACTACTTACAGTATCATTCCATGAGTTGATATATTTCCTAGAGAACAGATGCTTTTGGTGAAACATTTATCATTTTGTATTAATCCGTCAGTTGTTTTCAAATCTCCGTTAAGTTTTCTATTTGACTCAAATGAATTGTCTGACAGTTTTGAGTTGTTTTTCCGATCAGCTTCAAGTGATAATTGGCATAAAAAATTTTAAAATAAAAAATGCTGCTACAAGCAGATATAATAGGTAAAATTTTCTAGCCGAAGAACAGCAGTTGAAAGAATGAAGTTATTATCTTCAGCTAACATTATTAATTTTATTTAACTCTATTGCTCCAGTTTTCTCTACGTTTCTCTATTTTTATTTTAATAATAAAATAAAGTAAGACTACGATGTACCATACATAGTTAGGGTATAAACTCGTTTTCATTTTGAATCAAATTAATTTTATCGAAATTTTGCACAAATCCAAGAAAAATTGTCAGTTTTAACCTAATTTATTGAAAAGACACTGATTCAATGAAATACGGTGTAAAACCTCATTTCTATAAAATTTGAAAGGCTAATTTGAAACGTCTGTTGTCGCTTACGAGTTACAGGGAAGCAACTGTATCGGAGCTTCATTTTCTTCTTCACTCCCAAAGATTGAAAAGTTGATGTTCTTAAGGCTTCAATATGAACAACTCAAATTTTCAAATCTATTCTAGTAAATTCCACTATTTCCCAAACATTATTTATTGAAAATGATTTTAATTTACTCGAATTTATTATAAAATTTGTACAAGTTATTTAATCGTTTTACCATCTTTACAATTTTTTTATCTTTTTAATTAAATTTATTTTTAACTTTCATAGATTAATCCCAAAAATGACATTGTAATCATGTTAGTACTTATAAACCGATGACGTCGCCATTTTTATAAAAGCTTTCCATATTAGCTATTTCTGTTTTGCTTTTAAGTAAATTAATCAATGACCTCAAATTGTCAAAGCTACATCAACACAGACACATTAGAAACAGTTTGACAGAGCCTTCGTAAATATTATTCAGCAACGAAAAAGTAACAATAAATTACAAAATTAATTTTGTATATTATGCATACAATAAGCTTAAAATTGTGTTTTAAACTTTCCTAATCTAATACGAAAACATATTAAGCTTCATTATGTGCTTTTCAGTTTTGACACAATTAATAAGCATGTCGCGTACTATTTTAATTATCTATGTTAATATAACGTCCTAGTGACGTTTTATAACCTGTTTTGTAAGCGATAACGTATAGTGGTCAAAGATAAATAAATTTTCATTAGAGCGTGTAAGTATCATTTTCAATTTTCTTTTCATAATAAATTATAAAATAAACTAAGCGTTTTAGATCATAGTAGTTTAAATTAATTTACTTCATCATGAACCAAAACCAGTTTTATACAGTAGGTACATTTTTCAGTAACAAAAAATTGTTAATTAACTTTTATATTATTGATTTAATTTCAGAATTTTAGAAAATTTTTATAGATTCAAATTTTAATTAAAAAACATTTAAAAAATATTATGATACTATTTTGATTATAAAACAAATTTTATATTGACGTAAAATTTAAAGTTTAATTACAAAAGCAAAACAAATATTGCGTTTAAAATTAGATAGTCCAAAGTTTTCCCCACTATCTGGCACAATAATAAGGGCAAGTTAGCTCTTCAAATTTTATTTTCCTATAGCGCTTCAATTTAAAATTAAAATTAATTTTCTGGCATTTGACTTCAAAGACTTCCTTAATTGAAGTTTTTCATTTTTTGGCCTATAAACATTTTATTATTCAAGATGACGTCATTTAAGTGGTATATAAGCACGGAGTGAGATTTTATTGTAAAAATTAACGACTGTGCTATAATATTATCTTTTTACGAAAAAATTGTTTTAAAAATTTAAAACAGAGTTTACGGTATGCTTTTGATAAAATTTGTCGTCATTATTTCTTAAATATTAAACAATGTGGATAAAAGAGAAACAAAATTTAGAAAACAGTTATCAGTGTATGTTAGATTCACAGCTGCACTTGATGTTTTCTTTTAAAATGGTTTTCCTTTTAGATAGTTTGATAGCTTTTGCCTCAAAAGAATTTTTAGAAAGTAAAGTTATTTAAAAAAGTTAAGCATTAAATTATTTTCCTAAATGAAGCTGCAACAGGTGAAAACGACATTGGTTTAGATTATCTAATAAAAATTTGATAATTATTTAAATGATTAACTAAAAAATCATATTTAAAAATTGTTTTATTAAAATTTCCAATGATAAATGCCCACTACCAGTAGGTACCAATTTTGTAGCGCTTATTTGTTACAAATATAAATCACTTACAATTCGAATATTAAAAAAGTTTTGAAATAAACATGTCCAACTGTTCTAAAATGAAACATTTAACGATATTTATTAGATTTGGTTTCAGAAGTTTTCCTAAGCCAAGTATACGTATACGAGTATTAACACTTATTTTCTACTTATTTGTGTTGTGTTAATTTTTTGCGCTATTACTAATTTGTTAACAAACTGTTCTCTAAACAAAAAGATAAAATTTACAGGTTTTTGAGCCTCATTCAACTTATAAACAATTTTTTAATCTATCAATAATAAAACTACCCCAAAAGATGTCGGATATGTGAGGATACAACAGCTGACAGGAAACATGGTGGATGAGTTTCAAGCCGGAAAATAATCTGGGACGAAAGTGTTTTCATGCATGTAATATGTTAGCATATTGAAGCGCATCTGTTCCATTATGAAAACAAGATTGTGTTTTTACCTAAAAATTTAAAAAACAACCCGTATTATTTATATTTTCTTAACATTATTTTTATTTCGTAATACTCAAATATATACGTATAGCACTTGAAATGGTTCGTATTTCAAGTTTTGGTGTTAGCATCTTATCAAAACAAATTTTAGAAAAACATAGTTTTACCAGATTTTTTAATTTTTCTCGTTATTGATAACTATAAGTTTTAAAAATTTAATGTTTGTATGCTGTAGGTGACAAATATTTTCTTTAATTCTCGCCATAAAAAATTTAATTTTGTCTGCAGGTTCCATTTCAATGAGATAATTATTATTTTATTAAATCCATGTAATTAAGAGGATCCTTTATATGGTTTATGTTTGTTAAGCTAGATTAAATGATGTTGTGTTTAATATTTACAAACAAATATAATAGTTTATAAAGTGACTAAGCCAACTGTTACAGAAGTTAATTCAATATAACATTTCTGGTGCTTTATAGCAATTTTATGTTAGTAAAATAAACACATTACATTTCATCTGTTAACTATTTTATTATTTGTATTTGCAGCTTGATAGGCAGTAGTAGTACCTTAATACAGTACAGACTCGATAATTTGAACTACTTTTTAAATATAACACACTTACAAGTATTATGTTTAAATAGTACGGATTATCGAGTCCAGTATTATATATCAATTAGAGTAAAATGTACATCATAGGATAAAAGAACAAACTTTTATTCAATTCATACTCTGTATTACTTTGCCCATAAATTAATTAGACGTTTAATTCAAAAATTAAACTCTTTTCATAAATTGTATTCAGACTATGCCCTATTGCTATTTTACTATTTTAAATAGAAGTAAACTACATTTCAAATATCGACTAAATTACTTTGAACGACAACCTTTGATTATTATACGTCAATGACCTTATTCCTTGAAATAGCTCATATCGATTATATTCCACACTATTATAAAGTCCAGGTATTAGACACAAATTAGTTTTACACCGGTAGGTATATACATATATATTTTACATTAATTTTTGCTATTTTACATTCTGGTCTTGGATGTCATTTTATTTTTATAGAAGCTGTCGAGGTCGCTACAGAAATCAACTTCCTGATTCTCATTCATTCAGCTTTTGCTACATACCTTTTCTTTATGCTCACGAGACGGATGAAATTAATTACGGTGGCTTATTATTTACTATTATTTATACTGACACTATTTACTTTAAAGCTGTTATAATTTCACTGATGATTACTAAAAAGTGAGCAACCGAAATGTAGATTTCTAATTCTCAACATTTTTAATTTTTTCATGAAGTGAATATTTAATAGAGAATAAGAATTAAAATTTGAAGAGCAACAGGATAAAAAGGTAACAAACTGATGTATGAAATGTAAATAATTTATTATTACGATGTACGATCGGATGGAATTGTATACTTTCCCCAATACCCTGAAACGAATTTTCAGAGCCATAGAATTAAAAGTGTACGAATAGAAGTTTATAGCTTACTCCCTTAATTATAAATTCTTCAACTATACTTGACGAAGGGATTGTGGGTTTTCTGCTTCAGTTTCAACTAACGAGTTTTTTAAATTTTAAATTATTTCAGAGACCAAGATAATTTAATTACCGATATTTGTGGTATCTTTTAGATGCGTTCAAAATAACATTCCTATTAAAAAAAAATAACAGCGTACAAAATTTTCAATTGTTGAACCTCACTTCTAAAAGAAAATTTTTGAAGTACCTACGTTAACTTACATTGATGAACGATTTTTAGTATTTTCTGTCTATTTAAGATGACTTGTTTTCATTTAACGTCTATGTTTTTACTGATTTATAGATACTCGGGATTTGAAATACCTACCTAATTACATTTTACTCGTAATTCAATTTATGAACTAAAAGAATTGATATTATTTATTTATAGCTTGCTCGAAATTTTTTTTAAAAATTCTATTACATTTTCAGGTTAAATTTTATCCATATCGTAAAATAATCAATAATTGTGTGGTCAATGCAGTGCACTTTGATAGAAATCGTGAAAATTTTAGCGATGGCCAAAATGTCAACCGCTCATTATTATTTTGAATTTGATTGCTTTTTTTAAAAAATTCTATAGTATTCCGTTGCTATTAATTATATCGATATGTTGCCTTTATAGCTTAAATGTTTGACAACCTCTGCCTTAGCAAATTTTTACGATTACGGCCATTTATGCAAAGTAAACATATTATGTAAACATTGCGTCAGCACTGCCTTCAAAGAAAAATTACACTACACCAGATGGTAATATATTGTGCCCGCAGCTCCTGTTTAGTGTTTACCGTTTCTTTTTCATTTAAGGTAACCCTAAAAAGTTTTGGATCTTCTATAACAGTGCTGTTTTTATCAGGTTGCCTACTTAGCTTGTCATTGCTATCGATAAAGTTAAAGTTCATGGTAGGCCATCTCTCCCTAGAAGTTATCACTCCCTGATTACTTATAGTCATTTAAAACTATTTTTTTTCACCACCATTTCTACCACTAAATATAGTATTAGCTGCAGTAACAAGCGTTGTAGATATTGCTCTCATTATTCATACACAGGCAAGTATTTCTAACTTATTAAATTCAGTAATAATATTTATGTCATTAAATTAGGGATGACTACTCGCTAACCCGTCTGCCCAGCGTGGTCAGTTATGGGCAAAACCCCCTCTCCCCCCACTCGGAGGGAGTCTAAAAGGGGAAGCCTAACGTTCAGGAGTGGACGAATAACGGCTGATGAGGAATGAAGAAGAAGGTATCATCATTCATCACAGATTACTATGGCATGATGGTACAATAACATAATGTATTGTCGTGAAACGACTTTAAAACAATCATTGTTTTTAATGAAATTGAGTCAAAATTGATACTTTTGTTTTCTTTTCAAATTTTTATGTTATTTTTACGAATTATTAAGGAGACACCTAAAAAGGAAAGTTTATTGTAACTTTTAACACAAACGGCAAACTTATTTTGTTAAAAAGTTTTTAAAGTTATGAATTTATTTTGTATTGTGAATTATTTTAAAAAAATTTAAAAGTGTGCACGCGATAAAATTGTTTGTAGAACGCAAGTTCGGGCGTTATCAGAAATGGACAAGAACGAAAAAAATTGCTAGAAAATTTAATCGACCAACGGTCGTGAGAGAGAGAGTCGATTTTTTGGTCATTTATTTGAGTTAGTTTTGGCCGCCAAAAAAGGCGTTGATTTTGAGTGTTTTGATCAGTGAGATCGTCTTGGTATTGTGAGGACCAGAATTTTATGAAGTTTGGATTGGCGTTTTTTTTAATGATCAAGAGTTCTTTGGTCAACAATTTGGAATTTTTGAATAGTCTGTCCCGAGTTTGAGCGGCGATTATTTTTGATTTGTAATTTTTGGATTGTGAGTGCTTCTGGTTCCAAGAGTACATTGGAGGAAGAATAGATTGTGAATTTGGTCAATGGTTCCACATTCCTGCATATGGAACGAGGAGTTTCAGTTGTATCGATTTTACAAAGGTATTTAAGCTCCAATAAAAATTATTTAACATTTGATAAATTTTTCGCGTTAAGTGTAATTTAAAGTTTCGTGGCGCCGAATAACAAATTCTTTAAAGTTCACATGTTTGATAAACAATTAATTTTTTTGACTAATCGTTTGGTAAAGTTTATTTGATTTTGATTTACAATAAACTTGTTATATTATAAACTTTTTATGTTACATGAATACACCGTAGTGGGTACGAATGCGTTGTTTTGCTATTCTCGATTGTTTAATTTTCAATTGTAATAGCGCATTCGTATTTGCTAACACCAATTACACCATACACTTTCAAAACTCAAATCTGTGAGTTCAAAGGAGTCTTTTTGATAAAATTTTATTGTTAATTTTGAATAAATTTTTTTAAATTTATTGATTTCGACTCGATAATTTCATTTTTCATCTGGAAGCCACATACCCTGGGAAAGATTTTTGAGTGTTCCCATTTTGAGAGCTGCCGGCGCACATTTGAAAGGTATCTCGCCGAGATCACTTCAGTATATCAATTTTTCTACTTTACATTTCATACAATATTTTAGAAGCTACATTTATGAAGTATATCAAGTGGCCATAATAGTTCACTGCCGTGTTCTCCCCACAAGCACGCTAGCGGTGGTTTTCTCCTGTACTACATGTTTTCATCTCTAAAATGTGTTGCTAATTTTAACAATGATGTTGGTTATCTGTACAGTAATCTGGTGGTTAGGTACAATAAGTGAAAGAAGGGCGCTTTGTATAATAAGTTTTTGCAATACCTGGGCACACGATCACCAAGACGTGTTAACGTGTCTGTTGCTTAATGAATTCGGAGAAAAACAAAAAGCTATGGTAAATGATAGTGCAGCGAAGAAACCTTAAATAAGGTTAGTATAGGCTCAAAATAAGAAATTAGTTGCAAAGAAGATCTTGAGTTGCAAGTTAGAACTCAAAGTAAGAAGTAGAATTCAGCAAACGCACCGTCAAATAAAACCAAGTAAAAAGCTAGTATCGAGTAAGCAGATTTTGGATCACCTCTGTTGCTAACTGTAATTTGGTGATACCATAAGCGGTACAACGCAAGTAAAAAAATGGACACGTAATTAATAAGGCAAATTAAATGCATCACAACATCAGGCGGTCAGCTGAGCAATATCAACCTACAGCCTAAGCATTTTAGAAGAAATAAATTTCAACTGTTTATTATAGATTAATAATCTAATCTAAGAATATTAAAATAAAACTATAAATATAATATACTTATATGAACAAAAACAAGCATTTTTCTTCCTTACACTTTTTAATTTTAAATGAGGCAGAAAGTCTTAAAGATAAAGTATGCTTCCATAGATACATCACAATCATAATAAATTATTGCATATTATAATAGATTTATAGATGTAATAACAAAAGTATAATAAAATTTACATCAAAGTTTTGTTTCAGGTCCTAAATACACAAATAATAACTATTAAAACTTTATTTCTCAGTGCATCCAAAATTTCTGATTTTTAACGTAGTGTGAAAATGAAAGCACTGTGAAAATGAAATTACATTAATAAATATTAATATAAAATAATCATGAGTGCTAATTAATAATTAATTATATTATTAGTACTTATAAATAAAGTAATTTTAACAGGATAACAATTAATAGGGTATTTACCCGTAATAAAACAATTTTAATTGACGTTGGTGTAACCGGGCCTTAGATTTAAACGATTAGATTAAAAATTAAATGGGTATTAATAGAAATATTATAATATACATACTCGGCTGCAAGTTGCGCATGAAAATGTTAAGGAAGGTAAATGAAGGAACTGAATGAAGCTTTGAATATGAAGCTGATGAAAGAATTATTTTGTTAAGAGATATGAATGGATGGGTGGAAATCCAAGTAGAAAATTCAAAGAAATTATCAGATAGGAATATTCTCCATTTATAACAGAGTAGGTACATCATGAGTGATAAACAAATCGAAAGCAATAATTAATTTAGTTGTATTTTAAGAGAGGCTATAAAGCTCAGTAAACTATACCAGAGTTGCTTTTGAAACCAAATGTGGAACTAATTCTTGAAAGTGGAAATAATACCAATAGTTGAATTAAGCAGTAAGCTTTTGATAAACTTTATATTAGCAAGGATCTTCATTTCAAAATTCGTGACGAATTGCAAATGGCAAGTTAATAAAATTATACCTACTTAATGCGAAATTCTAACGCATTTAGAAGAAGTTTAGAAGAAACTAACATAAAAGGGGAAAATCAAGTATTCCTTGTTAATAAAAACACAAGCTAATATGACGACCGAACTCTGTTTATTAAGACGTGGCGTCAAATTGGAAAATTGTTCAACACATACTTATAATTTGTTGTGTTTTACAAGATGGTTTAATAAACTGAAACTGATGGACATAGTACATGCAGCTTCTATTTTTATCGGCATGGAAATACCTGTTTCCCCCTTTTTATCTTAATTAAATTATATTTACTAAACAGTTTCTCTCATTTTAGTCAATTATGTTTTAGAGAAATTTTCTTACAATGAAATAAGCTGACGCTTGGTACTTTCAACTTTTTAGAATTGAGGTGAATCTGCATATCTGATTCCCAAAGCTATTTGTCACAAGTTGAATTGTGTAAGCGTCGTAGCTTGAAGTATAGCAGTAGAAGAAGAAAGAGTTGGCAATATCCGCAGCTTGGAGACTCTATTTAAATGGAAATGATGGCCATTGTAGGCTATCATTTATATCCTGTTATATCGCTTTCACAATGCGTACCAAAAACTACCGATTACAACACCATTAAGAATATAATTCAAAAATTATGATACATTAATTATTTTGGTTCTGATTTCAAAGACCATGAATTATAAAAGAGTTATTAACAAATAATTATTAAATATTTATGTTCCTTTTATAAATGATTTATACTTGCACGGATATTCAATTTCAAATACAATTACTCTTGTTCTTGTTAAAAGTAAATAATTATTAGTGCAACTAAAGAAACTTTTAATTAAGTTTTATAGTTTAAAATTTTGAACGATTAATAAATTTTGCATAGCGTTTTGTAGAAGAATAACTTTAAATTAAATGTAAATACAAATTATGCATACTGCAATGATATTCAGTAGTTTTTGATAGAACTGTACTTTATAATCACCATTAATGAACCTCAAAAAACAAATGCTTACAATGCTAATTTTATAAATTGAATGGAATGCAAATATTAAAAATTATCTTTAAAATACTTAAAATTATTGCATCTACGATATTAAATAATTTATTGATTAAAACCTTTCCGCATGTAAAATTAACTTGGAAGAAAGTATTTGCTAAATTTATTTTGTTATAAATACTATTTGGTTAAAGAAATAATATTAGTCGTATATTAAAAGCAAAATCTGAGGATAAATAATATTTTTCGTTTACTTATGTAAATTTTAAGAAAACTTTTCAAGTTATGTATTTTCTTAAATTTGCAGGAAAATTAATTAATTCCAATTATTCTAATTTATTACAAAAATTAACATACTCCCTAAGAGTAAGTACAAAGTAGTAATAGTACGTACGTTTTCCTTCGACAAAGAAATTTTAGTTTGTTGCTGAAGTGCTTTAATGGTAAATCACCCTAGGTTTGACGTTTGATAGGACTGTAACACTGATAAGGTTTCTAGAGTCATTACAATGACACCATAAGGGCGGTGCAAACTATAAAAAAGATAGCAGTACTCTGTAATACTTTAGATTTTCTAGATTCGCAAAATATTTGAACCTTAAACTTAATCCAAAAATCTTTTCTGCAACGAAATTGTAAAACGAAACACATAAATCAAGTCTAATTAATTATTATTCCAGAACATAATTTTGTGTTTAAGATTGCTTGTCACATTTTAAAATTATCACTCTATTGCTGAAATAAAGAAATAAATTTTAAACTGGAATATTGTGTAATAATAAATAATATTTTTTAAAAAGAAAATTTCTAAAATGAAGTATTGAATAATTTTTTATACAAATTTTCTTTAAAAGTAAACCGACATATATTTTAGCATTATTAAAATCAGTTTGAGCCAAAATCAGTATGCACGGAGAGTCGGCTACAATCTAACAAAAAATGTTATTTCTTTGTTTTGCAGAAAAATCTTAAAAACGTAGCTTTGAAATGTGACAGAAAATTTTATTATTTATATTGGATAGGTACCTACTCAAATTTAATTTAGTATATAAATTGTGTCTAATAACTGTTCAAAATAATAAGAGTAATTTACCTACCTTCTCCCACATACTTTTACATTAAAGCAATGAAAAGTTTTTGATCGGTTTTATTAATGACATTCGATCTTATAGATTTTAATGTGCATATTGTGTAATGTACACTAATGCTATATAACTTAATCCATAAATAAGATTAGATTTTGAAACCTTTCCATCTTCCATATTGAACAGAAATAATCTCCTTGCTCGTCGTCCCCATATCAGATTAGTAAGTATAAACGCGCGGTCAAAAGGAAAATTAACTAGATATCTTTTAAAGCCTCCTTTCACATTACAATGAGTGAGTCACAAATAAGCTTATATTCGCATCTTAGTCATGTAGTGACTAATAGAATGCTCAAATTTTTTAATAAAAAGCACAGCTTTAATCTAAAAATACGCTTCATTTTCAGGTACCAGAAAATTAGAATTTACGAATAAATCTGAGAAAAACTTGAAATTGTAATTTGTGTTAAAGTAGTTTAAAATTTTTAATAATTCTTTATGCATGAATTATGGACTTGATTTATATTTATGGATCTGGTGCTAAGTATAATAAAATCCACACCAAATTCATGAGCTTTTTTCGCGCAGTAATAATTACAATCTGTAATTTTATTCAGCATATTTTCCGGGCGATGAAATTCTCTAATAGCTTCCTTACAATGCAGATCATGTATGATGCTAATTACTAATTGGAAAACGATTTCATGGAGCCACAACTAATTGACAATTATCTTGTGTGGGGATGATATTAATACAAATTGGAGGTTGCTACTGATTCAAAAGCTAGGTGATTATTTTGTAATGAGATTTTACTAAGCAAAAATTTTCTATTAACCAAAACCTAATATTTATGAAAAACTTTGTATGAAAGCATTTTCGGATAAGTTATTTCTGCTATCAACAACACTTAATCGTTGATATCATACCAGGAAAGCCATTATGTTATAAGATAAGCATTATGACGAGGTTGACATAGCAAGAGAACCAGTTTATAACATTTTCACAGAATCACGTTTCAAGCTTTGATGGCAGTGATTCAAATATGTATTACGTTTTGTGAATAGTGTATCCTGAAACTGTAATTTTGTTAAATTAATATTGAGACCTAAAGATGGATGATCTGAGATTTATTCAATTATTGTTACTTCCTAGTCCCTTATCCTTTCAGAATAAAGTCAAAAGAAAGTTTTTGTTATCGTGTACAATCAGAACAAATTAATTATTTTTATTTACATAATGTTAAATTTATTTTATTTACTAGTTTAAATTGGTCTAAGTTCTTTGCTGAGAAATGGACTCAATATTTCACGCTTGAGCTTATACTCGACAGTCGTATTCTCTGTTAGGATTTATATTCTATATTTAACAACTTTTAGCAATCTTACTGAACAAATCAAAATTATTGTTGTAATTGCAAACGTTAATCTTCTTACTATCTTGCTTTATTAGAATTGTCAGTTTAATGATTTATTGGTTTACTGTTTGTGTGCAAATCTGTTAAAATGAGAACGTAAGAAGAATGACAAGCATGTGTAAACCGGTGCAGAAAAGATGGACGGTTTTACGTCTTCTGGGATTCTTGTCAGCTTGATGAACGAGTTCTCCACATCACTCACTACTTGACAAATTACTGTAATGCTACTGTTTCTTGTTGAATGAAACAGACTCGAAAGCAATTATATAAATATTTTTTATTTGGCTGCGTTATGCTATATTTGATTATTTTTATCTATTAAGATTTTCGCAGAAAAACTGAACATAAGTTCAATTTGTTCACTTTAAACAAAAAGATTAAAATTTTGCTAACTTGTGCGTGGTATTTTAAGACTTTTAATATAGCTAACAAAAATATGTACCTACTACTATATTACACAATGCGACAGAGAGCTTATTTTATCATATGCGATAATCGTATATTTTTTATGTACGTACATACCGCACTATAAATTTAATAAACCAATGACATATTAACTTGCCATTAACAAATTTACAATTTTTTGACACCGCTGCAAATGTTTGTTCTACCAAAAAGATAAGCATTTGAAAAGTCAAAAGACCTTCGTCAAATTGTATTATTATCCTGTCCTGATGTGATATGTAAAATTTTGTAAGCATAAAGTTATAAAAAGGACAACTCAAAATAGTTTTGTTAAATTTATTTTCGGTAGAATTATTTTATTTAAATTAATTATTTTATTTCCTCTTTTCAAACGTGAAAATTGTAAATTATTAATAGACACATCTATTCACTAAACATTAATTTTGAATAAAATTTAAAGCAGAATTTCCTAAAAGTAAGTTATTTCAGTTCATGTTTCCCTTTTTTTTGGTGTAATCGATTGAAAAAAGTTATAGCTTGGCAGTAACAGACGCTTTAATAATGCATTAATTACGCCAAACTGCAGATTCAAGAAAAGAATAAGTTCATTCGAGCGGATGTAATATAACAGTGCGTTGGAGACAACGAAGATTTATTTCGTCGTTTAATCCATCTTAATTACGAGACTAATTCTACCTTTGGATTCTAGATAAGAATTTAAAAGATATTTAGAAGCTAAAATCATTTTTTAAACGCTTTAATGTAAAAATTACCAAGGTTTTAATATATCGTTTTTTAATCGCTATGTTCAACAGTGATCATATTTTAAAAATATTAAATAATATGCTATATTTAATTATTGTTTTGGTACTATAACAGTAAGTTTAAACTTTTTTTAAAAGCTTTTTGTAAATTTAATGAGTTACTAAAAAGTAACATTTATTTTATATCAAGTTAAGAAATCTATTAATGTGAATATATAATCAACAGATAGATATAATATACAAACATAAAAATATTTAAATATTATAAATTATTAACTCGTTGATATTAGATAATATTAAAACTTCAAAATATCGAGTTATTAATATATTAAACATATAATAAATCTAAATCTGAAAATAAATTAATAAAAAAAACTTATATAATATGAATAAAATCTATACATGAAGTTTACTAAAAATGAAGATTCAAATAAAAAAACTATAAAACATTTCAAATCTAAGCCTAAAGATTGGGGAAAAAACACATATTGAAAAAGTTCAAGTCAAACTTAATAATTGCCTAAAATTGTAATAAATTATATTTTATATATTATACTAAATAGTATTATATTAAATTTAGTTTAAATTACTTGTTTTGATTAGGCAGAATACCAGGATGTGGCCCTTCACCTCGTTCATCTGGGTGATAATTACCTTGAATAATGGCGTTAGTAAATTTTGACCATCAGTGCTTCCTATCATCATCTGGCTGACCGCATGATACAAAGTTTGGAAATATTTATGTTAAGTACAGTTTAACGTGAAACCGAATCACAGCATTCATATTATTTCAAAACAAACACTTGTTCTTCTCAAAATTTACTCCACTAGAACATGGGACTTATTCATTTCTGTAAAATTATGAATATATTATTATTAGGTTTTACGCTGGACTTAAAACATATTCTGTGTCATGTCGTATTAATTTCTATCATGGCAAACCGACGTAAAGCGTTGGTGATTTTTCTTTGGCACCTCAAATGTTGTCAGTAAAAATTTTTGCTTTGAAATTTAATTATTATGTCATCATATCACCTAACCAATCATTGAAACTGTTTTGCTTAAAAGCAATGCAATATTGCTTAGGGCATTAAAGTTTTATAACAAGGGCTTGAGGTACTTAGATTTCTCTGTATGTCAAATATCATAATTTCATACTGTCCATATAATACATGCTATTATTTATAATATTTCTTTTTACATAATATGGTAAATATGTGAATATTAAAACTGCTATTTCAACAATAGTCAATGGTGCTATGGTATCGTTGAAGTTGAAATAAAAATCGATTTTCGTTTAATAGTAAAATATGTCACTTTGTTACTGTAATTAACAAAAGATGTTAACATGTTGTAATACCTACTTAGTTTACTGAAAGGCAACTGCCAGACTTTGTGTGCCACGCACTACGGCTAAATTTTTTAAAACTTTATATTCTGATAATAAAAAGTCATAATATTATTCCTAAAAATTTGATTATTTGAAACTCACAGAAATAATGTTTTTAAACATCTTAAAATTAATTTTCGACGTGTAATGAAAAAATAGCCTTATTTTTGCAGCAAAAATTGACGTTTTATGGATCGGTTTTTCATTACCAGATTTGGTAATTGCTAGTAGGTACAATATCAAAAATTAAAAAAATTGATCTTTTAAGTTATCCTAATTAATAAGTCTGAATATTGTTGCTGCTGAATAGGTATGTGACTGAATTTCAGCTAAAGCAGGAGTTCCTAAACTTTTAAATCCCAAAAATTTGACGAAACCCCACATTAAATGATTACAAATAAAAGACTCTGCAATTTAAATATAACTTTCAAAAATTTATATAATTTTCAAAACTCAAAAAAATATTCAAAAATAAATAAGAGCTAAGGGATGATTTTTAGGAAAAATAAATATTTTATTTAAAAAATTTAAAACGGTGTAATGAAAACCGGGAGTAAAGCAAAACTAGAAAAAAACTCAACTGTGCAGTTTATATTTTCAGTTTATTTTTTACTTTACTCTTGAACTATTTTCCTAAGGCCCGAGAATATAAATGCATAATAAAAGTTATTTGATGTTAAATTGTAATTCATTGATTAAAAATTTCAACCACTAATGTTGTAATCGTCCGATTATAAGGTATAGCGGGGTAATTAGGCCCACCTAACAAACTATTTTTTATCAAAAAAACAATGCTTATTTTTTCAACTTTTATTATTTTAAAATGATAATAAACAAACAAAGTTATTATAAAAAAATTAATATTAAAAAAACAATAATGTAACTTGGATAAAATTAAGAAAGTTAAAAGTACTACAATGGGCCTTAAAATCTGCTAGTGCAGAAAATAAAGCCCATGTTATTACTATGAGCAAAACACTGCAATAATAAAAAAATTCAAACAATACACTATTTACGGCATACAATCTGGACATAAGAAGTCATCATCAGCTACTAATCCTACATTCTTCATGGACCCAGAATCCACAATGACCACATCTTCTCATATCGGCCGCAAAGTCTATATGTTACGGGAAAAGTACGTATACCAGTAAAAGTACACATTTTCCGGTAAATGTGCACTTATACCGGCGCTTATGGTAAATGTGTATACAATGTACTTTTCCCAATAGAATTAGGGAAATGTGCACATAAACCAAGTGATGATGGGAAAAGTACATATATTGAGATATGAAAACAATTTAGTGTATTAAGGCAGGAGTGGCGGGTTTTGAGTTTTTTGTGGGATGTATCATGGGGATGTTAATAAAAATAATACAAATTTTAAGTAAACTAAAAAGCTGCAAAAAATGTATTTACTTCCTTTAACATATTTTTTATATAACTTCAACTTTAATTTGGCCAAATATTAGTTTGTAATTTATTACTTTCCTTTCGACTCTTCCCCGTCCCCCGCGATGAAAAAATACTATTGGACTAATTACAAAAAAGTTATTGGTTCAATAATTTTCTATTAAACAAATCGATGCTTTTGCTATTGGTTTTCAATACTAATAGCAATAGTTTTTTGTCATTAATCCAATAGTTTTTACTTTTATCTGATCACGCATAAATGCGATTATTATTTGTGAGGTACCACTCACTCTATAAAATTTTGTTTTGTCAAAGACAAGACAGTCCCACTAACAAAGACAGCGTAGAAATGTTTAATTACTGTAATTAGTACCTAAATATTTAAGGTTAAATTATGGAAAGGTACACAATCGAATAATGATTAGAAATTGCGTTAAAATTTATTTATTTTAAATTTTTATAAATCAAAATTATAATTCTTAATACCCACTTAATTTCAAATTAATTTAATTAAATTTGATTAAAAATAAAAAATAAAATAATAATAATTAAATTAATCTTTACTGCAGCACTGATCGCGTACTTACTGATTTTCTATTTTCTTATAAGTTTTAAATATTATATTGACATTATTATATTTTGAAGTTATGTTTACAATAACATTGCCTTCGTCTACTCACTTTTACCAAGGTACATGTTCACATGTGCACATTTCCCGGTAATTGTAAGGATAACGCTGTCTTTTAAATTATTCAACCCACTTTTACCAACTCCCGTAGAACATGTACACATTTACCGGTAAATGTGTACATTTTCCGGTTACGTACTTTTCCCATAACATATATAACAGACTGTACATTCCCATTTTTTGCCGGCTGCAGAAGACGGTTTTGGTTTTAGGAATCCTGTAGTCAATTTGGACAATTTCTGGGAACACATAAGAGACTCGGTATTATAGTTTAAAAAGATTTCCCGTTTTACTTCTATAGCTTTATAATTTATTGCTTTACGTCTTACAAGGGGACACAACAGTGAGTATGTCGCCAATCAAAATCCCAATTTTTTTGGTGATTCTAGGAGCTAAAATAATTATCACTTTCTTGATTTTTAGTCCAATGGGCTTTAGTTACTGAGTTATGAATTTTTGAAAATCTACGTTTTACCATAAGATTACATGGTTTAGATTGTTTTAACATGGTTTGGATTGCTTTAACAATCTAATTTAACATTTTAAATTTTATTTAAATCTATTAATTCTATTTAAAATCTATTTTAAATCTTTTTTTAATTAAAATTTTAAATTTTAATTATATATTTATTTAATTTTATATTAAATTTAATATAATTTATATTTATTTAATTATATATTAAATTTAATTTAATTATATATATTAATATAAATAATTTTATTTAAAAATTTATTTTAAATAGATTTTCATGTTTTTTAAATAGAATTAATAGATTTAAAGCCCGGGCTTTATTACCTGCAATGATGTTTTTTTTTTTACTTTGAGCTTGTAAAAGCAACAATATGAAATTGATGAAAAAATTTATGGTTAAACTATTTACAAGGTCTATATTGTCGTGAAACGACTTTAAAAAGTCATTGTCTTTGATAAAAATTGAGTCGAAATTAATAGTTTTGTTTTCTTTTCAAATTTTTATAATATTTTTACGATTTATCAAAGAGACGCTCGTACGAAGGTTTACTGTAACTCTTAACACGAACAAGGAAAATTTTATTTTATTTGATAACATTTAAAATTTGAATTTATTTTGTATTGTGAACTATTAAAAGTTTTAAAAGTGTGAGCGCGTGATAAGAATGGTTGGTGGGGCGCGAGAACAAATGTTATCAAGAATTAACGAAAGAAAGACAAAAATTTAAAAGCGAATCAATCGACTGAGTGTCGTAAGAAAGCGAACATTTGAGCCATTTTGGTTGAGTTATTTTTGGCCGCCGAAAAAGGCGTAAATTTGAGTGTTTTGACCGGTGAGATCGTCTTTGGTCTTGTGAGGACCAGAATTTTGTGAAGATTTGATTGGCGTTAATTTTTGATGATCAAGAGTTCTTTGGTCAACGATTTGGAATTTGAATTTGAATTTGTACATGAATTTGGTCAATGGTTCGACATTCCTGCATATGAAACGAGGAGCGTCAATTGTATGGAATTTACAAGGTATTTAAAAACTCAAATAAAAGTTATTTAACATTTTTGATAAAATTTTTGCGTCAAGTGTGATATTAAAGTTTTTGTGGCGCCGATAAACTTCATCGCTAATAGCTTGAATAATTTATTTCATATAATTTTTGTAAATGTTGTAAACTTTTTTGCAAACACGAATACACCGTAGTATGTACGAATGCGTTATTTTGCTATCCTCGATTGTTAAATTTTTCAATTACAATAGCGCATTCGTATTTGCTAACACCAATTACACCATACGCTTTCAAAACTCAAATCTGTGAGTTCAAAAGGGGTCTTTTTGATAAATTTTTATTGATTTTGAATAAATTAAAATTTTGATAATTGTAAGTTCGACTTGGTAATTTCATTTTCATCTGATGCCCACCTACCCTGAGAAAGATTTTTCGAGCGTTCCCATTTTAGAGAGCTGCCGGCGCACTTTTGAGAGGTGTCTCGCCAAGAACACTTCAATATATATCATCCCCATATACGCAAAACAAAAATTTTTTACATTAAACGGGTTTAACAACTTACCAAAATATTGCTCTTCTTAGAGCGGGACATTTGTATAAACTAAGGTTAGTTAGTGCTGGTCGGAAGAAACTCATTTTACCAGGTCGAGACCTTGGTGTAATGTATATCCGATATATGTCTTTAGATACATTAAAAATTTATTTTTTGTTAGAAATATTGCAGTGGGCCTTATTATATGCTGGGCCTTATTACCCCCTCATACCTTATTACTTTAAAACCTACTTTAATTGTGTCACTTTTGTCACTTTTTTGAAGCTGTAAAACAAATTTACAGTTTTAATGGTTATTTTTTTTTATCATTAAAAAATTATAGCCTAAAGAGCCAGTGGCCGGCTGACTTACGGTATTTTAACAAAGCTGAAATTGGGTACATTTATTCTCTTATATATGCTGAACATGAAATGGAGACTCTTTAGTCCGGCCAGTGGTACCTACGGTCACTCTTTTCAATTCGGCGTCATAGTAACCAGGTTGCCGCTTGCTTACTTTAAAATATTTTTTTATTATTATTACTGAAAAATAACAATGGCAGACAGCCACAATAGTTGTATAGTCATGACAAACACTTTTGAAAGTTGCAAAAAAAACAAAACATTCCAATATTTTAACAAAACTGATATGTCATTAAAAAAATTATTTGACATAACGTCAAATATTGGAAATTTTTTGTTTTTTTGCGACTTTCAAAAGTGTCTGCCATGGATATTCAACTATCGTGGCTGTCTGCTATTGTTATTTCTTAGTAATAATAATAAAAAATTATTTTAAAATAAGCAAGCGGCAACCTGGTTTCCTATGCTGGTCACTATGACGCCGAATTCTGTCAAATTTTTACTTCTTCAACCCAGAGTGACCGTAGGTACCACTGGCCGGACTAAAGAGTCCCCATTTCATGTTCAGCATATATAAAAGAGTAAATGTATCAAATTTCAGCTTTGTTAAAATACCGTAAATCGGCCGGCCACTGGCTCTTAGGCTATAACGTGTATAAGGCGATAAGCAAATAATTATTAGTGTATTATTGTAATGAATTTAAAATTTATTATATTTTAATCAAAAAGTAAGTTACAATGAAACTTTTAATTTTAAAATATAGCCACATGCATTTTAAGATGTTTAATTACGTCGAATATTTTACCAAACAGTCTATCATGTTACTATGAATTGTAGTTATAAAATAACGTACATTTTACTATTTTAATATTTATTTATAATCTTTATACAGGAGAATAATAAATATTCCAAATTAATACATTTTTATTAGTAACTATCATGGACTTAGAAAGATAGGACTAGCAACTAAGATTAAAATGGCGAGCTCTTAACCGTATGGGTTCATCACTTCTACCGCTAGGATCGCTGAATTCCTGTTCCAAAATATTCATTTGAATATTTTATTTTCAAATTATTTTCATTACAAAACTTACTTTTTCATACATATAAAGTTTTTTTAAATAATAAAATACGTTATTTAATAAGTAATTATATAATTTCGATTATTTACAAAACAATTTCTTTTAATTTTTATCACTATTCCAAGCATGCGCGTTGTTGACAGCTGTCCAATTTTTTTACCGAACTTAATCCTTTGTAGTTTGAATAAAAGTGCACGTACATGTATGAAAAATGCATTACTGTTTTTAATAAATATATATTTTCAATCTTTAATGTTTTATTTTCATATATTGGTTAAATTAATAATTTTCAATTTGAATTTAAATCGTATTTTTGGAACAGGAATTCAGCGATCCTAGCGGTAGAAGTGATGAACCCATACGGTTAAGAGCTCGCAAATTTTAAGCTTTCAGGTAGGGAGTTGCGGGTCCTATCTTTCTAAGTCCATGGTAACTATTAAGCTGCATAGGTACCGCTTTGTGTATTGCTACCGTCCTTCATAACACCTACGACGTGACAAAATTGACAATTTAAAAACTTGCTGCTACGCCAATGATCGGGAATCCCTCTAACTCGAGATTACGGGGTGAAAACCGATAGCATTACTGCAGCGCGCGTAAAGCGTACACCATGTTGGTGTTGCAACAACGTTTTTTCCTTGTTTGTTTGCTGTTTTGTTTAGCTGTTTGTCTGTTGTGTTTGGTTTGTGCTATTTAAAAAAAAGTTATTGGGAGGGGGCTCTAGACATGTTTTGCAATTTTTTTTTCATTTTGAATTTATGTGTGTAATTGATGTCAATTGATAAAGCTTTGTTTGAGCCAGAAAGAGCCTCGGTGGGCAAGAATGTAAGTTAGTTTTTTACAAAGTTATGGAAAGTTAAAATTTTTGACTAAACTCCGAGCAACATGGGTTAAATCATAAGTTTTTTTAAAATCTTTTGAACCGATAATCTACATTCTTTGGATATTATATAAGTTCTCTAAATAAGCAACATTTTATTTTCTACAAACATGAAATTTTTTTAAAGTCAAAATAATTTACCAAAATAGAAAACATGCCAAGAAAATCTAATATTGATTTGAAGCAGCTTAACGTTGTTATTGTTGCTAATAAAAAAAAATTTATGATTTAATGGCTAAAAAGTTTTGGAGCCAATCCTGTTGTCTGTTGGTCGGAAATAGTAAAGCAATTGGGTACTACCATCGTTTTGCCAAAATAAAAATTTTAAAAAACCTTACGATTCAACGCATGTTTCCCAGAGTTTAGTCAAAAATTTTAACTATCCATAACTGTGTATAAAGTTAACATAAAAATTTGTTCACTGAAGCTCTTTTAGGCTCAAAAAAAACTCTATCGACTGCACACATAAATTCCAAATGAGAAAAAAAATTGTTTTTTGCGAATAACTTTTAACTAAGATAGTATGGAGAACTACAATTGTCAAAAAATACCAATTCATAGTATATTTAAAATAGTAAATTTATTTTGTAAAATTAATTTTTCCAGTTTTATTTATTATCAAAATTTATTATAATGGGAAACAGGATTAGTTCTTTTAATCGGATCAAATATTTCAGTTCAATATAATAGAATAAACTTGAGGATTATCACACGAAACTTGCTCGGATGCTCGAAAAGTAAAAATGCCCGTAACTTTGTAAATTTAAGAATTTAAATGTTTAATCTTGTCAATGCAAAGGAGGTAAAGCTATTAGTACGAATTTAATATAATTTTATGTATACTATGTAGTATAATCTTTGTAAACATCTTTTTATCTTGCAAAAAAATTAATTTTGTGCAATCAAACAATAGTACAAAAATCTACATATTTTAAAATGATTGTATACAAGTTTATAATAGCGTATTGTGAGATGTAGAAAATCTCAGCAGGATGTGTAAACTGTCAGCATTTAGCAACGAGCAGCGCATTTGGTAAATGAGTTTTATATTATGCTAAAGAAATAAAATACTTTTGAACGTTTTACATTTTGGTAACAAAAAATTGTATACTAAAGTTACCGTAAAAGTTACATTTGTCATTTGGTTAGGACGGTTAAATACTAAATTTACTAAGCTGAGGAAATTATAGTCAACATAAAATACCAAGGTAAGTTATTTACCGAGAAAACGTAAACAACGCACATAAATAAATCTGTGGTTTCAATTTAAGCTGTACTAAACTGTTTTGGAATATTTCTATGTCCTAGATAGTATTTAATATACGAAAAGACTTGCAGCAAACCATAAAAGTAGTGATGTAGTATGTATAAATAATGAATTAAATAGGGGTAATTATTTTAAAATAATTCTAAATTTAAAGTCACAGCCAGAAATTCCAACGACATATTATACATAGTACATATAACTACCGTCCATAAGTTTAATGTCACCTGGAGAAAAAATTGTATTATTTAAAAATAATATAATGTAATTTAAATTGTTATATGAAAATTTTGTTTTTGTATTATGAAGGTATCAACCGAGATATCAACATATTTACGTACCTAAATACTATATTATAATAATAAGTAGCTAGGTAATTTAAAGAAAATTTTAGAAAAGTTTTTGGAATAAAAGATTCAAATAAAAATTTTAATTTTTGAATTTTGTGCCAATTATCCAATTTATGCTTTTAAGTTATTGCACACCTTTTAAGTAAGTATAAAAATAATTACCTGAATTTTGAAATCTAACAAATTTTACTACCCCTAAACACACTTTGAAAATCAGTACACAGTTAACCGTTACACTGTTATTTTGATTACGTGTTAATTTGTTATTCTAATTCTTAAAGAAAGCTTTCGAGTTTGGAACAAATGCTAAGAATTATATTTTTGCACGAAACATAAATTTCTAGCAGAGAAATTGCACGACAATTAAAAGTTTTGGAATATTGTGTGCGTAAAACAATTAAAAAGGGTGAAACTAAACAACTTTAGGACCATAGTGGTAATGGAAAATCAAGAATTACAGCAGAAATTAAAAATCAGTCTTTAGAATTAATATCTTTACGATTTCAAGGTTTTACAGCTCCAAATATTGGATAAGAATTTAATGCTGCTAATAACAGCAAATTAGTGTCATAATAGTAAAACATCGTTTAAGTAAAACTGAACTAAAATCACGGCTTTTTGTGCAAAATAAGCAGAAGAGATTTATTAGGGAAGAGTCACAGATATTAAACAATCACTGATTGGAAAAGAGTATTATAGACAAACGAGTCAAAATTTGAAATCTTTAGAAGTAAACGTCGTGTATTTGTTTGTCGTCGCATTCGAAAGTAAAGATGCAAGCATAACAAGGATGTGAATGTCAACTTTAAATTAAAAATTTAATGATTTGTAATGCACCTCAAAATTATATACCTATTTATAATTATTCAATTCATAACATAACGTCGGTCAAGGTAGCTACTAGGGTCAAAACGACACTCAATTTAAAAATACCCCTAAGCCCGTGGGTTAAGAAAAATGGTGGATCTTTGAGGGGTGAAACTCGTGAGAGTGGATTCTAAACGCAGGGTAGTTATGCAAAGAAAAATTCCTGCACATTTTCCTGCACATTTAGTATTGAAAACCATGATTTTCGTTCGGAGTGCACTGTTGCTGCATCCCAATGCAAGTGTCGCTCCGGTTATCTTCGCTCTGCGCAAAGCTAAGACCAGTTGAAAGAGCACGGACTGTCAATAGAATGAATTGATTCACCAATCCCGAGCGACTTTGTTTAAAATTTACTGTGAAAATCAAAGTTTTTAAATTCGATTTTTGAAAAAACAGGTGCACTTAGGGCATTACGTCTCCCTATATTCTCTTATTTAAAATATACTCTTTCAGAATTCATCGAGATTTCAATCGTAAAATTTGTATTAACGGGACCTTGATAGCTACCTGCAACCCATAAGGCTGCTTATTTTAGGTTACTTAAATAAAAATTTTAAAAAACCAAACTAAAATTTAAACTTGGAACTTTTGGGATAACAAAGTGTAATACTGGAACAATCAATTCAATTTATTTTATAATTTAGTAACTCTCATTATCGATAAATATTATTTCTAAATGATATGACTTAAAATACTATTTATAATTATAACTTTTGTCGTTATATTACATGATAAATTTAGAAAAATTTTGCAGAAAAAGAAAACATGGTAAATAAAAATTTTAATAGATAATGTTCAAAAAAATTATTTACCATATATACAAAAGATATAAATTTTTATTACAGTTAAAATCCGATCAAACTAGTAAATTCTAGTTTTATTAAAAAACTCTTTAGTTCTAGCTTTAACTGGTATAAGTTTAGTTAAAACTAGAATTAACTGTTTGTTAGTAAATTACTAGTTTAGTAAATGTTAGTAAATACATTTGTATTTTGGATTAAAAATAGAAAAGAAACACAATAATTTTAAAATTTTTTTTTAATTTAATATACAGTGCAGTCTTCATTATTGTATCTCTTATTTTGAATTTAAAGTAAAAACTAAAATTCCAAAATCTCTTACATTTCGTACTTTAAATAGCCAAAATAAATCTTTTAAAATACATAACCAATACGAAATACATGGAAAATTTCAGATACGTGAAGTACAAAAATGAAAATTATCTTAAAATCTCTTATTTCAAATTCAAAATATACGATACAATTATGACCGCTTTCGAATATTCCGATTACTCGATTACTCGGAGTAATAGGACTCATTTCGCCTGCCATCTAACGGATTTTTGTTGAAAAAAGATTAATCGCATAACCTTAAATTTATGAAGAGAGTTATAATAATTGCTATATTAAACTGTCTTTTTATTTTTAATCTGTCAATGTAAGCAATTATTATAACCTTTTTTTCAAATTTAAGGTTATGCATCGACCTAGTTTCAACAAAAATCTGTTAGATGGCAGGCTAAATCTTTTCTATTACTCCGAGTAATCGGAGTAATGTAATATTCAAACGCGGTCATTTTACGATACACACAACATACGCCGCCTTGCCAATAAAAGTAAAGTTAGAAAAAAAGTAAGGTTTGCTTGCTAAGCAAATTTTTTATTTGAATATGAACAGTTGCTGCTAGGTAGACTAATTGACGTGCAATCTTAGCTGACCAAGAGTTCAAAAAGCAGAAAAAGAATAGGTTATTAGTTAAAACAAGCAGAAAGTATAAAAAAGATTTCAGATGCTATCCATCCTGCAGTTGACATCGGAGGTAATGTAATTATTCCTATTCTTAATGTAGAGCGGAACTCTACATTTACTAACATACCCTAAACTAATAGAACGCTTGAAAACTCCTTTCATTTTATTATTATATTACAAACGTTCTTGTACAGTCAAGATCAAAAGGTATAAGTTTTTTTTGGAAAATTAGTGAATACTTTCATAAAACCAGTACGGTATGAAGATATCTTCAGTCTTGAAGATGGTCCTGTTTGTTGCTGCTTTTTTTAAATGATTTGAAAGAAGTAAAAATTTATCCTATTTGTACATTATTTAAGATCTTTTCTCAACTATGAATCTTTTTTATTATATTCATTATAATAAGCAGTTCAAGTTGTGTAAGTTTACATTTAATAATTTACAATAATATTTAACTTTTAACAGTACTAATAAATATTTTTGTAAAATAAACAAGTTTTTGAGATTTTTAAATTTTGATTTATTTTATGTTTCTATGTAACATATACGACACAAAATTCAATTATAATTTTGTTTTGTACAAATAAGCAACATTTTAAAAAATATATGCGGAATGCTTTATACAACTTGAGCATACAAAGTACTAATATTATTCTGGATATCGTAAACGCAATTGCTTCAGCAATGAGAATCTTGATGAATCCACAATGCTGCACAATAAATCTGTAAAGCTGTAAATCGATATAGCATTTTCCGTGAAATTTTTATTTTCTCAGCATACAAAATATTGACTAACCAAACAATTTTATTATTTTTGTTAAAATTTGCCTTTATATATGTGCGGCTTTACCAACAGTAATTTATCATTTTGCTTTGGGTGCTACATCAGTAGTGTCTCAACGAATTTAAGAGTTTTCTTTATTTTCCATTTCAGTAGCTAACAAATTGTTTATTTCGTTTTAAATTAAATTTTTTTTAGTTTTATTGGCGAAGACTGTAGGTAATGCAAATTTTTCAAAATGGTTTATATTCACTGTGGATAAAAAATTTACAGGTAACATCAGACTTATATAAATGAACAAAGTGGAACTCGAATGACAATAGATCTTAGACTTCTATACATTTTAATTTAATTAACAAATCACTAAATCATCTACCGTAAAGGTAAAGAAAACCTTAGGAATTTGGATTAGTTAAACTGGATAAAAGTTCTAATTATGTGCATGCACGGATTCTATATTTAGTATTGTATATTACAGAATAGTTTTTTGCTTGCCATAAAAATATTCGCAATGGAATGACCAAAAAGATGTTATGCTAGTTGGAAAATCAATAATTATACAAATATTACATTTTCCTGAATAAATCAAATATCAATATAACAATATCAAATATCCTCTAAAATTTTAAATGGATATTATACATCTTTTTTAAAAAGTTATGGGATTTTGAGCATAGCGTTCCCTTGGTACTACAACTGGATAACTTGAAATTACTGTTATTGAGAAAATTAAAAAAAATTGAAAGGATCTGGGACTTATCTACATTTTGCAAGTGGATAAATATGTTCTATTATGTTTCTAAATATAAATTATTCACTTGCAAAATGTAGATAAGTCACAGATTCTTTCAATTTTTTCAATTTTCTCAATAACAGAAATTTCAAGTTATCGAGTTGTAGTACTAAGGGGACGATATGTAAATCTATAGAAATTACGTGTAGGTATAAAGTTTACTCTAAACATGTAGCAAAAATTTTGTGTGCTTTTTTTAGCCACCTCAATCTTGTTCGTGATCAAAGCTTTTTTATTTTAAATGCGTTCTTTATGTGGACCAAAAATATCCTATTTTTAATAAAAATAAAAAATTTTACTTTGAATGAGCGCTTTTCTGCCGCATTACAAATTTTTAGATAATATCTCGATTACAGAAAAAATAAACCCATATAATAAAAACAATTTTTAAATTTTTGATTTTGGGAAGCGTGGTTCGCACAATTTTGGGCACCTCAAACCAGTTTTTAAAAATAGCTTGCCGCACATCCGCTGTATCTTTTTATGCTATAATGCAGTAATTATGCAATCCATAACCGATATCGAAAATTATAAGATGAAATTATTTTGTTATCGCCGAACTTGTGAAACATTATTATTTTTTATAGTAAATAAAAATAGAACTTTCAAAAATATCACTCTCTCAAACTTGTTATCTTATTTCTTCAAGTGATACAATAATGATAGCATCAACTTTTTGAATTTAAATGTTTGGTGTGGATTTTATTTTTATTCTAAGTACATAGGCGATGTCATGGAAAGCTTTTGAATATAACAAATACGACGCTGTTCTAACGATTAACTTTAACAAATTGATAAAGAAATAATTGTAATTCGAAATTTGGAGTCGTATTTAAGAAAAATCGATGTAGCAAGAGAGGATAATTAATTAAATTTGTAATTATCACTCGAGTCATAAAATTAAATTTTGTCAATTTTATTCTAAAAATACTTGCTCTCGTGTCTTTTCAATTTAGATGATAAAACATGTATTTTTTATCTAAAGCATAGATTTGTATTTAAAACATTAATTTATGTAAGTTAGATTATTTAAATAGAAAATTGTGAAAATCAAGTTATAAAAAAATTATTGTTAAGTAGATAACCACTATTACTATAATTAGCCTGTTTTTTCCGCTAATGGATAAAAGTATGCTCTATAAATATACAATTCAGTTTTTTTTTTCGGTTTTTGCTTTAGTTTTTAGTGTCACTTTTAATTACAATACAATTAAACCTTCTCGAAAATTTTATAAAGTGCTTTTTTGGACCATCCTGGATCCATCAAAAAGAGTGGCTAATGTTTATATCCAATTCGAGATCCGGGTTTCGTGTGTTTTTTGCTACGTGCTTGTCTTAAAAAAAACAGTAAAAAAATATAAATGTTTCTGGGTGTCAGTTAATTCAATAAACAAAATAATAAAGCAAAACAAAAATTGGTTTATTTCACTAAAGAAAATAGTTGACTGAAGTAGTTAGGTTTTCGAAATTTTAGGTCAAATTGAAAACTAATCTGAAAATTCACTTTTTCAAGTTAATAACTAACAATCAGTAGTTAAAATTACTATGAAGAATAGTCTAACAAAAATAAAACATAACAATTGAATTAATTCTTAGGAATAAATCGATAAACAAAACAAGTAATTCATCAATCAGGTAAACCACTATTTCATCTCATCGGAGTTCCTATTCTTCACGGGTGCTTAAATCCATTGTAAAATTAGGCAAAGCTTCAAACAAAATTTGGTTACAAATAAAAAAAAATAAACAAAGTTTGTGGATTTTTTTAATTTATTAATTTTGATGTAACGCAAACTGCGTTTTCCTTTTGCGGAAGATTAAGAATACGTTATATTTTAACTAGAAAGTTTATTAATTTTAATTATCATTTCAAAGATGAACCATTTGAGTGGATTGAAACGAGCAAATTAAGAAATTAAATACTCAAGTTATCTAAATAAACGGTAAATGAAAGGTTAAAGGTTGCAAAATAAATAGTCACTCAAAATACAGCATCTAGGAAAAACAGAAAGAATTATTTATACCTACTCTAGAAGTTATTAGAATTAAAAATTTTCATCTTCAAACGGCAATAAACATATCATTTTATTACTCTATATAGGTAGGTACAATAAAATTCAACTTTTATTTAATTTTTTTTATAATAAAAGGTGGCATGTACCAACTTTAAAAAATTTCAATTTAAAAAATTATTTGATGTGCTTCTGGCGGTTTCAACTTATTTTAAAGAATTATACAGTTGGAAAATAAAATCAGAAAATCTTGCTACTTATATACAATAAGACACTATTTTTAAAACTTTTATGTACTTCTCATTTCTTATTTCCAATTAATTCATCAAAATACTCCAAGTTAAACCTATTAAGTATAACTTACCTGTTTGCACTACAAAGTTGAGTAGCATTTGCAAGGAATTATAATGATCGTTCTCGTTAAACACAAGTTTTAAGCACTTAGGTATTGAACAAGTCCTTACTTGATTGTTTACGTTAGCGCTGTGGACGTAATGAACTTGAAGTATCCTACTTAATTAACTAAATTTTGAATTAAATATACAGACTATAATAGATAACTAATACAAATTTACCTTTTTTTTAATTGACACATGTAACAAATGTTAAAATATTAATTTTCATAATCATATCGTCTTATACACAACCAATAAGAGAATATGACAAATTGAAGGGGAGAAAAACAAGAGATATTGAAATCTAATATCATAAAGCGACTAAACTAAATTGGTTATTTTTTTGGTGATAGATTTGAAAAGATTTTAATCTTTTGTAAGAAAGTTTTCTAATTAACCCATTAAGAACATAGTATTGTTTGATTTGAGAATTTATACTGTCAGTTAAGAACATTTGAGTTAAAGTGCAATTCAGTGATTATTTTCACACTTTAGTTTTTTTTTAAAAATTTAAATTTACTTTTATTATTTTTATGTCATAAATTATTCATTATTTTAGTGTTACTGAACGCGATGCCTTGCTTTTTTTTAATGGGTAACTACCATAGAAACTAATGTCGCGCAAACGCCATACAGCGCGATATTAAGCCTCTAAACATGGTCAAAAATATTATGGTGCTTTTCTTAAAGGTAAAAATATTTATATTAACGTGATTTAAATCTAAGTATGATTGAAATATTTAAATTATGCATCGATAAGTAGTGCAAGATTAGTTTTCATTTTTAATGATTGAAATAGGTAATTGTTTATCACTTAATATTTTAAATATTTGTAGTGTCCATCTATTAAGGGACGTTTGTGCCGATCATTTTTTTGGCTTGCAATAAAAATTTGCCAGCTAACTTCATCGGGACACAAGTCGTGGAAATGCTTCAATTGTAAGAAAATTAAATTTGTGAAATCTTCAATCGAGGGCGCCACTCTGATAAATCACTCTGCGTAAGATGGTAAAGAAAAAGGACTAACGTAAAACATCAGAAAAAATTACGCTTACTTCACACGCTCTTACTGAATAAAATACTTCGTTTTTAAATCTTACAATTTTATGATATTTACAAAAGAAGTTATATTTGAAAATAACCACAATACTGTGCAGCCGAAGGTTGCGTCTAACAAAAGCACTTCATAAAATGCATAAAATAATATTGATGGACATGTGAATAAGCTTACATTGGCTTATTCTGATATCTTCTTGTACTTATATTTCTAAATTTATTGTTCAAAAGGTAAAGTTTGTACGAAATGTACAGTGAATGTCTTTAATAACAAACTAATTTATAGTAATTGTTCTTAAATATTGAATACAAAATTACTTATAATAATTGACAATAATTTTACTAGCGTGGTTATCCGCCCTAACTCTCACGCGTGTCAAACAAAATATAACGCACACTGTATATAATTGAAAACATATAAAAAAGAATACATAAACATTATTTTACTTACACTTACATGAAACTGTGTGCTTCAAAATAAACGTGTTGACATTTGAAATTCACAAAATTATCCTTACTTGATTCTAACTTAATGTTTCTTTTTACTGTTATTTTTCCACAGTAGGTACCCTACTATCTATTATTAATCTTAACGTTTGATTAATCTTATCATAGAACGTTCTCCTGAATGTGAAAAAAGGGTTTCGACTAACCGATTTAGTTTGGCGTTACTTGTTTTATCGCCCATGGCGATGAAAACAAACAAATCTACATTTAATGAACTGAAATAATTACTTGGTTGAATGCTAAACAGTGACTTATACTTAAACCCCATTTACGTAGGGGAGCGTATTGGTATGGTAGTGTGTAGTGTAAAAGTTAGAGCAACGGTATTTAATGGTACCGTTTACGCCACTGTGGACGTTGTAAGAAGCGTTGTAATGTGTAGTGGGGATTGGTAAAAGCTAGGTAGGTTTTAGCTTTTACCGTACACAGCGCCAGCGTTACAACGACCAATCACAAAATACATAGTATCAAAACAAACATAGAAGACATCTTCAGATCAGCTGATCCGTTTCGGTTGACATTATTTCAGTGATTATGTTAATAAATTATTCAATTATGGAGTTAGATAGAAATAGAAATTTAAATGATTATAGCATTGAATTTATTTTTAAAATTACAGATTTTCATGTTCTATATTGCAGGATAATTTAGCAATGCAACTGCCAATCTTTTATTTAACTTTACAGTGTCCATTTAAAGTTTACAGAAAAATTTTAATTTATTTAATATTTATAAGGTTATGTTATCATTGAGATAACATATTGTCGTGTTCTGACGAACAACTCTTTAAATGCCGTAGCCGTTATAGTCGGTAGTTTGCATTATTGAGACTATCTCAGGAGTAGGTTCCAAAAATTATACTCTTAAACTATCCACAATAAATGAAACAAAATTCTCAGGGTTGATTGATAATTTAATATGACGATAGTAGTACTTAATATAAGAATTATAACTCAAATAAGACGAAATTTTTGTTATTAAACTTCTTGACATATTCGTAAAATTTCAAAAATTATTGGAAAATTATTTTACAAATTTACACATTTAAAATTCAAAACAGTATCTCCAATTTGTAAAATAATTAACGTTATTTATGTGATACAAACAAAACATCTGTAATAAAATAATTTACAAAATAAAGAAAAATTGTTTAATTTTTAAAAATTAGCGCTTTTGTAACTGTTCAAAAAATTGGTATCATTAAATAACCTTTGTTGATATGGTAGCCACTACCAAATACGCAAAAAACTACACACGGTAAAGTTAAACACATTAATTTAAATTTTGCAGTTAAATAACACGAACCAATTATTAAAATTGTTCCACTGGTGTGTTTAATTAATTAAATGTGAAAATCCGATGATAAATGCGACTCGAAATACAAAGTTTTAACTTCAGGTGTAGATAACCTCAAAATTTTACTAAGCATCGTGATAAATATCGAAGACAATCGCTGAATAAGTGTGAATAATTAATTCAAATGGTATTTACCAAATTGATGGCTTGAATAATTGATGATTGACTCTCCATTTCCTTGCATCCACGATTTGACAAAATGGCGACCTCGTTTCAAGTCTGGTACGTAAACTTTCCAAATCTTCAAAAATCACCATGAATTTCATAATACTCTTCTAGCACACACAATCAAACAAATCTCCAGTTGCCCATAATCATCGTTAAATTAATTACCAATGGGTAATTTTCACACATTCGAAGATAACACAATGAAGCCGTTAAGTTCTAGACTTCACCTCTCCACTACTCTAGAGCAACTGACCATTTATCTCGTTTCCTGTAAAACTTTTCATCGGAAAATCGTGTCGCACTCTGGTTGGTTGGTTTTCCAGCGAAATTCGAATTTTCAGATGCCAAACTCAACATTTTGAAATCACTAAAATTTAATTGCGAACTACACTTTTAGTTTAAACGCATCAACGATCGTAGCTACCTTTGTACCAACTCATTCAAACGTAAGTTACAATTTCAAAAACAAATAAAAAATAAATTAATTAGAATTTCAACGTTTTTTTCATTTTTGAAATGTTTAATTTTTAGGCTATATGGACAAATTTCCAAACCTAAAAATCTCGTCTCTGCACGTACCTATAAGCACGTAATTGAAAAATAACAGGTTACTACCATTCATCTAATTAAATTAAAGGAAATTTCACAATCGAAAACTTTAACAAAATGAAAATCTAATTGTGGATAATTTTAGAATTTTCAACCCATTACAATCCACGTCAATATGTTATATATTGTTTATCCACCAATGTAAACGCTATAATTCTTACACACTAATTTTTACACACTACACACTACCTTACCAATACACTACCATATTTAAATAGGGCTTTAATCGCCAATACAATAATTATCAAACAAAAAAAACCAGAATGCCTAATAGATATGACATCATTCGATGGCGAAAAAATTGTTTCCGTTAAAGAGCCTATAATAATCGTAGACTTGGTAAACTACCAAGGTCTCTTGAAGTGAAAACAACAACTTTTAAATTTCTTTTATATTGATTTCATAGAAAAATCTTAACTATTTCATAACAACAGAATCATTACTATATTTCAAATAAAATGTCATGATTTAATTTTAATAAAACAATTTTATACGAAGTGATTTTAAAAACAATTTAACAACTTAATATACAGGAAATTTCAAAATTTAAAAACACTTATAATTTTAATAAAATTGGTAAACCAAAAAATCAGGTAACACTTTGTAAATCGAGAAAATTTATACATATACCTAAATAATAAATCTAATAAATTTATCTACATACCTCTCCAGCATAGAAAATCAACATTAAAAAATATTTAGAACTAGCTGACCCGGCGAACTTCGTACCGCCTCAGAATCAATAATATTTTCGTGAATTTTTGCGATGTTTTAATAGTTATTCTGCTATGTGAGATGGCGAGAAATCCAACAAATCAAAGATCATAAAAATCGGTTCAGCCGTTCTCGAGTTATAAATGGTGTAACTAACACGTTGTTCTTTTATATATTGACGTGTGCCGAGCAAATTACCAAAAGTTTAAAGTATCCACAATTGATGTTGATCCGTCCATTTATTGAATTTTGTATGATTTTAAATTTTACTCGGACAAGTTGAATGGTTTTTCTCTATTGGTCATAATTTTGCTTGTTACCAAGAAAACAGGATTTTTTATGGTGGATAATTTGTTCCAGAAGCCTAAAAAGTTAAATTAATCAGATAAGACTGCATTTTGTTTGATTAAATTTTTTTATTGTTAATTTGTTTACCTTCTTTTTAATAAATTAGTGAATGCGTGCATAGAAAACTGTAACGTCGGGTTGATCATAAATAACTCTAGATGGTGCGGTTAGTGTTGAAAAGTAATTTTAAAAATTTGTGATATCAAGTTTTTTTTGGAAAATTTTCAAATTTCGCTGGAAAAATCGACGAATCAGCGTGGGCCACGATTTCCAAAAGCCTAGAACAGGAAGGAAATGAAAATTTTGTAGAATGATAAGGATTACTGACTGAGAGGCGGAGGTGTTAAGTTGTGTTTTCGAGGAAGAAAATTTTCTCGATAAGTTGTGAAATGTTGGAATTTCAGCATGAATTGTGAATGATAATTACAATTATGATGAGTGCAGTGTCAGTATGATGAATATGATGGTTCCTGGAAGATTGATTTCTGGAATTGGAAATGAAGAATTATTCTGCTTGATGAGTTGTGAAATGGCCGCATTTTTATCGTTTTTCATCGCAAATTATTTCCCTTTAACAACAATTTATGAAGCCATCAAATGGTAATTAGAATTTAAATTCTTTTATTTTACGTAATTTCGATATTATTTATCTGGAAAATGGAATTTATAAATTTTACAATTGGAGGTTATGTAAATCACATTTTATACGAACCTGGAAACTTCGCTAATAATGGACTGATTGGAGTATTACAACAACTTTAATCACTTTGATGCACCAATTTCAAAATTTGTATTAATTAGTTTACCATCGAGATTAACTTTATTTTTTACGATGATCAGTATCAGCTGCTATGCTACGCGTTACGTCGAACTTTATTTGTGTCCAGCGGTAGAAATTAACAGTTTTCTTTTATGCGGTTTGTTACAGGTCGGCGCGAGATTTTAAATAAGACAATTAATTTGTGCGAATTATTTTATTTCAGCTTGTACCATTTATAATGCTTGATTTGTTTACAAGTTAGAGTAATAAATTTTGGAATAGTAAATGTGAGAACTTGTAGATAAATCTCGTCGATATCTGATTTATTCATTGTCGAATTTGATTTAACAAAAATTCTGTTTTCTGATTGTGATTAAGATTTAATGATAACCAAATTTCGTTTGACTAAAATTTTATTGATGCCCGGTAAAATTATTGTTTCATTTATTGTGGATAATTTAAGCATACCCTGGAATTCACTAACTGAGAGAGTCTTAAATAATGCAAACTTCCGACTATAACAGCTACGGGATTTAAAGAGTTGTTCGTCAGAACACGACAATATATAGAAGAAGATATAATATATAGATGTTACCGGCAATTTGCAAAATCTGTCAATTTGCACAATGCCTAGATAATGTGCAAATCGACTAAGTCGTAAGGTATTGTGCAAATTCACTAGTACTTTAGGCAATCTGCAAAATGGCTACGGTGTTTCAGGCAATGTGCACATTGTCTATGATGTTAGTTAATGTGATTTTTGAATATGCGCGTACTTCACATAGCCTAGACATTGTGCGAGATGGCGATCGTCGCAAAGACGAAATATTTCTTGAAAATGTGAATAAATTATGCAATGAAAAGAATTATAATAATGTATTTTTGTCTTTTGAAGAAAGAGAAAATATACTTAATATGTTAAAGAGTGTAGATAGGATTCTGAATTCGTTCTGGAGGGTAAGACAAGCTCACTCGCGCTTAGGCCATCAAATCGGGCCCGTTGTACTACCTCCGGTTTCAGTTACACCCCGATCCTGTCATTCTCCAATAAGCCAATCCAGCTGTAGGATGAACTCTAGAATCCTGGCAGGTAAAGTGTCTCTGATTCTGGCCATGTCGAGCTAGAAGTCCCCCAGCACAGATTCTCTTGTTGATGTTAACGCCAGACAGTAACAAAGTACATGTTCGGCTGTTTCTTCCTCATTATAGCATCCACGACATATTGGGTTTTCTGCATATCCCATCATGTAAAGATGTTTGTTTAATCTGTAGAATATATTCCTGCACCTGATCCAGCATTACTTTTGGAGCTATCCGAGTATAGACGTATATCATAGTCAGGTTCTCTGTCAGTATTTAACAGAACGTTATACTTGCTGTCAAATATGTATTTAGGTTGGTTTCTATTTGGCTCCAAGTGCAGTAGAGCTTTTCCCTTGAAATATTCCTCCAAAATCCGCATATGTGCCGTAGTTTCATGCCAATTGTCCCATATCTTTCCAACATCTCCTGCACATGAAGATAAGAGTGTAGATATTCCTGATGACAAGCACAAATACTTAATAATGTATCAGGTATCCATTCCATTTGAAATATGCCAACTTCCTTGGAAGTCTTGACGATTCATTTACCGACGTGAATCACTCCTCGTTTTCTCTTTTTCGATACTTTAGATCGATTTTACCATAGCGTGTGCATGCCCACTAGAAGGCCGAGCTAAGAATTTCGGTCTAATCCGCGATTTGAACCTAGAATTTCCGCTCTGTACTCAACCAGCGGTCACATCACTCCACCGCTGATGTCACCCTGATGACAAGCACAAATACCTACTATAGGTTAAAAAAGCGGTATGTATAAATGTTGAGGGGAATAAGACAAAAATTTGTCAAGCTCTTCAAGCAAATAAAATGCTTGGAAATTCTGCAAAATGATTAAAGGGTTGCACTACTGCATAATTTATTCACATTTTCAAGAAATATCTCGTCTTTGACGATCGCCATCTCGCACAATGTCTAGGCTATGTAAAGTACGCGCATATTCAAAACTCACATTAACTAACAATAGCTTTGTTTGGTACAGCAGTCCTAGTGTACACTAGTGTACCCTAGTGTACACTTTTCTGTATATGGCGTTTGGTATAAATCGGTGTAAAAAGTGTAGGTAGTGCCAACTGTTTGGTAAGAAAACTGGTGCAGTCCAGAACTACACCACTAGTGTACACTAGGACTTGATAAATAGCTTTGTTTGGTACACAACTAGTGTAGTGTAGTGTAAAAAGTGTAGTGTAGTGTAACCACAATTACACCAGAGCACGCTAGTGCAACTACCCTGTACAAACGACTTATGTGCAAAATACATCAAAATTTGAAGTACAAAAAACACAGAATAGAATTCTGAACAGAATATGTTGGTACAGAATTATATCCTAAAAGTTAATGTTATTTCTATATAAGAGATTTTTTGATACAAACATTTGAGCTTTTTTTAGTGTTGAGAGAGTTGAGTGGTTAAAAAATAAACGTGTTGCCTCACATGCTTCTTAGCAATTCAAGAATTTTTACTGTTAAAGCTTGTATGACACAATGCATAATTTTGCATAAAATTTACATGTAAATTGTAACTAACCAATAAAAATGTCTGATGGATACTAATACGGTCTTTCTATTGGTTAGTTACCATTTACATGTAAATTTTATGCAAAATTATGCATCGTGTCACACAGGTTTAATTTTTTATTTTTGAATTCTATTGCTTCTGCATTCTGCTTTTCTTTTGAAATCTTCACAATCGGCCGTTATTCGTCCACTCCTGAACATTAGGCTTCCCCTTTTAGACTCCCCCCAAGTGGGGGAGAAGGGGTTTTTGCCCATAACTCACCACGCTGGGCAGACGGGTTGGCGAGTAGTCCGCAGATCAATTTTGGACTTTTAGCACATATCCGACGCAACCAGGATTAAAACCGCGGTTTTCCGCTCTCTAGTCTATCCGTGTTTGATTTCCGCCAGACTGCTGGCTGAAACCCTATACTTCTTCAATTCGTTCGCCATTCTTCCTCGATTGAGTTTAAAGGTTTTAACGACACCACGACAATTTTCCATTGTTAAAATAGAACTAAATATATTTTCAACTTAAAAACTTTTAAAATTTTACTGCTTGTTAATTACACTACACTTCTTACACTACCTATTTTGGTGGTGTAGAAAGTGTAGTCCTGGACTACACTCTATCGATTACTATCGATTACTATTAGGTATTTTTTTATTTCTTGAAAACGTTCTGCAATTTTACTTTTGGTTAAAGGGAAAGAACCAATCACAATCTTCCAAAACGTTGCATATTTTGTCTTATCTTTTTACAAAATTAATTTTTCCAAAATATTGCACTGCAATATCGGCGTTTTTGCGTCATATCTTCGGCATCATGAGGTATTATTATTATTTGAGAATTATTGGCAATTTGAGCTACTGTCTGATTTTCGCTTTTTATGCATTCATTCAAAGGTTCCTTTGATTTTTTTGCTGGCGGATTTGATTTTGATAGTTCTTGTTGCTGCTGTTGTCTTTCCCTGAGTTCCTTGACACGTTTTGCTGATGTTTTAGAAGATAAAAGCTGGTAATTTATTGATGGGAACGACGGCTGCGGCCGATCAACGTCTCAAGTACTAAACAGATCAAATTGCCTGAGATGTTGATCAGTTGATCAGTTTATCAGTTTATACCATGGTATAAAGGTTGAGACAGTAAAAATAATTTTATATCTTATATAGTATAAGCATTTCGGTTTCATAAAAATGTTACAAAAAAACGTTACATAAAAACGTTACATAAAAACGTTACATATTGGGCTTATCTTTTTATAGTATAGAGTAGATATCTAAAATAATGGTGCAAATCGGTGATGGCTCACACCCCAAATTTAGAAATTAAATAAGAGAAAATTACATCATTATTGTATGTGGGTTGAAAATTAACATTGAACTAATTTAAAGTATCTACACAAAATTAATTACGTCGCCATTAGTAATAAAGATAAATTAATAAACCCAGAACCATTTAGAGTAGCACTGCTGATTGATTAATTGACATAAATGTCAAATGTATAAAATATATTACACTAAGAAAAACTTTTAAAAGTGAGTTTCAAATAGAAAATAAAAATGAAATAATATTGCCGCGCTTGAATAATACCAAAGTTATGCAAAATAACATTCCTTATTTCAGTAATTGTCTTATCAAAAAAATTTTAATCAACATTTGTAAGAATTTTTTGAGGCGACAAACCATTTAGCGCATTGACCGTATGAATAAAAATTGATAATTAAAAAAGTAATAAAAATTAAAAATCTAAAAAAAATTATTAACATTATTTTTAATGTTATTTATTCTTAACAATTATTCTTAACAATTAGGTAAGTACTTTCTTGCAAAAATAGGTGATACACGTTTATACTGAACAATTGATTACTAAAATCGTTAGACTCGTTAGACATGTAAACGATAGATCGTTTGCAATATATATTATTATTCTGTTAACAAAATATTACTATTAAGTAGTAAAATTTAGTAAAACAAATGTACAAGATCCATAAATTACAAACTATTATTTACATAAAGCAGACAAAAACGAGAGTTATGTTGTGCATAATAATCTAGTGGTATGAAACTGGAAACCAACTTTTGCCATCAATTGCTATAACACTTAATAATACTATGATGAGAATAATGTTTTTACTTTCATAAACTTCATTAAGAATATTTGAAAGTGAAAAACCTGTTAGATTTAAGTTTGTTTGAAATTTTTTTTTATTGCTTTACTAGAATTATGAAAATGTAATAAATAAACAGCTAATATTATAATTTAACTAAAAAGAAAAGAATGCAGCTTTCAAGATTCTTTCAAACAAAATTGTATTATACGTAAAGTTCTTTGTAGATTCTATGTAATAGCTTGTAGGTATTAGTGTTCACAATTTACAACAGTAAGAGGGTTTTGTTGAGCTATTGATCAAAAGTAAATTTACAGTTCAATTGCTCCATTCATTAAATTCTTAAACGTAGTATAACCCCTTTATCTAAGCAAGTAATGATTGTTTTGTACATGCAACAAACTATGTAAATTTTCTTATTATATGTATTAGGTGTCATTTGATATGACTTTTGCTATAATATGGTGCATATAACTTTTTCTCTTTACAAATTTATTTATTCCATCATAGTTCAACGTTCCATAACTTATTTTTAAAATACATATCATAAATTGAAGTGAAAAGAATATGAAAATCCATCCATCATTATTTATAACGTTTTTAAGCTAGACACAATATTGATATTGCGTGTATAGTGGGCTTTTTCTCAACATACGGATCATAAATATTATCTCAATGAATCAAAGTAAAGCATTCAATAATCGGTGTTTAAATTGTTATTTAAAATTTAGATTACAAAAAAAAAATTAAAAATGCTTTTTAGGGATACTCAAAAGTCTTACTTGTCATATTTTAAAGTTTATACGTCTAATTAACTAATATACAGTAAAGTGTTGAAATTTTAAAGAAACTCCACAGCTGCTTTGCATGTATGGCTCTATTATTAACGAATACTACCCAATGTTATGTTATAATGTTGATGTTACAAACAGTAACAAAAATTTTACTGTTACTGATAATATTTAACTCGTTAGTGGTTTCGTGAGTACTTATCAGAATTCACCACACACTAGACTGTACCATTTGAAATGTATTTTAGCCTTTACTGGTAATATAGAATTAAACAAAAACTCAACGAAACCTTAAAATATTAGAATTTTTAACCGAAAGTAAATAACAACATACAAGAAATTTAATTAAAAATTTTTTTAAGTCTATATTATACAACACACTAATATCACACCTTATTTTTGAAATTTTCTTTTTAAGCGGTAACTTTTTATATTTTTATATACCTACATAAAAATATCTACAGAATTATTTATAGTAATATAATATATTGAATTTTTATTTTCTCACTGATTACTACACTTTTTTTACTCAATACATGCATGCTACTCCTAAACAAAGCGCGCAATAATTGCATAGAACTTTTTTATATTGCTTGAATTTTGAAAATCTAATTAACAACACTATCATAAGAAAGCTCATTGCTCAATAAGCTTTGTTCTACGCAAGCATAAATTTGTGGGGAGTGGCTTAGCTGCATCTGCTGAGTGAACAGATTATAAGATGTTTATATTAGTGCAGCATAGTGGCAAGAGAGATGAGCCGGTGTTTAATGTATAGATTGGGCTATTTAATTATTGAAGATTTTTTGAATCTATAAGGCTGTTTTCCTTAATTGTTATTTCCACCATATAAAAGAAAATAATATTAATGTAATATTACAGTTTTCTATAGTTTAAATAAAAAAGTTAAGTTAGGTTACCAAAATATTGAATATACTAACTGGTTTACGAAAAAAGAATCCTCATATTAATGAACAGTAGTTGATTGTTGATGTTGAGATGTGTGAGACGGTCATTTGCCTTGCAGGTAACGCAATTAACTACAAATTCGAGGTACCAAGTTCAAATCCGGAGAAGGGGTATTTTCTTATGACTAGTTTCCTTGCTTCAAAAAGCACAAAAAGGTTGTGCTTCTGGGTTAATAATTGCCATCATTAACATAAAAACCAGGGTTACAGGCACGTCTGGAGACAAGTCTAGCAAACTACCTATCGGACGTTAAACAATTTATATGCTCACAGATCTAGCACTAAAAAGAAAACGACTCAGTAGCTAGAAATAATAAGTCATAAGGCTTAAACCAAGAAAAAGAAGAAGAAGAAGAGATGCTCGTATAGATAAAACAAAAATCAAACACTTGCTACATAAAACAACATAAAACAAAGTTGAATACAAGTTGATATACACGTACAAACAAGATAAAGACAGCTTTTAGTAGTAAATATTAACTACACTGAGAGCGATAGCTGAGTAAGAAGGAGTGGAAAGTATTACTTACGCAGAATTTAACAAAATGTAACTACAGTTTCATGATTTTATAAAGACAAGATATTAGTACGGAAAAGCATTTGAAATGAATTAAACAAGGATTTGAAAAGTTTTGACAGCAAAACGGGTCAATTATTATCTCAGAAAGAGGCCTATAAAAGCTGTTTTTAATCTAAGTCATTATCATCATCAAACTTTCTGGATTAGACTGAAGCATGTAACGGCGTTCATTGTTTCCTCGGGCGCTCAACCTCTTTTTTTCTTTTTAGGATGGTATCCAATTATCAGTTTTACTAGTCTTCTATTGTCCATATATTCACACTATCGATGTGGATATGTCTTAATAGTATTTAAATGGTTCAAACGTAAGTTCGTGTCGTACTTCTTCATTTTGCAATCTCTCAACTTTAGTACAGCCCCTTGTGGATCTAGAAAATTGCATCTTTGCAGCTTAAATTTTGCTCTCGTCCTTTTCTCCAATGATCCATTCTTCGCACCCGTAGGTCAATATCGGTATTGCTGCAGTTTTCTAAAATGTTAGGCGATTATTCTTTGTAGTTTTATTTTTTTTTACATATTTATGGATTGTACCTCATGCAGTTCTAAACATATTAAGTTTCTTTTGCATGACGTTGCTTTTCTCGTAGGTAATATCATAGCCTAAGAAATTAAAATGTCGGACTTGTTCAGCTATAGTATTGTTTATGTTCTATGACAATCTTTGTTCTTACTGGGTTCTTTCCGGCAAGGCTTGTCAGTATTTTACTAATAAAATAATAATACTAATACTAAGTAGTAATACTTGGTCAGTATTTTATAATACTTTTGGTCAGTATTTTTAATAAATGGACAGAATTTTTAATAAATTGTTACGGGCTAATCCCGCCAAGCTGCAACTACCTCATCCGCAACAAACGTCAATGCCTTTCAGCTCAATCAAAGATAGGGGGAGTCAAGATGGTACGATATTAAGGTAGACGCGTTGCAAGGCTAAACGGGATAAATAATCAAAATCGGGAACTGGACAGCGGGCGCCAAAGTCAATAAGGATTGTCCTGAATCAACTCATACTCGAGCAAACCCACGACCTAAGGGTTCGAAGCACATGAGTGGTCTTCGAGAAAATCGTTAAAATAGTAACAAACACAAACTAAAAACGGGAACGTCGTAAACAGCGTCACTACCAATCTACCCTTGTCTGAAGATTGTCATTCAGCGTCGGATCTTACATCTGCAAAAATATACATGCACAAAGAAAAACCGATAATAATAATAACAAACTATAATGAGCATCAATTCATTACTCAAAAATACCTTGCTAAGAAAACCCAGCAAGTGGTTCATTCAAAAGAATGATAAATCCTTAAATTTACCCTAATTGAATACGAATTCGTCAAAAAGATTACCTATGACTAAATACAAAAGTAATACAAATGTAATGCAAGATTACGGGAGCCTACGGAATCATGTTAAATAGATTTGTCCTAAAATGAACATAAAACGTGACTTAACTAAAAAGACTAAGATTACGTCACTTAGAGCGTCACGACGTCAAAATTAGGTTGACCATCTCGCACGATTGTTTACTTCAAAAGCAATAAGCGTAACTCTATCGACGGCACCAAAAAAATGAGAACCTTAAAACTACTTACAAGTTCAATGATTCAGACAGCTAATGACTCATCTATCAGAACTGCAACTTCAATAGACGGTAGTGACGTAATATGGCAGGAGGACATGTTAGTGACTTCAAAAGAAACTCCATCATCAGTGTACCCGGTAAAATCCGACTTCTAAGTAGGTCGTAAGTGTATGGTACACTTAAGAGAAACTTGTAATTGACTTCCCACACAATCTTTCAAAATCAAGAATATTGATAATACGGTACGGGACGATAAATAAAGGATTGGAATTATCCATACGTAAGCGTGACTAAATACTTGAAGAATTTCCCCAAAACATTAACTTCAAAAGAACTGGCACAAAATAACTAACTTAATTTATAACGATTAACGAAACTAATAACTGTAACTGCGATACTTTATCTGAGGCAATCCGAAACCCCAGTGATAATTCATTAATTATCACATCTTTAACAGCGGTACTAAAATGGTGATACTGCAAACCAACGCAGGTCTGACTTAGACGACTGCCCAGAGCGTAACTCACTAACTGATTCAAAGCAATGCTCCCAGTCATCTCTTTCAACAACCAACTATAGCTAAAAGTGGAGTGAGGGAAATGCATCCTATCTCTAATAACACCGTGGTAAGAATCCTTATGCAAACTTAACCCAATGAACGATATAAAATATAACTTCACTTTAGAAAGACGGATGAAGTTTTACTGAAATATTAGCGAACTAAAACGGTCGGGTGACGTTTGACCTTTCAAGCGCTAGCCACTTAAAATAAAATAATGCTATATAAATAAAGTAATAATATAAAAAATAATGCTAGAATTAATTTAACTTCAAGAATAAAATTTAGAGCAAAGAGAAACAAGTTTTGAGCAAAACCAAATAAATGGAACGGAATAAACTGAAATAATTCAAATGGGTCACTACCTTGTAATCTAATATTACAAAATGGTCAGTATGCTTAATAAATGGTCAGTATTACATTGGTCAGTATAAAACCTGTCAGTATTTTAAATAAATGGTCAGTATTTTAAATAAAAGGTCAATATATTAAATAAGTTGTCATTATTTTAAACATATCAGTATATACAGGGTGACGCAAACCGATTGTTATGGTTTAAATGCTTTTATTTGAAAGAAATAGTTGTACGTCAATAAGCCAGAAACCATGTCCGAGCTGAAAAAACAACATTTAAATTAAAAATACATAAAAAGCAAAAGTTATGGAAAGTGTATGAAATAAGCATAAATGTGCGGAACAGAAAATGGCCACTACTTGCGAAATATTACTTCTCATTTTTTAAATATTTTTCCCTTTTATTGGCTTTTTCTTTCTCTATCATTTGAATTTGAAAATCAAATAAGTTTAAAAGTTCACATATATGAATTTGGAGCTCTTTTAGCTACCACTCGGGACAGACACCCTTGCAGTCTCTCCCCTTTCCCTTTTCTAGATCCAAATTTCATCAATGACATGCGAAGATTCAATTCAATATTTTTGTCCATCCAATGAAGAACTTACTGTTACGGAGGAGGAAATTTCAGCCGTATCAGAAATACGCTGGAACACTTTTGATCATTTCAAACGAAGAGCATTTAAAGTATGGTTTGTGAATCTCCCAAAACAAACAGAAAACTGGATCCATGGCCGCTGCACTTGTCCAGGTTTCTTTAAGAAATATATATGCAAGCATATAATAGGCTTGGCTATACGTTTAAATTATGTCAAACCTCCCCCAGCAGCTAAAGAAATACCTATAGGTGAAAAGTGTTCAAGGGGAAGGCCAAAATTAGCTACTCGAGCTCTTCTAGTGTATTAATTATATAACATTTTCTTTACTATTATAATTTATATGTATATATTTCTTAATTGCAATCTTTTAAATATTTTATGTATAATTTCTATTATTATAATAAATTATAAAAATAAAAAAAAGTAATTCCGTATTTCAATTTATAAATTAATGAAATAAAATTTTTACAATAATTATTTAAATTTCTTATATTATTAAAAATGATTACTGACAACAAAAATTAGCTAAGTAATAAAATAAAAATATACCAAATAATCAAACAAAATCTTACTGCAACTTACAGTAGAGTGTACTGACCAAAATAACAAAAATATACTGACCAAATTAATAAATAATACTGACCAAAATAATAAATTATACTGACCAAAATTCAATTTAATACTGATACTTAAATATTTATACTGACCAAAATATTACTAAATACTGACCATTTATTTTAAAATATACTGACCATTTAATGATAAAAATACTGACCAAAAATTTAGTTGCCTTCCGGCAAGTGCCTTCGCATTTCTTTTTTCTGTTGATATTTTAAAATTATAATCCGAACATAGGAGATGTAGTTTGTGAATCGCTATTTGAATATCATTTTCTGTTTTTTGGAACACCACTTGGTCATAGGCATAAAGCAGAGTGACAAGTTTTTTGTTGATGTTAAGGGGTTACGTACAGTCATGAGGTCGAAAAAAAGCAGTTTTTTGAATTTTTTTTTCCAAGTTATGAATAGATGTACTTATTTGAAAGTTCTTCTACATGAAAGAGCAACATTTAAAGAATATTTTGGAATTTTACTTCCTCAAAATGTGGACAATTAAACCACTGGTAGATTTTCGAAGACGCTTAAAAAAAGATGATTTGCGGTGCCTAAGATAACTCGTTATGTTAAATAAGGCTATACAAATCAAGTTTTAAGTAAAATCGACACAAGAGGAATTTGCAAAGACAATTAATGAACTATGTTACGACTACGTCGAACAATCCTTAAATTCACTTAAAATTTTGATTAAATCATAAGAATTATTCGAACGAACCTGGTATATATTATAGACAGTCGTCTCCATAAAATTATTTTTAGAACTTATCTACGTGAGAAACTTGCCATTCGTAGGCTTTAGTTCTAAGAATCTGTCCTCAAAATTGCTAACAAGCAAAACGAAGTATTGCGTCATGTATGTAGAACGGAAAAAATAAGAAATCGGTTCATTTTAACTCCTATAAATAGGCAACCAATTTATCTTTGAAGAAACTTTCAGTAAAAATCCCTGTTAAATTTCAAGAGCCATCTTGAAAATGACGGCACTTCTTGTCGTGCATCCATGGAAGTAAGATGCGTTCATTTTGTCTCGTGCTGCAAATAAATAACTTAAACTTTTCTGTGTACCGAAAAAGAAGTCACTAAAAACTTCCCTTTGTGCCTTCAAATAACAAACATGTGTAATTGTGTCGTGTATCTAAAATCGAATAAATACCTGATTAATTGTTCGTGTAACAAAAATTAAAGAAATAACTTAAAACTTTTTACCGATCTATCGAACAAAATGTGTTTTATAATAAATCTATCTAACATGGCAAATTTGAATAAAGGCAAGAAATTTAATATTTTCGATCATTACCGACGATGCTAATTCAATGAAAAAGAATAGACAAATTGTTGATTTACGATAAATACTTATACCTACTGGATGGATAAAATTTGGATTATTAAGAAGATAACGTATACCTATGGGACGAAGGCGATTTGGATTATCAAATAATCAACGACGGCTACCAGGAAAAATGTATTTGGAAAGACGGTGTGCAATCAACAGGTGTATCGATAAACCAGCTTTTCCGAATTTGAATTCAGGAAAAATAATTAGAGTGCAACGACTTACCACGTTTAAACGGGTTAAAGGTTAGTTTTTGTTCAATTTGATTGTATGTAACCGCACGTATCTAATTGTAACGATTGATTTGATGTATTGCTTATTCAACGACTATTTGGTCCATTTTCCATTAAAATTACATTAAAAATCCATCGTACAATTACTTATGATTTTTACCTGTAAAAAGTATTTATCTGTACAAATTATTGAAGTGGAAATCAATCCATAAAAATGATAAAGTAAATGGTTTACTATCATTGATGTTGTTCTACATAACGCTTAAATTAAGTAATTTTAATTAAATCTTGCGGAAGCTTCCTTGATCATTTAGGTAAAATTAAGGAAAATTTGTATTTATGTTCCGTATTTGTGGCGACGTTTTGTTTAACTTTATTATATTTCTTTACCTCAATTATCTTTTATTTAAAGAGCGTCGAATTCTTTGCAGGATTGTGTATATATGTAAAAGCGAGGTAAGCGTATATTTTGTTTCACGTAAGTACCACCCTGAGATAAAGTTCTCAGGATTTTTTGAATTCAAGTTCGAAAAATCTGCTCGCCGACAGAAGTGAGCTAGCGAAGGAGGGGTAACATTTGGCGCATGGAACGTGGGACCCGACACGTATTACGTATTTGCGTGTTAACAAAATATATCGACGACCACAAGTGGCGTATCAAGAAATATTTATCGTAAATTAATAATTATTTTTTTATCTCAAAATGAATTTAAAGCATTTGTCTTCACACGAGTTGAACTTTGAATTACTTGCACGTTCAATTTTGCCTAGAGTTACGATTACAAGTCGTAGGATTCAACTGCAAATTGCATTAGAAGAAGATATTGAAATTTCAAAAGACCCGTGTACCTGGGAAATTCATTTTCAGGAAATTAAATTATCTTTAGCGGAATTAAATCGCGAATTAGAAAGACAACTATCGGACCAACAAATAGAATTTTTGGAAACAAAAATTGCGCATATATCGACTCGCTTAACTACCGTGAATACCGGAAATGACGAACAAAAAATTATTGCGATAGAAAATTTTAAGATTCAATTGAAATTAGCGGAAACGACCTTAACTACTAATGAAAATAATGTTTTCTTTAAACAAAAAATACCGGTAGAAATATCTAAAACCAAATTTATACCTATTTATAAGTGGAACTTTACCAAGTTCACAGGTCATAATGATTCTCGGGATATCTTAGCTTTTCTTGAAATTATAAATGAATTAAAAATCGCTAGGGGTGCAACGGATAAAGATTTATTCCAGAATGCACAGGATTTATTCGAAGGCGAAGCTACTATTTTTTGTAGGAATGCAAAGAAAAAAGTAATAAATTGGGACGAATTTTTAAATTTATTAATAGTAGAATATTTACCTTTCGATTACCAAAGTCGATTGGAAAAGAAAATTCAAAATATAACTCAAAGTACCTTTAATAATATTTTTAATTACATTAACGAAATTGAAATGTTAGGTCATAAAATCGAACGGAAAATATCTGAGAAAGAAATTATTGAGATTATTTTACGTGGAGTGGATCCCTATTTTTCAAATATTTTAGTTTCTTCCGAATATCATACCTTAACGGAATTAAGAAATAAGTGTAAACAAATACACGAACTTAAATTACGTCAAGATAATTTAAAACCTGTAATTAAAAGAAATTTTACGACACCTTATCGACCGATGGCTAAGTTGAAAATTTCTACTAATCCTGAAGTAAATGTTCCTAAGAATACCTTACAAAACGGCACTATTCCTAAAAATAATTTACCGTTACCTAATAAAATTGTAAATTGTTGGAATTGTCATAAACCAAATCATAGCTATACAAATTGTATAGAAAGGAAAAATATTTTTTGTTATGGGTGTGGCAAAGCCGACACATTTAAGCCACAGTGTTCTCATTGTACAAATATCGAAAATGTTCCAAAAAACCTGTTAAGGGGAACGGATCAGGTCAATCTCGCAACCCCAACATTTCTTACCGACCAAAAATTTATTGCTACAGAGCAAAACAAAATTACGTCATCTCGAGAAAACGAAAACCGTTTTCAAAAATAACTCGTAAAATAAATTTAAATTTTAACAAAAAATCTTTTTGTTTTAAATTAGATAAGAATGAATGGAATAATTGGTTATCTGAAATATCGAATTTCTTTTGTGATAAAGTACCTAAATTAGAACCTGTCTTTTCTACACAGAATAATGACAACCGAATTTATCTTACCTTTCAATTACAAAATCAAGTCATAGTCGCGCTAGTAGATAGTGGAGCAACAGTTAATGTTGTGGGCAAGAAAGGAATGGAATTTTTAAAATATATTAAAACTCAGCACATAACATCTACAGTTGAGAAATATATAAAAATTGCCGACGGAAGTTATTCTCCTATCTTGGGTAAAACCAAATTTACTTGTACCGTTGATGACAGGAAAAAATCAGTCATTTTTTTAATTGCGCCCGAAATACCTGAAACTTTTATCGTAGGTGCAAACTTTTGCGAAACTTTTGAATTATTATTACATTTTGGAAAAATGAATTTGCGTCCATTTCCTACATATGGAAAACAATGTACCTTTAAGAAATTTAATGATAATCGACCTTTTATCGATATAACTCTTTCGAATAAAGTTTTTTCAGTGCTTGCAGATACAGGTGCAACAAATAATTTGATGGGTTCACCTGGTATCGAATTTCTAAAAAATAAAAATTTATTTAACCCAAAATTTTCAAAAACTTTGGGAATAAATATCGCTAACGGCTCGCTTACGAAAGTAATTGGACAAATTTCTTTAGAAATAACTTTAAATAATGTACAACGTACAATTGATTTTTTAATAGTCCCTGCAGTACCACAATCTTTCATTTTAGGTGCTGATTTTTTACATGAATTTAATTTAACTTTGAACTTCCGAATTCGTTCATGGCAAATGCCCTCTGAAAATATCGAAATTATGTCAAATAGTAAAGAAACTTTAAATTTACCTGAAATAACGGAAACTAGTATCTATTTTGCCGAATTAACTTTTCCTGAGAATACCGAAAATATCGAATATATCGAACCTAATTTTGAAAAAATAAATGAAATTTCAAAAAATAAAAATGAATTAATTTTTGCGCAAGTAAACACACCTTCTGAAATTAATGATGAATTAATTTCTGAAGAATTAATTAACGTTACCGATAATAAAGCTATCTTAAACGATGAACAAAGCATTCTTTTGAAAGCGACTATTTCTAAATTTAACACCTTGAGTACAGCTGCTTCCGGATGTGTGACAGTTGCCAACCATGACATCCAAACACTGGACAGCAAACCTTTCAAAAAACGCCCTTTCAATCTCTCACCGGCAATGCAAGTTCATCTGCATAAAGAAATTGATGAAATGTTGAAAGATGGAGTAATCCAACCTTCGAATTCTCCCTATTCAAGTCCTTTTTTGTTAGTTAAGAAAAAGAACGATGAATACCGTTTTTGCTTCGATGGAAGAACTTTAAATGCAATTACCGTCAAAGATTCCTATCCCTTACCTCGAATAGATTCAATTTTGAACAGATTAAGAAATACTAAATATTTCTCTTCGATTGATTTGCGCAAAGCTTTTTGGCAAATAAAATTAAGTGAACGCTCTCGACAAAAAACCGCTTTCTGTGTACCAGGAAGAGGGTTATTTGAATTTCTAGTAATGCCTTTTGGACTTTCTAACTCACCCCAAACTCTTCAGAGAGTCATGGACGAAATTTTAGGATCACTTATTCATACCGGTAAAGTCTTTGTATTTCTTGACGACATTATGGTAATTTCCGAAACTTTCTCTGAACACATCGATACCTTAAATAATGTATATGAATGTTTGAAAAAAGCAGGATTCCGAATTAATACAGAAAAATGTAATTTTTGTAAGAGATCATTAACTTTTCTTGGTTTTGTAGTAGACGAAACTGGTATCCGTACCGACCCGTCAAAAGTTGAATGTATTCAACGTTTTAAAACTCCAAAAACTACTACCGAAGTAAAGCGACTCATAGGTATGGTCAGCTATTACCGAATTTTCTTACCCGATTTATCTACTATCTCATCTCCTATCACTGCTCTTATTAAAAATAAGAAAAAAGGACAAACTATTACCTGGAATAACGAAGCTGAAATTGCCTTCGAAAAAATTAAAGAATTAATTTCGACAGCTCCTATTTTAATTTCTCCCGATTTCTCAAAACCTTTTTTTCTGCAAACTGATTCTAGTGCTGTAGGATTAGGTGTGGTCTTGTTCCAGGAAAAAGACGGTTTAGAACACCCCATTGCTTACGCAAGCCGTGCTCTTACGTCTGCCGAACAGAAATATCATGCTACAGAGCGTGAATTATTAGCTATCCTTTTTGCGATAAATAAATTTCGTGGTTATATCGAAGGTACTCACTTTACTGTAATAACTGATTGCTCAGCATTACAATGGTTATCTAAATTTGACGAATCTTCTGGTAGATTAGCTCGCTGGTCATTAAAATTAGCTCAACACTCGTTTGATGTACGCCATCGCCCGGGCAAGCTAAACATTGTTCCCGATATTTTATCTAGAGATGTTTGTCTTATTAAAGCACAAAATTTAGTAAAAGATGATTGGTATCATCAATTAGAAACTAACGTTTTAGAAGAACCCGAAAAATATCCCCAATTTAAGGTGGAAAATGATTTCTTATATAAATTAGTACCGACTTTAACTCCAAATTCAGCTAATCAAGTTGAGTTTAAATTGATTATACCTTTAGCTAATAGGAAAGAAGTATTAAAACAATGTCACGACGATCCGACATCTGGACATTTTGGCATTGCCAAAACTATTTCTCGCGTTACCGAACTTTACTATTGGCCAAAAATGATATCTGACGTTAAAAATTATGTCCTCTCTTGTGAAATTTGTTGCGCACAGAAAAGCTCTCAGCAAGCTAGACCTGGATTAATGGGAAAACCCAAACATGTCTCATATCCCTTTCAGTTAATTTCTATGGATTTATTAGGACCTTTACCTAGGTCAAAGAAAGGAAATCAACATTTGTTAGTAATTACAGATTGGTTTACAAAATATGTTATAGTAAAACCTTTAACTAAAGCTACCGCAATTCAAATCACTCGATTCCTTGAACAACAAGTTTTTCTAGTTTACGGTATCCCACAAGTAATTTTGTGTGATAACGGAGTTCAGTTTACCTCTCATTTATTTAAAGAATTATTATCTAAATATGATGTTCAGAAAACTTATTACAATTGTAAATTTCATCCACAATTTAATCCTACCGAAAGAGTAAATCGAGTATTAGTTACCGCCATCTCTTCATATATTACTAACGATCATACCCGTTGGGATGAAAATATCTACAGAATTGCATTAGCAATAAATACCGCCAAACATGAAGTTACTAATTTCTCTCCCTCATTTCTAGTCTTTGGTAGATATATACCTACCGATGGTTCCTATTACGGTCCTGTACCTACAGATACCGACGTCTTTCAAGTAGACGAACGGATTCGTTGGGACGAAACTCAACAACAACTCCCTACTTTATTTGCCGACGTACGAAAAAGTTTACAACGAGCTTATCTAAAAAGTAAACAACATTATGATTTGAGAAAACGCCCTTTAGTTTTCCAAGTGGGTGATATCGTTTGGAAAAGAAATTTTGCTTTATCTGATGCCTCTAAGCAATTTTCTCATAAACTTGCGCCTAAATATTTAAAATGCCAAGTAATTGCAAAACATGGTGATCTCGCCTATCGTTTAAAATTAGTGGATTCTCAGAAACAGATTGGAGTCTGGCATTTGAAGGACCTTAAATCGTTTCATTCTGTCAATCAATAAATCCCTAAATGATTTTCTTATATTTTCTTATTATTACCTACCTATCTGATTCAATTAATTATCTTTACCTTATTATTGACTTTCTTATAACGTACTATTTCTTTACCTTTGTTACTTATCTATAATTAAATATTTTTCTTGAATTTACTAAAATTAATTTACCTATCCCGAATTTTGTGGTGTGTATGTATGTTAGTATAACTTTTTTGTTTAACTCAGGGCCCGAGGAAACAAGAAAACTGCTTAATAATTAATTACTTATCTGCAAATTCGAATTTTAACTTTACCTCAATTTTAAATGTTTATACCTTAAATTATGAATTATGAATTATCTAAATGAAATCCAATTCTTATCTGAATAATTTTTATCTTTATAATTATCGATTTACCTATTTATCTTTTCCTTTTATCGAATTTCTAATTCCTAAAATATTATCTTATTTATTGCTATATCTGTTACCGTATCTTTATCTTATTGAATTTACCTTTTTTAATGCATTACCTTTATCTAATTAATTTTACCTTATTATCTCTTTTCTTATCGAATTTATCTTACATGAATCAGTAACTTATCTTAATTAATTCTTTGTATCGAATTGTAACGTACCGAAGTACCTAGAAGTGAAGAAAAAGGAAAAATGGAAATTATTATTATAACCTTAATAAGCAATCATATGATTGTAAAATTGTTTTGTTATCGTTGAATAACTTAACTAAATACCTTATACCTGTTACCTTTTACCTAATATCGCATACCTTGTCTACGGACAATAAAAACCAATCATAAGATTGTAATTTTGTTTCGTTATCGAAGTGAATAACTTAACGATATATACCTATTATCTATTATCTTATATCGCATTATCTTGTCTAAAAAGACACTACCTTATCTTACCTTATTGTTATCTTTAAGGATATCTTATCGGTCCTGATCAAACCGAATACCTAATGAATATTATCTGATAACTTTTTATCTAATAATTTTATGCGATAAAATTAAACAAGGTTAATAATTTCCAATGAATACAAACATTTTTGTTTGAATCACAAGGTGATATCTGTTCACCAACAATTTTAATCGTCTGGATTATAAATAATTACTATTACATAAAATTTCATAAGAAATTTTAAACTTTATACAAGGTGTTTCACCTGTTCCGAACCTAACTTGTAAATTTGATTGATATTTGATCATCCCTGGAATTTAGACTGCCTTATTAAATTAAGATACGGTTTATACTTGTGGGAATCAGGATCGCAAATTGACTCGGATATTTGAGAACCTCCCTCTCGTATCGATCGACATCGATTTTTTTATACAGGTCCGTCCTAAGCCCTTTGATGATTTATTTTTTTATTTTTTTCATCTTCATTTAATTTTAAGAATCATTCGTACTTTATTAAACCTCGGAAGGCCAAGGAATTAGAAAAAGATTTTAATTTTGTGGGATTACAATAGTTTTTCAATCCCGTGCGAAAAATCGTTGCCCTCTTTATTTATTCTTGCTCAACTTTCTAACCTACGGAGTAAAGTAAAGCTACATTAATTTTAGTTGAATATGATTGAACTACTAGGATTTTGTAAATATGATTATAAAACAATTTTAAATTCCGACATGATGCGTCGCTACGATTATTAACACTGTCCTTGTAGGAATTTGGTCGCTTTCGGATCACGTGAAGAAAATGACTCCCTCCTTGAACAATTATGCGTCGTTGCGTGCTGAATTAGGTCTTTAGATAAGTTTACTTAGTAGTAAATTATATTTTTTATTCATTTTATCGGCCTGTAAATATGATAGCCAACATTTATCTGTCTGATTTTCTTAATTTTACTCCCAGATAAATTAAGACAAAATTGAGTGGCGCCTAACAAACCTGAATTTCCTCCCCAACCAATCAATAGTGATGATCATATACTTGTCAACACCATTTTTCGACGAGCTAGACCCTTCCGCGTTTTCTATTTTCCTTATCTTAAAAGTTTATCTCATTTTCTTTAACTTTTCTCTTCCTATTGAAGATATCTATTATCTATCTCTCTTTACTTTGTATAACTTTAACTCATTAACTAATAACTTTTCGACTCATGGTCCCAGATATGACCCTAAACTGTCCTAATAAAGTCCCCGATATGACTTTAAAAACTGTCCTAATATTGCGTTTCTCGTGATTATGGTCCAAGACATGACCTTAAACTGTTCTACAGTTCCTCAGTTCTATTGCCAGTTTGTCACCTTTTTTGGAATCAAACTCCATGTCTGGTTTTAGTTAAACTGTTCTACCTTGAAAAGTTTCATGGTTCGTTATTAAACAAATCTTAAAACTATCATATTGACAAAACCTATGACTGAGTCTATTGGTAAATCTTAGATTGAGACAGATGGCTGTAGATCCATAGCCAGGTATATACCTATAATAAAATAATAATATAAATAAAGAATTAAAATATCGAATATCTATGAATAATTAAAGGCATTAGCCGAATATCAATAATAATTAAAGGCATTAGCCAAATATCTATAATAATTAAAGGCATTAGCCAAATATCTATAATAATTAAAGGCATTAGCCGAATATCAATAATAATTAAAAGGCAAAGTCCGAAATTTAAGTGAGAGAATACCTATATCTAGTGGTTCCTCACCTTGACAATAAGTACAAGTATGGAACAGGAGGTATTATTGCCTCTGCGCCCCCCATACCATTCTTATTGTCAAGCAGTTATCTACGTTATCTGACGTGATCTGCGTTATCTTACGCTGTCTCCCGTTATCTTTGCGCTGTCCGCGCCATTGCGTTTTCATTTACGCGTTCCTTCATAACCGTAAAGGTTATGGATTTCTATTGTGTAACTTTGCATTTTCTTGCGTTACTTACGCAAAACTTTCAGTTAATGACCCCTTCCGGTCATACAAAGATATTCCTTGTTTCAAGTCTCGTACTTGCGTTATTTACGCGAGATTTCGGTTTCCGAAAGATCCTATACCGGTTGCGCTTGTTTTCAAGCTATGCGCAGTTTGACTTTTATTTAGTCTTGAGTAGTAACTCAAAACTAATTTTTTTATTATAAGTTTGTCTCCCTAGAGCCATACTTATAATTTTTTTACGTCCTTGACGTACTTTTTTTAGTTGGATGAATGAGTGTGAGAAAGGTAGTGGTACGGCTAGTTCTAGTGTGACTGGCTACCGACCCTAGTTCACCGTTCCGCCCTTGTGTGTGTGTGTCAGTTTCGTGACGGTCTGTAGATCCTAAATCGAGAGGCGAAGATTTGCTCCCGACCTTCTCGATCGGCTCTTAAGACGAGTTTTTGCGACTTCATCATGAGGTGACGATTTGGCCCCGATCCTTATGAGGAAGATTCGTGATATTTTTTTCTTTTAATTATTTCTTATGAAATCTATTGACGCTCTTTGGCTATGCCCAAAGGATTTTGATATCGGTGCCCGAAGAGGAAACCAATGGCTTCACCGTTTCCGTTTCGTTGTCTGCGCTTGGCCTCACCAAGCAGAGGAAAAACGATGACTGCAATGCCATCGCATCAACATGACATTTGTTTTCATGGCGATAAATGTGTCCTGTGCACAGGGGGTGGGAAAATTTCGTGCACAGTATCTTCAACCGAAGTAACCTAGCCTTATGGTAATGATGGTTACAACCATATTTCTCTGGGATGGGATTTCATTATATTTCGATTTTTGTGGGTTATCTATCGGGGTATCATTATCTAAATTGTTTTATTATCTTTATCGCAGCTTGGAAATACTGATCAAACAGTAACGTATCTCTATCTATGCCTTAACATGAATTAAGTTAACTTATATTCCTACTATGACTTTTACGCTTTTTTTTTATTGTTTTTTATTAACGATAAGGATATTTGTTACGACTACGTCGAACAATCCTTAAATTCACTTAAAATTTTGATTAAATCATAAGAATTATTCGAACGAACCTGGTATATATTATAGACAGTCGTCTCCATAAAATTATTTTTAGAACTTATCTACGTGAGAAACTTGCCATTCGTAGGCTTTAGTTCTAAGAATCTGTCCTCAAAATTGCTAACAAGCAAAACGAAGTATTGCGTCATGTATGTAGAACGGAAAAAATAAGAAATCGGTTCATTTTAACTCCTATAAATAGGCAACCAATTTATCTTTGAAGAAACTTTCAGTAAAAATCCCTGTTAAATTTCAAGAGCCATCTTGAAAATGACGGCACTTCTTGTCGTGCATCCATGGAAGTAAGATGCGTTCATTTTGTCTCGTGCTGCAAATAAATAACTTAAACTTTTCTGTGTACCGAAAAAGAAGTCACTAAAAACTTCCCTTTGTGCCTTCAAATAACAAACATGTGTAATTGTGTCGTGTATCTAAAATCGAATAAATACCTGATTAATTGTTCGTGTAACAAAAATTAAAGAAATAACTTAAAACTTTTTACCGATCTATCGAACAAAATGTGTTTTATAATAAATCTATCTAACATGGCAAATTTGAATAAAGGCAAGAAATTTAATATTTTCGATCATTACCGACGATGCTAATTCAATGAAAAAGAATAGACAAATTGTTGATTTACGATAAATACTTATACCTACTGGATGGATAAAATTTGGATTATTAAGAAGATAACGTATACCTATGGGACGAAGGCGATTTGGATTATCAAATAATCAACGACGGCTACCAGGAAAAATGTATTTGGAAAGACGGTGTGCAATCAACAGGTGTATCGATAAACCAGCTTTTCCGAATTTGAATTCAGGAAAAATAATTAGAGTGCAACGACTTACCACGTTTAAACGGGTTAAAGGTTAGTTTTTGTTCAATTTGATTGTATGTAACCGCACGTATCTAATTGTAACGATTGATTTGATGTATTGCTTATTCAACGACTATTTGGTCCATTTTCCATTAAAATTACATTAAAAATCCATCGTACAATTACTTATGATTTTTACCTGTAAAAAGTATTTATCTGTACAAATTATTGAAGTGGAAATCAATCCATAAAAATGATAAAGTAAATGGTTTACTATCATTGATGTTGTTCTACATAACGCTTAAATTAAGTAATTTTAATTAAATCTTGCGGAAGCTTCCTTGATCATTTAGGTAAAATTAAGGAAAATTTGTATTTATGTTCCGTATTTGTGGCGACGTTTTGTTTAACTTTATTATATTTCTTTACCTCAATTATCTTTTATTTAAAGAGCGTCGAATTCTTTGCAGGATTGTGTATATATGTAAAAGCGAGGTAAGCGTATATTTTGTTTCACGTAAGTACCACCCTGAGATAAAGTTCTCAGGATTTTTTGAATTCAAGTTCGAAAAATCTGCTCGCCGACAGAAGTGAGCTAGCGAAGGAGGGGTAACAACTATTAAAAACAGAGAAAAAACCCGAAAACATAGAAAAACAATAAATAATTGATCCAGAAAAATCTCAAAAAAGACACTTTCAAACTTTTTAGCCACCAAATTTCTACTTCTTTGATCTCAAATAATCTTTTTGTTACCAACCTCTTTTATCAAAATTCGCTAGGATTGATTTTATGTTCGCATACTTTCAGGCGTGAAATGTTATTAAATATTCAATTTAATTAAAGATATCCTGAAAGCACACAAAGGCTGTTACATAATCTAGAAATACAGGTATTTATCTGTATTAAAATAGGTCAAGAAAGAAGACTTCGATCAGGCCAGTGATTAAAAATTTTATACCTACGATTGTATACATAAACAATATTTTGAAATTTTTGCCATGTTTTGACGGAATTTATTTTCTTCTAGGCTTGTATTTCTTTAGTCAGAATTTTAAAACATTTTTGATTAGTATTTTAATGAAATGGTTAGTATTTTAAATAAATGGTCAGTAACTATTTTAAATAATGGTCAATATTTTAAATAAAATGGTCAGTATTTTAAATAAATGATTAGTTGTTTAATAAGCTATTAATCATGTGTTGGCCACATGTAAAACGGAAAGTTTCAAAAAAACTTGAAATAATTATTCTTAGATCATATATATTACATAGATACCAAGTGCCCTATCCCAATGCATTGAAGCTAGTGAAATTAGATAGTTACGACATAATAAGTATTTAAGACATAATATGTATATTACATAATAAGTATAAATAGTATAATAAGGCAATCTTGTATCTCTCTCAGAGTTCAAACCCGAACGGCGCATGTGCAAATTTTTACATTTGACAGTTTCTCAAATATTGCTTTTATTATATTACAATAAAATTGCACATGCGCCGTTCGATTTTGGACTCTGAGAGAGATACAAGATGGCGAACTGTAGTGTTTAACAAAGACAGCTACAAATTATTATTTCGTAACGATCTGGATTCACTAATAAGTTAGTTAGTACCTCCTAAGGGTACTTGGTATCTATGTAATATATATGATCTAAGTAAAAATTGGTGGAGAAAAGCTATAGACTTGGTCTTTCCTGAGTGGTTTGCCGGTAATATCGGTTCCTCCTTATCCTGCTCTTTGGTGGACATCGTGGCTTCTTCACTTTGCACGGTTACAGGGTTGCTCAAAACAACCTTTTTTCTTTAATCGCGCTCTGCCTTTTAGCCTCGAACTTTTCCATGCTCGAGGTGATCAGGTTCTTGTAACCCATCAATTTCTTTATTTGATTGATTTATCTGGACAGTTACACATAACATAACTTGCGACATTATTAGTACCAAACATACTCATCGCGTCACTAATTTGCTCCAAATCTCACGTTTCCGTGGACCAATTTTAACCAAAATCTAATCAAATCTAAGTTTCAATATAAAAGTACTAAATATAAAATTTGGTTGAGAAATTCCTATTAGTTTGGGCACTAGAGCGCACACAAAATTAAGTGACATACAGACACACACCCACACACCCACACAGACACACAGACATTTCTTGATGTTGGGTCTCTTTCAACTCGTTAGACCTCAAGGAATGTAAATCCGTAAAAATCTGAAAAAAAATTTTTTTTGATTACATAACTTTCCCATTCGGTATGGTAAAGTAAAAACATTTTGTGAGAAGTTATCTTTGTCAAGATTTCTTGAATTAACCATTAAAATAGTAGAAAAGTGATCAAAAAATTTTTCAATAAAAGTGGAGTATTCAAGACTGTGACAACAGTTGAATTACTGTTGAAACAGTTGAAATTAATTTCATCAATGCCATGAGAAAATTCAATTCGATATATTGTTCATTCAATAAAGAACCTATTGTTGGGTACAGAGAAGAAAATTTCAACCGTATCAGAATTGCGCTGGTACACTTTTGATCAATTTAAACGAAAAGCATTCCAAATGTTGTTTATGAATCTCCCATAACAAAAATAAAAGTGAATGCATGGCCACTGCACTTGCACAGTATACTGATAACAAATTATACTGACTAAAATTCGACTGAATACTGATACTTAAATATTTATACTTTGTTACGGGCTAATCCCGCCAAGCTACATCTACCCTCGCCCGCAACAAACGTAAATGCCTTTGTAGCTCAAGTCGAAGGTAGGAGTGATTCAGATGGTACGGTAATAAAGTAGACACGTTGCAAGGCTAGACGGGATAACTAAACATCATCAAAATCGGGAACGGGACAGAGTTGAGCGCCAAGGTTAACAAGGTAAACAAGGAATGTCCTAGACCTATCATGCTATAGCGAACCTGTAGCCTAAGGATCCGGAACACATGATGGCCCTCAAGAACAGCGTCATAAATAAACATACTAAAACGGGAACGCCGTAAGCATCGTCACTAACAACCTACCATTGTCTGAAGATGGTCATTCAGCTTCGAATCTTAAATCTGCAAAAATAAGCATGCACCAAGAAAAGACGTTAATACTGATAACAAAAACTATAATGATCTTCAATTCGATATTTAACCTGGGGCATCCGAATCCCCAGTGATGATTCATAATGATCACATCTTTAATAACGGTACTTAAAGGGTGGTAATGCAAACCAACGCAGGTCTAACTTAAAGGAGTGCCTAGAGCATACTACTAACTGACTCCAGCAATAATTTTAACATCCAAGCCTCATTTACTGCAATAAAGTAGAGTGGGAACTTCCCTTCTACTATCTGAATTTTAACACGGAGCGCTATCAAGTGACTGCAAAAATGCAAGAACTGGAAGGGAGCGATACGACAAACAAAGATGCAAATAATATTTAACAAAACTTAAATATTCGAATGACTTCTGATCTTTCCAAATGCCCTAACCATTTGCTCGTGTCGAGCGCGATTGAACTTTGATATTTGAAAGAATGCAAAATAACACCAACAACTCTTGACATGAAAATGCAAGTTAAAACTCGAAATAAAACTTGTGCAAACAGAATAAAATTTAAGCAAAGCTAATAAATGGAACGAAATTAAAGTTTTGAACGAAACCAATTAAATGAACGGAATAAATTGAAATAATTCAAATTGGTCACTACCCTGTAATCTAATATTACAACTTACCAAAATATTATTAAGTATATACTGACTATTTATTTACAAAAATACTGATCATTTAATGATAAAAATGCTCCTTCTCTAGTCTATCCGTTTTAACAGCCGCGTAGTGATTATTTTTATGTGTCTAATCGAATGATCACAATGCTCTTGGCAGATTACTCTCGGTGGTTTGCCATTGCCTTTCGAGGGGAGAGGGTCATAATGAAATTAGATAAATTTGTTGCCGGGTTGGGTATCGAACCCAGGGCTTCTAGCCTAGAGTTTGATCCTTAAACCGTTTACTTAGCTCACCTCTCAATCATAAAAATACTGACTAAAAAATTAGTTGTCTTTCTTCTATATAGAGTTAATTCTCAATTTTGCTGTTGAAACAAAACATAAATATTAAATTATTTACTAGTAAAATTCACTTTATTTTAATTTTTACAAATTTTAGTTATCCCTGCTTGAAATCAATTGTATATTAAATATATACGTTATGTGAAGATCGGATCCTTCAGATTTACATAGATTTAAACTTAAAGAACAGACGAGTTTTATTTCGTCAATTCTAAAATAAAGAAATATTAATATTAACACTATATTTAATTAGACTTGACGTCAACAAATAGGCATTATCTGAATCCTAACTCTTTTTATAAACGATAGGTATACGCCAGGGAAATCAAATCTTGTATATTGGCACTAGAAATTAATACTTAAGCCAACTTTTAACAAAACAAAACTGTAAAAGCAAAAGTGAAATTTTTTTATGAGAGGAATGACGAACCTATTTATTATAATATTGTATAATAAATTTCAATTAACTGTAATACTATGCAATCATCAGTATTCCTGCATTGTATATGTTTACGTTTAATTTATTTTAAAATGTTGTTAGAAAACTTACGTAGAATGTTACAGTCGAATCAAAGACAAAACTTTTGCTAAAATTCTCGTTTTAAACAGATATCATTTATAATTTATGTTTACCACTTAATTCCACCCTGCATCAGTACTTCTTGATGATAATCAATAAACGTTTACATGTATTTTTGTTGTAATGCATAATATATGTTATGTTTATAGGGTTATAAATTAATGTAACGTATCTACATTGGTAGTTTACACAAATGTAACAAGGATTATTATTGTCAGGTTAACAGTACACATCGCATCGCTTACAAACACTAATAGAAAATTGAAAGCCTATTATTACAGTTGAAACTTGATCATATTCAAGACAAAGGAGTAACAGTTTACTATAGGGTTACATAATATAAAGGTATGTAAATGTATTTAAAACAATCAATTTTCCTAATTGAAATGTCGTATAAATTTTAGCATGCCCAATTGCATATATTTGTTACATCACACAAATCTAGATATACAGTTTCCATTTCGAATATTATGTAGATTAATTTAAGTAAAAATATTTACAACCTGTTGTGTTGCCACTATAGGTGTTACTATTGCCCTTCTAAATTTGGCTTACTAATTAGAAAAATATGTTACTTTAATGCCTATTATAAAAGTGGAACTACTAGGTACTATACTAATACCTACTCAGTTTTCTTTAATATTCTAGAAACTGAATAATTTATACCTACTGTTTTGAATTATTTAATCAATCAAAAAATTATTATTTGTAGATTTCTATTGTATTCACAACAAAGCCGTTTGTTTACACTTGGTATTTCCAGCTTTTATGATTTTCTTATTTATTATGATTCGTTTATCTTTAATTTTTCCACCATATTATTTGGTTGTAAAATTTGAATTGATCCAATTTTATTTCAAGTTCCTTTTCGATTCTCATGTGCCAAGTTTTGATAATACGATGATATTGTATCTTTTAGGTAATCATCGTCCGCAATACTTTTACTATTTTTTATTACTTAGTTTATTTGAAATAATTTCTTTACATCATGTGGATCGCAAATTAGGTTGAGGTATACCGAGTAACTCCAGTATTACGTTTGTGAGTCGTTCAAACTCCCGCCAAAAATATTTGGTTATAACAAAAAAGTGTCTGTAACATTTTCCGTCACGTTTTGTACGCCGCTGAGCACTCTAAATAATCCTGTGCGTGACGCTTATGTTAGTTGAGTTTGACAGACGTAATCGGACTGCCATTTTTTGCTTCCAAGCGTTTTGATTTCTTGCTGAATTTTGAGAGTTTTGGATTATTATTTTTTTGAGAAGCTGTTGGTCTTCTTCGCTGTTCCGGCTTGTATGAATTGCTTATGCGGATTTATAATTTATATAAGTTACCTACTTTTTTCCTTGTAAAACTGTTATACCGATCTGCCAATTTGATTGCTGTAGATTGTCGAGGCTGCCAATGTTACATTATACAGTGACTTTTTCCTAACTTTATCTGTTGGAGTTTTAGTATCCTTAGAAGAATATTCTTTGCGGCAACCTTGTGAGATAGCATTTAATTTTGGACAATTACTGGTTATCTTTGCATCCTACGTCAACCATATTTTTTTGTTTGAGATACCATAAAACAATATACCAGTGGACGAGTTATCTGTTCCGAGTCATTTCTGTTCTGGAGTCGACATTTTAAGTTTCCGTGCGATTGCTGTCAGGATCTTCAAGAAAGAAGATTTCAACTACAATAAATAATTTTGTACAAATAATTTTTGTGAGCACCATTAGATCTATCTATTGGTGAGTTTTTGCTGCAAGAATGTTAAATTTCTGATTCAAAAACGGGCGTCAAGCAGAGCTGAAAGTATTTCAAGTAAAAGACTTGCAAAAAGTAATTCAAGTACTTAAAAGTACTTGAAGTACTTTAATTGAAGTACTTTTGAAACTAATTGAAAAGTACTTGGTACTTGAAGTACTTTTTGAAAGTACTTGAGTACTTGGTAATTGGATTTAACAAAATTTGAGTAATTGAAGTACTTTTAAAGTAATTGAAGTACTTTTAAAGTAATTGAAGTACTTTTAAAGTAATTCAAGTACTTTAAAGTAATTGAAGTACTTTAAAAGTAATTGAAGTACTTTAAAAGTAATTGAAGTACTTTTAAAGTAATTGAAGTACTTTAAAAGTAATTCAAGTACTTTTAAAGTAATTCAAGTACTTTTATAGTAATTCAAGTACTTTAAAATTACCCAAGTACTGGAAAGTACTTAAAGTACTTTTAATGTAATTGAAGTATAAGGTGTCTAAAATTACACCTTCCGTACAATTCCATCAAAATGATGTTGGTAATTAAGCAGGATTAAGGTTTTTTAATCGGAACAAAAATTTTAATCCGGTAAAATAGAAAATGTTTGTACGGCACTTACCCGGAGTATTCGAAATTTGAAATGCTCGTAACTTTGCAGAAAATGAAATTAAAATGATGGGAATAGAAGCTCATTCAAGCTCAAACGAATCTCTATCGGTAGACATCAATTTCACAAAAAAATTCAAAATAAGAACGAAAATAGAAAAAGCATGTCTGCAGCCCCCCCCCCCCCAAGAATTTTGCTAAAATAACTTTGCGACCGTTGAGGCTCAAACGAAAAATTTGGAAGCTCATTGATGCTCAAACGTTTGACACCATTTTTACCCCAAAATTCCACTTGGGGGGGGGGGGCAAGCATGTCTACAACCCCCCCCTTTCCAAAGTTTTTGCGAATAACTCCGCGACGGTTGAGGCTCAAACGAAAATATTGGAAGCTCATTGATGCTCGAACGATGCTCAAACGTTTGACGCAAATTTTAATTGAAGTACTTTTAAAGTAATTGAAGTACTTTTAAAGTAATTCAAGTAGTTTTAAAGTAATTCAAGTACTTTTAAAGTAATTCAAGTACTTTTAAAGTAATTCAAGTACTTTTAAAGTAATTCAAGTACTTTTAAAGTAATTCAAGTACTTTTAAAGTAATTCAAGTACTTTAAAGTAATTGAAGTATTTTCGGTATTTGAAGTACTTTGGTAATTGAAATACTTTACTTTGGGTAATTAAAGTACTTTTGAGTAATTTGGTGGTACTTGAATTACTTTTTGGTTAATTTTGAAATATTTGAATTACTTTTGATAAGTACTTGGTAATTGAAGTACTTTCTCTAAGCAAAGTAAATAAGTACTTGATGCTTCAAGTACTTAAAAAAAAATATAGTATTTGATACTTGAAGTACTTTTGGCATTAACAAAGTACTTGGTAATTGGTACTTGAATTACTTTTACAAAGTGCTTTATACAGCTCTGGCGTCAAGTTTGTTTTTACAAAACTTTATTTATGTTTAAAAAACACAGTTTTCAAGAAAACTAACAAAATCAACTTTTTAATATTTTTGAACTTATATTATTTTATAAATCGTAAGGTCTTAATTTTTAGCAATAAAAGGAGTACTATATTGTCGTGGTACAAACTTTTGCCTATTTGCAATTTTTTAAGTTTGGGATATTTTTGCTCATTATTTAATAAAAGAATATCTCAGTACTCCATCATTTGTTAATTTCATTTATAATTCGTTAATTTTATTTAAAAAGAAATATTTAAAGGATTGAACTTTGACTTTAAGCAGATCTTGTAATTTAAATCAGATCTTCGAAATTGTTTTGGAAGACGTTGTTTCAGTGTGGTCAGTTGAAAGACAAGTATGTTTTGTATTTCACGGTCAACGCTCCTGTGTACTAAAACGATAAACATGAATGTAAAACATGATTTAATTTACCTAATGGTTGATTAACAAATTAAAGTGTCGATGTAAAAGGGATTCTTGGTGCAGTTTAGCAAAAGCGATAATAGGTGTCGACAAATGATTGCTTAAAATTTGCTTATCACAATCAAGTAACAAAAATTTTGGATTTTTTGGAAAAGTGAGAAACGGCAAAGGAAATACGGGGTAAAGGTAGCTACTAGGGTCCCGAAAATACAAATTTTACCATTGAAACCTCGATGTTTTCTGAAAGAGTATATATTAAATAAGAGAATTAACTATGACGGAATGCCTTAAATGCACCTGTTTTTTTCAAAAATCGAATTTAAAAAAGCTCGATCAAGTATCGTGCCGCAGTAAGTTTTGCCTAAATTTTTAAAAAATTTTAAATTTTTTGGTGCATCTGTGCTTTGTCCGATCAACGTGTTCTCCACATTCAAATTCTTACGCTCGATATCGCAACCATGGCGATCACTCCAGAGTCGTTCAGCAAAATGGGAAAAGACGAAAGAAAGCATCTGCTTAATACGCTCACCGCTGCCATCGATGACCTCGCACTTGAAATCAAGGCAAGTGACGAAAAACTAGCGAAGCTAAACGCTCCGGGCAGCCCCTCAAAAATGTTTGGCAATGAACAGGTAAAACGTGATCGACGCAACTCGATCAAGTTAACCCGCGATACCGACCAGACCACACTTAACAATTTCAAGAAGGTCAGGGAGGAACTTCGTTTAATTGTTATCTGAAGAAAATGGAAAATCTTTGGTGACATCTGGAAAGTCTAAGCGGAAATCCAGACGATCTAACAGCCAGCCCAAAGAAAGGCTCTTTAAGGTCTCCCCAAGCAAAAAGACCGATCAAACGAAGATTGTATATCATCCGTCCACTGGCTCAAATACCGTCGAAGTAAGTACCAGGAAAAGGAAGACTCTTTTTGAAAACTTCGAACAAGACCTTAAGAAACAATCCTTGTCAGATGATGATTGCCTGCCTCTAACCAAGAAGCAGGCCACAGAAGACCCAGATACACCGGTAAGTACCAATAAGATAGACTGTTCGACTATTGTGCAACCACTCACCTCTCCAATTATCCCTCCCCTATACCAATCAGACAAATCCAGCTTTTAGAGCCAATCAATTGCCGTTTTATTAGACTCCCCAATCATCTCAATCTCCTCCCCCCAAGACAACTCTCCCATGTAATACCTTCCAATCTTCTCCCACCTCCGGGTTTCCCATCCCTGCCCCAAACTTCAATCCCGTTCAATTCTCAATCTATTAAATCCCCAAACCAAACTTCTAACCAGACGTCAGGTTCAAAAATTCCCTCCATAGTTCTTCGCGACACCAAAAATAGGACATATTAGCAATAGCTTTTGAAGCCAAAGGGATTAAATTTACTAAGGTCCGGCTTATGGCAGAAGGCCTCAGTATCACCCGAGCGACAGTAAAAGACTACCGCGCCATCTACCGTCACTTCGAGGAAATCCTCTCCCCAGAAAAGGGTGGATGGTATTTTCACCTATTAAAAGACGACAAACCTTTAAAAGCCGTAATCAGGGGTATTCCCAGCGACTTCGACATAAGGGTAGTGGAAAAAGATCTCCAAAACAAAGGCTACGACTGCACGGTGGCCAGAATGAGGAGAAGCGGTAACAAAAAGCCCCTCCCCTTCATTATGGTCAACATGCCTAAAAGCGAGCACGCTCGCAATATTTTTAATGAGACTAGCGTCGAGGTACCTCACGCAAAAAACAAGATTGGTCAGTGCCAAGGATTTAGGCACGCCCAAAGCTGCTGTCGTGCGGCTCCTCGATGCGTCAAATGCCCCAAAGCTCATTGGACGCAAGACTGCACTAAGCGCAAAGACGCCAGGCCCATTTGCACAAACTGCGGTGGCAACCACCCTGCTTCTTATCAGGGCTGTATCTCCTATCCCAAAATTAAAAGATCCCAACAATCTTCTAGACAGTTTGCCCAATCCGATAAACCCCCAAGATATCATATCAGGCCCGTCTTCAGTCAGCTCTCCTATTTGGAAGCTGCTAAATCAAAAGCTTTCTCTGCCCAAGTTCAAACGCGACTCTTCATCATCCCCCTCCTCTTTCACAGTCCTATTAAACCCCCCTCAAAATGACAAAAATGCCACACATCAAGGCCCTCCCCCCCCCCATCGAAAACGAGACTCCTGCAGCCGAACCTCAGGAATCTCAGCCGAAAGTTAAGACTACTTGCGACATTTCGCATTTTTAATGCACGAGATCGCCGTAATCTTTATGGACCCGGCAAAGATCAAGCGCTTTGCGGAACAATATGAAATTACTGACTAAGCTTCTTCATCAAACGCAACACAAGAAATTATACCAGGACCGTATTAAGGTCCCACACGAGGTCCGTGGACGTAGAAGAGGATGATTTCGAAATTTTTACATGATCGGTTCAAGAAGCTCAAATATGATTGGTCGAATGTTTCTGCGTCTCCACTCATTGGCTAGTTACCAAATCAAGATCTCAAGTTTTAAGTTTTGCAAATAATTCGTTTAACGGGATAGGATGAAATTTTATGGATTTTTGTAATTTTTTCTAAATTTGTATTTATTTGTGTAAACGTTGTAAATTTCTGTACATTTTGTCTTAAATAAATGCACGTGTGCTTCGGTGTCGTCGGTGAGCTCGCTAATGCTTTGGTAGAATAGTCGGGGAGTCCTCCTTGTACCCTCCCCAATACGCTTACAACATCAAGATCCGGCTCAACGCCTTTCGGGTTTGAAATCCCCAAAATTCCCACTGCTATTGGTCAAATTACCCGATTTTCGAGAATAAACAGGCGTAGCCCGTAATAGCTCTTTTTCTATTTAATGCTACCTGCTACCTGCTACCCACTGCAAATTTGAAGGTAAATCGCTCGTGATTGGTGAATCAATGCATTGTGTTGTCGGTACGCGTGCAGTTATGCATAATAGTGTTGCACTTGACAAATTTTTAGGACCAAAACTACTTCAGAAAAGGGTTACTTAAATTTAACAAACGGTAGTTACTTTTTCGCGTGGATCCTACTCGTGCCATGGTGGTTTTCATCAAAATTGACCCTACGCACCCTTCGGGTGCTTCGGGACATTCATTTTAAAAATACCCCTAGGCCCGTGGATTAAGGAAAATGGTGGATCTTTGAGGAGTGAAACTTGTTTGAGTGGATTCTAAACGCAGGGTGGTTGTGCAAAGAAAAATCGACTTAAAGCACCCCTCGCTGCGCTCGGGCACTTTAAGCCATTTTTCCTGCACATTTACTATTCGGAAATGTGGTTGTGCAAGGAAAAATTAACATAAAGCACACCTCGCTGCGCTTGGACGCTTTAATCCATTTTTCCTGCACATTTAGTAATTTGTTTTCATAAGCATTACAGATTACTTTTCGAGCACTTCTAAATAGAATATATAAATATAAAACAAAATTTTAAAATTGTAGGGTTACGTCAAGTTGGCCGTCCTTCGGGCTAAAAGTATTCTCTCCTTAATAAAAAATTCACTAATTTATTATTCAAAATAATTGGACAGTCTTAAGTTTTGTGGTACAACACTGTTTCCAACTTCCAACACATGAGTAGTTAATGTAAATGTTTGTATATTTAGAATGGCTACTTATGAAAAAATTAGACGATTAATCATCATCATAAGGAGAAACTCATATAAACTTGGTTAAAAATCAGCAAAGTTTCTTGAATTGATAGCTGAAATGTTTTATGAACAAAACTGATATTAAATTTAACAATTAAAGAATTTTATACACCACTAATTTTAGATAAAAAACAAACTATAAAATATCATAATTTTAGTACAAAATACCAAAAACCCGTCTAACAGTTATTCCAAATTGTACCCTATTAGTTAATAGATCAGTTCTGGAGCGTGCTATCAATAATTAAGTTTCTTTAATCTTTAAAAATACCTAAAATGTTTTTATGAACAATCCTTTGCAACCTGTTCGGAAAAGCGAATCCATCATTACACTGTTAAATTGCGTATAAAAATATTTTTTAGTAGTAGGTTATAATAATTTAAAGTTAGCTGTGCAATTTGTGTTTCAGCGAACCATTGGTGCCTATATATTTATAGTTTAAATTCAGTGCTTACTTATCATAACTATATTACTATATATTTATTATTCATAATTTAAAAACAATAAAATTGGTTTGAAAGTTTTATAACGCATAAAAATTTAATTTTTGGTGCAGGAGTTATTGGCATAAGTAATGCATTTTAAAATAACGAGCTCCTTTCATTCATCCATAAATTTTGATTAATTAATGGAAGTAATTTCAGTAAGTACCTTGTTTAACTAGGACGCCGGGTAACGAGAATGTTTATTTAGATAAGAAAATTTTATACTACAATTTTTTGTTTACGAGCGCCAAGGCATAGTCTACGGCAATTAATATTGTTGCCAACAAATTTTTTATTTGTTTCTTTCTATCTAGTTTAATGTTTTTAAGGAAAATTATTTGATTACTATATTATGTAAAATAATTTAATTGCAGTTGCAATTAAAATTATAAATTTGGCTATAAATCTACCATTAACAGTAGACAGATATAGTTGCGACGCATTTTTAAATTTACGAAAACAAACTTATTTTAAATACTTATGAAAAAAACTGCAGTTTCAAAATTCATTAAAACAATTTTCATAACCCACTATTACACTTACTAATATCTAATTTACATATTATCCATAATATTCAAAATATTTTACTAAACTAGTCCAGTTGAATATCAAATTTAAATCACTCACATAGAAGTTAATCATAGTAATATTGGGCATAAAACACATCTAAAGGAAATATTTAACTGTTAGCCAGGATCAACAATGCTATAGAGAACTTTAATTTTACAGGATTTCAGGTCGACTTGTTTGATAACAAGGCGCTGCAGTCTGCCGCTTTGTCTTGGAGATTTGTGAGATCTCGGTCTTTTCGCTGAATTGGGGAATGTTGCGTCTTAGTGTGTAATCCTTTTGCTTGATAGTGTCTTGCTGTGCTACACTATCTGCAATAAACTGCTTCAAATTTTATTATTCTAATAAAACTTAATGTTAGCCTTCTGGAAGAGAAATTGATGTAATCAAAATTGTTGATGCATAATAATCTTCCAATACATAGCAGCAACAATTTAAATTTCAGCCTATATCATCAAAGGTTAATTGCTTTACTTTAATTAAATTAAAAGAATGTGTAATAACAATCTCTTATGCTTTGTAGCGTTAGTAAACTCTTGAAAGATAAATGTTGACAAAGATAAGTTGTTTGGAATCGATCTAGAGACAATTTATAGCAGGTTCACATACGAAACAGAGAATTTAAAAAAAGTGGATGAGTTTTATTCAAGTTGATTATTCGGATGGTTAAATTGATTACAAATTATTGAGTTCCCATCACGTATAATATTCGTATAATATAATGACGTAGAAAAATAATCTTATCATAAAATCGAAAAATTTCTATTTTGTCCTCTAGTAGTCACTAATATAAATATTAATCAAAATTTAAGTAGATTGAACTGCTAACCTTCTGGTCATAATTTTGCTCTTAAATTATTTGTTCCGTATTTAGAAATAAATGCACGTTATGCTATTGATCCTATTAATAATATAATATTTGCAACTGCAAACTGAAAACACGGGCCGCGAGTTGCCGACTGTTGACCTAAATATCATTTTTCTTTATTAACCTTTGCATTATAGCCTAAGATAAGTTTTGCAACCAGCGGTGCAATGATGAAAAAAAGTTGTAAGTCAACTTAAATCACTTTTGCTAAACATATAAAAAATTCATTGGCATATTATTGTTATAGAACTAAACTTATAAAGTTTCATTTAGATATGAAACTGTTGTTCCCATAAAGTTAATTCATTTTTTGTGTCTCTGTGAGGTAGTGCAATTAGTATAAAAATGGGATTGAAGTCGCGTAATTATTCTTGTAGTTTCAATTTTTTAATTGTCTTACACACTGGTCCCTTGTTGTAAAACTCAAGTTTTCAATCTTAGCGTGCGTAGCACCACCATCTTAAAAATCTCAAACAAAATTACCACTACGGAATATTGTTGTTTTTCTATATTACATCTCAAGTATAGATACCGTGTTTTAGAAAGCACGTTATGCCGGTGGTCCTTCTGGGTTAATGAATTGCCATCATTAACATAAAAACCAAGGTTACAAGAACTGATTTAATTAACATCGGCATTTCTGCCATTAATTAAAAACTGATCGCAACTTTTCTCCTTCTGAAAGGAAACCTATAACCCTTCAGTAGGGTACTTTAAAGCGGCACGAGAGGCGTGGTACTGTGCATCAAATTTTCATATTCAGTGCCACTCGACTCATTGAAAGTACATAGATATGATTTATTTACAAATCACAATGAAATCTTAAAGAGTTCTTTAAGTTTAAATACTGTATCAAGTTTGTTTCATCTCAAATAGGTACCAAAATGAAAAATTTGATTTGGGGATGGCCAGCGACACGTGCGTATATTGAAACCTACCTGGTGCAGAAAAGTGTATCTATACTTATAGTATTAACCGAGGTATTGACGATTATTTTGTACGAAAGAATTTGTATTCAGTACGTTTCAGTTTTTGTTATGGAATCTTCATTATCATTTAGAATCACTTTAGAATCATTTATTTAAAAGTGATTTTTATGTACATAGTTTACATTTCCTATAAACTTGTAAGGGAAATGTGCCTATGACGGACCCCCACTAATGATTGACCACTGGCTGTATTTTTAAATTTACAGCTCAAAATACACTACCGGCATATTGGTTAGGTTGAATGAAGTTTACAATCAGTTATTTACAATCGTTTACGAAAATATAATAGTCCAGTCAAAATAGACATAAAAATAGGGGTACTCTTGCATAAATTCCCAACAAGCTAAAAATTTACATGAACGTTATGGACACCATTATAATAAAATTGTAAAAAGTCCCCATCGATCCCATGTGTGCAAAAAATTTTATGCGAGGACAAAGTTTGCAAACATGGGTTTTTTGAATTTTTTTGCAAAACGGTTAGTTTTATGAGAAAATTAGTTCAATCAAATATTGTAGATCATTTAATTATCTACAAAAATTATTCTTACACTTTTTTTCTAAAATTTACCATTTCTGAGAAAAATCGATTCTAAAATTTACTAAAGTTGTATTCTCCATAGTACAGAGGTGGCGTGGAAGCGTGTGCATAGCAAGTTAATATAATAATTTTTATCCAATATCTCGCAATAATAGAGGTATAACTATGGTTTTTTAAATGAGTAAAGTGGCCTATAACCCACTAAGTGAGTAAAGTATAACTCACTAGTGAGTAAAGAAACTGGGAATCTCTTACATTTTTAATAATTCAAAGACTTATTAAAGTATATATTTTTTCAGTTTCTATTAGGGGTAAAAAGTTTAGCTCACATGTTTTGTGAAAAATGAAAACATATTAACACATTTTTAACCAATATCTCGTAATATTTAATAGTTTAAAATAACCTATATTTGACACCTACTATATGGTTTTCAAAATTTAAATTTGACATTTTAAAACGTCAAACATCAAAAATATAATTATATTTTAAACTATTATTACGAGATATTGGATAAAGTTTTGTATGCCACGCGTGTGTTAATAACAAATAAGTCACTTAAGAAAATAGCCCGCTCGGCCTTACGGCCTTGCGGGCTAAACTTTTCTCGCGTGACTTATTTGTCATATAACACACTCGTACCATAAATAACTATTGCACGATCGGACTATTTTGTTTATTTACGAATATTGTTTTTATGACGTTAAGTTGATTTTACTAGTTGCTACAGCTAAAACGACGGTAAGTAATTTACTTACCGTTCTAAGAACAGTAAGTAAAATAAATAAAATTTAAAAACATGATTTATTTGAAATTAAATGTATATTTGTTACAGCTAGAAATTGAATTTTAATTAATGCTTTTTTTGGTGTTTGTATTAACCGAAAATGCTCGTGGTATAGAAGCACAAGTTGACGATTGTAGTATATTACCAGAAACGCTGCAAGGCGATTCATTTTAATTATCTTCATGTAGAATCTTTCCTGCAAATTGAGTTTTGTTTTGAAGAAAATCTTCGACATAACTTTCAGCTACATTCGAAGATTTCCAGCCTCTCGCTACTCATTGTAGTATGTATGTGTACATGTACGTGTACACGTACACGTGTAAGTATGTGTGTACATCATTGCTACCTGAAAGAAATGCATAGTCGTAAACATATCCTGGTATTTTACAAGTAATATTAAATTACCTTATGGATTAAACACAATTCTTCTGGGGCTTTAATTAAAAATTTACACATTCATCTTTAGTAAAAACACTGGCTTTTTTAGGTTTGTATCCAACATTTTTTCTCTATAGAAAAGCAATTAATGTGGAAAATTTGGAAATATCAATAGATTCGTGTAGAAAAATTGTAGCTTTCAACATTGAGTATTCGGCCCGTAAACTACCTGCAGCTTTCAATTTTCCGTTTCTTTGGACTAAATACGCCAACAAAATTTTTTCACTCGTAATTTGTTTATTTTCTTTACACCATTTTTTGAAAATTATGTACGTCGTTTCATAACGTTCCCTAGATTTTTCGCTCCGCTCAGTCTCCAAACATTGTCGTCAACCGGTAAATTGTACTTACCGTTCTAAATACTTAATATACTATAATGTGTGCTTGTAACGAAAAAGTTTATGACATTTTTCGTTGCGATTTTGTACGCCTCTGAGCACCCTATGCAAGACGCTTATGGTTGGGTTTAACATTGAATTCAGTTAATGGTAAAATTTAGATTTTGTTCTAATGCCATTTCTGTAACGTAACGTGCGTTGCAGTTTTGTTTGCAGGTAAAAACAGTAATTTATTCTTTAGGGCCCTAATTTGTCTTATGAGTACTCTTATTTTGAATCGCATTGCGGATTTGTCATAATAAAATAAGTTATTACCTTTTGCATACATAACCTTTTTCTGATTGCCATTTCAATTTTATAGATATCGAGTTGCACTTTTTTGAACTCTACAGTGGCTTTTTTTTTAATCTTTAACCTTCCTGTTACGATTAATATTTTTGGGTTTCTTCCTTGGAAAAAAATTTTATTTGGTGCAACTTTGAGATGGTTTCTGGAAGATAATTTTTGCATTGTCATCTTATGTTCATCTGTGGTTACGACTTTATTGGCAATCTGTGTCACACCCGTCTCTGCATATTAACCTTTATACCAGTATACGAGATTTTGCGGAAATCCTTTTTCGTTTTGGATTCAATACCTGTGCCTAGAACAATTGTTGTCAGCGACTTCAAGCAAAACGATTTAACAACTGCAATAAGTATTTTTGTACAGATTACGTTCGTGAGCACCTTAAGATCTTTTGGTGAGTTATATTCGACTTATTGTAGTTGTTTTGATTCAAATTTTTACACCACGGAACTTGGTGTTTAGTGTTCTAGACACCTGAGGTGCATTCAAACGGAAATTTTGGTTTGTTTAGTGATATTATTGCCAGTGATCTCTTGCAGCTGATGTTTTAGTTTAATAAAGATGTTAATATCTATTGTGTTTGTGATACTTTGAGAAGCAAAAGATCAAACCTATTACTTGTCCGATTTAATAAAACAGCTAGTTGCATTAATATCAGGGTCATTGCACGTCAAATTTTACTAGTTTTACTGGGTGTGCGGAGAGTTTTCTTTTCGAGGAGAATTTCTTTTACATGTTTGAAGTGGATAAGGTATTGCTATAATACCCGCTGTACACTCTCGCCAAGTGCTCTCGGGCGAATGTTTCGCCGAGAGGTCACGTGATCGTGCGACCATCTAAATTAAACACTACTAGGCACACCGAGACAGACGAGACATGGCCAATACACCCATCTACACTCTCGTTCTCGCCATGTCTCTCCCTGCCTCGCCGAGAGTGTACAGCGGGCATAAAAGTTTTTATTTTCAATTGTCTACTTTTATTTGAAAACAAGCTAATATCGTTAAACACTTTAATTTGGGATGAGAAGAGATAAACGTTTTTACATAAAAAAATTATATTTTTGGTCAAAAACCTAAAAGTGCTTTGGATAAATTTTGGCCATTGTAATCAGTATGAAAAACGGTTCTTTAAACTTGGTTAGTCTAAGTGCTTTATGTGGAGAATCAAATGGTTATAATTTTATTTCGCAATAATTAATATGGGTACACTATTTCTTAATTAACCAGAGACTTAACTATGATAAGATTTTAATGAAAATTAGTATTACATTATGAACATGTAACATTAATTTTCAATTAGAGAACATTAAAAATGTGTTACAACAATGTATGCAATTTTTTTTTTAATTTGACTAAGTACGTTATGAAAGCATGTGCCATCAACACCACAAATGTAAAATATGAAAATAATTTAATAAAGTGAAGTTCATTAGAATAATAACTATATATATTATGTAGATACAAGTATTAAATACAGTAGAACTTTAATGTAAAAGACAATGTGGAAGAGAGTATGTTAGATAAGATTTGATATGTTCTTATGATATAGATTTTCCTAACTAATCTTTTAAAAATAAACTCCACCACTGTGAACTGAGTGCAAGACAGTCCTTACTGTAGAGTATATGATTGTGGAGTCACTCAGATGCTCTCACCAAAGAGAAAAAAGTGGAATATCAAAGCAACTTGACCAAGCTTCGATACGATAAAACACTTTTATCATATTGGATACATCTTGGATTTTGGAAATTTTAAAATTTCTTGTTCTAAAAGAACGTGTTTCAAAAATATTTCTCAGATTCTTGTCTAATATATCCAGTCAGTTAAGTTGAGATTCGTTTTATCAAGGTTTTATAGTAAAAGTGCAACTATAGTTATACATACTCTGCAACCACTTTCCAGGAATTTCAAAATGAATAATTAGTAGTTCGACGATTATGCAATTAATTTAATTTGTGTTAGTTGTATTTTACAGGATACTATATTCCAACAGGAATGGTAAGTATTTGACAAATTTTTACCTACAGTTTGTTCTGAATAAACAGTTTATTTTTTTGAATTTTAATTAAGTATTGGCAGTTTAAAAATTTCGTAATATTACTAAAAAGGTATTGCTACGCAGATTTAAAAATTGTGTCTCCTTTATGTGAATTGAAATAATATTCATGAAAGCTGAAAATTTAATTATACCAAACCATTTTATTAATTACCACTGTATTAATTTGACGATTACATTCAAAATTTTCATGAATAAATTAATGATTATCATTTTGTAAAGTAATTGCGAAAGCATGGTTTGTTATGCATAATAATAATTATTAACAGAAAATTAAGTAATAATTTTACAAAGTAGAAATGTTGTGTTACACAGCAGGATTTTGAAAACGAATTTTCTTTATTTATTATGAAGAACGTAGGTAGTAAGCAAAAATTTAATAGCAATGTGAAATATTAGCTTTTCCATTGACGATTAAACAAATCTTTTGCTAATATATAATTAATTAGTTTATTGCATGTAAAGGCAAAGAATAATTATTATGGAATTATATCAGAATACATCGAATTAGTGTTCTTATATTTAGTTTAAATATTCAACTGTTAGGTTAATTTGTGTTTCATGATCCATTTCTTATTGGTATTGTATCATCTACAAATTCATTATTTAGACTTTTCATGTTTCATGGTTTACAAGAAATTTTTAATCGAACATTTTCTATAAGAAATTTAGTAGAAATTGTAAATAAACTAGTAATTAATACAAACGTCTCACGCATGTGCGTGCTGTTAGGTTGAAAAAGGTTGAGATGGCTGATGGACGATTATGCCCTATGGTTAAATGCACGCGGCCACTCTCAGTCATGTTATCGCTGCCTTCACTTAATGAAATGAATATTCATGAATTCGCTTGTTGAATATTCCAGCTGGTTTTACCCAAGCCGAGAAAATTGTCACGGTAAAACAAATATAGAATTAAATTTGTGTTTTTATTTCATCTGTTCTCATTCACAAAGTAAATATGGTGTTCATTGTGTAACTGATAATATAAAATAGCAATAACTTAATAAAATGTAAAAAAAAACTGGTAATGCTAATAATAACGGCTACATCATTCTAAATAAAGATATTAAATCTCATACAAAATTTTACTTTTGGGATCAAATGTGCGAGGAACATTAAGTGCTTTTAGGAAACTAAGTTTTTACTGTAGAGGCCAGAGGCCCCCCAATTTATAAGAGTTCTAGCGTTGTCATTAAAAGTTAGTATAATAACGTTGGGAATAGCAGCTTTCATTTTGTTATGCACAAATAGAAGCAAATATTGCATTATTTATTTTACTGTAAGATGTACTTTGTAAGTGATACTTAGTAGAATTATGAAACAAATTGTTCAATATAAAGAGTTTGCCTATCGTTTAGACAATAAAGTTTGTTAAATATTATAATGCATTCATCAATATAATATTACTCAACATATTGCTTTAAAGCATTGTACTATACATTTTCGAACGTTTTCATAACTTTGTTTATAAATTATTCATTCAAAATTCAGATATATCTAGGTAATCACATAAAATAGTGAAACCAACCCTTCTATATCTATTGCTCCATATTCATTATGTGGAAAACTATTTTTTTTTATTACAAGTGAATGGTTTTCAAATAAATTTGTTTGTAAATAAACATAATTAGCAATATCTGATGTGATTTAAGAAGTGTACTTCTATGTATTCCAAAGGGCTACGAGCCATGTAGGCCTAGGGCCAAGTTACAAACTTTAACATTATATGAGAAAACTTTTACATTTCAACATTTTACAACATTACTTCAAAAATTAAATCTGATAAATAAAAGCTATCTTCTATTTCTGTTTTTTCTTAAAATTTATTTATATCACTTATGTCAACTGTCAAAGATTAATAATAATTAAAAATAAACTATCCAGTTACAGAATCGGTCATTTCAAAATGAAAAAATAACAAAAGTTTTTTTAGTAATAACTATAGTTTTAAAAATAATTTTATTAGAATAAAAATATATTCAATAGGGTAAGACGGGGTCAAACGGACACTCTAGTGGATTTTATAGTGATATTTATTACAAGCAACATAATATTTAAGAAATAATTATTTGGTTTGATAATACCGTTAATAAGTTAGCAAATGATGGCAAAAAAGTTAAAAAAATAAAAACAGTTTTTGAAAAGTAAGACTAAAACAAACATAAGGTGGAAATGTCCGTCTGCCCCACACTCGGGGGCAAACGGACATAAGATTTATACACGTTATAAAAATCTGAATTCGCACTTTTAGTCCGAATCACTTGCACAGTTAACACATAGAAAGTATAGATCATCGTCATTATTAGTGCAGTGTATGTACATGAAACCATAATTTTGCATATAAGGCATTGCACCCATTCCTCATCATTTTTATACACTCTTGTATACATACTCTGCAAAAGTAGCATGTTCTTTCTTTTTTCTTTTGGAAGGTTTCAACACTTTTGTCTTTTTTAATACTTTTTCTTCTATTAATAACTTTTTTATTAAATCTTCAATAAAATTCAAATCGGTTAGTACCTACTTTAGATTTACTTGTGTTTGCTCGTCTTTTTCTTTGCAGAATTTTTTAATAAACTTGTTATCAAGGCGATCATTTCAAAACTTTGTTGTATGTTTCTGTAGGTAAAATAGTATGCTGACCAAATTTCTTCATTTTTCGTTATTTTTTACACGTCTTCTCGTGTATTGCGTGGAACACTATAACTTGGCAGCTGTATAAGAGCCATTTTATTCTTTTTTACAGCAATTAAGGCAAGAATCATATTTTCTAGACTCCACGAGCACCTCTTCAAAGTTCTAATTCGGTTCTGTACCATCATTGTATAACAATTATTAAGGAAAATCATAAAAAATGTACTGTTCTTTTGCCCCTTAATCAATATGTCCGTTTGCCCCAAATCGCAAAAATTTTTATAAATTCGAAATCAAAGTAAAAATTCATAATACGAAAATGAAACTAAGTGGCAACAATACCAAAGACACGTAGTTTGAATTGGCCTAATTTATAGATTTTAAATATTTTACTAAAATACTTAGATTCTAAACAATTTATTACAAAAATTTAATAATAACGTTAATTTCACTTACATTTTTTATTACTCTTCAGTTTTAAAGTACAAAAACAGCTTTAAATTGAAAAAAATTTAACGGATTACTTTCGTATTACTAATCTCACATGTCAACGTCACTAGTGCTACCGCAGTAGCGACTGAGCAACATCTCTGAAAAAACTTACGCCATTTTTTTTTAGTAAATGTCCGTTTGCCTCCGTGTCCGTTTGACCCCGTCTTACCCTACTTTAATGTGGGATTATGTGCTGATCCACCATGAGATTCCACAAGTTTGCATTCCTCAACTTGTAAAAATAATTTATTTAGAAGATAGTTTAATCTCCACATTCAGTCCTAATAAATAAATTCAAAAAATTCCAAAATACTTTTTCTAGTAGTGAATGAACTTAATGAATTTTCTATAGACATTCTCTACAACTTAAATACTATTTTTATACTGGGAATTTCATATTAAACTTGAACATCAAAAATTAAAAATCTAAAATTGCTATAGCAATGAAATTATAATATATTACCACATAAAAGTTTACAAAATCAATATTAATAAGAAAATAGTCTTAAAATAGTTAATAATTGTACTATCCAACTTTATTAATCACGAAGTATATTATGTAGGCATCCTCATAAAAATACAATTAAGTATAAATTTTCTGTTTTTAAAAACAAAAAGTTAAACACAAATTTAGTACCTATATAAAGCAATGAAGTATGAGTGTGAAATTATAATGGATCTAGAAAGGTGCCATAATAAATTTGTTCGAGTAATGAAATTTGAACTTAATTACAACCTTTAAAAATAAAAGATTACTTCAAATATAAGATAAAAATATGAATTATTATGAAGATGTATAATATAAAAATATAGTATACCCATAGTGCTTTTCATTGTTGTTAATAATTTTTATCCTTAATTATCTGAAATAATTTTATACTATTCCAATTCATTTAATTTTGAATAAAAGTTTTTCAGCTTAAAACTGAAAAAAAAGAATACTTGATAAATGGTAATCGATAAATATGTCGGTTTAATAAAGTTGTAGTTTACATATCCTAAACCATTTTGTCATCATTTTATCAGGCATGTATGTATTATTGATATTCAGGTTGATTTACCCTTAAATGAATATGCACATTACTTTTTCAAAAATTTAGCAACGTTTAAACTCAGTATTATTAATAAGATAAACTGGGTTTCAAAAATATGTTATACCTTTGACATTTTAAAATAATAGTTATTTAAGTTACAAGGAACGTAAGGACGTTATTATTCAAGGAAGGTGAATTTAAGGCGAGGCGGAGCCGATGCTTAATTACCTTTCGAGAGTGATAATCCTTACGTGCCGTGTTGCTTATTAAATTTTTCCTGCTTCCGCGAAGCACCGGACAATATTTTTCTATAATATTACAATTTGACATCGAACGTCAAATATTTAATTAGACATTTAATTTCATTATTTTTAATTTATAAGTTTGCTTTGCCTGTCCGTTCCTTAGAAACGATAAACGAATATAAATCAAATCTGTATTACCATCGTTTATTATTTTCCTAGGAAAATAAGTGACACTATTAAGTTCCGTCACCAACGGTAACTAATAAACAAACGCAATGAACAACTTACGTCGGGTGTAGCCATGCATATAAGACACACTTACGTGATCGGAAGCAGAAAAACTTTTTTTTATTAATTTTTTAAATAATAGTTGAATAAATATTTAACAGATTGAATGATAAGTAATTGGTTTTTATTCTTGTGTCCGATTTGTAAAATTTCGTCAAAAACGAACCTTAATGATCATTAACTTGGCAGTGTGTCTATATCTACTCAAAATAAGTTCATGTATCTTGCCAACATTCAAAAATCGTAATTTATCAACTTTCAATCTTCATTATTGAATACTTAAAGTACAATTAAATAATGAATCGATCACACTGTGTTCATATTTTTAAGATTTATTAAACCAAAATAAATAGAAGCAATCTTTATTAATAATCATAATATGAATGATAAACGTAATTTTTTAATTAAATATTTTTTTCAGATCCTTATCAAATTTTAATGTAATTTTAAAAGTTGGAATTTTGTCTTTAATTACAATTATTATACAAGTTATTTCAGGTCGACCAATTTAAACTGTACCAGCGATATAATTAATCACAGCAAAACTAAACAATTTTTGTTAGTTACATATTTCAAAATAACGCTTGGTTTTCTGGCTATGACCGATTTAATGATTTTTTGTAGATTTTTAATTCGAATGAGCTTTCTCAAATGTGTCTGCTATCGTCAGTCGACAGGAAATTGCTCTAGGCGTCAGGCTATTGAAATAAAACCCAAAAGAAAAAGAGAAAAATTAAATATATTTGATGAACATGAAAACAATAAAAGGTAAATTATTTTACACAAATGTTATAACAGAGTTACAAAATACTAAATTGATTTCAAATGTCAAAACTATTTGAAAAAAGCAACAGCAAAAACTACAGAAACTATTGCAATCACTTAAAATGTGGTTAAAATGCAGCACATGCAAAAAGTTTAACATGCGAAAAACTTACTTTGTACCGTTTTGTCTGATGGGTCACTACCAAACCCTAATGACTTGGAAATAAATATAAGAACCAATACCTATACTTTAATTGATTTAATTGGCTTCCTCAAGTGATAGAAAATATATCACAAAAGTAAGTTCACAAGTCAGACAACAAATACATGCAACTAAATTAAAGCAATGCAAATACCAAATTAAAGTTACGATAGTATTGAACAGCGGTGATACTTAACAATTCGATTTATACTGATCCAAAATGTAAGAACTGGCGGATAAGAAAATTGAGATCTTATGAGAAGTTTAGCAAGAAAAACAACTGATATAAGCAATGATAAAATACAATAAATTAAGTAAATTAATAAATTAACGTAATGTTTCCTGTAATTTTTCATTGTTTCATGAAAGGTCAAATAAGAGTAAAAGTCTTTCTATCCCATGTTATAAACCATAAACAATAAATTTTATTGAAGAGTCTTTTATTATAAACTGCATCTATTGGGACACTATTTGTAAAGGGCACTTAAATCGTTTTACTTCCAACTGAAATTGCTATTTATTTATGTTAGTTTTTGTTAGTACGCTATTGTGATACTCCTCCTCCAGTCTATCCGTCTTAACAGACGCGTAGTGATTATTTTCATGTGTACAATCGTGTAATCGAGCAGTCGATTACTAGACAACATGATCATAATGCTCTTGGCAGATTACTCTCGGTGGTTTGCCATTGCCTTCCGAGAGGAGAGGGTCATAATGAAGTTGGATAAATTTTGTAGCCGGGTTGGAGACCGAACTCAGGGCTTCTAGCCTAGAGTCCGGTCCTTAGCCCGTTGACTTAGCTCACCTCTCATTTTTTTATTTTATTTTAACACTTTAGTTGAAAATAGAATAAAGCTTAGGTTATCTACCTCTTTGTGCTATGATAAAATTATCTCCTGATGTTGTACTCAATTGCCCAATCCACCCAGTGATAAAAATTTACATCCACAAGAAGATTGAAGCTGTGAAGATTTGTGTAATTAATGCAAACTTTATTGTTATTGGTGAACAAACCCTTAAAATTAATTTATGTGTTACGATGAGAGATTGTGCGAATTTTATAAAAATTAACAGCTTCCGTTTTAGTACTACATGCGCAGCTATAGTTGTCTAGTAACATAACATTATTTTTATTTGTTTGCTGATTTTGCTCAGATGATTTTGTTTGCTCAGATAAGGATAATAAAAGTACCTAAAAATTTTTTACTGTAATATGTAATTAATTTGCAATTTAAAAAATTCATACAAATTAATTGAAAGTCGTAGAAGTTTTTGTATAATTATTACAATCTTTAGCATCATCTGTGAGATTTTTATTTTAAATGTTAATTTTAATAAAATTTCGATTTTTTAACGATTGGTCGCATTTGTTTCATTTCATGTTTGTTTTATATAGAATTAAGTTTTGTAATAATTGCAATGTAGAGAACATTAATATTCTCAGTAATAATATTTAACTTAATATGTAAAAAATCTTGGTTTTTAGTAGGCGGAAATAAAAAAAATTTATCCAATTGTTTTAGTTCTGATGATGGGGCTAATAAGTAGTCCAAAACAGTTGACAATTTAATAAATTTGTTTTATTTCCGACCACTAAAAACCATAATGTTTTACATTAGTTTATAATTATAATAATTGGACATGAACTTTTTTACTAATATCTAGCTTTACATTCTCCTTAAAAAGCATTTTCAATCGATGGATAACAAATTTACAAGCAAAATCAATAATAAAAAGTTTATCGGGATATCATTAAGAAACATTTAATATAAATATTTTGATTTTTAAGTTTTGGTTGATTACTTAGAGTGAAAGTAAACAAATTGAAGACAAGAACCTTAAATATCTGAGCGTTATTATCAAAACTCGTACAAAATTACTCAACACGCAATTTAGTAATTACTTCACTTCATAGTCCAATTCTAAGTAGTTGTATCTACGACACAATGCGAAATTCAAACTATGCTGAGTAAGTTTGAGTTTGAAAAAGGATATTATAACAGAAAAAGTTAACAATATTAATGAAAAGTTCAATCACAATATTATAATGCAAATATATAATATTTTTTTTGCACCGAACTATAGGGTAAACTTATAATTTTTGGTTGATATTTGGTTGAACATTAAAAAAAAAGTAATAAATATTTAAAAAAATGCTTTATGTAATAATTCGAAAAGTTTTGAGTAGCGGGAATAAGAGAGGTGAATTAGAAGAAATAAAGGTTTCAGTAAACATTCCCGCTATGTGTTAAAACATGTTTTGAAAACCAGAAAAATTACGACAAACCGTTTCTAAGTTATTACAGGTGGAAGAATTTAAATGAGCAGCCATGTGTAAGTGTTTGTTACTTTTATTATAAAAAAACAACAACAAAATAAATACAAAAACATTAGATTTAAACTGATTATTGGATTATGATTTGTTATGATTAATTTCATTACTTTTACTTATCTTCGTTGGTTTTATTTTTACTTTTCGTCTTACTGTCTCTTCTTTTATAAGATTTTTCGGTTTGTTCTACGGACAACTATCAAGTTTCCTTGACACTATTGGTTTGGTGAGCATGTAATTGTTTTACATCCGATAGGTAGCTTGATAGCTATTTCGGCAAAGTTATGCCAAAAAAGCCCCAAAACAGTGATTTTAATTCTAGCACTAACATGGTGCAAATGCTGCTGCTTTCATGTTTGTTCGCCACGCCTAGCCTAAAACGTAGGTAAATCCCCTAAGTGAAGTATTAGATAGTGAACTTTTAGCGCGTCGACTTTGCGACGTTCTCTTTAACACGTTCTATTAAATAAATAAGCTCTTACATACACAGCAACCTCTAAAAGACACTCCAAAATGAATAGAAAAAGCCAATAATAACACGTCGGTCAACAGAAATTAAAAGAAAAAAATTTACTTACGTGAGAGCTCTGGTAAGTTTACACAATAATAAGATAAAATGCACTTTTTTACAATAATCGAAATAAGACGTGTGGCTTTGCAGGTGAAATTGGAAAACTTGTCGCAAAGTAACGAATAATACTTGACCAACTCTATCACGAACACACAAAACACTGCTTGATAAAATGCGGCTTGGCCAGTGAAAAAGTTGGAGATGCTAAGCAAAACTGGATTATCCAGATAATAAAAGAATTCCCTAAAATGATTCGTCTTACAACGGAAAACAAAGATTGTTAAGGTTATGTCCTGGTTGTTAAAAACAACACCAAAACGCTACTACCCGTTAGAGATCAAAAATGTTTGCGTATAATCCTTGATCCCGCTTGTAGCAATAACTTGTAGGGAAATAATTCAACGTCGTATTCAAGCCAGTTTATCAACATTTGCACGAAATGCATGCATAAAATGCGAATCAAAACAAATGAAAGTGTAAGAGCGGATCTAGGAATGTCGTAAAATGCAACGGAACAGTAGAAACACATAACAAATGTAGAAATTTGTTACAGATTGTTGTGTATGTGTGGCTACGAAAAAGCACGCCCGTCCTTAGCAGTGCAATGTCGTGCTGCATCTCTATGCCGTTCAACTAAAGAGCTGGCGCACTGCAAAAAACTGCGGCGCCCGGCCGCTAGTAAGTTTGCCAAAATATATTATGTTATAATATTCAAAAGAATGATTGCATTATAAATTAATTCAAAATAATGATTTCTTCCAGAAATCAGGAAGGTTAGGTACAGCATGGCTGTAGTAGTTATGCCTGAATAGCCGCTATTGGTGGCGCCATCACAATTTTTTGATTGCGAAATAAAGTAGTATCTTGTGTTAATTAGCACCACCAGCTTGACAGCATAATGAAATTAAAGAAAAAAAATTTCCACAACTTTAAAAGAAATGTATTTATTTTGATTAAGTTTCCTATACACATTAGATAATTCTTGACGGTAAGTTTTAAGATATTGTTCTTTGCACTGAACCAATAGAGACCGTTGAAATGGATAAACCATCAAAAGATACTATGATTATAACGCAATTTTTTGCAGATTATGAGATATTAATAGCATAGTTTAACGCCAATGTAGCCTTAAAAAAGAAGGGAACCATGTAGTACAGGAGACGACCACCGCTAGCGTGCTTGTCGAGTAGACCATGATGATGGTACCCGTCTTCTTTAAGACATCAGTAGTTTTGGCTATCTGTATATTATAATATGACAATGACAAAAAAAATTAAAGAAAATTCTGTGGTTTTTTTTGACTCAAGAAAAAATGCCAGATGAGGAAATTTGCCTGAGAACTGCAGCGCAAAAAGCTGCCGTTGGATCTGGACAAGAGTTTGTCCGCTGTTTTTGCAAAAAAATTGCACTTCTAAACATTGCCTTTGTTTAAAAAGGGAAATTCTTTGCAATTCAAAATATTACAACGGCATGTCATGTGGCAATAAGTAGAATATAATAATAATGGATAAAATTAATTGCTTAATAAAACAATTTTTATCTAATTAAGTCTACTTTTACTTTAATTCTAGTTTTAACTGGTATAAGTTTAGTTAAAACTAGAATTTTATTTTATATTTATTTTATTAATAATTTTTACCAATTTTTATAGTAATTTTAATGGCAATTTATTGTGACCACACTAAAATAACAAGCAGATTTTAGATTTAAATTCAAGATTATTAGTTTGTTTTTAATACCAACAATGCCAGTGTGATAAAATTGAAAATTTCATTTAAATTAAATTAATAATAAGATGCAAACACAGTTTCAAATTTTTCTATGTACCTATATTATAAAATCAATTTATATTTTTGTGCTTTTCATTCGAATATTATATGTTTGTAGTGGTAGAATGCCGGAAGAATTGTAATAATTTTTATACATACATATATCCTCTTTTTATTATATCGTCAATATTTTGTAGTCGCAACACGACACAATCTCCTGTTCTCAAACATTATATTGAACGCGTCGCAACCCAAAATACGATATTTTTGCTTTATGGTTATGTTAATGTAAATATAATGCCTTATGAATTGGAAACAGTGTGTGATCATATTATAACTAACCATAAAAAACCGCTAAAGCTTTACAGAAAATGGAACATTAATACCGACTACATGCAATCAGCTAAGTAATAGTTAACTAAGTTTTAAAATAATCTAAATTAGTATTCATGGTGTAACAGACAGCAACTACGATATAATAGGTAATAATAATGCATCACTTTAATACAGTGTTTAATGAACACTTAAACTTAATTTATTAACCTATTAAAATAACACTGCAAAATCATAATATCTACTTTGTAAGGTCTAATAACTAGAATTAAAAAAAAATTGTTATTTAAGTTTATACAGATACTTCGAAATTTCTATTAAAGTTTACAAACGAAAGCTGTCAAGATTCAACAATTGTAACTAAGAAGAAAGGTGTGATATATCTTGATGCCGAACTTCATCTAAATGGAAATTGCTGCATATGAGTTTCCTAAATTGAAAACATTTCCTTGGGTGTAAAACTATTTCAAATTTTTTGACAACTTTTTTACAAATTTGCCGTTCCTTATTAAGAAGTTTAACAATATGAAAACACGCGGGTATTTAATACAGAGACATAAAACATTTTTATTAAATTTGAAGTTTGAGCATTTATTAATGTAGAAAGTTATCTGTCAAATTAATTTAACCTTGTTTATATAGTAGGTACGTAGTTTATTTCGTGCGCACTAATAATTATCAACTATAATCTGTAAACTAATACTAATAACATAAATAAAATACAAATAATAATTAAAATATTCATATTCCAGATTGTGTGGAACGCTACCAGATAAAGATGTCTTGATTATATGCGTAGGTCACGAACATTCAAGCAAAGTTTTCATTTACTAGAGGTATTATAAAAAGCTCAGCTATAATCTCATTGATTTTTGAGTTAACTTTTTTAATATTGCAATTGTTACCGTCTGATTTGCCATTAGATAATCTCAATTTCTATTGAATATTCTTATCGCTGACGTACCTTTACCAGAAGGTACACGATTACTTTTGACTTTTATTGGGTCGTCCTATATAATAGTTTATTTCGTATTATTTAATTATGATATATTAGTATACTATTTAATTTATCTGGGTCAAATAATATTTAATAAACTTTTTACAAACAAAAATTGATTGTAATTTATACAGTTAAAATAGCTGAGATTTAATTGATTTAAAATTGCGTTTGAGTTATGAATATAATTCTACAAATCCTATTAGTATAATTGAAAATATAATTATTTAGACAGATACTGAACTGAACTAATGTTACAATAAAATTTTAACTGTTAATGTAAACAATTTAAATAGATAGTACCTACTTATTTAGAAAAAAAATCTTAAATGGTTGCACTGTGCACTTTATTTTGTACCGCATATTGTTTACAGAGGAATAACACTGTAAGGTATAATGAAACTTGCCTTCGTGAAATTAACTGAATTATGGTGACTTGTATAGATCTAGTTTAAAATATTAAACTGTAGATTAGCCAATCACTATAGTGAAAATCAGAGTTTAAATCATAGTTACCGGTTAAACTCACACTATACAAATGACCCTAAGGGTGACTTGTATAGATCCAGTTTAAAATTTTAAACTGTAGATTAACCAATCACAATAGTCAAAATCCGAGTTTAAACAATAGTTACCGGTTAAACTTGGACTATACAAGTCACACTAAGGTTGACTTGTATAGTCCAAGTTTAAAACTATAGTTTAAACTCGGATTTTGACTATTGTGATTGGGTACTTTAACCTGTGTTAGTTAACACATGTTAAAGATAATCAGTTGCTAAATTTTGAATGGGTTGCAGCAACGTTATCAAATGCATAATTAGTTAATGTCAGATTATGTGTAACACAGTCATGGTGGTACTCCTGAAATGACAACCACGCCAAGTTCATATTGTACAAGTAGTTCATATTAATTATATTACTTCACAAATTATCATAAAGTGAGGTTCAGTACAGTTGTCATTATTTTTTTATCTAAATAAAATGGCATAAAAGCGCGCAAAAATTTAATTTCTGTTTTAAGTTCCGTGTTGACGGAAACAATAATTAACAGTGTTAAATAAGAAATTACGATTGTTAAGTAATGATAATAATAATTGAGAAATAATAAACTATTAATTTAGTAATAAATCTAACTTTATTTTAATTTTTAAAAACAAGCAAAGCAAATTTAACGTTAAAGTTTGCATCGACATAAACAATTTCTCAAAAAGTACTTGAGGTACTCATAAAACAATATAAATTTTTGAAAATATTTTATTTATAAAACTTCTTAAAAATTACTACTTAAAAACGCAAAAGAAAAAGACAAAGGTCGCTTTAACACTTCAAAACATCTGTCAGTGGGATTTCTTGGGGATATTTAGCTCCAATTGTATGCTTCTTCGGATGTATGCTTGAATGAAGCAAGGGTGTAAGCATGTATGTCTTGCATGCATACCCATTGTCACCAAGTAACCATGTGTTAGGTCTAAAGTGGTCAGTTTCAAAATCCGCACACAAAGGCGTGTCATTGAAAAATGTGGAGTCATGGACTGATCCTGGCCACACTTCGCAATGATGTTGCGAATACGTAATTTTGCATCACATACCACCTGTACATTGAAAGAAAAGTAACCTTTTCAATTCCTAAAATCTACTGCATAAACACCACCAGGAGACTAAATTCACGTGTGTGCAGTCGATGACACCTACCACGCCTGGAAATTGCCTAAAATTATAAAAATCGATTTTGAACATTGGCAATCTTATCAGGTCGAAGCATGTTTATGATGTCTCGTTTTAAACTTGCTATCCGTTCAGAAACTTTCCTGATCACCCTGCATGTGATGCTTCTACTAACATTGACATGATCACTCAAAAACTGTTGGAAGGATAAAATCTCAACGTTAGTAGAAATTGGAGCATCCCGGACAAAAGACAAAACCTTGTTTATTTGCAAAATAAAATTAATAATATGGAACTTGTAAGGTTATAACTTAACTGTAACTGTAACGCAGTTTAAATTCCTTGTTATCGTACAATGTGAAATGGTCTCTTCTATCAAGAATAACACGTATTTCCTCATCATCACTACTTTTTGATAAATCAAATAAATAAAAAAAATGAGATAAATTAGATAAATCAGACATTTTTAAAAAAATTGTAACTTTCGATTGCACTTATTTATTATCATCAAATTCAAAAAATATAATAAAAGTATATATGGCTGTTCAAAACGAAATTATGTTACTTTAATCACTGGCCGACCAGTAATTAAATATTTTGACAATTTAATCTGCATTAAGCACAAATTAACGTTGCTGAAACGCAAAAGTGTCAAAAACGTCAAATTAATTATGATTAGCGTAACCTGTGTTAAAACTTAACCTGTGTTAAAAATTATTTTGCTGCAACCCAAATCAGACTTAATCTATGATTAAATGCTTAATCTAAGATTAAATTATAAAATTAACGTTGCTGAAACCGGCCATTAGTGTATTGCCAATCACAATAGTCAAAATCCGAGTTTAAACCATAGTTACCGATTAAACTCGCACTATACAAGTGACCCTAATGTCATATCATTCGCAAAGAATGTAATAGAAAATAGACAATAATCACAAGCGACAAAGCTATATTATAGTTATGCATATCAAATCAAATTATAAAAAATTTTATTTCTTGGAAACTATAGAAATTAATAGATTAAAGTATCAATCAGTTTTAAATAACTCGACTTTGTTAAATATCTTTTATAAATTAAGCCTCCCCCAACTACAGCTTTCCTCAGCTGTAAAAAAAGTTTTTATTTTTTTATAAACACAATCCATTTCACCTTTTACTCCCTTTTTATAAATATGAAAATCCTCTAAATTTGAAAAACAAAACTAAAATTTACTAACTTACTGCCTTCATCCCCTTTATCTTAGTAATGTTTTTAAACAAAATTCTATCACGCCACGTCATGCTTTATTTTTTCCTAAAACGTTAAAGTGCCAGTTAAATCTATAAATATTGCTTATTTTATTTGAAAAAAATGGCGAATTTGCTCATCAATAATTGGTTGTGGGATGTAGTGGGATCTCAATTGTGGGATTTATAGTAGGGTAGATCGGGGACAATTAAAATAAGGTACATTTAATACATCGCTAATATTTCAAAAACTAATAAAGATAGCGGGAAGAATGCATGGAGAAACAAACTTGTCTTTCCTGTAGAAACATTTGATCTGTATCGCTCCAAGTTCATCCTACGCGTACAATAGAGTACATTATCTGTTTTTTTGTAAAAGTAAGTATTTCTGTTGTTGTTTTGTTTTTTAATACAAAACTATACTAAATTGCGGTTATTCCAGATTTTATGTAAAAATTTTAGTTATTGGAGAACAAATAGGTGTAATTCAGAAAAATTCAAAAATTCTAAATCCAGAGATGAAAAAAAAATTACAAAAAATAAAAATAACAGGTTAACAGGGTACAGGAGTAGTACTTTATTTTGTTTTATTTGTTAAAATTTTTGATATGTTGGTATTTTCTATTAGGTATTATTTGTTTTTATTTAAACAACATAATTTTCAATTTACCAGTTACTTTTACGTTTCGTAAAAGTTTCTTTTTTTTCCCGTTTTGTGCCAATTTAGTTAAGTGTTACGTAAGTCGACCATAGTCATATTATTGTACAAATACCAATTTTTACCGTAAAGCATTCACTTTCCCGAGAAGGTCATTATTTGCCTCCAGGTTTTTGGCATCTTATATTTGAATGAATTTAAATTGTTTAGTCGTAAGTTTGGTTTAAGCCCAAAAAGTCACTTTTGTTACCATGAAAATCGACTATGGCGCCCTTATCCGTTTCGTTCCGATTTTGTCTATTTTAAAATCGCAGAGCTACACATAGATATTTAGTTGTTTTAGTTTAACATCTAACCCTCCTCCTCGGGTTTGTTTAGCTGGAACCCTTTGACGTCCTGTTATTTGTGATTAAATATCGCCACAAACGTTCATAACTGAATTTTATGCTCCATTAAACATTAAACAGTTATATTTACACATTGTTTACACTACATGATTTCTTATGTGACTAGTCGCATGACTTCTCATAATAAAATTTTTTTTACGTTTAGACTATATCTTTCTTCTTTAACTTTTCTGTAGATTTGTTTTGTTACCAACATTTGCGTCGTTTCCTTTGCTGTGCTAGATCTGTAAGCATATAAATTGTTTAACATCCGATAAGTAGTTTGCTAGACTGGCCTCCAGACAAGCCTGAATAACTGGTTTTTATGTTAATGAGGGCAATTCATTAACCCAAGAGAACCACCAGCAACGTGGCTTCCAAAGCACGAAGACTAGTCATAAGAAAGTTGCCCTTCTTTGGATTTGAACCCGGTACCTTGCATTCGCGGTTGATCGTGTTACCTACAAGACAAACGACTGTATAGTCGTTTAAAATATATGATTTTTGATATTATAGAAGTTATGGCGTTTATGATTGGTTGTTGTGATGGCATGGTTTTAGCTATGCCTTTTCGCATGACTAAAGCTTAATTTTTATGTAACCGTTTGTACGTTTGTTTGATCATCCAAAAACGCTTTCATTGGTCTAATTTCATTGGACCTGGACCAAGGAAAGCGCTTTTGTATGATGAGACAAACTTACAAGCGGATACATGAAAAGTGAGCTTTAGTCATAAGTTTAATAAATTAATATGATGTCACAGCCTTGTTTAACTTTTACCACACATAATTAGTGCGGATTTGAAGTGGTTAAAATGTAGACTACTACTAGCAAACTAATACAATTTTTGGTTTAAAAAGTTAAAATTGTTTTTTTAGTTTGTTAACGATTAAGTTTTATAATCGTAACAGGGCCTTATAGGTACTATTAACATTAACAACCTACTGATATGATATTGCATAATTTGTTATAATATCTAACAAGATGTTTTCAGTGTTTCTCTCTATACCTACAACGTTCCACAGTGTTTCACTCTCATACGTTCCACAATTCATGAAAATATTAAACGGTAGATTTATTATTATAAAATAATTATATTATATTCGATAAATTTCAGGGTATCGTTTCTAAATTATTTTATACTACTACTTCCGATGGCCAAATAGCTCTTTTAAAGCTTTAGCCTCCTCAACAATGCGCCTCCATTTGTTAAATTATTTTATACATTATTATATTTTGATTTTCAGACATATATTTTTCACCGCACGAAACGTACACAAAACATTGCTGTTTACATCGCTATCATATATTCATTCACGTTTATATTATGGGTTATTGCCAATATGAAACTGTCAGAAAACGGTGAATAAAATTCGAGTATTGGGCGAATTCGATCACTTGGAGTAACAAAAGCAGTCAGATGCAATTATACTCTGCAATTTTGACACTCATTTTAAATACATTTTCAATTGGAAACTTAACTGCCGGAAGCTATTTGTTTGATAAAATCTTAATTAAAACGTTAAATAATAAAGAGAAAAATGTTAACATTTTATTACCAATATAAATAATAAAACCCTTTAAATACGGTTCGTTAATTTTATTTCAGGCCAAGATTCGTGACTGCGTTTTATAAAGAAATTAAACCACCCACCATTGTCACATAAATTAAATAGGTAATATTAATTAAAATTGCGCTCTTTATTCACGTTATTGGTAAATTTGAAACAATTAAATTATTGACTATGACTATTAAGTACCATTTTTGTTAAATTTTCAGTGTAATTAAAAAATAATTATTGCGGAAATTGTTTTATTTGCCAGAAATTAAAACTTTTCTTTTTTAAATTACTATACATTTATAAAGCACTCTCACAAATGGTTTCTAATTTTCTTTAAAATTCCATTCTAACTTTATTAATATAAGTCGTAATTTTAATAATAAAGTTATATATAACTTTTGTTATTAAGAGAGGGCAATTTAATTGTTGAGATTAATACATACCCGCTGTTCTAAATAACTAAATTAAAAATTAGCTGCCTTACAAATTTAATGTAATATTTAAATTACCTTTTAATCAACGAAATTTTGGTTTTAATTAACTATATGCATTCATTGTCCTTGCTCTAGTTGACTTGAAAAATTCAAAGTTTCTGCTCAAAGGTTCAAACTGGTAAAAATTTAAATTTAAATTTGGAAGTCACCAATAGATTTTGACACCTAAATTTTATTTATAGATTTTAGACACCTAAATAATATTCTGTAACTTAAATATACAGTAGTACGAATTGTTGATCTTACTGCTAGATCGTTTGGTTATTAAAACTAATATCAGATTACTCCGACTTCTCAGTTATGACCTGTTTGTGTATTGTACTTTGGAAGTCATGTTAATCTACTGGTTTGCTAATTATAATCACCAAATTTTATCTTCTTACTTTATGGGAACTAATACTTTTTATTTTTTGCTTTCTGCTTATAATCTTAAAAAGTTTTCTATAAATCTAAAAAAATTTATTTTAGTATTTTTATAAAATTTAAATTAAAAATTTAAACAATTAATTTTATAGAAAATACTTATTCCTGATAGTTTAAACTTGTCTCATTAGGTATTTTCTCTGCAATTTATTTAATTTCAAATGCATCTAACACAGCTTGTAACATCAACATCTTGCTGTAATGGAATCAATTTCAAGTTTTATTAAACAAATAAATTCGTTTTATTTCATCGGTGCAATCCTAACACTTCCGATGCATGAATTGACAGCTAGTTCAATTCGACGACTTTCATTATCAAATGAGAAAAATTTAAAAACAATTTTTATATTGGTTTCAATCTCGATTACTCTTTCCAATAAATTTTTTTTATTATTTTTTTTTTATATTTTATTTACATGTTCTTTAAAGCAACAGTTTTACTTATAAAACCCTTAAAAATTGTTTAATATTGCGCTTACTGGCAATTTAGAGGCATTTCCGCAAGTAAAAATGTTAATTGGGCAGTATTTCATATCCTCTCTACTAGAGAAGTGAATACGGTGATATAAAGATAATACAAGGAGTGCTACAAAGTTTTGCTCTACGAAGTAAGACAATAATAGATGGAAAGATGAGCATCACTGAGTTTGATAATCACTCTACAGTTGTTATCTTGAAAGATGAAGCTTACGTCACAACCATCTGAATTAAGAACCGACAATCTTTTTTTTTTCAAATTAGTTGTAGTAACATAAGTGCAACAAAGACACACTAACATAAATAATTCTTAAGTGTCTGAATTTAGAAATCTTATACGTATTATACTTATACGAAAATTATATGATATCTAACGTATGAGATAGAAAAAGATAGATACAATATTTCATATCTTGCATAATAATTTTAATGAAAGTAGTTTTTCATATTGACTGATGCTATAATTTTGACAAGTTACTTTGGTTTTTAGGTTATATTTCCATTTTGTTGTAATTAATTATTTTATATTACGTTAATTGTAAGTTTTGTTTTGCTATAAACTTGTTAAAATTTGTTAGTTTTTTTTAGAACTAAGTATTGTTGTGAATATTATAATGATTATAATAATTATTATGATTTAAATTTATTATATCGAACACTTATTTGACTTACAATTTTCGTCTTATTTCATAAAAATGCCGTTTATGACGAAGCTTCATCTTTCATGATAACAACTGTATATAATAACGCTGCAATAGTACCCACTATTATTATAAATACAAAAATATGCCGGAGACAGAAATTGAGTAAATCTTTTTTGATAAAATTTTATTACTATTTTGTTGACTAATTTTGACACATGTAAGTGGTGATTCTGTAACGAATATGTTAATTTTAACGTGCGTTATAATATATTAATTTTTAATTATTTACGAATATTACCGAACATTTTAACGCATGATATTAAATTTAAGCATTTTAACGTATTTAACGTATTTTAACGTACAGAATTCAAAATAAAAAATAATATTAATAAATATTAATATATTTTAACGCACGTTAAAATTAACATATTCCTTACAGAATCAGCGTTGTAAAACGTTAAAATTTGTTAACTAAATATTTTACAAAATAGTGAAGACATTTTTCCGTATGACACTCTAGAAGTCTACACTTCTAGATACTAGACACTCTGGATAGCTAGCATATCGCACAGCCATAAGTTAACTTTTAGGGTAGATTTTTGGTGACCTTTTGGTAATAATAATTTTGTATCGTAGTTTTTATGTTATGGATTTAGGACCACGTCTTATTACGTATTGGGTGTATTTCATTCTTACCGTATCGTTCAAGTTTAATGTATGTGACATGACTAGAGAAGAATGCGGGATGGAAAAAATCCCGTCCCGTCCCGTCCCGTCCCGTCCCGCGCGCGACGTCAATTCAGTCCCGTGCGAGACGGGATGCCAATTCAGTCCCGCGTGAAACGGGATACCAATTCAATCCCGCGTTTGATTTATAAATTTATTTTAAAGATGAATGCGGAACGGGAGGGATATCCCGCGGGATATTTTTTGTTCCGCAGCATATTTAGAATATTTAGTCCAGCGCGGGACATTTTATAAACTTAGTCCCGCGCGGGACGGGATGCCAATTTAGTCCCGCGCAGGACGAGATGCCGATTCAGTCTCGCGTTTTATTTATAAATTTATTTTATACAATACAGCTAGAAATGAATGCGTGTTTTAAAATTTATGATAAAATCGTGTTTTAAAATAAAAATAAATGCGGGACGGGACGGAATATCCTTCAAGATATTTTTTTCCCTCGGGATATTTAGTCCCGCTCGGGACATTTTATCAACTCAGTCCCGCGCGGGATGGGATTTTAAAGCAGTCCCGCGCGAAACGAAATTGTTTCTCCTTTTATTTCATATTTTAACTTATTGAATCCTTTCCCTACATTTACTCTAAGTAATATGCGTTAACAAAAAAATCAAAAAAATTTATTCGGGCTGCGTTGTATAAAATAAATCAAATGCGGTACTGCGGAGTTCTGTCCCGCGCGGGACTGAGTTGACAAAATATTCCGCGCCAGACTAAATATTCAAAATATTCCGCTGGACAAAAAAAATATTCCGCTGGATATCCCGTCCCGTCCCGCATTTATCTCTATTTTAACTTCAACTAAACAATTGCCCTAGTAATAGCCCAGTTTTTTAGCAGTTGGAAAGTAGACGCTGTCAGACGCATGCGCAGTTCAAATTTAAGTCATAATTTTTAATCTGCCCATGCATCTGACGTGCGGGACCCGAGGGACGGGACGGGACGAGACAAAAAAATTAGTCCCGCATTCATCTCTAGCCATGACCACTAATTGTCGGATTTCTTCACATACACAATTTTTGTCGTTAAGCTTTCATATTTTTCCGAAAGGGTCATTAGTTTAAATCTACCATGTGTTGTATCGTATATTTTTAAAGTAATCGTGCCAGATTATCAACCTAATGTTAAAGTGCGTTTAGTATTGTGTTTATAGTCAACATCAGGTTAGTTATTTTAGTACCGCTTTTTTGTCCATTGTAAACAAACTAAATTTTAAACAAAGCACTTATTTGTTCTTGTAAATATTGTAATTTAAGTAATAACAATTGTTGTTGCCGATTGATCAATCTTGCACTTAAGGATTGTCTTTTAAGGATTTAAACCATTGTGGGATAAATTGCATGACAAGATCTTTGGTCTTGTCAATGCAAGTTTTTAGCTGAAGTTATTAAAATTATATGTTTATTAGTACCAAAGTCTTTCATTATATAACTATTCAGTTATGTGTTTTCGTTTTGTGCATGTTTATCTCTAGATGTGATAATGCGTTACAAAAAGATGAACATTCAAAAAACATAACGTCAGGCTGCTATGAGGTGAGATTTTCCGGTTTTATTACAATGACAATTATAGTAGTTGTAGGTTTGGTTTGAGCGTAAAAAGTCATAATTTTTGCCGTAAAAACTGACTTTGACGTCTTATTCTTTTTGTTCCAATTACGTCTATTTAAACCTTTAAAGTATAAGATCGACATTCACTCTGTTTGTTTAAACAATCTAAAATAACCAAAAGCTCACTATTGAGAAACCTATAAATAAAGTGAGTTTACGTTACTCATAAGTCATAACCGCTATTTAAAAAAATATTAAAAATGTAAGTTTTATATCTTAACAAGTTCTTTTATTGTGGTGTTTTTTACACTACCTATTGAGTATAATTAATTGATTTAAGACGAAGATGCAGAGGTGTAACTGGCCATGTGAAGGGAGTGCAATAATACACTTCGGCGCCGGTACGATCTAAGCGTCGCACCACGCACCACACCTTTTTAGGTGCCGGCCGGTGCGACCCAAAAATACGAAAGACCGGTTTTTGCTTCCAATGAAGATGTTTTCTGTGACTACTGTTACCTTTGCTATTATGAAGCTATTTGAAAGTATCTGATAACATGCATTACCATAGCCTCAGCACTTGAGAATAACTTTTGTAATTAAATTTGCTATGAAATCTTCTGCGTTTAATTTTTTACTTTTCTCACGTATGTAGAGCTAACTGGGCTAATTGGTCCGGGGTTAAAAAATAAACAGAGTTTGTGAAATTTAGCTACTTTGAGTTTAATCTTTATTGCATTTCTTTGTAGTGGAAGATTGAGAATATGCCATACAAACTGCCAAAAGCCTCTGAAAGTTTCTTGAAATTAAAAAAATTATAAATTTATCTTATACTTTTATATTGTCATTTATTGTATTGTTTTAAGTTTTGTACCCTTATACTCGGTATAACAGTAGACAATACTCTCGTTGTATTGTTAGATATTATAATTCCACTATTTCTTGCCAAAACTTTCACTTCAACTTACAATAATTAAAGTTTTAATTGGTGCTAAGGAAACTAAATTTAAATGAGAGTCATTTCATTTAAAATATTTCCACAATTTATACTCAAATTTTAGTATAGGCTGTAACAATATGATGTGACTGTTTTGGTTTTTAAATAAACCGAAAATTAAAGAGAATATTACTGATTTTTGTTTACTTAGTTATAGTCAACTATATGGGAAATATGATGGTATTATTCTCATTTGTAGGTTCGAACCTGCTTCATTTTCATTGATTTACTTGTGAAATCTGTATACAAGTTTTTTAGCACTTTCAGATGAGCGATCGTGTTGAGACATTTTATTAATTTAAATTTACAATGACCATAAAATAATTTTACGTAAAAACTCTTTGTTTTTAGTAGACGAAATTAAAGCAACACAATCAAATTCCGAATCTCGTTACTCCATATTTCAACATAAGAAAAATAAAAAAAGTTTCACCTGTAAAATTTCAACCAAAATTTAATCACTTCTTTACATAGCTTCTTCAAAATATAATACAAAGCTTCAAGTGAATTGAAGCACGAGTTTAAACATAAGCGTAGCCGAAAAAACTGTCCGCACACAAGACACGCACACATACATACAGATATTACTCCAAAAATCGTTTGTACCATAATATGTATCGCTAACACAATGCACCTATAAAAGCAAATTTCGCTCAAAAATTATAAAATTTGAAATCAATTCTTAGCTAAACTAATCTATATTATGACATTCCTCCATATCAAATGCTTCATTTTAATGTTATCCATTAAATTTTGTTGGGTTCTTTCATCTTAGAGTCCGGGTTATGCAACTAAAATCTAAATTTGATTTTAAAATTCAAAATTAACATAATTATAACTATCCTTTGAGAATTTGTATTATTTTTAATCCTGTAAGTTTAATTTTTACAGTTTGTACTATTTTTAATACTTGTCAGTTTTTTAATAATTCTAGTTTGGGCTGTAACAATATTCTTAACTAAATTTTATATATTTTTTATATTAGGTAAATACAAAGGGCAATATTGCTTAAAAATTCAGGCACCAATTTTACTCGTTAAAATTCAGCTGTGTTATTTTAGTATTCAATTATCTTACAAACTTAATATTTTGTTTTAGATTGAAAATTAACTAGTGTATGCTTGTTAAAATATTAATAAGTATAACGTAAACACAACAATGTTTTCAAAAATTATTTTCTGCTTAAAACAATAGAAATGTACCTATTTTTTGTCTCTCTAGAGGCAAATATACCCTTTGGTATATTGGTTAGTAATCAATGCGGGATCAGGGGATTGCTTGGATCACCGAAGCTAAATCGATATTGTAATTAGTTAAAGTGGTAACAACCAAGCGAATTTCATTGCTTGGTCCTTTCTTAATTAATTTATTTAATTTTTTTTAATTTATATCAATTTAACTTCACAAAGGTTTTTGTTTTATAAAAAATAATATGTATAATTTAAATTAATTACAAAATTAAAATGTAAAATACCAATTTAATTTATTTAGCAAGTGTTACTTTGTAGACAATATTGGCTATAATCCTATCTTTTGGAGCCAATATAACTAACGAAGCTGACTCTGCAGTACGTTACATAAAATTGTCAATGTAGAAAACAATTTTTCAGCAGGTCAATACCAACTTCCATCTTCACCTAAGATATATTGATTACCACAAAAGAACTAGTGTAATGAAAATATGTAACTTTTTAAATTCGAAAGAGTATGAAGATTATGCTCACTGCATATTTAGTAAAAATGATTGCTTTTATGATGTGTTTCAAAATTCAAAATTTTACAATGACGGCTTGAAGTAATTTTCTAAGTGTTGACCTTTTGTCAGATTTCTCGATCGTGCTTCAAATTCCAACTTTTTGCAACTGACGAGGTTTCAGCGCATTGGCAAAATTAATTCTGGTTTAGACTGGCGTGGTGACTGTAGTACAGTCAGAAACCAACTAACTTTTCTTGTTTTGTGACGTCCTTTTTATAGCTTTTCAAAAAACCACTACCTTGATTTTAAAAATTAACAAAATATTTTAATCTCGGCAATCCTAATTTTTTTATTACTAAATTTTTCTACACCGATCGAGGTGAAACTTTACATAACTGTAGCTCCTGAACTGTTAAAGTTTTTTACAAATTCTTAAAATTGTCAACCAAAAGCTTTCTGACTTACGGGCAGTTGAATTTTCTTCAAATTTTCTTTTTACTCGCTTTTTTATTGTTGAAATGTAGTTAATTTGGTGCATGAGGTGCTTTCTACCCTTTGTCCATTTGTCACTTCACTTAAAAATTGTTTTTCTGGCACTTATAACACTTAGGGCCGGTATTTCCATCTCCAAATAAAATGCCAAATAATATTATTTGCCAAATAAGTGCTTCCATGCAATCAGTACGTACGTATTCAAGGATGAAAGTACGAACTAATTGGATGAAAGCACTTATTTGGCAAATAAAGTTACTTTGTACTTTATTCGGAGATGGAAATACCGGCTCTTAGACTAAATTTTGTTATCGGATCAGTTGTTTTGAACCTACACGAAGAAACTATACAAATACAACTTATAACTAATTAAATCTACCTAACGACACATAGTTGAGCTTGACCCAAACTATGGTAACATTAGGATCTAATTTCACAGAGATTTGGCTGTTTTCGTCAAAAACCTAGCTTTCGGTATGTTTTAGATTTTAATTAACCTAACTTGTTGAAAGTAATTTGTATTTTAAGTCAATTTACAATGTTTGAAAATGGAGTGGCAAATCTTCACCAGTAGTTTAGCATAAATCGCAAAGGCGCAATTTCCACCTCAGTCGTGACGTTTACGGAAAAAGTCTAAGCGTTCGTATAACATCGCGCTAAATACCTTAGGACTAAGGTGCCATTATGTATAATATACTATTATGCTTTTTTATTAATTTAAAAATTAATTAAAATAAAATAAAAAAGTAAAATATATTACAAATACAATGAATCTATTGACTTAAATTAACTTTTTGATATCGTAAGTTATTTTGACTTTTTATTAAATAAATTATAAATTCTTACAGTAATTAAATTTGTAATTAATCAAAAATATTAGAAAATAATCTGTAATCAATAATAACACTGGTCAACACTAGTTTCGGTGAAGAAGTGTTGTATTTTTTTTAAATTAGGACCTTATACTGATTACATTAACAGCACAAATTTTGAGATCCCACGTGTAGTTTTCTAGATTTTGTCTTGTACAGAAAAACACAAATTTACATCAAAAACAACATTTATTACATGTATTAAAGTGTTTTCAGCGAGACACCTGCAAAAGTGCGCTGGCAGCTCGTAAATGGGAACACTCGAAAAATCTTTCCCAGGGTATGTGGTTTCAGATGCAAAATGAAATTATCGAGTCGAAATCAATAAATTTAAAAATTTAATTTATTCAAAATTAACAATTAAATTTTCACCAAAGAGACTCTTGACAACTCACAAATTTGAGTTCTGGAAGTTGTGGTGTATTTTGTGTTAGTAAATACGAATGCGCTATTGTAATTGGAAATAAACAATCAAAAATAGCAAAATAACGCATTCGCACCCACTACGGTGTATTGGGTAACTAACAATATTTCGACACCAAAATTTTTTTTTGATTTTGTTGACCTGTGTAATTAACTGATCAAAATGGCAAGGGACCTGAAACCACAAACAAAGCAAAATCTGGAAGACGGTGGTCTATATAGTGAGATGAATAGAGAGGTGGGTGGCAACATAAAAAAAATGTAAATACGGGAAGAAAACCAGGCTGATGCTTATAATAGAAGAAAGAGAATCTGTAATTAAATTTTATTACATAGGTACGAGGCAGGGGAAGGTGGAGTCGTAACCTACAAAATTTCCTATAAAGTAGACTTTAATGTTCCAAATAAAACACTATTTTTGTTTAAGGTAGGAATGGGTTTAGGCTAAAATGTGTATAAGCGCTTTACTACTTTTTTTTTATTTGAATCGATGTACTATTAGTTACAATTTGTTAAATAACGATAAGTAACGCATATGCTGATGAAAGGCACAATATGAATTTGCTTAATGGTTCATTTCTATAAACTTTACTACTCTGTTGCAACATATTACATCATTTTATAAAGATGCTCTATATTTTGCACACTTAGTCTATAGCGTCATATCTTTTGAGTCGTTTCATCATTGGAAAGTTTAACAAGTTTACGGCATTTGGATTTGGGTGGCCTTGAAAACGATGTTGGCATTTCTTTCCTTGCTTTCTTATTTCTTCTTGCATTATTGGTATTTTTAGTCGGTCGTGTCAGAAGCTGTTAAGAACACCTGCAATGATTTTTAATAACTTTTTCTGAAGCAAATAAATTTTAGTTACATTCGTAGATTTGGAGCACCCCACAACTGTAACCCATGATATCTACAGATAATTAGGCTTCAAAACTGTTTTGTATACTAAAGTTTTATTTTACATACATAGATAGTGAAAAATAGACTTGCTCGATTTTTGAGAAGTATCTTTGACTGAAGTCGAACTGGCAATCTCGTAGAATTTCACTTTCATCTAATATGGGAAAATTTCTTTTAGCAAGAGCTTTTCATGCTCTTTGAGATCAACGGGAGTACACTTATACTATGTCTGTATGATGAAAAAATACTTTATTAGCTTAACTTCATTACTGATTAAATATTATATAAAATGTAAGAGTTATTACAGTAATCGAATTTGTAATTAATCAGTAAAATTGAAAATTAATTTTTAATGAAATTTTATTGAAGATTAAAATTTATTAAATTAATAATTAAAGAAAATGTACCTAACAAAGTAGGTATTTCGTTCAATTCTTTTAAATTATGCAAAAATTTGAAAAGCTCTTTTTCGTAAATTTTTATTTACATAATATTTACAATGGCTTATAATAAACAAATAATTTAATAATTATACATTAACTTTCATCTTAACCACATATTTTGGAACATAAATATTGTCATTAATAAAACACTGAAATTGATAAACATGTATGTTGTAGAAGAAGACGTGGAAGTATTGGCATGCTGCATAGCTGCTGGTTTTTCTTCTAAAATTGGTATTTTATAATAGTACTATCAAAATGTAAAATGTAAATACAGTTAACATTACCTGCAGTTGCATTGAGCACATGTACGTTAATAGAAGCAGGAACTGCATTAGAAGGTTTGCACGTATAATTACCATTATGTCTCTTATCAGTCTCTTGTAATAGGAGTACACTAGATGAACGATCTGGGAGTACTTGGACTCCTATATCATAGTTTATCATGCGTTGCTCGTGGTACCAAAATACGTAAGACGGTGGTTCAGTGGAGTGCTTTAAGCTGCAAACTAACCGAAGACTAGATCCTGCCCTTAGGTGTAAGTCTGGAGCGCCAAGAATTTCCGCCACTGCCTCTATAAATTTAATAATAAGCTGTAGAACAAAGGATGAAATGCTTAGTTGAATTTATTTATATACTCAGAAAGTTTACATTTGTTATAAAATGACTTATAAACACTCTACAAACAACTTTATGTAATTTTAAGTTTTATAGTGAAATTGCTTTAAAACAACATATTTTCTTTAACGTCATATCAAAAACAGAAAAATTATGTAACCCAGCAGAATTAGAATTTTAACCGAAAAGTTAGAATAATACAGCAAACTAAACCTACCGTAGTAATTATGTATAAATTAAATCAGTTTTGCAGAAAATTCTCGTTTGTCTAACTTTTTCCGGGAAACGTTAGAAAAGGTCGTAATTTTACTGGATTACAAATATATTTTTGCTAAATTTACATCTTTTAAAAGTATCAATAAAAAGGAAGTTAGCAATATTTTTTTAATACTACAATTTCTCAAGAATAACACAAGTTGAAAGGTTTCATATTACAATATAAAAAATTTATGTTAGGTTAGTTATGGTATTAAATGATCTTTTAACATTAATTAATTTTAATTTTAGTTATGGTATTAGTGCCATATCTTTTTACAGTCATTAATTAATATGCAGAGAGTACCTATACTCTTAGTACAACAGCATTGTGATTATTAATATTAATCATTTTTTTATATATTAGATATTATTTATGTTCTATACATATTGCTTTACTTTTTATGTTACTTTTTATGCATTATTTATCAAGTTATAGTCATGGCATATGAATAATGTAACTTTAAAATAAATAATATGTCATGGTCGAATAACTAATACTACAAGTTCACTGTTTGAGCTGCTTGTCATAGAACCTGAAAAAGCTGTGGCTGTGTATCAAATCGATATACGACTCAAGGTTATACCTATATTTTTAAAGGATAAATCCAATACCCGCTTTAGAGCTTTTATAAAAATATTGTTTTATTGACAGAAGTCACTCTAACTTCTATTAATATAAAAGTTTTCAATCAAATAATTTGAATAATTCGTTAGTTAATAGAGGTCATTACATAACTTTCGATTATCTATAGGTATTATACAAACTTGATATTAATATTTAATAACAGAAGTTGTAAGTATAGTAGTAAAGCTTAGTAAATACAGGTTACTTCATTTAATTATTGCGATTCACTTAGGATTGCATAGATTACTTAAAAAGTTCATGCAAGACCTAACTAATTACACAGACACCAACAAAAACATAAATATTTCATTATATGCCCAAGTTTTGTAAATCAATAAAAAAGTTTGTCACTTTGTTTTAACTTGTTTTAAATAGAAATAATCGATAATTCCACTTTTACAATATAAAATTACATAAAAATTTTAAATTCAACTCTTAGTGTTGATAAATTATTGAAGGTAAATAATGAGCTAAATTTTCGCATTTTGTTACATTTATAAATTTAAATAAAGAAAATTTTACAAAGTTTAACAGTTAGGAAAACTTACCTGTAACTTTCAGCGTTATAAATATGCTGGATGGTGGATGAGTAGACACTTGACATTCGTAAATACCGGCATCCGAAATTTGCACATGTTGAATAAGAAGACCCCAATTTTGTAAGTGCCTAACGTGCTCGACCAAAAAGCGACCATCAGAACTGTAGGGTGTAAGGCCTACAGTAAGTAATCGATGATTATCTTTTCGTATCCAAGAAACCTATTTTAAAATAACACAGAGTGATTTTTCAAGCATATTATTATTTTAAAACTAACCACTCCAGTATTGAATTTCCGAACTACGCAAGGTAAAGTGGCTGTTCCCCCAATTTGTGCCACCACTATGGTGCTGTTTTCTGTTGCAAATATATTAAGTCTTGCATTCGTGACGCTCTTAACAGAATTTTCAACAACTTCCCCGTTTCCTTTTCGTCGATTTTCATAACTTCGTCTATGGCGAATAGAAATTGTCTCTGAAATTTATGGAAAAGATTAAAATATTCAAATAAGGAATATAAATGGCTTCAAATGTGGTTATAAAGCCTATGCCTAATAATTTTTAATGTTATACATAATTTATTTATTTATTACAATATTATCCAAGTAATTATAGCATTTTGGATTTATTTTGCAATTAGCAGTTTTGGAAGTTTTATTTAAAATTTTAAAACTAATGAATAGTAAACCAATCGATAAGAAATAAAAACAAGTACCTATTAATGCATTTCTGTAATTGAGTATTCAAGAGTGTGTTTTGTTTAAAATTTAAATCAAGAGTTGGCAGGTTTTGATGCATAAATTTAATGTCTGCATTTTTAATACACAAAGTATAGAGCTATCAAATATTAAAGAGCTTTAAATAAAATTTGGAAAAATTTGACGTACAAAATTTTGTTTTCAAACACCGCATGATACAAAATTAATTAACAAAGTTCTATCAGCTTTATGTGTCAGACATGACATCGTTCTAATCCGCAAACTTCTTTCATTTTAAGTTTTTAGCATTATTTATGTTTTTTTACGAACTTTAAGTATCAATTCGACATTTCAACTTTGAAGGGTGGAAATAAGATTCAACGGTAGTCGACGCAGCCAAGATTCTTTAAAGGAAGGGAAAATCAACTGCATTGCAATACTTCTAATGAAAAATGTTCAATCAATAATTTATATAAAATTAGAATACAAAATTTGCGCACACTACAGAATTAATTTAATGATGATAGGGTTATTCCAAAAATGAACGCAAAATTCAATGTATTTCGATACTAATGGAAAAATTTCAATCAATAATTTGTTCAAAAGCAGGAAGCAAAATATTTAATACATTACAAAATTGCTGTAATGCTATTAGGGTGCTTATAGTAGTTAGTATTTCACAATGATAAAGCCAATTTTCCAAAAAAAATATTTCCCTACATATATTTTGCAATTTTTTGGTAATCTGTAATTTTTTAGGTAAATTAATTTATTTTACTTATAGAATCCTTTATAGCTCATCGGGACTAATTAACTTAATCATGTTAATTAGTTTAATTTAATTAAACTTTTAGATATTGCCGGCCACTAAATTTGTAATTAAAATTTTGAAGACCATTAACATCATTTATCAACCTTTTTTATAGGTACTTTTTTTAAATGACTTTAGCAAATTTAAATAAATAATAAGTATATCACTTTAAGACCAGCAGACTGGAGTAAATCAAACACGGTAAATTAGAGAGCGGGAAACCGCGGTTCTAATCCTGGTTGCGTCAGATATGTGCTGTGAGCTAAAAAGTCCAAAATCGATCTGTGGACTATAAAACTCTTCCCAACCCGCAACTAGGCCAGCGTGGGAAGATTTAGCCCAAACCTTCAAGTTAAAAACTTGAAGAGGCGTATATCCAAAAAATGGATGTAAACAAAAACGCTAATAAAGAAGAAGAAAGATATCAATTTATTTTCGGACTATTAAAATATGCTACAAACCACCAGTGGTCTGCCGGTGTATTACCTAGCTATGAAAACAAGGAGTTAGAGAACAAACAAAATATTATTTTTCAACTTAAGAACCATTAACAGTAACACACTTATTCCAACCTTTTTCTAATAACGCTATGCTTTTGAAAAAAAATTCTTTTGGTAATCCTGCAAAATACGACTTCACGTTTTCTAAATCGTCATTCAATAAAATTTTTGAGTTTTGAAAAGAGACACAGAGGGCGAAGTTGGGACTGTAAGGTGGATGTCGCAATTCTTTAATGCCGCAATCATTGATTACTATATGAACGATTCGTGCTTTATGCACCCTGAAGTTGTCGTGCAGAAAAAGTTTTCTGAGGATAATTACGGGGGTCTGTTTTCGTGTATAGCGGCTTTCAAATTCTTAATTGTGTTTCTGTAAGTATTCCTCGTTATTGTAGTTCCTTTTGGCATATACTCAATTTAGAGAATTCCTTCAGCGCCCTAGAAAACAGTGGTCATCACTTTTCTCTAATAAAATTGTATCTGCGCTTTTTTGGGTAGTGGAGAGCCTTATAAACCTATTACATAGACCCTTGTTTTGTAAGAAGGTCCTAGTAGTGTACCCAGGCCTCATTCCTAGTTACAATTCTACAGAAGAAGTCATCATCTTGGGATAAAGCAGTCAAATTCTCATTGGAAATTTATCGTCTACCCCAGCATTTCTCTATCTTCTAGCATATGCAACCCAATTATCAATTATAATTTTTATCTCGCCCCCTTCCTTTCGTCCGGATTGACCAATTTTCCGCTTGTAGGTTCAATAATATTTGTCAACTCTTTATTAAACAACATTAATATGAGGTGAGGGCCAAAAAAGTATTCGGCTGTAGGGTGCACCCTCTCAAAAATTTTTTCTTTTCACAATGGTGAATTGTGAGAATTTTCTAGTTAGAATTTATAAAATTTTCACAAAGAATAAACATTGTTTTATTGCTATCCTAAAGTGTCTATTTGTAACATTAATCATATTTTGAAAAATTTTGCTTTGCAAGACAAGCGCAAAAGAGTTGCTAGCAATAAATTATTATAAACTTGTTCTTATAATACAATAATTATTATAAATAGAAAATATAAAATAATATAAATAATCAAAGCGGCACTTCCAAACTATTTTTATTTTTTGCCAAAAATTTTAATTTGAATGTTAAATAGATATCCTTAGAGAGTTGAACACAAAATGCAAAGGTTAAGAGTTCAATTCTTGACACTATATAAAAAAATTGTTTGTGCTTTGACTCGAAAGAGGGGATTATTTATTTATTTGTACACTTAATTATTTTACACAAATATCCAACAAGTATTTACTTTTTTATAACTAATCATACGTTACAAGCGGTGCCAAACTTATTCCAGCCCGAGCTGTCTCATGGCAAACAAAACTCCACCGGATTGCATAAATGACCTTTCTTTTTAAATCCTCTGTCTTTATTGTAACAACGTGTCGTTTCTTATCCTAAAATATACAGGATACCACTGCCATTTCAACTCGTACATGTAAGTATTTATACATGCCAATTTACATGTTATTTTTCCCGTTCTTTCAATAAATATGCAAACGACGTAAACGCCACTACTTGAATACTGCAAAACTAAATAAACCCGTAAATGAAACCAAATTACAAGTCAACAGCTTTTACTTCGCTAAATAAATAACGCAGTAACAAGATAATTTTACGTGTAATCCTAAACACGGCACAGATAAATTTTGGAAAGACCTGGATTTGAACCTACGACTTTTGCATCTATAGCCTCACTTCCTTACAATTTTACCAAGGTAACTGTATATTTTTGATAAATTTTTGCTTTAAAAAAACATTCAACATTTCAGATAGTAGATTTTTATTTTTTTGTAAATTGTTTATCTTTTGGATATATATATATATACGTGCAAATGTATCGTTTTGGACTCCGTACATTGATAGGACGACAGTTTATCCGCCTTTAAAATCAACCGTAGGTATGAAGTAAATGTATATAAATCTATTAGACGATTAGAACTCCTGCAGCAACCGTAGAGGGGAAAGGAATTTTTGTGTTTTATGATACAGATAATTGGTATAGTGGCATTACGCTTTGGTCTCCGTATATCGATACGACGTTATGGACACAATTTGTATAAATTGTATATATGAAAAGGCCGAGAAAGACTCCAACAGTGTTGCCGGACGTAACTGCCGATAAAACAAGACGCACTCATGACACGATAGAGATGGAAGATCAAACACACGCGCTTAGATAGTCTCAAATTACATTGTGTAGGTAGAACACTCGTACATCCACTGTAATTATTTCATGCAATATTTATCAAAGTAAAAATATAAAGTTTTATAATGCAGGAGTATTTCTTAAATAATTTGTTCACATTTTTTTACAACAATTTGTCTTTTTGTTTTTTACTTTTTTGCTTTTATAAATATTAATCAAATCATAATCAAAATCAAAAACAACCTATATTATTTTCACAAAATATCTATGCGTTTGTAGATTTAGAGCTACGGGACTGTTACAGCCCACCTGTGCGATGGTGTGATTTTACCTATTCACTGTAGGATGAAAATATTTTGAAATTATTGTTAAAATGTTAGGGTAAATAGCGAACAAACAAAAAAGATCCGATTAACAAGGGGAACCCGCGTACCTGTAATCACCGATTTCGTCGGTATTCACGGTATACGTAGGGCCTGACTAGAAGTCAAAGTAACATAAGTGGGACTTCCATACGGCCAAGCGTTTTAAAAAATCAAATTTTTTACAAATTAACTACATAAATGTTTGGATTCAACATAATTTGCAAGTAGTAGTTAGTCGAGTGGTAGAGGACTGTGGATACTAGGATCAGTGGTTCAAGGCTTTCTCAAGCAATTTTTTTTGTCGGATTTTTTGTAGCTCTATATTTAGCAGTTCAAGTCTTCATCATAAAACTTTTTTTTCTTTGACTTTTTTTCAATTTTTACGATACTTACGCCACAATAAACCGGTATAACATTTTCACAATAATATCAAATGCATTACAAGTATAGGGTACTTATAACAACTTCCTGATATCGAATTATACTATTATTATTGTACATTTGTTGTTATAATGCATTTGGGTTGCAGGTAGCTACTGTGGTCCCGAAAATACAAATTTTACGATTGAAATCTCGATGAATTCTGAAAGAGTATGTTTTAAATAAGAGAATAAAGGGAGATTCAATGCCCTAAGTGCCCCTGTTTTTTCAAAAATCGAATTTAAAAACTTCGATTTTTGCAGTAAATTTTAAAGCAAAGTCGCTCGGGATTGGTTAATTCTGTCGGTACGTGCACCCAGATATAGTCTTAGCTTTGCGCAGAGTGGGAGCGACACTTGCACTGCGATGCAGTAACAGTGCACTTCGAACGAAAATCATGATTTTCAACCCTAAATGTGCTGGTAAAATGGCTTAAAGCGCCCGAGCGTAGCGAGAGGTGCTTTAAGTCGATTTTTCCTTGCACAACCACCTTTCCGAATAGTACATGTGCTAGAAAAATGGCTTAAAGCGCCCGAGCGTAGTGAGCGTAGCGAGAGGTGCTTTAAGTCGATTTTTCTTCGCACAAGTACCGTGCGTAAAACATCCACTGTCACGAGTTTCACATCTCAAAGATTCACCTTTTCATTGATCTGTCGGCCTAGGGATATTTTTAAATTAGTTGTCATTTTCATCAAAATGGCTCGAAGCGCCCGAAGGGTGCTGAGAGTCAATTTTGATGAAAATCACCATGGCAAGAGTCGGATTCACACGAAAAAGTAACTACCGTTCGTTAAATTTAAGTAACCCTTTTCTGAAGTAATTTTTTAATTATTTTAAATTTTTAAATTAAATACAAAAAGGAGAACGCATTCCTACCATAGTGCAAGAGTTACTGACTGATTGTTCAAGTGTAACCCTGTTATATATGGCAGCACACGTACCTCCCACAAACGAACTTGATTAGCCAATCACGAGCGTTTAACCGTCGAAAATCAAGCTTTTTTAAATTCGATTTTTGAAAAAACAGGTGCATTTAGGGCATTGCATCTCCCTTAAATCTCTTATTTAAAATGTACTCTTTCAGAAAAGTTCGAGGTTTCAATCGTAAAATTTGTATTTTCGGGACCACAGTAGCTACCTTTCCCCATAAAAATTTAAAAAAAGTCAAAAACCTGAATAAAACCGACAAAAAAAAATTCTCTGGTGAAGGCTTGAACCACCGATCCTCGTATCCAAATCTTACCTATGAAATACTTATGCATTTAAACTGCGACAAAAACTTGATTTTTGTTAAAAAGCGATTGGCCGTATGGAGTTTCCACTTACATAACTTTTACTTCTAGTCAGGCCCTACGTATACCGTGAATCCCGACGAAATCGGTGATTACAGGTACGCGGGTTCCCTTTGTAAGTAAAGTTTTACAGTGGCGAACAATAATATTGTCAGTTTTAGTCCGGTCAAAATAGATATAAAAATAGGGGTATCCTTGCATAAATTCTAAAAAACCTGAAAATTTACATAAACGTTAGGGATACCATTATAATTAAATTGTAAAAAGTCCCCATCGATCCCATGGTATGCAAAAAATTTTATTCAAAGTCAAAGTTTGCAAAAATAGGTTTTTTGGATTTTTTAGCGAAACGGTTAGTTGTATAAGAAAAATAGTTCAGGCTAAAATTGTAGATCATTTAATTATCTACAAAAATTGTTCTTACACTTTTTTTCTAAGATTTACCATTTCTGAGAAAAAATGATTCTAAAATTTACTAAAGTTGTATTCTTCATAGCCAAGTACGCTACCTCATAGGTAGCCTGGAAACGTGTGCATAGTAAGGACAATTAATACAACTTTAGTAAATTTTAGAACTGCTTTTTCTCAGAAATGGTAAATGTTAGAGAAAAAAGTGTAAGGACAATTTTTGTAGATAATTAAATCATCTACAATTTTTGTCTAAACTATTTTTCTTATAAAACTAACCGTTTTGCTAAAAAATCTAAAAAACTCATTTTGCAAACTTTGACCTCGCATAAAATTTTCTGCACACATGGGACCGATGGAGACTTTTTACAATTTTATTATAATGGTATCCCCAACTTTCATGCAAATTTTCAGCTTCTTGGGAATTTATGCAAGAGTGAATGTCTATTTTGACCGGACTATTTGTTTTATAAGTTGCTTTATTAAACAATACTTATTTTACTTGCCAAAACATAATGTTTGGTTTGCATCAATTGATATGCTATTAAATGAATTATAATGTATAAAATTACAAATTGCGTTTTTAACCCCGGACCTTCACTGCTAATTTTTCTAACGCGTCTGTCACCGTGAGGTCTCAGAAACCCCACCATTCTTTTTGAGATATTTTAGTAAGTAACCAACTTAAAGCAACTAGTTTTTCTATCTATTCCTCAAACAGCAGAAATTACATCTAATAAGGGCACACTATAGTGAGGTGAGTATGTCGCCAATCGAAATCCCAATTGTTTTGGTGATTCCAGGATCTAAAGAAATTATCACTTTTTCGGCGTTTACCGTTTAGTCGATTGCCTTTTAGTTTTCGAGTTGTGAATTTTTGAAAATAAACATTAACTGTTACTATACTATATTGGCTGTTATTACACGAAACCGTGGTAGTTTAGAGGTAGAGTATTGGAATCGTAATTCGTAGATTAAAAACTAAATAAATCTGCAAAAGCATATTATTAATTCTAATAATAAATTACATAATTTTCTGAAAAAAAATTTGCCTCATGTGAGGATCGAACTTCGGACCTACGCTTTGCCATTCCAATGGCGGTTAGCAAAATTCATAACTCAAAAACTAAAGGGCAATCGACTCGGTAATCGACTAGACGCTGAGAAAGTGATAATTTTTTTAGCTCCTAGAATCACAAAAAAAACTGGGATCTCGATTGGCGACATACTCACTGTTATGTCTCGTTGTAAGTTTCCCAAGTAGATCAACATCAAAAATTATACGTAAACGTCACCGTGGTGTCTGAGATACCCATAAAAATTTATTTTTGATTATTGTAATTCGCTCAGTGACTAAAGAGCACCTAAGGATATTCACACTTAGGTACTCAGATAACTATGAACTTAATTTTCAAAAATAGATTTCTTTTAAATGCATTGCAGTCCGGGTGGCATAACTTATTTGACTTATATGATTCTTTCTGAATACCAGCAATAACGTACCTAGTACTTCCAAAAAAGGTTCACTACAAAAATTCGCTTAAAACTAATTGTAATTTGTAAGATAAGCAAAGACTTCTCGATTTTTGTATCTAAAGTGAAATGTGACTTGTCGGGTTTTGCTTTTAGGCGACTGATATTAAAGCAAAAAATTATTTTAAATTGATCTGATACTAACCCGAATTTATATTATAAAGGATGAAATGCTTTCAAAATATTAAGTATAAAACAAATACTAACGATAATGCTTGTAATTATTACTTTCAATGTCTTCATTTTATATTATGTGGGTAGTTAATACGGTGCGATAAAAAGAATAATATCATGTATCATACATAGCTAAGAAATAATTGACGACGTTGGTTAAATGACGAAAAAACTTATGCGTTTAATTATTAGCCCATATTAAGCCTAAAATCTTAAGGAACAATCAATTAATTGTTTATCATGGACACGATATAGTTGAAGTGCTCATCAACGACATTTTAATTTCAAGTTAAAAATATTTCTTGATATTCTAATCCTCAAATTATTAATTGTTGCTATTATTGTTTGCTAAATTATTACAAAATTAAAAATATTGATGTTAGATTACAAAAAATTAAGTTTTGGAACCCAATAGTAAAAGATCCCGCAAAACCAAGGCGTATTTTTCGTCCGAGTAATATGCGCGGCTGCTTATGACTTGAATGTGCATCTACCTACTATCAATTTTATTTACGTGAAAACATGTATGAAATTTACTTTAGTTTTATAAAATAACAAGGTATTAAACATTAAAAGTTATTTTAAGTTGATCTGTTATACTAACCCAAATTATAATTAATTTCATAAAAAATGAAATGCCTCCAAATAATTCAATATTAAAAACTACATAGTAATGAAATTATTGCTTTCAATGTTTTTTTTTTTATATTATGTTGGTGGTTAAAAAATAGTTGACGACGTTAGCTAAATGACGAAAAAACTACGAGTTTTATTTAATTATTAGCCTATGTTATGCCTAAAATCTTAAGAATTTATCAATTAAAATTTTATCATACATCATGGACAACAGTACAAACTTTGGGTTTATTATAATAGTGCAGATTTCAAGGTGCTGATCAGTTACTAATTACACAAAACTAAAATCGACAATCATTATTTTATTTAAATCACTGCGTAGTATTAATTTCCAGTCTAAACAAATTCAAAATTTCTGTATGGAAATAGTTTTTACAGGTGGCCGCAATAAAAATTAAGTTCCTTTAGAGTAGTGTACCTATAGTTAAAATAATTAGTTTGTATGGTTTGCATGTTGCTCGGTGCTAAACTCATTTGAGTATTTATTTGTAAATCTAATTTCTAATTTAATTTTAATTCTAATAAATTTGATAAAAATTCGTCAATGTTTTTTTTTACATTACATAGTATACCATGCAGATAATGTATTTTATCAATTATTTATATTATAATTTTCAAAATACATTATATGGTTAATTTTAACATTTCTTACAATTTTTTAATTTTAATAATAAGTTAAGTAATTGTAATAATATTAGACTTTTGCTCTTGAAAATTATGAAAGCGATAAGACATAAAAAATGTGCCAACAGTATAAAATGCATAAAAGCAAGTCGCCTACTAGTCTACTAACTTGTAAGAATAGTATAAAGCGCTGTTGCCAAAGTATTGAAAAAATCGGAGGCCTAAAAGATCTACAGGCGCATGGAGGCACAAGCAACCGGCAAACATATTCTCTTATAATCGTTTGAAACGGTAGCGAACCTAGCGGATTTTTCGTACACTACGTTGTATAAAAGTATATGTGTATATGACCATTTGGACTCCAGAGTAAAATTGGTCACGGTAATCCAGGCGACGTGGTGAGCCATAATTTTAATTTTTAATGGGGAAACGTTTTCGACTCCGGTTTCGGAGTCGAAGTAGTAAAATCGGAGTCTAACAAGATACGCTGACTTACTTCTCGGAGGCGTATTAGTACCATGTGCATATATATATATATATATATATATATATATATATTTATGAAGTGTATCTTGTGACTTCCAAAATACATATACAAGATACGTTGTGACTTCATATATAACGTTGCGACTTCCAGAAATGGAAGTCATAACGTATTTCAATGTATTTTATAGCAAAATGATCAAGATGTCGCTACGAGTGTAAATTTAAATTTTACCTTGGAAGTCATAACGTAACTTGTAAGTCTGCAATATATAATTTTAGTTCCACTATATACCGCTGGCGCTGACATCGATTTCAGATGCACAGTGGACTGTTCTATGTGACTTCCGCGTTGATAATTATCTAAGTCGACTGTCTCTATCTTTGTTATGCCTCCATGTTTCGCAGTTGTTACCGTTTTAATATGTTTAACGCAGATCTTTCTTATCAGCGCGGTGTTGTCAGATCGACACAGTCTATAATTAGACGATTACCTAGGTAAGTTTAATAAGTGATGTTTTATTAACGCTTCGACTTCCAATAAATAAAAAATATAAAAATGCATACAAGATCGCGTAAGATTCTTCAATTAGCTCTTACAAAAGGTAAGTAAAATAAAGTTTTACTTTAATTATTTAGTTTAAACCATACGGATACTTCTGGGAATTCCCCAACATGTTCATCGATAAATTACACCGAAATTCATGCACCAAATATTGTTAAAATAGACAAGCAAATATGCCGTGTAAAAATACATAAGTGACATTATTTATAAATATTTCATTTAAAATTTAATAATAATGAATCTTAAGTTGCTTAAGTGCATATTGATCTTTAAAACGGTCACCTACAGTAACAAAATGTTTCGCCTCTTCTTAATATTAGCAATGTAAATTGCACATTTTGAAACCGTTTTTTACATACCGGGTGCTGAATGAGTTAGGCGAACATAGGATATTAACGTGTAAAAACTTATTTTTGCAAATTCCTGCTTCCCTAATTATTTTAGAGAAAAATTGAAAGATACAAATATAATGTAGAAATATAAACTACGAATGATAAGAGCATTAGATTTTATCTAGCTTTTACGTAAATGATCAAAAAATCTTTTGAAATTGTTAAAATTTTTATTTATCAAACTGGCCATGTATATGTTTCCAAGGTAATATTCCATTTTATGAAATTAAAATTTAATAAAGTGCAAAACTGTCAACAACGTGCAATTGTTTTTTATTACTTATCAAAAATAATTACCTCGGAAACTTCCATGGCAAGTCCGATAAATAAAAGTTTTAACAATTTCAAAAGAATTTTTTGACCATTTACGTAAAAGCTAGATAAAATCTAATGCTCTTATCATTCGTAGTTTATATTTCTACATTATATTTGTGTCTTTCAATTTTTCTCTAAAATAATTAGGGAAGCAGGAATTTGCAAAAATAAGTTTTTGCATGTTAATATCCTATGTTCGCCTAACTCATTCAGCACCCGGTATAAAAATCGATTTTACAGCAAAATTTTTTAAACATTTTTTGTTGAAAATTTCATTATCTTTAATTTTTTTGTACCTATACATTATTCCATTTTGTTACCTCGTTTCTGAGAGTAAAAACTTTAATAAAATTCACATAATAAGATTAATGTTAATATGATTAAAATTTTTACAGAGACTTTTTTAAGTCACTGTAGCTCAGAAACGGGGTGACAAAATGGAAAAATGTATAGGTAGAAAATTCAAGATAATGAAATTTTGAAAAAAACTGTTTAAAAAGTTTTATTGTAAAATTTGCAAGGACATTTTTTTGAAACCTGCGTAATAAATATAAAATGTACAGTGAGTAACAAAATGTTTCGCCCCCTCCTATGTTAGCAATGTAAATTGCACATTTTGAAGCCGTTTTTTGACATAAAAATTGGATCGTTTTAATTTGTTTACATAAGTTTATAAGGTACTTTAAAGTTTTTTGAACATTTAATTTTCACTTTATGGCTTGCTAAGAAACTGATCTATTTAAAGCGTGATTTAGACATTATATTGAATTAATATTTATTGTTCCAAAGATGATATCACCACAATAATAAATTATTGTCGGCTGTCTACTTCAAATAAAGAAAAAATATTTCAGTTAAGACTGAAATCATGGATCAGCTGTGCTTTAAATTTTATTACCATAAAATTTGATACAAGAAGTAAAGCTAAACAAACCTTGGAGTTTTGGGATAATAAAAAATATTTTGTATAGCGATGAGTGATTGTTTCTCTCAGGTTAAATTTTTATTTCAAGTAATAAAACTGATTTAAAAAACCAAGAAATTTTAATTATTTTACAGTTAATCTGATTTAAAAAAAAATTTCTAAAGTAATTATTTTACAGGTTAAGATACTGATGCGAGTGAAGAGGTAAAACCCAAAAAAGCAAAATTGTCTAAAAACACACAAAAAAGAGGTACAACAAATCTGCAAAATTAAATTGTTGGGATAAATTAGATTTACGTATTTAATAATCATAGGTTGGACAGGCAAAGAAGTAGACAAGAAGAAGGGCACTGAAATAAAACAATTTATTGAAAAACACAAAATTATTTGTTCAATTAAATTTACTTTAAGTTTCAATAAACATTCATACCTATATTTCTTAATTTAATTGTTTTATTTTCCAAATCCAAAAAGGTCTTGAGTAACCAAACAATGAGGTAAATGTCGCTGCCCCCCCTCCAAATTGAATTTTTGGGTAAAATTTGCGTCAAACGTTTGAGCATCATTAAGCTTCTAATACTTTTGTTTGAGCCTCAACCGTCGCAAAGTTATTCGCAAAATTCTTTGTGGGGGGGGGGCTGCAGACATGCTTTTTCTATTTTCGTTTTTATTTTGAATTTTTTTGTAAAATTGATGTCTATCGATAGAGATTCGTTTGAGCTTGAATGAGCTTCCATTCCCATAATTTTAATTTCATTTTCTGCAAAGTTACGAGCATTTCAAATTTTGAGTACTCCGAGTAAGTACCGTACAAACATTTTCTATTTTAATTCTATTTTACCGGATTAAAATTTTTGATTCGATTAAAAAAACTTAATCCTGCTTAATTACCATCATCATTTTGATGGAATAATACGGAAGGTGTAATTTTAGAAAAAAATATGTTAAATAGAATAGAATAGTCGTGAACTAATAAAATCGAATACTCTAATAAGTGTATGTCCACCAACTATACCGTGTTTCTCAAATTAAAAATTTTTTCCAATTTAAATTTAACTACATAATTGATACATTTTAATTTTATTGAAAGATTTAAAAAAAATTTTAAAAAGGTCAAACTGACATTTTACTCTAAAAAACTTTTAAAGTCTGAAATCAAGCGCAATTTTCAATATTCTGAAAGTTTACGAATGTACAAATCAAATTTTTTAGAAAAATGTTTGTTAAACGTTTGAACATCAATGAGTTTTCAATATTTTTGTTTGAGCCTCAACCTTCAGGGAGTAATTTGCAAAAACTTTGGAGCGGGGGGGAGTGCCTGTTAACAAGTTTATTTTTATCCCATCTTAAAGTAGAATTAATTTTGTGAAATTGGTGTCAAAGCGACGCTTGAAGCTCAAACAAAAAATTTGAAAGCCCATTAAGGCTTAAGCTATACCAAACGTTTTATTATATTATATAAATAAAAAATTTTATTTGAGTACGGGAAATATCCCCCCATCAAATTTTTTGAAACTCATTGCTTCTCAAACGTATGACTCAAATTATTCTAAAAAATTCGATTTTTACATATTCATTCAATAACTTTTAGAATAAGGAAAGTTGCGCTAGATTTCGAGTCTTAAAAATTCTTTTAGAGTAAAATGTCATTTTGACCTTTTTAGTTTATGTTCCTTTTAATATATTTTTTAAATCTTGCAGCAAAATTGGTGTCAAAAGTATGAACATCATAAAATTTGTAAATTCTTGAGGCACAAACGATACTCGATCGTTTAACACCAAATTTTCCCCAAAATTACACTTGAAAGCGTTAGTATGCGTCCTCCCCAAATATTTCGGAAATAAGTCTGTTAAGGCTCAAACTAAAAAATTTTGAACACTTGGGTCTCCCACCAACTATACTCAAACGTTTGACACCAATTTCACAATATTAATTCTACTTTAAGATGGGATAAAGATAAACTTGTTAACAACCTCTCCTCCCCCCGCTCCAAAGTTTTTGCAACTTACTCCCTGAAGGTTGAGGCTCAAACGAAAATATTGGAAACTCATTGATGTTCAAACGTTTAACAAAAATGTTTCATGAAAATTCGAATTGTCTAGTACATTCATAAACTTTCAAAATATTGAAAGTTGCGCTTGATTACGGGCCTTAAAAGTTTTTTAGAGTAAAATCTCAGTTTGACCTTTTTAGTTTATACCCTTTTTAAAATTTATTTTAAATCTTTCAATAAAATTAATAAGCCACAGCCGTGGAGTGATGTGACCGCTGGTTGAGTACAGAGCTGAAATTCTGGGTTCAAACCGCGGACCATACAGAATTTCTTAGCTCGGCCTTTCAGTGGACATCCACACGGTGTGGTGAAATAGATATTGATTTATCGAAAATAGGTAATATGGGGACTAATCCCCCCCACTAATCGGATTTGTAATTCCCAAAAAGGGAAAAGCCATGTTCTACTTAGAACGTAAAAAGCTTAATGAATGAATAAAATTAAAATGTATTAACTATGTTGTTGAATTGAAATTGGGACAACATATTCTTTTCTAAAATTACACCTTCCGGTATTAGTCCATCAAGATGATGATTGTAATTAAGCAGGATTAAGTTTTTTTAATCGGATCAAAAATTTTAATCCGGTAAAATAGAATTAAAATAGAAAGTGTTTGTACGGTACTTACCCGGAGTACTCAAAATTTGAAATGCTCGTAACTTTGCAGAAAATGAAATTAAAATGATGGGATTGGAAGCTCATTCAAGCTCAAACAAATCTCTATCGATAGACATCAATTTCACAAAAAAATTCAAAATAAGAACGAAAATAGAAAAAGCATGTCTGCAGCCCCCCCCCCAAGTTTTCGCAAATAACTTTGCGACCGTTGAGGCTCAAACGAAAAATTTAGAATCTCATTGATGCTCAAACGATGCTCAAACGTTTGACACTATTTTCACCCCAAAATTCAACTTGGAGGGGGGGAGCATGTCTACAGCTCCCGACGGTTGAAGCTCAAACAAAAATATTGAAAGCTCATTGATGCTCAAACGATGCTCAAACGTTTGACGCAAATTTTACTCAAAAATTTAATTGGGGGGGGGTGCAGCGACATTTACCTCCAAACAATGATGGAAAATAGGTAGCGCACTCCTTACTTCAATAATAATTAATTAACGTAATATCTAGTGGTCCGAGCAACGTACGTCGTAGTCGGAAACGATTCTCGAGATATCGTGTATGCGGTAACCATTCGAAAAAACAAACTTGACATATTTCTTTTGCTACACAATTTTGAACATGCTAAGCTATTGTTCTTCTTTATCTGCCTGTGCATTAACGAAATATACTAAATATGTCAGTGGTTTTCGACATGTATGCAAAATAAATTTTCGAGTGGTCCGAGCAACGTACGTCGGAGTCTTAAACAAATTAAAAATATAACAATTACAAGAAATTTAAATAAATAATTTTTTATTTGTGCTAATAATTCATTAAACTACAAATAATTTATTTTCCGCGAAAAGAAAGTCCGAAGCAATCATTAAGTAATGAAACAATGGTAGAAGCTGGGTATAGCGTACCGATTGCACGTCGTCGCCACGACAATAGCTTCTCTATTGAAACCTGTTTTTTTTTTAGAAAATTTAAAAAGTTAGCATCTGGAAATTTTAATTCAGAAACAGTTTTTACAAAATTTTGAATTTTGTAAATATAAGAAAAAATACCTGCAGCAACATCAAACTAATGTTTCTATAATTTTAATGCTCACAGTAATAAAAGTTAAACTCTCAAAAATATAATTATTTCTTTATATTATAGTTTATAGTATAATAGTGCTTTGTAAGTAAAACAAGAAAGATAAACGCTTGTCCTTGACCAACTGATATTCGATACGGATACAAGACGCGGCAACGCTGCTGGAAGTAAGAACGCGTTACCGCGTAAGGACATATATATGCGGAAGTCACTTTGTATCTTCTATATAAGTGTATATATAGCAAAAAAAAATTAACAAAATGTTACCCCTCTCTTGATAAACATATTCCATACGTTCCCCTCAACGGTTTGCACCAAAATATATATACCTAAGATAACTGATAGACCCGGAGGTCAGGTCGCCACGACTACGTACCGGAAGTCACAAGATACCGGGCATACATATATATATATATATATGTTGACATGTACAGTGGTAGTTACCAATTTTTAAAGTCTCCACAATTTGATATTGTTCCGTTCAATATTTGAATTTTGAATGATTTTGAATTTTACTCGGACGAGTGGAATGGTTTTGCTTTCATTGGTCATACTTTTTGGTATTAAGAAAACAGGATTTTATAGGTGGATATTTTGTTCCGGAAACCTAAAATAAGTTAAATTAATCAGATATGACTGCGTTTTATTTTTATTAATTTTTTTTATATTGTTAATTTGTTTACCTTTTTAATAAATAAGTGAATGCGTACGTAGAAACCTGTAACGTCGTGTTAATCGTAAATAACTTTAGATGGTGTGGAATGTGTTAAAAATTAATTTAAAATTTGTGATATCATATTTTTTTTGGAAAATTTTCAAATTTCGCTGGAAAAGTTGACGAATCAGCGTGGGCCACGATTTCCAAAAGCCTGGAACAGGAAGGAAATGAAAATTTTGTAGATGATAAGGGATTACTGACCGAGAGGTGGACGTGTTAAGTTGTGTTTTCGAGGAAGACAAAATTTTCTCGATAAGTTGTGAAATGTTGGAATTTCAGCATGAATTGTGAATTATAATTGCAATTATGAAGATTGAAGTGTCAGTATGATGAATATGGTGTTTTCTAGAAGATTGAGTTCTGGAATTGGAAATTAAGGATATTTCGACCTAATGAGTTGGGGAAGATGGCCGTTCAATTTGTCGTTTCCATCGTATTTTATTTCCATTTAACAACAATTTATGAAGCCATCGAATGGTAATTAGAATTTGAATTCTTTTATTTTACGCTGTTTCGACATTATTTATCTGGAAAACAAAATTTATAAATTTTACAATTCGAGGTTATATGATGCACATTTTTTTTACAAACCTGGAAAATTCGCTAATAACAGGTTGATTGTAATGTTACATCAACTTTAATCACACCGATGCACAAATTTCAATATTTGGATTAATTATTTTACCGTCGAGGTTAACTTATTTTTTTATGATGATTTGTATCATCTGCAGTGCTACGCGTTACGTCGAACTTTATTTGTGTCTAGCGGTAGAAATTAACAGTTTTTCATACGAATTATTACAGGTCGGCGCGAAATTTTAAATAAGACAATTATTTATGCGTATTATTATTTTATTTCAGCTTGTACAATTTACAACGTTTGATTTGTTTACAAGTTAGAGTAATAAGTTTTGGAATAGTAAATGTGAAAACTTGTAGATAAATCTCGTCGATATCTGATTTATTCATTGTTGAATTTGATTTAACAAAAATTCTGTTTTCTGTTTATAATCAAGAATTTGATAATTACCAACTTTCGTTTAAATAAAATTTTATTGATGCCCGGTATAATTATGTTTTATTTCAAATTGTGGATAATTTAAGAATACCCTGGAATTCGCAACCTGAGAGAGTCTTTTATTGCAAAACTCCGACTATAACAGCTACGGACCTTAAAGAGTTGTTCGTCAGAACACGACAATATGTATAACCCTTTATTTAAACGTAAAACCTGGTTCAGTTTTAGAGAAAATAAGGACTACGTTATAAACTTTTCTACAATTTAAAACCAATGCAAGAATAATTTATTATAAATAATTCCCTCAACAATTACAGTAAAACAAAACAGATTAACGTTATATAGAGAAAAATTTACTTCATTTGAAAATGTTGCAGATAAGTGCTTCGACTGCCAATGTTATAATTTGATTGGCCAGTAAACTTTTTCAGCTTTTACCAGGTTTCCAACATTCTGATTTTCTGCTTGGAAAATTATAGTGTAAATATTTTTCAAGTATTTAACACATTTCTTGATGTTCTGATGTGTTCGGTTTATACCTGTCCCAAAAAATATAATTAAAATGTAAATTCTACGTTTTTCTGTAAGATTATTTTAAATAACATTAATAAGTTATGAAAATAATGAAAAAATAAATATTGCTGGTAAATAAAATTTAAAAATGATTACCGGAATATCATTTTTAATTATATTTTCTTTCGATTATACCGGGTGACCGACCGCTGATCCAAACATAGAGGAAATTAACAAAGAAATTAATTTTTGTTAAATGCTTGCTTCTTATTATAACAAATAAGATAATAAAAAGAAACGGTCGTAGAGTAATGGTCAAGCGAGTTGACTGCAAACGCTTAATACACGGTTTGAATCCGGGTGAAGTTACAACTGTATACCGGCCGTCTCGCTGGTCCTCCATGTTGGGGGTTCTACCGTCGGGCCGGCTCCTCGTCGTAGGTAAAAAAGTAAAAAGCTTATTAACCAGACGCCAATCGCAAGGTTGGTAGTTTGGGAACGGATAAAACGGTTTCTAGCTGTAGCGTGGTGAATTGTGATGTGTTTAGCAGGTATTTGTTACTTACCTTGCAATGTATTAAGCAATCCAAAATATATTATAAATAGATAAAAAAAAAGTATTAATGTAACAAAATTTTTAGTCGACGTCTAAAGATACTCAATTATAATTAGGTAATTGTCAAAGTATACATTTGTATTTGTAGAAGTTTCTGTTCGCACGTTCTTGAATTTCTTAAATACAGCCTGGATTGTTTGTCGGCGAAAAATATTTCTTGGTGGTATTGGTAGTTAAAGAAATGATAGCTGTGGTTTTTTTTTAATTGTTTCAACAGTTTCTCTTCCAGCATTGCAATCAACTGCTATGGTAAATAACTTGTTGGCAATAAGTGATTTTTAAACAAATGCAATGGGAATAAGTTTGTCCTTTTAAAAAGATGTCCGAAGCACCTTGAAATATAAAGCGTGGGGGCTATAATAGTCTTCAAAACCATGCTTTATATACGATTTTTTTTACTACTAGATTTACTACAATTATTCTTTTAATTTTGTTTAAGGGGTTAGGTGGGTTTTGATATTTATAAAAAATAATTTTTTTATATTTTTATCTAATAGTACAACATATCAAGAATATTATTCCAAATTTTCAAGTCAATTGAAGTAAAACTCTATAGGAGAGAGAACCTCTAGAAGTTCCCCTTATAGGCTAATTAACATTACTTTATGCCTACTTAAAATTGTAATTGTTTTTTTTTCTCAAAATTTCATTTTGGAAGTCGGTGGACACGATTTTTCAGAAACGAATGCACTGATCTTATTAAAATTTGTACACTTCTTCTAGATAGTATTGACTAGTGCTTGAACGAAGAATTTTTTTTTCTTTGATCACAACTTATTTTAAGTTATTATTTTAACAAAAAATTGTACTTTTATGTACAAAGCTCTGCCAAAAATTCAAATTTAAATTGTTTTTAAAATCCTTCGTTCAAGCACGAGCTATACTCATCTACTAACGGAAAATATTTAGTTTTTGCATTTTAGAAAAATCTCAAAAGAAAAGTCTCAACGGCTGAATTTTGAAAATTTTTAAATAAAAAGTTTATAAAAAATTGTTCAAATGTTGCTCTTTTATATGCTTAAAAGTTTGAATAGAAATATTCTTTGATTATATTTAAAAAAAATTAGAAAAAATATGCTTGTTTTCAACCTTTGAAACCCACCTTAATGTGGGTTAATTAATTAAACCCTTAAGAGGGGCATTTTTTTCAGGGCTCTTTTAATTTAATCAACAGATGGCGCCTACTTAAATATTTTTATAAAATAAGAGGAATTTGCTATATTTAAAATATAGCAAATTCGTTGAGATAATACCATTCTATAAACAATATTCTTGATCTTAAGCTATTTTGAGTTCGTAATATTTATTTATAAAAACACAATTCATAATTAAAGTGTAATTATCTTTTTTTGTAAGTGAGTGTGTTTTGACATACTCAATATGAACTCAAAATAGCTTAAGATCAAGAATATTGTTTATAGAATAGTATTATCTCAACGAATTTGCTATATTTTAAATATAGCAAATTTCTCTTATTTTATAAAAATATTTAAGTAGGCGCCATCTGTTGATTAAATTAAAAGGGCCCTGAAAAAAATGCCCCTCTTAAGAAAAAATATTCGAATTGTAATTATTTATTTAAAATAAATTATAAAACAAATGAAAGTGTTTTGTTTTGTAGATGTGACAGTTGTTGAATTCTATTGGTAAATAAATTAAATCGCGGTTTGTCAAATTAACAAAAAATGGCGCTGTCACTTGCTGCCACATTTTATTTGAATTTAATAAAATTTTTAAAATTAAATTAATCTATTGAAAAAGCGTTTTAAATAGAATAAATACAATTACATACCATTAATAACCAATGGTTAAAAATTGGTTAACAATTTAAATAAAAAAAATAAATAACAAACAAAAAAAAATAACAAACAAAAATTGTTGACCACTAGTCTAAATCGTGTCACTTCTTGAGTTACTAGCCTTGGTAAAAATGATAACCTATATTATGAGATAAAATACAGCGTATTTAGTGAGAGCGGACTAACTACGATATACGTATTCTAAAACTTTAAATCCCATTTTTCTCAAAACCTTTTTTGTTTTTGCTGTAACTTGGTCAACTTTCAATATTTTAGCTTGAAATTTGTTTAACATATTATTGAATATTATTACTTTGACAAAATATAAAAAAATAAAAACTCGATTTTTTTTAAGTTGTGGTGGTGGTGTTTTCCCTGATTAATTTCAATTAGATATTACTTAAAAGGGATGGCAGTAATAAAAAAATTTTTCCTACAAAACTTGCTTATTTTTAAAAGATCTTTTCAAAAATACCATTTTCGACCTATGGTGCTATTTACAATTCTGGAGTTCTGGATATTCTGGAGCAAACTACCCGGGATGCCGACTTTTCCCGGAAATAATAATATCACCATTTGATTCTTTATTGCGGCTTTTATAATAAAATTTTTTGACCTAACTCTCTACGACTAGCCGTTTTTGAAAAAAATTACTGATACGGGTGGTCTCATTCACCCTGTATATTTTTGTACTGTTGTAATATTTCAAGTTATATCGTAAATCTGTTATAATAATATAAAATACCTAAGTTATTTATAACCTTAATTTGTAGTAAATACAAAGTATTTTATATAACTACTTAAAAAGCAATATTCAAGTAATTAGACGGTAATTTTAATACTTACGCGTATGGATAGATTTAACACAAAATTTAATGACAGCTAATATATTTAAATAATTTTAGCTGCAAATTCGACAAAGCTACAGCATTATGGATACATACATACATAATAGGTTTGATTGTTTGCTTTGCACTAACTTGAACTGTACTGAACAGCTATTATTTTGTACTAACTTGCTCGGTTCAGGTTAGTGCAAGCAAACAAACAGACCTAATAATATATGCAAAAACTTTTGTACATAGTTTATACCTTTATTTACCAATTCTAATGAAATCAAATTAAAAATATTTTATTTAAAACAGTAAACATAATCGAGACAATCGGAGGAAAGGCATATAATATGTAGTACATAATTATGTATAAAAAATGTGAAATTTTTATTTGAAAATAAGATAAGACACAATAAGACGAAAAGGATTAATGCTCTTTATGGATTCAATCAGAAAAGGTTTCATGATTTCATAAAAATTTCTTTGATAGAGGAGTCCAACTGTTCAAAAATAAAATATCTGAAATTATGGGTAGACTGCTCAAACAGAACTTATTGCTAACGCAGTCGGTAAATCAAAAGAAGCAATAATAATCATAAAGGTATAAAAACATAGACATAAAATTAATTGTAAAACAACAAAACAAATAAAACCTCTGAAAACCTGCACTTTATTTTCAGTTTTCTTGGCCACACATCAACAATCTTCCGCTTCATTAAAAGTAACAGTGTTGTCTTTAATAAAATCTCATAAGACATGAACTGTGTCAGGCAGTTAAACAAAAATGCAGAACTAATGTGCAGTCAACCTGTTTCACTATGAAGAAACAATTTTGTAGACTAATTACGTTTTGATTTTCTACCACGTATTTATAATAGAAAATTTAACAAATTAAAAAATAATTATATTTTAATATTTTATGAAACACATCATAATAGATCTAATCCTGGTTGCGTCAGATTTATGCTGTGATCTAAAAAGTCCAAACTTGATCTGCGGACTACTCGCCAACCCGCCTGCCCAGCGTGGCGAGTTATGGGTACCACCCCTTCTCCCCCCACTTGGGGGGAGTTTAAATGGGGAAGCTTTGCGTCCGACGATGGATGTTATAGCTGATGATGATGATGATGATGGTCAAGAATCAAGGTATTAAGCTTCTAAGTATTTTAAATTCTTTAAGCTTTCATTGTGTTGTGGGACTTGATTTTCATTCAAATTATGCAAAAATCTTGTGATTTATGAGGATTTATGAATATGACACAATTTTAACTTAGCTCTAAGTTATTTCTCTAAGATATTAGATGGCTGGTTATTTCAGGGTGGTACCTAATCTCAAAAAGAGGGGGGGAGGTATGAAATTAAACGGTTTTACTAACTGCCGAGTTGAATATATTTAATTATTGATTTCCCTTTTTTATCCTGCTACTGCTGCTACTGCTGTTGCTCCTCATGCGTGTTATTTTTTAGAAGACACAACGCTCTCTCATTGGTTGTTGTCGTTGGTCGTACTAACTTAAAATTACTTTACTTGCTTAGGTGATTACTTTACTTACTTAGGTGATTTTAAGTTGATACGACGAAAATAGTATTCACATAACCAAAGAGACTAATAGTGTTACTGCGAAGAAACGTAAACGGTTGCAGTATTTACTTCAATTATATTCTACGAAGCAGATTAGCAAGTTTCACTTTATAAAAAATTTCTCTAACAGTTTCTGTGATATTGCTCAAGAAGAAGAATCCTAATTTATGGAGGGGGGAGGTGTTTGTTTCAGAATATTATATTATGCTTACATTTTTCGAATAAAATTTGATTTTATGTGATTGTTTATTGCAAATGTAATTACATATAAAAAAATATGAAATGAAGATAATAAAGAAGTAATAGTTTGATTTTTAGTATTTTTTACATTAACTGAATTAGAGTCTTGATGTAAAAAGGGGAGAGTTAGGTTATTGTTTATTATGCTATATTTACTATTTCATAATGCATTCTTATTATTTATTTATTTTGATAATATAACAAAAAATATGAAATATATATATATTTATTGGGCTTAATCATGTATACATTACAATAACATATTACAATAATTATACAACATTTAGCTGCTTTTCCAGTCCTAATCTTCATACCTCTCTTCTCGCATTCCTTTATTCTGCATTGCTTTTTGAATGCCCTCATTCCACGACTTTTGGGGACGTCCTCTTTTATTCTTCCCTGGTGGTTTCCATAGAAATACTTTCTTCGGCCATCTTTTATCCTCCATGCGTAACAGATGTCCAAACCATTTAAGACCTTTTACTTCTATCCTATGTATTACATCTTCTTCTTGCTTCATTATGTTTCTTATTCTTTTGTTTTTTATTTTTTGTGTTCTCGATATCCGGGCACTTCGTCGCAAGTAATCCATCTCTACCGATCTAAATCTCCGCTTATCGTGTTCCTTCATTGCCCATAGTTCTCTCGACTCGACCATAGTTCTACCTATTCTTTTTAGAGATATTCTTAAAATAAAGAAAATAAAGAAATAATAGTTTGATTTTTAGTATTTTTTACATTAACTTATCTAGAGTCTAAAATGTAAAAAAGAGGAGCTTAGGTTACAGTTATTGTTTATTATGCTATGTTTACTATTTCATAATGCATACTTATTATGTATTTATTTTGATAAATTATATTCTAAACACACAGCATACTCGCAAATTTTACTTTTTACATAATATCTCTAACCGTATCTCTGAGATAGTGGTGGAAGAATCATAACTTAAACAGTAGGAAAAATTAAAAGTAACATTTTAGAATTTTTTTTTAAATAAGCGCTATTTTAGAAAAAATAATAAAAAATCAACTTTCAATTTGTAAAAATTCGTAAATTTGTAAATTTTTTCAATCATAAACATAAAAGACCAGCACGCTGCTGCTCCTCCAGCGTGTCATATTTTTAGGACACATAAAGCACTCTGATTGGTTGTTGGCCTTAGTACCTTAGTACTAAGTACTTTAGGTACTAAGTACCTTAGTACTCTAATCAGAAAAGGTTATATATATTTCTATATATAGTAATTTAAAATTAACTTTAAGTAATTTTAAATTAACTTTAAGTAATTTTAAATCACATATATAAAAGACCAGCACGCTGCTGCTCCTCCAGCGTGTCATTTTTTTAGGGCACATAAAGCACTCTGATTGGTTGTTGGCGTTGGTCGTACCAACTTAAAATTACGTTGGTACTCCAATCAGAAAAGGTTATATATATTTCTATATGGCGGGTAAAGTAGCTTTAAGTTGGTATAACTGACGACAACGACCAATCAGAGTGAGCTGTGTGTCAAAAAAAAATGACGCGCTTGAAGAGTAGCAGCAGTAGCAGCGTGTCATTTTTTTAAAACACACAACGCGCTCTGATTGGTAGTTGTCGTTAATCGTGCCAGCTTAAAATCACCTCCCCTGGGATCGAGTTGCACACCAATCAAGTTTTCAACCTTGATGAGACGCCCGTCTATATTAATTAAATGATCTAATTTTTTTCCAATTTAAAATCACCTCCCCTGGAATCGAGTTGGACATCAAATAAATTTCAACTGGGATACTTATATATAAATATATAAATCTCGGTAAATGCGAGGATTATCCATCCAGAAAATTTAATATCAAACTTTTACATTTTCAATAAATGTATTTCACAATACTAAACGGCCAACACACGCTACTCCTCTACCCCCTCCTCCTTCAGTGTGTTATTTCTTTAAGACACACAACGCACTCTGATTGGTTGTTGTCGTCGTTGGCTTTTAGCAACTTAAAATCAACTCCCCTGGGATCGAGTTCCACACCAAACAAATTTCTAACGTTGGTGAGACGCCCGTTCGTGATTGAATCGGCTATATAATCATTATTTTTGAACTTAAGAACGTAAACAATTAAAATTGTCGGTATTAGGGATTTATTTTTTTTAATGAAGAATGTTAAAAGACAAATCCATCGGTTACGCTTAGGTCAGTGTTGGTGTTTAGAAACAATTTTTTTTTAAATTAATACCTCTAAAATAGAAAACCACCGACTAGCTGCCCGTCCGTGGACGGGCTTTCTAGCTAGTTTATAAATGTTTGTCATGCCATTTATATCGCAATTTTAAATACTAAGTACTGTAAGCGGCTTTGTGGGTCTTAATCCAGTAATACCTTAAGTTAAAATCAGTGGAACTTTCATGTTTTGTTCGGTTACCTTTTCTACCAGCGATGGAACTTACAGGTAACCTTCTGCAGCTTAGCAAAAAAGAGGATTAAAATTTGATCATCGGTGGAAGTTACCCCTATCCACCCTGTAAATGGGGTAATGTAAGCTCCACTCCAAACTACCTGCACTTCGTTTTTTGCTACTTTATTTTTTAATCCAACTTGAAAACTCCACTCGCAACCATTTAACAATAGGTCACCTACTTACGTTGTAAGCAGGAGATTATGGTATGGTAATTTCTTAAGTAGTAACAATTTTACCATACAGGGTGGAAAGTAACAAATTTTCAAATCATATTTTTAAGGACCGCATTCAGGGTGAAGTTTTTCGTTGTAATGATTTATACTGGGTGAAGAATCAAACATCTAACACACATAATTAGAGAAACTAATTAGAGAAAAATCATACACTTTTCTTCACTTTTTTTACGATTTCAATTTACAAAAAGTTTAATTTTTAATAAATTGAAAGTCAATAAATAAAATTTTAATAATTGTTGACGTATATTGCTTGAGGCAAATGTAGAATAAGAAATCAAGATGTTAAAATTTATTATGAAATAGAATTAAAGAAAGGAGAAAATCTTTCAAAAAATATTTTGGGAAAAAAATTAGATGAGGAGAGAGGTAAAAAAAATCATTAATGCGGCCAGCAAAAATTTCGTTTAAAAGAAATGGCTTACGATTAGAATATGTTTGACACCACGTACACCCGAAAAACGTGTAAAATAAAAAGAATCGTGTAAATTCATTCGTGCGCATCAGTATATTTATTTATTTATTATTTTTTAAGGCAATTGACCGTCTTTTATATTAAAATTAATGATAAATATTTGATGAAAAAGAATCAATTCTAATGGTGATCAAATTAATAGGTTAGAAATTTATACATTGTTTTCACTCACTTTCCGCTTAGAACTCTGTGGCAACTTTGTCTGTGAACGTAATCGGTGTTTTATAGCGTAACATGCAAAATTCAATATTATATTTTGCTAGAAAGCTTTTCTTTCTCTGTGTCATTCATATACAAAATGATGATTGATTTTTTGATTTATTATCACCCAAATTAAGTTTATCAATTTAACAAAAATGTACCACCTACGAAATATACGCATGCCATTTTGTTACTCCTAAAGGCCGTGTGACACGCAGAGCTGAAAGTATTTCAAGTAAAAGACTTGCAAAAAGTAATTCAAGTACTTAAAAGTACTTGAAGTACTTTAATTGAAGTACTTTTGAAACTAACTTAAAAGTACTTGGTACTTGAAGTACTTTGTAAAAGTACTTGAGTATTTGGTAATTGGATTTAACAAAATTTTAGTAATTGAAGTACTTTTAAAGTAATTGAAGTACTTTTAAAGTAATTGAAGTACTTTAAAGTAATTGAAATACTTAATTGAAGAGGTAATTGAAGAATTTTTAAAGTATTTGAAGTATTTGAAGTACTTTTAAAGTATTTTAAGTATTTTAAAGTAATTAAAGTATTTTTAAAGTACTTTTAAATTACTTTTAAAGTACTTTTAAAGTACTTTTAAATTACTTTTAAAGTAATTAATTTAAGGTAATTGAAGTACTTTTAAAGTATTTGAAGTACTTTTAGGGCCAGTTTATCAATCTAGTTAAGTATCCCAATTAAATTTATCTGACAAGTATGAATTTTAACCGATTATCGGTTAAATTGCTGTTAGTAACACCGCATTTTCTATAAGCAGGGCTGGACAAGATAAATTTTTATTTGTATTTGAAATACAAAATATAATTGAAAAATGTGTAAAAATATTCAAATACATTACTTTCTATCATCATTCATTGTTTATCCTTATTGTGAATGTCCTCAGAACTTTTCTTCTCATTTCAAATTTTGAATACAAAAAAATAATCTAAATCGTTTATGCCTGTTTGTGCAAAAATTATTTTTATTTGTACCCAAATAGTTTTTGAGAAATTTCAAAATTTAACTGCCGGGGGGGGGAGGGCAGAATATAAAGGATAACTATATATTAGATAGCCAATAATACATTATTACTTTAGTTACAGTTTGACCAATCAGTTTTCGTTTAGAAGGTTTAATAATTTTTATTCAAATCAACTCACAATCAGTAAGACTACCTGATACGAGCGGTTTGGTTCATGATATAATATTCAGTTTGGTTCAGATTATGTAGTCTCCACGTGACGTCATGCGCAACAATTATCAAAATGCAATTTATATGTATCATATCATTGGTTTAAGATATGATTTGCGCAGAATTTTACTCTCCACGTGACGTCATGCGCAACAATTACCAAAGTGGAACTCGCATAAACACTATTATAAATTACTTAACTAATCTGTTAAATACAATCCTAATAAAGGGACCAATACGGTGTACGTATTAACGGTTTTTCGTCACGGCTCAACGTGACAATGTTCTACGTTTAGCATTATATAATTAATCAAAATTTAAAATATGCCACGACACAGTTCCAATAGCAATCTTTAAAATTCTGCATTAAAATTGTTTAAATTTCAGGTATTGTAAGTACTGTAAATGAAATCTGGCCTCGACCAAAATTTGAATGATTTCAAAAAACGCGCCATATGAAATCAATGAAATTTTTTTTTCATCCTTTCAAACCAATGAGAAACATCATTTATAATTAAATTACAAATCTAAACCGTTTTACAAATCTACTTTAAAAAACAAGCCTGCGCCAGAGGCTTTTTAAAACACATGCATATTTTGGCGGAAAATTTTTAAATATATTTTTTTATAATTTAAAAATGGCAACAAAGTGAAATTTATTGAAAAATGTATTTTAAATACATGTAGTTGCAATACTGCCCAGCCCCGACTTGAAAATTAGGTAATTGAAATACTTTGAGTAATTGAAGTACTTTTAAAGTAATTGAAATACTTTAAAGTAATTGAAGTACTTTGGATAATTGAAGTACTTTGAGGAATTGAAGTACTTTATTTTGCGTAATTAAAGTACTTTGAGTAATTTGGCGGTACTTGAATTACTTTTTGGTTAATTTTGAAATATTTGAATTACTTTTGATAAGTACTTGGTAATTGAAATACTTTCTTTAAGCAAAGTCCTTTAGTACTTGATGCTTCAAGTACTTTTAAGAAAATATAGTATTTGATACTTGAAATACTTTTGAAATTAGCAAAGTACTTGGTAATTGGTACTTGAATTACTTTCACAAAGTACTTTAGACAGCTCTGGCTGACACGTGTGTAAAAATACTTGTAGCCACTATCTATGAATATTTCGGCTGAGTTTTTTCGGGTGATCTTTTATAAACACCTCATTGTTTTCTAGATCCTTTAATTTGTTTTCTTTCAGTAGGATAATATTTTATAATAACTTGCCTTATGAGATTTAGGGATGTTCTAGACATGTGAATTTTAAGAGTTTGTTGGCGTTGCATATTGCAGAATGAAAAGATATTGATTTGTAATAAGATTTTTATTTTTTAATGTTATAGTAATTCTTGTTTAAATGTAAAAGTTTGCGTCTTTTGTGCAATTTGTAATTTAGTTCTTAGCAAAATCAATGGTTATTATTATTATATTACCAATTAAAAGTTGCATTAATCAGAAAGTAAATCAAAACTTTTGGAATATCTTTTCTTATTATTTCAAGGAGCTTAAATATTTTAAAATTTTGTTATAATTTTTTTATCTCGATTGTATTCATTTACAGAATAAGTTTACACAATATTTTACAAAATATTACAAATCGGTTTGATCATATTAAAAGTTAATAATATTATAATATTTATATTATTTTTCTGACATTAATTTATTTTTACGTATGATTATGTCACCACTGCTATAGTAATATTAATTGTTTTTATTTAGGAAAAAGTATGCAAATACGAATAGTACGTATGTTCGATTTTATGTAAATCCTGATTGGTTTTTTAAGGTAGAAATAATAAAAACTGCTTTAAACCTATTTTATACTGATTGTCACAGTTCTCTTAAGCAAAAAAGGGTTTTTCAAACAAAAATGGTTATAGAAAGTAAGCAATAAAATTTAAATAAATTTTTTTTTATATTAAAACAATTTGTATTAGATTTTTCGAAAAATTAGATAAGCTATATTATATTGAAAACATAATTATCGATTTTGGCTGAACTTTCAATATTTAAGCTTAGCTTATTTATTTCTGGGAGTAATACTATAATACGGTAAATTTTTCTTTTCTTGTTTTATTTCATGATTGTATTTTTTCCTTTTTCAATTGTTTACTTTTCGAGATTAAATATTTTTGCTAAGTATCTGTTGCAAAGGGTTAATAGATTTACAATTATAACACACCTGTAAATACGTATTTGAATCATATTTTTATGTAAGTCCTTAATCAAATTTTTGTAGGTACCTAATACTCGTATTATCTACATTATACATTTTCTAAAATTCTGTTATATTAATTTTCCTTTTTTGCAACAAAAGTTTTTTAATTTTAAATGTTGAATTAATAAAAAAATTAAGTGAGATAAAATGTTTATAGCACTCAAAACATTTGTTTTAAGTTTAATTAAATTATTTTAAAATTTTTAATATTCTTACCTTTATTATTTCTTTTTATAATTTATTGTACTTTCTTTCTTTCTACTATTGTGCAATTTCAATTGCTTGTCAAATTAATTACTTTTGATAAAATTGATCCCAACACTTTTTGTGTAGAGCATAATAAAATTAATTATCAAGGAATTTTGATTTTTAATTACTATCCACCACTTTTTTCTCTCTAATTTCTGCTACCTCTTTACAATATCTCCATTAATCAATCCGATCAACATTAAATTCAACTTTATAGAACTTTTCAATTTTTTGAAAAAATTTTTACTCGTTCTGTTTGTGTGCTTTCCATAGAGCAGCTTAGTGTTTTTCAACTTGCTGGTTACAAAATCTCTCGCCGACGTCCATCTACTCATACCAGTCATACAAAAATGTGGTTAAGATTACACGAATATTTAAAGTTTTCAATAAAAATACAATACAACCTTTTTGTTGTCGACTATTAGTTAAGCGTTAACAACCACTTAACAAGAGGTGGTAGCGGTAAGCCGGCTCTTAATCGGCGTAATGTTAATAACGTATACGTATATACGTACATATATAAATAAAACGTAATATTATATACTTACAATTATTATTAATATTATTATATCTTTACGTTCCAGTGTCTTGATAAAATGTTTTATAATTTTATTAGATTTTAGCATCGTTTAATATTTATTGAATAGCAAAAGATTGAAATGTTGTTTTTTTTATCAAATTTTTCCGAAGAAGTTGCCAGCAGTTTTTATATTTTAATGTTATTATGTAACATTTTTATAAAACCTGAATGAAATATTATAGAGTATTCGAATAGAAATGCAAAAGATAAATGCACAATAGAATTATAAATAAATGAAAAATAGCTAGAAGCTGCATTTGTCACTCCTAGACTTGTTAAATTTTTTATTATTATAATATGTTTTGTACGGATTAACGGAAGAACAGAAAATAAATTAATCGATCTGAGTCATAGCACTTTGTTTACTTATCCTAATGTTCTTCTATGTTTGTTTGATATTACGTATGTAAAAGGATCAATAAATAAATTATTGTTATTATAAATTTTTGGAGAATACTGCCTTTGCAATGAGCCCCTAAAGGTTACCCAACCGCTATTATATTGTGAAAAATGATAGTGTGTATAAATGAGTATCATAAGTTACCAAGCACTAAAAACCCATCCGTATAATTTATTATACAAATTTTTGATTTAGGAAACAATAATACTCAATAACAATAACCATTAATACTAATATTATTACAAAACTTCCATAAATTTTGAATAAACATTTTTTTTAATAATGGAGTAAAACCTAAAGTCATCCAATAATGCATAATAATTATTATATTTTATAAACTAATCTTGATTTTCAATGCTTTAATAAAACTTTTAAATGAAAATTTAAAATTAACGTTTTGGTAACAATTGTTAAAATATTTCTGAAATTAAAAGTTTTCTGAATTTGCAAAACAAAATTTTAATTTGAAATTTAAATTTGAAGCTATTTTTAAATTTATGTATTTTCAGAACGCTGCATGTGTTATTTCTGAAATATTACCTAAAAGTTACATTGCATAGAACTTCTACTTTTTGCTTTGGTTTTCTTATTGCATGCACTCTACCACCTATGCAATTTCAAACTTTTTCCAAAAATATATGAATGAAACTACAAAATATAAAATTGCAGTGAAAACTATATAAACTCTTATGTAAGATATTGAAATGCATTATTAAGCTGGTTTATTTTGAAAGCAAAGAAGTATTGTATATGACATTTTGTAAGAATAAATCAAAGACACGATTCTACAGTTACATAATATTAAGTAAGTTAAGACTTTTGATAAAAGTGGAAATGAACTTACTTGTAGATGCTGATAGACTAATGGTTAAATGGATAAAGCAAGTGAGAACTAATAAATATATTGATGAAGTTGAGGTATAAAAATCCATTCGGTTTCTGATGTCTTGTATATCTTCAAACTGTATCCATGAATGACGAATGTCGATACAACTTTGAAGCCGATTTTAACTTTCATATAAGAGGCGATTTAAAGTTTTTACTTCAGTTTTCAGAACTGTAAATATAACTAATTTTATATGTAACTTTTAACATCCTAAAATAATTCGAAAAATGCCATTTACTATATTTGTTCCCATTAGTAACACATAAAGTAATCGCTACTACATTATTTGTTCAATATTATTAAAATGTAAACTTTAAAATCAATAACGGTTTAACGTTCCACTATAGAGATATAATTAATTAAAAAATTTATCGAGTTTTCACAATACCTACTTGAGTAATTATTTTGCATAGCTGCTACAGTAGATTTAACTTTTAAAAATTATATCAAAGGTAATAATTTAATTAAAACCGTGTAATAAAAAATCGCTATAATTATATAGTAAAACTTATAATAGCATGGTATGATAATAACAATAACATATCACTTTTTGAATGACGGATATTAAGTGTTTTTAATAATTAATCACGTTGATGAGATTGGAACCTACATTATTTCTGTGCACTATTATAGCACCAAACACATAAAGAAAATTTGACATTTTTCAAAAGTACTTAATATTATTATAAAATTAAATTAGGTCTAACCGAGAACGATCGTAAATTGAACAACTTATAAAAATTGCCCTATCAAAGTGATTAAATATTTATTTGAATTTTTGTCAAAAGAAAAGGTAATAGTATGTGTTTTAGAATTCAAAATTATTATCCACTTCATAAATGATTTGCAATAACTATATTATTTATTACACTTATGAAATACCTATATTATAGCCTACGTTAACCGCGAATACGACATTAATATAGTATAAAGAGTAATTGAACATACAGATAAAAATTAATTCAAATAATATTATCCGATTCACTTACATACTTCATTAAATTTTAACAGCTTTTAAAACTGGTAACACAAATGTATGAGTAAAAGGAAGTATCAAATAAGTTTACTTGAGCAAGTATAAACTTTTGTGGAAGAATTTAACGTCATATCACCTTCCGTTTTTTAGCAATTTCCGACATCGCTATTTTGTTCCATCTTTTGTATTTATTTTTTTCTTACTTCTTACAAGTGTTTCTTCGGAAACCGTTTTATTGACATTTAATCTGACAAAAGTTTTGCTATCTTGTTTACAGTTGATTGCTATATACTTTAGCTTTTTAATAATAAAATTTTCAGAAAAACGGCTCTTAATTCTTTTTATAAATGTGAAAAATAATAGATATGGCAGCATTCTATTGTCTCCCAAATATTTTCAACGTTTGTTGAAAAGAAAATTTCTACAATATTTAACAAAATGAAATTTGACTCAACTAAATTTCATAAAAAGTCTCTCATTTTATGGTATATAATAGGTCAATGTGATTTATATAAAAAGAACACTAATCTACTTCTGAAATCTAAGTTGCTTTTGAAACGTGACGTATGCATAATATATGATATTACAGTTTAGTATCAATTGAAGTGCCACAAAATGCGAAGTGTAACTGACAGATAAAAATTGCTATCTTCTTGTCTACGCTGAATAAAATTGCAGGTTTGGCTTTTTTTGATATCCATTATGCAAGACTATTCTTTAGAACTGCTTTTTATGTAAAAAAACATAAAAGGGTAGGAAATGAATTGTAAAAGCTACAACGAGGTTTAACTTTTACACTGTACCATACGAAAGATATTGATATGGTCAACCAACTTGTTATGTAGCTTGTTTTATAAAAAGGGATAAATTTTCGTTCAGCTCTAATTTTTGCAATACCTTCATTTGTATTTGTTCGGCTACGTTGCTCGCATATTGATTAGGTATTAAAACACAAATAAATTACCAGACAATACAATTATTACCTTTCTATATTACGAGTAATTCCATAGAAATTAACTCGTGTAACACTAATTGTAATTAAAAGCTTTTGTCTGTTTCAATTTTAAATTTTGGCACCTTTGTTACTAAGTTTGAAAAGCTTTTTATAAAACTGAATACTAGATAATAAATTTTTGTAAGTTGAAAATAAATTTAAAAGTTACCTCCGAGAATTGCAACGACATATTATGTACATAACATACACGTTTCGATCTTGTGTAGATGCATGTCGTTATTGAAATTTCTATTTGTGACCGATGAACTATTAAATCCGCTAGCATGGGGTATGTCAAGGTAAGCAAAAACATGGGATTATAGAAACAATAGCAGTTTTAAGTTAGGAAAATATACTTACAATAATTACGAGTTTAATTTAATTAACGGTTAGCTTATAAAAATTTGTAGCTTATTTACAAAAAATTGACAATGAAACGTAAATATTTACTATTAGTATTAGTTTAACTAATACGAATAATAATAATACTAAGAATAACATGTAAAAGTCCTTTTTAGATTGTGTGCTTTTTACAGTTTCATAATATTTTTCAACGATTTCAAAATATTATAACCATGACATTTAATATTACTTTTACGGTCATTGAGAAAGCTAGTAAAGAAATAAAGGAAATTGTTTTATTTAAATTCGTATAATTTTGCCTTTTGATTGATAGTTAAATGTATGAATATCAAAATAAATTTTAGTTTTTAGAACAACAAAACAATCGATTCTTTAGCTTAATAACGAAAGGAATTATAATCAGAATTATAATATGATAGAAGTACATAAAGATTTTGTTAGGTGGAAAATATTGTTCGTATATAGGTTTATACACCATTTACCTTTAAATTTGAAAATTAAGATTGTATACATCATAAAATTCTTATTATAATTTTATTTGAGCCTTGTCGTTGAGTTAAACACACTCACAGTTTGATATATAAAATTTAGATTTTACAATTTTTAAATACAATTATTAATATCCCAAAATTTATGAATAATTTTGCATTCATATAAGAAATTATATTATCACGGTGATTGTCGACAAGTTAGTTTAATTCAAACGTTGTCAGTTAAATGTTATGCCCTTAATTACTTGTGTCAGAAAAAACTTGAAGATTGCTGCGATAAAATCCACCTTGAACGATATCGCTTCAACATTATAAACAATACCGAAAAAACTCACATTTTTCTAATTAAGTAACTTATGAATTAAAAGGCAATCTTTTTAAACATTTCTTTGTGGCGAATGCTAGATCATAATTTGCTTTAGTTCCACGAAAATTCTAAATTGAGAAAATGGCGATTAAGTGCTTCAAAATGCTTCGCTGGAATCTACATAAAATATCAAAAATCATGAAGTATAATATACTTTGAATATAATACAATGGATGTCCGCGTACTGTAATCTTGACTATTTGTTTAATTTCAATATTCTATTGAACTATTTTACTAATAAATGTAACCTTTTATAATACATTAGTAAATTAAATTTAGATTTTTCAAAATTGAGTTTAAAAAATATTTTTTTTGTTAAACGTTATTACAAATACGAATATCATTTTGCTCAACTGATATTACTGCAAATATACAGAATAAATAATGCTTTTCATTCTAAAATTCTGTCATTTTTGTATTGCTAATTGTTTTTGCTTTATGATTTGGTTCATTATATGCACCAAAACAAACGAATATTATGCAATGCAAAAATTTCACGGTGCAATCAAAATTGTAAAAAGCAATTTGCTCTTATACGGTTTATAATATTAAATAATTCTTTAGTGTAGAGCTTGGTAGAACTCAGCTAGCACTTTGCGTCGGGAAAATTTTTCGTGAAACCAAAACAAATTGTCTTTAAACTCGTCTATTAAAAATATGAACAACAATTTTTAGAAAATGTACTTAGTAATAGTACAATATTATTGTTTTTTGTTAAATCCATTACTATTTTATTCTATTTATTGCTTAATTTGGATGTGTGTAATAATACATAAAGTATAATAAATTTTTCGTCTATTATTCAATATTGAAATTGACAAAATTAGATTGAATTACTATAGTGAGATTATAACAACTACTAATGCTATACTTTTCACCAATACGTTATTTTATTATTCCGAATCATACGAAAAATAACTTCTATTTGTGGAAAAATGAATTACTTTTCACTTCGTTTACATTTATTATTTTTTATTATTAAAATTTTGTGTAGTGTTATTTTGATTATTTTACTGCATCTACAAATGGGAAAAAATAAATTGGCATAAAAATTTTCATATTAAATGCATAGACAAAACAAATCACTTTACTTTTATTTTTATTCATCCTATATCTTATATCTTCTTATATAAACGGTTCAATGGTTTGAATAAATTGTTTGCTATTTTCAATATAGACTTTCTCGGTATAGCAATCAAATTAGATGTAAAAAAATCAATTTAAGCTTAAAATGATAAAATCAAATGTTTTTTTTTACTAAAATTAATGAAATAATTAAGTATAGTGGTTATGTATGCCATCCATACACGTTTTCTTAATTAACTGAATAGACTAGCGCTACACCAAAGAAAATCACTAGAATAATTTATAAACTTTTACTGCACGAGAAATTAATGGATTCACCTTTTGAACTATTTACGAATAGGTGTTATTATCGGTTACTTTGAAGTTCTGTTTTTATTGACATAGAAGACAAGGTGCGCGTCGCAACATTGAAACCCGCACTGAATTCGTTTTGTTGGGGTTTTGAAAGATTTGAAATGCTCATGCGCTTCTAAAGTGCTGCATTTCGCGGAATTAATAAAATTTACAAGAATGTGAAATCCACCACCGAAAACTAATTTATCTATTTTATGAATCTTTGATGCAGAATAAATCCTTCCAAAGATTGTTAATTCCTCTACATTTTTCAAATCCTGCTTGAAAATTCGAAATACGACGTTTTAATCGATTTTAAGTGTCAAGTGCAATTGATTACCAATTTAAACATGAATACCTAATTAAAAAAGTTAATTTAGAAGTTAGTATTGAGACTTTTATAAATTTTGTTTCAGTTTCAGAACTACAACTCGTACTAATAATTATTATTATTGATAATACTGTTGTTCTATTTACAAACCAACGATTATATGGAGCTTTACATAATATAAATTTCAAGTTGTCGATATTGTCATTACTTGTTTAAAATTTATTGTTTTACAATTTGAATCACAATTCCTCTAGTATAATTGATGAAAAACTACAATCTTTGTATATTATTTATCTTAACAGCTAACATTGCTCTAGGAGTTTTGTTATACCGTGATCAGTGTCGAATTTACATAAAAGCAAATCAAGCTTAAATTTTAGAATCTTTATTTAACAAAAACTCTCGTAGTTTAACATAGACCCTGGTCATTATTTTCATGTCATCATTGTCATTAGTCTTAATTCACGACGTTTATGCTTTTTAGGATCATGTCGTTCATTTGTACAATATTTTTATATAATATATAAACCTACTACAGGAGGTACCCCATAGTATAATATTTAACTTCAAATTCCAATAATATCAAAATCTGGTACTGGCAATAATTCTGAATGCACACGAATAAACTGTAGGTTTCACGTAGGTATAATTAGCCACTAAAAATTATTTGAATATATTTTATTACAGTTAAACATTCCTCTTCTAAAAATCGGTATAAAAATTAATTAAATACAATTAGGTATTTTTTAAACTTTAATGTTTACAAAAGAACATACGAGTAGTAACAGCACAAAATTTATGATTTTTTAAATTTAGAATTTACATAGTAGTACTATTTAATTTTTTTTAGTAAATTGCATATTCAAAAGCATATCGTCGCGTTGGTGTAAGATGTAAATGGTCAAAGATTCAAAAACTGTCTAAAAAGCCAAGAAACATAAAACAATAAATCAAGAAAAAAATTAGAACAATTAGGAACAAGGAACAACCAAATAATTGAACAAAATTAAATGCTTTAGAGAGGTGAGCTATGTGAACGGGCTCTAGGACTCTAGGCCATAGGTCCTAGGTTTAATTCCTAACCCGGCTACAAAATTTACCCGACTTCATTATGACCCTCTCCTCTCGGAAGGCAATGGCAAACCACCGAGAGTAACCTGCCAAGAGAATCATTATGGTCACGATGCTTTTGTCAAAAAGCAAAACAATGAGAAAGAAATGCTTTAAATTATAATTTATTGTTAATTAAATAGGTTTTTTCGGTATCATGTAAAATTTTTTATTTGTGAGTTTAGGCCTTATTTATCTTAGTCCAATGATATTTTAAAAATAAACAATGTATAGTTGTTACAAAATATTTTAAAGCACATGTGTAAAATTTTTTGTAGAACAAAATAAATTATAATAATTGCAAATGATGGTAGTTAATGGTAGCAAGTTGTTAATTAAACTTAAAAATTAAAAGTAATTTAAAAATTTTTTTGATGGTTTTGCTTTACCCTAAAGGGTAATATGTATTGCCTTAAAATTATACGTTTTTGATATTGTTACAATATTTTCCCTCCAAAGCGACATATATTATTTGTCGCAATAGTAAGTCAGAGATGTCAGCTAAGCAACGCGGAAGAGAGTCAGATGGTAAACGAAAATCAAATATAATTATCAGTGTTATGCTTTAAGCACACGATTAGTCATTGAAATAAAAAAAAACGTAGCAGCACACCAGTCTACAGTTATGTTTTGTAGATGTTAATCTTTTATTAACGCAGTATCACATCTATAACAAAACATGCACAAAACAAAAATACATAAATAATTAGTTCTGTAAGAAAAAACTTTGGAATTATTATTCAAAACATATAATTACAGTAGACTTTAGCTGCAAACTTGCAGTGATAAGACCAAAACTCAAGCCTCATGCGATTCTTCCCAAAATGGTTTAAATCCCTAACAGAAAACCCTAAATGAAGATTAATCAATCGACAATGATAATTAATATTACTTTAAATTACAACAATATTTACAGGAGCAAGATTAGTCGACAAATGGACAGAAAAACTGTATTAAAATAGCTAACCAAAGTTGACTATTAACATAATGCCAAACGCACTTTAATATTTTGGTGGAAATCTGATACGATTACTCCAAAATACAAGATAAAACTTTTCACAAAAATATACAATTCAAGGCCTCTACAAAAATGGTTTTTTACTTACATGAGTGTTAAGTAATTTATTGTTTTTACTGGTTAGCAGATGACTTATCCAAACATAAATTTCCAAGAAGCTAGAGGCGGTGATGGGGATAGTGGTCAATAAATTACATGTTAGATTTAGAAGTAAAGATTCTCACGTATTAAGACTTTGATCCAAAATGCATAACAACAATAACAATACGGAACAATAAAATAACTTAGTGTAGTTCTACAGACTAACTAAATTAAGTACGGCACTGTACATTTATATAACTAACTATAAAAAATTGAAACGAGAATATTACCTTTAAACTTTTCAAAACTTGACAAAGACATAATTGACTTTAACATGGTGACTTCCGATCCACTCACAATATATCCAAAGGTTAACTCATGACTGTGTGATATGTCAGCCTAATGTAGTCTGTCTATCAGATCGAGGCCTAACTAACTAACTAACTAATGTGCATAATTCAACAAGCAAATAAAATGCCACACTACATAATGGTAGGGAAAAGACAAGGATCTATAAGATTGGAATAAGATAAACAAAATATGATGTAGTGATCTGTGGTAACTACCAATTTGAGAATTTCCACAATTAAAAGTTAAATTTGATATTTTCTTAAATTTGAGTATCTTTAATATTTACTTGGACGAATTGAAGTTGATTTGTGGTCAGTTATTGTACCTATTGTTTGGTATGCTGAAAACGAGATTTTTATAGGTAGAGTATTGTTCCGGAACCTGAAAGAAATTAAATTAGCCAGATTGGACGACGTTTTATTTAATTAGTTTTTTTTGTATTGTTACATTACTTACCTTTTCAAAACAAAAGTAAGTGCGTACGAAGAGACATGTAATTTTGTGATTTGTGCTAATTGAACTAGATGGTGTTAGAATCAATTCAAATTTGAATTAAATTGGTAACATTTAATTTTTTTATAAAATTTTTCAAATTTGGCTGGCTGAAATGACCAATCGGCATGGGACACGATTTTCCAAAAACCTGGAAAGGACAGGAAGTGAAAGACTTTGTGCGAGAAGAGATTGCTGACGAAGAAGCGTAGGCGTAAAGTAGTGAACTAGAGAAGAGAATAAAATTCTCGATGATTTTATAAAACGTAGCGATTTGCAAATAAGTTGTTAATTATGATAGCAAGTAATGTTAGTGAAGTGTGAGCATGATGAAAATTATAATGTGTAGAAGATTGGATTATGGAATGTAAAATTTGAAAAATTTACCTGATAAACTGGAATAATGGCCGTTCATTTTATGAAATCTCATCATGATTTATCCACTTATAACCGAATTATTTGAAGTCATCCATACGGTAAATAAAATTTAAATTCTTTTATTTTTTGTTATTTCAACATTATTTATCTGGAATTTGAAAATTATGAGTTTGAGTAATTTGAGGTTATACACGAGACACACTTTTTCAAATATGGAATCTTCGTTTATAACAAATTAACTTCACATTTGTACCAATTTTAAAGCACTGTTACAACTATTCAATTATTGGATTAATCTCGTTCGTTGTTGTAAATGACTTTATTACGATGTTTTCAATCAACACGTGTAGTGCATACTCGTTATTACAAACTACTATTTCTACCGATAGCTGCGTTCAGCTGTGAATTGCGCGTTCAATTACAGGTCGGCGCGAACATTTAAATCAAACAATTTTAATTTATTATGTGCACAATTATTTTTATTTTCAGATTGTTTAGTAATTACAACGTACAATTTATTTACAAGTTATAGTTATAAATTTGAAACAGTAAATGTGTGAACTTGTGAATAGATCACGTCAATATATGGTTTATTTTATTGTTGAAATTGATTTAATTGCAGAAATTTCGTTTTTATTTGTAATCAAGACATTGATTAGCACCAACATTCGTCTAAGTAAATTTTTGTTGATGACCTGCATAATTTTGTTTTATTTACTTGTGAAAATTTTGAAATCTCAATTGAACTCACTACTTGGGAGAGTCTTATATTGCAAACTCCGACAAATTGGGCACGGACCTTAAAGAGTTGTTCATCGGAACACGACAATATTTTGAATTTAGTTATTTAGTTTAGTTATTTATATTATGAAGTTACTGTTAAAAGAATGCAAACAAAAGCGATGGACTTCGACACAATAACCGTCTGCGGCAGCCACATGTCTGTTTCTCGAACCAAATGGTTTCTGTCTGCGAAACCTTTCATATGCCGCTGGAATTTAAGTTATCAAAACATTTGGTTTCGAACACGTCCTAACTTGTTTTAACTCGATGCAGATAAATGGGCTATTTACTTTTTTATAAAAAATTTTTGAAAAATTTAATAAGTTGAAAAGAATTTTAACTAGAATTACATTATGTTTTAAATACAATCAAAATATGACAACTTTCAATAATTAAACATGGTTAATTGGTTAGGTACAATATTTTTAAAAATGGAAAAATGTACCTATCAAATTCCGTGAAGAATAGTTAAGGTTGTGATTTTCTAAGACGACACAGTAAAGTAAACAATCTTAAAAAAAATTTCAAAATGTAGTATGAAAATATTTTAAAATGGCTTATCGTTGCACGCGATGAATTGACTGCGAAGACTTGGCAAACACCCTGCAGCTGTAAGCTTTTGACTCGACTTATTTGAGACAGATACAGCTGACACCCATAGAGGTGAAAAAAGAGCATTCTATGTTTTGCTGGTAAAATTAAATTCTTGAAAACGTAATTAGTAGGGTTAAGAACAGAAGATCAAAGCTGGTCGCAGTTCTGGGCTAAAAGCTTTTTCAGCCAATCGACTTTTAAGTACAATGCAATGGTTTTCTTATGGCAATAACTATTTGACCGTTTGCATCTGCAGTACGGATAGATACCTCCACTAACTTCTCCTCTGGCAAGCAGCTGCAATATCTTCTTCTTCATCAGCCGTTATTTGTCCACTCCTTAGGGCCAGTTGTATAAAAGAGGATCTTCCTCGGATCAGAGTTAAACCAAGGATCAAAGCAAATGTCTGTTGTATGAGTGAGAGTCAAGCGTTGATCCTGGGTTAACTCACAGATTTCCTGATCCTAGAAATCGGTGGATTAACCCAGGATCAACATTATTTACTTTCAAATTCATTGTGATTTATACTGTTAGTCTCAATCCATTTGTCATTTATTAAAATAACACCTGACAACATTGTTGTTTTGTGTATTAAAGTAATAATAACAAAATAAAAGGAATAGACGTTGATCCTGGGTCAACTCTTGATCCAGGATCAGCTGATCCCCGAGTTAACCCTCCTTTATACAACTGGCCCTTAACGTTAGACTTCACTTTAAAAAAAAAAGAGGAGGGTTTTACCCTTAGACTATTTAAACTTATAGACACGCCCTTTCCTATCTCTTCTTGAATAAAAACTGAAGCAAACATGTGTGACGTCACTGGTGGGGTTGTATTGAGATTTATATTAACGGAATACCAAAATAAACTATTTTCTTCATTTATAGTTGGTATTTATAGGTATATCTTAGCATTTACCCCACTAGTGACGTCACTTATAATTGCTTCACTGCTTAAAAATCAAGGCGTGTCTATAAGTTTAAATGGTCCAAGGTTTTACCCACAACTCAAGCAGACGAGTTGACGAGAAGTCCGCAAATAAATTTTGAACTGTTTATATCATAGCATAAATCTGACAGCAACCAGGATTAGAACCGCGGTTTTCCGCTGTCTTCTAGTCTGTCCGTGTTTGATTTACGCCAGACTGCTGGTCTGGCAACTGTAATAATATAGCAGGCGGCTTTTCACTATAAAAGACTGGCGTGTAATTGGAGTAGACGTCGGTGTATTAAATTTAAACATCACGTCTTTATTAATGATAAGAGGCAATTTTTTATCAGCAAATCCTTACCTAATCTCCAAATAAACAAAAAAAATTTTGTTTTCTATCAGGTCAGCACACTTGAAATTCATCAGTTTATCTGGGTCAGCGAAAGTTTTAGGTAAGGCAAATTTTTATTACAACCTGATATCGGAAGCAAAAGTTCGTTTACGGTAAAAGCCGATAGCCATTTTCAATAATATAAAAAGTATTTGTTCAAATAATTAACTTAAAATGTAAATAATGTTCTAATATCACTTTTCAAATTAAGTTGTCCTTTTTGCAAATGCCTTCATTGGCTTCACTTTTGAAAGTCTAATTATTTATCTAGGTACTAGCTCTGCTTGCGCCAGACCAACATCCAAAATTATACTGCGCTTTACTTTTTAGCTTGTAAATTAACAATTTTAAGAATTTCGATAAGTTAAAAACGGTACGCGACCTTGCGTTAAACAAAAAAAAAGTTAGTAACTATTTTAGTCGCTAATAGTGAACATTGTACTTTTGTAAATAGATTTTTAAAGTTCATTAAACGACAATCTGTACTTATCCCCTAACATAAGGTAAAAGAATACTTAAAATATAACTGTATTGGACTTTTAAGCATTGTTAATTGGTATCGTAGTTTGAATTACGAAACACTAGAGTTTAAATTATAGATATCATTTTATACAATTTAATTGAGATGTTGGATTATATAGATCACTTCGGGTTTAGGGGGGTCGGATTTATTATTCATACATTACCTGTACAGATTCATCATACTAAATTTAATGCTTTTGTATTAAATTCTTCTGTAGAAATTGTTGCTAGAAAAATAAATATAGTATGTTATAGTTATTTAATAAACTAGTTTGTTAATGAAGGAGATTAATAATCTATACTGTTTACTTTAAAGCACGAACGAGTGAAGCGAGTGAGTGTCTTTAATAGTTGAGATTATTAATCGCCAATCAACACACGAGTTGATTACAACATTTTTTGTTAACCGCAAACTTTTCCACATAGACTATCAGATGACAATAATGTCAACTCCATACATTTTCAATTTCACATAAAAATCACGTTTGCTAAAAAAAATAAAAGTCTAAATTAAAATATCACGAAAACGTCAAAATGACAAAAACAGCTACTTAATAAAAAAGAGTGTATTAATAACGTCAATTAATACATCTTTTTTTAAACAAAATAATTTATTATAATATTTTAATAAATTTAATATAAACGGCCAACGAAAAAATCTAATATACCTTTCTATCACTCTTTGTTGATCTTTAAGTAAAAATAAATATTTATTGAATAAGTCGAAAACCTCAGTGGTCAAAACACAAAAAAGGATTTACTAAATAAAGGAAAACTAACAAATTAAAATTTATTAATGAAAATATTCTAAGTAAATTCTATCAATAAAAAGATTTAGGTAAGTACACAATTATATCACAACAATGTTTTTTGTAAAAGTATTGAACAATATTTCGCAAATGATTATGCTTGAATTTTAAAATGTGAAATTTTATTTATAAGTTTGTTCAAATACTATACATACGTTAGATGATATTATGATTTAATTGAATATATTCTTGAAATTCTTTCAAAAACCAATTTTTAAAAAGCCACAATATCGTTGAAAAATTATTTTATTTTTAAAAATATTTTTAGGTGAATTAACATAAAAATCTCTTCTTTTTACATTCCAACAAATTTCCTGTATTCCAGCAAAACTTATTTAAATAATATTGTGGTAAAATGATTACAAATGATTTAAAAGCTGTTTGCAACTGTACACAACAGATACTTTTGCATCACTTTTATGTTATTACAGAGCACACTTTTTAGAAATTCCATTATTGTATAAAGCCACAGCCGTGGAGTGATGTGACTGCTGGTTGAGTACAGAGCGGAAATTCTGGGTTCAAATCGCGGACTACAGAATTTCTTAGCTCGACCTTTCAGTAGACATCCACACGGTGTGGTGAAATAGATATTGATTTATCGGAAATAGGTAATATAGCAAACATAAGTCGGCTGTAATAATTATAATTTTTATTAATTATTATTAGTAGGTATATCATGTTTATAAATATAATAATATCCAAATATTAATTTAGTATTATAATAATAGTAATAACATATTACATGGATGTACATAATAATATGTATAATATTGTATATATTATAGGGTAATTTGAAAAATTATTTGATATAATTTCTTATTTGAAAGAAAAATTATAATTATTAATAATTAATAATTAGTATAATATTATGTTTTTAACATTATAATAATATCCAAATACATAATACTACAATAAAATATAATACACTAGGTATTGTAGGGTAATTTAGAAAATTATTTAATATAATTTTTTTCTCGTTTGATTTCAATTTACGATCTAAACTTTATACTTTTGTAATTTAATTTTACTTTTCTGTTATTACCATGGTAATAAAAGTATTTAAATAATGTAGAAAAAAAATTTAAATTGCAAAATTACAAAAATCTAAATTAAATTATTGCAGTCGTCCATTGCTGACTGGAGATGATTGCACTTCAAAAAAATTTTTTTTTTCAATATTAAAATTACATTATATTTCACACTATGCGTTCTAGAATAATAGGGCTAACGATAATTATAATATGTTGATAAAAAATTCTTAACGCAGAAAAGTATAGCAAATTGTATTATTTATTTATGTATGTAATGTTTGTAATAATATCGTTGTCAGCAACCAAATTAATTTTAAAAACAAAATTTATATATACAATCTGTATAGATTATAATTTGTAACTGGTTGATTTACTTGAAATCAATTAGATATTGGAACGTAGCCACAAAAGGGTTTTCGAAAAGAGGACCCGAGGGCTTATAAAACATAGGCGATGTTCTCGTCATAAATTGAAAAGGTAAAATAAATTGTAATGAAATTAATTAGTTAAGTTTAAGTTTCTGGAAAGGTAAAAGGATTTAGTGGTTATTAAAAGTTTAAATATAGCAAGATGTTGAAAGTGTTTAAATTAATAAGTTAAAAAAACGATATTTGTATACAAGTATAAGAAACTTAGAAAAAAAGATTAAAAAAATATATTTATTTAGTAAACTATTTGAGTTAAAAATTGTTTAAATTAAAATTACAAAATTATTAAGACATAAGTTTTTTTATTCACATTTTCAATGAAATATCAAAAAATGTTTTTGTAAATTACAAACTTATATGAATGACTTACTTTTAATATTATTGTGTGGTTAATTTATTGTTTAAAATTTAATAGTATATTATTTACGCGGGAGATATAAGGTGCATTACCCGCACGAAGGCTTTTGAAACTTGAGTTGATGGAGGCAGGGCCGAACTAGTAATATTTAAAGTTTAAAAAGCATCAAATAAAATTAAATTAAAAATTTAAAAAACCCCCGACAAAGAAATTCTTTAAAAAGTAAAAAATAAAATCCAAGCGTCGTCGCGTCGGGGGACCGCTAAGTAAATAAAATAAAAACATAATACAAATAAAGATGATACAGTATGAATTTTAAATACACGTCAACTACCTAGGTCCCCGACGCAACGACGCCGACGCTTGAATTTTATTTTTTACTTTTTAAAGAATTTCTTTGTCGGGGGTTCTTTAAATTTTTAATTTAATTTTATTACTGCAGTTTTACTATTAAAAAACATAATTTTTGCTCAAAGTGGACGAATGCTAGTGTTGCTCCGGTTATCCCCTCTCTGCGTATAGCTAAAGAGTAATTTAACTTGCACTGACCGATCACAGAATGCCAAAATTCACCAATCACGAGCGACTTAGTGTAAAATTTGCTATGAAAATCGAAGTTTTTAAAATCGATTTCTGAAAAAACTGGTAGATTTAAGGTCTTCTTTCTTAGTTAATTCTCTTATTTAAAATAATTATGCTTTTTCAGATATAATCGGAGACGGTCATTTGCCTTGCAGGTAACGCGATCAACTGCGAAAGCGAGGTACCGGGTTCAAATCCGGAGAAGGGAAAACTTTCTTATGACGTCTCCGTGCTTCGGAAGGCACGTTAAGCCGGTGGTCCTCCTGGGTTAATGAATTGCCATCATTAACATAAAAACCAGGGTTACAGGCTCGTCTGTAGGCAAGTCTAGCAAACTACCGATCGGACGTTAAACAATTTATATGCTCATAGATCTAGCACTGCCGAGGAAACGAAGCAGTGGCTGGAAATAACAAGCCTTAGGCTTAGGCTGAATTCATTCAGTTGAAGAAGAAGAAGAAGAAGATATAATCGAGGTTTCAATCCTAAAATTGTTATTTTCACGTCTCATCTAATTACCTTTCACCATAGCTTATTGCCTTTTCTTTTCTTTCAGCCTTTTCTTTTAGTTTATAGACATTATTGTAGTGGATACGTACCTACATACATACATAAAGTTACGCAGATACTGAGACAATAATTGGTGTTGAATTCCCATAAAAATTTATTTTTAAAATTAAACATGAATTTAAATTCTTATGCAAAATTACATTTTTAATGTTAATTGCAAATTTATTTATAACAATTTAAATTTGCAAACTATATAAAGTTTATTTATATGTACGTCGAACATTGAAATCAATTAACTAATCGGAAGCAAATATGAATTATTTAAATCCAATGACAATTTCACGGAATTGCACCATGAATCGTTTGCTAATGAAGCTAAAATAAAATAAGCTTGCAAAAACTTGTATAAACCTGTTAATAATTATGTAAAATTAGTAAAATTGTAAATAATATAAGTAGTGTAGGTACATTATTTATTGAATAAAACCAGTATTACGTCCGTGTGTTTTTTCATTTTACTCCAATGCTAGCTTTTTTGGTAGTCTAAGTCAAATATACAGGGTATTAAGACTGACACCCTCCAAAGAAAGTTAGCACAAATAATTTCATATAATTTATTTTAGTTGTTAAAACACAGAAAATCGTTATTACTGTTTATAATAATGAACTTAAATTTTATTCTTTCTGATATACTCGTGTTAATTATAGTTTAATTAATCAAAAATTGCAATTTTAAATATGCGAGGATATTGATGATAATATCTTAAATGGCGATTTAGGATATAAAAACTGAGAACCACCAGGTGACTTTAATTTAGATGTAAATGATGTAGTTAATGAAAGATAGATCAATTCTGAAATGCAGTTGAAATTATACCAAGTAACGATAGCGACACTGAAGATGAACATCGGTCTCACGAAGAACAAATCAAATCAAATCAAATGAAAGTCCGTGATAGCACAATTTGGAGTACATTGCCATCAAGTCAATCTCAAACAAGTTTGAGATTTGATTTGTTGAAAACAAACAATACAAAATCCAGTAAATCATCAAGTATGGAAGAATTGAGGAATTTAAAGCATATTTTGTAATATTAACTTCAGCCGGGGGTTTTTCAAAAAGAATAAAACTTTGTTTATCTTTCATCATAAAAAAAGTAAAGATTCTTTAGTAATATGTTTCTATTTCATAAAATGTAGTATATAAAGCACTCTAGGCCTTAAGATACAACAATCAATAATTGAGGAGCAGACATTCTATATGCAGTTTGTCCATTTTCATAAATTTTTAGTTATACATGGCATTGTAATCTATACGTAAAATACCACATATTTTAATTACAAAAGGGCGTTCTAAAAAGCATCTATCCAGGGTAAAAAAATTGTTGAAAATTACAAAGACAATCTAAATGCAGTATGTCCAGCGCTGTTGTACTAACGTATAGCAGTATGTCCTTCATACGTAGATTTTGTCGCTGTTTTTCACGTGTGTGCGCTCTCCGGTCTAATATTAAGTCTTTATCAATAGGTTTATTGTTGTTATTAGACCTAGTGGCATTAATAAATAATGAATAATACGGAAGGTAAACATGTGGGCGATGTTAATCGAAAAATCAGAAAAAAAAACGAAATATTGCAAGAAAAGATCGTAAGAAGGAATGTTAAATTATTTCTTCTAATAAGATTTTTTTGTAATACCAATGCTTTATACTTTTTTTTTGTCTTGAAATGGACAAGTTGACAAATTTAGCGTTTTAAAAACAAACAAACTGCAGTTTGTCCATTGTAGACAAACAAAGTGCAGTATGTCCAATACATTTTTGAATTTTTTTGCCAAACCGGCAATCGAATATTTTCCGTATTCATGATACTTCATAGTGTATTTTTTTCTGTATTTTTGCAAAAATTACTTTTTTAATAACTTATCATGTAAACCTGTGGTAGTTTTTCTGCTCTCCTGAAAATTTAAGAAAATGGACATACTGCATATAGAATGTCTGCTCCTCAATTCTACTTACACAATCGACATCAACGCAGAACTTGGACGTTACTGGACGTTACTTGTTTTATTTTTTATTTTAAATTACCTCTATTCAAAAGTTAATTTTTTAAATTTTTTTTTAATTTTTAATAAATTTAATTTTAAAGTTTACCTCTATTCTAAAGTTAATTTTTAGTAAAATGTAAAAAAAGTTATACTATTTTAACACATCATACTATGTTAAATTGTAATCAATAAATATTATAATAATTTTGAATTAATTGAGCTATTCTGTATTAATTATAGGTATCCCATAGAAAAGTAATGTAGTACCTACCTATAGGTACTACGTATGGCTGGATTAGGTATAGTTTTGAAGAATCTTAAAAGTTTTTTTACTTAATATAACTATATTTGAATTTTTTTAGATTTTGTGTGTGCAGACAACCATTTTGGTAGAAGTATCACCAAAGTTCGAAAAAATTGGCCGAGTAGAAAAAAGATATTATGTTGTTCTAAAGTCAAAATAGTACTCGGGTACTAGGTATAGCCCCATTAGGATTAAAATTCTAAATTCCTAGAATAACAGCCATCCCACACCAAATATGACAAAAGAATTTAAAAAAATTTGTATAAAAATAATTTCATAGTAATTGTGACATAAACGGAGTTACACAATTCTCCAAGTAAACTCCATCCGTTTAATGTCACAATGAGTTGCCTAAAGATCCTTTTAAGGAAAATTACTTTTACCAAGTGTGATTTTAAAGAATTTTGTTATTCGATTTTGTATCAGAATCGATTAGAAATAATTATTGAAATTGTGGTTAATTTATATTATATTCATATAGAGTAGATGTTATATTTACATATACTATAAATAAAATTCAAATTTTCCTACAAAATTTTAGGTTGCTATTAATAATTAAGTATTGTTTGTTTTCAAGTTATATCAGTTCTTGATGAAGTGTTTGAAAATTAATTACATTCTTACCAACTCTTTACAAGATATAAATGTCGTGCTAAGATTTTACTAAGATTTATTATACTGCAAACTAAAGGTAACCATCATTATAAAATTATAATTTATTAACAAAATTGAGTATGACTATGTTATAATAACTAATTTATATGTTTTATAAAACTATGTGTAATTTTTTAAATAGTAGCTTTAACTATGCAATATGACAATGGATGAGTAGGTACTTACTAGTTTTGAATTGAGTATTAATATTATACTATCATAATTTAACAAATATTTTAATATGTAAATTTAAATGAAGGACTACAACCTGCTCTCAATTATAAAAGGATTAAATTGTGGGTTTTTATTTATTATGAATGCTGATGGAAGCACATAAAACCTAAACATTAAAATGTAAATTAGGTTAGTGTGTTAACGTGAAATTGACACATCTTCTGTAGTGTATATACATCATGTTAAAAATTTATTGTAATCAACGTTCATTCAGGCAGTACATCTCGTTGACCGCACCGTAAACTGAACATGAATTGCTACCGATTTCGATTTTAGATAGGACAAAATTGCTAATTTAATTCAATGTAGCAATAACAAAGCTAAACGTAAAGCAAACTCACCAATTAATTTTAAATGAGCAAACTTACTCATTTCTGGAATATTAAATAAAAAATTTAATTTCTATTTTGATCTGCTAGATAGGTTCAAAATTGATTAAATAATAATAATTAATAGATCTAAATAACTAAATTTCTTTTCTACGGTGATGCGGTAAATAATGTTTTGAATAAATTATAACTTAATTTCAATATAGGAGGCTGCTATTTTAATAAAATCAGATTTTATTTAATTTTCATTATTATTAATAGAACTTGTAGTAAACAATGTATAGTTATTAAATTAAATGTAAATAAATTGCTATCCATGTTGAGTCTAAAACATGAACGGTTGCAAAGTTTCAGAGCGAAAAGGAATTCTTGAATCTAGCTATGTCTATTTTCATTAAGAACGGTTATTGTTGTTTTGTTATTTTTATTATTAAAGTGTTAACAAAAAGAACAAAACGATTATGCCTTTAAGCAGATACATTCAGAGAGCTATCCTAAATCAAACCCGCTTCAGCGGATACCGGAATTTTGGGGTTGATAACAACGTGCACACCATTAAGCAGACACTATCGTTAGAGCTATAAACGTTGAGTCGCAGTTTTTCAACCATTACACCATTAACACGTCAAATGGTACAGGCTAAAGACCAAATAAATAAAATAATGTCTTTGTTACTTTGACCGCAACCAGAAAGTTTGCGATCGAGTCGCGAAATAAAATATATACTAAACATTGTAGTTTTGTATATAGTAGGTTCCAGAAACAAAACTTTTTAATCTAATGTATAGTTTACCTCAACTTTAACAAAGCGCAGACTTCCTTAGTTGTTTGTATACAGAACAGACGCATAGAAAATTCGTAATCAAAATATTCACATTTTAATCAAGGTCAAGTTTCTCAATAATAATTTAATTTGGTGATTTAGTGTTTAACTAAATTTAATTAATTTAACTTATTATTAAGTTAGAGCCCACATGCCAGAAAATATAAATAGTAGGGAACAATTTTATGTAGTATCTTCACGTGTTAACTAAAACACCAATTATTATACAATTGTTGATAGAATTATTTATGTTGAGCTATATGAAAATTTATTTTGTAATATTACCTACTATATATTGTGGGGAAATCAATAAAAGATTTGACATGCGATGAATGATTATATTAGCCGGTTTAAGATTAATTTTATTAAACGTATTATAAAGTTAACTTAAAAAATGATGGAATACCTATAGGCATAATAAAATGTAATAAAATTCCAAAGTTTTTATAAAAATATCATCACAAAATTAATTTATTTGAAACATTTTAACTTTTAACTTTTGAAATTCATAATATGTGTTTAAAATTTGAATTGAACACGATAGCAACTTTTATTTTTAATGATTTTTAAATTTAACAAAAATTAAAATGAAGCACAATTTAAATATAAATAAAATGGGATACCACGCTACTCGATCGTAAACTGAAAACTTCATTCAATTTTCGAATAACCTTTAATATAAAACGGATACATAAAGCTACATGATATAACGCGTATACGCATCACCACTATCGACAAGTTGTCAAGAACTTTTATTTCTGGCTTTTCTAATCGCTTTTTTTTTCTTTAAGTAGAATTCTTCTCCATCGTATTCCATATAGCGAATAGTAGTTTTTCTAATTGCTTATACCTTAACTGTAATAAATCAATAAAATAAAAATCTCTAAACTAAATACGTGTAAGATTGTAGTAGTAATTATAATAAGCTTCATTAAAATTACACAGAGTGTGTAAAAATAACGGTGTAAAATTTTAGGAATATGTAGAATTTATCAAAATTAACTCATTAGCGCACACGATAATTTCTTGATCATTGAAATCTCTTAAAATGATTACTATTTAATATTTATTAAGCTAGAATTATTATTAACAAAGTAATGAAAACTTAATAAAGATATACTAGTTAACATAAAGGTATTTATAAACATAATTTGAAAAGTAATTGATTATTTTGGAGTGGTCAGGTCTTTTCTTCAGTACGGTAATTAAAATAAATTCTCTTTTTAAGTTGTTTAAACCTCACATTATTTTTGGACCTGTAATGATGTATTTTAAATTTAAATTTTACGTTGACAGTAGTACACAAATAATAATAAGTACAGATCGCTTGCAATGAGATTTTGTTAATCCCGATTGAGAGTCAGATGCAATTCCTTGAGTACCACAGAATGAAAAATATTCCAAACGTATATTCTTTTGAATTTGGTTAATCTCTATTTGGTTCGATTCTAATTTCAACATTTTTATATAACCATATGGTAATGACTAGATTGTTATCTTAAATTAACCATATATTTAACAACGTTACATCTGATGTAACATCTGATGCTGATTGGTTCCTATATGAACTAATCAGATTACTACTGTCATGCTTTTTCGTAGATTATTATTTTTGTCAATATCTTTAATATTTTGTATTATGCACTGTAGTTCAATACCACAAATTTTTGTATGCACTGCAGCGATGAAAGTTTTCTGTAACTGGAAAGTAAGACCTTTTATATATGAAAATTCTTAAAGTTGTGATAGATTTCGAAGTAACTTATTGTGGCATATAGTCTGGAGTAGAATTGATTATGCCACAGAGTGCTCTTTGACTGTCGTCATTTTTTAATATAATTGAAACTGCGACGCGTATTAACTCTAGCATCATTTAAAATAATTTCTTGTAATTAAATTTTTATCGATTCTTACAATTATCTGTTATCACCTTTTTCAGCATCCAATATAGTGCAGACTTAAAAATTTTTTTGCATGTATAGAAACCAATCTCCTTGCATTATATTTTGTAAACTACTTATCGTAATAAAAAATGAATTAATAAAATCTTTCATAAATTTTTTGCCAATGTTTTCCGTAAAATAAAAATAAATAGTGTATTATACCCGCCTCACTTCTTTTAACTCTCTTCCACTTACCGTTAGAAGTTTAAGTACCATTTTATGTTCTTGTTAAGGGTATAACAGTTTATGTTTTGAGTTACGTATCAGTTTAGTTAAAAGTTATTCGTATAATTTCAATGTTTAATAATTGTGCAACTTTTATGTAAACACGAAATGGAACTTGTGCTATAGTTATTCCTTTACCATTTTGTAAAATTATTACGTTGGTTTGCATGTTTGTATTATAATACAGACTTTTGATTATATGGCATTTTTGTTGTTGGTATCGTGTAGCTTTTACAATTTATTATTCAATTCCAATATTTGTTTGCTTTTAATTTAGAAAACGGTGAAAAGTTTCTTACGTGTTCAATTATTTGTTCTGAAATTCCGTACTTCAAAAAGGATATAATTTAATTTAAAAGATCTTAACCTAGTATTGCTCGATGTGTTGGCATGGGGGTTGATATTAAGTACAGACTGCTAATATAACACTGTAGCTTAACAAAGTAATATTAATATTAGTTACCGAAGAAGGATCAAATAAGTAGTCAAGGCTAGATAAGACTTAAAAGCGGAAGAAGCCTTAATTAGCTGCCTGAAGCGGGTTACCGGAAATCTACCAAGAATCAGACAAATCGCTGCAGGTTTCAAGAAATTTATGCGGTTTCTTACGCAATACGATTATTAATTAGACTAAGAACTTACACCAGAATCTTGTAAATTATTTAAATTTAAAAATGTTTTAATATAAATGTAAATGGTTTTTAATTACCATTCAAATTTCTTTTCTTAGAACGACCTACTTTATCAATAATAATTGTTTGCATGAAACTTTTTAAAATGCTAAACTTGCATTTGTGTGGTTTTACTTAAATACGAATTTCATGATACTACAATTTAAATTACTAACAAATGCACTATATCGGTAAGAAAGTGTGATGTTGTTTACAGAATATTAATCGAATGCTGAGCTAAACAATTATGAACTGAAGCGATAAGCCTTTGAACACCGTTGGGCAATTTCCGCATTCTAAATAGTAACATTAGTTTGGTTCTATTATTATTTTAGATTAAACTGTTTAAGTTCAAACGCATACGTGCAAGAAATTTGTTTAGGTAAACCGTATTCAAAAGGATTACAAAAGGCGATACATAGGTGTAGTAGACAAATTTTGCAGACCATTGGACCTACCACAATTTCAATCATGCTCATAATCCATATTTTAGTAGTAGTCATATAAACTACATTTATATTATACCATAATATTTTTGAGTTAATAGAAAAATATTTTCACAATATATCAATCAAACAGCACAAACGTTTATGTTACAGGTATAATTTACGATCAAAATTGATGAACTGAAAATACACAACAATGGAAACCAAACGACATTGCAATGAATAATTTAAAATAGCATTCTACCTATTAATACATATTTGCATTACAGATAAAATCAAACCTTACACACGAATTAATATTACATCCCTAAATATTATGATTTGAAACTTACTTCAACTGTAAGGAACAATGTACGCAAATATCCCTTTAAAGTAAAAGCTTAGACAATTTCCTCTTTGTTGATTTACGCTTGTCCCATATTCTCATTAAATATAGAAACTCGCCTCTCCTGTAATTATTACTTCCAGTAATAATAATTTGATATCAAGTAGTAAGTAGAACTAATATTATGTACCTAAATAACACAGATCGATTGCTAATGTTGTTTAATTTTTATTATTATAATATACTAAACCAAGTGATAGCATTTGACACTGGTAAATACTCCTTTGGGAGCAGTAGAGGTTAGCAGGAAGTCGATAACCTTTTTACCAGAAAATAAATCCCAATAGTTTTCAGTTAAAAAAATTTCTAAATTTATAATTTTTGTCATTAATGCTTCTTGTGTAATTACTTGAGAAGCCAGCAAAATTAAATTAATTTGATAACCTACTAATTATTTTATTTCAACTCATTTAGTTTTACGATCTCACTACTTTTCAGCATTCAGCTTTTATCTTTTTTAATTATCACAGTATCAACAAAAATGCATTCCCTTTAAAAACAAACTTAAAAAACTTATTGCTAATAGCATAAATTTAATTAGTAAAATAGTACTTAAAGTTTAACTAATTTTATGTCGAGAACAAAGGACGTTACGAACAAATGTGTGCTGCAAAAGTACATCGTCGTATAGCAACATTTGAAATTATGTTATATTATTAACTTTATATTAAATTTCAAAACTTAGCTTGAGATAGCACGATCCTTCATAAGAGATTTTAAGAGAAGTAAAAGCGTAAATTGTGAATTTGGACGTTCTAAAATTCTGATAGCATTTTACTGGGACAAAGGACAAAGTTGATTGGGTCCGGAACGGTCGGGCTTTACAACCGGAGTAAGAATGACGAGACAAAAGCTTATCACTTCTGACAACTTTCAAAGCAAAAATATATCAAACCGTGTAATTTAAAATTGATTGACACAAAACTTATTTAAACTAATCTATTTGAAATGTTTTCTTTAATCTTTCATCTCAAAAATATAAAATACAGTCAACCATACAATCTGAAACTATATCTTTTTATTTATATCCTGTAATGTAGTGAAGCAAAAGAAAAATTATTTAAATAAATAAAAAAAATTCTATAACTGAAACAGTCTTTTTTCTAGTCTTCTATGACGATTATCAGGTTATACACCACGACCTAAACTTATGAAGACCCAAGTCACAACAACTGACGTTTCATGCCAGAACTTTCATGCCTGGCACGAGAAGATTTATCACCGTCATGCCAATGTCGTACGTTAAATTATATTGAAATTATTTTATCCTACATAGTTGAATAAAAAATATTCATTTTCTACAGTGATTTCAAACAACAAAAGTAGTAACTTTAAAAAGTAACTACGAAAATAGTTAATAGTACGAAGTTTACTTCTGTTTATAGAACAACCCTCTTGTTCTTCTGTAATCCGTGAGTTTTTTAGTAACCCATCGAATTTAATACAACTTAATTTTTATACAGTATATAATTTATTTCACACAATAAGTTGATATGGCATTATAGTGGATTTGTAGGAAGCAAATATAACTTTAAACCTATTAGCTTCCGTAAATTTTGACAGCAACCATCGGCCTTGTAAATGTCATCCTTCCGGATTATATTTTGAAAATTTAAAAAAATTAATTTTTATTTAACTATTTAAAAATTTCAACCAATTCGAAAACTAGTAAATCAAACATTTTGTACTTTAAAAATGAAAATTTATAACTGTATGGGCTAATACTAAACTAAAATAATTAGTACCTATATACCGGGTGCTGAATGAGTTAGGCGAACATAGGATATTAACATGTAAAAAGTTATTTTTGCAAATTCCTGCTTCCCTAATTATTTTAGAGAAAAATTGAAAGATACAAATATGATGTAGAAATATAAACTACGAATGATAAGAGCATTAGATTTTATCTAGCTTTTACGTAAATGATCAAAAAATCTTTTGAAATTGTTAAAATTTTTATTTATCAAACTGGCCATGTATAAGTTTCCAAGGTAATATTCCATTTTATGAAATTGAAATTTAATAAAGTGCAAAACTGTCAACAACGTGCAATTGTTTTTTATTACTTATCAAAAATAATTACCTCGGAAACTTCCATGGCAAGTCTGATAAATAAAAGTTTTAACAATTTCAAAAGAATTTTTTGACCATTTACGTAAAAGCTAGGTAAAATCTAATGCTCTTATCATTCGTAGTTTATATTTCTACATTATATTTGTGTCTTTCAATTTTTCTCTAAAATAATTAGGGAAGCAAGAATTTGCAAAAATAAGTTTTTACATGTTAATATCCTATGTTCGCCTAACTCATTCAGCACCCGGTAGAAATTATAATTATTTTAGATAAATTGGCCCTGTTAGATAACGTTACTGTTTTCACATAAAATAAACGTAAAGAAACAATTTTTGAAAATTATTTAAAACAATATAAATACATAAATACCGTGATAAACCAAATACTTTCAGTAACACAGGCATTTCTCTGATTTAAAATATTATGACCAGTTGTGAGTAATACCTTAAAGCTTAACACAGCAATAAAATAAAGAATTATTATTGGTTTCATTATAATCTATTAATAGGTATAATAAATATTTTCATGATAAAATTCTAAATTCATCAAAGAAAATGTTTTCCTCTCATGTTGTGCGGCTGTAACTGTATTATGTAGTATACTCGTTTGATAAAGTAAATACCAATACACAAACAAAACAACACAAAGTACATGATACCGTGCGAGGTAAGTAAGCTTGACGCGAAAGTAACAATTTTACGATTGAAACCTCGATGAATTCCGAAAGGGCATATTTTAAATAAGAGAATTAGCCCCGAAAAAAAATGTATTTTAATAGTTAATGTGCAGTAAAAATGGCTGAAGGCGTTCAAATCAAAGCGTAGAGTGCATCCAGTAAATTTTTACTTGCACAACCACGGTTCTTGCAGAATTCAAGCAAAAACGAGTTTTACATTAATTGTCACCAGCTACACTCTTATATATGGAAACACAAGTACCGCCCACAGAAAGCCAGCAATTCACCAATCACGAGCGACTTAGCTTAAAATTTGCTATGAAAATCGACCTTTTTTAAATTCAATTTTACAATCTCTGCACGTCATTTCTAGTGAGCTGAACTGTAAACACTTCGATTGGATCTCGAGAGTCACCAACACAGAGGTGCACAAACTCAAATTACTAGTTGACCAATTCTCTTTCACAGTAAACGCTCCCACCAACTCCACCCATTTTTCCAGTGTCCATCAATCCAAAAATGTGTTAGACATAGCCATCTTCAAAAACTTCCTTTCCCAGTACCAACTGGAAGTAGGTAAACACCTACTATCAGATCACTATCCCGTTTTCCTCACCTTGGGTGGGGACCCATGATGCTCCTCTCTCGGAAAAAAAGCCACAGTAAAACAGACTGTTGACAACATTAACAAGGCAGTACGAGATAAACTAAGACAAGACGATTCCAACCCTATCCTTCCCGCCTCCTATTTCAAAATCAAAATTGCTATTAAGTACATCTTTCCTAAAAAAGCTCCCGATCTCAACTCCGTCCCTAACGTGGTGCTGAAAAACCTTTCCAAAAAGGCTATTTCAGCTCTAACCACCATTATTAACGCCATTCTTAGACTTAAACATTTTCCCAGCTGGTGGAAGTTGGCCAATGTCATCCTCATACCAAAGTCGGAAAAATGCTCGTAGAACTTCCAAAACTACAGACCTATATCCCTACTTTCTTCCATTGGCAAAATAGCAAAAAAATTCATACTTTCCCACTTCCAAGACGAGGTGGTCGGACTCGACATACTACCCAACAAACAGTTTGGCTTTCGTAAAGGACACTCGACCACTCATCAAGTACAAAGATTAACCGAAAATATAAATAAATAATTTGGCTATCTTTCTGGACATAGCCAAAGTCTTCGACAAAGTATGGCACATAGGATTGCGTATAAGCTTTACATGGCAGAAATTAATTCAAGCCTAGTAAAGCTTACCATATTTTACCACTGCTCCAGAACTTTCCGGGTCAAGATAAATGCACACCACACAACAGTAAGACCAATACACGCAGGTGTATTTCAAGGATCCATCCTTTCCCCCACACTTTTCAACATCTGCACACACGACATTCTAATACCACAAAATGCTACGATTGCCTATTTAGCAGACGATACAGCTATCCTTACAACACACCTATGACGAAAAAGAAACGTTACCATCGTTCGTGATACGATAAAGCTTTTTCAACCCTGGTACTACAAGTGGAGACTCGTAGTTAACCCGAGGAAGAGCGAAGCTATTTTATTATATTAACTCTAGATATTTGGCAAAGTGATTCCCTAGAAGAACTTTGTTGGCAAAGTGATTCCCTGGAAGAACTTTGTCAAATATCTCGGGGTGACTCTCGACACGAGACTTACCTGGACAAAACACATCAGCAGATGTATTGGCTAAGCTAAAGCCCTTCTGCTTGCAACCAAAAGATCAAATTAGGATTTATAAGGACACAATCCGACCGGTTCTAACCTACGCGGCTGCAGCATGGGGGTTCGATTTACAAAACCAGATGAGCAGACTTTCATCCATGCAGAATGTCTGCATTAGGCAAACCATAGATGCTCTATGATTTGTCACTAATAGACAGCTCCAGGCAGCCTCTGGCGTTAAACTCCTAGACACCTTCATTCACGATCTAACTTCCAAACTTTATCTTAAATGCCCTGACTGTCCTAACCCACTCATTCAATACCTAGGTCTACGACTCCAACAACTACTCTAAAACACCTCGCCGCAAAGACATCATCACCCTGAAAACAACCATTTTCCAATACCCTATCTCAGATCTCCTCATTCCAACAATCCTATTCCCGACAATGCTAAATTCCGACTCAGATTCTGACGACGACGTGGTTCAGTGAGGAGTGCCACACTACCTCTGTGAAGGTCACAGATTATCTATTTTTACTTTGTTTTTAATTAATTCTCTTTTTCTTTCAGCTTTAATTTATTTTTGTTTAATCATTTATCTTTTCAGCTTCTTTTGTTAGATTATTTCTCTCCATTTGTAAAATTTTTTAAATTGAACACTTTTCTTATTTTGTAATAAAACGCTCGTTGGTAGCGGTGCGACTAATGCTCTGTCTCTCCGCTGTACAGGAACCCAAGGTAAGCACACACGCGCTGCTCCGGCTTCGCAGTACTTACCTTCCAATGCAATAATAAACAGACACCGGTCCAATGCCGCTCCTCGGATTTGAAATCCTTGTAAAATATTCTCAAACGTCATGTTTCATCAACAGACAAAAGAGATAAGCGGACTATCGCCCGCATCTGCTCTGGCATCTGTTAAGGCCATTCTTCGGGGTTAATTCTTTTTTTAAAATATGCTCTTTCGGAATTCATCGAGGTTTCAATCGTAAAATTTTTATTTTTGCGTCAAGTCTACCTCTCGCCTATGATGCTATCATTATTTAATTTATTATTCTTGAATTTAAAATGTTTTTCTTTAAACTTAGTAAACGTTGAGTTTCTGTAAAGTAGCTGGGTGTTTGAAATGCTATTATGGTTTATAACCTAAAAGGGAAATATACCTTATGTTTGTTATTAATGGCTTTTAAATAAGTAGGTATTATACGCCTTCTTTTTTATATTATAATATGGACTTTATTATAAGTGTTTGGTATCATCAGCGGCTACTTTGAAAATAACCACAAGGTAACTGAAGTCGCTTAAGTTGATTTAATTTTAATTTAGTTATATACCGGGTGCTGAATGAGTTAGGCGAACATAGGATATTAACGTGTAAAAACTTATTTTTGCAAATTCCTGCTTCCCTAATTATTTTAGAGAAAAATTGGAAGACACAAATATAACGTAGAAATATAAACTACGAGTGATAAGAGCATTAGATTTTATCTAGGTTTTACCTAAAAAATCAAAAAATTCTTTTAAAATTGTTAAAATTTTGACTTATCACACTGGCCATGTAAGTTTCTAAGGTAATTATTTTTGATAAGTAATAAAAGTCAACAACGCGTTGTTTAAATGTTTTGCACTTTATTAAATTTTATATTCATAAAATGGAATATTACCTTGGAAACTTACATGGCCAGTGTGATAAATCAAAATTTTAACAATTGTAAACGAATTTTTTAACCTTTTAGGTAAAACCTAGATAAAATCTAATGCTCTTATCACTAGTAGTTTCTATTTCTACGTTATATTTGTGTCTTTCATTTTTTCTCCAAAATAATTAGGGAAGCAGGAATTTGCAAAAATAAGTTTTTACACGTTAATATCCTATGTTCGCCTAACTCATTCAGCACCCGGTATAATGTTAACTAAAACTAAAAAATAAGAAATTAAACAAAACTAATAGTACCTATAATGATAGAACAAAAAGAAATTATATAATTAAATGGAAGCCTCATATTTTGTACATATGGAGCATTCCACATCAAATCGATCACTTTTAAACCCTACCCCTTTCGATTTGTCTGAAATTTTTACATATACTATCCCACCAAAAACAATTCTGTGATTTTTTCAAAATTTTTTACTCAAGCGAAAAAAAGTTAAAAATTTTTAGAAAAACTGATGTTTTTTTCTTCAAACGATCATAACTACAGTGGGGCCCGCTTGATGTGATCGCGGTTAATGTTATCATTCGGATATTGTTATCACTTTTGCCAGGAACGGAACGGACAAATATTATTACACAAGAAACATCGCTTATAGTTATCATAATTCGGTTAATGTTATCATATTATTTTTAAGATTATTTTCTCCCACGAGCAAAGAAGTTGATTTTCAGATACAAGCATTTTTTTATATTGTACATACCACCCACATAATATAAAGTCAGGTGTTAGCAAGAAAATCAACGTCACCCATGTGAAGAGCACACGGGAATAACGATCAGGGTCCATTTTTCTCGAAAATATTCTGTTATAGCCATTTGTTAGCTTAAAACTAAAGCTATCTTTTGGTAAAAAAAAAATTGAGAAAAGTTATTTGGGTCCAACGTAAACGCGTTTTCAAATTTCTTAGGTTTACAGAAAAACGATCATAGTCCATGCGGAACTATACAAGAATGATCAGAGTCCAGTTTGTGGTGTGATCTATTTATAGCATTGCATGACCGTCATTGATATAATGCATTTTTTCAGTGCAAATTTTGTAACTAATAAGTGCAGAGGTATCATTAAATTAATTTTGTGTTACTGTGTTAACAAAATATATCATTTTTTTGTTATTTAAGCGTTACCAGTAATATTGAGTGTAAAAATGATCAGAGTCCCGCGGACCTCGATCACTTTTATATGCAACGTTTGGATGAAGTTTGCATTATTCTTAAATTTAAGAATAACTATGCAAACATTTCGACTCAAATTATTTTTGCAGTATTATAGTACACTACCTTACCCATTAAAATTAAAATCATATTTTTTAAGTAATTTAGTGATGAGTTGTGAGTTTGTAAAACTTAAATTTCAATTTACTCAAAACTTGACATTTGTGACTATGATCGTTATTCCCGTGTACTCTTCATGTGATTTCACATTACATATTTATGTTTATTATTAATTCCGTCGTTTAAATACATAAATGGACGATAGTTTGCTGTTAATGTGTGTTGTAAGATTTAGTCCTACTTGAAAACTTCGCAATGAGTGACTATTATTAATTAATTTTTGCAGATGTACTACATACTAATAAATAATCAATAAAAATTTTTTCCTTTTATTTTTATCAATCGGTTATTGTTATCAAAAACCTCAAGTCTCAATGTGATCACATTGAGCGGGCCCCACTGTATTTCAAAAATTGACTAATCGGAACGTTTTTTTTGTTTTTTTGCCTTTAAACGTACTTTTCAGAAAAATATATAAAAAAAATATTCAAACTTGTATTCTACAAAAATTTTTATTTTTTCAGAAAAAATTATTGATTTTTCAAATTTTGCCACTTTTAATTTTTGATTTTATGATTTCAAAAAAACTCTGATTTATTTCGCGTATAAAAACGCAAACCCCATAATGGGCCGACATTTCTTTCTATTTTTTGATATTTTTTATTATTTTATTTTTAAATTATTAATAATTTTGCACAAAGAAGAAAAATGGTAAGCCTCAGAAGGTTTACTTTGTATGCATTGGCACATCGGGCTTGGTATATATGATTAGTTTTAACTTATCAAGATAGACATGGCTGAAATATTAAACAACTATGCTACTCATCATATGACATGCATGAAGCAGGTTTTATAACCGTATGCAGGCACCTTTATAATATTGTAATGTAAATACAAATAATTCATTTGTAGATAAAAGAAATAAATTGAACTTTTTTACATTTACAAATATTTTTTAAAAAATTAATCAAAAAGCTATCTTCAGATAGGATTTTTACATCAATTCAATCTTTCAAAATTTTATTACATATTTATAAATTTTATGTTATCATACACTACGCGTTTACAATGATTTCTCAAAGGTATTGAACCTTGAACTGCACCATTGCATTATATACAACACGGTGCTATGTTTCATTTTGTTACTCCTTTGAGAAAGACTACGATGTTTTTTAAAGTAAAATTTGTAATAATAAAGACTTAATTGCTACTTTACATTTTTTTTGCTACTTCTTTAGTAAAATGAATCCCGAAGATAATAATTATAAGTAGTACGCTTCTTTTAGAAATTTAAGCAGCCACAATAAATTAGTAAACTAATTCGATATACTCGTAGTACAATAATAAATGTACTATGTTACAGTAAAACTACTTTAATAAGTTACAGTATTATAAGCTGAAGTTGTTTTCCCAACCACAGTTTATTGTTTTTCAATTATTTTGATCTCAATTACAAAATGTTTCAAAATTGGCCAAAACATTATTATTTAAGTAAAGCAAAAATAAAAACCTTTCGTAACAAGAGGTTTACCTTTTGAAATTAATAATTACGTTAGTATCTTATACCTTGAGGTTGAGTAAAAACCGTATAAAACAGTAACAGTTCCATTAGGAACCCATTTGCATTATTTTTGAATAAATAATATTGCTATCATGACTGATTTTATAATAATTTTATTATATTTTTCAACTTTTTTGTAAAACAACACGTTACTTGCCCTCCCAGTCGTATTTAAATTTTTTTTATATTTTCAAATATTTTGTAATTCTACCTTGTCATTATAGGATAAAAATGTTTCTAAAGTGTTTTTAATTAAAATTCCTTGTAGGTATTGTCGTGTTCTATTGAACAACTGCTTAAGGTCCGTGCTGAATATGTCGGAGTTTGCAAAAAAGTACTCTCTCAGATAGTGAGTTCAAAGTGAATTTCCAAAAATTTTCCACAATTAAAATAAAACCAATTTTACAGAGAATTAACAGTAATTTAATTAAACAAATGTTGTTAGCAATTAAATCTGAATTACAAATAAAAAACGAAATTTTTGTAATTAAATCAAATTTCACACTGAAAATAGTCAAATTTAGACGTACTCCACTTACAAGTTCACACATTTAATGAATCAAATTTATATCTGTAACTTGTAAGCAAATACATAAAGTGCACAACACGCAGTGATCGGAAACATCCTGATAAAGTTAATGTTAAAACCGAACAAGTTGAACCAATAATTATAACTGTTGTATCAGTGATTTTAATTAGTCAAAGTGTTAAATTAATAAACCGTAATCATCAACGATTCCAGATTTAATAAGGTAAGTCACATGTATAACCTTACAATTTTTCCAACAATAATTTCCAAATTGCAGACAGTCATCGTAGAAATCGTGCAAAATAAAAGAATTCAGAAATTATTTACCCACTTGATCGCTTCAATTGGCTCTGCTACACATGGATCAAAATTCATCACCTTCACAAAATGGCTAACCGTATCAAATTCAACAGGTAAATTTTCTTTCTGAATTTTTACTCTTTGTAAACCCAAATTTTCTACACACTATAATTATCACTTCACTGACAATTTCCAATAATTCGTTGCTTCACGAACTCGCAAAACGTATGCAAAATGATTTGCAAAGTCACCAAACTACAAAATTTCGTGGTTGAGTTGATGACTTCCCACCATCACACTCTATCAGCAACTAAAATTCTTGTTTCTTTTCTAAAACTTCTTTCCAATTCCAGAATTTTGGAAATGAGTGTATGATGCCCATTGGTCAATTTCGCCAGCCAAATTTGAATTTTCCAATAAAAATTAAACGTTTTTTAATCTTCTACATTTCAAATTGCATACCACAGCATCTTGCACTTTCAACGCGTACTACTTATTACAGTTTACTTTATCCGAATTGCACTTTAATTTAAAATGGTAAGTAGTGTAGACAATACAAAAAAAATTAAACAAAAACGTTATCCAATTTGACTAATTTAATTTTCTTTTAGGCTTTCGGACAATTATCCGCCTAGAAAAATTCCGTTTCTACTTATACCTACATCGCACATACAGTGATTTGTCTAATCTGGGGGGACAATAGTATATTACGTACCGAGGTGGAAAATGTTTCATTACAGCCGAGCGCTAAGTTAGTTGACTGAGGCGCAAAGCGCCGAAGTCAACTGTAAGCGCGAGGCTGGAATGAAACTTGACACCAAGGTATGTATACTATTTTATTCACAATCAGTTTGTAAATAATAAATAATTAAAAATTGTATTAAATTATAATACTGCTTTTCGTTTTATTTTATTTTTAAAAAAATAGTTTTATCAAGTTGGTATAAAATATACCTAAACAAATTGCTGTTTATGTCAAAAAAATTTGTGTTGTGTTAAACTGGCAAATAATATTTTAGCAAAAAGTTTATAGATATATTTCGTGTTTTTTATATTAGTGCTTAAATAATTTTTGAAATGTCCGACTTAAAATGTACACCTCCCGAACTACGAGAAGCTGCGCAAGAAGCGGTCGAAAATTTGTTACCGCAAAAAAGCAAATTGCGCTATGAAAAAAGTTATGTAGCTTTCAAAAATTGGTGTAATATTAAATCGGTGCAAAATATGAACTCGGAAAGTGTTTTACTATCGTATTTTAGTGAAATGGCGAAAGACAAAAAGGCATCGACTTTATGGGCTACATATTCAATGCTGCGCACAACATTAAACGTTCGAGAAAATATTGACATTTCAAAGTTTTCAAAACTGCTGTCTTACTTGAAAAGACAAAATGTTGGTTATAAGCCAAAAAAATCAAGTGTGTTTACCAAAACAAATATTAACAATTTTTAAATAAGGCTCCACTGGAGTTTCTTCCTCAAAAGGTAAAACTTTCAATTTTTTATAATGTATTACGTGTATATAATTATTTAAATATCTTAGGTTGCTGTAATAATTGGCATTTCCGGTGCTTGTCGAAGTGACGAATTATTTAAAATGAAAATCGATGATATACATTTTTTAGAAAATAAAGTTAGTGTAATTGTTCCGGATACAAAAACCTACCATCCTCGATCATTTATTATAACCAACCTAGAATGGATTGGAATATTAAGCCAATATATAAATCTTCGAAAGGATATAAAAAATAATCGATTATTTCTTCAGTGGAGATTTAATAAAATTACAAACCAGCCATTTGGACATAATTCCATTGCAGGATTTCCAAAAAAAATAGCAACTTTTTTAAAATTAGACAATGCCGATACGTACACTGGGCATTGTTTCCGTCGTACATCGGCTACACTGCTGGCAAACACCGGAGGAGATGTTCTCCAATTAAAAAGATTAGGAGGATGGAAGTCAAGTGCTGTAGCAGAAGGCTATGTAGAAAACTCTGTAGATGGTCAAGCAAAAATTGCACAAATGATATCGGCTACAACTGATATCCATGGACAAGGACCTTCTTCAGCTTCATGCCCATTAACTTCAACTTCTTGTTCTTCAACTTCATCAAATTAAAATTTTTGTCCATCAACTTCAACGCAACAATTAAAATTTAACGAGCATGGAGTATCGCTTACGATTAATAGTTATAATCAGTCCAATGTGACAATTAATATAAATAATTATGATTCTAAGAACACGGAGCTTTAATTTTGTACTTATACTTTTGTAACTTATTTGTAATTAACAATATATTTATAAAAAGTCAAGGATTTTTACTAAAACACATAATATCGACTAATTCATAATTTATTGATGCACCAATCGAGTTCCTCCTTCGAAACAAAACTTTCAATTGTACTTCGTTTCTGTTATAATCTGCAATAACAATTTGGTTTCAAAATTTTAATTGGTCAAATAATTAACTTACACTGATTACCTAAAGTAATGTGAAGAATATATTGGAAGTTTCCTATTAGTGTAGTTTAGATGTACACATGTTTTTGAACGCTTTACTAGTAATCCTATTCAACGATGTTGTTACATGCAATAATTGTGCACAGTTCTTGAAGTTATCTAGAGATGTATTGTTGTTTCGATAGTAACAACATGCATTCGATTTCTTTTTGAAACAGTAGTTGATACTTCTTAATGTATGACGATAAATATAATTTAATATCAACGAGTTAATAATTTATCAATTTAAAATAAAATTAGATTATAATTAGATTGTACTAAACTTGTACAATAATAAATTTTGTACTTGACATCTGTGTTTGACATAACCTGAACTAAATTGTTTGTTAGTTCCTTTTCTTGCCAACTGACAATGCGACATTGCAAGTTGGGAAGTGATCACTTCCCAACCTGGGGTAGATTGGAAAGTAAAACCTTCTGATTGGTTGGCAAGTGAAAGTAAACAATAAGCTGCTTCCCAACTTTTTAAAAATCAGGAATGTGTTGATTACTAACTGATTGTGAATAAAATTATTTTCTGGGTTTTTTTCATTTTAAAACTGGCTAAAAATAAATTTTAAACTATACTTTAGCATTATTATAGCTAAGAAGCAGGTGAAAAAAAATATTTAAATTTGAAAAAGTTATTGCAGAAAAACTGTTTGCCAACTTACTTTTGATTGCTACTGTACATTGAGGTACACTCAGTTTATTAAATAAAAACAAATACGTATTTAAAACTTGTAACAAGAAAAATAAATGTATTTATCAGAAATATCCATGAATTCATTCTTTATCAGAGCTGATGAAATCATGGACTGGGTTTTCATCAGGACTCAGAGAACCTTGGAACATAGATATCGTCTTTTTTGAAAATGGTTCTGAGGTTCTGCGACTGCTTGGCGGTCTCATCCCTGTCATCTGAGGTCAGAATTGATCAGTAACCTGTTTAATATGTCCACATTACAGGCAGTACGAGAGAATTTTCTATCGAAATTCTGTCGATATAGGCGGATATACTTGTTTCTAGCTTCAGCTGTCTCCTCCGATAGCTGGTCAATTGGCAACAGAGCTTTTTCTATGACTTGCGGTCCATGAATCAGGATTTTATGAAGAGTTGGGGTCATAGGATGCCATCCGTACAGTTCAACATAGAGCTTTGCAGTTTCTTTTGCATAGATTAAGAACTTTTTAGTGTTGATCTCTAGTCCACTAGACAACAATTCTAAAATAATTTTAAGTCGATAGATTAGGTTCACATTTATTCCAGTAATTTTCACAGCGAGTTCGTAGTCGGCAAAAAAACGTCTCCTGGTGTTGCCGTCATTTGTGTTCCCGAAGTTGGCTTTTGGGACATCAACAATAAGGTCTGTTTTTCACTTGAACTCTTTTTAAATTTCTTTTTTTCTTTCTTGAACTTTGGCATTGTCTTGCCATTTTTTGACTGAGGCTTTATACGTTAGGTGCAGAATGGCTTCAAAGAAACGAATTTGGCATGTAATATTGACAAGCCAAAATCTAAAGTGGCATTTTTAACAGGTGAATTTGATTCAATAGAGCTGTTAAAGTCTTTTAAAGTCATTCCACAAATATAACATCTCATGGTGGATGTTGTGTTAGTGGCAGAGTTACATACTTTTCCATCAATCATGGTGAGCATCATGGTGTGTGATACTTCATAGGTGATGTCGATGTCGTTCATCAATACTGCTGTTTTTTCAGTTATAGTTATATTTTTTAATTTAAAAGTTTTTAAAGAATAGATATTAAAAAAATCAAAGAAAAATATTGAAATTTGAAAAAGTTACTGCAGAAAAACTGTTTGCCAACTTACTTTAGATCGCTACTGTACATTGAGGTACCCTCAGTTTTTATGCCCTAAAAAAAAGTGACTAAAAGTGACTTCTAAATTTTACAGGGATAAAAGCTGAGAAAACAGGCTTTCCAATGATACTAGACTCAATGCCGGGTCGAGCCGGGTACACTAACTTTTTTACTTTTGAAATTTTTATTTTAGGAAAATCAAGGTCCAACAAGGAGCTTTTTTAAAAAAGCTTTGGAACTCGAGGGAGTGTTTATATCATATAAAGAAAATATGAAAAATGTTCTCACTTATCTTCTCCATCGATATCCATCACGAATTGTAAGAAAAAAATAAAACTTGACACCTTAGCAGCAATTTGAAAAATGTACTCTGATGTGTTTTTTATAAAGTCTGTTTACACGTTAAACATGGGTCAACTTTGAAATCACCTGGCAACAAAAATATTTCAACAAAGAAAAAAATATTGATACGCAGTGATGCATTAGGGTCTTTAGTCTCCAAAATTATCATTATAACGGTTCTAGGGTCGATTTCAGAAAATACCTTTTTGTCCCCCCAGATTGAGCAAATCACTATGTGATCGGTACAACAATTGAAAACAAATAACATTTCATTTGTCTAAGTAAAAACAGAAAAAACTCGAATTCGAGAAAAAAGATTATGGTAGACTTTTAAAATAAAATTTTTTATTTCAAATAATTCAGAAGAGTTTTTCATTATGTTAAATATGCACTTTCATAGTTTTCTAAACGTTATAACGAAAGCATTCATGCATAATTAACTAATACTATATATAATTTCTGCTTTGTATTAATATTTTTACTTAAGTGGAAATGTAATAAAAATTGTGTCAAGTCACCAAGAGAGAATAAATAATAAAATTAATTATTTAAAAGTGATAGAGCAGTTTCTTTAAATTTCAATAATAATAACATTTTTTATTGCGCTTTAATAAAGTTACAATTAGTTAGAACACTGATATATTATGAACTTGCAATAATACATGGAAATCAGCCAGTGCCGATTTTCATCTCTTAACTGGAAAGTTGTCGCCGGCGCCGATCAGTAGGACGACTTAAAATTGATTAAAATATCTTTTTTAGTTCTTGTATTGTAAGTTCGCATAATGTCACAGGTAATATGTTGTAGATCTTAATTATTTATACCTTGGCGTTTCTTTGTACTTCTACTTTAATACGTTTTAGGTAAAACTAGTGGTGTTCTAGTGGTGTTATATCTGGTGTTATAAGTGTGCTTTCGACGGGCACCCATAAAAAGATCTACATGTACCTATACTGTTTCAGTAAAACTATAATAATGTACTTTCGATTGTACGTATATACATACTGTCATGTTTTGAACTTCCTCGTATGAGATCATAGGATGGATGAATATTTTTTTTTAAATCTAGCTCTACCTTGAGATTTATGTCCCAACAGGTGGATCCTTGTTATTGGTTTTTAATTTAAATTTTTTTATTATTGAATTTATTTTATTTAGGGGATGAAATGATTTGGTCGTCATGTCATGGTGCACATGTTTTAATTTTGTTTTTGAAAATCCTTTAAAAGGATTTCTCTTTTAGTTAAGTTTTTTCAGCTGAACAGCTCAATTCACGGAGGCAATTTTTCTGTGGTGAGTGAGATAATTTTAAGCTTTGTTTATAAAATTTTGTTGTTTAAAGTTTGAATTTTGTTTATTTAAAATATGATATTTGCCAGCTGTTGTGAGGATGTAAGTGATTGCAATAAACAACACCAAATGGCGATTGCGCAGTGAAGTTTATTACAAATTTTTGGGTAAAGAGGTGGAGACGAAAGGAGAGAGCAAACGGTAAATGATTTTTAATTTATTAATAATTGCGCGTTGATGAATTCTACTCAACTCAGCGAACTGGTGTTTGCTGCTACATGAAATTTATGCTTCTGGACTGTTTTAAGTTCCAACGATTATTTTCTGCGTTGCACATGTGCGGACTTGCTAAGCCGTGGTTCTGATTCCGCAGCTGTGTTGGAGTTACACGGCATTGTTTGCGGCTGTTTTATTTTTGAATTTGTTTATTTTGTACGTTTTACACCGGGTGTATTATAATTTTTCTCTTATTGTAAATAATTTTAATTGCTTATTTTATAATTGTGGAAGTGCAAGACAATTTTGATTTGGTTAAATGTCACTTCCACGATTATGTGACTCAGAGAAATTCATCTATACAGCCTCAGAAAAAATTTAATTTAATTTTTGCTTATTATAACTGTGTGATGACCATCTTATTCGTTTCATTATAATTTTATTTGTCGTCATTTTCTATGCGTTTTATTTATCCACCACATAGTAAGGATCCATCATTGGGACATATTACTCCACCATCTGAGCTAGTTTGGTTTTCATTTAATGCATCAGATATAAAAAAAACCTTGGCGGAAAATTTTTTATTTTCCTGCAAAAGCTTTTAAATCATTGCAATACATACATATGTCTCGAGGAATGTGAGTAGGTATTTCTTTTAATTTAAAAACAGGTGTATGTTATGTCCCTGTCGGTAATGTAAACATGTTTCGAATGATCCTTTTTTGCGCTATAAAAATTCTTAGTCCTTCGACTGAGAAAATAAATAAAAAGAGTTTTTTGCCAACTTTTTAAAGTGATTTTTTAAATAAATAAAGTAAAAAGTATCTACTAATATCAAAAAATGTTCACGTTACCTACTTAGTTAAAATATTTCGATAACGAAATCAATACCTACGGTACGATTGATAGATTCGATAAGAAAGGTATGGAAAATGTAATTATTTTCCAGCTTATATAATAGTAATTTATTTAAAAATGCTAAGCTTTGGATATAAATTTCGTGTTTAGCTAACAACAAGATATTATATATTAATTTGTATTTTCAGTACTTGTATTTTGTATAATATAAAGAAGGAAATTGATGATTATTCTAGAGCAAGAAATAATTTAGTTAGCCATTTCTTGTTGAGCTTACGCACAACAGTGTTCATTGTTTCAGAACAAATTATTATTGATATAAAGATATGTTTTTATGTTCTACTTTTTATTACGTAAAACTTATTTGACAGGTTTTTAGGCTTTGTAGAAAGATATACTAATTTAAATCAAACAAACTTTTATCTCAAATTAAATACATTTTTATCATTTGACAAATCAAAAACTTTTTCATGCAATACCATTTTTTTTAAACATGTAAATATGAGTGAATTACATAATGTAATACTAAAAGTTAGGTAGGTAACTAATATTTACATAATTATATGCATCTCCAGAACCAAAAAATATGCTTTTTTTTTAATTTATTACTGCTTTGTTACGATTATAACCAACTGTGCCAACTATCTTTGTATTCAACGATAGCATTAGTTTATAACTTTCATTTGACATATTGATAAAATATATTTTAAAATAAGAGATTTTCCGTAGTATTCATAAAAACGTAATAAGTAATACGTTTTTACAACATTCTTACAAATGCCTTATTTGCCTTAAAAAGGGTTTGTAAACCTGTTTTAAATATTTTTCATTTTTATGAATGCCACTGTTCTTGTTTTAACGTCATACATGGTTTGAAATAACTCAAGGTTGAATCATAGATTTCAACGATTTTTACGTAGAAAAGTATACATTTTTTGTAAGTTTCTGTTAACATTCTAGAAATTATAAATATACTAAAACCTTTCAATATTTTAAAGTTTATAGTGGTGCATGTGTACTGGAGTGAAATAAGAAAACATAAGTAAAAATAAAACGTGCCCCTTTAGATAATTTCGCATTTAGCGAAAAACGGGTGTGTATTTGACAATCCGTTTCCAAGTTATTACGGATGGATCGTCTTGAATCCACTACCTTGTGTACTTATTTTAACAGGTGATAAAATTAGGATTTAAAAAGCCATTTGTTCATTCTCGATTATTCACATTTTTTAAGAATTAAGTACGTTTTCAAATGCGAGCTGTACGTTCTGTACTTGTTCTAATTTTAATAAATTTTTGCATTCCATTACATGCAATTTGACACTTTTATCTTATTTATTCTTCTATATTTCTAGAAATAAGTTGTTATTTAATTTGTAGCTCCACCAGTGATCTTGTCAATGGTACTACTTAATAACCGGTAAGTAGTTTAAGGAGATAGTCCCTGGGTTTATTGGGCTCGAAAAAGTTATCTCGCATTCGCATTCGGCCTTTTGTCATTCTACACGCCTGCATCTTAGGGCTCCGTAACCAAGCAGATTGCACGTACAATAGCTATTAATGCACGTACTTTGTATATTCATTGTTGGATTTTACCATTGGGCATCCAAGATATCAAACATTGGTCAGAGCCTTGTTAAGAAATTTAAAAAGAGTTACACTTTTATTTGACGTCTTGAAGGATTAAACGAATTCTTCAGTATGTACTGTGAAAAGTATTACATCGCCTGCTTTTTACTAAAAAACTACTTATTCTAACTGTACTTGTATTATTTTTGGTATAAATAAATTGTATATTTTCATTACTACATCTTTTATTTACTCCTTCTTATCAGTCCTTCTGAAGCTTTACTTAAACTATCTCCCATATTTATGTGTATGCGGTAGCCGTTAATAATTAACTCAACAAGCCCGCACACATTGTTCACAAAATTATTAAAATTATATATCTCATTATCTTGTCCTCATTAGTGCAACCTGACAATTTTAAATTAATGTCACTTTGTAACACAGAAATTGCTGGCTTCTGAAATCAAGATAATTAATTTTAAAACTTTTAAATTTTTAATATCTTGCAAATTGTTAAGGTTAATAAATGCATTTTTGCAGTGAGTTGCACGGTACCATGGGATCTTATTGTGGTGACAGTTGATATATTACGACATATTTCTCTTTACCCTGTCTTAAATTTAATTTTTAATAGTGCTGAATATACTTCTTATTTTATTTTGGGTCTGCATAATTGACTTAAATGAACTGAAGTAGAATTTACTGATATAAATTTTTTAAGTAAATTAAAAGTAAATTAATAAAATATTTGTACTAACAAAAAAAATGTATTGCTTTATTTTTCAGTGATAGATAATTTTTTTAATCTATTATTGCCTATTTTTAAAAAGCTTATTGATTACATAATCATAACTGCGGTAAAAGTACAAGAAATTATAATCGAACTAACCGCGAGTCACTTGCCACTTAGCATTAGTTAAATTTTAACATTTTAATTTTACTTACTTACTTTTACATTTAAAACTTTACATCTTACAAATATATGCTAATTTAAAGCGCCACAATATTCCAAAGATTAATACCACATTTTTAATTAACATTGGAGGCGAATATTACAATCATCCAATTAATTTTTATCACCTTACGTTATCTGCATTTTTTTCCATTTTCTTGTGACTGTTTTTCTAATGACAGTAAGTTCTAAGAAAAAGCAACTTTGTAGAGAAACAAAACCATTGTTAATGCGATATAAACAAGTGATGGGGAGATGGATTTTATTCTCACTCTCAGACTTGACTAGTTTGTGACAAACATAACCAATTAAGTAAGATAATGATAACTATTAAGCCTAAGCCACTAAAACTGGGGCTTTTCTTCGGATAGCTGGTCATACTTTTACTACCTCATCAAATAGCTTATTCAATCATCAAAAATTTTACAAAATTTTCATATCTCGCACGTTGAGATCTCATATCCCGCAATTAGATCTTTCTTGTATAGCCTTTAAAGCTGTCATCCGCTGCGCTTTTACTAAGATTTAGTAATTTGGGAACTTTTCGCAACATTTTTTCTTAGGTCTTATGATAAATAACTAATTTTAAGTTAATAAATAAAATCATAACTAATATCTGTAATTGCAACTGATTGCAAAATAATGCTGAAACTTCATCAAAATGCAATTTCTGAATTATATTGCTATTAAATTTAAAACTAATATAAATTACTATTGTACCTACTTGTTATTTTGGATTTTATTTTTAATATTAAATTGTTAAAATGTCAAGATTTCTTGCTGTTGTTAACTTTTTTGTTTTTATTGTGACCTTATTAAATACTCTATCAAATGGTACATAGATTTACACCACGGTTTTTTTTTATAAATAATTGAATTAGAAGGATTTTAATGCATTCTTATTATTTATCAAGATTATTATTGCAGTCAGTGTACATTTGCAGTGAAGTGTATAGTTTTACCGCTATACGTGTAGATATTGAAATAAAATAATGGGCATTCAAAATTTATTTTTAAATATTCCAAATATTCAAACTAAAATTTACCAGATTATTTTTTATCGTAGCCCATCTTAGCTCAATCTACAAATTATTGCACTCCTGTAGTGCGCGGTCTTGAAAATAAAAAAAATTTTTTTTGCAAAATTATTTTCTACTAAAATTAATAAAAACACAAGAAAACTTCTCGTTTCAGTTCAAATTTTATTATTCTCCCAAAAATTTACATCAAATTTTGCAATTAACAAAACCGCGATCTTGCAGCACCGTGGGTAGCTCCTAAGTCCTTATCAAAAATTAAAAATTTCCCTACCTTGGCTATCACATCAGAGGCGTCAGAAATTTAAATTTTGAAAATCAAAATATAAAATTAAAATAAGTAAATGAATTTTTTCATCCCAAAAAAATATATACGACAATATATTATTAACCATTACAATCTTATAGCATCATACACCTTACATTGCTACGACGTGAGTCGAGAACCTTGGTATACGAGTAGAGTAGGTAATTAATAAAATTTTCTAAGAAATTTCTTAATTTTATGTAAATTAGGTTTAATTTATTACAAAATATTTATTTTAGAGTAACAATAGTAAATAATATAGATGTATTGATTTTGAACTTACCTTTTATAAATTTTATACATATACTTTAATTTAAAAAATTAATATGAGTAAAAATTTTAATTTTATCAACAACTTGTTAAAACTACTTATCATTGTTGGTTTGGAAAACTGTTAGAAAAAACGAGTAAAGAAAAAATACTTCAAGGGCAAAGATTGCGACCTATAAACTTTTAACTATTATCTACCACCCAACTTGCTTCCTTTATTTGTATTTATCACTATAATAAATGACTCCTTTATTTTTACTGCCAATTCCACCGAAATTGTTCATGTGAAAATATAGTGCTATATGCTATTGAATAATAACTGATATTTGATTCAAATAATTTTTATATACTACATACATACAGTACGTACATGTTATATTATACTTACTAAATTAACTTACTGATAAAAAGTTAATCTTAACAATATATAAATCAAATAAAATTTAAGCCACGGCAGTGGAGTGATGTGATCGCTGGTTGCGCTACGAGCGGAAATTCTGAGTTCAAATCTCGTACGCATCAGAATTTCTTAGCTCGGCTTTCCAGTGGACATTCTCACTCCGTGGTGAACCAAAAAACCAACCAAACAAAATACCCAATCCAAAAAAAAACATAAACAAACAAAAACAACTGAACAAATTAAAAATTAACATTTAGAAGTGCTAATAACCCAGTAGTTGATGCACGTTAAAATGTAAATAAAAAAAAAATAAATAAAATTTGAATTGAATTTAGAAATAATATTGAATTTGATTCCATTCTAACGCCATATTAGTGTTCTTCTTCTTTATTAGCGTTTTTGTTTACATCCATTTTTGGATATACCCCTCTTCAAGTTTTTAACTTGAAGGTTTAGGCCTTATCTTCCCACGCCGGCCTAGTTGCGGGCTGGGAAGAGTTTTATAGTCCACAGATCAATTTTGGAATTTTTAGCTCACAGCACATATCTGACGCAACCAGGATTAGAACCGCGGTTTCCCGCTCTCTAGTCTATCCGTGTTTGATTTACGCCAGACGGCTGGTCTTAGTATTAGTCTAATACTAAGACCACTAACTGCTGGTCTATCATATTAGTGTTAATTGTTCTTTTTACAATTGAATTTTAGCAATTCATCTTATCGATATTCTGTACTAAAACCTATGAACAATATTTTCTACAACAAATGTTTTTTAATAAATAATGATCTGGTCTATTTGATATGCTATAAAAGTATAAACGTAACAAATTATTATATTTTATAATATTATAGTAGGTATAATATACAATAATATATAATTATATTATTATGGTTCCAGGTATTAATACATATTGTTGCATTTTATTTAATTTATAATGGTGTAGTCATTAGAATTTACTTGATAATAAACATAAAATAATTTCTAAATTAACTAAAAATTTACCAAACACTTTTAAAACTAAAATATGAGGCTATCACAATGTATAATTTCTGCACTGCACACAATAACATTGTCAGGTAACTAAAACAAGTCTTTTACAAGTCAACAAGGCTTTAGTTACCTGACGATGTTATTATTGTATAACAAGAAAGCAATTTATTTGTTAATAAAATATAATATAGATTACATAGAGTTTCTGAACCCGTGTGAAAACAGCGACTAAAGTCAGCGACAAATTTTACCGAAAATGCCCGAAGTTATACCATCGAGAAAATAAATCTGGATAATTATTTTTCTGCACATGCGCATTAATATAACATAATTAATAATTTTTCAAATTACTTTCATAATTATAGATAAAATTTAATACTACTAATCAATATTATTATAATAATTATTACATAACAAAAAAGGTACGAATATACAAATTATAAACATAATAATTATTATAAAACACAAAATATTTATATCTGTAAAACAGCACAAGGTCCAACTTTTATTGCGAAATTTTGCAGAGTAAAATATCGAGTTCTTCAAAACCACACAGACTCCTACTTTTAAATTTATACCATGCGTACTCCCTTTTATGGACTACAATACCATTAAATTTTGTGGATTTGAAAAAGACGCGTAAAAACGCGATTTATATGAAAATACGTCGCTAAACCATGCAGAGTAAATTGTAGATTACTCCAAAATCACACATACTCCCACTTTTAAATTTATACCATGGGTACTACCTTTTATGGGCTCTGCTAAGTTTAGCGACGTATTTTCATATAAATCGCGTTTTCACCCCCGGGGCCCCTTTGCAAATCCACAAAATTTAGATGGTATTGTAGTCCATAAAAAGTAGTACCTATGGTATAAATTTAAAAGTGGGAGTATGTGTGGTTTTGGAGTAATCTACAATTTACTCTGCAAAATTAACGACGTATTTTCATATAAATCGCGTTTTCACCTTCGGGGCCCCTTTGCAATTCCACAAAATTTAGATGGTATTGTAGTCCATAAAAAGTAGTACCTATGGTATAAATTTAAAAGTGGGAGTATGTGAGGTTTTGGAGTAATCTACATTTTACTCTGCAAAATTTCCCGGCCTCTTTTCATATAAATCGCGTTTTCACCCCCGGGGTCTCTTTGCAAATCTAGAAAATTTCGATGGTCTTATAGCCCATAAAAGGCAGTTAGTACCCATGGTAGAAATTTAAAAGTGGGAGTATGTGTGGTTTTGGAGTAATCTACAATTTACTCTGCAAAATTTAGCGACGTATTTTCATATAAATCGCGTTTTCACCCTCGGGGCCCCTTTGCAATTTCACAAAATTTAGATGGTATTGTAGCCCATAAAAGGTAGTACCCATGGTATAAATTTAAAAGTGGGAGTATGTAAGGTTTTGGAGTAATCTACAATTTACTCTGCAAAGTTTAGCGACGTATTTTCATATAAATCGCGTTTTCACCCCCGAGGACCCTTTGCAAATCTACAAAATTTAAATGGTTTTGTAGCCCATAAAAGGTAGTACCCATAGTATAAATTTAAAAGTGGGAGTATGTGTGGTTTTGGAGTAATCTACAATTTACTCTGCAAAATTTAGCGACGTATTTTCATATAAATCGCGTTTTCACCCCCGGGGCCCCTTTGCAAATCCACAAAATTTAGATGGTATTGTAGTCCATAACAAGTAGTACCTATGGTATAAATTTAAAAGTGGGAGTATGTGTGGTTTTGGAGTAATCTACAATTTACTCTGCAAAATTTCCCGGCCTCTTTTCATATAAATCGCGTTTTTACCCCCGGGGCCCCTTTGCAAATCTACAAAATTTTGATGGTCTTGTAGCCCATAAAAGATTGTACCCATGGTATAAATTTAAAAGTGGGAGTATGTGTGGTTTTGGAGTAATCTACAATTTACTCTGCAAAATTTAGCGACGTATTTTCATATAAATCGCGTTTTCACCTTCGGGGCCCCTTTGCAATTCCACAAAATTTAGATGGTATTGTAGTCCATAAAAAGTAGTACCTATGGTATAAATTTAAAAGTGGGAGTATGTGAGGTTTTGGAGTAATCTACATTTTACTATGCAAAATTTCCCGGCCTCTTTTCATATAAATCGCGTTTTCACCCCCGGGGTCTCTTTGCAAATCTAGAAAATTTCGATGGTCTTGTAGCCCATAAAAGGTAGTTAGTACCCATGGTAGAAATTTAAAAGTGGGAGTATGTGTGGTTTTGTAGTAATCTACAATTTACTCTGCAAAATTTAGCGACGTATTTTCATATAAATCGCGTTTTCACCCTCGGGGCCCCTTTGCAATTTCACAAAATTTAGATGGTATTGTAGCCCATAAAAGGTAGTACCCATGGTATAAATTTAAAAGTGGGAGTATGTAAGGTTTTGGAGTAATCTATAATTTACTCTACAAAATTTTGCCGCGTATTTTCATATAAGTCGCGTTTTCACCCCCGAGGACCCTTTGCAAATCTACAAAATTTAAATGGTTTTGTAGCCCATAAAAGGTAGTACCCATAGTATAAATTTAAAAGTGGGAGTATGTATGGTTTTGAAGAATTCGATATTTCAGTCTGCAAAATTTCGCGATAAAAGTTGGAGTACCTGTGTGCTATTTTACAGATATAAATATTTTACGTTTTTTAATAATTATTATGTTTATAATTTGTAAATTCGTACCTTCTTTGTTATGTAATAATATTGATTAGTAGTATTAAATTTTATCTACATTTATGAAAGTAATTTGTAAAATTATTAATTATGTGAAACTAAGGCGCATGCGCAGAAAAATAATTATCCAGATTTATTTTCTTGATGGTATAACTTCGGGCATTTTCGGTAAAATTTGTCGCTGACTTTAGTCGCTGTTTTCACACGGGTAGTTTCTGATACCTGATTATTACTTCAATGTGGAGTAGTTTAATTTTTTTTGTTTAAAGTAACAAAATTAGTTTTAAAAACAAATGTTTGTGTATAGTTATTAATCCATGTATGCAAAGTTTTTTGTATGATAGGAACACAAACACCAAAATAAAATCTAGAGGAATTCTAGATCTTTTAGTGCAATTAATTGTTACATGTTTTGTACAAATTCAAAAAGTTATAGTAAAATTTAAAATCCTTAATAGATTACAAAGTTCCTTTGATATAATTCACGATTTTACTTGTTGAACTGTACTGCTTGTATATAACCGTGTGCAGATAATTATACCTACTAAATGATAGATTTTTCAACCATGTTTTTAAATCGTTTTAATATTTTAATTCTGAATAAAAGCTGCTACAAATTGTAGTCATACTGATTTCTCTGGACTAACTTCAATAATCTGCTGCTTAAAATATCTGCCTGTTTAAAAATGAATTATATCAAACAATCCTTCGGGATTTATCAAAGCCCAAAAAAATTATTTTTAAATAAAAAAAAAATTAATTATGAATTGTTTTTTTTATCGGCTTTTAAGTACGAAATAATTTTTTTTGTCAAATTACCTTATATCATAATTACAATTATGTATTCTGCTATCAGGAGACCAATAGAAATTTTATTCTTAATAAGAAAATTAGTGTTAAGGACACTAGGCAATCGAAAAGTCGATTTTTTTTTTATTTAATTTTCTGTAAGTACTATCCTTCCTGAACAAAATACCGTTTAGTTCATATGAAAATTCACAAAATTGTTGATTTTGTAAGCGAAAAGGTGGAGCGGTGCATGAACTAGATGTCAGTCTACCGCTGGTAGCAGAGCGGAGACCGTTACTCGGACGACTGTAATGTTACGATATGAGCTCTTTATTGTAATATATTATTATAATTAAATAGGATGTATTAAAATATATGAAATTTAATAATATATTATATGAAATTTTTTGTAAAATTCAAATACTTCGATAAATGTAGAAAGAATCGTAGATATCTGCATGATTGCCTTTCCAGAGGGTTTAAAACCTAAATATCATGTTACATAGGGTTGTCCTAGGTCGTTAGAATAATGGTTTGGTCTTTACTTTAGAACAAAAAAGAATATTAAAAGAAATCAGTTGTGAGTTCTTCACATTGAGATCAAAATCGTTGTCATATTGTAACTTTACTTCATTTTACTTGTGTTAATATTAAAAAAAAATAACAAAAATAAATTTTACAATAACGGTCTGATGCCGAAGCACTACTGCAAACATAATTCTATGCATCTGGATAGTTTTAAAAAAGGTAAATATGAGTAAAATTACTTTTATCAATAAAAAAACTTTGAACGCGTTTTTCTCGACTTTTTATTTTCATTTGGTTTTTACATGATTCCAGAAAAACGGAGGTCTCTGGTGACTTGCAAAAAATTGAGGACACGTAAAACATGTGTAATTTGGGACTGAACCTCCGAAATGATCCATAAAAATTCGAGATTTTCCAAAAAAAATTGAAAAGTCGCGATTTTTACGTGCAATTATAAAAAAATCGCATTTTTATCGTAAAAATCGCGGTTTTTCGTCTACTACTTAAATAATTCCTATTCGATCGTTCTAATTTTAGGTTCAGTCCCAAACTACGTATCTTAGGAAACTAAAAACCATTTGTAGAGCCGAAAAAAATTAGTTCCACGAACGACAGCATGTAAAAATGGAAAATAAACACGTATATACGTCGCAGACTGTGCCGCCATTTTTTATGTTCCTAAGGGCTTTATAGTATAATTTTTATTATCATTTATTTATCAATAAACATTGGTTAAAATTACATTTGTGTATCTGCTTTCTTTCTATGTTAAAATTAATAAAAACAAGAGCGCGGATTTTGCGAATAACGATTGCCTAGTACCCTTAACGAATTACGTTAATTAGATGTTCATTATTTTTATTATATTAGGGGTATTCACACTGGTTCGTGTATTGGTGTTGTATTTATACACCGTTTTAATATCCTAGCAACGTCTAGTAATACACAAGTTTATTTGCCGTTACTGGGATAAATACAACGGTGTAAAAATACTAGGGTAAATACACGTCAGTGTGAATACTCCTATTGTAATTTTATCAAAAAATCTTAAATGTGTATTCGTTTACTATGGTGGTTTAATTCATAACGAACAAATATTATAGGGGTATTCACACCGACGTGTATATACACTCTTGTATTTCTACACCGTTGTATTTTTCCTAGCAACGCCAAGTAAAGTTGTGTATTACTAGACATTGTTAGGATATTACAACGGTGTACAAATACAACATCAATACACGAGCCAACTGTGAATACCCCCTATATATTTGTCTATCAAAAGCTAGCTATGTTAACAGTATAAGTATTTGAATTAATTAGTGCATGAATTTTGTAAAATGTAAATCTTTACATTGCATAAGAAATAATTTAATTTATGATATTAAAACTAGTTTTTCACCTAGAACTGCTTAATTAAGAATACAATGGTGAAAACAATTTTAACTAACTTCTAATATGCAAAACAGTCTACAGAGGCCTATACACAAGCTATTTTTCACTACGTATATCACTTATTTTAATTTTTATGTTTTTTCAGTTGATTTTCAATTTTTGGTCTGATGTTAATTTTATGTATGTTCAAGGGAGAATTTGCAGCTCAAAGTAAAAACTTTGTTGTATTTAGTTAATGAAAAGTGATTAATTTTTTTTAAATGAAAAATGTGCTAGAATTGTTTATCAATTTTGGCGAATGATTAATGCAAAATTTGAGGAAATAAAAATAAAACCAAAAATCGTAAAAAAGGTAGGACACAAACATAAAATGTGAAAATTAGTTGTTTAATAAATTGCAGGTTAACTAATATTTTCTTTAAAATCGAATACTTCCATGGGAAACTATTAATAACACAGCACGCTGTATATATGTACATAGGGCATTAAATTAAAAATAACAGTTTTAATTCAGAAGTGAAAACTAATATAATATTATCTGTATTTTAATAAAAATAAAGTAATATCATAACTTGACAAAACAAAAGACCTTTTTTGTAATCATCTATTGCGCGTTTTTCTTTTCAGTGTTTTTAAGCAACTATAGAGTTCACTCTTGGCATTTTAATGTCTTCTTTCAACCTTTTTAACAAGATAAAAAGTTCAGTTGGAATAGTTTCTCTGTTTAATTAAAACTTGTATAATGAAAGTAGAAAATATTTAATTATTAATTTTTTTAAATATAGAATTAAATTTAATTACTTAAATCTGAACATAGTTTAAATAAAATCTTATAAATGAAGCCGCTTTATTGCATCTACCGCTAGTATTTAACTTAAAACAAAGAATAAAATGATATTACGTTGAATTTTAAACACGAAAAAGACTCCGAATATGGTGGTTTTTGTGTCTAATTGCTCTTATACATACCCACTCGTCTGAAAATTACAAAAACATACAATCGCATGCCAAACAAAACGTGCAATAAGTTTAATTGCAAAAAATGTGTATAACGCTAAAAATTGTGGAATGCGGTTGAAATTCCGAGTTAAAAATGTATTTGTTTACACAATTACTTTTTCTTTTATGTAAAGGGTCTTTCATTAAGAGTGTACCTATTTTAAATTTAAATTAAACAAAAACTATGCGAGATACCAATATAATTATTTTTTACTTGATAGCTTATTCAATGGCATTAATGATGAAATATAACATAAATCAAATATGCACCATTTGTGCGTTTCATGAATGCATTAGTTAAACCCAATTTTCCATGACCTCTTCGAATAAATCAAATCGTTTTATTATTAACGGTACTAATTTATGTTGTTCTTTAGGTTACAGATTTAACGTTCTCAAGAGAAAAAGCCTAAAAGTGTTAAATCACATTCAAGATCTTCATGGCCAGTTCACAGGACCATTTTTTCAGTTACAATGTTCACCAAACTTTTTCATGACTAAGTCAATTGTTGCATCAATGTGACTTATGCCACAATTTCCTTGAATCTACATCTACAAAGATACTTTTATAAGAATAAGATTTTGAGTAAGAAAATACAATACTTCACTTCACATAATTTCTGTTTTATTTCAAAATATTCTTGTAACAAGGTAATGTAAATTTAAGACACTTTTTTATTTAAAAATAAATTTTTATTTTTATTTTTTTACTTTTACTTACAGATTAAGCCTTTTTACAACATATTATATTATGGCGGTCTCCGTGATTTACTCCTAACCAAAATGCGCCAGCAGCTTGCACCTAACAGAACCACTTGAAAAATCTTCTCAGCTGTCTTTGAGGTCAATTTTAATAGGGATTGTCATCAGTCAATATTAATAAAAAAGTGGTGTAAATTTAATTTGTTATTTATTCAAAACAAATTAAAAAAACTCTAATTTCACTCAACAAATCCTGAGTTTGAAAGTTAAGTGTGTAAAAGCAGTAAAGTCTAACTGCTTTGTCATAATGAAAATTAAAATCCAAAAAAATTAGCAAAAACAACGCATTTGCTATACTCACCTAAAGTGTATTCATGTAAATTCCTAATAAAATTTTATAATTAATTCAAAAATTTTACCCTAAATAAATTGACAAATAAATAGTTAAACTGCAAAATTTTATTCTCGGTGCCACTGTATATTCATTCGCACCAACTTAATACTGATAAAAGTTTTTCAGTAGTAAATAAAAATGTTTGTTACCTTCCACGAAGTCAACACGACGCACAGTGGTCATTTTATTTAATCTAGGAATTAATAATACCAAAAATTTACCGTCACCAAAATTTTTAATTTTTATTTTATTTCACTGGAACATAGCTAAGTAGTCGACAGTGTCAAAATAATAAATTTTGGTTAGCACATTTATGAGTGGTGACATCAAGAATGTGCTAAATGAGCATTCAAACGTTCACATATACCAGAGTTCTCTTTTATGCGTCTGACTTAAAAGTTGATATTGTCACTGTGGTTATAGTTCTCCTTTTCTGATAAAAAAAATAGAGCCATATTTTTATTCAAAATTCCAAGGGTGGTTTGCCTTTTATCTTAAGGGTTGAACTGTCAATGTTTATGAATAACAGTAAAAGTAGCCCCCTTGAAATTAAAATCAACCTGTTTAAGCGTTTTTTACTATTTTATTTTTAAACGTCTTTAAATATCGGATTTATTTCGCATTTTTGCAACTTCAATTTTTTTGTTGAATAATTGATAAAACTTAAAAAAAATTATAGCACTGAATTCAGGGAAGAAAGACCTTTCAAATGTGGTGTCACTTGCTATATCATCCCTATTAACATTTCAGGGGTTGTCATGACAGCGCAAAGGGATGAAACATTATGGTAGTGACATTATAGTCGCAAAAGTTGTCCCCTTCAATGATAAAATTAACGTGTTTTTGAATTTCTTAAAAAAAAATTCTGCTGGCCACAATCCCGTGTGTTTTGTTTTCAAAGAGCCACCCTGTATTTATAGAAAAAAAATGCTGATTGCGAGAATGTTAAAAAGAAGACATGTTGCCATTTGAAAAAAAAATTTAATGTTCACTTTCGGTTGAGTTTGAAGTATAAAAAAATTTTACTCGGCAGCTTCCGATAGTAAACTTCGAGTTGAATAAAAAATTATATAAAGTCTTTTTTGTATCTAGTAAGATATAAATTTTATTTACTATTACCACTATTGGTAAACACACTGTATACGAAACAAGCTCCTAAAAGTTGTGGTTATTTATACGTAACTAATTTTAAATAACTTATAAAATATTGTAGGTATATTTATCAAATATTACGTGTAAGTCAAAAAATTTAATTAATGATTTATTAACCACAGAAATGCTTTTATATTATTAAATTTTTTTATATTGAATATTGGAAACGTTTGCGAATTTGGTGAAGCAAAATATGATAATTGGTTTTTAGGTTACTCTAACTGGCGGTATTTAACATTGAATATTTTATTACCACTTTATAATAACTTCTTCATTTATGCACATACTATAATATCTAAACGAGTAATTATTATTACTAGCTAATATCATTATCATTACTGTTGTTAAATATTTGTAAACCAATTAATCTCCAAAAAAATAAGTATAACAGGTATTTATGTTTAAGTGATAATACTTTACACCAATTTTTCATTTAAATATTAAAGCTTTAAAAGCTTTATCATCTTATTGAAAAAAAAAAGAAATTTGTCTTTGCATTTACTACAACATCATAATTCTTTTTGTTCGGATGTAGTTTATATGAAGGTACGATGAAGAATTACCTACCTTGATATTACCTGAACCTGAACAGCTATGCTCAACTGTACGTACATAAACAGCTTTTATTTCCCTCGCTGCATCGTGCGTGCTTTTCCGTTTAGAACGCTTCTACTGTGGTGGTTTTCTGCAAGATGATTAATAATCTTTCTGGAAAGATCCCATCCCTATAAACAAGGTTTGAACCTATTTTTTGTTAATCTCACAAAACTTCAATTTTCTTTTTGCTTTTCATATTGACGCTGGGACAAGAATTACGTTAGCCAGTGAACTCGTAGCACTTTTTACACTTTTATTTATTTTCATGAGCATAATATAAAATACTTTTTTATTCTAATGGTGGTTAAATATATTCAAACGTAATTTTACATATAGTTCAAATGTAATTTACTTTGCATAATTGAATTTATAAAATTACTTTTAAATTGGTTTTAAAAATTTGAAAAATTTGGCATTCATTATAAACGCCTATTATGTGGAATACACTACTGCACCATTAATTTATCTTATCAAGTCGATGGATACATATATTCCGAGAGATTCTTGCAATAATTACTGCAATTATGTTCTAATTACAAATTAAAGTTGCCAGCAATTAAAGCGCTTTATTCAAATTGAATGTCATTATTGTAGTCGATTATTAAGGCTGTGTAATGAACGGTACGAACGATTTCGTTTAAGTTGATTTAATTAAATTAAATGTACTTTTTATCACACTTTAAAATTCTTTTGTTAAATTCATAGAAAGAAGTTCTCGACTCTGATTTGAAAGTCTTATACACTTTGAAGCGTTATCTCTCTGTGCGTTTAGTAATCAACACATCTAGAAACTGCTGACACAAACACTTGCTTTCAATGTTATAACATCAAAATAGAAAGAAACTTTCAACGACAATAGTCCACAGAAAGCTCAAACAATTTATGAAGGTGTATCTTGTACAATGACATTTTAAATCTTCTCCAAATTTACTTTAGGCTTTTAACTAAATCTTGTCAAACATTAAATTTTATATACCAAAACACAATTTTTTATGAACCTATATAATTTTCTTTCCTTTCATAGGACACTTAACGCTTCAAGTGTAATATAATACTCATAATCGACGATTTAAGATGTATGTATCTTCCAGTAATCGTTTTAACATTTTAGCGAACCGCTTATAAAAATGTAACGTAATAATTGACTTCTTTCTATTAAGCTCTTTCGAACGTTTTCCTTCAGCTTAGATCCCTTTCCTAATACTGACGGGTGCGTCTCAACTGCTGCTGAATTATTTTTCATTTTTCTGTAGCATCCAAAAATCTTCAAAGAAATACGTTGCGTTAACTATATTTCTGCATAGCACATTTTAGCTTTTCATGTCACCAAAGATAAATGTTTACGCCCTTCAGTTGGAAATCTTGGAAAAGATTGATAAAACTTGATTTGATCTATGGAATAAATGATAAGTTTAGTACATCAACAGTGCTTTCAAAAATTGAAAATAATGAATTCTTTTTAAGGTTAATGAAAAATTTTCTTGTTTTTGTTCATATTATTTAATGAAAGGTACTTTATTTAATATTAATTTTATTGTAAATAATTTGGTTATAATATAGGTTCTTAATAGAATTTTATTTTAAATATGAACAAAAAATCGTTTATTAATAAAATTTAACTATATAAAATACTTTTAGTTGTTAAACTATGAAAATTATATTATTATATTATGATTTTGTTTAAATACATTGCAAGTTAATGCTAATGTAACAAATTAATACTTCTATATAAACTATTTGAGATCGTCAAATAGCTATTATATAAAAACATTAATATCAAATTATAATGTAATTTGAAATCATAATGGATTGAAAGATAAACATAAAAAAAAATTTATCAATAGTAATATAAATTTTGGTATTAGTTTTTGACATTAAGTTAATAATAATTTACTAATTGCCTAAGGCAAAAATTAAAAAAATAATTGACTTTGAAAGATGCTTACTGAATGAAAACTTAACTAATAGAATCAAATTCAAAAGAAATACAACTGACTATTTCACTCAGCTGTCATTAGACCAATGGAATTAAAAACAACGAAACATTCAACCAGTAGCAATCGAATTGCAGCGACAACTTTTTAAATCTTATTTTAAAGCAAATATAAGTGACAATTTTTTTTATTAACTTCAATATTTAAATAATACATAATATCTACTTAATAAACCTGAAGAAAATTGTGTTTTTAGCGGTAACTCAAATTATAATGTAATTAATTATTTATATTAACCTCCTATTTTATTCGTGAAATAGTCTAAATAAATATCCTCTCGTGCATTTCAAATTAGTATACAATTTTTTTTTCGCTTTTCACTTATGCGTTTGTTGCTTTGCGGCAATTTTCCCTCCTCTTTGAGTCGGGAAAATTGCAAAAGCAACAAACGCATTCGTGAGCTCAAAAAAATTGTCGACAATTTGAAATGCACTCGGGATATTGCATATGACTATTATCAATAATTAAAAATTTAAACCTTACCGAAAATAATGTTATATAAAGTAGAACTAATTGAAATAATATTAAACTAAAATATTTAAAAATTACTGGGTTTTTAACTTTTGAAAATATTAACTATACTACAATTTGTTTTTCTATGACATTATTATTTCAACATTTTCAAGCATAGTTTTCTTGTTACTTGGAGTAGCCGTGCTACTATTAATATTGCTTTTATGGTTTTAAACTCACTAATACCTTCCTGGAAATATTTCTTATAGATGCATGAAAAATTATCGGAAAAATGTCAATTTCAAGTAATACAAATTCTACCGATTTATTGCAGTTAATGTTACCTTTATTTGCAGGTTATATTGCAAACTTAAAAAATTGCTCACGTACAAACCATTTATTACAAAAAAATGCTTTAAATTTAAAACACTGGATTGGAAGAAAAATTCAAAATGTTGAAATTTAAGAAAGAACAAAAATATTGAAAATTTAATAATCTATTAAAGCTCACAAATATTTTTACAGGCGATACAAACATAATTGAAATAAATTAAGTAGTTAGTACGTGGGTTGCCAGAAAAGTTTCTGGAAACGATATGATAAAACACAAAATATAAAACTTGGTAAATGACTTTTGCAGTATTCACCTTTGATATTAATATCTTTTGCATACAGTGGAACCAATTTGCAAAACATTTTTTCCACTCTGAAACTGATACCTTAGAAAACAATATTTAAAATGTTTCAAAAATATCCAAACAGTGGACTCTTATTTAAATAGTTATAGGTTTATAACAATTGTTATGTATGAACGTTTAAGTGGTTCACACACCAGAACGGTGGCGATCCCGTAGGTGTTACACATTAAACTGCTAGAAAGATCTTATTACTAACAAATAAGCAACGAAGCAAAAATTGTTTTAATAAAACTTAAATTTTTTTTTATTTTTTCTGGTTTTCTATGCTATTTTCATGCAGTCTCAGAATATTTCAACAAACATTATATTTTTATCTAAAATTTTAAATCAAAAATCGTGTAAAAGTTAAATCTTCATAAATTTAACACAATGCAAGAATTAGAATTTTTACGTTATTGTTTTTTTGGCTTTTCTATAATAATGTTAATAGCTTCATCCAGTTTCAGAATATTTAAACAAACATATATTGTTATCTAAAATTTTAAATCAAAAATTGCAAAAAAGTTAAATCTTCATAAATTTAAGACAATATGAGAATTAGAATTTTTTCGTTATTTTTTCTGGCTTCCTTATTATAGTGTTAATATTTTCAGGCAGTGGCGGCTCGTGGCAAATATTTTTGGGTGTTCTGCATTATAAAATTTTTAGTAAAATTCTAATCTGAGAAAAGATATTTTACTACCAAAATTTGTTAAACATTAATTAATTTTTTACTTGAATATAATTTATAATTTTTGATAAAACATATCTGTTTTTACTTCGTCAGTATGTTTTTTATATTTATCCAATATGCGGAATATTTGTCTAAATTTACAAAAAGTTGGAAATTTTGAATTTTCAGTTGGAAAATTTAGGATTGCTCCCTCCTGAAAAAAGTTGGTTGGGCACGTCCCTGCCTTAAATAAATATTCTTATTGAATTGTCTCTTGTTTGAATCGTGGTTTTGTCTTGATCCACTTGCTATGTTTGCATACGAAATTTTTGGGTAGAAAGTTCTTGTTTGTTGTGGGGGTGGACAACAACATACACAGTAGAAAACAAGTTACTGTTATATAAATGTATTATAAAACCCATATGGACATATGGAATTCAGTTGTGGGGAACAGCAAGCAATTCAAATATTGAGATCCTCCAAAGATACCAGTCGAAAGTGCTTCGCACCATCGTAAACGCACCGTGGTACGTACCAAATGATGTCATACACAAAGACTTAGAAATGAAAACAGTGAAAGAGGTAATAAAAGTGCACAGTGAAAAATATAAAGACAAACTAAGTTACCACCCAAATAAGCTGGCAACGGACCTTCTTATAAACAACACACAGCGTAGACTAAAAAGAAATCACCCGTGGGATCTTCCAAGTAGATTTGCATAATATTTGTAATATAAGTAATGATGTATGATGGTAAAGTCAATCGACTTAACCTCTTCTGACAATATAAAAGCTAAACCATTTACTAAATGTTGTTGTTAAACAGATTGTAAATTTATAGGATGTCAATAAAAAAAAAAAAAAAATTGTTTCTTATATCGTTATACCGTGACTTTTGCCTTCCACTTCAATAATTAATTCAGGTTTAGGATGCTCCTGTTCTTTTATAGCTAATTTTTCTTGATAATTAGGTTTAGAAAACTTATTTTCGCATAATTTAAATATAATATTCATTTTTGAAAAAAAAACACAAAATTGCAACTTTTGATTGCTTTTAAATTAAATTAACACTAAGTAAGTACTATAGATAATTCACCAACTGCAGCTTTAAAGCACTAAAACTAGTGAAAGCAATCGTTGCATTGATAAAAACAGGATAAAATGTTGTCCTTATCTTTACAGAGCTGCAAGAAGTGCAGTACAATTTGTCATAATTTTAGCGTAGGAAATTATACAATATTATATCCGATATTATACGAAGCGTAAAGTTTTAACGTTACGAAGTGTGATTTTCGATCACAGATCTGCGTAGTCCGCCAACGATTTTATAAGCATACCTTGTCTTGCATTTATGCTTTCATATTTATTTGGCCGACTGACTGACTCAAAAGCTCTGTTCGTTTGTATAAACTAACCTGAACCGAGCAAGTTAGTGCAAAATAATACTGCACAAACTTGGATAGTGACGTCATAGAAACGTGTTCAGTTCAAGTTAGTGCAAGACAAACGAACAGATCTAAACACTCGCAGCAGATTTATTTTTTACGATAATATTTATTATTTGCCGATTTCTTTTGGTTGTTCTGCAGCTCTGCAGCACTTACAGAGCAGCCGCCACTGTTTTCAGGCAATTTCAGAATATTTGAACTAACTTTATTTTTTGTTTTTATGATCGCTCGGCCGAACGCAGCAAGCAGCAAACTACCGCTATCGCAATCATCATCATCATCAGCTATAACATCCATCGTCGAATATAAGTCTCCCCTTTTAAACTTTCCCTAAGTGGAGGATGAGTGGGTTGTAATCATAACTCACCACGCTGGACAGACAGGTTGGCGAGTAGTCCGCACATCAAGTTTGAACTTTTTAGATCACAGCACAAATCTGACGCAACCAGGATTAGAACCGCGATTTCCTGCTCTCTAGTCAAACCGTGTTTGATTTACGCCAGACTGCTGGTCATGGCAGCCATGGCAGTAAATCCGTTCAGAAAAGAGATGCTTTGATTTAACGAACGGTTATTACTTTTCCACGTGAATCCTCCTCGTGCCATGGTGGTTTTTATGAAAACGGCCCAAAGTATCTAAAGTTAGTATGTCTTCTCTCCTCCCCAATATTTTCCGATTAACACCCCTATTCTGTAACTTTTCGTTATCGTTATTGGTAAAATAAAATTAAAATTATGGGAGTGGAAGCTCATTGAAGCTCAAACAAAGCTCTATCGGTAAACATTAATTTCACAAAAAAATTCGAAAAAAAAAACAAAAATAGAAAAAGATGTCTACAGCCCCCACCCCCAAGAATTTTGCAAATACCTCCGCACCGGTTGATGCTCGAACAAAAAATTTGAAATCTCATTGATGCTCAAACGATGCTAAAACGTTTGATACTATTTTTACCCTAAAATTCCATGGGGGGGGGGCTAGTATGTTTACAGCCCACCTCCAAAGTTTTCGCAAATAACTGTGCAATGATTGCGGCTCAAACAAAAATATTAAAAGCTCATTGATGCTCAAACGATGCTCAAATGTTTGATTTGGGGGGGATTCACTTAAAAATTTGATTTGGGGGGGGGGGCAACAACATGTACCTCAAATCCTCCACTATTTTTGAACCTGCTTGACTCTAGAACCAGTATCCAGATTGCTAATTGAATAATTCTTTCTAGAATCTTACTTTGATACCAAAAAAACTCAAATAACTACTCGAAAAGTTTTCCACAAGAAAGGAGATCTAGTTGTTCTAGAAAACTTGGTTCTTTTAACCATCCTCAGGAAACAAATTGTAAAAATTGACTTTTTATTTTTTCAAAACTATAATACAAATTTAAATTTTTTAGTGGCTTAACTACATCTGTACCCTAGAGGTAAACAGTCGTATATCACATAATGTAAATTTGACAAAAATAGCAAAAATTATAATAATCTGGCTGTTAAAACTAAAAGTTTTGTTATACATTAAAAATGCATTAATTAGATTTTAACAAAACTATAACAAAACTTTTAGTTTTAACAGCCAGATTAACATTATTTGCTATTTTTGTCAAATTTACATTATGTGATATACGACTGTTTACCTCTAGGGTACAGACATATAGTTTAGTATAGTTATAGTTTTAAATTTTATATTGTTATAAATTTTAAAATAAAAATAATTGCAAGCCAATACCCAATAAATTTTGTTTTCTCTCTCTTTCTCGCAAAATACGATGAAATAACCAATAATATTTACTTTGCAATAATACAAAAATATTAAGGTGGTTTTGGTGAGATCCCTCTTAAAGATGCACTAGCAGATCGTAACTAACGGAAGCACTCGGAAATCTACTCAAGGGTCCGTAGATTCAACTCAAACCAAACTAATGCGTCAAAAATAATTCAGACGAGATTAATAATAAACTATTATAAAAATTTAATTTGTTATTTATTTAAAATAAAAAACAAAAATTTTATCAAAGAGACTACTTTTTACTCAACAAATCTTGAGTTTTGAAAGTTAAGTGTGAAAGTGTCAGAAAAATTTAACTGCACCGTCGTCATAAAAATCAAAGTAAAAAAATAAGTAAAAACCACCCACGCAGATCCACTAAATGCGTGTTCGTGAATTCCTAATAAAATACAAAAAATAAACTCTAAAATTCAATTTTACTCAAATTTACAAATTTACTCTAAATTATTAGAATAAAATTCAGTAAGTATTTAAAAAAATTTTAAAATAAAATAATAAAACCGCAAAATGTTTATCGGTACCACAAAACTTTTTAATTGCACTAACGAAAAATTATTAAAAGTTCAACAATTTAAATAAAGCTCTATTACCATACAAAACTCGCTTCGTTTGTATAGCAAACAACCGAACTGGAACCAACACTAACGATATGCAAGGACCTCAATCGATTAAGCGTAAAATAAATAATTCTTCTAATTATGCTCTTGAAACCAAAATTGCTAATTAATTTATTGCAGAAAATTGAAAATTCTGCAAACACCAAATAATACGCCGCGCCGCTCTAATTCTGAAAAATATTAAATTATTGACCAATTGACTTTCTGGTCAAACGCTCATTTAAATTCACAAAGTTTGGGTTTCTACAACTAAAATGACCTTCCACTCATTTCGATGTACGTCGTCGACCTCCACTCGACTCAACGTCTTCTTCGGTGGCCTAAAGTCGACTAACTTTTCTTGAAAATTCTCTCTCTTTTAAGTCTCATCGATAAAATGCAGTAGCAAACTATTTAAGAAAGCAAATTTAGTAAATGGACTTGATTTTAATAAATCAAAGATGGATCAATAAATCAAAAATGATTTTTATAAAACGTTTCATGACAATATAGTATTTAGGAGTACTACTCATCAACAACAAAGGTGGAAACTAGCAAAAAATAAAAAGAAACAGCAAACTAGCAAAGTGTACAAAAATTATAAAAAGACAAATAGATCACGCTTGGGACTAACAAAATAATGATAAAAGGACACTAATCTTCTTGGTAGTACTGTAGGATTAAAGATGCAAAATTGAAAAAAAAAATTGACGCACTTGATATGTAGCGCTGGAGAAGATGCTCCGTATACTATTGACCGCGAGAACAGTCGATTAATTAAAAAAAAAAAAATAATTAAAAAACCACAAAGAGGCTCAAACAGTATTTACAATATTGTGTACTTTCAGATTCCGGCTTACCCGCTTCAATATTTACATTAAAATATCTGTCCAATTAACATCAATGTTAAATGTTATCATGTTAATTGTTGTCAACATGTTATCATGTTATTGATCAATTAACATTGATGTTAATTGGACAGACATTTCAATGTAAATATTGAAGCGGGTAAGCCGGAATCTGAAACCTGCTTTTACTGTGCACATACCCTAACGCGACAACAATGTGGAGGCTTTAAATAACTCTTAATCAAAATACAGGATAGAACAAAAAGAACTAAGCGTGAGGGCAATTTTGAAACGATAGTTAGATCATTCATTTATTAAGCTTTTTACGTTCTAACTTCTAAGTAGAACATTGCTTTTCCCTTTTTGGGAATTACAAATCCGATTAGCGGGGTGGATTAGTCCCCATATTATCTATTTTCGATAAATCAATATCTATTTCACTACACCGTGTCGATGTCCACTGAAAGGCTGAGCTAAGAAATTCTGTATAGTCCGCGATTTGAACCCAGAATTTCCGCTCTGTACTCAACGAGATGTCACATCACTCCACGGCTGTGCGTTTGTTAGATCAGATTAGTGAAAGAAATTAGCAACAGCTCTCTTAAACACATTAAGAGAGCGGCGTGTATCTGGGAGAAATGAGTGAATAGTGATTATAACTCCTCTAAAAAGAGGAAAACGATTAGTAAAAAAATTTTAAAATCGTTGAGCTAGTTTAATATGAGTTTAACAAGATGAGATACAAGAATAAATTTTATTTATCTTGTTACATGACTTGACGGATGTCACATATTATAAAATGGCTTGAGAGTGTAGAGACAGTTTTGGTGTAGAATACGCTGTACATATAAACTCTTTTTGCTTTGTTAGTCTAATATGTCCTTGAAATTTTTTCTAAAAGTTGATATTTTACACTCACTCGTGTTTTTGCATTAATTTTAACTGCTATACGATACTGTTATATTTTCTTATTTTTAAGTTCATTACGGCACATGAAAATCGTCAATAATCCTTACTTTTTGTTACAACAAAGTTAGCTAAAATAACTTGTACAAAAAATTCTTTTATGCGACGTTCTTTGACGTGAGACATAGTCAGATTTCTTTGATGCAACTCATTAAATACCGGGTGGCTCACCTTAACGATCACATTAATTTGGTATTCTGTAAGTATTACTATAATAAAAAGCGTAGTAAGCTCGCAATGATTAAAAATAAATAAATTTTGCATTTTCAATTTAAAATTTCTTGTTAAGTTTTACTATTCTGTAATGATTGTTAAATTAACAAAGTAACAAAATAGGTTAAAATGAAAATAATTTGCTATTCATGGCAACAATTCAGTATCAAAAACTTCCGAAGTATAACCATTTCTATTACAGTATTTTCAAGAAATTCTTTGTACCACTAACTTATTGAGAATTTTTAAATTCTTAAATATAGTTTTGCGTTAGTTACCCCAGGTAACTTGCAGTTTGTCTTATTGCAGCTATTTCTCCCTCAGATTCCTTCGTCCTTCGAAAGGACATGGTGACATTTTTTCAAATGTTTTCTAGGCAAATTACACCTCGGTGGTTTGTCGTTGCCTTCCGAGTGGAGACGGTCAGAATAATATTTTTACTTTGCCCGGAGTCGAACCGGGTATTCTGTATTAGCAGTCTGTACGCTTAATCGCTATGCTAACGACCGATTGCAGCAATAGAATAGCTTAAATTAGAAATAAAAAAAAAGAATTTAATAAGATGTTCGAATTTTAGTCGAAACGTTTCAAGTGTTTTATTTAAAATCTGTATTTTAAATAAGGACAAACCGGTTGTTTCAAAATATCTCCTTATTAACTATTAAGGGGCTGAGAAGCCAAGTTGTTTAAGTAGAAAAACTAATTCAGTATCTCTATCTAAAGTATCTATAAAGCCTAAAGTACAGTAAAGTTTCATAACTTTTATTTTAATTATTTATATTTAAATAAATAAAATAAAATTTTTGAAAGTTTAGCTTCTCACTCCCTTAATTATATTCGTAGAATAAATTTCGGAATAAATTATTATGTATTTTTATAAATCCAAAGAGCATAATTTTCTCTAGCTTTTATCTTAAACATTATTCTGCTAATATAATTATATTATACATCAAAATAATTTTTAATAAAATTTAAACTTATTGTGTGATCTCACAATCATTTATGGCCCAGTATATCGAATCTACAACTGTAATGTTGTAGTAATCTTTTCGTAGTTTAAATGCTTTGGATTTTAATCAGTTTTCTTTTTCTTAAAAATACTGATCAACGCCAGCTTTCTATTCAATCTCTTCAAATCCGTAATACCTGAGATTCTTCTTTTAATGAATAACGTTTATGGTTTTTTGTTATCCACATTGATCATAATCAGTTTTATGACAAATTTTCTGACAACTGTTCATTACAAATTTTACAAATATCTGCTTACTCTTATGTATGGAAGATGTCTTAACTAAGTATGTAATATCTTGTTTACAATTACTCTCATTATGGCAGCAAAGTAGCTGTATTGCATTAATTGCTCTGTAATTAATTTTTTTTTAAACATTTTTAAGAAAATATTTTCCTGCCTTTGTAATGTTCTTCTAATTTACACAATAGCCTTTAAAGATTTTATCAATCCTGTTGAGATATGGACACTTCCAGATATAGTACAAAATTTTAATTTTTTGTTGGTTGAAAAGGGTAGATGGTAGATGTTGGAAAGTAACACAGGTCAACAAAAAAAAATGATTTTTTTTTGTGTTTTTGTTCTAATGCTTAAATTCTGATTCTAGACATCGAAATATACTGAAATTTTTATTTTTAGCTTTTAAAGTTTGCTTTTGTCTGATTAACGCCGGTAAGTAAGTTTTAAAGATTTTAATTGATTTTATGAGCAACTGATGGTACCACTTTGATTAACCCTATCGCAAATTGCTTATTATTTGTAAAGGGCACAGTAGTGAGTATTTACTTGTCTATCACAATGTAAAAGTGTGAAAATTATACTTAAAAAGTTAAAATATGCAGAATACCATTGGCCAGTGATAGGTGATTTTAAGACGGTTGGTTTGCTGATGGGAACGCAAGGCGGATATACTAAATACCCTCGTCACCTTTGCTTATCTTATAGGATAGCAGAGCAGATGCAGTACATTACCAACGGCGTATATGCCCTGATTGAGTCGAATTTAAGATAGGAAAACATAATGTAAAGTCGGAACCAATTGGAGAGCGTTACACATAAAATTATCATGATAATATGGGTGCCTTTGGTCTATAAAATCCAACTTCCAATACACGCCATAGGCATTGATGACTTCAGATTCGAACATCGTTGCCAAAATTTTCATAGAAATTTGAGGTTATAGGACAGAAATAAAACACCTATAATGTCGATATCTACTCTATACTATAAAAAGATAAGCCCAATATGTAACGTTTTTATGTAACGTTTTTATGTAACGTTTTTTTGTAACATTTTTATGAAACCGAAATGCTTATACTATATCTACTTTATACTATAAAAAGATAAGCCCAATATGTAACGTTTTTATGTAACGTTTTTATGTAACGTTTTTATGTAACGTTTTTTTGTAACATTTTTATGAAACCGAAATGCTTATACTATATCTACTCTATACTATAAAAAGATAAGCCCAATATGTAACGTTTTTATGTAACGTTTTTATGTAACGTTTTTATGTAACGTTTTCATGTAACGTTTTTTTGTAACATTTTTATGAAACCGAATCTACTCTATACTATAAAAAGATAAGCCCAATATGTAACGTTTTTATGTAACGTTTTCATGTAACGTTTTTTTGTAACATTTTTATGAAACCGAAATGCTTATACTATATAAGATATAAAATTATTTCTACTCTATACTATCTACTCTATACTATAAAAAGATAAGCCCAATATGTAACGTTTTTATGTAACGTTTTCATGTAACGTTTTTTTGTAACATTTTTATGAAACCGAATCTACTCTATACTATAAAAAGATAAGCCCAATATGTAACGTTTTTATGTAACGTTTTTATGTAACGTTTTCATGTAACGTTTTTTTGTAACATTTTTATGAAACCAAAATGCTTATACTATATCTACTCTATACTATAAAAAGATAAGCCCAATATGTAACGTTTTTATGTAACGTTTTTATATAACGTTTTTATGTAACGTTTTTTTGTAACATTTTTATGAAACCCAAATGCTTATACTATATAAGATATAAAATTATTTTTACTGTCTCAACCTTTATACCATGGTATAAACTGATAAACTGATCAACATCTCAGGCAATTTGATCTGTTTAGTACTTGAGACGTTGATCGGCCGCAGCCGTCGTTCCCATCAACAAATTAAGAGTTTTTATCTTCTAAAACATCAGCAGAACGTGTCAAGGAACTCAGGGAAAAACAACAGCAGCAACAAGAACTATCAAAATCAAATCCGCTAGCAAAAAAATCAAAGAAACCTTTGAATGAATGCATAAAAAGCGAAAATCAAACAGTAGCTCAAATTGCCAATAATTCCAAAATAATAATAATACCTACCCCATGATGCCGGAGATATGACGGAAAAACGCCGATATTGCAGTGCAATATTTTGGAAAAATTAATTTTGTAAAAAGATAAGACAAAATATGCAACGTTTTGGAAGTTTGTGATTGGTTCTTTCTCTTTAACCAATAGTAAAATTGCAAAACGTTTTCAAGAAATATAAAAAAATACCTAATAGTAATCGATAACATTTATTTTAAATTTTGAAGCTGTATGACGTTATAATAATAATAATAATAATAATAATCTTTATTAACGGAGTACCTCCTTTTCAAATACAATAACAACAAAACAAATAACAATAAATAAAATAATAATAAAAGTAACAAACAAATTAAAAGAAAGAAAAGAAAACAGGGTTACATGTTCAATGCAAGCCTTAATGAAGATTTAAATCCCGTCGGGGAGCTTGCGAAGAAGTCAACTTCAACCTTGTTGGCAAGATTCTGAAGCCTTGTAACGGGCGAATGCATTCCATAGCTAGTTCTGTGGAAACTTGCTAGGAACAAATCTGGCTTTCGAACCGGGCACGGATGAACCCAAAAATTGATGTTTTGTAGGAGTAAAGTACAATTGATTTTGTTGTTTAAGAGTTTGTACAAAAACAACAAGTCAAGGTACTTTCTCCTGATTTCCAATCTTGATAGGCTAAGGTATCCCAGCAGCAAATCGTAATCGGTATCGAAACAAATACCAAATTTGAAACAAACGAACTTGACGTATCTTCTTTGAAGTTTTTCCAATCGAGCGATGTGCGTTGAATGGTGCGGATTCCAAACCACTGAGCAGTATTCAAGATGCAATCTCACGTATGCAGCAAATAACATATTTAAGACTCTCAAGCTGTTAATTTCTTGAGTATGTCTCTTGATAAAGCCCAACATTTTGTTGCTCTTGCTAATGATTTGGTTCAAGTGCGACGTAAAATCGAAATTAGAATCTAACGTGACGCCCAGATCTTTAAAATTAGATACAGTTTGATGATATTTCCTAACAAGCTGTACGAGTGATGAAAACGTATTCTCTTCCGAGAAAAATTCATGACTTTGCATTTATCAATATTTAATTCTAAAAAATTTGCACTACACCATGATTCGAAAGAACGAAGATCTTCAGAAATTAGTTCATAATCATGGACAGAGTTTGCAACCCTAAATATCTTAAGATCGTCTGCATACAACAAAAATTTACAAAATTTGAAGACTGATTTAATGTCGTTGATGTATAAGATAAACAACAACGGACCAAGATGGAAACCCTGTAGAATTCCTGATTTCACAAAGATATCGCGAGAAAGAGAGTTTTTAATCCTGACCTTTTGGAGACGATTCGATAGGTATGATGATATCCAATTAAGTACATTAATTCCAATCCCCAGCTTACGTAACTTGAAAATAAGCCGCTTGATGTGTACCCGATCGAAAGCCTTAATAAAATCTGTGAATATACAGTCAATACAAGATCCACATTCAAGGTTGCTCGTAACATATTCAGAAAACGTACATAGATTTGTTGCCGTTGATCGGTGTTGGAAGAAACCATGCTGTTCGTCAATTATAATGTCTTTAAGAGCCCAGTAAAGCTTATCAGTAACAATCGATTCAAAAACCATTGGAATTACCGATAGTATACTAATCGGTCGGTAGTTCCCAACATGAGAACGATCTTTACCTTTAAAGATAGGTGTGATAGAAGAAATCTTCCAGGCATCTGGAAAGCAAGACGTTTGTAAAGATTTATTAAAGAGAAGCGTTAGAGGTTTGATAAGACTTTCACGACAGTTTTTGACAAATATGGCTGGGATCCCATCTGAACAGGGGTTCGAAGAAGTATTGAGTAGTGCCAGTTTATCGGCCACATTCTGTTCAGTTATAACAATATTTGTCAAATCAACGCAATCTACTAAGCTAGAATCCCATTATAATCCGTTATAATCGTTAAAAAAAGACACCTCAAACCAACAACCACAACGAACAATGACATTCTTCCCAACTAACAAAAGTCGTAATCCTGTCAATCAGCAAATTCAACCAGCATCTTACGCACAGGTCAGTAGTTATAATCGTAATTTTCCCAGACTGCCTACTCAAACAGATGGAATATACACGGAAACATCGAACAACATAGCACAGGCGGATTATCCAAACTGGCAAACAAATAAACCTACTAGTCGTACCAATGATCAACCAACAAGTAATGACACAAGCGAATTAAAAAGCCTTATGCGAGAGCTTATCGAACAAAACAAGGAAAATTCCCGAAACATGAGCTTAATGTTAAACCTTTTGACTGTACTTATCACCAAAATAAATGATAGTACAATGCAAATATAAAATAGCTGTTTGGAATGCAAACGGACTAAATCAGCATTTACAGGAGGTTAAAATATTTTTAATAGACCAAAAAATTGATATCATGTTGATTTCAGAATCCCACATAACCGAGAAACACTATCTAAAAATTCCAAAATACAAAATTTACTATACAAAACATCCCAAAGAAGGAAAAGCCCATGGAGGAACAGCCTTGATTATACGCGATGAAATAAAACATTACGAAGCAGAAGGGTACAAAAAAGAACACATACAGGCCACAAGCATTGTTTTGGAAGATAACTCCGGTGACTGTACTATCTCGGCTATATATTGTCCACCAAAACATCAAATTAAAAAAGAAGATTATGAAGAATTCTTCAATTCTCTTGGGAATCGATTTATAGCTGGTGGCGATTATAACGCTAAACACGAAATGTGGGGTTCACGACTAAACACAACAAAAGGCAGAAAACTATATAAAGCCCTACAAAGTAACCACCTTGAATTTATATCTACTGGTCAGAGCTGTCTAAAGTACTTTGTAAAAGTAATTCAAGTACCAATTACCAAGTACTTTGTTAATTTCAAAAGTATTTCAAGTATCAAATACTATATTTTCTTAAAAGTACTTGAAGCATCAAGTACTTAAAAACTTGACTTAAAAAAAGTATTTCAATTACCAAGTACTTATCGAAAGTAATTCAAATATTTCAAAATTAACCAAAAAGTAATTCAAGTACCGCCAAATTACTAAAAGTACTTTAATTACGCAAAATAAAGTACTTGAATTACTCAAAGTAATTCAATTACTTTAAAAGTACTTCAATTACTTTAAAAGTACTTCAATTACTTTAAAGTACTTCAATTACTTTAAAGTATTTCAATTACTTTAAAGTATTTCAATTACTTTAAAAGTACTTCAATTACTCAAAGTATTTCAATTACTTAATTTTCAAGTCGGGGCTGGGCAGTATTGCCGCATGTATTTAAAATACATTATTCAATTTCACTTTGTTGCCATTTTTAAATTATAAAAAAATTTATTTAAAAATTTTCCGCCAAAATATGCACGTGTGTTTTAAAAAGTCTCTGGCGCAGCTTTTTAAAGTAGATTTTGCAAAACGGTTTAGATTTGTAATTTAATTATAAATTATGTTTCTCATTGGTTTGAAAGGATGAAAGAAAAATTTCATTGATTTCATACGGGCGGGTCTTTTGAAATCATTCAAATTTTGGTTGAGGCCTTACAGCACTTACAATATCTGAAATTTAAACAATTTTAATGCAAAAATTTAAAGATTGCTATTGGAACTGTGTCGTGGCATATTTTAAATTTTAATTAATTATAATAATGCTAAAACGTAGATGCAGTACCGTAGCTAGGATTTTATTTCGGGGGGGGGGGGGGGGGGGGCTTGTAAAAAGTAAAATTTTTGGTGGTTTTTCTTTCGAGAATTTTTATTATTATAAACTAATTTTCTTTTATTTAAAAAAAAAAATTTTTATAACATTTTGGAGGAGGGCACGTGCCCCCAAGTGCCCCCCTGGCTACGGACCTGCGTAGAACATTGTCACGTTAAGCCGTCACGAAAAACCGTTAATACGTACACCGTATTGGTTCCTTCATTAGGATTGTACTAACAAATTGTTAGTTAAGTAATTTATAACAGTGTGATTAGTTAAGATTAGTGAACAGGGTAAACCAAACCGCCCATATCTCGTACCGAGTTGATTGAATAAAAATGATTAAGCCATCTAAACGAAAACTGATTGGTCAAACTGTAAATAAAGTAATAATGTAGGTACCATTGGCTCTTTAATATATAGTTATCCTTCATATTCTTCCCCCCCCCGGCAGTTAAATTTTTTAATTTCTCAAAAACTATTTGGGTACAAACAAAAATAATTTTTGCACAAACAGGTATAAACGATTTAGATTATTTTTTTGTATTCAAAATTTGAAATGAGGAGAAAAGGACTGAGAACATGCACAATAAGAATAAACAATGAACGATGATGGAAAGTAACGTATTGGGATATTTTTGCACATTTTTCAATTATATTTTGTATTTGTATTTCAAATACAAATAAAAATGTATCTTGCCCAGCCCTGCTTATAGACAATGCGGTGTTACTAACAGCAATTTAACCGATAAAATTAATTGGAACATTAACTAGATTGATAAACTGATCCTAAAAGTACTTCAATTTCCTTAAATTAATTACTTTAAAAGTACTTTAATTATTTTAAAACTACTTCAAATACTTAAAAGTAATTCAATTACCTTAAAAGTATTTCAATTACTTTAAAGTACTTCAATTACTTTAAAAGTACTTCAATGACTTTAAAAGTACTTCAATTACTTTAAAAGTACTTCAATTACTCAAATTTTGTTAAATCCAATTACCAAATACTCAAGTACTTTTACAAAGTACTTCAAGTACCAAGTACTTTTAAGTTAGTTTCAAAAGTACTTCAATTAAAGTACTTCAAGTACTTTTAAGTACTTGAATTACTTTTTGCAAGTCTTTTACTTGAAATACTTTCAGCTCTGCTACTGGTGAACCAACTTATTGGCCTGCCGACAGAGGGAAAACACCAGACTTAATTGACTTTTGCATTACAAAAGGAATCAATCCTAGAAAAGTTAAAGCAGACTCCTGCCAAGATCTCTCTTCAGATCATACACCAATAATTCTAAGCGTATTCGCACAGATAAAAAATAAAGAAAAAAAGCCATCTTTATTTAGCAAACGAACAAATTGGGACGCATATCGAGAAAATTTGGATAAATTAATCGTACTGGAGAGATCTCTGAAAACAGAACTTGAACTAGAAGAAGCAGTTAATGATCTTACTTAAGCATACAACAAGCTGCATGGCAAGCCACTCCAAATGCCTATACTTATGAAATTAAAGAATCGATACCAATCACAATAAAACAAAAAATATCTGAAAAAAGAACGTTATGAAAAAGATGGCAGCAAACAAGATACGCTGCTGATAAATTCAAACTCAACAAAGCTTCTAGGGAACTGAAAGAAATGATTGCTAATTCAAAAAATCAAAGCATGCAAAATTACTTGGAAAACCTAACGGCGACGCAGGCTACAGGCTATTCGCTGTGGAAGGCTGCAAGAAGATTCAAGAAACCACAACAACACATACCACCGATCAAAGACGAAAACAACACATGGAGCAGAAGTGACAAAGAGAAGGCAAATACGTTTGCAAAACACCTAGCTAACGTCTTCCAACCAAATCCATCAAGCATCACAGTTGAGGAAGAAACTGAAATTACAGATTATCTTAAAGCACCTCTATTAATAAATCATCGTATTAAAAAATTTAAGCTAAAAGAAGTAAAAAGAATCATTAAAAAAATCAACCAGAAAAAGGCTCCAGGATTCGATCTGATCACCGGAAAGGTGCTGCAAGAAGTAACGGAAAAATGTTTTGCAGCAATTCTACAAATATTCAACGCGATTATTAGACTCCATCACTTCCCTAACCAGTGAAAGGTGGCACAAATTATAATGATTCTCAAACCAGGTAAAAAACCCGAAGAAGTCAAATCTTATAGACCTATCAGCCTGCTCCCATTATTATCCAAAGTCTTCGAAAAATTGCTGTTAAATCGACTATTGCCCATAATAAAACAACGAAAACTAATTCCTGACCACCAGTTTGGATTCCGTAACCAGCACGGAACAATCGAACAAGTACACCGGATAGCAAAACAAATTAATCGAGATCTGGAAGGCAAGCGTTACTGTTCAGCAGCCTTCCTTGACATCAGTCAGGCCTTCGACAAGGTGTGGCATGATGGCCTGTTCTACAAAATAAAGAAAACGATCCCACATGAACTCTACCTAATACTAAAATCTTATCTAAGTAACAGAAGTTTTATTGTTAAACATGGAAATGAATACACCGATCTACATGATATCCTTGCGGGTGTACCCCAAGGTAGCGTTTTGGGTCCAGTCCTATACTTACTGTATACTTACGATCTGCCAACAACAAAATTTACATTAATTGCCACTTTCGCTGATGATACTGCGATTCTCTCTTCTCATAATTGTCCTGCAACTGCATCCCGGAACTTACAGATCAACTTAACCAAAATCCAAAAATGGCTCAAAAAGTGACGCATCAAAGCCAATGAAACTAAATCAGTTCATGTAACTTTCACTATGAGAAGAGACACCTGCCCACCCGTCAAACTTAATGATCATCAAATTCCACAAGCTGATGATGTCAAGTACCTTGGAATATACCTCGATAGACGGCTTACCTGGCGTAAGCACATCATCACAAAATGTAAACAACTTGGCCTGAAGCTGAGACAAATGTATTGGATAATCGGCAGAAAATCCCAGGTCTCAATAGAAAATAAGCTGCTACTTTACAAGGCAATCTTGAAGCCAATCTGGACCTACGGCATCCAGCTCTGGGGCTCCGCAGCAAACTCAAACCTTGACATACTGCAAAGATTTCAAAATAAGGTACTCCGCGTAATAGTTGATGCACCAACTTATGTGCCTAACAATGTTATACAACGTGACATACCGCTGAGTTCCGTCAGAGAAGAGATCGAGAGATACAGTGTAAATTACCGTGAAAGAGTCACAGTCCACCCCAACGCTCTTGCAACTGAACTGTTTACGAACAATTGTGAAGTGCGTAGACTAAAAAGATACATAACGGATGATCTAGTAAACAGATTCAAATCTTAATGTTGACTTAAATTTTGTATTTATAATCATATCATATTTATTGTATTACATAATATAGAGATTGCTTATTGAAGTTATACTCTGCTTGTTATTGTTAGTTTGTCAAATCAAAAGCTTATTATCTTGTAGATAGATGCTGTATTCGTGGAGTTAAAATAAAAAAAAAAAAATCTATAAAAATAATATTAGTATAGAAAATATTTGAATTTTATCGATCGATTACTTACGGTCTTCGTACATTCTGTAGATAATATTTCTAATGGCATTTACTTCAAAATCATTTAAATCAGTTATCGGCTTTGCATTTGATCTTTTACAAACTATGAAATTTTTGTTTTATTTTAACAGCTTGCGAAATTTGACTTACAGTTGATTAATTATTTTTTAAAGCAAAAGCGACTCGCTACGATAATTAATAAATTATTTTTATATTACATCGACAAAATATTAAAAATTATTACCTGATGTACATCTGACAATGAGATTAAAGAGCCATTATTGTCTCGTTCCAATTCAAAATATTTGATTAAAGAAGCCACAAATAGTTTACCTCGTTTGTTAATATTTTGGGTCATTTTTACAACAATAATTAATATTTATAACAGCAGTGTAACTGGAATAAATGCTTTTTCGAGTACAAAAACTTACTATAAGTTATAGGTTAACTTTGTAAACAACTCGACTACTGACAACAGTGTATATGACATTTAATAAAAACAAACTTGTAGACACAAAAATCACTAAAGAATTAAATTACGCATTATGAGATAAATTGGAATTTAATTTTTATGTGGTGGTTATGATCGACGTCATCAAATTTGAAAATGTGACGTGTATTGGAACAACTGTTGTAAATACCATACAAAGAGAACGTTTTCACCAAGATGTGAAGGGCCTTGAACGACGTTACCAAAGGCAGTACAATGAGAATATGATGAGAGATTACATTTGAGGTTGAATACGAGACAGCCCATATAAACATAAGAAAAACACTAAAAATATTCATTTTTGAAATTGAATATTTATTTTTTTACATTTATTTGTTGTTGTTTATCACAACTCTTGCATAACAAAGACTCTAGTGTTCAGAAAAAACGTTTCTAATCGTAATTTAAAAGAAAATTATGGAAAAAATATATAAACCTGCCATTTTTCTTAAAAATTTAAAGAATTGCTCTAGTTTCTGAAAAAGCAAAACTTTGATCAAAAAAATTATTTTTTCCCTTATTTTTAACGTAGGAGAAACTAAAATTTCATATGCAGAAGCCAGACCCAAAAATCGTGTTGACCTGTGTAATCAATCAATGCAAACAAAAATTTGTTTGCAAAAATCTGTTGTTTAAAAATAACTTTTTGTGAATAATAGGTATTTATTTATATTTGTAATTTTAGCACCCAGAATGTTCGTGTAACAAAACATAGTAGGGGAGACCGAGGAGAGTTGAAACAGTTTTTACAGTATCTAGTATATTTTAGCCAAAAATGGTTCTACCTCTATGAATTATAGAATTCCATATAGCCAGTTCTATACACTATATGAATCAAATATAAAAATAAGTTAAAATAATTAAGGTTTATGAAAAAATCGACGAAAACTAAAATAACTCCCAGTGTTACAACTCTTCTAGTACCGAGGTGAGTTGAAACAGACAGCGAGGTGAGTTGTAACAAGTGGGTATTTGTGTTTAAATTTAATTTAAACGTTACTTTTTGTAAATAAAATAAACTTTAATAATAAAAGGGAATACAACAAATATTATACTGCTTTGTTTTTGTTTGAAATTTAGTCCTAAAGGAAATTGTAACAAATATATTAGAGCTCTTCTCCAGTGTAAGCTTTATATGACCATTTTTTGCATTCCATACACTGAACCCACTTTTTTTTAAATTTGCTGTTGAAATAGAGCTCGAGGCAACACCAGCAAAAATAATTATTGTCGGTTTTAATTTTTTTTTTTTATTCATTATGTATTAATAGGGAACTAGGAGAGTTGAAACAAGCTGTTACAACTCTCCTCGGTCTCCTTTATTTAGAATAATGTCTGTTAATTCCAAAACACGTATCGAACCCAAAAAAACCATATTATGCCATCAAACTTTAATATTTAATGTATATTAAAAATTATGTTGCAATAGTATTTACCTGATATTTATTGAATAATAGGCTATCGAAATATTGGTCAAAAATTTACATTTGTCAATTTTTTTCACGTGCACGTCGTATTTACTAAACCATCCGCAGTACAATTTCGATGTAAACTGCATTAAATAACACGTCAAAAAAGCAATAAATTTTCGCGTTGCCAGTTCTCTAACGGGAATAGGTTCCACAAAATCGACGCTGTTTCAACTCACCTCTGTTTCAACTCTCCTCGGTCTCCCCTACCTACCTATAACGAGTATTAAAATATAAATATTATTTCAAATATTAATTCAATGTTATGAATTAATTCAAGTGATATCAATATATTACATTACAACGATGATATAGAGATAAAATTCAAGAAAAAAACTTTTCTTACTGCAAAATTTTTTCAATACTAGCTTGATCAATATTCCGTATGACTAAAAACGTTTGAATAAATTTTTGAATTATGAAAAAATCTATTGCTCAAACCAAAATAATATTTATTCGATATTTTATTATTAAATCGTTAATTTAAATAAGTAATACATTCGAATATTTTGTTTGTCTTTATTGTAATTTAATTAAAGTTTTGGGGACTTTTACGGTTCTAATAACTTCTGCAAACTCAATGCCACGAAATTATTACGGTTTTCCAAGTTCTTCGAACATCGTCTTCATTTTATGTAATGTACTATTGACACGATATATAAAACGTATGTTTTATTTAACTTTTATTATTAATTTTAATAATATTTTAATTTTCTTTAAATTTTCATAAAATTTTCCCACATCTAGAAATTTAAACTATAAATATTTTGATTGGTATGATTTCAATATTTTATTACTAATTTTTTTTTTTAATTTAATTTAAGATTTATTGATTTTTAATCAGCATTTTATAAATCCACTTAGTTACTTAAAGTGTAAATTGCCTATACTATTCGTCTATGCTATATTTTATTTTTATTTCGTCAATTATACGGCCGGCGTCATGCAATTTGGAAATTAATTTAAGGGTCGCATTTTATGCTTGATTAGTAAATTTTTTATTTGATCAACAAAAGCACTTTTATTTCTTAACTTTTTGTTACCATGCCATGTTGGCAATTTGTTGATAGGTATACTATGTAATACCGTTCTTGTTTGGTATGATGAACATTATATAATTTAGGATGTTTAGAAAATATGTAGGGGAATGACGGGCAAAATGAGGTACCTAATGCTTAAAATGGCTACAAATAAAAACCTGATGACTTATAACGTTGAACATGAAAACTCAGACTTATTGTAGTATTAACTCTTTATTTATGCGATTTTGATTAATAAAAAAACTAAACAACAAACTTAACTAAACAGTCATGCAATATATAAACTTAGGTAAAAGTACTTAGTTCAGCCAACTTGATCAAGCGCCCAGTGTGAACATGTACGTACTGTAATCTATGTATCTCCTAAACTAATTTAAATCCCATTTGAATGGTGAAAAAACCATTCATGATTTCATTAAGAAGACCATCATCAACTTTCATGCAAATTCTCACACATGCCCGAGTGTCCAATACTACTCATTAGGAGTAAAAGGAATTCACCAAAGACTGAAAAGACGTCTTCCTCAAGATAAATATCTTTGAAACAATTATTTTATTGAGGTATAACCTCTCGGGCTATTTTTCAAATTAATTTTCTCTTGTAACAATACTATGCATAACAATAATTTTGTTGAACTAGTGTATTAAACATTAATAAAAGAAAAACGTGGTGTTAACGTTAAAAAATGATTTATTCAGACTTAGATTTGGCTAGAAGACTCTTACCACATTCAGAGAAAGTACTTGTTCCAACAGTTTCCTCTATTCGTGAACCATCATTTGAAGAAATCTTTAATAAAGTGAGTAGCGGCAGTGATTTCAAGAGAATACCGTCTACAGGTCCCCCCCTCTCACCCCCACCTATGGGCACGTCTCTGTAAATACCAATGGAGTATTTGTGTTGATCTAAAGCAAATCTTGACCAATTCCCAGGCAATCTTGGTTCCAACAGCGAAAAACAAAGAGAGCGGCTTCAGCAAGACTTAAAAATTATGGAAGAAAGGTACCAAGGCCGATGGCTTTAACTGATGATGTCTGATTGTTGCTGGGGGATGCAACGTGATAGTCCCACTACACTTTATTCACGAAAGTCGAGAAAATGAAAGTTTTTATAGGTATACATAATAATGTAATAAATGTTGTTTTTGATGTAAATTTGTGTTTTTTTGTACAAGAGAAAATCTAGAAAACTACACCTAGGATCTCAAAATTTTTGCTGCTAATGTAATCAGTATAAGATCCTAAGTTAAAAAAAAATACAGCATCTCGGCACCAAAACTAGTGTTGATCAGTGTAATTATTTTATTTTAACTTTAATTGAAAAATTCTACTCAAAGAACAAAAATAAATCGAAAATTGATAAGAAATCTAATTAACCTAGACATAATATGACTTTAAAGTATTAATAAGAAGCTAGCAGTTTTGATAAAGCACTTTATCATTTTGTACCATTTAGGAATCTTTCATTTTCAATTGACAAATAAGAATAAGTTCTATTTTAATTCAATGAAATAAGAAAAATTTTTACAAATTTTGTATTTTAGCAGCTACAAAATTATAAAAATTTCTCTTACTTTGATTTTTATTAAACTCAGAAACTTTAGTATTAAAAACAATATTTTTATATAAATTAAATCTTAATAAGGCAAATAGCCGTTTTTGCAGTTGTTAAAAACCTTTTAGCTCAATGTTAATATATTTTTAAAGTAAGCTGTTTGACTGATACTTAAACTATTATATTTAAATTAAATTATTAGCTTGACAAATTTATTACTATTTAAGTTCTAATAAGCATGTTAAAAAACTCCAAAAAAAACCTTCCAAATGCTCGTTATTCCAATTGAAACTTCATTTAATTGTAAAAGACTTCAGTTTTTGTATTGGAACCTTTCTCATTCATACATAATTAAGTTTGCATAGCTAATTTCTAACAATTTCAAGTTATATTACAAAATGTAATTAAGGTAGTTCTAAGATATGCTATGCATAGCATTGGATCACGTAGCTTTTTGCAGTCAATTATGTGGGTCCATTAACCATAAATTTTTGAGAAAATTTTATATAATTATTTAATTTTCTACAAATAGCTTGATACTCCAGCTACTCCACGAATAGCTTGATATGAGTCTGATTCTAATATACATGTATAGGTTCAAGAGGATTCAAATTTGTCATTCTATAATTTTTTTTGGTAGTAATTTCACTTAATTTTCAGACCTATGTTGTACACCTGCTTAACCGCCCTTGAATTTAAAACTCATAAGCGGAATATAAATCAAATTCTTACCACGTTTTACTTTGTACTACTCTGTTGATACTTAAAAAATAATATAAGAGTTAATATGCTACATTAGGAAAGTATTGTTTATATTTTTTAATTTTCAAAAAGTAGATATACGTTAACACCTCATATATTTAAAAGAATACTAACATCGATTATTATTAAAGGAAAGTTTGACTTAGCGAGAATATTTACTAGAAATTTTTACTATAAAGAAAAGTTTAAGATCTCTCTGAATATAATATTTTCTTCTACCAAAAACGCGGTTGCAAATCTGTAAAACTTTTTGTTATTTCAATATTTAATTTTTAATTTACGGAGTTATAACTTTTTTATTTAAATCTTATTGTTTATAAATATTTTATAATCTCTCATATTTTGGGGTTTGAATAAAATAGTTTTTTTTTATTTTGAATTTTAAGTTCATATTAAATTTTTATTATAAAATTTCAATTTATTTTCAAACGTAGGTAAATCTTATCTATACACTTGTGAATGCGATGGTTCACAGCTGCAACACGCTTCGTTTGTTTCACAAATTTTGTTACAAATATTTACTTTTTAAATTGATTATTCGATTTTACTTTATTAATTTTAAAAAAACTAGGGTTGATTCATCACCGTAACCGATTAAGTTTGTGTATAAAATTTTACACTTTTTTCTTCTTAATGACGCCGTTGATATGATAACGATCATTAGAATTGTTTTCCTGAAACAAAGAATCTTAAAAATTACTTTGTTTTTGAATCTACTAACTGTACCATATTCCCCATCAAATAGAAACCACAAGGCGAAATTGTATTAGTATTAGTTATTTATCATCTTATACAGTGCTCTGTCGCGCACGTTGAAAAAGTGATTCAAAATCTAGCGTTTTTACTAGGTACTAATATATTGTTTAAATTAAAAGTAGGATACCTTTTTGTATCTGAAGTACTTTGCGGAGTACATATATGCATGTATAGTTATTATTAATTTATTATTTTGAAACTATTCAAAACGTAATAAATTAGTATAAAATGTAACTTAATATTGCTTAATACTCACATACTATATTATTTTTGTTAGTCCTTTAATATTCTAACTACGTAGTACTTGAAAGTTATTTAGAAACTTGTAATATGTGTGTATACAATAGTATATTAAACAGTTGCAAATTTGGAGATTTTTAAAATAGAAAAAATAAATTTCGATTTAATAGAGATAATGGGCAATAATGAGATCTTTAAAAAACTATAAAATAGATAACAGATACTCCACCCTAATTAAAAACATAATATCCGAAAACGCAAAAATTAAAACGAATATACCAATAAAATGTAGTATATTGCTTAAAAGAGGAATAAGACGGGGTGACACAATTTTGCCAAAGTTTTTCATAACTGCAATTTAAAACATTTTCAAAAACCTTGATTGGCAAGATAAAAGAATATTGGAGACGGTGAATACCTTAATCACCTAAGATTCGCAGATGACATCGTGTTAATAGGTGGAAGCAAAGAACTTCAGATAATGCTAAACAACCTTTAAAAATCATCTAAATCAATAAAGAAAAAACCAATGTTATGTCAAATGCAAACAACCTGAGCTGGACACATAAAATCTAAAATAAAAGTCTGGAATTTATAAAATTAAATGCATCTAAACAATAAGAAAGGAACAAAATGGATACACAAGTCCCCGATTAGATCAGATCTGATTCAAATAGATTAGAATTATTCCGACAAGACAGAAAAAACAAACGTGGATGTTTTTATAATAGGTACTGATTACGTTACTTTTGGGCCAATCAAAATAAAATAAAAATGTTTTCACAATTTAAAGAGTAAAGTGGTCAGTATAAAGTGGTAAAAGTAAACATAAAGGAACGATATACATAGAAACAAAACTTCAACAAAAGAAACGTCATATTTTACTAAATAATTTTGCATATTCAAAATCTCAAATTTAGTTATTGACTGATGTATTTATCATTTCCAGACAAATTTTGAAAAATAGTGTATATACCTTGGGACTAAGATGACTTTTCATCCCGTGTGCGATTTTTCTTTCATACAAACCTTTACATTTTATGTACATTTTCACACGTGTAATGAAAAGTGGCACCTTAGTTCCAGGATATATAATAATATAGTATAATATATAATAATATTTCATAAGGTAGTAAAGAAAAAAGATTATAAAGTTCTTTTGAAAATTTTTGCTAGCCAAAAAAATATATAAATGTTCTTAGATCACACAAGCTTACCAACTGACTAATTTCAAATCCTTCAATTAAGTTTAGGGTAATTCTTTAATCTTTTTAGGATGTAAAAATTTAATTGGTTGTAAGGTGTTTGTTAATGTTTGTTGATGTTTTAAAATTGATAGGTGGATTTGCAGATAGGATTAGTAACCCTATGGCCGGGACTAGTAGCGTTAAGTATTGTGATAATCTTTTTCCCTTATTTTAAAGGGTGCAAGATATCTTATGTATGTTAGTAAAAGTATTTAATATTAAATTATTGTTTCTTACTTTTATTATTTCACCTGGATTTCATTAACTATGTGCAGTCACTCTCTGAAATTGAAACCTTTTTAAATATTTAATACCTAAGTATTCCGACATTTCAAAAATTAACGATTGTTCAAGTTACAGGTTTAAGAATTTATATAAATTTTGTAAAGTTGTTAAAAGAAAAAGCGGGCTATTGAATATGCAGAGCTCTTTAGTAGTAAGTATAACTAAAATCCATTTGGTATAATCCATTAGGGATGGGTACTCAACTTTACATTTAATGGACAAGTTGTGGTGTGCTTGACCAGAGCTCTAATAGCTCTGTCCAATATATCCATAGTAAGTATAAACACCCAAATTAGTGAATTACTTTGCATATGAAATTCACTATTAACTGAATGATACCGACTTACGTATACTTCAAAAGATATGTAAATGAATCAAGTTATTCGTTAAGTCGCATAATAAGGCTTTAAAATTTTATTTTAATTGTTATTAATTATTAAAATCAAATGCCATTTAAAAAAAAATATTTAATGACTATAAAAACATGTGCATTTTTTAAATTTAAAACAACCCAGTTTGTTACCGCATGAATAAATAGCAAAAGGTATATCTGCATTATTTGATGTTCATGTGTACCATGTATAATTCTGTATGTAGCTTGTTTATAACCTACATAACTTAAGATAAACATACCTTGAAATTCAAACAGAACTTGAAAATTGCCATAATAATAAATTATTGTTTGTTTAAAATAGTGTAAAAATTTTAGTATGACATGATCTGGTCGACAATATTGAATAAAGAATTAATTTAATATTCACATTTAACATCAATATTCGCTTCTGCTCACTGTGCATGTTTCTTGTTTTTGTTTCTAATGAAAGATTTTAATTTCACTAAGTAAATGTCGGTTTGATTACTACATTAATCATTATAAATCCACTCAAGTGCAATTTTCATTCGGTAATTGATGTATTTCATCTAACACCAGAAGCTTAAGCCTGACTTATTGTCCTAGCATTGGAAAATAGTAATCAATAACTTTTCAATGGTTTTCAACATGCATTAAAATAATATGATGAGAAAATTTAGTCATAGTTATTTTACGTATTACAATCTTATTGCGGATCATTAAAGCAAAAATTATTTGTCAGTATTAAATTCTTTTCCTTTGTGAATTTTGATATTACACTTCAATTCTTTTTTTTAATTACTAAAATATCAAGAACCTTACACCCATACTGATATACATACCTATTGCATTTTTCAAATAGTACCTACCTAGTTATAAAATTTGTATTGTGAAAAATTCATGAATCTAACTAGATAAATAATAATCGTCAAAAAAGGAAAAAATTTGAAAAACAACCAAATGTTTCTTAGAATATAATATTTCCATTATGTTGCTACATCTTTGATGATAAAATTAAGTCGGTATTGATAATATTTTTTGGCTTAAAATATAATGTATGGACAAACAAATAAATCAGAATACACCCTAAATGCATAAACAACCCTTCCATTTTTAGTCGGATTTTTAAAACAAGAATTTATTTGATTAAGCAAAAAATGTAAACAATGTTGATTCAAATATTTATCTGATACAAAAAATAATTTCCTTCATTATAAAAATAAATAATTTTTAAACGAGTTAGTTCTACAACTTGGTGTAAACAAAAATATCAGGTTAAAAACATATTTCATTTCTTAAAAATGTATTCAAAGACAAAACAAGTTACAATAAATTGTTACTTGCTTTCAAAAAAATTTTACAAACAATCAGATAAAAGAGTATACAGTCATATTGAAATTTTATTTATTCTGTTTGACAAGCAATTTTTGCATTTGCAAAGCGTATACGCTTCTACGCTATAGCGTAGACGAACGTTGTTTTTAACCCAGACGCATATCCACACACATCTAATAATTATATTTTCAGCCTGCGGTGACTACAAGTTCTAACCAGAAAACAAATTCTGTATACATAAATTGAATATTATCTTAAAGATACACATATGTGAACATTCAATCTTCTAGTAATAAATAGACTGACACTTTAACCACTTCATACACAGCGTGGTGTCTAACCAGTTCACTCTTGTTTAACGTAGGAACTGTAAGTGTAATTAAAGTGCACGATTAACTATTACCACTCACAATATTAATGTGTGTATAAAGTGATTAATTAAAAAAAATGCTTTAATAATAAATTATGATCAATCCAAAAGTTAGATTTAATGTGTCCAATCTGGTCATCACCATTCACCAGTAAGATTTAACCTTTAACTTTTAAATACTTGAAGAATAATTTCAATTCAGGTCAACCTTTAATGCTAAAGTTCTTAAAGTTTCATTTAAATATTTAAATGTTTGAATGAGTAATTTGTGTATTTAAATTTGAAGCTAAAGTACCGAAAGTTTGTACATAAATAATTAATAGTTTTAGTAGGTAATAACAAACTGATTTATATACTTTGTATGTAATTGTAAAACACTTATCAAATCGAACAGCTGTTAGTATTTATAGTAATTCAAAAGTTTAATAAATTGCATCACGTAAAGTTGCTTACCATTAAATTAATTTGATAGGATTCAAATTTATATTCACAGTTATATTATGAAGAAAAATGTAAAAAATGTTTTAGTTTATAATTAAATAAATTGTAGAATTATATAGTATTTTTAACGTTTGAATGCGTATGCAATCTATGCAGGTATCAAAAATTGATTTTTCAAATTATAAGCTTAATCATTTGAGTTATATAATTTAAATGTTAAGGAAACCTGTAAGGTTTCAGTCTTTAATATCAAAGATATTACCAGAATCGACACATAAATCTGGATGAGGTTATGAAAATTGATCTTTGCTCATAACCACTTATTGCGTGATGTTATTTAGTATAGCATCAATATTTGATGTGAAATTATTCCACTAGAAACCATTTCACTTTATATTTCTTTTATTTGAAAATGTTCGATATAACATATTGTAACTTTTGAATTTAAACTAAAGTAAAAATTTAACTTGAAAGTATTAAAAGTGGTGTATATTTCACTATTATTGTGAATGAGTTAGTACCTGATATTCAATGATATTGGTGTTCGACGATGAAAATGTCAGTTTTCATTTGTTACTTAGGAAAGCATCAAATATGAACTAAATGAATATTCATTATTCAACTTATGAATATGTATTCCATTATCTTTAAGTGATGTACTTCTTGAATGCTCAAAGTATTACATAGACTATTACTGTTCATTACTGTAATTATCGAAACCGTAGGTGCTCAATGTATTAGCTTAAAATATACTGCACCACTAAATTAATGGATGTTCCATTGTTTAAAACTAAATTAAATAATTGAAATGGTTACTATAATTTATACATGACAAGCAATTTAAATAAATGCTAACTAACTTAATTACTCGCATACACTACCATCCATAAGTAGTTATTTACTGCAACTTTTGTATAATAATGGCAAATGCGATTAAAATATTCAAACACTATTATTTATAAGTTATAACTCTAAAATTTATTTCTTCATTCCACCTTTAGCATATAATGTTAGTGGTTTTGCAGTAAATAAAGTTTATTTATTATTTGTAAAGATAATATTCCTACACTGAAAGTAGTTCAGGAAAAACATTCTCAGTTTACAAAATATCCAGACCAGTTGTAATTTTTCAGACATGTTGTGTATTTAAGTAGGTTGGCTGTGATGGTTCTAGCACACTTATGGACAAAACTTTGCTAATAGCATTTTTTTATTGGTAAATTTACTAGGTACTAAGTGAGTACTGGCGGTCCACCAAACATCAGAAAGTGGATATTAGTGACTCCAGTGCAATAAATATCAGATATCAACATGCTATTGGGACAGAAAATTTTAAGCGTAGATTTCATTTTTTGGTTGCAGGTAGCTATCGAGGTTCCGTTAATACAAATTTTACGATTGAAATCTCGATGAATTCTGAAAGAGTATATTTTAAATAAGAGAATTTGGATCCGTCAAATGAGCATATGACATCTGGTGGTGAAATATGTCACTAGATTAAGGAAAAGCTAAACACGGCAATTAATAGTAGTGAGTTGATTGTTTATCGTTAAGTTCCTACAAATTAGAACATTAAAAACAATTTATTGCATATTTGCATTATTAATAATGGAGTCTGCAACGTTTTCTCCGCGAGCAAAGTTTAACTAACAAACTAACCGTGTCTTTTCGCTCATTTTTATTTCTGTTTTTACCACATTTTACAATATGACCGGCTTGCAGAATCTGTTCTGCTTTAACAAAATTCTTTTGTTTAGGATTGGTACCAGCCCAATCACATATTGCTCTTATACTTATCATTATTTATCACTGTTATGCAGGGACGTGCCCATGGGGGGAGTCCCCCCCCCAATGTTGTAGAAAGTTAGCAAAAAGTCAACGTACTACATTTTAAATTCAAATTAGACAACTAATAGAACCTGAATATATTAAAAAATCACTTTGAAAATCATTCGATTGCACGTAAACTATATCTCGTATTTGAAAATTTCCCTTAAGGTAGCCATATTTTTTAGGCTCCTCCCATCTGACGGATCCCAATAAAGGGAGACGCAATGCCCTAAGTGCACCTGTTTTTTCAAAAATCGAATTTAAAAACTTCGATTTTCACAGTAAATTTTAAGCAAAGTCGCTCGGGATTGGTGAATCAATTCAATCTATTGACAGTCCGTGCACTTTCAACTGGTCTTAGCTTTGCACAGATCGGGGATAACCGGAGCGACACTTGCATTGCGATGCAGCAACAGTGCACTCCGAACGAAAATCATGGTTTTCAATACTAAATGTGCAGGAAAAATGGCTTAAAGCGCCCGAGCGCAGCGAGGAGTGCTTTAAGGCGATTTTTTCTTGCACAACCACCTTTCCAAATAGTACATGTGCAGGAAAAATGGCTTAAAACGCCCGAGCGCAAGGAGGGATGCTTTAAGTCGATTTTCTTTGCACAACTACCTTGCGTTTAGAATCCACTCTCACGAGTTTCACCCCTCAAAGATCCACCATTTTCCTTAATCTACGGGCCTAGGGGTATTTTTAAATTGAGTGTCGTTTTCCGGCGCTTTCGTTTGCCTTCGGGCGCTCCGGGCCATTTTGATGAAAACCACCATGGCAAGAGTAGGATCCACGCGAAAAAGTAACAACCGTTCGTAAAATTTAAGTAACCCTTTTCTGAAGTAATTTTGGTCATAAAAATATGTCAAGTGCAACACTATTATGCATAACTGCACGCGTACCGACAACAGAATGCATTGATTCACCAATCACGTGCGATTTACCTTCAAATTTGCAGTGAAAATCGAGCTTTTTTAAATTCGATTTTTGAAAAAACAGGTGCATTTAAGGCATTGCGTCTCCTTTAATTCTCTTATTTAAAATATACTCTTTCAGAAAAGTTCTAGGTTTTAATCGTAAAATTTGTATTTTCGGGACCCTAGTAGCTACCTTGACCCCATTTTTTAATTAAAATAATTCGAAAAGTTATTTTGATTGATTACAAATTTTATTAAATTATTATCTTGTGATTAATTTAATGATGCCCGATCTACCAGTAGGTAACTATATATAGAAATCTTCATGATTTACATTATATGTCTAATAATAAATATATATTTTTTTCTTGAATTATGAGAACAAAGAATCACGATATTTTAGCTTGTTAACAAAAATTATTAATTCTATATATTTCTTAACACAAAGTAAGTTCATTTAACTAAGGTAAATGTTTGCTTGTAGCCACAGCAGTGGAGTGATGTGATCGCTGGTTGAGTATAGAGCGGAAATTCTGGGTTCAAATCGCGGATTGCACAGAATTTCTTGGCTCGGCCTTCCGGTGGGCATCTACACTCCTGTGGTGATCCCTGATGTTTGTGTCGACGTCATTACCGTTGATACGGCTGCGTCACACACGAGAGTTTACAAGACAGGTTAAGGTAGACAGGGAATGAAGCCATGGGCCTTCTAGGCCTGTAGATCTGTAATATATATTGTCGTATAACAAGCTACCTTTTAAAAGGAAATGTGTAAATAAGCGATATGAATGACCTTTTGGTTTTTTTTTTCAATTGTAGAATTTGTGGTTTTTTTTTTTTTTTTATAAAGGAAATTTTTTTTTAAGTATGTTGGCGCAATTTTTATTATTCAAATTTATGTTGAGAAGAAGTCACTGTAACACTTCTGTTTATTTTATAAGGCGCTTGTGCTTTCGTTTTAAGTTTGAGCAGTCAACGTTTCCAATTCAAGGAAATTTTTTTATATTAATTTGTAAACGTTAGGGATTTCAAAAGGAAAAGTTGGTAGCAGGAGTGGCAGAATAGAATTGTATGAAAATTTTGATTTTTCGAGTTTGGCAGAAAGCCGGAGATAATTTTGATCTTTTGGAAGGTCGTCAGGGCGAATGGACGTCCTTGTATTGTTTTCCTCGTCAGTTTTTCCCGAAATGTTTAATTTTAGACCAGTTTGTTTTGAATTTTGAGATTATGATATTTTTCCAAAAGTTATCGGAGTGTAAAAAACGTTTAAATACTTGGGATCGAGGAGTTAGTTTTTTTTGTTGGCGTTCCATTGTAGCGTGGTGCATGGTATTACAGCGGAAGTTATTCTTTTATTATTGAAAACCAAGTTTGTGATTCAAATCAAGATATTACATTGGATGATTCAAGATTTAAAATTTTAAAACACTAAAGTGCGATGGAAATTTATAAAAGTTAATTTTTTTAATAAACAATTTTATTCATATCAGTGCCATGTTTGAAGTTTGGATAATCAAATATCATCATTGTTGGTTTGGTCGTGAAGATTGTGAGAAGATTTAAGAGGTACCCAACGTTTTTTTTTCTTTTATGTAAATATAATTTTTCCAGAAAGTGTTTTGTAACCAGCAGGTCATTTTTCTTAATATTAATAGTATCTGGTTACAAGCAAATTCATTGGAGAGTTGGCTTTGAATTGAAATTCATCGGTTCAAACGAAAGAATCGAAGTGTTATATGATTAATTGTTTTAATTTTTTTTTGCGCAAAAATTATTTCTTTTTCTAATTATAAAATTAAACTTTGTGTTTAGAATATTCATATCGTTTGTTTTTTTTTTATATTTCTTTTGACAGAAAGGCTGGCCGGAGCAAAAGTTTGTGCTCTTCTATTTGCGTGTAGTTTTCCCCCATGATTTTTTTAGTTTTTTTTTCTAATAATGTTTAAAAACAGCAGTAGGAGAGTACAATATATATATAAATGTTTTCTTGTAAACAATTAATAACCCAGGTTTTCCTTATATTAGAGAAACTTGAATAACAACATTTTTATTAAAAACGGTGGTTAATAGTGTAAACTTTAGGGATGACATAAAGGGTTTAAGGGGGTATTTTGGTCTAGACGGTCAAATTTAAAGGTGTTTTTCTAGGCGTAATAAATACAAAACGTTAAACATTTTTAGAATCGGTTTCTTTATCAGTTTTTTATTAACATTTGAAAAGTACAAAAAAGTATAAAAAACAAAAAAAAAATCAAAATTAAAAAAACTACAGGCCGGCAAAATAGGGACTCAAGAAAAAACGCTGCACCCTGGTTGACATGATTTCGACCCCTTTGGTGATCTAAAATAAATTTTTTTAATGAATTTTTACAGGGTAAGGATGTCATTTTCGTTTGATTTAAAAATCAAAAGCGATTTAAAAAAAAAAATTTTTTGTTGAAATAGCGTCTATGTAAAAATAAAATTTGTTTTTCTCCTGTTTTTTTCATTTTTAGGAATTTTTTAAAAATAGTAAAAAAACAAATTTTTAAAAAAGCTTTTGTCAAACGAATTTTGAATATACTAAGAAGCTCTGTACAAAATTTCAAAGCAATCGGATTATTAGAACTTGAGAAATCATGTCAACCGATTCAAAAAACGTAGTTTTGAGAAAAATGAGTTTGAAGTTTGGAGTCATTTAAAGTTGTATTATAATTACATTTTTTTAAACAGCTGTAATTCCGAAAATAATGTCAATTTCTAAAAATCCTTTTACAGGCATATTTTTCAAGGTCTAAACTTTGGAAATATGCAAGAAAAAAAATTGATGTTTTTTTTAATTCTAGACCAGAATACTACCTTAAACACTATTTATGGTGATCTTCTGCATTAATAATTTTGTTAATTTTTAATTAATTCATCTAGTTAGTTTATAATTATTGTCATATTTTAATTTTGTCATTTTCAATTTTCGTTTTTAAAAAATAATATTTATTTATATGTTCTTCCTGGGGAAGCTTAAAATAATATAATATAGCGAAACGTATAAGAGAGATATATGAGGCGCTCAGATCTAAAGTGGATCAAGTCATAAAAAAATTTTTTTTTCAAAGTCCATTTTTACTTTATATGTATGTATGTAATCCTAAAAATGGACTTTAAAAAAAATTTTTTTTTATGACTTATTGATCCACTTTAGTTCTGAGCGCCTCATATTTGTATTCTTTAATATTTTGTCCATAATCCCAAGAAATTAATTCATTTAATAACAATTTTTATTAAAATTATGTTACGTATAATATACAATATTATGATACATTTCAGGAAGAGTAAATTTCTGATTATATTACTAAGAACAATATTTAAGAAACATAATAATTAAATACATATAACATATAACTTTTAATTTTTGATGTTATGTACATGATATGTCTCAACGTACCCCGTAAACGTATAATTTTATAAATATGCCAGTATAATCTTCTTTTAGTCACAAATTTATGGTAAAACTTTCATGTCATGCTACTAAAGACTTGCGTTACTGCATAAGAAACCAAAATTTCATTTTTAAATAAACCGTTTGGTTATCTCACCGCACACGAGTCTAATTTGATGTATTTACAATATGAAATACATTATGTGGTGACATATCTATTGCAAATTTTGTAAACAAGCAACCTCATGACTATCACCACCGATAATAATGTTCTGTTTAGTAAACAACTGCAAAATAGTGTATATCAACAAAAGTTTAAAAAAAACTTGCCGTTTTTCAAATTGCAGTTTATCTCAATTTATCGTTACTGTTTTAAGTAACCCCCGTTTCACGATTTATCTATAATACCCACGTTAAGTATTTTTGATTGAGTAATTGCTGATGAGGAAAACAATTGGTAATACTATTAAAATCTGTAATATTAAGTATCAATGCGTACCTTTAATTGAGCGATAGAATTATTAATTCAGAAACCATTTGAAATAAAATTTTATTTAATAGCTATAATACCATGTAGTTGACTTAAATTATATTAATTCATGAATTTAGTATACAAAATGTTAATGTAACAAATTTAATTTGCTTGTTTTGTATTAGCACATAATAAGTTTGATACATTTAAATGGTTCATAATACTAAAGCTAAGTATAACTTTAAAACAACTTTAATAATGGATTTTGATTTTATGGTTTTATTATATGTATTCTATGTTAACAGTGTTATAGTACTTTACTTTATGGACTAATTATAATTATCTAACTTAGTTACAATATTTGTTTTATTTTACAAATTATAACAAAAGTTCTAAAATGTGAAATTCGGTGTTAAAAATTTATAAAATATAATTTATTTTAGAGCATAGCATAAATATTATGGTACTCTGAAATTAGCACTTTAAATAAATCATAAAAATGACGGGAAAAATTCCATTACTCAACTGTAAAAATGCTTCCTTACCTCAACTAGCTCACCTCACAGTAATTTTAAACTCATATTGAGCTTCTAAGTGAATATTTAAAATGTAAATTGATCTGCATCTTACAAGAACATCTTACAAGAACATTGAAAAAAATGATAAAATTAATTATAAAATTTTTGCAATACTTTATTAAAATTTCACTTCGCGCCCTACTGTTTTGTACAGATGTTAAAATCGATTGCTTTGTTTCGTTATTGCATACAACATGTGGTGCATGTATATGTCTCATCCAAGTTGAATTTTAGTTTTAAGGGAATTTTAAGAGAACTTTTCTAATATTCGCACAGTTAATCACTATTTCCGGAATTGCAAAACAGTCTTGAAATGAACTCAATTAATTGTCCAACGGAACTCCAGAAAAAGCGCAATCTGGGCACACAAAAATGAAGAGAAACGACAAGGAAATCTGCTTCTTTCTACAAAGCATTTTTATGAACACTTTTTGCCACCATAGTGCAAAAAATGTAGTAGTTCCAAAAATTCGAGTAAATTTTTAAGTACTAACTAAATTGTTTCCAAACTTCTTATCAGTAAAAAAAAATAAACAAAATGCAAATTTTCTTTTAAGCAGGGATTTTGGTTATCCAAACTTATCAAGACTATACCCACTAGACATGTAACATTAAATTAACATCGGCGATGTTAATTTTTCAATGTTAATACAACGTTACAATAAAACGTTGCGTCAATGTTGCATTAACATCTCTAACATTGTACCAACATTGCTTCGATGTTACATTTTCACATCGCTTTAATATTAATGCGATGTGATAGTAACATTGTACCAACATTGCTTTGATGTTGCATTTTCACATCGCTTTAATATTAATGCGATGTGATAGTAACATTGTACCAACATTGCTTCGATGTTGCATTTTCACATCGCTTTAATATTAATGCGATGTGATAGTAACATTGTACCAACATTGCTTCGATGTTGCATTTTCACATCGCTTTAATATTAATGCGATGTCATAGTAACATTGTACCAACATTGCTTCGATGTTGCATTTTCACATCGCTTTAATATTAATGCGATGTGATAGTAACATTGTACCAACATTGCTTCAATGTTGCATTTTCACATCGCTTTAATATTAATGCGATGTGATAGTAACATTGTACCAACATTGCTTCGATGTTGCATTTTCACATCGCTTTAATATTAATGCGATGTGATAGTAACATTGTACCAACATTGCTTCGATGTTGCACTTTCTCATCGCTTTAATATTAATTATTATAACGTAAATTAAATTTTGAATTTAATCTAATTATTAAAAATTAATTGATATACACAAAACGATAAAGGGATACATTTTTTGCATTTTAAAAAATTGACGCTCAGGTTATCTTTGGGGACATAAAAAATTAATTAATTTATTAATTGTAACTTTTGAAGTGAATTAATTTATATTAATTTAAGGGTCGATCGTTACTTGACGTTTATTAATTATAAAAAGATCGGTCCTTAATTATTTAATGTACTCTCGCTTATAACATGGCGATAATAATCACATAAAAATATTAACAATTTTAATTTGTTTAATTTCACGTACCTATAAGCTTTTCAATGCAGAGTAATAATTTAATGTTTGCGATAATTCATCTTTTTTTGTTTTATAATATTTATACCTCAAGGTAGATAGATTTAACAGTTCACACTACATGATTTCTCATATGCCTTAGTCATAAGAAAAGTCATGGGTAAAATCATACCATCACAACAGCCAATCATAAAAGCAATAACTTCTATAATATCAAAAATCATATAATGTAAACGTAAAACAAGCTCTCATATGAGAAGTCATGTGACGAGTCACATGATAAATCATGTAGTGTGAACGGGGTTTTACAATCCATATACCTTGATTATATTCACAATTATTTAATTACTACCCTAAAAACCATAAGTTATTAATATTTTCAACGCCAAAAAGAAACATGTGAATATTGAATCAATGCGATAAAGGGTTACATTTTCAATATTAATTTAAATTACTTAATGCTTCCTCAAAGAAATAAAAATAGCACGTCGTGTTTAGCATAAAAGCTTTGGAATGCAGAATAAAATTTTAATCCGGATTTTTGCTTTCTATAATTTTGTCATGTCATAAAAATTCCGACCCTTCGTTTTGTTAGGTACAATTTTACCCAAAAAAAATACCGTAACTATAAAATTTGGTCCTAGATAAAATACTATTTATTCTTAGCATAAATCTCAAATAAATATGTATTTTTTTTATATCAATACAATAAATATACGTTTTTTAAATTTATATAATTATTATTAGTGATTTTAGTGACATAAAATGGTAATTTTAACCGCCTTTTTAAAAAATTATAGTCGCAAATAAAACTTATTTGGACTCATTTTAACCAAAAATATTTTAAATAATTTTAATACAAAAAAATTTATATTAATGTTTTTTTATCATCTATAAATCTGCCCTCTACACAAAATTATTAACTTTACAACCAAATTATATAAATATTGAAGTGTAATAATCATAATTTTTACAACCAAACTCGATAGCAGAGTGGTCATGGTACCGGCATAACGAAAGATAGGTCGCAAGTTCGAATCCCTAAGGTATGACATTTTTAAAATTTATATTTTCAGGTTCAATCGTAATAAGGCACTCCAAGGGAATAATATTAGAATATTACGATTACAAAAAATATTATGCAATATTACTAAATTACAATAATAATTACTGTAATTAAACCATAATCATAGATCGAAAAGCTGCTTACTTTATCATAAAAATTTTTAATTTTTTTTAGGTAATGTTAAAGCAACGTTACCTTTTCACGTTGAGACAACATTAATTTTTCACGTTGAGACAACAATACTTTTTCACGTTGAGACAACATTACTTTTTCACGTTGAGACAACATTATTTAGAAACGTTAACAATTAACATTGTATGGGCGGACATTCAGCGGTTGTAGCAACGTTGCTACAACATCACCTCAACAAATTAAGTAACATCGCAAGTGAATTTTTGATATCGTGTCAACGTTGTGATAATGTTATTTGGCCTAGTGGGTAGGATAAAAATTTTTCTCATCGTATACCTGCCGCACTGACGAAACTCTTCCAAAGCAAGAATTAATATAAAATACAAGTTTCACTTCAATGTAAACCTCATCCTTTTACTTTTAGAGATATAAACAAAATTTATAATTTTAAAGATGCCATACTTATTGCATTTTTAATTTTTTCAAACAAACAATTACAATAATATACCCTACATTTTTACATAATTATAATTTTAAAAGTTAGTTAAAAGTTAATAATAATAAAATTTTAAATCAACAACTTGATACCTAACAAAAAAATTTTATTTAAATTAATAAATAATTTTTCAAAGTAAATAATCCTACAAGGGATTATTTTTAAACTTTTTTATAAGTTTATAAAATGCGAACATTTGCCGTAGCTTTCTAAAAAAAAGTTAAATATGGCAACAATACAAACTTTGGACGTATTAAAGGAATGAAAAAAGAAGAGTAGTTAAAATAATCTAATAGTTTTCATGATTGTGCACCTTACCACCATGGCAATATCACAATCATTACTAATTCAAAATGTTACTTGATTGCAATTTATTATTTATTATAATTATTTAAGTAAAACTGTAAATTATTAATTTTTGATTTAATAAATGAAAGCGATGCATTTTTAATAAATCGTAATATTTTTAACCAACACAATAATAGGTAGTATATTAATTTCTAATAACTTTTACTCTTACGTGGTAGAACAGTGTTAATCTTAAGAAAAACTGAGTTTAACTAAATCGTTGCTTTTACATTCTGTTATAATTTAGTCTATTCTGTTTTCCCGAACTGAATTGTTAAAATAAAATTTATCCAAATAAATCAGAGCTCTAGTATTATGGCTTTGACAAAATTATTTATTGGAAGGTGTGTGAACAATGGTCGACCGGTTACCGTTTATCGTGCCAAGAAAAGGGTTTTCGAGTTTAGTTCTATGGTATACTACTTATATAGATACCAAATAGTTACCTGACGACCCACATACTATTATTATATGGCCTAAATATTTTTGTAGTTCGAAATGAATGGTGTAAAACTTCCATCATCAATCATATCCTTCGTATTCATCATACATTTTCTACATGCAACGACTATAAGTACAAAAATCGTAAATCATATTTCCTAATATAATTGCTGTAATATACAGTGGGGCCCGTTTAATGTGATCACAACGGGACTTGGGGTTTTTGATAACAATAACCGATTGATAATAATAAAGAAAAAAAAATTTTATTGCTTATTTATTAGTATGTACTACATCTACAATAATTAATTAATAATAGTCACTCATTGTGAAGTTTTTTATGTATTTAAACGACGGAATTCATAATAAACATAAAAATGTAATGTGATATCACATAATTATGTGACGGTGATCGAAAGAGTCTTTGAAAAAAATGAACCATAGGCAGATTTTCTTGCTAACACCTGACTTTAAATTATTATGTGGGTGACTTATGCATAATATAAAAAAATGCTTGTAACTGAAATTCAACTCTTTTGCTCGTGGGAGAAAATAATCTTAAGAATAATATGATAACATTAACCGAATTATGATAACTATAAGCGATGTTTTTTGTGTTTAATAATATATGTCCGTTCCGTTCCTGGCAAAAGTGATAACAAAATATCCGAATGATAACATTAACCGCGATCACATAAAGCGGGCTCCACTGTACCATTATAATAAAGGTGCATGTCAGTGGACCCCCCACCTTCGAATTTTTGGATGAATTTGGTGTCAAACGTTAGAGCATCGTTTGAGCCTGAATGAGCTTCTATTATTTTTGTTTGAGCCTTAAAGGTCGCAAAGTTATTTGCAAAAAACAGGTGAGGGGCCCAACGTGTCAGTGGCCCCTCCACCTTCGAATTTTTAGATGAAATTGGTGTCAAACGTTAGAGCATCGTTTGAGCCTGAATGAGCTTCCATTATTTTCGTTTAAGCCTCAAAGGTCGCAAAGTTATTCACGAAAAACAGGTGGGGGGGCTGTTGACATGTTTGCAATTTTTCTTCTAGTTTTGAATTTCTATGTGCAATTGATGTCAATCGATAAAGCTTTGTTTGAGCTTGAATGAGCTTAAATGAGCAAGAGTTTATGTTAATTTTTTACAAAGTTATGGATAGTTGAAATTTTCGAATAAACTCCGAGCAACATGCGGGAAATCTTAGGTTTTTTTAAATCTCCTAAGCTGATAATCTACACACTTTGAATATGTAATTCAATGTAATGTTCGGTAATTTACCGAAATAGAAATCATGCCGAGAAAATCTAATATTGATTTGAAGCAGCTTAATTAATTAATGTTATTCTTTATTTTTATATTTTTATATTAGGAGAGGCTAGAGTTACGGTTAACTTAACCTTTAGGAAGTCCTTAAAGTTACGGCAAACCACCCCTCTACTCTTTTTTGACATTTTTATGTTTACGATTACGGCCGGTTACGGCAACTATCAAAGCTTGGTTACGGCAAACATTATTAGAAAGCGGATTTATATGTAACAACAGACCCGTCTTAAGGTATGACTAATATAAATCACCAATAGAAAACGATTATTAGCGCTAATAAGAGTTTTATATTGATGATAGACTTTGTTCGACCAATTACTTAAGAGGTGTTACCCTTAGACGGGTCTGTTGTTACATATAAATCCGCTCTCTAAACATTATATAAAACTAGAAAGATGTCCAAATATATAGGTTTTAATATGTCACAAGTTTTGTTACAGTGTACACGCAGTGTATAATGTGTATAATGTGTATAGCCTTTCCTTCCTGTTTTTCGCGAATAAGTTTGCGATCTTTGAGGCTCAAACGAAAATAATGGAAGCTCATTCAAGCTCAAACGATGCTCTAACGGTTGACAGCAAAAACAGTTAGCTATTGGATAATAAATTTTTTCTTTATTAGCAACAATAACATAACGTTAAGCTGCTTCAAATTAATATTAGATTTTCTCGGCATGATTTCTATTTCGGTAAATTACCGAATATTACATTGAATTACATATTCAAAGTATGTAAATTATCAGCTTAAAAATAACTTTGTAAAAAATTAACTTAAACTCTTGCTCGTTGAAGCTCATTCAAGCTCAAACAAAACTCTATCGATTGATATCAATTGCACATAGAAATTCAAAACGAGAAGAAAAATTGCAAACATGTCAACAACCCCGCTACCTGTTTTTTGCGAATAACGTTGCGACCTTTGAGACTTAAACGAAAATAATGGAAGCTCATTCAGGCTTAAACGATGCTCTAACGTTTGACACCAAATTCATCCAAAAATTCGTAGGTGCGGGGGGGGGCACTGACATGCACCTTTATTATAATCAAGTTCGAAATGCTTAGTCAAAACATTGAAATTAAAAATGTATACTTTTTCTTTAATTTAATTTAATTTTCTCTCTTCACCACAATATGAAGCAATGTTCTGTGACTGTGTCAATCAAAATTTTTGTTAGTTTATAATGAATTTCTTAGATAGGACATCCTATCTTTCCATTATATGTTTTTAAAGTGTACAATATTGATAACGTATGACTTTTATTGGATTTGACTGCAAAATTTGCAAATATTTTTGTACTCTTTTAAATAATCCTAAGCAGCGCCTTAAATTATATTCAGTATGTTACTTTTTCATCAGAAAATTTGTGACAAGCGGTCAATTTGTTTGACAACAAGTATAGCAAATTTGTGATAACTTATGGGATATTGAAAGTACAACAGTTTCGTGAAATTTGGTATTTAACACACTTTTAAAATTCTAATTTTCTCGAAAAAATAATTCTTGCCGCTAATTATTCTGCGACTCGTTTAGTGGCACATTTATGAGCTAGGCAACCCTTTTTGTATGGCATTCTGTATGTCGTTAGTAACCAATTTTCACCCGTCGATTGTCAATAAGTAATTACAAAATTTGCAAAATATGAGAAGGAATGTTAATGGATCAAATTTATGAAAATTTGATATGCCTGTCGGAAATTTTATATGAAGTATCTGCTTTAACCTTTCAGTTAATTTTTCTTCGATAGAACTTTTACCACTAACTTTTTGTTTCTTTGAAACAACTTAAATTTAAAAAAATAAAAACAAAAAAAAGCAACTTCTCGGAATTTGTAAATGTCTTTCCAATGTAAAATTCAGCCTAGAAAAACGATGCAATGCATTACATTATAGTATTGACTAGTAAGCGACAACGTGGGTTATAGATTACTGTTAACTTTGGTGTTATAAATAAGGATTTTCTAACCGATAGTAAATACTGGTTGATAGAATGATTTTATTTGATGTTAAATAGATGTTTATTTTGTCTTCTTTAAAGCGTAAGCATGAAATTCAACTCGACTTTATCGTGTTTCGAGCTTCCAAAATCGCATGGAGTTAAATCTTCGTTGCCGACACTGGCATTAACCTTATTTTACGTCTTAGCACTCAATAAATTTAGCCGCCAGTTGCCATAGATTCGATTTAATCCACCAGCAATGTAATGCCATTGTTGCTTAAGAAATTAAACCGCTTTTATGAAGAAATGTTTTTAGATTTAATAGGATCAAATAAATTAATGCTTGACTTTTAATCGAAATTAAATTATTCTTATTAACAGCTAATGAAGTGTTTCTATATAATTTAAACACCTTTATCGTGTTGCGAATGGCATAATGATCGAGATAAGTATTAAAGTGATAGACTTTCGCACGCTAAACAAAAATTTTTGTAATAGTTAATTTAGCTTACATGCATTTTTTTATATAAAAAATGACTATGTAGTTAAGATAAGTACAAATATTATTACTACACAAGAATAGGTAGGTAGGTACCTATAACAATAAAATTTAAATAAAAAGAAAAGTTGTTTGCAATTATATCATACGAATTAAAATACATTGTACATAGTACATTGACTCGCAAAAGTCCTCAAACATCTAATAAAAATTTGAGTAATTTCAACGTAATTCGATTATTTGCAACCATTTAAAAAGAAAACTGCAGTGTTAGACATCTACTTGATAGACTATTTCTTTGGGTCACGAATGACCCAAAAAAATTGAAAAATATTTAACTACCTAGTAACAAGAATTACAAGGGTTTAATCATTCTATAGTTGCAATACTAATAAATTTATAATCTCAGAAGAAGTCAGACGCTATACAAATCGGCATTTTAATTCAGACAAATTTAACTTTTCTTTAGATCTGTTGATCTGTTTATTTCCAGCATCTGCGTTGTTTCCTTAGCAGTGCTAGATCTGTAAGAATATTATTTAACGTCCGATAAGTAGTTTGCTAGACTGGCCTCCAGATGCGCCTGTAACCCTGGATTTTATGTTAATAAAAACTTACTAATAATGTAATTTACAAATGACTTTTTTCTAGCAATCCGGCTTTTGTGCCCTTTTAATTTTAAAACTTTGAGGATTTTATCCAATAGGCATACTCATTGCTAGTTAGTAGATCACTTTTTAGTTTGCATATTTTAACGCACTAACTGAGGTTTTTTTAACTTTTCTTAAGGCACAGTTCTTTTCACAGTTCATTAAGCTCAACCTGTGTTAGTTAATTTACGTGGTGGGTTAATTTTCTCTTTGAAATCGATACGATCTTTTTTCTTAAAATGAATAATAATATTGACCACAGTAGTGTTGTGCAAATTGACCATCTTTTCAATTTCTCAATACAATGTACCTTTAAATAATAAAAAATTATTGTTTTAAAGCCAAAAATTGTTTTTAATTAAAATTCTGAATATCACCATTGAAATTTATACTTAATTCTGTCTTTAATCTTTACAACGTGCTCTAGCTGCATTTTAAAGTTGCAACACAATAATTTATTGTAAGAAGCGTTATAATAATAAAGTGTAACTTTCGCCTTCTTTCGCGGTTATAATTTTATTAGAATTGCAATTATAAAATGATTATTATTAAACTCTTGTTATTTTTGTTTGTAGTTAAATTTTTTTAAATTACTTGATACAATTTTAAAAATTACTTTTATCTAAAAAATAAAATTAAAACTAAAATAAGTAAAAAAGTAAAACAATTTTTTTTATATTATCAATATAACTCTTAAATTTATTATAGCATTGCTGTATTCTAAGTTAAGTTCAACTTTTTGGACTTTTTAAATATCCATTTATTTTTTAATATGATTTCCTTTAATGTGCACTATTTCAAGGGTTTTAATGCAATTATACCATCTCAGCCAGATTTCTTCAACTGCTTAAAATCGGCACCCGGTACCTAAATTATGTTTTCAATCGATAAATACACTCCTACCAGCAAGCTATTTCTTCAGGCTTGCATATGGATGGTCACATAAAATCTAATGAATATTAAGAATTTTTTTTTATTCAAATTTTATTTTAATTTTGTTTTAATGTTTTGTTCAATTTATATTAAACTCATTTTTTACCAAGACTATAGTGTTGGATTTTTTACGCGTTGCATGTAAAACGATATACCTATGTATCTGCCTGTATATACGGTATTGGTAAGTTTGCTTCAGCAAAGGATAAACGGGCAAACCAAAGAAGTAGTTTTAAGGGTGAAGTCTGCATGAAAAGTGGAGTTTTTTTCGTGTGGAAATAAATTTTATAAGTACATTCTAAGTTGATCTATCATTCAATCAAGTGAATATGTAATTAATTTATTTAAATTGAAATTTTTGAATATTTAAATAATATGTCAATTTTCTTAATATCATTAAGCTTTTTACGTTCTAAGTAGAACATTGCTTTCTCTTGCACATCCGATTGGCTGGGTGCATTAGTCCCTATAGATTTCATAGTTTATATAAATCTAAGAAATTCTGTATAGTCCGCGATTTGAACCCAAAATTTCTGCTCTGTACTCAACCAGCGGTCACATCACTCCACGGCTGTGACTAATATCATGACATGATTATAAAAATTTTCAATTTAATCAATAGTTGAAATATTTTTTAGTGACTAATCTTTAGAAGTGCCCTTTTTTATTATTATAAACCATTGTTCACTATCAAATGCTACTGAAAATGTTACTATAATTATGATCAAGCAATTTCCACAAAAATTGAACATCACTTTGAAAAAGTACAAAGTGGAATCCTTAGGAACTTAATCAAAACAAACAAACGTGTTGCTATGACAACATGCATTTTATAATGTATTCGTTACGGGAAAAGTACGGGAAAATGTATACATTTACCGGTAGTTGTACAGTCAAGATCAAAAGGATGTAAGTTTTTTGGAAAATGGGTATGTAAAATTGTATTTTCATAAAACCAGTGCGGATCTGATGATATCAGTTTCACAAGTAGAATCGTGAATTAGATTGAAATATGTAATCCGATAAGGTGTTCTTTTGATTTTATAATTTTTCTTGCTAATTATTTCAATATACTTTGAATCCTGAAGACGGTCTTGACTGTCTCTATGAATGTGATAATAATTTTGTAAAGTAGTATAAAATTTAATATCTACTTGTGGATTATTATTTAAACTAGACCTATTCTCAACAATAATTTCTGTTATTTAAGTATAAGGTCAAGTATAAAACGTTTTAAAGAAATTCAAATTTCAAAATTAAAACTTTTTTTTATAAAATTTTCTTTCTTTCTGTTTCAAAATTTTTCTTCCTGCAAAAAAGGAAAACATAAAATGTAAAAAGCTAATTTGACATTTCAACTCACCCACCTTTCTGAATTTGACAACGCATTATAAATAACAAAGTATAAGTTTGGCGTTACGTAACATTTTTACTATGTTGCTTTTGATCTCGATTAACCACTTTTCCTTCAGACAAATGCTTTTTTAAAAACAAGCAATAATTTCTTTATTTGTTTCTTCAGCTCGATTTTGATCATTTCCCACTTTCAAGCAAACAAACCACTTCTTTCTAGCCTTGTTTCATGACAATACATATTTTCATAAAGAATGACAATTTCTAATAAGAATTTTTTTATCAAAATTGCACTATCTATGTATCACTTAAGAACCTTTCTGAACGACCTTCTATAGACACTAAAAAATCACAGTAATAGTATCCAGGTAACTGTGACAAGAATAAATTGCAAATCTGTCCAATGTATCCACGGGGATGGTTATACATTTGCACACGGATCCAAATCATCCCCAGTATCTCCTATTTATATTGTACTCTGCTATTCCAATAAAAAAAAACTAAAATGATTGGGGGAAAACTCTACTAAAAAATAGCAGAGCACAATCTTGATTGCTCCGGCCAGCCTTTTCTTAATTGCAGTAATCAAAAAAAATTATGTTTGTGCGTCAAAAAAAATTGTAAGCGATATGGATCTTTTTAACACAATCTTTATTTTTCCAAAAAAAAATTTTGCTCAAATAAATAACAAAAAATATAACACTTTGATTATTTAGTTTGAACCGATGAAATAAAATTCAAAGCCAACAATCCGATGAGTGTCTCTGTACCCAGATACTATTAATTTTAAAATAACCTACTGGTTACAAACACCTTTTGCAGAAAAATATAATGAATAATGCAAAAAAAACGTTGGGTACCGTTTAATCTTCTTATCTTGTTGCATCAACATGGAAAATAGTCAAATCTCTCCAATTAATTTTTATCACCAAGCAAAATGATTGTCCCTGTACCTACCTTTCGAATTCAAAAACAATACCATTCACCTTAAATTGGATGAACTTGCAATTACTAAAATTGATGTACCACATGCACATCATCATCATGCATGATGATCCATGCACGATGGGATTATTTCGATTTTTCACGATTTACCAAAATTAAACATCTGCTTGCAAATTCCACGATTACCACGTTATAATGGATCTCTAAAATTAATTCTTTATATAGATTGTACTCAGAAAATGATTCACTGCAAAGTTAGCTCTAAATTAGATCCAAATTGAACATTTGGAACAAATTTCAGTAACACTTCAAAATGAAAAAAATAAAGATATTTCCGGCCTTCTACCAAACTTGTCAAATAAAAATTTCCAACCATTTCCAACTGAAATTCCTATCTTTTACAAGTTAAACTTAAAAATTTCCTATAATTGGAAATGTTGGCTATTTAAACTCTAAAAAGACACATGCGCCTTATCAAACAAACCAAAGTGTTTAATAATTGACCTCTTCGCAACAGAAGTTTAAATTTAAAAAAAAATGCGTTAGCAAAATTAAGAACATTTTTCCTTTCGAAACTTAAAATAATTTTAAAATTAGAATAAACAAAAATTATTATTCATATCGCCTATTATGTGTTTGTTATACGACAATATGTGACAGTTTTAAAGGCCTTTATTATATTTATTTACACAGAAAAAAATGTGTACTTAAAAGTAGAACAATTTGTGCCTAGATTGTCTACAGGTACAAATTGAGTAAAAATTTAGCACAATTTGTGCTATAAAATAGTACAATTGCTCTAGAGATGACTGAATTTGACTAAAATTAAGTACAATTGTACCTAATTTTCACCCAATTTGTACTTGTAGACAATCTAGGCACAAATTGTTCTACTTTTAAGTACACCTTTTTTTTCTGTGTAGGAAGGCCCATGGCTATTATGACGATAAATCGCCTTTTTTCCTACTTGATTATTTGTCATGTACATTTTTCTATGTATGACGCAGCCGTATTACGGTGGTGACGTCGATACACATCATGTTTCACCACAAAGTGTGGATGTCCATCGGAAAGCCGCGCCAAGAAATTCTGTGCAATCCCCGATTTGAACCCAGAATTTCGCTCTATACTCAACCAGCGATCACATTACTCCACTGTTGTGGCTTCTTCTATTTATACAACTAACAATTTTTTTTAAATCTACGTAAATAAACGAATTGGATAACACGCCATCTAAATCAATCATTAAATTTGTGAAACAACACATGTCGATTAAAAATGAGTTCTGAGATATTTTAAAACAACTTTGTAATTTTGGTAATAAATGAGTCGTAACTTTATATGAAGTTAGTAATAAGGTTTACAATATTCATGTTTTTTAAAAAAGTTTCAACATGAAACGGTAGGTATGACGCCTTGATGAAAAATTTGAGAAAATCCCAAAATAGCAAAAAATATTTCAGGTGTTGTTTCACAAGTGACTGATTCACGTTAATTACTTATTTATGTATGTAGTTTTAAAAATTACTTTTTCAAATTCAAGCTTTTGTAGTTAAAAAATTGATTTAACATTTTAAATTATTAATAAAGTAAGAAAATTGTTAAAATTTTAATATTTTATTGTGATGTTTGGCAAATCAAAAATTTTAATTAAAGTACATTTTTTTATTCTAAAATCAGATTTTCTCCAAATTCCATAAAATACGAATATACTTAAAAGTTACTGGAGTAGCGGTCGTCAACCAGTGGTACATAGACCATTGGTATTCCAAAAAGCTGAAAAGGAGGTAGTCATCAATCGTTTGTTTATTGAAGAAGTACAAAAATTATTAGAATTAATTTTATCATCTCATATTTGTCGACCTTTCTAAAAATAAACATACCGATTTAGAAAACTAGAGAAACTTTTGGTATAACGATTATTCTTAGTATAACATGTAGACCAGTTGAAACATAACTACATGATGAACTGTAATTATTAATTAATTTAGTAAAAACATGGTGGAGGCAGTACTTTTCCGAAACTCAAAGCACAGGGTACGATAATTAGTTATCTATGAAGATGTCTGCATAATATTCTTAAGTTTATGATGAAATAATAGTAAGTGCTTAATAGGATAATATCTTTATTATTTTCTCATTTAATTAACGGTATCCTATTAAGCTTCTTTGTCGAAATTAATCAAATTTTGGAAATGATGAATAGAAATCACTCTAAAATCAATTATGACACGGTTAATAAAGAACATTTTGTAAGATAAGCCTAAAATTAATTATTATTTAAAAATAATTACTTATGTTATTGTGATTATTTACTTTTCTTACACTTACAAGGGGTGCCTACAGCAGGCGAATCACTAATTTTAGAACTTTGATTTGCCATTATATTGCAAGGAAAATCTTCTTAATGGTTTTGAAATCAATAAACCATTGAAATGCCCAATAACATCTTGTAAAACTTGATTAATAGTAAGTTGACTTGAGTCAAATAAAGCGTGTCGACTTATAACTTATTAATTTATGAATTAGAAACACGTCAAGCTTATTAATGCTTATAATTTAATTTAATATTACTATTATATAATAATGAGATTCGGATAGGAGAGAGAGACTTAGCAAAGTGCAGATTTTCTATGTTTATACTGTATTGCTTAAATTATGAGAAGTAGTGCTTTAAATACACTTAATCTTTAATGGATTTACAATATAAGCGCATGTCTGTTATTTTAATAAGGTGCATAATTTATTCATTAAAATTTATCGGTTAATATTTAAAACAATAATAGTTATTGTTATAATGACATATATTTATATAATAACTAGATAGGTACATAATGTATTGAAATATGGAAACGATATCATAATATTAACCATCAATGATGAATATCTATTTTTAAAGGCAATTAAAATTAATGTTATTATAATACGTAATAAAAATTTTAAAAAACTTGACACGTTCAATTTATGCAATCATATACCATAAAATTGAAGAAGACATTGACTGACGCTTTGCGATTATCAAGTGACATTGAAACAGTATGCTTAAAGTGGAATAGAAAGATAAGCCAAGAGCTTTTCGAGATAGATTGTGAATCGAAGTGAGGAATGATAAACTTTTTTACTGAAACATCAGATACTACTATCTTTCCGCGTATAATTCTGTTATATGTAATAGATATATTATAGTGCTGCAAAAACTTGAAAATATTAGGAACCTCTGCAAATAATCAATTGCAGCTAACGTCATCTCTGTCAGAAAATTTTTCAATAACAGGAATCTTAAATTTCAATTATTTTGTGAATTTGCATAAAATTTCTTAAGACTTCATTAATAGTTTATTGTGAAACTTTAGCTATAACTTACTTGCAAATAATACAACTTCATTAAGTGAGTGCTCTACTACCTATAAAAAAAACTAGAACCTACTACATTACATAAATTAAACATTCGATTTTAAAATACCTTCGTGATTTGAATTACAAATCATAATTGATCTTTCAAGAACTAATTTAATGCTTTTGTGTTCTTTTAAGTAGTTCCTCGAATTTAAATTGATGTATTAAATTTTCAGTTAAGATTATACGTAGCTGTTGAAAAATCTAGTTAGAATATTTAAAAGCGCATTAATACTACCATTTTCATCGATTGTATTAAAACTTCAGCCACAAAAACTTTTAATTAATTTAATATAAAATGATGTCCTACAAGATACAATTATCTATAAATGAAAGTTATGTTAATTCATACTTTACATATTAGTATCGGTTATTAATTATTTTAAATTCAATTTCATTGTTTGTTAGGAATTTTATTAACCTCGACATATTGAGTTCCACTAAGTTACTTATTGTTAAATCTAAAATCCATTGGGGAAAAGAAAATGATATACTATTTAGTGTAATTCTAATAGTCAAAGAATCTTGTAAGAATCGTGAGCAAACAGAAGATTTATTTACAAGTCATCAATATATTTTTCTAATAATTGAGAGTTTTATAAATATTTAAAAATAACACAACCAACCATCTAACTTTCTAATTGCTCAGTTACTATAATTCAATTGGAAGAAATCAAATAAAACTTTTATCTATCAGTTTTAATAAGTTAAAAATTGTAACTGATGGACTACTAACAAAATTACCAAGCACAGTATCGAGATATAATATACTTATGGAAATATAACTCCAGATTTATCTTATGTTATACCAACAAAAACTAGGTTTTAAGGGCTTAGATCAAAAATACTTTATACGAAGAGCTACATTTTGGCTGACTGCTTTGATTGACGGGCTCGATAAAAACTCAAACTTTAAGTACTCAAAAAAGTAAAACTTGAAAAGGATGTTATACAACGATCAAATAACTATAAATCGTTATTATTTTTTTAATAACTAATAAATTGTAACTTTGTTTACCAATTATTACTAGAATTACATTTAAGAAAGTTCTTTTTTACCACAAAATATAAAATTTTAAAATGTCAATTTTTAAGAAACTTATTTTTATTGCTTTTAAATTTATTAAGTAGGTATAAATATTTATTCCATCTTAGTAGTGAGATTTAATACTCCAAGTTTTAAGGTACACTAAAATACAAAAAGAAATATTATAGGCGGTAAAGCGCCAGTCACAAATATGTTTTTCGTTGTTTTCACTTTTGAGCTTTAAACTGCTATAAAATGCTAAAAAAAAATGTTTGATATCAACTAAACTTACTTTTGAATCTTAAAAATTTTGATTTGTTTCTTGATTTTTTATAACACTTTGAAGCCCAAATAAAGCCTTTAATGTAAACTGAAAGCATATTCATGGTTTTAGAATTTTACCGTCTAGATCATGTAAATTAGGAGTAATAAAAAAAACAACAATTTTTGCACTTATTTGTCGGTAAGCGAATTTTACTGTAAAAAGTAATAAGTAACCAATAAACCAACTTGTGAACTAAGAGTTCCCACTTAACTGATATATGTGGCATACCGTTTGCCCCTAATAGTTTGTTATTATAATTACTTTTGGTACAAAAATTGTAGAAATTACATCTTAAATTTTGATTCTACTGGCAAGGTTCTGAGTTAATATATTATTTAAATTATTTATATCCTTTGTATTAAATCCTTTTTAAAATAAACCTTTTCGCAACTTTCTGGTATTGCATTTTTAATTTTTTTGTAACTGCAGATTTAATAATTTAACAAAAGATTTAATCTTATAATTTAATGATCATGAAATCTTTAAACATAGTTAAGGCCATTTTTAATTAAAAAACTCTTTCTACTTCAACGTTTTTGAATAAATATTGGGGCAGGTTCTTTTACTATTTTCTTCTTTTTTTTATTTCGTCCTTAATTAAGTTGGTAAATCCGCTTTTGATACGTCCATGTATTTGTAAGCGTCTTCTACGTGTATTATTCTGATTATTTCGTATTTCCTTTCTAAAATATTTTATTTTTTATTGTTCATTGTCCGTGGTAACTTTTTATTACTTTAAATATTTAGAATACTATCAGTTTTAAAAGCTTGGTGTTACTTATGTTTCTTTTTACTTAAATTATCCACCATAGCTTCTAAGGCGTATTCGAGTTTATGACCCTCATTTAAATTACTTTTAGAAAGTTCTAGAAAAGACGTGATATTTTGAAGTTTAATCTTTTACTATTATATAGTGATACGAGTAGTTTAATGTATGAAACTTTGTGGGCTATGGTATTTGCTCTATTAACTCAAAAAATAATCAATTAACTAAATTTGAATATCTATTCTGAAGTCACAACCATCTTAGATTAGACAAAAAATTTTCTAAATTTTGTAGCAAGCATTTTGTACACTTCGCAGTTCATATGTTTGAAAGATTTGAAAATGCTAGAACCTACAATTGCAAATCTTTAAAAACATTATCTCGCTTATAGGAAGATTAACATTTTTGTTAGATTGCTTCTACTGGATAGCAACATAATTTTTACAGAATCAGTTTTGATTCAAAATGATTTTAAAAAGCGCGCAAAAAACTTACCTTCGGTAGAAATGTAACTACATATATTTTTTTACAATTAGTATATACAAAGATTAAAAACTAGAAGATGTTTGGACACCATTTTTTGTTAACAAATTTGGTAACCTATATTGATTGGTTAAACAAACCAATGTTGCGGTACCGATGTTATTTGGTTCAACCAATCAATGGTTGTTACCAAATTTGCTAACAAACTTCTTAACAAATTTACACACCGTCTAAGTAAATTGGAGTTACACTACAAATCCTACTACTATTTAGTACCATGTATTTGTATACCATATACAAATAATATCATAATTAAGATAGGATTACCAATAAACGTTATAGAATTTGAATAATCTTGCTGAGTTCGTAACACGTCGATATTTGGTAACTAATAAAACACTCTTTTGTACTAACTTCTTTAATTATGGACTGTAATTTTCTTTGTATAATTTAATGTTACTATGTTGAAGGTTCAGAAACGTCTGTGTCATCTCTGACGCTGTTGGTAGTGGTTGCCTTGCTTCGGTCACGACGGCCTTGTCCGAACGTAATATCTCATCTTCCCCAAAATATTAATTTATGCGTAAACAGAATTCCTAACCTCAATTCCCTCTCTCAGATTTCTTCGTCTTACGAAAGGACATAGTGACATTTTTTTTAAATGTTCTCCAGGCAAATTACACTTCGGCGGTTTGCTGTTGCCTTCCCAATGGAGATGATCAGAATAATACTCTTACTTTGCCCGGAGACGAACCGGGTTTTCTGTATTAGCAGTTTGTATTAAGCGTATACGCTTAATTGCTATGCTAATGACCGTCTTATTACCTGTTAACCTGAATTATCTGTTTTTTAATATTTGGCAATTAACTATTATGTAAATTATTACTAACTTGCAAATTACAGAAAAACTACGAAAATATTCTAGGCACACAATTTTATCTCCCGAAATAGACTCTTTTCTTTTATTGTAATTCTCCCACTCTACAATATTATAGTATTAGGTTTTTCCAGTTGTAATTTATTGATAGTGTAACTTTAATATTCCGAAGAAAAGCTAATGTTATCAAAGTACACCTAATGCCATTATATCTTTAATCACCTAACTTTCATTATTTTTGTTCAAAAATTACTTCGCTTTTTAATTTAATATGTTTAGAATAATATGTAGTTAAGATTAAACTAATGAATAATATGCATTTTTTAAATGATAGTAAAAAAAGGCAATTATTCAACTTAAAAATTAAGAAGTGACCCCAATTATCGTGTTATGTTAAAATTAATATTTTTGAAGAGAAACAGATTTAAAATAACAATTTTTAGAAAGTTAATTGTCCAAGATAATGTGCAGGTAAATTAAAAATTTTTATTTTACCTTGTCATGAAAACAATTTTATCTTTAATTTAAAAATAGATTTAATAAGGGTGTTGATCAAAGGGTTTCATCATTAGCAATCAAAAAACCATTATGACTCAATTTTAAATTTTACTTGAAATAAATACTAAAAAAGGGTTTGTAATGTAAAACATAATTTTACTAGGAAACCCATATAATATTACTGGAGTTCCAGCGACTTTATAAAATTATTTAAAATTCTAATAAAAAGCTGTGACGGGAAATGAGAAGCAATATAATGGTATAAGACACTGAGGAAACGAGCACATTGCAGTTCCAAATCATTGCATTCAAAATTTTTATAAATTTAATGGTTTTTCTTTCAGGAAGATAGTGTAAATATAGAAATTAGTAAATTTGATGAAACTGAGATGATATAGGGGTGAAAATACTTATCTTTAGGATGTTGGCAGAAAGGTAGTCGTGAGTTACATAGGTGAAGGGGGATATTTATTAAAGATATTTAACAATGGCAAGCTATTCAAATCAGATTGATTATTTAATAAGGTAGATTAATACGCCACAGCCGTGGAGTGATGTGACCGCTGCTTGAGTACAGAGCGGAAATTCTGGGTTTAAATTGCGGACTATACAGAATTTCTTAGCTCGGCCTTTCAGTGGACATCTACACGGTGTGGTGAAATAGATATTGATTTATCGGAAATAGGTAATATGGGGACTAATCCACCCCGCTAATCGGATTTGTAATTCCCAGAAAGGGAAAAGCAATGTTCTACTTAGAACGTAAAAAGCTTAATGAATGAGATTAATACTTTGATTTATTGATTTTCGTAGCTTCCAAAAATCTAAAGTGTTCTTTGAATCGCGTACGTTTGGAAAGTTTTGCCCATATGTCCAATGTATTTTTTAAAACAGTTTTTCAAAGCATCTTACAGAAAATAATCACAAACAGCTCAGTCAAAAATCTTGCATATTGAATTTAAAAGTAAATAATTAGAGTGCTCGAAAGCTATGTAAATCAATAGATTAAATTATTATCAAACTACCTTGCTAAATAGTGGATCTGATTTAAATAACTTGCCATTATATCTTTAATAAATTGGTTTTATATCTTCAATACAAAATATCTCACTCCAGCAAGCAACTCATAAACAAAATGGTAAAAACTCACAGCTTCTAAAAATATGAAACTGCGTCTAAGAACATCCATAAAATCGCCAAAAAATAGAACAAAAAAAAAATACTCGCTTAATAACTAGAAATCTTCAGAAAATGATAGCTTACAAGCCGTTGCAAACTTTAATTCATTTAACCCAGGGGTTTTTAACCATTTTGTAGTCATGGACCCCTTTCAAAATTTTAAAAGGCCCACGGACCCTTTCTGAAGAGATAAAAAAAACAAGATTTTACTTTTACTAGGTTTTATTGTTTGCGAACTTTACATAATATAGTCACATAGTTAGTGTGACGATTGCTGCTTCTTACGCCGGATTATAACGTCGAATTGAGAAGCCGTTTTGGATAGGCTGCAAAAATTTTTTTTACCATTAAATGACAATTTTAAGTTACAATTTTACATTGTAATAACTTTATATTTTTAGTTCTAAAAGTATTTACAGTTTTAGTTTGTCTACAAACTATGATATGTTTACTAACCTCTATACTATATACTATATTGTCGTGTTCTGACGAACAAGCACTTAAGAGGTCCGTAGCTCGTTGTTCGGAGTTTACACTTTTGAGACAATCTCAAGGAGTAGGTTCAAAAAACAAATTTATCTTTAAACTATCCACAATCAATGAAACAAAATTCTTACCAGGCATCAATAAAATTTTACTCAGGCAAATTGGTAATGAATAAAAATTTTATAATAAGCAGAAAACAGAATTTTTGTTAAATCAAATTCCACAATGAATAAATCAGATATAGACGAGATTTATCTACAAGTTCCCACATTTACTGTTTCAAAATTATTACTGTAACTTGCAAACAAATCTGGCATGATAAATTGTACAAAATGAAATAAAAATTAATAGCACAAAATTTATTGTCTTATTTTAAATCTCGCGCCGACCTGTTATCAACCACATAAAACAAAACTGTTAATTTTTTATACTTATTCACGAATGAAGTTCGATGTAACGTGTCTCACAATCGTAGATTTTAATCGTCGTATAAAAAATTATTAAAGTTAATCTCGAAGTTAACTGATTATTGCAAATTTTAAAAATTGGTGCATCGAAGTAATAAAAGTTGATGTAATACTCCAATCAAACTGTTATCCATTAAATTTCCAGGTTCGTATAAAATGTGACTCACATAACCTCTCATTGTAATTTTTATAAATTCCGTTTTCAGAAAAATAATATCGAAATAGCGCAAAACAAAAGAATTTAAATTCTAATTACCATTCGATGGCTTCATAAATTGTTGTTAGATGTGAATAAAACTCGATGGAAAACATCAAAAATGCGGCCATTTTACAACTGCAGGTAGAAATTTTCTTAATTTCCAATTCCGGAACTCAATCTTCTCGAAACCACCATATTCATCATACTGACACTGTACTCATCATAATTGCAACTATCATTTACAATTCATGTCGAAATTCCAACATTTCACCACTTATCGAGAAAATTTTCTCTTCCTCGAAAAACACAACTTCACACCTCTACCATTCGGTCAGTTCCCCTCTCTCCTACAAAATTTTCCTTTCCAGGTTTTTGAAAACGTGGCCCACGCCGATTCGTTGATTTTTCCAGCCAAATTTGAAATTTTCCAAAAAAAATTGATATCACAAACTTTTAAAATTGCTTTTCAACAATTACCGCACCATCTAGAGTTATTTACAAATAACACGACGTTATAGTTTTCTATCAGCGCATTCACTTATTTCTTAAAAAGAAGGTAAACAAATTAACAATGCAAAAATTTAATCAAAACAAAAATGCAGTCAAATCTGATTAATTTAACTTTTTAGATCTCTGGAACAAAATATCCATCTATGAAATCCTGTTTTCTTAACAACAAACAAAACAATGACCATTAAGAGAAAAACCATTCAACTTATCTGAGTAAAATTCAAAATCATACAAAATTCAATGAAAGGACAAATCAAAATCAATTGTGGATATTTTAAACTTTTGGTAACTACCCCTGTACATGTCAATATATTGTCATATTATTTTTATGTGTATTTTTATAATTATAATTTTTATATTTTTATTTTGTAAATTTAAATTGTTACGCCTCTGGTGTAAGAACTGAGGTGGGGAAATTTTTGATTTTGGAGTGCATGAGAGGACTCGCGAGCGATCCACGGAGCTGTGAGGTCGCGGTTTTGAGCATTGCGAGATTCGATGTACAATTTTAAATGAGCAAATAAATTTTGAGTGCAGCGAAAGAGTTTTGTGTTATTTTTTATTTCTTTTAGAAAGAAGAATAGAATTATTAAAAATTTGAAGTTCCATTTGTTGCGAGTGTACGATTAATATTTTCGGATTATTATAAGTCATCTGTCGCATGTAACGTGGGGCATCTGGTGTACATTTTGGAGAAGTGGAATTTTTGAAAAGGAAATGTTCACAAAGAACCTACTTTTGACCCTGAGATTTTTAGAGGATTTTCCAAAATGAGTGTGCGAATAGATGGAAATTTTACAAAAAGATTGGAACAGATGTTTCAATCGATTCAACAAAGCATAAGCCAAAATTTTGATCAACTTAAACAAGAATTTAATATGAAGAAATTAAAGGAAGAAATCATTACAACCCAGGAAGTGGTTACAGAGGAAAACTTGAAAAATGCGACATAGCTATTGGAAAGGTTCTTATTTTAACAAGGAAGAAAATGCGTGGAATTAAATGGAAAAAAGTTCAGAGTAAAAAAAAGATTAATTTTGGAAAGAACGTTAAAAATTATAGAATAAAAGAACATAAAGAAAACAAAAGCAAAGGTACAGTTATCAGTTTACGAAGATATTTGGACAGGGAGGAAGTAGACGGATTAAGAAATTGGGAGGAAAAAGAAGAAAAAATAAGTTGGTTTTTTAAAATTAAATTTAAAAATTCTAAAAAGAATGGAACTGGAAGGAATTCAGAAAAGAGGAAAAGAAATTATCTTATTTTGGAACGATTTTGGAAAGGAAAAGAAAATGCGACAAAAGCATGGGCGCATATTTTGTTGAGGTGGACCTATCGTCGAGCGCGATTGAAAAATAATGGAAGTTACTAATATCCAACAAAATAGAGAAGTAGATGAATAAGCAAATGTACAGCAAATGAAAATGGAAATGGATAAAAATTAAATTTGTAAATTTGATAATTTAGACTGAAAACGAATGCAACTATCATGAAAAATCAATTTAAATTAAAATAACAATAATTAATAATGATCAATTATTTTAAAATAAAACTATGCACTTAAAAAGAAAAGTATAAAATTCAACGATGCACAATTTTGATAAGCGATAACAATAATCTTCAGGCAATAAGCAATTATCATACAAGTAAAATTTATTTGGTATCGTATTTAAGCAATGGAATTGAAGTATTTAATGGAAAATTGGCAGTTACTAAAGATTTGTCACTATGAAATTAAAATTTAGGAATTATGAAAAGGATTTATTATCATTTATGAATTGAAATTGAATATTTATGAAGCTACCGCTTAGAAAATGTAGCGAATTTATTGAAATTAATTGATAGTGTAAAATTATAATTAAAATTTAAAAAAAAGTAATAGTGAAGGATTTAATTGGGTAAAGATCAATCGGAAGATTGAAGAAATAAAAGAAATTGCAAGAGTACGTAAAATTAGAATCATTGAAGATTCTCAGAAGAAAAGTAAAGTTTTAAAAAAAATTTATGAAATATTTTTGAAGAATTGAAGTTTTGCTGAATTGGAGAGAGTTGTAGTCAATTAATAAATAAGAAGAATAAAAACTGGTGTTGGAAGATGATGGTAATTTTTGTGTAAAGGAATTTATTGAATTGATTGAAGGTGATAATAACGTTCATTGTAAAGATAGTGGGAAAGTGTAAATAAAATTAAGTTTGGTTGTGAATATGATTGCCAAACTAATTAAGTAGACAAAGTTTTTTTTTATTATATTATGATTAGAAGACCATTTTGTGATATTTTCTCAATCCAAATAAGGGTTGGATCTTAAAAATATCAGGGAGGAGATGTCATATTATTTTTATGTGTATTTTTATAATTATAATTTTTATATTTTTATTTTGTAAATTTAAATTGTTACGCCTCTGGTGTAAGAACTGAGGTGGGGAAATTTTTGATTTTGGAGTGCATGAGAGGACTCGCGAGCGATCCACGGAGCTGTGAGGTCGCGGTTTTGAGCATTGCGAGATTCGATGTACAATTTTAAATGAGCAAATAAGTTTTGAGTGCAGCGAAAGAGTTTTGTGTTATTTTTTATTTCTTTTAGAAAGAAGAATAGAATTATTAAAAATTTTAAGTTCCATTTGTTGCGAGTGTACGATTAATATTTTCGGATTATTATAAGTCAATATGTTACAGTTAAAACCCGAAATCAGTTAAAACCCGATGTAACTAGTTAATTCTAGTTTTAACTAACCGCTTTAGTAAATTCTAGTTTTAACTGAAATAAGTTTAGTTAAAACTAGAATTAACTGATTTCTAACAAATTTCTTTAGTAAATTCTAGTTTTAACTAAACTTATACCAGTTAAAACTAGAATTAAAGTAGAAATTGTCTTATTAAGCAATTATTTTATACATTATTATTGTATTCTACTTATTGCCACATGGCATGCTGTTGTGACATTTTAAATTGCAAATAATTTCTCTTTTTAAACAAAGGCAACGTTTTGGTGTGCAATTTTTTTTACAAGAACAGCGGACAAACCCTTGTCCAGATTCAACGGCAGCTTTTTGCCCTGCAGTCCTTAGGCAAATTTCTTCATCTGGCACTTGTTTTTGAGTAAAAAAACTTTAGAATTTTTTAAATTTGTTTGTCATTGTCACTTTTAAAGTAACTGGACCAATTAGAGCGCTCCTGTATGATCGGATAAACGTACAAACGGATACATGAAAATTGAGCTTAACCCTCCCCCCCTCTCATTTGGTAACTTTTTGAGATTGTTCGTTATCGACTATCGTTATCGAATCGTTAAAAACCGTACGTTTGGTTTCCATTACTATCTAATGCAATTCAGAACAAAAGTTAAATTTACCTATTTGAAAGTGACGATGACAAAAAAAAATTAAAAAAAAATTCTAAAGTTTTTTTGACTCAAGAACAAGTGCCAGATGCACTTTACAATTCAAAATGTCACAACAGCATGCCATGTGGCAATAAGTAGAATATAAAAATAATAATGTAAAAAATAATTGCTTAATAAAACAATTTTTATCTAATTAAGTCTACTTTTACTTAATTCTAGTTTTAACTAAATTTATACCAGTTAAAACTAGAGTTTACTAAAGAAGTTTGTTAGAATTCAGTTAATTCTAGTTTTAACTGGTATAACTTTAGTTAAAACTAGAATTTACTAGTTAGATCGGGTTTTAACTGATTTCGGGTTTCAAAGGGTAGTTCACACTACATGATTTATCATATGACTTAGTCATAAGAAACGTCATGGCTAAAATCATACCATCACAACAGTCAATCATAAAAGCCATACCTTCTATAATAGCAAAAATCATATAGTGTGAACGTAAAAATATCTAAATTAAAAATATCTAATATTTAAATTTTTATCTGACCTTTATAATCTCGAGCCGAAAAATTATAAAGAAATTAAAATTATTTTATCTTTATTTTGTCATAATATAAGAGTAATTGTGCATATTATAATATTTATACGTTGTGTTCAATAATTATTTCAAAATTGGGTATAATAACGGAGAAGCTAAAAGTTTTATTTAATAATTAAAAAAAAAACTATATAAAATATATCGTTACTAAAATTGTTAGCTACAGGAAAAGCAATTAGAAAGTAAATATTATATTATGTACTATTACTGTTTAAGTTCTGCAATAAATTTTTTAAATATAATTATGTACAAATCAAATTGCACACCATACGATTCTGAAATTTTAATCTAGGCACAATAAGTCGCTAATGTTACTCAAAACTTGAAAAACTATTAATTATAAGTATAACTATCGTTAGGTAGAGCAAGGTTGCATTTTCATTTTATATAAATAATGCCTTAAAGTGATATTATGTAACTGTTCAAACAAAAATTTACAAACTTGTTCACTTTACCATGAACATGCATAGATTATAAGTTCGTTTTTATGCATTTTAGTTTTGACAAACGGTATATTTGAAATCTGGGCAGTTGTAGTTTACTTTAAGTTTATTACTTGTCATAATATCAAAGAAAAATATCATATTTTAATAAAATATAAAACTTTGAAAGGAAAAAGTTATTACCTATTTGTGGTTTTTGTTATTTTGATTTTGTAAATTTTCATATGGAAGAACATAACTACATAAATTATATAACTAGGTAATGGCTATTCTATAATTAACCATATTGAATGGCTAATCAATTATTATTGTTAAATTTGAAAATCGAGCTTTTTATAAATAAAATTAGAAATCCAATAAAACAACTAAAATTCGAAATATTTCTTCTATGTACAACATCAGTATTACTTTTGAACAAGTAGAACTGTAATTAGGATATAGGATATTATGTTGTAATAAGTTATTACTATGTTAATAAATATTTGTGTTTGTATTACATACATAAATAATAGCCAATATGGACTGAATAAACGTCTATGAATTTATTTATTTTATTATTTACTTGTAATTTCAAATTAGAAGATTTACATTGGTGCTTTATTAGAAGTTATAGTTTTTATTGAGGATTTAAAATACTATAGATGTGCAGGGGATGAAGCGACAGATGTGGTTGCTCAACACGAGTAAACCCTAGAGACCATTTCAGAATTAAACTAGTTTAGCAAGCATTATTTATGAGCCTGGAAATTATATTTTTGAATAAATTAGCATGCTATTGTTACAAGCAGAAATAGCTCAAAATGGCAATTTTGAAGGAGAGAGAAAGAAGTGGTTTAAAATAATAAGTAACATATATCTTTGTAGTATTTAAATTGCAATTTAAAATTTACCATTACATCATTACTTGCAATTACAAAATTAAAATTTTTTATTTACATTTAAATAATGAAAAATGAATTATAATAGTAGAAACATTAAATAAAATATTAGCTTTTGATAAATTATACTTTCTTAATTAAATTTTTTAGTTATCATATTTTATAACAAATTGAATGTTACATTTTTAATATAACAAAATGTTTTGTAATAATTAATAATAATATAGAAATATAAATTTTGCCTTTTATGATGTATCTTAAAAACCATTCAGAATATAAAGCTCTCCATAATATTTAATACTACAAGCAGTTTCTTTGAAGAAAAGATACTATCAAATTTATAACATAAATAGAAAAACGTTGTAATAAATAATTAATCATGGAAAACCCCTTCATTATACGAAGCGGGGAAAGAGCAAAATATTATTTTAACTTGTAGGTAACTGCCCTATTCAACTGAATTTTTGCAAGATTGATCTTAATAAAATAAATAATATTTGAAAAGCTCCCCAAATCCAATGCTTGCATCAGCACTTCAATAATATGACATAAAACATAGTACACAAAAGTGTTTTATTTTTAAACAATATCTTTTATTCGTCAATTCTACAATGAAATACTTGCTAATGCTATTGAAATTAATAGAAAATTGTTAAAAATATTTGTTAAAATATATGAAGAGCACACGGGAATAACGATCAGGGTCCATTTTTCTCGAAAATATTCTGTTATAGCCATTTGTTAGCTTAAAACTAAAGCTATCTTTTGGTAAAAAAAAATTGAGAAAAGTTATTTGGGTCCAACGTAAACGCGTTTTCAAATTTCTTAGGTTTACAGAAAAACGATCATAGTCCATGCGGAACTATACAAGAATGATCAGAGTCCAGTTTGTGGTGTGATCTATTTATAGCATTGCATGACCGTCACTGATATAATGCATTTTTTCAGTGCAAATTTTGTAACTAATAAGTGCAGAGGTATCATTAAATTAATTTTGTGTTACTGTGTTAACAAAATATATCATTTTTTTGTTATTTAAGCAGTAATATTGAGTGTTAAAATGATCAGAGTCCCGCGGACCCTGATCACTTTTATATGCAACGTTTGGATGAAGTTTGCATTATTCTTAAATTTAAGAATAACTATGCAAGCATTTCGACTCAAATTATTTTTGCAGTATTATAGTACACTACCTTACCCATTAAAATTAAAATCATATTTTTTAAGTAATTTAGTGATGAGTTGTGAGTCTGTAAAACTTAAATTTCAATTTACTCAAAACTTGACATTTGTCAATCGTTATTCCCGTGTACGCTTCATATAGAATGCACTTTAAAAATACAAACATTTTCATAAACAGAAAAAGCAGCTCTTTAAATTAAAATCAAACTAAGAAGACTTGCTTGGAATAGCGGCAAGAAATTGTACCTGAATAATAAATTATGATAACTAAAAGTTTGGTAAAGTCTGAAAAATTTAGCTCAAATTAAACTGTAGGCCCCTGCGTAAATGACAATAATTGCATTAACAAGAAAGTATGGGAAGGAGGGAGATAAATAATCAGACAAAATTTCATTTTTTCTAAAGATCCATCTAACAAACTACAAATTAAACATTAATAACGAATTTATATCTGCTCCAGCAAACATAACAACATTAATAAATCTTTCTCAACTATTATAAAAATAAATTGCGCAATTCCACCTAGAATACATAGATTACAAAGATATTCATAAGAATCGAACACCTGCTCTACTAGTTATTGTTACTATAACATGAAATGGCAATTTTTCAAAAATCCTTTTAAAAGTAATTTTTAATACCTTAGGAAAAATCAAATGTAATACCAAAAACCACGTACAGTAAATTTATTAAAAATTTGAAATACATAATGATTGTACCTAATATTTTAATTGCGCTGAACATAAAGTCATTAGTAATCTATCGATAGCCTTAAATTGCTTGTACAAGAATTTCAGAATACATGTTTTTGAGTTTGTTAATGCTACGTATGAATATATCTAAATACCAGAAGTTTTAAATAAATAACTGTCACTTTAATTTAATAAGAGCAGCACAGTTATTTAGTACTTATTTACCTGAAAAGTTTTCCGGGAGTTTTAAAAATTGATATCTTTATAAATTTCAAAGTGCTTTTTTTAAATTTTGTACTTTGACACCCCGTATCTTTGCGGCTTGCACGGCCATATTAGAAAAATGGCACCCAAAAATATTTTTTTGAGAATACCTCTTTTCCAGCTCATTTTCCAATGAAAATAATTACGTATAGTCTGATTTTTTTAAGAAATGATAGAATATTTGTACTAAACGATGACCTTTAAATGTTAACCAATGAAATTCCTTTAAATAAAGACTCACTCACAATAACGGAAATTACGAGATTTGGTGTTATATTATGGTGTTATGTGTGTGTCCGCGGCGAGTTGACCGCGGCGAGTCGGCCGCGGCGAGTTGTCCCAGCCCCATATTCAACCTTTTAAAACCTTTTGAAGTTTTGTGTATTTATTGCAAGACTTTACAATTTTCAGAGGAACAGTCTCTAATCGCACCAGTTTTATTGCTTGGGGACATATTTATTATAAAATTAATATGGTAGCGCAGCTGACAAAAAATATTGAATGTGAATTCGAGAGGCCACAGGATGGCTACCTGTACTTTTTAGATCCAGAACCAATACCTGGGAGATAATAATAATTCTTACTTATCATCAGTTATCAATAAATATAAGAGAACCTACTTCATTCTTGTGTTAATAAAAATAAGAATAGTTACGATCAGAGATTGGTCGCCCAGGTACTTATAGGTATATCTATTATAATAGTTTGTTAATTATTATATTTAAATATAAGCAACTATATCAAACTTTTAAATAAATTATTTTTTAAAATCAATAAATTTGTTGCAAGAGTTATTTACAATTTGTAAAGCTTTAGCATGTCAGACGTTGAATGTAATATATACTTGATGATGTGGTACCACTTCTTGTAAATAATTAATTTCAATCCTCAAATTAAGCTATACAAAAAACTTTAACTTGCTGAATTTGTTCATTAAGTCCTACAGTGACATAGAGAGAGAAAATTGTTATTAGAAGCTTTTTTAAGGTTTTAATAGATTTATCAATTTCCTAAAATTTTGCTGAAATTATAAAAAACTACATTATTTATTTGTTGATTTTTCAGCCAATCTTTCGTACTTTTTTGTAATGTTGATTACTTGAAGCAGTCTAAATAAAATTTTATATTCAATATGAGAAAAATTTTAAGTCAAATATTAATATTGTACATTATTACAATAGAAAGAGAAATGAAAAGAGTGTAGGTACTAAAATTAGGTGTAGGTAAATAAATCCCAACATAAATAACAGAAGTGAACAAAAATTTTGCATTTTTAATTAAAGCATGAATTACGTTAGGTTTAGCGACAATCACCCGAAAAAAATTTGTATTTAAAAAAAAGGTTTGTTTTTGTAGCCAAGAGAAGTTTGTAGAATATCTTAAAAAATCTACAAGTACTTTATTTTATTAAACCCTAAATATATTCTCTTACCATATTTTCATCGTATTGTCGTTAATAACGGCGTTAGAAGTCCATAGCGTCTTGGTGAAAACGTTCCCCTTGTTTTTCTAAACCTCTTGATTACGCTCCCATGCAGAGGCGGATTCAGCAACTTTATTAAAAAAGAGCGATTCCATAGATTAAAAAAGAAATTACAAAATAGTAGTTTATATCACGAGGGCGTAAGGGGTTGTTTTTCGTCACGAGACGTAGTTTATGACACGAGCCGCAAGGCGGCGAGGGGAATAATAGTCGAGAGATGAAAAAACCCTGGAGCCCGAGTATTATGAACAGCTTTTCGTGAATTTGGGAATAATATCCGACAAAATTCACGATTTTTTTGCAATAATTGCATAAATTTCATAAATTTATAACACGTTTTAATTGACATCGTGGTAGTGTAAAACCAACTTCTACTTGTAACCATGGTGTTTTTCTTGGCACCAGTTGGTACCCTGGAGGGCGGCCATTTTGGGCGCCATGTTCATTTTGATTTTTACTCTCGTAAAGTTTGAACGTTTGTGTATTGTGTCGTGTGTTTTCAATTAAAAATGCTTAAAAACCAAGAAATAATCGTTAAATAATAATCAATAAATACGACATTGTGGTCGCATCTATCGATGTTCATGGATACGTTGCAAAAAAATCGTAAATTTGATATTGATGGATCACGTGGTAGGTACTATCGCGTTCAGCAAAAAGCGGTATTTATGGGGCGAATTTATAGACAGGCAAATTTTTCACAATTGTGTGGTCAAGATAAAATATGTAACTAAATGATTTTTGAAAATTTTTGTTTTTTTGAAATTTTTTTACTCCCGGTATTTTTTTACTCCCGGGAGAAAAACAAAGTGTGACAAAAAGAGCTTCTTTACTCCCGAAAAACCGGGTGTAAAGTAGTCACTTTACATCCAAAATCACGAAAAATATTTTTCTTTTAGTAATTTTAGTTTCTATATAATAATGCTTAATTTTTCTGAGAGGCGATTGCTCCCTCTCCCTTTATCTAACCTTCGTGGCTCCTTTATTGTTTATAAATTTATCTAAATGAGCATGTAGCATAATATACACTTTCAGAGATATATTTCAATTACGGACCTCATATTTTCAACTAATTCTTGGTAATCTTTGGCTTTGTTATTCCCTAAAAATCCAATGACTACTACTTTGAAACTATTCTTCTTCGAGTACCGTATTCGATATCGGACGTTGGTAAGATCCTACTGGCTAAAACCAAGAGGTCTTTTACTAGGGAAATATTAATGGGCTGATTTTCCGTTGCTTTCCCCATAGTCCACAGATCGATATTGGACTCTTTAGATCACAGCAAATTTCAGAAGCAATCAAGATTTCATCCGTGTTTTGATTTACGCCAGACTGCTGGTCTCTTTGGGTTTAAAACTATGCCAACTGTTTTTTAAGCATTAGTAAGCAATTTTTAAAATTCTTTACATGGAGCCCATGGCTATCTGAATTTTAAATAAGGCAGTCAAAGTATACTGCATGGGCTTCACAAAACCTCTAACTGTTGTTCAAGTAAATTTTATATCTCGTACTTGAATGAATTTGCCACATAACCCGCGTCCAATATATTCGCATACACTTTTTCGAGAGCGTATTATAAATTTAATGCCAACTTAAAGAACATGATGTTTTTACAGTTTGACATCACCATGTTTTGGCAAACAAATAAGGGTCATATCAAATTTCTGTCACTCGTCATTTACTTACAAATCGCAATGAAGCAGTTTCGAAAGATGAAAATTCCAAAATATTTGAATGGTGAGCGTCCGGTGTCATTTTTAAAGACCTGAAAAACATCGGGATCAAGCGTGATTTTGTTTACAAAACTATAAAACGGTACAATGAGACCTCCTTTTTAAAGGATAGAAAAAAATTTGGTAAGCCGCGTTCGGTGAGGACAGTACGAATAGCGAAAATTGTGAAGGAAGGAATTCGACGAAAACGCCATCTTTCAGTACAAAAATTGGCAGCCGATCTGAATATTTCTAAGGAATCTGCGCACAACACTTTGAAAATTAATCTTGGGTGACGCGCTTACAAAAAATGAAAGGTGCACGACGTTTTGAAAGCTTCTGAGAAAAAGAGGCTAGAAAGAGGAAATGCGATACTTTCCTAGCACGCAGGTGATGAGTTGGTGTTTTCTGAAGAAAACTTTTTGTAGTGGAACATCCGCACGATGTTTAAAATGATCGGTTGTGGAAAGTAAAGATAGAGGATATTCCCGATAACCAGAGAAACGTTCCTAGATTTCAGAATCCGCCCTCAGTGATGGTTTGAGGAGCAGTATGCAAGCGCGATAAACTTCCTTTGGTATTCATTGACAAAAGTGTTAAAATTAAGCCGAGCATTACCAAACGGAAGTTTTGGAGAAAACTGTTTCCCCAAACGTACGACGCATGTTTGGAAATGATCATTACGTTTTCCAACAAGATGGAGCACCATCCCACACAGCAAATATGATTCAAGCGTGGTGTCATGTCAATTTGACCAATTTTCTACCCAAGAATGAGTGGCCTCCCAGCTCTCCAAATTTGAATCCTTTAGATTTATTCGTGTGGTCATACATGCTTTCGAAATAAAATCGCAAATCTGGAGCAGTTAAAGAAAGTTATCGAACGCGATTGGGAAGAAATGCCAATGGAAGCTGTGCGTGCCGCTTGTAACGGGTTTGAGAAGCGTTTGAAGCTGGTTGAAAAGGTTAAAGGTGAAGTAATTTCAAAACATTTATTGTGACTTTTTCTTATAAATGTACTTTTAATAAAATACAATTTTTAACTAACTAAATATTGTCTAATAGATTTTATTGGATTTTGAAAGTTTATTCGAATTTATTGGACACGGTGTATATAACAAAATGCATCAGCATCATGTTTATATTTTTTTGATAAAAATTTTACCTCTTTGAGATTTGTACAAAACATTTTATGGTTGTTTGCAACGTAAGCGCCATCTGGAGGTACCCTACGAATATAATAATCTCTCTCTTTTTTCGCGGTGTGTTTAAATGTACCAAAATTAATGACTGTTTTCATAAAAACTCAAAAATATGTATTATAAGTATTAAAGCTTCAAAAGAAAACTTTATAGGGGATATGGATATTTTTCCTTTATTTTGGAGCACGATGAATAGAAAAATCATAAAACAAACTCTAGGACAAGAAAAAAGCATTTTATGTACAATCGTACTAAAATGTACATTTTCACATATTCAAAGCAATACCGAAAGTAGCTGTTTTTAGTACAGAAATGTCAAATTTTACTTTTTAGTACAGAAATGTCATAACCTCAAATGTTTTATGTGCAATCCTACTAAAATGTACACTTTGACAAATATTTATGACGTATTTTGTGAATTTTAAATATTTCATTGCTTAGCAACTGGATTATTAAATTATTATACATACGTATTTCGTTAAATTATTCCGTATAACATAATTATTATCGTACATTTTCGCAGAAAGTTAAAGTGTCTTTTTGGCATTTGCGTGGTCATAGACTTCGGCTGCGCCTCAGTCTATAATTTTCCACGCTCATACCAAAAAGATGCACTTTCAGGACTTGGTACATAAATAACTATTTTTGTCGAGTAGTGATAATTTTAGCCTATTAATAAGAAATTTCAAAATTAAATTAAAATGTTTTGTAAGAAAAATAATGTATTTGTGAAAATTTCTGCTAAATAATTGCACCACAGTGGAAATCGGTCAATTGGAAGTGGCGGTTTAATTACAGTAATTTATTATATTACCTACAATTTTTATATTTTTGAAACACACAACTAACCAGAAACTTAGTAATCAAAAGTTATAATTGATTTATTCTTATTTTTTAATGACACTGAATAAGTATTCGAAAATTTTAAATAATTTACTAGTAAGGATTAATTAAAGTTGCGTTGTGTTACAAGTATTTCTATTTAAATTTTCTCAGTTTATTTTAATTGTACGTAAAGTTTCCTCTTTTGGACAGTAAATCCCTAGAAATTTGTATATTGTAATAGCTTAATCTAATTACCTTCAAGATAAAGCTTTATAATGTTCCTCTTTTTACACTTATTCTAGCTTTTATGTTTGAAAGCCGAAAAACAAGTGTAACTTTTTCTTATCTTTTAATAGGTTTCTATAAGTTATAATAGAGATGTTGAACTGCCAAAATTTCAAATCAGCTCTGGCTATCTGCCTACCTGCCGCATTAGTAAAATATGTTTTAATGTCATCATATTTGGCTAGACGCCAGACATTATTAAATAGATAAAAAGAAGTAAATTTAATATTATTCTAAAGTAATCCTTATTAACCCTAATGGGTCCATACCTAGTACCCGGGTACTATTTTGACTTTAAAACGTCATATCTTTTTTTCTATCCGGCCGATTTCTTTGAGCTTTGGTGACATCTCTAAAAAAATGGTTGTCTGCACAAAAAAAATTTAAAAAAATTAAAATAGTCATATGAAGTAAAAAATTTTTGAGATTCTTTAAAGCTATACTTAATTCAGCCATACGTAGTACCTGGGTACTACATTACTTTCTATGGGATATAAATGGTACAGAATAGCTCAATTCATTCAAAATTGTTCTAATATTTATTAATAACAATTTATCATAGTATAAAGTGTTAAAATATAATTTGTTTTACATTTTTCTTGAAATTAACTTTAGAATAGAGGCAATTTGAAATAAAAAATAAAACAAGTTAAATTTCAATGTATTATGCTCTACAAATTGTTTTAGGGACATTGATATGAGGTCACACAAGTTTTTGGTATTTCTGGAAGCTTTTCCAGGTCTTACTTTGCCTTTTTGGAACATTAAATAACCATAAAAATCAGTATCATGTTACTTTCATGCGTCCAGTAACGTCTAGTTTGTGCGTTGATGTTGATTGTGCAAGTAGAATTACCGATTGTTTTATCTTAAGGCCTAGAGTATTTTCTATACTATATTTTAAGAAATTGAAGCATATTACTAAAAAATCTTTACTTTTTTGTGATGGAAGATAAAAAAATTTTTTGCTTGATGAAAAAACTCCCGCTGTAGTTAATATTACAAAATAAGCTTTAAATTCGTCAATTGTTAGTTTTTTTATCAACATATCAAAAAAATCTCTTCTTTTAGATTGACTTGGTGGAAATGTATTCCAAATTGTAAATTCACAAAACTTCATTTCACTTGACTCGTTTTGTTTTTCGTAACACCGATGTTCGTCTTCAGTATCGCTATCGTTACTTGGTTTAATTTCAACTACATTTCTCAATTGATCCAATATCCTCAAATATTAAAAGTTCTAATTTTTGATTAATTAAACTATAATTAATACGAATATATTAGATGTATCATGGTGAATAATATTAGGAATACAGAGATACAAAAAATAGCTGTCACCGATTAATGAAATTTACCCAATTATTTCCTTTGAGTACACAGTTTACACAATTATACTTCTCTATCACATTATATCAATTGATAGATTTATTAAAAAAACCACAAAAATTCACGAGTTGCACCAGGTAACAAATAATTATTAAAATTTATTTCTATTTTAAATTAATTGGCATTCATTACGTTACTGAAAAATGAACTATTGCAATCGAGAACGTAAAATCTGCTCTCGCCTAATCAGCTTTACTTCAGAATATTGTTTACAGTTTAATAAAATTTTGACACAAACCGTGAATCACCATCACATTATGTATAAAAGTAACTCGATATAAACATAATTGTAACTAAAAACGCTTACATGAATATTAAAAATCCGCTAAAAGATTGAGCACAACAAGAATTACATATAATTATATGGTAGTACCCGGGTACTACGTATGGCAGATATAATGTGTAAATTTGTATGGACCCATAAGGGTTAAATGCATATAGTGAATTTTCCCATTGCCCAGAACGAAATACTAAACAACCATTGAAATATTTCAGTTTTACTTTTTTTATATCGATGAAATTAAGTTGTAATTTTCAATTTAGTATTTCTGAATATAGGCAACTTATACTTATTATTATCGGCACTTGATTAATTTATTATAAGTAGGTTTTCTTTTAGTTCTTAGCAGTAACACCAGCTATTGCTGACTGTCCGTTTAAAATAAAAAAGTAGTACTCTTTAAATAATCCGTGACCGGTAAAAGAGCTAGGTGAACTGACAATACTTTTGAAACTAGTACCTTCATTTCATTATATCAATGAAGATCAAGAAAGGAAAAAATATTAAATCAAATTCTTTTCCATATTTAGTTACAAATGAATCTTCTTATTTTTTATTCGTGTTTTTTTTTGTATAGTGATATTTTATATATTGTAACGTATTATTCCTTAATATTGTATGTACCATGTACCTACATATTAAGCTGTATTTTTATATGTTTGAGAAACGCATAATTATAAATTATTAAAAGCAGTGCTTAACTATCGGAGTAGGTAATAAATTATTTCCATAGCGTATCAATACATCGTTATATTCAATATTGACCTAAGTCAAATTAGAATTACAGTATAAATCAAGCATTATTAATCTTAGCATTTCCAATTAGTGTTAATACTCCCTAAATAGTTTGTGGTTGATAGTGTTGGAAACTATAACTGTATAATAGTATAATTTAATTATATTAAATACGAACCTATTTCATAATTTCTTGCAATTATATAGGTTGCGCTTTAGCTATTACGGTAATAACATTTTTTCATTTGAATTTATCTCAACATCGTATATTTAAATGCATGTGTCGCAATTCTAATGTATTAAAAGTTTTTAACACACAATGCAAATACAAAATTTTCAAAGAATATGCCTGATTAGAATGCGTATTAAATTATTCTAAATTTAGAAATCTCGAATTTAAGAAAGTCGACAATTTGTTAATCAGGATTTCCAGCATGCCTTGCATTTAAAATCAGTGAAGGTTTTTTTTGGATTATTTATTTTGAAATGAAAATGAATAATTTTAACGCACAATTTTTTAAAAGAAATATAAATTACCAACGTGACAAATCAATTTAAATTCGTTATTCTTTCTAGATTTATCATCTTCCATTCTTAAAATCTATAGCAAGAGTTTGGTTTATTCATGACGCAACGTTTTAAGATTTGCTTAACTATTATTATAATAGCAAAAATAACTTTAATTGAAATTCAAAGTACCACAGAAGTTTTAATAACAGTAAAATATAATTTTGTTACTGAAATAAGTAGATAAAGAATATCATCTCTATTTTCACTATTTACAATTTCTTTAAAACGTGTTTGGAAGTTTTAGTATGTCAAGTCTAAATTCAATCTCCTGCATTAGATAAGTATATTAAAGTTTTTGAGTGATAAAATTGTCTTTTATTTCAAACTTAAAAAGTATCAGATTTATTATACAAATTACAAAAACAATTAAAATGTAATTTTCTATTTGCAAAAATAAACGAAATTTTTAGAAACCTTTTTTCTAACTTTTTATTTATTTTTGCTGAAAAAATATATCAAGTAGTTAATAGATTATTTGTACCTTTGTAATAATCCAAGCACTAAGTTACAATTTCTACTTTCCACCACTCATTCTAAAAAGCTCGGCATCGTTCCGGAAAGAGTGGCTCTTAGCAAGTTAAAAGAAGCTGAAATACTGTAGGTAACTAAAAAAACAGCTTCTCAAATCCCTTGTGATTTAAATTTTGTATCTGCTATATCTAAGCATTATTATATAGCAACTGTAATTTAAACCATTTCGAAAACTTGGTAGAGAAAATCAAATAAGTAGTACGTGCTTGAGAGCAGAGTCAAAGAAGTAAAATATAATAATTTAAAAATAATATATTTATTTTTAAAATATTATAATGGTTTAATTAAATTTTTTTATGTGTATTCACAATAAAAAGCGGATAGTAAAATTTTACACCAATTTGCATTACTCACGTTCAAGAGAAGTCTCTGCGGAATCACGTTACATTAGAATGCATAACGACTGGCTACTGATACAAAATACAGACTGAAAAAAATGTCGGAAAGTAAAATTGGTCTCAAAGTTCGGTGATGTTCCTGCAGCTAACTGTACGTGCGTGGAAATGTTGCAAAGTAAAAGTTGTGTAAGAAGATGACTTAAATGCTAATGTATTCAAAATTTTGTACACAAAAAACGGCATGGTGGATGTAGAATCATTATGTTTAATGGAATTTACATAATTGTACAAAGCACCATCTGCCTCAAAGCTCCTTACATAATTTAGCCCATTAAAATATATCTTTGTGTTTGACTTGTCCTGCTTTTGGAAAGATAAAAATTTTAATCCGAGTTACGAAGGTAAACACGTATATTTTAACTTAAACCATTTTCTTTATATACTAACGGTATGTATGTCAACAACAAAATTTTAATTGTATTTTTTTTTTAATTTATTTTCTTTTAGAATTGAAGACTTGTGAAAACAAAATCTTCTTGTTTATTGTAGAATCATGTATTTAAAAACATTTAGAATTTAAAACAATTTTCTTAAATTTATAAAAGTAACACACAATGATAATATAGTACGTAGGTGCATATTATACGAAGTGCTATAAAGAAAAAAATGTGATCAAGAAAGCTAATTTAGTTCTATATCGTACAAGTTATATAATAAGTTTTTGTCGACCACATAATCACGATTTCCATTTGGTAGATTCGCAGCCCGCACTATTCGTAGGTCTTTATATTGAGTACCTCGTCATCATCGTCACGTGCTATAAGCTTGTATATCCTGAATATCAATGAGTCTTCTATAAAATTCAGATAAGAAGTATTGGCTATGAAGTAAATCTTTAATAATATAAGCCATGTAGGTATCATAAATGCAATTTTTAATAAAAACTAAATATATAACAAATTGCTTCCTCGAAGCTTGAGCAAATTTAAAACTGAAAATAACAAATTTACAAGAACAATTTAAACATAAATTCGAAATGGATTTTGTACTTAAATTTATTTTAACAAAGATTACCTCGAAAGCGGAAAAGCCAATTGTAGAAACTTTTCCCAAGTTTTGTCGACAGATTAATTTTCATACATTGTTGACAATTTGCTTATCCAATATTATTTTTTTAGGTATTTTAATAGAATTTTCAGCAAATCGTTTTACAAAACTTTAGGCATACAAAGAAAAGTGTCATTTGAAGGTTTTAAAAATATTACAAATTTATCTACTATTATTTATGCTACGTATTCGTCTTAAAAATTGTTAAGAACATAAATCTAATGATTATATTGGTACTCAGTAGTTGCCAATAAAAAATAATAATTAGATATTAAAACTTTCTAATTCGTACAATTAATTATTAACTATTTAATTAATTTTTTAAATACAATAAAAAAATTGTTATAGTGGCAAACTAATCAAAATTAATAAAATAGCACGACATCTTACTGTTTTTTATGTAAGGTATATAAGTATAAATTATATTTATGTATAAATGTAGGTACAATATCAGTTTATTTAGAGCAGTCCCCAATCTTTTTATGCAAGAAGCCACTTTGGGACTTGAAAGTGATACCAGGGCAAAATTGAAACTTGCCAAGAGAAATAATTAAAAAAAAAAATTATTAAGTAGGTATAATAGTTAAAGATATGGACTAATGTTTTGTATAAGAATTATATAAATAAGATTATAAAAATATAACGAGTAATAAAAAAATAATTTAATTAATTAATATTTATTAAGCTTTAAATGCGTTCTTAGTCAAAATACTTAATAATTATTATAAATTTATTATTATTAAAACTGGGACATTATGACGAGAAGAAGATACCCACAACATCTTATTCGCAATTTATAATACCGTTGGTGGCTCCACCATCAATAGCCACATTACGTCTTTCAGCAGTTCGAATTATTCGATGTGGTGGCGTTTTGTTAATGTAAATAAAACAAAATATTTGTTTATGGTGTTTATGTTGGACTCACTATACGTTACAAACTAGTTTGAAATTATTCCGGGTGGTGGAGTATTTTTAATGTAAAACGCGAATAAATAACATTAAAGCCTTATACAACAGTACATCAATATTACTTCAACTTGAAGAAAGACTTACTAAAGAAACACCGACAAATCAAGGCCTTAGGCAAGGATGCGGCTTATTCCCAACACTTTTCAATATATATTTAGACAATATGATACGACATTGCAAAACTGAACATATCAGAAAAGAAATTATAGTTAGCAACAGCGAAAAACTCGCCACAATGCTTTACACTGATGACCAAGTGGTGTTCCAAGAACCGGAAAATAATCTCCAAATAGCATCTACAAACTACAAACTACATCTCCTATATCCGGATTATAATTTTAAAATATCGACAGAAAAAAACAAAGATTGTTATGGACAATACTATAACTGAACAGGTCCGACATTTCAACTTCCTAGGCTGTGACGTTACCTACAAGAAAAGCAATGATATGCAAAACAAATTAAATAGATTTAGAGCTACATGCGGCACTATAAATACTTAAAGATTAAAACCACAAAGGATACTCGCCTGAAATTTTACAAAACTGCAGCAATACCGATACTGACCTACGGGTGCGAAGCATGGGTCATTGAAAAAAAAATAATGCAAAAGTAGAATTCAAGTTACAGAAATGCAATTCTTTAGAGCTACCAAGGACTGTACTAGAGATGACAGAATCCGAAATAAAGATATACGACAGGAACTTGCGATTAAACCATTGGTAAAAACTATCAGAACGTACCGGCGGCGATGGTGTAAACATAATATGGACAGAATGGACAACACAAAACTGATTTAGGAATACCATCCTAAAGGAAAAAAAGATGTTGGGCAACCGAGGAAACGATGAATGCCGGAACAGGCTTTAGCCTAATCCAGGAAGTTTGATGGTGATGATGATGATTTTTTAAAACAACTTACGTATTTATTATCACGAGCTAATAACTTAACAATCTAAATACAAAAATTATAATAGCTATAATTTATTCAACGTATCGAAAACATAATAGAAAAGTAGACTATCTTGCAATATTCATAATTATAAATTATGAATATAATTATGAATGTAATTATAAATTATGAATATAATTATAATTATAAATTATGAATATTCAAACAGTCAACATAATTATATTATACTTACTACAATGTATTTCATTTCTGAAACCGAGTTTGAGATCCTATTCTAAGGACCGAATTTGATTAGTGGATCGTCATTTAGAGACTTCTGGAGTATTTATTTATTATAATTTATTATGCAGATACATATCGTATTATATTATTTAAAATCAATCAAATTGCTCAAATTTAATGTAACTACTACTTTTAAATTTTACAACATCATTAACGTCTATGTGTTTGTTGGATTTCAGCTAAAATCTTGGATAAAGATGCCTGCGCTTAATGGAAAATTTCATAAATCTTCCGGTTTGTCGAATTTACATGATTGTTTTGAAGTTTGCAGAGGAACTAAAATTTGAAATGAAATATGAGTATTAGAACGTTTTTTTGTACATTACAAATTTACAAATCTGGTTTTCAGGGCAATGGGGTAAGAATTTTAAGGTAAAATTTAAATAAAACTATAGAAGAAAGAGAAAAGAAATCTCAAGAAGTTCCAGTGGTGAAGAGAGAGAATGTAATATTTTATAAATAAAACTTGACTACGGTTGCAAAGATGAATCAACCTATGTTAATAAAATTAATAAAATAAAGTCGAATATTTTATTCGAAATTTAAAATTTTTCAAAAAGGTTGGGAAAAAAGCGTACCTACAGCTTAAAAATATTTACAAGCGCTGATAAGAAAATAAGAACAAAATTGAAATCTAAAATTAAACAAATTATAAAATTAAAAATTCGTTTACACCCGAAATAACATTTCAATTATGTACCTACGTTTAAAATATTATACGATTTAGTAAAACAATAAATACTGCAATGCACAATTTGATATTATATTCATTTCCGGCTGTTAGCCCGACGGCCTAATTTGGTAGGTGCATTGGTTGCTACACACTTTACTTTTTACCTTGACTTTATAAAGCTTTTACAAATTTAAATTTGTATGATTTCATTATTTCATCAATTGCATGTTTTAAGGATGCTCTACCCTTTTTATGTAGTGTAGTAGTTATAAAGGATTTTATTGAGAAATTGATATAAATAGCGGTTGAAAAAAGTACTACTAAATTTTATTAATAACTACCCTTTTGAAGACTTAAGGGAGAAGTCTACAAGAGAAGAAACAGGCCGATTTTCCGGATTTTTTTTCTAACAAAATGTTAGAAAACTTGTACATTAAATTAAATTAAACCGTCATCTTTATTATATATTCAAGTATTTGTAAAAAAATGTTCAGTCGAAATATTCAAAATTGCCGTTGTGGCACTCTTTCGACGCAGGTCCGTCTTTTTTTAACGGTGTACATGAAATCTCACTTCTGGGTAATCTAAAACAAACAAAAAAAATATATTTATCATCTACATAGTATTGACTCTCGTTTGTCGAGGGATATTTTTGATATCGTTTTTTGTTTAATTGTTATAAACAATAATAACATCAAATTTGGACCAAAAAAGTAGAAAAAAAGTTCAAGAATTTTTTTCTCGGCGCCAAAATTTTTATCGAAAAAATCCTTCGACAAACGAGAGTCAATACTGTGTAGATAATAACTATATTTTTTAACCGACTTCAAAAAAAGGAGGAGGTTATACAATTCGGCTGTATATACTTTTTTTTAATGTTTGTTACCTCAGAACTTCGTTGTTTATAAACCGATTTAAAAAAAAATTTTTTATTTGAAAGCATATATTGGTCCCATAAAATTTTCAGCAAAATCGGTTCACAGTCTGGTTTTTACATTAAAATTTCTGCAATGAAATTTAAGGGTGGGTTGAATGTTTTGCGAGAATCGAGAGGTAGTATTTTGTGCATTGACATATAATCTACCCTATATTATAAAAAGATAAGGGCACAATATGTAAGGTTTTTATGTAACGTTTTCATGTCACATTTTTATGAAACCGAAATGCTTATATTTCTACCCTATATTATAAAAAGCCACAGCCGTAGAGTGATGTGACCGCTGGTTGAGTACAGAGCGAAAATTCTGGGTTCAAATCGCGGACTATACAGAATTACTTAGCTCGGCCTTTCAGTGGATATCTACACGGTGTGGTGAAATAAATATTGATTTATATTAAATAGGTAATATGAGGACTAATCCACCCCGCTAATCGGATTTGTAATTCCCAAATGAGAAAAGCAATGTTCTACTTAGAACGTAAAAAGCTTAATGATTAATGATATTATAAAAAGATAAGAGCACAATTTCATGTCACATTTTTATGAAAACCAAATGCTTATATTATATTATATAAGATATAAAATTATTATTACTGTCGCGACCTTTATACCAACCGATCAACGCTCAGACGATTTGATCTGTTAAGTACTTGAGACGTTTATAGGCCACCGCCGTCGTCCCCATCAACAACTTACGAGCTTTTTTCCTTTTTCAAATCATCTGGTTTCACTGCCGGACCCGGTACAATAACATGTTAATAAGATACTAAAGGGCTTCTACGGTAGTCAATCAACAACTCAACGACTCAACAGATCAACGTCTCAACGGATCAAGTACTAAACAGATCAAGTCCGTTGAGACGTTTATCCGTTTGCTGTGAAAAAAATAATAGTAATCGATAACTTTTGTTTTAAATCAAGCTTTATAGACATTAAACCGTTTATCCGTTAAGATATCTTATTAATTATTGGAAAAAAATGTTGTATGAAAAGAAGTTTTATAACTTGAAGTTATTTTGTTTATGTGCTATTAGGGCCGCAAAGCTGCCCGGGGGGGGTTGGGCCGCGGCAGCGGCCTGGGGGGCCTGCCCCCTAGTATAATATATAATTAACATATGTGCATATGACATATAAGTATGTCATCCAAGTAAACAAATTTGCGTATTTTTGCTTTTCTGTTAGTTTTTTCATCGAGTGGTGTTTACGGTTATACTAAAATAATCCCAATTATCTACCTTCCGTATAAAACGGGAGAGGAACTCTGCAGAAAGTATCGGCGGTGTGTATAACCTATAAGACAACCGGTAAGGAATACCTAATACTTTAGGGACCACTTAAAGTTAGGGAATTTTTGGTAAAAACGAACAATAGTCTCAATATTATTAATAATAATAAAGTTGTATTTAGGCATTTCTCCCGTTCTTTGCTCGATAAGCGGCGCTCTCATATGGGCAGCGCGTTTTATAGGACTACCCATATTTGCTTTCGATAAATTATTTACATAACGCAAAATTCACTAAAAAGACTAAAATTAAAAACTGTTTTACAAAAAAATAAAACCGACTTCAAAAAATCTACTACGAAAAAATGCACTAAAAAGTAAAAAAATAATTTTTTTAATGTGTCTGCCACATTTTTGGAGTCGGTGCCAGCCAAGGTTAACAACAAGCGCGTATTAAAAAGCCCACAAACGATCATCCTAGTGTTCAACTTAGTGTGCAACTACTTTGTAAAATCACATGCCGCTACGTGTGTGGTCATGTGGTGGCATTGGTTTTACAAAGTAGTTCTACTCTAGGTTGACGACTAGGTTGCTCTGTTTGTGGGCCCCTTTAACAATACAATTAATGTATATTTTAGGAAACTTCCAAAAATGTCTCGAAAGCTTGACTGGCACCGACTTCAAAAATGTGGCAGACACATTAAAAAAATTATTTTTTTACTTTTTAGTGCATTTTTTCTTAGTAGATTTTTTGAAGTTGGTTTTATATTTTTGTAAAAAAGTTTTTTTTGTTTGTTTTAGATTGCCCAAACGTGAGATTTCATGTACACCGTTTGGGCACCAAAAAAAAAGAACGGACCTGCGTCGAAGGAGTGCCACAACGGCAATTTTGAATATTTCAACTTGAAAATTTTTTTACAAATATTTGAATATATAATATTAAAGATGACGGTTTAATTTAATTTAATGTACAAGTAGACTTCCTCCTTAATATTCTCGAGTACTAAAACTCATATTTACATTATTAGATAACAGTACTAAATTTTATTTTTTGTATTATTTATTGGAGGTACAATCCTCGTGTAAAGCAGCTTTTACCTATTTAAAGGCGTATTATAAACTGTTTGTCTTGCGGGAATGCTTTTAAGGTCAGCTTCATAAGTCGGAATAGATATTGATGTAGAGCTGGCAATGAGAGTAAAACTCAGCTTGATTGCTCTTGGATAATATCAATTCATTTATATTGCATTATAATATTATGTAATAATTTTAAAGAAAAGCTTTAGAACACGTTTATTCTATTTTACCTACACTGACAACTGATTATTTGAATTTATTGACGGGTAAAATAGCAAATGCGACAAATACAATGTGCATGCACATCTGTGACTCTTTTTATTACTACAGTATACATGAATATTTATTCATTTGATTTTCGTCGTTTAATTAAAAAAAATATTTTTTATAACCATGAAGTGGAATTTGTAAATTTTAAACATTTTAAAAACATAAATCACAAATTTATATTCTATATTTATGTACCTAATATATTATTTAAGTAATGTATAACTTTATTGTTATATAATATTGCATAAATTTTATAAATGTATATAGTTACGTGTAGATTAAACACGTTTAGCTTCATATTGTAATGTTTCGATATAGAAATTAGCTATCAACAATTAATCAAGGTTCTGAGAACAACAAAATAGTGAAATAACAATAAAAAAACCCAACTTTTATGTAAAACGTTGTTTGATATAATTGTCGTATATTTTTTTGGATGAAGAATTTTATTAGTTGATGACAATTTTTATATTTTTAATATAAGTGTGATCGTCAAAGTGGGAAAATTTTTAATCTTGGATAAAGACTCGCGAGCGACCCACGCTGGCGCTGGTGAGAGGTCGCGGTTTTGGGCATTGTAAGATTTTATGTAAATTTTTAGATGAGCAATAAAAATTAAGTGAAGCAAAAAGTTTTCTTTAATTTTATTTATTTTAGGAAAGAAGAATTTTAATTTTTGAAAAGGAAATTTTGATTTATTTGCAAGGTCGCGCACTGCAAATGTGCGATTAATTTCCTGGATAATTTCGATGTCAATATATTACACATATAAATTAAATTAATAAGAAAAAATAATAGACGTGATACATAATAAAGACTTTAAGTGGTATCACGGAGAGAGCAGCATCAAGGAAGTTTGCTCCAGAAAATCAAAATTGGAGTTTTTTGTTTAGCGAGATCAATTGTATATATTTGTCATACATAATATGTGTAAAGACAGGATAGTTAGACAAAATAAACCTCAAAAATGGCACAAAAGGCAAGAAAACGGTATTAAAAATGTGTTAAAAACTAAATCATACAAATTTAAGTATTATAAATAAATATATATCTACAAAGGTAGTTAGTTACCTTTTTTAAAAGTTTTTTTAAAGTTTAATAATTTTTAGGTAGATTGTATTTAGCCAGGGAAATTTATTATTATGCAATATGCATTCTAAACCTACCCGTTTAATTTAAGTTAAATGAAAAACTATATTTTTGCAACAATTTATTAATTTGAAAATTATATTAAATAATATTAAAACAGAAAAGATATAGCTTGTTAAAGTTGGCGCCTAACGAGAAGACATTACCATAGATTTATTAATATAGTATGTTACTAACTTTCAATTAATTTCTTGTGTAGCATTTTCAATCAGCATTTATAGCATATCAAATAATTTGAAACTTGCAAATTTGTAATAATAGTTACTACCTCTGTTCCAAAATAATAGTTCCAAATGCACTTTAGCTCCCAGTTAAATTATTGTCTTATTGCAAACAATTTATTTTAATTTTGAATTCATGGTTATTGAAGCACAAATGGTTATATTTAGATTTTAATTTTCTTATTGGTAATTATTTATAATAGTCAATATTTCAATTTAATAAGTACCTACCTACAAGGTGATCCATATAAACGAGAAGTTTTAAAACTGCTATTCGGTGCAATTTTCTAAAAAAAATTGTTATTGCAGTTGTTACCTAACAACTGAAAAATGGGTCTGAGTCAGTGTAATTATAACAACTAACCGTCACTTAACAACTAAATTCAGTTGTTACAATAACAACTTTCCTTGGAAAATTGCACCGATTATCTTGTAATTATAGTTGTAATCATTTTAAAGTCACGTATAACTCATCTTTGGATGCAATAAAATCGCACGCATTAAATTTGGTTATTTCTGTCATATCTCAAAATATGGCTATTAGAAAAGAGAGAAAATAAAAAATAATTCGGGTTAAACGGATGTATGTACGTGTTCACATCAATTCATTCAACTTGACAGCTTCATTTCGTAAACAAACTTTTGTGAGGTTGAATTTCTTAGCTGAAGAAACTCTATGATTTACATGATGTATCGCATAGTATATTTAAATTTGTATACCTACTAATTTTTCGATAAAGCTGAAATTTTGAATAAAATTTTAGAGTTATTTATATAATAATAATTTAAACATAATGTTTGCAAGTAAGTAGAGACAACCTCTTCTGTGTTTTATGAGGGGGTCAACTTGAGGTATAGTAAAATTTCTTCTGGAAAGCAGTGACTTCACGATGCGCAGATGCGAAAATTTGTGCGGTCCATTCCAAGCACATTTTTCCACCAATTTTTAATGCACATTTATGGCCACACACCTTTGCCTTCCTAAAAATTTTTTACTATACTGAGAGCAAATAAATGAGTAAAGAGCAAGAAAAACTTAAGAAAAGAGAAATGGAATCAAATTAAAAAGATATATTTGAGGAGAACAAGAAGATGACTGATTAGCTTACATGTTCAGTAAAGATAAAAGCTCCATAACAATAAAAAGCCTAATTAAATAAAAATGGACATAAAAAAGATAAAATTGTTTTTCTAAACGATAACCAAAGAGATAACCAAGATTTATGCAGACCTGAATCAGGAGATACAAAAGTTAAAGAATATATTCAAGCAAAAGAAAGGAGAGTGAAAAGAAGAAAAACTGGAAATAAATGGATAAATTTATAGGTGGGTGAAAATAATAAAAAATGGTACAGGACCTAAAAGCTTTATAGAAGTTGAATTGCAGGTTAAGGCTAAATTGACGAAAGTAATCAAGTAATACGCATAAAACTTTACTAATAGAAGAGGAGAAGAAAAGGGGAAATCATGAGTAATAGAGCAAAATAACAAAGAAGATCAATCGAACACGAACTAAGAATAAAGGCAAAGAAAAAAGATAAAAAAAATAGTACTTGTGATGTTATTAGAGTGTATGAATATGTAAAATAAATCAGACTACAGCCGAAAAAACAAAAAAGCAAAAAGAATTAGAAGATAAGAAAGAGGATAACGAGAAATATAAAAATTTCAAGAATAGATTGTTATTTAGGGCCCGGTTCCGCAATGCAAGTATAAATTAAGAATAAGCTATACTGAGAAGATCTCATACAGATTTCGTTCCCAATCATCATATAACTTTATATAATTGTATAAATTGCGGAATAATGATCTGCCCAAGATCAGAGCAATAAGTTATCCTAGAATTTATACAAAAACTAACGTTATACCATGAGACATATTCTCAGTATAGCTTATTCTTAATTTATACTTGTATTGTAGAATCGGCCCTTAGTATATAATTATTTAAACTGACAAGGGGACATTACAGTTAGTATGTAACCAATCAAGATCTTAATTTTTTTGATGATTTTATTAAAAATATACATGATGTTTTAACTATAGGTTTAACTGCCATTGGAATAGCAATGCTTAGGGCCGAAAAAATGATAAATTTTTAGATCCTAGAATCACCAAAAAAACTGGAACTTGATTGGCGACAAACTGATTGTAATATAATGTCTTTTCTGAGTGTAAATTTAAACTTTTGTTTCTATCTAAAAGAGTTCAAGTAGATTATCATAATGTTTTCCAGAGTTTCATTCATTTATTTTTATCCATCTGTATTAATATTGGCAGTTTACCTACATATATGTATTTAGTATTCTAGTGGTATATTTGGTATATAATTTATTAATATAATATAATTATATTTTAAATGATAGGTAATAAATAATGGTAAATTCAAAATTAAGAAAATAAGATTTTATTGAATGGTTTGCTAAATTGCGTATAAAAATTAATACATTGGCAATAAAAACTTTTATGTGTCTGCGAATGTCACTTGTTAATTGCAGTATTTTTTTTTAAGGGTAACAATAAAATTCTAGATTGAAGTAATTTTATTACATTCAACATATTATTATACGAGTGGTTTATAGCTCGATTCAAGAAGGTACTTGATGTATATAATGCTAATATCTTTGATATTCTGATATCAGAATTCAAATTCAACACATTTATTTTCAGATTTTTATGTTAGGTATATCGAATATTTTTATACAATTATATTCTTTTTGAAGTACTACTTCAAAATTTATTATTAGAGACATTTTTTGAAAAGAATTATTATTATTAGTATTATATTAGCAAATATAAATTTACAAAAAATTTGCAATAGGTATGTTTTAAATTTAAGTACTTGGGGTAACTCTGAGACAAACGAACAGTCTAAGCATTAAGTGTGAATAATATTTACAAAAAATTTGTTTTCTAGAAACTTTACGCCCTACTGTAATCTTAAGTTACTTTAATTTGAGTCTGTAAATCAGAAATGCATAGTAAAGCTTTTGAACAGTGTACATACAAAGAATTAAAACTGACATTTGTATCCTTATGATAAGTAATGATAGAGACGGTCATTTGCCTTGCAGGTAACGCGATCAACTGCGAAAGCGAGGTACCGGGTTCAAATCCGGAGAAGGGCAACTTTCTTATGACGTCTCCGTGCTTCGGAAGGCACGTTAAGCCGGTGGTCCTCCTGGGTTAATGAATTGCCATCATTAACATAAAAACCAGGGTTACAGGCTCGTCTGTAGGCAAGTCTAGCAAACTACCTATCGGACGTTAAACAATTTATATGCTCATAGATCTAGCACTGCCGAGGAAACGAAGCAGTGGCTGGAAATAACAAGCCCTAGGCTTAGGCTGAATTCATTCAGTTGAAGAAGAAGAAGAAGAAGAAGTATCCTTATAGGATAATAAGAAGATTCATAGGCTCATATTTTAATTTGATTTATTAAAAAAAAGTGTTTAGTAATTTTAAACAATTAAAGACAATACAAAAATGTTAAAATGTCAATTCGACTGTGAGCAAGAAGACACCTACTTGTTATAATCAATATCGCATAGAATGTTTTTCTTTATCTTCATAAAGTTCAAAACAGGAAATACATTTTGTTTTTTCCCTTTAAGTTCCTATATAGTCGCTCTGAGTTCTTTCGCCTTACTTTTCTTCTTCAGTTGTTTTGAAATCAGTTAAAAGAATTTCGAAATATGTGACTTCAAGACTTTGTGCACCGACTTTGTTTGGCTCTAGATATCACGTAAATTAGGTTAATTATTTCAAATGTGTTTTCATTTTACGTAAGTGCCTATTACTTTTAACGATTTGATTATATATAATTAAATATACTATTGTGGTTAATGGTAAAATGAATTATATGTCTAGCGATACTGAAATCGATTAAGTATAGATGGATCCGGTATACATATTATCAGATGGAATGTTGATGGATTGAACAGGTGCAATCCGTGTTTCGCCATTGTTGGAAATTAAACTAGATCTTAGAATTACTGGCATTATGATTTATGATCCACCAGTAAAAATGTAGCTGGAATGAAAACTTCTTTGAGGAAACTGTGGATAAATAATATAAATTTTGCATTTTTTAAAGATATAAAATACTAAGTGTCTATTTACCCTCAGATGTCGATGCCATGCTTGTCCCATGTGCATTAAAAAATTAATAATTTATGCTACCATTTTATAACTGTCACTAATAATTTTGTTCTTCCAATATGTCTACTGCAGGAAGTTTCTTTTATCTTCCCTCCTAACTTCATTTGAAAACTCTTCAACGTTCATCACATTTCAAAACTGTTATTGTAGTTTCCAGTGGAGTAAAGAAACATGGTGACTGAAATTGCTAAAATGTTAAAAGATTGTCTACTAGCCCCGGGATTACCCCCAATTGTATATAAATTTAATTTGAAGCATTAAAAAATAGGGACAAATAAAGTGGAATGGTATTTCTCAAAAATTATGAAATTTAACGGGCTTCTGTTGAGTCTAGTTATATTTTCGAAAAACTAATCCAATTCATAGCAAAAGAAATTTTGAGTATGTGTAGGCAAGTGTTAGTAATCATCTGGTATCTATCGAGTATAGTAATATAGACTACACCACGCAATCATATTCGAAAATCTTGTTACGAGGACCAAACACGCTAACCGCTCGTCCATTTGGTCATCTGCAAAATACGCTTTTCTTGTAAACAAATATTGAATGATTTGTGTTCTAGGTTTTCTGATTACAACATTATGTATAAGCTTAAAATAAGTAAAATTTAAAATTTAATTTATATTAATTAGTATTATTATACTGTACGAAATTAATTTTACTTAATTTCTGTATTTCCAAAATCTATTTTATATAATTTAATTTTTAAGATTTAGAAATATTTTCAGGTGGGTTGATGTTTGACACTATTTGGTTGTGCAGGGAAGATAAGAACTATCAGCGGAAGCAAAAGTAATTATCTTATTTTACAGGAAATACTGTGCCTGCTACAGACAAATAGCTTTGGGTCACGAGATACATGATGATTACATAAATCTTGTACATTTGAATAAAATTTGAAAGGCATAATATTTAGTTAATAAATTTAATATTAGTTTCATAGTAAGTTGACATGAATTTTGTAACTTAACCTAGGATAAACAACCTAATGCCATTTATGGTTGTAAAGTAAGTGAATAAAATTTGGTATTTAACTAATGAAATCTTTTACTTTCAGGTGGTTTATAATTAACTCAAGTTAGATTTGCTTTTACTGAAACCTCGGGTGGTTATTTCAGTCAATTAATTTTAGCCACTTTAATAGCGAAGCGCCAAGTCTAACTAATATACACTTATCTTGCAGGTCTAAAATAATATATTAGCAACATTATCAACATCAACACTTTGTAATAATGTCTTATTTATAATTAACAGCATGCTTTTCATACATTTTTATTTTCATCGGTAATATTTAAAAACATCACGTTAATTTTTTAAATTAATTGGTCCATCGTGTATTAATTAGAAATTTGAAGAGCACACAAGATAAGCATGGGCTTTATTAATTCTATTGACCTTTAATAGGATATTTATTCTTCATCATAATAATTATGTACCGATAATCTTAGAAAGTAATAGTGATAAAAGTACCTACATTGTTAGACCGGAGCTTCGTAAAAGTTAATTATTATTTTAAAAAAGTGATTTTAGTGACTATTCTATTATTTTTAAATTATAATGTATTTATTCCGCATCTATAAATCTATTCAACTTCATTTAGGGATTTTGGGATTGGTAACAGAAACATAGCTCTCCCATGTGCAACATAAGCCAGAATTTAAGCCTTTTTGTTACATACTTCACTGGAATTCATTGCATTATTGTGTAAGTTACTATGCAACTTAAATACGACCTTCAAGTAAATTTTTATGCCTTTTTATTTATGTATATTTTTGTATTTTGTGTTTTAGTAAGATGTGCCATTACTTTTAAAAATTAAGTAAGTAGGTATTTACATATTATGACACTATACATAATATTGAACATCAGAATTTCAAACTACATTGAAAGTTTGTTTATGTTGTGGATTTTAGAGATATAATAATTGTTTTAATTACTTATCTCGTATAAAAATCAAAATGACAAATAGTACCTACTATATAAAAGCATTACAAGAGATGCTACAAACGGCTTCTTGTTAAGGTTTTAATGCTCATTTAAAAAAATGGCACAACGGACTTCCAGCACCCCAAGGAATAAATTGCGATCAAAAGTTTTCTTATCACACTTCCTACTTCAAACATATACTAGGTACTTCATAATTATTTTGGATACAACGGGGTCTCCATTTGAGTCTTCTTAGTGTTAAATTTCTGAATTCTGATTTTGTCAGAATGATTCAATTAAAACTCTTCCACAAAAAATATATCTAATAGTTTAGCATCTCATAGAAAGTTACTATGCGATTTTATGAAAAATTGTGATTAAATGTACATAACTTAACCCACACTCAACTCATACTGTAACAAATAACAAGTTTTCATCAGTTCTACTTTTGGTACATATGTACCTAACATTTGAACCTATACAGCTAAACATGAAATTCGAGCTTTGACACAAAAAATCAAATCGTATCTGAAATGTGCACTTATGAATATTTGGTTTGCAGCTTAATGTCCTTGCCTTGTTATCCCTACACAAAACTACGTGTACTATAAATCAGAAGATTTACTTTATAAATTACAAGAAACTAAGGTACTTCGTAACCTCTAAACTACTTCAGGTAATTAGCATAATACTTTACCTATTTACATACGTCTAAAGTAAGTGTAAGTCACTTCTTAGTTTATTGTCAATATACTTTTATTAAAGCACGTGCAAAAAGCAACTTGCAAATTTCTTAATAGAACCTTGATGATTTGACAACTTATCCAGACCTAGACCTGGTCATGTAAGAAAGTTTGATCAAAATGAGAGTAGATTAACTATAGATACGGGTTCTAGGACAAAATCCCATAAGGATTAACATGGGGCCAAAAATTGTGCATTTTTTGCTTTTCACTTCTAGTCTAGCGGTTCAAGTCTTTATCAGATCTTTATCGGGTTCGACAGACCTAATTAAAAAAGCCTCTTATCTATAGGTAACTAATTACATATTAGATGAATTACATCCGCTCACTATCAAAATACAATAATAATAATTTGTTGTTTCGTTATCATACAAGATGTCGATCGACCCTGACGTATTTTTTAAGTACATCAATTCAGGTCTTCAAGTTTTGAGAAAAAAAGAAATATCTTAAATTCCTATCAAATATATAAAATTGTGTTCATCATTTTTCCAGATATTTCAAGCCTGGGAAAAATTAACTGACAATTACAAAAATCAATTGTTTGATTATTTACCTTCTTTTCGTCATTATAATAATATTGGAACTACAGAATTTGACGGACCATACATAGCATGTCCTGAAAATGTGCTAAATGGATATGCTGATTCTATAATGTAATTATAATAATAACCGACTCTATATATCATTATAATCCATTCACCGGAATTGTTAATGCAATGTAAAATCAAATAAAAAATTGTATTGTTTTAAGAACTATTTTTAACTTTGGTAACATCCACTACCTTGTAAGTTTTCCCGTATGGTGTTATCAAAGATGGTAGATCCTTAACAGAAAAATTTAGCATATCTTTGTGTTAATATAGTATTTACTATTACTTTTAATGTAAATAAGTTAACTTTTTTTGTAAATAAATATAAGAAAAATTTATGAGAAGTTTTTCCAATTTATGAAAAGGTTATGTTTATGAACTTACGACTTTCAACATATAAGGAAAAAGAGATTAGTGCTACTCTTTAATGAAATGAGTCAGTTGTAATTAACAATCCAAATGGTTTGGTTTACTTTTTGGAAAACATGACGATAGGATTTGTTCAATTTAAAACATTGCAAATTTAAAGTGAGACTGTTTCAATGACTTACTTAAGTTTATACCACCTTGGCAGAAAAAATTTAAATAGTAAAATAATGACGGTACAGTACGAAGAAATTAAATATTGGCAACATAAAGTATAAAAGTTTATTATTTGTAAAATTGATTTTATTGAACCTAATAATTACCTCTAACTAATAAATGAAACCACTAGATTTTTTCATCTATTAAAATAATACGTATTTCTCTTAAATTCCTTCGGCCTACGAAAGGACATAGTGACATTTTTTTAAATGTTCTCTAGGCAAATTACATCTCGGTGGTTTGCCGTTGCCTTCCGAGTGGAGACGGTCAGAATAATATTATTACTTCACCCGGAGTCGAATTATATAATATAAATTAAAGATATAAAGATATAAAGATTATATACCGTATGATGGAGTAACATTGGCCCTTTAAAGGTAACATTGGCCCACCTGACAAAAAATGTTTGTTGGTGGTATAGAAATCGTAAATGCAACGATAATTTTTTAATTCTGCTACCAGCCGACAGAAGACAACTGTAAAAATCCAGGGAAGCACAGGTAAGATCAGTATTTGCTGTCTACTATCACGTGGAGGTCCTGAAATCTTCAATCGAATTATTAAACGGTAATCGACACGTGGCAACTTCTTCCTCAAACACAGTTTTTTAAATTAGTTAAAACACGGTAAATGGTAATATCTTATTTTAAGTTATTAATTAGATGATTTATCAAGTTTTTTAATTTTAATTATAATCCGGTGATCTGGGACAAATGAATAAGCAAAATAAAGCAACTTTGGTTCAATGTTGGGGCAACATTGGCCCGAGGTAAAGTTACTCTTACAGTTTTGAAAACAAAATCTAATATGAATTTTTGTTATTTCAGAAGATTTACAATGCCCTGAAATCACCAAATAAACAGGATTTTTTCTGAATTTAAATTTAGCATTTCAGTTTTAAGTTCAGCTTACTATTTCGAAAGTTTTTTCTTAAATAAAGTTTATTTGACCCTTTTCTCTGTGATTTTCTTACTAATCACATACATAACTCTTTTTTTATATTACCAACATAGTCTAGTCTTTTTTAAAAACAACTTTTAGCATTTATTTTTGACAATTTTTAACTCAAACTCCAAAACGCATAGGTGGGTTAAAGTTACCCCATTGCAAGGTGACTTTGGCCCACTTTATAAAAAAATTTTTTTTTGCAATTGTGGCATGAAAAAATTAAATTTAACTTTAAAACATTTAGAACTCTTATCACTGAATTAAAAAATATCATATGCTTTGTACAGTGAGTTGTATATAATCTATTACGGTAAGTAATATTAAGGTAAGTAATAGTAAGTTCGATTAAATGTTCTATAATTAATTACACGTGCATATATAGCATTATAATTTACCATAGTAAGATTGTTACAAATTATTATAGAGTTGGTAAAAAGCATACTAAACTTGGTAATTTGTATATCTCGAGTGTTTTACAAACATAACTTCGCTTTGGGTTGGTTTATTTACGTCACGATTTATGTTCGGTTTACAAATCGAATTCGTTCAATGAGCGGAACAAACGATCAGAATACGTTGAAGTTACAGTGAGATAAGTAAAAAAGTCGAGGCACGTTGTTACTTTTTATCTTGTTTTAAAAACCACTTTATTCTACGTTGTGTATTTTAAATAATAACAAACTAATTTAAATAATAGCAAACTAATTCAACATTGATTCAATATTGTAGTATTATTTCCGATTTAATTTAATTATATATTAACTTTATTATAAAAAAAGCTCCCCTAACTAAATTAATATCCTATATTTTAAAATGTTTATTTGATTTAATTTTGTTTATGTCACTTTATTAATTGGTTCTTTAAAACTTTGATTACATCACATTTCATCCAACATGACCAAATATTGATGTCGCGAAAGAGAGCAGCAAATTCATATTCAATAAACAATTTTAAATAGTCGGCAAAATAATTATTGCACACTTTTCAACTACACAATTTATATTAAGAGTCAGTTTTTGAAAAATTTGTAAAACAGTAAATTTCTGTAATTTATTATGGCTTGTAGTGTAGAGTGAAATTAATTACGCCAAAGTTTGCATTTAACTGCCATGATTTTTAATAAAGATATTTGAAAATCAGCACTTATCGTAATTATTTTGTAATTAACTTTTTACCAATTTTTGTTTTATTTCTGATTGTCACTAACCCACAACTTTTCGCATACCGCTATTACACTGCTGGACAGATTATTGGGGTTGCGTTAAAAATAAACGAAGTTGATGGATTTTAAGATATGCTAAAATCAATTAATGTTTACCATCTAAATAAAGAACCTTGCTGATGAGTAAGACTCATTTCCTTTAACGATGCCGTTATGCTGCTTATGAGCAGCGTTCTCAGAGATAGAAATTGTTTGAAAATATCAAAAACATATTTCTATAAAGACATTCGGTACATTACATTGACCGAAAATTACAGAGCGTAGTTAAAATGATAGAAAATAAAAAACGATTGAACCATTTCTTTCCACCGTTGGTTATAGAGATAAAAACTAAAATTTCAGAAGTAAACTCTTCAAATTTATGATTTCCAACCAATAATTAAAGGTTTTTTTGAATATTTTTTGTACCTAAACCTTTATCTACAAGCTATATTTACCTACATTATCGATGTTATTTAACCTACAATAGTATAATATTTTTACTTCAAATATCAGCGAATTTGGATAAATCCAAGTGTATACGGAAACAATAATACGAACAAATAATTAATTAAAAATTTGGTACTAAAAACATTTACAACAATATCAATCATTTTGTTGAATATTGAATTTTTGAAGATTCTGCACTCATTAATGCTGAAATAAGAAAAGAAAATTAAAAATGAAGAAAACTAAAATGAAAGAACATTTTAATTAAAGTATCTTTAAAAGTATTTTTAGCGTAATTTTTGTTTTATAAATAAACTTGTAAAGATTTTTAATGTAAGTTTTGAAAAGCATTAAAATTTTTTTTTAATTTTGTATAAATTAATTACTTGCATTTTAAATTAGATCTTATCCTGTGTATAATAAATGTCGTTAATTTGAAATGAGTTCACTTTAATCTTTCATTATAATTAACAATTTGTGCATAATATAAAATTATACATTTAATCAAATGATTGAATGCACTCTAATAAATTCATCTCCTCTGGTAATTTTTGTTGGACTTTTAGAAAGAATTTTTAATAAAAATTTTACTTGATAAAAATATGTGTATAGGTAGTAGGTACATACATATATCGAAAACGTAGTAATTTTTAAATCAATATAATTTAACTATACTTAAATCACACAAAATGTGAAATTTTTCATTTGGGAAATCTTTAATTTTATATTCATTTGTCAGCTTTTAGGAAGCGGTTCTCATTTGAAATGAGTTCTCTTTAATCTTTCATTGTAATTTGCAATTTATGCATAAAATAAAATTATAAGTTACGATCAAATGCACTTCTAATTTAATATTCATCTCCTACGGTAATTTTTGTTTGATTTAAAAAAGAATTTTTAATGAAAAGTGTATTTTTACTTCATCAAAATATTTCCAAATCAATATCTGTCTTTGCCTTTTATCATTTACCTTAATTTTGCGTTAGTGTTTCTTAATAAAAAATTTAATAATAATTATTATTGAAGAATTATTTAGTAAACTGTAAGTGAAGATACATAATAAGATAACTTACTTTTATTTTTAACTGTGCTCAAATATTGTATACCTACAGAAAACGAATACTTCAAAACGATCAAGTCAGTCCAAAGCAAACCTTCAACTCTAGGTTCTGAAACCCAACCATCAATGGTCTATGTTTGGAAGTTTTTATATATTTCACTTTTTTTGCAGTGTATATCTTAATATTATATTTTTATAATATAAATTTTTATTTAGAATATAAAAATATACAGTAAGATATCTTAATTTTAGTTTTACATTGTAACATTTATTTTTCTTGCGTTAGTGCGCATGACTTACATTTTCAGTTAAAATCTACAACAAGTCATGTTAATAAAGTATTCATTTTGTACAATATTATCTTGTCAATAAACAAATGTTATGTTACATTCATCCATCAATTATTATAACAGTGCAATTATAATCTTTATGTATGTACTATCATACAATTACAGTTCATAAATTAAATTTTTATGAAATAAAAAGTGTCAACAAGACAGCAACCTCTACAGTCTATCTATTACTAAATAATATTGTAAATTCCTAATTACTACGAAATTATTTATTTATAAATACTTCTAAATCTTATATTTTATAATGTTCTAACTGCAGTCTATAAGAATTGCTTAAAATAATATTATAAACCTTTTCTCCTGAAAAATTTGCATAAGTGGAGTTAGCACAACGTTATTCTTGACAGACGAAATGTTAATCTTTTTATATATGGTGATTAATTTTTGACTGATACCGATATCTTAAAACCTGCTTGATTATAAGTATCTGGTAACGTATACAAGAGTAGCTGTATTTTGTTCTTTTTCTTTTACTTTTATCCACTCAGTTCAACCCCCAATTTAAATCAAAGTATCGTAGCGTTACAAAAAAAAAAGAAAAGGTGTTAAAAGAGCTAGTGTTACTTCCTTCACTTAAAGAGAATAATTTTATCAGTCGTAAGAAGGTAATTTTTATCACTAAGATTATTTTTGTAAGATTCCGTATCATGAAAGCAACGAAAGCTTTCTGCCAATTAGGTAAGTTTTTATTAAGTTTGTGTAAGATTTTTGAAGTGTGGTGATAAAAAGTTGATTTTTTTTTACTTTTTTATTTATATGCACTGAAAGTATATTAGAAGTTGATCAAGCTGAAACTTTGCTCTTTGTTGTTAATTTTAAGAAGATTTCAACTAGGAAGTCTTTATTTACTCCAGCTTCACCGTATGTTTTTCAAATAAATATTTTTATTTCTCTTGTAGTATATGGACTTATAGTGACAATGTCATTATTTTATATTATTAGATCAGACGCATATTGTTTATCAAGAAAATTTCTGAATGTATTACTTTACAGTTAATTAAAATAGAAAAATAACAATGAAAATATATTGATTTCGAATGGTTTTTTGAAGTATTTTAATCAACTAAAAGCATTAATTAGTTAAATATAGGAAAAACATTTAAATTAAAATAATATTTATTATTTAAGTATTTTTATAATGAATAAAAAATTTATTATTTTAATAACAAAGACCGCTAGGCAATAAAATGAAAACATTTATTTTCCTGATTGTATAACACAATTTCCTTTATTATTATTTTTAAGTTATGTCAATCAGGAACATACTAGTAATTGAGAAGAATACTGTGACCATTAGTACTTAGAATGTACTACTGTTGAATAAACTTTTAATGAAAAGTCTTCCGTTGAAAGAAATATTCGTAGTGATTTAAGCACAATGGGATATTTTTTATTAAAATACATATCTGTAGACTGATGTAAAAAATATTTTTACATTGTCGTCGATATCGTGAAAAGCCGTTATAATCCGACCTCATATAAAACCGAAGGATATTATACGCACGTGTGGGTTTCCAAATTCTATATCTTTTTGTTTGTCAAAATCACTGCTCAGTCAGGAAGACAAAAGATCTAATAAAATATATTTCTTACCGTATTTTCTATTCTTAATATTAAAATTGAGCAAAATGCTTTCTTATAATATACATACATGCGATTAGATTTTGAGCTAAGAATAATACATAATCTATCACGAATTGCACGAACGATTAAGAATTTTGTCACTATAATAGCCTGACATAAATTCAAAAGTAACCTACATGTATATAAATTTACACACCGAATTTAATTTGATTTAGAATTTTTAATCGACAGTTATTGATTTTTATCATAATATAGTAATCTGACTTCCAGCTGCGACAGATGCTGAAAAATTGTGCTGACGCTATAATCTGATCCCGAACAAATTTTATCTTAGGTTTTTATACTTGACAATAACAATTAAAAACTTAACCCTTTATGTAATTTTGTAGATTGAAAAGGTACAAAATATTAACTAGCTAAAAAATACTTTAAATAAAAGGTTCTTGGTAATGTTAATCTGGTTAACGGTATAATTTACTATTATTTTTATTCTGCCTCAAGTTACATTTAAAGACGCAATAATTCAGTCAAGTTGTTTTATAGTACGAATTTGGTTTACTTTTACTGTTGTAAACTTTTGTTTGAGTAGGTACACATAAATATTGTAAGCGTTTTCGTACAGTAAAGAATAATTTAAAATTTCACATAACTGTAATGTTGCTAAAATTTGAGTAAAAACTTTGTAATAAAATGAAAAGGAAATTTCAAACGGGGAATAAAGTTCTAGCGCTGCCTTTTGCTTATTATGTGATGTAAAAGTTTAGGGGATGGTGTACTAAGAGCTAGTTTGCAAATAAATGGGCTTCCGAGTAGCTAGCCTTGTTCTCAGGAGTCTCTCAAGAATTCCGTTGGGAGTTGCAGTGTTTGTATAAAACTTGACGTTTTGAGTTTAGCGAATTATGTAAACAGTCAACATTGCTCACTTTTTTTTGGTAGTTGAGTTGCTTTGGCAAAGTACAATATTTATACGAAATTTCAAAGGTTTATAAAAATTAATAACTAATTTACTATTGCAGATACATTTGTTTAGACTATGTAATAAAAATAAGATAAAAACTTTAGTATCGTGGGTATTCTGCGAAAAAGTCAATACTAATCATAGTTTTGAGATAATTGCATTTGAAAGTTTGTATTGAAATAAGTAGGTATTATCGTATTATATTTATTAAGATGTCAGAAAATTAATGGTTGCAATCGATACATTACTTTATTGACATCAATATTCCCTTAATTGTTATTTAAAAATATTTTCCCATTGGTCAATTAAAAAAAAATGATAAAAAGTGTATGACTTCGTGCAACTAATAAAAGTACATTAATTAAGATTCAGCAACAGTTTTTACCCATTTATCATAATTATTTCTTAAATATTTTGTCCAGAAATGGTACATAATGTAATATATGACAGCTCTACAGGCCTAGAAGGCCCTTGGCTTTTCACTGCTTAACATGTCTTGTAAACTTTGCGTGTGTGACGCAGGCGTATTTACGGTAATGACGTCGACACAAATATCAGGGATCACCACAGAGTGTAGATGTCCACCGGAAGGCCGAGCCAAGAAATTCTGTGCAATCCGCGATTTAAACCCAGAATTTTTGCTCTATACTCAACCAGCGATCACATCACTTCACTGCTGTGGCTACATAAAGTAATAAATAACAATAAAGTAAAGAAAATTAAATATTTCCTTAAAGCAATTTTTTTTTTAATTAATTATAATTTTTATTATAACGACATTCTTTAAGGGTAGTTCACACTACATGATTTATCATATGACTTGTCACATGACTTCTCATATGAGGGATGTTTTTACGTTCCCACTATATGATTTTTGATATTATAGATGTTATGGCTTTTATGATTGGCTGTTGTGATGGTATGATTTTAGCCATGACTTTTCTTATGACTAATAAGTCATATTATAAATCATGTAGTGTGAACTACCCTTTACTCATCACTCTCATCGTCTTCATCAGATAGCACATTATCATGATTAATTTTGCAACTTTTATCGGTCGCAATGCTAGCATACTCATCTTATAGATCGTGTAGTATAATTTTTTTTCACATAATGTTATTATAGCCTAGTCAAATTGGACAAAGAATTGGCTCCAGTTCGGAAAAATTACCATCGAGCTGAATTTTGGTATACACCTTTATTACGTCTCTATAAACAATGTGTTAAAAGTTGAACTCGTGATCATGTTTGCTTCAAAGGTTATTTGGGGTCAAAGGTAACAAAAGCGACCTTTTTGTAAATATTTTGCTTGTTGTTTATTTATTGCTTAAAAAATTATAAAGGAGCTGATTATCTACAAATAACGTTTTATGACATTTTCATGAAAAAGTTATTGTTTTTACGCTATAAGGCCCACATTGTACATTCGAATGGTTGTTTTACCTTAAGGTTATTAGGTATATAATTTTTTATGACCTTTGACCTCAAATAACCATTAAAAGGAACAAATTTTTTGAAACCAGATAAACATTACGCACTATATAACCAATTTTTCTTATAATTTTATTAATAATCCGTTTAAATTTTACTTATTTTAAGGTAATTACTCTTAATTTTTGAAGTTTGGTTTGAGACAAAATAGTATACGCACCTCACTTTGAAAGTCTTTTTAATAAATTCGCAGACTTGTATCAATTTGTTGACAGCTAGTACAAATTGCTTTTGTTCATTCAATAAATAGACTTTTAAAGCTTGAATTGTAAAATACCATTAAGTACACAATATGTGGAATGATTTATTTTTGAGATTGTAGATATTTTAAAAAGGAAAAGCTTGAAGTACTTTATATCGATTATATTGATACCAGTACACAACATAAAATTATTTTACATGATATTAAACTAACTTGCTGCAATAATAATAATAATAATAATTGTTTTAAACAAAGGCGTCATATTATTTTCGTATTAAATGAAAAACAGAATCAATTTATTTAACAGTGGAGCCCGCTTAATGTGATCACATTGGGACTTGGGGTTTTTGATAACAATAACCGATTGATAACAATAAACGAAAAAATATTTTATTGCTTATTTATTAGTATGTACTACATCTACAATAATTAATTAATAATAGTCACTCATTGTGAAGTTTTTTATGTATTTAAACGACGGAATTCATAATAAACATAAAAATGTAATGTGATATCACATATAATGTGACGGTGGGATAAACCCACACGGTGGGTTTATTTACATCCCCTCCGGCTTTGAAAAAAATGAACTATAGACAGATTTTCTTGCTAACACCTGACTTTATATTATGTAGGTGAATTATGCACAATATAAAAAAATGCTTGTAACTGAAATTAAACTCCTTTGCTCGTGGAAGAAAATAATCTTAAGAATAATATGATAACATTAACCGAATTCATGATAACTATAAGCGATGTTTTTTGTGTGTAATAATAAATGTCCGTTGCGTTCCTGGCAAAAGTGATAACAATATCCGAATGATAACATTAACCGCGATCACATTAAGCGGGCTCCACTGTATTTACACTTTATGTATATGATAAATAGGATAACTTATACGTAATAAAGCTAAAGTTCTTTTTCTAACTTACTGAAACACCAATTCTGGTTCACTTTTTGGTTTTCAAAACAATGTGCATTTTACACATCTCGACCTATACTCTGTTTTATTTAAGAAAAATGTAAAACGATTGCACTAAACGGATGACCTTTAAATGTTAACCAATGAAATTGCTTTGAATAAAGACTCACTCACAATAAGGAAATTATACGTAAATGAGTCTTTATTCAAAGCAATTTCATTGGTTAGCATTTAAAGGTCATCCGTTTAGTGCAAACGTTTTACATTTTTCTTAAATAAAACAGAGTATAGTACATAAATAATTTGACTTGCTCTAACCTCATTTGTTGCTATAATAATTGATGTTACAATTATTTAGCTTTGATCAATATCAATTTGTACCTTATTCAATTTTATCTCCAAAAGGTTAAATTAACCCTTAATTATTTATGGTAATCTAAATTTATAGTTAATTTTATACGCACAAAATTGAATTTCATAATAAAGATAAGAGAAAAAAAATGAGCTATGCAAATATCGTTTAACTTTACCCATTCAAGTATTGAATTAATTATTTATATGCATTATCGATTTTTTTTTAAACGTTATGTTGATTAAAATTTTATTAATTGAGAATTTTTTTGAGAAAATTGCATCCTAACATCAGCTAGGAAATATACATCAATATTGCTCGCGAGGACGTCCTGTATATGAATATAAATTAATGTTGCAGATTAAATGAACTTCGTAATTTTATAGTAAGTATAAAGCATCAATAGAACTAGAAATGTGTGTTTATTTATTTTAATATTATCTGGATGTTGATTAACAAACAACTCTACGTAGGTACCTATTACAATTTTATTACTACACATATTTGTTAATTTTACCAAGCATAATGAATAGTAGGTATAGTACAATATGTGCTTTAATCCAAGCATTTATCATGTTATATCTTTCGTACACGATGTGTATAATAAAATATAAATGAATTGCTACCAAGTTTTCGACTTATACGAGTTTAATGGAAAATTCTATCTGAGTTTTCAAATACCAAATGACTTAAATACTTCTTTGTATGTAAAAAATTTTGCATAATATTATATTATCTAGAAAACGTATAAAATGTGTTATCCAATTTATATAGTTAATATATTAACTGAGACAGACAAATTTATCGAATTTATTGTTATTTTACTTTTATTAACTTTTACAATTTCTGCTAATTTAAATTAAGGTTTTTGTTAAATATTTCAGCAAATGACGTACTAAGTACTAAAGTGCATTTACATATAAGACTCAAATTACGTAAATAGTATACAATTTGCGGTAGAGTTCGGAATGCATTTTGAGTGTATCGTTTATTCTCGAAAATTTATAATCTTGATGTACATTTACTCAATATGCTCTTTCTTTAATGATCAAAATGTCAAAACAAGTTCAAAACATATTGTAAAATTTCTCAATTAAAGCTAGTAATTTCTTGATATAGTATTATGACAACATCTCTTCATTTGTTTCTGTTTTTCACTTTTTCAGTTAGATCCGTAATACCAATTTTTTTCATATTTGTTTTAAGTTCTCCTTGTTTTTCTTCATCTTCTTATTTCTAATCGACATCATTTAATCTTCTTGTACATAAAACTGAAATAATTTTTTAAAATTTTCTTATAAGTTGTACATTAAAATTTTAAAATAACTTAACACGACTTCACTTTTAAGTAAAGTAATAACTATCGATTTTGGAGATCATTGGATTTTATTTAACGTAAACATACAAAATTACTTTAAGAAGAGATTTGCTACTCACATGCATATTCGAACCACACTTAAAGTTTTAAACGTTTCAAAAGTTTTAATGCCACATAGATACTATACACTGGAAAATGTGGCACTCGTCACTAGTCAATTTTTATTGTAGCCATTAAATCTCAGTAGCACCAATAATGCACTAAATACATTTCAAAACTAAAGTGCATAATTTTTATCTGTAAAATATTATTAATAAAAATAATTTATTCCCAAAAATTATCGTCATAATTATATGGGTATTATAGCTTCTTCCCCTAAGTTCTAATTAGAACCATGTTGTGTTCTACCAGCTGTATCAAGTTAGTACAGATGCACTTGATAACAAGTTTTTTGAGCATAATATTTATTTAACATCCGATAGGTAGCTTGTTAGTCTGGCTTTCAGATATGGCTGTAACCTTGGTTTTTGTTTATGGTGGCAATTCATCAACTGAGACGAATCGAGGGCTTAGCGTGCCCTCCGGAGCAAGAATACCAACATAAAAAAAGTTTGCTTTTTTTCGGATTTAAACCTGGTACCGGTGCCAACTACAAAACAAATGACGTTTTTATCGTACAGCAATTAGTTATTCCAGTCAATCTATAAATTATATGTAAGCAGCTCTACAAGCTTAAGAAGCTCTTGCCTTGGTTGATCACTTTGGTACATTTTTTTCTATTGCTTGCTCTTTCCCTCTAATCGTAGATTTCTAGCATTTCAGGTGATCTTGTACTTTGTTATTTTATCTATTCATCGCTTTTCCTCTCCTACTTATTCAGTTTATCTTGGTTGCCCATATCTGATGTATTATTATCTGATGTACATATTATCTTTTTAAGATATGCTCGAGTTACCTTATTCTTTGAGCTTTAATAACACTCACTATATTTGGTTCATTAAATAGCTCATATGTATATTTCTTTATTTGCTCTTTGTAGCCACTGTTCATCAACCCTTTTCCCGCTAAATATCCTCCTTAACATCTTGTTACCCCTCCTCTGCTATACTCACTTCTTTCGGTGGAGCAGATTTTTCGAACTTGAATTCAAAAAATACTGAGAACTTTATCTCAGGGTGGTACTTACGTGAAACAAAATATACGCTTACCTCGCTTTTACATATATACACAATCCTGAAAAGAATTCGACGCTCTTGAAATAAAAGATAATTGAGGTAAAGAAATATAATAAAGTTAAACAAAACGTCGCCACAAATACGGAACATAAATACAAATTTTCCTTAATTTTACCTAAATGATCAAGGAAGCTTCCGCAAGATTTAATTAAAATTATTTAAATAAGGCGTTAATTAGAACAAAATCAATGGTAAGAAACCATTTATTTTCATCATCCTTACGGATTGATTTCCACTTCAATAATTTGTACAAATAAATAATTTATACAGAAACAGTATAGGTAATTGTATGATTGATTTTTAATGTAATCATAATGAAAAATGGACCAATTAGTCGTTGAATAAGCAATACATCAAATCAATCGTTACAATTAGATACGTGCGGTTACATACAATTAAATTGAACAAAAACTAACCTTTAACCCGGTTAAACGTGGTAAGTCGTTGCACTCTAATTATTTTTCCTGAATTCAAATTCGGAAAAGCTGGTTTATCGATACCCCTGTTGATTGCACACCGTCCTTCCAATTCCATTTCCTTTGTAGTCGTTGTTGACTATTTGATAATCCAAATCTCCTTCATCCCATAGGTATACGTTATCTTCTTAATAATCCAAATTTTATCCATCCAGTAGGTATAAGTATTTATCGTAAATCAATAATTTGTCTTTAATTCAAATTTGCCATGTTCGAGAGAGAATTATTATAAAACACATTTTGTTTGATAGATCGGTAAAAAGTTTTAAGTTACTTATTTAATTTTAGTTACACGAAACTATTACTCAGGTATTTGTTTATAGGCACATAGATAAGTTTTAGTTATTTTATTCGAAGCACGATACAAATTAACCACATCTTCCTTCAATGGAAGTACGATAGAAAAGTTAAACACCTCTTCCTTGCTTGGAAGACAACGAAAAAAAACTCACGTCTTCATGACTCGAGGTACAGATCGAAAGTCCGTTAATTATTTATTTGAATCACGAGACCAAAGGAACGCATCTTACTACTTTGACTGTCGAACCGAAAGTGCCGTTATTTCCAAGATGGCTCTTGAAATTTAACAGGGATTTTTACTTAAAGTTTCTTCAAAGATTAAAGGGTTGCCTAGATATAGGAGTCAAAATGAACCGATTTCTTATTTTTCTCGTCGAGGTACATGACGTAATTCTTCGTTTTGCTTGTTAGCAATTTGAGGACAGAATTCTTAGAACTAAAGCCTACGAATGGCATGTTTCTCACGTAGATAAGTTCTAAAAATAATTTAGTGGAGACGGTTGTCTGTGACATATACCAGGCTCGTTCAAATAAATCTTATGATTTAATCAAAATTTTAAGTGAATTTAAGGACTGTTCGACGTAGTCGTAACAAATATCCTTATCGTTAATAAAAAACAATAAAAAAAAAGCGTAAAAGTCATAGTAGGAATATAAGTTAACATAATTCATGTTAAGGCATAGATAGAGATACGTTACTGTTTAATCAGCATTTCCAAGCTGCGATAAAGATAATAAAACAATTTAGATAATGATACCCCGATAGATAACCCACAAAATCGAAATATGATGAAATCCCATCCCAGAGAAATATGGTTGTAACCATCATTACCATAAGGCTAGGTTACTTCGGTTGAAGATACTGTGCACGAAATTTTCCCACCCCCTGTGCACAGGACACATTTATCGCCATGAAAACAAATGTCATGTTGATGCGATGGCATTGCAGTCATCGTTTTTCCTCTGCTTGGTGAGGCCAAGCGCAGACAACGAAACGGAAACGGTGAAGCCATTGGTTTCCTCTTCGGGCACCGATATCAAAATTCTTTGGGCATAGCCCAAGAGCGTCAATGTATTTCTTATAGAAATAATTATAAGAGAAAAATTATCACGAAACTTCCTCATAAGGATCGGGGCCAAATCGTCACCTCATGATGAAGTCGCAAAAAAACTCGTCTTAAGAGCCGATCGAGAGGGTCGGGAGCAAATCTTCGCCTCTCGATTGAGGATCTACAGACCGTCACGAAACTGACAGACACACACAAGGGCGGAACGGTGAACTAGGGTCGGTAGCCAGTCACACTAGAACTACCCGTACCACTACCTTTCTCACACTCATTCATCCAACTAAAAAAAGTACGTCAAGGACGTAAAAAAAATTATAAGTATGGCTCTAGGGAGACAAACTTATAATGAAAAAATTTAGTTTTGAGTTAATACTCAAACTAAATAAAAGTCAAACTGCGCATAGCTTGAAAACAAGCGCAACCGGTATAGGATCTTTCGGAAACCGAAATCTCGCGTAAATAACGCAAGTACGAGACTTGAAACAAGGAATATTCTTTGTATGACCGGAAGGGTTATTAACTTAGAATTTTGCGTAAGTAACGCAAAAAAGTGCAAAGTTACACAATAGAAATCCATAACCTTTACGGTTATGAAGGAACGCGTAAATGAAAACGCAATGGCGCGGACAGCGCAAAGATAACGGGAAACAGCGTAAGATAACGCAGATCGCGTCAGATAACGCAGATAACTGCTTGACAATAAGAATGGTATGGGGGGCGCAGAGGCAATAATACCTCCTGTTCCATACTTGTACTTATTGTCAAGGTGAGGAACCACTAGATATAGGTATTCTCTCACTTAAATTTCGGACTTTGCCTTTTATTATTTAATCGATATTCGGCTAATGCCTTTAATTATTATTGATATTCGGCTAATGCCTTTAATTATTATTGATATTCGGCTAATGCCTTTAATTATTCATAGATATTCGATATTTTAATTCTTTATTTATATTATTATTTTATTATAGGTATATACCTGGCTATGGATCTACAGCCATAAGTCTCAATCTAAGATTTACCAATAGACTCAACCATAGGTTTTTTTTTAAATGATAGTTTTAATAGAATTAAAACTACTTTTAAGAAAAAGTAATCGATTTCGTATAGAATTAACGAACGATGAAAGTTCTCAAGGTAGAATAGTTTAACTAAAACCAGATGTGGAGTTTGATTCCAAAAAAGGTGACAAACTGGTAATAGAACAGAGGAACTGTAGAACAGTTTAAGGTCATGTCTTGGACCATAATCGCGAGAAACGCAACGATAGGATAGTTTAGGGTCATATCTGGGACCATGAGTCAAAAAGTTAATAGTTAATGAGTCAAAGTTATACAAAGTAAAGAGAGATAGATAATAGATATCTTCAATAGGAAGAGAAAAGCTAAAGAAAATAAGATAAACTTTTAAGATAAGGAAAATATAAAACGCGGAAGGGTCTAGCTCGTCGAAAAATGGTGTTGACAAGTATATGATCATCACTATTGATCTTGGAGGAATGAATTGAGATGAGCTCGGGGAGACTATCAAATTTACATGTCTATAATCATCACTATTGATTGGTTGGGGAGGAAATTCAGGGTTGTTAGGCGCCACTCAATTTTGTCTTAATTTATCTGGGAGTAAAATTAAGAAAATCAGACAGATAAATGTTGGCTATCATATTTACAGGCCGATAAAATGAATAAAAATATAATTTACTACTAAGTAAACTTATCTAAAGACCTAATTCAGCACGCAACGACGCATAATTGTTCAAGGAGGGAGTCAATTTCTTCACGGGATCCGAAAGCGACCAGATTCCTACAAGGACAGTGTTAATAATCGTAGCGACGCATCATGTCGGAATTTAAAATTGTTTTATAATCATATTTACAAATTCCTAGTAGCTCAATCATATTCACTAAAATTAATGTAGCTTTACTTTACTCCGTAGGTTAGAAAGTTGAGCAAGAATAAATAAAGAGGGCAACGATTTTTCGCACGGGATTGAAAAACTATTGTAATCCCACAAAATTAAAATCTTTTTCTAATTCCTTGGCCTTCCGAGGTTTAATAAAGTACGGATGATTCTTAAAATTAAATGAAGATGAAAAAATAAAATAAAATAAATCATCAAAGGGCTTAGGACGGACCTGTATAAAAAAATCGATGTCGATCGGTACGAGAGGGAGGTTCTCAAATATCCGAGTCAATTTGCGATCCTGATTCCCACAAGTATAAACCGTATCTTAATTTAATAAGGCAGTCTAAATTCCAGGGATGATCAAATATCAATCAAATTTACAAGTTAGGTTCGGAACAGGTGAAACACCTTGTATAAAGTTTAAAATTTCTTATGAAATTTTATGTAATAGTAATTATTTATAATCCAGACGATTAAAATTGTTGGTGAACAGATATCACCTTGTGATTCAAACAAAAATGTTTGTATTCATTGGAAATTATTAACCTTGTTTAATTTTATCGCATAAAATTATTAGATAAAAAGTTATCAGATAATATTCATTAGGTATTCGGTTTGATCAGGACCGATAAGATATCCTTAAAGATAACAATAAGGTAAGATACGGTAGTGTCTTTTTAGACAAGATAATGCGATATAAGATAATAGATAATAGGTATATATCGTTAAGTTATTCACTTCGATAACGAAACAAAATTACAATCTTATGATTGATTTTTAATGTCATTAGACAAGGTATGCGATATTAGGTAAAAGGTAACAGGTATAAGGTATTTAGTTAAGTTATTCAACGATAACAAAACAATTTTACAATCATATGATTGCTTATTAAGGTTATAATAATAATTTCCATTTTTCCTTTTTCTTCACTTCTAGGTACTTCGGTACGTTACAATTCGATACAAAGAATTAATTAAGATAAGTTACTGATTCATGTAAGATAAATTCGATAAGAAAAGAGATAATAAGGTAAAATTAATTAGATAAAGGTAATGCATTAAAAAAGGTAAATTCAATAAGATAAAGATACGGTAACAGATATAGCAATAAATAAGATAATATTTTAGGAATTAGAAATTCGATAAAAGGAAAAGATAAATAGGTAAATCGATAATTATAAAGATAAAAATTATTCAGATAAAAATTGGGTTTCATTTAGATAATTCATAATTCAAAATTCAAGGTATAAACATTTAAAATTGAGGTAAAGTTAAAATTCGAATTTGCAGATAAGTAATTAATTATTAAGCAGTTTTCTTGTTTCCTCGGGCCCTGAGTTAAACAAAAAAGTTATACTAACATACCTACACACCACAAAATTCGGGATAGGTAAATTAATTTTAGTAAATTCAAGAAAAATATTTAATTATAGATAAGTAACAAAGGTAAGAAATAGTACGTTATAAGAAAGTCAATAATAAGGTAAAGATAATTAATTGAATCAGATAGGTAGGTAATAATAAGAAAATATAAAAAATTCTTTAGGGATTTATTGATCGACAGAATGGAACGATTTAAGGTCCTTCAAATGCCAGACTCCAATCTGTTTCTGGGAATCCATTAATTTTAAACGATAGGCGAGATCACCATGTTTTGCAATTACTTGGCATTTTAAATATTTAGGCGCAAGTTTATGAGAAAATTGCTTAGAGGCATCAGATAAAGCAAAATTTCTTTTCCAAACGATATCACCCACTTGGAAAACTAAAGGGCGTTTTCTCAAATCATAATGTTGTTTACTTTTTAGATAAGCTCGTTGTAAACTTTTCCGTACGTCGGCAAATAAAGTAGGGAGTTGTTGTTGAGTTTCGTCCCAACGAATCCGTTCGTCTACTTGAAAGACGTCGGTATCTGTAGGTACAGGACCGTAATAGGAACCATCGGTAGGTATATATCTACCAAAGACTAGAAATGAGGGAGAGAAATTAGTAACTTCATGTTTGGCGGTATTTATTGCTAATGCAATTTTGTAGATATTTTCATCCCAACGGGTATGATCGTTAGTAATATATGAAGAGATGGCGGTAACTAATACTCGATTTACTCTTTCGGTAGGATTAAATTGTGGATGAAATTTACAATTGTAATAAGTTTTCTGAACATCATATTTAGATAATAATTCTTTAAATAAATGAGAGGTAAACTGAACTCCGTTATCACACAAAATTACTTGTGGGATACCGTAAACTAGAAAAACTTGTTGTTCAAGGAATCGAGTGATTTGGATTGCGGTAGCTTTAGTTAAAGGTTTTACTATAACATATTTTGTAAACCAATCTGTAATTACTAACAAATGTTGATTTCCTTTCTTTGACCTAGGTAAAGGTCCTAATAAATCCATAGAAATTAACTGAAAGGGATATGAAACATGTTTGGGTTTTCCCATTAATCCAGGTCTAGCTTGCTGAGAGCTTTTCTGTGCGCAACAAATTTCACAAGAGAGGACATAATTTTTAACGTCAGATATCATTTTTGGCCAATAGTAAAGTTCGTTAACGCGAGAGATAGTTTTGGCAATACCAAAATGTCCAGATGTCGGATCGTCGTGACATTGTTTTAATACTTCTTTCCTATTAGCTAAAGGTATAATCATTTTAAACTCAACTTGATTAGCTGAATTTGGAGTTAAAGTCGGTACTAACTTATATAAGAAATCATTTTCCACCTTAAATTGGGGATATTTTTCGGGTTCTTCTAAAACGTTAGTTTCTAGTTGATGATACCAATCATCTTTTACTAAATTTTGTGCTTTAATAAGACAAACGTCTCTAGATAAAATATCTGGAACAATATTTAGCTTGCCTGGACGACGGCGTACATCAAACGAATGTTGAGCTAATTTTAATGACCAGCGAGCTAATCTACCAGAAGATTCGTCAAATTTAGATAACCATTGTAATGCTGAGCAATCAGTTATTACAGTAAAGTGAGTACCTTCGATATAGCCACGAAATTTATTTATCGCAAAAAGGATAGCTAATAATTCACGCTCTGTAGCATGATATTTCTGTTCGGCAGACGTAAGAGCACGGCTTGCGTAAGCAATGGGGTGTTCTAAACCGTCTTTTTCCTGAAACAAGACCACACCTAATCCTACAGCACTAGAATCAGTTTGCAGAAAAAAAGGTTTTGAGAAATCGGGAGAAATTAAAATAGGAGCTGTCGAAATTAATTCTTTAATTTTTTCGAAGGCAATTTCAGCTTCGTTATTCCAGGTAATAGTTTGTCCTTTTTTCTTATTTTTAATAAGAGCAGTGATAGGAGATGAGATAGTAGATAAATCGGGTAAGAAAATTCGGTAATAGCTGACCATACCTATGAGTCGCTTGACTTCGGTAGTAGTTTTTGGAGTTTTAAAACGTTGAATACATTCAACTTTTGACGGGTCGGTACGGATACCTGTTTCGTCAACGACAAAACCAAGAAAGGTTAATGATCTCATACAAAAATTACATTTTTCTGTATTAATTCGGAATCCTGCTTTTTTCAAACATTCATATACATTATTTAAGGTATCGATGTGTTCAGAGAAAGTTTCGGAAATTACCATAATGTCGTCTAGAAATACAAAAACTTTACCGGTATGAATAAGTGATCCTAAAATTTCGTCCATAACTCTCTGAAGAGTTTGGGGGGAGTTAGAAAGTCCAAAAGGCATTACTAGAAATTCAAATAACCCTCTTCCTGGTACACAGAAAGCGGTTTTTTGTCGAGAGCGTTCACTTAATTTTATTTGCCAAAAAGCTTTGCGCAAATCAATCGAAGAGAAATATTTAGTATTTCTTAATCTGTTCAAAATTGAATCTATTCGAGGTAAGGGATAGGAATCTTTGACGGTAATTGCATTTAAAGTTCTTCCGTCGAAGCAAAAACGGTATTCATCGTTCTTTTTCTTAACTAACAAAAAAGGACTTGAATAGGGAGAATTCGAAGGTTGGATTACTCCATCATTCAACATTTCATCAATTTCTTTATGCAGATGAACTTGCATTGCCGGTGAGAGATTGAACGGGCGTTTTTTGAAAGGTTTGCTGTCCAGTGTTTCAATGTCATGGGTGGCAACTGTCACACATCCGGAAGCAGCTGTACTCAAAGTGTTAAATTTAGAGATAGTCGCGTTCAAAAGAATGCTTTGTTCATCGGTTAAGATAGCTTTATTATCGGTAACGTTAATTAATTCTTCAGAAATTAATTCATCATTAATTTCAGAAGGTATGTTTATTTGCGCCAAAATTAATTCCTTTTGATCTTTTGAAATTTTATTTATTTTTTCAAAATTAGATTCGATATATTCGATATTTTCGGTATTCTTTGGAAAAGTTAATTCGGCATAATAGATACTTGTTTCCGTAATTTTAGGTAAATTTAAAGTTTCTTTACTATTTGACATAAATTCGATATTTTCAGAGGGCATTTGCCATGAATGAGTCCGGAAGTTCAAAGTTAAATTAAATTCATGTAAAAAATCAGCACCTAAAATGAAAGATTGTGGTACTGCAGGGACTATTAAAAAATCAATTGTACGTTGTACATTATTTAAAGTTATTTGTAAAGAAATTTGTCCAATGACTTTCGTAAGCGAGCCGTTTGCAATATTTATTCCCAAAGTTTTTGAAAATTTTGGGTTAAATAAATTTTTATTTTTTAGGAATTCGATACCAGGTGAACCCATCAAATTATTTGTTGCACCTGTATCTGCAAGCACTGAAAAAACTTTATTCGAAAGAGTTATGTCGATAAAAGGTCGATTATCATTAAATTTCTTAAAGGTAAATTGTTTTCCATATGTGGGAAATGGACGTAAATTCATTTTTCCAAAATGTAATAGTAATTCAAAAGTTTCGCAAAAGTTAGCACCTACGATAAAAGTTTCAGGTATTTCGGGCGCAATTAAAAAAATGACTGATTTTTTTCTGTCATCAACGGTACAAGTAAATTTGGTTTTACCCAAGATAGGAGAATAACTTCCGTCGGCAATTTTTATATATTTCTCAACTGTAGATGTTATGTGCTGAGTTTTAATATATTTTAAAAATTCCATTCCTTTCTTGCCCACAACATTAACTGTTGCTCCACTATCTACTAGCGCGACTATGACTTGATTTTGTAATTGAAAGGTAAGATAAATTCGGTTGTCTTTATTTTGGGTAGAAAAGACAGGTTCTAATTTAGGTACTTTATCACAAAAGAAATTCGATATTTCAGATAACCAATTATTCCATTCATTCTTATCTAATTTAAAACAAAAAGATTTTTTGTTAAAATTTGAATTTATTTTACGAGTTATTTTTGAAAACGGTTTTCGTTTTCTCGAGATGACGTAATTTTGTTTTGCTTTGTAGCAATAAATTTTTGGTCGGTAAGAAATGTTGGGGTTGCGAGATTGACCTGATCCGTTCCCCTTAACAGGTTTTTTGGAACATTTTCGATATTAGTACAATGAGAACACTGTGGCTTAAATGTGTCGGCTTTGCCACACCCATAACAAAAAATATTTTTCCTTTCTATACAATTTGTATAGCTATGATTTGGTTTATGACAATTCCAACAATTTAAAATTTTACTAGGTAACGGTAAATTATTTTTAGGAATAGTGCCTGTTTGTAAATTATTCTTAGGAACATTTAATTCAGGGTTAGTAGAAATTTTCAACTTATCCATCGGTCGATAAGGTGTCGTAAAATTTCTTTTAATTACAGGTTTTAAATTATCTTGACGTAATTTAAGTTCGTGTATTTGTTTACACTTATTTCTTAATTCCGTTAAGGTATGATATTCGGAAGAAACTAAAATATTTGAAAAATAGGGATCCACTCCACGTAAAATAATCTCAATAATTTCTTTCTCAGATATTTTCCGTTCGATTTTATGACCTAACATTTCAATTTCGTTAATGTAATTAAAAATATTATTAAAGGTACTTTGAGTTATATTTTGAATTTTCTTTTCCAATTGACTTTGGTAATCGAAAGGTAAATATTCTACTTTTAATAAATTTAAAAATTCGTCCCAATTTATTACCTTTTTCTTTGCATTTCTGCAAAAAATAGTAGCTTCGCCTTCGAATAAATCTTGTGCATTCTGGAATAAATCTTTATCCGTTGCACCCCTAGCGATTTTTAATTCATTTATAATTTCAAGAAAAGCTAAGATATCCCGAGAATCGTTATGACCTGTGAACTTGGTAAAGTTCCACTTATAAATAGGTATAAATTTGGTTTTAGATATTTCTACCGGTATTTTTTGTTTAAAGAAAACATTATTTTCATTATTAGTTAAGGTCGTTTCCGCTAATTTCAATTGAATCTTAAAATTTTCTATCGCAATAATTTTTTGTTCGTCATTTCTGGTATTCACGGTATTTAAGCGAGTCGATATATGCGCAATTTTTGTTTCCAAAAATTCTATTTGTTGGTCCGATAGTTGTCTTTCTAATTCGCGATTTAATTCCGCTAAAGATAATTTAATTTCCTGAAAATGGATTTCCCAGGTACACGGGTCTTTTGAAATTTCAATATCTTCTTCTAAGGCAATTTGTAACTGGATTCTACGACTAGTAATCGTAACCCTAGGTAAAATTGAACGTGCAAGTAATTCAAAGTTCAACTCATGTGAAGACAAATGCTTTAAATTCATTTTGAGATAAAAAAATTAATTATTAATTTACGACAAATTTTCTTGATACACCACTGGTGGTCGTCGATATATCTTGTTAACACGCAAATACGTAATACATGTCAAGCCCCACGTTGGGTGCCAAATGTTACCCCTCCTCTGCTATACTCACTTCTTTCGGTGGAGCAGATTTTTCGAACTTGAATTCAAAAAATACTGAGAACTTTATCTCAGGGTGGTACTTACGTGAAACAAAATATACGCTTACCTCGCTTTTACATATATACACAATCCTGAAAAGAATTCGACGCTCTTGAAATAAAAGATAATTGAGGTAAAGAAATATAATAAAGTTAAACAAAACGTCGCCACAAATACGGAACATAAATACAAATTTTCCTTAATTTTACCTAAATGATCAAGGAAGCTTCCGCAAGATTTAATTAAAATTATTTAAATAAGGCGTTAATTAGAACAAAATCAATGGTAAGAAACCATTTATTTTCATCATCCTTACGGATTGATTTCCACTTCAATAATTTGTACAAATAAATAATTTATACAGAAACAGTATAGGTAATTGTATGATTGATTTTTAATGTAATCATAATGAAAAATGGACCAATTAGTCGTTGAATAAGCAATACATCAAATCAATCGTTACAATTAGATACGTGCGGTTACATACAATTAAATTGAACAAAAACTAACCTTTAACCCGGTTAAACGTGGTAAGTCGTTGCACTCTAATTATTTTTCCTGAATTCAAATTCGGAAAAGCTGGTTTATCGATACCCCTGTTGATTGCACACCGTCCTTCCAATTCCATTTCCTTTATAGTCGTTGTTGACTATTTGATAATCCAAATCTCCTTCATCCCATAGGTATACGTTATCTTCTTAATAATCCAAATTTTATCCATCCAGTAGGTATAAGTATTTATCGTAAATCAATAATTTGTCTTTAATTCAAATTTGCCATGTTCGAGAGAGAATTATTATAAAACACATTTTGTTTGATAGATCGGTAAAAAGTTTTAAGTTACTTATTTAATTTTAGTTACACGAAACTATTACTCAGGTATTTGTTTATAGGCACATAGATAAGTTTTAGTTATTTTATTCGAAGCACGATACAAATTAACCACATCTTCCTTCAATGGAAGTACGATAGAAAAGTTAAACACCTCTTCCTTGCTTGGAAGACAACGAAAAAAAACTCACGTCTTCATGACTCGAGGTACAGATCGAAAGTCCGTTAATTATTTATTTGAATCACGAGACCAAAGGAACGCATCTTACTACTTTGACTGTCGAACCGAAAGTGCCGTTATTTCCAAGATGGCTCTTGAAATTTAACAGGGATTTTTACTTGAAGTTTCTTCAAAGATTAAAGGGTTGCCTAGATATAGGAGTCAAAATGAACCGATTTCTTATTTTTCTCGTCGAGGTACATGACGTAATTCTTCGTTTTGCTTGTTAGCAATTTGAGGACAGAATTCTTAGAACTAAAGCCTACGAATGGCATGTTTCTCACGTAGATAAGTTCTAAAAATAATTTAGTGGAGACGGTTGTCTGTGACATATACCAGGCTCGTTCAAATAAATCTTATGATTTAATCAAAATTTTAAGTGAATTTAAGGACTGTTCGACGTAGTCGTAACAATCTTCTTCTCCCACACCGCCAAAGTATTTTTGGTAGTTTTTTATTTCAACGACCACAACTTGCATCTATATAACACCGTTGGTTTTATAATTAATTTTTAAATCTGTATAGCTATATTGATTTAGCAAAAATTCCGCTACCGAGAACTCATTGCAGAAAAAACGTACTTCTTGGTCATGCTGCCATTCAGTTTTTTACCACTTCGTCTGCGTCTGATTTTTTTGAGACGCTTGTTCTCAAGTAGCTGAAACTTTCCACCTCTTAAAACTTTATTTTACTTTTGTTTTCGCACTTAGTATTCATGAACCTTCCAGACTTAAAAAGTGTGTCGTCCCAAGACGTACATTTGATTTTTTCTATTTTGAAGCCTCTAGATGTCATACTTCCTACTTTTACTTTATTGTGGGTTTCTTTTAGTGTCATTTGGATTATTTTAATTATTTTTTCTAGTATTCCCACCTCGTATATTGCATCATATTATAGCTTGCTTCTTATAATATTATCATATGCTTGTTTAAAGTCTACGAACAAGAGATATGTCTTTAGTTTAAACTCATAGCTTGTTGTTTTAATTTGTTTTAGTGTGAAGATTTGGTCCGTTACCAATGTTTTTCTTCTAAAGCTACTCTGATATTCTTCCAGTATTCTTAAATTATAAGTTCCTTATGCAGCTCATGCTAATTAAGCATCATCTGTATGTACCAATGTGTAAAGTTAATTACATTTTCCGTTAACCCTTCATTTACTATAAATCATGCAGCCATCTTTCTATCTTTTCCACTACTTATGAAAAAGGTATAGGCTTCTACATCTGATAATGATAGAATAAATATACCATTGTTAATCTGTTTGTTCCCTGTAAGGCAAGAATTTCTATTTTATACTTTCTTATTACATTTATTATCTGCTTTATCACACAAAAGTACCCTTTACATTCCATGTAGCTATAATGATTACAATAGTATTTTTGTTTTTCCGTTTTGTTGTCCATTATTTCGCCATGTCATTATTATTTGTTGGATTCTTTGGCTTATTTGGTTATTTGTCACTGGTGGCTCCATTGACTTCTGCTTCAGTTTGTTTGTTATTTCATTCTCAACAAGTAGCTTTCCATCTACCCGTAACTTTTTGTGCCCAACCTTCACATGGTTTTCTTTTCCTTTTTGTTCTTTAGCTATAATTCTTATCGGGGCTTGAATCTTCTCTTTTTCAACCGTTAAATTATAATTTATAAATGGTTTACTTCCTTTCAATTTTTTTAAATTTTTTACTCATTATGATCCAGTTTGACCACATAATCTATGTTGTCCTTATTCTAAGTCTTCGTTATTTTTGTTTAACCTCCAGCTTTTCTTTAAAAAATTTAAAACCTTCGCTTGACCTCTTCTTTTCTCGTTAAAAATTTTTCGGCTCAAACTATTACAAAATTATTTGTCCAGTAATTAACAAATTTAAAAATATTAAAAAGCTTTTGCTAAGTTAACTACCCCTATAAGACATAAAGACTATAAGCTCACCCTTCATTTTATAACCATTTCTCTAATCAAATTTGGCAAAATAAAAATTCTCTATAACCTCCAATTTTCCTCCTGCCTCTTTCATTCAACAACATTTAAACAATTTTTCTCAATATATTTAGATCTGTTTATCGTCTGATAATGTTATCATAGGCTGAAATCATTTACAAATATTTATAAAAACGTAATAAATATTTATTTTGATTTATCCTGATTATCATTGGTTTGTGTCAAATTGATTTGTAGAAATATTATCTACTTGTAGATTTACTTATAACCACCTATTGCTCAACTGTAATCTTTACCTACTATTACGAGTATAAGGTTGATTCTGACAGTTTTAAACATTTTTAAATTTAAATTCAAACTTTGAAACGGCCTTTTATATTATTATTAAATTTTACATCAGCTACACAATTACTAAGTAGTAAAAAAACAACGTTATGAAAAATGTCCAATTAATTTTAATCTTAAATTTTTAAATTAATTTTAAATTAAAAGATAAAGAGAGTATGAAAGTAATTTATGAAATTAATTAATCTAGACTTCTATTTAAAGATACAATTATATTCAACACGTACATATCGTAAATTTCAAACTTTTCCTTACTTTATTATAAATTTATATTTTCAAAAATAATTTCTTTATTATCAAAAAAGTGTACAAAATATACTTAAATAAATTTAAAAGTGTTATTTTGTCGACATTCTTTGTTAGCTGAACAAGGTGAAAAATCGTTCTATGCGGATCTACCCGCAGCATCCACATTTTATCTCTAATTTCACGCTTAAAATGGTGCTGTTGCAAAACCAATTCATTTTTTGACTCTCCAATATCCGCGTGACATAATTGAAGAATTTTACGTCACAACAAATTTTGATAAAATAAAGAGTGTTGATTTTTAGCATTCTTATATTTAAAAATTACATTGTCAAAAACGATTAAGACAACCAGAATTATTTTTTTAGATAAATCACTAATTAATCACCGATAATCACTGACCTGTTTCAAAATTACACAAAATATTTTGTAAAAGTAATGCATATTAGTTAAAATGCTTATTTTAAATTTATAATATTTAACTACTATAATGATAATATTATAAACACCTACAGCAGTATTCCTTTTAATTTCGAACTTTAAACTTCCAAAACAACAATTCAAATGTTTGTAGTGCTTTTAACATATACACAGAACAATTTTAAGGTGGAACCGTAGGTGAGTGATTTTAAAGCCTTGAGCTATATTTCAACTACAAAGCAGCTACGCTTCTGATTATTCTTTTAGTGTAATACTAATGTTATTTATGTCCGAGTTTTCGTTATTAATAAGTCAGTACCATAGCTAGATATAAAGGTAATATAAACCAATAATTTTTTACAAACTTTAAAATTTGAAGTTAACATTTGTTTGTAAAACTGTAAATTTTTACGTATTAGTATTTTAAATAACCAAATAATAAAGGTATACATAACTTGCAAAATTAAAATTTTAATTAATATTTTTGTATGATTTACTTATGTTATATAAATAAAATACGTGCTAGTATATGCTTAGGAGGTATTATCAAAAAAAAAGAAAAACTAATCATGTATGTCCATTCATGTAAAATGATTCATATGAGCAAGCTCGTGTTAGGGAGTAATGACTCGGTTATAGAGTGCCTCATTTTTCATGGAGGCTTAATTTTATTTTGCGGAATATGTTGGACATCCTATTTTGTTACAGTTGATAAAATTTGAAACCCTAGAAGCCAGTGGTCGGTTATGAATGTGCTTTTTAACTGTAGTAAGCGTTTCCTCCTGATGGAAAATTATATACTCCATAAAACATTTATAATATATAAATAAATTAAACCGATAGCAGAACTGCTAAGCCAATTTTGCTATTAAATCTTGATAAGTCTTTTAATAACAATTTTGCGTCAATATCGTCAGTAGTAAATGTGCGCAAAGTAATTTTTTATGTTGTTATCTTTTTATAATCGTCTCTAAAACCTTTGATCTAAAAGAACATCCAACAAACACGTTCCGACAAAATTCATTAAAAGATTTAAAATTTGATAAACATTTTAATAAAACTAAACATTCGCTTTAACCCTAATTTTTTGGTCCACTTAATATTTAGGTAGCACCGAAATCAGATTTTGTTTTTCTCATTGATCTGTCAACTACAAAATGTTTCCAACATTTGTAACAAATTTGTTAATTTGCTTATGAGTAGGTATGTAAAATCGCATTAGAGACAGATAAATTTGTAAACTCTTGCGGAAATTGGTTAAAAGGGATAATCTTTACATAAATTATTTTATGCATACCTACACGTAAATATAAATCTCTTTGAATTTAATAAATAAAATTAAATTTCACATTCCAATTTCAGAGTTAACGTACAATTTTGTTAATAAATTTTTGAATTTCAAATATTTATGGCATAATCAAAGTAGAATATTAAATATTATACATACATATACCCTGTACTAGCCAATGAAACGTAGCATTTAGATACAAAACGAGCGTTTTATCAACTAGTAGTAAGTAAAATTATTTTTTCTCGCCAATATAACAAGATGATTTTAGTAAAAAAGCTGAAATGTAATAAATAATTTATTTTGGTAAACAATAAAGAAAATGTTAATAAGCAGTAAGTTTTAAGTAATAGTAGTAATAATAATATTATACTAATGAATTTTAACATTCATAAACTTCAATGTTAGTTTTAGTAACTCTTCTGTGAAATATTTTAATTAATTTACAATTTAGAGGAATAGTTGTATAATATAATAAACATAAATACCGATCTATACTACATAAATTTTAAAATAATTTTAGAATATTGCTTAACTTTTAAATTTACTAATTTACTTTTTTCTCAATTACAGAAACGATAATATAATATAGTAGCTAGAGCTACTTATTTTACTTTTCAAGGTAACTTATCTGAGTTAATATTATGAGTTGTAATGATGCTGATTTCGATAAACCGGAAGTTTTGAGAACGTACTAGTCCATAATTTTCTGTATGGTTTAACATAGTAGGCATTTTTTTTGTGTTTCAGCCATTATCCCTTGCAGCAAATTACTGCCTTACACACAGGAACTCAATGTGATAGCTGTGGACAAAGATTTCCGTTCCATGAAACAAAATGTTACAAAGATCATCTAGCTTGGCACAAATCCCGTAGTATAGCTATAAGTCGTGCTTGGTATTACACATGCTCGTTCACCTAAAATCCTAAAAGTGCCTATTGCATATTATACTAATTGAATGTACTTATTATATCATAATTAAATTTAAAATTGGCAATTCCATTGTAGAGTGTGTTCTAAAATTGGTATGCGTTATTATTACTAGGACCCATCTTTTCCAAGTAGTTACTTGACGATTACTTTACTTGAGATTTTTAATAGTTGAATAAGAAAGTTGGGTCTTTTGGCCGCATTATATGTATACTAACTTTATATCTTGTTAATTACTTTACTAGCCAATAAGCTAATTTAGCTAAAAAAGCTTAAGTAAAGTAATTGTCAAGTAACGTTTTGACGTTTATTTTAAACATGAAAAGATCGGTCCCTGGTCTAGTAGAAATAAACAAAGTCCTTGGTTTAAGAAAGTCTGGCTTTCTAACATTATTAATATAAACTATAGTATAAGGATTTTATTAAACGTTTAATAAAAAATAAATCATTATTTAAGTTTCAGAATAACACCCACTGAAATGTTCCAAAACAAAATACCTCTTTGTTTTATTTGTGAGATTTCTGAGAACTTGTTGCTATCATCCCGCAAATACCCACGCTTTGCACAAAATCTGACATTTCATAACTAGTTGCATAAACGGATTTAAAATTGTGCTCTAATTTTACACTAGTACTATTCAAATCTAAGTTAAATTTGGTACAATTTACGATTTGACTTTGAAATATCACTGCGCATATTATTCCTTCATGATGTTCTGGATGTAATTGTTTATAATATTAAATATTTGTGTGTATCTACTATACCGTAAATCAGGGTTACTTGAGATAGTCAGTATAAATTGAGACAAACTTCAATTCTTATAAAAACTGATTTTTAGTCATTTGTGACTGAATTTTCCAACATCTCCTTGATGATAAATCCATATTATCGATGATGATAGTCGTTCTGCTGTATTGCTTGAAAAAGCTCACTGGTACGTTATATAACTACATACCTCATCCTCGTTGCTCATACATACTGCTTTCTACTATCTACAACATACATAATAATGTGGTAAAAAATATACCTTTAATAATATGATATGCAAATTTTTAACTTAAAAGAGTGCCTGAACGAGATCAAAAGAGGTGTTTTTTAAGTTTCTACTCTTGTAGCGTAAATTGAAATAAGTATTATGACACGCACACAAAGGCGACAGTTGAAAATAGATTATAATGTTAATTTGCTAGAATCCTAAAAAAATTATGTATTTTAGTTAAATTAATTTAGTTTTTTAAAAAGTGTTCTAGTTTTCACAAGTTTGAAAACTAAAATATTTTAATTTATTATTTTTGAAAGGAATTAAACTATAATATACATTTTTTCTGTTATTTAAGCGTTCAAATATTATTTGGTCTATCATTTTTTAACTATGAAAATAATCTACTTCAAAATTTCAGATCCCAAATCATTTTATTCCTCGAGTTATCGACAAACTAATATGTTTTAACATATTAATCTCAGAGAGACCTTTGCCGATCTTTTTTTAAGTACTTAACATAGTATGACATAAAAAAATATTTTTGTACTAGCCTTGAATTAAAACTTAATTATTTTAAAAATAAAGGTAAATGAAAATGGCATCTTTAATGTATTTTTTTCCAATTACAATTACGAACCTTTCCAAGTAATAGTGTTTTGCAACTCATTTTATTATTCAATATTTTTTTAGATTTTATCTATTTTGTGCAACATTTTAAACAAAAGAAAATATCAATTTTATTTTTTTTTGCATTTATATCGATGATTATTTATTTTTCTTATTAAAAATTATGCAGTACAACATAATGAAATGGAAATATTCAAACAAGTTTTGACTAGGAACTTAAGAAAAGGTTTACCGTTTTGTATAGTTGCAGACCCATTGATTTGCAATCGGGAGAATAGGACAATAACCTTGGCTCCGATTTTAAACAATTCTGAGGCAAATTATGAAAGAAAATAGACCAGAAAGCAATAATAAAACATAAAATTTATGAATCGTTGCAAATAAACTTTATTTTCCCAAATTTTAAAAAATTTGTTATGATCAATGCGGTTCTCGCATCTGTAAGATACATAAGCCTTTTATTGGTTGCGCCAAAAAGTAACTTCTGCCCACGTCCAGTAGTAGGTATAAGAGCAAGTTGTTCGACAAAGCAGTACTGAACTATCGTCGTATAGTATTACTAGCCCCTACCCGGCAAAACTTGAATTTAATTTCATCGGACACAGTAGCGTTGTCAAAATTGTTTCTACGCCGTTGTCTCTACCTAAGAAAAGGTGCTTCTCAAAAAGGGGTTGGTTGCTTGTTACTAATTTTTATAGTTTGATTTCAGTCAAAAATACTAAAAAGTGAAATTTGCTTGATGTTAACTGTACGATGGTTTAGATACAACTAAAAGAACTCCAACCATCTCCACTCTCCAACCGTTAATGTACTTTGCACTGCACGTACTGACAATACAATGCGTCAATAAAGGTCAAAATTGAAAAAAAATTTCTAACTTTAAAATCAATTATTAGTTAACTAATCGATATACAACATTCCTCCATATCTAAAACGCTTTATTATAATGTTTAATTAATATTTATAATATTATTATAAAATAATGTTTAATTATTTAATATTTTTTGATTTTTTTTTTGATTTTTTGATTTCTCATTATCAGCACAACATGGTACATCTACATATACTATTTCGAATGCTATTTTGAGCTTCTAGAAAAAAAAGCTCCCAGAATTCCAGATAATCCTAGATTTGATAGATTTTTTATGTGATTTCAATCGTGCTTTTAATTGTTTTCAACATAATTTTCTTCTTAATAAGCTTATCAGATCAGAAGTGTTGCTTTTTAATAGTTTCAGTCATATTTTTCTGAGAGCTCTCAGCGCGTTCTAGTTGGAATAAAGGTTAGTTTGAATAGAATTGTTAGAATAAACTTATACAAAATTCCTATTGACATGAGGTATCCTTAAGGCTTCATACTAGGTCCTTTTTTGCTTTTGTTATTGTTTGTTAAGGATCTAGTCAATTTTGTTATTGGTTTGTGAAATGATTTACTGATCTTTTGTGAGTAAAATGGGGGACATCTTCAATCAGGCTCAACAGGTGCTGGATTGGTTATTTGAACAGCTCTGTGTTAGCGGTTTTTACTTAAATTCAAACAAAAATTCTCATTATGACCCTTTAAGCTAGACGAATATTTTATCAAAAAATGGATTACGGTTACATAATACGGAGCTGATCCGTGTAGGAGTCAGGAGAAGGGTAGATCAGATTATCGAAAAATATCTACATTCATGACGGTTGGAAAAAAACCTTTACAAGTAAAGTGCATCTTATTCATGATATATTGTTCATTCTATTTATATTAATTATATAATATAACAGTATTGGTTAGATTTTATTATATAATCTAACCTAAGTAGTGCATTTAAAGTTTTCGAACTTTTACTATCAGTTACACGAATAGATTACTGCAGTGGAAATTATTCAGAGCCGTAGGCGAATAAAATATTTTAAATGCCGTTATTTAAACGTCAAAAATTTCCTCTATATGCACATGTGCAATTTCCAGAAAATTGCACACTATGAAATAATTTCTCTGTAATCAGACGTCTATTAATTGTCTGAATGTCATTGGTGCAATTTTTGAAAAAGTGATTTTTAAGTTAATCGGATTTAATTTCATAAAATAAATTTTCTGGAAATTACAATGCTGTAAAATTCTAAAAAAGAATAGCAGACTAAGTAATACCTACTGCAATTCAAGAAATCTTGACCACAACAGGTATTCTTTCAAATTTAGAAATTATTTGCTGCTTTTAAGTTGACTGGTGTTGCAATTATAATTTTTCTCGAACTGTGCACTTCTACTATTTGCAAATACATGTTAATTTCTTTTTAGTGCAATTTTATGTAAGCTTTTCATATAAATTTCACATCTTAAAATAATATAGAGCATATTTACTTTAACTTTTTTAATAAAAATAACTTGCACTTTATAAAACCTTTCTTTGAAATGGTGAATATTTTAAAGATATAAACTCACCGAGGGCAACATCTAAATTGGCTCTATTTTTATACAGCAATTTAGGGTTATATTATTGTGTTCAGCAATTTGTTGTTTTTGTGATGATAAATATCAAGTTTTGCCATCATATACTTTGAAATATATAAGGTTTTTCATGCTCAAATAAATTTTATACATTTGGTGTATCTTTTTAAAAATGTCGTAATTCAATATCATCTAGCTATTTCTACTTCTTCATGTTTTTCTAAAATCATTACCGGTTAATGCGAAGACAGCAAAAAGCCTAGCTAGAATAGCTAACATTAAAAAGCCATTAAATGCATTAACTTTTTGTATAATATTTCCAAATAAAATATTTTTCTAAAAGCTTACACTGCATACACTTTTCAAATTACAGACGCAATACGAATATAATCTAAAACATGTTAGTACGTCTTAAATATTCTGTTTGTATGAAAAAAATCAGCATTTATATGCATTACATAAATTTATACAATTCTAAAATATTATTCTAGAATAACATAGACTCTGCAAGTAAAATATAATTATTTCTACATAAGAAGTATTAAAATTTAATTATTCAATATTATTTAATCATTCTGTTAGCAGTAAATGTAGTGCGCCTGGGAATAGAGCAGTGGAATTTCCGCTCTCTAGCCAGCAGTACTTGTATATTTCCAGTGTACTGCAGGTTAGTTACTCACTCCATCTTTCATCATTTATTTATTTATTTATTTACGGATTAATCTTTTTACACAAACAATACTAAACAAATACATTATGAAAAACAAAATCAATAATAAAACAACAACTAATAGAATAACAAAATAGAAATAATAATAACACTAAGGTGCAGTCAAATCAGTTTAGATCAATCGTCCAGAGAATCTTCTTAAACTTGGTTAAGCTGCGTTTACAATGACTTCGACTTCTAGAGAGACGTTAAATAATACAAAGTTGGGATCTTCACAGGCACGGTTGACCAGACGAATCATCCTAGCCACTGGACTATGACAACCATAATTTGTCGCATGAGGTTTACCTTCAAAAATCTTTTTAGTTCTTGTGAATTTTGCAGGCTTCCTAATGATAAACAATTCGGCCAAGGCATTGCAGTTGATTTTGCCGTTGAACAAGCCATATACACAGCAAAGATCAAAAACCGCCCGTCTGGCTGCCAAACACTTTATGTTGCAAAACCAAAGTAAACCTCATCCGAGAAGGCTTTCTTAGCTCGACCAAGTTTATAATGACATTGTACATTGTATAGCACATGCTACACACGTTTAAGTTGATTGATTTGGGCTTGATACCGCGGCGACCATACGCTACATGCATATTCCAGTTTGGAACAAACTAGAGCAATGTATACAAGTTTTACAGTTGAAGCCGAGAAGTGAGTGGACTGTTGACGGATAAAACCCAATGTACGAAGCTAGAGCCACATATGTGAGAGATGTGGTTTCTGAAAGTTAAACCAACCAAAGTTAAACATTTTATTTACCATTCTAAATATATTTCTTTTTCTTTAACTTTTCTTTAGATAAATGTGTTGATCTGTTTATTTCCAGCATTTACGTCGTTTCCTTGGCAGTGCTAGATCTGTAAGCATATAAATTGTTTAACGTCTGATAGGTAGTTTGCTAAACCGACCTCCAGACGCGCCTTTAACCCAGGTTTTTATGTTAGTGATGGCGAAGCACGGAGACTAGTCATAAGAAAGTTTCCTTTCTTTGGATTTGAACTCGGTACCTTACATTCGCAGTTGATCGGGTTACCTAAAAGGCAAATAATCGTCTCATTCTAAATATACATTACAATATTAGCATATATCACACAAAAAGGTTTTCCTCAATTAAATTTTTCGTATGCTATAAATTAACAATAAAATGAAATATTATAATGAAAACATTTTATATTTCTTATTTGGGCTTTTAAGTGTATAATAAATGTTATTATAATATTACAGAAACTGAGTAAGATGTAGTTACATTCCTCAGCCCACCACCCATTTTGATTTTTAAATCAATTTTTGTGTCATTTGCTTGTGGTTTGTCTGTGCATTTGCTATTTGCAAATTATTTAATAAAATAAGTTTGGGGAGCTAAGAAAATGCAGCCCCCATTTTTATTTTTGAATAAATTTTTATACTAGTCGTTTGTGCATTTAATATTTTTGTTTGTTTGAACACTGTTCCCAAAATATTTTCAATATAAGGGAGGGAGATTTTTTATTTTAATTCGATAATATTATGTAATAATATGTCTTTGCAATAAGTAAAAAGAAAATTTTTAGTAGGTATGTTTTCATCGCCGTTCTTTACTAAAAACTGTTTTAATATTTCAAAACAAATAACAAAGCAATAATTATTACCTACTACATAGTACAATACCAATTTTAGTTTACTTTATAAACTAGAAAGATTGCAAATATTACTTTTCCTCATTGCAATAGGTAAGGTCGTACTTTTTGATCTTCATTTGAGTCACCAAAAGTCCCTTTTTGTCGGACTCAGTAAAATGAGTCCGGGAAAGTTTTTCTCGGACTCATTTTGCGGCCGAGAAAGTAGCAGTTCCGGATTACTTCGATTTTCTTTGTTTGTTGCTCCAACTGTCCTGCAGAAGCAAATATTGCAACAGATTCACCAGTATTAAATGCCGTAAGTACCTGTGCAGCTATTTCAACCGTAGAACCTAATATTTTGGAAGCCACTTGCAGTTTGTTCTCAACGGAGTTTTCAATATAACCTTCTGAGACATTTTTGACATTTGACATTTGAGTTCAAAATATGCCATCAAAATTTTATTTTAACTCTTTTTTCTGTACACCATTTCTCGAATTTGTTGTACGCACTTTTATACTTTTCTTTTGATTTTGCCGGTAGCAAAGATTAGGCAGCTAAGCTATATCGGAATCTTCAGATAGATCACTCATTTTGTCACCGAGTTCTAAAATATTGCTGCTTACCTAAATAAAATAAAACTGTAATTGTGATACCTATTTTACAATTAAAATGTATTCGTGCTTCACAAATATGTAACTAATATAAATTGTTTTAAACAACTGCACTGTATTTGACTGCACACTCTACAACTTAGCAACGCTTTTAATTCAGAATTACAGTCACACACGCCTTCTAGTGCATACGAATATTTAAATTACAATTAAATTTTTGTGTCTTATTTAGAACGCAATGAGGAAAAATCTTGTATGTTACTAGTACCGGAAAGTTAAAATTTCAGTACGCGGCTCTTTTTGGTACTCGGGTGCCCCTCGTACAAAAATCTATCGCCTAGTACTGAAATATTCAACTTTCCGTTACTAGTAATATAAATAGCTGTTACTATACATAAAAAATCATTATATTTTCCAGTTTTTATAAAAAAATAATTTCTACAAAAATATTATTCAGTCATATCAGCAAGTTGCTTGGCAATTAGATTAACGGCATCAACGATTTTTTTGTTTTCACTCATGAAAAAGTTGGAGGTGAAATCAATTCCGTGCAAATAGCAAAAAAAACCTTTAAATTTATGTATTGCTACCAATCTTTAAAGATCTTATGTAATCATGGAATGATTTTGAATTAAGCTTTTGTAATAGTATTACAGCTGAAGCAGTTGCTTTCATTTAAGATTACCTAAAGAAAATTAATTGAATTGCAAAATAATGGTTACTGCTTTATAAAAAAATTATTACATTGAGTTGTGTTAAGTTAATAACACTAAAATTTTCAAATTTAGAAACGCTTCCAGCGAATTCGTAAAGATAAAATATAAATCATTTAATAAACTAACAAAATAACTGTTTGTGATATTATTAAATATTGTAACATAATTTAGCATATTAAATTTTAATTAAAAATTAAAATTAAAAAAAGTTTTTAACATTTCTTTACTTCATGTATAATTTATAACTCAAAAATCGTTGAATATAGACAAAACCTAGAATATTGCAACATTATAAAACCACTCATCATTATTATAAAGATTTAAGTGCATGTCGCATTGAAAAGTGAATTCTTCTTAAAGAAGTGGTAATTCAGAGAATATTATAGGACGTTTCTATATTTAGTTTCAAGTGTTACTTTTAACTTCACCAATAGTATGAATTACTGTTTTCCATTAGTAATTTTTTTAATTAAAATTTTCAAATTAAGAAAATTAAGTACCTAGGTAATTTTCAAGTCATTTCAATATAAAGTGATAACAGCATTATTAACAGTAATATTTATTTCTCAATTTCATCAAATTAATCAAATCCCAAATATTATCATTTTACATTGTGAATATTAGATCAAATACAAATTATAATTATTAAGTATGTACACAATGATTATAATTATAATTTTCTGCTGTCAGGTTATATCTGACTTCATTAGATGTGTACACATATTTGACAAAGGAAGGTCTCTGGAGTGTCAGATGGCTGTGGCAGAGTGACACAGCATCCCTTGTCACAATCGTGTTACTAAGTATTTTGTACCTTCTGAAATCTGAAACATAATTAACACTTTTGGTTAGTTTTCTTGATTATAAAAATAAATAGTTTTTATAAGTAAAAAAAAAACTCTAAGTGGTTATTATAATTTGAATTATAACATCACAATTAGTAGTGTTAGCATTGTAATATCCTTCTAACTTAGAACAATATTTACACAAAATATTTCAAATTATCGAAAACTAATTACTAATACTATGGCGAATATTAGATGCTAATATTGTACAAAGTGTTTTATGTATAACATTAAACTTAATTGCTTTTCAAATAAACAACTTGTAATCTTTTCCTATACATACTATAATCGTATACTCGTAATAGAAAGGTTATTATTAAATTTTCATTCAATGCATGGTTATTAGTTATTAGTTTACCATTGCAACATTGATCGACATATTCCAGACAAATAATAATTATAGGCATTTAACTTCTAGTCAAAAGCTTTAATCAGAAGTATTAAATTTAAAAATAAATATAATAATTAATTAATACAATTTTTGAAGAAAATATAAAATAACACTAACAATTAAATAAAGAACCTTTCAGTTTGTTTTCTTTCTATAACGCAAAGTTCAGCATTAGATAAAGTGCATTTCAGTAAAGAATGGTGCTATTTTAATATGTGAACATAACCCAAGTTATAGAATACAATAACTCACTGCAGAAATTTTTACTCTTATGAAATTCAACCTTGCATTTTTGCTAATAGATTAGTAAATTTTTTCACATTTTAATCTTTTGAAGTAAAAATTTAGTTTTTTGTTTTATTCCAAAAATTTTGCAGCTTAAATAATCAACAAAAAAGTGCAACAACAAAATAGCGCGAATATACATTTTTTATTCAGCAGCTAAATTTAAACCTATATTAAATTTTAAGCGACTTAAACCCACCATTACTAAGAATAAGTCATCACGGTGTAACATCGCTACAAAAATTTGTTACCTTTATTGATACCTATTTAAAGCGGGAATAACATTAAAAACAAAGAATTCATATCTGTACTTTATCAAGCAAAAAGCTAAATGTGCTCTTCAGCCAGCAGGTTCAGCATTTTACAAAATTTACAGATTCTTAACTTCAAATATTAAAATAAAAAGAAAAGTACCTACACAGTGTGCTCAAAATTTATGAACGAATTTGAATCAAAAAATGTAGTTTGAAACTAGGAAATAATGTAGTGCAACAAAAATTGTAATTTGGCACAACTTATATATAATATGTACAAACGTATGATATAATATTTGATGGTCCAATTGCAGTAATGTTGGTTTTCTTAATTTTATAATTTTGGAAAGGCAAAATTAAACAGTAAATTATGATAAAATCTTATGTGTAAAATTTCATTCACTAGTACTAGAATAATAAATCATGTAGAAATCCAGGTGAGATATTATAGCTGTTCAAAAATAGAATTAAAAAAGAAAAAATAAATTTATACAAACATCTAATTAATCACAAGGTAAAGCAAAATAATAGTACTCATATCAGCACACACATTAAATTGATTAAAATAAACAAATCTCTCTGGCCAAAACAACAACAGCAACAGAGCTCTACTAAACTAAAACAATCATAAAGGAAAAATCACTAGAAAACGAAAGGTTAAAGTTTATATTGTATACCAAAATTGTTTGAATTAATAAAATATTTGAAAAAGTAAAAATTTATAGGAAAATAAATTTAAAAGAGGAGAAAAGTTGTAGAAAAGTAATTTATAATGTATTTATAGAAATATTACAAAATAACTAATAAAGTTCTAGAACTTATTAAACATCCTAAAAATTAAGATAATGAAAGCTGGGAGTAAGATATAAAATAAAAATTTGTAAAATTCACTGCAATACATAAAATCTAATAGGAGTGCCAGGTTATTTTACTTTTCAATAAAATGTTATGAATTTTTTACAGAATTTTATTCACTCTAGTACCAAATATTATAATAGTGCCAAGATATTTTACTTTCCAGTAAAATCTTGTGAGTGTCTCGCAAAATTTCAATTCACTGTGGTAATAAAAGTACATAAAAATAAAATAAAATTGTAAGTAAAGTAAAATACACAAACATTAAATGAAAGCACAAACTAAACTATAGTTTATATTAATTTTTCATTAATAATTTAATTTAGTTAATAAACTAAATATTTAAGTCAATACTCTTGGAAATTGTTAATCAATATCTAATGCATTACTAATTACTGCTTAGCTTAATTCAGTTACTATGTTTTTATATAAAATTAATAATTTAAACTGGGGAACTATAAGTTAATATTATTTTTAAATCATCAGTAGGGACCCAATAATGAGCAGATACTGGAATATCTCTAGATAATTTACGATTATCGCTCGGCTCGTGAAAAACATTTTACAGAAAATTGAATTGTAGAACCTAAGAGCACAAAATATAACATAAAATTTTTTAAATTAATAAATAATTGCTATATTTAAGTAGATAGATATACTCGTAATCACAAAAAAAGCCTCAATGGCTTTAGGCATTACTGTTATTGTTCTTTGTTTGTGATTCTATAATAGTTATTATATTTGTTTCAATTAGTATAACAATATTATTTTTAATTGTCCTGCTTGGTTTGAAGATCCCAATTGTGTATAAAAATATAGCTATTTACAAAAACGTTTTTCATACATACCAAAAGGTATATTGTAGTGTTCCAAAGCTAGAAAAGAGGATTCTTTGTTTTTGATGAAAGATTAAGGGTTGATAAAAAAATCCAAACACACAAAAACCAATAAAATTGTAACATAACACACAAAAATTACATCTATTTTGAAAACTTACGTTTCTGATATTATAAAGTGAGACATTTAAAATTTTGTGACCAGTGCGCACATGACTAAAATTGTGAAGAATTCGTATTCCGTGTTAGAAAAATAACAAAAAAATAAATTTGAAAATCCAAAGCAAGAAAATTTTGCTTTTTGATTGCCGAAATCTGTGATTTAATTTTAAAATAAAATTATCATCGAATGTTAATAAAAACCGTAGTAGGTTCACATAATTAATTAATTTTAACTAAGTAAGATCAAGTTTAAATCGCCAATCGAATTATTTCTATTAGTTTTTTTGCAAAATAATGCAGAGTGTAAAATTTAAATCAGTCGCAACAATTAGTGAATAAGTGAGTCATTTTCAACAAAGATAATAATAAATTGAATTTCGGAAAAAATTTTGGTACCGTTAAATGCGTAATTTTTGGTTATAATTTTTAAAACGAAAAAATAACATTTGCTTTTACTTACCTATTGGATTGGAGATTTATTAAATCTGGAGCTGAATATATTGGTCTGGATCAAATAACGAGTTTTGGACTGAGTTGAAAATCAATATAGAAAAAACACTACATATTCAGGAAAACGACTCCCCGCTTGAAGCAAATTAGGAATTTTTGATAAGATTTTTCAAACTAACAGGTTTAATAAAAAATTGCAGTAGGTACCGTAAATTTACTTTTCGGGTTTTTATTAAATTGTTTAACTTTGTATGAATTTTTAATTTACACTATAACACTTTGGAAGCCTAAGGCAAGACTAATTAGTTTCATTTTAATTATTCATTAAAAAATAACGCCTTTGATGGTCCGAACACACATTTACACAACTTTTTTAATACTCAAAAATTTGTCTAAGAGTATAATTTGATTGGATTATTTTTATTTAGTATCTATTCAATTATTTAGTAAATTAAAAATTACAATAATTGCAAAGATTTTATTTGTTTTGTTGAAAAGTTTTGCGGTAATAATAAATAATATTTTAAACCACGATCCATGGAAAGATTTTCTTGGGGTTCACCATAATTACGAGCTAGCCAGGGTAAATTTCAGCGGAGTTTTACAGGTAAATTATTGCAAAGATAGCCGAATATGATTTATATTTATACTAACTTTTACTATTTTAGAAAACTATTTATTCATTATACAATCATTATGTTAAAATTAATTACTGAAAACCAAGTTTAATACCCTAATCCTAATATATTATGAAAGCTGAAAATAAAATGCAGAAAAAAGCAAACATAAAATTGTACCTTAGTTTTGTCTCTTTAATCATTTTTTTGTGATTTAATTTTGTGTTTAACTTTCGTGTTACAGTCTGTAACATTGCGAGCAAACGCCGGCAATGCCTCGATGTCTCGTTGATGTTTGCTGGTGGCTAACTAATTGAATGCACCCCCGCCCAGTACTAGAACTGAAAATACCTACATTATCTAAACAATACTTTATTTAAAATATCTACTCAGAAGCTCAATCCTTTATACGCCAATTTATAATGGAAAATAAGCAGTGGTTACGATAAATGAGATTACAAAGCATAGACTATTTAAAGTCACTTTGACTATTCTCAAAATAATTTTCATTAGAAACCTTTATTCACTTTACACAATAACTTAAAAAACAAAATAAAAATAGTTTCTATATGTAAAAATTTTAATATAACAGAAAGTAAGTTAATGCAAAACGCTCAAATCAACAAGTTTTCCTAAGATTTGTTCCATATGCTGCATAACAGTTGACTACGAAGATATTGAAAACAAATATGCTACAAAGTTGGCAAGATATTTCTAAATCTGTTTTGTTTCTTACTAAACTACATAAAAATATATTTAGGTTTACTTTGCAAACTTGCCACCGGTGTTTTCAAGTTTTTCCGTGTTTTTTTATTCTACCACTGATGTATTTTATATCAACAGTTGGATATATTTCAAAACTTTATATCAAAACATTTCTACTATTGAAAAAATCATATACATAGGCAAAGCTTCAAGTCTTTTCTTTATCAATGCAAGAAAATTATTATAATTAATTTTGTGATTACGTGAATTATATTACGTTTTTTTTTAAATTTCCTCAATTTGTTTATTGCTAAAAATGAATTCTTGTAGGTGCACAGTTTTAAACGACCCATTACAAAATTCTCTGCATAATATTAACCCACTAAAAAAGAAAAACAAATACAATATTTTTTTTTGCTTTCAAAAAGCTTTGTAAGATTTTTAAACCTATGTCTCGGTTATGTCATTTGAACAATATTTGTTTTCAAAATAACTTTTTTAACAATATACCTAGGTACGCTACTTTAAAAAGTTTATATTATATTAAAACTTCAAAATATCGAGTTATTAATAAATTAAAAATTAATTAAAAGATTTATTGAGCTTTCAAACGATTATTTCGTCCGTCATCAGAATAATATACAGATATTATTATTATTTTAATTTATTAATAACTCGATATTTTGAAGTTTTAATATAATTTAATATCAACGAGTTAATAATTTATATATTTAAAAAGTTTATATTATAATATTTTAATATTAAATTTAAAAAGTTTTAAATTCGTGATATTAATTATCATGAGCAATACAACAAGAGCTTTGATTTTATCCATATAATTTTTAATTTCAACGAAGACGTGATCAACAATTTATCGAGAAAAAATTTGCCAGATCAAATTTTCTCGAGCTAAATTTTAAAAGCACGTCTAAGGGTGACTTGTATAGATCTAGTTTATAATTTTAAACTGTAAATTAGCCAACCACAATAGTCAAAATCCGAGTTTAAACCATAGTTAGCGGTTAAACTTGCACTATACAAATGACCCATAGTGATTAGAAATTAAAAATTATCAGGATTAAAATCAAAGCTCGAGTTGTATTTGATAAGATAATTCCAATAGTGTACGATGAAATTGTTAATAATACAAATAAAAGTATTAAAAACTTTGAAAATTTATTGAACTGTCAACGAGAATAAACAATTGAAAAGGGTAAACAAAAAAATATCCGCAAAAAATAGCCAGTTGCATTTTGATGCCTTCCTTAGTTCGTGGTTTATCCGCAAATGCGCCGCCTATCGTAATTTATCCGCTAGCAAACTTTGATAATTCGACGGCTCTTATGGACAGTTTAATACACGCGTGGAATTATCAATATCATTTAAAAAGATTGTCAAGTTAACTAGAACATAATTAGAACAATTTATTGTAATATTATTAGAGCTTTCAGTTTCGTTTGCAACTTTTATCGGAAAATATAATATAATAGCCATTTACACCAAAATAAATATTATAACGTAGGTATACCTACGTTATAATGACATATCGTAGGTCCCATGCCAAAAGCACCAGTCTGCAATTTCCCCTGCCCATTCTGTTAAAAATAATGTCGATTATCCGGGTAAAATTAATTTTTTTTTCAATTAGGATTCCTTGTACCTCTTAGGAAACTCGTTATACATCATGTTTAAGAGTTATTTTAATTTTGGTAATTTTCATCAGTATTTTATAATGAAAAAAATAACCTAAATGCAGAGCCGGCCTTATTACAGATTGGTGTATTTGGCATGGGACTGACGATTTGATCTTTGGTCTGCTTTAACCAATTTCTGCTCTAGTACTTACATTTGTTTTGGATTCATATGTATACCAGATAATGTCATATCAAGCTCCTAGCTCCTGCTTTGTATTTTTCACTCCTGACTCAAGTATTGCAACTTTGAGAGATTTTTGAAAGTCTCTAACTGTTCTGGTTTTGTCTGACTGCATGTATAGCACGTTTGTACTTTTAATAGAGTTGGAGATCATGGTCTGACATCTCTCCCTTAAAGTTATCACTCTCTGATCACTTATTTTCCTGCGTTTTTTCTTTTGGTCTTCCACGTAATTTCAACTTTACACTTTTCTGTTTGACCTTAAAGTGAGGTCTACTAATGAGTTGGCTTCAACTGTGATCCCTGTTGTTTTTTGTTTCTTATGATATATACGTGGTTTGCTGGAAAAGTTTCCGGAATCTAGTAGTTTTAGTGGCGTCACTTTTTTTTAACTGGCATATTCGTAAAATTTGACCTTTTTAACTTATATTTTAGTTGACAATTTGTACTTAAGTAGACCAGTTTAGTTTACACAGCATTTTAAAGAAAAAAATTGTACGAGAAAATGGAATTTTTGTGTAACAATTTTTGTGCCGTGATTTGTTATTACTGTAGATGTGCTCTAAAGCCAAAACAATCCATCGAATGGCTTGTTTTAGCTTTTGGATATGAAACACCATCCAAGACTACTGTTTATACCTGGTTTTCCGAATTCCAACGTAGACGCACCACTCTCAGTGATGAATTTCGTGCAGGTCATCTAGCAACTTCTGTTGTTGGCACTAATGTTGATGCAGTACGTGAAATAATTGAGCGAGATCGGCATGTGACACATCGAGAGATTCAAGCATGCTTGGGCATTGACATGAAAACAATACACACGATTTTTCATGATTATTTACACGTATGGAAGTTTCGCAGTCGTTGGATCCCACACAATTTGAGAGCAGCTCAAAAGCAATGTCGAGTCAAATGGTGTCGAGCAATACTTAAAAAACTCAACCGAGGTCTTTTGAATTTGGTCTACAATATTGTCACTAGTGATAAAACTTGGATTTATTTATATGAACTCGAAAATAAGTAACGGGCCAGTGTTTGGGTATTTCAAAATGAGCCTAAACCAACAAAAGTTATCCGTTTACGTAGTCCTGCAAAGCAAATGATCGCTTGCTTATTTAGTATTACTGGACATATGGCAACCATAGCTTTAGATTTTAGAAGATCAAAAAACGTGAACCCTGATTGGTATATTACAATTTGTTTGCCAAAAATCATTGAAAAAATAAGAAAAAACAGTAAAAATCGGCGAATTATTCTGCATCATGACAATGCAAGCTCTCACACAGCGCACTCTCACAACACAAAATGTTGATTTAATGACCCATTGCTTGTATTGACCTGATTTGTTACCTAATGATTTCTTTTTGTTCCCAAATATCAAAAATAAAATGCGTGGTCAGCATTTTTCGTCATCAGAAGCAGCTGTTAAAATATTTAAAACCCTGGTTTCTAAGGTATCAGCTTAAGAGTGGAAAAAATGCTTTGCAGATTGGTTTTGACGTATGCAAAAGTGAATTAATCTCAAAGACAAATACTTTCAAAAGCAATATAGTTATTTACCGAATTTTATATGTGTTTTATTATATAGTTTCCGGAAACTTTTCCAGCAACCTACGTACAATACCGAATGTTTATTATAAACAGATTATAGTTGTTCTTGGTTGATAATAAAAAAAAATAAATTAAAAATCATAAAAATTTGTAATTTTTTTAAACAAAATTTACTCCAAATAAGTTCAATGTATGCTTAATAACATACCCTTTTTTCAAATCCCAAATAAATAATCTAGTGTGCAAAAAAAATCGGAAAAAAAGTCTATTTTCAGTTCGTCAGTGTTGTTCCTCCTTAATTAAATTCTATATTTTGACACATCGAATTCTCGTTTACGGCATAATGGAATTACGTAATTTTACATAAAATTAGTTATTGTGTTTAACGCATTTGTCAAATAATTTAATTAAGTCACGGTGAATTTTCAGCCCTAAACATAGCAATATAATACTCTTTTTTTCTCAATTTTTATCAAATTATCTTCTTTCAGTAAACAAATGGACGGAAATTAACATAAATCAGTGAAAAATTTCTAATATGACGGTATTTGTCTAAAGAATTTTGAAGTGGAATTTTAGGATATGTGAACTGACGTGATAAAACACAGAAATATAAAACATTTTATTTTGCGGAAGGTTCTTATAGATTATTTATTTGATGGTTTGCTATTCCCTACCGAGGAGAGACGGTCAGACTAAGGTTATCCATTTGCTAGTGATCAAACCAGGTGCTTCGTTATTTAGCAGTCATTGCATTTTAGCTGCTCAGCACAAAACGTATCTTTATTATTTTTAGATTTACTTCGTGCTAAAAAGGAGACAACATAAAATTGATTAAATATTCACAGCATACTACTAAGTAAATCTACTATAAATAATAAATAAACCTCAATTATTTGAATAATTTTGAAATGTCATGATAGTTCTTTAGATTACAAGTCTGGTATCAAAGAGAAATCCCTTTTTCATCCTATAATTATTGTTGACAAAGTATTAATTTGTTATTTCAACAACTTTATTAAATTATTATGAATAGTATAAATGAATGAAATAGTCTCGATGAACAGCGAACGTTTATGAAAACCAGCCATTATTGAAAATCGTGGTGAAAACCCTTCAAAAAACATCTCGGAAGTTCTAGCAGTTTTCATACAAATTTCTAGGCTTTACGGTAACATAAATAAATTACTCCAGCTTCAAAGATTAACCCAAACATATCCAGAGCAAAATAAATTGAATTACATTTATAATTAAAAATTAACACTGAATAAAGCTAAAATCTGTTTGAATTCGAGAAATTTAAATTGAATTGACTTATTTGAAAAGGTAAAGTGTGCTACCCGGTTTGTTAATTAAATTTTTACCAATTACAGATAACGATGATTGAGAACTTTTTATAAATGCTAAAAAAGTTCTAAAAGTGTCAATTCAAAAGGTAAGTCTAAATAACGTGCAAAATCAATTACACAATATAAATGTGAAGCACGGTCAAAAATATTATTTAAAATATTAAATATTAACTTGAGAAATTTATATAATTGTTTAAAAGTTTTACATTTAAAGCAAATATGCCAATGGTACATCACAATATCCTACATTTAATGTCACCCTATTTGTTCAACCATTAACGACACAATAAGCCCCTAATGTGTGTTTGTGGTGAACATCGAGATCAGATTTCATTCGTTCTGTGACAGACGTGTTACTTCATTTACCATATCAAACGAGGGGAAAGCAGATGTGCAATGTTACATTTGATCACAAAATTAGCATTACTTTATTAATGGAATGATTCACCCTTATTTAATGTTATTAGCGTCGAATTTATTTAGTAATTTATTCGATCGAGCATCGCTGACTAATTCAAATGAAATCATTCGTTTTTCCGGACGTACTATTACATTCAGTAACATGGGAAAATAAAACATGCAAAGTTACTTTGAACTTTTATATTAGCGGAATTTTAAACAAAACTTGATTACCCCATTAAATCATAAATACAAAGTTACATTTAATTTTAATCATTCTTTTTGTTCATCATTTTGACTGTTTTCAATGCGGTTGCTAATATTTTTAATGAGTCGAATGAATGACTTTTTTAATTGAACTAAAAATTAATAATTCAAATTTTATTTTTTTAATAATTTAAAACAATTGAATTACCACTGTAAACCAAAAACAGTATTTGTATTGCCTAGAGAACAGTTACAGAACTCAGCACGTTTCAAATAAGAAAACCAATTTTAAAAATTTAATGGCTTTTTCTTTCTATTAACGTTTTGTTTTAAACATTGAAATTCACTTTTATACTATTTATTGAAATAAAATAAAGTGTTAAATTTAATTTCTTCTCGTTTATGATAGAATAAAAACTCGAAAATTAGGATAAAGAGAGTAATTCCTGTGTGTTGGTAATTGTGCATAACACCCTGGATGTGTGTCAGTAACTGCTTGTTTGTGAATTTATTACATATATTTTGGATTCTTTAATACAGTAAGTAGTATTAAATCAAGCTAAACACATTACAATATTTTTACATCACGCTACAGTTATGCAGAAAGAGTGTATTCATACCTTTTTTCCAAAGCGGCGTTCGGTTTCCGAGCATTTTACATTTTTTACCGACAAAAAAAGCCAGCCCGAAGAAAAAACCTTAATTTGGAAGACCAGAGAGACGGTCAAAATAAAGTTCTGACTTGAACCGTGTATAGTCGTTCATAGTCAACTCTCGTGACCGCTGTGCTCCGACCGTCTACACTTACGATGAATTTATTTCAGTAAATAACACAAGACTAAATAATGCTTCTGTCGGTTATATTATGGATAAATGTTAAAATTTGTATTTATTAATATTATTTTATAAAACCTTTGGTACGCAATATATAAATATTTTTCAAGCAAAGTGTGAACTAAAAAATTTAATCAATTTAATAATATTTGAGTACAATTTAGATCTAGATGGCCTACAATTCCAACATTCTGTTAAACAACCCACAATTTTTGTGCATATTTACGTATATATATCTATATGAAAATGTACATATTTAAGAACAAATGTAGCCATTTTTAGAAAAAAATTGTTCTGTAAATTTATTTATTGCAAAAATATTATTTAAATTTATATATATAATTTAGTATCTAAATAATTCGAACATAAGATTCGAACATAAAACCGCTGGGTCTTTAATCAAACGTTGCAATTTCCATAATAGAAACCTGATTATTTATTGTTGGTTTATATACCTACCTTAAACTATACCGGGTGCTGCTATATACAGCTGCAAACCCTGTTTTGATTTGTTTAAAATAGCTAGGACAATACGTGTTCAAACAACAACTAAAAATTTTATAAATAATAATATATATTTCCACAAATGGAAAAGATTTGTTTAAGTCAACAAAAAAATGTGCAAAATTAAAATTGCATTTTTGTAATGTGGGATAATGTCAATAAGACAAAAGAATTTTTAACTTGCACCTTCATAAAATTTGACAAAATTTGTTATTAAAAAAATTGTAGATATAAACTTAGAAGCAAGGAATCAATTTCAAAACACTTTTAGGTATACTACAAGTAATAGTAAAATAAACATTAAAGTTTAAGTTGTAGGTGTTCAATAAAAAGTTTCATGCCTTTTGTAGTTTATGAATCTACGTGGTATATTATTAACTTTAAATTGAGTGGATTTTTGCACTTGGTATCACTTTGTTAGGACTTATTTACGAGTTAGAACTTTGTAATTAATTAAAGTAAGGACTACATCATGTTTTTATTTGTACCTCAGATTTCCTCATAATGAAGTAATTTGGAGATAAAATTTTCACTAATCATCCTCCGCTCATCTTTCTATTGCAAGATTCTATACAGTAAAAAATTATCACATGGAAATTAATGTAACCTTCTTTTTCAAGTCAGTTGCCAAATGTAACTAAAGTTACTAAATGTAAATTAAATGTAAATGTACCGGTCACGGACTAACAGAACAAGACTTTGGGGCCCTTCGGCGTTTATTTGATTTTGACTGCTTATTTAAGTTCTTTCACTCATTTTTTTCTACTTCAAGATTACTGTTTTCCGATACAACAATGATTACAGCAGAAGTTTTTTCTTTACCAATTTGGGTACCTACTAAAAATTGCTGGTTTATAGTTTCGAGATTAAATTTATTTCTTAATATAAAATTTTCCGCTCCTAAATATTCTAAATTATATTTTTTTATGTTATATTGCTAACCATAAGAATATCAATTCCATCATCACTGTTACTTTTTTAACTCAGCTTTACAAGTTTGTTAGTCGTCTGATATCACTTTAATTTAAGATTTTTAATTGTGAACCAAAATTTACACCAAAACTTACTAAACTTACAAAGTAAACTACATCATATAAGCCTTCAATTAGTTAAATTACACTGTTGCTAAAATCTCGGTTAATGTTATGACGTACATAAACTCGGATTAACCAATAAGTGGAGATTACAATACGCATAATTTAATTCAGCTTATCTTTCTGTTAAGTTTCAGTAATGAAAAGTTAACTATACGAATACCTACTTTGACAAATTAAAAAGAAACTAATTTACATAAATTAAAATGGGAAATGCTTCAGTTAAACCAGTAGCGTTGAGTTACTAACCTGAATATAATATAAGCGCTGTTTATGTGTAAATTTATTATAATAACAAGTCGATGTACATAATCCTTGAAGTTTCACCAAGCTAGTTCCTTAAGGAACAGCGTGAAACTTCTCAACGAACAAGGTTCAAAAAATTTTTATTTGAAATTATAACATCAATTGTATACAATAACTAACATCATTAATCGATAGAGCCTCCACTTTTCAATGGGCTTGAATTAAGTCTATTTGAAAATATTTTAATGGAATTTTATTACATAATTCGGTTTGTTGAAATGGCGTCCGTTGAAATATTGATTGGAATGGTATAGAAACCGCAACAATTGGAAAAAATGTTTGTGTGACGTTTCAAATAATCTCGCATACCAAAGGCAATTTGCTACGGCGATTGTGTATAACGCAACTTTGTATACTGTACTACTCACATTTCTTGATTTATTCGTCTGAATAACATAATCATAAATCTATCTGATGCAGGTTTCTACAGCGCAAATAACGCGTGCTTGTTTTATATCGAATATATTTCATTTTAAATAAATTGAATAGTAGTATTTACTAACTGTAATCGCAATGTTGCATGTGTTGATAAAATAAATAAGATTATTGGAATTGTATTAGTTATTCTATTAAAATATTCATTTTATGACATAAGTATTGATTAAATTTAATTAACATAATTTGGTAATTTTGTATAAAGCATTCACATTACTTCAAGTCTATTCAACCATACTTGAACTAAAGATTAGTAAGTTGTGAGTGATACTCAGAGATGAGAAACACTTCTAATGCAACTTTAATAAATCTTCAAGTTTGCCTTCATAACTAAACATAAATAAAAGTAATTATCTAGAAACTAGTTAGGAAGAAGTAATTAATTTTAATTACTAATAGTTACGGAGACTACATTTGAAAGTAAATTATGATCACCACGTAATATATATTGAAGTGATAAAATTAAAAAACTTTGGTTAAATATATATTAATAACAGAAAGAATTTCAACTTTTTAATGCAATTTTCTTAATTACTTTTTATATCAGATTAGAAATATTTGGCTTTAATTTTAATCTAAAACATTAATTTTCGCTTCTGTTAACGCAAAAGTTAAAAAGTTGATAATGAATTATAAAGATAACAATCACAACTGAAAGTATTTTCATATATTATATTAATGACATAGGGCAAAACAATCTCTTGTTGACACTCCCCTAATGATTGAAATCGCCACTATATTACATTTTAAATATAAGTTTTTAATATATTGTTCTCTACAAATTTCACCCAAAAATAATTTAATAAAAAATGTAAATGATTAAACTTTCATTTTCAAAATTTATTAAATTTGGTTTTTTCTTTATTAAAATTTTTTTTGATCCCCTGATGTTTACTTGATAGCAAAGATGTGAATTATCCCTTTTGATAAAAAAAAACTAGATTTCTCAGTGGTATGCAATTTTGACTCTTCAAAATTCTCTTTATATCGGTACACATTACAAATGTTGAAATGTTCCAACCGCTTCTATGTTTTGAAAATTTCAAAAAAAACTTTTACAATGAGACAATTTCTCACTTATTTAATCGACTTTGCCGTTGATGATTCTATCGGATTACATTAAACTCACTGGAAGTATTCCCAAAATTTCTACTTTTTGGAAAAATCTTTCGTAGAGCACAAATCATGGTCAACGGCCTCGCTGCACGCGAAGAAACCCTAATTTTCAATTTGCTATAAAAATACGTTTGAAATGAAGACATTAACGGTTTCCAAACGGCTTAAGTTTTTGACATTTTTTGATTTGATATTGGTGTAAAATATGTAAGTAAATATTTTCAAATTTAACTTTTTCACTTTTAGATTTTCCGACGCACTTGATGTGGTTTACAACTATAATTTACTAAATAATTGAAACATTATTCTAAGGGCCAGTTGTATAAAAGAGGATCATCCTCGGATCAGAGTTAAACCAAAGATCAAAGCAAATGTCTGTTGAATGAGCGAGAGTCAAGCGTTGATCCTGGGTTAACTCACCGATTTCCTGATCCGAGAAATCGGTGGATTAACCCAGGATCAACTTTATTTACTTTTAAATTTATTGTGATTTATACTGTTTGTCTCAATCTATTTGTTATTTATTAAAATAACACTTGGCAACATTGTTTTTTGTGTATTAAAGTAAGAATAACAAAATAAAAGGAATAGATGTTGATCCTGGGTTAACTCTTGATCCAAGATCAGCTGATCCCCGAGTTAACCCTCCTTTATACAACTGGCCCTAACTAAACAGAAAGCTTTGGTTTTTTCTATATTTGAACTTTCAACGCATTTGAGCACATTCGATCTCCTAAAATTTTTGGCAAAATTTTCTCTACGGGAATAATTAAATTGAAACCTATAAAATACCATACATATTTGATATTGTAAAAATATTATTTTACAAAATTTTCAAAATTTTAGAAAAACAACAAGTAAAGATTTAATTTTGGATTTTAAATAAATCTTGATTGTCTAGAAAGATATTTAAAAATACACGTTTAATTAAATTAAATTAAACAAAGCTGAGAATAGAGTCGTAATTAGAGCGTAGAGAAGGTGAAATACCACGGGCGCACAAATTAAAGGTACAAAATATGATAAGGGGCTTGGCTACAATAGAAAATAAAGCAAAATAGTACTTAAAAACAAGTTAAAATTAAATATCTTCTAGTTTACGTTCTTAAAAATATCCCTTAAATGTATATGTTACCGGCAATTTGCAAAATCTGTCAATTTGCACAATGCCTAGATAATGTGCAAATCGACTAAGTCATAAGGTATTGTGCAAATTCACTAGTACTTTAGGCAATCTTCAAAATGGCTACGGTGTTTCAGGCAATGTGCACATTGTCTATGATGTTAGTTAATGTGATTTTTGAATATGCGCGTACTTCACATAGCCTAGACATTGTGCGAGATGGCGATCGTCGCAAAGACGAGATATTTCTTGAAAATGTGAATAAATTATGCAATGAAAAGAATTATAATAATGTATTTTTGTCTTTTGAAGAAAGAGAAAATATAATTAATATGTTAAAGAGTGTAGATAAAATTCTGGATTCGTTCTGGAGGGTAAGACAAGCTCACTCGCACTTAGGCCCCCAAATCGGGCCCGTTGTACTACCTCCGGTTTCAGTTACACCCCGATCCTGTCATTCTCCAATAAGCCAATCCAGCTGTAGGATGAACTCTAGAATCCTGGCAGGTGGAGTGTCTCTGATTCTGGCCATGTCGAGCTAGAAGTCCCCCAGCACAAATTCTCTTGTTGATGTTAACGCCAGACAGTAACAAAGTACATGTTCGGCTGTTTCTTCCTCATTATAGCATCCACGATATATTGGGTTTTCTGCATATCCCATCATGTAAAGATGTTTGTTTAATCTGTAGAATATATTCCTGCACCTGATCCAGCATTACTTTTGGAGCCATCCGAGTATAGACGTATATCATAGTCAGGTTCTCTGTCAGTATTTAACAGAACGTTATACTTGCTGTCAAATATGTATTTAGGTTGGTTTCTATTTGGCTCCAAGTGCAGTAGAGCTTTTCCCTTGAAATATTCCTCTAAAATCCGCATATGTGCCGTAGTTTCATGCCTATTGTCCCATATCTTTCCAACTACGTAGCCCAAGCGCCCCCCTAATCGCCATCTCCTGCACATGAAGATAAGAGTGTAGATATTCCTGATGACAAGCACAAATACTTAATAATGTATCAGGTATCCATTCTATTTGAAATATGCCAACTTCCTTGGAAGTCTTGACGATTCATTTACCGACGTGAATCACTCCTCGTTTTCTCTTTTTCCATACTCTAGATCGATTTCACCATAGCGTGTGCATGCCCACTAGAAGGCCGAGCTAAGAATTTCGGTTTAGTCCGCGATTTGAACCCAGAATTTCCGCTCTGTACTCAACCAGCGGTCACATCACTCCACCGCTGATGTCACCCTGATGACAAGCACAAATACCTACTATAGGTTAAAAATGCGGTATGTATAAATGTTGAGGGGAATAAGACAAAAATTTGTCAAGCTCTTCAAGCAAATAAAATGCTTGGAAATTCTGCAAAATGATTAAAGGGTTGCACTACTGCATAATTTATTCACATTTTCAAGAAATATCTCGTCTTTGACGATCGCCATCTCGCACAATGTCTAGGCTATGTAAAGTACGCGCATATTCAAAACTCACATTAACTAACAATATAGACAATGTGCACATTGCCTGAAACATTGTAGCCATTTTACAGATTGCCTAAAGTACTAGTGAATTTGCACAATACCTTACGACTTAGTCGGTTTGCACATTATCTAGGCATTGTGCAAATTTACCGATTTTGCAGATTGCCGGTAACATATATAATTAAAAAAAACAGAAAACTTCAGGCAAGGGTTTCACGGCTTGACTTGATTTTCAAGCTATTTGACTTGACTTGACTTGACTTGAAATCAAGTCAAGCTTTGCATTCAAGTCAAGCATTAAAATTCGAATATCAAGTTAAGTCAAATAGTTCGTAGTTCGTACGTCAAGTATCAAGTAGTTTGAAAGCTTGAAAAATTGCTTGATTTTATACTTAAAAAATGAAGAGTTTAGGTACAATAAATTTTTATTACTTTACCCCTAACTAAATTATAAAAGTATATCAATAAAGTCATAAACGGAATGGTACTCAAACAAATCTGGTTGCAAAATATTAAAAAAATTTTTACAATAAATTTGCACTTGTAGGAAGACAATTTCGTGACTCCATATAATGGTAAATATTTTTAAGTCCAGTTAAGTAATTATTAGAGGTGACGGTGATGTAGCAAGGATTATTTAAAATAATAATAAAAGAAGAATAGTTTGTAATAATATTGTCAAGATAGGTCTACACACTTTTACAAGGTTTTTTTTGCTTAGTTTTTTTGTAAATTTCTGGTCAAGTCAGTCATCTTCTCTTCAAAGTGATTTAAATTTATTATTTCCTTGAAACAAGGGTGCATTTATGTTGGTCTTCCAGCTGAAAAACATTTACTGTCAATTTCTATATTTATTGTTTTGCATATTTTATACATTTATAGCAAAATCCAACAGTAATATACACTCTAAGGTTTATAAAGCCAATAAATAGAAACATTTATTAGTGAGTACTAATAATGAATATTTGCCAAATTTTAACAATTTTTACTAAACAAGAATTAGACGATATTTTACGGTTTGGGACAGAAGAACTCTTCAAAGAAGATGATGGAAAGGAAGATGAAGCAATCCATTATGATGATCGAGCCGTCGGTGAACTGTTGGACCGAACTAAGGAAGGTATTGAACAAAAAGAAAATTGGGCAAACGAATATCTCAGTTCGTTCAAGGTCGCTAGCTATGTCACCAAAGAAGGTGATAACGAAGAAGAAGTGAATACAGAAATTATTAAACAAGAAGCCGAAAATATCGACCCGGCTTATTGGATAAAATTGTTACGTCATCATTATGAACAACAGCAAGAAGATATCGCGCGAACTTTGGGTAAAGGTAAACGTGTACGTAAACAAGTGAACTACAATGATGGTGGAATGACGACGGACACTAGGGAGGATTCAACTTGGCAAGAGAACTTATCGGATTATAATTCTGATTTTTCTGCCGGTTCAGAAGAAGATAAAGAAGACGACGATTTTGATGAAAAGAATGACGATCTTAGCAGACGTAGCAGAAGACGTTTGGAACGAAAAGACGAACGGGATCGACCCCTGCCGCCATTATTGGCTCGAGTCGGTGGTAACATTGAAGTTCTCGGTTTTAACGCTCGACAACGAAAAGCGTTCTTAAATGCCATCATGCGTTACGGAATGCCACCTCAGGATGCCTTCAATTCACAATGGCTGGTTAGAGATTTACGAGGAAAGTCCGAAAAAATTTTCAAAGCTTACGTATCGCTCTTCATGCGTCATCTTTGCGAACCTGGTGCAGATAATGCAGAAACATTTGCTGATGGAGTTCCTCGTGAAGGTCTAAGCAGGCAACACGTATTGACGAGGATTGGTGTCATGTCTCTGATACGTAAGAAGGTTCAAGAGTTTGAACAAATCAACGGAGAGTACAGCATGCCGGAAGTGATTCGTAAAGGCGTGGAGCAGACCAAAAATTCTGTTGCCGCTTCATTAGCTTCTGCCGGTGTGGTGGCTGTACCCACCGAAGGTGACACCCCAAAGAGCTCCGCAATTAGCACGAGCGCTACGCCCGCCACCAGTGCTGCTCCAATTCTGGCACCAACCGAAACCGCCGAAAAAGAAAAAGAAAAAGAGGGTGAAGAACCAAAAGAAAAAAAGGAAAGTAAGGAGAAATCTGACGATAGCTCTGTTAAAATGGACGTTGATAACTCACATGTTAAATAAACATTTTACAATTAAATAATTCAAATAATAATCAAATGCATAACTAAAAGAGTTGTTTAAACTTGCGATTAATTCCTATTCAATGCAATGTACAATAAAAATTTAATGAAAGCCTGAGTTATTCTTTTTAAATTTAATCGCGAGGTAACTCAAAAATTGCGTCAACTATCAATTTGGCAAATCTCCAATAGGTGTTGGCCACGCCGCTGCTTTATGATAATTATGATGACATAATAAGCTTATAAGACATAATGAATGATATTATGCTATACAGACAATGTCAAATAGCTTGATTGCTTGATATCAAGTCAAATAGTGACGACAAAAAATCAAGTCAAGTAGTGAATTTTTGGAAAGCTTGATTTTCAAGTCAAGTCAAGTAATGCGTAAAATCATCAAGCTACTTGACTTGATGAATCCCTACCTCAGGCTGTAAAATACACCCCAGTAGTAAGTAAGCTCTTAAGTAAGCTCGGGGTGAGCTGAGTCAACGGGATAAGGACCGGACTCTAGGCTAGAAGCTCTAGGTTTGATCCCCAGCCCGGATACAAAATTTATCCGACTTCATTATGGCCCTTTCCTCTCGGTAGGCAATGGCAAACCACCAAAAGTAATCTGCCAAGAAAGCCATTTAATAATAACATATTAAAAAGTCGCCAATCTCCGATGGGAGACGGCACCTTAAGAAGAAGAAGGAAGTAAGCAAAAATGTATTTTCTTAAGAATAATTTAAATAGCATCTTTATCATTTTTGAAAAGTCATCTCGGTACTGTACCTTATGAGTGTTCCATATATCCAGATCCTCCCGGTTTCTAACAGTTTTACTTTCTACTAAAAAATAAAAAACTACTTAAAATTGAGATAAATTAGATATTGTGCATTTTATGATCCCAAAAAAATCTTTCCTTGACTTAGAGGGTATAATTTTAATAGTAAACTATCGCAAAACTGGGGGCAAAAAAGGTATAAAAAGGCATTCGTTCTTAGGCAAAGAAAAAAAATAATTTAGAGTGGACAAAAAGATTCTAATATCACAATTATTTAGTTTCATGTAGCAAAAAAATAATATTTTTTTCTAATATATAATATATATATAGAAAATAATTTCTAAAATTGTAATTTTTCTGTGCTTGTATTCAACGCACTGTTCTGTTACTATCGCGACTGTTTTATAATATTAATTATTCTACCCCAACTTGTAGAAGATCAACAAAAATTATTTAAATTTTCTAACTTGAAACCTAAATCTCAGTTTAAACTTTAAATAATTGATGATAAAATATTCATCAATTTGAAAACATTACTTGCCCTCAATCTTACTTTTAAAACAGTCGTCGGTTAAAAGAAAATTTTTTTAAAAAATAACAAAGTACTTTGGCTTAAATGCCCCTCTCAATCGTTGGGTTTTATAAGCAAACTTTTCTTGATTAAGGTTTTGAAGTTAATTCTTGTTTTAATTTTTTTAAATGAGTGTAAGTTTTTGTGTTTTCTCTGTTACAATTTACTTAACTTGAATTAACTCTTGGTTCTATTCCAGGCAAAAAGTCCTTCACAAAAACAAACTTTGAAATTTTATTGGTTTTTTAGCGTTTAAGTTCTTTTTTCAATCCAAAATTATTTTACAAAAATAAAACACTCTTTTTTGACCTTGAAACACCATAATATTTATACAACAGTTATCTAGTAAACTAGTGAATTAAGAAGACTATTAGCGACATAACAAGAACAGTTTGAATCACGAGGTCGTAGGCCGAGATTTTCTGAGCTGGTAATATGATGGATGGAATTATATAAAATTCCATATTTTGTTTGTTTATTCCTACAGATTTAAAAAATACTATCTATTCTTTTCAAGAACTTAACAGTTTAAAACCAAAATTTTATAGTGTAATATTTCAAATGTCATTATTTTAATGACATTATAAGTGCATGTTTTTATAATTTAAAAAAATTCTTCGTAGTTGTCTCAGTTAGGTGACAATATAATTTAGGAGATAATGGTAAAACACAACAAATTAGTACAGCAGAATTAGCTTAAAATCCAAACAAAGTTTCTGCTATGAAATTTGCACCGATCATATCTAATGCCGAAAGGTCATTTTCAAGTTACAAGTATATTTTATCCGATAAGTGCTACAATTTTGCTATTAGTACTTTAAAAAAATGCTTAATATTGTACTATTTTGTTAACAAATAATTATATAAAAATATTAAAAACTTTTTTCTTTTCTTCTTCTTAAGGTGCCGTCTTCTAATATCGGAGGTTGGCGACCATTAATATTAATATTAAATGGTTCTCTTGGCAAATTACTCTTGGTGGTTTGCCATTGCCTTTTGAGAGGAGAGGATTATAATGAAGTTGTATAAATTTTTGATTGACAATTTTCAGATACTTTTTGAAAATTAATCTAACAATTTATAACAATTATAAAAAATATTGATGTAATGATGAATACTATTAATAATTTTGTTCAAGTTCACACAGTAAATTCTTTGATAGAAACTATAATTTTCGATACTATTTCATGTCCAATTAAAGCTATATATTACGTACAATAGAGGAATGACGGACAAACGGGCTAGGTACTTAAAACGGGGTACCAGTGTTTTCTAGCACCTGTGTAGTGCCATTTATGCTCCGATGTAAAGAAATATTTATTACTGTGTGATGTGAACAGCATTGATTGTTTATATTGTGGAGGTTTTCATTCAACATCAACAGAAGGATGAATCGCTTGTTCAAATAGTCGTTATTGGGCACACAATTTGAGTGTAGATGTAAAAGACGACTACGACAAAGCAACGTTTTTCGTAAGCAGTGTCCAAATAATTCTAAGGCCTAAACTCGACTATACCCCATTTTTCTTTCCTCGGCGGGAAAAACGGGGTAAATTTTGTAAGTCATGTGTTTTTTTATTAATTAAAATCGCATAAATAATGAGTTAATAATACAGTAAATCTGGGTTTTCATGTGCAACATTATAAGTCATCAGGCTTTTATTTATAGCCATTTTAAGCCTTCGGTACCCCATTTTGCCCGTCATTTCCTTATGCGTTATTTAACAAAACTAAAGTAAGATACAATTTTTAGATTTCTTTTTCCTGAAACTTATATGTTGTCAAAGGTATAGGTAGTATACTGAATATTCTTTATCCTATAATTTCGTAACTTTCAATACAAACAGAATTATTAGATTATTACTTATAGGATATGAACATCTACACGATCTTGAGCATCTCCCATTGCATTCTTTAAAAAATAGTATTGATGTTAGACTCGTAGTAGTAGTATAATGAAACGAGGGATACCATCGTCATAATGATGAACATTTATTATTACATATACCAAAATTGAAAAATTATAGTTAAGCTGAAACACGTCAATTTTCGTAAAGAATTAGACAAAATAGTATGCTAATCATAAATTTAAAAAAAATTTAACAAATTAGTACATCACACTCCTAATGCACAACTTCACAACACAACTCCAAACGTCGGGTTTGGAGAAAATGTTCAAAGTTTTGAGATTGAGGCTTGAAGACAATAATAACTCAAATTTTAGTTTTTTTTTGAGTTGCGTTATTCTTGCATTTAGAGTACGACATAATTGACTTTAATTTCTATTATCTTTTATTGTATTGATTTTAAAATCATAAATAAGTAGGTTATTTTATTTTAGGAGTATTTTATCTGTTATTTATACATAATGTAAATTTTTTCGGCTTTGGCATATACTTTAGTAACAAGTTTAATAAAAAATCCTAAAGCACATTGAATAAAAGTATTTTGCTTTTTGCGGTTTTCGGAAACTTGTGGAAGCTTGTGAAAGATGAAGTGAATAAATAAATAATACCAAGTAACGCATCCAAGTATCGATCCAGCTTATGTACAAACCTGTTATTTAGCAACAAGCAAGTCGTTAATAATTCATTCAATGTGAATTTAAAAAAGAATGTAATAACAACTCCTTTGCGATAACTTATGTATTTACCAAATCCTGAATTCTTTGTAAAAAAGTAGATATTAGAATTTTATTAATCGTTAAATATATAGTTATCAAAAAGATAAAATTTATTAAGAAATCAAAACAGCGATGTCATCTTTGACATTTTTGAGCTTTGTTTCATTAAGCACAATTAGTAACATTTTTGTTTTAATAATAATTGAATATCATGTACTATTTATTTGTAGTTTTTGAACAGAGGACCAAATTCTTTTTATACTATAATATTATATAACTTTTTGTAATTACTAAATGAAATTTTTAAGATGGGTATTAAAACAGGAATTCATTCGAATCGCTTTTGTTGTCAGTCAACAAAATTGCCGTGACTTTTGTTATAATGACTTGTTAACATTTTAATAAAAACGTTAGCTCTTCTTACTTTAAAATAAATCAAATTAGTTTAAATTTGAAAAATTAACAAAAGACAGTAAAAGGAATTATGCAGAACACCTACACATTTCATTGTAAAAAAAATGTATCTCTCTATTTAGGTACATGTCAATTCCTCCCTCAACAAATCAAATTTTTGGGTAAAATTGGTGTCAATTATTAAAGCTTTGCTAGAGCCTAAATAAGCTTTCATTTTTTCTTTTGAGCCTCCAACGTTGTTGAGCTACTTGTAAAATTTTTGAGTGGGGGAGGACTGTAGACATATTTTTCCATTTTCACTCGTAGTTTGAATTTTTGAGTAAAATTCATGTCAAACGTTGAAGCTTGAATGATTTTTCATTCCCATCATTTTAATTTTATTTTCTACAAACTTATGGGTATTTGCAATTTTTGATTGCTCCGAGCAAGTTCCATACAATAAAAGTTAATTTAATTTCATTTTGTCACATTAAAATTTTTTACTATAAAACATTTATATTATAATGAATTTTACAGATGCATCGGAAGCGTAAGAAATAAAAAAATTGACAAAAATTTGAAATTTTATGTAACTTTGTAGACGGATAAGTGAAAACCTTTGTTGATTCTGTCATCAATGAGATGAATTTCAACGACACATTAGAATTATCCTTACTAAACACGGAGATGAGTAAGCTCAGTCAATATTTTCCCGCAGCTTTGATTGCTTCAAGGTATTTGCTGACGATGGTACTGAGACAAATGTCTTTAGGTATATTTTTGGCAACATCGTTAACACTAATGAAAAGCCCAATTGCAGAAAGCAGCTAGCAATCTACGTAAAAAATTTGTTATTTGCTTTAGAAATAGATTGAGTTTATGATGTATTCTTTAGAGGATTTTATCCAGAAATGTTTGTTTGTTATGGCTACTACCTTTTTTAAACTTTATATTATCATGTTAGTTTTAGATGAAGAAGCTTTTAAATAAGTTTTCTAAATTTGCTAGTAAAAAAAGTTTTCTTTGGTGTTATTTCATTTTAGTAAGAAGAATAAAAGAAAATTTTTTGATTTTAAAAATATTTAAATGTCCAAATCAACTTAGTGTTTGAAGTTTTTCAATAAAAATTGTTAAAAGTTGCAAAACAAGGCAATAACCAAGCAATGGCAAGTTTTGAGCAGAGAATATTGGTTATTTCTTTTATGGGGCTAGCCAGTGCGAGTGATAGAGGATAATTCAGCCAGTTGGATAATTTTGATTTTTTTAAACTTTTATTTTAGAAAAAGTTTGATTGTTTGATGTCAGTATATTATAGATATAAAAAATCTGAAACGCTTGATGCTACGTCAAGACAATTAGTTAATCAGTATCCCACCAAACAACTCGAAGTGTTGCCATGCATCCAGAAAGGGTAGTGACCATAAAAAAAACAATGATTTTTTGATGGAATCCTCCAAATAATCTATCAAACAACTAATCAAGTTTTAAAATAATAGAAATGGCGTCACCAAACGTTAAACAGAAATATGTTGGCCTCGAAATTTTTTTGCCACTTTAATGCATAAATGTTTTCTTTATTTGCAACTTTGTAGAAAATAAAATTAAAATATGGAAATAAAATCTCAATCAGACTCTAACAAAGCTCTAATACTAATTCCACCCAAAAATTTAAAATAGGAGTAAAAATGACAAACATGTCAGTGAAACTTAAGAGGTTCAAACAAAAAATGGAAGCTTATTTAGCCTCTTACGAGGTTAACGTTTGGCACCAATTTAACCCTAAAATTTAACATACACTTTCTTTATTTAAAAGCTGCTGAAAATATATTATTTAAATTCTGAATTTTTTCTGTCATTATTCATATCAGTAACTACTTTTTTTATATTTATTATTTTTTTAGTTATGAATCTATTTTTCTCATTAATTTTTAAAACTTTCCGAAGTATATTTTCATTTAATACAAAAATTTATCTTAGGTCTAATTAAAATATTTTACTATTAATTATTTTCAATATGTGAACAATATAGTTCAGTAACATTATTTATATTGCACAGTTAAATTTCTAAAAATCTTATTAAGTAAATATCAAACAAGTGTTTCATCTAAAATAAATAAAACATTCTCAATTTACGTCAAACAAACTTGTCAATTTACGATAATAGTCGTAATTAATTGATTAATAGCAAATTGTAATAATATATTAATAAAATTTACAAACTTACAAATTAATTTAGCAAGCTACAAAAATTAATTATATAACTGAGGAGCAGACATTCTATATGCAGTTTGTCCAATGTAAAAAATACAAAGTGCAGTTTGTTCAATACATTTTTTAGCTGTTTTGCAAAACCGCCAATCGAATATTTGCTTCATTTATGGATACTTCATAGTGTAATTTACACTGTGTTATTGCAAAAATTACGTTTTTAATAACTTATCATTTAAACCTGTGGTAGTTTTACTGCTCTCGTGAAAATTTCAGAAAATGGATATACTGCATATAGAATGTCTGCTCCTCAACTATTTAAACACTGATGATAGGTTTAAATATTAACTGAAAATTCATAAAACTTAAGAGAAATTTATCAGTTTTTTGCTAACTATAACTTTAACAACAAAACAACTTTTTTTCTAGCGGCTGCAAAAAACTTACTGGGAGGCAAATAAAATTGTTTGCTTTGCTCATAGAAAGTTCTGCTTTGTATTCTACATTATAATTATTTAATATAGTTAATTCAGAATATATAGTTGTTAATACACAGTCCATTTATTGATAGCTAAACCACTAGGCAGTCCTAAAATCTCAAATATTTTTAGATACCGCCTATAGTATTTTTAATTCTAGATTGAAAACACAAAGTTACACAAAATAAACTTAACAACTTGAAATAATTTGAAATGTCTACATATGTTTACATAATATGTCTTTTTACATAATTACTGTCAAATCATAAAGGCTATATAAACGTATGAGTTTTCAAATAAACTGATAACGATAAGCTTAAGATCCAATAAACTGCATTATATTATTTTTCAAAATAGCATAGCAATAACTAAGTATCTGGATGTAATATCAATTTGAATTTAATACACGTTCGACAAATTTTCACGAGTAGTAGCCTTGAGATGAGCTTAATATGGAGGTAGCATTAAGCAGCGTTCACAATAAAGTGGAGTCTTGCCTTACTTCGGTAGAAAGCTGGTAAGTGCCAATTAGATTAAAGTATTTTTTTCTGTTCATATCTATAATTTAAAAAAAATGTTTATTTTTATTGGCGCTTGACAGGTTTCTACCGAAGCAAAGCAAGACCCCACTTCATTGTGAACGATGCTTTAGTCTAGTTAGTAACCCATTTATCAATTTTCTTATTTCAAAATTTAAAGCTAAATAAATTATTGTAGACTTTGAAATTGTTAATCAATTTGTAAACCTTTGAACATGTTTTTGTTTGCACTGAAATACGAATTAATCAATATACTCTCATTATTTTAGGTATAGTATAGCTACTTGATATTTTTTTTTCAAAATTGCTGACTACGTTAAAAAAGACCAATTAAAAATTTATTATGAGTAGGTATAAAACAAAATCTTAGTGTATGCTTAAAATATTTTCTTACCATTATAAATATTTTCATATTCGCAATATTTGCTTATAAGTAGTATTTACCTATAGAATACTTGCAACAAAGTACAAAATTCTTAATGCAAGACCTAAACGAGGTTTAATGTAGACAACAATAATTTGCACGATCTAGTAAAGATAATTCAGTTTTACTTCCTTTCTCTTTATGGCATAATAAGATAGCGCAAAATAAACCAAGTGCATGCACTTTATGTAATTGTAAAGGAAGAAAATTTAATTTTAAAACTTGAAAACTACTTAGTATCTCTGCATTGGACGCAATTTTTTAAATATTATTTTTATGTAAATATAATAATAATTTTATAATAATAATAATTTACAGCAGTGCGGTCTAAGTAGTGCATCTTGATAAACATACCTATTACAATTTTTTAGACAAACCAAAAATGTATTAGCCACTTTTAAATCTAAAAATATTAAAAGTTGACAAAATGTAGATTATACTACTATTATACTATATACCTACCATAGAAGAAGAAAAAGATTATACTAAAGGTATAATTTTTACAAACGTTTTTGCTATACTATATCATCGTGATACACCCCCCTTGATGTTCCTCCATTGCCAGCTCAGTTCGTCGGAGAAGCAGATTCTTTGAATTTAAAATCCAAAAAATACCAAGAACTTAATCTCAGGGTAGTACCTGCATGAAACCAAAATACGTGCTTACCTCGTTGTTACATAAACACAATATCTCTGAAATAAATTGGCGCATTCCAATAAAAAGAAATATACTTTTTATCAATATAATGAAACCGAAATCAATAACAGTTTACCTTTCTTAGATATGCGGATTTATAGAGATAATTTGGACGGTAGTCTCGTTACTTCATGGTACCATAAACCTACTTATTCCGGAAGGTTATTAAATTACTTTTCTAGCCACCCAAAACACCAAATTACCAATGTAGCCCGCAACTTTATCCATAAAGTCCTTTCCTTATCCCATCCAAAGTTCTTACCGGAAAATCAGGAAGTTATTGATTTGGTCTTATCGGCTAATGATTTTCCTATTTCGATAAGAAATTCCCTTTTTCGTACTGTTTCCTCCACATTAACTAGAGGGAACAATACTTTATCTAACCCCCCTCGCTTTCTTCAACTGCGCTAAACCCCCCCCTTTTCTCTTCTACTTCTTCTGACCCCCTCCCCCCTAAAATCCAATTTCATAGTTTTACCTACATTAGAGGCTTATCGGAAAGACTCATTTCCGTTTTCAAACCTATTCCCAACGTTAAATTTGGCCTTAGTTGTCCTAATAAAAACCGAAGGTTCTTCTCCAACACCAAAGATCCCACCCCCCTATCTGATCAAAGTGGTATTGTTTATCGTATTCCGTGCCAAGATTGTGACTCTGTCTATGTGGGTGAGAGTTCCAGAAAGCTAGGTGTTCGCATAAAGGAGCATGTGAGAGATATTAAGAATGCTCGCGTTTTCAGGGATGATAATGAAAACACATATACTGCTTTATGCAAACACATGACTTTGAACTCTCATACCATAAAGCAAGAGACTATCGGAATCCTGGACCGTGAAACGATAGACAAAAAACGTAAAATAAAAGAGGCCATTAATATTTATTTGAGTCATAAACCTATGAACGATAAGAAGGATGTCCAATATTTTCACGGAGGATATAAGCACATTTTGGATAATATAAAGACGACCTAATCTAGGCCAATTCATATTTCTATTTTATTATTATTTTATTTGTATATTGTAATAATTTTTCTTATTTTTCTTATTTTTTAAATATTAACGTTTGAAGACAATTGTGTGCCCGCGCTTTTATGTTTACGGTCCTGTGACAAAATCATTGCTTTTTAACCAACCCAATAGTTTACTAAAGGAAGGTTAAGACCTTAGATTAGGTTAAAGCCATAGTGGTCATTACGTTTACCTCAGTTCATTATCATTACTGTACTGAAGAAGTAAGCGATGCCCATTGTGGCTTTACCAAAATTGTCACGGGGGAGAAGATCTAAATCGTAAACATTTAAGGTTTAGTTTATTTTATTTATTTTTACTTATTTATTAATTCATTTTTGTCTCATTTAGATTTCGAATTGAAGCTATATGGTTTCTCTACCACACAAATGTCTTTATTCGCAGCCTTGAAAATGGGCCAATAAACGGCCCGAAACGTCGGACAAATATTAATATTTTTGTTTTTATTGACCTTACACCTCAACGATAAATTTACATTATTATATTGAGAGGTCAACTATATTTCCTTTAACATAATGAAAGTTAAATAACGTCGCATAAAAATACGATACATAAACACAATAAATTCTTAAAGTACCTATTGACGGAACGTTCGGCAAAATTAACTTAACTAAAAAATATAGTAACTGAGTTACTAATTGGAAATTAATTGTAAATAAACAATTGACGATACTGTATCCTTAAAGGATTGATTTATAATTCGGTACATTTTACCAGTTAAAATTAAATAATTGTACGATCGACTTTTTAAGTAGTAGGTAATTGAAACTTGACCAAACTAGTCGCCTTAATAAAATTTAAAAAGTCAATCGCTATTAATTATTAATGGTTACATTTCTTAAAATTAACATAACTAACCTTCGATCTTTCTCAACGTAATAAGCAGTTTTCACAATTGAACACACACTTTCCGGATTCCAAATTCAAAGAATCAGGCATTGATTGGAGGAGTTCTTCTTGATGTCGGTATAATTACAGTTGTATCCAGTAAATTCCAATTCCATTCTTCGGTTTGTTGTCGTTCATTAAATCGATAATCCATTTTTTCGTTAATTAAATTGGTAAACATTGTATTTCTTCTTTAATTTTTCGTCATTAATAAATTTTATTAACTTGATTTTCGAAATTTTGCATTTGTTTCATTAGTTTGTGAACGTTTGAATTTTTTGCATTGCCACGAAAATTTAACCAAGTATTTATCCAAGACAAGTTAAGATATGTTCCTTGCTTGAAAACAAAGGAAAGTCAGTATGCGTATTTTTGTAAAGACACATAAAAACGTTAACACTAAAATTTAATTGAAGTTATCCAGGAAGTTAACACATTTTATTCGTTTTAAAGGCACAAGATAAAGTTAACACGTATTACTCGCTTAAGGTATATGCAAAAAGTGTAAAGTTATTTATTTAACTATCGAACAAAAAGTTACACGAAGCTACTTCGTTGAAAGCACACAAAAAAGTTAACCCATGTTACTTCATTGAAGGTACACAGAAAAGTTAACCCATGTTACTTCGTTGAAGGTACACAAGAAAGTGCTCCTCGCTTCTATATTTTCTAAGATGACATCTTGAATTTACAAAGATTTTTTACTAAAGTTTTCTTCAAAGCTTAATGAGTTGCATAAATACAGGGGCAAAAATGGAACAATTCGTTATTTTTCTCACTTGTTACCATGACGTAATTCTGTATTTTGCCTACTAACATATTACGGCAGAATTTCTAGGAATTCATTTACTAGAGTTGCGTTTTGTTCAGGCTATTAATTCTAAAAATAACTAATTGGAGACGACCGTCTGCCGTAGTTACGAGGTCTTTTTAAATAGTTTTAAAATCAAATCGAAATTTATAAGTGAATTAGGAGACTGTTCAACGTAGTTGTAACAATCGTCAGGTAACTAAACAAAAATTGTCAAAAAAATTTTGGTTAAACGTACCAACAAAAAGGGGGCGTAGAAAAATAAATATTTTGGAAATTTTTGAATTTATATTTTGAATTTAGGAGATTATTTGAAGATCCATGTTGGGTTTATACAGTAGTAAAAGAATTTAGTAGGGTGTTAGTTGAGGGGAGAGGGGTGGATTGAATAGGGAGGGGAGTATTAAAGATATTTAGCAATGGCGAATTGTTCAGATCATATTGACTATTGAGTAAGGTGAATGGGTATTTATGTCTATTAATTTCCATAGACTCCAAGTACTGTAATTTTTTACTTTTAGACTCAATGTGTAATATTTTTTGGCCAAGTTGTTTGTGATTATTTTCCGTGAAATGTTTTTCAAAAGTGGATTTTCCGTCATTTAAACGATAGGATCTAGAATGCTCTTTGAATCGCGTTTGAAAAGTTCTGCCCGTGTGTCCAATGTATTTTTTAGAACACTCACATGTGAGTTCGTATACTCCAAGTTTTGATAATTTATCCGATTTAGACTTGGAAAAAACGTTTGTGAAAATTCCACTTTTAGTATAATCTACATTGTGTCAACATTTAATATTTTTTGTTCTAAAAGTGTCTAATACATTTTTGGTTTGTCTAAAAAATTATGATGTAACTTTACAGTAACTTTTTTAAGTTAATTTAATACTTTGGTTTCTTGTTAATCAAATCAGTTGTTTAAGTGAAACCTTTTTGATTAAAAAAATAATGTTTTCTGCCACTTAAAGTAATAATAATATTACACTTAAAAAATCTTACACAAATAAAATTAAAAATTAGGAGCAAGAAAAGAAGGAAAACAATTAACGTAATTACACCTCACTCAAAAATAATAAAGTTACAAAACGATGAGAAAATCGCATCAAAAGATCGGTTAAAACAAAAACTGCTCTCTGAGTCTCAACCCCTAATGAGAGGGTTGATCAAAATAAAGACCAGGGTCTGTTGCAATCCGGAGAGAACCTCTCCAGTTTGTTTAACCACGATGTTATAAACCAGCTCACACTAATTGCGTAGGCAAGGCCATGCATTCTGAAAAATAAAGGTAGTTTGGGGAAAACTCCAATAAAACGCAAGAATAATAAAATGGTTTTAATGACACAAATTTGAGGGTGTATTTACTAATCCAGCAATTGCAAAGTGTGGCTGCAGCTTTAGCACATGTGCTCAACAATACACACAGTTTAAAATTAAAAAAATAATTAGCATATATGATGTCAAAAGGTGTTTCTAAATTATCGTAGTAAAGTCTAACACTAATGGTAACCTCTAATGGTTACACCATAATAAAAAATATAGCCGACAATACACGTCAGTAAATACGAATAGGAAAGATAGAAAGTTAACTTGATATCTTGTGAGTTTACTAACTATGAAAGGTGCCAGAAGTTTATTTGTTCCAATGGCTTCTTAACGTGTGGCTGCTAAAGATGATAGTTGGAGATCTTGCTCCCAATAAATAGGTTGCACTTGACGCTAATATCAACTCAAAGAAACCTGCTTATAGATGTCAAACGCTGCTGGATCAGTGAGAGATGTTGATATTGGTTGATCGACGGTACCATACAAACGATAAGAAGATTTCCAAAAAATTTATCTTCCAACAAAAAGATGAAGTTGTTGATGGTTTTGTTTTGATTGTTAAACACAACACCAAAACGTAGCTCTTCGTGGGAGATCGAAAATGATCGCCAGTATGCGCCCCGAATCAAAAACTGCGTGGTAATTTGCGTAGCAAGAAAAGAAGTTTCCCAGATGTTTTGAACATGTGTCGTCAAAACCAACAGGAACCGAGCAACTGACAGACAAGTGGTCACACACAAACTTGGCACAATAACTGTGACTTCCGAATACTTTATATTCGTCCAATTCAATAAAATCGGCACACAAAATCGTAGACCACAATAAAACAACTCTTTGGTTCAATCGCTCTCGGGGAACTCAAAAGTTCAGCTCACCAACCTTTGCAACAAAAATCCCTGCATTGAATTTATAACGCATGCATAAGAATATTTGCATCGTTAAATGAATTAAAAAGTAGAACCACGTAACAAATTACACGGTAATGGATAAAACAACTTTTTGATGTACTGTAATGAGCTAATGATAATAATCATATTGTAAATGATAATAAATATTTTAAAATAATGGAGCTGGCTTGAAATAAATAAGTCATGGTTACGTTTAATGGGATCAGTCATTTTTTAATAAATACAAAAGCTATGATGAAAATAGTAAAACCTTGCACGGCAAAACTAAAGAAGCTAGTGGTACAACTATCTATTATTTTAATAAAAAACAGCGTTAAAAGAAGTTTTAAAAACGCAATTTGAGATTACTTTTCTTATTATTCCAATTTAATAGTTGCCATCGTCTAACTTCTAACAGAATATGGTTGAGAGAAGTGACTGCTAATGCTGAGTTGTAATGGTTTGATTTTGATCAAATTGAGCACTTTATTCTGACTGTTTACTCTTGGAAGTCAATGGCAAACTACTAAGTTGTATATGAGTCTTTGAACATTCTAATAGTAGTATTTGTTTGATAGTCAACTAAGGAAAAGTAAACTTTTTTTTTAACAAACATAATTAAATTAATAAAAAGGAAAGTTGATATGTTTAAAATCAACCATCAGGTATACGACTTATACAAAAACATATAAAGCAAATTAAAATTAAGCATTGTCCTGATGGAATACCCTGACACAACATAAACGAAACAAAAAATAATAAAGTGAGCTGTATGTTAAGACAGACCCATTTTCAATAAAACTTGCGTAATTTAATAACTCAACAAAACAGAAAATTTCCAAATTTTCATTCTGGTCAAAAATATTATACACATTTATTGTAAAGCAACTCACCCATCTACTGCAATATAATATGCTGTCTGTAAAATACCAATTCTGAGTTATTTCCACTTTTGTATAATTTTTAATAGCATCATCAGCTTTCTTTATAGAAGGTTGAAATTTAAAACGTAAGTTTAAAATATGTTACTTTATTATTCCGTGTATAGTAGGTACACATCTCATTTTGTTATAATGTTTATTTGGTTTTGAATCATTTATAAAAACTTGTGTATTAATTAAAGTTTTAAAGACGTCAGAGTCATCCTTTCAGTACTTTCAGGAATCTTTATGATTTCTCTTCCGGATTTATCATCGGTTACGCTTTTCTCACGGCAAAGCTTAGCTTAAAATATAACAACTATTCATAAATTAATACATATTACATCAACTGCGGAACTTCAAATTCCTTGCATTAATGGGAATAAATAATACATAATTAATTCATATTAATCTTGGGGTAAAAATAAATAATTTAAAAAAAAAATTTATAATAATAAAAAATTATTTAATAATTATTATTATAATAGATACTTATAACAATATGGTTTACAATAATAGTAAAAAGCAATAATAATAATTTCTTATTCTATCTAACTAAATTAAATACATACATATTTACAATATCTGTTCTTTATTGAATAGATTTGCCCCTACAGATGATGAAGTACTATCTACTTTCACCATTCATCTAAGTTTTTAAAAAATAATAAACTTAATCATAAAAAATCGGAAGCTCTGAGAGGCCAAAGCAATTTCTCAAGCGGAATTTTAGAAAATTGGCATCTCTGAGATAGTTCAACTTATAAAAAAAAAGAACTTTTAAACCGTTATATTAGTTTGATGTTGATTGAAAGGTTTTCCAAGTCTTTTGAAACGTATTTACGTGGATCACACGTACAGTCAACAGAATTTAGAAAAATCAGTAATCGGAAGTAATTTTTAACCATATAGAATATCATGTTTTTGTTTTTAGAGATTTAAGGGAGCGAAACCTTCTTTATCTTTATAAAAACGTGGCGTTTGAAAACCTTTATTAATATACTTAACCATTTAAAGTATAGCAAGTTATCATTCGCAACAGTTTTGAGTACTGAACGAGTGCATCAGTAAAGCAAAGTTGTGATTTGACAAGCAAGATGTCAAACGCAAGTGCTTCACCTCGGGTAACGCAGTTAGCATCCCACCAGAAATGTAGGAGCCGCCGGCACAAAGTATCAAAAGACAGGAATGCATTATTGTAGAAAATACTTTCACATTACATGTCTAGTGCGACATGTATGAGAACTAATCTAGGTCGGTTCTGAGGCATTGAGTAAAGTTGTAACGAAAATTTTTCATTTTCGTTGTGAGTCCGCACGCTGCTGGTCACCTTAAGGTTCATGCACAGCGCGTATGATTGGCCTTGACATCACTTCCGGTAAAATTTTTCTGTCAGAAAAAGTTATCTGTCAAGTTAGGTGCAATTTTAGCTCAGCATGATATTTTAGATCTTTTGCATGGATCGATGCAGATAGTTTTCGTTTTATATTTTTATTCGTGATTATGGATGCTCATGTTATTCTGGAAAATTGCTTTTGCGGATTTTATGTTTTCCAAAATTTCGAGTTGTTTGTGGTTCAATTGAGGATATTTTCGTAAGACGTTTTGTTCGATACTTGAATGCCTTTAGTTTGGAAGTCGCTTTTGCGGAATTATTTTCCATATTAGTTTGTCAGGGTTGAGCATGCAGCGGCTTTATCGGCTTTACAACTTTATAACTTTATGAATTTATGGCTTTATAACGTCCCGGCTTTATGATTATGATTTTACCTCTTGGTTTTTGATATTTCAACTTCAATGGTTCTCCAGCATTTAGTATTTTTTGGTTCTTCCTTGAAGAGGAAGTGTGGTAGGCTGCAACCTTGAGGTGAAGATAATGTTTTATCTGTACGACCATTTTTATTATCCTGGTAACACCTGTACCACCTGTGATAACACCACTGTATCTGGAGATGAGTTTTTGGGTTCCTGTTCTGTCTATGGTCAACACATTTGTTTGGAAGTTTGTAATCAACAACTTGAAGAGAGAAGAGCAACTATAATGAGTATTTTATGTAATATTATCTTTTGTAATCACTTTAAAGATCTTTTAGGTGAGTGATTTTGCTTATTGTAGTTGTTTTTGATTTAGCCTTTGACACCACAATACTTGGTGTGTGTTGTTCTAGACACCTGTGGTGCCAGCAGACAGAAATTTTGGATTTTTTCACTTTTATATTAACCCAAGTGTTTTCTTGTGCTTACTGTTAGTCATATTAAAGTTATTTAATGTTTATTTTGTTTTACTACTTCGAGAAGCAATTAATACAACCCATCACCCAGCCGCCGAATTATCATTGAGCTAGTTTTTAACATCAGGGTCTTCGCACGTCGAATTATACCAGTTCTACTGGGTGTGCGGAGAATTCTCTTTTCAAAGGGAATTTTTCTTACAAAGTCTTTTCCAAGTCTCACTGCACACAGATACCTATAGTATACCTAGGTTTACACAAACTTTAACAGTCAAGGACAATTTTCTGCGCTGTAAATATGAAGGAAAAACGTTTACAGTGCTGCGTATTTAATGAACTTCTGAACTTATCAACGGTTTGAATTGACATACCTCGAATACAAAGATGAACTCAACTGGTCAAATTTTTGTACTTGCTCATTATCACCGCTCATTCAACTTAGACTGTATGAACTCTATCGTAAACAGAATGCAGAAAGCACAATTAGTTAAAAGTAAAATATCGAAGTTTTACAAATTATTTTTACCTAAACTATAATCGATATTTGACGTTTACCTGTAAATTAAACGTTTTGTTTTAATATTAAGTATATTAATTACTTTAAAATAAATTTTTAAATTAAAAAAAAAAATAAAGATAATTATTAGATACAATTTTATTTAAAAAAACAATATTAAAATATTAAAAACATTACAAAAAACATAAAAATTTATTGCAATAAATAGTATTGTTGAACAACTTTACAGAAATTCTAAACAAAATATTGGATTTATAATTATTTAATGTTATGTACATATTCTTAAAAGAATTAAATTATGCATTTCAAAAATTGCAAATTTACTGAGAAAAGTGGTTTAATGCGCTTAGAATATGAGCAATTTTGTCTTTAGGAAAAAAATTCTGTTAGGGATACATTATGCTTTAAAAAAATGTTTTGAGCACACCTTATCTGTTTATAAACGATACCTTACAAGGGGGCACAACAGTGAGTATGTCGCCAATCAAAAGCCTAATTTTTTGGTGATTCTAGGAGCTAAAATAATTATCACTTTCTCGATTTTTAGTCCAATGGGCTTTAGTTACTGAGTTATGAATTTTTGAAAATCTACGTTTTACCATAAGATTTACATTGTTAATTTAGATTTTATTTAAAATTTTAAATTAGATTTATTTTAAATAGATTTTTATTTTTTTTAAATAGAATTAATAGATTTAAATAAAATTTAAAATGTTAAATTAGATTGTTAAAGCAATCCAAACCATGTTAAAACAATCCAAACCATGTAATCTTATGGTAAAGCGTAGATTTTCAAAAATTCATAACTAAATTCAGTAACTAAAGCTCAATGGACTAAAAATCAAGAAAGTGATAATTATTTTAGCTCCTAGAATCACCAAAAAAATTAGGATTTTGATTGGCGACATACTCACTGTTGTGTCCCCTTGTTAGATAGATCCGCTGCGTTAAATAATAACTTATAGATTACCGAGTTATTAAATTATTTTCAAAATAAATCTTATCATAGCTTCATTTTACCAAATTTACCAATTTACCAAAATTTACCTAAACCAAAACTTTGAAATCCATAAACTGTTTTTCTTGCTGAGAACTTCTTCTAACTAGCAAACTATTAACTGTTGATATTTTGATCGTGTCTTCAAAGGACTGAGAATTTAAAGATTCAATTCCTTCAATTATTTAAGCTATCTTTAAACTTAAAAATACAAAAACAAATAAGAAAACGTTTTTACAATGCAACATAGAGCAAACCACGATGCAAATGCATTGCACGTTATTATAATAACAGTTTATTTTAATTTATTCTATATCCTAACGTGTCTTCAATTCTTTGAATCTTATTGGTCGTTTGGGCATAAAATAATATTATTCAAACTTTAAGAAACTTGAATGGACATTGAATAAAATTGTCTCTCTGTATCTACGAAACTAAGAGAGTTATGTGAATATAAAATAAAATAGATAATGGAGTTTGAGACACACATTATGATATTGGTGCAAAAATGTCGTTTTGAATTAAAAAAAAATAGTTCGGTTCTCGGGTGTTAAATTATTATTATTATTGTTCACGACATTTTTAAAATTCGATACTTTTAGTCATGCAAAGGTACGAGACATAGTACCTACCTATTCATCAACAAATAAAATTCAAAATCTTGGAGAATTAATTAACATCTAAGAAAATTATTTAAATTTTAGTACACTGTTCTCAATCTCTTCAAGAAATAACTAATTTTTATATACAAATTATAGATGTTAGTGTTGGCAGCTTTACATCTTTTAGTTTAGATTACTTCAGTTACAAAATTGGTGTTACTCTCTCCGCGTTTAGCTCGATGCTCAGACATTCTAATAAGCAGGCTCATCAGCAAACATTTAAAAGATAAGAAAACCAGAGCGATATTTTAAATACTTTTAAAAACTAAGTATCTATTATGTAAGTTAAATTATAATATTCTCAGTAAAGAATTAATCGTATGTTTGTACTAAGAATAAAACGTGAATTTTGTCAAAAACACCTAATAATTTAGCCCTAAAATAAAAAATAAAGTAACAGACTACCTTAGGGTACAAGATGAATGAACTCTGTACCACCCTTTATAAAAATATTTCTAAACGCACAACAATACTACGATGTTAACGCTAATGTCATTAATGCAATATAATAACTCGGTTTTGTAAAGTAATTTAATAAATCTACATTTTCGTGGAAATTCTATTATTATTTTAACTACTAAAGACCCTGGCAAGTATCACTTAGGGTGAAAACTTTTAGTAAATTATTTAAAATTGAATTAATTTTATATCAATAAATTATAATATTATTTTATACTACTTGAGAAACCGATGAAAACCATCACAATTAATAATAAATTTGACTTTTGTTTTGTTAAAACTAAATAAAAAATTATGTACAGTAGTACTAGTTAACCAGCAGTCTGGCGTAAATCAAACACGGATAGACTAGAGTGCGGGGTAGCGCTGTTTTAATCCTGATTCGGATGTGCTGTGATCTAAAAAGTCCAAAGTCGATCTGTGGACTATGGGGAAAAGCAACGGGAAACCACCCCATTAATATTTCCCTAGAAAAGTCTTCTTGGCTTAGTCAGGGAGATCGCCAACATCTGGGTTCGGATAGGCACTTAAAGAAGAAGTATTAGTTTTTGCTATGTAAAACACTGCGATGCTGCTAGTAGAATAGCTATGATAGTTCTAAAGCAGGCTGACTTTATGGTTTTATTAAAATTTATAGTTCGAGTCCTTGTTTTTTATTTTATTTATTTAATTGATGACCTCATATCATGGAGCATGAGTTGTCATTTTTAACTCCCTAATATAAAATATTTGTATGATTTTGATATTGATGGACATCTTAGGTACCATATTATATCTCCACAGCTTATTATTATTTACCATAGGTTTCTGTGCTCAATTTAGATTTCTGGTTAAAAAAATGTACATATTTTAAAATGTTTTTATTTTAACATTTTAATTTATTTATTTAATTTAATTAGGTTTAAAACTTCAGTAAACCCCTTACTTTTAGATTTATCTATCTATTTCGGATTGCTTAATACATTGCAAGGTAGGTAACAAATACATGCTAAACACATCACAATGCACCACGCTACAGCTAGAAACCGTTTTATCCGTTCCCAAACTACCAACCTTGCGATTGGCGTCTGGTTAGTAAGCTTTTAACTTTTTTTACCTACGACGAGGAGCCGGCCCGTCGGTAGAACCCCCAACCTAGAGGACCAGCAAGACGGCCGGTATACAGTTGTAACTTCACCCGGATTCGAACCGGGTATTAAGCGTTCGCAGTCAACTTGCTTGACCATTGCTCTCCGACCATCTCACTTTTAGATTTATAGTCTAATAATTTTGATGTTTAAATTGAAAGTACTATGCTGTACTTTTTGATTAGAAGAGCTGTTGACATAATATAGAGTTTGTCCAATGTTAGATGATTAGCCGAGGTAATGTGCAGAAAAAAAATGTATTTGGTCGTGTTCCACTTTCAAAAAAAGAGTTTCAGGGTGACCACTGCCACTAGTTACTATAAAGATGGTATTGGAACGTTCTCCCACTAAGCAGGAAATTGGCTAAGATTAGTTATCTAACTTTGGATACTACTACCTCACGTAAAAGCTTGCTTATATTGCGAAATTATTTATTTGTGTATAATAAATTTATTACGACTAAGTAAGATCAAATAATACACTGCTATTTTATTCATTCATTAAGCTTTTTACGTTCTAAGTAGAACATTGCTTTTCCCTTTCTGGGAATTTCAAATCCGATTAGCGGGGTGGATTAGTCCCCATATTACCTATTTCCGATAAATCAATATCTATTTCACCACACCGTGTGGATATCCACTGAAAGGCCGAGCTAAGAAATTCTGTATAGTCCGCGATTTGAACCCAGAATTTCCGCTTTCCACTCAACCAGCAGTCACATCACCCTACGGCTGTGGCTCTATTTTTTTTATTAGTCTTTCAAAATCTAATCTTGAATACAAGTCTTTTCTTTTGTTTCCAGATACTATGATAAGTTTTAACTGTTAGTTCTTAAGGTACCTTTACATTATTCGATTTGATATTGGATTTTTGTATTTGAGAGTTGTATTGGGTTTCATATCCTATGCTCAAATATAAACTCATTTACATTATTGTATCTTAGATATTATTGTATTCATTGTATATTAGATTTGTTTTAACAAATGACAGCATTGAGAATAAACTTATGTTAAAATCTTTGATTGTTATTTACCTATGCTTTTTTTCAATTTTGTAATGTAAACGCAGAAATTTTTACATTTGGCCAAATCTAATACAAAATCCAGTAATGTAAAGGTATCTTTATACAGGAACAATTACTCTTTTAGTCATCGTACGAATCCAAAATATAAATAGACGTCTTCATACCCTCTTCTTTGTCTATAAATTACTTTTAATAAAAAATCTTTAATTTCAAAATCGTATCATTGTAGTTTATTACTTGTTATGGGTCCGGCATTACCTTAAAAGTAGGTTATTCGTATAAACTTTTTAACATCAATAATTACTAATAATCCTATGCTACATATTTATACACAAAGTGCTATTAAAGCAGTTCCGTGTCCTGGATGAACGACCGAGGAATCGATGACAATATTAAAACAGTAGGTATGTATGTAATAATTATAAAACTACTTTTTGACAAGTAGTTAAAATGATAGCTACCAGATCTATTCCTAAAATTTATTAGCGCGTTGTTTAAGCACTTTATATAATAGCACATTTTCAAACTCATACTTTATTGAAAGATATTTTGGGACCTTTTTACAAACATTGGATAGTCCAGGTATATCTAAGGTATAAACTGAGCGTAACTTATACTGTAATTGATCCATGGAAAAAAATTATAACTTAGCTATACCGGACGTTACCTAATGGTTGTAGCAACGACACTAAAGGCCAGTTCTACAATGCAAGTATAAATTAAGAATAAGCTATACTGAGAATATCTCACCCAGATTTTGTAAACAATCGTCGTATAACGTTATATATTTGTATAAATTGTGGGATAATGATCTGCCCAAGATCAGAACCATAAGTTATCCTACAAATTTATACAACAATTAACGGTATACGATGAGACATATTCTCAGTATAATTTATACTTACTTTGTAGATCGGCCCTTAGTAAAAAATTGGTAGATGAAACTTTAAAAGTCCACCTTAGTTACATGGTGAAAACGTTGTGAAGTAGTTGTCTTGAATCTTAAATAAGCATCCACCTGTTGGGTGAGCATAGTGGCCATGATACGTGGAGTGTTCCCTTAATTGTGAGCCTAATATAGTAAAACATAATATTTCATTCTGAAGATTTTATTACATTTTCTCAAAATATTCTCCGTTACAGTCAATACACTTCTACATTTGGAAGAACCATTTTTCAAGGCTCAGGACATTTTCCATGATTCTGGAGGTATGACATTTATCTCTTTTTGAAAGGATCGACAACTTTACATTCATCGCAACTAATTTTGAAGGACTTGGCAAGCACTTGATAGTATATCATTCAGCATTGATCATGCTATAATTTTCCAAGGCTATAGTGGCAATATTGTACGTAATACTAAAAAAAGTAGCAATCATCTTCTTGTTACTACTTTTTTTCTGAATTTTTTTCTGAACACAATTCTGACTTTGAACCTGAAGTTCCACCATGTAAGTAACTCAACCAGCAGTCTCAACAAACTACGCTAACGTTGTTGTCTAGATCTAGATTCTAAAATATTCGTATTTTCCAAATTACATAATACGTTGCTAAATCTAAATTATGATAATATACTTCTCATTTATTTTTATTTAATATCTTCTAAATAACCAAAAAAATACCCTGTAAAAAATTTACGATTTATTTATGAACACAATAAACAAGAAAACTCGTCTACCTTCTTTTATGATAAATTAAATTTGATTACTTTAGTTACGATAATCGTTAAAGTGGTACAGGTGGATGGAAGAGTTATTTAATGGTACCTACATTAGTTTATTAATTTACTCTTGCGACTGTCATCGAGAACTTTATACGTGAGCAACAAAAACAACGTAACTTCAAAATTTTTTTTATAAAATTGTTGTATTTCCGAATATAATAGATTCGTGCATAAAACTTTACACCAAAATTTCTTTTGCAAGATTTTAACTATAGATTTCAAATAATTGTAGTATTAGTATGTATTAGTAAATGAACTACTTAAATGATGAAGTTAATATAGGTAAAAATAATTAGGTACTACAAAATTAGTAGATTTATTGCATTATGTGTCCAGAGAAAATAATAATTAATGTATTATTAATGATGATTTTACGAACGTAACAACCCTCTAACCGTGGGTAATTTTTTCGTTTTTCTGTAAAAACAAAATGATGGGTATTTTTGTTCACTATTTATAATACTTAGTTATAAGGATTGTTTTAATGGTAAAAAATACTTAAGCGCAAACTTGAAATTTTATTCACGCTATCATACATTATACTTCTACGTATTGATGGAGAGAAAATACCTTATTTACTTACGTTACCCCGACTTACGCAAACCTAGTGTTACGCGATTTTCAAATCTTGTAGATTCTATATCAAAATAACTCCGGTTTTGCGATTTTGTATTAATTTGTGTTATTTCAGATTTACGACACGCTTACAGACATCGATTTTTTGGTCAAAATTTTTAATCACATTTTGCATAATTGAGGCTCTATCTTACTAATGACACGTTCGATGTTGACTTTTAAGGCCTCAATGGTTTGTGGATTATCCGCAAAGACTTCATCTTTCACATAACTCCACAATAGTCCAACGGTGTAAAATCGCACTATCTAGGGGGCCAATTTATTGCAGAATGTGAAAATTTGGTTTGCAATAAAGCCACTGTTTCTCTGACTGTGTGACATGTGGCGCCATCTTGTTAAAACCACATATCACTTACATCAATAATAAGCCAAAAATAATTCGTCAACATGTCTCGATAACGCAATCCGTTGACAGTAACAGCATTGTGACTGTAGTCCATTTTGTTATGTTTAATTTTCTGTATCTGTTCTTTTGTAATAATTAAATAAATATTCTTAACATTATTAAAGTACTTCGCGAAATTTTCAAATCAGATTGGACAATTGCCAGTGTAAATAAATGGATTTGGTAGATTTGGAATAATTTCCTACATTAATTTCAGTAGTTTTTACATTTTCTAAAATTTACTGAATCCAACTTTAGCATTTTGAAAATCTGAAGTAAATTCTAATCGTATTCAATAAAAAAACGTGAATACTTAAATTTGTAACAAGTAGTTCAAATTCCATCCAATTAAGCTTTTTAAGCACACTCCCGAGACTAGTTCGTCGGTCACAATTCAGTATTCACCTCATTACTTTGTAATTAATCCATTGTAACTTCCCAAGGACAATATTGTAGCTGCAATTTAAAAATATTCACAAGTACAATAATTGTATTCCACATTCCCTTCATATAATTCCGTTAAAAGCTTTTTTGCATTTAAACTTCTTGTCAGTTTTTTTCTATTACTTCCCAGAACTTGCGTATAATACTTAAAGTGTTCTAGTAGCTATAATATCATCTATGAGAATAGAACTGCAATAGTTGAATAATAATATTATGTAGATGCTCATACATTTCTCTTCAATTTGCTAATTAGAGCGCTACATCAAAATTATATAATGAATTTTAATCCAACTGACTTTAAGAATATTTTAATGAAAGAAATTAAATACTACTTTCCTTAAGAGACACAAAATAATTGGAAAACGAGTAAATCAGAATAAACAATGAAATGGATAAAACAAATCGCTTTCTCTTTCACTTGGAAAAACAAATTGTAAATCTAAAGTACGGTTCTCCAAATTTTAAAATTGCTACACATCTTTTTACGCTAAATAATATTATTTTGGCTTATGTAACTAAATTAATAAAAACATAAAATGCAACAGTTATAATACTCACAATGGATGTTTTTTGTTAATTTTTATTCGGTACGGATAAATAAAGTACCTATACCGGCAATGGGTCACTGAGCTATTATTAACCACTGAGTGTTATCAATTAAAGTTAGTGAGAGCAGCGGTATTTGAATGCTTGACAATTTTAATTGATAGCATTAAATGGTAAACGACGGCTCAGTGTGACCGATCCATAATATAATACAAATTATAATTATACTATCCCAATATTAAAATCTAAACAGTTGAAATTAAATTTTCTTTTACCACAACTTTTTTTTATGTATTATTTTTTGGTGCAGTAAAATAATATGCAATTATGGTTCTTCCCTTGTTTACCTTTTCAAGGCGTTTGTCATGTCGTAGATTCCTAAACAAGTTACAAAGCAAATATTTGCTAATATTGATTAATGTTCTTCTAGTAATTAGTGGTAAGTATACGCGTACACTAAAATTTAAATTAGGTGATATAAAAAACATTGTCTTTAAATTATAAGAGAGAAAATTTTAGTTATCTGTTTTATAAATTGCTGAAAATTTACTATAAAAAAGTGTATAATATTATTCAAGTGTAAGTATTGTGCAGCCCCTATTCTGATAATGTTTAAATGATTTAAAGAACATAAAAGTCACCCTATGTTGAGCTTTTATAAGGCTGCAAGCTGCATCCCTAAACGCCCTTTAGGCATAAATAACAAGGGTAGTCATGGATGTCACCGCCAAGTTGAAATCTGACAGTAAGATTCCGCCTTCTCACATTAGCTCACCATTGTGCCCTAATAGTTGCCCAAGCCGGGAAAACTAAACGTTTTATTGTTTGTTGTACAATACTAGTAGATTTTCGCAATTGTATAAACCTGTGATTATGTCACCAAACATAATATTCCACAATATGTTAAGCGTTTAAGAATCATTGTTTGTTGATGTTTATACGATAAATTCGTCATTGCTATTATTTCGATAGTAGATACATACCAACTATACTTTCAAGTTAAGTTAGTGAAAATCAAAAACGACTTGAAAATTACAGTAAATATTTACATACTTTCAGTTTGATAATAATTATTGCAGAACACTTTCCAGGTATATTAAGTTCTGAAAGTTCTTGATTAAAATCACATTATTACACCTAAATAATACCTCCATAGGTACTGTGTGTTACACTTCTGTATGTATGCCGCATAAATTATTATCTTAAACTTTACCAATTAAAGTTGAAGATTTATAACAAAGATATTTGCTTTATGAATTTAATAAGGTTAGGTATTTTTTGACGATTAACAAAATATTCAAACAACAATAAATTAAAAAATAATATATTTTAATTTGTAAGCAATAATGACATTAATACATTATAATGACTTAGTTTATTTGAGAACTAGTTTATTACACGTCAATAAGATAATTTTATTTTATTGATTTAATACCATATTATTGAAATCGAAGAATAAGTATATTTACAATATTTACAACTTCTAATAACAGTTTCATCTTTCTATATTTGGAACAATAAATAAATTTATGCATAGAATTGTAATAAACAATCGAATAACTAAATTGGAAGCATTGCCACTGTTTGTATCAAGCATCGCTGCTGGTATTTCTTCTATAATTACACTACATTATTATTTTCTATATTATAAATTCTACATTATCTTACCTTCCGTAGCATTGAGCACATGAACGTTGATGGATGCTGGTACAGCATTTGATGGACTGCACGTATAGTTACCGCTATGCCGTTGATCAGCTTCTTGAAGTAATAAAACGCTAGAAGAGGTATCTGGTAATACTGTAATTCCTACATCATAATTAATCATTCGTTGATCGTGATACCAAAAGACGTATGACGGTGGCTCCGTCGAATCTCTTAAAGTACACACTAAACGAAGGAGAGAACCAACTCTTAGATGTACATCAGGGGAACCAAGAATTTCTGCCACAGCCTCTGAAATTTTAATAATAATTGCATTATTTTCTGAATTGCTAGAGTTACAGAAATAATAGAATCAATAAACAATCTAAAAATAATTAAATAAACTTTGAAATTGTGTATCCTGTTGAGTATTGTGTTTGAGATATTTGATTTGACATTTTGTATGTATTATTTGTTATTGTGAATGATATTTTTACACAAGAATATTTTAACTTTCAGATTGTTACATAATAAAAAGTTTGATTAAATTTAATCAGAGAGATTGAATGGTTTTACTATAAAGTTATTTATTGTAAGAGTATTACTACTTTTTATATACTTCAGCGACAAAATGAAAGTTGATTGGATATCATTTTATTCCCTAAGGATCAACCGTTAAAAATATAGCTATGTTACCTCCATATTTTTATAGGTTATAATATAATACATTCCAGCAATAATTTTTAAAACAATGCTATCCAATTTTTAACGTTAAAAACTAATTACTGCAAAAATCGATAAAAACAATACAAATACAAATTAAAGCAAAAAAAAATATTGATTCGATAAAAATAAAAAACATTATTAATATTAGAAGTTTCTATATTGGGTGGCCCACCTTACGTCCGAACATATAATAATGATATGGTAAATTAGTTTGTTTATATTCCTACTCTCCATTGTAATCCACTTTGGATATTTGAACAATGTTGATGTAATTTCTACGTAGGTTTCCAAAGTAAATTTCAGTTTTTAAGAGTGTTTACTTTATTTCCAAAGCAGCTCTGATGTTTTAAAAGTTGCAAATTTTAGTAATGTACCTTTAATAATAATTATATGTTGAATAACAAATGTTGGGTATTTTTATACGCGGAAAAAGAACTATTCTATTAAAAAAATTTTATTTTATTCATTGAACATAAGAGCAAGAATTAAAAAAAAATAATTTACAATGTTACTCTCTGATGTTTGAAGGCTTTCTGGTAATACATAATAATTTTTTTCACTATAAATTTGCAAATAAGCTTTCGATTAGATTGACTATTTCACTCAGCTGTCATTAAACCAATGGAATTAAAAACAACGAAACATTCAACCAATAACAATCTAATTGCATCGACAATTTTTTAAAGTTTATTTTAAAGCAAATATAAGTGACAATTTTTTTTATTAACTTCAATATTTAAATAATACGTATTATCTACTTAATAAACTTAAAGAAAATTGTGTTTTTAGCAGTAACTCAAATTATAATGTAATTAATTATTTATATTAACCTCCTATTTTATTCGTGAAATAGTCTAAATAAATATCCTCTCGTGCATTTCAAATTAGTATACAATTTTTTTTCGCTTTTTACTTATGCGTTTGTTGCTTTGCGGCAATTTTCCCTCCTCTTCAAGTCGGGAAAATTGCAAAAGCAAAAATTGTCGACAATTTGAAATGCACTTGGGATATTGCATATGATTATAATTTTTTTTGCAATTTTATGTAAATTTGAAATATTTATGTAAATTATAAGAACGAAATTTGTATATTATTAAATCTACTTTTTTCTGCAAATCCAATACTTATTAAGTATTTTCACGTTGTTCTATATAATCCTTGCGTTTTAAATTATTATAATGTTACATAATCATATTATACATGTGCATTAATGGTAGCTAGCAGAATAAATTCCAAATCGTAATAACTTAAAAGCTACTAACTAACATTACTTTAAAAATTCTGAAATGAATTAGATTATATTAATTTTTTTTAACCATGTAAATATTTCCTGATTGTATTAAAAAATGAAACTTTAGAGTATTTACAAACAAAGTTCAAAAAGATTTAATAAGATTTAAAGCAATATTTCATTTTTAAATTAAAACGAGAAAACGTATTTATTCGTTAATGAAAATCTATCCTAACCATATTTTCTTATTTAAATATTTCTTTGATTTATAGACATAGAATGAATGCTATATCAATTTTGTTTAATACTAAGCAATTTCGATACATGCAAAGCTTCTTGATGTAGTAAACTGTCTATTTTTGGATAATTTAATCAATATAATATGAAATATTCTAAACTACTTATTCAATCGTGAAGATTGCAAATATTCAATCTTGTTTAATAAATAATATTTTTGCTATACGATTTAAGTAATAATAAACTATATGACTTGTTCATTAAGTTTTAGCAACTTTAAGCAGCACCTTTCTCTGCATATATTCTTATTAAAATTTATTTTGTTCGATAAGTTTCAAAGAACCATTGAAAATTAATTTAGATTTTTTGAATAAAATTTAAAATTAACGTAAAATGAAGGTGGTCAAGTCGCGATCACGAAATAACCGGTGTCATAATGCAGGAACTTCGAAGAAGAATCATTATGATGTGGGTTGCATTTGCTTTTATTGAAAAAATTCCAATATTTTGGACAACGATACCAAAATTAAAGACAAAAAATGTATATTAACCAAGCCTCGTGAAAAACCTTTACACGCGGAATGAAATGTGGCACGTTAGTCCCATGGTGTATAATACTATTTTTTTGAAGGAGTATGCAAATATAATTGGTCTTTTTTTAGCCATCCAGTATAATGTTGTCAAATACAGCCTAATCCTTAAATATTTGATGATGGTGATTATAAAATCGAATAACTCAAATTTGGTTCAAAAAGCTACATAAGTTAAAAAATCTTTTAAGCTCAAATAAGCGCAAATTCAAAATATTTTTAAGTATCTCTTAACATGGCCGAAATCGGAGATATAATAATTAGAAATTAAATCTAATTAATTTCTTATTATGGATACTCAATGTCTACGTCAATATATTATTATTATGTTGGTTATGAATGTCCTTAATAAAAATCGCAATCAAAATTGTCGTTAAAGATATATTATCAAGACATGTTTCAAATGAGAATTGTTAACTGGTGACCCAACAATAGGACGGATTCCGATCGAAAAGGTTTACTATATGCGAGTGTCGGATTTAACAAATTTGGAATAATATTTAAAAAAATTAACGTTTATTTACACTTACTAAATGCCTACAAATATTGGCTTTATCATTCCGCTTTGTTATCACATTCACACGCTATTGTTTTGTAGTCGTTTTGATATCGTTATCTGGTATAGCTTCCGTTGAAGAACGTGACTTTTTGCTGTAATGTCGCCAGACTTTAGTCGACACTGATTTTGTACCGGGATGGGTCGTTTCGGCGCGGAGACGGTTCGCGGTGAGCCAATTCGGCGCAATGACGCAAATAATTACAAACACTTATTTTTTCTTAAATTTTGGTCAAGCAGACATGCGATACGAAAAGATACAGCTATTCATTTAATAGTTAGGAAATGATCATTTGGATTTGACTTTAATCGCACTTGGTTAATTTCTTTGAAGATAAGGACTAAAAGTTCTACAAGCGTGGAATCATCAGGTTACCAGAAAGATAGCAAAAGGTCATCGGACAAAATGAAAAATATATAATTGATTTAAGTTTATTCTTAGTGCAAAAGAAGTTAATTTTATTTCACAGTAAGAAACCGAAAGTACTTTCTTACCAAGAAAAACGTGCGCAATTAGGTAGAGAAGGTTTCCGCCCCCCAATATTTCACAAATTTGGCAAAAAGCTGGCAAAAAACACTTAAAAGTTGGTCAAGTTGGCATTTTATGCTAAACTATTGTGAGTGATTATGCGAATCGGGATATAATCGACTATCTGCTAAGATTGTCCTATAATTATATAATTATATAAAGGGAAGCCCATAGATTATTCAAAAAATCCAACTTGTACAGCGATTATTTGAGATTTTCTGATTTGAGGACCAAGTGCAAGTCGTTGGCTCGTAGGTGCTATGAGTCGTGCTTAGCCTCCCATTGTTTATTTTGTTTAACAGGTCTCTGTCCCTTGGTGTACTGCCAACTATCTGGAAGCAATCATTTGTGGTACCAATCTTCAAGAAGGGAGATAGGTCTGATGTGTCGAATTATCGCCCCATTTCAATTCAATCTGTTATACCAAAGATATTTGAGGGCTTGGTGCTCGATGCTATCTCTTCTAATCTTTTGAATCTTGTTGTTCCTGAACAGCATGGATTTCTACGGGGGAGATCTTCATTGACGAATCTCATGATGTATGAAGACTACATTCTTGAGTGTTTTGGGGACCGGGTTCAAGTTGATTCTATTTATACGGATTTCTGCAAAGCTTTTGATAGAATTAATCAATCTATCTTGTTTTCTAAGCTGTGGGCGATGGGTATACGTGGATCTTTATTGTGTTGGCTTATTAGCTATATTTCTGATAGAATCCAGTTTGTTAAGATCAGAATGCAGTTATCCGAGCCAATAAAGGTGACTTCTGGAGTGCCTCAAGGATCCCATTTGAGTCCGTTGCTTTTTATTCTTTTTATCAACGATATTGGCAAAGCTTTGGGATTGGATGTTAGATATCTGATATTTGCCGATGATCTTAAAATATTCTTTATGATAAGATCGGTCGAGGATTCCATTAGAATTCAGAATTCTTTGGATGCGCTTATGGTGTGGTCCGATTACAATCAGCTGTTTCTAAATATTAGCAAGTGCTGCGTTATGAGATTTTGTCGGGGTGAGTCGCCAATTTTCTTCCAGTACGCATTGGGGGGCGAAGTTCTGCGATCGGTAGACACAGTGAGTGATTTGGGAAGAGCTATTCCTCTGTAGTTTCGACTGTTTTTCATCTGTTCATCATCATTTATATCAGTGTTTTATTGAAGAAGTTGCCCTAGATTACGTTTTATTTCAAAACTTGCAGCATTGTTCTCGGCAACATAAACTATAAAGATATCCTCTTTGAATTGTGAGTTAATCTTAATCTTTGTTTTTGGGCATTCCTCTCGTTACATTGGGACCGGACGGTTTGAGTTGCACATCAGAGTTAAATCTTTTTCAAAAACTTGTATATAAATTGCAAGGAATCTAAACAATAATTAATTTGACAATTGGAAGCAGTTTATTCTTGGAAGTTTGGTGAAAGAGTTTATAGTTCTAACCAAGACTGCAATGAACAACCTCAACTACGGAACAAACTTTCGTCACCTGTCTAGAGTCCCTCAATTTTTCAATTGTGAATTGAGATTGATTTTTTTTGAGCGCTCGATAACCTCTCTCGCGCAAATGCTTCATAACATATCGTAATCCTAGATCTACTACACAAAAATATAGCCTACTTTTAATATATTCTGAAAGCCATCAAATCTTATCATCATTTTGAAGTAAGAATGACCCTACATCTCAACAAGAGGTTTGTACAACGGCGATAACTTTGTTCAAAATATGGTTTTCTTTAGTAACCGTTGTTGCTGATCTTTTCATTTATATATCTTTCGTTAAATACAAGCAATAATCGATCAGTAAGTTCACACAATTTTTTGACCGTTTTACAAGTCAAGTAATTCACAAGGTCCTTTCTCGATTAAGTAAAAAAAATGTTTAAAAAACAATTCTTGTTTCAATTTCTATTAAGAATTATTTTTTAGTAAGTAAAACATTATCTTGTTATTTCAAAAAAGAATAATAATATTTTGTGTTAACAAGAAACTTAAATCTATAAAAAACAAAAAGCAAGTGATCAACTGGGCACTTACTGATTTATATAGATTTATATAATATATAGATCTTCTGCACTAATAATTTTGTTAATTTTAATTAATTTATCTAGTTACTATAATATAATTATTGTCATTTTCAATTTTCTTTTAAAAAAAAATTCTTTATAATATATGTTCTTTCTGACAAAGCTGTGAATAATCTAGAAAAACGTTGAAGATATACATATGTAATCCTTATATTAATTTATCCATAAACCCATATAATCATCAAAAAACAATAAATAATTATTATATTAAGTAATTAATCTTGTACAATGAATGTTGGCTAAATTCCTTAAGTTGGATCAAAGTGTCAGCTGATTACATTTTTAAGACCACCAAGTACAATACAATACAAAGTACAATGCAATTTCATCGAATTAGTCAAATAATTAACAATTATAAAACACCTGAAAGTAATTTTAAAATGATTTTTCTTTACGCAAATATTTTTTTTAATTATATAGGGAGTTTACATCTACGCGCGTATTAATTTTAAATAAAAATCCGATAGAATCAATTGCAAATAATTATAAAAAGTAAGTAAATAAAATTGAACAATTGAAAAATAATAAAATAAGTGACACAAACAATTAAACCAACCAAGTGAATAACTAAAAAGCTCTAGTAGGTATTGTGTATTAAAAACTTGGAAGACTCCATAACAATAAAAAACTTTATTAAAAGAATTTTTATTTTTATGTGTATTAAGTTTTTTATTTTCTATAATTTTATGTTCCAACAATATTTTCTCTAGCTTTTATAATGTTCAATCATAGTGATTTTACCTTTTTTGAATTTTTTATATTACTTTAGATAGTTAAGAATAATTTTTTAGTTTTTTTTTTAGTTTTTAGTTTAATTTTTTGTATCTCTTTGTATTGGTTATTACTTATTGTTGTGGTTGATTTGAATCAATGTTCCCGCGGAGAGAGATATGTCGTAAATAAAATATAATTATCAAAAATTATGACATTTAAAATATATTACTTAAAATTTTAGACGGAGTATTGACAACAAATGGTAAAGGAAATCAAGTTAATTGAACTTATCAATAATAGACAGAGTAAAGACCAGGTAAACAGGTGGCAGTAAATCATATATAAATCAATGAATACGTGATCGATGGAAAAGTCAGCAGTGTGTGGAGTATCACGGCTGGGTGGTCATAAACTTCTATAGACCTTCATCATGTCTATGAGTCTGTAGATAAGGCTTACTATAAGCTGTAAAACTCAAATCAGCTATTAGACACAGGGCTAAAGTGATCACAAAAGTGTGCAAGCATCTAACAATTCTATATGAAGAAACCATTGGTATATACTCATTGATTAAGATTAACTAATTATTATTATAATTTAGTTATTATGTTTTATATGTCATAATTTTTGGTAGTTAGATAGAAAAGATTTGTACGGGGTGGCTTAATTTCAATCCTTCTTATGGGGAAATCGGTAACTATGAGAGATATCAAAAAATGGATGGCGCATCCTCGATCTCTTTTTTTGAGAAAATCTCAATGGCGAAAACCAGAATTTGTAATCTTTTTTTGTTTTCGAGTTATAGCCAAAAGTTCGATAATTAGACTTTTCTATAAAATCTACTAAAAACAGTTACTATTATATTAAATTTTTCATTCTTCTTTATTTTTATTACATTTTTTAATAAAATGGGATGAAACTAAAATATTAGACCCCACATGTTATACATCATTAAAAAGAGGATAATAAAACTCCATTTAAAAATATTATAGCCAACTATGGTTTCTATTTAAAAAATACAACTTTATGTTATAACTCGGAAACTAATCTAGATATTTAAAATCTCTTTATCCCATTTTGTTGCCCTTAAAAAAGTGTCTGAAGAAAGTGTTAACACTTTTTTGGTAACTTCAAAAACAACCAAAATATCGACATTTATAGAAAAGTCTAATTATCGAACTTTTGGCTATAACTCAAAAACAAAAAAAGATAGCAAATTCTGGTTTTCGCCATTGAGATTTTCTCAAAAAAAGAGATCGAGGATGCGCTATCCATTTTTTGATATCTCCCATAGTTACCGATTTCCCCATAAGAAAGATCGAAATTGAGCCACCCTGTACACATAAATGTTGTAGGAAATTTTGTACTCTATAAAATTTGTTGAGCCTATTTAACCGAGTTTATATGAGAAAGGAGATAATTGAAGAAAACTACAATTTGCCGTAATTTTAGTTGGTTTTTTCTAGTTAACAAAAGCTTTTGCCCACAAAGCATAATAAAAATTTGAAATTACCAGAATATTTACGATTTGAAATACTAATTGCACTGGCTATATACATCTAAACTTTTTACACAAAAATTTTATTTAGAACTGAAATTTATTTATAAAGGATTGAACAATTGTATTGACAGTTCAATCAATTTGAGTCGTATTAACTGTTTAAGTCAGACTTTGAAATATAAAAATGTTACTTTTGTTCCTGACGAAGTACTATGCTATATGGTAAAAACTGTTAAGAAAATCGCGATATTGAATTTTTTACCAATTCCCAGTAGTAATTTAAGAATGGCATCAGAAAAACAACTTACAATGTACTCGGCCAAATTACTTATGTTATAAATGATAAATGTTTTGTTATCTTATTATTTTAATAAAAAAAATTTTATTTAATTTGTAAGAATTACTTTGAAAATAAAATAATAATAACCTTTCGAAAATATAACATAAACGATTCTACCCGCAACTAATTATATTATTATTAATAAATTATTTTAAAACGATTATCATTTTTATTTACCAAGTTATTACCTAATTACCTATCACCTACTAGAGTTTTGTGAAAGACTTGAAAAATCCACTGAAATTAACACTACTCTCTTTAAAACAATTAGTTCGGTTTTTATTACTATTAGCGATAGAGTTTCACCGTAATTTGAATTAAAAATATATAAGTTCTGCAATAAAAATTAACATAACAATGATAGATAAAAATTTTACAAGCCAGTAATTTTTTATCATCTTTGCTTAAAGTCATCGTGAGACTTTCAAAATTAGCTAAAAGGAAATTTTAAATAAATTTTTAAAAATTTGTTTAAATATTTCTTGTTTACTAGAGTTCGGATTATTGTGTGTACAAATTATCGAAGTTACACTGTATATACAAGAATATGAAGTAGTGACAATAAAACAATGTACTTACTAATTACCTATGACCATCAACTTTGATGGTTTACACCCGCTATAATGGATTGGTACAGAATGTGCATCGTTATAAATAACTCTTAAGTGTCGTAGTTCATACGAATAAACTTTGACACGGGTTTTGCTCTCATTTGAGATCGTCAGATAGCTGTAATATAAAGTCATGATTTGTGTGTATTGTGTGTTTTATTCGGTTTTATTAATGCTGTACGACGTCTTCATTTTAGACGTCATTTTAGATTTTTTACCTACAACGAGGATCCAACCCAACGTAGAACCCCCAACCTGGAAGATCAGCGATACGGCCAGAATAAAGTTGTACCTTCACTCGGATTCGAACCGGGTATTGAGCGTTCGTAGTCAACTTGCTGACTATTACTCTCCGACCGCCTCTAAAGACATGATTTACAAATTATAAAATGTGTCTATTACACATTTAAAATATTTACTTAATAAACTAGTTTGTTAATGAAGGCGATTAATAATCGAAACTCTTTAAAGCACGAACGAGTGAAGCGAGTGAGTGTCTTTAATAGTTGACCATAATAACTAAGAAGTATTTAATAGTGTGGTCCACGCCCATACATATTAATTATTAATGAGACCCGCTTGCCCTAAAAAGTTTACCATGTCTAAAAATGTTATAACACATCATGAAAAAGAAGTGTAATAACATACCCCGGTATCAATTTCAAAATGCTCTTCCAATTTTTAAAACATTTGTATAGATTTTTCTATGTACATATTCTGACAACCGACAGGTTACTTTACTAGTTTAATAAACTTGAGAAAAACGATTAGCTGAAAGTTTGTATCACATAAAATGGAAGAGACAATTATTTGTATAGTTAAATGAAGAGTGTGGAACAAACTGCTATAATAATGAAACGTGTAAGGATGATAAAGTAAATTGAAGTTGTTCTGAAGAGACATAAAATAGGTCAACTATCGACAATTAATATTAAACTTGATTGTAACAACAACTAACAATAAGTAATGGTAATTGCGTGACCAACAATACATTTTGCTATTAATTTAGAATAATTTCAAAATCACATAAATAACAATGTTTTGAAATGTTGAAAAATAAATACACGCATGAAGGGGTAGATAATTATTACTGATTTTTACAATTCTTCATTTTTTACTGGTTTATTGTTATCTGGAGTTACACCTAACTTAAAATTGAAGTATTGCAGCAGGAAAAGCTAGCTTAATTTTTAGTAACTCTTGGAAATAAGAATAACAAGTTTCAAAAATTTCCATTTCCGGATAATAAAAAAAAAATTTGGAGATGTGGCCATAGATAAGAAAGAGTAATATAGATTGTCGACTCTATTGTCTATAAGGGGGTCGCTTTATTAGTTTGTACCAGGGTCGCCAGGTGGTGCTGTATTTTATGTTGCTATTAAATTTAAACTCTCAAATTTACAAAGATGCCGGTGTAAATGACGTAACTGCATAAAGGACCCGATAAAAGAAGCTGCAGCAAGAAAGTATCAAAAATTCAGAAAAGCAAAAAAGAAGTTTAAGATAACGAAGCAGTTATTTTCACTAATATTTACAATTAATTTAAAATCACAAGTAATAGCTATTTTCGATATTAGTTAGGAAAACTAAGATTTTTTCATTCGAGGCTGAGTTTTGCGCACGAGGCCGAAGGCCGAGTTCGTGAACATAAAGCCGAGAATGGAGAAATAGTTTTCCTCTAGTATCGAACATAGTTTGTCTAATGATGTTTCGAAAAGAACCAATTCCTGATTTTTCGCATATATAATGTAATAGCTCTGAAATAACTATCGACAGATGGCGTGAAGGTTGCAAGTCTTTGCTCGAGTTTGTCTCTTTGGTATCGATGAATTGAAGTTTATCATGAAGTTTATCGTAAAAAGTGTGTAAAAAGTTATAGAGAGAACAGGTTAGGTTAGGTTTTTAATTTATGTGATTCTTCAAATCATGAAGTTTATCGTAAAAAGTGTGTGTGTGAATACGTTAGAAACAGTTATAGAGAGAACAGGTTAGGTTAGGTTAGGTTATTAATTTATGTTTACTACTCTACTCCGTCCAAGTAATATCAACAACTTTTCGTAATTTTGGGGATAATATCCGACAAAATTCACGATCTCAGATAACTATCGATAGATGGCGTGAAGGTTGCAAGTCATTTGTCATGTTATTAATAACCTAAGCGATAAACATGTGTTCACCCGAACGGATGAAGGGGCTAGGTTCGATCCCCAACCCAGCCACAAAATTTATCCGACTCCGTGGTTCGGATTCCACGTAAAGCTGTAGGTCCCACAGGTTAACACAGCCAGGACTTAGCTTCGCGCTAATTTTCAGAGGTACGCCTCAATAAAAATCATCCGACGTAACGTTGCGGGCAAGCCCGCAACCTTACTCTTCAAGTCTGCGAAGATATGGGGCAACAGCCCTGGTGCTTCGCACCAGACCAGAATAAATGAGAACGGATGAACCCGTTCGGGCGCACACTTGTGTTAGAGTGCGGAGTAATTTCCGTGCGGAAAAGTAATTTCAGTGCGGAAAAGTAATTACTTTTCCGCACTGAAATTATTACTTTTCCAAACTAGTGCGGGAAAGTAGTGCTTTTCCAAACTCAATTGGATATCACAAAGTACCACTTTTCGAAACAGAATTAGACAAAAAATTTAACATTTGAATTCCCGCCGATTTTATGGCACGATAGCAGCGCTGTTTGTGCGCCTGGTGACCTTGGTATGAACTAATACTTTGGCACAAAAATAGGTGGGGAGTCGGCCATCTATTACTACTCTTTTATCTATGGATGTAGCCATCACATGACTTTACCAAACATTAATGTTATGATTTTTTCTTTTGGTGAGTGGATTTATCACATTGCAAATAACATAACTTGCGACATTATCAGGTGTCGCCCTCTACCGACCACAGTACCAAACATCCTTATTACCTCACTAATTTACTCCCAATCTTATGTTTCCGTGGACCGATTTTAACCAAAATCTAATCAAACCTAAGTTTTAATATAAAAGTACTAAATATAAAATTTGGTTAAGAAATTTCTATAGGTTTGAGCGCTAGAGCGCACACAAAATTAAGTGACATACAGACACACAGACACATACACACAGACACACAGACATTTTTTGATGTTTGGTCTCTTTCAACTCGTTTGATCTCAAGGACTCTAAATCCGTGAAAATTTGAAAAAAAATTTTTATGATTACATAACTTTTCCATACTACGTATTGTAGAAACATGTAATCCTAAACATGTAATCCGATAAGGTGTCTTTTGATTTTATAATTTGTTTGCTAATTATTTCAATGAACTTTGAATCCTGATGACGGTCCTGACTATATTTATTACTGTTGTGTTATAAATTCTGTATAAGAAGTATAAATTTAATATCTACTTATAGATTATTACTTAGATCTCTTTTCAACTATAAATTTCCGTTTACACTACGTATACTCATACTGTGTTGTATGGTAAAGTAATATTCCATCCAATAGAAAACCAAAAATGTACACACATAAAACTGAATAAGTTTTGAGCTGTTAACTTCCTAAACAGAAAGTTGGAATGTATTAGAGAATTGAAGCTGCCCTCTTCTTGCACGAAAACATGTACAAATTAGTTAAAAAATTATCTCATTAACCTCCTAACATAACGAGATATAATGTACTATTATTTTTAAACTTAATATTCTTAATCAGGCAAAAATAGTTAAAAATGGAAAAATTAGAAAAATCTCAGGTTAAACACGGATGTCGGAAAAGCTTTGAACATTATCAACCTGAACGAAAAAATAGAGAAATACCGTGAAAAATGGAAAGCGCATCTAATGAGGACGAACGATACCCGCCTTCCAAAGCTATAAGCTGTACATGTAAAAACCTACAGGACGATGTAGTGTCGGAAGACCGAGAAAAAGATGGAGAGACTAATGATTGAGAGTGTCATAACGGGTATTCAGCCTAGCACGTGCACGTATTAAAAATACTCGAGTAATGTCGAATGCAGTCAAACCCGTCAAACCAATTTAGTTCGTATTTGGTCTGGTACTCATATTTTAGAGGACCGAACTAAAGCCGGACCAACTTGGTACCTGTATGTTTACACCAGGCGGACTAAAAATATAGTTCGGATATGGTCCCAATATAGTCCTGGTCCGCCTTTAGTCCGCGTACCAAGCGTACGGTGTAAACCAAGCCTATATCTTATTATGAAATTCTATACTATGACTAAGCTCAAATGCCAAGGTAAAAATTGGTTGCAAAAAGTCATGCAATCTATTGCAATAATAAATAACAGTATCGTGTTATTTGACCTTGATAAAAATAACAAACTAGGCATATCCAAAATGTTTGCAAATGTATCTACCGGATAATAGAAATTAAAATTAAGACCAAGAAGTGACACTGATTTACAGACGTCAAAGAATTTTATGTCAGAGTGCCCTACACACAATTGTTTTCAAAATTACATTACAATGATAAAAAAGAACGATAAAATTAATACCTACTACTTAAAATTTAAATTAAGAAACAAAAAATTTATATAACGGAGTAACAAGAATGTCACAATTTATTGAGCACTACACAATACTATTTGTTATAAAAATTATAGAACTGGAATTAAATTAGATAACTGTAGGATAAATCTAAAAAGGTAGATTTAAAACAAGAAAATTCTGTATTATGTATTTTATTTTATAATCATACAATGAAAAAATTGATTATAAAACTTTTCGATAAAATTGTCATATTTTTTTTACTTATTTAAACCATTTGTTTAAATTATCTCTAGACTACTTCAAATTGTAGTACAAATACCTACATTTTTTTCAGTGTAAGTAATTTTGATTTTGACGCTTAATGATAGAACGTCCAGTGGGCCTGCCGGCAGGACAAATTTATATGTAAAACTATGTATATATGTTACAGTTAAAACCCAAAATCAGTTGAAACCCGATCTAACTAGTAAATTCTAGTTTTAACTGAAATAAGTTTAGTTAAAACTAGAATTAACTGATTTCTAACAAATTTCTTTAGTAAATTCTAGTTTTAACTAAAATTATACCAGTTAAAACTAGAATTAAAGTAAAAAAAGTTCTGACATTTTTAATTGCAAATAATTTCTCTTTTTAAACAAAGGCAACGCTTTGAGGTGCAATTTTTTTTTCAAGAACAGCGGACAAGCCGTTGTTCAGATTCAACGGCAGCTTTTTGCGCTGCAGTCCTTAAGCAAATTTCTTCATCTGGCACTTGTTTTTGAGTCAAAAAACTTTAAAGGTTTTTAAAATTTTTTTGTCATTGTCACTTTTAAAGTAACTGGACCAATGAGAGCGCTCCTATATGATCGGATAAACGTACAAACGGATACATGAAAATTGAGCTTAACCCTCCCTCCTCCCCATTTGGTAACTTTTCGAGATTGTTCGTTATCGAATCGTTAAAAACCATAAAGTTTGGTTTCCATTACATTGCAATTTTGAACAAAAGTTAAATTTACCTATGTGAAAGTGACGATGACAAAAAAAAATTAAAGAAAATTCTAAAGTTTTTTTAACTCAAGAACAAGTGCCAGATGCACTTTACAATTCTAAATGTCACAACAGCATGCCATGTGGCAATAAGTAGAATATAATAATAATGTATAAAATAATTGCTTAATAAAACAATTTTTATCTAATTAAGTCTACTTTTACTTAATTCTAGTTTTCACTAAATTTATACCAGTTAAAACTAGAATTTACTAAAGAAGTTTGTTAGAATTCAGTTAATTCTAGTTTTAACTGGTATAATTTTAGTTAAAACTAGAATTTACTGAAGAAATTTGTTAGAAATCAAAAAAAAAAGTTAATTCTAGTTTTAACTAAACTTATTTCAGTTAAAACTAGAATTTACTAAGGCGGTTAATTAAAACTAGAATTTACTAGTTAGATCGGGTTTTCACTGATTTCGGGTTTTAACTGTAACATATATAAGTTTGGACGTTCTATCATTAAGTGAATGCTCTACTGGAAAGCAATTTGCACGTATAAAACTATCACATACTATCAAAACATGATTTTGTTATGTTGGCACAATTGGATTCACTATTGTGAATCACCTGACTTAATCGACTTCTGTGTCACGAAAGGAATCGATACTCGAAAAGTTAAAGCAGATTCATGTCAAGATCTTTCTTCTGATCACTCACCAATAATTGTAAGTGTCTTCGCACAAATAAAAAATAAAGAAAAACAGCCATCTTTATTCAGCAAACAAACTAACTGGGACACATATCGAGAAAATCTGGATAAATTAATCGTACTGGATAGAGCTCTGAAAACAGAACATGATCTAGAACAGGGGTCGGCAACCTTTTAGCTGTGGTGTGCCAAGCCACTCTACCAATATGATTCAGGGTGCCGCCTTAATTCTAAATTATATAATGGGGTTCTAGAGGAGAAGAATTTTATACCAAATTATTTGAATTTTATACCCTGATTATTTGTAGAGTGCCATTCAGAACCCCATCGCGTGCCAAGCCTGGCACGCGTGCCATAGGTTGCCGACGCCTGATCTAGAAGAAGCAGTTAATGATCTTACCATAAGCATACAACAAGCTGCATGGAAAGCCACTCCTAATGCTTATACTTATGAAATTAAAGAATCGGTACCAATTACAATAAAACAAAAAATACCTGAAAAAAGAACGTTATGAAAAAGATGGCAGCAAACAAGATACGCTGCTGATAAATCTAAGTTCAACAAAGCTACTAGAGAACTAAGAGAAATGTTAACCAATTTAAAAAATCAAGGCATGCAAAAAGATTCAAGAAACCACAACAACACATACCACCAATCAAGGATGAAAACAACACTTGGAGCAGAAGTGACAAGAAGAAGGCAAATACTTTTGCAAAACGCCTAGCAAACGTTTTTCAACCAAATCCATGAAGCATTACAGCTGAGGAAGAATCTGAAATTATAGATTATCTTAAAGCCCCTCCCTTAATGAATCATCGCATTAAAAAATTTAAGTTGAAAGAAGTGAAAAGAATCATTAAAAAAATCAATCCGAAGAAGGCTCCGGGATTCGATCTGATCACCGGAAAGGTATTACAAAAAGTAACGGAAAAATGTTTTGCACCAATTCTACAAATATTCAATACGATTATCAGACTGCATCACTTCCCTAACCAATGGAAGGTGGCACAAATTGTAATGACTTCAAACCAGGTAAAAAACCCGAAGAAGTCAAATCTTATAGACCTATCAGCCTGCTACCCTTGCTATCTAAAGTCTTCGAAAAACTACTGTTAAATCGGCTAATGCCCATAATAAATCAACGAAAACTTATTCTTGATCACCAATTTGGATTCCGTAACCAGCATAGGACAATCGAGCAGGTGCATCGGATAGCAAAACAAATCAATCGTGACCTGGAAGGCAAGCGATACTGTTCAGCGGCCTTCCTTGACATCAGTCAGGCCTTCGATAAAGTGTGGCATGATGGCCTCTTCTATAAAATAAAGAAAGCGATTCTACATGAACTCTACCTAATCATAAAATCCTACCTAAGTGACAGAAGTTTTATTGTCAAACATGAAAGTGAATACACCGATATGCATGATAAGCTCGCGGGTGTGCCCCAGGGTAGCGTTTTGGGTCCGATCCTGTACTTGCTGTACACTCACGATCTGCCAACAACAAAATTCACATTAGTTGCCACATTTGCTGATGATACTGCGATTCTCTCTTCCCACAATGATCCCGCAACTGCATCTCGGAACTTGCAGATCATCTTAACTGAAATTCAAAAATGGCTTAAAAAGTGGCGCATTAAAGCCAATGAAACTAAATCAGTACATGTAACGTTCACCATGAGAAGAGACACCTGCCCACCAGTAAAACTCAATGATCATCAGATTCCACAAGCAGAGGATGTCAAGTACCTCGGAATACATCTCGATAGACGACTTACCTGGCGTAAGCACATCTTCACAAAACGCAAGCAACTTGGCCTGAAGCTCAGGCAGATGTATTGGATAATCCGCAGACAATCCCAGCTTACTAGAGAAAATAAGTCTACTCTACAAAACAATCTTGAAACCAATCTGGACCTACGGCATCCAGCTCTGGGGCTCTGCAGCAAACTCAAACCTTGAAATTTTACAAAGATTCCAAAATAAGGTACTCCGTGTAATAGTTGATGCACCAATGTATGTGCCAAATAGTGTTATACAACGTGACATACCGATACAATCTATCAGAGAAAAAATACAAAGTTACAGTGTAAATTACCGTGAAAGACTCACAGTCCATCCCAACGTTCTTGCAGGTGAACTGTTTGCAAACAACTACTGTGAAGTGCGTCGACTGAAAAGATTCACAACAGACAATCTGGTGAATAGATTCAAATCTTAATGTTAAATCCAAATTCTGAAATTATAATCAACACACTTATTGATTTATATATAGAGACTGCTTAATGAAGTAGTACTCTGCATGTTATTGTTAGTTTGTCAAAACAAAAGTTTATTATTTCTTGTAGATAGATTGCTGTAACTGAGGGTTAAAATAAAAAAAAAACTATTGTGACATCAAAACGCCTAACCATGCGGTCACTAAGCACTAACTCAAATTTGGGTAGTATGGTTGGCCTATTATCTATAGGAGTTTTGACGTCATCAGCCATCACTAATAAATAATAACTCACTTTCCGCACTTTTTTGCAAGACACACCAGCTCGACGTTAGCCTTGGCTGTATTTTCAGAGGTGTTCTGCACCTAGTTAAACATGTTATCCGTTGCGGCACCCCCATATCCTTAAGATGAGGAGATTCGGGATTAAGTTTCTAGTATTCCGTATTAACCGCTATTCATATCAGACCCGTAGCGAAGGGAGGGCACCTGGAGGCACTTGTCCCGCCCTGCCCACTCTGCACCGACTCAAACTTAGTTACTTACATTACTTATTAAGACTCAAAATGTAATATATTTATTTTATGTTTTTAGTTTCCTTTTTGAGGTCGGTTTAATTTTTTGTTAAAAAGTTTTTTATAATATGATGATTTTGTATAGGTATGTTGTAGTTTTCAAAACGTTTGGAAGCCTTTTCTTACAAGAAAATTTTGTAATTACAGTTAATTTTATTTTTATTATGCAATTTTTTGAAATATTTTTTGTTTTGTTTTACATTATGTATTTCGAGATATCGAGGTTGTACTTTAATTATATGAAATTTAATAAATTATGAGTAAAAAGAAGAAGTCTTTGCCAGGCAGGTTACATATGCATACATATAACATAAAAAGAAACGAGTCCCAATTGCACTATTCCTGCATTTTCTTTATTAAAATCTTATTTACATACGTATGCGTTTCGGTCTTGTAACGGCTCATAATCATGCAAACCACAACGAAAAACTTGTATAAACATTTGGCTACAAAATTCCTTGAGACTCATAGAGTTTAAAATAAATAAAAATGTAGACAAAATAATATAAAACGAATATAGAATAGCTATACATAATAAAAGTTCTTGGCAAAATGAGACCGATAGGACGGTAATAAAATATTACCAAACAAATATTTTTTTTAATTTCTATACAATTTCTTTGAGGCTGTTTGCTAATCTTTTATCCCAAAAAAAGTCGTCCCATTTAACCAAATTTGAATCTCCTATTATAATCAGGTCAGATTTTCATACCATTTCAAATAGCATCCCATAATAATTAAAACAATACTCATAAAACGATATCAACAATAAAATATGTTATTAACTTCAATTTTAAATTTCGTTTTTGCAATTTCGTTAATTGGTCGGTAGATTTATTGCAGAAGTGGTAGTAACTCAATTGATACTGTTTCAATTTACATGCAATATGTAATATTGAAATACCTGTTGAGCACAGGTGCATCAAAATAAATTGCAATTACATTATATTGAGCTACTTTCAATTATGAGTGTTAGTTTAATTGCGAAAATTACTATTTTAACTCGACATTTTAAATTAATATTAAAACAAATTTTTTATATACTTTTCTCTGGTTTATTACGATATTGTTTATAACTTTTTTTAATTTAAAATTACTTTCAAACTAATTTGTCTTCACCTAAAGGAATATTTTGTATAATCTAATTATAATTTAATACGTTTTACGTTTAGAAAAAAGTTAACTTTTTTAATCAAAAATTAAAAGTCTTCATTTTAAATTCATTGAGTTACTCACCTGTAACTTTTAGTTCAATGAAGATGCTAGTTGGAGGATGAGTAGATATCTGACATTCATATTGTCCTGCATCCGAAGTTTGCACGTGCTTAATTAACAGACCCCAATTTTGAAGATGTCTTACGTGCTCCACAAAGAAACGTTCATCTGCACTATATGTTGTCAATCCCACCGTTAGTAGGGCAGGAGAGTCTTGTTTCCGTATCCACGAAACCTTCAATTTAAAATTCATTGTTAAATGTTAAAGTGTCACTATAAATTCTTAGTTTAGATTAAACGTGAACCTCCATAAAGTAAAACTTATATCATAAGCTTGACATTTAATTTTTAAATAACTTAATAACCTCTAATGAATATTATTTTGTCTTTCTTTTTTGTTATTAAATATCCTGATAACTTAAAATAACAACAAAAGAAAAGTTTTGAGTTTCTTTCATTAAATGAAATTGGGAAAGCTTGGCAGTCGGAACAATACAAAAGCTTTGATAAATTATTTTTTAGTAATTCTATGAAATAAATGATGAAAACTGCAGGAGTTTAATAAAATAACAGCAATAAAAACTTTTACCAACAATTTAACTTTCTGGCTGTTTTAATTGAATACTTTCTAGAAAATTAAATTTAAATTAAACATACTAAATTATGACTTTAATAAAATTAAATTACACTTACCACACCGTTATTGAATTTTCGTATGATACAAGGTAGAGTTGCAGTTCCACCAATTTGAGCATAAACTACACTTGAATTTTCTGTAGCAAAAATTGTTGACCTTCGGGATGAAGTAATTTTTAAGGAATTATCTGAGTGTTCTTTGGAAGTTTTTCTTACATCATAATTTTTCTTATTTCGATAAAAGATTTCTTCTTGTGTTTCTGAAACATGAATGATTTCTTCGTTGAAACAAACCTGAACTTGGATTTGGTGTGCAAAGCATTTTAATTCTATCAAACATATATGACAATTTTCGCATATAATAAATAATAAATTATCATATTCCTTCATTCTATTCAAAATCTTTCATAAGTAGGTCGCTCGATAGACAATTAATTTCAAACAGAACAACACACCAGTAGATGCATTGTTCTAATTTCTTGCTTCAAAATGTCTGATTCAGCAGATTTTCGATAATACGTTTTGCGTATCACGGTACAGCGTTTTAATGTATAATTGTTCTCTTAATTATCAAGCTTTCAGGTCCTACTAATTAATGAACTAAACTCAATAACATAAATACGATAAAAAAAACTTTTGACTTTTTGCAAGCAGATTAAATTTCAATTTTTTTTGTTACTAAAATTCGAGAGATGAATATTTTTACTAAAAGTTATTTAGTTTCCTTGTAAAGACTACTCAAGTGGTGCCAAAATTTTCATTAATCTTTACTTCCTCTACTGATTACAGTAATAATGGAAGTAAACTAATCATGATAAATAAAAGCTATTTTGCGAATTCATTGCGACATCTATAATGATTTTTGAATTCATTCTTATTAATTTTTACTACAAAAATTATTTCACAAACTAAAAATTTAAGCCTTTTAACTTCAATATAGTAAACAAATTTTGAGTTAGTGTAACTTACGCATTGCGTTATGCATTATGTTGTAATATCTAAGGTTAACAACCAAACGTACTAATTAAATTAATTTAATTTTTTTAACGTTCTAGAAATCCTACAAAATATAAATCACAAATTTCCCTAATATATAATATATCACTGGAAATTGTCTTTAAGGATTTACGTAGAGTCATGAGTTCCAAAAAACTTGTTTTTTTTTATTTTTTCATATGAAAGCATAATATCTCAGAAGTATTATGTGCAAGTTTCAAGTCGATCGGAGTAAAACTCACAGAGATTCAAGCTAATAACAATTACAATAATAAATAACTTTTTCTAATTTAAAATAATGTGATTCCAATACAAAACTAAAGTTATTTCATTATTATCAACAGCATCAATGCACATATTATTAAACCTTTTGAAAACCGTCGAATGGGCATTGCGCTCACTTAACATGAGCATGTGTACTTCAAATACACCACTTGTTTACATAGTCGCAAAGCCACCTTTAATTTCCACCTAGTACATTATATAAATTTGTAAACACTTTTATTTGTTACAACATTATAAACTTGTTAATTAGAACATTTTTCAAGCAATGCTATCAAGTATTTTACAAAATAAATACTGCGTTGTTTATTTGTACCTAAAAGTAAAAGTTACCTTCTTTACTTTCAATTAATTCAAGTTTGCGAACAACTTTACATGAGGGAAATTAAATATAAACATTATCAAATGTAATCGTGCAATGTGGAAGATGGATATAAAAAAAACAAAAGCCTACTTTTAAAATATTTCCCTAAAGAAAACTCAAAAGTACAATCAGTACAAAATTATAATATATTTCTAATAAAAATAAGATTGTAATATTATATTTTATAGATGTAATAAAACTATTAAAAAACTTTTGCTATGATATTGTATATTTCGTAACCAGAATAATATAACCATTAATTTAATTTCAATGATTAGTTGAAAAGAAGTATTGTATATGTAGGTAGGTATACAATAAAGAATTATGTTAACCGAATAGTTTAAGAAAATTAATAAATATTCGATAGCTATCAGAAAACTAATTTATTTACTTTAAGCGTATATTATGTTAAAAATTTTGTTTAACGCTGTCAAAATTATTCGCTTACAATTCTACATCAATTTTAAAGAGCCCCCTAGCTCACCAACCGCTCCCCAACTCATTCCTGTTTACTAACAACATTAACGCTATTATTAATTTATTTCAAAGTTTCATATTACTTTGGTATATAGCGAATAATATTATTTTACATATACATAAATGCATATACTAAAGGAATAATTAATTTTAATTTTGTTTATTATAACAAAATAAAGTAACGTTACTTTTTCTGCAAACTCGTCGTAAATCCCTACTGTTTAATTTTAATTAAAATTTTAATTATATCAAAGAAACATAGTACGAGGTTTTTTATATTTTAATTACTTCGGAATTTTAAATGCGATCTTATAAAATTTAATTAGTTCAATTAATAAACGAAATTTGATGTACCTTTTCTATTATGTTTAATTAACTACAGATGCTCAAATTTATTTCGTAAATAATTTGATAATTTGATTTTTATGAAGAGCGCGAAATTAGTTTAGTTAACCTATGGGTGCGTTAAATAAACATCTCAATAAAAATCACTCTTCTTTACCAAAAATTAAAAATAATGTAAATTATGTTTAACAAGCGGTATATTCAATCAAACCTAAATTGAGAATTAAAAAAAATAATGCTTTTTTAGAAATATTTATCATTTTTTCACATTTTGGAGTGAACGTAATAAAATAAAACAAAACCTAAGGTTTTGAATTCTCACTTCCAAAACAATTTTTTCTTTATTTACAAGACTTGCTTTAAGGATATTTCAATTTAAACCCATCTTCAGTTGAGAAAAAACTACAAACAACTACTCAATAAACAAAGACTAAAAAATTAAAACAAAACAATTAGTTATACTATTTTGTTGGAAGTGGTATCACTTTCAAATAAATTGGGTATGCTGAATTTAAATCTAACCATAGCAATTTTACTGGGCCGTTAGTTTTTCAGAGATGAGACATTATGTATTTTCAAGGAAAATGAAAGAAACTTATTATAATAATCATCTCCCGATGAAGTCACTATTATGAAAACACACTTTTGCAAATTTTACATTACATTACATTACATATTTGGTGATGCTAAAATGCAGATGTGGTTACTACCAAGTTTCACTAGATTAACTGCGAATCGTGCGAATCTATCATTTTTGTAGTTAAAATCATTTAAAATTTCGATTCATTCAAATTTTTGAAAATAAAGAAATAAAAGAATCCTATAATTCTGGATTTTATTGTGAAAGGCAAGACAAGTTTGCATGCACTTAGACCTCTAAATCGGGACCATTTGTACCACCTCCAATTTCCCAACAGTGTATGTAGCGCTACTAGGAATGGAACTGCGGTTTTCCGGTTCCTAGCCTGCCAGTATATGCTTAACACCACATTGCTGGTTAATAATTATATGAACGCAGATTTTTATCGCAATAAGAAAATGTAAATATAAATTCTGTAATATGTACATATTTTATGTCACTGAGTACAGGATCTTGAAATTTTATGTTTCATGCGTTGTACTGCAAAAATAATTTTACAAAGAAAAATTATATGATACATTTTAAAATATCAAAAGACTTTACTTTTTTTGTATCTCAGAATGATGAATGCCTGTTATGATTTCCTTTCGTAATTCTTTTCAATTTACATTATATTTTATGTATTGTATTAGCCAACAAGCAAAAATAGAATAAGCACTATTATTTTATTAACATCTACAAGCGCTGGGAGATCCTACGGATCTCAACCAGCGCTTGGCCTGCCGGCGGCAAGCCGCTATCGCGGCTTCTAGCCGCTTCGCGGCGGGCCGCTACGCGGCTCAAAATAAGTCGCCGCTTCGCGGCTCCACTATGCTTGACATGCCGCTTCGCGGCATGCTTCTACAGGACTTCTACAAGTCGCCGCTTCGCGGCTCCATTTGGGGTATATTTTATAAAGAAAAACCCACTGTTTTGTCTTTCACCGCAGGAACTGAATTGCACTCGGTGTGGAATCTATAATAGTTATACTATGATTGTGAAAAGTAGCAATCATTATTAGAAAGTGTCTGAAAAGAGGCCATTTGTACTATTGAAACTGAACCAATAATTTTTTCGTCCATGGGTCTCTTCTGCGCGGCTCCATTTAGAGTAAGCTTTATAGAGAAAATCTTGCCAACTTGCATTTTAACACAGGAATTGAATTGCATATTATTGTATGCAAGCAGTGTACTCCCTCCTTATTTTTATTAGTCTTAGTATTAGAAAATTAGCTATAGCCGTAGAGTGATGTGATCGCTGGTTGAGTATAGAGCAGAAATTCTGGGTTCAAATTGCGGACTATACAGAATTTCTTAGCTCGGCCTTCCAGAGGGTATTCACACGCTGCGCTGTGGTGAAATCGATAATGATTTATGTGAACTATAAAATATGGGGACTAATGCCCTGTCTGTTTAATATGGTGCTAATAATTTAATCATTTTCTGTTAAAATGGAGAATAAATTAAGCAAAAAATGATAGCTAACTAGGAATACAATGATTTAAACCGAATTGCTATCAGTAATTTGAGCTATACTGAAGTTTGGTTGTCTTTGGGTTGATAATTTAGTAATTTAATAATGCCAACTGTTGTTTTTATTCGGTTTATCTTAAGGCTGTGTTTTCACTTAAAATGAAAATTTGATTTTAAATAGAAAATGGACTATTTGGTGTACAATAAGAGTAGCTGGCCAAAAACGTACAATAAAAAATAAAGTAATGTGTAAAAAAAATCGCTAATGTAAGAGATACGCGCATTTTAGCGTTAATTTTATTTACAATTTTCTGACTTTATTTTTGAAAATAACGCGTAAAAATTTTTACAGTATATCTGAAACGTAATTTTTAATATTATGTCGAAACAAATTTTTTTTAAAAATTGCATTAAAAAATTTTTATTTTGCGATTTTTTTATTCGCGATAAAAGCGCTTCAACATAATATTGTAAATAACATTTCAAACATACTGTAAAAGTTTTAACTCGTTATTTTCAAGAATAAAGTCAGAAAATTGTAAATAAATAAGTGGTTGCAAGAGAACAGCCGTCAATCATGACATTGTCAATGCAATGATTAGCTGGTGTCCTCTTACGCTTTCTTCATAAATATTTACTGTAGTTGCAACATCTCATTTAGACTCGAAAATAAAATGCCTTTTACATAATCGTGTTTGGCTTTTTACTCAGATCTCATAGATAATTTTTTTAGTGGATATTTACTTTCTACTTACGACTTAGTGTCATTTTTATATTTTTTCATTCTGGAGCTGCACTTGTTTTACCTGGTTACTTTGTAAGTTTAAGTACTTTCAGGTCAACTTTATGTATGATTCATAATTTAGAAACATATATTTTTAAACTTAAATTTTATATGTGACAATATGAAATATAACAATATAATATTAACAAGATTAAGAAATATAATATTAACAATATGAAATCTATAAACTGCAGAGGTAACTTCCTTCGGGGTCATTTTATTTATGGTGCCAAACGAATGCCAAAGCCTCTTGTTTACCGTTTTCTGAAGAAAATGCATTCGTGTTTATTTTGGAATTCTATTAGTATATATTATATATAGTATAGTAAATGTGTACATGTTCCACGGGAGTTGGTAAAAGTGGGTTAAATAATTTAAAATACAGTGTTAACCTTACAATTACAGGGAAATGTGCACATGTGAACATGTACTGAAAAACAAGTAATTAAAAACTAAGATGTGATCAGATTGAAGTTGGAGTTAGGTATATAAAAAAAATGTGTAAAAGGAAGTAAATACAATTTTTGCAGCTTTTCAGTTTACTTAAAATTTGTATTATTATTATTAAAATCCCCATAATACATCCCACGGAAAATTCAAAACCCGCCGCTCTTGCTTTAATACACTAAATTGTTTTCAATTCTCAATATATGTACTTTTCCCATCATCGCTTGGTATATGTACACATTTCCCTAATTCTATTGGCAAATCTCACATTTACCATAAGCACCGGTATAAGTGCACATTTACCGGAAAATGTGTACTTTTACCGGTATACGTAATTTTCCCGTAACATTTACACCAGTCGTCATATTCTTATGATATGAAAGTATAATAATTTGGATATATTTTTAAAAACTTGATTTCATGCAAGATATATTATTTCAGTTGAAAAAGCACTAATCATGGATACAAATGATGTAAATGTAGACATCGATGATCATATTATTATCGAAGATGGAACTTTTACTGACGATTTTAATTGTCCCAACAAAATATTATCGGATAGAAAAATTTAATAAGGCTAAGGCGATAACTGAAAATATTGCAAATATTTCACTCCACTGCTGTGGCGAAGAACATATATGTCTAGTTATCCAAAACAGATTCGAATAACGAAGTAACTAATCAGCAGAATTTTGAAAAAACTCTACGTTGAATTCAAAATGAATTATTAAAATTATTACACTACACATTTTATTTTATTGTTGATATAAAAATACGTCGTCCAATGTACCCCTTAACCCTCTAACTCACTGTATTTCACTTACGCCGCACTCTATATAACGATTTAACCTAAAAATCTGACAGCGACATAAATCTGACAGATGATATATTTGACATATGTGACATTCACCTTTTCTCACGGCTACCAACTTTAAATTTAATTTCTCCTAGAATACAAACTACAGACAACATACAGTGAGTCGCATAATTATTGGGCCACCAAATAAAATTGTAATCATTTAAACATAATTTAATTATTATTTAATAGGAAATCTGCAGTTTTAATTTACCATTTTGTTAATGTACTTCTAGGGTCACGGAAAATAAAAAATTTAAAAAAACATAATAGAATGAACCGTATTCGGCACCTAGAATTCCAAATAAATGGTATTTTGGATGGTGTCGTGGTAAAACCGTGCAGTTGTAAACAGTTTCAGACCATAGCAAATATAACATTTTTTTAAGCTCTGAAGATTGAATCATCATAATATAACCTAAACCGAGTAGAGAACTTGATTCGTAAAATTTACGGAAAGAGGTTAAACATGGTTGTAAAAATGTGCATGTTTGAGGGTATATTTCAACACAGCAGTTTCTTAGAGAAGTATAAAATACCCAAAGAACGGATAACTTAAGAAATGATCATATAAGAGATGACTTACAAATCTTTAACTTGAATAATAAAATAGTGGGAAACCGAATAAAATGGGAAGAACATCTCCAGAGAATGGAAAACTACAGAGTCTTTCTACAGATCTATAGATACCAGCTTCAAGGACGCAGAGACGTAGGACGATTGAGGAAAAGATGGGCCGGAACAGGTCAACAACCTAATCCATGAAGGAAATGATGATGAATAATTGCCAACTGTTGTTTTTACTAGGTTTATTTTAATATTAAATATTAATCTTTTCTACATGTGACATTGTCAATGCAATTACAGTCACTAGATAGATACAGTACCGCAACGTCCGGCCATTTTGGGTCCAAAATAATGCTTTCTCTCTCTCGCACTCATTGGCCGATGATAGAGAGTGCGAGAGAGAAAGCGCTATTTTGGACCCAAAATGGCCGGACGTTGCGGTACTGTATCTATCTAGTAACTGTAAATGCAATGATTAGCTGGTGACCTCTTACGCTTTCTTCATGAACGTTTACAGTAGTTGCAGCATTTCATTTAAACTTGAAAATAAAATGCCTTTTACGTAATCGTTTTTGGCTTTTTACTCAGATCTCATGGTTGATTAACTTAATTTTAGTGGCAAACAATCTTTCTACCTACGACTTTGAATTATTTTTATATTTCTTCATTTCGGAACTGCACTTGTTTTACCTGGTTACTTTGTAAGCTTAGGTACTTTCAGGTCAACCTCATGTATAATTCATAATTTACAAACTTACATTTCTCAACTTAAATTTTGTTTGTGACAACATCAACAATATAAAATCTATAAACTGCATAGGTAACTTTCTTCGAAATCATTTTATTTATGGTGCCGAACGAATGCCAAAGCTTCTTGCTTACCGTTACCTTAATTTTTTGGTTATTAAATAATTTTTGAATTTTTTGATTTTATTGATTTTTAATTTTTTAAATAACTCGATTTATTAAAGTTTTAATATTATTTAATATCAACGAGTTAATAATTTAACATTTTAAAAAGTGAAAAGTTTACCTTTTGAAACCTTCTGTTGATGTTTTTGCAATTTTGCAAAAGTTTAAGCGAGTAAGAAAAAATGTTTATGAAGCAAATTAAAAAAATAATAAAAAATATAAAAAAATAAAAAAAAAACTACATTAATATACCTCGTAACATCTTAACACACTCTTTTTCACTTTAGCCGCACCCTATATAAAGATTTCTTATACTAAAAAGTAAAAATTAATTAATGTAAAATTCTGACAGCGACATAAACCTAACATTCAATTTTTCTCACGGTTACCAACTTTAAATTTTACCTTTCTTTGACTACAAACCACTAAAGCAAACATACAGTTGTAATTTTGAAAGATGAAGCTTACGTCACAACCATCTGAATTAAGAACCGACAATCTTTTTTTTTTCAAATTAATTGTAGTCATAAGTGCAACAAAGACACACTAACATAAATAATTCTTAAGTGTCTGATTTTAGAAATCTTATACGTCGAAAATTATGTTATGATATGCAACGTATGAGATAGAAAAAGATAGATGCAATATTTCATAGCTTGCACAATAATTTTAATGAAAGTAGTTTTTCATATTAACTGATGCTATAATTTTGACAAGTTACTTTGGTTTTTAGGTTATATTTCCATTTAGTTGTAATTAATTATTTTATATTACGTTAATTGGAAGTTTTGTGTTGCTATAAACTTGTTAAAATTTGTTAGTTCTTTTTAGAACTAAGTATTGTTGTGAATATTTTAATGATTATAATAATTATTATGATTTAAATTTATTATATCAAACACTTATTTGACTTACAATTTTCGTCTTATTTCATACAAATGCCGTTTATGACGAAGCTTCATCTTTCATGACAACAACTGTACAAGGAATTGCATAATAACTGGGGAGCCTAATAAAATTGGAATAATTTCCACAATTCAATTATATAAATATTAAACGGACGAAAGAGGAAACTAAAAAGCAAAAAGTAATTAACCTGTTGAGTCTTAATAACCAACTTCCTAAACTAATGTTAGCAGGTAATTTTAGTCGGCGTCAGTGAGTGTGTAAATTGGAATGTTATTGTAAAATATTTGTTAATTTTTTTAATTAATTTAATGATCTTGCTTGATTGTTTGCCGCCGACTCAAAATGAGTTACTAACATTAGTTTAGAAAGTTAGTTATTAAGACTCAAAACGATATTTGGCTTTGTAGTTCAGAAAACTATGAATATTATTTTAATAAAATTTGAAAAGCAAAAGCAGATTCGGTACAGTTTTTTATAACTTTCGCACTTATCCAGTATCACATTTTTGAAAATCTTCTAAATAAAGTAATAATTTACAGAAAATTTTAATTAATCATTATTTGAATTAATCATGCTCTGCACAATTGTTACGATGAACTATATGGAATAATTTACAGAATGATATAACCTTTCAAATCAAAATAATTAATTGAAAAAAACATTAACAATATTCGTATAAACATGAATGTTAATCGAGATAAGAGCCTTTTTTTAAAAAATTGTAATCAAGAGCTCCTGTTCACATTTACAATACCGAGGGATTGAACGAATGCCAAAGGCTTTTGCTTACCATCACCTAATATAATTATTTTTTAAATATATTTAATTAAATAATTTAGATATTTGATTTTTGGTAAAATTTATAAAACATAAAAACGTCAAACTAAAATACACGAAGAAGATATTATGTCCAGTTAAATTTAGCAAGCCAAAACAGATTCGAATAATGCAGTAACTCATCAGCAACACTTTCAAAAAACTCTACGTTGAATTCGAGATAAATTATTAACATTACACTACACATTTTATTTTATTAAGTTGATATAAAAATAAGTAGTAGTCTAATGTACCTCTCAATCCCCTAACTCACTGAATTTGACTTACGCCGCACTTTATATATATTCGATTTAACCTAAAAGAGTGACAGTTCATACATCTGACAGATGATTATATTTGACATAATATGACAGTCACCTTTTCTCACGGTTACCAACTTAAGTTTTATCCTAGCTGTAAATTTTAAACATAAAGGAGGCAGGGGTTTCTCAAAAAAATTTATTAGGATCGTATTAACTCATAAAGCATCTTTACGGAAAGGATGCCTTTACGTAAAGGCTAAACCTATTCTGTAATTATAAAGGATCCTTTAAGATCGATCTATACGAAACGACGCGGTAAGGGATGCCTTTAGGTAAAGGATTTGCTCATTTTATAACTCTAAGGGATCCGTTATTAGCGTCAGAATACACCAAGTTGATTCTTTACGTAAAGGATGGTCAGTAGACACCTTGAACGAAATTCAAGTTTTGTTTTTATTACTGAATGTGAACTTCAAAAGTGAATTTATTTTCAAAATGAAGATTTAATTGAATAATATTCTTGACGAATTAAGCAAAATTACCCAAATTTTGCATTTTTAATTGTGAAACGTCGCTACTTTGGCCCCGTTGAAAAATTAGTATATACCTGTGGTTGAATTCCGTTTATATAGTTCACGATTATTTATGTTCATTATAGACGAAAATAAAACTAATCAATGATTGGTTTTATAACATTTTTACAATTTTAAATTTAAATCTGGTTTTATAATTATAAATTCAAAAACACAAAACAAAAGCGCAATTTTAAGACGTCAACTAAAAATTTACAGGTTATGTTGTTTTAAAAATTGAAATCAACCAATGAGAACACATTAACTCTGATACTCGAAATGTACTATTACGATTAAAAACATCAGCCTTGCCTTTACGTAACGACAACTGCTAAGGGACAAGAAATTACCTAAAGGATGAGTGAGTTAAGAGAATGCGTTTTGAAACGGATCTTTTCAGGTACCCTGCCTTTCTTTACATAAAGGATCTTTATTTAAAGGCCAAGTTAGAGACATTTTCAATTTATATACATGAGGCGGAGACATGGCAAAACAATTGTTGATTTTACATAATTTCACATTTTTCGGAAAAGTCTTGCTTTCTACCGCATCAAAATATGCCTCAGATAAATTTGTCTTCCGTTTTATTGATACTCTAAATTATGCGATTTAACCGAATCAACAATAAAATTTTAAGACTTCAAAAAATTTCGAGCACATTTCGACAAAATAGCCACTTTATTAAAAATTCTTCATCTTTGTGCTCTTGGAGAGGATCTCCACATTATTTTTAAGCTTCTCCATTAACCCATTGCAAAAGTAGCAACTTTTGGTGGTCGATCGGCGCAGGATTTTTGAGGTTTGGCCGCTACGGAGTTGCCGCGCCGTGGAGGTTTTCAAGCCGCCTCCGCCACCCCAACCAGTTTACTCAAATTTTTCGCCGGTTTTGTATGAAATTTTTCCAAGCCGACATTTTAAAGCTTTTCCCGTAATCATCCGAACTTTGCATAATTTTTTTTTAAAAAGTTCTTCGACTTTGCGGCACCGCCGAGGGGACCCCGGACGCTTCTTAACATCGCCATTTCGGTTGTGCACGATAGAAATACTTCCCACGTCGTATTTTAAATTTTGTACGCGTGCGACAGATTTTCAAAATTATCTAGATACCAAGAACCAAAGCAGTCCCAATCAAAATCAGAGTATAGTTAATATTTATAAATTATGATATACTATCTTGGAAAATTATAATTTTAACAGTGAAAGAATCGTTTTTCGAAAAAATTTTATTTTACATTTTCGATTTATATGTGCAATGCGGAGGTATTGAGCTAATAAAAAAAGAAAATTTTTTTTTCTAAATTTTTCAAGGCTACCTTAGCGGAAAAAATAAAAAAATTAAATTGCGTTTTACGTCTTTCCCCATGGAGATACGAAGGTCTACCATAACAGTGTTTATAGAGCTCGACGAGAGGCATCCGTTTCATTTTGAAAATTTAAGATCGGCCGATAAATAAGGGCGCTATGGATTGTCAAAGATTTTTTACAATTTTTGGCTAAATCTTCACGCCACGACATAGAGCAGAAAAATTTTGAAAAATTAAAATCAGATTCGTATAGAGTTTTTAATGGTTTTCGATTTTGTATATTTGAAAATTTTTGCTAAACCGCTAAATAACGTCACAATTTACACGATCGTGTGATCCGGGAAATTTCGAATCAAAATCCTAGCCGATTTTTAGAAAAATAATAACAAACATATAATGTCGATTTTGGACGTAAAGGGAGACGTTTTCGGAAAAACGTTTATAGACATTTTCAATTTACATACACGAGGCGGAAACATTTTGCAAAAAAAAAAAATAATTTTCCTTAATTTAACTTTTCTCAAAAAAGTCTTTTACCTTTTACCACATCCAATATGCGCCGATCGAATTGGTCGTCCTTTTTATTTCAACTTACGATCGTGCAATTTAACCGTTTCCTCGATAAAATTTAAAGTTTTCCAAAAATTTTCCCTCTTCCCAACAGAATTTCGGCGAAATTGCTGGGTTTTCAAAATTCTTCGTTTTTGAGCTCTCGGCGTGCCGCCCCACATAATTTTTAAGCTTTATTACCTTACGTGAACAGTAGTAGGTACCTTTGGCCGTCGATCGGCATCGGTGAGTACGATAACGTTTGCTTGGGTTGGCCGCAACGGCGTTGCCGCGCCGGGAAGGTTTTTTGCCGTCTCCGCCGCCCCCGACGTTGCACCTCAAATTTTTCGGCGGTTTCGGATAGAAACTGGTGCCAAACCCGTCATGATCCATCGCCACCTCCTGTTATCGAAAGACATTTATAACAAATTATTTGAGTAAGGCACTTCCACTTTACGGCTTTGCCACGCCGCTCCCGGGCAAATATAAGCGACGCTGTCGTGTTTATGAACGATCCAGACTTTTCCAGCCTTGATTGAGAAAAATGCGGTGAAAATCGATTGAGCGGATTGGAAAATCTCATCCAGAAAGTAAAAATTTGGGGAACATGGAAATTTTTTGCTTTCCCACGCTGCAAGCACATAGCTCGGCCTTTGGCCTGGCACCAGTTATTTCACTTTAAACATAGCTAGTTTTTTCTCTACAAACATAGCAAGGCCTTCGGCCTCGCACTAATTATTTCTCTATAAACATGGCGAGACCTTCGGCCTCGCACTTGTAATATCTTTGAACGTGACCGTGTCTGCGGCCATATACTTTTATGTCATGTAGCATAACTCACCCTACGGACTATGCACATTTTTGTCAGAAAGTATAGTTTGGCTTGCTCGCCCTTTACACTTTTTATATCTCAAAACAAAAAGCTTTTATATTTTGATTTTTGTACGTGCTTCATATTTTCAAAATTATCTAGATACCGAAAACCAAAGCCGTCTCAATCAAAATTGAAGCATTTTATGTGCACAACTGCGATATTATCTCGGAAAATTAATAATTTTAACAGTGAAGGAATCGTTTTTCGAAAAAATTTTATTCGACGTTTTCGATTTATATTTGCAATGCGGAGGTATTGAGCAAATAAAATCAAAAAAAAAATTTTTACAAATTTTTCAAGGCTACCCCCTTGAAGAAAAAAATAAAAAGTTTAAATTGCGTTTAACGTCTTTCCCGATGGAGATACGAAAGTTTACCATAACAGAGTTTTTATAGAGCTCGACGAGACGCATCCGTTTTGCTTTAGAAAATTTAAGATCGGCCGATAAATAAGGGCGCTACGGGCCGTCAAAGATTTTTTTCAATTTTTGAGTAAATCGTCGCGCCACGACATGGCGGAGAAAAAATTTGAAAAATTAAAGTGAGATTCGTATAGAGTATTTAATGGTTTTCGATTTTGTATATTTGAAAATTTTTGCTAAACCGCTAAATAACGTCACAATTTACACGATCGTGCGATGCGGGAAATTTCGAATCAAAATCCTAGCCGATTTTTAGGAAAATAATAACAAACATAAAATGTCGATTTTGGACGTAAAGGGAGACTTTTTCGGAAAAATGTTTATAGACATTTTCGATTTACATACACGAGGCGGAAACATTTTGCAAAAAAAAAATTTAATTTTCCTTAATTTAACATTTCTCAAAAAAGTCTTTTGCCTTTTACCACGTCAAATATGAGCCGATCGAATTGGTCGTCCTCTTCATTTCTACTTAAGATCGCGCAATTTAACCGATTCCACCATAAAATTTAAAGTTTTCCAAAAATTTTCTCACTTCTGAACAGAAATTTGTCAAAATTGCAGCATTTTCAAAATTCTTCGTTTTTGAGCTCTCGGCGTGCCGCCCCACGTAATTTTTAAGCTTTATTACCTAACGTGAGCGGTAGTAGGGACCTTTGGCCGTCGATCGGCACCGGTGGGGACGATAACGTTTGCTCGGGTGAGGCGCAACGGCGTTGCCGCGCCGAGAAGGTTTTTTCGCCGCCTCCGCCGCCTCCGACGTCGCACCTCGAATTTTTCGCCGGATTCGGATAGAATTTGTCGTAGCCGTCATTTTGACACCTCGCACGAAAACTTCCGTTCGCCGCCCCCCATTTCCTGAACCTTTTTACAACAAATTTTCGAAAAAAATTCTTCGACTTTGAGGCCTCGCCACGGAGGCCACCGACGGCTCCCGGGAACGCCGATGCGGTTGTGCACGTTGGGCCGTCTCCGCCGCCCCCGACGTTGCACCTCAAATTTTTCGGCGGTTTTGGATAGAATTTTTCGGATAGAAACTGGTGCCAAACCCGTCATGATCCATCGCCACCTCCTGTTATCGAAAGACATTTATAACATTTTATGTGAAAAAGGCAATTCCACTTTACGGCTTTGCCACGCCGCTCCCGGGCAAATCTAAGAGACGCTGTCGTGTTTATGCACGATCCGGACTTTTCCAGCCTTGATTGAGAAAAATGTCGTGAAAATCGATTGAGCGGATTGGAAAATCTCATCCAGAAAGTAAAAATTCGGGGGACATGGCAATTTTTTGCTTTCCCACGCTGCAAGCACATAGCTCGGCCTTTGGCCTGGCACCAGTTATTTCACATTAAACATAGCGAGGCCTTCGGCCTCGCACTTATGGAAATTTTAATCATGGCGAGGCCTTCGGCCTCGCACTAGTTATTTCTCTACAAACATAGCGAGGCCTTCGGCCTCGCACTTATGGAAATTTTAATCATAGCGAGGCCTTCGGCCTCGCACTAATTATTTCTCTATAAACACGGCTCGGCCTTCGGCCTCGCACTTATTGTATCTTTAAACGTAGCTCGGCCCTCGGTCTCGCACTTGTAATATCTTTGAACGTGAGCGTGTCTGCGGCCATACACTTTTATGTCATGTAGCATAACTCACCCTACGGACTATGCACATTTTTGTCAGAAAATATAGATTGGCTCGCGCGCCCTTTACACTTTTATATCTCAAAACAAATAGCTTTTATATTTTGAATTTTGTACGTGCTTCATATTTTCAAAATTATCTAGATACCGAGAACCAAAGCCGTCTCAATCAAAATTGAAGCATTTTATGTGCACAACTGCGATATTATCTCGGAAAATTAATAATTTTAACAGTGAAGGAATCATTTTTCGAAAAAAATTTATTCGAGGTTTTCGATTTATAATTGCAATGCGGAGGTAATGAGCAAATAAAATAAAAAAAAAAAATTCCCAAATTTTTCAAGGCTACCCCCTTTGAAAAAAAAATAAAAAATTTAAATTGCGTTTTACGTCTTTCCCGATGGAGATACGAAAGTCGACCATAAGAAAATTTTTATAGAGCTCGACGAGACGCATCCGTTTCATTTTGAAAATTTAAGATCGGCCGATAAATAAGGGCGCTACGGGCCGTCAAAGATTTTTTACAAATTTTGACTAAATCTTCGCGCCACGACTTTGGTAAACAAAAATTTGAAAAATTAAAAGCAGATTCCTATAGAGCTTTTAACGCTTTTCGATATTGCACATGTGCAAATTTTTCCTAAACCGCAAAATAACGTCACAATTTATAAAATCAGATAGTCTTGAAAATTTCGAATCGAAATCCTAGCTGATTTCGTGCAAAATAATAGTCACCATTAAATGTCAATTTTGAACGTAAAGGAGGGGTTTTTCGAAAAAAATTTATTACGCATTTTCGATTTATATACACGAGACGGAGGTACTTGAAAAAAAAAATTTTTGATTTTCCAAAATTTAACATTTTTTGAAAAAGTCTTTTACTTTCTACCACATCAAATATGCGGCGGACGAATTCGTCGCTTCATCTATTGATACTTAAAATTATGCGATTTAACCGAATCGAAAATAAAATTTAAAGATTTCGAAAAATTTCGACCAAATTTCGACAAAATTTCGACTTTATTAAAAATTCTTCGTCTTTGTGCTCTTGGAGCGGCTCTCTACGTTATTTTTAAGGTTCTCCACGTAATCGCCGCGATAGTAGGAACCTTTGGTCGTCGATCGGCACCGGTCGCGCCGATAACGTTTTTGCGGTTTGGCCGCTACGGAGTTGCCGCGCCGGGGAGGTTTTCGAGCCGCCTCCGCCGCCCCCGACCCGTTACCCCAAATTTTTTGCCGGTTTTGGATAAAGTTTTTCCTAGCCGACATTTTAACGCTTTTCCCGTAATCTTCCGACCTTTGGTTCCCGTTTAACGGCCGTCTTTGCATAATTTTTCTTCAAAAAGTTCTTGGACTTTAAGGCGCCGCCGGGGAGGCCCCGGACGTTTCCCGACGTTGCCGTTTCGGTTGTGCACGATGGGAATACCTCCCGCGTCGATTGCGACGTCTCGCATCGAAATCGGTACGGTGGGTTCTTCCCGCGTTCTGTCCCAAGAATCGTCTCGAAGCTAAAAATCGTCGTCGAGAGCGTCTTCGCGGCGAGAGACGTTTCGTACCGCCAGCGCCGCACCCGTGGAGCAATTTTAAATTTTTTGACGTCGTCGAATAGAGAAATTTCTGGCGGATATTTTCCGGTGTCGCGGGTAAAAATTCGACGGTCGGCTCGCGCTCCCGAGGACGTTTTCTAACACTTTTTGCGAAAAAAGTTCTTCGACTTTGAGGCTTCGCCACGGGTGCCCCGGACGTATGCGGAGGATGCCGTTTCGGTTGTGCACGATGGGAATACCTCCGGCGTCGATTGCCGCTTGTCCCGTCGAAATCGGTACGGTGGGTTCTTCTGGCGTTCTCCCCCAGGAATTGCTTGTCGTTGCAATTTTTCAATTTTTCGACTCTTTGCGCGCGAAAAGTTTTTCGCTCGCCGTTGCCGCCCCCGAAGACTTGGGTCGATTTTTTCGGCACGGTTGGATAGAACTTTTAACTGCGAACATTTTGACGTGCCGCCCCGTCATTTTCGTTCGCCGCCCCTCGTCGTCGAAGCACATTTCTAACAAATTATGTCGAAAAAGTAGGTCCACTTTGCGGTCTCGCCACGCCGCCCCCGGTAACTTCTAAGCTAAGCCGATGTGGTTGTGCACGATCCGGAAACCTCCCGCGTCGATCGAGACGAGTCCGGTGAAAATCCGTTGGGCGGATTCGGATATCTCGTTCGGAAAGTAAAAATCCGGAAAAAATGTCACATTTTCGCCTCCCGCCGCCTCCAGAGTTTCCCCTCTAAATTTTTTTTTGCACCACGGTGTGCGTCCCGACGAGATCGCCATTTTGCGACCACTCCGGCAAAAATCGGTCGGACGTACGTAAAATGCGAACCGTTTTTCTAACAATTTTGCCCAATGACCGGTATTATTTTATTATATAATACTCTATACGAATCTCACTTTAATTTTTCAAATTTTTTTTCAGCCATGTCGTGGCGCGACGATTTACTCAAAAATTGTAAAAAATCTTTGACGGCCCGTAGCGCCCTTATTTATCGGCCGATCTTAAATTTTCTAAAGCGAAACGGATGCGTCTCGTCGAGCTCTATAAAAACTCTTTTATGGTAAACTTTCGTATCTCCATCGGGAAAGACGTTAAACGCAATTTAAACTTTTTATTTTTTTCTCAAAGGGGGTAGCCTTGAAAAATTTGTAAAAAATTTTTTTTTGATTTTATTTGCTCAATACCTCCGCATTGCAAATATAAATCGAAAACGTCGAATAAAATTTTTTCGAAAAACGATTCCTTCACTGTTAAAATTATTAATTTTCCGAGATAATATCGCAGTTATGCAAATAAAATGCTTCAATTTAGATTGAGACGGCTTTGGTTCTCGGTATCTAGATAATACTGAAAATATGAAGCACGTAATGTTTGTAGAGAAATAACTAGTGCGAGGCCGAAGGCCTCGCTATGTTTAAAGTGAAATAACTGGTGCCAGGCCAAAGACCGAGCTAAGTGCTTGCAGCGTGGGAAAGCAAAAAATTTCCATTTCCCCCGAATTTTTACTTTCTGGATGAGATTTTCCAATCCGCTCAATGAATTTTCACCGCATTTTTCTCAATCGATGCTGGAAGAGTCCGGATCGTGCATAAGCACGACAGCGTCGCTTAGATTTGCCCGGGAGCGGCGTGCCAAAGGCGTAAAGTGGAAGTGCCTTTCTCGCATAATTTGTTATGAATGTCTTTCAAACAGGAGGTGGCGATAGATTATGACCGGTTTGGTACCCGTTTCTATCCGAAAAATTCTATCCAAAGGTTCCTGCTACAGCTCACGTTAGGTAATAAAGCTTAAAAATTACGTGGGGTGGCACGCCGATAGCTCAAAAACGAATAATTTTGAAAATGTTGCAATTTTGAAGAAATTCTGTTCAAAAAAGAGAAAATTTTTGGAAAACTTAAAATTTTATCGTGGAATCGGTTGAATTGCGCGATCGTAAGTAGAAATGACGAGGACGACCAATTCGATCGGCTCATATTTGACGTGGTAAAAAACAAAAGACTTTCTTGAGAAACGTAAAATTAAGGAAAATTAAATTTTTTTTTTGCAAAATGTTTCCGCCTCGTGTATGTAAATCGAAAATGTCTATAAACATTTTCCCAAAAACGTCTCCCTTTACGTCCAAAATCGACATTTTATGTTTGTTATTATTTTCCTAAAAATCGGCTAGGATTTTGATTCGAAATTTCCCGCATCACGCGATCGTGTAATTTGTGACGTTATTTAGCGGTTTAGCAAAAATTTTCAAATATACAAAATCGAAAACCATTAAATACTCTATACGAATCTTACTTTAATTTTTTAAATTTTTTCTCCGCCATGTCGTGGCGCGACGATTTATTCAAAAATTGAAAAAAATCTTTGACGGCCCGTAGCGCCCTTATTTATCGGCCGATCTTAAATTTTCAAAATGAAACGGATGCGTCTCGTCGAGCTCTATAGAAACTCTATTATGGTCGACTTTCGTATCTCCATCGGGAAAGACGTAAAATGCAATTTAAATTTTTTATTTTTTTTTCAAAGGGGGTAGCCTTGAAAAATTTAGGAAATTTTTTTTTTCTATTTTATTTGCTCATTACCTCCGCATTGCAAATATAAATCGAAAACGTCGAATAAAATTTTTTCGAAAAACGATTCCTTCACTGTTAAAATTATTAATTTTCCGAGATAATATCGCAGTTGTGCACATAAAATGCTTCAATTTTGATTGAGACGGCTTTGGTTTTCGGTATCTAAATAATTTTGAAAATATGAAGCACGTACAAAAATCAAAATATAAAAGCTATTTGTTTTGAGATATAAAAAGTGTAAAGGGCGCGCAAGCCAAACTATATTTTCTGACAAAAATGTGCATAGTCCGTAGGGTGAGTTATGCTACATGATATAAAAGTATATGGCCGCAGGCACGGTCACGTTCAAAGATATTACAAGTGCGAGGCCGAAGGCCTCGCTATAATTAAAAATTCCATAAGTGCGAGGCCGAAGGCCTCGCTATGTTTGTAGAGAAAAAACTAGTGCGAGGCCGAAGGCCTCGCTATGTTTAAAGTTAAATAACTGGTGCCAGGCCAAAGGCCGAGCTATGTGCTTGCAGCGTGGGAAAGCAAAAAATTTCCATGTCCCCCAAATTTTTACTTTCTGGATGAGATTTTCCAATCCGCTCAATCGATTTTCACCGCATTTTTCTCAATCAAGGCTGGAAAAGTCTGGATCGTGCATAGACACGACAGCGTCGCTTATATTTGCCCGGGAGCGGCGTGGCAAAACCGTAAAGTGGAAGTGCCTTACTCAAATAATTTGTTATAAATGCCTTTCGATAACAGGAGGTGGCGATGGATCATGACGGGTTTGGCACCAGTTTCTATCCGAAACCGCCGAAAAATTTGAGGTGCAACGTCGGGGGCGGCGGAGACGGCAAAAAACCTTCCCGGCGCGGCAACGCCGTTGCGGCCAACCCAAGCAAACGTTATCGTACTCACCGATGCCGATCGACGGCCAAAGGTACCTACTACTGTTCACCTTAGGTAATAAAGCTTAAAAATTATGTGGGGCGGCACGCCGAGAGCTCAAAAACGAAGAATTTCGAAAACCCAGCAATTTCGCCGAAATTCTGTTGGGAAGAGGGAAAATTATTGGAAAACTTTAAATTTTATCGAGGAAACGGTTAAATTGCACGATCGTAAGTTGAAATAAAAAGGACGACCAATTCGATCGGCGCATATTGGATGTGGTAAAAGGTAAAAGACTTTTGTGAGAAAAGTTAAATTAAGGAAAATTATTTTTTTTTTTTGCAAAATGTTTCCGCCTCGTGTATGTAAATTGAAAATGTCTATAAACGTTTTTCCGAAAACGTCTCCCTTTACGTCCAAAATCGACATTTTATGTTTGTTATTATTTTTCTAAAAATCGGCTATAGGATTTTGATTCGAAATTTCCCGGATCACACGATCGTGTAAATTGTGATGTTATTTAGCGGTTTAGCAAAAATTTTCAAATATACAAAATCGAAAACCATTAAAAACTCTATACGAATCTGATTTTAATTTTTCAAAATTTTTCTGCTCTATGTCGTGGCGCGAAGATTTAGCCAAAAATTGTAAAAAATCTTTGACAATCCGTAGCGCCCTTATTTATCGGCCGATCTTAAATTTTCAAAATGAAACGGATGCCTCTCGTCGAGCTCTATAAAAACTCTGTTATGGTAGACCTTCGTATCTCTATGGGGAAAGACGTAAAACGCAATTAAATTTTTTTATTTTTTCCGCTAAGGGGGTAGCCTTGAAAAATTTAGGAAAAAAAAATTTCTTTTTTTATTAGCTCAATACCTCCGCATTGCACATATAAATTGAAAACGTAAAATAAAACTTTTTCGAAAAACGATTCTTTCACTGTTAAAATTATAATTTTCCAAGATAGTATCATAATTATAAACATTAACTATACTCTGATTTTGATTGGGACTGCTTTGGTTCTTGGTATCTAGATAATTTTGAAAATCTGTGGCACGCGTACAAAATTTAAAATACGACGTGGGATGTATTTCTATCGTGCACAACCGAAATGGCGATGTTAAGAAGCGTCCGGGGTCCCCTCGGCGGTGCCGCAAAGTCGAAGAACTTTTTAAAAAAAAATTATGCAAAGTTCGGATGATTACGGGAAAAGCTTTAAAATGTCGGCTTGGAAAAATTTCATACAAAACCGGCGAAAAATTTGAGTAAACTGGTTGGGGTGGCGGAGGCGGCTTGAAAACCTCCACGGCGCGGCAACTCCGTAGCGGCCAAACCTCAAAAATCCTGCGCCGATCGACCACCAAAAGTTGCTACTTTTGCAATGGGTTAATGGAGAAGCTTAAAAATAATGTGGAGATCCTCTCCAAGAGCACAAAGACGAAGAATTTTTAATAAAGTGGCTAATTTGTCGAAATGTGCTCGAAATTTTTTGAAGTCTTAAAATTTTATTGTTGATTCGGTTAAATCGCATAATTTAGAGTATCAATAAAACGGAAGACGAATTTATCTGAGGCATATTTTGATGCGGTAGAAAGCAAAAGACTTTTCCGAAAATTGTGAAATTATGTAAAATCAACAATTGTTTTGCCATGTCTCCGCCTCATGTATATAAATTGAAAATGTCTCTAACTTGGCCTTTAAATAAAGATCCTTTATGTAAAGAAAGGCAGGGTACCTGAAAAGATCCGTTTCAAAACGCATTCTCTTAACTCATTCTTTAGGTAATTTCTTGTCCCTTAGCAGTTGTCGTTACGTAAAGGCAAGGCTGATGTTTTTAATCGTAATAGTACAATTCGAGTATCAGAGTTAATGTGTTCTCATTGGTTGATTTCAATTTTTAAAACAACATAACCTGTAAATTTTTAGTTGACGTCTTAAAATTGCGCTTTTGTTTTGAGTTTTTGAATTTATAATTATAAAACCAGATTTAAATTTAAAATTGTAAAAATGTTATAAAACCAATCATTGATTAGTTTTATTTTCGTCTATAATGAACATAAATAATCGTGAACTATATAAACGGAATTCAACCACAGGTATATACTAATTTTTCAACGGGGCCAAAGTAGCGACGTTTCACAATTAAAAATGCAAAATTTGGGTAATTTTGCTTAATTCGTCAAGAATATTATTCAATTAAATCTTCATTTTGAAAATAAATTCACTTTTGAAGTTCACATTCAGTAATAAAAACAAAACTTGAATTTCGTTCAAGGTGTCTACTGACCATCCTTTACGTAAAGAATCAACTTGGTGTATTCTGACGCTAATAACGGATCCCTTAGAGTTATAAAATGAGCAAATCCTTTACCTAAAGGCATCCCTTACCACGTCGTTTCGTAAAGATCGATCTTAAAGGATCCTTTATAATTACAGAAAAGGTTTAGCCTTTACGTAAAGGCATCCTTTCCGTAAAGATGCTTTATGAGTTAATACGATCCTAATAAATTTGTTTGAGAAACCCCTCCTTTATGTTTAAAATTTACAGCTAGGATAAAACTTAAGTTGGTAACCGTGAGAAAAGGTGACTGTCATATTATGTCAAATATAATCATCTGTCAGATGTATGAACTGTCACTCTTTTAGGTTAAATCGAATATATATAAAGTGCGGCGTAAGTCAAATTCAGTGAGTTAGGGGATTGAGAGGTACATTAGACTACTACTTATTTTTATATCAACTTAATAAAATAAAATATGTAGTGTAATGTTAATAATTTATTTCGAATTCAACGTAGAGTTTTTTGAAAGTGTTACTGATGAGTTACTGCATTATTCGGATCTGTTTTGGCTTGCCAAATTTAACTGGACATAATATCTTCTTCGTGTATTTTAGTTTGACATTTTTATGTTTTATAAATTTTACCAAAAATCAAATATCTAAATTATTTAATTAAATATATTTAAACAAACAAAATTAATTTAAAAAATAATAATTTTTGATGATGGTAAGCAAAAGCCTTTGGCATTGGTTCAATCCCTCGGTATTGAAAATGTAAACGGGAGCTTTTGATTACAATTTTTTGGAGAAAGGCCCTTATCTCGATCAACATTCATGTTTATACGAATATTGTTAATGCTTTTTTCAATTAATTATTTTGATTTGAAAGGTTTTATCTTTTTGTAAATTATTCGATATAGTTGATCGTAACCATTGTGCAGAGCATGATTAATTCAAATAATGTTTAATTCAAATTTTCTGTAAATTATTACTTTATTTACAAGATTTTCAAAAATGTGGTACTGGATAAATGCGAAAGTTGTTAAAAACTGTACCGAATCTGCTTTTGTTTTTAAAATTTTATTAAAATTAATTTCATAGTTTTCTAAACTACAAAGCCAAAAATAAATATCTTTTATGTGCAATCGTACTAAAATGTACATTTTCACATATTCAAAACAATACTGAAAGTAGCTGTTTTTAGTACAGAAATGTCAAATTTTACTTTTTAGTACAGAAATGTCATAACCTCAAATGTTTTATGTGCAATCCTACTAAAATGTACACTTTGACAAATATTTTTGACGTATTTTGTGAATTTTAAATATTTCATTGCTTAGCAACTGGATCATTATACATACGTATTTCGTTAAATTATTCCGTATAACATAATTATTATCGTACATTTTTTGCAGAAAGTGGGCATTTTATTCCAATTACACATAAAATAGTATATGCACCTTATCCTTAAAGTGTCTTTTTGGCATTTGCGTGGTATAATTTTCCACGCTCACACTAAAAAGATGCACTTTCAAGACTTGGTACATAAATAACTATTTGAGTCGTAATAACTAACTTTCTAAACTAATGTTATACCTTCGACTGACTGCCACTAACGATCATCTAAATAAATTATCATTTAAAATGAATGATCATTACAAAATATAGGTGACAGACAGCGAATTTTTAAATTATTATGGGTTTAAAACAGTGCTGCACAACCCGCGATCCGCATGTGAATTGAGTGAACAGTTAAATTAAGTGAACTGGTACTTTCTAATTCTCTTTACAATACTTATTTTTTAAATTTTGTATGATTTTTATACTTTAGTTTTATGAAAACAAAATTAACGAAAATTTAAAATTTGTAATTAAGTTGTGTATGGTGCTAACTACAAAAAGATTTAACACCACTGATACTTATAACCTCAAAAATGACTGATGACACAATAGCAACTTGACAGATGCGAAATATACGAATTGCAAGATATTTTGGAAATATAATTTTTATTTTGAAAGTCTATATCATATTAATTTTAATTTTTTTAAAAGTTTTTATGAGGACCAGCAAGGTAGCTACAAATTTTAATTGAGTCGTAGTTATGGCCTCGTTTTGTTGCAAGAACATAAATAAATGTTTATTTTGTTACGCCATGGTTTTGGTTCATTCCTTCCTATCTTTTGCCTTTTCCTTCCAGTCGCAAACCTCAATCTCTTTAAGGTCTTTTTGTACTTTGTTTTTTCATCTATTCATTGGTCTTCCTCTCCTCTTTGGTCCGTCGGACACCCATACTAGTGTATTACTTTTTTTTCGCATTTTAAAAGTTAAGATTGGATTGGATTCTGGATTGAATGTGGAGGGCAAACCATGGTTTACATGCACTCAGGCCACATAAACGGGCCCATTATGCTACCTCTGATGTTAGCAGCCTACCTACCTCCTATTCCTCAAGCCACCCCAAACTCAAGGCGAACTCGAGTATTTTAAAAGACGGTGTGCCACTAATACTGGCCATGCTAGGCCAGAAGCTACCCAACATGGATCCTTAGAGTTAAGATATGTTCGAGCCACCTTATTCTTTGTGCCTTAATAACACTCACTATACTTGGTTCACTATATAACTCTTATATTTCTTGGTTTGCTCTTTGCAGCCACTGTTTATCAAGTTTCTTCCTGCCAAATATCTTCTTAAGCACTTTTCTTTTCCATACCGCTAAAGTATTTTGCGTTTGTTTCTTCAACAACCACACCTCGCATCCATACAACACCGTTGGTCTTATAATCGACTTATAAATCCGAAGCTTCATTAATTTGGCAAAGATTCTGCTATCAAGCACTGATCGTCGTGCGAACGTGCTTCTTGTTGCTGCTGCTATTTGATTTTTTATCTCTTTGTCTTCTCCTGGTTTTTTATGATTATAAAGTTATAGGTAGCAATTAAAAATTATAAATAAAAATTTTTAAATTTAAATATTTTAATTAGAGTTTAAAAACACTTAAAAATCCCTAAAATTTCCCTAGAAAAATTAATTTTTTTATTAATTTTCTCTAGAAATAAGAACGATTCTCTAGAGCTGGCATCATAGCATTCAACTAAATGATGACCGAAGTTTGCCGAACACCGGCGTTTTTGTTTTTAATCAGGTTTTCGGAAATAAATTACTATTTATTTTAACATAACCTCACAAAATTTTGGAATTTTATTTTAGAAAGATTTTATGTAACAAATAAACATTTTTATTTAATTTTGTGCTTAAATAATTTGTTAAAAAAGATTAATTTATTTAAGTGGCTTATAAAATTACAAATTTAAAACAGCTTAAATTTTTGCAAAATTGCAAAAACATTAACCAAAGATTTCACAAGGTAAACTTTTCACTTTTTAAAATGTTAAATTATTAACTCGTTGATATTAAATAATATTAAAACTTTAAGATATCGAGTTATTTAAAAAATTAAAAATCATTAAAATTATTTATTAAGGTTTCAGATAATTATTTCATCCGTCATCAGAATAAGGTAATATTTAATATCTTATTCTGATAACGGATAAAATAATCATCTGAAAGCTTAAAAAATAATTTTATTGATTTTTAATTTTATAAATAACTCGATATAATAAAGTTTTTACTTTTTAGTATAAGAAATTCAAAAAATCTGAAAATATCCAAATCCATTCATTATAAATGGGTTCCAAAGTATAAACCTAATTGCACTGAACTATTTATGCTTTATAACTAATAAGTTTAACCCAAAATATGTAATATTAAAATAAACCTTAGTAAAAACAACAATTGGCAATTATTCATCATCATTTCCTTCATGGATTAGGTTGTTGACCGGTTCCGGCCCATCTTTTCCTCAATCGTTCTACATCTCTGCGTTCTTGAAGTTGGTATTTATAGATCTGTAGAGGGACTCTGTGGTTTTTTATTCTTTGGAGGTGTTCTTCCCATTTTGTTTGGTTTCCCACTATTTTATCATTCAAGTTAAAGATTTGTAGGTCATCTCTGATATGATCATTTCTTATGTTATCCGTTCTTTGAGTTCTTTTCATACTCATCTAAGGAACTGTTGTATTGAAATACACCCTTAAACATCCACATTTTTACAATCACGTTAAACCTTCTTCTTCTTCTGCACGTGTTAGGTTGAATACCCGTTACGACACCCTCAATCATTGGTCTCTCCACCTTTTCCTCGGTCTTCCGACACTGCGCCGTCCTGTGGGTTTGTATATGTATAGCTGCTTTGGAAGGCGGGTATCGTTCATCCATGTTAAACCTCTTTCCGTAAATTTTACGAATCAAGTTCTCTACTCGGTTTAGGTTATATTATGATGATTCAATCTTCAGAGCTTAAAATGATATATTTGCTATGGTCTGAAACTGTTTACAACTGCACGGTTTTACCACGACACCATCCAAAATACCATTTATTTGGAATTCTAGGTGCCGAATACGGTTCATTCTATTATGTTTTTTTAAATTTTTTATTTTCCGTGACCCTAGAAGTACATTAACAAAATGGTAAATTAAAACTGCAGATTTCCTATTAAATAATAATTAAATTATGTTTAAATGATTACAATTTTATTAGATGGCCCAATAATTATGCGACTCACTGTGTGTTGTCTGTAGTTTGTATTCGAGGACACGTAAAATTTAAAGTTGGTAACCGTGAGAAAAGGTGAATGTCACATATGTCAAATATCATCTGTCAGATTTATGTCGCTGTCAGATTTTTGGGTTAAATCGTTATATAGAGTGCGGCATAAGTGAAATACAGTGAGATAGGGAGTTAAGGGTACATTGGACGACGTATTTTTATATCAACAATAAAATAAAATGTGGAGTGTAATAATTTTAATAATTTATTTTGAATTCAACGTAAAGTTTTTTCAAAATGCTGCTGATTAGTTCAATCATATGTTCAATCTCTCGATATTGTAAATGAATCGTTGATTGTTGAAAGGTATTAAATCCACTTTTTGAATAAATTTTTTTTATGATAAATTATTCAACAAAATTTTGTCTCTTATCGTTTGGTGTAAAAATTAATTTAACTGGAAATACTGTAACTCATGTATAGTAAATTACATTGAGATTTACATAGGCTTTAACTGATATTGGTATAGCAATGCGTAGGTCTCGAGTTCGATTTTCATTTATGATAACTATTTTTTTTTTCTGGAACTTACGTAATTTATAATTTTTCTATTAAATATTTATTTATTTTTTAACGTATGAACTGCCATTCCAATACTCGACCTCTAAGTACCACGGTTACCATACTTAGAATAGCATTGATAGCTGAAAGGAACTAAGTCACAATTTTAAAATTTAAATAAAATGCAAATTAGCGATAATAAAAATTATTTCTATATGGAAATCGATACCTAACTAACTTTCCTACAAAACACTGATAGCATTTTTCAATAACCCAAATACATCAGAAATAAATCAGTTTTATTTGAATATCTCAGAACTTACTTTTATGGACTTAGTACCCTTTCAACAATCAACCATTCAAATGTGAACGTGAATGTGAAGCTTTTGATTACAATTTTTTAGGAAAAGGCCCTTATATACTTCTGTAATTTATTCGATAAAGTTAATCGTAACCATTGTGCAGAGCAGAAATTCTATATTAATTCTAATAATAATTAATTCAAATTTTCTGTAAATTATTATTTTGTTTAGAAGATTTTCAAAAATATGGTTCAGTACAAATGCAAAAGTTATTAAAAATTGTACCGAATCTGAAAAAAATATTACGATAAACCAAAGAAAAACAACAGTTGGCATTATTAAATTACTAAATTATCAACCCAAAGACAACCAAACTTCAGTACAGCTCAATTTACTGATAGCAATTCGGTTTAAATCATTGTATTCCTAGTTAGCTAGCATTTTTAGCTTAATTTATTCTCCATTTTAACAGACAATGATTAAATTATTAGCACCATATTAAACAGACAGGGGATTAGTCCCCATATTTTATAGTTCACATAAATCAATATCGATTTCACCACAGCGCAGCGTGTGAATGCCCTCTGGAAGGCCGAGCTAAGAAATGTTGTATAGTCCGCAATTTGAACCCAGAATGTCGTAGAATGTCGTGAATGCAGCTAATTTTCTAATACTAAGACTAATAAAAATAAAGATGGAGTACACTGCTTGCATACAATAATATGCAATTCAATTCCTGTGTTAAAATGCAAGTTGGCAAGATTTTCTCTATAAAGCTTACTCTAAATGGAGCCGCGCAGAAGAGACCCATGGACTAAAAAATTATTGGTTTAGTTTCAATAGTACACAAATGGCCTCTTTTCAGACACTTTCTAATAATGATTGCTACTTTTCACAATCATAGTATAACTATTATAGATTCCACACCGAGTGCAATTCAGTTCCTGCGGTGAAAGACAAAACAGTGGGTTTTTCTTTATAAAATATACCCCAAATGGAGCCGCGAAGCGGCGACTTGTAGAAGTCCTGTAGAAGCATGCCGCGAAGCGGCATGTCAAGCTTAGTGGAGCCGCGAAGCGGCGACTTATTTTGAGCCGCGTAGCGGCCCGCCGCGAAGCGGCTAGAAGCCGCGAAGCGGCTAGAAGCCGCGATAGCGGCTTGCCGCCGGCAGGCCAAGCGCTGGTTGAGATCCGTAGGATCTCCCAGCGCTTGTAATAACATAAAAATGTAGTATAGAAATTTGGCTATTAGAAACATTTATTAGACCGCATGTCTATTAAAATAAGATATCAAAATTTTTAATTTCCGTCGCCGAAGTCAATTGTTAGTATTTGCAAATGCTGTCGTTATTAAATTAAAATAAAAATAGAAAAGGATTCAGATATAGTTAAAGTTGTAAACAAAACCAGATAAATAAAATGAGCTTAACTAATAGAACTGTACCTAAGACAAAATAGTTACATAAAATAAAGAAGAGGAGATTGCAAGATCAAAATCAATTTGATCGTTTGAGTGCATTGAACAGGTCGAAAATTTTTACTATTTTAGTGTACAAACATCAAAAATAAAAGAGTGGCAGAAGTACAAAGAAAAGTTCTAGTAGGCTTTAAATAGAGCTTATTATGCAAATAGGTACCTACATACTAAAAAAATTTTAAAAAAATTAAAATAATTATGTATAATACAAGTCTCTGATAAAATCAACCGTTACGCAGTTACTTTTGCATCCAAACGGCTGCGTCCAAACATTCTAGGCAGTATGAATATCTATTTTTTATATACAGGGGTATTATGTATCACCAACGTTATCATAAAGGTGACAGTTATGACATAAAATAAAGTTTTTTGGTAAATCCTACCAATGAAATCGATACAATTTACCGAAATATGTTATAACGGTCACCTTTATAATAACGTTGGTGATACATAATACCCCTAATTATTTGTTTAATTTTGTACGATCTAACTGCGACTATATCTGCGCAATTATCAATTGAGTTATACAAAATCTGGCTTTTCCTCACAGGTGACATAAGAGCATATTTCTTAATCTTGTTAGCGTTTCAAATTATCAAATTAAATATCTCAACTAAATTGATCAAAATAATTTGTATATTTTGTAATTACAGATATTAAAGCACAGGTCAAATAAAAGCTTGAAATCTATAATTCCTTCACGGTAAACATAAATAACCAATAAATAACTGTGCTAATAATATGAATAACATTTCAGTTGTTACACTAATTATTGTTGAAATGGTTCTCGCGTGTTTGCAGACACGCATTGGCATATTTTACACATTTTGTTGAAAGAAACCAATAACGATATTCAAACCAATAGATATTTCTGATCTACACAGTGAAGGCTTTGAAAGTTTAAAGGTAGGCACATAGATCTTCGTTCTTTGCACTGTTGCTTGTTTTGTTAGTGTTTGGTTGCAATTACTTAACAATCCTAAACACAATAACAGTACAACGCAATCTAATTAACATTGGAAATATTGAAGATATTATATCACATTTAGTAACCTGTAATCAGGTTATTATCAGCAACCCTCGTTCACTTTCAGAGACCTTCAAGATACAAGACGTGGTATAAATTAAACAGATTTATAATAATATTTGCCAATTAGTGCCTCTATGTACTTCAAATCACCTGCCATACAGCATTTTATCTTCAGCTTAAAGATTGTACAATAAATTTAATTTTTTATATTTTTATGGTTGTTTTTATAATATTTATGTATCTACTTATATTTATGTAATTTAGAATTTTGGTACTTTATCATAAATAATTTTTTGTATAAATTATTTCGAGTATTGCTATTGGCAATTTGAAGGTATATTGAAATTGTAAAAAAATATTTTTTTAACCGTTTGGAGATACATTGAACAACTTTTCAGACAAATACATCTCCGTATATCTAATATATGTACAGTGCTGGCCAACTGAATTGCAACATTGTATAATGAAAACAGTTCACTTTTGTGTACCTGAATTTGTTTAAGACGTTTCCACAACAAAATAAATTACAACAAAGAAAAAGCTGTGCTTATAACTTTAAATAAAATAAATTGTCTGCGAGGGTAACAAATCGTCTGCGAGGGTAACAAATCTTAAAATTTATAAAATTTTATTTTTAAAAAAATAAATAGGTATAAATCATATACGGCTGTAGTATGGGTACACTTGCTCGTTGTTCTTGCCAAAAGTCAATGTTAATAAAGAAATCTTAACTCGAATTTAAGTACTTTAAATGTGAAGAAAGCTCTGCAACAATAGATTTGTTTTCACCGCCAAAAGAAATTAAGACTATTTATAATAAAGCACATAGGCTGTTATCCACTTCCAAAATGTCTAGTTTAAAAGCCCACATGAAAAATGCTTATGCTTGAATGTTTTTCTCATTTTTAATTTGTTTACCTTGAGGGCAAAGTTAACATTTAATTATTATTGAAGTAAATAGTTTTCTTGGTTTTGCTTTCAGAATTAATCTGGTATTTTAATTTTTTATTAGTTTAAACTAACCCTAAATCATGTCTAAATTTTTATCTTTGTCTTTTATCCCAAAAAAGCACCAGTGATGTGCTATTTTTTTTAAATTAAACTGGATTCAGAGCTATTGAATAGTACCTATTTAATTCATAGGGATAAGTAACTTTTATCAGCAGTTGGCTAATGAATTGCCGGTCTCCTCTATCATAATTATTTTGTAACGGCAGAAACTTTGTTTTAGATACATGAACTGTATTTCTACGTTAATTTTAAATTTAACTTAGTATTAGCATTCTTACAAACTATAAAATTTTCTTAGCAATTAATTTTATAAAGCAATTAAGCGCCAATTTTTTATGGATGTAAATTTTGGCTATTTTCTGTATTGATCAATTAAATACTATATACTCGTAGTGTGCTTTCTCTATAAAGTATTTACAAGTTGACATGTATTTACTGTGTAAAAGTTTTGAAATATTTAAAATACGACTTAATTCTTGCGGTTGGCTTTTGCTGCGCCAGCTCGGTGTGCCTTAATTGGAACCATTTCGCAAATTGTAAAAAGCTATTCAAAGAAAACTTTCAGAATAGTTTTGTTACCATAATTATTATTTACTAATTATAATAAATGCCCAAATTGATCTCGAAATTAAATGATTGTGGATTATTATTAATGTATTGTAATTAAAATATTCTTAAAAGATTGTTGAGTAATTCTATTACAATACCTATATTTTAAGAAACTGCAAGTTTTGTTATAGAAATTATTTACCATATAAAATCTATTTAGAAACCTTTCTAGAATTTTAAATATTTTAGCGTCTACTTTCAAAGTTTCCTGAGCTTTGTGGGACAATAATGTTATAGAAATAAGGAAAATTTTAGAACTTTTAACTTTATGTTGCTATAAATTATTCGCAGCATTACTCTAATTCAAAAAAATCTAATTTTTACCCATTTACCAATTGTCAATTGTATATTGACTTCCTATTATTTTATAAAATTTAATAAAATAATTTTTGATTGAATTCAAGAACTTTATTTCCACACTTACATAAAACATAAAAAGTGTTAAGTAAACTTTTTTAGTACAATCTTTATATGTGAAAGGTCTACAAAAAATCAAAATATTGTATAAAATTTGTTAAATTATAGACCTTTTCGACATTGGAACTAACATAAAACTCTATAGCACGTATTATAGGCACGTGCGCAAAAGGTCTCATATATTCCACATGTTCTTTGACAAACGATTTCATAGTTGGTATTCATATGTATGTTATTCATGTTTCCTCCTATCGATAAATGTCTAGAATATTAGATTGAGTAAATTACATTAAACTCTTTTATTTCTAATAAGCAGATAGTATCAGAACGTAGCAGATATTGCACTTTATCTATGACCTTATTTGTTTGACATTTAAAAGATTTAAGCATTTAACTTATTTTACAGAGTGCCTCGCATAAATTGTCTAAAAGTTTTGATAAGCTTTTTTCTCAAGTTTTTAACAAAGAACTTTTTACCATGTTTTACCTGCAATAAATCTATGTTACTACAACAACCGTTTTACATCCAATCAATATTATATAGTAGGTATTATTTCTTCTTACGCAAATAGCTTTACTTACAAAACTTTTTAAAAGGTTAATAATTCGAAATAATATGTTTACATTAAACCGACATTGAAAATAAAGTGAACATTACAGTTTTAGTAGATATTAATACGTATATATGTAAGTAATAAGTACATTACGTAGATAATAAAAAAAATTCAAAATTATTAAGTAATAATATGCAATTTTTACGAAATGATTGCCATGACTAACAAAATCTTTTGCAAAACTTTAAATCTTTTGTCTTTTGCCATGAAACAGACTCCTTTTTGAAAGCAAATTTATTTACCAGTTATTAATATTGAAATATCTTTTTACCTACATTCAAAATGGAAAAAATCATATGTGACTTTAATAGTAACCATCCATAAGAAAATAAACACAGCTATTATGTTTGTAATAAATTGTATTTGTAATCTAATATTGTGGTTATTTTGATACAAAATCTATTCAGTACCAATATGTTTAAGTAAAGTGGGCAACTATAAATCTTTGATGTCGCATTAATGAGGTAATAACAGGTGAGTTTAAAATCACCTGAACGAAGCTCTGCAACTTTTTAGAAAATTACAAGACTCCCATACTACGTAATACGTTGTACATATTATGTAGTAAAAAAGTGTAGGTACTTAAAAGTTCCACAGTTGTACATTATTTCAACACAATTTCTATGGTACAAATTTTGTATAAAATTTTAAATAATTTTAAATTGAAATTTAAAAATTTTAAATTAAATATAAAGTTTAAAATAAGCACAATTTTTGCGTACATTTATAAACTTATTTTTTTAAGAAACATTGTGCACATTCCTAAAAAAATATTGTTCTGTAAATTCATGTATTTTGTAAAAATAACATTAAAACTTATAAGATAATATTAAAACTTCAAAATATCGAGTTATTAATAAATTAAAAATTAATTAAAAGATTTATTTAGCTTTCAAACGATTATTTCGTTCGTGATCAGAATAATATACAGATATTATGTAAACAAGTCATGGAAACAGAGAACAAGTATTGTCATTTGAACGGTAACTAGATAAAATCTAGGACCGTGAGTTAGGAAAAACCTAAATTGTGTTCTGGCAAAGAAGGAAAACCTAACTCCAATACGTAAAAAACTTAAAGGAGTAATTGGCTGTAAATGTTGCTTAAGCCATCAATATCAGTTTGCCGGTTCATTGTGTTGTTGGTCTTCTTTATACAAATCATTTCATGTACCAGCCGATTGTTACGGTTCAAATTTAACATTGTAACATTTATTGCATTTCAAATTTTGGTTATCAATAAGTTAAAGATTCCTTTACGCAAATTTAGTTTATTTCCACTAAATGGCATTACAGGCATTGTATTGCAAGTTTAAAAATATCACCTGACTTGGTTGATAAGGTTTATCTTTATAAAAAGTTAAATTTAGTAAACGATTATCCGACATTGTAAATTTACGTTTTACATTTCGCATTGTTTTTGGACTTTCGAGTGACCTGATTTTGTTGGACTAGTGTTTTTTTTCCAATCCAATTATTTGGGATTATTTCAGTCACTGCGAGTTTGAGATTTCCCTTGGTTACCGGCTTCTTGTGAAGTATTTGCCGAGGAAATCTTATCTTCATGAGAAGGATTTTGTAGTTCGAAATTTTTAAGATCTGTTTTATGGAAATCGTAACTAATTTTATCTGGATATCATTGGACCCTCGACTAACACCTTGAGGTAATTAAATCATTATCAGAACTCCAGTTTTTAACTTTATTTCGTTTAGGGTTTTTTTTTTTTCTTTACGGACGTTTTTTTTGTATGGACGTTTTTTTCTTATGGACGTTTATTTCAATCATATAGACCATTTATTTGTTGGACGAGTCCATTCCAAATTTGAGAATTCTTTGATCCAGTTGGAAGAATTAACCTTTGGTGGCATTACTTATTGCATTATTGTAATCTTGGAGACATCAACCACCCCGTCTCAAGTTGGTCTTACACCTGCCAATAATTTGTCCTGCTGTTTGCCATCTTTCCCTCCATTAACATCTACAACCAGAAGACATCTTCAAGATAAGATATCTGTTTGTGCCGTACCTAATTTTTATTTTGTCTGTGTACAATTTTTTATTACTGCGCGTGGTATTTTGGGCTTATTTATTTTGAGAGTTTTAATTCAATTATTGTGTTTGCGATATCTGTGGATTTCACACAGAAGCGTGTATAAAAACTGTACGCCAAATATAGCTATACGCGGTAATTTTATTCAAACAGTTATTTTCATAACTTTTTCAACTTATAATTTGGAATATAATTTTACTAGACTCAATATTTTTGATCGCTCAATATTACTGCGCAAAGTTTGTAAATTTTATATTATATTAAACCTGAAAGTGAAACGAGATAGCACGCTTTTGATACCAAAGGTGATTTACCCAATTTCCCTTACTGTTTTTTCTTTTAGTGCGCCATATTTTCGTGGTTTTTCTAGTGGGTACTATTGCGGTGATATACAGGGTGGTTAATAAACTACGTGGCGTCCATTTTACTATCTTTTATCGCCTTTGCTTCGTGAAGCATAACTTTACGGCGCCCCCTGTATTATCCACTTATCATCCAGGTAAGGGAATAATTGGCACATCATTTTATCTCTTGCATCTACGAGCTAGCAAAAGGGGCATCTTCCATCTTTTGCGATTGCACAGCCCTGAGATTTGTGTATCCCTCTATTTTAGTTACAAATTTTTTTATAAATTTTTTATAAAGATAAACCTTATCAACCAAGTCAGGTGATATTTTTAAACTTGCAATACAATGCCTGTAATGCCATTTAGTGGAAATAAACTAAATTTGCGTAAAGGAATCTTTAACTTATTGATAACCAAAATTTGAAATGCAATAAATGTTACAATGTTAAATTTGAACCGTAACAATCCCCCCCTTACCAGAAGAAATTTACGAGAATGGCGAGAAAATTTCACCATAATCACTGACCTACGTCAGAAAAGTATAAAGAAAACAAAAACATCTAATAACAAATAATATCCAAATCGCAAAAACCGTAATCAAAATTCCGAAATCATAGGCAAACTCGATCATCAATCAGAGACGTATGGCTTTAAGTCCTTAGCATGCCAAGTTCCGCAAAGTTTCCCATCAGGATCTTTCAGTTGAAAAACCCACGGCGAAATCTTTTTATCAATGATAAATGGTCCAATAAACTTAGGAGCTAATTTGGCCGTAAACTGTCTGGCTGCGTCAGATAAAACAAAGTTCCGTATCCGTATCCGAGATTTGTGTATCCCTCTATTTTAGTTACAAATTTTTGGCGCCCAACGCTAAATTGGTACAAAAGCTGTGTTGTTTCGTTTTAATATTTTTACGGCAAGTCTTGAGTATTGTCTTACTGGTTTTACTTCCCATTACTTTATTTTCGGTAATTTTCTTCTAGTAAGGGGGGGAATTTGTATTAATTTTTCGTATTATTAATTCAAAATATGGACATTAATAGGTTGCGAAGTGATGAACTCACTTATGAGTTGCGCATCAGAGGGGTTGATCCAGCTCATACGACTGATGAAAAACGTAAACAATTAAGGCAAGCTGTTAATCAGCATAGGTCAATTCTTGAAGGGCTTATTTCTGAATATGGGGAACCCGAAAGTGAATTAAACATTTTATCGGCTAAACTCGATGAGTTGGGTGGCGATATGCATGAGTTTGACTTTGCTAACAAGGACAATGAAAAAGCACGTATTCAGACTCGACTTTTACATGTCCAGCGTCGCTTGGACAGGGTTGTTTGTGTCACATCGGACACTATCACAAAGCGCGATCGTTTGGTAACTCTAGTTACAGGGTTGTTAAGATTACTTAATCAAGCGTATTCTATTGCTGACCTTGGCTTTGATAGTACAGTTGAATCTCTGCTCGATACGCCTAACCCACCATCTGAGGACAGCGCTTTTAGTATTTTGAGAAATTTTTCCCTTCCTATGGCTTCTTTAGCACAGCCACTGGAAAATTTAATTGATTTTGGTGATGCTCCAGCAGAGAATATTTCTTCGGCGAGTACTTCTCAATTAGATAACGCATGCAATTTAACGCATAGTATTAATCATGAACGATTGCGAGCTGACTTTAGTCAAAAAGTTGGAGAATTTGTTAAAGATTTTAATAGGTGTCAAGAGGTAGTACCTTGTAATTATAACACTACTACAAAGCGAGTGTCCTTCTGCGATGAAAATAATTCGCGACCCTTGATAACCACGATGCCAGCTAGCGATATCGTTGATAATTTGAAAGATACTGCGCATTCAGATAATTTAGAGCGAGATTTTGTGCCTCGTCGGTTGAGTAGTAGCACTAGATGTGAGACGGAACCTCACTTTACTGTGGGTAAAATGCCACCTATCTATAAATGGAATGTTTATTTTGACGGACGCAATAGCGTCACAGAATTTATTGAACGTATCGAGGAGTTACGCGAAGCTAGGGGCGTATCTAAAGCTCAGTTGTTTCATTCAGCTGTAGAACTTTTTAAAGGCGATGTTTTGACTTGGTACCGTCCAAGGAAAAACTTTTTTAGTGATTGGGATGACTTAGTTGCCTAATTGAAACAATCTTTCTTACCACCGGGGTATGAGTCGAGATTAATGTCAGAAATTTTAAAAAGAACTCAGGGAGCTGACGAAAAGCTTGTTTTGTACGTTTCAGTTATGGAGAGTTTATATGGCAAATTAAGTAATAAACCTTGCGAATGTGAACGGGTTACAACCATTAAAGGTAATCTGCTGCCAAATATTCAACGCGGGTTAGCAGCTCAAAAGATTTCGACTATTAACGAGTTAATAGAGTACGGTCGTGCGGTAGAAGAGACAGAATTTCATACTAGCCAGTATTGTCCTCCACCAACTAATGTCAAACTATTATTAGAACCTACTCTTGCTTATCGCAGATCGACGACGTCTAGAACTGAAACTTTGAATGAGATTTCTGACCTTCCCGTGCAAAATCTTGCCATATCAAAGACCTCATGCTGGAATTGTGGTTCAGCTGGTCATCGTAGAGCTTCTTGTACAAAGCCGAGTAAAGTTTTATGTTTCCGTTGCGGCAGAGTTGGCTATACCGTGAGCACTTGTCCCAAGTGTTCGGGAAACGGAAATCAGAGCCGATAGACGACCGGAGATCGCGCTCTGTTTATAACCCGGTCAAATACATTAAAACTCTCCCCACTAACGATAAAGTCATTCTTGATTATATTTTAGCTAGCGCTGTTAACGACGAGCGTCCTTACCTTCAAGTAACAATATTCGGTACGACATTTTTGGGTCTTTTGGATTCTGGCGCTTCCAGAACCATTTTAGGCGGTCCGGGTTGGAGCATGCTGAAAGATAGATGCGTGCTAGATGGTTCACGTGCTCCGGATTGTATTGTTGCGAATGGAGAGGTTTGTACCAGTGTAGGAGTAGCAATACTACCTGTGTGTTTAAGAGACAAAATCAAAATTCTTGAAATTTTAGTCATTCCATCCCTACCACAATGTCTCATTCTTGGTACTGATTTTTGGATCAAGATGGGAATAGTACCCAATCTTCGTAGCGGTGAGTGGTGTTTCTCAAATACGGGTGAGAAAGCGCTTGTCAGTGCCCTACAACCGGCTGACACTCTTTCTGAAAACCAGAAAGAAGTCCTTGAACACTTACTTCTTGAGGCTAATTTCGCGAATTCCGAGGGTAAACTTGGGTATACTCATCTCGTGGAACACGAAATTAAAACCAACTCTCCTCCTATAAAACAGCGGTACTACCCAATCTCTCCCATTTTGCAACAGCACGTTGATAAAGAACTGGACAAAATGTTGTCTGAAGACATAGTCGAGCCATCGACATCGGCATGGTCCTCTCCGATTTTACTGGTGAAAAAAAAAGACCAAACATATCGTTTTTGCGTAGATTTTCGTCGCCTTAATGCCGTCGGCGAACCAGACGCTTACCCTCTACCTTATGTCGCCAGCATTCTTGACAAACTTAAGAATGCTAATTTTTTGTCTACTCTAGATATTAAGTCTGCGTATTGGCAGATTCCTGTTGCTGAGTCATCGCGCAAGTATACGGCATTTGTTGTACCCAATCGTGGGTTATTCCAATTTAAGCGTATGCCATTCGGGCTACATAACGCACCAGCAACTTGGAGTCGTTTAATTGATAGAGTCATAGGTCTAGATTTAGAGCCTTACGTTTTTAGTTACCTGGACGACATTATTATTGTAACACCTACCTTTGAAAAACACGTGGAAGTTTTAAGAGAAGTTTTTCAAAGACTTAAGTCCGCTAATCTTACTCTTAGTCGTGACAAATGTCATTTTTGTAAACCGGAACTCCGATATTTAGGGTATGTGATTAATGCAGGAGGTTTAGCAGTAGATCCGGATAAGGTTGAAGCAATCTTACGTATTCCTCCACCAACTAATGTTAAAGAGGTTCGTCGTATCATAGGTATGGCCTCATGGTATCGGCGGTTTGTGCCGAATTTCTCGAGCTTAATTGCGCCTTTAACGAATTTACTTCGTAAGAATCAAAAATTTTCGTGGACCGAATCTTGCGACGAATCTCTAAACACATTAAAGGAACATTTAGTAACTAGCCCTGTGTTGTCATGTCCCGATTGGAGTCTCCCGTTTATCGTTCAGACCGACGCGAGCGATTACGGTCTTGGCGCTGTATTGTCACAGCAATATCCCGAAGGAGAGAAAGTTATTTGCTACATTAGCAGGTCGCTGTCCAAAAGCGAGCGTAGATATAGCGTTACCGAGAAGGAATGTTTGGCAGTGATTCACGCTATTGAAAAACTGCGGCCTTACCTTGAAGGGACGAAGTTTACTGTTGTCACAGACCACTATAGTCTAAAATGGCTTAACAGTATTAAAGATCCTGTTGGGAGAATAGCTAGGTGGGCTGTGAGACTCCAGCAGTTTAACTTCGAAATTGTTCACCGATCGGGTAAACTTAATGTCGTGCCTGATGCTCTATCTCGTTCTGTCCCGGTTATCGATGCTGTTGACGTTGCTGTTGACAACGAGCCTCGCGACATATGGTTTTCGAATATGCGAGAACAAGTAGCTAAAAGACCTAATAAATTACCTCTTTGGCGAGTTGCGGATAATAAGTTGTTTAAACGTATTCGTGATAAAAATCAGATTTTCTCTAACAATGACGCACATTGGAAGGAAGTAATTCCTAAGAATCGTCGCCAAGAAATCATTAAACAGCTTCATGATTCCCCGACATCTGGGCACATGGGAAGCTATAAAACGTTTCACCGTGTTGCACAAAAATTTTACTGGCCAAAAATGAGATGTGACGTTGCCACTTATGTTCGACGTTGTCAAGTATGCGCGCGTGCTAAACCCGAGCAAAAAGCTCCAGTTGGTACGATGGGAGGCCATTCTCTTATTTCGACTCCGTGGAAGGTCATTTGTACCGATATCGTTGGCCCTCTTCCTCGTTCAACTGGAGGCTTTAGCTACATTTTAGTTGTCGCCGATTGTTTTAGTAAGTTTACTCTAACGTTTCCTATGCGTACGGCAACGGCAAAGAATGTGATAAAACACATTGAGGAGGACGTATTTTTGCTATTTGGTGTTCTTCGTACCATTGTCTGCGATAACGGTGTTCAGTTTCGTAGTCACGATTTTGGAGACATGATTAAGAAATACGGTAGCAAAATTACATTTACTCCTAATTACCACCCTCAAGCCAATCCTACGGAAAGGATAAATAGAGTTTTAAAAACGATGCTGGCATCCTACGTTAAAGACCACCATAAAGACTGGGATAAATATCTGGCGACGGCGTCATGCGCGATACGAACGGCAAGACATGAGGTGACGGGACATACCCCTTATTTTATTAATTTTGGCAGAGAAATGATTTTGGAGCGCGAACAGTTAAACAACAATAACGATTTATCTTTTGCTCGCGGTCAAGACTTTACCTTACGCTCGGAACAATTTAAAAAACTTTTTCTCGATATTAAGTCTCGCCTTACGAGAGCGTATGAAAAATCAAAGCACTATTACAATCTTCGACGTCGCACAGTTGCGTTTCAGTTGAATCAAAGGGTCTGGAGACGGAACTTTGTTTTATCTGACGCAGCCAGACAGTTTACGGCCAAATTAGCTCCTAAGTTTATTGGACCATTTATCATTGATAAAAAGATTTCGCCGTGGGTTTTTCAACTGAAAGATCCTGATGGGAAACTTTGCGGAACTTGGCATGCTAAGGACTTAAAGCCATACGTCTCTGATTGATGATCGAGTTTGCCTATGATTTCGGAATTTTGATTACGGTTTTTGCGATTTGGATATTATTTGTTATTAGATGTTTTTGTTTTCTTTATACTTTTCTGACGTAGGTCAGTGATTATGGTGAAATTTTCTCGCCATTCTCGTAAATTTCTTCTGGTAAGGGGGGGATTGTTACGGTTCAAATTTAACATTGTAACATTTATTGCATTTCAAATTTTGGTTATCAATAAGTTAAAGATTCCTTTACGCAAATTTAGTTTATTTCCACTAAATGGCATTACAGGCATTGTATTGCAAGTTTAAAAATATCACCTGACTTGGTTGATAAGGTTTATCTTTATAAAAAGTTAAATTTAGTAAACGATTATCCGACATTGTAAATTTACGTTTTACATTTCGCATTGTTTTTGGACTTTCGAGTGACCTGATTTTGTTGGACTAGTGTTTTTTTTCCAATCCAATTATTTGGGATTATTTCAGTCACTGCGAGTTTGAGATTTCCCTTGGTTACCGGCTTCTTGTGAAGTATTTGCCGAGGAAATCTTATCTTCATGAGAAGGATTTTGTAGTTCGAAATTTTTAAGATCTGTTTTATGGAAATCGTAACTAATTTTATCTGGATATCATTGGACGCTCGACTAACACCTTGAGGTAATTAAATCATTATCAGAACTCCAGTTTTTAACTTTATTTCGTTTAGGGTTTTTTTTTTCTTTACGGACGTTTTTTTTGTATGGACGTTTTTTTCTTATGGACGTTTATTTCAATCATATGGACCATTTATTTGTTGGACGAGTCCATTCCAAATTTGAGAATTCTTTGATCCAGTTGGAAGAATTAACCTTTGGTGGCATTACTTATTGCATTATTGTAATCTTGGAGACATCAACCACCCCGTCTCAAGTTGGTCTTACACCTGCCAATAATTTGTCCTGCTGTTTGCCATCTTTCCCTCCATTAACATCTACAACCAGAAGACATCTTCAAGATAAGATATCTGTTTGTGCCGTACCTAATTTTTATTTTGTCTGTGTACAATTTTTTATTACTGCGCGTGGTATTTTGGGCTTATTTATTTTGAGAGTTTTAATTCAATTATTGTGTTTGCGATATCTGTGGATTTCACACAGAAGCGTGTATAAAAACTGTACGCCAAATATAGCTATACGCGGTAATTTTATTCAAACAGTTATTTTCATAACTTTTTCAACTTATAATTTGGAATATAATTTTACTAGACTCAATATTTTTGATCGCTCAATATTACTGCGCAAAGTTTGTAAATTTTATATTATATTAAACCTGAAAGTGAAACGAGATAGCACGCTTTTGATACCAAAGGTGATTTACCCAATTTCCCTTACTGTTTTTTCTTTTAGTGCGCCATATTTTCGTGGTTTTTCTAGTGGGTACTATTGCGGTGATATACAGGGTGGTTAATAAACTACGTGGCGTCCATTTTACTATCTTTTATCGCCTTTGCTTCGTGAAGCATAACTTTACGGCGCCCCCTGTATTATCCACTTATCATCCAGGTAAGGGAATAATTGGCACATCATTTTATCTCTTGCATCTACGAGCTAGCAAAAGGGGCATCTTCCATCTTTTGCGATTACACAGCCCTGAGATTTGTGTATCCCTCTATTTTAGTTACACGATCTTTATAATTGTGAACAGACTTGATGATTTTAGTGTTTTCGAAGTCCGCAGTATATCCATCTACTAAGATATGTTTGGCGATGGCCGTTGATTCTGGCTTATTACATCTGATGGTTGAGATGTGACCACCTATTCTTTTCTTCAACCATTGGTTGGTTTGTCCGATGTACACCAAGTTACAATTTGTACAGTCCACTTGATATATAAGGTCAGATTTTTTCTCAAAAGAGATCGGATCTTTAAGTTTGGTATATAAGAGACCAATGTTGTTAGGAGACTTAAAGGTGGGTTCAATATTGTGTTCTTTAAGACTTTTTTTGATTTGTTCACTTAACCCACTAACGAACGGAATCACCGAATAGTTGTTATGAATTTCTTTTCTTGCAATATGCCCATTGTATAATCTGTTAACACGGTCTTTGATTAATTTAACTACAAGTGGATAGGGATAGTTATTGCTTATTAAAGTTTGCTTTGCGATATTCAGAGTATCCTTTCTCTTCAATCAAATCGCCATGCGTTAATTTAAGTGCTCTGTCGATAAGTCTAATTGCTGTTCCAATTTTATGGCTCTTATGGTGGTAGGAATTATAATTCAGATATCTACCCGACCAAGTAGGTTTCTGCGTCCACATGTATTTAATAGTATTTCCTTGATGAATCAATTTGACATCTAAAAAGGTTATGGTATTATTTATTTCTTTCTCTATAGTAAATTGCAATCTTTGATGGAATTTGTTAAAATGTTCGACGATAAAGTCTTCTTTGTCGATAGATAATATCAACGAGTTAATAATTTATATATTTAAAACTTATAAGGTAATTTGGTTTTTAAATTGCGATAAATTCTGGTTACAATAGGTACCAAAATAATCGTAATTTTAAAATTACTTAACAAACTTTACTTACTTTCTGTAATTTTTTAAGCCCTAGCCAAAATTTGAATTTAAAACCTCTGGGTGTTAAGAAAACTGTTATAATCACCACCCTAAAAACCTAATTCTTTTTTGTTAGTTTATTTGCCTATTTTTAACTATATAATTATGTATAACATCTACATAATGTTAGTTATAAAATTAAAAAAATTAAAGTTATAATTTTTGCTAAATTGTGTTAGGTTGATTTGATATTCTTCGACAATATTTTTATGAATTTATTACTTGAATATGGAGTATATTGTGCTAAAGAGTTAATGAACTACATTAACAATTGCAAATATTTTAATATCTAGAAATATTATCTATATAAATAAAATAAATAATAGATTATATTCAAATGTATATTATTTTATAAAACTGAAAATTACAGTTAATGATATATTTAGAAGCTTGCATATATTAAAAATCAATTTTTTCTTCAAAACTAGAAGTTAGTCGAAGCACGTTTGCAAGAAAATCACGCAAAATACAAATACCATAACTTAGTTATAACACGAACCTACAAAGTATCCTCTTACTACATAATGCAATCAAATTTATAACTTTAAAAAAATTCATTTCTAACTAAATTTTGAAAAAGGCAGTAAAAGTTTTAGTACAAGTTTGAAAAATAAATCGCTTCAAAAGCATCTTTTAAAAATGATTACTTTTTTATGTGAAACCTCATAAGTAACTTAATTTAGTTTTCTGAAATGAAACAGAGTTTTGTGAAGGCACAGCCTCCATCACCTCTTTCAACACCTAAGAACATCGCAGGGATGGTTTGGTGTGTATGTATAATACTATAAGCTGGAGCCTTGTCGCACTTAAAAGTAGGTGTTGACCCGCGCAAAGGCGATAATCAACCTTTGATGAATAAAGAAAAGAGGTGGGATTGTACGGTTGAAACGTTTTCTACCGTACTTGCCCGTAGTACCTTCACTTAAGGACTGATCTAGGTTGGTACCAAATTTAATTCACACGGACTGACGACAAAATGCCCAAATTTGCCAATTATGATCAACTTTGCTTAAAATTTTCTGTGAAAATCGAAGTTTTTAAAATCGATTTTTGAAAAAACTGGCGGTATTAAGAACATCTTCCTCACCTAATTTTTTTATTTATAAGCAAAAATAGTCGCAATATAGTCGCAATATGCTCTTTCAGAATTCATCGAGGTTTCAATCGTAAAATTTGTATTTTAGCGTCACTTTCCCCAATTTCATATTTTTGACGTTTTCTTTGAATCAAAATCAGATTATTTTAAACATAAATGAACAGATATTATAAAATTTTGTTTTAGTGGTTGTTTTTAATATCTGTAAGTTTGTTGAATAAATTTTTGTGTAGATTGTTTTTTACATTTTAGTCATAATTAGTTTTTGAACGCACATTTGGAGCCTTTTGAACATTTAAACCTCACCTGTGGATAGCAAAATGTCGCTTCCAATTTTTGCATAGTGTTCTACAAATACAAAAAGCACGTTTTGGTAAGCATGACATTAGTTTTATTTTAAAAATTAAATAAATCTAGAAAAATATATGGATTGATAAAAACAGCGGTATTTTTGCCAAAAATGTTTCCTCTGTGAGGAACCTAAAAATGATGTAAATATTCGTTTTAGCTTTTGCACACTCTTTTTTAATTCTAAAACGCAACTTTTGAGAACCAGGACATACATAAATTAAAAATGAAAGAAAAAAATCTATTTTTCTTTTTATCCTATTGTCAATAGTCAACTTTATTTTTGGTTGACCGGTGATTCTACCACCTATTCTAATAATATCGTAGATGTAAATGTGAAAATCCGTTTGACCGAGAGGTGTCATAAAAAATCACTCCAAAACTTAATTCAACTACTTTCCCCGAAATGAATAAAAGGAGTGTAAAATTTACGTCATATTTCCTCTTGCAAACAACAACAAAAAAAGATTTCTAATGACTGTAACGTCGTCCAAAAGGTCAATTAACAAAACTAATTTCTTTAGCATCTTTAATCGAAACGTTAACTATCCTTAATCTTCTTTAGCATCCTTAATCGAAACGTTAACTAGTACCACTGTAATATTGGTGTTCCCACGGGCTCTTTATGATTTTACAAGTGTTACTTTTGACCTAATGCTTTTCAATTTTTAAGATTACATTTGTAATTACAAGCAGCACACAAAAGGCAAATACCTTTGCCTATCGAAAAAAAAACACTAAAGCATCCGCTTTTCACTTTGTATTCGTCCTTTGCAAACACTTGCTTCTTAGAAAGTTAATATTCAGTTAACTTTACTTCAGTTTACTTCTTCGAATTCAAAATCTGGCAAAGCGAAATATTATTAAAAATTGTGTGCATTTAAAAGCTTTTTAAGCTTGGTAAAATTAAAAAAAAAAGGAAAAATACCAAATTGTAACAATTCTGCTGTTCAGACTCCGATACTCAAAAATTAGAATTTTTTAACTTGTGCTACTTTTCCATTGACAGTGCGATATGTGCACTAATTACTTTCATACCAACAAACATGAATATTAAAAAAAACTGTTTTTTTTTTCATTGATTTAAAATAATTACTGTTCTTGTTGAGCTACTGATTATAAATAATTACTTTATTTACCTATAGCGTTTTAGTCGTAAGCCGTAGTCTTACTCTATAAACATAATGTGAATTAGTGATTATGGTTTATATATACATACATATATATTTTAAATCGGAAATCCGTTTAGTAAAATTGTATAAATGGTTTTTCGTTAAAAGCGCACCTATTTTAAATTTATATTTATCAATCAAAGTACTAATTAAAGTAATTTTTTATTCGAAAGCTTATTCGATGGCATTATCAATAGAAAATTATTTATTATCATTGAATAATAACGTTTTCCATTAACAGTATGGTCTGCATTATTTTCAAAAAATAATGAGCCAATCATACTTCTAACATGAATGAACACCAAATAATTAAAATATGCTATATTTCATCTTTAACACTATTAAATAAGTTTTCAATAAAAAACGTATCACACCGATACTTCATAAAGTTTGAGCTTTATGTAAATTTAAAATAAATGCTTTCTTAATGAAAAACCTTAAATAAAAAAAAAAATTTGTGATTTCCAAAGATTTCTTTCTATAAGCCACCGAAGAAGTCTAACAAGATCGAAACATGTACTATGTCATTTCAATTTCTGATTTTTAAAGTTTTGGAGTTGTTTACACACTTAAGGCTATAGAAGTGATATTGACATTTGGAAAAATGCATGCTAGATACAGACTTATGAAGTAGGTACAGTATTTTTGAAATATTGAATAGTTGAAATTTCTTACCCGAATGTATAAAGGAGTTTATCGATGCAAAATGAATAATTAACACTATCACAAAAATATAAAAAGTAACACCTTGTATAAATCTATACTTCATTTCCACTTCACTTAATCACAGCAGTATAAGTTCAAATAAATAAAAATAATATTTATCACTTTACTCGATCGTCATAATTGTGATTGTATGCTATCATACTAATAAAGTTCAAAGTTTCTTCTCTAATGGATTCAACCTCCTCTTTTGCAATTTATAAGATACGATTTATCGAACCACAATTTTATTGAACAATTCTTCGTTCGAGTTAATAAATGTCATTTTCTATAGCCTCGGCAGTTACATTGATTATATCCTACAATTACACTAGTAGTAAGTAAACAATATTGAAGTAGGTGTATAAAATCCATTCTTGTGGAGAGACAATTATAGCATTGTCGTAATTCCGTTTTATGACTACCAATTCTGAACCATTGCTGAAATAGTCATTGTTCCATAATTTGTAGGCGAAACGCTTTCGAGTAGAGATTTCGAATGTTCTATTCCACTAATAGAGTTGTACGACCGCCAACCACGTAGAGAGAATTATTGCAAATGGCTTCTATACCATTTCTATATCTGAAACAAAATTACCACATTTGTTAGCTATACTCTTATATAAAGTCTTATATAAAGAAATAAGTATAATCTTTTATTTACAATTGTTTTCTTATTGTAAATATTTCAATGTAAATTGCACAAATTAATCTGCACATAAGCTCAATATTAAAATTATACACAAGAGTTCCATAAAAAGTTTGATAAGCTGCACGACGATATCAAAAAAACTTGGTGAAGTTCAATAAAAAAATACGGAACACAGAAAATTGAATTAGAATTTTTATGCAGTAAAATAATACAGTATATTTTTATATTACCTAGTAAATTTGTAAGTAAAAGAAAAACTTTCTTCTGCAATATAAACTTAAAATGAAATTTTTTTACCTTCACATATGCATAAGTAAGTCCTGTAAGTATCATAACAAATAGTACTACTAAATAACATTTTAATAAAACCCAATTTCGTAAATACAAACTGCTCTTAAAAAGTTTTAATAATATTGCTTTGAAAGATGAATGGCATGCTTTATATATTTATCCTTCCTATGTTGAAACTACGCTGAAGTAAAAAGCACAATTTCCGATATGCAGAGAAGATAAAATTTCTGCTGCAATGCTCTTTTAAATGTTTCACTTAAAAATATTAAAATTACGTATTTCTCTTAATTAAATGTTTCTTTTTAAGTATCAAGGAATAAATTAATAAATATTAGAATTTCTAAAGGTTTAATTACTTTATAAATGTACGCGAATACTTCATTCATAAAAGTTAAAAATTAACATTTATAATTTAAACAAACAGAACCGACGCGACGGCGATGGCAGCGTTACCTAGTATGAAGTGGCTAAAAACAATTAGAATTAAATTTAAATGCCTTCTTTCTACATGAGGAAATTTTTATTTCTGATTATGTTACTTTTTTAAATGATACATTATTTCATTTTTGTAAACAAAATTTTACAATTTTCATAAAACTTTTTATGTAAATTTAATAACTTTAATGCAATTTTGAGTAGCATGTTTATTAGGGTTTGTAGTCACATTGTTTAATAGAACAATTAAATCCGAAGCCTAGAAAAGAGTTACAGGATTGGGAAATTTTTTATTTAAATTTGTTGAATAAAGTGCATTTAAAGATTAAATTGTTGCTCTACGAGTAAAATAGCAAAATGTAAACTTTTAAATTGAAATTAAATATTTATTGTGTAAATGTATTTTCATATTTATTATTTAGACAATCTTAAAATTCCCAATCTGACCTTAAAATTTATATAATTTAAGGCTGGAAAATTTCAAACTGTCCTAAAAACAAAAACAAGCAAATATATAATTAAATAATGATGCTTTGAAAGTAAGATTTATTTTAATTGGTTCCTTAAATTAATAATACATATTGATCAATATTGTATAAAACTTCGAAAAAAGAAAAGCTGTTTTCGTTCGAACGTCTTTCCGTTTAAACGAAAGCATTCAAATTGTCGCGTGCAAACGGGCACATCGGAACGTCTAGCTTCGTAAGAATCATTAAGCCATTTATGAATGTTAAGAAAATTTTTTCTTCTTTGTGATAACAATAAAAACAATAATTGAGGAGTATTTTTAAAAACGGGATGACCATATTGCTTTTAAAAATTAGTTTTACGTTAATGTAGTATGTTTTCCTGGAATTCATTGCTCTGCCCATATTGCCGCAATTGGATTGTTAGTTAATCATAAAATAATCATTTCGATATGGTTTCCAAAAGCTTCCATTCTACTATACTGTCTAAAATATTATTCGATATCTCCATAGCACTTCGATATTACATTTGAAATTCTCAAAAAAGCAGTAGATAATAACGTTACATTTTAAATTATTATAAAATTTAATACTTTTATAGCAGAAAACAAAATATTAAACATTTCATTTGGCAAGTTCAAGTCACCTCCAGGCTCACCTCTAGGGGCCTGTTCCATAATGAAAGCATAACATTGGACAATTATCTTCCGCTATTCTTGTAAAGCAGGATACATATTTTATTAATATATACCAAAAAGCTGCGCAGTCATCTGATAAGATTAATTATTTTAAGGCTCTTTCTAATAAAATTTATAACTTTAAATTTGTAAATTATTATTAGTGTAATAATTATTTTGGAGCCGTATCTTCTATACGACACTGATAAAATTGAACAAGATCGAACCACGTATATTGTTATTGAAATTCGTAATTGTACTTTTTTAAATTTCATTATAGATCATTAATACGCTAAATTCATCATCCATAGAAATCAGAAGTTTGTTTGGTATATTGCATTTTTAACCATATAGTAAAACTTTTCTGTTGAATAAATTGATCATCAAAAAAGCTATACACCAGCACAAATAGCGTCTAAATGAAATGTATTAAATATCCTCTGTATATTCAAATTATTTTTTTTAATAATTTTCTATTGTCGCTAATTATTTATTTTTTAACTAGTTACATTGTTTCGTGACCATATGACACATATTTATTAATTCGTTTTATAAGATACAGGTAGCTTAATTTTGTTTTATTTTCATTATTCATTTTAGACAGCTTTAATTTTAAACGAATTTTTGTTTTTGTTCTGATAATAGTAACAAAATAAAGTTAAATTAACACTTTCAGAACTTTAATTTTCTTAATTTCTGGAAAACCAAAAACGTATAATTATAAAGATATAATAGAGAACTAGTACATTTAAATTTCTTGTTAAGTATTGTTTACATCCACTTAGCCTAAAGTATAAAGTTAAGAACGTTCAAGTATGCTAAATTTAATTTATTCGTTTACATTCTGCTAAAATTTAAGTAACGTAATTTAGCAGTAGGTATATTTCTTCTAATTAACCATTTTTAAACGTTTTTATGGGCAAAAAAACTTTATCTTATAAACACTAACAAATAAACAAAGTTTTGTAGTTTCAAATTCTAATTTACGTTGTTTTATCACCTTACCCTGTCACAATACGTAAACTTTGAGTTAACGTAAGTGAAAAACTTTAATAATAATTATTATTCATGCGTTAAATCTTAAATATAAGTCTTTATTTACGTTCGTAGTTGATCTATTTTCATTGTGTATATTTTTTAAACTTGTTAAGATTATAGCTTTTTATTATTGATATTAATTTATTTCAAAATTTAAAGTCTATTTTTATTTTATAGAATTAAACAAAAACTCAATTAAAAGTTAAAATATTATATTAGTAAAATGTTAAATTATTATTAACTCGTTGATATTAAATAATATTAAGGCTTTAATTATATCAAGTTACTATCAATTAAAAAATCATTTAAATCATTTATTAAGCTTTCGGAGAATTATTTCCTTCCGTCATCAGAACAAAGTTTCAAAATGTGATAGGTAGGTACATGTAAACAAGTCATAGAAACAGGAACAAGTATTGTCATTTGAACGGTGACTAGATAAAAATCTAGGACCGTGAGTTAGAGAAAACCTAAATTGTGTTTCAGCAAAGAAGGAAAGCCTAACTCCAATATGTAAAAGAACTTAGATAAGTAATTGGCTACCTAAATTATAAGTAGATATATTTCTACAAATAAATTCAACAATAACCAGTACTCTCTTCTGGATCGATGTCCAATGAAAAGGTAATAAAATTAGTTATAAAATTAGAAACATTTTGACGGATAACATGTTTAGATCTTATTTACGATCAATTCTACCTATAAACCTGATTTTATTGGATCTGTACTGGCTAAATGAAAATACAAATTTGCTCACCAGCTGCCCAAAAACTCCAAATCTCCCTAACTTTGCTTTGTGACTTACAAACTTACAAAAACTTTCTTAGTCTAAAAAGTTTCTTAGTCTCAAGCACATTAATAAAATGCCGATTATAAAAAGTTTCTAAAAATTGAAAATTTGGAATTTTTAAGTTCATATTTTAAAAGCACAACTTTATTTTATTAATTTTATTAAAAGTACTTACATAGTTTCTAAACTTTTAAGCAAAATTCTTATTTTTACTGCCCCCTCTCCGCCCCCTTAAAAATAAGCTTAATTACACAATGTTTAACAAATAATCTAATCATATACAATCCAATCATATATTTTGATAGAAATTATTAAAAAATGCTCTACAAGTAATCATCAACTGAATAATTTTTCTGAATTTTATTATGCCTCCTTTTGGGGCACTAAAATGAGACCGATTTTAGCGACAAAAAATGCGATCGTTCTTTGTGGAAACTTTTCTTATAAGAGAAGTTATACTGCACAGAGCCGTAAATTTATCAATAAGACATAGGAATTTTATGATTGTAAATTTTAAATGCATTTTTTCAAAACATTGTTTGCAATATCTCTAACTTTAATAAATAAAGTCACTTGAAAATTGGCACACGCACTCAAAGAAATAGTAGTTGAACTTCTCCGACCACTTTTTTATTTAAAGATGTAGTATCAACAATAATAATGTAGATTTTGGTGTAAAAATCTGCGAAAGAAAAATATTTTATAAATAAATTTGTAAATTTTATATTTAGGTCTCGATTTAGGTAGCATTTTTAGGTATTACTATACTATAGTAGGATAGCCACAGCCGTGGAGCGATGTGACCGCTGGCGCTGGTTGAGTACAGAGCGGAAACTCTGAGTTCAAATCGCGGACTATACAGAATTTCTTAGCTCGGCTTTCCAGTTGGCATCCACAGGCTATGGTAAAATCAATATTGATTTATCTAAATTATGAAATATGGAGACTAATCCACCCCGCGAATCAGACAAATTTGTTGGGACACCACTGCTTCAATTTATTATGGTTTACTTTATAAAAACTTTGCACTTACTTGCGTAGAATTGAGTAATTTTTAGTTTATGTTAATTGACTAAAAATTTGATTTAGCCAATACGTGCGCTAATATTTAATTTAAAATAAAAAATTTCCATCTTTTTTGTTTTTGGTATATGCGAAACTTAGGAAACCTACTATTTAAATGAGTTCAAAACTACACAAAATGGAATGCACTTAATTTTGAGTAGATTCATTATGTAGATTCATTATGTACTACACTTCGGTGGTTTACCATTGCCTTCTCAGGGGAGGCGGCCACAATATAGTTCTTACTTCGCCAGTAATTGCTAGAGGTACTCGGTATTAGCGGTCACGCACTTAACAGCTAAGCTATAGTCGTCTCAAGAGAGGTATTCTACACTCGACAAGTGTGGTTATTATAGTTTAGGAGTAGTTTTGCATGCAAAAACGGTAACAAAAAGTATGTATTTACTTTTACACTGGCTACTAAGAGACTAAAGACTAATTAATTGGGCTTGCGTCAAGGTAGTTTCTTCCATACTACCAATTCATAAAAATTGATATTATTATTGTTACCCAAATCATAAAAATAATAGTGGCAAAATTGTATTTTAGGAAGATTATTTGTAACCTGACAAATTTTTCACTCTATTACAGCACAACAATTTAATTTTAGTAATACGTACCTACCTACGCATGCAGGTACTCATTTATGAAAACGAAAAAACTTCGTAATGAAATAAACAAACTGTTGATAATTTATTGTGTACTAAACGAATTTATTGTAAAAAGCGTATCAAGAATATTTCTTCCCACAGTAAAGTTTATTTGAAAATACTGACTTATATATTTCTTTTTAGAACCCTCTATATTTTACCTTAATGGACTCTATAGATAAATCTTATGAGCTTTTTATCAAGCAAATAGTGTATTTTTTAAAATAAATGGACAATATTGCGCATCGAGTATTATTCGTTTACGATATATTTTTATTATCAGCTGTAATCTATAGTATAACGGCGCATTCAAACAATAATGTCTACAGAAAATATAATGGGTTTGAAAGCTCTTCCACGCAAACTTATTGAAAAAATTTTAAGTCAGTAAACAACATAAAACATAAAAAAAAACCTAATTTAAATAAATTAAAAAGCTTTCAATATTAAACGATATTTTTTAACGCTTCTGGTTATTTTTATCATTAAGAGTGTTTACATTTCATCGTAAGTTGGGGTGCTATTTATAAAATCCAATTTATAAATATTTCAATATTCCTCACTAAATTAAAATATTTAATAATGACTAGAAATATTTTACAAATTTCAATCTAAGGAAGTAATATAAATTTTTAAAACAAAAATTTTGCTGAAAATAACTTGGAAGAGTGATGATTAAGAAACTGTTAATATTTTAAGTAAAGCTCTGCTAAGCTACAGCTAGAGATGAATAATGGACGTTATTAATAACAATTAATTAAATTTAATGCAAAAAACGATAACTCCGGTTATATTAAAAGATTACTAATATTAATATGCTATAGGTAAATCAGTAGGGTTACGTAACCTTTTTCTGTTGTGTGTTAAATGTTTCAAAAGAAAACTTTTCGTTTTCATCAAACTCAAATTTTTACCGTATTAATTATTGTAATACTTGTCGAAAGGAATTTAATTTTAATTTAAAAACCTACTTAAAATTTGAATACCTAGCAATTTTATCGATGAAGCGAAAATTATAAGCGAAAAATTAATACGTTAAGTAAATACAATAAATTGGGTAAACTGTTCTACCTTAATAAAACAATCAAAAATCAGTGGCTTAAGGTAAAAGTTTTGGAGAACTTTTGAAGTCTATAGTTTCAAACAAATACTAAATTCGATTTGCTACGTGACCGTATTGAATTTTGTATAAAACATGTTTCACTACGGGAAAACAGTTCGATGTTGCATAAAATATAAAAGCAATTTAGATGGGTATCGATAATTTCTAAAGGTAAACATGATTTAAAGGTTTCGAAATTCTTTTTTAAATTAAAACAATTCTATTACAAACGAAAATTTGAAAGTCAACATAAAAGCGTACTACAGCATCGTTCATTGTAATAATATTGTTATTGTTGTTCTTAATTGCAAATAAATAATTAGATTTCTTTTGAATTTTTGTGTAGTACGAATTAATATTTTAATTTAATAATATTATGTATTTATAAATTATAAAATTAGGCTGAATTATTTATAAATACAAAAACATATTTGCAGCGGTTTATTTCTTAAAATAAATGTTTTAAAGCAGAGTTCTTTGTATAATTTCAAAGAAAAATTGGTCAAATGGGGTGAGTTACTTTCCCCGGCGAGGTAACTTGGCTACTAAAATTTAAATTTTTGTAGCTTTGTTGTGAAAATACTATAATATTTTACAGTGGATTTCGATGAAGTCTCAAGCTTGGTATTGCGTTAAATTTGATAGAAAAATTATAAATGTTAAATTGCGCTTTATCAAGAACAAGAAATAATTTAAACTTCCTCTATTTTGTCTTTTACCATAAAAATGTTTAATGTTGCAATAAAAAAATTTAAGTAGCAAATCAATTCGGCGGATATCAACTTAAACAAGAAAGATTACATCAGTTACCAATATCGGAAAGTCATAGAAAGAATAAAAGTTTCCCATTCAAATAGCTTGTGCTTAAAATCAAAGAAAAAACTTATAATTAAAATTTATTTCCTTTCTTACTTGCGGAGGGTTGCTTGATTATTGCTGATGCAGTAGTTATACAATTTTATAATTTGTTATGAGCAGATAATTTTCTTTTTTACGTGGTCTTTTAACAATAAAATTTTAAAAATGATTGCAGTACACAAAGGTTTACGACGTACTTTTTCGTCTGCTGCATCACAAGGGATTGAATTTGCAAGTTAAATTATATAAATAATTTTAAGTATACCCAGTGTGTTAGTTTAATTTATTCCATTGCATAACTTAAACGTATGTGTAAGTTTCCCTTCTCTTACAAAATTTGTACTTACACGTTACCCAAATATATCTTTAAAATTGTAATACTCTTCCTAACAGGAAGCATAAATTTTCTTTATCTTTATTCTGGTAATTATAAATAATTATAATTAAGTTAAATGAGTTAGAAGTTGAAATGAAATTACTTAGTTTTTATATCACTTACAAAAACGCCGCTCTTAAAATCGGCTATTCTGTAAGTTAAGTGCGGAAACGAAATGTGCGTGTATATTATTCAATAACTAAGTGATACTTTCCACATGTGCTATAATAATTTGAGACTTGGTAATATCGTCCGATTTTACTAAACTCTGGCTGTATCTAAAAGTTTCGAATTTGTACACTAGCAGATGCTGGGTCTATTTCGGTAATTATTAAAGATGAAACAGTTTAGATGTTATGTGTCATTAAAGTGGCTTGAGCTTTTAATAATGGCTCTTCCTTTTGCCGCCTGTAGGTTTACTTTGAAATATGTTTATGTTTACTTAATTTAATTTATACATTTTTGCTACCGCTACTGCTTACTACATACAAGTATGTGAATATTAATTAACCATGTCAGTTTAATTTTAACTATTTGCATTTTCTACATGTCTTTGATGATTTTTTAAATCACCTAATAAAAAGTTTTTAATATGTTTATAGTTATAACTACATACTTAAAATTTAAACTTTTGAACTAAGCTAACATCAATTAGTAAACATGTTGACAGTGTAAATTAACTCAAATTTAATTGAAGAGTTGGCAGTACAATAAAGAATTTTTATATTAACTAATATTCTGCGGTAGGTATTTCAGCAGTAAATATTTTTCATGTAGTAAGCATTCGGTTTACATATTTTTAGATGCCACACACACACATTTCAAATTTTCACGTTTGAAACATATTCGTCGATAATTAAGTGCTTATTTTCTTTTCCACATTGATAGTGCTTAGTTGTTAGTTTTATTTGGAAACTTTTAGGCATCACGCGCTATTTTTAATGTTTTTTCCTTTTTTAAATATAAAATAAAATAAATTTTAAATATTTATTATATCCATCTATGTATTTGATTTCAAGTATTATAATTTTCGGGGCACAACGGGAATTATATCTAAACCATTAAACTACAAATTAAACATCATTTAATTCTTAAATATCGGAAGTAATTTTCTAAACTACTCACGAAACGCAGACACGAAGGAATACTTTAAAAATTTGTATGTTTAAGGAAAATTTTACTAAAGAATTTCTAAATTTGCTTTCAATGCTTATCCTATACTTATTTAACAAAACTAGATTATAAATTTCAATTTTTGGTAAGAGAGAAACTTTGTAATTTATCTAAATAAAGTTCATTAGAGTCTTTTGGACCTAAAATCAAGGATCTTAATTAAAATACACGCTAGGGTAAAGTTGGAGTTGGTAAAAGCTTTTAAAAACAAGCTTTGAAACTTATTCTAAATATTCATTAGCTCAGTTTTGGTAAAATTTTTAAAATTATGTTAATTAGTGATAATTCATGTAATATCAGACCTGGACAAGTTACTTTTTAAATTATCGAGTATTAATGCTTAAACCACTAAAAGCGCTTTAAAATATTTCTAGCCTATTATTTTCTTTGTTGAATAAAATATATTAAATTTTAACAAAAATCAGGTAAAATTTAAATTAAAACATAAAATATAATGAAATTAATTAACAAAAATTTTAAACAAATTTTTTATAAAAGGATGAACCCCAAATAAAGAAAATATCACAATATAAATTACTGGTGTCCAAAATGGGATCTTTTTAATAGAGAGTTAGAATTTAGCAGATTTAATATGCACCGCACACAATTTATGTAGAAAAAAGCAAGAAAAAGTTAATCTAGCAATAAAGATTATATTTATAAACATGGGCATCCATTGGGGGGAGGGGGAAGGCAAAAGAGACAGCTGTCTCCCCTGGCTCTTGGCTGCTTAAATTTTTTTACGCATTTAATATTTCACCAACGTAAGTTTTTTCCGCAGGTAAATTTAAAACCTTTCATTCGCTTTGCTTTACCAAATTTAAAATTTTTATAGGTATGACAACGCAAATAACATTATAAATTTCTTTGTTGACTAACAAGAAAACAATCACTTCAAAATATCGGTTACACAATTTTACTATCTAGGATAATATTCCTATCTTTAAAAGAAATCTGTTAATAGGATCTTTCTTACATTAAAAAATCAGTGTCATTAACACAATCAGCAACAACATGAAAATTTGTTCTATTCTCATTTAGCTAAAAACAACAGCTTAAATATACTTTTTTATTTAAAAATAATTAAAACAAAAGATAACCAAATTAAATCATCATTCTGTATGTCGCTAGTTGTTAAAATTTCTTTACTACACTTGGAGAAATCTCCAACGCGACTTGCAATTTGTTGACTTTTAGGCATCAAGCTAGATCTAGTGTTTGAATTTGTTGAATAGTTTGGTTTTTATTTACATTTTATTTGTGCCGCCTCTTAAGATGGTGCACTTGTTTATAAAGCTTCAAGCCGACTTGCAATCGATGAGCTTCAAGCTTTTGGTTATACTGTCGTTCTTGTATACTTTTGAATTAATTTATTCTTACGTGTTATTTTACTAGAGTCTTTTTAACTTTTTTTATTAGACAATTATTAATAAACAATTAAACATAATTTTTGTTTTTCAATAGCACAATCAAGTTTAAAACACCATAAATTTTGTATTTTCATTTAAAAGATTTTTTTCAGATTGAATCATTTTTAAAAATCATGCCCGGGTAGCGTAATCATTTTCATCAGTTACCCTTATTTGACCCTTAGCTTTAGAAAATAATGTTAATTTTGGAAAAATAATTTTTCTTATTTATTTTATTATGATTTAAAGTTCAATAAAGGCGTATAATCGAAAAAAATTTAATTACCGTTTAAGTAATTTTTATTCAAATACTAACTTTTTACAGTGCCAGCGCTCAGGTACATGTGAGCCCTTAATCATAAAAGTGATAAGCGATAACTAAAGAATAAATATTCAATACTATGCCAAATGTTGGAAACATTAATATTGCAATACAATTATACTAATTAATTATTAATCAATGCAAATAATAATTTTTTATAGCAAATTATACAGTAATTTATTATTGTTTGTTATATTGAAATATAAAATAATTTATTTAGCTAATTTCACTGTAGTACATTATTATGTACTATGTATTGAATATAATGATTTAATTTTCAAACTATAACCACGAATTAATTAGCGTATTCACGTTTGAATATTCAATAAAAATATATAATAATTTTATTATTTTATGTTATCGCTAATACGATAACATTATTTTAGCATTATTTTTAACATTAATATAAATTATATTGTTATACCTACTCATAATTAAGTTTATTTTAAAATTTTGTTGTTTCAAATTTTCATCTATTGAAACTTTTTAACCGAAAATCACTTTCAATTTGTATCGCTTGTCAGATTCCCGCCATACAAACTTATATTAATTTGAAGCCCATCGACTTCAATTTGGTTTTTCTTTTGATTTATATTTTTTCTTATGATGCTTTTTTTTCTAACTTAATATTTAAGTTAACTATTTTATAATAACTTACAAGTTTTAAGTACACCCCAATTTTTTAAGTACCTAGATACTTTTTTCTTTCTTTCTTTAAATTTTAATTTTTAAATTTCTTATGGTTTAACCCTTTTATTTTAATTTTTCTTCTTCCGGCATTCTCAGTTTATCTTATATTTAGTACAAAATTTTATTCAATTGACATATTATAATAGTATGGTATTACATACTACGCATGGCGAAAAAGATTTATTTTACTAGATTTATAGAACGAGTCAACGACGAGATGAGTTTTTTACACCACAAATTGCATAACAAATAGCTCTACAAATAAAGTAGAGGTGAAAAAAGGAATACAACAAAGAGATTCTCTCAGCTCCTTCGATTTGATGACAAGCCAACTTATTAAATCAATTAAATACAATGACAAATACTACATGAGAAGCAAAACTGTAAATATAATATATAGTGTATTACAAAGTATTATGAATATTAACTTGTTAAAATGATATAATATGAGTTATATAGTATATTACGTGCCGATAACCGTAAGTGCAATTTTTGTGAACGAGTATGCAGTTTGGAAAATTGAGGCACAGCCGAGATTTTCTAAGCATGCGAGACCGCCTGCGAAAAGTATTAGAAAATATCGAAAAAATTAATTAAATAAATAATATTTTGTTTTGTTTTGTATTTTTTTTGTTTTTCTGATCTAATTGCGTTTAGTAGGTGCATGGTGTTCGTTACTACAAACGTAGCAGCAAACGTAGCAACGTAGTATAATTTTACTTACGCGTTCTAGGACAGTAAGTAAAATTATACTACTGTTAAAACCTTGACAACAGTAAACAAAAGGTAAATTCTACTTATATAGTTACAATTTTATCAATAATGGTAGACTTACTATGCAGGCGGTTGAAAATTAATGAAATAAAATTATAAAAATTTCTGTTTCAATTCAATAAAAAACGGAAGTCTTAGCTACGAAAATAAAGGCTGACAGTCGGCAAAGCAACAAAATCGTTGTAAATGGAAGTTAAGTAGACAAATGATTGTGAAGATTATGAAATTTAAATGTTTAAATGCGAAAATCACAAGTACCTACACTAATGTTTAATTGGCGAAGAATTATATAGCTAAAAGTCTAAAAATTATGTTATTTTGAAAGTAAATATTTGTTGTCATATGTTCATGTATTATGAAAACAGAAGACGAAGTCAAAGACTTTCTAGATGTAAGTGTGTGTTAGACATACAACCGTAAATATTAACAACGCTGTGATTTTGTAGTTGTAAAGTTTATGAAGTGTAATAATTGAGAATGGAAACGAATAAGTTGAATAAGTAAAGGTGTAAATGAACAGAGATTAACCGATGACCGGCAGGAAAAATACCTTCGGGACGTGTACACAAGAGAAAGGCTCAAGTTTGATTTTCATCTCCCACTAATTAAATATGTAAAATAACTAGAAATAAATTGAAATTTATCTAATATAAATTTCAAACTTATTGGGTTTAAAATTCAAAATTAGATACTGTTTAACATAAAAAGATAGGCTAAAATAAATTGGATTAACATTAATATGGCTTTCGATAAACTCTGTTTATACACCGATAAGTTAAATGATTATATTTCTTTACATGACATTAAGACTACATCATCTTTAATTATTTTAAGGAAAATATTACTTTCATACCATGCTAGTCGTGGTATGGTTTAAAAGAAGCTTCTGCATAATCTAAAATGTATTATATTATTAACAAATCCTAATTTATTAGAATAAAGTACTGGATAAAGGTTAAAATAAAAACCAATAAATCTTCCTCTATAATACAACCTAATGACCTAATTGTGCTTTTACACAGTAGATACGTTCTACAAAATACAGCATAAAAAATTTAAATGCACAGTAATTGCTGCAAATCGCTATAAATGTTTTATATTAAAGGATCCTTCACACCAATATAATTAATAATGCCGTATACACCGATTTTGTTAGAACTGCAAATTCTAATAATTAAAACTTGTAGGTTTCACCGATTGGTGTCATATTAGGCAAAGCATATCATTGGAAATTACACAAACAGATACATCGCTGCATGCATGAAAAGTGTTTGTTGATCAACGCGAGCCGTACCGCTCACATATTGACGAATGACCTTAAGCGGCGAATATTCAATGATATATTATATTAAGGCAACATAACCTAATTTTACGTATTCAGATACTAACGTTCTTTCGTGAAGGAAACAACATGACATCACTGCTCATTTGTCTACAATACAAAATACATTTACTGCTCAAAACACGAATCTACACATCATTGCTCAAACACGTTTAAGGTCGCTGCGAATATTCGGCGATGTGTAAAAACAGCTTCAACACCAGATGCACAGACGGACGGACGCTCGCTTGCTCTGTCTCGCTGCACGAGACACAAATATTTCAACTATATATAAAATCGTGTAAATAAGATATTTTGTAGAATAAAACTGGAATAAATATCTGAGAAAAATGGTGGGCAAAAATTAAAGTATGAGATTCATAATGCAGATGTAACTCTGAAATTTGTTAGATCTAAACTGCTAACACTTCATTTGTTAAAAATTCAATTATGTTTTTCGCAATAAAGCACACGTTAATTAAATCAAAACTGCAAAAATGTTACATTTCTTCCTTCTTTTTCTATTTATATATGAAAATTATTTGCCACTACTATTGATCTATGGACAGCAGTAAACTAACGTAGGTAGCAACTTTGTAGTTAAAAAGGTTAATAATATTCTTTTTACACTACATTTTAGTTGCTCAAATAAATAAAGATAACTTAGGGCCGGTATTTCAATCTTCAAATAAAGTGCCAAATAACATTATTTGCCGAATAAGTGCTTTCATCCAATCAGTCTGTTTTTTTAGTAATTATTTAGCAAATAAAGTTATTTGGTACTTTATTTGGTGATGGAAATAACGGCCCTTAGTGAAATAAACCACCTATCAAAATTGGTTTAAAAAGTATTCACTAATTAAACAGGTAAGTTTGCACACATTATTTGAGCTGTATTTCATTGATATTAATATGATAAATTAAAATTGTGTTATAATATGAGTTACTACACTGAAAAAAATGTAGTGCGTAATATTAAAGACCAGTGATCTTTAATAAAATTTCACTGGTACAAAGACCTTTTTCTTCGTTCGATACATTAATATAACGAATTGGTATTCTGAAATACAAAGAAAGATTCGTTCATTGGCTAGTCTAAAATATTCTTTCATACAATGAAACTTGCGTCTATCTGATGAAATGTTTTCCTTATATAAAAGAATTCAAACATTAAATGATTATTACAAATTGATTTTTCAGATTTTCAAATACATGGTACATGCCAAATGGATAAGGTAGGTAAGGTAGCTCATGACTGAATAATGTCATAAATAGGATGTATTATAAGGCTTATAACTTTCAGTTGATTAGGAATTCTTCAATCAGTATTCAGATACAGAATAGATGGCTATTATGAAAAATCTGTACGTAATTAGTATCTAAAATAAATATGGTAAAAATTAAATTTTTCCTTAATTTTTTTACTTTAGACTAATTAATATTCGTCAGTTATCAGCTTATCAGTTACGTTATAGCATGCTAAAAGTTTTTGTAAAAATACTATGCGACAACGAATACTATTCTTTGCGACAAGGAACAAGGAATTCCGTTTCTTACGACAACGAATACCATTTTTGAAATTTTGCGACCGCCAGTCGCAGTCCTAAAGAACACTTGTTTGTTAAGATGAAGAAATCGTACGTTGTCGGAGTCTCAAAGAATTATTTCTTTATGACTACGACCGTATTCTTTATATTTATGCTCTTCTTTGGTTCAGTGTAAAAAGTATCATTTATTTTATATCAAGTTATTTCACAAGTTAATATTCATAATACTTTAAAATTATTAGCAACTGAACTATAAAAGTAAAGCAAAATGTAAATTTTTAACTTTAGAAATTTTCTCAAAGTTAGATCATTTAATAGAGATTTAATACAGCATCATTATTTTACATATCGACTAACCTACCAAAAACTATTGTAATTCAAAAATAAACGTTATAAATTGCAATAGTAGATACCACTTACCGGTTATTATTATTTATGTGAGATTTGTCTCAGAAGCTTCTTATTACCAGTTTCGTAAAACTTTTAACAAGCCGTTAAGTCGGAGACGAGCAGGTAAAGTTAAGTGCACATTTGCGTTTTATAAAGATTTGCCAATACAAATCGGCCATTAAATTTTGACTCATAGTTTTTCAATGATCAAGCGAAAAAATTTGCAAGATATTTCTAACATAAAATTTAAAGAAACTAGTTGATCTGAAGGTAGGTAAGAATATTCCAAATAAAAAAACCGAGCAAATCCAATTTTCTGCGCAGTAGATGTGGAAGCAGAACGTTCCAGTGCCGTCGTGCACTTAATTCACTTTTGACAGATAATAAGCAGTGGTTTAATTCGACTTGACATCTCTTCGTTTTAAATATGGACGCGACAAGACGAATTTTTGATTCTGCACATTAACCCTAATGGGTCCATACCTAGTACCCGGGTACTATTTTGACTTTTAAAACGTCATATCTTTTTTTCTATCCGGCCGATTTCTTTGAGCTTTGGTGACATCTCTAAAAAAATGGTTGTCTACACAAAAAAAATTTAAAAAAATTAAAATAGTCATATGAAGTAAAACTTTTTTGAGATTCTTTAAAGCTATACTTAATCCAGCCATACGTAGTACCTGGGTACTACATTACTTTCTATGGGATATAAATGGTACAGAATAGCTCAATTCATTCAAAATTGTTCTAGTATTTATTAATAACAATTTATCATAGTATAAAGTGTTAAAATATAATTTGTTTTACATTTTACTTGAAATTAACTTTAGAATAGAGGCAATTTGAAATAAAAAATAAAACAAGTTAAATTTCAATGTATTATGCTCTACAAATTGTTTTAGGGACATTGATATGAGGTCACACAAGTTTTTGGTATTTCTGGAAGCTTTTCCGGGTCTTACTTTGCCTTTTTGGAACATTAAATAACCATAAAAATCAGTATCATGTTACTTTCATGCGTCCAGTAACGTCTAGTTTGTGCGTTGATGTTGATTGTGCAAGTAGAATTGCCGATTGTTTTATCTTGGCCTAGAGTGTTTTCTATACTATATTTTAAGAAATTGAAGCATATTACTAAAAAATCTTTTTTTTGTGATGGAAGATAAAAAAATTTTTGCTTGATGAAAAAACTTCCGCTATAGTTAATATTACAAAATAAGCTTTAAATTCGTCAATTGTTAGTTTTTTTATCAACATATCAAAAAAATCTCTTCTTTTAGATTGACTTGGTGGAAATGTATTCCAAATTGTAAATTCACAAAACTTCATTTCACTTGACTCGTTTTATTTTTCGTAACACCGATGTTCGTCTTCAGTATCGCTATCGTTACTTGGTTTAATTTCAACTACATTTCTCAATTAATCCAATATCCTCAAATATTAAAAGTTCTAATTTTTGATTAATTAAACTATAATTAATACGAATATATTAGATGTATCATGGTGAATAATATTAGGAATACAGAGATACAAAAAATAGCTGTCACCGATTAATGAAATTTACCCAATTATTTCTTTTGAGTACACAGTTTACACAATTATACGTCTCTATCACATTACATCAATTGATAGATTTATTAAAAAACCACAAAAATTCACTAGTTGCACCAGGTAACAAATAATTATTAAAATTTATTTCTATTTTAAATTAATTGGCATTCATTACGTTACTGAAAAATGAACTATTGCAATCGAGAACGTAAAATCTGCTCTCGCCTAATCAGCTTTACTTCAGAATATTGTTTACAGTTTAATAAAATTTTGACACAAACCGTGAATTACCATCACATTATGTATAAATGTAACTCGATATAAACATAATTGTAACTAAAAACGCTTATATGAATATTAAAAATCCGCTAAAAGATTGAGCACAACAAGAATTACATATAATTATATGGTAGTACCCGGGTACTACGTATGGCAGATATAATGTGTAAATTTGTATGAACCCATAAGGGTTAACTCTGTCCGATTTTTTGATTTGAAATACGCTTTGCTGATAACTCCAACCCTTAACTATTAGCATTTTAAATATGTAGTTAAAAATAATAATAATAAACATTTTTGCTTGCAACATCTCTTTAATTTTATTGTATATTTATGTAATTGTAAGTTAAATGTTTTTTGAGTTTATGAGAAATTCGTTATCTGATCTGTTAAGTTTAGAAGTTAAGAACATTACATTATTGCACTATAAACAGAATTTCCACCTTTACATTGTTTAGAAGATGCGCACCGATATTGAGTGCAGGCAAAGTAACTTCAACAAGTCACTAACGAGTTTTGTGTAAGTACGTTCAAACTTACTGACTATAATGAGAAACTTATTCGATTTTTGTTCACGGTAACCTTTTTTTTAGAATGTAATAATTCAATTTCATTGAACCCTGTGTCTGGGTAACTTTGACATAATTCGACAATACTAATTACAAAATAAAGTATGGTGGCGAATGTTGATTTCCAATACTTTCTTTATTATTGTATACAAATTGAAGTTTTATAGGAATTTTGAGTTTTCAGCCAATTTACATACTTCTAAAAATTTTAAATGTTTCCTGAACAGGTAAATTTTAAATACCTAATACTAGAGCGATGCGATAAAATTTATTCTATTTGTAAGATATAAAGCATTTATTGAACATTTACACGTTGTTCAAATTTTTCAAGAAACAATGATTTTTGATATGCAAAAATACGTTTCCATAAAATTAACTAAGAATAATAGCCTAAGAGCCAGTGGCCGGCCACTTACGTTATTTCAACAAACCTGATATTTTCTATATTTACTCTTTTATATAACGTCCGTTGGCTTAGTTAGAAACCCTCGTAAGTTCAAATTGAAAAATTTTACAAGTGACGCAGAAAACGTTTTAAAAGAAATAGAAAAATCAAGTTAAACATATATAAGTTATAACTATAATTACACAAATACATTTAACTACATTAATTTGATATCTAAATGTATTAAAATTTAAAGAAACTATTTTTTTAAAACGTTTTCTACATCACTTGTAAAATTTTTTAATTTGGACTTACGAGGGTTTCTAACTAAGCCGACGTTATATAACAAAATAAATGACAGTTACATAATATAAATATCAGTTTTGTTAAAACTGGAAATTTTTTGTTGCTTTTTAGGACTTTCAAAAGTGTCTGCCATGACTTTTAACCATCGTAGCTGTCTGCGATTGTTATTTTTTAGTAATAATAATATAATATTTTAAAATATTCAAGCGACAACCTGGCTACTATGAGGCTAAATTCAGTTAAATTTTTACTTCTGTCGACCCAGAGTGACTATAGGTACTACTGGTCGGACTAAAGTGTCCATTACATATACAGCATATTCGCACGTTGGCCGGAATAGTGGCACAAGTATAAAAAATGTCGTTTTCATGTTTTTATTGATCCAAGTAGATTTTTGGTCGCTGAATCGAACTAAAATAGTGGCACATCTCTAAAATCAATAGAAAACTTTATAATAGCAAATATGCCTATATTATTGCTTTTAAAAAACTGCCTGAATTTGCTTGAATAGTGGTACATCTTAGTTGTACCACTGTACTTGAAAATGTCTATTAAGATAAATTCAAATAATTTGCTTTAACAGTGGCACATCTCAGTTGTTACTCCTTACATTACATTTTTTAATCAGGTAAGTTATAATTATTTGCGATAAATGTTAAATAAACAATGAATGAAAAGACGAATGAGGGATTTGTAGATAAGGACAAAAGAGGAAAGCACGGAAATCATAAGAAAGTTAACCAATTGATTAAAGATGGAATATTTTCTCACATAAATTCAATTCCTCCAATTAAATCCATTATCTGAGAGCACAAATCACTCGTGAATTTATAGAAAGTGGAAAAACTCTTATGGATTTACATAGAGATTACGTGGTGTTGTGCAAAACAAAAAATGAAGTCAGTGGAAATTACACTTTGTATACAAGAATTTTTAAAGAAAATTTTGATATATCTTTTTTTGTCCCCAAAAAGAACCAATGTAGCAAGTGCGCAGAATATGAAAATTCAGGGCAGGAGCGACAGTTGCAAATAAAGGATGACGTCATGGAAAATTATTAGTTACAAAAAGTGTTCTCAAGAATGCAAAAAGAGATCGGGGGAGAGGTAGCTAACGCGGGTCCGAAAATACAAATTTTACGATTGAAACCTCAAACTTTTCTGAAAGAGTATATATTAAATAAGAGAATTAGCTATGACAGAGTGCCTTAAATGCACCTGTTTCTTCAAAAATGGAATTTAAAAAGCTTGATTTTCGAAGGTAAATCGCTCGTGATTGGTTAATCAAAGCATTGTGTTGACGGTACGTGCGTTCCTATACATAAGAGTGTAGCTGTTGACAAATTTGTCAGTAACTCTCACGCTATGGTAGGAATGCGTTCTCATTTTTTAGGACAAAAATTACTTCAGAAAAGGGTTACTTAAATTTAACGAACGGTAGTTACTTTTTCGCGTGGATCCTACTCTTGCGGTGATGGTTTTCATCATAATTGACCCTCAGCACCCTTCGGGCGCTTTGGGCCATTTTGATGAAAACGACAACTAATTTAAAAATATCCCTAGGCCCGTGGATTAAGGAAATGGTGGATCTTTGAGAGGTGAAACTCGTGAGAGTGGATTTTTAACGCAGGGTAGTTGTGCAAAGAAAAATCGACTTAACGCACCCCTCGCTGCGCTCGGGCGCTTTAAGCCATTTTTCCAGCACGTTTAGGGTTGAAAACCATGATTTTCGTTCGGAGTGCACTGTTGCTGCATCCCAATGCAAGTGTCGCTCCGGTTATCCCCGCTCTGCGCAAAGCTAAGACCAGTTGAAAGTGCACATACTGTCAATAGAATGAATTGATTCACCAATCCCGAGCGACTTTGCATAAAATTTACTGTGAAAATCGAAGTTTTTAAATTCGATTTTTGAAAAAACAGGTGCATTTAAGGCATTTTGTCATAGCTAATTCTCTTATTTAATATACACTCTTTCAGAATTCATCAAGATTTCAATCGTAAAATTTGTATTTTCGGACCCGCGTTAGCTACCTTGGACCAGAGATCCATATTAAAGATGCAAGAGAAGAGAATTGTATCACTTGTTGTTTTGATTTGCAAGTAGGCCTATTTGCAAGCGGTATTGTCATCACTGGCAAAATTAACAGCTTCTATTATAGTAAGTCTAAACTAGCAACATATAATTCTACTGTTTATGATTGTGGTAGAAAAGTTGGCCATTGTTTTGTATGGAACGAGTGTAGGAAAAAGAGGGGTCAATGAAATCTCTACATGTTTGTACCTCTTCTTTAAGAAACATTGCCAAGATAACAAGCCAGTAATTAGTTTTGCTAATAATTGCTCAGGCCAGAACAAAAACAAATATTTGACCTGTATGATGATGTATTCAGTACAAACTTTAGATATACCATCAATAACTTTAAATTTCCTAGTTGTTGGCCACTTGCAAAATGAGGGCGATATAATGCATTCATTAATTGAAAAGCAAAAAAAAGGCATTAAAATCAGGACCAATAATACGTACCAGCTCAGTAGGTTTCAATTATTAAATCCTCTAAAAAGAACGGAGAGCCGTTTTTGGTGAACGAATTGGAATTTTCGGACTTTGAGAATTCCAAAATATTAACTGAGAAATGGGGGAAAATTTTACAAAGGACGTAGAGAGATAGAAAGTAGTATGGAATAAGATTTGTTCTATGAAAGTTGATAAAGATGCTCCATTTTCTTTAAAATATAAAACCAGTTACGAAGAGGAAGACTACAAAGTAATAAATATTAGAGAAGGAATGAAAGGTCGACACCGAAAAGTTTCCAAAATCAACTTAAAACCAGCATACAAATCTAAAAAGTACCATTAAAGTATAAACACCTAAAGGAATTGTAATCAGAAGAATTTAATTTTACTTAAGTACCATTCCTTTTATGAAAATTTAAATATTGAAGATGCAAAAAATAAGAATAAAAATAATAAAAAGACTGATAAAAAGTAACCAAACAAATTTCATCAATTTATAAATTGTTTTCGTCAATAAATTATTTGAATACATTATATTGTGCTTTTTATCCTTACCATGTTACATCAGGTAAAATTGATCTGTAGTTTTGCAGAAATAACGGCATATTTAGCTGTATTATCGGTATTATAATTATTATTAAATTTTTAACAATACTGCATTAAATTTTAGCATAACTAATTAGTATAAAAAAATAAAAATTAAGTGAATTTGCAAAACTAGATTTTTAAAAGAATATTGAAATGTTTGGAAGCTGTTTACTCGAAATCGCCTATTCTGACTTGTGCCACTATTTCGGCCAACGTGCAATATAAGAGAGTAAATATAAAAAATATCAGGTTTATTAAAATAGCGTAAGTCGGCCGGCCACTGGCTCTTAGCGTTGATTGAAAAATAATTTCTTTCTATTTCTTCAATCAATGCTCTTAGGCCATAAGGACTAAATACAATGACTGCTTATAAAAAACTTAAAGCGTGCAAATTACCATACACCTTCAGCATTCCATAATTTTTAAATTATTTAAATTACTGTTCTAATAGACCTCTGTTGAAAACTAATGGTTTAATCTAAGTTATTCAACTTTAATTTATAATTTAATGTAGTCGATCGTCTATCCAATACCACATAGAGAACAAATTACAAACTAGCAGGTTTACTGTCTATTCTAAATAGACAAATAGACAAATGTGAAAAATAGAACCTACATCTTAATACCGAATCTGAACTAAGGCAAAAATAATTGGGAAAAAACCGAGAATTGAAATAACAATTAATATATATCTTAAATAAATTATCTCAAGACATTTATTTATCATTTAGTACTGTCGATACAATTCTAAGTATATAATCATCTTCATGTATCAAAAGTAAATGCAAGGTGAGTTCAAAGTTTGATGTCTCTTGAACAGAAACAATTTCAAGCATTTAAAACAGTTTTTGGAAATGTACGTGGTTGGTCCAAGAAAGATTTAAAATAAAATAAGGGAATCAGTGATGAAACACATATGCAGCAGATAGATAAAAGAAAACCTCTATCTAAGAAGTTTAAAACTTAACTGTTTTCTGGCAAAATTATGGCCACAATTTTTTGAAATGCCGAGAAAATTCTGTTAATTGATTTACTGTCCCTTAAAGAGAGTATAATTATCATCTATTAAATAGAATTATTACAAAAATTAAAGAAAGCTATCAAAAAAATATAAAAGCCAAATTCATGCAGAACTTTTGCTTTTGAGTGACAATGCACCAATTCACAAGTTTAAAGTTTCACAGGCTTCTATTAAGATGTGTGGCTTCAAAGAAATAAATCATCTACCTTATAGTTCGTACCTGGCCCTTAGCGATTACCTTCTATTTACAAATTTATAAGAAGAATTACAAGAGATGAAATTTAATACCGATGAAGAGCTGATAAAATGCTGTGGAAAACCGTTTTACAGGGCAATCAAAACTACTTTTTTAGTGGTTTAGAAAAATTAATTTAAAGAACTCCCAAGTAACTTGAACTTCAAGGAGATTATTATGTCAAAAAGTATAATTTACTTTATTGAAAAATATTGATTCTTTATGCTGTTTTAACAAAGCTTATTGATCTCCCCAGGAAGGTAGATCATTAAAATTCTAATCACAATTTTAGTTAATTTTTAACTAGATGATCAGTCTGATGGATGCTTGGAGCACTGCAGCTATTTTATTTTAAATAAATCAGAAACGTTGATTGTAACGTCAAGTAGCAATTTCCAGGGTATTCAACTGAAAAATATGTACCTAGTTGATTTTATTGAAATTTAGTTAAAGAAGTTTTACTATGTATGCACGATATTTCAGAACGAATAGTCGCTTGACCTGAAATTTGGTTTAAGTATTTTTCGTAAGTTTCCTTAGCTTTGTAGAAGTCTATTTGCGTTGTAAAATAAATAGAAAAAGTACTACTAATGGCAGCAGCAATGAAAGAAAATATCGTTTTCAATCAAAGAAATTGAAATTGAAAACTTTATTATTAAACAGAAACTTTAGTTACTCGAGTGAATTTTACTGTTAACGTGGATGCCAAGTTTCATTAATTTAGTTTTAAGATTACATCATATATTGTGACAATTCATTGGTTATTGATTATTTTTTGACTATAAAAATGTTTGTCCCACACAAAGTCATTGATAAATAGATTACCTTATATGTACATCGTATTACAGTATACGACAGTTTAAATCAAATAAATACTTTATACTTAGCTCTCTGTCAAAAGTTGTTAAACCAATCTGATGAGAATGGTTGCGACTTAGTATTTCAAAGAAGCCGAAAATTCAAAAAAGAATATAATGTTGAATAGTAGCAGTAAAAAGTTTACTAAATATTTAGAAGTGGTCGACAAACTGGCCATTTTCTTTTTCTTTTTTGTCATCCTGTTACTCATTTGTTCTTCAAGTAGATACTTTTTAAAATCTCTCTTAGCGCTTGAATTCTATTGACACATTTTACATTTCTATGCAGTACATTGCCAGTAAAAAATTGGCGACTGTTGATGTAAAGCAATCGTTTTAATTTTAAGAAAAACAAAAGAAAAGGTTACTTTAAAATTTAAAAAGATCCATAAACAATTATTGGTTGAGATAACAAAAAATTACCTATATACAAACTCTTCCCTGCTGCTAAATAACATCGTAACAATAAATTGTTGAATGTTAATTGTCTTTCCACCACTGAGTTGCATAATGTTTTTAGAGATAGTAGTCTTTAAAACTATTAAGTATAATTTAATAAATAAACTCATTTTTGACCAAAAAGCTGTAAACCGTTAAATAAAATTTTGAAAAGTGTTTAGCTTAATTAAAAAAAGTAATTAATTATTATTATATTATATTTACGTCGGTTTCCTTTATATATCTTTTGATTTAGATTAGATTATTTTTATTAACTTAAACACTATTAAATTGTGTGTGTTTATAAACCGTCATTGTATGTATTTGTTCTCACAACTCTTGTCACGCAACGGTATAACATAAATTGCGTTCCATGTCATTAATTGATGATTTATAATAAGAATTATCAATTAGATGATATTATTCTCTTATAGTTTTTGCTTTATATGTTTTATTTGATGTAATATTACTATTTCTTAAATTTTTAATTAAATAATGATTGGTCTACAAATCAATAAGTAGTGCACGATTCGATATTGGTGTTTTGCACAAAACAATAAATATTATTAACAATAATAATAGTTGCAATACCTGATTTTACAATAGTTATCATTAGTAGTATACAATATATTGGTATTACATTTCATAATTTTATAATTTAACAAATTATTATACGATCAATAAATAACTCTTAACTTAGTATGACAGGTTACTTTAACCAATAATTTACCTACATTAATCTCGTGTTAAAATCGATTCTTTTAGATTTATTTGCAGTACGAGTGTATTAAAGCTTCCAAACGAAGTTGTTTAAAACATTCAAAATTCAAATAAATTTTGAAACGAGGAAACTGAAATTTAAATTGGAAATAATGTGTTATCAAAGCAATATATTCAGTGGAAATAAAAAATCACATTCAAATTTGATAATTGACACAAATATTGTTGACTTCTGCTATATTATTTATTATAATATTTTGAAATTTATGTGTTTTTATAAATTGAATAATATGGATGGCCTGCATCATTAACTACAAAATAGTTGTGGTTAGCAGTCTATACGAATTATATTTTTTATATAATCTTTTTTAATCTACGCAAAATATTTTAGCTTATTAATTAATCATAATCAATTTAAAATTTTTAGAAAGTTAATCGACTTATTATAAATTAGATTTTTAAAAAAATTTAATAGGTTGTCAACTTACAATGGTTTCACATTAACGTGGTAATCCATCAATCAAAAAAAGTTTATAATTCGGGATATGGTTAGGTATGTTTTTTAAGTAAGTTGATTTATCAATACTCTAGAAACCATGACGCCCCACGATAATTATTGTAGGAAGCGGGTAAACTGAAAATACTAACAAGAGTTTGTTGCTGTAATAAACTTAAAAACAGATTTACAATTTCGCTTCATTTACATTTTCCGCACCAGATTAACGAACCCATTTTTCATTTTGCAAAGAATTCAATATTATAAATGAAAAACTTTACCAATAATTATTCTCCTAAAAGCGCAATATAAAAGAACGTATTGTAAATATAAATATTATGTAATTAATCAAAATTTGCCTTACTATATCAATTTAAAAATTTTATACTACTATTAATTTTAATTTTTCTAATTTAGTCTTTTATATTTCAACACAAGACATTTAAAAGTTAAATATAAAAATAATTTCTCATTGACGTTTTTAATATTGCAATGTAGATAAATGTCGTAATTAATTAGGAACTTTTTAACTTTTATCTCTTTGTTATTTAATTATTAAAGTATAACTTAAAAACACAAAATAATATAAAAACACGCAATTTTATAAAAATATTTCGTGATAAGAGAATTTGCTATAATTATACACAGAATTGTATAGTATAACCGTCAAATGATAAAGTAGAATTACTTGTTATACCACTATGCATAGGTAGTATAAATATTAAATATGTAGTTAATTTAAAAATCAAAAGCCGAAATAAACATACTAATCCGTTAATAAAAGATGACACGCACAAAATGTTACTTGCCAGAATATTATATTAAATTAGCTTTTGGAATCAAAGGCAAATAATTTACATTATTTCGTTTAGGCCGACTTATCAATACAGGCGACTAAATAAGTTAGATCTGGATTATCTAACCGGAGACAAAAGTGAAAATGGTTAATACACATTGTGATATACATACGTACTGTTTATAATTAATTAAATTCTATTTCTGTACCTTCAACATTAATATCAATTTAATGTATATATCTCTTTTAACAAATATTATCTTAATTTTACAAAATACAACAAAAAGCAAACTAATTGGTATACAGATAAAAGGAAAGTTTAAATAAAAAAACTTTTTGCTTTATACTATTAAAAGAAAAAATTATTTTTGTCATTAATATCAAAGTTTGTTCACGAATAACGTAGAAGATTATTAAAATCTGCCTGAAAATTTAACATTGTGTTGAAGTTACTAGTTACTATGATAATATTTACATAAAACAAATGGTAGTTCTGCAAAAACTAAATAGTAACAGTAAACAAGAGTATGAGGTATTCATCGAAGCGTATGTTTATCGACTTCGGCTTTTTGTCGCCTAATAAATTAATGTACATACATTACATTATTATATATGCTGGTTTAAATTTTTAAATCTTCATATTAAGATATTGAATGTACTTTGTTGAAATTAACCTCACGGGAAGTGCTAAAGGAGCATAAAAAACCGTTAAATGTGCTTTTAAGGATGTCTTTTATTAATTTTATTTAACATTATTTCTATTATTATTCAAACAATTCGGAAGAATTGTTTGACGAGATTCCCACTATTCTACTAATTTATTGAGATGTCTTGTTAATCCATTGCTAATACAGTATATTCAATAACCAGAAATCAACTCTTTAATCCACTTCTGGGCGTCATTTCCCTAGTCTTGACAAAACCGTTTTGATCGAGAACATCATTACATCACATACAGAACATCATTAGAGAACACTAGGAAATGCGTTTTCAATTTTTAATTTAATTTAGTAAAATTTTGATGTGAGGTTTCTGTCTTGCATTAAAGGGGGAAACAATAGAAAGGTGAAAAGACAAGAACTTTGAGGTCGAAAATTTTAAATAAAAAAAAAAATTTTAATTAAATTTGTTGGAAAATGAAATTTGTTGTGAGTATTTTTGAAACTGCAGAAAGTGAAGTGAAATATAAAAATTTGAATTTGAAGTTTCAAAATAATAATTTTCCGTGTATAGAGTATTGACCTATTTTTCTATTTAGAAAGTCACTTTGTCTGAAGAAAAGATAATTTTTGTTCTTCTTTGATTATTTAGCAGCATTGACTACTAATGCGATTAGTCGTTTCAACTAGATCAAACTTGTAATGGTTACGGATCCACAATGAGATATTTTAACGAGATCTCTATCTCGCAAAACAAAAGTCTCTCTTTATTACACTATAAATTTAGTTGTTATTTTCTTGTAAGACAAACAATCTCAATAATATATCTCATCGTGATTCTCAACCATAACAGCATTTATTGAAGTTTTTCTTAAAAGTAATCTCAAAATTTTGATATCAAATATATTCTAAGAATTTATTTTGATTTGCAAAAATACAATCACCTTATGTACGTCTAGATAACATTATACTTAGTTACAAAACTTTTAATTTAAAAAACTGTTACTAATTAAAAACTCCCTATTCTAACAATATAGTAGTTTTTCCGAAATATTTTATTATTAACCTAGAAATTTTTCAATCCATAAAGTAGGTTACTAAAGCAATGAATAAGTTGATAATAATTGCATGGTTATATTATATTATACTACCTACAATATAAACACGAATATTGCATTATCCTTTTAATTAGCAATTAATCATAATTTTATAATAAGATAAGTAAATTAAAGTAGAAAGGGTTGTTTTAGAATCTAGGAGATAATGAAACAATTTCTAAAAAATTCAAAATCAAACGCTTTTACTATAAAACAATATTTATTAATTTTACTTTTTATAATAAACGTTCAACGCCAAATTAATTCAATGGGTCAAGATTGTCAAGAAGTCAAGGTTTAAAATGTATATACGAGGATTATTACCCATCTTTATATCAGATCCGTATTAGTTTGTTCATACAAAGCACCATTCCAATTCTTTCATACTGTTGTGGTGTCACTCAACGATCTATTATTTAACAATGTGTAATATAAGATCGATGGTGTCACTAGCACTCACTCAAAACTAGATTAATTTACTACTATCAAGGTGAGAAGTTCTGATCCATAAGTCCTGAGGACTTATTGAGAAACTTTTACTCACTAAAAACAAAATTTTGACAACCTATAGCAAAGTGACATGGAAGGAACGTAAGTAACTACGAATAATTAGGTGTACGTTGAAATTCCACAGTCGCCTGTTGGGTCCATAAAAAAAATATTCAACCCAATATACTTAGAGTAACCAAAAATAATAAACAAACTAAAAAAAGTATATTAAAAAGTGAACATTAAAAGTGTTTTTTTATATTAACTTAGTTAGTAGTTAAATATGTATATTAAAAAATATAAAAATCCACAATAATTATTGTAGGCAACAATAAGTTCAGTTGAAAGTACTTTTTAGTATTTGATCAGTATTGATAATAGATTTTGTATTGTTGTGAATTAATTCTAGCAATAAAGTTAAATGTTGGAAAAATTTTAAGTGTTTCTAACTTTAAAAATATAATTTAGGTATCAATTCATACTACATCGACAACCGCAATTATGTTTAAATTTTTTGTGTAAATTGACATTATAGTATATCATGAATTATTTAAAAGTACTTACATTCTCGCTTTTATTTAATAGTTAATGTAACTTGCTTTTAAAATATATTTTATACTAAATATTGTTACCATATAAAAATTAATTTTGTTCTAAAACCATAACTTTTTTACTAGTAAATTATATATTATTTCAAAACCATTACTATCTAAATACCTAGGTATATGTATCTATTACAAATCTTTTTATTTAAGTCAATATTTTTGGTAGATATGCCATAATATTTTAGGTAGATAGTAGGTACTTATTAATAATTAATTTTTTTTTGATCATATTTCATGCCATTCATCATGCCACTACGTATAACAAGTAAATTACAACAAGCTGTTTAAAAGTGCTCGACTTATTTTTAAAAGTTTGTTGAAGAGAGAAAGAGAGATGTTTTAATTCCCCGAATCTAAATCATTCATTAAATCAAAAGATGTTTTTTTAACGGTTTCCTGAAGCCATTAGAAAAAAGAATAATATTATATTTGAAGAAAATCAATCATTTGTACTTAATAGGGTTTGAAGAAAGTTTGATCTTGGCAAGAAGAAATCTTACTAAAAGAGTAATACCTAAAGTTAATTGATAGATTTTTGGCATTTTAATACTACAAAACAATTAAAATAAAATTCCTAACAATTATTATTTCAAAATATCAATATTAACCTAAAGAACTGACCACCGCACAAAGAGTTCAAACCTCTCTGTATCCTATAACCAGGTGCGACATTTCCACTGTGTATAAAAATAAAAGAATCTGTACTATTTATACTTAAATCTGATTTAAGTTAAATTCGCTGTATGGCATATAATTTAAATATGTTGTAGAATGATGTTGGTAAGAAGTTGTCAAAAACCGCAAATCTCCGCAAGCAAGCCATTAAAAAATTTATCTCAGACTTCAGTAAACCGTTAATAATCCGGGTTATTTTGAATTTTTTTGTTTTTTAAAATCATCTTTTGCATGCAAATAAAATTGATAATTAAAATAAAAACGTTTTACTGTAAGCACTTTTTTGTATATTATATTAACATAAAAAAATCCAAATTCCAAATTAAAAAAAAACAAATTTTTCATAAAAATTCCAAAAAAAATAATCTACTCCTTCATGAATTTTTCTACTGTACTACTAGCTCAGACTTAATAAAATTGGAATTATGATTTATACATCGTGATTTATACCATAATTTGATCAAGAAAATCTGAATAATTAATTAAAAACTTTTAATGATAACGGTGAACAGTTTATTTAATTTAACTTTTTACAATTAACTAAAATTAATGCTATAAGACAAGTACGTATATAAAATTTAATAAATTTGACATATTGACAATTGTGATATGCACCGATGCAATCATCCAGCGGCGCAACATGAGAATATTTTAATTTAAAACAAATTTGATTGTGACTTGAACGACTTCACAAGCTTAGTCTGAAATTTGATTGCAAGTAAATGTGGCTTGTACTTAGGTTCGTGCGGGCACGCGCAATATTGATCTGCAAATCAAACGATTTAACCAATAATTTAAAAGTTGTAACAGGTTCTTTAATAGTTTTAATTTCTTTTAAAACATCACTTGTTGGTTTAGTTTGTTTGAATTTTAACAAAATTGGAGTAGTATTTTTAAACCGACTTCAAAAAAATGAAGAGTTTCTCAATTTGTCTGCACCTATATTTGTTTTATGGATGTTCGGACATAACTTTTTACAGAGTGGTCCGATTTTGATGAATCTTTTTTTATTCGATAGAATATACTTCTAAGTTGGTTCCATTTCAATTTCACAAAGAATTCTACCCATAAGAGTGGAAAATAAGGGATGATTGATTTTTCACTTGTAAAGCTATTCTATTCAAACTTGGCATAGATGAAAACTTTAAACCGAGTAAATTAAGTAGGTAGTAGTTAGTAGATTTTAGCCACAAAAATTAAAAAATAAAAAACTTTTTAACAAAAAATTAAACTCACCAAAAAAAGGAAACTGAAAAGCAAAAAATAAATATATTACATTTTGAGTCTTAATAAGTAATTTTAGCCAACGAGATCAAATCGGTACATGTGACGTTTACCCTGAGAAGAAACACTTGTCCGCCCGTAAAGCTAAATGGCTGTCAACTACCACAGGCGGAAGATGCAAAATACCTTGGGATGCACCTCGACAGACGGCTTACCTGGCGTAAGCACATATTTACAAAGCGGAAACAAGTTGGTCTGAAATTAAGACAGATGTACTGGCTTATCGGCAGACATTCTCAACTATCCATTGAAAACAAGGTGCTGCTATACAAAACCATTTTGAAGCCAATATGGACTTATGGTATCCAACTATGGGGCTCCGCAGCTAACTCCAATTTAGAAATCTTGCAGAGATTTCAAAATAAAGTTCTACGCCAAATTGTTGACGCGCCGAGATATGTTCCTAACAACATTATCTAACGTGACATACCACTGCATTCTGTCAAAGAGGAGATTGACAAATTCAGTTCTAAATATCGCGAAAGACTCGCAGTCCATCCTAATCCTCTCGCTACCGAACTATTTGCCAACAGCCACAGTGAGTTGCGTAGATTAAATAGGTTTATGCCGGAAGATTTAGTGAATAGGTTCACCGAGGACAGCAATTAATTGTAGGTACATATTTATAGAGATTGCTTACTGAAGCAATACTCTGATTGTCTTAAGTGTTATATTGTCAAATGTAAAGCTTATTATTATTGATAGATTGCTTGTATGAAAAGGGGTTACAATAAAAAAAATAAAAAAAAATAAGTAATCACACCGACTAAAAAAAAAGAGTAGTTTCTCATGTAAGTAATTAATTTTAAGTCGGTGCAACAACAAAAAATCAACGATCATTAAATTACTTTTAAAAAATTATTAAAACGAAAGTCACCCACACTTAAATTTAATTAAAATAGTTAGACTTAAAATTAGTTACTTATATTACTTATTAAGACTCAAAATGTAATATAATTTATTTTTTGCTTTTCAGTTTATTTTCTTTGGTCAGTTTAATTTTTTGTTAAAAAGTTTTTATTTAATATGAAAATTTCGTCACACTTATTTAATTTATCTTTCTGAGCTAACTGGAGCAGATAAGTGCACTGTAGTTTTGGAAACAAGAATTATGCCCCATAATTTTCATTTTTTTTTTTAACACCTTTGATAAAGTACAACATTATGTTTATGAATAATAAAATAATAATTAAGTACAAAAAATAATAAGTCTATTGATAATAATCATAATCTTAATGTAAAATTTTCAGAATTTTTAAATAATTTCAAGTTTTACTTCACGATCTTCCTGTGAACATAAGTATAATCGAGTATTTTCCTCCAAAAATTTCTACCAATAAAATCACTGTACTTTTGTAATTTCAACAAATGACGGGCAAATATCAGCGGGTATTCATGCACTAGTGCAAATACTCGGGTATTTTAATTTTTGTCAAAAATCAAGTTTTATTTTATTTTATTTTACATTGTTAAAATTAAAACTGTCAAACTGACACATTTGAAAAACTTTAAATTTTACTTTTTTCTACAATTTGGAAAAGATATAGAAATTTTCGGAGAGAAATACTAATCCAATATATCCGCCCCAACCCGGCTACAAAAATTTATCTAACTTCATTATGACCCTCTTCTTTTGGAAGGCAATGGCAAACCACCGAGAGTAATCTGCCATGAAAAGCCTTATAGTTAAAGGCTCACCACACCCTATCTGTAGAGTAAAAGGACTGAAGAGAGACATGCCATATCTGAGCTTTTTTATAATAATAAAAATATTTAGTTATTTGGTATGGACTCGGGATATAAATACAGAGCATAATAATATTAATAATAATAAAAAGAATATAATCAGAATGGAAGTAGCACTATGTAAAAGAGTAGTTTAGAGGTATTGTTTATTTTCTTTGTGACAAGCATACCTATATATCTAGCCAAAATTGAAACCTTTTGAAATTCATAGTGATTTTAGTTAATTTGTTTTTTTGTTAAAACATAGAATTTTACCAAGCGTACTAGAAAATTACCTATAATTGTTATTACTTAAAAAAGTTTCTTTCTAAGTAGTTTTCCAGTTCTACGTAAAAGTAAATTTTACTATTAAAATTATATGAATGAAAATGATTGTAAGTGTTTTTGAAAGGGCGATTGTTAACGAGTACAAATGATAAATAAAATGAAAAAATTAGTAACTTAAAAAAACAAAATAGTGTTTCCATTACAAATTTCCTAAATTATAGGATAACACTCACAAAAGTTTTGAAATTCAATATTACCAACGATATGCAAACAAAAGAAACATAATAAAAAAACTAATTGTAACATTAAACTAATGTTATTGATGAAAATGTTTAGGTTAGTGTTTTTCATATCACAAAATAAATAATGTCACACTAACCTAAAAAAAATTAAGAGATTCATTTAAATAAAAAATAATTTAAAGTTATTCTATGCACTGTTCATTTATTTTCCATTTTATCAGCTTTCTTTTGTTTTTTTCTTTTTTTTTTAATTCTTTTTTAGATTTTAAGATTCTAATTTGAATAAATTTCACACAATTAGCTTTTATCCATGTAAGGTTACTGTACTGGTAATAGACATTGCACCATTAAATGGTAATGCCGAGTGGTCTAAATTCCAAAAATATATTTTGTTTAGTGTTATTTTTTAGTTTAGTATATTTTGTTTATGTAATCAAAAAAAAAAATTTTTTTAGATTTTTACGAATTTACAGTCCTTGAGGTCAAACAAGTTGAAAGAGACCAAACATCAAAAAATGTCTGTGTGTCTGTATGTCACTGAATTTTGTATGCGCTCTAGGGCCCAAACCAATAAGAATTTTTTTAACCAAATTTTATATTTAGTACTTTTATATTGAGACTTAGATTTGATTAGATTTTGGTTAAAATCGGTTCACGGAAACGTGGGATTGGGATTAAATTAGTGACGCGATGAGTATGTTTGGTACTGTGCTCGATAGAGGGCGACACCTAATAATGTCGCAAGTTATGTTATGGGCAACTGTCGGCCAAAATCGTTAACTACTTTTTTGTAAACTGTATTAAATTAAAACTCCCACAACCCATCCCTGCATCTTAGTCTACCAAACCTTTCTCTCGCGGATCCCTCGCGGGTGAAGCCAGCCAGGACTTAGCTCCGCGCTAGTTTTCAGAGGTACGCCTCAATAAAAATCATCCGACGTAATGTTGCGAGCAAGCCCGCAACCTTACTCTTCAAGTCTGCGAAGATATGGGGCAACAGCCCTGGTGCTTCGCACCAGACCAGAATAAATGACTGTATTAAATTAATGTGCAAGACATAATATCGTACCATAAGATTAATGTATGGTCAAGTCATGTGATGGCCACATCTCCAATTTTTTATTATAGTAGATGTCAATTATTTCAAATTTATTTTAATAAATTAAAACTATAAAAATATATTTAATATGTTTAATTTTGTTGGACTGTCTTACTACAAGTAAAAAATATATTACTGTAACTATTTGTATGAATAGTACCATGGCATTACAACAAGAGAGAAAAATGAGTGAAAAATTGATCGATATAGATGGCACTATCAGCTTAATTTTTTTTATTACATAATTGGTTAATAGCTGAAAATTAATCCCAAGTTACAGTAAAACGCGATGTTAATTTATTAATACCATTAAATCAACTAAAGGTTTTCAAGAAAAATAATTAGGTACACTTACACATTATTTTAAATCGAAGGGTGGATTTATTAAAGTATTTTATTCGTTTAAAATTATACATGATTATTTATAATTTGCCTTGATACAATTATTATTTGATTAATAATAATTAATTTGATATTTGTTGGGTTTATAAAATCGTGAACATTTTCAAACTTAAAAAAGAAATGAAATTATTTCAAATTAATTTCTAAAAAACTACATTTTGCAAATTATGTGAAATCTTTTATTTTTAAAACGCTCAACTGCAATTTTAAATTTTATTCTATAAAGAAACTTATTGGTATATAGTTAAAACGATATTACAAAACTAAACCAAAGTAATATTGGAAGAACTAAACATTGAGAGAATTCTAGAGTTCAGTACAAATCTTTTATGACCTCGGGTCATACAAAAATAGCTGCTTTTTGTTATCGATGGTGGAATTGTTTCTTTATATCACAAAAAATATTTTTAAAAGTTTTACACGTTTCCTCAAATCATTTGATTTCTCGGCAAAAGTGCGTTATTTATCCTAAGAATTTGATATAGTACTTTTGTTTTAGATAAACTTCCGTAGCACCTTAGCAATTGTAGTCTTATCTTCAAAGATCACAATACAAATAAAATTGAATAAACCAGATCAAGATATTAGTTTCATTATAATAAAGAAACTTTTTTGTGTTTAGCTAAATATGTGAAATAATTGCAGGAAATCAAGTTACGAAGCCGCAGGCCGAGTTAAATATAGCTGTCAAAAGTCATCTAGCATAGCCTGTGGTCAAACAGCTTAGCAATGATGGTAAACGGCCATAGAAACTTTACTGACTGGTTTGGTTATATAACTCTAATTAATTACTTTACATACTTTCATAATTTTTCACTTCATTACTTGTTTATTGAATTAACGTATACGTACTTCGTACTTAGGTTTTTAGTTAAACTGATTACCGAAACTAATTAAAAATTAATTTTAAGCAAGTATCTGCCGACAAGGAAATTCATAACTTAAAGGAAATTGCTTCATTAAACAATAAATTTCTTATTTTTACAGAATTAATGCAAATTCTTATTTTTAACAAACGCATTGCGTTTCCCAAAAATAATGAGAAGATTATTAATTATTTTTAAAAGTAGGTCAATTTAAATATTGATTAAATCTAGAACCTTAGATGGAATCTTTACATTCAAGAAAAATTAATGGGAAACTATATTTTTCTTTTAAACTTTATAATAAAAGTAATAAATTAAGCTTTGCGTAATATTGAAGTGCTTTATTATGGATAAAATTTTATAAAAATTCCTAAACGGGAATTATGCTAAAAACTGTTCGAAATATAAAATTTCAAGATGAATATCTACGCCTACGTAATATAAAGTAACTTATTACGAAAGTGTAATTATTTAAAAACAGCAACCCGAAACTTAAAAATAATAACAAAGTTTAAAATATAAATTGATTTTTTAATGTTATCGTTTATTTTATTTTCAAATAGAAAAGTGTACCTAAGCATGACTTTTAAAAATGTTTCAAATGTATTTGTAACATCACTCACTGCATCAAACCAATAAAACGAAAAGCATTGACCTAACGAATAAAGTATCATTAATTGGATTAAGTAAATAAAACGAAAGTTATACGATTGTTATTTTAAATTTAGTAGTAAATTATGTTTTAACAAATTAACTTAATTTATTTTAAATTTGTTTTTACTGGTTTAATTTATTAGTACGTAATCAATTACTTAAACAAAGCACAATATACGAGTATTACAAGTATAAATTATATAAGTTAGTACTATAATAACAAATTATTATTAGTATATACTACAACAATTAAGTTTGTATTACAATTTTCTAAAAAGATAATACAACCACAACAAAAATTTCAGGTTTTTATTGTGCATTTTGGTATTTTCCTAACAATATAAATACATTATTAGGTTTTCCTTTCACAAAACTGGATTAATTGCTAAAGTTATTGGTAATTTGAACTATAATATACAGATATTGTCAATAATAATAACCCTATAGTAATAGGTTAATAAAAAAGTTATATTAGTTTTAAAATTTATAAATAATTATATAGGTAGTGTTTTTAAGCGATAATAATTAATTACTTAATTTTCGTACAACTAAAATTCAGAAAAAGTTTTACTATTATACAAAAATACTTATTCAAGATTTTCTAAAAATTTAACTTTAAAAATTTCAACTAAAATTAACATTTCAACTAGGCAAAGAAGACAGACTAAGGTCGAAAGTAACAGGGGACGAAAATAGCAACCCTAAAATCTTGTAATATTGCAATAGATATGTTCGCTGAGGTTCATCAAGGCGACCCACGCCAAATCGTTCTCAAAACGTCAAAAGCCTAAGTAAACAGTTGATATGTGCAGAAGACAATTTACATTTTTTGTGATGTAAAGCAATTGTTTTCGAAACACTATGTTAAAATTGTAAAATAGTTATTTCTACTGATAGTAAATTCTTCTCATAACAAATATTATGTTTGAAGAATAAGCATAAAGAATTTACAGGTAAATATTATATTTTTACAAGTCGTTAAGTAACAAAGAAACCCATAATTAGGAGCGACCAAAAGTACGACGTGCAATGAAAAACTAACAAGGAAAAAGTAACTAAATTACATGTTTTGATCTTATGTATTCACGATTCCACTAGTGAAACTCATCAGTTCAGTAACTCAGCCATAATCTTTATTGTTATTAGTATAACGTCTACTAAATCAATTTTGAGAATTTTAAATTTTTAAGTTCAAATTTTAAAAACTGTAATTTTATAATTACTTTTAATTTATTTGTATTACATTTTAGATGTTTTTGCATAACCTTATACATTATAAGGCTTAAATCAGTAAAATGTTGTAGCACGCTGTGTGCTTTCAAGTGCTATTATTTATTGAATTGAATGTTTAATAACATTTTAAGCCTGAAAGTATGCAACCATAAAATCAATTTTAGGGAATTTGGAAAAAAAACGTTGGTAGAGAAAAAGATGGAGATCGAACAAGAAGCAGTGTGATAGTAAAAGTTTGAAAGTGACGTCATCATTGACATTTTTTTAGATAGATTATTGAACCAGTTAGTTTAAGATCCGAACTAGAAGCGACCTTCACCCATCTGGTTAATAGATGAAAAGTATTTTATATCAAATTTAATATATTAGAAAATATATCTTGAGTGGGTTGCCTAAAAAATTCCTGGCCAGGGTATGATTAATTCAAAATTGAAAAATGACTTTTTATTAAATATTTCACCCATGTGTTTAACACATGGGTGTTATTTAACGAATAAATTTAATACCAACTAAAAGTATGAAGCCTATAGAATAAAACGTTGGGTTGACTATTTTTTTCCTGGCCGTACTACTGGGCTGGTATAAAGATAGGTATAAAGAGGTACATCAATAATAGAGGTATTTTCACCTATTTGTTTAATAAATGAATCTTATATGAAAATGAGCGATATTTAATTGCGAATACGATGATATAGGGTTGTCTGTAAAAAATCTGGCCTGAATGACGGTTGTCACGTTTTAAAAGTTGAACATTTTATGCGGGTGAAAACTTGCGAGAAAGAGAGCGCACATGCTATTTATTCGTGCAACAGAGAAGGATAGCGATATATTAGTCTTTTTCAATTTTGAATTAATCATACCCTGGCCAGGAATTTTTTAGGCAACCCACTCGAGATATATTTTCTAATATATTAAATTTGATATAAGATAATATAAAACTTCAAAATATCGAGTTATTATTAAATTAAAAAATTGTTAAAGGATTTATTTAGCTTTCAAACGTAATATTTGTATATTATTCTGATGACGAACGATATTACGTTTGAAAGCTAAATAAATCCTTTAACAATTTTTTAATTTAATAATAACTCGATATTTTGAAGTTTTATATTATCTAATATCAACGGGTTAATAATTTATATATTTAAATTTGATATAAAATACTTTTCATCCATTAACTAGATGGGTGAAGGTCGCTTCTAGTTCGGATCTTCTACTAAGTTGTTTGATTGGATTGTTTTGTGGTAGTTTGGTGTGAAAGTTTTCTCGAATATTCACGTAAGTGTTTTACACATTTTCTATTTAACATCTTTTGACTGCAAACTAAAAATCTTTTTGTTGGTGATAAGTTTTCTTATCATCAACTGGCGCCCAAATTTCCATCTTTTTCAGATAGAGTCACTGAAAACGCTACAGAGCAACTTGTCGTGGTAAATACATTAGATATTTTCTAAGAACTCACGAACCGCGTATACGCGACCCCTATATTCTCCGACTGTGGTTAAATACCAAAGTTTAGCTACTTTTTTCTATTTAAAAGGATATAGTGGCGTTTTGATCAGCTTCACTGCCAAAGTTTGATGCAATATAAGAATCACAATTAATAATAGGTACTGCTTTGTATTCCGTCGTAGCAACATTGTCCGACGTCGAATTTAACATTACTGCCGATATAACGCAGGTTAATTTTATTTGTTTTTCTTATTTTTTCAAAATCTTTCTTGTTGAAGAAAGAGAAGAACATCAAAAAAGTTGTACGAATTTAAAGATTTCCAAAGTAAACGATGATAGTTAACGGTCCAGAAAAACAATTATAAAACAAAAATGTTATGGGTCATTGAAAACAGTTTTGCAAATTTTGCTTAATTTTTCAAAAAAAAAACTGAAGAATACATAAATTAGTGTTTGAACAACATTGAACTGGCTGTAGCTATAAGATTAGCTCTGTTCACATCGACCGAGAGAGGGCTGAAATTTTCCGCTAACAGGAATAAACACTGGCAATTTGTACTCAGCAAGCTCCTGCTTAATCAATAATGGAAAATTTTGTGTTCAGGTACCTTTTAGTCATGTTGCAATCTTTTACAAACGGAAGTAATCAACCAGGTTCTCTGAAAAAATCCAATCATTAAAGATATCTTATGGCCGCTTTTCCAACACCTAAACCAAAATCTTAGAATACCGGAAACTCGGTGATAGTCCAGTCATTAAAAATATACTCCAGGGCCAAAAAAATAACGTAAGTATAGATATTAGAAAAACAACTCTGAGATCTCAACTTATTAAAAATATACCTATATACCAACAAATAACCTAAATTTTAAAACAACATAACTTGTAAACCATATTATTTGCTTGATGTTTATTTTAGCACGGCGTTAGAACTACAGGAGTCGGGATCCTTAACCACGTCCCGTAACAGAAACTAAACTAGATAAATTTACACGTATGTACCTTCAATACAGTGCTTCAATAAAGTCAAAATTTGCTTAAAAATGTAAACTAAAATCGACCTTAGACTAAACTAATCGATATATTATGACATTCTATATCTCACCCTGACCCCGTTGACTTTTTTTAATAACTAAAATATTTTGTGATGATATATAACTCAATATATAACAAAGACAATAATATTATATAACTATAAATAAATGGAAGAGACGGTCGGAGAGCAATGGTCAAGGAGTTGACTGCGAATGCTCAATACCCGGTTCAAATCCGGGTAAGTAACAACTTATTCTGGCGGTCTCGTTGGTGACGTTGGTGAGGTTGGGGGTTCTACCTCTTGCAAGGCTACGTAGGTAAAAAATGTAAAATGCTTATAAATCAAGCCCAATTTGCAAGGTTGGTAGTTTAGACACGGATACACCGTTTCTAGCTGTAGCATGATGTATTGTGATGTGTTTAGCATGTATTGTTACTTACCTTGCAATGTATTAGGCAATCCGAAATATATATAAATAAATGGAGTTTAAAATAAGAATAAAACTCCTACAAATCTTAATACTTCTGAACAAGTAAGATTGAAACAGAATATGAAGAAACACCTAAAAAGTGAAGAAAAACATATAGACGCAAAACCAAGAAAGAGCAAAGACAATAAATTGAAAATCAAAGGTAGAATAGAAAATAGCTATGAAAAAGATTAAGAGTGTTATCGTCTTATCTTTTTGATGTTATATAAACCAGATGGGCTACATTACAAATGAGTGCAATGTTATTATGTATTTTATATTTCGTCCCTGCTGTGCAAAACTAGCAAAATTAAAATAAACCCGGTTCTGCACTTAGGTTACATATTTCATTATTAAATATTGTTGAAACCACTGAAATTAAAATTACACTTAAAAAAATTGATTTTACATACTTGGAGAATCGACATTGTTTTAAACAAGAGGGACAGGAGAAAATTGCAGATTTACTGGTTTGTTTTAGAGGGTACGATTTACCCTAATTACGATTCAGAGAAATTTACATTTTTATTGTTTGCCATTGTCAAGCTGTTGAAGACTTTTATTTGTAACTATTGTATGTGGATCACTGCTTAATGTATCAATAAATGATAACTTTTAAACCTATACTTTTACGAATATCAATTTATTTATATAATAATTATAGTATTTTCTAGTTATATAGTATTTATATAGTAAATTTTATGTATTTTAGTAAGTTAAATCGATTCTTGCAGGTCAAAATTAAATTTATGATTACACCAAATTATCCCATTAAACTTATACCTTTTTCAACCATATGAATCTTAAGTGAACCATTATTGACAAAGAAATAAAAATGTAAGTAAGTTTTCACGGTGTCAACAGTATAGTACCTAATATAGTTAGTATTGATAGTAAATAATAGCGTAATATACACCACATACTTAGTATGTTAAATTTCTTTTGTCAATTTAGTTTCTGTAAAATTTTGTTAATTATCAAATTCTGAAAGTGAGCTTGAAAAAAAAAGAAAAAAAAAATTCATAAAAATAAATTACAGTGGTTTATGCCTTACTTATTTAAAAAATCGGAAACAGAGAACTATGACAAATGGTGTTTTTTCTGAAGCAGTGAATTTGGGACTTTTTCTGAAACCAATTCTGGGTATTTTGTTGTTCTTATTATATGCTAATGAGATAAATAGGTCTATTACGAGGACAAAATTTGTAATTTATGTAGATAATGTGCACTCGTATGTTGTAGGTGATAATGTTGATGAATGCATTAATATTGTTAATCAAGATTTAAAGATCCTGAGTGAGTGGTTACAGATAAGCAGGCTGAAAATCAATGTAAAGAAAATAAAATGTATGATAGTAAATGATAGAGTGAGTAGAAGTGTTGATATTATGATGGATAGTGAAGTAGTGGAAGTTGTTAGTTAATTTAAATACTTAAGTGTGGTTATTGATGACAAACTAAATTTTAAATGTCATTTTAATTTAGGTATATTGAAAAAAGAATTAAAAAAATATTTGATTTTTTTTCAAAAATTTGTAGAAATGTTTTCATTGTGACTGCCATAAAAATCTATAACACAATGATAAGGTTCCATCTAGAGTATTTTTTAACAGTTTTGCATATGGGCAAATAGTACAGTAAAATTTTGTTAATCTGGATCAATTAAAACTGGCCGAATCCAAATTGGTGAGAAATCCGGATTTTTGGAACAATTTGAAAGCAAATAAACAAAGCGTAATAAATAGAAGACACTGTTATTAAACATACTTTAGAGCAAAACTAAACAACCATTATCCTATATGAGTCGTCTAAATGCAAACCCAGACATAGACAAAAAAATTTTTTTTGAGTTTTTGTTATCTAGGGACTCATAATAATAAATTATGAGATTAATTAGATACCAAAAACTAAAAAAAAAATTTTTTGTTTATGTCTGGGTTTGCATCTAGACGACTCATATCCAATAACCTCTTTTTCACAAACAGCTAAAGTTTTGTGCTGCCTTTTTGATACCTTGTTAATTCAGACTGATGCAAACTAATGTTTCATATTTAGTCAGGGTTTTCAACTTATAATTCAGATGTGGCAATAAATACACATACAACCTAAACACATGACATTGTTTACTTTTTTTGTGTGTGTTTTATATGATCTGGATTAGGAGATCAGAAGTTAGTCCGGATTACAAGATACATTACATGAAATTTACATTTTTGTATTTTATCCGGATTGCAAGAAAATCCATTAACAAATATATACGGATTAATGGAACTTTACTGTATAATAGATTACAAAAACTTCAAAGTATGGGTATGAGAATAATTTTCAAGGTGGACAGATTTGTTTCAAGATTTTTGCTGCTGGAGGCTTTTAAGTGGCATAGTGTATACCAACGTATTGTTGAAAATATGTTAATTTTTGTCTTCAAGGTAAAATATAGAATTATACCAAATTATTTAAATAGCGGTATTGCCTAAGTTGAGGATGTATAATGTGATTATCCAGTACGTAACATTCATTACTTTAGATTAAGTTTTATAGAAACAATAGAGCACAAAACATACTCTTATATAGGGGCTTAAAATTGTTTAATAGTTGGCCTATAGACATTAAGAAGAATATAAAATTGTGTAGCATTAAAACAAAAAGTAACGATTATGTAAGCCTCCATTTTCTTTAATGAAATATAAAGTGTTATCTATATTATGTTTTTTTATAATGGTTTTTGATACCAAATAAAGTTTATCTATTATTTACTATTATTATTAATTTTATATTATTTTCGAAACGTCATGAGAGAGAGGTAAAAAGGTAATATGGGGCAAATAAGATATAATTTTAACAGTTCAACTTAATACTACACTAATACGTGAAAATATCATATAAGTAAATAAAATATTGTCAATTTAATTAAACGTAATAAAATCGATCACAATATTTTTAACATTTAGCTACATATTCTATACAGCCTTCATCAGAATATTTAATAGCATCTCACCAGTGAAGTGTGCTAAACCATTATACTTGAATGCCCATTGCTAAAATTCTTCTGTATGATACTTTACGACCTAAATATATTTTGATTTGAAGCATTACAAAAACCGTTAAGAAAACATTTCCTTGTGTAATATAAATTATTTCTTATAGGTGCATATATTTTAAATCAAATGGCATTAAAGATTTTTATTCAAACTTTCAGTTAATATTCACATTTTTAGTAAAGACGTTGCAGTACCAAACATTTTGTAAAGATACCCAGAACTTCCATGGCAAATACGCCTGATGGGTTTTCTGTGTATAATTTATTACATTATTATAATATAAATTTTTTTGTTTTAGATAATTATTTACTTATCATTATCATAAGTTTTATTTAATTAATTTTAACGTTTTAACGATAACAGTTTTTTTATTATGTGTCGTGATCGGTAGCAGTTTGGAGAAATACCGTGGAGAGATATAGAGGTATGTGAAAATAATATGTCAAGGCAATAATATAAATAATTTAATTTAGTAACATAAAAATTATTATTAATAAACTTGCAAAATGTTCGATACTGTTAATATAAACCCTCAGTTTGTTTTGAAATAAAACGAGATATTGAAAAAAAAAACACTTTGAAATATTGAATGTGGTGGATATTAATAATTTATAGTAACTGTTTGTAAAAAAAAGAACCGTCAATTTTTATCACAGACATAAAATGAAACGAAAAATTACGTTTTACTACTTTATTTACAATATAAACATTACTATTTCAGAAATTTCAAAAGGAAAAAGTAATTTGTTATTTCGTAATTTTTGTGACATTGTCAAAAGCTTTTTCTGTGCGACTTTTTCAAATCTTGCACCAATTATCTCACATTGACGGCTTTATATCAATTATTAAATTAACAAGCTATACCGTAAAATAAAGAAAAACAATAAAAATTTGAAGAAAAAATTGAAGTTATTTTCTGAATCTTTTCCTTCTACTTTTGAAGGCTTTTAGATTATTACGCTGATAAATGTAAACAAACGATTTTGCTTACATATACTTAAGGAAAGCATTTTTTTTATTGTGAATTTCAATATCCTAATTTCACATATAAATATAAACATTTCCTTTAAAAGCTTTCGAACAAAAAATATTTATGCAGTATTATGGAGGTAAATAAATACAAATGTAGAAGCAATTTTGTTTTAGAATGTGATTTTCATCAAATTTTAGCAATATAATGGAAATTTATTTAAAAAATAATAATAATAATAAATTTTGACTTCAAATATTACATTTTACCGTTGAAAATTAATTTCATAACGTAGGTGTTGAATTAATATAATTTCACATTATTAAAACAGCTTTGACTGACAAATTTGTTAAATACAAATATAATATTGTTTGCTCATTAACTCGTCAAGTTATTGTGCATAAATAATCACAATTTACTATTGTTTCTATTTGGTAAAAATCAAAATAATTGTAATGATCTACTATGTAAAAATATTTTACCTCTTCGAATTTCAATAAAATTTTAAATAAGATTTATAAAAATAATAAGCACTGCTTAAAGGAAACATTTTGAAAAGATAAAATATTATGTACTCGGATTTTGGTAGATGAATAAGAAGTAGGTGTAAGAATTATATTTCTAAAAAATTCTTATTAGAAATACCATTCTATAAGAAAACAGAATACTGTAATATTTGAAATGTAAAAAAGATTCAATAAAGCGTTTTTGTAAATCTCTCTTCTTTTCATCTACTTTCAATGTAATCCCTCAAGTAACCGGAGTAACAACAATTCTGCTTAAATCCAACGCATAATTTTCTTCTTTTTTGTAATGACGTTTCAAAAATGTTAATGATTTTAATTAGCTGCAGGTATGTCAACCACTTCCATCTGGTGCATATTTCAAATAGAGAATATTGATTTACGTTATTTACAGAAGTTAAATTACACCATTTATTTTATTATTCATTAGCTTTGTTAATTATTTAGTGATATGTAAATATTTAATTTGGTGGGTCATAAAGTAGGTATGGCAATTTTATTGGCTATTGATTACATACCTATTCATCGGTATGAGCTAGTCATTTTACATATTATTGGAAAAAGTTTTCTACCTGCAATTTTCAAAATTAAATTTGTTTCATATGTTTATAAATGTGCATGACCATTTGCTTACATTGCATAGTATGAATAACATACATGAATTTCTTTCAAGTTTACAATAAAAAAAAAATTTTTAATAATTCCTAAAATATAGTTCTTAAATGAGACGGTCGTTAGCAGAGCGATTAAGCGCACAGACTGCTAATACAGAAAACCCAGTTCGACTCCGGGTGAAGTAAGAATATTATTCTGACCGTCTCCACTCGGAAGGCAACGGCAAACCACCAAGGTGTAATTTGCCTAGAGAACATTTGAAAAAATGTCACTATGTCTTTTCGTAGGACGAAGGAATCTGAGAGAGAGTTCTTAAATGAAAACTTAAAATAGCTCCGCTACCTTCAGAATATTTACCTTTTATTGAATTTTATAATCCAGATATTTGTGAAAATTATGTAAATCAAGTGCTCTAATCTCATAAACTTCTAGAAAAACCTAATTTTTAATGAGTGAGGCCAAACACGTATTCTTACTGAATAAAAATAAAAACACTCTCCACACGTACGTACTAGAAATCTTTTTTTATCAAATCTTTCTTACGTTTTCGATTTTTAAAATTATTTTTATAATAAAAATAAAAATTAATTATTAACGTAAACTTAAGATATTAAGCTGTTATTTTATTAGATTCGTGAATTAATAATTTAAAGTACAAATATATTTACACAACTTAAAATTTTTAAAAATAATTAAATGATTCTAATTTTAAAAATGCATTTCTTTTAAGTTTACAATGAAAAACTTAGGTTTATTTTAAAATTTTATAAACTTTGTGATTAAATAATAAGTACCTGCTATATATAGACAATTAAAAACTAAAATATAAAATATAAGTGGAAATTGGATTCTAAAGAATAGTAGAAAAACTTGAAACGAGAAGAGAACACGATATAATTCTGACAATGTAACAATTTTAATACAGTGAAAGAAAATTGTTCCATTTCTTTTTTAATCAATTTTTAATTTATATAAATAAAAAATTACAGCTATAACAAGAGCATTCAATTCGTAAGTAAGGAAGTTTTTTTAAATGTTCCCTAATATTTCAAATTTAAATTTTAGTAAATTATTTTCATAAATATTTAAGACAATGTTTTTTAATAGCGATATAATTGCTACATTTCAGTTGTTAAAGATTATTGTGTAAAAAATGTAAATGTTGTAATAATTAAAAGTTTGCAATAAAAGCAAGTACCATTCAGTATTTTCTTACCAACGAGAAAATTTTTGTAAATCTACCGGTCCTATTCTTTAAGCATATTTGCAAAACACTTACAAAATTACTTCATTTAAAACAGGATACTAATTGGATCAAGTTATTTACAAAATTTAAACTAAATTAATTATTTATTCACGCTATTAATTTATTGTTCAGCGGCAGCAAGTATAAATAAATATTTAATTTAATCAGTTTTGTTATGTTAACGTTTTTGTAACGGATTGGTGAGATAATATTTCACATTGTTAATAAAACAATTAATAGATAAAAAAAAAGTACAACAATTTTTATAAAGAATTTTTTTTAACTAAAATTGGAAACTAAAAAAATTTAAACGCTAAAAATGAGGTTTTTAGAAAAAAATAGCTGTAACAAATTTCTCTCTGAAACGCAGAAAGTTATTTAATTATGTACCTAATGACTACACAGTTCAATTAAAATTTAAAAAAAAGTTAATAAAGTTTGTTTACCAATTTGAAAATCTATTCCATTTGGGTTTCGAACGTAAATTAGCCAAAAGGAGGTTACACTTAACACCTCTAGATTGTAAAACCGATAACGAGCTGATGGTGCACATATAACTTCACAAATCACGTTGTATTTGCTAAGTCAGTTTTTGCTGATTGCTAAGGGTTGCGCGACGCTATAAAATATTAGCCGGCAGGCGTCACGACGGCAAGTTTCGTACTGAATTGCTTTCGCTACCAGCGCTTCTGCGGCTAAACTTGTAAACATTCTTATTACTTGTAAACCCATAAGAACATTACGCTTTAAGTGCAATACCTACAACAACTCATAGTGCAACAATTTTAAAAGTCATTTTTTCTTCGAATTGTGGAAATGAACATTTTAATACGTTTAAATTAAAAATTGCAACATTTCCACTGAATTATTTACTGCTTACATTAAAACTTGCGCTTTTTTCCTTTGAAATCAACATTAATTAATTCAATTATGCAAAAATTTTTGAATTACAAAAGAAATATAAAACAAGCGTAACTTTTAATAAACAAAATGTATCTCTCAAATTTATAACTGTAAAATATTTACCAAATTTATACTACGTTCAAATTTTTTAATCATATTTAAAATTAAAAATAATAATAAAACTAGAAAACGATTAACGTTATCTCGAACAGCTTTATCGCCTGGAAAAATTTTAGATTTTTCTTCGCTTGTATTCAGGTGACTAAAATGAAACTAAAACAGCAAATTTGCTTTAAAGTTTACAAATAAAATAAAAGTGATGTGCTAACTTGAAACTTACTTTATTACTTACGCTTTGCTAAAGCGTTCAAATTTTTTACTTAAAAATTTGTTTTGTGTTAATTATGTACTTAACCTGAAAACAAATCCAAGTGCTTAGGTATTCCTGGTACAACAAACTTGCTAAACTTTCAGTCTTAATGAAGGTACTAATAATAAAGTATTATCCATGGATAGTGTAACATACTACTTCAGAAAACTATCGTTATATTTTAACTGCTATAATATTAAAACCTCAAAATGTATTTTTTGATATGAGATGTCCTTAGAACAAATTGACCCTTCAAACAAACACTTGGTCGTCGCTTTTTTGGACCAATTAACTATTAACATTGTATCAAAATAAATTCAGCTTAAAATTAAAAAAAATTTAGCTCGCATGAACGTTTATCAAAGTTCTAAAATTAAGGTTTGTTTTTATCAAATTGTTAAAATTGTTTAAATCAATATAATAATATTTATGTAACTAAAGCTCAATGATGATTATGACAAAATAAGAACACTTGAATACTATTTTTAAAACTATATTTATTTGTAAGTCTTGAATGAAAATTATTAGGACCTAAGGGTCCTTAATTTGCTTGTGGGTGTTATTGTAACAAAACGTTGCTAACGAATCCCAGAGAATTAATTTACATTCCTAATTTATTAATTTTAGTAAGCTCTTTTCAAATAATCAATTTTTTAATTTGATAAAAGTTGAAATTTTAAATTGATTATGACACGAAGGAAAACCCTTTTTACTACAAGCGGTTAACTATCTTTATTTCTGTAATATAATTAGAAAATCGACGTAATGATTTACTGCGGTTTTCCTTTGCCTCACCAGTAACACTGTATTGTGAATGATAAAGTCAACATCAGACCTTTGCATAATATAAAATCAATTAATTGGTAATGATGTTTTTTGTCATCCAAAATTTTACATTTATTAACTGACGTAATTTGTATTATTTATTATTTTGTAATAAGTGTTTTAGTAATTTATTTTTTTATTGTACGTATACGTAGTCAGATATAGCTTAATATCTATGATACGCTTTTATTTCACTTTTTACTTGAATATCGTTGATTTTGGTTGACTCAAGTCTAATTGCAAAAATAAATAATAACCATCGCTTTAAGGGACTGACGTAGGAAATCGCTCTTGATTAAGAGTATATTTTATCCAATAAAACCACTCCATTTTTATCCAAGTCAACCACTTGTATTTGTTTACCTTACCTTGAATCTTTATATATTATATTCAAACATTTAAAAATATTCGATTGATATATTTACCAAGCGATTGTTTGGAATATAGCAAAATAAAAAAAAAGAAAAATATAAATTGTTGAAAACGAGAATACAGAAAGACTTGGACAGTTACAAAGAATATACTAAACAAACAAACAAAAAATACAAACAAAAAAAGAACACATGGTTAATGGAAAAATAAAAGAAATTAAAAATAATAACAAGCTTAGAAACACAAGAATCTTTTATCAATTGTTAAAAAACCAAAAACCAGTAGACAAAGTAAAACCAAGAGGTATGAAAGATGAAGAAGGCAGAGTGCAGCATAATCTTGAGAAAATTAAGCAGATATGGAGCAGACACTTCGAAAAACTACTAAATGGACAATAGGAGGAAAAGATAGTGCCAGACATAACTACGGTGAACGACAATCAAGAAATGCTCACACCAACACACGAAGAAATAAGAAGCATAATACAAAAAATGAAAAATGGAAAGTCGCTCGTTGAAGACGAAATAGGTATAGAACTATTCAAATATGGCGGGGAAGAACTTCATGATAGAATATGCGTCCTAGTTCAACAAATATGAAATGAAGAAAGAATGCTAAGAAGGTGGAAAGATGGTGTCATAATAACTATAAAAAAGAAAGAAGACCCCGAAGATTGCACAAACTACAGAGGCATAACACTTCTCAATTCGACGTACAAAATTTTGTCAACACTGATACTTAGAAGACTGAAAGAATATGTAAAAGAAACGATAGAGGAGTACCAGTTTGGCTTTATGGGGGGGAAATCAACAGGAAGCGCGATACACATAGCGAAGCAAAGCGATCAATTATTACTAGAGAGGGGCAGATAATCGCCTACGCAGACGACATTCTAATCATGGCAAGAACACTTAAGAAATTGATAAAAATATTTAAAAAACTAGAGAAATCTGCAATGAGAATGGGTCTTAAGATTAGTGAGAAGAAGACAAAATATATGTAGTGCGCAAGAAACCCTCCTCTGATAGTGTAAAAGACCTGAAAATAGGAGATTATACGTTCGAAAAAGTGAGAAGTTTCAATGACCTTGGAATACATTTAGACAGGAATGACAACCAAAAGGATGAAATCAGAAGAAGTGTACAAGCAGGTAATAGAACATATTACGCCAACAAGACACTATTTAAAGACAAGACATTGACGAGAGAAACAAAATTAAAGATCTACAAAACACTAATTAGACCGGTGATTACGTATGCTGCCGAGACACTGTGCATATCGCAAACAGAGGCGGCGAAACACTGATGGTACTCGAAAAAAAATACTACACACAATCTTCGGTCCAAAAAGAGATGAAAACGGTGAATACAGGAAGAGAATGAACCACGAAATCAAGGATGAGAAGCGATGGAGGTTAACGAGTGGCGGGAGAAAGTTCAAGACGGGATATTATGGAGAGGAATAGTAAGAGAAGCGCTGACCTACCCGAAACTGTAGACTGCATACCAAGAACGAGAAACCACAAGAGTAGAATTGTATATGTAATATGGGGACTAATCTTTCCCTTTAAGCTGATTTGTAAATCCTAGAAATAAGAGAGCAATATTTTTGCAGGAATGTAATGCTTAAAATAATAATAATAATGTTTACCATAAACCTAGCTACAGCAGTGGAGTGATGTGATCGCTGGTTGAGTATAGAGCGGAAATTCTGGGTTCAAATCGCGGATTGCACAGAATTTCTTGGCTCGGCCTTCCGGTGAACATCCACACTCTGTGGTGATCCCTGATGTTTGTGTCGACGTCATTACCGTAAATACGGCTGCGTCACACACGCAAAGCTAGCAAGATAGGTTAGGTAAGCAGGGAAGAGCCATGGGCCTTCTAGGCCTGTAGAGCTGTCATATATATTTACCATAAACCAAAAAAGTTTCTTAAAACGAAATTTATAAACACCAATGCAAACTACAAATTTTGTTTAAAAATGCTTCTGTTGCGATTAGTTTTCACAAAATATAGAACTAATTAAAGAATTGCAAAAAATAAATACTTCTGTGTATATTTGTATTTATTTCTAAACTTAAGCACTTATCAATTTATTCCTACTTATGCTAGAAATATATTATTGCAACCACAGATTGTGCTACCGGAAGGCTGAGCTATAAAATTCCATAAACTGTTAAGATTTAAATTCAAAATTTCCGCTCTGTAGCTCAACTAACAGTTTATTTCTGAAAACCTGCAGTTTTCGCAACGCATTTTAAACATTCACAAACTTTAACGTCATTTTTACTCGTAGAATAGTGGGGAGTAGAACGAAATTTTTCTGACTTAATTAGAGGCAACTAATGTACAGAAACAAATATTCGAATGGCCGAATCCATGTTGACAAAGAAGAGTTATCGAGTTGAATTCATAATGTGAACCGCATAATTGTGTATAACTTAATTTTACTTTTACGGCGCTGGCACGTTTTCCTTACACATCTACTGCGCAGAAATTTGGATCTCCCTAGTCAAGTCAAAAAAAGTTTTTTCTAGTGATACATAATGTTTTACTGTAAGGGTGGGTTGTACCAACTTCGGCTAACCTTGTTTAACTTTTAACCCAGTTCAATTAATCAACATGACTGAAAACTCCGTATTTACTTGTGTTGATTAGTTGAACTAAGTTCAAAGTTGAACAAAGTTTAACCCACCCTTAAGAAGCACCAAAATCACAACTTACACAGAAAATAATAGCTTACATATCCACCCAATATTGTGTTTTTTAAATTGTGTTTATTTTATAACTCGACGGTAAGTAATACGGTAAGTTCCACAGTCGTGGAGTGATGTGACCACTAGTTGAATACAGAGCGGAAATTTTGGGTTCAAATCGCGGACTATACAGACTTTCTTAGCTCGGCTTTTCAGTGGGCATCTACAGGCCATGGTGAAATCAATATTGATTTATCAGAAATATGTAATATGGGGACTAATCCACACCGCTAATCGGATTTGTAATTTTCAGAAAGGAAAACCAATATTCTATTTAAAATGTAAAAGTTTAATGAATGGTAAGTAATTAGAAAAATTTAAATTAGGGTGATCTTCGATTCAAAATTAAATACTACAAGACAGCATTCACAACATAAATTAAAATTTTCCTTAATTATTTAACGCGGTTTTGAACTTATCTAAGTATTACTCTTAAATTCACCTCCTCAGAATTATATTTGTATCTATAATAAAATATAAATTGACTTAGTCTGTTTAAGTGATCTGAATTACAACAGAATATGCTTTAGCAACGATGCTTTGGAGATTGTGCGAACATTATATACATATTTACCATTTTATAAGTGGTCATGAAAATAGAGCTACTACTTCATTTAAATTACATAGATCACTTAGTACTGCATGTGCTAAATAATAAATTAATTTCGTTGCTTTTATTGTCTTTATTAGCCACTTCCAATAACTAATTAATATATCACTGCAGGTATGTATTACACTAATGGAATCTCAACTAGAATACTGTATATGTATACCACATACATTCATAGATTCTATCTCATTTTGTCCCATATCTAGAGCAGCACGGATACTTTTTTTCATTTCAGCTAACAAAGTTTACAAACAGTTGCGATTTGTCGTCGTCACTACATAGTAATAAATCAGTAAATAATGATAAATTATTCCGAGTAAAAATTTACTGTACATTTTTAATACTAAATTTTACTTAAAAATTAGTTTGCGCCAAAATGATTCCGTTTTCAACTGTCAGATATATCGAAACAAATTTTTAGTGTAAAATTTTACACATAAATCCATTTTACTGTAAATTTTCACTCTAGATTATTACTTTTTTTTATTCCTTTTGTATCTGTATGTTCGCACGAGTTATGGGTCTACCTGTTACATTGACTACATGACAACTAACACATACTCAAAATTGAATACAAGCTTTCCCAATATAAACACAATCATGTATCCTAATTTTCTATTAAATATTTTAACATTTGTTTTTTTCTTTGATTTCCCTTTTAATTCCCAATTTTACTGTGATTTTTTCTTTTATTTCCTTTATTTTCTATATTCACCTGTTTTATTTCTTTAGAATAAATGTTACGTTAATTAGGGTCAAGAAATACTTTAAAATGTAATCTTTATTATAGTAAAAATATTTTGAGAAATATCAAAAATTGATAAGTGATAATGATAATCATAGAGTCTAGTAGAATTCTCTATGTGCTGCACTAAAATACTGTAACTTATCAGTAGGTACCACTAAACTATTTGAGAGAATAAGAAAATGAAAGACGAAACAAGTCTGAATCAGAAACTTAGAAGCAAGCAACAAGAATAATCTTGAAATGCTGTTTGTTATACAGGGTGAATGAGACCACCTGTATATCAGTAATTTTTTTCGAAAACGGTTAGTCGTAGAAAGTTGGGCCAAAAAATTATTTTATAAAAGCCGAAATAAAGAATCAAATGGTGATATTATTATTTCCGGGAAAGGTCGGCATCCCGAGTAGATTGCTCCAGAATATCCAGAACTGCAGAATTTTAAATAGCACCATAAGTCAAAATTGGTATTTTTGAAAAGATATTTAAAAAATAAGTAAGTTTTGTAGAAAAACTTATTTTATTACTGCCACCCCTTTTAAGTAATATCCAATTAAAATTAATGAGAGGAAACACCACTACTGTAAACTTAAAAGAAATAGAGATTTTCTTTTTTTACATTTTCACAAAGTAATAATATTCAATAATTTGTGAAACAAATTTCAAGTTAAAATATTGAAAATTGGCCAAGTTACAGCAAAAAAAAATAGCTTTGAAAAAGATAGGATTTAAAGTTTTAGAATACGCATATAGTAATTAGTCCGCTTTCACTGAATACGCTGTAACTTGGTCAATTTTCAATATTTTAACTTGAAATTTGTTTCACATTATTGAATATTATTACTTTGACAAAATGTAAAAAAAGATGTAAACATACCTGAATTATAATAAGATTCTAATAAAAGTTCTAATAAACGAGTTCTAATAAAAAGTTGTATAAAAGTAGTTGTGAAAGTTTTAATATATATATTCAAAACGTCTAGTTATGTTATATAGTTATTTATATTGTACTCGAGCTAACTAAAAAACTATAAAATAAATATCATTATTCAGTATCTATGAAAATATTAGCTTCCATTATAAAATATTAATTTCAAGTAGAGTTAACTGAAAGCTTTTTTCTAATTTATGCTTCTAAACATGACCTGCTTTGATTTCAGACGAACACTAATACATTAACATAGATGGATTTATAAAACTTTAATAAATTCAGTAAAGTTAACTTTTATAAAGTTATAAAACTCTAGGATCTAGGTTAATTAGGCTTAACACTGTTGATTAGGTTAAATGAGTTTCTTTTGTTAGTTTCTCGCAAAGTGAAGAAAGCGGTGAATATGCATTCTTTTGCCACATTTCTATGACAGATACTTCAATTAATCAAAAGTTAAACAGTTTTATTTTTTGTTCTAAAAATGTTAAATCGATTTGTGTACTATATTCAAAAAAAACGTATTTACTTATTGTAACGTTTTCTTTAAACATCACAAAAGTTTTTTCTTTGGTTTTATCCGCAAAAGAAACTATTAAATTTTTTATTTGACAATTTTGTCAAAATTCTAATAAAAACAGAATTGAATCTGAAAAGGATTGTGTATTCCTTACATTTACTTACACTCAAATAAACTTTTTCGTTGCAAAATTTGCGTAGCAATAAATGGTTTTGTATTTATTCATGTGAAACTCATAAAAAAAAGATTATTTACCAGATTTCCTTAAATTGCAAAATACCTTTTTAATAAAATGTGTTTTGTTAAAATTAATTAATATTTAGAAAACTTATAGCATCAATTATTCTGAGTGAAGAATTCGTAATGAACATTCCTTTATTTCTTTATGGATACAGAGGTAAAGCGCAATTTTTTATATAAGGCAGTGAAGTCACGATGAGCACAAACTAAAATTTGTGCGGTTTATTTCAAGCACGTTCTCCCACCGATTTCTACTGCACATTTATGGCCACACCTCTTCCTTCTACAAAAAATTAAGCTTTACATAGCTTTTTGAAAGTGATGGGTGCACACAGTTTATAAAATGCTCACTTAGCTTTTTGAATCAGAGCTGTTCTTGATGTGAGCGTTGTCCGTCGTCCGCGTGAGTGGATTTTTTTGAGGCCATTTTTAACCAACTTGTAATCGTCGCCAGTGTCACTGTCACGGGGTAATTTGATTTTTTTATAAATTCGTTATTCAAAATACAGCCAGCAAGTCATACAAAGAAGATAAAAGATAGGTACTTTAAAAAGCTTATAATGTCAAGTCTTCTATACAAAACGACTGACGAATCCCGTTACGCACAATTTTACAGGGAGGGGGGTTGTTGATAAATCATGTTAGGTTCGAGAAATCGTTCCAGGTTATCTCAAACAATAACCAACGTCTTTACGCCTAAAACTTTACGCCTAAAAACACTTACGACTAAGTCAGTACGACTAAGTCTTTACGCCTAAAGAATTTTACGACTAAGGTTTTTTATGCCTAATATCATGTACACCTAAAACTTTTACACCTAACTGATTTACGCCTAAGTCTTTACAACTAACAGATTTTACGACTAAAACATCTATGCCTAATACATTTACGCCTACATTTTTAAAAATAAAAGTTATGTGCAAAAATAGCACACGGAGTTCCCAAAAGACTCCACGTGCCTGCCCGAAAGAAAATTTTTGTTATATTTATATTGACATCGATTATTATAATCACACACTCGCAGTGAATAAAAATAATTTATTCAAAATTTCAACTGTTAAATTCGTTTTTACAAAAAAAAAGAAGTAAAAAAAACACAAAAACTTTTCGCGTCACTCAAAATTTTATTTATTTATTCAAAATTTTACATCGAATCTCACAATGCCCAAAATCGCGATCTCACAGCTCCGTGGATCCCTCGCGAGTCCCTATCAAAAACAAAAATTTTCTCCACCTTGGCTATCACACCAGGGGCGTCACAATTTAAATTTACAAAATAAAATAAAAACATAAAAATTATAATTATAAAATTACACATAAAATTTTTTATTTTTCGCGCACAACTTGGAGCTTCAGTCAGTTTAAAATTTTATATATTTTTTTTGTAAATACTTTTGTGATGTAATCTTTTTAAATAAATAGAAATATATATATATAATTTTAATTATTTTAGGCGTAAATGTATTAGGCATAGATGTTTTAGTCGTAAAATCTGTTAGTTGTAAAGACTTAGGCGTAAGTCAGTTAGGTGTAAAAGTTTTAGGCGTACATGATGCTAGGGGTAAAAAACCTTAGTCGTAAAATTCTTTAGGCGTAAAGACTTAGTCGTACTGACTTAGTCGTAAGTGTTTTAGGCGTAGTGGTTTTAGGCGTAACGACGTGATACTAACCACACCGGCTTTGGCGGATTTAAGTAAATACCCTAAAGTACATATGCTTACGTTGTACGGGTATAGGTGCACCTATACTCAACCATGGTTTTTAATTGGTACATCCACATTAGTGTTGGGAATTGTTGTTGTTCAACAGATTTTGTTTGAGACGCGCTGCTTAATGATCTCTATAGTGTGATTATGGAATCTTTATGTGTGATGTCAAATCCAAACGCGTAACCTCGTGTAGACAGAAAACTATGTAAGCTACAGAGCATAACAGCGGAACATATAAATAAAGTATATAAACATTATAAGCAACTAATCTTTCAAAAAACTTTCAATTCGAGGAACAATTTTTCAAGCAATTTATTTCGAGCAATTCTGTTCGAATCATTATTTTTGCCAAACCAAAAAAAAAGTATGTGTAAAGTGACTGCATTACGGCGGTGTCTCTGGTGCAACAATGTACGGCTATGTGTTGTAATTTCTAATAAAATTTCTGTAGCTGTTTGTAAAAAATACAACAAACTTTAATACCTATCATAAAGATTTTGTTCACTCAAGTTTCAAACAACTGTATTTCCCAAATCATGAAATTTTATTCATCAGAATAATGAATATTAAAAACTCTTAAACAATTTCGATGTGCGGTGGTTGCAAGGAACAAATCACGAGATATGAGGATTGGATAAAATTTAAAATAAAGTTTGGTATAAATTATCATCTCTTATCGGATTGACGATCTCAACAGTAAATCAACTAGACAGAAGCAGAGAAATTGATCAATAGATTTTTTGCTCATATCCAAAACTCATTTCGCTAAAAAGTATTTCTTTAAAATTCAAAATTCTACAGTTTATTCCACCCAACACCCAGATGGAACAGTTTATAGACTATAGAGGAACGGCTATCATCATACAAAATACAATTAATCATCATAAATCAGTAATTACTAAAAAAAATATCTGCAGGCAATTATTATTAAAATTTATAACACAACGAATTAATGCCTTCTCAACATAAAATAAAAAAAAATAATAGAAAAGCGACAACTAAGAAAGCAATGGCAAACTACAAGGTGGCTTCTTGACAAATCAAAATATAATAAAGCTGTTAAAGAATTAAAGCATCTATCAAAAGAAGATAAAAACAAATGTATTCAAAACTACCTACAAAGTCTAAATGCAACAAAGGCTACCGAGTATTTTTTGCGAAAAGAATCAAAAACATTAAGCAAACCTCGACCTATAATATATCAGCTAAAAATTGAGAACGGAACTGATAAACAAAAAGCTGACTTATTCAGTCAGTCAGGTAGACTAAACTACCAATAAAACGTATGCTAGCAGAGATAACATAAGAAAAGATACATGTCTTTCAGTGCGATTAAATAATCAGCAACTATCGCAATCAGAAGACACTAAATACTTGGGCATCTATCTAGATTCTGAACAGACGTTTAACTTAGCAATAGCTCGTTCTCGCTAAGAGAAAGTAACTCAGGTTAAAATTAAATAAAATAAATTGGATAGTTTGAAAACAAACTAAAATGAGTCTAGAAAATAAGGTACTAATTTACAAGATTATTTGAACTCTGACTGAACTTATAGCATCTAATTATGAGGTTCAGCAAATAGCTTCAATGTAGAAATACTGGAAAGATTCCAGTCAAAAATTCGACGAAATCTACAAACGCCCATCATTAAAAAAGAAATTATCAACTTCAGTAAATCATATCATGCAAAATTGGATGTTCATCCCAATAAACTGGTCAAACAACTAAATAGCAGAGACAACAGAATACGATTGAAACGAAGAAACATCAATGGTTCATTGAGCAGATTATCCTGGAGTCACTATTAATCATTTCATGAAATAGTAGTCGGGAAAGCGTCATTGAACAATTCCTACATGTCTTATTAATATCATATATGTATATGTATATTAATTATTGTCTTAGGATAGACTAATAAATATTAAATTAAAAAACAAAAGTTAGAAAAGCTTTTTGAATTTTTAATTAAGTAGAAATTAAAATAAAATAAGCAATTTTGTTAACGAAGTACTATAATTAAATATATTTTTAATTTATTCTTTAATATTTCATACTTCTGGTTTCTTTCATTTTAAAAAGAAATGTTATTAAGTGTAAGTTATTTTAAGTATATTATAATAAAGTAAACACAACAAAGAAGGTCTTAATTTATTTTTTAATACAATTTTCTTTCAAGTTTTTAAAAGTATACGGCTACACGCTATTTAATACATAAAAGAGTATTTTAAAAGTTTTAAAAATATTTTAAATATTATTAATATTACTTTTTATTGTTAATATAAAATATTATTTAATATTATGCAAATTAGTATTACAAACACTACAAATAATTAGCATAAATAAAGTGATTTCGAGTATAAGAACTATGAAAATTTTTATTCTGTCAAGCAAATGTTCACATATCTAATTCAAATAAACAATCAAATAATAAACAATTTAATATAAATTAAAGTTAATGATAAAAATCACAATCCAAATTGTAGAAAATCTGAATTGTCTGTGTAAATATCACACCCCAATTTTCCGCATTATATATTATATTTCATAACTTTTATGTTCCCTGTGTTTTCAAATCATTACTTCTAGTACTGAAATATAAAATATTCATCCATATAATAATATATAAATTTTTCTTTGATGTACCGTTTCTTTTTCTGCAAAACGGTCATGTTATGTATCAAATAATATATTTATCTCAAAAAATTATCAAGTTTTTTTCCCTTGCTCTGTCGGCTAACGTACTGTAGTGTTGTTTCTCTCATTGTTCTTCAGTTCTGCCATTATGAAACAATAACCTTTCTTTTGCCATAATTATTACTTTTTACAGTATTACTACTAAAGAATGAGTTAATTAGAGTGGGAGTAGTTAATTATATAAGTATAGATTAAAGAATTATAGTGAGAGAACAATATAACTCCTTCTTTCTCAAAACATCTTTATATCAAACAATTCTTAATTTCAAAATACAAATTACTTCCTAACAAGTTATTATTGGCATCCTGTCCTTCCTTAGAAAACTTTGGTGTTACTTCATCCTAACTCAGGCAACCACAAAAGCTGTTTTGGTTACATAACCAATAGAGGTGCTTAATGTACGATCAACTGTACAGTGACGTAACACTAAATTTCACTGGCAAAAATTATTTTAAAGCCCTCTACATAATGTGATAAGTTTTTCTCTGTGTCAAAAACCCCCAATATTATGTAAGTACCAGTAAAAGACTTTCTATATATGAAACTAGAATAATTAAAAATAAAGCTATGTAAACCTGGTCAGGTTCTTACCTAGGCTAGGTACTTCATGAGTGATTAATTAATATTAAACTTTTCTGATCATTCAACATGTCAATGGAATTTACATAATTGTTTGCATTGAAATTATGAATGCCCCTTATTACAATAGACTAAAAGTACTGGCGCATTTCACGGATATATTGTCAAGTGTTAAATAAAGTAGAAACAAGCTTTTTGCTTTTAATGTTCAATTCGACATATTTTACTACATTTTAAAATAATAGCGTTAAGTAGTGTAACACATTTATATCCCTGTACGAATTATTTAAACCACGTAAGTGCACTTAGTAATTTTGTGGCTGCAATGCTTCGTTTACCAATTATTTTAATTCTTGTATTTGTAAGTAATTACTGAAGTGTAATTTGCTTTCGTCCTACAAAATATATATTGTCAGTTGAAAAGTACAGTTCTACAAATTAGCACGCATATTTATTTCCTTTAACAAAAGCTACGCTAAAGCTTTTGCACAAGCTTTTTAACGAAACTAAAGCAATTGCTATTGATCGAAACTCTGATTAAAACCATCGTTGTTGCTTTTGTAAAGCAGATTATGTCTTGTTTGATTTTACATAATATTGAAAAATCCTTTCGTTACTTTCCAATAAACATGAACGCGAACTTGGTAGAATAATTTGCATAAGATTAAATAGGATCTTAACTTGCAATGAAAAAATTTACAGTTACTAAAATATATAATAATATTTAAATGTTTAATATGTAAATATGTAAAAGTGCTTGTTCCTAATAAACCTAAACGTAAGAAATACGTAACACATACGTTTACATAAGCTTACTTAGTACATAAACTTTAAATTATTCCAACTGTACTTATGTAATTTTTCGTTCTATCGTATTAAAAGCTTATCTAAATATAAAAATTATGTGGACATATTGAAAACGCCTACATTGATGAATTAAATTTTGCAAGTATAATGCATTTCTTACATTTACGTCGAATAAGCTCTAAAACATCTCTAGCCTGATATTAAAATTTTTTACACACAATCATACGTATTTCGGCTATTTAGCAAAAATATTTTATTGCTGCCGTCAGATACTATCTTAGGTAAGGGCTTTTTAAATACTTAATTTAAAAAAAATTGCTTCTACATGTTATTCATCATAATCCATTTACCAAAAGCATTTTATTACTACCGTCAGATATAGGCAAGGGTTTTTTAATTCCCTAATTCGAAAAAAATTAATTTCTTCTTCCTATAACAGCCCACTTTTACTTTATTCTTCGATAACATTTTTTTATTTGTCTCAAAAATTGTTTTAAATGGAGGAAGCTTATTGTTAGATTAAGCGAGAAATAAGGATTTGATCGCTAATATAAGTTTAGTAGTTGAAAAGGTAATTTCTGCTATGTTAACATTTGTACTCATTCTTATACTACATTTTTTTTGTATGTTTTTTATTTTTTCAATATCTTCAATTGGGCACTTCAGATGATAACTTTTTATTTTTACATTAATTGCATTTTTCTACGTGTGTTAGAAAGCTTTCTGAGACAATAGATAAAATTAAAATAACATTTCTATGTATTTGTGTTATTATCATTATTATAGTTGATTACTTTTTTAAGTTAGTAATAAATTAACCAACCAATCAATAGACATAGTTTTATTCGTAATTCTTACTTTAATTTTCAGTTCAATATTTTTGAAATGCGAGTATACCTACACGTAACATATACGCTTTAAACTATTCAAGCACTTCAGTGTTGGTCATAGAAAGACAGCTATTGGAAAATTGACTGCTTTGGAATGCAAGTTCACGTTGAATTAACATTATAAGTCCGGAAACGTACGCTCCAGCAACCCTTGTCTTTCGTGGTGGATCCTGGAATTTGAAACCGGAGCCTACCAACAAGAGAAAGCAATACAGTGCTGTCACATTGATTGAACTTGATTTGATGTCTTCCTTTTATACCCTGTCACATTCTCATTGAACTTTATGGTGTTTTAAAAAAATGAGTTTTTTTTTTCTAAAAGTGAATGTTACTTTCTACAAAATCGTAAAATTTTAATTAAGCCTGTATAAATACATTTTATATTAAACAAGTCTCAATGCTTTCTTACAAATGTGAGGTTTTGTACGCTTTCAAAATTTTGCAGTGTTAAAAAATTTTTATTTATTTTTAATATAATTTTAAGAAATTGGCGATTTATCGTCATCAGCCCTGGGCCTGCATGGCCTGTTAGCGCTTGCTTATATATAATTTTAAGAAATGTTAAACTTATTGAAGATAAGGTATTGCAGCGTTAAATATTTTTATTAAATTATATACTTATCTACGGTGTTTAAAGTTGTTCGTTATTCGTATATTATAAAATTTTTTATTTTGCTAGTGAAACTTTTTTTGGGTGCACAATACAGACTTCAATAATAGAATTCGAAACTGCTTAATCAAACACTGAAGTGAATATTCCCTGCTTAGTCGTAGGATTTTAGGTTTGAGTTTCGAGTTGATGTCTACTATGCCTACGGGTATCAGCACGTTAAGGCTGTCTTTTCCAAGTATCTGTGAATATTCGATTTTCAACCCAAATAATGTTAACATAAAATTTTTATTTTTCAAATTTCTTTTACCACAAAAATATTTTTATGGAATTTGGAATATAATTATTAAACAATATGACTTTTTCTTAAGTCTCCATGTCTGCTAATCAATTACTATTAGAAACTAATTTTACGCAATGTAATAAATTACACTATTTAATTTAAATATTTTCGTTGATCATCTTAATTATCTTTAAATGATGCATTGTCGGCAATCGTCTAGTTAAATGTCCATGATGAGTTTCACTATTAGGAAGATATAATTGGGGTGGTTTGCCCTGATTCATAGCCTGCCCTAAATGCCCACGAGCAAGTTAATCTACAATTTTGATCCATCTGAGATTTGAAATTGGGTATTATAGAAAATTGTTACAGCACAGTGAAATTGTTACAGATGCAGTCCATCTTAAAAAAATTTTACTCAAATTAGCTGCTATTATTAAGCTATTCAAATTAAATAAATTATTAATATAGTGATTATTAATAAAAACAATATTAAGAAAAGCAATGTATTAATTATTATATTGTAAGTTCCTTTAATATAAATTTTGAAAACGCGTTTGAATACTAGGATTGACTCTTAATTATTATATTAGCTACTAATCGAGTGCGGACTTGAAAGCAAAAATATGTTAATAAACCATAAAAATATTAATAAAAAAACTTTAAATATTTGCCTATTTCATACATTCAGAGACTCAAAATTTTGTCAAATTCTCGAAAATTTTATAATGTAACCATAAAATGGGATTAAATTGATTGACTTCCAGCTTTGATTGCAAATACTATCTATGAAGGAAATAGAAACGGAAATTACTTTGTATGTCAAATTACAGGTATCGACCAGTATTAATGATAACTAGATAATTTGATCATATTTAAATGTTACAGCTAAAAACATAAAACACCTGTTTTCCAACTTTATTCTTTTTGAAGTGATGTTGACCTCCCTATTTAATTTGCTTCTTAAAATAGTGTTTTTAAATTTGAGACAGGCTTTGCTGCCACATCCTTCATTCCACATTCCAAAAGTCTTAATTTCATTCAAAAATTACATTTTCAACGTTTACTTAAATGTATCTTAAAATTGTCTCCAAATGCGACCTTTTACCTTTACTTTTACTTAATATTTTGAATTAAATTGAAGAAGATGAATAACGATAATTAATTTAACTCCTTGATTCAATGTAAAAAACATTCTCGTAATTTCAAAATTGTGTACACTTTAAAGAAGTTATTATGTAGGTAGGAACTAATCATAAGTAAATACTATTACATTCCATTAAAGAGAACAAAATTTTCTTTTTTTCTTTTAGGTAAAATTATAAATAAGTTTGCATTTTTTTTTTTTAAACTATGGTGTTTCTGATCTACATTTGTGTTCGGTAAAAGATACAAAAACATGTAATCGTGAATTTCTACGATTGCTCTTATAAAACTGTAAAATAATTTTCGCCTTCCGATATAAATTTTATTACAAAAGAAATTTTAATTACTTTCTAAAAAATTAATTTAATTTGCAAAGGTAAGGAGGCAGTGTAGTATTTTCATCATACTTTAATTAATTTTTATCAAAGAAATTATAATCATTTTTATTATAAAATTTATATAAAGATTCTTTCAATTAATATAAGATTCATTATAATATAATTTCTCGATTGTTTAAAACTCACAAAAATTTATGTACTAAATTAATGCTTGCACATACATATATTATATGTAAACTATAAATTTGGGGAGGTTAACTGGGCCCAGAAGATAATATAGTTATTAAAAAAACCTCGGTAGGATATTACACATAACATTAAAATAAAGCGTTATGTGCAAAAGTTAAATACGGATTAATTTAAGCAAAAATTATCTGTAAAGTTTTGATATTTCACATTTGATTGGCTCCGGTTGCTACTTTCTACTGATGGTACTTGCGTTCGGTGTAAATACTTACAACAAGATTTAGTAAGAGGCGAGTGTAGACAGTAAAGTTAAGTTTTTCTTTTCAATTTTGTTTTTCAACAAAACCATTACCTAAAGGTGCATCCAACGTTGTTTTTTTGTAAATGGCTGTAGCTTGGTCCAGAACCAAGTTTTTTTTTTTTTATTAACAACCGTGCACTCGGATTTTGCCTCAGACCTCTCACCCAAATTTTTCAATAATTCATAAAATTTAAGATTTATATTTGTAATTTACACCCTCAACTACTATAATTTCAATACAATACAAAATCATACAATGTATGGTAGCGTTTCAAATCCAGCAAATATCTAAGGCCACGATTAATGATTGGATGTAGGAAATAGAATTTATTCTATAAGGATATTATAAGAAATTTACAAAATCGCATTTTTTAGCTTAACAAACTTAAATTTTAGAATTGACATAGTATAGTGATACCGCAACCTTTTTACTAATACAATTTAAAAAAAAAACTAATTCATGCAAGATTTTATTTATGCATTGGATAAAAAAAGGCGCAATTTTAGTAAAACAGAGTTACTATTTGTTCATTAAAATTCTGCGTTCGCACGTGCAAACGCAGAATTTTTACATGATCATTTTTACATGTAGGTACATTTAGTTTCTTTAAATTAAAAGATAAATCTCATACGAGATCAAAACTAGGCCAATCGCTTGGGAAATTTACAGTCGAATGAATATAATACAATAAATGATGCAAGTATATTTTCAAGACAATTATAGGTAAAAGAAGCGGATGATTGCGTGTATAATTTGAAAAGAAAATTGTTTTGAACATGCACAGAATAAATTTAGTAAATAAGACTAAACCCTTAAAGATTTTTTATATTATATTTATATTATCTTAAAACTTTTTAACTATTTTTTTCTTGCATGCTCCACGATAGCCTACTCAAGTGCAAGTAGTGTTAAATAAATAAGTTACAACAAAAAAGTTTCAATCTCAAGGTTAACATTCAACATTAAGACATTAAAATGTTTATGGAGTAAAATAATGTTAATTTAGAAAACACATCAACCAAATTGTGGTGGCAGAGGTGTAGTAAGATGAATAATACGCACAACAATCATTAGATATACAAAACCTTAAATAACTTTCTTTTACCTACCTACTTAAAGTTGTGATATAATATTAAGTTATTATTGCTGAAAAAGTTTGTATAGATTTTCAGTCAATGTCGTTAATTAAATACTCTTTGTTCTTTAATGCATTTATTAATGCAGTGTTAAACATATCCCTCCACTTAATAGGGAGGTTTTGGCCATAATACGCCACGCCGACCAGACGATTTGGCGAGTGTAGTCCGCAGATCGACTTGGGATCATAGCTTTTTTGTCAACTATATAGTAGTATAATATAGTAGATAGTTTACTAGACTAATCTTTAGATGTGCCTTGAAACTCTGTTTTTGTTAATGATAGAAATTCATCAACTTAGGGGGACCAACGGCTTCACTTGCCTTCCAAAGCACAGAAACTTTGTCATAAGAAAGTTTGACTCTTCCCAGGTCTGAACCCTTTTAGGTTTAAACCCTGGTACTTCATATTAGCAGTTGATCGTGTTAGCAGCAAGGCTACAACCATCTCTTCTTCAATGTCTTTAAAATCACGAATTTTATGAGGAGGTCTTTGATAAACCATTAAAACTTTGTAATTGTCGTCAGGTTGTCAATTATATCAACTTGACATCTGGAATTTAAATTCTTAAACAACATTGGCTTTACAACTAATAATCTCTTCTTCTTACACATTATTGAGTTAGGTTAAATTTTATTCCACATTTACTGGACGGAATTAGTAAAAGTACATTACATTTAATAGTAAAAGTATATTTTTTATGTAATTGTAAAATTTCTCGGGGGTTCTACCGACGGGCTGGCTCCTCGTCGTAGGTAAAAAATGTAAAATGCTAAAAAACCAAGCACCAATTGACAAGGTTGGTAGTTTGGTATCGGACAACGTCGCAAGACGTTTAAAACCGACTATATGATATGATGAAAATTTCACTGCCCATATCAGTGAAAGTATCGCCCTTCACTAGGAATTGCATACATTTTCTAACAATACACTTTCACGGTAACATGTAGTATATTACATTTTATTAAACTACGTTAGTTTATAAAAAGATATATTATTATTATTAAACTTATTTTACATTATTTTATTAATTTACTTTTATATTTCGTAAATATTGTAGGTAGAAACTTTTCAATTAAATAAATCCCATAACAAACTTATCGTACATTTTAGTAATACCTAAGGAATAAATAATTTACGAAGTAAATTAATAAATTATACTTCTAACTGTTTTCTACTTGTACTATATATTTTTTCAACTTATAGCAAATATTATTTATTAAATGAACTATAAGTACAGGTTTTCATCAATATCATCAATTTTTATTTTGAAAATTTATGATTTAATTATTTTAACAAAAAAATCATGTCATTTTAATAATTTATAAATAAAATATAATATTTAAAACGTTTTGTGGATATTGTATGGGTGGTTGGGACGTTTTTGGCAGAGAGATGCAATAAAAATTTATTTTGATGAACGCTGATGATGTCCGGAAAGCAAATTGCATAAATTTGAATTGATATACAAAGGAATCTTTTCTAATGTCACTTTATAATATTTTCAATCGTTAAATTCAGTGCAATGATTTCAGAAGCCATCCCAGCTAAAAATAAAAACCGTCTTCAGATTGGCAGTGTTTTAAAAAAATGGGGAATAATCTCCTATTCTTTAGCATTTTATAATAGTACTGCCGTTCTTATAGTTAAAACGTCCTTACTGATAAATTACAAACTGACTTAGAAATGCATTTATTTCGCACATAACCAAAAGCAGTTAGTTTGTTATTACATATTAGCGTAAACAGAATCATATTTGATTACACATAGGTAGCTTAGGTATGTATGAAAAATGTGGTTGTTTAGTCTTCAGCTTCACTGAGTGAGAGCTATGGCCAACCCATGACTTTACCATACATTAATCTTGAGGTAAAATTATTATGTCTAGCATACTAAGTAATACAGTTTACAAAAAAGTATTAATCATCAAAACAAATTTTGTTGATGATTTGTGTGTTTTGCACAGTGTACCCATGATCCTTACATTACAAAAAATTAAACAATTAAAAAAAACAATGACACCTCGTTAATCCACTCATGCGGGTCACTCATTTACTCCCACTATCAAGTTTTCGTAAACTTATTTCAACTGAAATATTAATCAAATCTAAGTCTTAATATAAAAGTACTATATAACATAAAATTTGGTTGAGAAATTCTTATTGTTTTGGCCACTAGAGCGTACACAAAATTAAATGACACACAGACATTTCTTAATGTATGGTTTCTTTCAACTTGTTTGACCTCAATAATTGTATATTCTTGAAAATTTGAAAAAGAAAATATTTCGATTACAATACTTTCCTATACTACGATGGTATATAATACTACGTATAGGTAGCTATGGTCTATAAAATACAACTTCCAATACAAGTCATAGGCATTGATGACGTCAGATTCGAACATTGTTGTCACAATTTTCATGGAAATTTGAGGTTATAGGACAGAAATAAAACACCTATAATGTCGCTATAAGTTGATATTTTCATAAATATTTAATATTAACAATATTTATATTGTTGGTGTAACATTTTGCTATGGATTTCATTCTATTCAATATTCTTAAAATAGTCACTTCTGCAGAAATATCAAACTACGATGATAGTGTAAAATGGAGTAAAATTAATGAATTTTAGAGAACATCACATTTAAATTTTAATTTTTTACAAAATAAAACCAAGTAAGATTAAATGTGATTAAAGAAATTTAGTAATGTAAAAAATTATTAAAATGTAATGCATTTAATTACCGTAAACTGTGGCCACTCAACTTTAGAAGAAAACTTAATCAGTATTTTTGAAGAAATATTTACAACGTACAAAAGAACGTGAAATTGGTTCAAAAAATCGTACTCTTTTTAAAACCACACTTGGCGTTTTATTAAACCTCTGCTAGGATCGTCTTTTTTAAATCGAAAACCTATGTTTTTCAAAACGGTATGAAACGATTGACATCATCCTAAAAAATTCCATCTTGCAACAATAGCTTTGTTTGGTACACAACTAGTGTAGTGTAGTGTAGTGTAAAAAGTGTAGTGTAGTGCACTACACTACACTGCACTGCACTACACTACACTTTTTACACTACACTAGTTACACCAGCTTACTGTGTTTGTAATCACAGTCCTGGTGTACACTTTTCTATATATGGCGTTTGGTATGAATAGGTGTAAAAAGTGTAGGTAGTGCAAAGCGTTTGGTAAGAAAACTGGTGCAGTCCAGGACTACACTTTCTACACCACCAAAATAGGGGAGTAACTATGACTCTCTTAAGGTAGCCAAATGCCTCGTCATCTAATTAGTGAGCGTTCTGCTGCTAATTGGTGATATATTTGGTGATTTTTGAGAGCAGGTTACGTGCCACGGTCGTGCCCCCTTTTATAGATCCTTCGGGGTCTCAGGGTTGCACGGCAAGCGTTAAGTAGTCAACCTCCACGAGGTGGCCCCGGAAGGGCGTTTTGCGGCCGCGGCGCAAAGCGTCACTAATGGCTACTAGCGATTAGGTCAGCAGATGGGCAAGAGTCCGCAGCCATTCTGTGCGCGACCGGAGACTGCTGGGACGAATCGATCTACGGAAACCAGACCTACACTCCAAAGGCTAGCCCTCTAGTGAGAGGGCTAACACGCCCAGGTATGAGTGTCGGTCCATGACTTCCTGACCGTGAACCCGAGGGATCAGTAAGTAAGAGCCTACGTGGCGATCCCGAGGAGAGGAAATCTTACTGGCCCGGTTACCAATGGTGGGACGTCACCCGGCAGACATTGGACACAGACCTTGATTGCGAAATGACCAACGGGGTTCTTTGCTGACTAACAGTCGGTAAGGCTCCTGGCATATAGTAGCTTTAAACAATGACCGTGTGCGCGTTTGCGTATGCAAGAGTAATAGAGTAGTGACTTTTAACCGACCTCATCAGAGAGATGTTGTTGGGGACACTAGTACTATTACAGAAGTCTTGTCGGGTCTTAGTTGTGCAAAGCTCACTGTACTTGGTAAACGGAGGGAACTAATAGGGTCCCCTCGAAAAGTACTTTGTACTTTACGATGGCGCGACCTGTGGACCCAAAGGGAACCTTCTTTGGCGAACGAAGGGGATGTGGAGGTTTAACCCGAACGGTGCTGCACCGCAAGGAAGTAACCTCTCCCTCGACGGGAACCTTACTCTGGTGAACGGAGGGGATGTGGAAGTTTAACCCGCATAGTACTTGCGGAGGTAACCTCTCCCTCAACGGGAGCCTAGTGGTGAACGGAGGGATCGGAATAGTCCCCTCGCGAAATATTCATATTCTGCGATGGCGAGACTTGGAACCCAAAGGGAACTGCAGGTGAACAGAGGGAACAGAAAGGTCCCCTCGCGAAATACTTGTATTCTGCGATGGCGCGACCTCAGGACCCGAAGGGAACCTTCTTTGGCGAACGAAGGGGATGTGGAGGTTTAACCCAGACGGTGTTTGTACCAAAAGGAAGTAACCTCTCCCTCAACGGGAACCTTACTCTGGTGAACGGAGGGAACAAAAGTCCCCTTGTAGAATATTTATACTCTACGATGGCGTGACTTGGGACCCAAAGGAACCATCGGTGGACGGAAGGGACGAATAAGTTGGCACCGCGAAATACTTGTATTACGCGAAGGGGTGACTTGGGACCTGAAGGAAACCTTCTTTGGTGAACGTAGGGGATGCGGAAGTTTAACCCGCGCAGTACTCGAACTGTACGGAGGTAACCTCTCCCTCAACGGGAACCTTACTCTGGCAAACGGAGGGAACAAAAGTCCCCTCGCAAAATATTCATATTCTGCGACGGCGCGACTTGGGACCCAAAGGGAACCATAGGGGAACAGAGGGGACGAAAAAGTTGGCACCGCGCGATACTCGTATCGCGCGATGGGGGTGACTTGGGACCCGACGGAAACCTTTCTTTCTGGTGAACAGAGGGGATGAATCATTTTAACCCTTACGGTGGTAGCGCCGTATGGACTTGAAATCTCATCTCCCGACGGAAACCAAACGGATAACTAAGGGGCCACAATCTTAACCTGCCACAGGGAGACCTGGGCAGCGCGGTAGGTTGTTGACCTCGGTGGACTCCGAAGCCTCGGCTTGAACTTTGAGATGGCAAGTAAATCTCTAAAGGGCGTTAACGCGACGTCCCTGAATCAGTTAAACTCCACGATTTACGGGAGGATTCGAATAAATAACCGTCTGCGGGAAGACGGGAGCCCGGGGTTAATTCTCGCGTATGCTTGCTTAACCCCCCCGTCTTTGTGAGCTTGCTCACTGAGGTGGAATCGCAGTGGCTGGTGGTTCTTGGGAAATGTAGCAACGATCAGTACTCGGCCTGTTTTGTCGGGGAACCTCGACACCTACGAGTCCTTTCACGGGTCTTGCAGCCCTCGAAGGGAATAGGGATGCTGGCTACCTCAGCGGCTTTTGGACGTAGTACCCAACGTCCCCGATAGCTCTCTAGGGGGAGGTTGCCGTATATATATTAAGTTTACATATAGCAACTGAATCTAAAAGTTCTATCAAACCACCAAAATAGGTAGAGTAAGAAGTGTAGTGTAATTAACAAGCAGTAAAATTTTAAAAGTTTTTAAGTTGAAAATATATTTAGTTCTATTTTAACAGTTTGATAGAACTTTTAGATTCAGTTGCTATATGTAAACTTAATATATACACGGCAACCTCCCCCTAGAGAGCTATCGGGGACGTTGGGCACTACGTCCGAAAGCCGCTGTGGTAGCCAGCATCCCTATTCCCCTCAAGGGCTGCAAGACCCGAGAAAGGACTCGTAGGTATCGAGGTTCCCCGACAAACAGGCCAAGTACTGATCGTTGCTACATTTCCCAAGAACCACCAGCCACTGCGATTCCACCTCAGTGAGCAAGCTCACAAAGACGGGGGGGTTAAGCAAGCATGCGCGAGAATTAACCCCGGGCTCCCGTCTTCCCGCAGACGGTTATTTATTCGAATCCTACCGTAAATCGTGGAGTTTAACTGATTCAGGGACGTCGCGTTAACGCCCTTTAGAGATTTACTTGCCATCTCAAAGTTCAAGCCGAGGCTTCGGAGTCCACCGAGGTCAGCAACCTACCGCGCTGCCCAGGTCTCTCTGTGGCAGGTTAAGATTGTGGCCCCTTAGTTATCCGTTTGGTTTCCGTCGGGAGATGAGATTTCAAGTCCATACGGCGCTACCACCGTAAGGGTTGAAATGATTCATCCCCTCTGTTCACCAGAAAGAAAGGTTTCCGTCGGGTCCCAAGTCACCCCATCGCGCGATACGAGTATCGCGCGGTGCCAACTTTTTCGTCCCCTCTGTTCCCCTATGGTTCCCTTTGGGTCCCAAGTCGCGCCGTCGCAGAATATGAATATTTTGCGAGGGGACTTTTTGTTCCCTCCGTTCGCCAGAGTGAGGTTCCCGTTGAGGGAGAGGTTACCTCCGTGCAGTTCGAGTACTGCGCGGGTTAAACTTCCACATCCCCTACGTTCCCCAAAGAAGGTTTCCTTCAGGTCCCAAGTCACCCCTTCGCGTAATACAAGTATTTCGCGGTGCCAACTTATTCGTCCCTTCCGTCCACCGATGGTTCCCTTTGGGTCCCAAGTCACGCCGTCGTAGAGTATAAATATTCTACAAGGGGACTTTTGTTCCCTCCGTTCACCAGAGTAAGGTTCCCGTTGAGGGAGAGGTTACTTCCTTCTGGTACAAACACCGTTTGGGTTAAACCTCCGCATCCCCTTCGTTCGCCAAAAGAAGGTTCCCTTCGGGTCCTGAGGTCGCGCCATCGCAGAATACAAGTATTTCGCGAAGGGACCTTTCTGTTCCCTCCGTTCACCGGCAGTTCCCTTTGGGTTCCAAGTCTCGCCATCGCGGAATATGAATATTTCACGAGGGGACTATTCCGATCCCTTCGTTCACCACTAGGCTCCCGTTGAGGGAGAGGTTACCTCCGCAAATACTATGCGGGTTAAACTTCCACATCCCCTCCGTTTACCAGAGTAAGGTTCCCGTCGAGGGAGAGGTTACTTCCTTACGGTACAACACCGTTCGGGTTAAACCTCCACATCCCCTTCGTTCGCCAAAGAAGGTTCCCTTTGGGTCCACAGGTCGCGCCATCGTAAAGTACAAAGTACTTTTCGAGGGGACCCTATTGGTTCCCTCCGTTTACCAAGTACAGTGAACTTTGCACAACTAAGACCCGACAAGACTTCTGTAATAGTACTAGTGTCCCCAACAACATCTCTCTGATGAGGTCGGTTAAAAAGTCACTTCTCTATTACTCTTGCATACGCAAACGCGCACACGGTCATTGTTTAAAGCTACTATATGCCAGGAGCCTTACCGACTGTTAGTCAGCAAAGAACCCCATTGGTCATTTCGCAATCAAGGTCTGTGTCCAATGTCTGCCGGGTGACGTCCCACCATTGGTAACCGGGCCAGTAAGATTTCCTCTCCTCGGGATCGCCGCGTAGGCTCTTACTTACTGATCCCTCGGGTTCACGGTCAGGAAGTCATGGACCGACACTCATACCCGGGCGTGTTAGCCCTCTCACTAGAGGGCTTGCCTTTGGAGTGTATGTCTGGTTTCCGTAGACCGATTCGTCCCAGCAGTCTCCGGTCGCGCACAGAATGGCTGCGGACTCTTGCCCATCTGCTGACCTAATCGCTAGTAGCCATTAGTGACGCTTTGCGCCGCGGCCGCAAAACGCCCTTCCGGGGCCACCTCGTGGAGGTTGACTACTTAACGCTTGCCGTGCAACCCTGAGACCCCGAGGGGTCTATAAAAGGGGGCACGACCGTGGCACGTAACCTGCCCTCAAAAATCACCAAATATCACCAACTAGCAGCAGAACGCTCACTAATTAGATGACGAGGCATTTGGCTACCTTAAGAGAGTCATAGTTACTCCCAGTTCTATTTTAACAATGGAAAATTGTCGTGGTGTCGTTAAAACCTTTAAACTCAATCGAGGAAGAATGGCGAACGAATTGAAGAAGTATAGGGTTTCAGCCAGCAGTCTGGCGGAAATCAAACACGGATAGACTAGAGAGCGGGAAACCGCGGTTTTAATCCTGGTTGCGTCGGATATGTGCTGTGATTTAAAAGTCCAAAATTGATCTGCGGACTACTCGCCAACCCGTCTGCCCAGCGTGGTGAGTTATGGGCAAAAACCCCCTCTCCCCCCACTCGGGGGGAGTCTAAAAGGGGAAGCCTAATGTTCAGGAGTGGACGAATAACGGCTGATTGTGAAGATTTCAACAGGAAAGCAGAATGCAGAAGCAATATAATTCAAAAATAAAAAATTAAACCTGTGTGACACGATGCATAATTTTGCATAAAATTTACATGTAAATGGTAACTAACCAATAGAAAGACCGTATTAGTATCCATCAGACATTTTCATTGGTTAGTTACAATTTACAAATTTGTAAATTTTATGCAAAATTATGCATTGTGTCATACAAGCTTTAACAGTAAAAATTCTTGAATTGCTAAGAAGCATGTGAAGCAACACGTTTATTTTTAACCACTCAACTCTCTCAACACTAAAAAAAACTCAAATGTTTGTATCAAAAAATCTCTTATATAGAAATAACATTAGCTTTGTTTGGTACAGCAGTCCTAGTGTACACTAGTGTACCCTAGTGTACACTTTTCTGTATATGGCGTTTGGTATAAATCGGTGTAAAAAGTGTAGGTAGTGCCAACTGTTTGGTAAGAAAACTGGTGCAGTCCAGAACTACACCACTAGTGTACACTAGGACTTGATAAATAGCTTTGTTTGGTACACAACTAGTTTCAGACTCTGACTCCGAGGACGGCGTGTTCCAGTGAGGAGTGTTCACGCTGCCCCGGGGAGGTTACAAATATTCGTCATTGTCCTGTCCAATTAATCTTCTTCCTTTTCAGCTTGTGTTTTTAAATTTTTTTTTCAGCGCCTATTAGATTATTGTTGTGTTTGTAAATTGTAAAAAATTATTTTTTTATATTAATAAAAACGCTGTAGCAACGGCGCGACCGAGGCTCTGTTATTGTAGAAAGGGCTCAAGGTAAGCACATCGCGCCGCCGCGGGCGCGGGGATTGTCTCACCCGTGCATGCACGCGCGGACAATTCGACGTTAGCCTCCGGCCCCGCAGTGCTTACCTTATAGCGTAATAACAAACAAGACACCGGCTCGACGCCGCTCCTCGGGTTTGAAATCCCTGTAAAAAATTCTCAACGTCAGGTTTCTAATCAGACGAAGGAGATAAGCGGGCTATCGCCCGCATCTGCTCCGCAGATGCCAAGTGTCAGCTACAGCTACACAACTAGTGTAGTGTAGTGTAAAAAGTGTAGTGTAGTGTAACCACAACTACACCAGAGCACGCTAGTGCAACTACCCTATACAAACGACTTATGTGCAAAATACATCAAAATTTGAAGTACAAAAAACACAGAATAGAATTCTGAACAGAATTATGTTGGTACAGAATTATATCCTAAAAGTTAATGTTATTTCTATATAAGAGATTTTTTGATACAAACATTTGAGTTTTTTTTAGTGTTGAGAGAGTTGAGTGGTTAAAAAATAAACGTGTTGCCTCACATGCTTCTTAGCAATTCAAGAATTTTTACTGTTAAAGCTTGTATGACACAATGCATAATTTTGCATAAAATTTACATGTAAATTGTAACTAACCAATGAAAATGTCTGATGGATACTAATACGGTCTTTCTATTGGTTAGTTACCATTTACATGTAAATTTTATGCAAAATTATGCATCGTGTCACACAGGTTTAATTTTTTATTTTTGAATTCTATTGCTTATGCATTCTGTTTTTCTTTTGAAATCTTCACAATCAGCCGTTATTCGTCCACTCCTGAACATTAGGCTTCCTCTTTTAGACTCCCCCTCAAGTGGGGGAAGAGGGGGTTTTTGCCCATAACTCACCACGCTGGGCAGACGGGTTGGCGAGTAGTCCGCAGATCAATTTTGGACTTTTAGATCACAGCACATATCCGACGCAACCAGGATTAAAACCGCGATTTTCCGCTCTCTAGTCTATCCGTGTTTGATTTGCGCCAGACTGCTGGTTGAAACCCTATACTTCTTCAATTCGTTCGCCATTCTTCCTCGATTGAGTTTAAAGGTTTTAACAACACCACGACAATTTTCCATTGTTAAAATAGAACTAAATATATTTTCAACTTAAAAACTTTTAAAATTTTACTGCTTGTTAATTACACTACACTGCCGTGTTAATTCTAAAGGGCGTATCTGCAATTTTTGGCTTTTTGAGTTATTGCTGGCAAACGCTTCCCTGTATGTAAATCTATCATTTCGTTAAGTTCAGAAGATGTATAGAACTATGTATAGATATGCTAGAATACATCTTCAAAGAAACGGCGTATCTGCAGTTTAATGTGTAATTTTAGATAAAAGAGACGTAACCAACAATGTTAGATTTAAAAGACGTATCTACAACTACTATTTTGTGTAGATACGCCCTTTCTTTGTAACACTCTATTACTTGACTGGCAAAAATTATCTATTCTGTGACTGGCAGATACAATTCAAATTTTGATGGTTACACTTGTGAAGTTCTGTTTGTTTTTTATAATTTAAATATTGTTACGTGTTTTAAGTTTTTTGGTTATCAGTTATTTAGGAAAAAGTTCACACAGTGTCTCATTTTGCAGATACGCCTTTTTTTCTTATGAGTTTTATTAATATATTGTCGTGTTCTGACGAACAACTCTTTAAATCCCGTAGCTGTCGAAGTCGGAGTTTTGCATAAACGAGACTCTCCCTCAGTAGTAGGTTCCAAAACTTATTTGCAAACTATCCACAATCAATAAAACAAAATTCTCAGGGATAAAATTATAATTTAATGTGACGATAATAGTATTCATAATCAAATAAACTAATAAATTGAGACGAAATTTTTGTAATTAAACCTTATCGATTCAATCGATAATTCCAAAATCTTGAAGAATTATTCTACAAATTTACACATTTAAATTTTCAAAATCAGTATCTCCAATTTGTAGAATAATCAACGTCATATTGTAATCTAAAGAAAACATCTGTAATGAAAATTTACAAAAAGAAGAAAAATTGTTTAACTTTTAAAAATTTGCGCTTTTGTAACTGTTCATAAGTTGGTATAAAAAAAAATAATCGTTGCCGATATGGTAACCACTACCAAATACATAACAAAAACCGTGCTTAAAAGTTTATCACATAAATTTTAAAATTTCGTAGTTAATAACACGAATTAATTAGTAATATCGTTCCACTAGTGTGTTTAATAACCCAAGTGTAAAAGTCCGATCATAAACGCGACTTGAAATACAAATTTAGCATCAAGCGTAGATAACCTCAAAAATTCCGTAGCATAGTGACAAATCTCGAAGATAATCATTGAATACGTGTGAATAATTAATTCAAATGGTATTTACCAAAATGATGGCTTGAATAATTGATGATTGTCCCTCTAATTCTTTGCATTCACGATTTGACAAAATGGTGGCCTCATGTCATGACTGGTACGTAAACTTTCCAAATCTTCAAAAATTACAATGAATTTCATAACACTCTTCTTTAGCAGCACACACCATCCACAAAAACCCAGTTGCTCATAATCTTCGTTAAATTAATTACCAATGGGTAATTTTCACACATTCCAAGATAACACTTTGAAGTCGTCAAGTCGTAGACTTCATACCTCCAACACACTATGGCCACTGACCATTTATCTCGTTTCCTGCACAAAGTTCTCCCAGGAAAATCGTGTCGCACTCTGGTTGGTTGGTTTTCCAGCGAAATTCAAATTTCCCGATGCCAAATTCAACATTTTGAAGTCACTAAACTTTTAATTGCGAACTTCACTTTTTGCTTAAGAACACTGCATCAATGCTCGTAGCTACCATTGTACCAACTCAATTTTTAAACGTAGGTTAACAATTTTGAAATAAATAAAAATTAAATTAGTCTAAAATTTCAACGTTTTCATATTTGAAATGTTTAATTTTCAGGCTTTCTGGACTAATCTCCAAACCTAAAAATCTCGTCTCTGCATGCACTCATTGGCACATAATTGAAAAATAACAAGTAACTACTATTCGTCTAATTAAATTTAAGAAAATTTCCAAAACAAAACCTTGACCAAATGAAATTTTAAATTGTGGATAATTCTGGAATTTTGAACCTATAAAAATCCACGTCAACATCCCCTTTATTTTACAAATCAATTTTTTATTTATAAAAAATTGTGAGTAAAATAACAAAAAAAATATCTCCCTATACGTTAAATTTTCATTTTTCCCACTATTAAACTTATTTACAAATTATTTACAAAATCAAATGACTAATTCATCAACACAATCCCCTACATTATGCAACTTTAAATTAGTTATCAAAAACTGATAGAATTCAAATTTCCTCCAAATACCTCATAACTTTTCAAAAATTTAATTTTTCCCTTGTGGATATTTAATAATTATAAAATTTTCACTCGTACCTCGTAATTTTACTAAATCTTAATTTTCAAATTGACTTTCATTTACTTAAATCCTTTACTGTGGCTTTCAAATTACTTAATCATTTTATTTTATTTCCCAATTAACTATTCATAAATTTCATATCAATTCATTATAATCTCATTTCACAATTTCATTAATTTTCATACAATTTTCCCCATTTTAATTAAACCCCTTAAAATTATTAAACTCCAAAATCTCACAGTAACAAATTCTTTAGATAATTATCAACTTTATTCTTAATTTTCAATTTCATTACTCAATACGATATCAATTTCCATCATTAAATTTGTTGTAATGTTTCCACCTTAATTTTTAGAAAAACCTTAATTAATTAAAATTGCTCAGTACCTCTCAAAAACCTTTATTCTACCCATGTTCTAATTCTCAATTATTTATCACAATATTTGTTCAGGAATGTTTGATGCATGCACTTATTTTATTTTTAATTTTTATGTTAATATCAAATTTACAATTTTTTTATTTTAATTTATTTCATCCAATTTACAGCTATCCTTTAAATTTAACTTATTTTACAAAATTACTAAATTTACTTTATTAATTAATCATATCATTTACAAAATTTTACTATTATTCAAATTTTTACTAATATCTTAAACTTTTATCAAATTCCACTTTAATTGCAATTGTCTTAATTTTAAATTTCCTGATCTTTATTAATTTTAAGGTTTTTATTTACAAAATTATTTCCATCGCACCCTGCGATAAGCCCATTTTAACATGGCACACAGCCATTCCTTTCCTGCAACTTTCTTCGTGCAAGAAATTACCTTGCTGAAAATTATCAATTGAATTAATTTTGAATTTTTGTTATTATTATTATTTTCAAAATTTTCAAAATTTTGTTTAATAAAATAACCTAATTTTTCTTGTTCTTCTTCTTCATCGTTCGTTTGGACTAAAAATAAACTTTGTGGCTGTTCATTATGCTCATTTACTTGAGAAATTTTAAATTCGGCTAAAACCTCATTTTTAGAATAAATTTTTAAACTTTTAACTTTAAATTTAAATTCTTTTCTCTTGGTTTTACTTATACCTGGGTCATTTGTGAACTTTAATTTCCTTTTGGATTTTAATTTTCTAAATTTCATACCCCTAATTTTATTTCTAGTAAAAACTTTAATTTTATTTTCAGCTTCTACAATTTTGTCACAAAAATTATCAATTACTAAATCCTCCGTTGCAAATATTGGTTTTAAATTTTTATTATCAATAGCACAATTTTCAATAATCAAACTTTCCTTCCCTATCTGAACAGCTTGACCTACTTCATCAATTTTATTGCAAACTTTTTCTATCCCCTTAAATTTTATTTTCGAAAGCTCCTCTGCGATTGCAGGTACCAAAAATTTATTGATAGGACAGATTGAAGCAATCAAATTTGTCTCCCCTATTTGAATACTTTTGCAATTTGTTCCTTTGCTCTGATCTAAATTATTGTTCTTTTCTATTGTTTTTGTTTGTTTTGTTGTTTCTGACAAAGTATGACCAATTTCTGCTAATTTTTCTTTAAATAACCTATTGTCCTCAATTAAATTTTTTACATTTAGTTCAATTTTACCCAAATTAGCAATTTTACTTTTAACTTCATTAATATCATCCTTTAACCTATTTTCCATTTCAGATAATTGAACATTATTTTTGATTATCTCTCCTTGTAATGATGTAAAATTCCCAGAAAATTGATTATTCATTTCTTTTAATTGAATTTTGTTTTCTTTGTTGTCTTTCGACATTTCTGCAAATTTTTGTAACAACATCTCAAACTTGTCATTTTCCTCAACCTTTTGTTGAGGTTCCCGTGGTGTACTAGTCATCCCAGGTGAACCCGTTACATCCCCCTGTTCTAATTCCCCTGCTGACTCATCACTAATCACCTGTATTGTCTCTTCCCTTGGTTCAGGTACTACTCTATCCTCAGGAACATTTTGTATTTCTATATCAAAAATGTCTTCCGATGGATTATCCCCTGTTATATTATCCATTTTTGATTTTATTTTAAATAATCCCCTTACTTTTAAAAATCCTACAACTAACTCTATCAAGTGAAAATCTACTTTCGTTTTTCGGAGCCCCACGTTCGTGCGCCAAATAAAAGATGTCTGCGCACGAACTATTTTCGCCGCTCTACGTAGACGTTTTTGCAGCCCCACGTATGCTTTTACCAGCCCCACGTTTACTTTGTCGAGCCCCACGTTGGGCGCCAAATAAAAGATGTCGTGTTCTGACGAACAACTCTTTAAATCCCGTAGCTGTCGAAGTCGGAGTTTTGCATAAACGAGACTCTCCCTCAGTAGTAGGTTCCAAAACTTATTTGCAAACTATCCACAATCAATAAAACAAAATTCTCAGGGATAAAATTATAATTTAATGTGACGATAATAGTATTCATAATCAAATAAACTAATAAATTGAGACGAAATTTTTGTAATTAAACCTTATCGATTCAATCGATAATTCCAAAATCTTGAAGAATTATTCTACAAATTTACACATTTAAATTTTCAAAATCAGTATCTCCAATTTGTAGAATAATCAACGTCATATTGTAATCTAAAGAAAACATCTGTAATGAAAATTTACAAAAAGAAGAAAAATTGTTTAACTTTTAAAAATTTGCGCTTTTGTAACTGTTCATAAGTTGGTATAAAAAAAAATAATCGTTGCCGATATGGTAACCACTACCAAATACATAACAAAAACCGTGCTTAAAAGTTTATCACATAAATTTTAAAATTTCGTAGTTAATAACACGAATTAATTAGTAATATCGTTCCACTAGTGTGTTTAATAACCCAAGTGTAAAAGTCCGATCATAAACGCGACTTGAAATACAAATTTAGCATCAAGCGTAGATAACCTCAAAAATTCCGTAGCATAGTGACAAATCTCGAAGATAATCATTGAATACGTGTGAATAATTAATTCAAATGGTATTTACCAAAATGATGGCTTGAATAATTGATGATTGTCCCTCTAATTCTTTGCATTCACGATTTGACAAAATGGTGGCCTCATGTCATGACTGGTACGTAAACTTTCCAAATCTTCAAAAATTACAATGAATTTCATAACACTCTTCTTTAGCAGCACACACCATCCACAAAAACCCAGTTGCTCATAATCTTCGTTAAATTAATTACCAATGGGTAATTTTCACACATTCCAAGATAACACTTTGAAGTCGTCAAGTCGTAGACTTCATACCTCCAACACACTATGGCCACTGACCATTTATCTCGTTTCCTGCACAAAGTTCTCCCAGGAAAATCGTGTCGCACTCTGGTTGGTTGGTTTTCCAGCGAAATTCAAATTTCCCGATGCCAAATTCAACATTTTGAAGTCACTAAACTTTTAATTGCGAACTTCACTTTTTGCTTAAGAACACTGCATCAATGCTCGTAGCTACCATTGTACCAACTCAATTTTTAAACGTAGGTTAACAATTTTGAAATAAATAAAAATTAAATTAGTCTAAAATTTCAACGTTTTCATATTTGAAATGTTTAATTTTCAGGCTTTCTGGACTAATCTCCAAACCTAAAAATCTCGTCTCTGCATGCACTCATTGGCACATAATTGAAAAATAACAAGTAACTACTATTCGTCTAATTAAATTTAAGAAAATTTCCAAAACAAAACCTTGACCAAATGAAATTTTAAATTGTGGATAATTCTGGAATTTTGAACCTATAAAAATCCACGTCAACATCCCCTTTATTTTACAAATCAATTTTTTATTTATAAAAAATTGTGAGTAAAATAACAAAAAAAATATCTCCCTATACGTTAAATTTTCATTTTTCCCACTATTAAACTTATTTACAAATTATTTACAAAATCAAATGACTAATTCATCAACACAATCCCCTACATTATGCAACTTTAAATTAGTTATCAAAAACTGATAGAATTCAAATTTCCTCCAAATACCTCATAACTTTTCAAAAATTTAATTTTTCCCTTGTGGATATTTAATAATTATAAAATTTTCACTCGTACCTCGTAATTTTACTAAATCTTAATTTTCAAATTGACTTTCATTTACTTAAATCCTTTACTGTGGCTTTCAAATTACTTAATCATTTTATTTTATTTCCCAATTAACTATTCATAAATTTCATATCAATTCATTATAATCTCATTTCACAATTTCATTAATTTTCATACAATTTTCCCCATTTTAATTAAACCCCTTAAAATTATTAAACTCCAAAATCTCACAGTAACAAATTCTTTAGATAATTATCAACTTTATTCTTAATTTTCAATTTCATTACTCAATACGATATCAATTTCCATCATTAAATTTGTTGTAATGTTTAATTTTCAATATTGGGGCAATATTGCTTTCCAATATTGGAAAAGTTTAACATCTCGATATTGGGGCAATATTGATTTCCCAATATTGCACCAATATTGCGCCAACATAGTGTGCTACCTGGGCTCGTTTCACCTTGTCGAAGAGATCCACCAGTTGGAAAATTAAAATAAAAATAAAAGTACTCAAACTGATTCGTCAAGAGATCTCGCCAACGAAAGCACCAGAATTTGATCACCAGAAATTGATGGGGCAATATTGCCCCAATATTGAAAATCAATATTGGAAAAGTTTAACATCTCGATATTGGGGCAATATTGAAAATCAATTTTGCCCAATATTGGAAAGGTTTAACATCTCGATATTGGGGCAATATTGATTTCCCAATATTGGCGCAATATTAATTTTTAATATTGCACCAATATTAAAAAAAGTTTACATCTCGATATTGGGGCAATATTGATTTCCCAATATTTCCCCAATATTGGAAGTCAATATATTGCTCTAATTATTGAAAAGTGAACATTTTCCAATATCGACGAAATATTGATTTCCAATATTGAAGCTATATTGATTTTCAGTATTGTGCCAGGATCGACGTGTAAACACTCTCCAATCAATATTGATTTGATATATTTTGTTTCTTTTATGTTCTTTATTTAAATTATATATTTTTTTACGTAAATATCACAAGTAATCAAATATATTACAAGATTTAAACATTATACAAGCATACAAATTTACATTCTTGATCATTTTCTGACGTATCCAACCACGACTCTTCGAATAAACGCTACATCTATCGACGACTCTTCAAATAAACTCGATAATATTTAGAAATAATTTTTAAACATTACATTGTTTTGCCAGTGTCCTTTTTGGATCATTGTAGCACCGAACATCTCATGTAAACCTGACAATTAAAATTTAAATATTTTTGTTACTTACCTCATACCACAAAGCAAGATTCGAACTCATGACCGATCATTTAAATGTTACAAGATTCAACTACTCTAACCACTTACCTATGGAGGGTAACCTATTAGTTTACTAAATTTGTTTACTTTTAACGGCATAGTTGTTATTTTCGAAGCAAATCTGATTAATAAAATGTTTTATAAAATAATATGGAAACAACATAAACAATATATTATACTTATAAGCCAACATTTTTGTGCAATATTTATTTCCAATATTGGGGCAATATATGATGTCAATATTGCACCAATATTGGCTAAATCTTGGTGCAATATTGCACCAATATTGATGACCAATATTGTCTGTCAATATTTAGCCAATATTGGTGCAATATTGTTTTCCAATATTGGGGCAAATATATGATATCAATATTGCCTGACAATATTCAGTCTAAATCTTGGAGAAATATTGCACCAATATTGGTGACCAATATTGTCTGTCAATATTTAGCCAATATTGGTGCAATATTGTTTTCCAATATTGGGGCAAATATATGATATTAATATTGCCTGTCAATATTCAGCCAATATTGGTGCAATATTGTTTTCCAATATTTGGAAATTGATAAATTTGTTTTTTATCGATAATATTGCACTGTTTTAAAAAACAGTGGTAAAAATAATATCTTTTAAGGTATTTAGTAAAGGTATTTGCCTTCTCTTTATTACTTCTATCCTATTGACCGTTATCTGTTTTGATGGGTGGATTATAAGTGTGGTCTTGTAAGTTTCTTAGTGGCCTTCCACAGCGAGTAATCGGTACTGAGAGCTCTTGTAGATGACTTTGTATTTCTTTATTTTTTAATTCATATAGAATTCATATAAAAAACTATATATAGTTCTGTCAGTAGAGTGTAGTGTTGTTTGCCAGTTTTTTTGTAGTCATCGCTTATTTAAAACAAGTTCTTTAACAAACATGAGACAAGTATTTCCATAAAAGTTATATTTCACTTCAGGTGTCGAATTCCATGAAGTTTGTTGTGACTCAGATGTGGCTAATGTGCACTGGCACGCTTTCCCTCCATACTCACTGTTCAGAAACTTGATAACACTCAGGACACGATTTATTACGCCAACTCTACGACTTTTGTAAAGTGATCCACCGCATAATCAATATTTTCTATCTTTTTTTTTATGGTGATTTCAAGTGATCCTAGTTTGTTTTATTATTATGAAGTGTCAGTGGTTTCAATTTATTTTTATACTGTGTCGAGAGAGTGACAATAATAGATGTATGATTCGAAGATAAATCTAATGAAGATTCAATATGAAGAAATAACCTGAGAAGCCAATACTCTGGTCACACAAAATTCGAATAAATATGGCATTTTGTTGGCCAGTAAGTTAGCTGACCTGTAGATATTTGGCGTCACAATCAATCTTTGAGATCATATAAAAAACTGAATGGCAATTAATGGTAAAATATAATTACTTACCGGCTGTTCGATCTCTTTCGGCTATCTACTAGGAATGGGGTAGATTATCTATTAAAATTAACCTGTAATTCTAACAAAGAAATGGTAACGGGTGCCGTAGTATATTTACTTTATCTAAATAAAAGAAGAATTGCTTGGAAATATGCAGTTTAGAACAAAGTAGTTAACTAAAAGTCATTTTTAAAGTTAAAATACATTTTGCAAAGTAGTTAAACTATTGCGATAACTACATAATATGCAAATAATAAGTACACACAACAGGTGCTACTAGGTACTTACATTTTTATAAATTAATAATTATTAATTAAACAAACTGTAAAAATAATTTTAAATAGAACAGCTCTGCAGTGCCTATCGTAGATTGCTTATTAGTAAAACAGCTCTCGCAAATTTCTTATTAAATATTCAAAGTATAATTAATTGTTAACAACGCCGTGGTTTTGTATATTAAAACTGCTTACGAACCTCGCATAATCCAGATTTACTAAATTAAAACTTTTAATGCAATCAAAATATGCCGTTTAATTAATAAAATGATACAATTTTTGTAAAACGTAGGTAAATGTATGGCGAAACTTATACCAACTGAATAATAACAGTTTGTTTCCCAGTAGCTTAATAAAAGCTCAGAATCTACAGGTTTATGACCAATTGGACCATTCAACCTGTTTTATGAACACACGCGAAAATTGTATGAGCAAGTACAAGTCATAAGAATTTATGAAACTAATAAAACTTTTTAAATGCGTAATACCTATACACATACAAAAAATGTAATAAAACAAAATATTGTTTACAGTTTCCCATTAATACCTGTACAAAAAATTAAATTGTACTCACTTCGATAATTATTATGCAGTTAAACAATATGATAGTACCATTCAGCTTTCCGAGAGAGGAGCTCGCTATGGTAAAAACCGGTAAGAGAAATAAGCGAACACTGCCCTTGCAGAGAATACAATATCCCAGAGTGCACAAAAGTGAAATTTTACTATACAAACTTATATATTTTTGTGCTTTTAAATTTTAGTAACATAGACGTGTGTTAGTCACATGTTATAATTAACAGTTTTAGAGGTATTTACTGGTGAAGCTAAGAGATAGTACGGTAACCCGAAACACGAATTTAAAAAGCAATTATAATTAAAAATATTTGCGAAGCATTGCAAATTGGCTCTAAAATTTGCCACCACTGTACTTACGAGTACCATAGTGGCTATTTTCATAAGATTGTCTTTACCCTCCCCTTCCTTCCAGTTTATCACACCCCCGCAAAAGTTTATAAATATTTACTTTGCAGTTTGCAAAAACCATTCAGTAAATTAACCGAAATCTTTAAACCTGTGGATCTCTGAGACAGTCCACTCATTAAAAATATCTCTGGGGCGCTATAAACCATCTAAACCAAAACTATTAAATATGTAGATTTCTGCAGAAATCCACATCTTTATCTATTTCATGAGATAATCCATTCATTAAAAATATTTCTGGGATGCGATAAAACAACCTAAACCGGAATTTTTAAAAATTTCGGTCTCTGGAACAGTTCAACTCATTAAAAATATACCCCAGGGTCAACAAATAACCTAAATGTGAATATTAAAAAACCAGGAATTCTGAAACAATTTAAATCGCCATGTAACAAGACTAGTTACACGTTACAGTTACAAGTTTTTATCGAAAAAGCTTTTTTGTTATTTCAGGTTATAAATGACCCCTTTATGTATCTGTTTTGAGACCTATTCGCGTTTTACATTAACAAAACTACAACATGCGGAATAATTTCAAACTCGTTTGTAACGTATAGTAAGTACCAACATAAACACCACAAATAAACATTTTCTTTTGTTTACATTAACAAAACGCCACCACACGGAATAATTGGAACTGCTGAAAGACGTAATGTTGTTATTGACAGTGGCGCCACCAACGGTAATGTAAAACGCGAATAAAGGGGGTCTTCTCTCAAAAGGTCACCTCAAGGGGGACCAACCCGACCATAAAACTAACTTTTATAATGTCCTAGGACCTATAAAACTTAACTTTATAAGGTCCTAGGACTTATAAAAACAGTCCTTGTTGGGGTACCTGCCCGAACGGGTTCATCCGTTCGGGTGAACTCCTGTTTTTCGCTTATGTTGTTAATAACTTGACAAACAACTTGCGATCTTCACGCCATCTACCGATAGTTATATCAGAGCAAACAAATCGTGAATTTTGTGGGATATTATCCCCAAAATAACGAAATTACGACACCTTTAGTTAAAAAATTGGCAATTAAATTAAGTGTTACTTTATATTTATTTACAAAATCATAGATTTAGATAAAATCCGACAACATTCGAGATTTTATTGCAATAATTGCATAACGTGACCCATCCGTCCGTCAATACGACGGACCGTCCGTTATTTCAACATGCTCTCCGTCAGACCAAATTGTCCATCGTTCGGAAATTTCAAAAGAAAATCATCCTTTTTCGCTCCAAAGAGACAAACATTGATCAACGACTTGCAAGCTTCACGCCATCTATCGATTGTTATTTTAGAGCTATTATATAAAATCGCGAATTTTGTAGGATATTTTTCCTGAAATAACGAAAAATTGTTCATATCACTCGGGCGATAAGGGTTTTCATCCTTCGGTCGATTATTCACTCGCCGCTGCGCGGCTCGTCTCATAAACTTTCGCCCGGCGGATGAAAAGACCCCCTTTATCGCCCTTGTGATATAAACTACTATTTCAAACGCACGAACTTACGCAGCTTTGGTGAGCTAGTTTAAAAATCATTTCCGATTTCTTATACAGTTGGCAGCGATTTTTGTACTGTTGTTTTGACAACAAACCTTAACCTTTAAACGTCGTCGTTTCTTGGAGGTCACGGTTGACTTTGGGAAATTTTCCATCATCTGGATAATCCAGTTTTGTTTGGCGTCACCTACCATCATCTCTCACTGGTTCAGCAGCTTTAACATCAGCAAGCAATGTTCTGAGTTTGCGATAGAGTTGATTAAGTGTTACCCGTTACTTTTACCTGCTTAAGCCACACGTCCCATCTCAGTTAGAAGAAAGTGCCTGTCATCTTTTTAACTAAGAAATAAAAAAGGAAAAGGTTTTCAATTTGTCTGTATGTTTTTTATGTATGTTCGGGCGTAACTTTTTACAGAGTGGTCCGATTTTGATGATTATTTTTTTGGAAAAAAGTTCCTTAACGCAGCTTACGATAGCAGTGAAATGGCAGGTAACCATAGAAACGTCACGTATGGAAAAAGCGTTATGCTCTCTATCTAGACGTTTTTGGTTCTATTTGGCGTAGTTCAAATATTTTCGTGAAGCGCTGGCCGGCATACTTGTTAAAAATAAATAAACAAATGAATTACTTTTTTTTGTGATTGTTTTAATTCATATGTCAGTTACATTGACTGATTATTGCAATTTTGTAATGAAGATTTAAGGTGGTTCAAGCGATACTCGGCTAGTTTTTAAGTTCATAGTGACTGATAAATATTAACACTACTTTAAAAATCATGAAAGAGGTATCAATACAAATATATATTACAGCTCTACAGACCTAGAAGGCCTATGGCTTCATTCCCTGCCTACCTAACCAATCTTACAGTCTTGAATGCAATAAGAAATTAAAACAATTCTTCCATTATTTCATAAATTTCTGTAACCATCAAAGCTAAAGTTGCAAAAACGCATTTCACTTTTTTGATAAAAAATAGACCCATTTTTTTATTAAGGGTGGTTTGCTCTTTATCTTAAGGGTTGAACTGTCAATGTTTATAAATATCAGTAAAAATAGCCCCCTTAAAATTAAAATCAACTTATCCAAGCGTTTTTTTCGTTTTTATTTTTTAATGTCTTGAAATAACGGATTTATTTCGCATTTTGCAACTTCAATTTTTTTGTTGAATAATAATTGATAAAACTTTAAAAAAATTATAGCACTGACTTCAGAGAAGCAAGACCTTTCAAACGAGGTGTTACTTGCCATATCGTCCCTATTAAAATTTATAAAAAGGGTTGTCATGACAGCGCAAAGAGATGAAACAATACGGGAGTGACATTGGTCGCAAAAGTTGTCCCCCTCGCTGATAAAATTGACGTGTTTTTGCATTTCTTAAAAAAAAATTCTGCTGGTCACAATCCCGTCTGTTTCGTTTTCAAAGGGACACCTTGTATAGTTGGTGAAGCTGTAATGAAAATTAAATAAAAGTAATAAATAAAATTTTGCAATAAAATAAAAACAATTTTTATTATGAAAATGTAGGGGAGGGTGGGCCACAGTGAGACAAAAAATAGTTTTTTGGTTTTATTTGATAACTAAAAAACTGATATATTATGATAAAGGAATTTCAAATTATGCTCTTCTTATGTTACTTATATCACATGTAGGTAGAATTTAAAACTTCTAAACCAAAAAGCTGCATTAGTAGGTAAGGTTTCTAATGTTAAGTTTAAATGATAATATTTCTTTGAAGATAACTTTTTATTATGCTATTCTGCCGTGTTAATTCTAAAGGGCGTATCTACAATTTTTGGCTTTTTGAGTTATTGGTGGCAAACGCTTCCCTGCATGTAAATCTATCATTTCGTTAAGTTCAGAAGGCTAAACTATGTATAGATATGCTAGAATACATCTTTAAAGAAACGGCGTATCTGCAGTTTAATGTGTAATTTTAGATAAAAGAGACGTAACCAACAATGTTAGATTTAAAAGACGTATCTACAACTACTATTTTGTGTAGATACGCCCTTTCTTTGTAACACTCCATTACTTGACTGGCAAAAATTTTCTATTCTGTGACTGGCAGATACAATTCAAATTTTGATGGTTACACTTGTGAAGTTCTGTTTGTTTTTTATAATTTAAATATTGTTACGTGTTTTAAGTTTTTTGGTTATCAGTTATTTAGGAAAAAGTTCACACAGTGTCTCATTTTGCAGATACGCCTTTTTTTCTTATGAGTTTTATTAATATGTGTTAGTCAGAAAGGGTGTATGTATCAAAAGTCCCATTTATAATAAATATTTAAGAAAACGGTTTATTTCATTAGATTCTGCCACAGATATAATATGAATCTAAAACACTAGTTTTCTGTTTAATTCAAACCATGTGATGGCACACGGAAATTTATAAAAACACGATTTCCCAACAATTAGCTTTTTGCAGATACGCCCTTTAGAATTAACACGGCAGTATTCTTATGCCAAGTGTTTTAAAAGTTTATTTATTCAAATGTACAAGTCGTTTTATTATTATTCTCTTAACTAATAACTGAAAACTTATGAATGATTAGTTTCAAACCGTTGAAAATTCAACAAAAAAGAGAAAATTACATGTAGGGGAGGGTGGGCCACAGTGAGACATGGACCACAGTAAAACAAATAATTTTCCCATTTTAATTAAAATCGTACTTTTACGGATATTTACTTATCTAAAGAATAATTAGAACCTTACAGTTTTATATAAATAGAATTACCTTATCGCTTTCTTATTAACGTCAATTTAGCATGCGTTTGTTGTTCAGAGAGCTTCGCAGTAAAATATTGTATTTATTTTTATTTCTAAAGTGAATTTATTAAGAGGGGCACTTTTTTCAAGGCCCTTTTAATTTAATCAACAGATGGCGTCTACTTAAATATTTTTATAAAATATTAGGAGGCTTTAGTATTTAAAATATAGCAAATTCGTTGAGATTATACTATTCTATAAACAATATTCTTGGTCTTAAGCTATTTTGAGTTCGTATCGAGTATGTCTAAACACACTCACTTACAAAAAAAATAATTAAACTTTAATTATGAATTGTGTTTTTATAAATAAATATTACGAACCCAAAATAGCTTAAGACCAAGAATATTGTTTATAGAATAGTATTATCTCAACGAATTTGCTATATTTTAAATACAAAAGCCTCCTAGTATTTTATACAAATATTTAAGTAGGCGCCATCTGTTGATTAAATTAAAAGAGCTCTGAAAAAAGTGGCCCTTTTAAGAAAAGTTTTAAATTTGAAAATTGAATTTCTTTAAAACGTGTTATAGTTGATCTTATTTTTAAATAATAGAAATTATTGTTGAGAATAGGTCTAGTTTAATTAATAATCTACAGGTAGATATTAAAATTATTTTACTTCTTTACAAACTTATTATAACATTAATAGAGACAGTCAGGACCGTCCTCAGGATTCAAAGTTTATTGAAATAATTAGCAAGAAAAAATTATAAAATCAAAAGAACATGTAATCCGATAAGGTGTTCTTTTGATTTTATAATTTTTCCTTGCTAATTATTTCAATAAACTTTGAATCCTGAGGACGGTCCTGACTGTCTCTATTGATGTTATAATAAGTTTGTAAAGAAGTAAAATAATTTTAATATCTACCTGTAGATTATTAATTAAACTAGACCTATTCTCAACAATAATTTCTATTATATAGTGAATTTATTATTTAAAACTTCTGAAATTGGTAAGTAAGTTTTATAATGTCAACTACTATAAATATTAAAGTTCACAATTTCATACGTGATGTTGTTCTTGTGGTCTTAGTTTTTGCTCATCTTACAAAAAACTTTTCACATGTTCACTGGGCCAACTTGAGACAAAATTTATGAGCCACTATGAAACATTTTTTCTTGTATTTTTTATTTTGGAACAGTAAGAAAAATAGTGGATTGTGAAAAGAATGTAGAAATAAACTTCACAAGAAGAAGTTTGGAAGATGAATGTCACTTTGTTCTTTATTCGGTTTCGGACTTAGTATTTGTCCCAAACAAAGACACAAATGATTCTACCAGCACCCAATTGCTTAGAAAACACAAAAAGACTGAAGTTATCTTTTAAATTTGAGGTTGATTTTAGATTATTGAACATGCGAAGAAGAAATATGTTGTTATATCGCACCATGAGTGTAAAACCATAGTAAATGCAAATTTTTTTTTTTGAAATTTTAATGCCAAACAACTGTATTAGTAATATTAATAACTTAATAGTGTAAAACACTAGTAAGTGCAAATTCATACTTTTATGTATGAAAAAGCAGATACTTGGATTTACCAATATTTATATTTAAATTTCTTGTAAATTTAAAACCAGGGTTTTTGCACATATTTTGGTTTTACGCCATTCCTGCTACCTATGCAGTTTGATTAAATACTTTTAATAACAGCAAAATTCAATATTTTAGTTTAAATACTCTATTTATCATAATAATATAAAAACTTTAACTCCCATTATCTCGGAACTATGACTTTTGCACTTACTACGGTTTTACACTCATGGTGCGATATAGTAGCGCATTACTTGTTTTATTGTGGCCACTTTTAATTAGTACACTTTTGACTTTAAAAAAAATGATTTTTTATTTTATTTAAAATACAGTTTTCGATTTATCCAAAAGAACAGAACACTTATAATAATAACAACTAACTAACAACGTAACTACCTCTACTCTACTGGAACAATACAATAATAATGAATAATAGTTTGATATTTTGATTATTTATAAGTTGTGATAACAAAGACTTTCAAGTAAGAGTGGTATGGTTATTAAAATCCTTACTTAAGAGTTTTGCTTATCACAGGAAGATGGATCTATGTTATCTTGCTTTATTGTCTTCGTATAATGACCAATGACTGCAAAATTGCATTTATGCAATAGTCACACATTGTTCATTATATAATGACCTAAAGCTATCGGAGAACGTTTCTTATTATGAGTAAACGTAACTCCTCCCGCGAAAGTTCGGAAAATTTGGGGCTCTTATGGCGACAGATTTTCCTACTTCATCTGGTGTGGTTATGCTGTCATGATTGATCTCGTTGAGTTCACAACCTTGGGTATTGAAGTTCGATGTCTTATGTTTCCTAATACAAATACATATTTTAAAGATTACTACTATAAAAATAATTAAATAAACAAAGATAGTCCAAATACTTGTTTTCTTAAAGTGTATGACCGTATTTTTGTCGTTCAATCGCACTCGTTGATTAGTAAGTTCACTTTGAATTTTGTCAAATTCACTCAAATCTAATTTGGACAGTTCTAAGGGTTTCACTTCAAAATTACCACTTGTTTCATCGTTCATTGAAATTTTTATGTCGGGAATTTTAAAGAATTTTAGATTTCTATTTTTATTTTCGAAACTTTGTAGTTTTACGTCACTTAGTTTTAATTCGCAGAATTTTGGAAGTTCTACCACGTATGTACCTTTAAAAGGAACACTTTCTTTTTCGCGTTTGCACTTTTGATGACCCAATATTTGATTTGTTGATACCACTATCCATTTTCCATTTTCGACCTTTTGAATTTTGAGGTTGTTTAATTTGATGTTTTCTTGTTTGCAGTTTGTTGTTTTTTCTGAAAATTTTAGTAATTGGATTTCGCATGGGACGTCTTCATTGTTTTCGATGCCAGATACGTTTTCTTCACAGAGATATTCGTCGTGTTTTATTTCTTTACAACTATCTTGGAAGTTCGAGTAATATTGCTCATTTAAAATCAGAAATTTTGAACTGGGTAGGATTATTTTATAATTGTTTTCTTTAGTGGGAATTGGTAAAGGGTATAATTTGAAATAGTCATATTTTTCAATTTCAACAATTGGGATATCAAGTAGAAAAATAATTTGATTAAATTTTGTGTAACTTTTAATATTAATGATTTTTTCGAAAAGTAATATGTTTTTTAATTTAGGTTCAAATGGTAATCTAGCATTTTTTGTTTCATTATTTATGGATTTAATTTCTTCTAGAAGATCGGTGGGATCAATTATAGAATTATGAAAAGTATTCATTTTTGCAAAGCTAATTGCTATTTCTAAATTACTCAGTAAATTATTAATTATTTGAAGGGTAGTGATTAATTCTGAAATTGTATTCATCATAATTCTGAGGTGTTGGTATTTTACATTTTGGGTTTCCATTGATTCTATGATTTTCTGAAAGTGACTTAATTTAGATTCTAATAATTTTTGATTTTTAACAAGAGTGATCGCTGTCTGGTTAAATTTTGTAATGACAGTTTGCATTAATGTTATTTGGTCATTGACAATAGTTTTAATTTTATTTTGATTTTGTCTTAAATTTTGAATTTCTTTGTCAAAATGTATTGCGTCATCTTCATCTAGGTTTCCTGTTATTATTTTTATTAAAGATCCTAGTCCGTTTATAGCACCACGTTTTTGTCTAATTTGTTTTGTTTCGATCAAAGGATTTATTTGCAAAATTTGTTTATTTATTAATTTTATTAAATGGTCAGTTATTTGATATGTATTGTAGAACTCGTTTTTGTATTCGGTTTCAAGAGGCATAGCATGAAGTGTAAAATTTATAAATTGATATTGATGTTCTAAAGAATGAAATTGGTTTATGATTAGAGATATGTCAAAGATTTGGATAAAAGTCCAAGAAGAAATTTTGTTATGGGCGTTTCCTAATCGTATGGGAAGTAGTCCTGGATTGTTAGTCATTTGTCTGTAGGTCGGTTCGTCTGCAGTAATTATTGACCAGAAACATCTGAAATCAAATTTGGTTTTTTAGGTCCTTTGAATGAATGATTTCAAAATTTTTTTTTTTTTTGGTAATTATGAATTCTTCTTTGTTTTGTGATAACTGAGGAAATTGTAAAGAGTTCTATAAATTTATTGTCAATTTTTGTACGTTTTCTAGAATTTACTTGTTGTCCGATTTTAAAATTAAGTTGTTCATTTCCTTCTATATTGATTTTGTCAATGGTTTTAATTTTGGTTTCTTTTATTTTGTTTTCTAAGTTGTCAATTAATTGATTCAATTTATGGTCGTAAATGAATTTTTTATAAAAAATTCGTTTTAAGTTTGTAAATTTGTAAGATAAATCTCTAAGATTTGGATGTCCAAAAGCTAGTTCAAATTGGTTAAATTTGGTAATAATGCATATGCTGTTGTTTTGCCTTAAATTATCGTTGTTTGAAAATTGGGATTGAATGATTGTTAAGTACGTTTTTGTGTTATATTAAGTAAATTCAAATAATGTAAAATTTGTTATGAATGGTTTGAGGGTTCTGTAATAAAATAAGCATGTAAAGTTTGTTCTAGAAATTTTGTGATTTGACATAAAGTACAAGAATGAATGTAATCTTTTCTAGTTGTTTGTTTCTCCAAAAATAATTTTGTTTTAAATATCTTGATGATTTTTAATTAATAGTAGTTTTTTATTGATATCATTAGATAATTTAAAGGTTTGTATTCTAATCAATTTTGAGGTTCTTTCAGAAAATTTCTTAATAAAATACTTGATAAAATTTATTCTTTATTAGTATTACTATTTGAATTTGATTTTTTTTTTTTAAATTGATTTAATAAAATGGTTCGTAAGCTATTTTTGATTTTAATTGTTGATTGTAAACTCGTCTTGAACGGTTTCTGAAGCAGTTGTTTAAATACGGGTGTTAGCATTTTCCCTTGATAAATTATAAACAATATTAAAAATTATGTAATGCGAATTTTATTTCAAGCTTTAAGTTATATTAGTTACCGTTTTTGAAATTTGCAATGTCCAATTTTAACTGAAAAATTTGAATGTAACATTTTTTGAAATTAATAATTTAAATTTAGATTCTTTTGGTTAAGTTTGAATTTCTAAAGATTTATTAAAATTTGATTTTTATGAAATATTAATTGGTCCATTAATTTAATGTTATTTTAGAAAAGCAAGATTATGTATTACTAATTACTAATAAGCAAAAGATAATATTATAATGTAGGTATGCTACGATAGAGAAATCCTTGAACTGTAAAGTTCTGGAGGCAAAAGAATACAATAGATTCCTACAAATTTGTTGTTTAATTTTTTTCTCTTCATATTTTTAATTTTGAAAATTTGTAGTTGTATAATGTCTAAATTGTAAATATTAGTAAAACGATTTTGTTTAAAGTCTGAAAAGTTTTTGGTTTCATAAATTTTTGGTAATATTTGAGTGTTGCAGTTTAAATTAAATTTTGTAAACTTCAACTCGTCTTCCAATTCGGGTATTTGTTTATTTTTGAGAATTGTATCTTTTAATACATTTAATTTCCGTTTGTTATTGTCAATTAATAGTTCAATACATTTTTGAGAATTGTTTAATTTTGTTGTTAAGTTTTTCGTTATGATCTGGTATGAGTTAAACAATTTTGTTGGTTTTGAATTTTCTAAATTTTCTAAATTTTCATTCTTCAATTTTATTTGTGTTTTTGCCAAAATATTGTCTTGTAGTAAGGTTAATTTTTTGGTATTTTCATCGAACAAAGTTTCTATTTGTTTTTTGGAATTTTGTAATTTTGAAAGCAAACGTTTTGTCTTAATTTTTTGATATCTTATTAACTTCTCTGTAGAATTACTAGTTTGATTCAAATTTTGGTTCAATAATTTTGTTGAATTTAAATTATTATTAGAAATTTCTGTCAAAGATTTGTTTAAAATTTTGAATCTTAATTTATTTAGTTCACTAACATTTTCAGATATTAAGGGTTTTATGACATTTTTAGAATTAGTAGATTTTAAAAATTGAGTGCAAAACAAATCGTGAGATTTTACAGTTTGGCTATTGTTTGAAATTTTGGTTGTTAGTAAATTTAATTCTATGATACTATCGGTTATTAAAGATCTTTTAATTGTTTTTGAATTAATAGGTTTGATAGTTAAATGATTATTTCTAAATTTATTTATATTCTTACGATTAACATTTCTTTGCGATTCAGTTTGTAAAATTATTGGAATTGCTGTTTGAAGAGTAATAAGAATTTTCTTTTCCATATTGATGTTTGCCTTTAATTTTTGTAATAAATCTATTCCTATCAGACCGTCAAATTTAGGTGAAAAGTCAAAAATATAAAATTTGTGTTTTGTGTTGACATTAAAAATTTTGGGTATATTGGTAATTATTACTTTATCGTGTTGCGATAAACCATAAGCTGATTGAATTTGAAAATTTTCTATTTGTATGAAATTTTGAAAATATTTAAAAACTAAATTAAAGTTTATTAAGCTCCTTGCGCTTCCTGTATGGATTAAAAATGTTGCTTGAAATTCGGGAATGTATATAAAAGGTAATTTAGACGTTATTGTTTCGATATCATTTAAATGAATTGTTACGTTACTTGAGTATCTTCTCGGATTGAACAAAAATTTTCATCTTGCCCGTTTGTATTTTCGTTTACTTCCTGCATAAAATTTTGAGCTGACGTGTTATTTTCAAAAGTTTGAAATGGTTCGAAATTTTCCGGTATATTGTAGTCATAATTGTTATCATAATAGGTTCCGTATTCTTCTAAATTATTGTCATTAAAATTTTGTTCTAAATTAAATAATTCTTCTGATTGAAAATTGAGTTGTCTGTTTCTATTAAAATTTGTTCTGTTGCTAGTATCTACGTCCATTGGGGTAGGTTTGAATGTTTTATTGGAGTTTGGTGTTGGTAAAAATGATTTATTAAAATTTTGGGGATTTTGTCTATGCTGATAATTTTGAAAATTTGATGTTCGTTGGGAGTAATTGGGTTTATAGTTTTGTGAATTTTGTTGGAAGTGATTAGGTTTATAATTTGGCATTTGTTGAAAGTTATTGTTGGGTTTGAAATTTTGTGTGTATTGAAAATTATTAGGTTTAAAATTTTGAAAATTTGATGTCCCGTTTTGGAAATTTAGTGTTCTGTTTTGAAAATTTTGTGTTTTAAATTGCTGTGTTATCATTTTGTTTGTTTCCAAAAGTAAAATTTTGTGAATTTCCAAATTTTAAATTTTGAACTTGTAAAGAATTTTGTTTTTGGGAATAATACAAAAAGTTCTCTTCTTCAAGTACAAAGTTCATAGCTGTTTCTAAATTATCTGGTGATCGTAAACGAACATTATTTTGTATTTGTCCACTTAGTCCGCGAATGAAAGTTTTCAAAGCTAAATCATCATAATTTTTAGTTCGAACGCGTTTCTCAATTTGATTTAAATCACTTGTATTAAGTTTTGATAAAATTAGACTTCTGCAATCTTGACACCGTTTGCCAAATTCATAAGGTGATTCATTCTTTTCAGGTCGTAACAAAAGCAAATCTTGTACTAAACAATCAATGTTCCGTTGATCGCTAAAACTTAATTTTAAAGTGTCTCGAATTTGTGCCCAAGAATTTAATTCTGACCTGTTTCCAATTAACGTTAATGCCCTACCCTTTAGTTTTCCTAATATGGCTCTTATTAAAAATTGATTAACGTCGTCTCCAGGATTATCAAAATTAAAGAATGTGTTTAGAAAATTTACGCAAGCGTCGATAAATATATTAACGGCACTTGGGTTTCCGTCAAATGTTGGAATTGTGTCTAAATATAATCTAATGAATTGATAATTAATTGGATTTTGTTGAATCGGATTTACTACATTTTGGGCTGCTGGAATTTGTTCCGCATTTAAATTTTCGGCTTGATACATTTTAGATAGATTAATTTATATATTTTAAAGTTCAAGTTTTATTGTAAATTATGACTATTTCAAATATTTTAAGAAATATCGAATAAGACAGGTTGATCTTAATTATAATTATGAGATAATAATAGGATAAATATTGATATGTAAGGAATTTGATTAGTAAGGATTTTAAAATAAGTGGGTTAATATGATTATAAATAAGCTTACTCACATAAAGTATATCTGCATTTTCATTGCAATATTGTAGTTGATAAATTCTTCTTAAAATTTTCTTCCAAATTTCTTAATATTATTCTTCTTCTTAAATTTAAGTTGATTCTTATTTTCTAATCCCTATTTGGTCCTCGTAGAATTGGTGGGTGACGATTTTGTTCACTTTCCAAATTCTCGATGGTTCTTTTTCTTAACTCTAAGTTCTTCCTCGATGTTGGAGGCAATATTACAAATGCTTTGTAACGATTTTGTTTACGTAACACTGTAAATCGTTGGATGTTGGAAGTTTCGAAATAATTTTTGGGAGTTTTGACGATGTCAGTTCTCTACTTCCAAAAATTTTCGCATCCGCTCGACTGCGCCACTTTTAATTAGTACACTTTTGACTTTAAAAAAAATGATTTTTTATTTTATTTAAAATACAGTTTTCGATTTATCCAAAAGAACAGAACACTTATAATAATAACAACTAACTAACAACGTAACTACCTCTACTCTACTGGAACAATACAATAATAATGAATAATAGTTTGATATTTTGATTATTTATAAGTTGTGATAACAAAGACTTTCAAGTAAGAGTGGTATGGTTATTAACCTCCTTACTTAAGAGTTTTGCTTATCACAGGAAGATGGATCTATGTTATCTTCCTTTATTGTCTTCGTATAATGACCAATGACTGCAAAATTGCATTTATGCAATAGTCACACATTGTTCATTATATAATGACCTAAAGCTATCGGAGAACGTTTCTTATTATGAGTAAACGTAACTTGGCCCACATTGAAACAACAATAATGTTTTTTTATATCTTAAATTTTAAAATTAAATTTTTATGTTTTTTTTATGTTATAAATACCAATACGTTATCAATACATTGAAGTTCTTTTATCATAGATCAGTTTTTTAGTTTGTAACATTAACTATCAAATAGAATCAAAAAAACTATTTTTTGTTTCACTGTGGCCTACCCTCCCCTACTTGTATACTTACCTTTGACAGTCGTTTGTTTTAGTTGTTAATATTATTACTAACAAAGTTTTGTCACACAAATTTAATATTCATAAACCACATAAACACAAATACCAGAATTTGAATGTTAGGACTAACAACGCTTGTAAATATATGTAGAATGCAGTGACTTGATCCCTGATCTATACCGTTAGGTTGCCTTACCTGAATGTACTTACACATGAAAGAACAAACTAGCTCGAGTCAACTGCATACATACGGTGAATTCACATTTGAGAAAAAATTAAAATACTTAATTATTCTTTTGTCAGATTCGGCGCAGCCGAATCGGCTGCGCCGAAACGTCCTAGACCGATGAGGGACGTCTTGAATAAAGGACTGATTCAATCTGACAAAAGAATAATTAAGTATTTTAATTTTTTCTCAGATGTGAATTCACCGTATGTATGCCGGTCTAGGACGTTTCGGCGCGCAGGACGGTTGGGCGCGAGCCGGTTCGGCGCGAGAACGGTTCGGCGCAAGGCGGTTCGGCGCAAGGCGGTTCGGCGCGAAGCCGATTCGGCGCGAGGCCGATTCGGCGCGAGCCAATTCGGCGCAAACAGATTCGGCGCGAGAATTTAATATCATAAGCATAAAATACTTTTTATAAACATAAATCATTATTTATGCGGATGTAGAAAATTATTTATTATTTGACTTTTATCTGATCGGTCGGTTTAATTAATGGTTTATTCAATTAATCATATATGCTTATCATATATGATAATCATTTAACTTACAGAAAACTATGGATGTCATATTGACACAGGACCGTAGCTAGACATAAGTCATGTGGGGGAGTTGCCTAAAACAAATTTTTTTTTATGCTACGAGAAGGGTTTTACCAAAAAAAAGCTTTTAAAACTTTTTTTATTTCATAGCTATGTCATGCAAGGGGTTTAAACTCCCAAACTCCCCCCCTTATATAATGCTCTGTATTGACATTGAAAAACCCCAATTCTAGATTAAAAACTGCCGGCTTTCTAGTATTTCCTCAACCCCCCCCCTTGAGCACGTCTCTGTTGCAATTTGTTTTTGTACTAAAAATAAACTTCAATCAATTTATTATATATTTTCAATTTTGTCTGATGACCATTTGCCATCTTTCTGGTAACGATTCCACGCTCATAGAACTTCTAGTCTTTATCAGAAAAAAACTTAACCAAGTGCGATTAAAGTCAAACTCAAATGATTATTTTGTAACTATTAGATGAATAGTTGTATCTTTTTGTATCTGCCTGACTAAAATTCAAAGAAAAAAATTAAAAGACTAAAATTCAAAGAAAATTAAATGTTTGTAATTATTTGCTCCAAAAAGTCTTCGCTCCAAACTGGTTTGCGCCAAAATGGGCTTGCGCCGAAAAACCTTTGCGCCCAACCGGCTCGCGCCGAAAAGGCTTCGCGCCGAACTGGCTCGCGCCGAAATGGGATTGCGCCAAAACGGTTTCGCGCCGAAACGGTCTCGCGTCAAACCGGCTTGCGCCGAAATGGGCTTGCGCCAAACCGGCTCGCGCCGAACCGGCCGCACCGAAACGGTCGCGCCGAACCGGCTGCGCCGAAACGTTCCATCCCGTCCCTCATACCTCTATCTACAGCTCAAGACTTAATTTCCCAAATCCTGCTAATTTCCTTGTGAGAGACTCACTAAATGCATTACCAGAACTATCACTTATTAACAAAATCAGTTGAAACGCTTTGAGGAGGTTCAACAAATACACCAGAGATTTTGGAAGTTGTGGTATCAAGATTACGTGACGTTGCTACAACCATAACCAAAATGTCAACCAGGCGCCCTCAAATTAATGCTCGAATTATATAAGCACCTCCATTGATGTGGCGCACACTGGGCATGTCACCGACGTCCGCCCAAGTCCAGATGAAATCATACATGAAAACATGAAATGATTATAAGAACAGAACAAGCACAGGCACCATCAAACGTTTCATTACCAAAATTGTGAAATAATTCAACGATTTGGACATTAAATCAACGACTTAAATGTTGACGTGTAGTATGACTTTCAAAAAAAAAACATTATGTGCAACGCAAACACAATTTTTTTCATTTCTTAATCAATTATCGATTTCTTTAGTGTTTAGTGTTTCTTTCCTAACTTGATATAAATTACTTAGAATTACGCTTTAATCTATCAAAATTTTGTATACCTACATTATTTTAATCATGAATTTTCTTTTTTTGAACTTTTCTTTTACTTTTAAATAACTGAGATATGTTAGGTCAATTCCAGGCGCATATCATAAGACAAGAATAAGGGTTACATCCTTTAGTAGCTTAAAATTCTCAATATTCTCAGTACAGTACAACCTACCAAGCAGTTGTAAAGAGTGTTACGGTTGACCTTAACGGCCTCGTAATCTCCGACAGCTTAAGTCGGAAGCAAGAAACATATAACTATCTCAGGGTTGTTTAAAAAAATAAAAATAATGATATGGTCTTTTGCAGTGCATATCGATATATCTTTACAAAAGAGATCCAATCTAAAATACAAAACATATGTAGCAAAAGCCACAAAGAAAAGACAAAATAGAGTAACTAATACAAAATATAATAATGTAAATAATAATATATACATACACCAGTTCAATACTGATGTTTTAAAGTACAAAGAAAAAATAAACCTATGATTAGAAATTTAAAAAAAACAAACTGAAACTAAACTAAATCCTAAAATTTAATTTTGAGCTCAATAAAAAATATAACTTAAAATTAAATTAATTAAACAAATTGTTTTAAATAATTAATAATAAAAAAAAATAAAATTTAAAAGTTTATTAAATTTTCACTAAATTAAACGTAGCACTGATTGAAAATCAAATAATAAGCACTTTTTAAATTGTCGATGTTAAATAGTACAAATAAAACACTTAGTAATTATTGATGACCTCTCCAAGACAAATCGACACAACTGCCTCCAAAAGACCTTTGACGAATTGACCACAATAATGGATTTTCTTGAAATTATTTGAAATTTGATTTGAAGATAACCACAAGTGAATATTGTGAATCGAGATGATAATTAAGTCTTTTTCTTTCTTTTAATTAATAAAGAAAACTTTAACTAATTTTTTTAAGGACAATATAATTGCCTAAATTATTTAATTTAAATGTTTTTTAATGCACTTTTAGAACAGATTTTAGATAGCAGATATTTAATTAATTTTATGATGAATAATATTATTTATAGAAACAAAAGAGAAACTGTAGCACAACTTTAATAATTCACAATAAGATACGTAGATATTGAAGATATAGTCGATTCGATAATTTTGTCGATACTCCTCTAAAATTTGGATTGCAGTAATATTTATTAAATTTTGAAACAAAGAATATTTGAAATAACAAGGTGGTGGGACAGTATAGTAAACGCATTATACCCCAACAAAATTTTACGATTTTTGGGATATAATAACTATAATACCCTAATAATTTGAATGTTAACCACACAATGCCTCTTATAGAAAAATGTCTATACGTGAACTACATAAAATTTTATATTTTTTAATTAATTTTGAAAACAAAGAGAATTTGTATTTTGAAACATATGTATACGATTCTTGATCGTAACAAGAGCACATACCTTCTTGTACTAAATAATCTATAAATTATCAATAAACAACAACTATTTATTGTGTTTAGTTAGCAAAAAATAAATTAAGACTTCTTAGTGCATCAATCAAGAAAATCAACCTATTACAAATAAGAAAAATTTACAATTACTTAAACATAAACCCTCCCCCTTATATTGTTGAAGCCCATTTGGTAACTTTGAAGCCTCCCTCTTTATACTAATTTGAAGACGTTCTCCCACAGTTTAATTACAATAATATAGCAAACCTTCTTCTTTATAAATTTACTGACAGTGTGCTACACATCAGTTGCTTTTACATATGCTACAATGTCTTCACAATTCAATTATATTTTACTGGTAATTGTCTTTTCTACTTTTAAGATTTTCTTAAGGGTAGTTCACACTACATGATTTCTCATATGACTTATGGCCGTTTTCACCGACAATTTCCTAACGTTAAGTATTTTCTAAAGTATGAATGAATCATAATTTATAACCAAAATGCAGTCGCTAAGAAACACCTAGTACTTTAGGAAATACTTAACATTAGGAAATTGTCGCTAAAAACAGCCATTAGTCATAAGAAAAGTCATGGCTAAAATCATACCATCACAACAGCCAATCAAAAAAGGCATAACTTCTATAACATCAAGAATCATAGTAGTGTGAACGTAAGAAAATCTCTCATATGAGAAGTCATGTGACAAGTCATATGAGAAATCATGTAGTGTGAACTAGCTTTTAATTAATAAAATTATTAGGTAGGTACTATACAGCTTGTTACAATAAAATCATATTTCTTCTGTAAGAAAGATTCATTCACAATTATAGCTTCACATTTATTTAACTATAAATAAATTCATGTCTTCATTCCTATGCCACAACACTCAATAATGCAATAATCTTCGTATTTTGTAGTTACAAATTTTACCTGAAATTCATATTATATTATTTATAAAGTACTAAAATTATTTTACCTACATTTAACAGCCTTTCCACAATGTATATTGCAGTTTCAGTGTGCAGAGTGATTTTTCCAACTTTAATTACAGAAGTTCCTTTTGCCAAAGCCATAAAAATAATTATTTGATCTTGATTATGCTCATCGAGACATGCTCCAGCCTTGACAGCCCTTAATATCTCATCAGCAGCCTTAACGCCAATTTGATTAGGAGATTCACCTCTTCGTCCTAATGCAGATCCTCCCAATATACATCCCTTTTCTGATTCTGCCACTAAACTAAAAATTCCAGCTACATGTACTTGACAACTAGGAAGCCACCCCTAACAAGTCATACTTAATTCCTGATGAATTATCCTTGCCGACACTAGCATTCTCCTTATATGATTCAATCTTTGTACGAGTAAATACTTCATCGAGATGATTTGAAGCACCCTTAGCCATGTTTTGAGCTAAATGAATTGGTAATGTCCCAGAAACGTAACTCCATCCATGCAATTTAATTATTTTTCCTAAATCTAACATTTCAACTGCTTGTAGCTCATGTACAGGTTTAATGTGAATAACAACTTTTCCACCACCTCGAGGAAAATACCCGCGCTTCACAATATCAAACTCAAATGTTGCTCCAAATTTCTCTAGCACAGGTCGAAATACTTGGGTAGTAAAATCAATCTGTGGTGCCATATCGGCATTAGTACCCCCTTCCAATGTTAGAGTAGTGTCCGAATCGGCATACAGCGTACAGGGCAGAGCAATTTGTAAAAGTAACGCAATACTTCCAGCAGTTTTAACACCAGCATAGTAATTACCACCGGTAATTTTTCCAGGCCAAAATTCTATTTTGGTTGAACCAATTGCCCCACCAATTAATTTTCCATTACAGATATTTTTCACCAATTCTAAACCTACATTTTAAAACTTAACTTTACAATTTTTTCTAAATGAACTATAATTACGATTAACCTTTCAAGTGTTGTTCTGCAAGTCCCGGTTTACTACGACCAGCACGAATATTAATTACTCGAATAGGAGTTTTCGTTAAAACGCTTAACGTAACAGCTAAACGCAAAATTTGGCCTCCCTATAAGAAAGTATGAAAATTAAATTAGTGAATCAATTATTTTAAAAACAAAAACTTACACCTTCTAACAAAGAACCGTCGATTTCAATAACTTCTTGAGACATAATTTCTTTTAACGCTGTTGAACTTTAAAAATTTTGATCTTTATTTTGAGGTTATGGAAACCATATCAAATGTCACCGGTGACAGCCAGTGATATATACAGAGAATGTAAAAGTTATAAGTACTTGCAATAGTTGCTGTTATCCTTAATTTATAACTTAAAATAATATCTAAAGTGGTAATTATAACTAAGCGGTTAAGTTATTCTTCATTGCCAGTAACCAGAATACATTTATATTTTATTAACAAAAAAATATTGGTTAATCCGATTCTTTTTACAACAACTTGTATATGGCAGATATTTCTCGTTTTAAATGTTGGCCTTAAAATATTCCAAATCCGATATTTATAAATGGCTAACCTAACTAATATTATTAAAATTATTGGAAACCTTTTGTATTTAAGCGAAAACCCTGTGTCATTCGATATTTACAACTGGACCGAATGTAAAATTTCTTTTTAATCAGTTTGATGAAATTTAATACGAAGTAAAATGCAATGATTATATCATGTGATTGAACATTGAAATTTAATTATAAGTGTGAAAATATCGTCATTTATAAGTTTAGTTTCTTTAAAGTAATTGCAGTCATGAATAATTCTAACGGAGTTCAAATAAATGGGGCATTTCAAGAAGGCACATCAAACCCTCGACTTTCATCTTCGGATAGCAATGCTAATCTAAACAATCAAAGTAAAGGTGCAATACCCAAAACGAAATCTGTTACCCTCGTTCCAAAAAAATCAAGTAAAATTAATAACAACGTGGAAGATTTGGTGGTACAAAGTGATACTTCGAGTGAATTACAATTGAATGGTTTTACAAATTCAGCTCACAGAAAAATCAGTTTCTTGGACGATTACGGTGGTAATAAATGTGAAAGTTGTAGTGTAGATAAATGTAACATTTCTAATACTAGTCACGATATATTTAATTCTTTTCGAAGAGATGAGAATTTGTGTACCAAATCTTCCGAGAAGATAACCTTTCAACCAATTCCTTGTAGTTCTAGGGACATTGACCCAGATTTTCAACGTAATTTAGACATTGATAATAGTTCTAGTAGTGAAGATAACGAATTGTTGTCCATATCAGACGATGGTTGTATTTACACATATAAAGGAGATCATGTAGCAGACTTGCCTAGTTCTTTTTTCAATTTGGAGATTCCCCCTCTGAATCCTGTGCCTGAACCACAAAATAGAGAAGAAAATGCAAGTCCTGAAATGGATTATTTAGAAATGGATTTTGATCCAGGTCCATCTGGTGATGGAGATTCCGACAGTCAATCAAATGCCGATTTAGAAAATGCCGAAAACTTGCCACAAGATTTAGGAATCAACGATTGTGAAAGTTTAAAGTCTCATAATGCTATAAACAGCGATTCTCGTTTAAACGATTTTACTGCCAGGTAAGAAGAAATTAATACTCTCGGTTGACGGCTCAAAATATTTATATCTAATTTTTTTGCAGAATTGGTTCTATGAATAATGGTTTATCACAACAGTACATCGGGAACTCTTCCATTTATAGAGCTCCATGCTTGCCAAGTTCATCTGGATCAAATCTTTTAAGTTTTAGTAATACTAAACAAATTTCTGCTACAGCATCGGTCATGGAAAGGCTTCAGAGATTGAAAATGCCTTGGTCATGTACTTTTTCAGAGCGCACTATTGGTAGTTCCAATATAAGATTCTCCTTAAGGCATCACACTTCAAATGGGGAATTAAGTTTATCGAATGAAAAATTACTATTAAACGATCATTATACTGCAAGAGAATGTCAAGATAGAGGTAGAAGTACACTAAAAAATAAAATTAAAACGTTTTTGTTGTGGTCGGAAGAAGAGGCAAGTAGAAAGCAAGTTGTTCAAATCGGTGCTTCTGCTTGTGGTGCAACGGCTGTTTTAAATGTATTAAAGGCTCTTCGCTTTCCTACACCAACAATTGAAAAGGTTAAAGAAACAGTTCACACTAACTTGAGATCAAATTCGAGTCCTTTAACTGAATATTTATTATCTCGAAGTGTGGCGGGTAGTACTCATGAGGACTTAATTAATGGGTTAGAAATATTAACCGAAGGTAAAGTGTATTCGAGGTTTTTTTCTATGTATCCTGAGCGCATGGTGAATTTAAATCTGTGGTTGTACTTTTGGATGTCGCATGGTGCAGTGCCAATTGCCACATTAAACTTACAAAAGAGTGCCGCATCAATTCCAGATGCTTGGCATCATCAAATGATTTATGGTGTAAATTATGGTGGTATATATTTGACAAATCCTTTGGAATGTGTTAAATTTAGTTACTTGTGGACTCAACTTTGTTCTGAATCAGTTTTGTTAATAAAACGGGACGATGTGTTATCTCGGTGGAATATTAAAACGGATCTCAAAGAACTCATGAAAATTGAAGATCCAAAATGGAATTCACTCAATGTAATAGGTAAGAAATATTTATTATATTGGCAGGAGTGAATTACTATTATCTATCAGGTCTGTAAATAGACAAGGCTTCAATGTGGAGAATTAAGTTGTTTCTACATTCAGTGTTGTTTTATTTTGGTATATTGATAAGTAATTCTGAAGAAACTGAAAGGGATAAAGTCTTGACAAAAAGTTTTTAGGGATGTTTGCATATTTTCCAAGTTTGATTTTTATATAAAGCCCCATTCACAATGAAGTTAGTTTATTGCCTTGCTTTGATAAAAGCTAGTAAGAGTCAATCAGAATGATGTATTTTCTTCTATTCTTTTCTATACCTAAAATTAGTTTTTGTTTACTGTTTTCAGAATTTTTTTAAAATATACTAGGTACTTACTTGTTTTTAAGATTTGCGTCAAACAAAAAAAACAATTTTTTGGTCACCTTAACTTGATCGGTTTTGTTATCTGTTTGGGATTCATACATTTTAGAATGAAATTGGGAAAACATTCTTTCTTTATTCAAAATGTTTAGGTAGGTACATATTGAAAATTCTAGAAAAATTTGTGTGAAAAATTAGTTTTTTTGGTCTAGAACTTTTAAAGTAAAGACGCGCATGAATGGATAAGCGAGATTCATGCTGTCCCAAAAAAAATTCCCTAGATTAAAAAGAAAAAACTAATATGCATTTAATATATTATAAAACGTATTTTGATTATAAAAATATGATTTTCAACACTGCAAGCCTTTAGTTTTTCGGATAACACGAATCTTGTTACTTACGAACGTCTTTACTTTAAAAGTGCTAGACTAAAAAATCGCATTTTGCACACTCAGATTTTTCTAGACTTTTAAGTAGTACCTATATTAAAAAGATATACCAACAACGAACTAAAAAATTTAAACCCTGTTTTTGTGGGAATTATATATACCGGGTGCTGAATGAGTTAGGCGAACATAGGATATTAACGTGTAAAAACTTATTTTTGCAAATTCCTGCTTCCCTAATTATTTTAGAGAAAAATTGAAAGACACAAATATAACGTAGAAATATAAAATATACGAAATATAAAATATACGAGTGATAAGAGCATTAGATTTTATCTAGGTTTTACTTAAAAGATCAAAAAATTCTTTTAAAATTGTTAAATTTTTATTTATTAGATTGGCCATGTAAGTTTCCAAGGTAATATTCTATTTTATGAAATTAACAGTATATTATTTACGCGGGAGATATGAGGTGCATTACCCGCACGATGGTTTTAAAAGCCCGAGGGCTGATGAGGGACATGCAAGTCGAATTAAATATACTGATTTTGATCAATGCGAATTTCTTTTGACACGCGCTGCAGACCGACGACTCGCCGCGCATATGCCTCGCGATTTATTATTTGCGTTCCACAACCGTCTACACGAGGCGAGGATTGATGCGCGAGTCAAACTCATATCGTCTAAACGCGCCTTTATAATCAGCAGGTGTCAGTCATTGAATAACTTTTCAATTAAGCTCAATACACGTTAATTTTTTTTCACTGTCACTGTTGATTACTGCATTTACCTCTTTTACATCGAAAATCGATTCAAATGGTTAACGGTTCAAACATTTGAAGTACTTTATCCCACTTCTATTTGCGAATTTGATCAAGTTTTATTCCAATGATTTATTGGATTTGCTTTCTAAAAAATGTTGTCATTCAGACACATTATAATGTAAAGATCAGATCAATGCAGACAATTCAATTAATGACTTGGCAAAATTAGTTTATTTTTTTGCTATGAAATGATTTTTCTTTTTAATTTATTTATTATTGGCTCAGCAATTAAGCTATACACAATATTGATTACACAAAATTAAATTCCCCCCCCCCCCCCCCAATATTAAATACAATGTTAACTTATTCACTAACTAAATAATGATAATTCCTAAATAAGTTCTTGAGGTAGCTGTTTTGTTTTAAGTCTGCGATTTGCTGTTTTCTCGCCTATTTTATAGTGCATAGCACCTGAGCACTTTGCCAATTTATCAAAATAGTTTTTTGCACATTTTTTATTAAACTGAGCCACTGTAGGAATTTGTAACTCTTTGTGCAATCGTTCGTTTCTTACAAACCATGGAGAGTTGCATATTATTCGGATTATCTTATTTTGTAGTCGTTGAAGTTTATTTATGTTGGTTTTAGATGAAGTTCCCCAGATTATATTGGCGTATGCGAACACTGGTCTTAAAATGGATTTGTATAACAGCAATCCACATTCAATTTTTAATGATGATTTTTTATTGATTATTGGAAAGAGCACTTCCAATCTAGAGTATGTTTTGTTTAGTTTTTTATTTATGTGATAAGACCACGTCAATTTGCTGTCCAAATATACTCCTAGGTACTTAACTGGAATGTTATGTTCGGTCCATTCTATTTCTTGATTATTGATTTGTATTTTTAATGGATTTGTATATCTTCTTAATGTAAATATTTTAGTTTTTGTTTTATTTGGGTTGAGTTTGATCTTCCATTTTGAACACCATTTTTGAAGATCATCAACTGTGTGCTGCAATACCTCACGAGCTTCTTCTAAATCTTCACTTTGTTCCAGTTTGGCAGTATCATCTGCAAATGTAGCTGTTAAGCTAGCATTATCTTGAGGCAAATCATATGTGTAGATATTGTATAGCAGAGGCCCCAAGACCGATCCTTGCTGCACTCCAGTTTCAGCCACCTTTTCTGAGGAAATCTCCGATCCCACTCTAACATTGAATGTACGATCTTCTAGGAATGAAGCTATTATTCGGACTAAATACCGCGGTACCTTCAAAATGATTAATTTATATGTCAAACCAGGATGTCACACACCATCGAAAGCCTGGGCTACATCAAAAAGCACGGCTAGTGTGTATTGCTTCTTTTGAAAGCCTGAGACTATAAATTCGGTGACTATGCAGTTGGTGTACCGTAGAATGATGCGTCTTAAATCCAAATTGGTGTGGTGGTATTATATTATGTGATTCTACAAAATTAATTAAGCGGGTTTTGATTATTTTTTCCAAAATTTTTGACAACGTAGGCAACAAACTAATTGGTCTATAGCTGCTTGGGTCCTCCTTTGGCTTTCCAGTTTTGTGGATAGTTGATAATTTATGAAGGTGATAATTTGTGCCTGTTTCCATTTGTTAGGAAAGTAACCCAATCGAAGACATGCGTTGAAGATGGTTGTTAATGCTGCTAATGCTTTCTCTGTCAAATGTTTTAGCACAATGTTTGGGATCATATCATTACCCGGAGCTTTTTTGTTTTTAAGCTGCTTGATGTATGTTGCTATTTCAATAGCTGATGTGGGCTTAAAGTCGCTCTGGTCGCAGGGTTGTAACAAATATGATTTTACGCTATCTTGTATTTCTTGTTGTGTATTAGTATTGCTTTCATCATCCATAAAGGCTTTTTCTAGATGATTTTCCAGCAAGTTACATTTTTCTAAGTCTGTGGTAAACTGCTGATTTCCATTTCTTAGTGTAGGCATTATTTTTGGTGCGTTTAAGATTCGCTTTGTTGTACGCCATAAGGTAGGATCATTTGTATTCAGTTCTTGGATAAATTTGTTGTAATTGTCAAAGCGATACTGATCTAATTGAAGCTTCACTTAATGCGATAATTGTGAGTATATCCGTTTATGTGAAGAATCTCTCGTTCTTTGCCATAACCTGCGTTCTCGGTTTTTTTCTTTGATTAATGCTAGAATATGTAGAGGTGTTGTTGTTTGGTGAATTGTTTTTCTTCGCGTGTTATGTCGAGTTGCTCCCCGTACCGATGTCTTTATCGCATTGGTGAAGTTGTTAATTGCAACATCAATATATTTTTTACTTGTTATGTTGTATGGGCACGTAAATTTATTATCTAATTCAGCTTGAAATTGATTCCAGTCGACTTTTCCCTCAATCAGGCAAGGGATCCGAGGCTTAATAGCTGGTTTGCTACAGAACGTTACTAGCACTGGCAAGTGATCGGAATCCAGCTCAGTAAGCACTGTCTGTTATATGACCTCTGTGAAGTTTTTAATCAAGATAATATCTAATATATCTGGCTGATAATCTACTCTAGTAGGAAAATATGTGGGCTCGATTGGAGCTATAATGTGGATATTGTTGATGTTTGTGATATACTTGGTGCCAAATATCTGTGCCTCTACGTCACTAATTTCTGATTAAGAAATGACTTACTGAATATAATTTAGGACGTCGTTTAGCTTTATTAAAAAGAGTACGAAAACATTTGTATGTCTTGCTGATCGAAACTAATAAAAGTCGTACGTTACCAATATTGGACATTATAAAAACAAACAAAAAACAAAATTAGTATGTCTGAACGTTTACTGCATTGTAATGCACTAAAAATTTTGAGTCACGTAGTGCTTTTTGTATCTAATGATCCCAGCGCCAAGTGCGGATAAATTCAAACTTAAAGTTAAAATAACAAACTTAAAACGTCAAAACGTAAAACGTATTCAAATTTAAAACGACAATATTTTAATTTTATATTAAATATTCAACTTTTGGTTATACTTTTAAAATGTTTATACCAATAAGTGGTCCCACTATAAAATCTCAATCGCAACAGTTGATTTTGAACTTATGAAATGGGTTACTGAAAAACTAATATGCAATTTAGAAGAACCAAGTTTAATAATAATGAACAATGCATCTTACCACTCTACGCTGGTAGAAAAGCAACCTACGTCAATGTGGAAAAAAGCAGTTTTGCAGTATGGTTATCTAAAAATAACATTCCTTTTAGCGACAGTTCATTTAAAGCGGATTTGTTAGAATTAGCAAAATTGAACAAGGAGGAAAAACGGTATGAAGTAGATGAACTGTTGCGAAATCATGGACATGAGGTCTTACGATTGAACTTGTATGGGCGCATTGTAAAACTTATTATAATAAGTATATTAGAAGAGATGGTTATGGGGTTGACAAAGTAATTTTGATGTGGAATAAAGCATTGCAAAATTGTACATCTGCAATTTGGCAAAACTGCATTCGGCACACTGATAAGGTCATAGCCGATTGGTATAAACGGGAAAAACTGTTAGATGTCACCGTAAAAGAACTCATTATATCAGTGTCAAATGATTCAGATTCTGATGGGGATAGTAGTGATAGTGATGGATAACGTCATTTCCAATAATTATCTTAAACTAATTTTAAGCACTAAAACTATTCGGCATCGGGAGTTAGGCATTTATGAAGAGTCCCTCAGAATCGTTGAATTTAAATGTTTATGTTTTGTTCATTTTGAAATGTTCTTGAACTTATTACTTGTTTAATAAATATTGTTCTATTCTATTCTTGGCAACAAAATTGTAATTTATTAAACTTAAATTTCTTACTAAACTTTCCTTTAATGAAAAATTATTTGCAAATTAATGAAAAATATTTAATTTTTGTGTATAACTTGCACCATTTTGACAGTGACATTTACATATGACAAGTTGTGGTGAAGAGAGAAAGTTATATCAAAATAAAAAAAACCATTGCATTTTAAAAAGCACTCGTTTGACTAGTTTTTTCCAGCTTGATTCATACCATTTTAAACTATGACGCAGCGGCAAATTTATTTGGCACCTACTATATCATACAAAAGGACACCTGCTGGATTATTAGTTCGACAATTCCATGCTGTATTTTTACAATTTAAATCGCCCAGCATTATTGCTGCATTATTTCCGTCAAATAGAGATTCAATATCTTGATGGTTCAATCGTACGTTTGGTTGCTTATAGACTGCTATTATTTTTAGAATTCTTCCATTATTTTCTTTTATTTGTATTGCTACTGCTTCTAGGGATGTTGTTTTTATTGTATCTAAATTATTGTGTTGTATGTTGTTCTTTATTATGATAGCTGATCCTCCACTTGCAAAATTTGTTTCACGATCATATCTGTAGATGCTGTATCCTGGAATTCGAAGTTTTTGGTTTTTGATTAAGTGTGTTTCGCTTATGCAAGCTATGTCTACTTGATTACGTGTAAGGAAATCGATACGAATAGATCTTTGCCGTAATATACCATTTGCATTCCAATTAAGGATTGATAATCTTTTGATACATTGTTCTTTTTTATCCATTAAAGTTAAGGTTAAAGAGCAGAGGGATAACATTTGTGACTATAAAGTTCTTTATCTGTTCAAGATACGGGGTTAACATATTAAAAATAATTGACAGTATGTTATTAACTGGGTTTTGTTGATAGTTTGTTTCTTCACTTTGTTTAGTTGCTTGGGCATATGTTCTGTCTGTTTTATTATTCTCACTGGCAACTGCGACCCTAGGAGGGTCACTGCTTTTGACTTGACTTCCCGATAACGGCTGCCGACCCCGAAAATTGATTCTGTTTTTTATTTCTAAGAAATATGCACATCCTCGGTAGTTGACTGGATGATCCATACCACAGTTAACACAAATTGGGCGCGCATTTTGGTGCTTATTGCAATTCGTATGTAGATGTGGTTACCCTGGCATTTGACGCACCTAGGCTCAAGGTTGTAGTAATTTTTGGTGTGGCCATACCTCTGGCATCTTGTGCACTGTGGTATGTCAGTTGTTTTCTTTCTAGGCTCAACAGTGACTAAGCTGTAGTATATTTTTTTAATCTTAAAAATTTTCTTGGCTAACTCATTATCAGTCAGATCCACAAAGCATACTCCAGTTGGGCTTTTATATTTATTTAGTAATCTGGTTACCTTTAGGAACGGTAATTTTGGGTTATCCATGAGTAATTCATCCCGAACCTCCCTTTCAGACAACGATTGTGGTACACTTTTAATTGCTACTGATAGAAGTTTATTTAGTGGATCTCTATAAGTGTGATATTGCAATTTATTATCCTTATAGTATTTGGACAGTGTTCTGTAGTCTTCTACTGTTGTTAAATTTATTCGAATTTGATCTTTGCTGTATGACGTTGTAAATGCTGATTTGGCAATCTTCTTAATATCTTCTACTATTACTAGATGGTTATTTGCTTCATGCAAAAATATAGGAGGAATTTTTACTTTTGTTTCCTTTTCTTGGACAGAGTTGTTTTTGGGGTTTGGTTGACCAACATTATTGATATTTGTACTGCCAATTTGTTTCTCGAGATGTTTGGGCAAATAGTATTTATTTTGTTTTAAAATTTCACTTTCATTACACCATTTATAACGCTTTTGTAAATCAGTATCAGTTGGTGATAGGGTATCTGCACCGCGTTTGTTTTTAGTGGTGTCGTGATTTTCAATAATTATAATAGGTTCTACATACCCTACTTTATTGCTATCGTCATCCATATTAACGTCTGTTTCTATTAAATCCATGGTTTAATTGTTAAAATTATGTATTTTGTTCTTTAGTATGTGGTTAAATTGATACTATAGTATCAACGAATCTATTGATAATTTTCTCAATTCTCACTTTCACCTGTCAGTTTTAAAACTATTTGAACTACTTTATTCACTATTATATCACATAGGCACTCTTATGCACTTGAGCCCATCAGCTAGACGTCCGCCTCGTTCGACGGACTCGCGAGCATCCCATGAAATGATCTTGAACTCATTCAAAGAAATAAGTTGTGATTTTATTTCCTTATCGTAGGATATCTTTTAATTCCCGTATCGGTAGCAACTTTGGAGCTGCCTATAGGATGATTGAATGCAGGGACATTTGGAGCAAGCAATTAAAATTTCTATTTTGGCAATAAATAATATAACCTAAGCTATAAATCGGGATACTTGGATAATTTTAATTGTTTTTGATTTTTTTTGTAAGATTTTGTAATTGACTTTGAAGAAATCATTTTCAATCTTAAAGCTGATAAAGAATTATTTGAGAAGTAAAATGGCATAAAGCAGACTTTGAAACATGTGAAGTTATTTGATACACTTCGTCATCGACTTCTACATTCACTCTAAACTGTCCTGTAGTTTTTATTACCTATACTAGAATCAATACTACGAAATTTAACCGATTGCTTATTCAAAGCTGCTGAACCAGTACCAAATTTTATATCTTTTGAAATAAGGGTCAAGTCACTTCCTGTGTTCACAAGTGCACTAAAACGTTTTCCTTTTAAATAAATGTTTAATGTCTTTCAATTTTTTCTCTCTGTCGCACTCAAAAATGGCGTTTTGGCTTTAATCATTACACTCGCGATTGTAAGTTTTTCTGGACAGTTCAATGCAATATGATCTCCAAATTTATTAGATTGATAACATCTTTTGCCATGTTAGCGGCAAGTAGAACCTACACCTATACAGGGTGCCCCAAGCCCCAGAACTGAACGTCATCTCTTGGGGAGCTGATAGGCCAGCTCATATGGCTGACCAGAATATCAAAATATGACCTTAGTAAAGAAATCGTTAGTTTTTGAGATATTGATAAATCTGAATAGCACCTTTATTGATCACAGATCAAAATAAACTTAATAGTGCCGTACTTTTAAAAGAAAAAAAATGTTTTTGGCCGACTCAGGATTTTTTTTTTATTTGCTAACTTCAATTCTTCATACTGTAAAAAAAAATGTACTACGCTAACACACGGCAAGTTATTTTAAAACATTGCTCGTTTAGTGTAGTTTTCAAAATTATATAAACATTTGCTTTATGCTTTATACTTTAAATATAAAGGATAAATTTCTTTATGAAAAAAGGATAATAGTTCTTAAATTTGAAACATGCGGACGGACGGACACGGTACTTGAACATAAGGCATCTTGCCATACTTTACATAGAAGCCGAAAAAGGATTACAAGTCATTAACAAAATGATACATAATTTGTACAAGATTAAATTTTTAATTGCCTATATTTAAAGTTAATTTTGTTATTTATAGGTCAAATTGCCAACATGGTTCGAGAACATAGAAGAGAACAGAGACTGAATTTTGCCCATACAACTCACATTAAAATACCTGCTGCGTATTCATCTGGCATCACGTTAGTGATGAGAAAAGATAATCCATATTATCCGTTATTGTTATGTTGTCCTGAACTTCCTTTATTACCTTTCCATGATGAAGCAGCAAGTTGTTCAAATGGTATCATTTTTTAGTTATTTTATTTTTTTATACCTACTTTCTACACAAATTTTAATGGACATACATAGATGATGTAATAAAATCCAGAATTATAACTGAATATTTTTCATATTATAGTTTAAATAATTCGTATATAAAATTGAATGTGATATTCATAATAAGCTTAGTAATTTTTTTTGTATGTTCTAGGTAATTTTAAAATGGAACTTTTATATATATTTATAATTTTGTGTCATATTTTTTTGCAATCATAAGTCGATATTAAACTTACTATATTATTATTTTTTAATGTAACTATTTTTGTAAATAAGACATATCAAATTCTAACTTTTAAGTTTATGAGTAACGTATTGCACAGTGAAGAAATGTGAGTCTGTACAAATACTGAATTTTAGCTGTATATTTGGTATATAAATATTTGTAAGTGATTTTCTTATTCTAATATTGAACTATTTATAAAAATTATAAATAATAATAATTAGCAATAAACTGTTCTCGTTTATTATTTAGAAAATTTATTTGATTGTACAACAATAATTTCAGGTTATTTTAAATGATTATTAATTTGACTCTGGTGATTGTCTTCGATTATGTCTTTTGTTTTTCTCATATTGGGGATCCGTTTCATTACCTGATTCATCTGGATTCTGTAAGCCAATAGGAGTTTCTTCATCTGTACTTCCAGCTCTGCCTCTATCCCGTGGCACAGCTTCAGCCTTAAGCTGTTGCTTTGTTACTAAAATTGCAGGTGTTATACCTTCCCGACTTGGAGATGAAGAAGCTCCTGCCTGTTGATTTTCGCTATCCTAAAAGTCATGTTTAGTCACATAATAGTGTTTTATTTATTTGTTTTACCGTTGATTCTCGACTGCTTCCAGATTTTTCTCCCGATACATAATTATACCAAGGATCGTTTCTTATTCCTGAAATTCTTATTCTGGCTTTCAAGGGTGCCAGAATCTTATTAATTAAAGACCTACAAGTAGATGACACTTTTGGTTCTCTAGGAAATGTTACTTTATTTGAGACTTGCTAAAAATATAAGAAAAGTACGGTGTTTTTCCCTTTCAGTATAAACAAAATTACTTTTAATAGCAAATTGTAATTGGCATCATCAAAGGGCAACCTTCCAAAAACCATTGCATACAACACCACACCTGTAGACCAAATATCAGATTGTTGAGGATGATATGGAATACCCCTGAGAATTTCGGGCGAAGCGTACGCGTAACTACCACAAAAAGTTTCACTTAAAGGCATCTGCCCATTTTTTGGTTTAAGGTGTCCTCGTGCAAACCCAAAATCTGACAATTTAACATTGTAACCGCTATCCATTAACAAATTTTCACATTTTATATCTCTAACAGATACCAAACTTGATAAATACAATTGAATTTTTATTAAAAAGTTAAATAATCACCTGTGTACCACACCTCGTTCGTGACAATAATCTACAGAATCTACAAGTTGTCGAAACCATTTTCTTGCCCGACCCTCGTCGATATAAGAATCTCTTCTAATGATATCCAATAGACTACCACTTTCAGCATACTCCATAACAATGTAAACTCTAAAAGTTTTGTTAACAATTTATTAAATACCGATTTGAACATTTTTAAATGCACCTGTGAGTTGTTTCAATAGCTTGTAAAAATCGTATAAGATTGGGATGTTTTAAACCTTTAACAACTTCTATTTCTCGTGGTAAAAATTTTTTTAAATAATCTGCGGGCGCTGTAAATTTGCTGACAATTTTTACTGCTACGTTTCCGTCATGCCTTTCACTATGAGCAACCTTTTAATCAACACATTGGTCAAACTATTCAGTGTAAAAAAAAGTTTTTAATGTTAGTATTTACCCTAACTGTTGCATAAGAGCCCGATCCAATTGTTTTACCTAAGTAATAGCCATGACTTTCAAGAACTGTAGGTTTTTTTTCTCCTGTAGTTTCGGTTGTTCTAACAGCTGTTGAGGTGTGAGGAGTATGAGGCGTTGGCGGTTGATGCAAACTGCTTACTGGAGAAGGCATCTCATGTAAGATTGTTCATGTTACCATAATTTAGAATGGAAAATAATTCATTATGAGTGATGTAAGTTTTGACATAATCAAATGAAAACAATTGTAACAGCCTTGGATTTTTAAACTATAACCAAATATAACTTTTGGAAAAATTAAAATGGTATTGGTACTAACATTTTAACGGTGATTTTAGCTAAAATATACTTTAGGGTATCATTAAATTGGATAAAAATAAAATTATAAACACTGTGAACTTTGCAGAATTATAAAAGACGACACGATGCTCGTAAATCATAATATCGTCGCCTTACTTGTAAAACCTTCGAAGTCCGATTGACAAAACTTTTCAAGAGACATAAAAAATCTGCTACTACTCTTATTTTAGAATTCTAATTTATGAAATTTTTATGAGATACTGTAAGAATATAGTTTCATGTTTATCATCAAAATATTTTACAGGGATTTCATAATTTCCATATTAGAGAACTTAAAGGTTTTTCATTGAACATAATTTTTTTTTTAAATCGGACTTACAAGGTTTGATGGTGGTAATTGATTAATATTCCTATATGCCTATATGTCTGCTTGACAATGTTGCCAAGCTCTATGAAAGAATGCTGCTAAAAAGGCTAAACCTAGAGATCAAGAGAACCGGAGACCTCTCAGAGAAGCAATTTGGATTCCGTAAGGGCAAATCAACGGTACACGCCCTCCGAGAAATAGTCCAAATAGCCAAGAGAGTCAAACAGGGTACTTCGAGAACTAGAAAAATATGTGGCGTTATAACGTTCGATGTCAAGAACGCATTTAATACATCGAAATGGCAACATGTAATTCAAGAAATGGTGCATAGAGGCATTGATGGGAGTCTGATCAACATCCTTAAAGACTACTTAAAAAATCAATGTCTAGGAAGAAGCATACACAGATGTTTTCCCGGTGACAAGTGGGGTCCCACAGGGGTCAGTGCTAGGCCCCACACTATGGAACCTGATGTACGATGGAGTACTTCGACTCGCAATGCCGAGGGGGGTAACTTTGGTGGGGTTCGCGAACGACCTAACCATGGTGGTTGAGGCGGACACCACTGAGAACCTTATGAACATCTCCAATCAAGCCATCGTCTTGATACAGAAATGGATGGAGGAAAAGGGTCTACAACTGGTTTCGGAAAAGACGGAAGCTGTTCTCTTAACGGGAAGAAGAAAGATTGACGAAGTCACGTTCAGGTTGGGAAATTTTACAATAATCTTAAAGAAAACAGTCAAGGTGCTGGGGGTGACCCTTGACAAATACCTTAACTTTTCCAAACATCTAGAAAACCCCTCAAAGAAAGCGGAAGCAAGCATAGCGGCACTCTCAAAGCTGATGTCAAATATGGGGGCCCATCATATCTAAAGAGGCGAGTGTTGGCAGCAGTCACACGATCAATCATGCTATAAGCCGCCCCAGTTTGGCACGAAGCGATGGGGGTGGCCAAATACAGAGAAAAACTGGAAAAGGTTAGCTGAAGAACTGCACTGAGAGTGTACAGCGTTTACAAAACAGTGTCGGGGGACGCCATTCGAGTTCTGGCGGGTATTCCCCTATGGACTTACTAGCGGAGGAAAGAAACTAAAACTTTGAAAACAATAAAGGTAGTCAACGGCACAGGCAAGCGCTTGAGGAGGCCTGGCAAGATTGATGGTCAAAGGCAGAATCTGGAAGCTGGACAAGACAGCTAATACCGAATATCCAGCCTTGGATAAATAGGAGCCATGGAAAAATGACCTACCACCTGACTCAGGCCTTTACCGGCCACGATTGTTTTAACACGTATCTCCACAAGATCAGGAAAGTCGCAAATAGCAGATGCGACTACTGCGAGGAGACGGATTCAACAGAACATATAATCTTCTACTGCCCCCAGTGGAGATCACATAGGGAGAAAATTAATAACTTTCCTACTCCGCAAACCGCGATTGGTCAAATGTTGGACAACAAGGACCGGTGGAATGAGATCAAATCGGTGTTCGATCAAATAATGAGAGACAAAGAGGAAGACAAGAGAGCTAAAGAAAGAGAAGCCAACACGCAAAATAGATAGAATCGAAAGAAGAAAAAAGTCCCGAAAGGGCGAACAGGAAGAAGACTGAAGAGAGTCTACACCGGTTGGTATGGAGAAGAATACCTAGCGATACCACATGCCAATCCGGGAAGTTGCGGTCAACATCTAAAAATAGGGAGGGGGTTTTTAGTGGGTGGAAATCCCACACTACCAGTCGAGCGCGGTCCTCCTGGTGTCTTTGAAAGATTTTCCCCCTTCTTCCTCAAAAAAAAATAAAATAAAAATTGATTAATATTAACTAATAGAAGTAGTAGTAGTTTCACAACCCACTCCAGGGGAGGCACGAACATACCAAAAAAGTATTATTTATGCTGCATGGGAACAAATGTGGAGTAGTACCCAAGTTGTTCGAAGTAAATGTAGGCTAGGGTTTTTTTAAAAACAAGGTCATTTATATTCATAATATAAACTTTCCGAGGTTAATAGTTTTTCAGAAAAAGGGCGGAAACTAGAGGAACTACATCTGTCCAAACTATCCCTGTGTATGAGGATACTTTGGACGACACCTGGGGATGGTATGGACATGCAATTAAGAGCACACAAACAGTGATTAAGTAAAAGAAATCTTTCTAATTCGTGTATTTTATAATTAGGTATATAAGGTAAGATATCAGGAATTAGAAAAATTTTTTTAAACATTTGAGATCGCCATTCAAACCGACAGAGATCCACCTTTCTTTGAATGTCGATTGTGAATCTCTTTTTTGTCATTTTATGACCTATATTACTTTGCAATTATCTTCATTGTTTCGACTTATTGTATTGTTTAATGGTTTACAGGTCACAGCATGGGCATCCATTATGGGAGGCAACAAGGACAACTGCACCCCCTCCCCGGCTCTTGGCTGCTTAAATTTTTTTAAACATTTAATATTTCACCAGCGAAAAATTTTAAAATTTTCGATTTTAAGTAATTACAATTATTTTATAATAATTTTTTTTTAAATTTTGCTCCCTCTTGAAAATGATCCTATGGACGCCCATGGGTCACAGTTTGGCCTATCCTATCGTTTAAATATTCCTATTGTTGTGGATTAAATGCAAAATATATTAACTTTCAAAATTAAGGGTTTTTTGTTTAATTCTCCTTAGAGTAGAACTGAAACTATAGTACTGCCCACGTACTGCCTTTACTGATGGAATTAGGATTATGCGCTTTCTATGTATAAGCATAAGTTAGTGTTTTATAGTTACTTTGAAGTGGTTAATAGTAGTTTATATCACAAGGGCGATAAAGGGGGTCTTTTCATCCTGAGGTCGAGAGATTATGAGACGAGCCGCGCAGCGGCGAGTGAATAATCGACCGAAGGATGAAAACCCTTGTCGCCCGAGTGATATGAACAATTTTTCGTTATTTCAGGAAAAATATCTTACAAAATTTGCGATTTTATATAATAGCTCTAAAATAACAATCGATAGATGGCGTGAAGCTTGCAAGTCATTTATCAATGTTTGTCTCTTTGGAGCAAAAAAAGAGGAGGTGAATTAGGTGAACTCCGAGGAGGTGAATTAGGTGAACGGGCTAAGGAGAGGACTCTAGTTTGGCCGGGCTAGGTTCGATCCCCAACCCGGCCACAAAATTTATCCGACTCCGTGGTTCGGATTCCACGTAAAGCTGTAGGTCCCACAGGTTAACACAGCCAAGACTTAGCTTCGCGCTAATTCTCAGAGGTACGCCTCAATAAAAATCATCCGACGTAACGTTGCGGGCAAGCCCGCAACCTTACTCTTCAAGTCTGCGAAGATATGGGGCAACAGCCCTGGTGCTTCGCACCAGACCAGAATAAATGATGAGGTGAACTCCCATAACCCATCCACTGCATCCTAGTCTACCAAACCTTTCTCTCGCGGGTGAAGCCAGCCAGGACCTAGCTTCGCGCTAATTTTCGGAGGTACGCCTCAATAAAAATTATCCGACGTAACGTTGCGGGCAAGCCCGCAACCTTACTCTTCAAGTCTGCGAAGATATGGGGCAACAGCCCTGGTGCTTCGCACCAGACCAGAATAAATGATGAGGTGAACTCTCATAACCCATCCACTGCATCCTAGTCTACCAAACCTTTCTCTCGCGGGTGAAGCCAGCCAGGACCTAGCTTCGCGCTAATTTTCGGAGGTACGCCTCAATAAAAATTATCCGACGTAACGTTGCGGGCAAGCCCGCAACCTTACTCTTCAAGTCTGCGAAGATATGGGGCAACAGCCCTGGTGCTTCGCACCAGACCAGAATAGATGAAAGGTGAACGGGCTAAGGAGAGGACTCTAGTTTGGCGGGGCTAGGTTCGATCCCCAACCCGGCCACAAAATTTATCCGACTCCGTGGTTCGGATTCCACGTAAAGCTGTAGGTCCCACAGGTTAACACTGCCAGGACTTAGCTTCGCGCTAATTTTCAGAGGTACGCCTCAATAAAAATCATCCGACGTAACGTTGCGGGCAAGCCCGCAACCTTACACTTCAAGTCTGCGAAGATATGGGGCAACAGCCCTGAATAGCTGAATAGCTAAACAGACCAGAATAAATGAGTTGAACGGGCGAGGAGGTGAATTAGATGAACGGGCTAAGGAGAAGACTTTAGTTTGGCGGGGCTAGGTTCGATCCCCCACCCGGCCACAAAATTTATCCTACTCCGTGATTCGGATTCCACGTCTCCACAGGTTAACACAGCCAGGACTTAGCTTCGCGCTAATTTTCAGAGGTACGCCTCAATAAAAATCATCCGACGTAACGTTGCGGGCAATCCCGCAACCTTACTCTTCAAGCCTGCGAAGATATGGGGCAACAGCCCTGGTGCTTCGCACCAGACCAGAATAAATGATGAGGTGAACGGGCTAAGGAGAGGACTCTAGTTTGGCGGGGCTAGGTTCGATCCCCAACCCGGCCACAAAATTTATCCGACTCCGTGGTTCGGATTCCACGTAAAGCTGTAGGTCCCACAAGTTAACACAGCCAGGACTTAGCTTCGCGCTAATTTTCAGAGGTACGCCTCAATAAAAATCATCCGACAGGTTATAAATGACCCCTTTATGTATCTGTTTTGAGCCCTATAAAAGGCGGGATGGGACGTTTCGGCGCAGCCGGTTCGGCGCGACCGGTTCGGCGCGACCGTTTCGGCGCGAGCCGGTTCGGCGCAAGCCCATTTCGGCGCAAGCCGGTTCGGCGCGAGACCGTTTCGGCGCGAAACCGTTTTGGCGCAAGCCCATTTCGGCGCGAGCCAGTTCGGCGCGAAGACTTTTTGGCGCGAGCCGGTTGGGCGCAAGGGTTTTTCGGCGCAAGCCCATTTTGGCGCAAACCAATTCGGCGCGAAGACTTTTTGGTGCAAATAATTACAAACATTTAATTTTTTTCTTTGAATTTTAGTCAGGCAGACATTAGATACAAAAAGATACAACTATTCATCTAATAGTTACAAAATAATCATTTGAGTTTGACTTTAATCGCACTTGGTTAAGTTTTTTTCTGATAAAGACTAGAAGTTCTATGAGGGTGGAATCGTTACCAGAAAGATGGCAAAAGGTCATCAGACAAAATGGAAAATATATAATAAATTGATTGAAGTTTATTTTTAGCACAAAAACAAATTGCAACAGAGACGTGCTCAAGGGGGGGTTGAGGAAATACTAGAAAGCCGGCAGTTTTTAATCTAAAATTGGGGTTTTTGTATAATCGTAAACTTTTTTTTATTGTTATTTTTGTTTTTATCTAATAGAATGTTAATACAGAGCATTATATAAGGGGGGGGGAGTTTGGGGGTTCAAACCCCTTGCATTTGGTTTGCGCCGAATCGGCCTCGCGCCGAATCGCCTTGCGCCAAACCGTTCTCGCGCCGAACCGGCTCGCGCCAAACCGTCTTTGCGCCGAACCGTTCTCGCGCCAAACCGTCTTCGCGCCCAACCGCCTCGCGCCGAACTGTCCTCGCGCCGAACCGGCTCGCGCCGAACCGGCTCGCGCCGAACCGTCTTCGCGCCGAACCGGCTGCGCCGAAACGGTCGCGCCGAATCGGCTGCGCCGAAACGTCCTAGACCGGGAATCCGAACCACGGAGTCGGATAAATTTTGTGGCCGGGTTGGGGATCGAACCTAGCCCCGCCAAACTAGAGTCCTCTCCTTAGCAAGCCCGCAACCTTACTCTTCAAGTCTGCGAGGATATGGGGCAACAGCCCTGGTGCTTCGCACCAGACCAGAATAAATGATGAGCGAAAAAGAATGATTTTCTTTTGAAATTTCCGAATGACGGACAATTTGGTCTGACGGACAGCCGGTCCGTCGTATTGACGGACGGATGGTCACGTTATGCAATTATTGCAAAAAAATCTCGAATTTTGTCGGATTTTATCTAAATCTATGATTTTGTAAATAAATATAAGTAACACTTAATTTAATTTTTTTGCAATTATTGCAAAAAAATCTCGAATTTTGTGGGTATTATCTAAATCTATGATTTTGTAAACAAATATAAAGTAACACTGTCGTAATTTCGTTATTTTGGGGATAATATCCCACAAAATTCACGATTTTTTTTGCTCTGATATAACTATCGATAGATGGCGTGTGGACATTAAGTTAGTTTTATGGTCGGGTTGGTCCCCCTTGAGGTGACCTTTTGAGAAAAGACCCCTTTTATAGGTCTCAAAACAGATACATAAAGATGTCATTTATAACCTGAAATAACGAAAAATTGTTTCCTTGTTTTTGATTCTTAAAGGTTTTGTTTTGAGAATTTTAGTTATTTTTGGGTCTTTGTACTCTAAAGGGGCCCACAGACCAGCAACTTGGTGAGCCCCTTAAGTCAATGTAATAAATAATCAGTGTTTTGCAAATATCTCCTAAAGTGTTACAGCAAAAATAGTCATTACAAGGTTTGTATATTGTACAATTCTCTACAAAAAAAGTCTCTATATTTTTTTTCTGTGTAGCGCATTTAGTGTACCTATTCATATTTATTTATTTTATGTATATTCCTAGTATACACCGATGTTCTGATCAAACAACAACAGTTTAATATTGATTACAAAAACGGTTTTTCAACCGGAACATGGTCCAGTCAAATTAGGCATTCTTCGTGGGGTCATTCCATGTGAAATCAACACACTTTTTTAAGTGACCATCTCAGATTTTATTAAAATTTAGTATATAAATAGATAGTATAGAGACTAACAAAAATACAAAATTTTATTGAAATATCTCAAACGGTTTCCAAAATATCGCTACGTAAAATTTTCAAAAAATTGCCTCAAGCATATTTTCAAATTGTCATAGCAACTCTCCTAATTGAGTGAGAGAGGTGAGAGTAGTGTCATTTTACTCAGTTTTTTATGTCCTTTCCAATGATATACAACACAATATGCTTTATTATAAAATTACTTTTCAAAACTCAAAATTTTGATTTTGATTTTCTGAAAAAGTACATCATCAAAATTTTTCAAAAAAATTATCTGGGTAGTCTGTACTTATGTTAAATGATTGCCAAAATTTAAAAGTGGGACGGTAATGGCTTCATAGTTAAAATAATTTTTAATTTTCAAATATGTAGTGTTTACTACATAATTGTGAAATATTTAAAAACCATCTTAGATAAAAATTATTTTAACTATGAAGCCATTACTATCCCACTTTTAAATTTTGGCAATCACTTAACATAAGTACAGACTAATCAGAGAATTTTTTTGAAAAATTTTGATGATGTACTTTTTCAGAAAATCAAAATCAAAATTTTAATTTTGAGTTTTGAAAAGTAATTTTACAATAAAGCATATTGTGTTGTATATCATTGGAAAGGGCATAAAAAACTGAGTAAAATGACACCACTCTCACCTCTTTAGCTCAATTAGGAAAGTTTTTATGATAATTTGAAAATACGCTTGAGGCAATTTTTTGAAAATTTTACGTAGCGATATTTTGGAAACCGTTTGAGATATTTCAATAAAAATTTGTATTTTTGTTAGTTTCCATACTATCTATGTATATATTAAATTTTAATAAAATCTGAGATGGTCACTTGAAAATGTGTGTTGATTTCATATGGAATGACCCCGTGGTCAGATTCGCATCAGTGTGAAAATTGTGAACACCTTAAAAACAGTATTTCTAATGAGATTCTACCACTGCGTAAATTTAACAGTGTTTCGCAAATTATTATATTATACCTACTCATTAATCATCATTATAAATAATAACGTATGATCTGTGAATTAGAAAATCATGCGAAAATAAATTAAATCGCCTGCATTATGAAAATCTTTTTATAATTTTGAGCAAAAGAGAAGTCATGTGAAGAAGGAAATAATACCAAAAAATTGGTTGCCTGTAAAGTCGGTATACGGGCGAAAGTTTTACGTGACAACGACTTTGAGTGGTAAAATAATTTTAATGTGAATATTCATTCGTATAGTAGGAAGAATGATGAAATAATAGTAACAATTTAAAACATTTATTTATACAAAGAATTATATTTAAAACATTAATTTATACAAAGAATCTCGCACTGAATTTCATATTAACAAAATTTTATTTTTACTCTCTCTCGCTCTGTCTCTCTCGCTCTTAGGCGGGCTAACTGTGCTCGAGTGGAAGGGACGCGTGCCTTTCACTTTTTATGTCTGTCTCTCTCGCTCTTAGGCGGGCTAACCATGCCCGAGTGGAAGGGACGCGTGCCTCTCACTCGCTCTCATTGTGAGCGCATAACGTGAGCGGAGCGTAACGCAGTTTCTTGAAGTGTCACCCGGCAAACCAATTTATAAGACGTTGTCACGTCAAAATCAGATTTTTTTGCCAAAAAAAGAAGTATTTTTTATTTGGTCTCTCAATTATCTGGTTATATTCATTAATGTAAAAGGGCTTTGTATTTATGCTACAGGCAGGCCTCCGATTTCATTATTGATTTATTTATTAATTTAATGATGCGATGAAATCGTCCACACATTCTCTCCAAAAATGGTCACAATATGAATTCGGGAAACTTCAAAATATGAAAATTTACGAAAGAAATAGCAGTTCAAATGTTGTTCAGTAGGTAACAGTATTTTCCGTTACCTGACAGGATATGAAACGTAAATAATTAATTTTCATAAAATTATAACTTTTTATCTGTGCAAGGTGTGTACTACCTGTTTCTACATAATAAGTACTACCAAAAAATCAATAAACTTGAAAAGAATTATGCGGGTTTGATATTCTTTGTGACATTTTCCAAATGGGAAATAGAAACGAATAGGTTTGAATTTCATGTAACAATCAATTATTAAAAGAACAAATCAAATGCAACAAGCATTATAAATGCACGAATTAAAAAAAAAATAAAAAAGACAAATATAAATTTAAAAAATACATTTGAAAGCAATAAGTAAAATATATGATTAATAAAGGATTTCTTAAAAGTTATGAAAAATGTGAAATAGAATAAGGTGGAAAAATATAAATATTTTAAACATGCCGCTAGGTTTATCATCTATTGAACCAATGCGAGGGTGGTAGATAATATGACGCATTGCTACTGCGCATTTGACTAATGACGTTCGACAGTAGCAAGCGCAGTCGTTCAGTATTTAGCAAGTTATAAAAGTTTGTGACGTTTTTGGCAAAATATTTTCATTGTTATTTTTTTCTAAGCACAATGTCGTACGCCTATCTTTTTAAATATATTATAATTGGAGACACAGGTAAGTCAGCATACAATCGTGTTAAAATTAACATTTCACATGTAATGCATAAAATATAACAATACATAGTGGATTTTGTGGTTGAATTTTCCTCCTGTTAATTCCCCAAAGACACTCGGAAATCATACAAAGGTCACAAGTTCGTTGTTTCACTTAATATTTTATCAATGAAACCTTTTTTTATAACGTGCCAGCTGATAATGACTGAGCAACCATACGTCTATCAAGTGATTGTAAACAAAGAATTTTATTGCAGGGGTGGGTAAGTCGTGTTTGTTATTACAATTTACCGATAAGAGATTTCAACCTGTTCACGATCTAACAATTGGTGTTGAGTTTGGTGCTCGAATGATTACTATTGATGGTAAACAAATTAAATTGCAAATTTGGGATACGGCTGGTCAAGAGGCTTTTCGATCTATCACACGATCCTATTACAGAGGAGCTGCAGGTGCATTATTAGTTTATGACATCACACGCAGAGAAACGTTTAACCACCTCACTACGTGGCTGGAAGATGCACGACAGCATTCCAATTCTAATATGGTTATTATGCTTATTGGAAATAAAAGGTAATTTCTTTTTTATCTTTATATCATTTAGATAAGTATGAGGGTTAGCATTTAAAAAAGTAATTATGTAGCTTTGGTTTATCTCAATTGTGTTATTGATTTTATGTTTATTACAAATTTAGAAAACTTGTTGATGAGGAACACATGTTAATGACTTTATTTACTTTATTATTTATCTGTTTAAATTCTGAGGAACTTAACGTCAAAAATTAAATTTGCAATATTTTTTTTTCTATTAACACGTTGAATGCCATGGGGGTGACCGGCACTAAGTTTGTTCGTGTCGCCATGGGGTCACCGGTGACCAAGATTATTAGAAACACATAAAAAGCTATATATATATATAGAATAAATAAAATAACAGTGCCTTTCAACACCGTAAAGGTTACCGGTGACTTCAGTGAATTAAATGCGTCACGAATGATTACAAAAATTAGCTGTTACATATTGTAAATAATATTTCATCAAAATATGCAGCACATACTGAGAAATTCAGTGTGGCCAGACGGACAAACCATATCAAATTACCGTGGCATTCAACGTGTTAATGGCGCAGGATTAGTTTTCATTTAGTTACAGAACTGGTACAGTTATAAAACTGGTAAATCTATTTGGGAGCAATGTTTAAAAATATATATGTACTAACTTAACCCTTGTTTTCTAAGTTAAGAGGGGCACTTTTTTCAGGGCCCTTTTAATTTAATCAACAGATGGCGCCTACTTAAATATTTTTATAAAATACTAGGAGGCTTTTGTATTGAAAATATAGCAAATTCGTTGAGATAATACTATTCTATAAACAATATTCTTGATCTTAAGCTATTTTGAGTTCGTAATATTTATTTATAAAAACACAATTCATAATTAAAGTTTAATTATCTTTTTTTGTAAGTGAGTGTGTTTTGACATACTCAATACGAACTCAAAATAGCTTAAGACCAAGAATATTGTTTATAGAATAGTTTTATCTCAACGAATTTGCTATATTTTAAATACAAAAGCCTCCTAGTATTTTATAAAAATATTTAAGTAGGCGCCATCTGTTGATTAAATTAAAAGGGCCTTGAAAAAGTGCCCCTCTTAATTAAGTTTGTGCCATTTACCTCCAGTATTGTACTTCTTAAAAAGGTTACTTGAGGAGAGATATAGTGTCTCTTAGTTCTATACTTTGGTATAGTGTAATTTTTCTTTGAAGGCAATGCTGTTTATACTACTATAAGAAAATGGGCCAATACCCAAAAAGTGGTGTTGGGAGTTTTATGTGACTTAAATTTAAAGTACTATTCATGAACTACTCCCTCACTCAAAAATAATATATACTATATCTTTGGAGTTTAGTACAAAGAGCTTAAGTCAGAAATTTGCGTTTTTGAGTTATATACACCATCGTATTCGTAATTTTGTGCTCTTTTGATTAGTATAAAGAACTTAAGTCAATTCTATTAAATAAGTGCAACAACATATCAAATACTAACAACTTAGTTGCATTTTCTATTATTTTCATAATCCAAATAACTTAAGTCGACTTAAGTTCTTAATACGAAACTTGAAAACACAGGAATTGCAATCCGTTTAACTTAAGTCAACTTAACTATTGCTTTAAAATTGAAAACTCTTATATTTTTAAATTACTTTGCTTCTATAATTAGTCCCGTGATTTTACTTCTCATTTTTAATTTTGGAAGTAATTACCTTGTACAAGAAAGGTGAGCTAAGTGAACGGGCTAAGGACCGGACTCTAGGCTAGCAGCCCTAGGTTCGATCCTCAACCCGGCTACACAATGTATCTAATAACTTTATTATGACCCTCTCCTCTCGGAAAGCAATGGCAAACCACCGAGAGTAATCTGCCAAGAGAACCATTTAATACCAAAATTAATGGTCATGATGCTTCTGTCAAGAAGCAAAACGATGAGAGAGAGACCTTTTACAAATAAGTTTTTATTAGTAGTTTATTTCATTTGTTTCATAACAGGACATCGCTTTATATTTGGTTATTCCAAATAGTTTCTGGTCGCATATTTTAGATTGTACCCAATCTTTGTTTATAAAATGCAATCCCACAATAGTAGTAGAGAGTCCACAAACTACATGTGGCATGAAGGTATTGCTGGACGAGGAGCAAACAAAGTTGCATCTTGTATTTATCAGCATTTGCTAAAGTTATCATCCAAAATCAAAGAAGTGACCCTATATTCTGACACTTGCCACGTTCAGAACAAAAATACCCACATTATGTGCAATGTTTCTAAAATGTTTGACCGATTGTCCAAATTTGGAAGTGGTCAACCACAAATTTTTAGAACCTGGCCATACCCATATGGAGTGTGATGTTGACCACTCCATGATAGAAGAAAGGAAGAAGAAAGTTAATACGCCTATTTATCATCCGCACGATTGGTATCAACTAGTGAGGAGAACTGGAATAAAAAATAAATTTTCAGTCAAAGAAATGTTCCAAAACGAATTTTTTGATTTTGCCAATCTACTGACCAACGTTCTGGTTTATAGGAAAAAAACCTAGATAGAGAGCAATTTAAAATTCAAGAAGTAAATTGGATTCAGTATAGGAAAGGAGAAAAAGAGCGATTTTTCTACAAACATTCACTGGATACAGAGAGTACTTTTAGACAAATTAATTTTCTAAGAAAAAAAATAGGAATTTGAAAGTAATTCTAAAAAAGCGCTATTCTGCTCTAGTTCCAATTTCCAAAGAGAAAAAGAAGGATATATTGAATTTTTTACCATTAATTCCTCCTGTTTTTCACGACTTTTATCATAATTTAGCAACTAGTGATATTCCAGCGAATGATCCCGATTTGGACAAAATTTCCGATGAATAAATTAAGTATAAAAATGAAATTGTTGTAATAAATTATTAAATTATAATAAATTACAATAAATTTTGTTTATTTAGTGAATTTTTTTCTCATAATTGTTAGATTACTATAATGAACTAAAGTATGACTTAAGTTCATAGTATTATAAAAATTAAAAGTTTTTGAAATACTAAGAACTTAAGTCACTCAAAAAAGTGATAAGGACTGATAATTCAAAACTGATCTTGTGTATGTTGTTAGATCTAACCATTACCTAATTATTGCCATAACAATTTTTTTTAAATTTCTTAGCATTTTCATAACATTCAATTGGTAACTTCATTTGCCTCTAGTGAAAACTTGTGTTTTTTGACTTAAGCTCTTTGTACGAAACCTCAAAGATATATAACAGCTAAATGGATAAAAAATTATACATGAGTTTCAAGTTATTGTATATTTTAAAAAACCTTCTATTAAAATTTACTAACTTTAAAATGTTATGTAGTGACTTAGAAAGCAGACGTGAAGTTAAAAAGGAAGAAGGGGAAGCTTTTGCACGTGAACATGGTCTAGTCTTTATGGAAACATCTGCCAAAACTGCCGCTAATGTAGAAGAAGCTTTTATTAATACAGCGAAAGAAATTTATGAAAAAATTCAAGAGGGTGTATTTGATATTAACAATGAGGTAAATTTTTATTATGCATAAATTATTATCTGTAACTTCTAATTTGGAATATTTTAGGCTAATGGAATCAAGATTGGACCTCAACATTCTCCCACAAACCCTGCACTGCCTGGTGCTGGAGGATCAGGAAGTTCACAAGGCAGTGGTTGTTGTTAGGAGACTAAACATCTATCGATCGAAAGTGTTTAGTTTACTATGATTAACCACTGTATTTATTTATTACATAACTTGGTGAGAATATTCCAAAAAAAAAGTGCACATCCAAAACGTAAAAAAAATTTTAAACCCTCACTAACTTATGTAACATTTTATATTATTGTGATTTTATTTTCTGTGTCGTTATGTAAGAGTAGAGGAATATCATCAGTATAAGCCAATTGTTTTATGTAGGTTATATTTGGGTTATTCTTTTTAAGATTATATTAATTTTTTAATTAATTGTTTTGATGATCTTTAATTTTAATTTCTATTAAATGAGTGTAACATAATTTAAATTTAAAGTTAAATAAATTTTTATTTATGGAAAGTCTTTGTTAAACGTAAATGTATCCATGTATTTAAGTTGGCTTAATAAAACTATTTAATGGAATAATCGTTGAACTGAAATTTAATAATTATTTTATTGTTTATTTTGTTTTAAATTCAACTGTTGTATAAATTTTTAATACAATGTTATTTTTAGACGTTTTTTATTATTTTTGTCAGTTTATTTTGTAACCCCATAAAATTTCTATCAGTTCCAGTAATATTCCTATAATTCCATTCTTATGGAATACTTAAAGAAGTTTAGGAATTTAAAAATGTACAAATTTGTGTTTACTTGTATAGTCGAGTCTTGCTTATATGTTATTTTGTTTGCAGGCTTTATAAATAAAAGTTACGTATAAATAGGATATCATTTTTTTAAAAGCTTTTATTTAACTTGGTATGAGCGTTGTTTGTTGTTCGTGTGGGGGGACTGTTTTGAAGGTATTTTGGCTGACGTCGAGAAAGTAACATTTCTAAATTGCATTCTTAGGAACCACATTTCAAGGCGAAGTTTTTTGTTTGAATGATGTATACAGGGTGAAACACATACTACCTGGAGAATTCTTTTAAAATAAAGCTGTGTTTCTAACCAGAGCTGAAAGTACTTCAAACTTCAAGTAAAAGACTTGCAAAAAGTAATTCAATTACTTTTTTGGGATTCTTGAGAAGTCCATTCTGTGCAGATGTTCCTCCCACCTTTGTCTTCATTGACTTATTCTCTCCTGCAAGAGGTCGTTTTCAGTTCTCAGTTCAACTAACAAAATATACTCATCAAATTTGCAGTCAGCACTTCATCGGAAATGAAAAATCCAATCACCCAAACAACCTATCATATTTTCCAAGTTTATTTCCCGAGGTCAGTTTTTATAACATTAATTTTTGATTAAAATAAAAGTAACAGTAAAACTTTATATTAGGTACATAAAAAACGCCAAAACACCGATTTTCTGGAAGAATAAGCTGCTAAACAGAATGTGCCAGTAGGTTTGAACGAGCTATCGAACGGAAAGAAAATAAATTAAAATTGGTAGAACCTTGTGGACCTAAAGAACAAGTGAAAATTGATTGTGCATAAGAAGCTTCAAGAGATTTTTGTAGTCAAGTGAGTTTCTCCTACTGACAACGAAAACACATGGATTCTAACAATGTTACAGTGCAAGCTAATGTGGATATAAATAGACAAAGTTAGTTTGAACATAATAATGTAATAATAACTTCCATATTAATAATCACAAAAATATATAAATGCTTGTTAATCTGGATCACTACAAACCCATAATTCACAATAATAATATTATTGTTTGTGGCTTATGACGATCACATAAAAAATGTTTAAAGTATTCCCCCGCGTTCGGTTCTTTCGCTTCGAAGCGCCAACAAACACTTTTCTTGCGTTCGGGATGGCGCTTCCAAACGCTTTAGCTCCGCCTCTTTCAGATGCTACAAACAAATACTATTGTATTGTTGATGTTGATAAGGGGTAATGTAAGCTCCACTCCAAACTACCTGAACTTCGTTTTTTGCTACTTTATTATTTAATCCAACTTGAAAACTCCACTCGCAACCATTTAACAATAGGTCACCTACTTACGTTGTAAGCAGGAGATTATGGTATGGTAATTCCTTAAGTAGTAACAATTTTACCATACAGGGTGGAAAGTAACAGATTTCCAAATCATATTTTTAAGAGGGGCATTTTTTTCAGGGCTCTTTTAATTTAATCAACAGATGGCGCCTACTTAAATATTTTTATAAAATAAGAGGAATTTGCTATACTTAAAATATAGCAAATTCGTTGAGATAATACTATTCTATAAACAATATTCTTGATCTTAAGCTATTTTGAGTTCGTATTGAGTATGTTAAAATACACTCACTTACAAAAAAGATAATTAGACTTTAATTATGAATTGTGTTTTTATAAATAAATATTACGAACTCAAAATAGCTTAAGATCAAGAATATTGTTTATAGAATAGTATTATCTCAACGAATTTGCTATATTTTAAATATAGCAAATTCCTCTTATTTTATAAAAATATTTAAGTAGGCGCCATCTGTTGATTAAATTAAAACGGCCCTGAAAAAAATGCCCCTCTTAACAATTTTGTATCAAAAACGAATAATTAATTAATTAAAATTTAAATATGTAATGACACAGTTAAAATAGCAATCTTTAATAGTAAAACTGCATTACAATTGTTTATATTTTAAGTATGCTGTACTGCTGTAAATGAAGTTTTGTTTCGACAATAATTTGAATGATTTCAAAAAACGCGCCTTTTGAAAACAATAAAAAAAAATTTTTGTTTTTTCCAAGTTCCAACCAATGTAAAAGGTCAATTTTAAATTTAGATAACTGCACCACCTATTAAAAAAGTTGTCGTCCAAATGATAGATCGAGCCCTTAACAATATTTCACTTACTTTCAATTATTTTTAAATAAATCGCGGTTAAATATCACCTCACGTGATCAAAAATTTAGCCAATGAAATTGTAGTTTTAGAAGGCGGGGGAGCTCGTTGCTTTCAAGATGGCTGAAAAATACGTAATCGTTTCGAATGGACTTTTAAAACCTATAAAAATTTTAAAATGGAAAGTGAGGAAAGGAAGTTACATACAAATCGGTAAAATAGTGCTTGTGTATGATCACAATACTATAGATAAGGAAGAACAACTCAAGCTTAGTTCGACACACGCCGGAAAGCTATCCAAGCTTATCGCGGCGGAAGGCGCCATAATTCAACCAGGGTAATTCCACTTATTTTTAAATACTAATGGCGCGAAAATTTTAACAGAAATTTTATTATAGAGAACCTATTTTCGAGTTACAACCATGCAGCCATTCTATGATTATGAAGGATATGTGTGCGGAATGTGGGGCAGATTTAAGAAAAGACGAAATAAAATCTATAGCATCAATACCGATGATTCATACGGAACCTGATTTGAAAGTCAGTCAAGAGGTTCGTACTGTAGTAATTTCAAATTAACGAAACTAAATCACTTTCGTTTTAGTTAGCCGAACAAATTGGTAAAGCAGACAACGAATTTTTGCTGAAGAATAAGAAATTAGTTTTATTAGTTGATTTGGATCAAACTTTAATTCACACAACAAATGACATTATATCTCCAAATTTAGCTGATGTACATCATTTTCAATTATACGGTCCAAATTCTCCATGGTACCACACCAGGTTAAGGCCGGGGACAATTCAGTTTTTAACACGAATTTCACAACTTTTTCAGTTACACATTTGTACCTTTGGTGCTAGGAATTATGCTCATAAAATTACTGCAATCTTAGATTCCGATAATAAGCTTTTCGCACAGCGTGTACTTTCTCGAGACGAATGTTTCGATTCTACTAGTAAAACGGCCAATTTAAAGGCGTTGTTTCCTTGTGGTGATAATATGGTGTGTATTATTGATGATAGAGAAGATGTATGGTCGTATGCTTCTAACTTAATTCATGTTAAACCATACCATTTTTTTAAACACACGGGTGATATTAACGCCCCTCCTGGTTTAGAGAAACATGAAAACGATGAGAAAGATCGCGAAGCTGTAGTGCCAGGAAAACTACCAACAATGAATGAAAGTAAAGATGATGACAAAGTTACTGATACTTTAGGAAAAGCTTATGATGACATTAAAAGTACAAATTCTGAAGAACAAGTTACAAATTCTGATGAACAAGTTAAAGCCCCCACTGAAACAGTTTCGTTAAATGGCACCCCTGCAAGTATAGAAAAATGTAACGAAAATAGTGAAGAAAATATTGTAAATAGTGATGAGAATATGGAGAAAGAAACAAGTAATGAAGTACACCAAAAAATCGAACATAACAGTGATGAGAAAATGGAGGTAGACATTAGTAGCAAAGAACACACAGATCAAATTGAACATAGTAGTGATCAACCAAATTTATTACCTCTTTCACTAGTCATGAATGCAACAGATCAGATTCAAAAGGATTTGGTGGAAGTAAACTTAAAAAAAATTGAACCTGAAGATCCTGATGATTATTTATTATACCTGGAGGATATACTAAAACGTATACATACGGCATTTTATCAAGATTATGATGGAACACGAGAAGGAAACGTCCCCGATCTCAAAACTGTGATACCAGCAGTGAAAAGAAAAATTTTGGAAGGATGTAACTTAATTTTTAGCGGTCTAGTAGCGACTCACATTAGGTTAGAAAAATCTAAAGCATTTCAAATTGCAAAAAGTTTAGGAGCAAATGTAAGAGACTTGTAACAGGGGGTAAGTATCCCAAAACATTTGTGTACATGGGACTCGGTATAGTCATTGCTTTCAAAGTTGAAAAAACGTACTTTATTAGGTTATTTTTATTGAAATCTATTGATTAGCATATTTAACTTTTCGGTCAATGGCATTCAAACTCAAGAAATTGATATATGTACTTACATTAGGACATCACAGTCAATATATGGAGCTTTGAGATACCAATTTTTTTGGTGATTACAGAAGCTAAAAAAATTATCGCCTTCTCGGCGTTTAGTCCATTGGGGTCTTAGTTTTTGAAGATAACTGTAGTAGTTTAACTATTTTTACTATTAGCTGTAATTACAAGAAACTGTGATGGTCTAGTGCGCACTTTAGAAGGGTTTAAAGCCCTTCCTAGGAAGGTGTATGTCCCCAGCATCCCCAATTTTGAATCCAACATAGTCTAAATTGGTTGTGCAAAAATTATTTTTATTTGTAACCAAATAGTTTTTGTGAAATTTTAAAAATTAGTTGGGCGGTGGGGGGCTGGAAATTGCTTTTTTTAAATTTTAGATTAAAAATAATCTAGATTGTTTGTATTTTGCTTGCGCTTACTTGCACATGTGAATGATTGGATTAACGAGCACAACCAGGTACAAACTAGAAAAGAATACGGGACTAATTTTTTTGTCCCCTCCCGTGGGTTCCGCATGACCGGCGGATCCCACAAAGTTGTAATACAAGAAGTGAAACAAATCCCTTTGAAAAGGTAACATTTTTTTTAACCTAAAAAAATTCCAATATTTTATCGCTTAGTTAAGCTGTTATTAACTTATATTTTACAATACATCTACTAACATCACACCTATTCTTGAAATTTCTTCTTAAAAAAAAAAAAAATCTCGTTAATCTTATCATGCGCGTCAGTGTCGATGATAGTGTCTTGAAAATCTAAAAAACTATTTGGGTACAAACGATCTAGATTATTTTAAATCAGAAATTCTAAATTTCGAACCCCTCCATTTAATAAATAAAAGCTTTGTTTGGTACCACAGTCCTAGTGCTACACTAACTACACTACTACAAAGTGATTGGTGTAAAAAGTGCGTTGGTAAGTTACACCAATCAATTTGTAGTAGTGTAGTTAGTGTAGCACTAGAACTGTGGTACCAAACAAAGCTAATATAACATTAGAGAGGTCCAGCCTTCTTCTACTACCCTTTGAAATAAATATAAAAAATGTTAGGTAAAAATGAAAGGAAAAATTTCTCAGTAGATCTACTTCCCACTACATCCCATTTTCTGAATTTTTAACTAAATTTTGAGTAAAAAGTAAGCTTTGGGGCAGTGCACATACGTACAATCGCCATCTTCTCAGTATAAGTTTTAATGTGCAGCACAATAGCAAACTTAATAAAAGCTTTTAAAGACACACACGAATTCCATCAGAAAACATGAATTTTATAATTCATATTTGCCAATTTTTGGTAATGTACCAACATTAATTTACAAAGTATTCAATTTCATTTATCTGTTAATGATTTCATATAATCATTAGCTGAAAAGCCCGTCCACGAACAGATTGGTGTTTTAAAATTCAATCCCAAGGGAGTCGATTTTTAGGTTGATAAAAATTTATACCATTCTGATTATTTCATCAATGTTTTTTGCGCTCTGTTTTTAAAAAAAATAATCAGGTTCTGGTCATATTTTGACATACATCTAAAATGTAATTTATTGTTTAAAACTGCTTATTCTTACTATATTAAAACTGATGAACCATTATAGTTTGGCACAATTTACTATTTTATTTATTTATTTAGAGTTTCAGTAATTTTCAAGGGATTTCAAAACAATATACACAAATTTTTTGGGATATCTTCACTGTGACTTTTTAAATTTTGTTCTCAATATTTTTGTTTTAAGGTTACCGAGGAATTTGATGAAAATACAACTCACTTAGTTGCAGTTAGACCCGGAACTGCTAAAGTCAATGCAGGTAAAAAGAGGAAAAACTTAAAAATAGTTACTCCTGATTGGCTGTGGACTTGTGCGGAAAGATGGGAGCATGTAAACGAAAAAATTTTTCCTTTGAATTCAAAGGGATCAAAAAATAGACATCCGCCTCCACATTGTAGTAGTCCTGAACATATAATAAATTATGAGGTTCATGATTTACCTGGCTCGAGAAAGAGATCTCCAAGTGGTAGGTTTATGGACACGATTAATCCTTTATTGTCGTTTTCAGTTGATGAAATCGCCGATATGGATAAGGATGTAAGTAAATGAAAATTTACTTTTACAGTTTAAAATAAGAAATCTTTTTTTTTATAGGTAGAAGCTGCTTTAGATGATGATAGTGAAAGCGAAGCTGACAGATCTTTTGATAAGCATGAAAGTAGCAGTGGAAGTAGTAGTAGTTCTGAAGAGTTTGCTTCAGTAGAAGTAACTAAAAAGCGTAAACGGCCGAGGTTTGATGAAGAAACAGATACGCGGGACACTGATGAATTGCCTAGTACAAAATTTTTTCGAGGTGAGCAAATGGACAGTGATGTTGAACTGGAGAAAAGATCAGATGATGATAGTGATGATGTGGAATGGGATCGTATGGGTGAACGTTTAGAAACAGAATTTTGTGGAGAATGATATTTTTCATAATGATTCTTCTGATTTGTTATTATTTTTTAATTGTAATTATGTATCATAAAGTCGTAGCATTTAAAGAAGTCAGTATTATATTTTAAGCTCTAATTTTACTCATTATTTATTACTGTTTTTAACTTAAGTATTGTAAAGTTACAATTTACTGATTATATTTTTACTTAATTTCTTGTGTGTTATTGGCTAATGCTATTAATTTTGGGAAGGTGAAACTACCACGTCCAATATTTTGAAAATGAATACACTTTTTTCACCCACTTCTTGCTTGGAACTCTGTGGGAACCCTGATTAGGTAGCTTGCTCACCTGGCCTTCAAATATTGCTGTACTCTGCTTTTTATGTTAATGCTGACAATTTATCTAAAAGCCAGGATACAGGCACATCTGAAGACCAAGGTAAGCTACCTAATGGATGTAAAATTTGTATACCTATGCTCATCGAAGCAGTAATGCCAAAAAAATAACGCAGATGCTGGAAATAACAGGCCTTAAAGCATCAACTAATAAGTTGAAAAAAAATAATAAAATGCTTACATACTACAAATTCTGTCTGTATATACAAGTATAATTACAAATTAATGTAAACCTTTTAGAATATCTTCATTAACATGAAGAAGTATGGTTTTACCTTCTTTTGTTCACGATATCGCGACTCAACTATTTCACAAAATTTAATAAAAAACCATAAATTAGTAAACAAAACTTTTTACACCAATCAATTGACATTTTCAACAAACATGTCAATCTTTGACATTTAATAAGTACTCTCCTTACTAATTAAAATTTTAATATGCCCCAACCTCAGAAATATACGAAATGTAAATACCATTACATAGCGCCTTTCGAAGTTGTGGTGCACAACAAACCTACCGACTGTTGGGTTTCTCTTTTGGGAAAAGTGTTTGACGTTACCCCATTAATTAAAGAATTTGAAAACGAAGACTGTATAAAACCACTCATTGCTTATGCAGGAAAAGATATAAGTGAATGGTTTGATGAAAATGATGAAGACATTCGTCACTACATTCATCCCCTTACGGGAGTTAGAACACCTTACTGCCCTCATGGTATAATTCCACACGTAAATCCGCAATGTCCGGCTACAGATTGGAAACCTCTGGAAACACCATGGTGGAAAGATGAAACATATCAAGTGGGACTCTTAACAAAAAGAGTACGCCCGATAAAAATATTGAATGCTTTGATTTTTAAAGAAGTGTTGCTCAGCGTTTGCTGTGAAGATAGCTTTAATAGAATTATGGAGAGGTATTCCATATTTAACAGCGACTCATCTAGTTATATTTGGAGGTACAATAATCTAACTTTGGATATGAAAAAAACTATGGAAGAAAATGGCATAATAGACGAAAGAGATTCTTACACAGATCTAGGACTACCGCAAAGTTTATACACACCAACCATTTTTATATATTACAAAGATGACCTCAAATGGGAAGATCAGTAGAATTTAAAAAATACTATATTATTTAAATTTCAGTTGAAATATAAAAGTTATTTACATTTGTGACTATTTTATTACTTATATATCACAATTTTTTAGACAAACCAAAAGTGTATCGACACTTTTAGAACTAAAAATATTAAAAGTTGACGCAATGTATTGTGCACATTAGCATATTGTGTGTTTATCAAGTTGCACTACTTTGACCACACTGTTATAAATTATTTTATTACTTGGTGAAATTAATGAATTACTTAATAATTATTTTAAGTCTATCTATTTGGTTAATCTATTTACAAAAACGTAATTCTAAACAGAATATGGTTGATCATCATTTTCAAATTTATGGTATTTAACATACGTTTCAACATGTGAAAAGTCTTTGTTGTCTTCCTGCCAGCCTCGTTCTGGTGCTTCTTCATATTCAAATGCATTTTCTGATTTTCCAAATTCTTCGTCAATAGCTTCCTCCTGATCTCTGTAACGACCAACCATAACTTTTTTACCTGTTAATGGATCTGTAATATCACCCAAAGGATAAACGACTTCTTTAACTTTGTGAGTTATTATCGTAGTCATTTTCTGTGGCAGTTGTTCTATTAACACCACATCTCCTGTTTTACATTTCTTGTCTGGATCGTGAGCATAAACAAACTCGTACTTTGGAAAGTACTGAAAAAAATGTGTTTATTACAAATTAGGAACTTCAAAAATTAAATATCATACCATTAATAGATTGGTATCCAATTCTAACCTCCTAACTTTAAATTTCGCAGCATTTGTTTTCACACAAGGAACACATCTTCCTAGCAATAAAAAAGATTTTGTAGCAGCCGCTAAAGCCATTTTAATTAATTAGTAATAAAAAACTTCTTATTTAAAATTTGAAAATAAAAATCTTGAAAGAGAAGAGATCTCAAATTCTTTCAAGTTGAGAAACTTGAAGAAACGAAATGTAATACTACAGCCTACAGCGATTCCAAAACTTTTATTGTTAACTTAGGCTGGGTTTATACGCATTGCAATACAAACGCCCATGTTGATTGTTGGGAACGTTAATAAAACGTCTTGGGTTTTACCATTTTATAATTAAATAATAAAGCATTTCAAGAAACCATGTCCAAAATGTATTTTTTTAAAATCACATTTTGTAACTATTATATTATTATGTTTGCTACTCTTAACATCAGACAATTTAATAACATAACCACACATATTTTTGCGCCGAAGTTGTTTACAAGAGTTATCTTTTATCTTAAAATTAGTGCATAATTCTAGTAGTTTATATTTATCATCATTTTGACATTTGTTTAACTGATTGAAGTTTATTTATTTCTTGCATAAATGTGTGAGTAATTTTAAATATTACCAATGTCGAGATTCAAGAAAAAAAGAAATATAAGTTCTGAAATCGATAACAAATATCGCCAAACAATAATTGGAGATTATTTTTCTAATTCAAGGCGTGCCATTTTAAGACCTAAATCCTATCAAATGGATAAGGAAAATAAAGATACTGTAGAAGAATCCTCTACAAATATTAATCTATTCGATGTATTTGAGGAAGATTTAATAACTACCTACCATAAAAGTAGTCTTCCTTTTGATTTACCAACATATAAAACAAATAACATAAAAGGTCCCGATTTAAATCTTAAATTATATAAATCCATTAATTCTTCGCTTAGTGAAGGCAATGCTACACTAACAAGTTCTTCATCTTTGTCTTTAAATGTAAGTTTTAACCAAAAACATAAGAAAACGGTGGAAGATAGTAATAGTGATGAAGATTTTATACCTTCTCCAAAACGTCGAAAGTGGAACCTTTCATCTCAAACTGAAAACTCGAATTTGAAAACTTCTGCTGTGAGAAATACTAAGTTGAATTGTAAAAAGCAGTTGTTTAGCTCTTCGAAGAAACATGGTAATGCATCTGGTGAGTGTTACTTAAATCTTGTATATTTAGTTTTACAAGTATGTATGATTCTTTTAGCACTACCCACAAAAAATCAAACTACCACAGATAAAGGTAAACCTTGTGATTTGCCAGAAAAGAATAAAGATTCCAAAATAGATAACAACAGACCATCTTGTTCATTTAATCAATCGACTAGTTTTTCTAGTAATACTTCAAATGATACAATTATATGCAATGATTCTTACAATTTTGATATTACCGAAGATGGAATTACATCTTTTACCCATGAAAATATAAATAGTCACAGTACACCTAAAAAGCAAGTGAAGATTTTGAGTAACATTGTATGTAATAAATCTCCTAAAAAGTTATCACTTCAAAAATATTCACCTCCAAAGACTCCTCGTCAATCAACAAAACTAAATGCTAAACTGAAATCAAAAAAATCACCAAAAAAATTAAATGTATCTATGAGAGTTGGAGAGGAAGAAAAGAATGATGAAGAGGACACATGGGGTCCCATGTCTTTAACTCTGTTTCGTAATATCACAAAATTTATATTTTGCCATAAACATTTGGTAACCTTGTTTACTGGGTACGAAACCGAGTATTTAAATACTTTTTTAAAGATGGATAATGATAAATATAAATTGTTCTGTTTTAAATTATACATGAGACAACCCAAGTGGCAAAACATATTTAAATTTACAGAATTGTTAAAATTAGAAATGTCACATGTGGATGTGAAGATCATGTACGATCTCCTTTTAGCGAACAACTTTGTGGTTTCAGGTATAACAAAATGTTTAATATTATTTAATAGTAATTCATGCCAATTGTTCGTTTTTATCTTTTAGACATGTTATCAGATTCTTGCATAAATCTTCTGCATACTCTACTCGTGAAAGATATAAAAGATATTTGCCGTAACTTTAAAATAAAATCTGTGAGCTTAAAGAAAGGCGAATTAATAGAAAAATTGTTGAAACATTGCAACATCCAAACCACTCTTACCATGACTGCAAACACCGAGCAAGTACTAAAGAAAGAAATAATTAGGAAAATGGGCATTTGCGTTAAAATGAATCCAACTTTTTATAACATTTTAAAAAAAATACATTTTGCATATTCTTTTGCATCAGTTGAATTTGAAAAAGATGGCGATATTTACTGGTTTTTAAGTCAGATACAGACTAAAGACATTTTTATACCTAAATATCGTATTGATCAAGAAGTAACAGTATTTTCATCAATTCAAGAATTTTCAGAGTGAGATGATTATTAAATTTTTTAAATATATAAATTATTAACTCGTTGATATTAAATTATATTAAAACTTCAAAATATCGAGTTATTAATAAATTAAAAATTAATTAAAAGATTTATTGAGCTTTCAAACGATTATTTCGTTCGTCATCAGAATAATATACATAATAATAATACAGTTATTAATATTTATTAATAACTCGATATTTTGAAGTTTTAATATAATTAAATTTTTTAAAGGTGATATTTTTTTAACTGTGGTTTTGCAGATATTTTGATGCTGTTAATTGTAAAAAAGATATTGAGAATTGCTTTGCAAACAAAAGTTTCCTACAAATGTTGGACTTGTGCGAAGTGGCTTATAATCGATTGAATGCATATGAGTAAGTTAAATTTTCTATTAATTAAATGTTATTCTTTGTCAAATTAACCAACAATCTGACTTTGATGTTTCACATTTCAATAATTTGTGATGTTTATGGGTATAGTTCAAAAGATTATCAGCAGATGGTGCTACTAAATTGGAAGGCTTAATAAATTGCTTTAATGCAGTGATTCTCACTTCTAGTTAAGTGGTAGTTAACGCTTAAGAGGGGCCCTTAATTCAGGGCCCTTTTAATTTAATCAACAGATTGCGCCTACTTAAATATTTTTATAAAGAACTAGGAGGCTTTTGTATTTAAAATATAGCAAATTTGTTGAGATAATACTATTCTATAAACAATATTCTTGGTCTTAAGCTATTAAAGTTTAATTATCTTTTTTTGTAAGTGAGTGTGTTTTGACAAACTCCATACGAACTCAAAATGGCTTAAGGCCAAGAATATTGTTTATAGAATAGTATTATCTCAACGAATTTGCTATATTTTAAATACAAAAGCCTCCTAGTTCTTTATAAAAATACTAGTTGAAAAGCCCGTCCAAGGACGGGTAGCTAGCCGGTGGATCTCTATTTTAGCGGTATTAATAAAAAAAATGGTTTTCAAACACTAACATAAGCTCAACCGATGGATTTCTTGTTTTACAATCTTTATTAAAAAAAATAAATCCCTAAACTGACAATTTTAATATATTGTTCACGTTCAAACGTCCTCAACGTTGGAAACTCGTTTGGTGTGTAACTCGATCCCAGGGGAGTAGATTTTAAGCTGCTAGAAACCAACGACAACAACCAATCCGAGTGCGTTGTGTGTCTTAAAAATATGACACGCTTAAGAAGTTGTATGTGCTGCCCGTTTATTATTGTGAAATACATTTATTGAAAATGTAAAAGTCGAATATTAAATTTTTATAATGGATAATCTTTGGATTAACCGAGCTAAAATTTATATACAGGGTGGCCCTTTGAAAACAAAACAGACTTGTCCAAGCGTTTTTCTTTCTTTTATTCTTAAATGTCTTGAAATATCGGATTTATTTCGCATTTTTGCAGCTTCAATTTTTTTGTTGAATAAATGACATGAATATCATATTTGATAGGGCAAAATCAGTTTTATTTGTGGATGATGGCCTGGTTTATGTCGTTTGGGGAAAAAGTGGATTCATGTATAGAAATAATTAATCGGGAGTTAAAAAATTTATGTGACTGGTTACAGATGAATAGACTTGCAATAAATTTAAAGAAAACTAAATGCATGATTATTAACGCTAAGGGGTGTAATAGTCTTGAAGTAGTAATGGAGGGTACTTCGATTGAGGTAGTAACTCAATTTAAATACTTGGGTATTGTTGTGGACAATAAATTGAATTTTAAGGCTCATTTTGATTATGTATGTAAAAAGATAGCCAAAAAATTGTATTTTTTTTCAAAAATTAGAAAGAATGTGTCAGTTTTGAGTGCCATAAAAATTTTCAATACTACGCTTAGACCTCATTTTGAGTATTGTTCTTCTATTCTGTTTGTAGGTAACAATAGTATGTTGAGTAGATTGCAGAAACTTCAGAATAGTGGAATGAGAACTATTTTGAAAGTTGATAGATACGTGTCCAAACTTGTAATGCTCGAGACATTGCAGTGGCACAGTGTATACCAAAGAATAGTTATAAATGTTTTGATTTTTGTGTTCAAGTTGAAAAATAAATTGTTACCTGAGTATTTGTGTAATAGCGTGTCATATGTAGGAGATTCTCATGGTTACTCGGTGCGTAATGTGCATGACTTTAGGCTGAATCTTTTTAGAAGCAACAGGGCTCAAAGTATGATTTTATACAGTGGTTTAAGATTATTCAATGGTTTACCATTGGAGCTTAAATTGGAAACAGAGCTGAGGTGCTTTAAAAAGAGAATTAAAGAGTATGTGTCCTTAGAATTTGTATGATCTTGTAATTTTGTATGATGGTTGTGATTGAGGAATCTGTAGGTTAAGTTTTTAATCAGTGTTGTAAATAGTGGTATGTTTATTACTAAATAAAGTTATTATTATATATAATTGATAAAACTAAAAAAATTATAGAACTGAATTCAGGGAAGCAAGACTTTTCAAATGAGGTGTTACTTGCCATATCATCCCTATTATCATTTTAGGGGTTGTCATCGCAACTCAAAGGGATGAAACAATACGGAAGTAACATTAGTCGCAAAAGTTGTCCCCCTCAATGATAAAATTGACGTGTTTTTGTATTTCTTAAGAAAAAAATTCTGCTGGCCACAATTCCGTCTGTTTCGTTTTCAAAGGGCCACCCTGAATAAGTACCCCAGTTGAAACTTACTTTGTATGCAACTCGATGCCAAGAGAGGTGATTTTAAATTGGTAAAAAAATTGGATCATTTAATTAATATAGCTGGTTCAACCGCGGCAGGCCCGTAGCTAGGATTTAATTTGGGGATTTAATTTAATTTATTTAAAATATAGCAAATTCGTTGAGATAATACTATTCTATAAACAATATTCTTGATCTTAAGCTATTTTGAGTTCGTATTGAGTATGTCAAAACACACTCACTTACATAAAAAGATAATTAAACTTTAATTATGAATTGTGTTTTTATAAATAAATATTACGAACTCAAAATAGCTTAAGATCAAGAATATTGTTTATAGAATAGTATTATCTCAACGAATTTGCTATATTTTAAATATAGCAAATTCCTCTTATTTTATAAAAATATTTAAGTGGACGCCATCTGTTGATTAAATTAAAAGCGCCCTGAAAAAAATGCCCTTCTTAAACAAATTTTCCTTTACTTTAAAAAAAAAAATTTTCTGAAGATTTAGGGAGGGGGGGGGCGCACGTGCCCCAAGGTGCCTTTCACTAACATAAACCAACAATATTGCATTAATGGATTAGTGTACTCACTGTGCAGTGTCATAATTCTTCTAATACAGAATGTCCTATCTTTTTGCAATACTACTTCTTCTTCTTCAAATTGTGTGCTTTGTTTTTAACCCCCGACCCAAAAAGAGGGGTGTTATAAGTTTAACATGTATATCTGTGTGTCTGTCTGTTGGGTCATAGCTCCCAAACGAATGAACCGATTTTAATTTAGTTTTTTTTTGTTTGGAAGGTGACTTGATTGAGAGTGTTCTTAGCTATGATTCAAAAAAATTTGTTCCACCGTTTAAAGATCGTCTGCTATTTCCTAGTTGATGAAAGCAGGGCCGTACTAGTAATATGTAAAGTTGATGAAGGCAGGACCGTAAAAGTAAATCTTTCTTCTTCTTCTTCTTCGTCACTTCAAGGATTAGGTCTTATGACCTGTTCCGGTGCCCATCGTTTTCTCGGCCTCCCGACATTTCTTCTTCCATCTGGTTTGTAGCGCCATGCTTTTAGAGGATTTCTCTCAGCAGTCATTCTCTCTAGATGTTCGCTCCATTTCATTCTATTTTCTTCTATTTGTTTGTTAAGTTTTTCGATCTCCAGCTCTCGTTGTATATCTTCATTCCTTTTCCTATCTGTCAAAAAAACTTTAAAAAGTAAAAAATAAAATCCAAGCGTCGTCGCGTTGAGGGACCGATAAGTAAATAAAATAAAAACAGAATACAACTAAAAATTAAACAGTATGAAATTTAAATACAATATTTAAAGCAAAAATAAATACATTAAGCTTTTTACGTTCTAAGTAGAACATTGCTTTCCCTTTTTGGGAATTACAAATTTGATTGGCGGGGTGGATTAGTCCCCATATTTCATAGTTCACATAAATCAATATCGATTTCACCACAGCGTGTAGATGCCCACTGGAAGGCCGAGCTAAGAAATTTTGTATAGTCCGCGATTAGAACCCAGAATTTCTGCTCTGTACCCAGCGGTCACATCACTCTACGGCTGTAGCTTTGTAATAAGATATAAAGATTTAAAATTAATTTATTCAACTACTTATCACTACATCATTAATTTGTTTTCCTGTTATTTTAATTTTTAGTGATGCAATTGATCTTAATCATACATCTAAACCAGCACATTTTTTGCGTTTCTCGCCTCGTTATCAATACATTGCAGCCTTATCTCTTGGTGCAAAATATTTAACACAACATTATCCGGAAAAAGTTAAAAAGTTTCTCTTATATTTAATAAATGGTTCCAAGTTTTACCAACAAAGGAGAGGAAAATGGTTTGATTTGTTAGTTAAACTTGAGTATGTATACTTAAAACAATACGAAGAGGTATTTGATTCAAATATATTTACATATTACCACTTATAATTTTTTACTTTAGGCTGCTGATAAACTTCTAGTTGCATTGAAAGATAAAAGCTTATCAGATGTTGATTTGCAAACATTGACACTCAGGGGTCAACTGATGAAAAAAAGAAAAACAAATCCACTACCTGAACTTCTTAAAAATCAAATTAGTTTTCTACAAGAAAAAGTTTTAGATGATTTTCCTTGCATTGAAATTACTTCTCAGACTACCCACACGTAAACTGCTTTGCTCAAAATATTTCATGAGAAAATTTAACAATTAATTTATTTTTTAGTAACACAACCGGGGGACAACGTTTATACATAAAAAAAGACGATGATGAAACAAGTATACTTTCTGTAGAAAATGTTGCAATAAATCATTACAAAACAAAAGGTTATCAGGGAATTCATTGTGAAGGAAGATTATTTGGTACACTATTTTGTGTTTTGTTTTGGGATATAATTTACGATAGTAATGTGAGTGGGGCTTTTATACTTGAAACACAGTATTATCCATTGGATTTAACAACTCAAAATTTTTATACAAATAGACAAAAGTCAATTGATCAAAGATTGAATGAAATTAAATCAGATTGGCCTTTGGGACAATTGGAAAATTTCATATTGGAAGTATGGGAAAATCATTCTCATGAATATTCTTTAATCAGTCAAAAACTTATTTCGGAAGCATCAGACCTGTATGAAATGGTTTTATGTATTGGAAGGTGTAAATTAGTGCAGGTTCTTGAACGAATTATTAAAAATTATAGATTGTATCGATCTGGTCTTCCAGATTTGTTTCTGTGGAATGAAAATACAAAGAAAGTAAGTAATACAGTTTTTGATTAGTTTTGGTTTCATAAACTAGAATTTTTTTTTTAGTGCAAATTTGTTGAAGTAAAAGGTGATCGGGATAGACTTTCTGATAAACAACGTGTGTGGTTGAATTTTTTAAGATCCATTGGATGTGATATAGAAGTGTGCCATGTTCATAGTAAGTAATTTTTAATGCGAATATTAAAAAGTAATTTTATTTTATAAATTTTATTATTTTGGAAATGCATATATAAATAAATTATTAACTTATGATATTCCTTTTAAATTAAAATTTAAAAATTAATAAGATAAGTAAGCAAAAAAAATTGATAAATATATTGTTTAGATGTTTCTATTGAATCATTATTAATTCTTTAATTATGTTTAGCCATTGGTTCGAAATACAGAGCAAAAGCAATAACTACGAAAAAAATGAAGAGCAGTAAATAGTATAAACCCAAAAATTGTGATATTTCGTATTTTTTAAATGTAAATAGGTAAATCATGCAGTTATTGTACAGTTTCTTGTAAATTAATAATAAGGTTTCTATTCATATTCATTTGATTTTTTTTACATAATTCACACATAAATATATTTTACAATAAATAAAGATTGCGTTAATTTAAAAGCCAATAAAAGTTATATTTGTCTTTGTAGATGTGTCCAATAACAAAATATAACAATTTGTCAACTTCTTTCTTTTATGATAATTTTTAATAATTATAGTTTATATATAGTTCAAGGAGTTACGTGTCCAGTAACTAAAATCAAAGTATCCAATAACTAAAAGTTATTATTTTACTACTTGGAATTTAGAATTTGCATTAGTACCTAGATATTGATTGTAGCGATAAATATTTTAAGAGATAAGTACTTGTTAGTTAATTGCAGTTTCAATTATGTCAATGAATTTTTTTTGCAGTTTTATGTGTTTTATAATGTTTTTTTAAGTAAAAATGAGTTAAAATTTTAACATTAACATAGTACTAAAAGTCAACATCTGCATTTCTATTTGGTCCTACTAGCATATTTGTATGTCTACAATCAAAATCTTTTTGATTTGAATGATCAAAAAATCTTCAGTATCTCGTAACTGCACGGTTTACTCTATGATTTTATAGAATTTAATTATTTTATTACGTATTTTTATAAATTTTATAATAACTTTACCAACTTATTGTTATCTTTTTTAAATAAAATATTTTTACGTTTTACTTTTTCTTTTCGTACAACGGATGCGTGATAACTGATGAGCATATTGTGCATAGTTGCACAAGTAGAAACGACTGTTTAAGCGTGCCTCTACGCGCCTCTTTACGCATATTCTTGCTTCTATGGTGAAATGGAAGCAGACAAGCACTATGCTGCAGAAATGGAATTGCCGCTTATGAAAGAAGAGTAGAATAATTTTGTTTAATTACTGCTCTATAGTTTGGTGGGTAACAAAAAATAATTCATGTTCATTACATCTGCATCGAATTTTGAAGTTTACAATTTTATAGTTCTAATACAACCTATTTTTCGTTGGATTCGGTGCACGGAAATGGTTCTCAACAGCAATATCTCTTGGTGGAAAATCTAAAATAACCAGAACTTGGGAGGTTTGATTTGACGTCACAATTCCAGTGTGGATTCCATAAGGAAGAACTTACAATTAGTTTATCACTCGAAATCGACTTCGTCACTTCATCACGTCTTTTTTTTTTAATCATGCTCTTCCAATACCAGTATCGAGATATGTACATATTGACGTGGGACGAACTAATTACCAAAAGTTTAAAATATCCACAATTGATGTTGATTTGTCATTTCATTGAATTTTGTATGATTTTAAGTTTTACTCGGACAAGTTGAATGGTTTTTCTCTTAATGGCCATAATTTTGCTTGTTGCTAAGAAAACAGGATTTCATAGATGGATATTTTGTTCCAGAAATCTAAAAAGTTAAATTAATCAGATTTGACTGCATTTTGTTTTAATTGAATTTTTGCATTGTTAATTTGTTTACCTTCTTTTTAATAAATAAGTGAATGCGTGCATAGAAAACTATAACGTCGTGTTATTCGTAAATAACTCTAGATGGTGCGGTAATTGTTGAAAAGTAATTTTAAAATTTTGTGATATCAATTTTTTTTGAAAAATTTCAAATTACGCTGGAAAAATCGACGAATCAGCATGGGCCACGATTTCCAAAAACCTGGAACGGAAAGAAAAGGAAAATTTGGTAGGAAGATAAGGATTACTGACTGAGAGGCCGGAGTGTTAAGTTGTGTTTTCGAGGAAGACAAATTTTCTCGATAAGTTGTGAAGTGTTGGAATTTCGGCCTGAATTGTAAATTATAATTATGATGAGTACAGTGTCAGTATGATGAATATGATGGTTTTTCTGCAAGATTGATTTCCGGAATTGGATATGAAAATTTCTACCTGGAGTTGTGAAATGGCCGCATTTTTGATGTTTTCCATCGAGTTTTATTCACATCTAACAACAAGTAATGAAGCCATCGAATGGTAATTAGAATTTAAATTCTTTTATTTTGCGCTATTTCGATATTATTTTTCTGAAAACGGAATTTATAAAAACAATGAGAGGTTATGTTAGTCACATTTTATACGAACCTGGAAATTTAGTGGACAACAGATTGATTGGAGTATTACATCAACTTTAATCACTTCGATGCACCAAATTCGTAATTTGATACAATTAGATTACCATCGAGATTAACTTTAATTTTTTTAATACGACGATTACGATCTACTGTTGTGATACGCGTTACATCGAACTTCAGTTGCGAATAGGCATAAAAAGTAACAGTTTGGTTTTATGTGGTTTATAACAGGTCGGCGCGAGATTTTAAATAAGACAATAATTTTGTGCTATTATTTTTATTTCATTTTGTACAATTTATAATGCCTGATTTGTTTACAAGTTACAGTAATAAGTTTGAAATAGTAAATGTGGGAACTTGTAGATAAATTTTGTCTATATCTGATTTATTCATTGTGGAATTTTGATTTAACAAAAATTCTGTTTTCTGTTTTTGACAATATTATTGATAACCAAATTTATCTGAGTAAAATTTTATTGATGCCTGGTAAAGGTTTTGTTTCATTTGTTGTGGATAATTTAAGCATACCCTGGAACCTACTACTGAGAGAGCTCATTAATGCAAACTACCGACTATAACGGCTACGGCTTTTAAAGAGTTGTTCGTAAGAACACGACAATATGTAGAAGTTGTGGTTTGAGACCAACTCATTATACTTTCATAATAATCGATACACCCAACGATGTGGAAATTGAAGCAATATAAATAAAAAATAAATTTTGCTGACAAATTACAGCGTAACTCACAAGTTCCAAGAAACATGTTTTTCTCTTTTCGCGAAAATCACTGAGTTTTTCTGAAAAATAATCTAGTAATCCGATTCTAAGAACTATGGAGATCAGAAAAACGAAAGAGCAAAAAAATCAAAGAAAATGGGGGTTATGAATAAAAGTGAGCATGAAGTATATACTCATAATTTTGAAATTTTTCTCGGAATTGTATGAATAAAATTCAAAAATAATTAAGCATATAAGTAGATACTCTTATAATAAGCGTACCTACTTATGCTCATCATCTACTTATAAATTTTATTGGTATAATTTGAGGTTTTTCATTCAAAATTTTGAGTATATGGGGCATTCCACACCAAATCGACCACTTTTGAATCCGACCCCTTTTGATTTTCCTGAAATTTTTACATATTATACTATCTCACCAAAAACAGTTCTGTGAATTTTTTCAAAATTTTTTACTCAACCTAAAAAAAGTTACGAATTTTTAGAAAAACTGATGTTTTTTTTCTTCAAACGATCGTAACTATTTCAAAAGTTGACTAATCGGAACGTTTTTTTTTGTTTTTGTTTGTCTTTAAACGTATTTTTCAGGAAAAAGTCCAAAAAAAAATATTCAAACTTGGATTCTACAAAATTTTTCATTTTTTCGGAGAAAATCATTGATTTTTCAAATTTCGACACTTTTGATTTTTGATTTTTTTATTTCAAGAAAAACTCTGATTTATTCCGCATATAACAACGCAAACCCCATAATGGGCCGACATTTCTTTCTATTTCTTTGGTTTAATTGAAAAATATTATTTGCGTAAAAATAAAACAAAATATTTTTTAATTAAACAAAAAAAATAGAAAGAAATGTCGGCCTATTATGGGGTTTGCGTAGTTATACGCGGAATAAATCAGAGTTTTTTTTTAAATAAAAAAATCAAAAGTGGAAAAATTTGAAAAATTAATGATTTTCTCCGAAAAAATAAAAAATTTTGTAAAATCCAAGTTTGAATATTTTTTTTGTATTTTTTCCTGAAAAGTACGTTTAAAGACAAACAAAAACAAAAAAAGAACGTTTTGATTAGTCAATTTTTGAAAAAGTTACGATCGTTTGAAGAAAAAAAACATCAGTTTTTCTAAAAATTCTTAACTTTGTAAACAATTTTGAAAAAATTTACAGAACTTTTTTTGATGGGTTAGTATAATACGTAAAATCAGTTGTGTAAATTTTTTCAAAATTTTTTACAAAGTTAAATTTTTTTAGAAAAACTGATGTTTTTTTTCTTCAAACAATCCTATTCAAAAATTGACTAATCAAAACGTTCTTTTTTTTTGTTTTTGCTTGTCTTTAAACGTACTTTTCAGGAAAAAATGCAAAAAAGATATTCAAACTTGGATTCTACAAAATTTTTTATTTTTTCGGAGAAAATCATTGATTTTTCAAATTTTTCCACTTTTGATTTTTGATTTTTTTAATTCAAAAAAAAACTCTGATTTATTCCGCGTATAACTACGTAAACCCCATAATGGGCCGACATTTCTTTCTATTTTTTTTTGTTTAATTAAAAAATATTTTGTTTTATTTTTACGCAAATAATATTTTTCAATTAAACAAAAGAAATAGAAAGAAATGTCGGCCCATTATGGGGTTTGCGTTGTTATACGCGGAATAAATCAAAGTTTTTTTTTAAATAAAAAAATCATAAGTGTCGAAATTTGAAAAATCAATGATTTTCTCCGAAAAAATGAAAAATTTTGTAGAATCCAAGTTTGAATATTTTTTTTTGTATTTTTTCCTGAAAAGTACGTTTAAAGACAAATAAAAACAAAAAAACGTTCCGATTAGTCAATTTTTGAAATAGTTACGATCGTTTGAAGAAAAACAACATCAGTTTTTCTAAAAATTTGTAACTTTTTTTGGGTTGAATAAAAAATTTTGAAAAAATTTACAGAACTGTTTTTGGTGAGATAGTATAAATGTACAAATTTCAGGAAAATCAAAAGGGGTCGAGTTCAAAAGTGGTCGATTTGGTGTGGAATGCCCCATATACTTCATGCTCACTTTTATTCATAACCCCCATTAACTTTGTTAGGGACAAGATGTCAAAAAGTCGCGCCGCAATTTTATCGTTATTTGAAGCTGGAAATCGTCAATGTGAAATATATAGTTCGAATTCTTAAAATTCTTTGACAAACCGTTTCCGACGCCATCAAACGATTCAAAGAACTTGGTAATTATGGAAGACCGATCCGGAAGAGGAAAAAAATGTTCTGCCAACACTCGCCGGAATCGCAATATCATCAAACTTCAATTCAAAGAAATCCGAGACTGTCGATGCGAAAAGTGGCTGGTGAAACTGGAATCGCGTGAGAGTCGGCTCGACGAATAGCTAAAAATGAACTAAAGAAGAAGCTTTATAAGCTGCGAAAATCCCAAATGCTAACTGACGAAAACAAGCGAGTACGACTTCAACGATGCCGTGCTCTTCTACATCGCACCGCTGCTCTACAATGGGAAAATTTCGTTTTTAATGATAAAAAAATTTTTACTATTGAACAATTTCACAATCGTCAAAATGATAGGTATTGGTCAGAAATCCACCCGGACCTTTGGCCATCGCCAATTTCCTAAGTCTGTCATGGTTTGGGGCGGAATTTGTGCTACCGGTAAAACTTCTTTAGTTTTTGTGGAAGAAGTAAAAATTAAGAAGGAATTCTACCACCGGGATATTTTAGAGACTGTAGTTCTTCCGTGGGCCCAACAGCACTTTGGTGACCTACATTGGACCTTTCAACAAGACTCTGCACCTGCCCATAAGGCGAAAACTACGCAAGAGTAGTACCGAATCAATCTTCCTGATTTACAGTTCCGCTGAATGGCCTCCATACTAGTGATTGCAATACCGGACCAAAATTTCAATACCGGTATTTATTTACATGTAATACCGGTATTAAAACAAAAAAAAATTCAACTAGAAGATTAAAAACAAAATAAATTACAGAACAAAGTAAACATTTTATTATTTAATATTTTTAAAATACGATCGTAAAAAATACAAAGCATCAATTTTTTCGTTATTTAGTCGCGAGTATACCTTACTACAAAAATTTCTTGCCGCAAAAAATGATTTTTCCGATAAACAATGCGTAAAAACAACATGCGTACTACTTCATATATCTGTTCCATGTTCCAATAAATAATATTTTTTCGGTATGTTTGCGCCCCCCTAGGAGGTGCGCCCCACAGGTTTAGAAGCGCTGTATTGTAGTAACTGCTACTTATTTAATATTAATCAATTTCCAACATCAAAATTATTTTAAATTTAAAATATTTAATAAATACCGGTATTATATAGTCAAAAATACAGGTATTTCGGTATCGCAAAATAGCCAAAAAATACCGGTATTCGGTATACCGGTATTGATATCACTACTCCATACTCATCAGATCTCAACCCCATGAATTACGTCATATGGTCAATTTTAGAGGCCAGGGCCTGTGCAAAACCACACAAAAGTTTGGAATCACTAAAACAATCTTTGCGTCAGAAATGGGACAAAATATCCTTAGAAGAGGTACGAAAAACAGCCAAAAATTTCATTAAACGTTTAAAGCTTTGTATCCACGCAGAAAGAAGGCACTTTGAAATTTTATAATTTATAATGTACATAAAGGTTGTTGTTAATTGAGGAGCAGACATTCTATATGCAGTATGTTCATTTTCTGAAATTTTTACGATAGCAGTAAAACTACCACTGGTTTAAATGATAAGTATTTAAAAAAGTAATTTTTGCAATAACACAGTGTAAATTACACTATGAAGTATCCATAAATGAAGCAAATATTCGATTGGCGGTTTTGCAAAACAGCTAAAAAATGTATTGAACAAACTGCACTTTGTATTTTCTACATTGGACAAACTGCATATAGAATGTCTGCTCCTCAATTATTATTCATTTTTAAATTTTTGAATTGTTGTGTTTAAATAAGTTTTTTTTGTTTAAACGTTTGTCCGAGTTCTTGTGGGCCACGCTGTATTTAAAAGAATGGAATTGTAAAATCGAATAGATTGTAATATAGTCATCGTAATGTTGAAAAGTGGTTACTGCACTTACACTGACTTTATATTTCTTGTGAATGTATATTTTCTATTATTATTTAAATAAAAAAATAGATCAAAATAAAAAAAAATAATTATCTACAAAAAAAATCTTATGGCATTTTCACGAAAAAGCTATTGTTTTTGCGCTAGAAGGCCTACAATGTACAAACATTCGGAGGAAAGAGGGGTAGTATGTACAAACATTCGGGTGATTGTGAGGTAGTATGTTGTACATATATAATAGAAAAAAACCAGAAAAAAGAAAAAACCGGAGTTTCAATCAAGAATATGTGGCGTTCTTCACCACATAATTAAATATTAAAACCAATTTTGTTAGTTGTTATTTATTAATGAAATAATTTAAATATATTAATTACAAGCTTTTCTCAAAAAATGTCTATCAAAAACATAATCATTATAATTAATTCATTGTATCTTAGTTACCAAAACAAATCTCTTTTTTTATATTTTTTAATTACTTGATCAAAAATTATTAATTCAAAAATGAACGATGCTGCCACACTACTCCCCTCCTAAGTAAAGGTAAAGAGAAAGACAAGAAAACGGAAAAATCTTTTAACAAATTAAAAATTGATTTGTTAAAATGATCGGGTGAAATTGTTGTTAAAGATAAAAATGAAGGAACTGGTTTAGGTGATCCAAATTATTACGAACTCAAAATAGCTTAAAATCAAGAATGTTGTTTATAGAATAGTATTATCTCAACGAATTTGCTATATTTTAAATATAGCAAATTCTTCTTATTTTATAAAAATATTTAAGTAGGCGCCATCTGTTGATTAAATTAAAAGGGCCCTGAAAAAAATGCTCTTCTTAAGAAAATACTTTTTATTAAAGAATAATACTCTAGGTTATAAATTGGTTAATCTATCGATAAACTTCAAGAATCTATTACCTACCAATTGGTGTCTCATTCTTTTTGAGACACGCTGTATAATACTAATAATTAGAGGTGAGATTTTTAGGTCGTATAAAATCAAAAAAAAGTACCTAAAAAGATTCTAAAAAAAGCGATATTAGGTCCTATAAACACAAAAAAAGGTCCTATAAAAGTACTAAAACAAAGATTTTATACCTAAGCATTCTTAGATACCCACTGAAAATTTGTAATTTTTCTTAGGTTGGCACATTTGGTGAACTGCCACCACCGAGCAACAAATTCAAATTAAAAAAAAATAATAAAAAAATTTTAATTTAAGTTAGAGGCGTCCGTCGTAAGGATGAGATTTTTTTTCTATTTAAACTGAAAATTAAAAAGTTTCCAAAATGCTAAAATATGTCGTAAAAATGAAAAAAAGGTTGCCAAAATGCTGAAATAGGTCGTAAAAATTAAAAAATGACAAAAGACAAAAAAGGTAAAAATAAATAGAGCTTAAATAACGTAGTTTTTCATGAAATGAATTTTGGTACCAATAAAATAAAAATAGGACGTAAAATAAAAAAAAGGTAAAAACCTAAAAATCTCATCTCTACTAATAATATTATAATATTTTATTATAATTTTTATCTTTTTTCTGCAAAAGCATTTGTTGTATCAGTTCAGTCAATATTTATTGTAATATTTTTGTTTACGAAAAAACGGTAGAAATATTTTGATTATTTCCGTGATTACAAAAAATGTATCTAACTTACTGTAAATTATGCATATCGCTTCCATGTCGCAGGATCAGAACTCTGTTTTGAATGACATACCTACTGAAATTTTGATGAATTTATATTTTGTTATAACTGATGAGTTGATGAGTATCATTTTTTGAAGTTGCACAAAAATCAGTGTCGAAATTTTCTTCATTATTCAATGTTTATGGAAGCAAATGGTATCTGTCGTGTCACTTGCAATTCTGTTAGCGTGAAAAATTACATTAGTTTCTACATTTGAACCGAGATCATTGCTTACATCTGCTTTTAAAATGGTTTCAATTTTTTTTTTATTATAAATCTGTCTTATAATTTTTTCTGAATTATATTATATTACACTACTACAGCAACACCGCGACTTACGCTATTCCGACTTACGCAAACCCGAAGTTACGTAATTTTCAAATCTCGTTGATTCTATATAAGAATAACTTCGGTTTGCGATTTATACTACTCAACGTTTTAATAAAATCGACGGATTCCTCACTTACTTGTTGAAACATTTTTAGAAATAATTAAAAAGGACACACTTGGTATTGATACTGATGATAGTATCAATTGTATAATACTCTGAAGAAGCTCAGCTTTGCTGAGCGAAACAAATTTGTCAGTAATACGGTAATACAAATAAAATTTTTAAAATTTACAAAGTGTCTTTTTTTAATTTTTTATTAACATTTTATCATTTCACACTTAAGAGAATTAACCAGTGGTTAAATACTTAACGGTAAAAATAAATGGGCATAGTCATAGTACATCGTTCTATTGCTTAATATCTTAAATGATAAGTGATAAATAAAATGAGTAGGGGAGATTCTTGTACTTTGGGATATTTTTCGATTTTTAATTTTTTTTATCGACATTTTTTAAAATGGATCAATTTTACCTTGACCAGCATAATTAGTGTTATTTTGACTATTCGTAGCAAATTTTCGAAGAAGCGATAATGTAATATTATCATATTGATAATTGAAAGACAATGCTTCGTTGAAAATTGTCCTAAAGTACAATCAGGGGCTTGTACTTTGGGATAATGTTAATTTGGCGTCAGGACGACAATAAATAAGTAAAAAAAAACTTAAAATTTATAGAACATATTTATTAAGACATACAGTAGCAAGACAAGAAGTCATTGGAAAGGATAATTGCTCCATACGGAGTTCTGTGCCTCCAACTACTGTGAGTTTTGGTAATTTCTTCAAAACGTCCAAATCGCTGATTTCCTACGATTGATTCAATTCGATCACTTAAATGTGTGTGGCTTTATGAAATCCTTAACATATTTTATAAAAATTTAGGAATTTGGCCATCCGCTAACTACAAGCACGAGAGTGTCCCAAAGTATAAGCACAGCACTACTTATTATTATTGACATATAACCGTCCAAACGTAAAAGTTAAAATTCAACACTATGAGAAAATAGTTAGCCTTATATGTGTATTAAGTAATACCGTATGCAGCAAAACCATTGTAAATAAAATTTACCTGGTAAAGATGTGGAAGTCAAGGGATTAAATAATACATCATCTACCTTAACACGCAAAACGTTCAACAACTAACACATAATCGGGCATTTATAATTTATTTTATGGTGAAATGACCTCTATCCGTTAGCAGGATAACCTCTTAAAACGAAAAGCGATACATTTGAATATTAGTATTAAAAACTCAATGTCTCGAAGTACAAGCTGTCCCAAAGTACAAGGATCTCCCCTATCTATAAATCGACAATAAAAGAGGAAGTATAAATATTTGAATTTTAGTTTTTACGTTCTACGCTTATATTTACGGCCATTGTGAATGGTCACTTATGCACCGTCATTTTATAAACACCTTATCATCAAAGAACCAGAAAAGACAACCAAATTTAAGATTTTTGTTTGTATGATTTCATAGGAATTTATTATTTTGCGCGTAATCTTTTAAGCCCGTTTTTGAAAGGAGAGCATATACCTTTTCTAGTCTCTATACTGGGAGAATATTGAGTAGGGGAGAGTCGGGTAATTGTGCGCGGCGGCTAATCGTGCGCATGCCTTTATTTCCATAACCGGCTGATATAATTCGAAATTTGGTATTCAGGCATTATCTCTTGACAAACCCATGTACTACGACATATGAATCAGGTGGATAGTTGTACTTTATCTACCTATAATGGTCGTTTTTTTGTTTATGTATGTCGTGTTCTAGTAGGAGCTTCGAAGAAAATAAGCCGTAAGTATTTCCACTTTTACATTTTTTAATAATTGTGTGCGTAAATACATTGCATAATGAGTCCCCTTTACACTGATATATGTAGTCTAGGCAAAAAAGCGCTTTTTATTGTTTTATACAATTTAAAAGCGAATCTGCCACTGACGGTTAATCGGGCGCAGTGCGCATAGTGATGATTCTGTCCCCAGTAAGCAGTAGACAAGACAAAATGTCACGGTGAACCGTCTTTAATGCGCACGTGAAAACTGTTTGAACTTTTATCACTTTTACATTCTTACGAGCGGTCACTAATGCGCAAGTCTTAAACTTGAATTCAAAGTTGTTTACATTCGAAGATTTTGACAGTTCAATATTAGTAGTCAATATTAGTAGGAGACGGTTCACCGTGGCATCTTGTCTTGTCTTTTTAAGAAACCACCTAATTTTAAACTTCCTTTATTTACATTGCGCCTGTAAGAATAAAGAAGTTTAAAAAAGATCAAAATTTAGATTAAAATTTGACTACTAATATTGAACTGTCAAAATCTTCGAATGTAAACAACTTTGAATTCAAGTTTAAGACTTGCGCATTAGTGACCGCTCGTAAGAATGTAAAAGTGATAAAAGTTCAACAGTTTTCACATGCGCATTGGAGACGGTTCACCGTGACATTTTGTCTTGTCTTCCCCAGTACATCTGCTATATTAAAAGAGCTTATTCTTAAGAGAGTTTTCTTCCAAGACCAAATACAGCTAAACAACAAAATCGCAAAAAAAATTATTTTTGTGACACCTAAAAAACCTTTTTTTATTATTTTAATTTTATAATATTTTTAAACCGACTTCAAAAAAAGGAGGAGTTTTTCAATTCGTCTGTATGTTTTTTTTTATGGATGTTCGGGCATAACTTTTTACAGAGTGACCCGATTTTGATGAATTTTTTTTTATTTGATAGAGTATACCTCCAAAGTGGATCCATTTAAATTTCCCAAAAAAATCCACCCTTAAGGGTAGAAAATAGGAAAAAATTGCACCCGTAAGGGTAGAAAATAGGGGATGATTGATTTTTCACTTGTGAACCTATTCTGTTGAACCTTGGCATAGATGAAAACTTTAAACCGAGCAAATTAATTAATTAAGGTAGTAATTAGTAGATTTTTAACTACTAAAAATTAAAAAATAAAAAACTTTTAAACAAAAAATTAAACCGACCTTAAAAAGGAAACTAAAAAGCATAAAATAAATATATTACATTTTGAGTCTTAATAAGTAATGTTAGTAACTAATTTTGAGTCGGCGCAAAACAAAAAATCAACGATCATTAAATTACTTTAAAAAAATTATCAAAACAAAAGTCACACACGCTGCACCGACTCAAAATTAGTTACTAACATTACTTATTAAGACTCAAAATGTAATATATTTATTTTATGCTTTTTAGTTTTCTTTTTGAGGTCGATTTAATTTTTTGTTTAAAAGTTTTTTTTATATTTTATTATAGTTTAGTTTTTTAAATTATAGGTTATATAGGCTTTATTAAATAAATAAGTATATTTTTAGCTTTAATTACTTGTGTTATTTGCTTTTCTTTTCAATGTGCACGATTATCTTACCTATGCCCACCATTAGCCGCATACGTCGGGTAATTGTGCGCAACGCCATTTTTTCTAAATTAGTATTTTAAAGTCACAATATGCATTTTTATATAAAAGTGACTAGAGAATATTACAGCCAAACTGTTAAAGAATCTTGATAGCAAACCTGTAAGTCCAATCTTTTGTCATTTCAGAAATATTACAATTTTGGCTTAGGTGCGCACCAATACCCGACTCTCCCCTACCATCATCTCTTCTGATTATCTCTTTTTTTAGGTATCTACTTATTCTATATTACTTATTATATATACCTACGTCAAATTCAAGTACTTAAGTATGTAAATTTTTTTTTCTTAATTAAAAAAAAATAAAATTTTTTAAACGGGCACAAAAGCGATGCAATTTTAAATTAGTATTATTTAAATAATTTTTAACTCAAAATAGCTGATTATATGAAAATATATGAATAGTTGATGAGGTGGTTCAAAATACACAGTGACACTGTCACAAAAGAGAGAGGGGGGAGAAAAATATAGTCAGAATGAACTATTTTACTGTTTTACTTTGTTTATAATTACAGATTACAGATATTAATATTATTTATAAACTAAATAAGAATTTTTATTTTTTTAGTCTAACAGATTCCGCTATATCGACTCAAGCTATAGTACTATACTGACTGACTGATTAATTATTATAAAACTAATAACTAATCAATCAAAAAATTTGTATGAAGTACCGGTAAGATTATAAAGACTTATGTTGGGATTACAAAAATATGATTTAAATGTGATCTATAAAAAAGGCACCGAAATGGGTTGAAATGTTTTGCGAGAATCCAGAGGTAGAATTTTGTGCATTCATAACACCGCCGATACTTTCTGCAGAGTTCCTCTCCTACCACCCGTTTTATGCGGAAGGTAAGCAATTTAGGACTATTCTAATAACCGTAAACACCACTCGATGAAAAAACTAACAGGAAAGCAAAAATACGCAAATTTGTTTACTTAGATGACATACTTATATGTCATATGCAAATACGTCAATTATATATCTATTCTATCTTCTTATATATATATAAAAATCAATGCAACTTTTCGTTGTAATTTTATAACTCAAGAACGGGCTCACCTATCTAAACCAAATTTTTAGTGTTAGTTTGGACTATTTAGTAGTTGGTTTCTGTGAAGTTTGAACAAAATCGGTCAAGCGGTTCTTTATTTATCACATTTTTTGTAAATCAATTCAATGAATTTCACTAATTTCATAGATGGCGTTCGCGACCAACCTATCGTAAATCCTATATGACATGCATACCTCTATACTGTGTTCGGTAGAGGGCGATACCTACATATGTTGTCAGTTATGTTATGTTCAACTGCCTACATAAATCCATTCACCAACAAGAAAAAGTGCAGGATGGGCCAAAAGATGTAGAGAGAAAGCGCGACCGAGAAAGTAGGCGCAAGCTGCAACAAAAAAAGACGAGACCTGCCTCAAGCAGTATGTCAGGAAGCCGAGATAGATCTTCAAAGAAAAAGAAGCCGACTAACGAAGGACAGGTAAGTACTAACCAGACGGATAATCTTGTTAACCTCCCTCCATTAGAGGACTTTATTAGCTCCCAATTGGCGGGTGTGCTCGACACCCAACCAATGTTGGTAAACGAGCAGACCAGCCAATCGAAAGAGCATGAACCACCCGGCCAATTACTCCCCTCAAATCCCCCCAATACAGACATACCACGTAATACCTCCCCAGCCCCTAACCAGACGTCCCGTCGAGAATCCCCTTTGGCCGTTCCACTTAAGACCAGAATCCCTCCATAGTTCTAAGGGATACTGCTAAGTGGGGCAGCATAAAGAGCGAATTCGTGAGGCGGGGGATTCGTTTCATAAAGGCTAAACTACTCGCTGGCGGACTGAGCATCACTCCCGCCAGCGAAAACGACTACAGGGCCATATACAAGTACTTCGAGGAAGTTCTTACTCCCGAAGAAGGTGGATGGTACTTCCACCAATTGAGAGAGGAGAAGCCCCTAAAAGCAGTCATTAGGGGCATCCCCATAGATAAAAGAGTAGTAATAGATGGCCAACTCCCCACCTATTTTTGTGCCGAAGTATTAGTTCATACCAGGGTCACCAGGCGCACAAACAGCGCTACTATCGTGCCATAAAATTGGCGGGGGAATTCAAATGTTAAATTTTTTACTTGTGATTTTAAATTAATTGTAAATATTAGTGAAAATAACTGCTTTGTTATCTTAAGAACTTCTTTTTTGCTCCTCTGAAGTTTTGGTAATTTCTTGCTGCAGCTTTCTTTATCGGGCCCACAAATAAATATTTATAAAACTTATTTATCTGTGATCCTTTATGCAGTTACGTCATTTACACGGCATCTTTGTAAATTTGAGAGTTTAATTTTAATAGCAACATAAAATACAGCACCACCTGGTGACCCTGGTAGAAACTAATAAAGCGACCCCCTTATAGACAATAGAGTCGACAATCTATATTACTCTTTTTTATCTATGGGCATCCCCATTAACATTGATGTTAAAGAGGTCCAAGAGGACCTCATTTCACGGTAGGCAGAATGAGGAGCAGTCGGGGCAGAAGACCCCTTCCCCTCATCATGGTCACTATGCCCAAAACCACGACCTCCGCCAATATTTTCAACGAGGATAGGGTCCATGACATTTGCGTCAAAATAGAAGTCCCCCACGCAAAAACCAAGATTGGGCAGTGTCACCGCTGTCAATCTTTCGGCCACGCTCAGAGTTGCTGCAAGGCCACACCCCGGTGTGTAAAATGTCCAGGCCAGCACTGGACAGCCAAGTGCACCAGGCCCAAGGGTACGGCTACCTGCACTAACTGTGGTGGTGACCACCCAGCTAGCTACCAGGGCTGTAAGTCATATCCTAAAATGTGGAGAGCGCAAGCTCTCCTTCGACCAGTTCCCCTCAACAACCAGGCAAGACGGTACAAACCGGTCACCAATGAACGTTCTTACGCTCAGGTGGCCCGGTCAAACCCCACCCAATCAGCTCTCTCCCAGAACGTCCAGGTGACCAGGCCAAAACTCACCCAACCAGCTTCTCCCCAGAATGTATCTGAGGCTCCCAAAAAAGGCAAGCCTTCTAATAATCTTCCTACCGACGACAACGGTAGATTCACTGCTTCCAAGCAAGAAATAGCCAGGGTTACCTTGGAGCTCGTCAGGTTCGGAATGTCCTCCGAGGAGATCCAGAAAACCCTCAGCCATTTCGCCAGGTCCAACTAACTTCTTTCCTGTCCTCCAGCTCACGCCATCACTTCTAAAATCTCATGACGACAACTTTTCCCGCAGCCCTAAAAGGCGTTTATTGGAACGCCAATGGGCTGACCAATGAAAAACGACCACAGCCCCAGACGTCACGTATTCAGACACTGACTCCGAGAACGACGTGTTCCAGTGAGGAGTGTTCACGCTGCCTCGGGGAGGTTACAAATATCCGTCATTGTCCTGTCCAATTAATCTTCTTCTTTTTCAGCTTGCGTTTTTAATTTTTTTTTTCAGCGCCTATTGTTAGATTATTGTTGAGTTTGTAAATTGTAAAAATTTTTTTTTTATATATTTTAATAAAAACGCTGTAGCAACGGCGCGACTGAGGCTCTGTTATTGTAGAAGGGGCCCAAGGTAAGCACATCGCGCCGCCGCGGGCGCGGGGGTTATCTCACGCGTACATGCACGCGTGGACAATTCGACGTTAGCCTCCGGCCCCGCAGTGCTTACCTTATAGCGCAATAATAAACAAGACACCGGCTCGACGCCGCTCCTCGGGTTTGAAATCCCTGTATAAAATTCTCAACGTCAGGTCTCAAAACCAGATGAAGGAGATAAGCGGGCTATCGCCCGCATCTGCTCCGCAGATGCCAAGTGTCAGCTACAGCTACAAGAAAAAATCATCGAATGAAACCTTCGATCAGTTTTTGAATTGTTGGCATCGAGAATATGTCCCCGGAATGTGTTAAGCAGGGGCACCACATGGGTCGGTTCGGCGAGAGCATACTTCGGCAAAATTTTTTTGGTGCAAATACAGTTTGACGCAGACCCAATTCGGTGCGAGTATAGTTCGGCATATGCCCATTTCGGTACAATAGTAAATCGGCGCAGAAAACTTTAGCGTACATATTACTATGGTACTCTTTGGAACTCAGTTCAATAAAAGTCCCCCCCCCCCAAAAGTCAAAAAATTAATAATAATTAAAAGCTATCCATTCATTGACAATATATCCGCAGAATGTTTCTATATGCTTTTTATTAGTAAAAATTTACAAAAATTTTACTATGGTACTCTTTGGAACTCGGTTCAATAAAAGACTCCCCCCCCCCAAAAAGTCTTAATAAAGTAATAATAATTAAAAACTGACAATATATGCGCAGAGTGTTTTTATTTACTTTTTATTTTATTCCTACAAATTTACAAAAAAAAACCGCAGAACACTTTAGCGTAGATATTATGGTAGTCTTTGGAACTCAGTTCAATAAAACTTTGCCCCCACCACCCGAAAAGTCTTAATAAAGTTATAAGTTATAATTATTAAAAACAATCCATTCATTGCATTTTACACAAAATTTCCATGTAGTACATGGTAACTAACCAATGAAAAAATATATATACATGTACTACCTGACCCGCATGTTGCTCGGAGCAAATAACATTCGCGCATGTTGCTAAGAGCAAATTTATGTGGACTGTGCCCAAAAATAAATATACTTAATAATATATATGCACACATACGTAGTTTTCGTCACAAATGGGTGGACAACTTTTTTTTTGTGTTTTAGTGGGGAAACCTTGCATAGGCGCCCCCCACTAAAAGGGGGGGGGAGTGCCACATTCTTACTGACCTATCCTATCCTACTAACCAATGAAAAACGTCTGATTGCTACTAATACGCTCCTTTTATTGGTTACTAAAAATTTTGATCTAAATTTGTGTGTTTTTCATTCGGCTAGAAAGTTAACACATTTATCGATTCTCAGGCGAAACGAAGTTCGCCGGGTCAGCTAATTATATTATAAAATGTCAATGCACAACATACTACCTCTGGATTCTTGCAAAATATTTCATCCTACGTTTAAAAATTGCAGTAATTTTAATGTAAAAACCAGACTGCTGAACCGATTTTGATGAAAATTTTATGGGACCAATTTGAAAATATATGCTTTCAGATAAAAAAATTTTTTTTTAAATCACTTTATAAATAACGAAGTTCTGAGGTAACAAACATTAAAAAAAAATATATACAACCGAATTGTATAACCTCCTCCTTTTTTTTGAAGTCGGTTAAAAATAAAAAACTTTTTAACAAAAAATTAAACCGACCTCAAAAAGAAACTAAAAAGCACAAAATAAATATAGTATTATATTTTGAGTCTTAATAAGTAATGTAAGTAACTAATTTTGAGTCGGTGCAGAGTGGGTGACTTTTGTTTTGATAATTTTTTTAAAGTAATTTAACTTACTCTTACTTTTTTAACTTACTCTGTAACTGGCTCTGACCATGGAACATTACATTAAATAAAACAAAATGCAAAATCAAAATATTTACTCTCAGACGAGTCAACCAAACTCCAAATAAACAACAAAACAATCTTATGAAACCCAAAAGAAAGCGCAGTGCAGTACTTACATTAAATCATAAGAGTTCATCTTGATCATCGCCTCAGTTGAAAATATCACAATGAAGCAAATAACGCGAGAATAACCGAACTTTATCGAATTATAGTTCAGAAACAGAACAGAAAATCAAAACTTCGTATCAAGTGGTCGTTATTATTAAATAAATCGTTAATAAGACCACTGCTAATGTAGATATGCGTGTGAAGTGTTGGACAACACTTCCCCGACAACCCTTAAAAAAATCCAAATGTTTCAAAACAAAATTTTGACAGTGGAGTGATGTGATCGCTGGTTGCGTTACGAGCGGAAATTCTGAGTTCAAATCTCGGACGCATCAGAATTTCTTAGCTCGGCCTTCCAGTGGAAATTCTCTCGCCGTGGTGAACCAAAAAAACCCGACCAAAAAACAAAATACCCATACTAAAAAGAACATAATAACGAACAAAAAACACTGACCAAATAAAAAAAAAAAAGTGCTAATAACCTAGTTATAAAATATACTCCCAGCTACAGGGGAAAAAATAAAAAAAAATTTTAAGAATAATAACAAATGCTTGATGGTATTTATAAAACGAAAAACTTCATAACGAATTATTAATTCCAACAATCCATGAATATGTTATAAACCATGACAACGCGATTCTATACACGATTAGATAACTACTTGCGAGAAAGCCATGCAGGTTTCGATTGGAGAAGAATATATTGGTATACACGCGCTTAAAAAGAAAAATGCCGAAAAACATCTATGCCCATAAAGGAAAATTGTTCTCGATGCTACTGTTATGATTGATATACTAATACAAATACTGTGTATAACAATATTTAGTATTGTTGAGCCGGTAATAAACATTATAAAAAAAAAACTTACCCTATTAATAATAGTATGTATAAATAATAATGAGACGGTCGGAGAGCAATGGTCAAGCGAGTTGACTACGAACGCTCAATACCCGGTTCGAATCCGGGTAAGTATAACAACTTATTCTGGCCGTCTCGTTTGGTCCTTCAGGTTGGGGGTTCTACCGACGGGCTGGCTCTTCGTCGTAGGTAAAAAATGTAAAATGCTAAAAAAGCCAAGCACCAATTCGCAAGGTTGGTAGTTTGGCATCGGACAACGTCGCAAGACGTTTAGAACCGACTATATATATATACAGTCGAGTCGCGAAATAGTGAATTAAATATGGCAAAGACCTTTCACTTTTACGAGGTTGTTCACTATTTCGGTACTTACAAAATTTACAATAAAGCCACCTTTTGAAAATTAAAGCTTTATTTTAAAGAAAATTGATACAAATATAATTATTAATTAGGAAAAATGATGTAATTTTTGATTGTATTTGCTTTTTATTTAATTTAATAGTTAATACTTTTTCCCTTAAATTGATACACCAACGTATAAAAATTCCATTCTATGCTAACGTTAAGCTGTGATTAGACGGCGCAAGTATGCCTTGCGCGTCAGATTCGCAAAGAAGATTCGCGCATCACTTCCGCGAGGCATCCCACGAATAGATGCATGGTGAGTCATAATGCAGGGCGAGCCGCCAGTATCTGAATATAACATGGAAACACCAACACGAAGTTTACACCGCGCGAGTATAAAAGTGCGAGGCACCTTTGACGCGCGGTCAAAACCGACCTACCGACCACTCGCAGTGCATATGCCTCGCGAGTCGTGATTCGCGCCATAAAACCGTCTACACGACGCGTGGATTGATGCGCGAATCAGATTCGCAAGGCAAATTTGCGCTATCTAAACGCAGCTTTACGCGTGAAATGAAGTGTAAATATAATACGTAATGTAAATTCTCAATGTTGGGGGAAGTCTCTAGAAATAATGTCATTCAAACTGCACGATTTATAGTACGCAGTTCGCTGTATCGGGGTTACCGCTGTTCGTTATATAGGAGCCCCATATACACTCAATGTTAAAATTTTTGTGTTCACTATTTCCGGTAGTTCACTATATACGGTATTCACTATTTCGAGACTCCACTGTATATATAAATAATAATTAATTATATAATATGGGTGCTTTCTGAAAAACAGAAATAAGAATTAAAGCTGATATTTCACCCTCTTTTTATTTAGGAGTAATCTGTTTTGTACAGAATTTTGTAGTCTTAAGTTTTGATATGATGGTAGTTTTTCATAAAAATGAAATTAAGAGCGAATATCCACCATTTTCAGCTTGCCTGGATTTTTACAAGCTAGAAATAATTTTTTTGTCGAGACTTCTTTCACAACCGAGTTTTGCGAACAATTTTGTTTTTATTTTAATAGATTTGTTTAAATTTTTTATAATCATCTAAAATGTCGCCCCCGTTGTTAAAATATCACAATCAGTCGTCATCAGTCACTGCACGGAGTGAAAATAATGATCAAATATTTTTTTAAATATTATTTTTAAGTTTAATATATTATTATGGAATAATTAAAACTCCATAGAGTGGATAAAATACTATTATTAAACACTTATCAGTTAGTTAATTTTAATACGTTAAGAATGTTGATAGCGATTATTAAAAAGTCAAAGGAATTTTTATAGACTCTACCAAACGGCTTAATTTCCGGAGTAGATTGTTTGATATTAAAATGGTTCTTTTTCATTATTCTTAAATGTTTTTAAATGAAATTTTGATTTATTAAAATAAACTTATCGTGTAAGTTAGAAAAAAATAATTTATGAAAATACTACGATAATATAATGTTAAGAACAGTAAGTAGGTACATAAATTAATACATTAATAATTAATTAATTATATGGAAATTACATTACCTATATCTTTACTTCAAGTTTTAACGTTTTATTAATTTTTGCAATGCAAAGATTTAACAATAAGACGAAAGCAAATATTTATATGAATTTAAAAATATGGAAATTGATTTATTACTGCATTATGAGAAAATTTATCAATGAAATAGTAATTTCAAACTACGAAGTTTTTAACTATTCGGCAATGCTCGAAGGCTGTCGGATAACTTCGTGAGATTTCTGACAGTCGAACGTGTGTTGCTTAGCTGGAGCAAGCGCGTAGCATTAACATCGATTTGTCAGTGTATTTAATGTTTATAATAATTTTTTACTAATAAAATGTGGTATTTATGAATGAAAATAGTTTCATAATAAAGTGTGTTATCAATAAATTCATGTGGACGTGGATTTTTGTTATTTTTAAAGTGAATTATGTATGAATCGTGTGTGTCACAAATGGTTATGGCATAGTGTGGTATCCAAGTCTTTAGAAGGGTGCAAGTTACTAGTTTAAAAATTACAAATAATAGTAAGTGAATTCATATGTTTATAGTCCTTTCCCATACGAAAAATTAAAGTGTTATAAGAGAAGTAAGTCTGCACTTTCACTATTGTAAGTGATAAGCTTACATAAGAATGCAATCTGGAAAAATGTTTAAAATCTGCGTTTTGATGTTTATTTTAGGTTTATTTAAAAACACACCAGATTTGTTATTAAATAAATCTTTAAAACAATACAAATTTTTCACAGCAAGTTTGTCGGTCACGATAAAGTAATTATTTTAATGTCAGGACTTATCAGTAGAACTTAATTTATCTATTGTCGCTTAATTTGAAAAATTAAAAATCGTTTATTTTTATAAACATTGTTTGTATAATGATAATAATAAATTAATCTGTTTTATTTACTGTTTTCTTGTTTCCGGAAAAAAAAAACATTTCCAAGTACGTCTAGTATTTATACAATCATAATTATGCATTTTTTCTATAACCTATGTATTTGCAACATAGCCATTAACTAAATAAACAGTTAAAATACCTTTATATTTAACTAGGAAACTAATAATAATCAGGGCCGGACCTACTAACTTATTCGAAATATTATTTGTTGGAGACTCACGTTTCACATATGCGCGCATGGTAGCTACTAGCGTGAGATTTCGTCGATTTCTGCATTTACTGCATCAGATCCAATAATCAATTGACGTTATTAAAAACTAACACTGTGCTTGATAGTTACTAATGAAGTACCGCAAAAAATTTTTTACTGTAAAGAGCATGATTTAATGATGTACGTATCTAATGATACATAGACAGTACATACCCATGTATGTAATTAATTTTAGTTCTGGTACCTCTAACTTAGTACTAACCTTTGGTCTTTGGTATAACTTTTAATAATTATTGTCTATTGAATATATTATGAAAGTTGATTTTATACTTACATCCTTTTATTTTATAAACCATTTAAGATTTGCTAAAATATAAATACTCACAATCAACTATTTATATTTTTAAACATTTAAACGTGTATCAATATTTATAAGAAATAAATCTCGATAAAGTAATATAGTGTATCGTTTTATCAGGAACGCTAAACTTTATTTCTTATTGGACCACCCTTCTACTCCACACAAAATATCCAATGAAGTCGAGGTGTTGCAGTTAATCTTATCGGTTGTGGTAAACCCAAAAAAAGTATCTATTTGTTGAAAGATATTTACGGTTATGATTGGTTAAAATATAATACCGTTTGCAATATTGACTAATGTAATAATAATAATTGTTGTCGTTAGTTAACGGTAAAGCAATTGAATAATTTAATTGGAATTTAGGGGAGTTGCTAATTTAACCATTTTTATTATCAACGTAGATGTTCTCGGTTTTGTACCATTTAAGTAAATGATAAATTCAATCTATCACATTATATAATTTATAACAGCTCGATTCGTTACATTAGATTTTACTACACTTTTTCAATATTACTTCAGATAATATAATGTAGATACCTACCTAATATATTATAGTTTATTGTATAAGTATATTATACTACTATATTATATCCTTAACTATATTCCAATATTGTTAGCAGATAGATGTGAAATGCACTGAAGGTAGTAAAAATGCTTGGATTTATCAGGCATTAAAATTGTAGAAATAAATAGGATCCGAATCTTGCAATCACACCAATAATAGCATATTTTGCACTAATAAAAAACTATCGATAAATAAATCGAATATCGTGATTTACATTAACAAAAAGTCACAACACGGAATAATTTCAAACTAAAAATTGGAGCTAATTTGTTAGTTCCAAGTTTCTACTTGGAATAACGATATATCGCATCATCACGATTGTTTTTCTAATTATTTTACTTTATTTTGCAACTTCTATACCTAATATTTTTTTCAAATATTTTTGGTTCTATCCTATCATAAAGGCATAGAAGTAAATATATTTAAAAATATTATAATGTATTAATAAATTTTCAACGTTTTTTATTATTCACTTCTAGTTAAAACTCTTAATATTTTAGCGCTTAGTTACGTTTTGTCAAAAAAAAGTATGGATAAGAAACTCGGAATTTTCAAGAAATGCATTTTGTTATTTGTCAAATTCGGTTACCAAAGATAAGAGGATAATATAAGTATAGTATTATATTATACTATATTATACAGCGGGTCCCAAACTATGCTCCGCGGATTATATACATACCGTTTCTATAATTCTTGTCAAATTGTTACAATACTGGCAAAACGTGATAGGAATATTGATTTTTAACGAGTTCTCTGCTATTTCAATACTTCGTTTTATCGAAATTGTTGGGTAAGGCTTTTGGTCAATTGTACCTCTACATATGTATGACCGGTTTTGGTTTTCCCTACTTATGATGGTGGGATTAAGTTTCTCAGATACATACTGATGGTAGAAAAATAAAATCAACATCATCCTTTTAAATAAAGCATTAAATGGGGGTAAAATGTACGAGTATATTAACTACAGATTTCAAAAGAACAAAATTCATTCAACATTTCAGGTATTTGAAGTACAAGATCAAAGATATCTTGTAATTTTGTATTTTAAATTCAAAATATGAAATACAACGTATGAGATTATCCTATATGTATTTTGAATTTTAAATAAAAAATTCATAGTTATCGTGTTTTTTTACTTTAAATCCAAAATTATAAAGTATTTTGTTCAACTCTAATTGTATCTAACTAAATATAGGCCGTCTAATTGTAAAATGTAAAATCAACGAATTAATTTTTCCTGAAGCTCTATCGAACCCGCATTTATTAATAGAAGTAAATTAAACAGTTTTATTTGTTTTGTACACACTGTAAAATTCTACTTACTGTAAGAACCAAAATACATGTAGTACCTACCTACTAAAAATTAATTAATGGAATTAACTACAGCAATATTACGAGCGACACAAATGAAATAATATTACAATGACTTTTTTAATTTAGTAATTTAAATTTAATCTAATTGTTTTTAAATAGATTTAATATTGATGAAATATGTTATAATATTGTACAAACCATGAACTATTTAAATTTATATTTTGGACCTTATTGCAAGCAGAATGTTTTTCTCAAGTTTGTACAGACAAATAAAACTATTTAACTTTCTTTAATTAATAAATGTGGCTTGGATAGAACTTGAAGAAGAATTAATATTATGTTGGGTGAAATTTTGGAATGACTGAAATTAACTTTAATGCAATATCATGATATTTTCTTTATTTATAAATATATTTAGATTTAATCCAACTGTTTTTAAATAGGTACCGCAAATTTAAAATAACAACTTTTTAATAACAACATGGTTTTGTAAGTCGACAGTAAATATTTTATATATTTTTTTGATACAATGTTTTGACCAACACATAAAAGTTCCGTTTAGTTTGTAATTTAAATGAATTAATAAAAAGCAATGCTACTTTTAAGTGCCTTTGGGAATGTAATAGAACCAAATTGAAAATCAGACTTGGGAGACCAAAGTAATTTATGACATAAAGGCATTTGACCTGACACAAACATAATCTTTATAGGGTTATTATGGCGCAAACAATAATAGTTTGCTAATAATTTAAAAATTTAGATCAATTATAATCAAGAAACCAACAAAGTCAGACATGTTTCGATCTTCTTAGATCTCATTAGTACAGTTGTTACAAAAAAGAGATTGTTACAACTAACTCCCAGGGTAATCACCAGTTGTTCAACTAACATTTGGGTCATCGGCAATAATAATGACGAAAAGCGTTATAATTATTTAAATCCTATGAAATTGTTAAAAACTTTAGTTACACATAATCTATAATAGTGTGGTCTATGTAGTGCAACTTGATAGTAAACATATCACAATTTTTTGACAGACTAAAACACTTTTAGAACTAAAAATGTAAAATTGGCACAATGTAAATTATACCTACTATTATAAAAGTATAATTTTATTCACAAACGTTTTCGTTATACAATAACATCGTCAGGTGACTAAACAGAGTTTCAGTTTATTAGTTGGAAAGAATGAAATAAAAAATTCATTTATTTGTTTTATATTTGTAATTTAAATATAATCGATTATTTGCAATTCAAATACAAATAAAAATTTATTTTGCTCATCGGCACTGGTATAATTATACACTAATTTGGTTTAATATCTGTTCTCAAAATAATAACTCTACTTGCATATTTTTATATGCTTGAAGGGATTACCTACACATTCAAACATGAACTAAACGTAATTCCTTTAAAAAGTTTGTTCTTCATTAAATTTTTGCTATTATGAATCTAAACTGTGATTCGATGAGGATGCTATGTATGTCCGACATTCTAATGTAAAGGATCAAATCAATTTGTATGTCCGACACTTGATATAATATAATGGCTGGACATAGGTGTCAGATCTAAACGTACTTTAACATTGCTTCTTATTGTCTGATTATCTAATTTCTAGTACAATATTGTTTTATTTATAATACTGTGTGATGTCGACGTTAAGTTTCCACGTCGTCACCGAATTGAGCGGTGCAGAACGGACCACTGCCGATCGCCGAATTGTATAATACCAGGTTTTGGCAACTCCAAATAAGCAGACGACACCAACGCAACCATTTACAAAACTAATGTAACACAAATAAAAATATAAAATTTTGTATTGTTTGTGCATAATTTCCTGTTTTTACGAATTAGGAAATTAACTGGAGGGGCGATCAACATCTTTCAGTAGTGGATCGAGTAAAACTTTTCTGAGTTATCCATAGGCCCCATATTGTTTTATGGATTGTTAAAGATTTAACGTTATAATTTTTTAATCAAAGGATTTAAATTGTCGATTTGAATTTATTTTAATGCTTTCAATATGCTTACAGAAATGAATGTTTTTTATATTTTCTGAATAATGTTGATATCGATTCCTCATGCCATCGGAGAAGGTATCGGGGTTTTTCGGATTTCAATAAGATCTGCAATTTTTTGTACAACCTGTATCAAATTCGTTTATTAGATATTCAAGGGGTCTTCGATAAAAAAAATTTCAACAAAAAGTACTTCATAAAATGATAACTGAAGTAAGTTATATTAAAATTATGTAATTAAAATAATTGGATTCTCTAGAAATGTACGTTAATTTTTTGCGTGTATTTATAAAAAGTGCGATAAAGTATGAATTTGACTTGGGTAGGTACTTAAATCATCAAAATATTTATTCATTATCAGGTAGTTTAAAAAAAATATTTTTAAGTATTATAAATTAATAATAGCTAAATTAAAGCTTGAAAGTTTAAAAAGTATAATAAACTTACTAGAAAAAAAATTAATACTTATATACGGAATTCGAACTTCCTCCTTTTCATTTCGTCGGTTAAAAAGCATGAGCTTGATGTATTTCGAGCTTAAATGTAAAAATATTCAATTATTATTATTATTAAACAGCATTGCATTCTTTGTAGAATTGAGCTGACCCTTTCGGGACTTTCAAAATCCTTTTTGAGAGGGGGATTACTCCTCATCGATATATAGTACAACTATTTCGAAGTTTGATTTCACCACAGCGTGTGGATGCCCACTGAAAGACCGAGCTAAGAAATTCTGTATAGACTCAACCAGCGGTCACATCACTCCACGCATGTGGCTAAAAATATTCAATATATTGCTTAAATTTTAGGCAAAGTATTGCACAAGTGACCCAATCACGCTGTTCATTTAGGGGTAAGTCCTCACACTAGAATAAGTCTATTCTGGTCTTACCTTCAAATCGCAGTATTTTGATCTTCTCAAACTTTGGATTATATTATGTCCATAAGAAATTGTGGTTAGTTACTGGCGAGATTCTTAATATATTTTCTTATTTTGAAAGAATTCACTAAATTTTCGGTTCGGATTCCTTGTTCTTATTAGTAACAACTAATAAAATCTAAAAAAAAAGAAACAACTAAACAACTAGACTACCATTCTTGCACTTTATTTGCTTCATATTGTTAGAACTAGATTCTTCTTACATTTTAACTTGCGGTACACATTTTTGAATAACTTTTGTAATTATTTTATAACAAAGTTATCCATTTTCAATGTAAGTTTGTAATTTAATGATTTTACCTCGTATTAAAATACATAAGTGTAGCCAGGTTACTTAAATTACGTAAGTGTTAGTTCTTAAGTAAAAAAGCAATATCAAAAATGTGGAGTATTGAAAGCTGTTATAGGAATATAATATTTACTAAACCATTAACGATTTCTATTTTATGAATAAGTAATGGAATAATAACACAAATGAAATATATTTTACATAGTTATTGCATGCATTAAATTTAAAGAAACATTCTTTTTCAATAATTTCGTAGTTTGTGTAATATAATTCAATATTATTTAACTGATCAACAAAATAGTATTTCGTGGCTGTTTAATTTACCTTAGGTAATTTTTTTTGTAAAATAGATTTAACGATATTCTATTCTGCATGATTCAGTAATAAATAGTAATCTAAATGCATAGGTATGTATTTATATAATATACTAAAACGATTTATAGTGTATCTATAGAATTTAAATATTATTAGTAAATAACTGGAATATTTCTTATATTTATTTAAATGAAAATAATCAAATATTTCAAAGATAAAATGGAGACTAATTGTCTCTGGTTTGTGTAATTAATCTAAAACCCTTTTCAAGTGTAATTTTTAAAATTTAAAAATATATTTGTATTGAGTTTTTCAGTGCTTAATTTTAGCAAAAATCGTGCAAAAGAATCATTATGTAAATTAGAAAAAAAGGTGGAAATTAAAACTACTTATAACCACCTCGTGCTAGTGACAAAAATAAATGGGGATAATTAATAATTCTGTAATATACCGAATAAATTTACACAAATGTTATTTAAATTTTAAATCTATGACTCACGATAAGGTTTTTGAACTTTGTTTAGTTCTATATTCTTATCTATTTTATTAGTGTTCATAATAATAAATAAAATGATTTAACAAAATATTTTTACATTTATAGTATCAAACCGAGTAAGTTTTATTATTAGCCACTAGAAAATAAATATGCACGTGAAAATCGTCTACCGTAATTTGTCTTTTAACTTTCTTTTATTACTCATTTCCACTTTTCACAAACACTTTTAATGCTTTGGGTGACTGACATTTTTTCCCGTTTTTTGTGCGCTTTTCTAAAAATGTGTGCAATAAATCACATTTTGAGATCACAGTCAAATAAGCTTCAGCAATTTTATACATCCACGGTAGGTAATATTAAATTTTAGATGAGAAACTAAAGTATTTAGAAAACGGATATCAGGGTTTTTATTATAAAACGAAATTTCTACATATATATTCCTCTAATTTCTAAGATTTGATTTTTTCGTGGTAGAATACTAATATATCTAATATTTGCGACGACACAGGTGCAGTTACCAAAACTGGGTTGAGAGATATGTATAGACTATAGAGACAAAATCAATTCCGTTTAACTTATACATTTGCAGAGAAATGTATATGCCATAGCACAACATCTATTGCAAGAGCAGCGTTATTAGAATTTATCAAAATTCTTTTCTATATTTGTTTCTTACATAAACTGTCAAACATAAACATAATGTAAAAATTTTCAAATATTTTAATTTTTTGTATATTAAATTCATCTGAGGTGCTCCAACAAAAGCGGAACACCTGTAATGGATTATAGACAAGCAATTACATCAATGCTTTTCAAACTAATAATTATTAGTTAATTTAACGTGCTTTTAAATATAGATATTTAAAACCAAAGTGACACAGAATAAGTTCTTGTTATTTTACCCTTAATATATGATTTTGTTGATTTTTTTAATTTATTTGGAAGTGTACTTGTGGTACTTTTTATTACGATGTTTGTCTTGGCTTTCTATTAGAATAAGAAATTTTTTGTGGCTAGACTTCATAAGAAACCACACACACATCCTGCTACTACTATGAATGGCCATGCTTGGTATTCATGGCTTGCCCCTTTAACCCATAGTTACCATTCACTAGCTATTGTGCAGTTATAATGGCCGTCTTTGAGGTTTGTTTACACTTGTTATCAGATAATATATTCATTCTTGTGGCAGTCTTCAATAAGCATTACTTCCGTCAGAATAATACGGTATTGAATAGGTTATTAAAGTGTTAGAATCGCCGACTTCTTTTCCAAATCAAAGGAATAAATAATGACTATTATTTATAATGATTTGTTCGAACGGTTATATAGGCTAATACTATCCTCTTGTTCTGTACGTTTGATGGTGTCTTGAATTAAATTTTGTATTCAAACAACGTCCAAGTATGGAGTCAATACAATGGATAGTAATTAAAAAATAGTTAAACTCATGCAATGTTTTAATTCAGCTGATGCAGTGTGATTAGTTAATTAATTACTAGTTTTTGTAATTATAAATATTAAATTCTTCACATTCAATTGCACGCCTAGTTTTGCTAATTTATAGTTTTTTTAAGTTTCAATTTTTAAATTAAAACGTATTTTTGTAAATTGTAAATTTGTCGTTGCCATTTTCTAGTTTAGTTATATTGTTATTTCGCGCTTATATTTTCTGAATCGTTTAACTGTAATAAATTAATTAAAGATCAGTTAATATGTAGGTAAACTTACACATCTTATTTAGTATATTAGAGCACTCTATTGGGTAGAAAATACAATTAACAAATTAATGTAAAATACTTGAGACAAAGTACGAAGATATTATTTTTGGACTGCGCTTAGATACCTATACTTACAGGGTGTCTACGATTAAGTTACGATACTTTTATAGGTCAAACAGTTATATTAAATTTCTAGGGATGGTTGTTCCAATAATTCTTAATATCTAATAAGTATGGAGTGCCTTTTTAGGGAACATATCGATGGTCTAGCGTGCAAATGTGTTAAGTACCAAATATGGATTAAATGAGTTAAGTACATTAGCGGAGTCTAGCATTTCTACACTTTCAATGCAAGCAATTGTGTTAAGTAATATTTGAATATTATACTATAGTAACACCATCTAACGATTGGACTAAGTAATTTTCATCAAGTAAGTAAGTTTTCAGTAAGTTTCATTTTTAATTAGCACGTAATGTCTAATTAGTACTTAACACATTTATTTTAACATATATGTGGCCCTGCTCCGGTTAAAATGTGGCGAACTCTATAGGAGCAGTCATGACTATACTCTGTTCAATCTACAGATGCAGCTATTATGTTCCATTTCATTCTATTCGAAATATCGCGTGTTTGTTTGGGAGTGTGTTAGGGATAAAAGCGTTAAAAGTGAGATGGGCGCCAAATTTTGTTAGGGGTAAAAAGATACACGAATCTTAAGGCTGTGTAGCCACAAAAGATGGAAGTGCCCCTTCTAGCACGAGGCTAGCTCGTAAAAGCAAGAGGCAAAATTATGTACCAATTTTCTTTACTTTGATTGTAAGTGGATAATACAGGGGGTTGCCGAAAAGTTGTGCTCTACGAAGCAAGGCGATAAAAGATGGTAAAATGGATTCGACGTAGTTTATTGGCGTTTTACATTACGTATAGATGGCGTTGTAATTCAACAACATGGACGACATAAGTAGTACATCTGCTAAATTAAACCTATGTTAAACATTGTATTTTACGTTGTTTACATTGGAAATCGTGTTTTTAAATAAATTTAGTTCGTATTAGTTAATTATATAACCTCCGATTTGTTCATATTTAACGATAAGTACACGCTAAATATTACTTAAGTTAGTTACCATTAAGGACACTACGTGGCGTCTCACTAATGTAAAACGCCAATTAACTACCCTGTATATCACAGCAATAGTACTCACTAGGAAAACTACGAAAATATGGTGCACTGAAAGAAAATGAAAAATGGTAACAGGAATTGGGTAATTCACCTTTAGTACCAAAAGCGTGTTATCTCGTTTCACTTTTTGATTTACTGACATAAAATCTACAAACTTTACTTAAACTTGAATTGAACTAAAATTGAACTTAAATTGAATTAAAATTGAACTTTTTTAAAAAAATATTGAGGATGGTAAAATTAATGATATACCTAAGTATTAGGTTCACGCTATGTAATTATGAAAATAACTGATCGTTAAAAATATACCGCGTATTTGCAAAGCAATACTTTTAATGTCATTTTGCGAAAATTCATCAAAGTATTTAAAAGAATTCTATAAATGATCAGAAACCAAATTCAAAAATAAAGAAAATTTACAATGTAAATTTTGAACTGCAATAAGAGGCTTCGCTGCATCTGTTGAATGAACAGAGTGTAGACCTGATGGTTGCCGGATCCGTCATGCCTTTTATGGCCCTGGTGTTACACGGGCTCTAGTGATGCTAGAGCTCCACTAGCTCAGCCGGATTTGGATTTGATTAAGTTTTACGTTACATTCCAGCAGATTACCTGATTTTTCCTAGGGCAAACCGTATCTGGGCATCATTCCAGCCGTAAGAAATTTCTAGTCGGGTATGGGAAATTTACTATGTCCTCTGCAATTGCGAAAGCAAAACTTTAAAATAAAAGGAAAACTCTATCCGCAAATTGCAGAGCACAATCTCGATGCACCGACTAGCTTTCTAAAATAAAAGAAATTTTTTAAAGAAAACAAAATGATGAATACCTTCAATACTAACTTTAATTTTACAAAATAGAAAAAGAAAATCTTTGCGCGTATAATAAAAATTTCATATAACACTTTGATTGCTTGGTTTGAACCTATGAACCACAACTCAAAAACCAACAATCCACTTAACGTGCCTGTACCCAGATACTTTTAAATTTTCAAATAACCTACTGGTTAGAGACACGTTGCGGAAATAAAATTTATAAAATAAAGAAAAACAACGTTGGGTACCTTTAATCTTTCTTTTGTTTTCTTCCCCAAATCTTGATATCGTCCAAATTTAATAACCAATCCGATTATCGTCTAAGGAAACTCGCGCATGTAACTTCTAAATAAATTAATCTAATTCGCTCTCTTGACAAATTTATAAAATAAACGGAGATATAATAATCCAAATTAATCATAAGGATCCATCCATATAACTTAATAATTCAGAAAATTTTTAATTTTAATTCGTCAAATTTAACATCTGTTCCTTTCTTTCAAAAAATTGATCACGCTACGATGGAACATAAAACCAACTTTCTAATCTTCCAAAATACTCAAAAAAAATTTTTCCACGCTTATTTATAATACTTGGGAAAAACACCATTCAAAGCAAAATCACCAAACTGGTCCAAAAATCGACACTTGGTAAAAATTTTGGAAAACGCAAGATGGACGTCTGTCTAACTTGACGTCCCACCAAAAAGAAGCCTCTTTCCGGCTCTTCTGCCCAACTCCTTAAAATTAAAATTTCCAACTTTCCATTTTCTGATACCAACTTAAACATTTTGCACTCCTACTCTTTACAAATCTAATAAACTAAACAATTTCCTCTCATTGGACAAGTTGGCTGTTCAAACTTTATAAACAGGCACAAGCGCCTTATAAAAAAAACCAAAGTGTTATGGCGACTTCTTTACAACAGAAGTCAAATAATAAAACAAATTGCGCAAACAAAATTTTAAAGAATTTTCCTTTCCAACTTAAAATAAATATCCATTGTTTAAAATATAATTAAAAAAAATAGGTAACATGACAATATATATATTTACTATAGTGATCTTGCTTTTAGGCTTCAGTCAAGTTAATTGACCAACATCCAACGTGGAGTTGAAGTGGGAAAAAACTAAATATATAATATTCAAAGATATATTGGAAATACAATTTTTAATAATAGTCTTAATAGCATCTAAGTAGGGCGCAGGGTCCGCTCTAGCTGACAATAGATTATCTTTTTGTTTGATTTAGCGTAAACCCTGGAGCGGGCGCTGTAGGGTGGGTGACATAGTTGTTAGCTCTTGAGTTAGTGTTTTTCAATTAAAAAAAGTTTTTCCTTTTGATTTCACATTTTCTAAAGTGGAAATCCCTCTCTTAAATTGAGAAAATTGGGTTAAAAAAACCTAAATGATTTATTTTTCGTGTAAAATTTTACATTTTATTTTGTATACCAAATGAACGTCTTTTCAAGTAACTTATTATTATAAGTAGCTCTTATAGGGGTAATTAAACCAATTATAAACACCAGTTGAATTAACAAAATATGGAGAATCATAAAATAAAAATTAAAGAAAAGGAAGTCGAAAATTTTTTTGTTGAAATTTAAGATTTGGTTCTGTAATTTTCATATAAAGCAAATTACTAATTAGTTTAATAATCTAGAATTGAGGATCTATTTTTCAAAACGGGAACGTTTAGCTTTTAAGAAAATTCAGTATTTTGTTAGGTTTCAGAAAAACAAAATACTACTTTAGTTTTCTTAAAACGAAAACCGTTTAGAAAAACGGTTTTCGATTGTAATCAGTGAAATTATTTGTGTAAGTGAAATTTTAATCGTCCAAATTTTACTTACTAAAGTAAATTCTTTATACTCGTATAATATTATGATATTTCTACTGAAAATATAATCTAAAGATAATTATTTAATTTCTGGTGGTAGTATAAATTATAATATTCGGATATTAGTTAATGCTACAATAATACCTACATTATTCAGTCAACTCAGGTATATTTTGTTAAAATATATTCTTGCAATAAATATGTTAAGGATCATTTTCTTGAAGTTCAATTAAGTGAAAATAAAAAAAAATTGGATCTTTATTGCATACTCGGTGAATAGAAAATAGAATATGATATTGGTTTTCACGCTGATCAGTCAAGTCCTTGTCAAGCTTGATACAATATAATAATATCTTAATATGGATATTAGTTGAACAAAAAATCAAGTTTAATATAATATGGTTCAGTTGATAATTATTGCAGTATCAAGTTAGTTAACTGTGAAAAATATATTTTCCTTATTGAGGAAATAAGAAGAACTTTGAAAAGCTCATTATCTCGAACTTTTAATTGGATTGGGGTGTAGGTCAGTTTTATAGAAGAAAAAAAGGAATGTTTGTCATTTTTAAGTTGAACTAGAGTAATCTTTATAGCAGCTAAATTAGGAACATATCGTTAGCGAATAATAAAAATGATACTGATTATCATGTTGTATTGTGTGAATACTGTTTTGTTGAAAACGCGCTAATATAATTTCAGTATACATATTTTTAGTATTGAGAGAATTTATAATTTTAATACCTACTAGGTACGTATTTTATAAATTAAGAACATTGTATTTTGCAGCTTAAGCAGATAAGTGAAATCATAATTAAATACTGCTTATTTTGCCACCAAATAAAAAGCTATATGACCGGTTTAGCTTTTGAACCGGTTGAGCATGTGCTGGTGAGTTTAATTTATAATACGGGAGCCAGGTGGTGTAACTCGAAAGCGATCTGTGCCCTTAATGGCAGACGCTATGGATAAACATCTGCTTTTGTCGAAATCATTAAACGCCCCTAAACACACCACTATTAACTAAAGCTAACGTGTAAGGTGACGATAATAACTATTTAAAAAGATTATGGTGTTTCGCGAGTTTAATTTACATAGTTTAGTTTTATTGCCCTAAGGTAAACAAACCCCTGGCAAATTAATTTTATATAATTTACACAAATATTTTATAATTCCTGAAAAACATTAAATCCACCTGATTATTTGTAACCTTACTAATTATAAAGGCTAACGATACTGTTGATTAACCTCTCTGCCTTTAAACATCTGGTAATCGAATGCCGCGTGGCAAAACACGTGCCGATTCGAATCTACGGAAAAGTTATTTTATCAATTTCCATTATATTTTGTTTACGCTCTGAAAATTTGCAATTTGGCATTACAAAATATTATTAATAAATAATTTTTATTAAATTTTTTCTTCAGAAAATAAACTCTAGAATAATTATTTAGTATGCCGAAAAAGATAAATGATTGTTTTTTTTATAATTATATGTTTTATGTGATTTATTGCTAAAATGTCACAAAAATTAAACTAATCGCTTGTTTCCACCAATCTTTAAACCTTTGTGCGTGCAGCAAGTATGAAAAGAAATTTTAAATTACAAATAGGAAGGAACATTGTGTAACTGAAAACTAGGTTTTCCTAAAAAGTAAAACCAGTTTTACTAAACTTTAATTTTTGGTTTACGCCAGATTTTAATTAGTAAATCAATCGTTTTTTGTGTTTGCATAAACAGAAATTGATGTTGGAAGAAAAACAGAGTCACCAGCACATCTGAAGCCAGCTTATAGCTAGCTACTTCAGATGTAAAATTCAAATGTTCTCAGAATCAACAGTGCCAAGTACGTATACACTTGGCACAGTTGATGATAACAGGACGAAGTCCTAAATTAAGAAACAAAATGTAGAGTTGGCTCGAGCTAAGTTGAACCAGTAGTGATAATTCGCATAAACGAAAATTAGTCCAGTCCATTTACCCATTGGCACGTCCTCCCTCCAGATATCCGTCGGTACTTCTCTTTGATGGTTCAACTTAGTTTGAGCCAACTCTATGTATCATCATCATCATTCTAGAATCTAGTTGATAAAAGTATCAATTTAATTTTGTAACAAATTTTTGCATTTGTTACGTGGTTTTACTTTTCATTTCATTTCACGATATTCCTCGATCCGATCCTGCATTTTTATTTTCATTTATAATGCTTGCGTTATAAATTGAATGTAGGGATTTTTGTTGTAAAGGTTGGTGGGTTGAACTTTTAGTTCCCCGAGAGCGACTCTGAAGCAAAGAGCTGGTTATATGGGCGATTGTAGCTTCCACCGATGGGTCAAATCCTTTTTAATCTGACATGCAAGTTCCACCAGTCGGTTTTGGGTCACTCTTATCCCATATGCAAGTTCCACTGATGGTGGATTAAGTCGAGGTGGTCAAGAGTCAAGGTATTAAGCTTCTAAGTATTTTAAATTCTTTAAACTTTCATTGTGTTGTGGGACTTGATTTTCATTCAAATTATGCAAAAATCTTGTGATTTATGAATATGACACAATTTTAATTTAGCTCTAATTGTAAGTTATTTCTCTAAGATATTAGATGGCTGTTTATTCCAGGGTCGTACCTAATCTCAAAAAAGGGGGAGGGAGGTATGAAATTAAACGGTTTTACTAACTCCCGAGTTGAATATATTTAATTATTGATTTCCCCTTTTTATGCTGCTACTGCTGTTGCTCCTCCAGCGTGTCATTTTTTAGAAGACACAGCGCACTCTCATTGGTTGTTGTCGTTGGTCGTATCAACTTTAAATTACTTTACTTGCTTAGGTGATTACTTTACTTACTTAGGTGATTTTGACTAGGTGAATAAATTAAATTATAATAAAGTAAATTAGGTGACTAATTTATGGAGGGGGGGGGGTGTTTGTTTCAGAATATTATATTATACTTACATTTTTCGAATAAAATTTGATTTTATGTGATTGTTTATTGCAAATGTAATACATATAACAAAAAATATGAAATGAAGAAATTAAGAAATAATAGTTTGAGTTTTATTATTTTTTACATTAACTGAATTTGAGTCTTGATGTAAAAAGGGGAGGGTTAGGTTACTGTTATTGTTTATTATGCTATGTTTACTATTTCATAATGCATTCTTATTATTTATTTATTTTGATAATATAACAAAAAATATGAAATAAAGAAATAATAGTTTGATCTTTAGTATTTTTTACATTAACTGAACTAGAGTCTTACTGTAAAAGAGGGGGGGGGTTAGGTTAGTGTTATTGTATATTATGCTAAGTTTACTATTTCTTAATGCATACTTATTATTTTGATAATATAACAAAAAATATGAAATAAAGAAATAATAGATTGATTTTTAGTATTTTTTACATTAACTGAACTAGAGTCTAAAATGTAAAAAAGGGGGGGTTAGGTTACAGTTATTGTTTATTATGCTATGTTTACTATTTCATAATGCATACTTATTATTTATTTATTTTAAAAATTATATTCTAAACACACAGCATACCCCGCAAATTTTACCTTTTACAAAATATCTCTAACCGTATATCTCTGAGATAGTGGTGGAAGAATCATAATTTAAGGAGTGGGAGAAGTTAAAAGTAACATTTTAGAGTTTCTTTTCAAATAAGCGCTATTTAAAAAATAATAATAAAAAAATCAATTTTCAATTTGTAAAAATTATTTTTCTATTTTGCGTCTAAAACAAAGTCATTTCGATACGCAATCGCGTATCTAAATGGACCTTATTATGAAACGCAAATTTTTGTTTTATGAGGTTTGCGACAGAAACGTCATTGAAAATTAAAACAACATGTCATTTTAAATGAAATTAAAAATCTTCAAATTCGGGTTAAACATTTTAATTAACTGTAAATTAGAGACAATAATAAAGAAAATGCTCAACTGCAAGTATAATTTCCTTTATTTAAACTTTTGTGCGATGTCTTAAGCTGTAAATTTTTGACACAAAGTTTCAAAATTTTCAAATTTGTTTCAAATGTCAAATGTGTTACCAATCAACTTAAAAATAAAACAAAATTTCAAATTGACTATAATAATTACAAACACATTTTTTTAATTTTATACCATAAAAAGATGCAAAATAGAAAAAATTGTATAAAATACTCGTTTTATAATCATTTTTATTGCACTTATCTTTTAGAAAACTCCCCGCTTCGCGGCTCGTTTTCTAAACAGATTTCGTGCAATAAAAACTTCGATTATAAAACTCGTTGTTTAATATACTATTCTATCACAATTTTAAATACTAAGTACTATAAACGGCTTTGTGGGTCTTAATCCAGTAATACCTTAATTTAAAATCAGTGGAACTTTCATGTTTTGTTCAGTTACCTTTTTTACCAGCGGTGGAACTTGCAGGTAACCTTGCAGCTTAGAAAAAAAAGAGGATTATAATTTGACCATCGGTGGAGGTTACCCCTGTCCGGTTATATTTGTAGTCAACATTTTGAGTGCCGATTTTATTGAATTGGACGAATATTAAGTATTCAGAAGTCATAGTTATCGTGCCAAGTTTTTGTATGACCTGTTGTCCATCTGTCGCTCGGCTACTGTGTGTTTTGACGACACATATGTCTAAACATCTGGGGAGACTGTTTTTCTAGCTGCGCAAATTACTACGCAGTTCTGAATTCGAGGCGCATACTGGCGATATTTTTCGATCTTCCACGAGGAGCTATGTTTTGAAGATAGATCGTCTTATCATCTGGGTATCAGTTTTGTTACTCAACCCATCAATTCAACGTCTCTCACTGGTCCAGCAGTGTTCAATATCTACGAGCAGTGTGTTAGTGTTCACTATTTGAGCGTCAGGTGCTACTTGTTTATTGGAAGCAAGGTCTCCAACTATCATCTTTAGAGCCACACGTTAGGTAGCGATTTGAAAGAAGCTAATGTCACCTTGCAGTTTGTAAACTTACCAAGCGCTGAAGTAAGTAATTTTTTTCTTTCTTATTCGTCTTTACTGACGCGTGTTGTGAGCTTTTTGTATTCATTGTGGTGTAACCATAGCGGTTACCATTGAGGTGAGACTTGTTCACAGTAATTTTTGGAACACCTTGTGACAGCTTACGCTTTTATTTTTCATTTATATGCTGTGTGTATTGTTTTACACAGCAATACATTGCAATTCTTGGAACTGTGAACATCCTTTTCAAATATTTATTGTTATTAAAAGCTTTTTATTACCTCCTGGGTTTTATTGGAGTTTTCCCCCAAACTACCCTTATTTTCAGGATTCACGACCTGGCCTACGCAACCATTGTGAGCTGGTCTTTAACATCGTGGCAAACAAACTGGAGAGGTTCTCTCCGGATTGCAGCAGACTCTGGTTTCTTTTTTGGTCAACCCTCTCATTAGGGGTTGAGATTCAGAAGGTAGTTTTTGTTTCAATTTTACAAAAAACACAGATAATACGTGGTGTGAGTCATACAGACCCGCGATCTGAAATATTTTTCAACTGACTGAGTGGTATCGTGGTATACGTACCTTGTTGTTCCAACACTCGTTTTAGTGAGGCATAGCATTGATGCCACGTTGGTGTTAACATGTTAAACCTTCTTGCTCGGTGAAGTAGCGCTGTCCTCACTATTTATGTACCTACTTTGTGTCAAACTTTCAAAAACCGATTTATTTTATTGTAACGTAGTTTGCGAACAAACACCGCCAATGCCTCGATGCCCCGTTGATGTTTGCGGGAGACTAGCTAAGGGAACACACCCCCGTCCAGTACCAGAGCTGGGTCGCGCGTACGCGTTTTGCAGATTCTTTACATAACTTACCTCACTCAGCACAACAAGCTTAAAGTTACTGCTAATTAGAGAAAAAATTGTGGGCGCCAGTAAGACAGAAAAAATTGAATAACAAATTTTTATTGCATTACAAAAATGATGGTTGATCAGATCAACCAAATACACACAGATGTAAAGTGGTACTGCTATTACAAACAATACAGTAAGCCGGACTCGAAGTCCCAAACAGAAATGTTTGTAGCTGAAGGCTACCAAAGAAAAAATCACCAGGAGACTGGTTGGTTGCCCCAGCAATAGGCTTACTTGAAATAAAGTGTAAAGCACTACCAGCGAACAATGACAAAATGTCACTTCGCTCAACCAACAAATAATTTAACCTTAACAGGTAATATGAAAGAAAAATCGCTAAAATCGGGTTAACAAACTGAATATAAATAATATCCACCAAGTGGCCTACCTTAAGTTTGCTTGCCCTGGTAATTATTGGGTATTTATTTGACACCAAAACACTATCTTTCAGCAGAATCACTTCCTTCCTTTTTATAATCAATTAAATTGTGGTTCACGTAGTACCTTAATGGCAAATATATCATAATTTTTTTATGCTAACTAAAAATGCACTAAAACACTTTTAGAACTAAAAATATATAAGTTATCAGGTTATGACAATGTAACTGAAAGTATCATTTATTTAGGTACATATAATTTATTTATTTTAATAAATTTTTAAAAATATTTTTACTAATATTTCTTATCTATATACCTATTAGCATTCAAATATTTTACATTTGTGATAATTACGAGTATATATTTTTAGTTCTAAAAGAGTTTGTAGTGCAGTTTTAGTTATTTTAAAACAATTATAATTTAGTACAACCTTAGGTAATAATAACTACTCAGAGATTTACGTAGGTATTATTATTATTTAATTTTTAACAAAACAAATATTAAAAATTTCATACAAGTTGTTATGTAGTTAAAGTTTGTTTGAGATCTAAGAATATATTTCATTTATTGTGACTTACTATTTACAAAGCTGTATTGTTTAAATATGTTGTTGGAACTGTTGGTGGAAACTGCGAATATCCTGATGGATTACTAGTTCAAGAGATTATCTTGTCGCAGTTTCGAGTGATGAATAAGCAAATACCCTTTATATATATTCTTAAATGCTCCATTTGAACATTTATACACAATGAAACTAGGATTTCGCAATAACTTTAACGTAATTACATTTTGTTCTCATATTTTAATTAAACGCGTTTTATTGTACCAGACCTTTGATTTAAAACATAAAGTTTTTAATTGCATTTTTCTATAAATTAAATTTTATTTTATGAAATACTCGAAACGCCATGATTTCAAGTTCAATTCAGAGAATGTGTAAAATTATTAGAAATTGTTTTAATTTAATTATAAATATTAATTTACTTTTATATATTTTTATTACTGTAGTTTATGTGAAAATCATACTCAAAATAAAATTAAGTATTATGGAATATGTTTTGGCATACTATGAAATTATTTGACTTTCATAATGTTTCGGTAATTTCTACAGTTTTATTTTGTTAGGAGTCAGTTTACATTTGTACCTATTCTTATTTTTGATACTGTAAAGCCGAGTCCACATCAATAACAATTTGAGGTAAAGGTTGTATTTGGCACAGATTTGCTCGTGTGCTCCGAAAGTTTTGTAGATGAGGACTGTGCCCTTAATGCAAACACACACAAATGATTTTATGATGAACAATGCTCGCTATCCGTTGTGCTGTTGGTTTTCTATTAACTTCAAAGAGATTTGTGGCGCATCGTAGTGTTAATGTGGACTTGATTCTGAGTCCATAGAAATTTGCGTCGTATGGCAGTGACAAAGTGAACTTGATTTTGAATTAACATAATCAAAATATTAATTCGTTATCAAAATCGATTAAAAATATTATTCTAACACTTTTGGAAAATTCGCTCTTTGTATTTCTTTCTGAAATTTTTTTCTTCTGTTAAAGAAAAATTATTACTATATTTATAAACAATTTTGAGCTTGACACGAAGTTTTCAAACATAGTCCTGTGAAAATCACGGCCCGCAAATTTCAACGTAGGCGTGAATTTGGTAGTAGAGTTGGCTCGGGCTCAAGAAAAAGAACCAGCAAGGAGAAATAACGATGCAGTAAATGTGGAGGGAGTACGTTCTAGATGCCGACGTGTAAATGGGCTGAACGAATTTTCGTATCTGCTCATTATTACGTGCTGGTTCTTCTTATCCTGAGCCACCTCTACAACACATACAATTGGCGTCTCAAATATTTTTGTTGAATTTCAAAATACATCATCATCATCATTAATTTTTATTGATGCGGAATCGGTTAGAGTAGCATTTCTAATGAAACGGCAAGCCGTATGCAGCCATCATCTGGCCAATCATATACTCCGTAAAACGGCAGTCACAAAGGCGAAATAAAGCTGGTTTTGCATTTAGGTTATATAAGCTATGTTCTTTCAGCAATTTAAAACCGTTTGTAACTATCAGATGCATGCGCAATTTTAAATTTACGTCATAATTTTAATCCGCACATGCGTTTTACAGTTTAAACTCTTCAAACTGGCTGAAAAAACATAGCCATTGTGATGTTATTTTTGAAGATAAAGAAACAATCGATTAGTTGTCGGCTTTCTAGAAATAAAATATATTTTTAATTCTGTCATTGTTCCGTTGAGTGTCGTTAGTCGACAGTTTATTAGCGTTATCTCGTGTGTTAATTTTCCAGGAGTACCGATTGCGGTAAAATTAGAGGATCCTGTCGATTTCAGATATATGGTCGTGTTGATTTTCGGGAATCTGGCAAAATCTGAAATTTTTATAAATTTCACAATTTATTGGAAAATGGTGCAACGTGTCATCACCCGTTAGACATCTGGTAACAAGTATCGATGTACTTGTTATTTTTGGAGAATTTCTTCAGTATAGAAAGTAATGAAGAAAAGTAAAACGATTGGTTAATTGATCAACCACGTTTTGGAGAATTATTGGTGTTATAGAGGGATGTCATATGGAATGATAAATTATTATTAGAAAACTACATCATAAAATCATCGTATAGTCTTGAAGGTTAGAAATTGAAAAAAAAGCTGTGTGGATATCACTCAATCTGATTGGATACTGCGGCGAGATAGTGAACTATGTATTGATAGACCAATGGTCAGTAGTATTCCAGTGGCGTAAGATTGGGTTAATAATTAATTATTTTGTTTATAATTTTTGAATTTACATCGTTGCAGATTAATTTTGAACTATAATGTCGGTGGTGTAATTTCAATTAAGAAACTTTCAATTTTGAATTTTATTCAGAATTTTCAACAAAGAGGATAATAGAGTTGTTGACAGTTTTTTTTTATTCATATTTTTGTACAATAACAATCCGTTTCACATTAAAAATTTTTATTAAAATTCAAATATTGGTTTTTTTTTATTATTCTATTTGAAGGCAAACTTATAAATTAGTGTTTAAAGTCTTGTTCATAAGCAGAATTTAAATCAGCTAAGCTAATAGTGTCGAGGTACAATGTGGAATCTACAATTGCGACTTGAATTTTTCCCTGTTTATTTTAGTTTCTTTAGTATTTCAGTTGTAGAGGACAATATAGTATTTCATGATAAAATATTGATCAAAATAATCCTTAAACATGATGCATAATGAGTTTCCTAACATGTACAGGGAACCATAAAAGAAAAACAAGGTTTTACGTGGAAAATATACATTGAAACAGTGGTGGGGCAGGAGAAAATTGTTCATTCGTGACTTATAAGTTTACGTATTGGAGTAAATTTAATGCTTAAACGTATTGAAATGATTGGCCACGACCAGGAGCATTTCTTCCAACGTTTCATAGGAGTTAGTTGATGCAGGTTGCTAAGCTAAGCTGAGGTACTACTTTTTAATTTGTGGTGGATAAATGGAAGCAAGTAAAAGTAAATGGAAGCAACTAAAATCGTTTACTTCTATATATTTAAATCGACACCTCCTACGTAAACTATCGTATCCCACAAAACAGAAATTAATTGTATTATACCTAATATTAATGTTACCAAAGAAAATAGTCGCAAATATTATACCAAACTACGTTTTTCAGAGTAAGGATTTTATGGTATCTAGAAATTTCTATGTTATTTATCGTGTAGATTGTGGTAAGGTCTTTTAAAATAAATATAAAATGCTCTCCTGTAAAATTAAGATTTTGCAAATACTATAGTTTACGTAGGAGGTATCGAAATCTAAATAACATAAATACTGTGTTCTCAGTTTCAATGTGGAAGATTGTATTTTTCTGCTAGTTTGATTCTACAAATAATAAAATAGTGAAAGCTTTTCCTAAGAGAGAAGTTATGAAAATATTAGGTTGAATTTGTTTTTTGGAAATAACAAACGACAGAAAGTCTTGATTGTTTGTAATTCTTAATCGAACTCATCTTAAATGTCAATACTCCTAGGTCAAAAGCAAATTAAATAATATAAGATATGATACAATGTCCGTATAAAAGGCTCCCACGAACTTCCGAAAAGTTAAAAATAGTAGGTCTAGCCTACTTACGAAATAATTTAAATTTTTACCTACACAATTTTTATTAGGTACCTGCCGTGTTCACAAGTTTAGGGTTTAAAAATCAAAAAATTTTATTATGCGGGTATAAAATAAATGGTCTGAATTCAATAGGGCTTTGTATTAAAGATATTATTTTTTCTAAGGAAAGAACGCACCTGGTCTTTTTGTGTAATTCTTCTCAAGTTTATATGAATGTAAAGATTTTGAATATTGAAAAGAAATCGTGCATTATTACGATATTGATTGAAATATTTAGAACTTGGTAATAAAGTAATTTTTAGTTAAAATAGGCATCTTGCCAAATTATCAAATTAAAAAATGAAGACTACAAGAAACTTGTCAAATGCCTTTAAGTTTGTTGTAAACAAAATAACCGACTTCTATGTTGAAATCAAGCACAGTTATTTTGTGTTTATTGGTTTAAAACTTTTGTACCCGTTTTGTACCACCCATATCTCATTTATTTAAATACGACATTTATGTATGTTTTGTTATTCGTGTCTACTAAAATAAGGTGCAGCCTGCCAGTGTCGTCTTCAGAACAGGGCCAGGGGACCAGATAGCACTCCGATGACTATCTTTACGAACTTCTATAGTTCTACAATTTTTCTTAACAATACAAAAGAATAGAGCACGTAAGGTGCTCTTGTTACGCGATTGGCTAAAATTTATGCGCATTTACTCTTCTCAAAATTTGCTTTGCACTTGCCAGCTTACGAAAAAAATTTTTTTTGTAAAATTTTGTAATAAAGGATTACTAATTTTCCTCGAATTTAACCAACCTTGTGTCTCTAAAAATATTTTTTATATCCAAGCTTTAAGTCGAAAATGAGTACCGTATTTTAAAAAAATCTTCTGATTCGCTCTCGTAGTATAAATTAATACTAAATACTTAGTACTTGCAGTTTATTTTGAGATAAATATTTAAAATGGATTACCAATAGTTTTTCAGATCTTCACTAATAGTTTGAACAATTTTGATTTATTTATACTTAATTTTGTGGATAATAATTTACAGAAAGCTTGGAAAATCTTTACATAATGCATTTTTAACGAGCCAGATGTAGACAGCGTGGCGAGGTGCACAAAGTTAACACACAACCACTACTTCTTATTAAATTTTTACATTTTTATAATAAATTTTGTACGTTTCTTTGATAATTTACTTGTGTATTTGATTTGCGAGGTATTCAGAATTTTATGTAATTGGTGAAACGAAATAACTTTGCCCTTTGATTTTATGACTTAATGTATTTGATCAAAAGAAGCACATATGCGAATATAACTTTAAATGTTGAAGGTTCATAAAAATTATGAATGTTAATTAGCCGACGAGCTACGACTAGCTGTCTGTTAAATTGAGTAGACTTCTGTAAAAAAATTTAATTAATTTTATGAAGTGAATGATTGTAAAGTGGAAAAAAAATTAGTTTTAATCTGGCATAGTTGTAAACGTTTTTTTTTTTTGATAGCACTAAGGTGAAATAATAATTTATTATACTGATGAATTGTTTCACACAGGCAATAATAAATAAAACCGTATTATTAATATTGATTTTGCATAATTTGTCGCACTACTACAAAATAAAGTTTTAGTAAATTGTGAATTTCGTACAATATGATTTGTACTGTGCGTCAGTTGTATCTGCCCCCAAATATTTCCTCAACGGAAACATCAATTTAATAAAATAAACTTTTATTATTAAAATAAAAATTTTACTTTTCACTTGCAACCACCACAATCTTAAATGGCCCCCAATCCTTCTCAATACCTCAAATAAGCTGGAGCAAAGTTTTGAGTAACGGAAAACTGAAATTGGATTATGTTCATATTCGTGAAATCAGGTTAAACAGATATTAAATTGGTTTGGAACAAAAGCAATTAGAAACTTAGGTTTGATAACTCACTATAGAAGTACAGAGGCTCCCATAAGTAGGTTCATTTTTAAAAAGTATCGGAATCATAGTAAGTAGGTACATATTAGTAATACTAAAATAACAGAAAAATAAACATTTTTTTGTTTCATAGTTCCTACGAAAACAATAATTTTATTTATCACAAGAAAAAATAATATGAACGCAATCGTGCAACTGTCGTTTAACCTGTTACAAAAGTAGGTTAAAATTGGCATTACTGATTAGTATTTTCTTTATTGTAAAAGCGAAATTGAAAATTTAGTTATAAAATGACAGTGTACTCTGTAGGTATACCTAACTTTTATTGAAAATTCAGAAAAAAATTTGATAGAAGGGTGTTTTTAATTTCATATTTATTTGAATGTGCTTTAACACGTTAAACTTCAAAATTTTTTGATAACAAAGGCACAATATGGCAAAATTTCATTATTTAACTATATAAGAACGTAAATTAGTATCAAAGAAGTTTGGATCTGGCAATATTATTAAAAAAATTGTAGAACATTTTGGTAAAGCAACCAAATACATCGTGCAATCATCGTGCTCAAATATTCACCAATTATTTACAGGAACATGATTTTAATGTTATCTATCGAGTGGCCACCCCGAAGCCCTGACTTCTTATGTTTTGAAAATCTCTGGGCTTTATTGAAACTTCGAATTTCAGAGATGTCGTCGGGAAATTTAAATACACCTACTCGTCGTATAATCGAAGAAATTTGGCATGGAATAAGTACATTATTTATTTATTTGAGTGTATTTTATATTTACAAACACTTTCTTTACGATTGGCAACTCTGTCTATAAGAAATAGTGGCCATTGTGGATATTAATTAATTTGATTTATAAAATTAACCTACTTTTGGAACATTCGTTTTAGTTAAGTTTTTGGGCTATTATTTTTTTTATAAGGCTTAAGATTAGAAATTAAAATTTGTTTATTTTAAATATTACTTACTTGTATTAAAACTTGAGACAAATTACTTGTGCCGTGGTTTGGAATCCACGTTTAGTAGTAGGTCCTATTTTTAGGCACTTTTATTAAAAAATAGACATTTGTCATTATTAAAAAATCTTAATTACGTTTTATTATTTCTTACTTATTTAAAATTTCTAGAATAGGTTTTAAATAAAACTCGGAAACTAATTAATCGATTTTAATTATTTCTTTTGCTTCAAAAGATAATTTGAGAATTTTAAAGTAATTTAAATTATTTCTAAATTCTTTCTTTTTGATCGTAGAAGAAGAACGGCAATACAATGTTATTTATGTCTATAATTTTATTATTTTTCAAAAATGTTACGTAAAAATGGTTTTTCAATAGAAGGAAAACGACGTTTCGCACAATAAAGATAAGTAAAGAAGCTAATCGATTTTTTTAACCGTTGTTTTCTTCCAGTTAATTATTACAAAGTTAACAACGGTGATTCAATAAATTTTATAATTTAATTTAATAACCAACCAACACCATTTAAACTATGAAGGTGGCCAATTAAATTATCAAACAGATTTAGAAATCAGCGACCGCTATAGATAGATTTATTTATTCTTTAGTAAGTAATGAAATAAATGACTTACTGTGAGCAGTGATTGGATATAGAGCTGAAATTTCTAGTTTCTCTTGATTCTGCTCTTATATGGACAGGAACATCCTGTGGTAGGTGGCAATAATATTATGTGTCTCAATTTACTTCAAGGTGGCTGCCGAGAAAAAATTCACAATCAAAAATTCTTGCATGATAATTTCGTATATCTCCAATTATTCTTACCTCAATAATAATTTTTTTTATTTACACTAAAAAAAAACAGTGTTGAAGTCTAACTAGGTGTATGATTTATCGTAAATAGTATACCTATATTATCTACTTTTTGGTTACTGTGGCCGTGATTGGTGCGTGAGATACGGCAGTTGTGGAAGCTAAGGTTTTAAGGATGTATGGAGCAATGATTGATGAAGGTTGTGTCCCGTCTTTGCGGACGAATCTTGCTGATAAAACTGCACTGATAAGTATGACATCAGCGTTTCTTCTCTAAAAGGGATTTCTGTTAGTTATTTTCAACCTAAGAATTTCAATATACACTGCACCGTTGGGAATAAATAATTGTAAATCAATATAACCTAAGGTATAGGCGAAAGGGGTGCGAATGAAATTGAAAGGAATTCATGTTTAAATTTATTGCTTAATATATTACCTATAAAAGAACATGTTAATCCTGACACTAGTTTATTTGTTTCTCAGAGGTTAAATTTATATTTTGTTCTTTCATATGCGAGTAATATCACCCGGGAATTACATCCACAGTGCCAAGTTGGTATTACAACGAACAATTAATATTTATTTATAACTTTTATAATTTATTACTGGCGTAATTAAACCTGTTATCACTTTCTTACATAACTTATTTAAACGTTATTTAGTGGAAAATTGTTCAATAAGTAATAAATTACCAACGTAACAGTTAATAATTTTTAAGGATAACATAATGTAATGAAATATAACTTAATAAAAGTGTAGGTATTTATAAATTTTGTGGAAGTAAGCTCTTTACATACTAAATTTAATAATACAAATATTTTTTATGTGTCATATTTATACCGAACAATCACAAAGTAATAGCAAAATCTCGATAGCTTTTCAGTAAATTTATTGAACTAAATTGAATTTCAAAGTTTACCAGTCAAGTTTCGCAAATTTCGTTTTCTTAATCGAAATTCGGCACACGTAGTGTTGCCTGCTTAAAGCGCGATTGGTAAATAATTTACCATTATCATTTTCATTTATTGGACTACCTAATTTTTGCATTACGGAGTGTTAATTGGTAAGTGCTTTAAAGTAAGCAGCGATTGTTAATCGTTAATTTCAAATCTTGATTAATTCGCCAAAAGCACAGCGAATTTTCTTGAAAATGTCAGTTAATCACTTATTTTAATATCGCAAATAGCGCTTGTCAGTACTTATTTCCTCTTTGGGATAAGAAGTCATTTTGAGTGATAAGTTAAATGTATTTTATACCTTAATTTTACATCAAGTTCGTTATTATATTGGCTTTACTAATAAGATCTTTTTTGAGTTCCGTTGGCCAGTGTGTAAGTAGGCGGGAAACTGTTAACCGACATGGTGAGATGAGAATTATTAAAAGTAACGTAGGCGCATAAAAAGTATATAGAATCTAAATTTGGTGTCTTACAAAGGACTACAAAGAAAGTCGTTTACTAGTTAGAGTATATTGTGTCATTAGGATGTAGATATTTTATGAAAAATAAGTTTACATATGAAGGCAAAGCGTAGCCGAGTGAGCGTAAGATTTGTATATCAAAAGAAGCTACTTTACACCCGTATAAAGTATGTTTTTTTCCCCAAACGACCAAAAATTCGAAAATAATTTTCAAGTTTTACGTATCTAATCAATTTTATAAAAGTAAAGTTGGTAATATTGCAGTGTTATTTCATTAAGTTTCAAAAAAATGTATGTGACAGTCTTAAAATAAAAATTTAGGAAATGAGAAGTTACCAAAATTTTTCATATCGCTGGCTAAATGCTAACACGTCGTAACCCACAACTTTAAGATTTTGGTTTTATATCAGTTTTGAACTATTTATACATCTCCCGACCTATTCTAAAAGGTCGTAAACCTCAAACTAATAGAAAAGCTTCAAATTTGAATTTCAAAACGTCTTATAATCATTTTGTAATAGAGTAAGCTATAATAGCAAAATCTCAAAAGTTGCGGGTTACGACGTGTTAACGTTTGGCCATCGATATCGGTTTCGTATTTTTATTTTTATAGAAGATAAATAATAATAGTGACTGTTACATTATTTTAAAATGCAGTTATCGATATTCGGTAAGGAATACAGGCTCATTCTGCTTATAATGGTGAATAAGTAACATTCCCACTTTCGAACATTATTGGGAAGCTGGTGATGGCAATAATTAGAAAATTCCCATTTTTATAGTTGGGTATTAGGAAAAAATTCATGTTTTCATTTCTTTTACTTGTTTTGTAACTGGTTGGTATTCTTAGTTCATTTATTGAATTATTAGAAGAGTAAAATTGTAACTTTGATGTCCAATATCAAGTATTTTAGAAACTTATTAGACAAGAATGCTATTTATAACAATTGAATTGAAGTTGCTGAATTACATACTTTACATTGGTTAAAATAATACTGGTAGTTTCGAGATAAACGCGTTGAAAGTTTTAAGTACAAATATATTTGTTCTAAAAAGTCGAGTTAATGGGCCTGCTGTTTCTAAAATGTTTCAGATCCGACAATGATATTTCTGGATGCTAGTAAATACAAAAATATTAAACTATCCAAAAATGCAAAAAAAAATTATTTTGCTGTCACAAAACTGTCACACTGGGATCTCGCCTTAATCCTGCAAATTATTATAGCATACCTAGTAGTGAAATTAATAGTAAAGTATAAGATACGTTGGTTGCTGGAAAATTAACATTAGTGACAACAACAGAGTTTCTGGACAACCTGCACAAAATTCGTCACCGAGAGTGGTGCGACCACGCTAGAATTTTGAAAACCAGCTATAAATAGTACTCCTGGATGGTTCTTCGTTTCTAAGAGCCGAAACAAGCCGATCGATGGATTGTTTCGGCTTTTGAACAACATTTAAAATCGTAAAAAATCATGACACAAAAATTTCCAGACGAAAGTTCTATTTTTGGCATAATCACTTTCCTTAAAATTCTGTGCAAATAAAACTTTCTTACTCAAGTACAAACTTTTAACTGAATTATATGTAAAAAATGATAATTTTTACGAATATGATAGTTAAAAAAACTGACATCATTAGAAATACTTGTTTCCGGAAACTTTTCCAACAACCTACGCACTAACAGGATTTTATATAACTTGTTCATTAATGATTCCGAATAGCATACTAAGTATACTATTCTTTACCATGTAAAGGGCATCAGATCTATAAAGTCACGCTCAAAAAAAAATACAATGTATTCGAAATGTGCACCCAATGCGTATTCTTTGTAATCATGGTTATTATGTATATCGTCGGTGAAACCAGAAAACGGTGTAACTCCATTTTACTAAATTTTACAGGAGGCAATAAAAACTGTTTATTATCTGAAGTACTCTAATGATTGGGTTGAAAATTTCAATAATGTTAAAATATAAATAAATGCATGTTATCCATTTACTTTTTTTATGATTACTTAATGTTAACTCTTTTTTATTGGAGATACACCAATTTCCTTTTTTTAAAGTGGCATTTTGCGTGGAGATACACACTTTTCGATATGATATTATAATGGTTGTAAAAATTAATTTTAATTTAAAAATAAGTTATTATTCTAACAAAATAGTATTTCAATAAAACATTTATTATTAAAAATTTGATACTACAACTATACCGGTAAGGAATGTTATCGAAAAATGCATGATGATCGGAGCTCTTTCTTAGTGCTTGAAGGTGTTCAAACTTTTCTTTTCTGATTTTTCTTCTGCAAGTATATAGATTTGGTAAATTATTAACGTCACAAACTTGTTTATAATTATTTGGTTACTTTATCTTAGTAATATTCATTTTAATCCTCTTCAGAATATCCAAGTTTGTACTTTGTGTTTCCATTTTGCGGATTCTTAATCACTTTAAGATCAGTAACTGTTGCATCACCAGTTTTTCGACCTGGTCTAATTGAGAGATAATATTTTATTTTAGAAAAATCTTTGAAAAACAAGTGATATTGGACTTTGTATGGAAATCGTTTTTGTCGTACATTTTGACAATGAGCATAACTCATAAAGGTATTACATAACCTAAAAAATTAAACAAATTCGAAAAAGCGGTTTTTTGCAATTTAAAAAAAACGAATTTTTCTACAAAAAAAAAAGTTAAATGAAAAAGTTATAGAAAATAAGTTGTAGAAAGTTAAAGTAAAGATTCATTATTTATTTTCTGAGAAAAACGAAAAATGCCGTAAAAAATTCCCTTTTTTGTTTTTTTTTCTTAAATTGCAAGAAACCGCTTTTTCGACTTTGTTTAATTTTTTAGGTTATGTAATACACTAGCTAGAGTGATGCAAAAAACGTTATCTTCTTTAGAATTTCTTCATCTACACAGCCCTATTTTTTGTTTCCGAGTAGTATCGATTTTGACTTTATCATTGTGTCTTTCGTAGAATGACTGGACTAACTCTGTAATGCCTTATATCTCGAAAACTGTCCATTTTTTGGCTTTGTGCCCAGTGACACCTTTTATCAGCATGTTATGAACTGCAATATCCTACATTTTGGTTAAATTTGACTGGGACCCAAAACCCATAAGGCCGTAGCGGGGTCCTTTGTTTTACTTGCGAACACGATTACACCATAGTAGATGCAAATGCGTTGTTTTTGCTGTTTTTGAGTACTTGATTTTCATTTATAGCAACGCGTTTGTATTTGCTAACATAATTCACCATGCTTTCAAAACTCAAATTTGTGAGTTACAGAGAAGTCTGTTTGATAAAATTTTTATTATTAATTTTAAATAAAATTAAATTCATTATTAATAATTTCGACTATGTTTCTATTAAAATTTTCTATTAATTTTGAATAAATTAAATTTTATTATTATCAATTTTTTGACTTGATTGATTTAATTTCGTCTTAAAACTACGCACCTTGGGGAGAAGTTCAAGTGTTCCCAGAATCACGAGCCACCGGCGCAATTTTTTTTGGAGCTATCTCGCCGAGATTACTTCAATATATATATGATAATTATTATTCAATGTAGAGAAAGTTCAATTCTAAATCAGATTTTTTATGCAAAGATTAGAATCACAAAATATTTTAAATTATCACAGTTTGTACTATGATGTACGTGGGTTGCTGGAAAAGTTTTCAGAATCTAGTAGTTTTAGTGGCGTCACTTTTTTTTAACTAGCATATTCGTAAAATTTGACCTTTTAACTTATATTTCAGTTAATAATTCGTACTTAAGTAGACCAGTTTAATTTACACAGCATTTTAAAGAAAAAAATTGTACGAGAAAATAGAATTTTTCTGTAAAAATTTTCGTGCCATGACTTGTTACTACTGTAGATATGGTCTAAAGCCAAAACAATCCATCGAACGGCTTGTTTTGGCTTTTAGATATGAAACACCATCCAATACTACTGTTTATACCTGGTTTTCCGAATTCCAACATAGACGCACCACTCTCAGTGATGAATTTCGTGCAGGTCATCCAGCAACTTCTGTTGTTGCCACTAATGTTGATGCTTGATTGGCATGTGACATATCGAGAGATTCAAGCATGCTTGGGCATTGACATGAAAACAGTGCACACGATTATTCATGATCATTTATATATATGGAAGTTTTGCAGTCGTTGGATCCCACACAATTTGAGAGCAGCTCGAAAGCAATGTCGTGTCAAATAGTGTCGAGAAATTCAACGGAGGTCTTTCAAATTTGGTCTACAATATTATTACTGGTGATAAAACTTGGATTTATTTATATGAACCCGAAAATAAGCAACAGTCCAGTATTTGGGTATTTCAAAATGAGCCTAAAGCAACAAAAGTTGTCAGTTCACATAGTCCTGCAAAGCAAATGATCCCTTGTTTCTTTAGAATTACTGGACATGTGGCAACCATAGCTTTAGAAGATCAAAGAACCGTGAACGCTGATTGGTATATTACAATTTGTTTGCCGAAAGTCATTGAAAAAATAATAAAAAACAATAACAATCGGCGAATTATTCTGCATCATAAAAATGCAAGCTCTCACACAGCGCGTAAACGGTTGACTTCTTATCCAATAAAAATGTTGATTATTGATTTAATGACCCATTGCTCGTATTGACCTGATATGTCACCTAATGATTTCTTTTTGTTCTCAAATATCAAAAATAAAATGCGTGGTGAGCATTTTTCGTCATCAAAAGCAGCTGTTAAAACATTTAAACCCCTGGTTTCTAAGGTATCAGCTTAAGAGTGGAAAAAATGCTTTGCAGATTGATTTCGACGTATGCAAAAGTGAATTAATCTCAAAGGCGAATACTTTTAAAAGCAATAAAGTTACTTACCAAATTTTATGTGTGTTTATCATATAGTTTCTTGAAACTTTTCCAGCAACCTACGTATTTCCATATTGATTGCAAGACACGGGTTCCATCTGACAAGAGAGATATGAAGAATAATAAAAAAATGTGTGTCGTCAAATTCCTTATGTCCGCTGTACACTCTCGCCGAGTGCTCTCGGGCGAAAGTCTCGCTGAGAGGTCACGTGCTCGTACGATCATCTACACTACACACTACCAGGCACACCGAGACAAATGATATATGGCGAGAGCACCCATCTACACTTTCGCTCTCGCCCTGTCTTGTCCTGTCTCGCCGAGAGTGTACAGCGGGCATTAGATTACCGAATTATGAAATCGAATATTTTATTGGCTGTGTTAAATCTCGATAAATCATTAAAATGACCTGAAAAAGTTAATTTTGAGTCTATGTGAATACCCAGGTCTCTAAAACAAGCAAGTATCACAAAGCTGATAGAAAAATCGACGATTTTTAATTTTCTGGTGAATCTCAAAACTTTATACTTGGTAATATTGAATTTCAAATGATTCAATTTACACCAAGATTTAAGTGATTTTAGATCTTTATGATGAATAAGTTACATATCAACTTCAATTAACTTGATAACTTTAAAAATTGTAAGTCGTCCACGTACGATAAAAGTTGGCAATATTTAAAAACATTTTACAATATCATTAATGTAGAGTAGAGGATTAATAATAAGGGTCCTATGTGAAACTCTTGTTAACTCAACCATAAAAAGAAGAAGATAGCCAACTAAGCACTCTAATTGTCCCACCATACCTATGATTCTCAATTTATAAAATAATATACTATATATCATCGCCGAGATGCGAATACCTCCAATGTGACAAAACATGAACTTTACAGTAGAGGCAAAAAACTAGTTTTTTAGAGAAATAGTAAGGATAGATCAAAAATTTTTCTTTTAATGTAATTTCTAGAACAAATCTTTATAGATTACTAAATTGCATGTAAATTATAGATTCAAATTAAAATAAATAATGAAAAATAGCATATTGGAGTAATTGTTGGTTCCTAAAATGTCGTACATGGGAGATATTACTACTTAACGATGCACATGGTTGTTAATATCATCTTATCTGGTATAACACACAATACTGCCGTCCTAAGAAAGAAAGCCTTAACTCCAATTATTTATTAAAACGAGTTAGATGTTTCAAACGCACAATAATCTATTAAAGTTTCATATTACTAGGCAAAAATATTTTAAAAACTTACAAAAAATGTAAGTATATGTACCATAAGTCGTTAGTTTTACTTTAAATGTACTGGGTGCCATCAAAAAACATCTGTATAGCTGCCTAGTTCAAAAAAATTATGTATGGAGTTAAGGCTTTCTTTCTTAGGACGGCAGAATACACTTTCGAGAAATTCTTTATTGACAGATTTACTTTTTCTAAATTTTATTAATATGTCAGTCAGTGTTGGAAACTATCACACGATTACAAATTAATTAACGATAATATTATAATGACTAGATAATATCAATTCATAAAAAAAACTCTTAAAAATTTTCATTTTTCTGTGCTTAAAAAATAGTTTATTGGTGCAATATTATTATAATTTATACAAGGCACATAATAATAATACAAGACGTTAGCTACAACTTGTTAATTTTTTTATTCTTCTTTTCCTCCTTTCTTGCATGTGGTAATGCATCGTAAAATGGGTGATGATCTTTCTCAATAACTGATTTCATATCTTGTAGGTGTGCAAATTTATCATCTGAAATTGGTAGCTGTTGTTTAAAAAGATTTACATTGTAAACATTCATGTTTTGATTTATTCGACGACGGCGATGGGGCAATGATTCCCAGTTTTCAGAATAATCTAACGTATAAAATAGTTCACCCTTGGGTGTATATTTTAGTTGTCGAATATCAACAACCACTGGATCACCTGCTCGATTACCTGGTCTAATTGAAACAAAATTTGATGAGAGTTCGTATTTTTTAAAAAATGTGTGATCCAAAGCTTTTATGTTGTATGGAAGGTTGGGACGAGCCATTCGCATTCGTGCCACATAGTCCATTGGCGAATTTATAGGTGGATGAAAATAATGCTCGAGAGCTGAATGTACAGAGTCTGCTTCCATCATGGTATGACCTTTTTCTAAGTACAGTTGTTGTATTGTAACATCGTTTTCTTTTGCAAAATCGCATAGAGCACTGGAGAGTGTTTTATTTCGGTTTTGATAGTTGCAGCCATCAGATATTATAATACATGTTTTATATTTCTCCACTACGTTACCTAAATAGTCGATCAAACAGGAACTAAATTCATTGGCTGACACACCACCATTTGATTCATGCCATACGTATAGATCGACCTTTTTGTCATTTAGGGTATATATGGTAAAATTATGCACTTGAATCTTTAATTTATAGTAGCTTTGCGAAGCTAATAATTTTGGACAAGTCAGTACACTTTGTAAATCTACGGTAATAACTAACCTTTCATCACTAGCACTTTCTTTCATTTTATCTTTAGCATCTCTTCCAGCATCTTTTTTAATTCGATGTGCATTATATTGTTCTTCAGATACGTTTCCAGTTTTGAATCCTACGCAAGTATCGCATTGGTCTTTGCGAGGCTTATGAATGGAAATTTTATTTTCAGTTAAAATACTCTTAAAGTATTTTGTTTTTTGTTACATATTTTGTTTAGAAATGAACTCATTGTTAACATATTGCATCTTAGACGAAGCTCTGCAGTAGTGCGATGAAACTTTTGGTATTAAATCAAGCTACATTTTTACTATACCACGCTTCTGCTCCATTTCAGCAGCTTTTCGAGAAATTCTTGATATTTTAGAAGAACTTGCGATGAAGCTTTAAGCATTGCCATCAATTTGCCATTCATCATATCTACAAGATTCCGCACTAGTTGGTGTATTAGGCATTGCATATTTTGTCCAACGTTTTACAGTATCTTCTCCCAAACTTAAAGTATTTAAAAACATAATACGACATACTTTATAACGGTTTCCATCAATACTTTTAAGAAAATAGTCATGACCTTGTGTCTTTTTGAATTTCTCTTTTTCTACTTCTTGTTTTTTTGCGTCTTTTAACTGATCTACTTTCGACGAGACCTTTAACGAAAACTTTTCTTTCGTCCCACCACCCCAACTCCCAAAAAGTATCGAAAATGTTCTTTCTGTCCTCCTCCGACAGCTTGGAGCATAAAAGTGTATTATTTTGTACAGTTTTAGGAGGTCGATGCTTACATCTTTATTTCAGCTCTCTACATTTTCGCTTAGTTGCGTGAGTTACAACTTTATCTTTATTTTTAATAGTGTTAATTATTATATTATGCCATCTTTAGTTAGATAATACTCGAACCTGATCCTACATAAAAGTACCTACTGTTTTGAAAATTTATATATTAGAAAACTTGCAAAAATAGTTATATGTTCAAAGTCAGCGGTGTTCCAAATTACTAAAAAATTAAATATTATGATATTATGAAGTTGTAATACCTCCAATGTACATTGGCAGCTCTTCATAAAAATGTTATTACATGGAAATACCAAATTTGTAATAACTCCAATGTAACTCTCGGTGACATTGGATATATTTCCATCCCAGTATTAGCAAGGTGTCACATTGGAGGAATATATTTTTGAAGATTTGACTATGTTGTCTATGGTTTTGCGTATTGAATTTAGAAAATTTTTTTTTATAAAAAACGTGATTTTCAAAATTTGTAACATTGGAGGTATTCGCATCTCGGCGACGATATGTAAATACATATATCGACTATAAAAAACTTTGCCCATAATAGCATTGTATAAATTATTAAATTTGTTTTTGTAGCTTTAGTTAGGGAGCTCTCAGTACATAGTAAATTACATTTCAAATAATAAACAATATCGAAGTGAACCGATTTTAGCTTAATAATTTATATGGGAGTTACTATGTGTAGCAATTAACATCAAATTCTTCTGAATCTGACAAGGGGAGGGCTACCTTTGGTCGTCACAGATCTGCACCAATATCATTATACCTTTAGATACAATTAGAACTTTATTTTATGAAAATTTAGAGATTCAGAATTCAGCCATTTGGAAAATTTAGATTTTCAAAAATGAAATTTTTAGTCAGCTTTTAGTAGTTCAAATGTATCCCTACTTGAAAATAATCAGTTGATAGGTTGTTGTACATATTAACCTCCATAACCTCATTTTCATGAGATTAATTAAATTTTAATTCATCTAATATAATTACACAACATGGTAAGCGAAATTTAGGCGTTAAACAGAGTCTTGCATTCTCAAAAATCGAATTTACTGCTGCTCTAATGAATATTACTATTCGGATTAATAAATAGATTTATTTTGTTTGTACCTACTTCTAGTTAAGAAATTTCAAGTCAACTTGACACTGTAACACGTTTGAATAATTAGTAATTAAGTACTAAATAAAATTTTGAAATTATGATTGTGGTAGGTATTTCATCTTTTAATTACGATTTTAATTGAAATTCATGTTTGTATATTGGGGGTGCCACAACGATTTTCATCGGCATATGTTTTCCTTTGTACAATCAACTGAATCTAAATTTAAAAAATTTACATACAAAATTGCAGTAATCAATTAATTATATAATCATTTAAGCTGTTTAAGATAAATAATAATATATAATTTGTCTTCGAAATGAATTCAAATTTTATGTTTTCTAAATATAGAGAAGAACCTTTTACTATTGATATATTCTCTGTTTATGAAGTATACAACTTTTGAAATATATAATGCAGTTTTTTTAAACATCTGAGATTTTCTCTCTAGACACGTATGAAGATGGCTTCCGATGCATAATGTGAATTACTTTATGTACCGAATAACAAATTACCTCTTTTAGCGGATTTTACGCTTTTGTTGTTCTCTATATTAAGTTAATGAAATAATATACTACATATTATGTACCTACATATTAACTTTTTTGATACTTTTAAATTATTTGAGATATCTATCTAGATGATAATATTATATTTTTAATATAGTTTATGTCCGTTGCAGGCTACTAGCGCTGTCGTCACACTTTGGAGGGGAAGTCAGCTGGTACTGACGTCGCGACGCTGCGATACTAGTCGACGTCAGGCGTCCAAACACAACACGACGCCGTTATAATATTGCTTACAATGATAGGAATTTTGTTGTGAATTGAGAATATTTTTGCATCTGTGATGAGAAGCCAGTTTTAATTTTTTATTAAATTTTAGTGTGGTGTTTTTTTGTATAATAATGTGGTAGCAAGTAGTGGATGAACAATGAATATCATTTTTGTTATTGTCGCGTGCGCTTTTTCCGCGTGTTTTGCGGCTTGGCAGGAGAATGTCCGGCCCAAGATGTACGTCCAACTAGGTAAGTTGATCAATAAATTTTATTTATTCATTGCTTAAGATTAGTCACTATTAGATCTAGTTTTACTATTAAATATACAATAATTGTATATTAACTCAATTATATATTTATTAACTTCATTGATCTTTGTTAGATAATTCATTATTGACCGCAGCAGGGGTCAGTTTAATTAGTCGTTTCCACTTGACTAGATAAACTATTTCAAAATATATTGAAGTAGATATGCAGATTCATTACAAGTCCACTAATCTATCTAGACGAAATTTTTTTTTATGAAAATAAATCTTTATATTTTAAAACTTTTTACAAAAATCGTAGGTATATAACATACATGGATAAAAATATACATATTACAAGCAATAATCCAGTCGGTTTATTATGGAACTAGCAGTGGCATGACGTGCGAGTCAAACTTTTTGCTCTGCAGAACTTTAAATTGAAATTTTTTGTAATTATTATGGTTACCAAGTAAGAATGATATTAAAATGGGACTTTTTCAATTTAAATTTTAAATGAATTCCCTGCCGGACGTAGAAGTAATGTTTATCTTTCCAAATACAAATCCTATAGCTTTGTGGGTTCGTTTTCGGAGACTACCGGAACTTTCTATACACCTGAAGAGCTCTGCGGACTGTGGGTAAAAGTTTGTTAAATCCCCTTCAGTAGAGATTAATTTACACAATGCTTATTCACAAAGTAAAATTGTTATTTAAAACTGAAATTATTTTGAAAAGTAAAACTTATTTGGGCATTATATGGAAGTTGGGGAAATTATTTTGAATTAATACTCACTCGCGTAACTGCAATTCGGGTGGATATACGGTGGCGCGATACAAGCGATACCCCTGCAACAGGCGCCTTTTGGTGGAGGGGATAGTTTTTGGAGAATAACGGGGGGGCACCGGCTACACCATGGTGGACATTTTTGTTACCCAATTAGGTGCTTTTCTATCGATCTAGACGTCTACTTTCTATTTACTGGTATTTACATTACCAAAAGGCGCTTTTACAATTACAAAAAGAGTGTTTTTTGTTTGATATACTTAATATTACTCCAAATTTGTAACGAATAAGCAACAACTTTTTGTCATTTGATGTTAGTTTGATTAATATGTATCAGTTCTTTAATAAAGTCTATGTGTAGATGACTTTAAGCACACAAAGTAATGTATGCATATTATTGAAAAAGAAAGATTTGGTAATAGTCAAGTGGGTTGAGAGGTTAATTATAATTATTACATAAAGTAATTAAACTATAATTTGTTTCTGTTATACTATATAAATATCTTTCTACAAAGTTCTGGTTCATATGTATTCTGTAACCAATTTATAAAGTAATTAGTGAAATTGTAATCAAAAACGTTTGTTTTTAGTCCGACATTATTATGTATCTGTGAACTACTGCAAGAATTATCTAGTATACTCTCTAATTATTATTAAATAGGAAATACCTACCGTAAACTTATTTGTTTCAAAAGCTTCTGTTATCTTGTTCCTGTTATTTGTAAAATTCCACAAAGTTGGCAACCTACAGATGTTCTTGATGAATGATTTAATATCAGGTATCCATTCCTTATTGAGTCCAAAACAATGAAGAAAACTGTTTTGATTTTTCTTTGTAGGCAGTGTAAGTAATATTTAAAATCATATTCAAGAATATAGGGACCATGTCGAACATTAATATTGTTTATTAGAAATAAAAGATAATCCCTATTTTGCGAATCTCGAAATTGCTGCTTATGTAAACTAAAAAATAGTGATTTACTCTTTGAATGTTACGTAAAATGAGAATTGGAGTTTGTGGGAATCCCCAAATACTAATTTTCAATTTGTTCAATGTTTCTGCGGTTAAATTAGAATTTGTCTTCTTATAAAGGTATTTACGCACAAAGACGATTAGATAAAAATTTTAAGTTTATTAAGAAATAAATTTTGTAGTGCTATGATGGAAAGTAAGAGGTATATTTGACAAGAGGAAAACACAGATAGGATTGAAATATCGATTTTAGAACGTGTCATTTTATACAGTCAACTTTTCTAATTAATTTATAACTTAAAAATATAACTTTTACGAGATAAAGTTAAACCGTATTTATTTAAAATCACATTTTACAACTTCTACTCTAAAGACAATAATTATATTATAGGCTTGGAAACGAAATGCTTATATAAATTTAGGGTTAAATTAACAATTTAGAAGGACACTTATCAAATTTACATTTAGTTGGTAAATATTTCTTAAATTAAATTTTGCTAAAGCTTGTCAAGCTATGATAATAAAATGCATTCAATACTATAGGAATAATTATGGGAAGTGTTTTATCTAAAATAATTCACAAGTGTATTTCATTGAAAACATTCAAATTTAAATTGGGAGGCTGGAATGGCCAATTATCTTTCTGTTTCTTTCAATTACTTAAGAGTTTCTAAATGAGCTTAATATATTTTTAAGGTATACTTAGAGTCATTGTCATATTGAAAAAGAAACCTCTTTTCTATTAATTTTGCCTTAGAAACCACAACATTATCTCGAAGATTTTTTCTATGTCTTCTTTTTCATTATATTTTTGATTTAACTTTTCTGATACATGCAAATTCAAGACGATTTAAATTTATTTGAGAAATATTTTTTAAGATTTTAAGAAGAAAACATTTTTTTTCCGTTTTATACAAAAGAAAAATAAGAAACAGCAGGAAATTTTCTCAGAACAGTGATAATTCTCCCACTATTAAAAATGTTGTTCTAAATTGTTTTAAATAAGCTCATCATGATCTCATAAAAATAATATTCCATAAAATTTACAAAAATCGTAACTGGTAGGTCTATTCAGAGAGTTAATAATATAATGAGAATAAAATAATACCAATCTATTGGCAATTGGCACGCTCAGATTAAATGGCGGAGTAGTTTAAACGGGCTTGTAATTAAAGTTGGTATCAGCTATAAGATTTAGAGAAATTTGATGATTTCTAGCAAAATAATTGTTGGGCAGATACTTTGAACGGTACTGCGTATATTCAGCCTGAACCTGTTACTTTTGAAGAAGACAGTTGTATTTACAATAAATATAATCTCGGTATAATGTTTTTCAACCAAATTCCGATTTCAGGAAAAACTAGTTTTGCCTAACGCGAATCAGATACAACTAGTTTTAACTATACAGTGATTCGATTCACTATAGTTTTACCGGGACAAGACTTACTATTTTTGTCTGGTTTTCAGTTGTTACTAATATCCCAAGCGTATTCAATATTGCCGGCAATGTTTTTTGAACCAACGACTGCTTGTATTGCTATGGAAATTTACCCATGTCAAAAACAATAGTAAATTACCTTAGAGCGGCGGCAAATGCAAGTTATCACGCTATATGGAATACAGGTGCGGATATTTATTTCGCATTTTTCATGAAGACAATATTGTACCATTATAAATACGTAATGTTGCAGTAATTGTAATTTTAGTAATATTAAAATTCATGAACCTGATTATCATGTTGTATTGAATTTGTTGAACATGATTAAAAATTTACGAAATACTTGGAAAAGAAATTGTCGCTGCAATTTGCACATGTAGTTGCTGAAATTAGATCGCCATTGGTTGAATATTGATGATGATCAATAATTCACGTTTTCAAGTTAATTTGATCGATATACAGTCACAACACAATGGAATAAAATGGTTATCATGATTACTAGGATGGTTTAATCAAATTAGTTTACCTTACGCGCACTTCAGTGGAAAACGTCGTTATTAATCTTATTTTGAGATTTCATTACGTTTAGGGCGCCATGTACTGACAACCGCAGAGAATCATGAAAACAGTTATTGTAGAACCCAATTATAATAATTGTGTTTCATTAAAACAGCCAAAGCCAAGTACTGTTGAAAGAGCTAATCATCAACAGCTATTACATTCATCGTCGGATATCATCTTTCCTCATATTTATGGGGGGTTGTTAGCAATAACTCGCCACGCTGATGGCCAGACGAGTATATTTATGAAATATACCTATAGCTTCATTAACTTGTGAAATTAATAATTAAATAGTCATAAAATTCTTTAGGCGTAAAAACTTAGTCGTACTGACTTAGTCGTAAGTGATTTAGGCGTAGTGGTTTTAGGCGTAACGACGTGATACCAGTCGGTAGTGATAAGATACTAAAAATTTGAATTTTGTTATGATTTGTGTAAAATGAATAAGACAATTTTACAATTTCGATGTGGAGTCACATGTAACAGATTACTTCGTTGATAGAAGAGAATTGCTCATTGGGAAATACGTCTGTATGACTGACTCTTTTTGCATTCATGATATAGACTTGTGAGACGAAACATGTTACAAATTTCAAAATACAATCAAGGAGAATTAATTTCTTAGTTTGCATAAAATTGAACAACAGCGTAAAATTGGCTTTGAAAGTAAAATTGTTCTTGAAAATAAAAAATTTTATTATCTCGAATTCTCATAATTTGGTAACTTTATGACAGTTTCTTCTTTTTCTTAAGGTGCCGTCTCCTATCGGAGGTTGGCGATCATCAAATATTAAATCTTAATATTCAATGGTTCTCTTGGCAGATTACTCTCGGTGGTTTGCCATTGTCTTCCGAGAGGAGATGGTCATAATGAAGTTGGATAAATTTTTGTAGTTGGGTTGGGGATCAAACCTAGAGCTTCTAGCCTAGAATCCGGTCCTTAGCCTGTTTACTTAGCTCACCTCTCTATGACAGTTTGGTGATATAGAAATTGATAACGATATCTAGCCGGAGAATTTTTTTAAGTGTACTTATTCTTTTTCGAATTTGAGCTGTTTTTTCCATACTATATTTTTAATTAAATGAAGTAAATCGATCAGAATAGGACACTATACATTCCAAAACATGAACAATAAAGTTTTTCATACTGAATCATTCCATTTTAACTCGCGTTACATTCAGAATGGTAATGGTAAACTATACAATTACAATATTTATGTTTTTGAGGCAGAGAATTTATAAGCGAGTTTTAAAAAACGATTAAAAATTAGGATAAAAAGTTCCTTATTAGGAAAATTATTAAAAATCAATAGTAATTTGCATTATAATTTTAGGACACAATGTTCATGGCAATTGTTACTTAAGTTTATTCGCGTTATGCTATGATCTTCATACTTGGGAAGCAATTATCTTTGAGAAATTATAGTCAAAATAGGCACTTTTTTATCATTGGCATGTTATTGAATCTCAGTGGAACACTTAATTTGGACTTTTATTGCAGCTAATTAAACATCGTCATCATTAACGTATTTTTCAAAGTTATCTCTTTCGATTGAGGAAGTTCATCGATAATCACTTTCTTCTTTTACTATGCCCTTTTACATGATTATCCTTGCAATCATCACACTTGCCTTCCTTTTTTAATTTTTCTTTTCTTCCTTTCATCATATCAACAGCTAATAGAGCATTTTATTAAAAATCCCTAACTTTCAGTTTAGTCTTTTGGGAACTCCGTGTGCTTATTTTGCGCATAACTTTTATTTTTAAAAATTTAGGCGTAAATGTATTAGGCATAAATGTTTTAGTCGTAAAATCGGTTAGTTGTAAAGACTTAGGCATAAGTCAGTTAGGTGTAAAAGTTTTAGGCGTACATGTAAAATTCTTTAGGAGTAAAGACTTAGTCGTACTGACTTAGTCGTAAGTGTTTTTAGGCGTAAAGACGTGGAGCCCTACCGACTAGCAATCAAATTTTAGGGAATAATAAAAAATATGACAATAGATACGAGTATCTGGAAATCAAACTGTGTTCACATTTTTGAATTGCACATATTTTCAAATATAGTGATTTATATCTGAAATATAGATTCAAAACTTTAGTTACTAGTAGTAGTATTTACAAAAATAGAAAAAACTAACAAATTTTACCGGAACTTACTACCACATAAAACCAAAACAAAATATAATTTCGTTAAATGTATTTGCCATTGGTGGTTATAGTCGGATTTTTCTAGCCGTTCTTTTTTCAAATGGGAATAGAATGTTAGAACAGAAACATAGTTCTTAAAGAAAGCACTTAAAAATTTTAAAACCATCAAAGTGTTATAGCCAGCACTCAAGTATTATATCAAGGAAGGGTATAAGTTTACTTTTATAATTTAATTTTAATCGTCCGTAATAGAAAATATAATGTGGAAGATGAGAATGTTATTCTAATAAAAATTGATTTGGAAACAGATTGTATCAGTAAGATAAATTTGTCAAGAAACTTGAAAACTATTGTACATTTTTGTATGTCAGGTATTGTTTAAATTTATAAATATTACATTCCGTAGTTGGAATTTTTATCATGAAGCAGTGGAATTGAAAATTTGAAATAAGAATGCTACGTTTACATAGGTAACGCATAATTTTTGAATTTATAAACATCTGCATTTTTATTATTTACTTCTTTTAGTTCCATGTATTTCCTTTTTTCTAGCTTTTACTAAATGAAAGTGAACTTTTAAGCTTGTTATATCAATTTCCGATCTAATGGACTGAAGTGCATCTCATCGCACTGGGTTTTAATGTATAACAGTTCGCTGAACTTTAAGTCCTTCTGGATTATTTATGCTTAAAGCATCATTCACTAATTTGAATTTTATGTTGCCAAGTTAACTTATAATTCGCATTGTAACATAGTAGCTTTTTTAAATGAAAACTGTGTTTAGAGCTTTTAACTTTTTACTACATTCTAAATACTATTTGCTGTATAATAATAGGTACTATATAATATATGCATAATTTTTTTAACTAATTGATTACAAAAGAGTGCAGTTTTTAAATTTTTTGTGTAAAGCTTAACACTAATTTAAATTTATTTCGTTCGCAACGCGAAGAAGTATGGATTTAATGTAAGGCATGAACTTTTTAAATTTATTGAGAGTAAAATGCAAATTTAATGAAAAACAAAGGCAACTACATTATATTCCGAACAAAATTCTTTTTCTGAACTCAAATTGAACGAGCAGTCACTTTTTTACATTTTATAAAATTGACATACATTTTTATCAAGTATAGGTGTAGTATCTCTTCTGCGAGCATTTACAAATTGAGACAAACGTTTGGAATTTCAAGTAAAATTTTGTTCACTTCGTTTAAGAGGATCGTGGTTTCACTTGTTTTTTTCTTTAGTTTATTTGCCGGTATGTACGTGTGTATAATAAGATAACACCTACCAAAGAAAATTATAATTTGACTTTGTAACTAATCGTTATCAATTCTCACGATTTTACACGTATCTTCCAATTTTTCCTGAAGATTTCTAAAAGTGTGGTATTTGGATTACAAATTTTGTAATTATCTATATCTGGCAGAGCTAATGTATCAAAGTACTAGTAAAAGCAGGTGACAAATCTAGACATCTGAGTAAAGGGTACAGTAAAGGCACGATTCTCTCATCGTTCACAATCAGACGGTCTACAAATATATGCAAACCAATGTTTATTGCCTCTGGCAGAGCTACCACAGTATTCTAGTCAGGCCACCTACAACATGACCTGAATAAATTTATGGTTCGAGGAAGAATTGTGCACCCTCGTATTATAAAAATATTGGTTTGTTATTGAACATCGTTTCCGCATCACTTATTTTATTTTAAGTACACCTATCTGCACAAAATTAAATTATCTGCTTTTTTGTTAACTTTTAAGTTACCTATATTTTTTTACCACCCGATTAATTCTCAATTAAAATGCCAGTGCACACCATGTTTTCGAATTGGATAATTGATAACCTTTCTCGACTTACAACTATTTCCTTTTTCGAAATAACACAAGCAATTTTATTGTTTTGTACAAATTTTCAAGTCATTTCTCGTATCGATCTTCTTGGATAAAAAGAAAGACGGAAGCTTTTCTATGCACGTATCATGCAGCTTCAGTCTGTTATTAAATTGTATTTAGCTTCTTGACACTTGAATGTGATACTAGGCAATTAAAATTTTTTATCTTGACTTTTGTGAATACATTAATTTTCCATTAAATTATTTTATTAGTTTAAGTAATATATTTTTGTCTTATAGGCGAACATTTTTTGTTTGTCATTCAGACTTTTAGCAAAACCCATCATTCCATTATTTTTTTGTAATATTTCTTGAGTGTTTTATTTCGTTAACTTTATGACAAAGATATTTTTGAAAACGTTGTCAATGACCTTTTGCATTTTATGCTTTATGAATAGTGCGAACTTTTTACTTTATCTTATTAAGCATTTCATAGTTGTCTGGTATCGACTTTTGTGAAACTAAGGAAGATTGTCAAACTAGATGAGAAGGTTTGTAATTCTTTTATTTATTATACAAAATTAAGAGAACAATTGCTTGACACGTAGATTGTGAAACTTGGAGAATTTGTTCTTTGACTTAAACATTTGACAACTTGTGAAGCTAAATAATTAAAGCTTCTTTTATGATATTCGTTTTAATTAACAAGATAATAATTAGCAGTGTAGTCAAATCTAGGGCGATGTATACTTTTGTCATAATTTTTACATTCGAATGAAAGACAATCGGTGGTTCCACATTGTGCCAACCACTGCCAAAGACTGCAACGGAAGGAAATAAACCACCGCCTCCTAGACTTGTCTTAAATGTCACATTATGCACCATGGAATGAAAATTAATTGCTTCAGTACGTGAAGTTCTAAATTACACTATTTGTGTTTTAATGATTACTTTTCGAAACAAATTATTTTATTTCGACTGCATCTATTTTCTACCAAATTATTTGTATCTAATTTTACTTTTTTATCTTTATAATGAAATCGCATTGTCGAAATATTTAAACCGTTTTTATTTGAAGATGTTTATTACGTGCCTATTCATTTATTTACTCAATTAGCTAATTTGAAATTCTTTTTTGGAATTTATATTTTAAGTAAGGCAGTTTATGGGGTAATTAATTTTAAAGGAAATTAAGCATATTGACCTGTTTGTGGCTGATTTTATTTTATAAAATTGAATATAAGCAATCAATCTACAGTGTATCTAATTTGTTTTTCAATTAATATTTACCACGAAAACTTTCAATTTCCGAGGCAATGAAATATTTTGTAAATGTAAATTAATTCAGCAAAAATTGTATTTCTTTGTGGGGTAAAAGTTTGTAAGAGCGAAAATTTGTAATTATTATTTGATCATTTTTCTCTATTCGTTTTATTAATATGCTGCATGTTTTGTCGCCTTTTAATAAAGCGTGTTATTTGTAACTTTTTATCGCTAAAATGAAAGAAATGAACAATCGAGATTTTCTTTGACAGTGAAATTCTGCAGATATATTTTATGCTTATAATAATTATTTTTATGAAGGATCATTTACATTTTAGAAAAGTTGAACATAGAGATACAAGAAGAACTGCCTATGAAGGAACGTTAGCAACATTTTTGAAGTTGGAGTATTAAACGTGAAATATAGCGCACTTCTTATGCCGTACCACAAACTGTTATTCTCTGAATTAAATGTTTTCTCTGTGAATGCCCTGTAATTTTGCTAATCCTATTAAAAGTATCATATAACCAGGATAGGCCTGTTGGTGTATTGATCCGCACCCTGCCTCTTCCATCCCCTTTATTCGTGGAAATTCGGATATATTCGCAGAGTTTTCACCCTTATGTAACAATACGAAACTTTAAGATTTAATGTATATTATCTGTAATTGTTTATAAATATTTTTTTGTTTCTTTTAAGTCATTTTTTACAAGATTTTCTATTATTCGAGTATCTTGAACCATTTCTTTGAAACCTTTTTATTATTTGACAAAGTAAGATTATTTTTTGCAAATTTTACTTCTTATAGATTAATTTGATGTAATTTAGCTGTGAAAACTAAAATGTACGCGAATATGTTTCTTCTACGGGTATTCGATCGAAGATTAATGATTACGGTAATATTAAATGCTATTGCCTGCAGGAAATTATTAACCGGCAGGTATAACGAGTAAATTTTTATATAATAACTTTTATACCATTTTAATTGCATTTTCTGTTATCGCTTATAATACGTAGATAGAAGCCTCCAGGTTATATAGAACTTGCAGAATTTCCTTCTGTAATTAATATAATTTTCTTAACAAACTTAGCGAAAAATTATTATAATTATTGCTACCTATTCATTATATTTTGCTATTCAACATTTTATGATTTAGATTAGATTTTAAAATTTAGGTTGGACCATTCAATGCATTACTACTTATGATAATATGTACTTCTACTACACGTAACTCAGTTTATGTATAGGTAGTTTCCTTCAAAATTGAAATGTTAATTTTAACTTTTAAGATCTGCCCTTGATTACTAAGTATTCCTTAATTGCATAAGTTATGAGGTTTGGAAGTAGAAGGTTCCAATATTCAACAAGCGTTCTCTTAGGCGATTAATATCTGTTATGAAAATGTCCGTATACGAGGTCACTTAAGCAACTTCGCAAATGATGATTTAAGTTTTGCTCATACTGTTTAATTAAAAATTTCAATAATTATTGTGGATTACAAATTCGCAGAATTAAAAATTAAAAATTTTGTGCCGGAAACGTTTGAAAGCCATTTTTATAATGCAAGAGATCATCTATCATTTAACTACACAACTGCGCAGGGATGCGTTTTTGTCTGTTGGAACGAGTGCATTGAACGTTTCTATTACAAAAACTCCGATGTCAAAAGACTTCAATGATTAATATAATGAAAATAAGTTGGGGATATAATATTTGCACTTGTGATGAATTATTTTTCCTATTAATTTTCAGTCGTTGTGTGGGACAGTTAACCAATAAAATAAAGTGTAATTTTACAGCAAAAAAATTGAAGTATTAGTTCTTCATATAATATAAAAATCATTATTAATCCATAATTATTTGATTAAAATATCGTGGTTACTAAACATAAATTGTGGTCTAGAATTATTATTAAATATCATAATTAGTGGGTCACAGATTAACTTTTTTTTTCAATAATCTATACCTACTTTTTTTCAATGTTGGGATAATTTAAAAACTCTTTTATTAAACTGCTCCCTGTTAAAACCTTTTAGATATTTTAATTACTTTTAGATTGAGTTTTATAATGCATGGAATGTTTAATTTTAATGGTTATTTTACATTACAATTTGGCTAAGACATTTTTGTGTTTAATTGAACATATCGTTGGATGGCACTTCAACGAGTTAGTGACTTTATAATAAAATGTTTAATGTCATCTTACTCAATTTATTCGTACCAGACACCAAATGTTGTACAAATAAGTAAGTATTCTATATTTAGAAATTTTATTGTATAACTTTGTTTTAGTTTTATTTAAATAGTATACCTACAAAAAACAACTTTGCTACATATTTCAGAAAATCATGGTTATAGGTAAAAAATACCTTCAAAACTAAACTTGCGAACAGTTTATTATACAATTTCATACTATTAATCCTTTACTACGATATGGGACATACATAATATGCCATATATTATATAATATGACTTATTTGACTTTCAACTGCAAACCCATCGTGTTAACCATACCTTGCAGTTGTTGTTATTACATTAACATTGTGGCCAATAAGTTATTTAAGATTCTTTATTTTATTGGAGATTTAGTAAGTAGTCAGCTAGCAGAGCTGAGATATATCTATAGACGATATTCACTATAGCAGTGATTTAATCATTGGGGTTTGGTTGCAAATTGAATTCCATTGGTAGCATTTGACTATCGATAGAATTCAAAAGGAAAAAAGTTGTTTTCAATTTATTATTGGTTCGCTTGAAATGTATTACGATAGAATTAATCACTGCTGTTGTGTATATTCGCAGACCATGATAGATATTTTTCAGTATAAAAGTATACTTTTTCAAGATTATTTGCTAAAACTTTTTAATAAATTCTAGAGATGGAAAATGAATCTACAATAAAAGTAAATATCGTATTTAGCTAGCTATGAACGATTTTCTTGATTTCAGTATTATTTAGTTCGGGCCGTCGAAAGGCAGTATCGAGAAAAATTAAGTTATTTTTGTGGACGATTTTGGCTTTTACATCATCACAACGCTTGGTAGATCCATATTCTAGAAAGTTACATTGCATCAACTTTTAATCTGTCTCCAGAGAAGAAAAGAAAGGAACTGGTGCAAAGTATTTCTTCATATGGATTACTCTGAATCAAGGTTATTTATAATAGATAGATTGTGGAATTCTCATCAACACATTCAACAGCAAGGGTCCAGTTACTTAACTGTTAACTTCATTATTTTATATTTGGTGTCAAATTTTTTTTTAATTAATTTATATCAGTTGATTTGTCATGCTGTATCTAAAGATTTAAAATAATTTAATATCAGAATGAAATCGTCTTGAACCGATTACGAACTGGATAGAATGAGATTTAAAGGTGAAAACTGATGATACTTCATTATTGGCATTACATTTTTTTACTTTTAAGCGTATTATTTGTCAAAGCAAATCGATAGTTGAAATTCAAAGGCTCATTAATTAACTGTCCTGAACATTAATACCTAAAATAAACGAAACGTTTGCTGTGTGTAATAAATAGGCTTTAACAGTCAACGAGTTTAAATTAAATTTCACGTAGAAACCACCTCTCAGCTCTAGAGCTCCAAAATTATTTTAAAATTTTATTATGCATTCTTGTGATTTCCATTGCATGAAATGTTGATACGACTACGGTAATGAAATAGTGAAACATCGTCTGGCAATGTAAAGTAATCTATGATTATTTATTTAATTAGTATGTATATTATACCTATTGACTTTCATCACATGTACCTACAATAATGTGATAACAATTTTGTATTGCTTTTTTAAACTTTAAACCAGAAAGTTATTTTAGATTACAAAAAGTTGAAACTTTTTTTTTTATTATTATTTTCAAACAATGCTCGATTGATTTACTGCGTGGGAAAACAATTTGCAATTTCTGAATTTTAAATCTTACCCCTTCTCACCTCACAGCTTTAAAATCTTTAAAAAGTATTTGTGTTATCCTATCTCTTCTAGTAATACATAAAAAAACGAAGAAGTAAGGAAAAAATTATAATTAAAATCGAACGATTCGTCCTCGAGTTACGACGAAAAGAATTTTATATAATATGAGAAAAAAAGTTTTATAAAACTTGTTGCTCAGGTTGTGCTCCATAAAAGTCGAACTTATTTGTTAGTAATAATTAAAGTAGATTTTTCGGCACAAAAGTTCAAAAAGGGGTACCAAAATATCCATTTTCATCAAGCATTAAAATGACACTAAACTCAAAAAATTATTACAAAGATACAAAATTCTTTTAAAGAGAACACTGCAATCAAAAATCAACAAAAAATTTATATTATATCTAATAGTTTATTTTATTCCAGTTTGTATTTTTCTGTATCTTGTTTATAGAAATTATATTCCAAACAAAAGAATTCCTTTAGTATATGTCATATTGTTAACTATAATAATATAGTAATCTAAATTCTAAAATGAGCTGTGTCATGCGCCTATATTTCTATTGGTCGCCCAATAGTGCATTTTCAATTACTCTCTTAAACTAGTTTTAAGTCTTTCGCGCAGGGTTTTAACAAAAACGAATAACTCTACAATAAATAATTATTTAAATTTAATAATTTTCAAGTTAATTTAACACAATAAAAATCAATTATATTTATGAGCTTTCAGCTAATGTTTGTAGCTATCGTCAGAATATTTAATGTATAAAATTTATAAATAGTAAATTCTTCGTACTGCCAAGGTTATGCGGTGTCTGGCCGCACTTATTGCTATCATAAGTACCTAAGTTGATAATTTAAAATGAATGAACCAATCATGGATACAGACAGATAGATGGATATTTTTTACGTAATTATTATGTTTATTAATTTTGTTTTATATAATATACAATGGAAATTATTTAAAGTATACTTTTGTTATTATTTATTTATGGTTAAACATTATTTAGTATTTGATTATAATAATTGTAACTTGTACTTACTTCCACGCAAACGATTAAATGTGATCATCGGTTACTTCTATATTTAAATTATATTATTGATTTTCAGCATTTTCTATGCTTAATGGAAAATGTACATGTTAATAGTTAATTGAATTAGTTTTCAAAAAGATATAAAAAAATGTATCAAAGTTTTAGCGATGCCACCTGCTGAGTGGAACTGCTTTTGAATTACGTTTCGCCGTGGTTGTATTAAATTAACAGAAACAAAAAAAATTATTTCTTTTACTTCAAAGGTTTTTTCAGAATAATAATATTATAAAATTTGTTTTTTTTTAATTTATACACCGGGTGACCGACCACCGATCCGAACATAGGAAAACAACAACGGATTAATATAAAATTTACTGTGGTTAACATACATTGTTCTATTCATTCTATTATCTTAATTAGTCTTTGGTTATTAGAGTTTGATTTTTTCGTGCGCTGCACTCCTACGTTTAAGTTTCCGTGAACTTGAAACAATTTCCAATAGAACAAATTGCTTTCTCCATATTTCCAGTCATCGTTGATTTTATATTATGTATGTAATCTGTACATCAGTTATTCATAAGCGATACCTAGTAAATTGTATTGTAAAAATTTTCATTATAAGTAAATAATGAAATTTCATTATTATGGAAAATTTAGTTTTTCTTTTTGCTAATTTGTACCTTCCTCTCATTGGAAAAAGTCACGACTCACTATACTAACACATCGTAATAAAATTTAATTATAAATTTTGCACCTAACAGGTGCATTTATATAATTACATTTTTACTGAATATTAGCTTGAATTTTTGAACTTTTAGGAATTAATCTGAATGTTTTGTTCATTTTAATTATTCATTTCAATTTTGCTTATACGGTAGTACTGGGAAACTAGTCGAATAAGTATGGACTTTTCGGAGAACCTTCTTGAATTAGTGATGATTCATTTTATACAAAATTGTGTTGAAAGTGAAATTCAGAGAAGAGGTGTAATTTCTGAAAGTTTGAGTAACTTTTCAGCTGAAGTGGTTATAGGTAATTCTTAAAAATTATTATTTTAGTATTTTCAACATTTATTTATCCTGCATTGTTTATTTTTGCCTAAATTGCCTTTGCTATTTTTAGAAACGACGATAGGCTAGAAAAGTAAATAACGAGAGGGTGTTCCATTCTCTCCCCATAACAATGAAGCAATGAAGTAACCGCAAACGAGTCAGCTTGCAATTTTGACCCAGTTGAGATTCGAAATTTTGTTGCCCCTCTAAATATACTGTTCATGGGAATTTGTGCATTAAAAATATCTAATTAGTATAATTACCTTTCTGATATGCTTTTTCTATTTGAAAGTGGAAGATACGATAGACCACTTTACTTTTCCATCCAAATAATAAATGTGTGCATATAGGGTCGTGATAAAGCCTTTTATTATAGTATTTTTGCAATTTTGATGTTGCTAGTAATGATTTGTTAAATATTTCAGATGTGTTTAACACTACTTGCTCTGGTATAATACATTATGTATTTATGTTATATTTGGGTAGATGCCACTGTTTAGTAAGATCTATGTTTAACTTGGAATACATATGCAGATGGTGAACCTGAAACTGCTTTGGTTTCCAAGTTAATAATCCTTGTAGACGAGAATGTTTCAATATGTCGGTGTAAGGCGATAAATTCAGATATTCTCTCAAACTATATATTAACAGCATAACTTATATGGAGTCAATAACATTGCTACAAATTTGTCGAACATAATTTAGTGCTAACTATAAACTTACGAAGAAGTTGTAACTTTCGATGCATACGGAGCAAATAACTTATTTTGATATTTGCGTTCAGTGCTGAAAGTTTTAATTATGCACCTCACGTATGTACATATTTGTCTATATTATTTTTATCTAAATTGAGTTCATCTGTATAATCTTGAAAATCCATACCAATGTTATGTTGTGGGGTTTGACGATGCTGTTTAAGGCAGAAAATATTATTTTATTGTTGCTTATAGATATGAATTTATAAATAAAATTGTATTTGTAGAATGTACCAAAAATGAAGAACACAACAAATTGATCTACTGTATTATCTTATTATTTTATTAAATTATTGTAGAGTAGATTAACGGATAAATAACTGTCTGTGATTTGGCGTTAACCGAATTGATGTACATAGATTAAAGATTTTGTAACTGACAAAAACTGTGTATTATCGCTAACAATATAATTACTTTGATTTTATTTAATAAGTTAGAGATACTTTTATGCATATTTACTTTTAGTAGGTGTATATCTACCTATGCCCATTGTTTGTAAATTAATGGTTATACTTTATCATGGGTTTATCTAATTATTCGTGTAATGTGAATTAATTCGTTTTACGATGTGGGTCTCGTAGTTACTGTATGCATAACAAGCTTAATATTTTTTAAATTATAGTTTCGGATGTAAAGTTAAGGATTAAATTCATTTATATGAAGTGGATTTAAAATAATAATTTAGCCCAGTTTCTAAAGGATTTCTTATAATTATTAAATTTCACAAAGAGATCAGCTTTTTTTTATTCTTCTTTGTAATTTTATACTATTTAGATGCAAATTTGATTAATACTGTGACACTAAAATCATACCAATTATAGTGTTAGCGGCAGCTTTAGTGATGGTTGGAGAGCGAATCGTGAATTCAAAAATTAAAATCAATATTACCTAAAGGTTCCATTATATTATATTATATTTGGGCACCAGCCCACTCAAAATTAATTTTTAGGCAACGATTTTGCTGATGGTAAGATTTTTTTAGCTAAAACGTGTGTTTTGAAGAAGTACGAAATCTTTCAGCTATAAAGGATTTTTCGAACAAATAATGCAGTAATTACAAAATTTGAAATTAATGGGTATTAAATAACACAATAAAACAAAAAATGTATAAATCAGGTTATTTAAAATTAACGTGTCTACTTGCACACATAATTTACATATACGAGTATAGGTGCGAACCTTTAGGTTCACACAAAAATTAATAAATTACAATCCCGTTAACAAAATCACATAATTTAGATTTAACAAGTCACAACCCTAATAATCGACTTTGCTTTATTTAAAAAGCATAGATTGGAACATAACATAAGAAATGCATTTGGTTTTACAAAATTCGTTTTCGTTTTACTTCTGCAGCGCAGCGATAAGAAAAAGTTTGTGACGTCCATCATGGGTGTAGTGCAATCAGTAAATGTAGTGAAACGCTGAAGTTCAAGTTCTATGTGCCTAACTTACAAACTAAATCCGATCCAGCGTAAGGGAATTTTATACAGCTGAAGGCTAGAGTGCGATAAACTTCTACCGATGATATTTTAGTTATTTACAAAAATACGGCGGGATCTGATAGGTAACATTAAAATGAAGCGTTTAAGCTATGGGTGAACATCAAATATGAATTAATTTAGGAAATAATCGATTGTAAAGTTGCGGTTTTTCACGTTGGAAGCGTCTAGTTGCCTTATATTGTTGACGGTACGTTCCTTGACGTAAATACTTATAGCAAGATTTATTATGAAGCGGAACCTATCGCAGTTGCTAGAGTGTCAACATCAAAATAAGAATGTATTTTAAGTTTGCATTTAACGTATGATGTATATCCGTGACTTACAGATCCCGGTTTTTGAATTTCGGGGGCTTCTGAGAAGCTTTTTAAGCGAACGAGCTTAAACATCTCGATTTTACTAATAATAAGTACTCACTTTAGTCTCAGTAGCTTAAAAATATTTTTTATGTGCTTCTGTTCTAGAAGGGTAAATTTGGTCACTCATTTAGGTTAGAAATTTTTTTTTTGAGTGTGAAGAGTAATTATTTCTCGTATGGAATCTTGCTTTTTGGTTTCTAATCAATTTTTCAATCACCAAAGGGGGGTACGTATGTACCTCAACATCAAAAAATGTTAACGCTCGCAAGACGAATCAAATTTAATATAAGACAGCAAAGTAAAGAATAATTAAATGAACAAGTAAAGTTAAAAACTTCAGATATAAAATGAAATTACATAATATAATGTATGTAGGGGAACGGGACCTAAGATGACGAAGTAGGTAAGTTGACGAATTGGTTATTATTAAGTAATTATGATAGGTGGTGTAACATGTATTACAATAAACAGTAGTTTTACTAGTACACCTCTAGAGGTTAACACCAATATTCATTCAGACAACGTATCATCATTTTATATCAAGATTAACAGAAAACGTGGAATGTGTTGTAATATCGAGTGTGCAGTAAATAGTGTTTATAATTTTTTAGGTAAAAATTGAACTTAATTTGCTTATTGTATAAGATTTACTGTTATTTTTGCATAACTTTATGCAATTTAGTTTCCACAATATCATTAGTTAAACCAAAATAATCATCATAATATTTGAAATGTTATTTGTAGCTAAGTTGACGAACAGCAATGGAGGATAAGATGACGAATTCGTCATCTTACCTACCTCAATGTTTTCCACAGAAATTCTCTATGTTGACACCGATGATGACATGGATTTCGAAGTTAAAGACCATGATGACAAAACCTGTATTATATGTGAGGATATAGGCAAAGACAAGTAACTTTGGTTTCAATGTTTTTCTTGTAAACTTTGGGCACATGCTGAGTGCACAGAATTGTCTTTGAAAAAAGCTAAATTTAAAAAATGGCATTGTTATCGCTGCGATATTTAATTAATAAGTATAATAACTCATTCGTTTGTGCGTATTTTGGATTGTTTAATTTTGTCCTAATAAATTACATTATTTCAGTTTTACAGTTCATTTTTACTTTCTTATATATCTCGTCAACTTACCCACTTGCCTTCGTCAACTTAACGACAAATGTGTGTAAGATGACGAACTTGCTTGTTTTTTCAAGTTCATTAATTTTTAAAGAAGATGTTAATTATTATAGAAAATAAATATGGAAATCAGTTAAAGTATGTACCATTGCAGTTAGTCTACAAATATATAATTAGTCATGTATACATAAATCACCAAAATTATGGATACAACCTTAAGTTCGTCAACTTACCTCCCTCTCCCCTACCTAGGTACCTTTCATGAATGGCTGTACGTTATAGAGAATGAATGTACGTTACTATAATTAGAGTTTGATTGTCACACGTAACACCATTACTATAGTAGTTTTTAGTTAATAATAATATGTACACAGGTAAAGAAAATAAATACTAAAATATAAAATTTAAATTCAAACTTTTCAATTTGTAACTTCTTATGCTTTTCTTTATGCAGGGAAATTTACCTAATATTTAATCAGCATCAATAAATTTAATAAAAGAAGAGTAAATCTTTAGTGAAGAAAAATACACTATCCAATTTAATTAGATATGCTAGATGCACCGAAGCCGTATCTAAGTTTTTTGTTAGCTGATTAACTTATCTTTCTATTAGTAGGTAAATAAAGTAAAAATTTATAGTCATTTTGCGTAACTTAGAGAAAAACTTAGAGAAAAGACCAGCAGTCTGGCGTAAATCAAACAAGGATGACTGTAGCGCGGGAAACCGCGGTTCAAATCCTGATTGCGTCTGAAATTTGCTGTGATCTAAAGAGTCCAATATCGATCTGTGGACTATGGGAAAGACAACGGGAAACCACCCCATTAATATTTCCCTAGTAAAAGACCTCTTGGCTTTAGCCAGTAGGATCTTACCAACGTCCGATAACGGATACGGTACTCGAAGAAGAAGAAGAGAAAACTAGTAAATATTATATCACTCTGCAATATATCTTTCACGAACTTTTTTTGTGTTTGTTTACTATGATTTTCTCTTTTAGAAAGCTTATGGGCATTCTGCTAAAATCATCATTTTAGAATTTCAGTTTTGCATTTATTTTAAAACAAATTTTGTTCTACGAAACAAAAAGTTTTTTAAGAGACTTTTACAGTAGAATTCCGATAATCCGGATCATCAGTAATTTTAATTCTTTGGTATTTTTCTTTTGTTCCACAATGTGTGTTATATCCGGACCTTGAAAATCTGGAGAATTAAAATATTGTCCTGGTAGATGTACTTTGTTATAATTCGGACTTGGCTTTTATTCTGTATGTTATATTTTGTTTGTTGATAAAAATCGATCTTTTGAAACCACCATGGGAATTTTTTCACATGTAAAACGCAATTTTCTAATCCTAAGAGAGAAATCCAACCTATCAAATAGAAGGTCTAAAAGTAGTATTCTCGAAAATCTGGATGTTTCAATGGTTCAGATCGTCTTTGTTCTGACTAATGAGAATTATCCAAATTCTACTGAATGTTGGGGTATTTTTATGAATTTATAAATAATTAAACTTTTTAAAGGGTAAACTTTCTCATGACTAGTATCCGTGCTTCGGAAGGCACGTTAAGCTGGTGGTCGTCCTGGGTTACGGAATTGCCATCATAGATGTACAAACTGGGGTTACAGGCGCGTCTGAAGGCCAGTCTAGCAAACTACCTATCGGACGTTAAACAATGTTAAAAGATTTTAAAAATTGTTAAGTTCTTTCACAATGAAAAATGAAGATACAAGCATACTGACTGCTGTGTAAACCTTATCGTGTGCGATAATGATGTCGTTTTCAGATTTCTTTTAAGGAATTGAGTTACTCGGGGAAGAAATTTGCAGAATTTTTTTTATAGAAATGCTAATATTAACACGACCATTAGTATGGTCTATATCTCTGTAGGTTTCGGAAACATAATTTCGATAAAAACCTACTAGTTCACAGCAATCTAGTGTACCGAATCGCAGCCTGCGGATTCGAGTTTCTCTCGAGTTGTACGCTCTTTTTTGCTGATATTGGATCATAATGAATCACATCCAGTTAGGTTTTTGAAACCTTTTGTTATTACCCAAAAAGTGACTTTTAATTAGGACATGATGTAGAAAAGCCTCATATTCCTTAGGAAGGTTTAGTAAATTCCCACTGATTTATATAACATTTTCTTTTTAATGATTGTTGATATTTTAGGTGATTTTTATTGTAATTTAATACTGACCTCAATTTGAAAACTGTTTCAAATCTTTTTCACTTACTTTGTACCACCTTAAACTTCGCTTGTCACGAAACTTACTTACCGACGTGCAGGTTCTGCAAATGATGGTAATAATTTTAATGCTGGTTTCACACAGTAGGTAACTAAGAAACATTTCAAAAGTTCTGTTTTATGTTAGTTCGCTTATCTGTCAGCACACACTCTAAAAAACAAACCACCTACTAGGAAGCACAAATATTTAAATTGTAGTGACTAAAAAGTACTAATTGATTTAGATTAATTTCTTCAACAAAATATTCACGCCATAAATTATGTAGCTATGAAAATCGACGCCGCCCGGTCTACGAATAACCTTAGAACAATTGCGGTATTCTCCATGTTGAGTTTTTCGGTAGTGTTGAAAATTGATAAAAATTAATATTTTCCAAATTTCGTTACCTACAGGTGCGATTAAAGTTGGGTGTTTGATGTATGATTAATTTTGAGAATTTCTCTATTGAGGAAATAAAAATGATTTCCTAATTTTATAATTCAATCGAAACTCAAGTCTGGGAGTAATTCTAGAAGGTAGCACTCGAAAGTGAAACGCTAGGAGAGAAAAATACATATTTGGTCCTGTTTAAGTATAGTTATCCTTTTAAAATAATATAGTGAACTGAAGTGGTTTTTATTGTTACAATATATTTTTAGATCCAGATAAGGTATGACATTTACGTTTATTTTTAATTCTTGTTTTATATCCAATTATTATTAAATTATACAGTGTTATTTTAAATGGTAATTTACTTCTAAATATAGCCTAATCTCGATCTGCATGTAAAATGCTTTAGATTATTTTTAAGGTGTAATTTTATTCATCAAAAGAAATCAAACACTAACACAATAATTTACACTTATATTTTGGGTGGTCCGCTATCGATCTAGGACTTGAATTTAAAGGCGTTCAGGAATTTTTTATTTTTATTTTAAACTAAAAATGGTATTTTGGTGCACCGAACAAAATTAAACTTTTACTTCATTTTTTAAACAAAATGTTACACCCACAGGTTTATTTCAGTTTTAAAATTCAAAGCAAAGAGTAAATATTTTATTGCTTATAGAGGTAGAACCTTTTTTCTTTTTGTGAAATGTGAAGGAATATGTGTAAATACAATTAGTATCTTTTAAGGATAACTTGAAGGTATTGAAGTTTGTGCCAAGTATTGAACTCCTCTGACAAGTTATATACCCTTCTGTTTACCTTGACGAGAAAGCACGTATTCGTCGGTATATTCAAAAGCTTTCCAAAAGTCCTTGTGCTGCAAGAACATGCAAATGCTTTCCAAGTCTTGTACCCTTTAGCTTGAGGATCATGTCAGACCGAGCAATCGTTTTTGTACATCGAATAAATCAATTTTAGGATTTCAAGTTTCTATAAATCAAACACATATACTAAAAGTATACTTCGATTCACAATCCCCGTCATGCGAGGTATCAAATATTGACAAACTTAGGGCTTGCCTTTTGCCGATATATTTATACCTTACCGTATCCTTTCTATTTTGTGACAAATATAACGCTTCTTTTACTAGATATTAGATTTGTTACTATAGATATTTTTTTATTTGTTTTGGGTTTCCGTAAAAAGTGTCAATAATTCATATTTTTTATTTTATACATTTTCTCTGGAGTATTATTTTTTCTTTTGAGCATTCAAACGATGAAATTAAAATAATAGTAATTAAAAAATTAATTTGCTTTATACTTTATCTTTTTTAAATAAAGCTAATTAATTAAACGCAATAATTAAAAGAACTCGAGCAAACTCTTCTGGCTTAAGAGTATTTTGCCGCTGGCATTTTTAGTGTTTGTTGATCACTTTGTAATATAATTTTGTTTAATGTGCTTTAAAAGGAATTGCAAATTTCACTTCAGATTCTTATTTGTTTATTCTAATTACATAAATTTATTTAGACTAAGGTCACTTAAAATTAACAAGAAAACATGTTACAGATTCATATAATATCATAAAACGAAATGCCATTGGCTGCACAGTTGATTAGCGCGCGTATTTACTAGTGGTTCATGAGTTAAATCCAGATCGATAATTGTATGCGAGTTACATACCAAGGGACCAAAGTGCATCCTTTAATCCCAAGGGTAAAGTTTATTTGTCTGAGCTATATTACACTACTGCACTTTAGTATAGTCGTTTATGTATTATTTCTTGCATTTCTGCTCACAATAGTGTTTTTTTTGGAAATTCTAAATATTTCACAAATAGATTACTTTTGATTGAGCCAGACTTGTTTCGGAAACGAGCGTGGCAACCACATATCGCACAGTAATGCGAAGAACAGCACAACTCCAAACCAGTTGAATTTTAGATTTGACTTGGACTCGATATTTGGGAATTAAGTTTAACAAAAACATCGTCACAAATAATTATTTTGACTAATTAATAATTATGCCTACGTTCCTACTGTTTATAAAATTTAGCACAGTTTGCGAGAACACTGGTACATTAGATATTGTATTACAGAAAAGCAGAAAAAATGGTGGTTAAAAGTTGACCTATTTATGGACCCACACAGTGGATTTCAAGTGTAAAATTGGCAAAAAAAAAATCATCGGGAAACTGTTTAAACGTTTAATCTTTTTTTTTTTTAAAGAAAAGAAATTTAAAATTTCTTTAAAATATTGATGCAGAAATGGGTATAAATTTTAAGAAAGATGAGAATACCAAAAAAGTAGTATATAGAATAAAGATTTGTCTCATAAAAGTTGAAAAGTCTGAGTTGTTTAAAATAAAATACAAAACTATGAAGATGAAGAATATGAAGTAAGTAATTAATATCAAAGCTGGTGATAAAGGAAGAAGGAAGGAAAAATTTGTTAATTCCAAAATATCAGCATAAATTAATTGATTTTTAAAGCTAAACTGAAAACTTCTTTTTAATTTATCTCAAAATGATTGTTTTAAGGTTAAACTGTTGTCGCTGTTAGTTTGCGATAGTATCGTTCGAGGTCGCAACGAATATTCGGGAAAAATGTCTGGTGTTGGTTTTATCGTCCTGCATCAAAGGACACCTATGTAACACAAGTAACCTGTCCACACATTGTCTGATGAAATATATAAACGTATTATTATAACGAACCCATACGACACGACAGCCGTTGATTGTGATATGTGGACAGAATCGTTCAGCGAGCCTTATGGTTCAGCGATGTGTGCTCTCAACAATTCTAACTGTTCACATCACAACGTATTTTTGGGATTATATTATGGCGGGCGGTCCTTACCAATATAAAATGCAGTATGAAAGCTGTCTCATCCGTAACGCTGTTCATTACTGTACGTATTTATAGTGTGCTGTAAAGTTCGAGTTTAGGTTTCAGTATAATTATTTTGCTGAAAGATAATTATTAAATTTTTTTTAAAGTTGAATAATTTTAACAAATATGAATTTTAATTGACTTACATTAAAAATTATAAATGTTTTACAGCCATTAACGAAGACCTTTCAGCAGTTTTTACCTTTTTGATTAAATTTAATATATTTTGCCAACTTTCCTGAAAATGTATATATTTTGATATAATATTTATTCAGGTTTTTGTAAGCAATGTATTACCATATTTGGCAAGTTATCAAGTGCGTTTATAAAATAGTTCTCACTTTTAATGAATTTTTGATGTACTTTTTGTGTTTTCATTTTATATTTTTAATACTTATTTGTGAGCACAGGAAATCATTACTTTCTCGTTTGTGTGGTGTTTTCTTAAATCTACATAACATCTGCACCATATTTTATTATACATATACATTTGGCAGAAAACAAATTGAATCTCCCACTTTGCATAGTAGTAGGTACGTTTCACTCATTTCGCTAAAGTATGAAAAAAGCTGAAAAAGCTGTAATTTAAATATTGAATTTTGATTGCGTAGTGGGTAGTGTTCAAGTTTTACTTAAATTAAAAAGTATTGAATTTTTTATTGAATATTCAAATTTACCCAATTGAATATTTCAAAATGCTTTTGTTTTTCGTTTGTTTTATGGAAATATCATTTACCATTTGTAAATAACGTAAAGAATATTTATTGAGCGTTACAAATGATAACAACCTTCTTGCAAAAAATATAAAGGATGATAGATTACAGGAAATTTGTTGAAAAATGTGGTGACTTTTTTTGGTGATTATTGGATTCTAGTTCACAAAGGATTCTGTTAAATCTGAGATATTGGTTAGATTTGTTTGAAATTGTCTAATATTTATCAATGATAATTTCTTGCGGTGCTGGAATGAACAAAAAATTACGGTTTTGTATTGTCGCTAAGACTTATTTTCTCATTTCTACTTGAATTTCTTCACAAAATAAGCTCACGGGAAATCACAAATTAAACAATTTCAAAGCGTTATAAACATTGCCGGATGGATTTGCAATTACCTACTAAAAAGAGTTACCTACAATGAAAATTTCTAAGCGGTAGCTTAGCCCTTAATTGGGAAAGGAAACAAAAAGTAATTACCTACTTATCAATTTACTATTCAATATACCTACATATTATTTATAACGCTATATTATTGTAAGTACACCTAAGTAAGTATGTTTTTAGTTTTTAGGTAGAAATAGGAATTTATGGAATAAAATGCTTTCAATAGGGGTAGCACGCATTTTGACGTGATTATTACTCATTACTATCACACCTTGTTCACTAGCATCTCATTTTGCCCTTAGAGTAACGACTTTTTCAGGCCTGATCCATAATAAAGATGTGAGGTATGGCGTGTGTACTTTTACTAACTACATTATTAATTCATTGACTCTGTTCCACTCAAATAGCGTCCGACATAGCTGAAACGGTTTACGTTGCCGAGATAGTATATTAATTTACTATAAATTGAGTTCCGTTATTATGATACCTATTAGAAATTATACAGTTTTTGCAACCCTCAGTTAATTTTACTTATTTTCTTAAATTGTCTTCTAATTTATTTTTATGTCAGATTTGAAACCGTATAACGTTTGTATAACGTTATATTAATTAAATACATACTTTGGTATAAAGATATAATTGTAACACAGTATCTATTGTAAATATCTACTTAGCAAATACTATTGATTTTACAAATTTTACTCTATTGCGGTTTAACAAATAAATTGTTGCACACATATTGTTGAAAATTACAATTTAACATTATTATTTTAATAGCTCGTAAACTCAAATTATTTTGCAATATCATCAGTAACATTATTATTAAGTGGTACTATTATTATTACTATTTTGGGAAATTGAACTTTCATAATAGTTATTGGGCTTTAAGTTTCCCACAAATATTTCTTGTGATTTTCTCGCATTTTCCTGTTTGGTAGCTGTACGCGAGCCTTTTATATTTTTCGGTGAGTGGATGACGTGAATTTTTTTAGTCAGGTACTTATCTTGCAGGTAACTATTGAATATATTACAATTTTTTAGCCAAACCAAAAAAAACACTTTTGGAACTAAAAATATTAAAAGTTGACACAATGACAGAAACACAATTTTGGTTTGTCTAAAAAATTGTGATATGTTTATCAAGTTGCGCTATTTAGACCACACTGGTATAAATTAAAATTAACTATGGAATATATTAACGGGTGATAGGTAATTCAATAAAACTAACAACGAAAGAAAATTACTGTAACAAACTTCAAAAAAATTAGATATAGGATGTGGAACGACTGTAAAGTCCTAAAAAGTTGAACACGACTATACACATAATTTTATGTAACTCATTTTTGAAAATTTTGTATTTATCCTGTTTTCGCAGTAAGTTTACGAATAACCTTACTAGTACATGCAGAGTAATAATCTAAAAATACAATAAAACCGGCCTATGTTGGCCACTTACGGGATTGGCAAAAATTAGTCAACTTGGGAATTTTTTTTTATAACATTTGATTAATTGAGCAAACTACGTAAATATCAAACCAATTCCATCAATATTTCGTTTTTATAAATTTTCGAAATATTCTAATTGTTTAATCTTATAACCTACGACGTGACCAGGAAAGGCAGGAATAGTAAAGGCCGAAAATCGTAACCTCTTTTTCACTAGTACTACTACTACTTATTTTCCTATGTCGCTTTTAAGTTCTAATGTGCTTAATTTGTAAGTTATTATAATTACTACATAATGGATGTCATTGTTTAGTGAAGCTTATCTATATGGAGATTTTATGTAGATTACTACGTTAGAGGAATTAATCTGTATTATATATACGTATACATCACATACATATTCGCACATATTTAATATTTAGGAGCCCAATAATGTGAACTGGTTATTGCGATAATGCATACAATTAGATATAGTATACGTAGAAAATATATTTACTTAAAATTATGAAAAGCTCAGACGCATACTTAACTTCAAGGTTTATTAAGTCAGTAAAATACAGTGTGAGTGTACTCGTATTAAGGGATTGTCGATTCATACTTGGAGAATATGAAAAGAAAACTCTCATGGAGGTTGAAATAAACGAACCCATATTTTTTGGGCATCCAAAGAAAGTTTGGAAGTATTATATCACGAGGTCATACTACGATACAGTTTTAGTTCAATTACCTAATAAATTAAGACGGAAAAACATTTTCAAGTTAACATGAAAACGAATTTTGAGGTTATAGTTTTTATATACGCGTAAGCTTGGTACAAACAGCGGGATGTCTGGGATTCCAATTTCTGATCCTGTCAACCAGCGGACTGCTGGAGATTGGCAGGAGGTACGATTACGTCGTAATGGTCGTAGACGCCCTCGCGTCTTAGGTTCGGGTGCTAATTATATAATTTCTGGTACCGCTCGTAAAAAGTGGTTCCACCTGAATAATCTTTCCCCAGATACTGAGGTTGACTCAGTGTTGGCACATGTAAAAAATGTTATTGGTATTGCAGATGTGGTTTGCGAAAGTCTGACCTCAAACAGACAGTATTGCTCCTTCAAGGTGTGTGTACCGGAATCTGTTGTACCCAAGTTTCTGGATGATAAGGTTTGGCCTGCGGAGGTTACTATTCGTGATTTTTATTTTAATCGACCTACTGGGGCGAATTTGAGTGCTATAGCACGTTAACTTGATTAATTCTGTAGGGATTAGTCCCAATAAATCTTTTTTTGTTAATTGTTGTAAATTTATTTTCGATGCATTGCGTATGTTGTATAGTTTTTATTGTTTAACATTTCAGTATCTGTAATTGGGTTTGCCTGTAGATATCTGGATAAAAATTATTATTATTATATTAAATTTTATACTCACGAAAACACCAGAAAGAAATTAACAAAATTGTGGTAACGAGGTCAACAGGTGTGTCCAACTTGGACGACTATTGTGTTATTGGGACCTAGAAAAATAGAAACGCTCTCTTCCTTTTTGGTGGGTCGAGCAAAACGGACGTGCTTCATCCAGAGTCTAGTTTTTCTGGACCCAAGCTTTCAATTTTCATTCAGTAGCTTATCCGGAACTAAACGAACGAGTTTAATGTTTACGCAGAACAGTAGCGTGCAGTGTAAAAGAATTTATAAGGTATAGAAAAATGTGTATTAGTTTTAAAAATTTTATTTTTTCTATTGTGGAATTGCAAATTACAGAAAATTATTAAATAGTAAAAAATTGATTTGCAATCTCACGTAAAAGGTGAGTTTGATTAGTGAATTACGTTCATGTTAATTCAAAAAGTATTAAATTGAGGACCTGTTTGTACTTAAAATTAAAAATACACAAAAATTAATCTTTTACAAAAATTGGTAATTTTGATTAGGAAAGGAAAAATTTACGTGGACTCCTGATTGGACGGCCTGTATTTCTTTTTTAGTTAATTTGATCTTCGACTTTATAACTTTTATCCCCCACGGTACTCTTGCTTATATTTAGCAGTTTTCAATTTCACATTGTAGCTTACTCTTGGCAAGATGAAATAAAAACTTATATTTTTACAATTTCTGAGCTCCGTCGTACCAGAATTTGAATGTCACGATTAAACTGATATAGTCGTACTAATATATAAGTACCTACTACATACTACATATTATATAATATAATACTTCTATTTACGACTTCAAAAAGTTAAAAGTTAACCGTATTATTCTCTTATTGAAGTATGTAATTATAATTATAATATGTATGTTATAGTGCCCGAGTTATTTTGTGACTATAATTCCCAAGATCAAATTATTAAAATGTTATTATTTCTATTTGAAATTATAGTTTTTCAAACTTTTTTTGTATTTTTGGTGACCTTAACGAATACTTTATCAAATTGTAAATAGACACCACTGTTTTCTTATTAAATAATTGAATTACGTGGAAATTATTGCAATATTTTTAAATTCATCTTATTAACTACAATAAATTCTTAAAGCTCACTTCACACAAGGGATAGGTTTAAAGGTAAAAAACGAAATTTTTAGTGAACAGAGGTGACATTGTATAACATTTGGCAATTGCTAATTAAGTAATTCCAATGCTAAAATAAAGAAACACTGGTCAAATTTTAAAAATTTATTAGCAAATTTCTTAATCTTAACAAATTATTATTAATGCAGCAGTACTATTTTAATTAGAAAGATAAAAGTGAACTTCTTAAACAATAAAAAACAAATTAATTTTTAAAGTCTCTTTCTGCTTTTTTTTAATCTACATAATTTTACTCTATAATTTGAATTTTTTCTTTTTAAATTAGTAACTGCCTCCTTCAATTTTTGTATGCAATTTTTCAATTCATTTTGGTTTCGATGAGTTCTTTCACTGCCACTTTTTTTTATGAGATTGGCGAAGAGCTTGATCATTTTATAATCCTGATTCTTATGAGAATGTTTATGCTTTTTTCTCTTCATATTTTTCTTTGTATCCTCTGAGACCATTTCTTCAACCTTTCTTATTTTGCCAGTCTCCACTTTTGTGTGATATTTTTCACATTCCATTTTAATTCTTCACATGTATTATGTAACACTGCATTTTCTTCCATTTTATAAGTTTCTGTTTTCTTCTTATTCTTTCTCTATTTTTTTCCCTTTCTTCCGTATTTGTACTTTCTTTTTTTGCACCCTTACTCATAATGAAATATTGAAATAAATGGTAATAGCTAAGCTAAAATCGTAGCACTTATTTATTCTATTACACAATAAAATAATTTAAAATAAAAGTATTTTTGTTTTGAAAAACAGGCCAAATAGTAAAACTTTGTTATGTGAGATAAAAGTTACCAGACTGACGAAAATAAATATTTAAGGATAGTCTTAATAATGTTTTCTTCGTGCACAAAGAGTGGACATTTTGTATAGAAAATGTGATGAAATTTTTCCAAGCTGATTGGGGTTAGGTTTTTAAATTGAATGGTACTTTTATTGACATTCTCTAAGATATTCTATCATCTTTTTCTAAGATTTACTTGAATATCTAAAATACACTTACCTTGTAATCCATTGCACGGGGGAGAAAACTTGCATGACACTTTTGAATTTCTTGAAGCTGTTGATTTTTGCAGCAAAACATTAACTTCAGTCTAAGTAATAAATTGGCGTAGAACTTAGTTTGCTCAGTGTTGAAATGCTGAATCTATAGAAATATTTTACGGATATTTTTACAATTTCCTATGTGCATACGGAGGTATGATACTTGAAGCCGTTACAGAAATATTAAAGGGGTAAAATATTAAAATATTTAAACAAATTAACGTTTTAAACCTAAAATTATTACTTTTTGTTTGAATGTGATAACTTCAATCTTGGAAAGTTTAAAATAAAACTTTATGAATTGTTGGTGTTACAGCGCATGTAGATGACAATAACTGGATATTAGTACTAAATATCTAAAACTACTTCTTTTTAAATAAAACGTAATTTTGTAGTTACAATAAACGTATTAAACAGCTGACACATGCTATAATAAATTCTTGTTAAAATGCATAAATATATGACGGAATTTCTAGCTTTTTGCATTAAAATGTACCTTTAAGTAAGAATGATAAATATACAGTAATATTATTTTTTTTACTTGTGTTGAAATGAATATTTCATCACTAGTTACGAAAGATTTTACTTTTCGTTACTCGAATTAATTGTGAAAATTTACACTTGACAGAATTATCAGAAATTAGGAAAATTAATTGACTTTTGTATTAGAGAATAATGTGTTATTATTTCATGTACTGGAATTATAAAATATTTGATAAAATTTCTAAAGTTTATAATAGTATTTAATAAAAAGCCATTGTCGATAGGATGGTCGTATATAAAGGTAGATAATTGATACTATTCGCGTTTTACATTAACAAAACGCCTCCACGCGGAATAATTTCAAACTCGTTTGTAACGTATAGTAAATACCAACATAAACACCATAAACAAACAATTTCTTTTGTTTACATTAACTAAACGCCACCTCACGAAATAATTGGAACTGCTGAAAGACGTAATGTTGTTATTGACGGTGGCGCCACCAACGGTAATGTAAAACGCGAATACCATATTATACTAAAAGGTATAAAACAATATTATATTTTAAGTAGCATAACTACAGTAAGTGCAAAGTATTTTACAATATTATAGCATTTTCAGTAATTTGAAAATACAAATTGAAACGTAAGAGCTTTCTAATTTCATGGAAGAAAGTGCATTATAAGAATAGTAGATACAATGGGTTCGCTTCTACAATTTCTTATACTTTGTAGACTACTTTTAAAAGAACTTACAGTACTATATCTTATTTCTACATCATTTGCAGTAGATAATACCTACAGTTTATGATACTTTTTCAATTGCCTTTGTGTTATAATGCGCACCAAAGGCATCATGAAAATTTATCATTTATCATGAAAGCTGTACATTTCACATTAAAATATAATTAATATACCACTGTATGATAAACAACAATGTAAAACAACAATTCTCCAAAATTTTATTTAATTATGTAATTTAAACTTCAAACAATTAAGGAAACTTTTTCCAATTTTTAAGCACTTCAAAGTAGAAAATGGATCAAAGAAAGTTTGCATTTTAATTTAATAAAAACCGTTTTATCTTAACTATACAAACAACCAACTCCATTTATAGTACGTATTTTCCCGAGTGTGTCATAATAGTTTGAAAATTATATCAAAAATATTTTCAAGAGCTAGGAATATAAACATAAATTTTCATCATAATAATACTTAGGTACTTCTCTCCAATAATAATAAGTAAAGTTTTATCCGGCAACTCTATAAATCGACTTTTATTTCAGCATCTTTATAAACGGAGATCTATGTAAGTATAGTTAGTTAGCTAAGAAATTTCTAGATTTTCTCGAGGATTAATGTTAAATCAAAACCGAGTTTAATTTGTATTTTTATATTTGTCGCACTAAATGCTTAAAAATGTCTCTACTCTAACGAACCTTAATAAAAAGCATGATAAATTAAACTATAAATAATTTTTAGTTTTAATTAACTAAAGCACAGATTTTAGTTATGAAGTATTATTCTACTTTGTTGCAGCATTTTGAGTTGAAAATTGGATTTAAAAGGACGTGCTTTTGACTTATGAGTTGTAGAAAAACGCAAACAACAATTAAAAATAATGACTGTTATTATTATTTTTATAGGAGAATAAAAATGTATTTTATTTAGAAGGAAGATATAATAGGTTTGCTCATCTGCTTGTGTATTATTTTTATTTCACTTTATTTTAAATCAACTAAGAATGTGTACGACAATTTTTCTGCCTGTTTTATTCTTGACAATTTAAGCCGAAAGCAATTTGTATTATCCTGCTGCGGCATTTTAACGTACACTTGCACTGGTTGTGAGCGACTACCAAGAAATTCAAGACGTTCGATAATCTATTTGACTACTTGTTTAAATTGCTCGATTTTCCGATCACGGGGTTGCTTTTGGGGCACATTATACTTGCTTGAAATAATTATGCGGCTATCTGAATAATGGAGGATCGACAATTATCTTTAGTAATGAACCAGGTTAAATGCAGGAGAAGGTCATGCGGAATTTGAAACGGGGCTATATATCGTGTCGTTCCATTACCTTTGTTAATAGGGTCATTGCATTAATTTTCCTTGAGATCCCCCATCTTGTGTTTATAAAATGCAATCTCTATTTTAATTTTACAATGCTTATTACTTTAACTTGTGTCCTAAAGGTATTTTCATTAATATACTATTTTTATGTTTCAGGTAAGCAGCTTTACATTTCTAATAAATGAATGCAGGTATGTAAAGTTTTCAAACTATTCTCTCGATTCATACCAATTTATAAAACTGAAATAGAAATGGAAATCTAAAATGAATTCGCGCTTGTGTAGAATTTTCATTAATTAAAAACAATAACACATATTTTCAATATAACGGACGTTTATAGAAATATTAATGCTTATTCGTTTCGATCACTTTTAAATAATGGAATCTCTAACGAACTATAAGTATATATATGTATTTAGAGTGGGTTACTTGAAGCCAGGGATTTTCTATTCATCTAGAATCTTAAAATAATTTGAGCCAAAGAAAGTAAAAAACTGCCGAATAAGAAGTTTTGAAGACTACTGCTTTAGATAGCTCCAAAAAGTCTTAGCTATTCGATCTGCAATTTTCCACCCTTGTATGCTTTCTTTGCTTTGACGACATCTATACACTGTCACACTATATAATCTTTTGCTTATAAAACTTTTAATTTTTTCTTTTTCACTCATTCATATGTAATATTCAACTATATCGTATATACTTTAGCTTCTCTCCGAGTCCTCTTGATTAATACACTATTTTGCTACATCTACTTAATTGAGGTAGTAATTAAATTCAAACCCTTTTGTGATAACTGATAATGTTCTATAGTTGGGCGCCAATTTATGATGCTGCGATACTTCATTATTATTTGATGTTAATCGTAAAAAAATAAAACTGAAATATATAAATTCTCACTGTTTATTTTATTTTGAACACTTTTTCACATTGACCTATTTGATTCGGTTTCAAATCGCATTCATTCATTACTGGCATTGTTTGTGTAAATTCTTTCATATAGTACATACATTTCTTAAATATTTCATTGAATCATATTCACATTTATCATGTGTTTCTTTCGGTATACTCATGCTCTACACCCATACAACAAAGTTGGCGTTAACTCACTTTTATACACGTTTTTCCTGGCTTTTCATTGTTTGTACTACTTCTAAACCCTATGTTTGTACTTCTAGACAGTTGACATCTTTATGTAATAGTATGACCGATCTATATCAAACTCTGAATATTGATTTTTTGATCCATTCCCATCAAACACTATCACTTTAGTTTTGTAACATTTACACGAAGGTTCACTCTATCTCCCTCAACATACAAACGATTTAAGGGATATCGCCACTGTAGAACATGTAAAAGAATTTCTAATTTAACAAATAATTTGTGGGAAATGATAATAAATTAATGAAAATTGAAGTTAACAGCTTTATTTTACTTAGGTATATTGAAGTAGGTACATGAAATTTTTTTTAAAATTTTTATTAATACAAAATGGCAGCCGTAGTGCTGTTTTTCTCAAAAATACATTTTTAAAACGGGCTAACCGATAGCTCGAACAGATCTGTGTCAATTCACTTCAAATTTTTACTGTATCTCCAGAACTACATGTTACATGTAATACTTATCGAGTTTTTATTCTAAACAACTTTTTGCGTGAATCACAAAAATGAAAAACTCAACTGTTCCGTTTTTTAAATAACGGAATTTTCAAAAACCATTACGTGATTCCCTGAAGCATGTAGTTCTGAAGATACAGTAAAAATTTCAAATTTATTGCAACAGATCTGGTCGAGCTTTCTGTCTACACGTTTTAAAAATGTAGTTTTGAGAAAAACAGCACTATAGCTACCATTTTGTATAAATAATAAAAAAATTGTTTCATGTACTTCAATATGTAAAATGAAGCTGTTATCTTTAATTTTCGTTATTTTATTATCATTTCCCATAAATAATTTGTCAAATTAGAAATTGTTTTACACGTTCTACAGTGGCGATACCCCTTAATGCAATCAACAAATTATTTCCATTCTATTGGCCTTATCGGCAATACGGTATTATCTGCATATTGCAGCACTCGCACTGCTGTTCTATATAGCATTGAAATTATAATGTTGTAAATGTACTTTATTTAAAGTGCACGTTAATAAATTATTGAAATTACATTAAAAATACAGCTTTATTACTGCTATTTAGGTATTAAATACATTGATTATCCTATCAACCGATACTCTGAAGTTCCATAAGAGTATACTTTAATTTATATTTATTACAAGTTACGATGTAATTCAATTATTTTTAACTCCGAGCACTCACTTTTATATTAAAGAAATTACTCATATCTGATATCCATTTATGTACAGGGCGTAATGTTACCAGGAACCAGATAGTACACCGTATGTAATATATAGTCGAACCCATGAATTGTAGTTTGAAAAGTTAGCACAAATATCGCAACACTATTAATTCATCTACTTTACCGATATTCACTCACCCACGTCATATGGAAACATAACATACAAACTAACAAACATAAAAATTGTGCCATGTGAAACGCTTAACCTTCCTTCTTGTGCAGTCAGGAGATTAAAAAAGCAGAGTGCAAACTTGGTCACTTTAATTAACTCCAAAAGTATTTTACTGTTACTGAATTAGTGATACGTGAGGTGTAATGAGAGGAAAAGAATAAATGCTGAAACTCTATTCAAATAAAATTTTGTTTACATTTGCATGTGTTTCCAACGTACATTGAAAAATATGGAAAGTAATTGTTACATTTCTAAGAAAAGAAGAATTTCAAAAAGAAAATTAAAGAAATTGTCTTGCAGAATAAATCGCCGTGTTAAACATTGTCTTCCTATAAGCAACTGATTTCAAGTGACCCATAAAACCCAAATTGGTAATTTCCCACCAATCAACTTTTTAAGAAACCTGTTGTTTAAACTTTAAACCACTGTCCATAACAATAAGTACATAGTACTACATAATGAACAGCTACTCCATCGTACTTTAGATTTCATCAATTGCAACTATCCATGTTAATTTTTCAGCATTTGTACAGTGATTGTATAGGTAATTAAAATAACGGTGGCATTCCAAGCACATCTTCATTTTTTTTCTAGTAATTGAGTTTGCTGTTCTCTAAAGACAGAGCTTTTCTTACTTTGAAAGTAAAAAAAAACTTCATGGCGCGTCTTGAAACTTTTTGGTTTTTAAAAACTTGAGTCACGATTTTTGATTTATTTTTAATGGTTCCATTTGTGAATTTTATTGTAAGTTTGTTGTAAGTTATAAAAAATGTATCTGTGTATCTTTGGCAGAAATTAAAATAAATTTTTTCTTTGTTCATTTTTAAATCTTAATCAGTAGTTAATGTAATGAAACTTGATAAATAAAAAATGTAACTAGCGCCGTTTAGCACTAAATTAATAAACAAAATTTCACAAATAACAATCTTTTTTTGCGCGAATCAGGCAATTAACAGATCGAAAAAACATTTGGCTTACATTTAAAATTTTCAAATTTGAATTAGCTATTGGTGGGTCGAATTAAACTGTCATCTTGTTGTGATAAAGTGATTCTTCTTAATCCCTCAAAACTTATCCCAAATTTCATTTTAATAACGCTTTTGGTTTTTTAAATATTATAAGGGTGAATACATTTCAAAGATGCACCCCATATAATATTTTTACGTGTATTTGCAACGCATATAGTTATATATAAGTTTATTAGTTAATTTTGAATGAGGTTGCAAAGTATTGTTGTGGGAGAAGAGTTTTATGATAACATAAAATTGTCTATAACAATGGCCATTATTTGCGAATGCACTTAGTGATACTATTAAATTGTTGTTACGATAAAGGGTGGTTTGTGACTATGCCAGATATTTCTATCATAGAAAAATTAACGAAGTTCTTGAAATCAAATGCATTATTTATTACGAACTGTTTTAGAGCTATTATGCAATAATTAACAGTTTTATAATGTTAGTTGCAGTATGAATTATTTCTGAAATATAAAGAAAGGCTAGTGGAAAGATTCGTGTCGAACAGTTCTTGTCATTAAAGGGAACATTAGAACCGTTTTGACTTTTTTAATTTGTGATCTGTACAATCAAAAGTATTTAGTTTGTTGAATAGTTTTGGTAGCTCTAAGTACTTATTTTGAGTTGGATATTTTGGATATTTTATTCTTTCACTTGTTTATTACCCCAACAGACAACTAGGGAATTCGAATCCTCAATTAATTATTTGTAGTCCCTTACGTTTCACCTCATGCTACTGGGTTTCAATAGTATTAATATAAAGAAGTTCAAGAACCAATTAGAGGTGCGTTAGCGAGCCTACTAGGAGGCGCAGAAAAGCTACTTTTTACATTAAGTTTTACAACTAGGAACTAGGTGGTCCTTCTTATTCTTTAGTATTATAATAAATATGTTTTTACATGTACCTAACAAATATTTTATTAAAACAAAAAAGGAAACAAAAGATAACTTACTTTTCGACATAGGCCAGAAAGTGAGTATTTTTCGATTCCATTCCTGTAAAGTGAAACTTTACAGTAAAATAGCTACTTTCTGCATGATTGGAGAAAAAGTAGGAATAAATTTTTAGTACAGTGCTGAGTATGCTTTACGTAACGATTCCTTTAAAGTTCATCATAAAGTAGGTATATAAGTAATTTTGTTTCAGCTTCGTTTTTCTAAGATAGTATCATTTTTCTGTTTTATTTAAAAAAGCAACATAGTATCATAAAATTCTTTATTACAATAAATATTTGCTTTGAAATAATCGACTGGGTCGTCTTTATTTGAAATGTTTTATATAGCTATGTTTTTTTCGTTTTCTCAAATGCTACAGACAGCAAGGGTTTTTCAAAATTTAATACTATAACTACTCTAATAAAAGCATTTTATATTAAGTATTATTTTTGCCACCCATAAGAAATGACTTTATTTTTAAAATCAAATAATAATAATACCTTCATACTATTTTGAAATAAATTTAAATGAAATATACTTGTAAATGTAGCATTTGTATAGTTTAATAATACATAGTTTGTAATAGTTACGGTGTTATAATCTGAATTATTGCATTTGAAGTTAGAATGTGAAATTCTGAAAACTTTCTTTACGTGTTACCTGTTCACCACAAAAGCAATTAAAGTGAGCAATATTTAGATTCGCATCCCCAATAAATTTAATTTGAAATATAGATTGTAATAATCGCTTTCGCGTTCAGTATGCCCACTGTATCTCCATAACTAATAGAAATTGTTGTACGGTCAATATTGTGGAGATATATGATCGTCGATATCGATAAAAAGAAGTTATGTGTGAAATATTTGAAATGGGTATAGGGAAATCATTTTTGTTGACAGATAAATCGCCTCTTGTAGTATCAACAAGCAATAATATGTCCCTGGGCTTCCATATTTTATATTATAAAATAATGTTGCAAAAGTGGTAGCGATGTAAGAGCTAGTAAGTTATTTTTACCACTAGCAAAACCGCATTTTAAAACTCGGGATTTTATGAGGAACCATTTCTACATCAGCACTCCGATAATATGCAGTGGACGCGAATTTTAATAAAAGTGGATGAGACCGCGTGTCTCGTTTTACTCATTTATTATCCCAGTATAATAATGTGCCCCAACATTCTCGTCTCGTTTTCTACAAGTTATTTATTGCCTTTTTAAAATGTTTTCCCGAGTTTATTTTTAATTGCCGAGATAAAATGCAGTAATTGAATTTTGTTTACATTATAGATAGATTTATTTCACTTGCATAATATGTACATATGTCGTCATAGTCGTACCTGTAAATTAAACAATGTGTTAATTATTTTATTTGCCCAATGTACTTACCATAATGAAGAAATCATATAAAAATTTCTCGCTGTAATTCACCTTACCTTAACATATTTATTTATATTAATCATTGGCTCTAAGGTTTGTTGATGTCAGTAATATATATTTGCTAGTTAAGCCTTAACAAGACAGATACGTGCTTGTTTTATGACAAGCTGTAAACCTGGTTTATGTGATCATTTCGAGGGAGTAACTCGTTCTAGTTATGTACCTCAGTCCATCAGATAAGAACACTGTAGATAATACTCTCTATTACAAGTTAAAGTTGTAGTTATTCACGCGTTAGTTACGATAATGGGTTTTTAATTTATTTTTAACTGGCTACTCCAATTATGGTCGATTATCGCTACCATCATCTTTGGTTTCGATCTTTTACTATATGATATCGTTTATTGCATTTTTGATTTACTTTAATTTTTAATCATATCCTGAAAATCGTTGTTTGTGTCAATTCTTAAAAACTATTATCATTTTAACATAATCGGCCAAAGCGTGCCTACTGCACGACTGGTGTCTCGGTAGATATTTTTTAACATTCGAACAATACAATTAGCATCCCCTTTGACAAAATCAACAAATTATGCATATACAAAGAAATTTATGTCAATTTTACTAAAAGGTTCTCGACTTGCAATGCAATTATTTAAAAACTGATGCTTGGTCTTACCCTACCTACATACCATAAACCTGCCAATTTATCTTTGCATCACCGTTTATGTAACAATAATACTACTTATAGGATAGGTAGACTTGCGTGATATTACATGAATATTAACAAATCTGCCACATGGTAGAAACTGTATCATCCAATGATTTTATTGTATAAGCAAGTCATGGTTGTAGATTACATTGTCTTGAATTACCCCCGAGGGTTGTAGACAACAGTAGCGTTTTATTTAATTAGTCCCTTTACTTTCAATAAAATTAAATTACAAATAATTATCATCATGACTTTTTAGATGATCTTTAATTTTTCACAATTTGTTATTGAATGTAGTAAAGTATTAGTATAGTAAGTATTTAAATTGATTTTATTTGCAAGATTGTCCATATTGACGACTATCGTTTACCCTACAAAATTTTATTTCCTAAATAGGCGTCCAATTTATGGTTATTCATGTATTTAGAATTATATTAAGCCCACGAAGGGCCCTTTCTTTGTTCAGCATATACATACCCTAACAATACTTGAAATATATAGTGTTCCTAGTCGCACAGGGTGGTAAGTAATCTAAAGCTACGCACGCACTTGAATGACAGCTCTATGCCACGGTGGTCGTTTGAACAACCCCTACTATTTCTTTCTTGCCATTGGAATACGAATATTGCTCCCATGAGAATCGAAGTTCAATATAAACATTGTTATTTGATGAGGTGAAACCAAGAATAAATTTTCTCGGTATCAAATAACGAGACGATTTTCAATATCTTTATTAGTTACTTATAAGAAAATACCGTTAAATTACAATAAAACAGAAAATCGTACGCTTATAATAAATTTATATTTAACAATTACTTTTGAATAAAGTACGTTTTAAATTAATAAATGGAGAAGTGGTTTTGAAGCTATATTAAAAACGCTGTTATTTTTAAGTAGGTAAAGCCGTCCTTTATTATTTCCTTAAGAGCGATTGAACTTTCTTGAGCTTACATTAAGACACAAAACAGCAAAATCGCATCTTGAAAATAGCAAAGGGGAATAAGGTCCTGCAGTTACATCGTATGTATCGATCTGGTAGCCACGTGGCAAATAAAGCAAGAGATTTGTTCTTTATGTAGAAGTTTGATTAAACTAGAAAAAGATCAACAAGATATCGTTCCAAACATTTGAAACAACATATAATGTTTTGCTCATTGAATTGTAAAGTAGTTGAAGATTTAAGCAATATATCTTCTATAAATGATACATCGTTTTATCTAGATATATGTGCTCTATTAATCTAAACACTCTTCTATTTTTAAAATCATATACCGTCAGATATAACTCTTGCATTTGTATTATGTCCGTAATATATCACATAAAGCTATTTTAATTAAAGAACATTACATAGTACATAGTAGGTACATACATACATACATGCGTTATTAAATTAAGAGTTAATTAAATAGTATAAATTATTTTAAGAGTAATAATTTAACCACCTACTGTTAAATTTTACAAGAAGTGGTATTAACTTATTTACGTACTTATTACTATAATAACCTAAACAGTAAAAGTTTATACCTACTATTATTTAAGTATTTTGCCTGATCAGATACTTTAAGCATACTGGCTTCAAAATACACTAAAACGTTACCTACAACTGTCGTATAGTCTAGTCGAAATAGGTCTAAAAATCAGTAAACCTGGAAAAAATTGGCGGGTCCGATTTTCTTTTTTTATACTTAAGAAGGGATGGTTGGGAGCGTAAATCTCGGTTTTTGGAAAAATTTCTCCATTGCGTTTGCCGCCATCTTGATTTAAATAGTAATTTTTTTGTTTTTAAATAACTCGCTTATTTTCAACTTTAGAGTGAAAATGATAATGAGCAAAGTTGTTGGAAATGTGTTTTCCCACAACTTTGGTTATTACCATTTTTACCTTAGGATCGATATTTTGGGAGTTACAATAAATTATAATAAGGATAAAAAAAAACAATGTTTTTTTCTTCATTACCTTGTTTATTATCAAGTTTAAAAAAGTGGCACTGAATACTTAGTTAAGGCATTCTATTTTCTTTAGCTTTGATGTGTCATCTTGGCGTGAATAGCCATTTAAGCAAGTAGAAACTTGTGGATTTGACACCAGATCAGTTTTTTCAGCTTGAAAATGATGTCAAATTCATACTAATGTTGTCTCCTAACATGAGATACGTATGTACTTCCAGTTCTAATACCATGTAGGTTAGCTTTTTTTATGCCATTTTTTCGTTTTTTTTTTTTGAGGGCCTAGCAATATTTAGGATCTCGATCTTTTCCTGTGCTACTACGCTGTAGATCGGATAATCGGGATCATAGTCGACAGGATTGGACAGTTCTTCTGAACAGAGATCCTCAGAATTGTCAGGACCTTCATCATCAAAGTCGTCCTCCAACAGCAGATCCCATATATTTGTTAGATTGTCGAATGTCTTTCTGTTACAGTATAGACATAAAACGGAGCACTTGAGGCTAGCTATACGGTAGTCACACATTTTTCCGCAGTTGCCTTTGCATTTGCAGGATATCAATTTTATCAAAGACTCCGGCGCCGGGTTAGCGGCGATTGTGATGGGTGCCAGTTCACGATTTGTCTTCTTTCACTGCCAATCCTTAATGAGCATTCCGTATTCTAACCACATCTGGACTTGAAGGTATGCCCTATACACGTAATATTCCGCTGGGGATCAAACCTAGGGCTCCTAGCCTAGAGTCTGGTCTTTAGCCCGTCCACTTAGCTCACTTTTCCGTTTTTTATAAGCTTGCTGATAAATTTTATTTTACCGGCGTTAAATATCGAAGACGTAGTGTCACATCCAGTAATGGCATGAATGAATAAAATTTGACCCGCAGCAACTTCTCCATATTTCAAACTTGTCGGCGAGTACACAGATTCAGGAGTACGCCTTTTACCTGGTTTCTAGAAAAAAACGTTCTTCACGTGACGTCCGATGCCAGTGAGTAAAACTAGAACGTCAATATCTTTGCCGATGATCGGTCACTTTATCACAGTGCTGTGCTTCTAAAATCGTCGTTTCTACGATAAACGGATCCGCGTCTGATGGTGGCTACTGGACTTTGACATCGGAATTGTGCAAGGCTTTGGCCAAAAAATATTTCAAAAATAACAATATGAATACAGTTTTTTAACTAAAATTAAATAATGATATAAAAATAAAACGTACATTAGAAGTACCACAGACCTACACCTTGCTAAGGGAAATACAGGCGAAAAATCCTAAAAAAGAAGCTGACAACATATTATGTGCAATAGAAAGAAAAGCATGCAACAATTCTATTTTAATTGTGACTCCTAAAATTTCGATTCTAGCGTAAAAATGGTAATAACCAAACTTGTGGAAAATCACATTGCTAACAACTTTTCTCATTATCATTTTCACTCTAAAACTAATTAAATTAAAAATAAGCGAGTTATTTGAAAAACAACAAATTACCCTTTAAATCAAGATGCCGTCGAGCGCAATGGAGAAATTTTCCCGAAAACCGAGATTTACACTATCCATCCCCCCTAAAGTACGAAAAAGAAAAATCGGACCCGCTAAATTTTTCCAGATGAAATCCTATATCGACTGGACTAGTAGTACTACTGATGAGACGATTAGATGGATTTATAATGCATAGATCTGTTCATCCACTGCCACATTAATTAATACATAAAAGCTCTAATTATAACGTAATCTTATAGATCTTCCAAATAACATCAAGTTATTGTTAACTTTCTCAGCTTAGGTAAATAACGAAATGGCAAATAAATTTTTGTTTTTCAAAATTATTTTGAATATCGACTTCCAAATAAATATAGGTACCAGTAATATAACAGGATTAACTAATCTCAGGTATAAAACGTGTGGCTAAAAAAATTGTAATTAAAATTTCTTGACTAGTTGTGTTCAAAACAAAATGAAAACGTTTAGGCTTATAATACTCTTGATCAAATGAGTTTTCAGAAGGTTGACAAGCACTCACTTCGAACCTCATCAGCGGATAGAGCTTTTCAGTGAATAAGATGAATCGCAATTAAGTAGCGATTCCAGAAAATCGTTATAGTAACAAAAAAGGTTACATATTTTCAACTGTTTAATAAGCACATAAGAAACTCATCAAAAAACTACATTATAGGGTACGTGCGGGACTGGTATGATACCAGATAACGAAATTTGCCGGATTACAAAGCGTTTTTAAAGTTTTTATTTTAACGAAAGAAAATTATCTAAAAAGGTTTTTCAATCAAATTTTTAACATAATACAATGAAACCTGGTTTTTCCTGTTTAGAATTTTTTAATTCTATTTTATAAGCCTTTTAAAGTAATTTTCTTCTTGGCTGTGTTGTTTTTACATCGACAAATTTAAGTAATTTAAAAATTGAAGACACCAGTGAATAAAGGGTTATGTCACAAAATTGAAATGCCGAATGAATCTTTAAAACAAAGTACTGAATATCTAAAAGGTATCTTAAGAGCAGTAAATATTAGATTTACTTTCCATATCTTGTTAATTCACTTTTTGTGACATGACACCTTTATCCACACGGTTTTCAATTGTTAAATTAATATAGGGTAAACCATATAGTCGTTGGAAACACTATAGTTATTGGACGTTGCACTAAACTTTAAAATAAGACTATATTTAATGTTACATAAATTAGTAATAGATAGATTAATAAGTCTGTAATACATAGGTGTAACGCAAAAGTACGTGAGAATTTATTCCCACTGTCCACATTACTGTCCAATAACTATACATATTTGCATTTTTCAAATATATATATATATTTCTTTTATTTACATTTTAGCGTGCCGAGCTAAGAAATTCTGATGCGTCCGGGATTTGAACTCAGAATTTCCGCTCGTAGCGAAACCAGCGATCACATCACTCCACTGCCGTGGCTAAATATATTTTGTTTATTTTTCAAATCGGGTTATCATAATAAAAAAATTTTATATGTAACATTAAAAGACAATGTTGAACTTACATAAAAATGAATTTGGTAAAAAAAATAACAAGAACTAAGAGAGATAGGTATATATACCTACTTAAATTGTATAAAGCAAAAATCTGCTTAACTGTCCAATAACTATATACTTTACCCTATCTGCTATTTTTTTAAGGTTCCGTATGTCCATAGAATATACTGTTTTAACATTATAAAGATTACACATTCTACTAATGAGACCACAACATTATTAAATTAAGAATTTTTGACTTTTCCATTGACAATGCAATATATGCAACAGTTAACTTATTTAGAACTTAGAAAAAATGAAAGAATTTTACAAGATCGATTTTCTCGAAATTGGCGAGCAAAGAAAATGTGTATAAAAGTTAATAAGAAAATAGGGAAAAAACAATAAAAATTTAAAAAAATGAAAATCAAAAATAATCCAAAAAAGTGAAATTATCTACTAAATTTTGCACCAGCTAGTTCAATAAAAAAAAACTGTTAATTTTCTTGTCCATCCAATTTTTTTATCATCCATCCGGGGTTTATCGTGTGGCCTTGCAGTGTTAATAAAAGTTTACTTCTTTAAAAATAAAATTATATTCTATTTCAATATTCTAATATTTTAGACCTCAAAACTTCCACTTTCTTCTTGCTACAAAAGAAATAATTCGCAAACTTTCTTCGCCAAAATTTTATTTTTAAACTTTTTTTCACTTTATACAAAATCAAAAATTTTTACACGCGAAAATAATGACCATATCCGGTCGACCTCACCGTTTGCCAAATTCTCTCAAACTTAAAAATTCCCCACCTTGGGGTGGTTCAGAGTCAGTTACAATTCAGCAAGATTTATAAAAATTGATATTTCTTAAATTGGTTTAGGTAAATTCTTAAATTAGTTCATAATGTTAAGGTGGTTGGAGCGTTTCTACAAGTCCATGTAAAAATTATAAAATTTGCAGAGCATATAATTTATGATTTACCACGTACGTAAAAAAAAATTTAAGCGGATTGACCAACTAGTTTCCAAAAAAATCAAATTTGAAATCTCCGAATTTAACATGGGGAGTATTGCGTGAACGCGTTTACTTGACACAATTCCCATAAAATAATATAGTTAAATCCATGTCAAGTAAATAAAAAATATGTTCAACTATAGATTAACGTTTTACAAGAGTCCTAGAAAAAATTCAAAAATATTAACCATCTAGTTTGGCTGTAAATAATTATTGAACTTAACGAAATTTTACTTTTTTAAAACTACAAGCGGCTTGGCAACGTTGGGATACCAACAAAAAACAATAACCACAAATTAAGTGACGTTACGCTTTGAAAATTTATAATTATGTAAATTTAATTATTTAATTGCATCGAAAATTACAAAATGTAACAAAGTTACATGGAAAAAGGACATTGTAAGGATTGCATTTGCGTAAAAAACCAGAACAAATTTTTGTTGTTGCCAGACCAAATTTTTTGTGAATTAAATAAGGTACTCTGAAAACTTTAATAAATAAATTCTTTCTTTCAAATTATTTATACTTTTGTTTTTCGTTCGTTTTTTATATTATATTTGTATTGATACCTCTTTCATGATTTTTAAAGTAGTGTTAATATTTTTCAGTCAGTATGAACTTAAAAACTAGCCGAGTACCGCTCGAACCACCTTAATTTACTGATTTATAAAACATTCAATTAATTGAATTAAGTCCAATTTGATCAGTTTCCTTCTGACGCGGTTTCACTAAAATCGAACTATAAATTGCATGTTTTATCAATAGCTGCATATCTGGCATACCATTAATTTGCAACTAGCGACAACTCTCAAATGCTATTAAAATTTCGACTAGAGCAACTAGATCGACTTTAAAATGTAGGTATTTAATCTTGTAGCTTCTTTTCATTTGTAAATATGATCAGGAGTATAAGAGAACCGAGCAGTAAACGACAATACACGTCCTGATGGTCCTGATCCGCATATCAAGCTAAACTACCGATTTAAGTTACAATTAGAGGCAACTATTTTTCAAAGCTAGGTTAATTCCAACTTTACAAGTTGGCCAAAGAAAATAACATTAGGTACACATTACAGAATTTAAATTGGTCATTGTCAATTTATATTTAACACGGCATTTGTTTGATGTTATGGTGTGCACCGCAGTGTGCCTGTTATTATCCGGTGTGCGTTGAATGGAAATTTAAAGTGAAGGTTCTATTGTAAAATAATTTAATAGTTAAATTTTGTTTGATATACTTGTCCAATTATAAATGTACTGAAAATTATTGATAAATTGAAACAAAATATATATGTACCTACCAATAAATATGATTAAACGTGTAGATATAATTTTAGATTCGATGTTTAACCTCTGCGTTGCACAGAACAGAACGTAAGTTGATTATACTGGATTTGAAAAACTCCTGCATTTAGCAGTCAACCTGTCTTGTTGACTAGAAAATTTAAATCGTAGAACTCTCGTTTTAATATGACAATTGAACTAATGCAATAAACGGGTTTGAAGCAGGAAATGCACGTCTATGAATGGAATCCTTGAGCAGCTGTTGACTTGAGAAGAGAACCAGCATTCTTGATATATTTCATTCTAGTTTTTTAATAGAGGAAATGAATTTATGTGATGAATGAATAGAAGGCAATTCCATTAGGTTTAAAAGTGATTTGCGACTTTGATTTAAGATTTTCTAATACATTTCTATTCACCAGTATTATTACCTATACTGATATACCGATACCTGTACTGAACAAAAATGTTTAGTTGTTGTTATTTTTAGAAACCATGTTCATGATTACCAAGTATCACGGTGTTTGTTTATAATAATTATAATTTTGCTGGATAGGTATTGTCAAAAACAAATATAGCGTGTATGGCAGACAGTATATGCGTACTTTTCATGTTACATACATATTTTTGTTATAGTATACCTTACAGTATATTTAAATATATATTTTTTAATTTGTTTACCATTCGCATTGAATTATTAACCGTGTAACAGTTAATATTATGTTTCCTGGACACAAACAACCTCGTAATGTATTACATTTTAGGGAAATTGAGATAGTAGAAGTATTTAGGTCGGTATGTAAATTAATTCTCTAGCGAGACCGGAACAACATGCTCTTGGCTCTAGCACAACTCATTTGGTTGCAGATCGAACTAATATCTGTATGCAGATACGGGCGATATCGCAAAATTGAAGATGGCAACTGCGGATTTGTTATATTTTGTTTAGTACAAATTCTCGTTTGGTCTCCTTTTAGCTTCCGAATGTAGAGTAGCAAAAGACTGAGATGTTGGCTTTCTGCCAAGGCGCCCAGACGACCCCTTTCTCTATTGAGCACCCGAATTCTCTCATTAAATCTTATGTATTTGTACTGTTTTGAATTGTGATCATTTCACTTTTATATTAACACTTAGTAACATGTGCTTAAGTCATTAATTTACGATAATGTTAGCTATTTAGAGTTAGCACAATACCGAACTTGTTAATATCGGTTTAAATGGTGAAATAAATTTGGAGTAATTTTTTTCCGATGATTTACTTATTACATCCATTTGTTATGGTAGGTATAACGGCGATAATCCGAATTTTGTTGTAATATACTAGACTCGGGGTTTTAAAATGAACTTAATTACTTTTATAAACGGGTGAAGTGTTGCGTAAATACGATAAAAGATTTAAAAAGGGGGATTATATGTTTCACTTGATCAATATTACGTCGGGATTACATTTATATTTATCATATAATTATTAAGGCAATACTTTTTCAGTTTAAATCACAATAGTTTTAACTCGAATGAGGTTACTATTATTTATTACTTTATTTTAAACGACAAAAAGTTTTAATATTAAACTGAGGGTTCTATGCATGTATGTGCCATATAAAAAGGATATAATTTGAAATTTTTCAAGTTGGTGGAAACGAGTTGGATGTCTTGCAGTAATAAAACTGGCTAATATAACTTGGCTCGTGCTAATACTTCGTTGTAGCACTTGAAAAGTATTTAACCCGTAAATAACTGGGGGTAGTTATGTTTCTTATGCTTTAAAGGGGCCAGAGTCGGTTTTAATATTTTGAATAATAAACCAAAAATAAATATGAACTTGCAGAAGTAGCTCAAAAAATATGCTGGTAGACATAGCGGACAATATTGTCGTTTTTTCTGAAGAATTTTCATTATAATCTATTGTGATTTGTATGCTTAGGGGCCATGTTATAAAAAGGATCCAATTTCGTTTAGGACAGCATGCAAATACCGTATTATTTACTTATTGTCTGAAGCCGAAACAATTAGATTGTAAATATTCTTGAAATAGAAAAATTAGAACCGCGAGCTACACTGTTGATGAAAACTTGATTCCAAATATTTAGATGCCTTCCTGGTCACCGAGAAAAGTTTTCATGATTTAGCTTTTGGACTGGAGTTTCTCTGTTAAGGAAAACCATAATAATCAGCCTTGAAAGTTTAAGTGAAAACTAACGGAAGACTGGATAGATGCAAGTTCTGTGAATTACTGCTTCCTATAACAGAGGAAAGTTAGGTAAACTAGGTTTATCGTAACAGGAACTCGATTTAATATTTTAATCTGCGCGAACTAAGAAAAATCGGTAATTTTGTTAATTATTAGATTTTAGATTAAAAATTAAGCATGTCAAGATTGTCGGTCTGTTTTTGATAACTGTCAAAACTTTAACATGAAAGGGTTGTATGAGAAATATACGTTGTAGTCTAGCTTGTTGGCATTTATAAAATAATTGTTAGGCAGCTTTACTTTTTAGGTTTGAATAATTATCATTAAAAGTTGGGAGACAGTAGAATTTCCGCAACATAAAAAAGTTTTTTACCTTCCAGTTATGTCGTTAAGCTGTAGAAAGCTTGCAAAATTTCTAATAAATCCATCTTCTCCAAGTTCTAGGGGACAGAACAAACTGTCGCTGTAAATTACAAATTACTTCCAGTGCGTTGTTGAATAATATAACTACCATTACAATAGAGATAATTTTGTATTTAAATGTTTTATAGTTTTATTGTACTTTTATAAAGTAAGATAGCTATAGAAGTATTGAACAAAGTTGATAAATTCATCGATTATAGTAATTGCGTTACTGCATACGCCAACTAACGAGTTTGTATTTCGTGCTTGTTTTTCATCGAGAAAGATAGTAATAATTATTGTAATTATTGTAATAAAACATTTTTATGTAATACAAGTTCTCTAATTTATGTTTTGGATTAATTAAGAATTACTATTTTAATTTTGTATTTACGTCAGCACGTGTATTAATTATGAAGTAGTAGGTACTTAAAGTTTTGTATAAGTTATAAGGTTGATATTAACTTTTTGAAACTTTTTGAGTATGATCTATGCCAGTGCTTCTTAAAGTGAGGGTTGTATTTCTTTTTTTTAGGTCGCTTCCGCTGTGGCGTCGCTTAATATTTAAGCATTTGTAAAAAATGACTTTACTAAATTTTTATCTTCTTAGGTTTTATAAATGACTAAAAACTATATACTATATCCGCTTGACCACTAAAAGCTAGCAGTTTCATATGTTGAATGTAGGGGGGGGGGGGGTTGCTTCAAAAATAATTACTTTCTAGATATCAGGGGCAACGAACATTACATCAAATACATCATATTACTTAATTGCTTATTTTATAATAAGGAAAATGTTTTTAATTAAACAAACTTTTATTCAATTTACGTATTTTACGTAAACTGGCTATAAAAAGTTTATTGAGTTTTAAATCAAATCTCGTTCGTATGCCTGAATTTGGAAATTGTCCGAATATATTTGAAAATGTATATATAAATCAAGAAAAAGTTTGGCAGTTCTTTGATCACATTTGCTGTTTTGCGAAACGATTTTCTTATATCTTGTCACAATTTTATTGAAACTACGCTTGAATTACATTTTATTGAGTTGAACTCCAGCCAAATCTTTACAACCTACTTTTTTGTACGACAAAATATATTTCCTATTATGAAGTAAAGCAATTGTTGATAAATTACTTCGTTTATTGCAAACAAATGCAGAATTTAATTTACAATAGTCAATTCCTGCTGTCCGTGTTTAGTAGATCGTGAGATAAGTTTATAATAGATGAAACTGTTTTATTAATTTATAGCTTGTAAGTTACGCTAACAGATCATAAATGTACATTAATTTAGTTTATCACTAAAATCTGCAAATTTACCGATAATATAATAGTAATAGTAGCTTTAAACACATTTTCAAACGGAATGTTGTTGCCAAAATTTGTTGACTCGGAATAGATTCAAATTCAAGCTATCAATAATTTTTATCAATGAGGATGTAAAGTATGCTTGCTACGAGAGTCAGGGGGCACGCACAAATAAACAGATAAAATCGAAAAGCTTGTATCGCGAATAAATAGTATAGCAAAATAGGAAAGAACCTGATCACACGAGAACAGGAGAAAACATAACATTGAGTGGGAAGATTACTTATCGTTACAATTATTAATTGTTTTTATTAGTAAAATATTATAAACAAATTAGTGAGCTACATAGGTGTACATTAAACTAGTGAAGCAATATAACAACATTATTCTATATGCTTTTAAAATGATCTTATTGACGAAGTTTCTCAAGCATTAATAAATTGAATTGACATAGCGCTTTCCCATCTTATACCGTGATCACCAAATTCTCTAACATATGACAATAACATAATATTTTTGAGAATAAAGTTGAAAATATTTTTACGAAACTTAAAAGTGGAGGTTTTTATCAAGACTCAAAGAGATATTTATTAAAAAATTAATGCTTTTCATTTTAAAAGATTTCAAATACGCATTTATTAGCAACGATATATTAAAATTTTAAATGAAGATATAATGAGAGGAACGTTTTTTGTGTTAAATTTCCTTTGTATTAGGAACAATGGCGTTTAATTGGATATTATATCCTTTACCTTAATTCGCTTTGAGAATAATAATTCCAGTTTCCAGAAAATTCGGTTATATAATATATGTTATGTACATTGTCAGTGGCATGCATAAAACGAGAAATTGCAGGCTTTTGCTTTACTCGATTTATTTTGAATAATAATTCTAAAGTTAGATGACAAACATGTTGTCAAGTTTTATTGTTTCCATGCATTTGACACAATTGTGCTCTAATTATTTTTTGTTAGTTGTTGCATTAAAAAATTGTTTATCATGGGTTTGTTTCCACCAGCCGAGAAACCGTACAATGTACGGTCACGCTCATGCGCAATAGGTAAAAATCGTGTGCAATAGCTAAAAAGCGTTACTTCTTTTCTATTGCACAAAAGTGGAACTGTATTTTGTACGGTTTCTCGGCTGGTTGATACAAACCTAATTTAAGTTTAAGCATACACTAGAATCGCTTCGATTAGGAAGGAATGGAGCTATTAAACATTATATATTAAAAATAATGTTAAAGGAGAACGTGTACGTACTTAAATTTTAGCATATTCAGCTACCGAGGATATAGGATCTCTTAAATAAATATAAACAATCAATTAATGTAAAAAAATATAACCAGTTTCTTGTGGTCAATTTAAATTTAATACTTTTGACTGAACATAATTCTACATTATTTAATAATATATGAGGCATTACAGAATAAATAAATTAGCTTGATTTTACTCAAAAATGAATTCAAAAAAGAATTTTTAAAAGAGAATGGTTTTAAGTTGCACTTCTATGTTGTTGGAATATAAAATGTTCTAGAATAATTTAGCTGAAATGTTAAAAGGATTTAATTGCAACTGCAAGTTTTTAATGCATAGAAATTGTTTAAACCCCCCTTTTTATAATTCATATTTACGTTGTTTTCAACTTCAATTTTATTTTCTGTGATGTTTTTAATTTTTGTTTTTTGAAAGGTTTGTAAGCATTAAAAACTTGCAACTACAGATCAATGATTTAAATACTTTAGCCAAGCTTCTTTGGAAATTTTATATTAATAAAAGTGTACTATATTATGTATAACTGCTTTAAAAGTGACACTTTTCACTATGTGTGAAGATAACATGTCATGTAAAATGATATTTTTACCATGTGCTTTATACAAGATTTTTTCTAATCGTGTTGCAAAGTGATGTAGTTGAAATAAAATTTGGAAGTTTAACTGACATTTTTACATCACTAACAAAGTAGGAAACATTCATGAAATATAAAACTGAAATGACATTCTAAAAATGTCAGTTTATAACAAAATTTGAAACAGGTAGTACTCCTGGTCATTTCTTACTAGCATTGAAATGAAAATAATGTAAATTGAATCAATATTTTTGTTGCTTACCAGATTATTTCTCTCTGTAGGTAATTTTTAACAGTGTGATCTTTATGCACTGGACTTTGTAATAATGGCATTTTGAAACACCCACCACCTGTTTTCTTCTTCCGATGCTCCAAATAAAACATTCAAGTTCTGCTATTATGCAGCTTGCGGTTGCACTACACTTGAAACAGTACAGTCACTGTCGCATGTATTTGCCAAATGTGTACGTACACCTGAATGATGCGGATAATCATGCGAATGATTGAAGGTGAGCAAAATTATCGGCATAACGAGCATGCCGTCCACATATTGTCGTGCAATTTCGAGCGGCAAATATCCGCCGATGTGTGAAGGCAGCATAAGGAAACGCCAACAAGAGTTGCACTTGTGAGATCGCACGCTAATCGTACCTTGAACGTAAGTGCGTAGGGTCCTTCTACGTAAGGATAATAATATAGAATACTTTAGTGTTTCGTATGTTTTGTTTTAATTTTTAAAATATTGTTTTAAAATGTTGTTTAAAATAAAATTAAAAGTTTACTCAATCGTCGGTTATCGTTAACCTAGGAATAAATTTATACTAAAAACAATCACTGTATAAGTTACCCCATTGATATCCTCAGTTAGTTAAATCTAACGTTAACCGATGATTGTTAAAGCAGGCATTAGACAAGTATATTTTAAAGTAGAATATTAGGTCTGTTTGGTACCACAGTCCTAGTGCTACACTAACTACACTACTACAAATTGATTGGTGGTACAATTACCAACCCACTTTTTACACCAATCAATTTGTAGTAGTGTAGTTAGTGTAGCACTAGGACTGTGGTACCAAACAGACCTATTATATCTCAATACAAGAAACCCGAAATAATCATTCATTATTGTATGTAATTGTAAACATATATTTCTCTTTTACTTAACAGAGAGATAATAAAATTTATGTTTTCGATATTTTACGTGCTAATTGTAAAACGAGATTTATATTATTATACAAATAATAATCTAATTAATTTATTTACAATATAAAGTGCATAAAGAGTGTATATTTGTAAATCGTTTTTTTTTTTATTTACATTTTAACGTGCATCAACTACTGGGTTATTAGCACTTCTAAATGTTAATTTTTAATTTGTTCAGTATTTTTGTTTGTTTATGTTTTTTGGATTGGGTATTTTGGTTGGTTGGTTTTTTGGTTCACCACGGAGTGAGAATGTCCACTGGAAAGCCGAGCTAAGAAATTCTGAAGCGTCCGTGATTCGAACTCAGAATTCCCGCTTCGTAACGTAACCAGTGATCACATCACTCCACTGCCGTGGCTTTGTAAATCGTTAATTTTATTATAGATTTTATTTAAAAATTAACTCGACAGTCATAAAATATAAATTATGTGAAAAACGTATATCTAATGCTATCCAATTATAATAAATTAGTAACTTACCTGGGTTTGTAATTTTATTACCATCAAAAATGATTTTTTAAATATTAAGAATTATATATTTTAAGAAATGGTTTTTAAAATTTCTTAAAAATAATAAATTAAAAAAAATTATTTCCTTTAATGCAATACAAATTAATCGAATTACGACAACCAGGATTTCTGATGAACTTTCGTATAATTAATGATAAGTAATACGGATTCGGAATTTCTGACCGAAGGAAATCGCGAAATTCCCACCTTAGTTAAGGAACTATTAAATTAGAAGTTCTGAATGAAGAACAATGAAGTCACATACTGTTTTACTCAACATCGAAATTAAATAGTTCGATTCGTTGATTAATTAATTTCCAGCAAGATAAAATAGAAATTTAGTTGTTAGTAGGAAAACATTTTGAAATAGAATTAAAGCTTAAAATTATATAACTAATAAAGGCAAATATGGTTCAATAAATTGCTGTTGTGGTGGTGTACTCAACTTTATCAAGTATCAAGTAGAAACTATCCATAATATTGAATTTGTTGTGAAAGATATATGATAATATGTACCTATCGAAGATAGTAAATGGATAATAATTAATGGGAGGGTAAATATTTGGTCAGAACAGTAGTTAATTGTTCACCTAAATGTAAAGTTATTATTATATGGAGATGTTTTTTCTTTAAAAAATTCAACTTTAAAAGGAATGTGACGTATGTCGATCGGCATGCCTAATTTCAGCAAAAAGTTTTTATACGAAAAAGAAATGACACAAATGCGCTTTTTCTATAAGTGCCTACAAATTATGTTAGTAATTGCTACTTCAAAGCCATTTCTTTTATTTAAAATCTATAATTTATTTTTCAGTTCGTATTAAATTGCAACGCAAACTTTTCGCGGTCGTATCTCATTCCAAGTTTCCAAGTTCCAGATCTTTCTGAACTGGGATTTCGAAGTTTAATGTACATTTCTCGTAAAATCTGGTGACATGGTTGTTGAAGCTTCGATTCGATAATTCTATGTCTGGAAAGGTTACAATTTGACTTTAACATTTTTAAAAATTACTTCAGCGTGAATCATAAATCATTAAAATTATTTTGACGTTCCTCTTCTCCACATCGAAATAATTTTTTTCAATAGAAACTTATTGTATACCAAGACTGATTTGATGTAATTCCTCTTAAACTTAAAAAGGAAAACTAAATATTTCAGACCGTAAAGATTTTAATTTCATAAATTTTTTTTTAAATAAAATATTCAAGAAAGAAATCAATGTTCAAGTAAAACAATTGCTGTAGACGTGCCTGGATGACTGCATTAAGCTTCTTTCTACATTGAATATTTTATCTCGACCCCTAGTATTGTTTGATCGCTAGATCAATGCTTCTTTTTGTATAACGACTGACAATTACCTTCACATTTCTTCGGCATTTTTGTCTTTTTATTTGTAGGTGCAAACCTTTTACGATATTTAATTTTGATTCGGCGCATTCTATTTTGTTTTCCAAATACCTAGGACGAATTTCCTATGGTGAGAAAAATTTATGCATTAAAGTTAATGCATCACATAGGTGTCATTGTTAACCCGACATCATTTTCTATTGATCAAAAGTTGATTGACACTAAAATTGCTTTTAACGACTGGTTGTGAATACCTAATCATCACCTAATAGTCAATATTTCAATTGAAAATATTAGTCTTTGATATCTGTAATAATTTCATATCGTGATCAGAATAACAAATTAGTTTGTTCAATTTGCTCTCCAAGGGTTAGGATGAATTCGAATTTTTGTATTTTGTTACATGTTTAAGCGTTCTCAGCTCTGGAAAAGGTTTTTTGCACGGATTATGACAGTAATAACCGATATTCGTGTTCAATAAAAATATTAAAAAAGATAATCTAAAATATTGTTGTCACATCAAGAAATATATAAATTAGTGGGCGCACGTTACTATACATCATATCATAATATTGTATATTTCGTTAATAAATTAATATAGGATTATTTCCTATCAACATGGTAAAATTATTAACAGTCGTTATCTAAAGGAAGTCGCACGTATTATTATCATGGTTTTCTGTAATTACTTTCTCATTTACTTAGTAAAGTATTGTAATCAAATCAAAAATAAACTTTGCGTAGGCACATTAGAGTTTCGATTTACAGGTATCATTTTGATCAATGTCCGGGTGTGTGTGTGTCCACCACTTGAATTGAAATTTTGCACACTCGCTTAACCAAACGGTATAAAGAACTCTTTAGATTTTGCTTTAAATCCCTCCGTTGAAACCTCGTTTATTTGCGCTTTGTTGATTTTTAATGACGCGCAAGAATGGATCTCAAAAATTTTTTTTATGAAAAATGACAGATGCTCATTTAAAATATAGAGAAATAAAATGTCTCAACTCGATTGCTCATTTATTTGTAATTGAAAGTGTTTCAATTCCGTTTACAGGCGTTTACCAGTAAATAAATGAAAACTAAGTAGACCTGCACCTACGGAGTGACATTATTAATGTCAATTAAAGATTTAAATTACTACTATTTTCTTTTACATTTTTAGATAGAAAAGTCACATAAGATTTTCTTATATATTATATAATATTATTAATATATATATATATAAAAGAAAGTCGTGTTAGTTACACCATTTATAACTCGAGAACGGCTGAACCGATTTTTATGATCTTTGATTTGTTGGATTTCTCGCCATCTCGAATAGCAGAATAACTATTAAAACATCGCAAAAATTTACAATAAAATTATTGATTCTGAGGCGGTACGAAGTTCGCCGGGTCAGCTAGTATTCTTATATATCAATATAATAAGAGTAAAAATCAAATAACATGAATATGAGTAGGTATAATAAACAAAAGAACAAAATTATTCCTAACATAATTTTTTTATACGCCTTATTATAATAGGACATTCCTTGCCAAAATATCCAACTCATTTACGAGTACATCATACTTTATTAATGGGGATCGGTAGGAGTTTCCACGATTTCTTCTAAACTTTTTCTACATCTCTTCTCAAGTTATGAATAAACGAGTACTTAGGTATATATTTAAAAACATCATTTTGTATTGGAAATAGAGATAAGAATTTGTCAATTTTTTTATGAAAGTGATAGGTACCTACCTACGTTTCAAAGCGAAAAGAAAACTTTTTACTATTTTATCAATTTTTTCAGTGAACTACTTATACATAATAAACGGAAATTTTATATATACTTTTTTTTTATATATAATACTTTAAATTGAAAATGTCAGACTTACAAATAAATGGAAGTAAACGTACACAAAAAATTGTAATAATAATATCGGTAAAAACGAAAGTTGTAATTGAAATGAGTTGATCATTTGACGTGGAATGATAATAATTATTTTATATTTTATTATTAATATTTTAACGTACACAAGATCGTACGTAATAATGCTACCACAACAGCTTCTGTGAATGGTTAGGTTAGGATGACGTAACACCACTGTTTATTAGCAAGGACTGTATATGGTAGGTATTTATTATTAGGTTACTAAAATAAATAATTTATAATATAGCACAATTAACAGATAATTCTAACATATCACACTCGAATAATTATTTTAAACGTAATCATTTATTTAAAGTAATTTCTGGATTAGTAGTCAAGTGTTCTTACTTAACACTGGAAACAAAATCTTTATGTTTCATAATAACGTGCTTCTAACGTTTTCCATATAAATATTACCTTATCGTAGCGTACATGTATTTGCATATTATTCTTGTGAGAATATACTCGTTATCAAGTGCAAACAACTGTTTAGTGGTTTGCCTGGTAGGACAATATTCAAATAATGGAAATTGTAACAATGCCTTATGAAAATAAGAATGGATTTTTTGTAACCCAGAGTATTATTCTAATAGTAAATTTTTGTTGTTGTGAAGTCAAGTATTTTTATTGGACATGTTTATTTAAGAATGTAGATTTTGTTAGTATACCTAAGAAGATGCATGTAATATTTTAAGCTGTATAAATTTATATTCAAACCGTGAAAATATTGTTCCAACTTATTTTTCGAATATATTTGAAATTTACTCACCGTTTCTGTACATTGTAGAAGTGCACATTTTTATGAATTGTATTATGAATGTATTACACTATGGAATTTATTTTACGTAAAATTTCTACATAACTCTTGTACAGAAAAACCACCTCGATGTGCGCACAGAACGCTCTAAACTCGTCCAATGCAACAGACTGCACAGTTTCTTATTTCATGTGCAATAAACTGTTTACGGAAATTACTTTTTAACAAAAGAAGGTATGCGATGGAAACTTCTATTATAATAGTTATATTTCTTGGATTAGTTATGTATAGATGGCTAAAAGACCTGATGCAATATTACGTTTCACCTTGCAATTCTGTTAGTGGTCTCTTTAAATTTAAACACAGATTGTGAAGATAGGCATTTTAAAAACTATGGTTTTGTTATACCAGTAATAAATTTAAGCTAAAGTTTCGATTGCATTTCGTGAAATCAGATTAAATTAATCTTACCATCTCCAGTTAAACTATTTCACACATTCGGGAGAATCCATAGGAGTAGGGCTACATTTGTTAATTATTATGAAGTTCATAACTTCAAGATCTGATTTTCATAACTTCAAATTTCTATTTGCAAGATAATAACTGACTAGTGAATTTGCTTTAATTTGTTGATAATTCGAGAAGTCAGCTACCCCCGACAGATTAATAAAATTACTTTATGAATTTGAAATCTTTCGCCCTAAGACAATAATGACAGCAATTTATATAAGTTTTTTGATCACCTGAATATGTACTTCAAAAAATGGAACAAATAACGTATGAAAAACTGACCAATGAATTGTCGATATTGTTAAAAAAGGATATTCATAAATTAAATAATTAGTTATATCTAATTTATAATAAGTTACATATAATTTTATCGAGGGGAAGGGGTGGGTATTTATTATTTAATGAAATGGGTTAAATTGTAATTAGTAAGCAGTTCACGAAACATTTTAATAGAATTTATTATTATAAAACCGCACATTCCATTAATCAAACTGTTTTAAAAGCAATTAATTGGTTTTCAAAATCATAAAATTTAAATTATATCTTCATTCTGATAATTTAGCAAAGAAGTTAATTTGTGACAAAATTAATTTATTTTAATAGAAGTACGAAAGTATGGCTACTAATGAGTATGCAAATTCAGTTGTTTGTTTATCCATCCGAATAATTCTTTTAGTTATTTTAGCGTAGTGGAGAATAATCTTAAAATGCGATCGTCATAAAATTGGTGAAGTTATGTAGGACTTCCACCATCCATTTTAACTTTTCGATTATTATTTGCTTGCAAGCAAAGTTTTTCGTTACTAGACTATTATACTATGTTAATAACCTTCTCGGTTAGGAGAGCGTAAATTTTTATCAACATGATGAGCCCACTTCACAACTGCAAAACATACAGTTGGGATTTAAAATACTTTCGTAATAATTTTAATAAACGCATTTTAACTATTCAGTGACTTTTAATTTCTGTACATGACATTAAAATTTTTCATTTATGCTTTTAATATTTTAATTCTGTTAAACGAATTTGTCGCTTGGCTTTTGTTTTGTTAAATAAATTTTCTTAGAAATTTTAATAGAGTAAACAAACTAGATACTCAAAAAAAATTTAATTTTAGGTGTTAAATCAAAAATTGTATACTGATATTTTCCTACATGATGGATTTATTTCAGAATTGTCATATGGTACCACCATTTTTATAAATCGTAACTTTCCACATTGCTAATGACTATTTAATGTCCATAGAAGTTTGTGTATATTAACTAAATAAAAATGTTTTCAATCAGGCATTAAATTAGGATTAAGGAGTATTTTTTCAAGTCTTTGAAAGAAGAAATAACTTATTAAAAGTAATTTTGGTAATGAGTTAGTATTTCGATTTTTAATTTGTCTGTTTATATTATTATTCAAATTTCGAGATTATGTTTTAGTCAGAATGAAAAATGTTGTACAATAATTATTGTATACATCTAAACAAATTTTTTACATCACATTAATTTGCGAATTCTACATTATTCTGTATTGTTTAGTCTGGTTTTGAAAGAAGGAAATTTGTTTACATAAACAGATCCATTAGCAAAATGTTAAATTTCTTCAGTGGGCAGTAAATAAATTTGTTTAGAATGTCTCTGTTTTCTATCAAGCATGTCATTTTGCATTGGTGAACATTAATTTGATAAATATTGGTAGAATGTGGAACTTAAGATAATGATATCTTCTTTCGAGTGCTTTGCCTAGTGTTTTTAACGTTGACAACCTTTCTTCGGTGTGTGATGTGAATTGTTTTTTTCATACGGGGTCGTCTCAGCAACAGCCTAATTATTTGTGCCGTGGTTTGGAGCTCACGTTAGGCTATTGTTTCTATTATGTACATGTACGTATAAGTAATAAAAATACGGTTTGTAATTTGTTAGTGTGGGTTTGTTATTAAATAGTATTGCAGGCAAGGGTAGCGAAGCAAGGAATAGTTTAAATAAAAGAATAAGAACAGTTTATATTGTAATATTTTAATCTCGTAAAACCATGTCCTCACACTTGTATGGTCATGTGACCACGTGTGTGCGGTTATGGCGGCATACAAAGTGGTTGAACACTAGGTCGATCAGTAGAACTACAATGTCTTGATTTATTGCTTTTCTTAGTAAAACCAACAAATAATATGATTTATCAGTAATAATTACTTGACAATACATTAGTTTAAAAGTATAGGTATGAACTATATGTAATTTTCTGAGTTCAATGGAGCATAAATAAAGGAAATATTTAGAAAAAATTACTACATTAAAACTTGAACGCATTTCTTGATATACTATTAACGTAATTAGCAATAGTAATTTCTAAATAATATCTCGAAAAATGTAGCGATTTGCTTAATCTGTGATTTTCTAATGATATAATGCTTCATTTTTTAATTTTTATAATTTTTCTGTAGGTTTTAAAAATGTTTACACAGTGTTAGCCACAAACAATAAAGTTGTCAGAAGTCATTTTTAGCATATTGCGGAAATACGTGAATGGTTTCTGTGAACAGACAGCGGCTAGTTAGAAAACTCACCGTAATTCCGCTATGGTTCAAATCCTGGACTGAACAATTCGGTCTTTATTCCACCGCTTTGTTTTATTTGAACGAGAAGAATAAAGAGGAAGTAAATATTTTTCACGTGATAATGCAATTATTTAATTTGATGATTTCGAGATTTTTTCTTGTTAAAAACCTGTAAAGTTATAATCGTTCGTTGTATGCGTTTATGTTTGGTGTACTGGTACTTAGAGAATATAGAAAATCTTCAATATTATTTTATAATATTTAAGAAAATATTCTCAAAAATTACTTAACTTAATGCAAAAACTCACGTTTACACATAATATTCCGGTTTTGGTTGCATTGGTAAAAATGTTAGGCATCTACCGTTTTGCCTAACAAAATTTATTTATTTTATCTAATGGGAGACTTTTTTTATTCTCAAGTCGAAATCCAGATACTGATTATTAAATTTCTTATTTATATAAATAAATCTCACTACTATATTAACGGGGTACTCAAAACCCGTTACATTTTATAAGGAAAGTATTCAATAATATAATTTAAAAACAGATTAAGTATACGAAGTGAAATCTAATCAACCTTTAACCATAACCACATTATTTTATAAAACCAATAAATATAATGTTTTTTAATACATTAATGTAAAAAGATTGCAGTACTTTATTAAACACAATAATCTAATATAACGTCAATATTCGTGTTTGCTGGAATTGCAAGATTTCCACTGCGAAGGAACTTCCGGTCTACCACATACATCGATTTCAGTAGACAGCAAAATCTTTTACCAGTGTTTGTTATGGGTATCTCAAATCTAATGTTGCTATGATTTCCGTTTTTCAGACAGACGTACATTACCAGTTACACTAACTAATTGGAAAATCAGTTTCATCAAAAAACGTATCTTCCATTAGGTTGATTGTACGAACAAATAATAATTTTAATATTAACGGTAGGAAATAGCTATTCTACCACTATTTTTTATTTTATATTATATCCTCGTTATAACCAGATTTCACTGTAGTTTATGATTCTAAATAATAAATGGTTTGTTATACAACATTGTAAAATTGATTTGTAGTGTAGAAATAAATTGACCACGCTCCTTTCACCTACCAAAGTTTAATTTTCTTCGCATTTGTTATTCCTTTATGTTATAATAATTTGATAAAATCTTGTAAGGTGCATGATTAACTCGAGCCAACAAGTACAAACAACTGTTTCAAAACCATTGTAACAGATTGCTCATAATTTTTGTTTTTATTACAACGGAAGGAGAAGCTAAACGTTAAATGGTTGTTTTACTTCCAAATATCGATTTGCCTAAGAAAAAAGTTGTGCTTAAATTATAATTTAGAACAAAAAAAATCATATTAGTTTAGCGTAACTTTTATAATTTTCTTAGATGGGGATGAATATTTAAAAGAGTTTTAGTCCTAATCGATTATAGATATGCAAATTTTAAACCATTGCTCATCGTCCCAATTCTAAACGAAAATTTATCAGAGTTGATTGAATTTTAATTGATTTTTAAGCGGCTTTCTAGTCAAGAAAAATATAATTTATATTTTTTTGATGTGCATTATGTTTTCGTTCATCATAGTTTTAAATTAATTAAATTGGTATGTATTAATTATAAAACAAAATAATAGTTGGATATATTGTTTTGTATTCTTTTGAGCAGGTTTACGTTAGTTATAAATTATAACATAAGTAAAGGTGAAACATATTATATTGAATTTGTAATCCATGCGATGTTATAAACATACGGTCGGTTTAATTTTGGTATCGATGCGATGGCATACTCTCTATGCCATTTCGGGTTTGAACATTTGGTTAAGCATTGGACCGATATTAGATATCAGTGTCATAAGATAGTGTAGTAAGGTTGATATATAACTACGATAACATTATTATTGACGATTATTCTAGTGTGCTGTTATGCTTTTAACATTGTGGCGTAAACTATAAATTAGGTTACATAGTTATTTACGCCTTGATGATTAAATAAATCAAATCAGAACGTCGAGCGATTTTGTTCTCAATTTATCCCATTCAAAGTCCAGTGATCAATATCCATTAAAGTAATTAAATGTTGGGTGAATTCATTTAACTTTCAGAATATCTTAAATGAAGGAAATAAAATCCTTGCCATAATGCTCCGAAGATTTAATTTAAAATATTAGATTTAATTTCCTCTCTATGATTGGCTTCGTCTAGAACTATTGTCGATCGTTTTGTGTAGAAAACTACGTTCATTTTACAATTCAAACGTACTACCTATTAGAGTACCTCTCTTGTAAAATGTACTATTGGTATGTAAAATATTTATTCTTTGTTTTTACGTTATATTTATCTTATTCGTATTATTAACATCCTTTGCAAACACATAATAATTAATCTTAATTAAAAATTCTCACCAAGTTTTGGAACTTGACGTTAGTCCTTATATAATTAATGTACAGTAACGCCAAGCACATACATTTTAATTAAGTGCTGTAGGTAACTACATACGTGTAAATTTGATATTCTAATAATTGTAATTCATGCACATGCTAAATGCTGATTGGATAGTCTCTTTAAATACATTTCAATACATTTGAGATTTATTTTAAACTCACTAGTGGATATGCATAGTTTTCCATTTTTGAATACAGTGTTTAGCTCAGCAAGGCAGATTTAATTTCGGAAAGAGTGGTACAATATATTTTATGTAAAAACATCATTTCAAAACAAAAACGTAAAACTATTTATGCAGAATTATATGAAACCAATTTTAAACTAACACAAAAATAAAAAAAAATGGATATATCTTCAAAAGTGAAAAAGTATTGCAGTGTACCAAGTGTGGTACACAGTGGAACAACTAATAATTGTATATTATGCAGGTCAAATGTCGCACTTTGTGTAAAAATTGTTACCTTTAACATTTAAAATCCATTACATAGAATACAAATGAATTCTTCCTCTGAAATTCATACCAATATAATTGTCATATTCTTTGAACGAGTTGTCCAGGTGCATCCTTCGGCTAATGCGAGTCGATCTAAAGCACTAAAGGCTGTTGGCAATGTCGTATACACAGCTTTGCTTAGTATGTAGGTATGTATAATATTCATATTATATCTGATCCGATGTTGATATTAAATACATATCAAAGGCAATTGAGGGAATAAAGCACCACAAGTGTAGGGTAAAGAAAATGTAATTTCTCAATCGTGAAACATTTAAGAAAAGTAAATTTAAATTAACAAATTATAATTGAGAAAGCCATAATGGAGTTAACTTCCATTTTTAATTTGCATTGTACTAATGGGATGCAAACTGTAAGTAAATTAAGTAACAACTTCTAGAACGTAATTATCTTAAGGCAGATAAGGTTTCATTTCAATAAATTTAACATTTTTCTTACGTTAATCTCTAAGAATGAACTCGCTCCATTGTCCTTTACTAGTGAAGACTTACGTGCTTACTGAGTATACCTACGCTTGAAACCGAATAATTAGGAATAATTCGGGAAACTTGGTAATTACATTTAGACTTGGAAATAGCTGAAAAGCTTTGTTACTTTACATGAATATAATTGAGACGGTTAATACTAAACGTCAGGACGTTTACGTGACGATACTAATTAATAATAATTAATTTGTTATAAGCTTCAGTTTCTTAATTAGCTTTAAACATATTTTAGCATAACTTCTCAATTCTGTTTTTTTTTATTTAAAAACTTTATTGCTTATTAATACCTAATAATGAAAAATTTTTTGAACAAATATTTAAAAAGTTCATTACAGAATTTTAATTCATCTAAATTTTAGTTTTTTTTAGAAAAAATTTATAATTTAATATTTCGTTTTAACGTTGCCGATTTGATTTGTTTTTATTACATAATTAAGAATAAGTTACTAACTACATTTTAAAAATTTATTTTCATCTTAATTTATTGTTTCGCATCAACTCAAATTTTATTGCCTTTTTATTCTATTATAATATTAATATTTAATTTCATACATTTCCCTTATTGTTTCTGTCGGTTTTTTGGTTTAAAAAAGTTTAATCATGGCCTATATTAGAATATAGTCCTATTATTTCGTGTGCAATTTTCTATAATAGAAAAAAATCGTTTTTAAATTTTATATAATTGAGGAGCAGACATTCTATATGCAGTATGTCCATTTTCTTAAATTTTCAGGAGAGCAGAAAAACTACTACAGGTTTATATGATAAGTTATCAAAAAAGTAATTTTTGCAAAAATACAGAAAAAAATACACTATTAAGTATTATGAATGTGGCAAATATTCAATTGACGGTTTGGCATAAAAATCCAAAAATGTATTGGACATACTGCACTTTGTTTGTCTACATTGGACAAACTGCAGTTTGTTTGTCTTTACGACTCGAAATTTATCGACTTGCCCATTACAAGACAAAAAAAAGAGTATAAAGCATGGTAGTAGAAAAAAAATTTATTAGTAGAAAAAGTTTTACATTTTTGTTTGAATAAATTTTTTTTTTGTTTGACAATAATTAATCGCATGTATTGTCCTCCTCCAGATTAACTTCTAGATCGGATTCTTCCGAAACTTCTTCTACAGCCTCATCATTATAATCTTCAAAAATTACTTGTAACCAGCTGAGTTCAGGGTCATTTAGCCAATCACGCCCTGAAAGACTTATCAACAATTTTAAAAGGCTCTTCAGCTTTTTTGGTTTAATTCGGTGCTGTAGAACCACTTTAGGTAATTTAATTTTTCGAAGGGTTTTGCCTTGTTTTATCAACGTCTCGAATTTTTGAGAGGGGTCATCACTTCGATAAAGTAATTCGGGTTTTATAAAAATTTTGTTTGCAGTAGTAGTATTAGTTGTTTCTGCTCTTTTAATAATAATCCTTTTTGCTTGACTAATACCTTTAATTTTCTTTAATGAAGACAAAGCAGCTTTAATATTAGTTAGATCCCAGTCCGTACCAAGTTTTCGGATTATTCCCTTCTTTGCGTATATTTCATAGTACTTTGAGGGAGTTTTAATTGTTGAGTGAGATCTAGTCACTTTTTCAATTTGACCGAAAACTCGGTCAGCTGGCAAATATGAATGTCCTCGCACAGGGAATGTTACTACAATCGATGTAATAGTTTTGGGTGCGTCGTTGTTAAGCCATAACATCAACATATGCATGATATGCGAGTTTTTGTTTTGACCAGCACATCCATCCGCAAATAAATTTATTGTATTAACATTTGGTTCAAATTTTTGTTTTATTAGAAAATCGTGTAAGGCAGAACTTATTTCTACAGCTCCTCTTGCTGCCTGATTTTCCATCCATGTATAAAATACCGGTGCTTTAATTTTAATGTCAGTAACACAGAAGCAATAAAAGGATAGTTGCTGAGCGTAAAATGCATCCTGAATTGGAACTTTTGGCAAAACTTGAACTTGTTGCAAGTCAAAGCAGTATGAAACACTTCCAGCTGGATGCTCCTTCATGAGTTTAAAAAATTGCTTTGCTTGGGTTTTATGAACATTAAGATCTAATTTCAGTTTCTCTTTTGCAACACTCTCTTTGCAAATTTTAATTTGAGTTTCTGTTCTAACACAAAAGCCACAAACGTCTGTGGCTGGACTTCCAAAGCCAATATTGTAGTGGTTACTGAAAACTCGGCTAAAGTATTTGTAATTAACTTTTAAAATTTTATCAGAATTCTTATTATAAATTTTCCACAAATTTTGTATGTTATATTCAGAAGATATGTAAATTCTTCTAGATTTTTCTCGTCCATAGTGGCTCTCATGACCCTTTAAATTAGATATAAATTTTTTTACATTTTGGAACTTTTCTGTATTCTTATATGACCGATTATCACCCCCTCGTTTGTCTGCAATACCCGATCCAAGTTTTATTTTTTTTGCTATAGTGTTAACTCGCCTTTGGCTAACACTGAATATTGATAAAAATGTCTTCTGGCACAAGTTAATTTTTTTATTGTCTTTCAAAACCTACCGAAACGTTTATTGAAGTCTTGGAAAAAATGATAACAAAAATGAAACTTACATGATATTTTGCGGAAAAATTATGAGACTTGCTGTTGGGTACTCGTTTTCTGTATCTGCTTGGGGTTTGAACTTCCATAAAATGCCCCAATTTATTATCTTGGACATTTTTGTTTTTCTGATCAAAGAAATTGTTGCGATACAACATTATATCGTCTTTGGTTAGTTCACCGCACTGAAAGTCATTCCGCTTATGATTACACGTTATGATTACGTTTTCTATATTAGGATCTTGATCTGAATACCTTAAATTAAGTAAAAAAAAATGTGTATGATAGGTACTATTTATTATGTTGTATAGTACCTTAAGAATTTTATGATTTACCTAACTTCCTTCTTACGATCTTTTGTTACAATATTTCGTTTTCTTTTTCTGCTTCCTCGATTAACATCGCCTACAACATGTTCACCTTCCGTAATATTCATTATTTATTAATGCCGTTACGTCTAATGATAATAATAAACCTATTATGATAAATGATAACAAAGTTAATATTAGACCGGAGAGTGCACACACGTGAGAAACAGCGGCTAATCTACGTATGAAGGACATACTGCTATACGTTAGTCCACAAGCGCTGGACAAACTGCATTTAGATTGTCTAAGTGATTTTCAACAATTTTTTTACCCTGCATAGATGCTGTTTAGAACATCTTTTTGTAATTAAAATATGTGGTATTTTATGTATAGATTACGATGCTATGTATAACTAAAAAATTTTAAAAATGGACAAACTGCATATAGAAAGTCTGCTCCTCAATTGTTCTTTTTTACAAGACAGGTTTGTTTTTTTAGTGATAATAAATTTTCTTACAGTTTTCCAAGTTATTCAATAAAGAAGATTTACAAGAACCATAATTTTCAGCGAGATTTTTAAGTAAGCTGAAACTTTCAAGTAACTACCACGTATAAAATAATTATAAAAGTTTGATATCAAGTCAATATTTCCTTTTAAGCCTATTTGTTGTTTAAGGTAACTTTTTTAAATTATTATGTAATGTTAACTCATTTATTAAGTTTATCTTTTTACTTGCTTTTTAACGAAACTTCGGCGGTTTTATAAATAAATTGAATAGTTAGTTAAAAATTTTATAAGTTGATTAGTGATTAGCAGTTTTTACATTATTTGGAAGCATTTTAAAAGGGTAATTAAATTACTTCAAACGAGGCACGTGCCGACTGTAAAAATAACTGAAAATTTAGTATGTTATTGAATTTAAATATTCAAAAATTAATTTTTTAAAAATGTAAATGTCAACAAATTTGAACATTTCAAATTATCTATTAATAACTGCCAGAGACAAGTTATATAAATTTCTTTGTTTTACATTAAAAATTCTCTTTACATTTATATTGAAATGAAATGAAACTATAGATAGGTACTTGTTATTATAATTATAATTAAATTATGTTGTAGTGTGGTTAGAAATTATATTGTGCTACTTCATGTCAATACCGGGGATAACAATAATGTTTAGAATATATTTTGAATTACAAATATAATTTTAATGATTTATTTTTTCATATTACTCAAAATTAGTTTTGTACTTTTACGTATAAAGGTGTTCCAGATAAGGTCTAGGAGTTGAAGTAACATTGACAAAATAGCAGAACAGCTTACAGTGGGAGGGTTAACGCCTTGTATAATTATACGTGTAGATCATAGTTAGAACTTCATCAGGTGTTATAATACAATGCGTATAGAATTTATACATAAGTAGATATGCATTCGTTTCTCAAAATCGATTTTCTTCAAATTGGCTGAACATTACTTTTCAAATCCACATATATAATGGTAATGGTGCAAGTCGAGTGACGACGAAAATTGGCCTTTCTCTTGTTAGTTCATTAAATCGGGAATAAATACTTGTATACCACAAACTAACAATTACGTAGGTATTTCGTATTATATTTACCCACAAGCAACTAGAAACTTAGGGACACTTTTGTAATAAATCATATTTTAACGATTGGTTTGGGAGAGAGTAAATTGTATTTTAAACACGTAAACAAAGTCAACTGAATAGAAACTTGAAAATTCTATTAACAACATGATGTATACTCCGGACGCTACCGAGATCGTGTAATAAAAGTGTTTACTCTTCATATGATTTTAGTAAAGCTGGACTGTTTATTTATAGGTTTAAATTCTGGAAAATTTGCTTTGCTGCCAGTATACGGTAGATACATCTCGGTTGTACCCGGAAAATAGTAACGTGCATACTTTATGTATGTAGTAATATAAACAATTACCTTTCTGCACTTTCTAGAGAACACATTTCTTACTTTCAAGGGCTAAAGTTTCACTGTTGACTATTGCAGGATGATGAAAAATTTAATCTCACGGTAAGTGAAGTCAAAGTAAGCAAAGTTTTATGATAATTGACGTTCAAAGTAAACATAAACTTCTCTTGTATAATCATTTATCTACAAAATTTACAAAAGGTTGTTCATTAAATTAGACTTTCAATCTAGAGGTGAAAATGGCGATAGCTTTGATGTTTGATATCATTAGGAGGTGGTAAGTTTACAGATACTGAATCTAGGTTTTAAATAATAATGTTAACGGAGCGGGACTAACGTTAACTTATAACCCTCCTCCCCTCTCTAAAGAATTAATTTGTTGGAGAACTCTATGGTGCTAGCTTCCACATTTGAGAGCTATACTAGTTATAATATTTATCCTCCTCCAGTCTATCCGTCTTAATAGACGCGTAGTGATTATTTTCATGTGTCGTGTAATCGAGCCATCGATTACTAGACAACATGATGATAATGCTCTTGGCAGATTACTCTCGGTGGTTTGCCATTGCCTTTCGAGGGGGAGAGGGTCATAATGAAGTTGCATAAATTTTGTAGCCTGGTTGGGGATCAAACCCTGGGCTTCTAGCCCAGAGTCCGGTCTTTAGCCCGTTCACTTAGCTCACCTCGTATTTTTGTATTTATAGATATTTTTAAATAAAAAATATTGATTTGGACGGGGATAAGTTGATGAACCCTAGAAATATTTACTATACCGAATAATAAATTATTTTGTTTATTAAGAGGGAATTTATTTTTACGCAAAAATATATAATTAGTATACATTATATAAATATTTTGTAGGTATCTGAAAAGTTGTGTATAAGAAATATTATTTATTTATTAAACTGATACTATAACAAACAAAGATCTATAATAATTGAATAGGTCGTTAACTAAAAATTACTGTGAATTTCTCCATAACGCATGATTTTAACAATTACAAATTAGAATTTCGACTTCAAAGTCGCAATTGATAATAATTCTGTTCAGAAAAATTATGTAGGTATTAGATCTTGGTTGAAAATTTTTTGGAAAGAATGGCAAAGTATTTTTTGGAAATAAACTAATTGCAAGTTTTACTTTAATATTATAAAATAATAATTTTAAAATTGTATCAAGTTGAACATTTTATAAATAATTATATTTATAACAAAATTTAAAGCATGTATATTATCAGTGCCTTTGAACTTCAATGTAGTGTAAATATTTAGTGGTAAAATTTAAAAATCTGTGCTGTGAACTTCATCAGTCTGAATAGTTGGACGCGATTTTAAGTGAATAATAATAATTAAAACCAGCTATTTATGTTTTAGTTTATATTCATGTTGGAGCCAGCTTCAATTCTATAGTGCTGAAAGTCATTAATTGGTATATGCTAGTAGAAATTTTACTTAAAAAACATTTTATTACACAAATTTAATATAGAATTGTAGTGTGATAAATGATTTATCGTTTTCGCGGATTTCACCAGGGTCGTATATTTTCATGTGTTTATACTTTTTAAAATTTTTTATAATAGTCCTATTATTTCATTGTATTGCAGGCAAGACTAATACACTCTTACTACAGTTACATTTATACGTAACAAAAATAATATATTATTCCATTTTCTATAAAAATTACTTTATGTATCGATTTTCTCGAAATCGATTGACCACCTAGTTGTACAATTTGCTCTTGTTGAATTCAAAATCATGTACACATGTAGTGATAATGAATGAAATCAGTTTCATTTGGTTGAAAGTCATTTTTGGTTTAAAATTTTATTTCTAAATCTTTATTTCGAGTCGATTGATACTACCGATGCGATGTTCATAAACGATTATTTTTCTCCAAGTTCTACGAAGCAGACAATTTTAATGTATGTATTTCAAAGTAAGAAAAATAACATTTTTAAAGATGTTATTAGGTTTTGATACTTTTTAGGTAACGTTTATAGTAACACAATGTAGTTGGGATTAACGCATTTTTTTATAAAACATCAGGAGAGCCAATGATAAACTATATACCTTAAGCTTCTTAACAAATACTTTTTTAAATTCCTAACTGCATTTCAAAATTACTACTAGGTACATACGTTTATAAAATATGTGTACCTATTTGATTTTGATATGAAGCATTTCAAAATAATTTAACATAATAAAAAATATATGTACATACATGGTATGGAGATTTCAAAACTAGAATAAATATTTTATATTTTTCAAAGTACCTTTACGTTTATTTCTACAGCATAAAATATTTTGGTATATATTATTTGTTATTCGACAAATGAAACTACTTTTTTTAACCAAGTAATTTCAGCTTGTTCGATTGAATCGGAATAAAATTTCATCTAAAAGAACAAAGCTTTTGAGCTGCGCTGTAGTATTTGCAAATTACCTACTGCTTTGTTGTTTTAATAAGTTTTTACAAAGTGAAAATTGTAAATTACGATAAAATTTAAATGCAGTTCGCTTTTAATAATTTCAATTTACTACAACTTTTTCCATATGCTCTTGATTTTCCTGTATCCGTTTGTAATGAACTCGTTCATAAATTCAATGCTAGCCATTGTTTTTTGACATATTTTCATTACAGCTCATTTAATTTTAAAAGGATTGTTAGCGGCAGCATAACAATTTCTGTTCAAAATTGTGAATTATACATTTTCGCATCTGAAGGGGTTATAAATTCAACTTAATTAATTCTTATAAGTGAAATACGACCGAATTTCTCTAACTCGGAACTACTGTGATATTCCAGTAATTCTCTACTTATATTGTCTTTAATTAATACCAGTCGATTATAGAGTAAGGACTGTTAATAAAATTGATGTTGTTATGTAACGAATTATTATTTACTCATATGCAGGTACATCACGTAATTGCTATAATCTTATTATTAAATTGAAAAATCTATTATTTTGTACTTTATTGGAAGAACAAATAAATGATGTTACGTTTATACAATGAGTGAATAGTACCTACAAACAGTATATCCTAGATTAATATTACATTGGTAAGGTTATATTGATAGACTGAATATGCAGAATACATTACTAAAGAGTAAGAGAAAATTTTTTGAAAAACTTAAATTTTTGCTATCTTTCTTTCAAATTGAATTATTTTAATAGGTATTTTTGTAAAATGAGGAAATCCAAACAATGAACTACCGAAAAACGGCAACTGATCATCAAGTTGTGTGTTAAAAAAAAAAAAAATCCAAAAATTGCTGAATTATTAGGTAAATCTTCTTCTGCTGCTTTTGGCTCGAGTTAACCCTGTTTGCCTGGCCTTTGGATTATTCAATGGAAGAAGTAAATCTACCACTTTAAATTTTAAAATAATTCAACCTTTTTGAATGGAAAGTAAAGAAGCACTGATAAAGCACCGCGGACGGCCAAAAGTTACCAAATTCAAGCACTTTTCAATACTGAACCAACTTCATCTGCTCCAAAAATTCGTGCCAAACTTGAAATAGAGTCCTTAATTGATGTATCTACTCAAAAAATACAACATCGACTCTATGCAGATATAAAACACGGTCGGGTTCCACGAAATATACCATACTTAAGCAAGATAATTATAATAAAAAAGATGCAATTTTATGCAGAACGTGTTTTAAAGTCAATAGATGTTTCGGATTTAATCTTATGGACCGATGAATCTGTAATTCCATTAAAATATAGTCATGGGAGAATATAAGTTGCGAGAAACAACTGATGTTTTGTCTTTTAATGTTACAAAACTTACCTTAAAGTCGTTTGACAAAGGTGTTATGGTTTGGGGAGGTATGTTGTGCTTAACTGGCGTTAGCAAGAAAAGAGTTACGTCCGGGTGTTATCAAATACTTTTTACTATACTGGAAAAATTTACGATAACTTTTTAAAACCCCGCCGCGCCTCTCGTACTGAAAAACATTTTGGGCTAAGAACATTTTTGAAAACAGTTTAACAAAGTAGCGAAATAGTAATTTTTGAAGGCCAAGTTACCGCTGTACTATACTTAAAACTCTTAAAAAAATTTATACTGCAACAAGATAATACTCCAATACATAAGGCAAAAGTGGTTGCAAACTACTTAAGTAATCCAAGTATAAATGTTTCAATTTGGTCATGGCAAAGTCAGGTCTTTCATTCATTGAAAACCTGTGGTCTTTATTGAAATATCGTACAGTAGAGAAAGCACCTAGAAATTTGGACGATATCCGGGTTTACATTACTGAAATTTGGTACAAAATTATTCCAATCAAGTGTTAGAAGTATACAATCGCTACTTTTCAGAATGGCACTTATGTCGAAAAGAAAAGGCGGCTATTGTGGATACTAAATAATTTTTTAACTTACTTTTGAAACTTTTCTTTCTTATGTAATTAAATTTTATTATTTTCTTCTTGTATTAAAACAAAACTTTTATTTTTTATGCTTATAATCAATTAATAAATCATTTAAAAAGTTGTCAAAAAATATGAAAATCAACATAACTCACTTTTGGTAGATTGTGTAGGTAACAATTGATTTAGTTTTACGAATTGGTCGAAAAATTCCTAGAAACATGCCATGTTTTATGAACTTGAATTTTAAAGATTTAATTAATATCCTACTGGTTATATACCTTTGGTATATAGGCAATGTGCTCTTTTTTTGCCTACACGATCGCCTTAGATGCGATGGTCCGAGCATAATTTCAAAATTTAGTCTCTTCTGAAAATTTGGATTTAAATTTTTCATAGAAGCGCTGCTCTGCTTCCGCACTTTAACAATTGGCCAGAAAATTGATCTTGCTTTAAAATTCTAACATAATTAATGAATTTTTAATTAACACTTCACAGTTTATTTTAGACCTACAAATTTTTACACTGCCAAAAGTTTAGGGAACATATTGACAGTAACTCAGTTTAGTCTAAAATTTTCAAGTTTAATGTAATTTACTTTATACACACTTGAAAATAAAATTAAAATTATTTTTAAAATATTTAAATTTGTAGTTAGTGCGAATTCGCCCTACACCTAACTAGCTAAACTTTTTTTTTTATTTATTTTTTTCATTAAATTAAGCTTTTTGATTACACGTCGTAACTGTTTCTATTATTTATTTGAGACAGGGTATTATTTTACAATTTTTTTGTATAATTAGTATTGTGCTCCTCAACTACTATCTTTAGATAGACAGCGTGTCGATGTTCACCTAAAGGTCGAGCTAAGAAATTCCCATCTAAAACTCCCGCGCTGCGACTCACCAGGAATCGCACCTAAACAATGTTGCTGTGGGGTAACCTACAATTTGAAAAGTAAAACCGACATTCCTATCATGATGTGCCAACTTTGTAACACTTCAATATAAATAATAATTTATTATAATACATATATGATTTATATAATTGCATACATTTAATTTTATTTTATTATTGAGCCTTCATTGAGAAATCAAATAGTTCATTGTGCAGCAGTTGGCGCATTGACTTTGGGGTAACTGCTACTATTGGAATTTGATACTGAATATTTTAGCATTTGTTAATTTCCGATTCTCCATCGTCACGGGACAACTGCGGATATTGAAATTGCCAAGAACATGATAGTAAATGGAGTGTGTACAAACAAGGGATGGTCACAGACATCAGAATACATAAATTTGTTATTAAAATAATATTTTTCTTATAATATAGTATTTAAATATTTAACAAAAGGACCCAGTACTTACCGATGCTGTTAACTAAAATTTATTTTTATTTTTCGTTTTCTATTAATTGTTTAATTTTCAAAATTTCGTTGTGGTTACCTATTTATTTTTTATAATATTTAAATGGGTTATATTGAATCTATCCGGTGTTACATCTTGTAATGTATAATAAATAAAATAAATCTTACACAATATGGAAGTGTATTGGGTAAAAAAGAATAGAATCAATTTCTGTCAGATTTTAAAAAATTGTATTATTGTTTTACATACCTATATGTTCCGTGTTTTACTAATCTAATTTTAGGATTCCACCAAAGACTCACATAAAATTAAACGTTTGCTAAAATGCATTTATGGTGGAATCTTGTCATAATAATTGGATGCTTACATAATAAATACAATACACTAATTAGTATAATACATACTAACTTTTTCTATTGTACATTTTTTTTTAATGATAATTCTGCTCATTATTAATACAATATATTTTTTGTTCTAGGTAAGTCTACTACAGTTGCTCACCTTTGTACATATTATGTTAAGAAAATCGATAATTCGTGTAAACTTAGTTTTGGATAAACAGTAAGTAATTATGAATTTGTTTCCTTTATAAATAAAAGATAAGGTTCTCGAAAAACTTTATCAGATAAACTATTTTCATAATAACGAATTTTTTTTGTGTATGTATGAAAAAGTATTACAGTCAAAACTATCCCAATTGAATTCTCATAACATATTAAAATTTGTTTGAATTAAGGGGAGTTCGAGTTAGAGAGTAAGAATCAAAATAATAAAAAATGTTTATAAACTATAAAACAACATGTACAATACGAAAAAAAAGTTCATTTTTTTACATAATAGAAATATAATACATAATACTACTACCTGCTTAAAATAAATTTTTGTAGTTAGACATGTAAATTAAAAATACAGAATTACAAACTCTTAAAATAATAATTGGTAATTTTGCTTTGTTTTAATATTTCAAAGTATATTTATTTCTCAAAATGTTTCTATTTTTTGGTCACATTCATGAAAATAAAATTTGATTTACAGAGTGGCAAATTACATGTAAATTGAGATCAAATGCAACATTGGATTTGATTTAAAGAGAGTTTGAATTAAAAAATTCGATTTAGAGAATAATTTTTAGACACAAAACCCTATTTAGTTAAACGTGCCAAATAAATAATTCGATTTAAAGAATATTTCGAATTAAAGAGAGGTCGATTTAGAGAGTTTTGAGTGTATTAATAATACTCGAAAGTGAATTATTAGGAAATGTATACAATTTTTAGTAAAGGTATACTTTCAGTGATATAGGCAGTGAAAGTTTACGATAGCATAAAAAATATACTTTAACTAGTGAAGGTATACAGTCACTGATACGGTCTAAGAAATGTGGAATAAAATTTAACCTAACCCCATAATGTGTAAGAAGAAAGGATTAGATGTAAAGCCAATATTGTTTAAGGATTTAAATTCCAGATGTCAATAAGTTGATCTAACATTAATGATTTTCAATCACAACCTGACGATAGTTACAAATTTTTAATGGTTCATCAGGATCACCTCACAAAATTTGTGATTTTAAATCAAATTATTTAGTTTTAGGTATCGTAACATCGAGTTGAGAATTTTTCATAAGATATCAATTAAGAAATCTCAATGCCCTATTCCTTTTGTTTGTTATTTAAAACTTGAAAACTATCTAAAAGATGTGTATAAATAATTTGCTAGTCAGTACGATATTGTTTTAAACCTATTTTATACAAAAATTTAATTCGTTTTAACTAAGAAATTACAGTTTTGTGCCAGGAAAGCTGAAAGTTTTCTCTTGTTAAATTGTTGATCACGTCTGCGTTGAAATAAAAATTATCCAGATAAAATCAAAGCTCTTGTTGTATTATGAAAAGAAATTGGTTTTTTTTGTAAATACTATACTAACTAACTAACGAGATTATAAAAGCATACAAAAACATCGTTTTGGTTGCATTTTTGATATGCTATAATTAGTTTATTCCTACGTTACAACGATGATGCATGTATTTCAAACCACATAAATATTTACAAAACAATACTATAATAATACCAATATCTTGACAATAATAAACAGATGGTAAATTTTCTTATGGATTACTTGATTCAGATAGTTGAAAAACAAGATTTCTAATTTAAATTATTCAAAAAAAGTCATTTTAATGCACTGAACATCAGTCCTTAACATTTTTCGACGAAAACTTCGAAGAACTTTCTAATAGTTTTTCGGTATCAGTACAGTCAAGTTTTAAAATTCAATAAGCGCTGCAAATGCAAATATTACAGTTTCAAGATTTTTACAAGAAGTACCTAAAAAATAAACTAAAATGTACTTATATTTTTGGATTTTATTTGTCCACTATTTATTGATGTATTGAAATAGTAGTTTCTATAAGTTTTACTTGAAAAGTTGTTACTCGAGTATAGATAAATAACAGAATTTCTTTTCGAAACGTAATCATTGTATGTGGATGACAATTTTCCTGCCACGAATGAAGAGTTTGAAATTGAAAGTTTTATTATTGACTTTTTATGAAATCAAACAGTAATGAATCCCGACATTATTTAAGTTATTCGTGAAGCTTGGCACTATATTATAAGGATAATAATATATTATTTAGGCATACCTATCGTTGTATATTTTGTGTTTAATTTTAAATAAATGTAATTAAGTAGCTTTACATTGTTTTAGAACATTTGGATATTTTATTGTTGGAGGTAATGGATGTGGTTAATGAATTTTGGTTTTTAGCATCCCTTTTTTTAAATTGAGAAAGTCAATTGTAGATCTTGCTAAATTTATTGCCTACCACATTTGCCTTTTAGTATTTGTTAACCTGCTCAACGTACCTTTTTCTTCGAGTATTAACACTTTGAACTGGGTCATAAGTTCTACACTTAACTAGAGTATTTTCTAAATTGCGCGAATTGGAATTGATGTGGGGATTCCGGCGCCGCTCAGCACTAATGGAGTTCCGGATTGAGGGGTACTCGGATTATGCATTTACGTGAAGCTCTTTCGATTCGAAACACCATGTGTTCAAATATTCAAACGAAATATAATCTTCGTCGATAAATTAGGGCGAGAATTTAATTTTGCTAATGTAGTATTGAGCTTAAATTAGTTTGCGGCATATTACATGTTTAGTAATTTCATAAACGTGATTTATATTTTTTTAAATTTACCACTCTTGCAGCTGGAACTGTTTATTGCTTATTAATGGTTTTTACACCCGGTTTGCATAAATTTTTATATCTCTCAAGTTTATGTACATCGCTTTTTTATGCTTGTCAAATTCTTATATTAAACCATAAAATTATAAAGTTCAAATTCAAGAGCGATTATTTGTCTTTATGGCAAGATTTTGCAAATTTCGTTTACAGCGTTTTAACTAAATTTGTATATCTACTCCAGAAAACACAATTTATAAGATTCAAATTGTGTTGTCGGGTGCAAGAGTAATGCTTAAATTATTAATAGTGGAAACTCGGCAGTTTGTGTTAATAATTTTGTAGGTTGCGTGTGCGTTTGGAGGGGTATCTTTTCCAAGATATATTTATGGTTGTGTTGTTTTCCTCTTCACTGCTTACCGTTTTATCCATATTTGAAAGAAAGTGGATTATGAAGTTTACCAAGTACACCTGGAACGAAATTATTATATTTACTTGTGTCTCAGCAGATGGTAATTGACAGAAAATCGAAGAATAAGTAAATTTTCCAAAATAAATTTCTTGCAATTTTTAGGGCATTCGTGCTTTTCTTTATTTTTTTATACGCAACTAAACTGTTTGAGTTAAGAAATATAAATCACTCTTTCGATGGTGGATAAACCGTTCTTTATGTTTTCTCCATGTTATATATATGTTATAGTTTGAGTTAATTAATACCCTTCAATAAATTATTATCTTACACAAAATATATTTAGTTTTCATTACTTGTACGGAAAGATAAATAGGTCATAATTATATTTTAGCCGTGCCAGCAAAATATACATTTGCCTAAAAGTCATTAAAGTTTCCTACAGTATTTTTTAAATAATACCTTTCTACCTCCCTTGTAAGTGGGTGAAATTTAGAAAAAATTGTGATGAGGAGGGTTAAATTAGTAGGTATATGAAATTTACAAACTGCGAAATGGCTTTCTGGTGATTAGAGAGAGTAAATTACATAAAGCAATAAGATTAACCCAGGTCGAAATGTTGTGACACACTTGGGGGCTTACGGTTGATGTGCAAAACGAAAATATTTGAAAATGCATTTTTAACAAATAAATCAAAATGAAAAGAAACTTTACGACATTTTTCAATTATTCGTATATTGATTGATATTCACTAGCACAATGCACATAAGCTAGACCTATGCAATAAAGAATAAACATAAAGAATTTTTTTTATCGAAACTTCTAATCGTTTTCTAAGCATTGGAGTGATTTAAAAGTTCAAAACTACAATTTTGTTCTGTACTTTACTCGGCAGAACGATTTTTCTGTGAATTAAATTTAAAGTTTTACAAATTGAGGAAACAATGATTGATTGTTCTTGATTAGTTTTATATTGTTGAGATATAATGTGTTGTTAACTTTTGAATTAATTTCTTCTTCCTTCCTCTTAGTTTTGCTTCGTAACAGAAGCGTCGTTGCCATTAATTTAATATTAAATTCTTAATATGAAGATCAATAATATTAATGAATTAATAGGTATTAATATTTTTCTTAATATTAAATGGTTTGTTTGACAGATTTACTTTCAGTGGTTTTCCATTGCCTTCTAAGCTAGTAAGCTCTTTGCACTTTCGTTCTTTTAACAAACAACACATTACCTACACTAATTTTCTATATGTCCTCATTCATTGTCAGAGCTCGGGACTTAATGCACAAACAATTATTTTATGGAGGTTCATTCGTGTCAAAATTTTTGCCATATCTTGACTTTCGGCACCCATAACGCAACGTCCAAAGGTTGCAAACGCTATGTCCATCTCGATAAACTCCCTGTAGGGTGTTTTAATTTTTTTAACCATATTAACCACGCATGGTCGGTAACCACGGTGAAAACATTATTCTTAATATATTGACAGTTTTTTGATAGCTCAAATAGCACTCAAACATTTGCGCTTTGTTTGCGAACAAAAAATTCTGGGTTATTCTGGGTTAAAAAAGCTTACGTTAAGCTTGTGGTCCTCATGGGTTAATGAATTGCCATCAATAACATAAAAACCAGGGTTACAGGCACGTCTGGAGGCCAGTCTAGTAAACTACCTATCGGACATTAAACAATTTATATGTATGCTTACAGATCTAGCACTGCGAAGGAAACAACGCAGATGTTGGAAATAAACAGATTAACGACGATTGAAAGAAAGGACGAAAACATTAACATTTTTCTCTACTTAGAGTTAAACTTATCGCAGTGAGTATATAAAAACTTTGGTCAAAATGCCAAAATGAGTTTGGCGTTATATGAGAGTGGATAAGCAACTTTTATTCATTACTGCTAGATTTGTGTACTAAGAGAGCGGGCCTCGTAGGGCTTAGGCCCCCTTACCTAGTTCAGCCGTTCTAATTCATTCTAATGAATTAATACGAATCAATTAAGATTAAAAAATTTAAGTTAACGGATATTATTTTGCTATTGGTTCTTTGGAATCTCAATTTTCCATCTCAAAGTGCATCAGAAACTGGTCTTATGTGGTCGTACCTTGGTGTTTTTAACATTTTATCAGTAAAGATTTTCTGCAACATAAGTATTTCTATGTAATTTTATAGTAAAGAATAATTTTATTTGATATACTTACTAATAATTTGAATTTCAATTACATAAAATTGTTTGATGTTTGAAATTCCGAAATTGGATACGAATACTCGTATTATAAAGTCTACGTATAGGGTGGCACAGAATGACTGAACAATGAGGAGAAACGGGAAACGGCAAATTATTGAACCGTCAACGACGAAAGGGGATGATACGTGAATAAATGCAAGTCCTAATGAATTGAAACTATAAATTTGTTTCAATGACAGTTTCCTATCAATTATTATTATTCATTAACTATTTTTACTATCAAATCAAATCGTCTACTAAGTGTTCATTATTAAATCATACTGTTCTACATAGTAACCATTACTCGTGTAAATGAAAAATCAAATAATTAAAAACAATTGCTAGATACTATTATGTACATAATCTAATATTATACATAAAATTTGTTTTTTCTTCATCACGATGCTTATCGTTAGGAATGAAGATAAGCCATCATTTACTATTTTATTATTTACAATCAGTAGGATGAATTGGTTGTAAATTTTATTTTGGTATAATACCAATTTTTAGTTTTAGACCATTAGAAGTACAAACTGTGTGCCTATTATGTATTGTCGATGAAAAGTTTTTGAATTTCGTACTTCACATAATAAATTCTATAAATTTTTTTGAATAGCTTTCTAGGTGAGAAGTAAATGGAGACGGTTACAATTCAGCTGGCTATTAGTACGTTGACCGTGGTTCAAAAGCCACGTTAAACAAAAACAATAGGACCTCTGTGTATGTGAAAATACTTGTAACGCACATTGCAGATATTATAGAAGAGATGGTCAAAATTTTCGTTAAGTGAACAATACGGCTGAAAAAAATGGAATCAATCATCAGTTCGTTTTATTATAACCAACTGTTAACAACATATTTAAATATATAAATTATGAACTCGTTGATATTAGATAATATTAAAACTTCAAAATATCGAGTTATTAATAAATTAAAAATCAATTAAATGATTTATTTAGCTTTCAAACGATTATTTCGTTCGTCATCAGAATAATATACAGATATTATGTAAACAAGTCATGGAAAACAACATAGTTAACCGAAATAATATTTTGCCAATTACTCACTCATTTATTAAGTAAATTATTCCTTATAACCTTAGGAAAACGGAATAATTTTTTTAACATACCTAAAACACTTTCAATTAAAGTGGTAATAAAAACTTATTGCTATAGAAGTAAACGAGAATGCTTTAATTTTTTAACTTCTACTTGATTTATTGCGAACGACAACGTAAGTATGAGATTGTGTGTTGTCAAATTGGACGTGCATCAAGCTCCATGTAATAGTATTTTGTTGGTAGAATATATTGCATGATGTCTTACTTTTTGTAGATTAAACTACATTGTTATTAATGATTTTTCCAAAGTGGAAATGATAGCAGAGTGCTGTGAAGCGGAGCTTTTCCACGTTAATCAGAAATTGTTGCACTATTATAACAGGACACTTAATATAGAATTGAGATTAACATTGGAATTGGGTATTTGATATTGTGTCCAGACAAATTAATTTGGCTTTACACAGTAACACTTTAGTCAATCGCTGGTATTAAAACTTGCAACCCCCAATGCACTACTTGGATTAACGTTGATCCTGGCGCTTCGCATGACGCGATTTAAGTATGAGAATGATTAACATAAAACTAACATTAGTCTGAATGGAGAAGCACTGGGACGGAGCTATGTAAGCGGAAGATTATCGTTGCTGGGTTTTACGTAATTATAGTAGGATTCTATATGACTCATGCCTGCATTAAACTAACTCAAGTCTGATTTATAATTCCCCAATAAAATACCCTTGCTTTCAGTTTCAATTCAATAATACAAATTTTGTAGTGATCCTCCCTATTGTAATGTCCCGCGGAACTTGAAATAGTTATTGATTAACAATAAATTAAACCCCTCAATTTAAATATTACTTTATTTAATTTATAATCTTAATGCCCAAAATACCATTTAATTTAAATCTTGCAATTAGTTCCATATCTTACAGTGGGTAATTTATAATTATTACAACGAACTGGTCTATAGTATGTAATACGCTAGAGTAAATGCTTATTAGATGAATGTAATTAAATTACGAAAAGTGCACAAGAGATTCCTATTGAAACAAACTTCCTTTTTTGTTAGTCAATGTAGCTAAAAATTCAGCTAGGTGGAAAATTTTATTCCAGAAGGGATTATTTTGAAATTTTAAACGAGAATCTTAATTGCAGTTGTATATTATATTCGAAACTCTATTGTGAATGAATTAATATGAGTATAAAATTAAAATATACTTTCAAAAAAAGGAATGGATTGATATAATATTATAAGTAATGATTAAATTTAAATTCATTTATGAAAATTCAGCTAAAATCATCAGCTATCGCCAGAATACTTAAACATTAGTCGAAAGGACATAAAATATATTTTGAGTTAAAAGTTATATAATTTAAATATAGATAAAATTTAATTACTTATATAGGTATTATAAATAAATAATTGGAATTAAAAATGTAAATTTAAAAGAATTTAAGAAAATTGGCTTGATGAATGAAATTGAATTGTGAATGAGATTGTTTTTGTCTAGCTTTAATTTTAGATCTGAGCCAACGCAACGGTTGTTGGAAAGTTTGTTTTGAAAATTCACAATAAATCGAACAAAGTACCGCACTTTGACGCCAAGTGTAAAGAAAATAAATAGTTTAGTAAGAAAAACAATTTACTGTTAGATGTGTTATAAATTTTTTAGAAATAAAATATTCCAATCTAGGTTTAATATAGAAATTCAAGAAGACAGCGATAGCGTATTGAAGGTTTATTGCTGTTTTAGCGCAACGTTCCCCTTCGTTATACTTATTTAGTAATCAAATTGAATGCAATAGCAATTTACTTCGGCGGAAGCAGTAATCGCACGAGCTCAAATAGCGTATGTGAATAGGATTGAGAAAATGCTTTTTTTTCTTTCCTTATTATTTTTATATTCATACAGAATTTGTTAACAATTTTTTATCCAATATTGTAATCTTTTTTTGAGTGACCTGGGGAATTAATTTTCACAACATAATCTAAACCGACATCTGCGGCTTTTTCAGCATACCAATTCAAGAAATTATTATCTAGTACGTGTTCGATGATGGGATTACTTTTGGATTTGCGGGAGTGGATGCATGAGATAGGGGGATTGCGTATGATGTGAAAACGACAGTACAAAGCACGGAATCGGCAATTTGAGATGGACCCTCTTCGGGCTCTTGAGTTGGATAATTACCGACGTCGTTAACGACTAAAATGGCACAATAAGCATTAAAAAGGCATTCGTGGGCGTTATCCTTATGGAAATTTTCATGCATGCTTCCTAATATTTCTAGCCAAAAGTGAATCATCAAGGCATAAATAATACGAAAAGCTTAAGATAAGCATCTTATAAGCGGATAATACTCTACCTATATAAAATTAGTTCATGTTTTGGAAATAATCTCACAATTTTCAGTCAAATACTGTCCGTGATTTAGAATTTGTATAAGAAATTGTTTTATTTCGAGTGGTTTCATAATATGATAACTCGACTGTACTCAGTTGACGAACAGAATTATGAAAATTTATCATGTAGTTACAGAAAAGAATTCCAAAATTATACTATGCAGTCAAAATCGTTTGGAATGTCAAGCAGGTTGCATCTAAGCGACGGCACAATCACATTACCCTTCAAATTACGTAACAATCACATTACCCGTACCTAGTCGATTGCACGACAGGCCAATTTACACAGAATTATGACATCACAGCTACTCTAACAAGAGTACATTTTGAAATCGTTTCAGTAATTAAATAAGTTGTATGCTACTCTGGGGTACGTCAGGACATTCTTAATTACACGCACGTTTCTTTTGGGGATGTTTAATTTCGTCGTTAAGTGCAGAGTTCCTCGGAATACAAATAACCATTGGTCAACTCTGCTAACAAAATCTATTGCGCTTGACTGAATCAGCAGGAAGAGAACGTGGGGTTGCTAATTGGTTTTGAATATTTTAATTTTTATTTTATGCATATGTGAAAAAGACGCATTCGTTGCCGAAAATCCTTGAATTATTCATTATGAGTAATAATGGTTTCACAAATTGATTTTTTTAATATTAATTTAACCCCTTTTACATATAATATAAAACTTCAAAATATCGAGTTATTATTAAATTAAAAAATTGTTAAAGGATTTATTTAGCTTTCAAACGTAATATCGTTCGTCATCAGAATAATATACAAATGTATATGCGTTATTTGTTAAACTGCTACATAGGTAGGCACTTGTTAAATTCCTTTTATTTATAAAAGTTATTACATCACTAGTTGCTAATGTTAGCTTAAACTATTGATCGAATAACTCCCTTTTTGTAGCAACTGGCATTTACCTATTCAATTGCATTACATTTGTATATTATTCTGATGACGAACGATATTACGTTTGAAAGCTAAATAAATCCTTTAACAATTTTTTAATTTAATAATAACTCGATATTTTGAAGTTTTATATTATCTAATATCAACGGGTTAATAATTTATATATTTAAACCTTTTACATATACTATAGATTAAATGATAAGGGACTCACTGAATACATTTGATGGATAGCACACATATTTCTCTAAATAATGTAAATTGAATTATATTGTGATTGAATATTAGCCAACAATTTGAATAAAAGGTGCACGAATAATGCGTTATTTGTTAAACTGCTACATAGGTAGGCACTTGTTAAATTCCTTTTATTTATAAAAGTTATTACATCACTAGTTGCTAATGTTAGCTTAAACTATTGATCGAATAACTCCCTTTTTGTAGCAACTGGCATTTACCTATTCAATTGCATTTACGTTAAAAAAAAATTTCTTAGCTATAGCAGCTTGCGTGTTCGATCACTAAGTACAGGATCCCCGAGGCAACCCAACTAAGGCAAAAGATCCTATTTTGCTGACTGCTTCAATAATGTCTTCTGAGGGATATTAAAAACTTCAAAAGAAACCAAGTTGATGTTTGGGCACAAAACGTTTCAATCAATATTGATGCCGTAGGATTAAATACATTTTTAATATCTCAACAAATAAAAATATAAATATTACGTAGTAGGCACATATAGGTAGTTTATAGATTTCAGGATCAATATTCAACTTTTCAAGCAACTTTTTTTTTTAGATTTTTCAGTAGACGAATAGTAATAAAATTCTTTTTCATGCTACGATATTTTTATTTAATACCAGTAATTTATTTTTAGTTTGTAAGGTAAGCACAGCAATATTAATAGTAGATAAATATAGCCTGTCTGCAAGATATAAAGGGGTAGAAGTTAAACAAACTTACACCGCAAGGTACCTCAAATATATTACCAACAATTAAAATTATGATACTATTCTTTAAAATTATAGATTAGACCATTACTTTGTATAATATGATTGCGTTTTTGTACGTGCAACTGATAAAAAATTTATTTTATTTCTGGTAATGTGGGAATACAAAGCAATAATAAATATTTAAATGAAAAAAGTTGTAATTTATTTTGGGTAGTATAAAGCACTTGAGAGTCGTCAAGTTGAGAAAAAAAAAGTGAACAATTTTAATCTTGAAACTGTTCATTTATTCCTTCGGAAACTATGCATGCCAGCTAAAAATTTAATTATTTTACAATGTTAGAATTTTTTGATCGATTTTCTAAAATGTCAGGTAGGCGATTTTTCGTGGCGCGTATATCAAAAATCTGTCAATAAGTGCTTGATATTAATATAACAAACAACCGTTTCGAGCAAGCTGACAGCAGCAATTCTTTAAAAAGACATTATAAAGAGCCCCTCTGCAAGTAAGCGCATGTCCTTCATTGCCTAAGGAGCCATTTGTGGCAAAACACGTATTTTCTTTCAAAATAATGTGAAGTTTCCCCATGAGAAAGCGTTTAATCTGTCCGAATATCGCACCTACTTTGTAATATTGGTGAATTGTGGTTCAAACAGAGGACATAAATCATCACGTCACAGAGAGTTGTGCGAATTACATTAAGGCACAGCAATTGATAATGTCCTTTGTAACGAAAATACTTGGGCCACTGATAGAACGGATTTTCAGTCTTCGCCGTTAGGCTGCATTAGAAGTAATGAGACGCAAAGGTCTGCAATATTTTATGTTGGTGTTTTCTTTTTAGGCTCGTTTGTATTCGCGATTTACGAAACTGACGTTTATTTAATGCATTTTTTTACCTATAAATACCAAGATCTACTGCTAAGTAAAATTAAAATATATTTGCTGAGAGGGAATTATGCACTGAAAATTATTTACTTTTAAACCAAAAAGTGAGTTTTGAAATTCAATTTCTTTAGCCTTAGGGTGCTTATATTAACTCTTTTTTATTGAAATTCTTTGTTCAAAATTTTACTTTTAAATGAATATTTTGATAAAAATATTTGAAAAAGATATTATGTTTTGCATGATTTTCATTAAAATTTTTATTAGAGTTTATGTTGATATTTTCTTTTCATACAGCGAATAGTTCGCTGTTTATAGTAGTAGTTATTAGTCGCTATTTGCTAATATCGATGCAACGCTCGTCAAGTCAATACCTATTTTTTTATGGTTTACTTTACAAAATTGAATTTTTATTTCCTTAGTCTTTATTAAAAAGAAGTAACAATTTACTCAAGTTTTCCAAAACTCTTACTATTGCAATATTTGCTATGTCGATTTCTTCATATTGTTGCGAAAATCTTGAAAAAACAACATTTGGCGACACAGAGTCTGCAAATTGAGGACATCTCCACAACAGACGATTGGCTCGATTGATTTTTTAAATTACAACTGAAATAGGTATGTAGATATGTACATACATACATAATAATTGATTTTGCGTTATATTCATACGTAGTATTAACTAACATACATAAGAAATTTGCTATTAATAATTTATTATTATTACTAGTCAATTAATAATTTAAGAAAATTTGTATCTAAGTAAGTGAATATAATATACAATAATTTTATTTGTACATGCTATATCCACTTTGCACAATTATACGTTCGATTATTATTAACACGTGTTGCAAATGTTTAAAATTGAGATAAAACAAATTTTGATGATTTTTGGAGCAGATACTTTAAATGATCTAATAAATTATTACGTAAAATTAGTAATAATAAAAAAAATTTTTTTGTGTAATCACTCCACTCCAAAATTATTATTATTTAATTTGTATCGCTTTTTGTTTTCATATGCCTGCCATATTTTTTTACAGGCTGCAGTTTTTTTTTAACATTTTAAGTGGTTTGCGAAGGCTCAAATATGCCAATCGTTATTTTTTCTTATAAATATGGAGAAAAAAGGAATAGGTTCACAAAAAAATCGGTTTACAGATCCGCTTTTTAGACATTTGCATTTTTGTAAGTGCAATTTATTTTAAAGAATGTAATTGTAGCCTTCATTTGTAACTCTAATTTTGAAATAATCTAATATTCAAGGGGAACTTTTTATAAGAATAAGGGATATTAACACAAACAAGCAGGCCGTTCAACAAGGTTTTCTTGATACGGGCTGTGACATTTCCATAATAAAGTTTTTTTTGACAAAATTAAATTACTAATAAAAGCTAAACTAAAATTTAGGGAATTTTGTTGTCCAAAAATCAATTAATAATCAACCAAAATATTTTCAAAATATTTCAACAAAATATACATTTTTGAGAAACCTTGAAGTTGTGTATCTCGACGAAAAACATTATTGGGCTCATGCTTTTAAAAAGTTTTAGAGAGTAATCTGCCAAGAAAGCCATTTAATAATAACATATTAAATTGGTCACGACGCTTCAGTCAAGAAGCAATACGAAGAAGAAGATACTTTATTATATGTTATCTTTTTGATCTTTATCCCATTTATTTCTAAAATGTTACAAAAATTTACATAACCGCAGTTTCCAGCACTCTTGCAACATCTCTTTATGTACCTAAACATGAAACAAGGAATTGATTTACTCATTTGAATATACTCGTAGTAATGCCAAAACTAAGAGTCGGGGATTCCCAAATACTAATTTTGAAATTACATGACATTAACAAGAATAAATTAATTTCTTTTCCTCCTGTGGATAAAAAAGTGTTTAAAAATTATAGGAAAATTTTTGTAGTATTCTGGAAATAAATTACATGAAATAAGAGTTATTCAATTAACACTAGATATTGCTGTTATAATGCTTTTATTTTTAAGGATGTCTTTTAAAAGCCAAGCATGAATTTTGTTTTAAAAAAGGTATTGATGAATTATGTTATTTTGCCATTGTTTACGATGTCAAAATTTATAACAAATATTGTGTGCATCTATTATTGCTTGTTAAAACGAATGCTTGTAATTAAATTCTACTCATTTTTCACATGTCTGTCACTGGGACAAATGAATGGTTCATGCGGATGTAGCGCAGATTCGTTGAAATAAGCAAACAATGTGACTACTATTGGAATGTTTTAAATTTTGAATGTTATGAAATACAATATAAATTTGTTTTTGAGTTATATTATGAATTAGACAAGTTTTTGATTATATCCATTTAATAAATTATAATTATTAAATTTTAAAATAAATATTTGCAATTAGCGATTCTAATTACTTTCCGTCAGAAAATTTCAATTTCTGCTTGGATGTGTGGTAAATACACATATCGAAAGTGCGTGGTATACTTATCAAACAAGTAGTACCAAGATGTTAATTAAGAAGTTAATAATGAATACTAACCAACGTTTCATTTCATTTATTAGCATGTACCTACTTCAAGTTTTAGAACTTGAGAAATTCGAACATTATTTTAGAAAATTACTTCGTACGAACTTAATCTACCTAAATAATAATTATTTTAAAATATTCCGTTTCATCACAGTAACTTTTCAATTATTTTATTTTAATATTTTATACACAATTAGGTTTTTGTTTGCACAAATTCTGCATTTTATGTTTTGAAATGGAATGTATTTGTGTGGGAATAAATCTTCTCAATTGAAAGATCCAAGTTAGTATCCGTTATTTAGTGGAGGCCGTAGTGAACCGATTGAGGGCAATTGGTTCTTATATGAATTGATTTAAATCGATAAAGGTTTAAAGAAAGGTTTTTATCTTAAATTTTTTGCATTAATTTGGTTCTTAAGTTCAGTTTGATGAATTGCACGTCAAATTTTTGTTCTATTTGGTAAAAAGTGTCTCTTCAATTATAATCGTGTTAATAGAAATGCCGCTGGATCCCAAAGCAATTTTAATTTTTCTAATTTATAGGATAATGTTACTGTAATAGAGGAACTGTGTTAAAATAATATTTTATTATTTTTTGATACAAATGCTATCGGCATATGATCTAAAATTTAATATTATAGGGGTGCAGAAAAGGTCCATCGATATTATGGTCGACGAAGTGCTGAATCACATAACTGCAAAGACTTTACGATGCAAATGTATTCAAATATTTTACAGGTCAATGTCCTTCAGAAGCGAATGGAGAAGTCACATATAAGTATAATAAAATCCAAAAATGCTGTCGGGATAAATTGTTCGGACAGTGCGTGCGAGAATCATGGCTGAATTCCAGATAAAAATGTAGATGCATTAATGTGTCTCAACCCGGTCAGATAAAATATTTATGAGAATTCAATCGTTCATGATTAATATACGAATCGAGGGGAAAATATTACTATTCATGTGATTTTAGATATACTACTTGTTTCGATAATGAAGCTAAAATTAAAAATTCTATTTCAGGATTTTATTTTGTAATGATTTACAATGGTGGTTAGAAGTGACACTTTTTATTTAATCAAAAACTGCTTGTTTTAATTACGAGTTGGTTGAATAAAATACTAAGCCGAATAGATGAAAATATTTCGCCACCCTAACTCTGCATAAGGGCTATTAATTTAAGAATATCTAATATTCGTAGTGCGTAGTGGGTGACGCTTTCCTTTAATGGGTGGGTTAGGTTATGCAAGTCTCGTGCGTATCGAAATAGTTTTGGAGGTTTTCAGTCTGAGTTAGATTTCTTGTGGATCGATTTTATAGGGTTTGCTGCTCAGATGCTAATGCTATTAGTGTGTCGCATTTTTACACACAAATGCCAGTTGATCGAGTGCTGTGATCCGTAATCCATTGCTCTAAATACAAGAGTTTTAAAATTTCTTGTGCTTTGCAGTACCTACAATATAATTCGCACAATACATAACCGTGGCAGTTATAATATTTTATTAAAATTTTATTTCAAGTAATTACAGATTTGCACTTGCAGCAGTTATGCAAATATTATTTTATCACTCGTTTGGTAATCATTAAAATTGAATACAATTTTTAATTTATCAAGTAGTTTTGGACATTGGTGTGGTGGGTCATAAATCAAATACCAAACTCGCTTTTCGAGTTCGGAACCCGATTTTCTTCTGTCGTGATTCGGATTTCAAAGTATAGCTTCTATCAGATACTTCAGATTAAATTTTCATTTAAGGGCACACGAGCCAAACTCTTCGGAGTCATTCATTGCGAACATACTAAATAAATGTCTGGAAAATTTGATCGATTTGCTTTATTTGCATAAAATTTACATACATATTAGTTAACATAAAAATGCGTTAAATTGCAATTTTCCTGGCAAAAGAGATTTTAATATATTCAAAATATAGAGAATGTCAATATTGTAATACCTCGTAACTAATAAATTTAGAATTTGTTTGACAAAAATTGCTGTTATTATAACCATCAGAAACGCGTGTAAAATGTTATTTTACCTATCCTATAGCATTATTTAAATTCTTTATCAAATTTAATATTTCAAAAATTGTACCCATCAAAATTTGAAACAACTGAAAATACAGAAATGTAACTTGAAAGAGGTGGAAAGCGATAGACAATCCTTCGGGATAACTTTAAAGCGATGATGAATATTAAAGAAAATGCATAAAATAGCTTAATTTATATACAGTCAAGTTAAGGAAAATGTAAGAGTGGAAGTGTTAGCACTCGAACGATTAATTATTGTCGCTTTGGAATCAGGCTTACTTGAATGTTACCTTTAATTAGAAAAAGAAATAAATAAAATGGCTTGCATTTGAGAAAGAGCATTATAATGGACTGTTCTTCTTTCGGTGGTTAATTATTCAGTCAGATGAAAGTAAGTTTGAGTTTCCGCATACAAAACGAAGGGCAGGGCAGGGCGTAGGTGAACTACCTTTAATCGACAACACGGTAACTCAAATCATGGGTGAAAATGAAGATTTCAGTCGAATATGTTTTAACAGGCTAATAAGCCTAAATACAGATTTTGTGCAGTAAAAAAATTTTTTAAACAAAGAAATTCCATTGTTAAAATGGTTTTCACGTAGTCATACTAAAACCACATTGAATTTATATGGTTTTACTTCTCGAAAAATTGCTTATTATTGATTGAAGCTAAAGGATACTCATGACCTGATAAGTTATCATTCTTGGTTTCTTATTATCAAGTGTCGCCCAAATTTGCATTTTTCGCGGATAGGGTCACTGAAGACGCCACAGAGCTTTGTTGTGGTAAATACACTAGTTACATCTAAGTACCCACGAATCGCGCAAAGCGCGACCCACGGATCTCCGTACTGTGGGTTAAATACCCGAAGTTTGCTACCCTTTTTTGTTTTAAAGGATCAAGGGACATTGTTATAAACTTCACTGCTAAAGTTAGGTGCATCCTTTACGAATTACGGCACGTTGAAGCTTGAGTTATGTATTGTAAAGAATATTATCTATCATTGATGGATTCGTACGACTACAGATAAAAGCGCCAATATTGATATGTTGAAGTTTAAATTAAATACGAGGATACTGTGAGTACCGATAAGATTTTATTTATTTGTTCCTTATATGAATTGTTTTGTTTTATAATGCCATGATTATGATGTAATATAACATCGAAACGTCGGCCAGGAAGTAATCTTTATTAATTTTACTTTAAATTAAACTTTACTACTTAAACTAAACTTACTACTTAGTTTTTCTTATTTTTTGTCGCCTAAAATAAGGGAATTGTCGCAAAACGTGCAAAATGTTTTTTTGTTACATAATTTATTATAATGTGTTTTATAAAATATACCTACTATTATTAATTATTTTATGACTGCTCTACATTTTTAAAGTAACTTTTGTTGAATTTACATTACTATAAATATTTTCGATATTTATATTATATATTGCAAAAAATGTATAATTGGATATATTTTGAGCTGTCCTACTAAGTTTCGTTTTCATAAATATAATTTTATTAATTTGAACCTGATTCATTTTTATATTTATGTAAGAATTTTTCATAAAACATTATTACATTTTTGTTATTGCCAGAAAGAATTGGAGAATTTTATTATCTTTTTAATTATATTTTATATCAAACTGAAAGATTTTCACTTCTCAAATATAGTGGCATACGGCACTTCGATATATCGATTTTCGATTTAACGAAATTCTCAATTTTACGAAGTTTTATAGGAACATTGACTTTCATAATAAATTACATGTATTTTTGTCTCGTTTCAAAGAAAAGAATTTGATTATATATTTTACTCTTTTAACACAGAAAACGAATTTAATTACGAAGTTACTTTGTAATAATCAAAGCACGAAAGATATAAGTATACCTAGTTGATAAAATGTAGATTAAAATTGTTCACATTATTCACTGCATAAAATATAATATGTTGTATTTTCATTAAACAAAATTTCTATTTAACGAACTTGTTTTTCAAATTTGGAATAGAGTAGAGTATAATGTAGAGGTTGTACATATTATGCTTACTTGGTTCTTCTTGCATTTTTACAAAGTTACTTGTTCTCAAATATTTTGTAATAAAAATGCATTCAATCAAATTTTAGTTAATTGTGATCAAGAGAACTTTAAAGGTTAGATTACAAGCCGCTAGTCTTTTTATTCTCATATTTCCTTTTAGATTTCTTTATTTCCAAACCCATTATAAATTTTAACCAACTTTTGGAAGAGTTGATAATATGATTTTTACATATTTATCATGTTAATAATCCTTTTTGCACAATCAACATTAGCCAAATTTCATTAAAACTTTAGTTATTAAGTTGTTATTATTTCGTAGTGGTACATTTCTACTATAAACTGAAAGAGTAATTAAATGAGAAATGCAGGTGATATGAGAGAAGTTTGAAAGCAGAAGACGCAAAGTTATCAGGTCCCATAGCGGTATGTATCATATGAGCAATAGACGCTATCTTTCCTTGCACTGAAAGCTAATGTTATTTGCATAAGTTCTAATCTGCATGCACCACTACTTACTAAAACTAGCGAAATTTTGTAAATGCACTTCTCTCGCTAATAATATCACAAATTAATAATGCGGTTTATTCCTCTTGTGTAGTAATTTATTAATAAAAGCTTTTTGCAGTATACTGTAATTAATCTGCTCTGCTTCTTTCAAGAGTTTCCTCTATTTTATTTAATTGCAATACGTAATGATTTTCATTATTTTATTTAAAATTTTTAAATACTATCAAAGAAGCTCTGTTAAGCTCACTAACAGACTAACAATTAAGTTTAATACAAAATAGCTGGTTATAGATCTGTTTACTGGTAGAAATTGGCAATTACTTTAAATATTGGTGAAATATTTGTAAATTTAACTTTGTTTTATGTTATTTGATTTAACAAACCAGCTATTGATTTAATTATGTATGTAGAGTGTATCCATAGTATATTATGTAGTTAACTTATTGCTGAAATTTGCATTCATAGATAGATGTACGACAGTGACAGCGTACCTATGCTAGTTTAATGAGGATATAATAGTGTTCATATTCGTATGTAAATTATTCTCATTTCAGACGTAGTTACATAAATAATAAATTATTGGTTTATAAGGTTATAAGGTTTCCAAATGTCAAATTGGAAATATATTATTTGAGTAAATATTAGCTTAAGTGGAGGACTACTATTGGATTTTTTGAAGAATTTAGAACTGAAAATAATGATAGAGTTAACTACGCATGTTTTAGTAAATGTGATGATGATTTGTAATGATATTTTGTAAATGTTGTATTATGGAATTTCAAAGACATTCGAAGATATAGAAAATTTATTAACTTGCTGTTTAAGTTATAATAGAAAGAATTAGAATAAACATATCAGAAAGTTGACTTGCAGCTTTAATTGAGTTACTTTCTATAATATGTATGTAATTTATATGAGTTAGGCAGCTTAATTATAAATGGTTAGATTGAATGATATTGATGTAGGGTTACCGAGGAGACTATTCCTATACAATATTATAATATATATTATACATACCCACATACTATATAATATACTATATACGGTGTTAATGTGTTATCGTTAGATATGGAAGTGTTTATTTTAAGAAGCCACGCAACCCAAACGTAACAAAGGTGTCCCGAATCGATATAATAAATATTATTGTATGATAATGTGCATTATTATTCGTATTTGCGTACGTATTCTAGAAGGTACAAATATATTTTTCGAATTATATACAAATTATGTATACTATAAACACGACGTATTATTCGTAAGTCATAGCTTTGATAACTTTTAAAAAATTTAACGTTTTTAAGGTAACCGAATATGAACTCATATAAATAGACAGTTTTAATATGGTAAAGATTAATACTATAAAATACTGAAATTGTCATTACTATGCTTATTTTCATAACTGATGTATCATATTTGATTTATAATTCATTGCTACACCATTAGTTAATTAATTTAATCATGATATTTATCACTACTATAATTGACATTATTACTCGTAATTTTAATTAAATGTATCCACGTTAATTATATTCATCTGTTATTATTTTATGGCTAATTATAGTTGAAGTTTTGCACATTATATGCTTTGGTTCATGAGATAATAAATGAGTTGCTGTGGTTATAAAGTGTTAGAATCAATAGCTTAACATAACGAATTTGAAAATCGACTTCCTATTTGGCATTATCAGCATTTATGTGCTTTAGTGCATATAAGGTTCAAGAAAAACTTGATAATATTCGTAATCCGTTTCCTCGAGAATCGCGACTGCATCCCTATTTAGAATTGGACATTTTATAATATTTATCATTCTTTTGTATTTACGTTGGGGACCGTAACTTGCAGAGTCGAATACTTCTTGTTTGGATGAAATTGGAAATTGAACAAACGTGGATGCATATTTTACGGTAGTTTCACTTTGAGCAAAATCACAAACCTCAACTATTATATCTTACAAATATTTGCAGTAATCAGTAGCGATTATTGTTTTACCATTAAATTTCGATAACATACCATCATTTACAAATTTCTGGTATATTATTCTTCATTTTCAAATTATGTATCTACAGACTGTAGTCATTTAAATTGTGAAAACTGTATCAAAAGGGTATTCTAGTAAAGGTTGCAGGTAACTACTTTGGGCACGAAAATACAAATTTTACGATTGAAATCTCGATGAATTCTGAAAGAGTATATTTTAAATAAGAGAATAAGCGGAGGTACAATGCCCTAAGTGCACCTGTTTTTTCAAAAATCGAATTTAAAAACTTCGATTTTTGCAGTAAATTTTAAAGCAAAGTCGCTCGGGATTGGTTAATTCTGTCGGTACGTGCACCCAGATATAGTCTTAGCTTTGCGCGGAGTGGGAGCGACACTTGCATTGCGATGCAGTAACAGAGCACTTCGAACGAAAATCATGGTTTTCAACCCTCAATGTGCTGGTAAAATGGCTTAAAGCGCCCGAGCGTAGCGAGAGGTGCTTTAAGTCGATTTTTCCTTGCACAACCACCTTTCCGAATAGTACATGTGCTAGAAAAATGGCTTAAAGCACCCGAGCGTAGCGAGAGGTGCTTTAAGTCGATTTTTCTTCGCACAAGTACCGTGCGTTAAAAATCCACTGTCACGAGTTTCACATCTCAAAGATCCACCTTTTCATTGATCTGTCGGCCTAGGGATATTTTTAAATTAGTTGTCATTTTGATGAAAATGGCTCGAAGCGCCCGAAGGGTGCTGAGAGTCAATTTTCATCAAAATCACCATGGCAAGAGCCGGACCTACCGGCAAAAGTAACTACCGTTCGTTAAATTTAAGTAACCCTTTTCTGAAGTAATTTTTAAATAATTTTAAATTTTTAAATTAAATAAAAAAGGAGAACGCATTCCTACCATTGCGCTAGAGTTACTGTCTAATTGTAGAAGTGCGACACTCTTATGTATAGCAGTACACGGACCTCCCACGAACGAACTTGATTAACCAATCACGAGCGTTTAAACTTCGAAAATCAAGCTTTTTTAAATTCGATTTTTGAAAAAACAGGTGCACTTAGGGCATTGTACCTCCGCTTATTCTCTTATTTAAAATATACTCTTTCAGAATTCATCGAGGTTTCAATCGTAAAATTTGTATTTTGTCGCCCAAAGTAGCTACCTTTCCCCTCTAGTAAATATCAAAGTTTGGAATTAGATTTCTTCAAATTTTTGTATAAGTGATATACGTACTTGAAATAAAGAGCGTGTTATAGTGAACACAATTTGAAATTGAATTTACGAAGCGGAAAATTCTAAATGTGGTAGGAGTCGTCCCAGTGGGTAATCTTTTATGGTAGAATATTGGACACACAACATTATTGAGTATCACGGCACGAATAGTATGCATCCAATTTCAGCAGATTGTGCCCACTTTGTTATTTGTAGCATTAACTAATAATACTATCCCATTTTTAATAATATGCCGGTTTTGATGGAATTGATGCAATTCCTATAGTACTTACTGTCTATAATGTTTATGGCGTATTCATTATATTTATTACAAATTTTACAGATCTTGGAGATAAATAAAGAAAAATGTACATTACACAAGCTTCTCCTTCAATATGCAGTATTTTACCGTTTGAACAACCATTCCATATAATCGCCTGGTATTGACTATCGAGGTGTCTAAGTTATGTTCTGTTATGTCGATGTATTTTGTTAGTGTATTAAATCCCAGCTGTGGTAGGAATTTATTTTACAAATACATCCTGCAATGCGGTATTATTTTTTTAATACAAAATAAACATTTCTTTTACAAATTTTTGTAAAGTTCACTTTCGTGAACTTTTAAATTAGCAAAATGACATTACCGAAGTTACTCTTTAAATATTTTTTTGTCATTTGCAAGTGAAACTATAATATTATTGTAAAACTAGCAATTGTAGTAGTTTTCTTGTATTATTTCACCTTTCTTAATTACATTAACTTAATTGCATTTTAGTGTCATATATCTGTTTTTGTCGTCGAAAGTCTCCCTGAATAAAGTAACCAGAGTCCACAAATCCTTCGAGAATACAAACGTCGTCAATCATGCGTCGCCAATCCCACTTCTAATTAATAACCTTAACTAAATATTAAATTAGAGTATATCAGCGCTGTTTTTTTTGAAGATAAATATAATTATTTTGTTTTTTGTTTAATTAATCATTTGTATTAAAAAATTCAACAGCAATCTTTTAATTAGTACATTTTTGCTTAATCGACGAATTTGTTTATTTTTTTGGGATATTGATGGTTGATTGGTATGGGTAAATAAAAGATTCTCATAAATAACTTTGCCATTTTCAATTTTTTTTTAACGATTTCATATATTTTCAGCTTAATTATTTGTAAATACGAATACATGTTGGATAAAAGTTGTACCTACTATGTACTTGTATATTAAAATTTATAAACTTTATACTTATAGCTTATAATAATATGGTGGACCACCTATTTGATCGTCTCTTTGAAGGTTGATTGTAAGCGTTCCGCTAACATTTTTTCATATTAGTGGGATCACTACTAACAGCTACAACCCATTCAATATAAAGGGTACATTGAACACCCTTAAACCAAAAGTTTCTTTTTATAACTTATGAAAAATTAATATTAAAATTTTTTCCTATATTTTGTTAAAATGTATAGCATAAATAAAAGCCAATTTTATAAGATAAGTCATGAAATTATCGTTTCTTTATGTAAATTGGTGTATTGGTGCAAATTAACTAGCTGTCTGTTAAATTGGAAAAAGAAATTCGAAGATTAGTAATTTATTGTTATTCGTATTCTTAAAATACAATGAAAGGAATCAGTGGAACTTATCGTGTTTTCTCATGAATGTTTTTATTGCCTATAAAGAAAATTTGTTGTAGAAATAATGTTCGAAATTTACTCTATTGTGGAGATTGTTTGTATATACGAACAGCCCTTAAGCGTTGTAACGTTTCCTTAACAATTTTATATATAATATAGTTTTTATTTTTTTTTCTAATATTATATTAATTATTTGTTATTAATATGTAAATTTTTGTTACAGGTAAGGGATATTCATATTCTATGCAAAGCGGATTAAACATTTTATTGGTAAGAAGTTCAAAAGTGGACAAGTTAGTATTATACGTTTATTTAAGAAAATATAAAAAGAATAAGCGGAAAATCAGGTAGGTGTATGTACATGTACCATAAAAGAAAAATGAAAACCTCACATTTTAAGTATCGTAACTTGAAATTTTCTTACAGTTTCACAGTTTCTTTTATAAAAAAACCATTTGGTATTGTTTTTACTATCGGGATTTACGTCTTTATTATAAATGTCGTGTTTAATGTCTTACAAGATAAATTGCAATTATTTTGATTTTTGCTAATGATTTCAAAATTGGTATCTAATGCCTAATCTACATGCAAAAGATTGGTTGCTTTGAAAATGAAAAAAAATTCAACGAAATCGAAAGTATTTACAATCAAAGAGGCTTAGAAAAATAATAATATGAATTTGAAAGTAGGACTACTTTTGAATATAGAAGTCGAAGTAAGTTACTTTTATCTTGCACATTTTATGTGCGTGAAGTTAGCCCCCCTTTTTTTGAAATTGTGATTTTTTTTATTTGTGCTCAATTGTGCTCAAGTTGTGCTCAATGTGCTTAAAAGAATTTTTTGATTTTGAACAAAAATAACAAAAAAAATCGAAAAAAACACTTTTTGACGCCAGCCCCCCTTTTTTTGAAATTGCAACTTTTTTTGGTTGTTCTCAATTGTGCTCAAGTTGTGCTCAATGTGCTTAAAAGAATTTTTTGATTTTGAACAAAAATAACAAAAAAAATCGAAAAAAAACACTTTTTGACGCCAGCCCCCCTTTTTTTGAAATTGCAACTTTTTTTGGTTGTTCTCAATTGTGCTCAAGTTGTGCTCAATGTGCTTAAAAAAATTTTTTAATTTTGATCAAAAATAACCGCGTAAAGCGCGAAATAAGATTTCTACCTAGCCCCCCTTTTTTTGAAATTGCAACTTTTTTTGATTGTACTCGATTGTGCTCAAGTTGTGCTCAATGTGCTTAAAAGAATTTTTTAATTTTGATCAAAAATAACCGCGTAAAGCGCGAAATAAGATTTCTACCTAGCCCCCCTTTTTTTGAAATTGCAACTTTTTTTGATTGTACTCGATTGTGCTCAAGTTGTGCTCAATGTGCTTAAAAGAATTTTTTAATTTTGATCAAAAATAACCGCGTAAAGCGCGAAATAAGATTTCGACCTGGCCCCCCTTTTTTTGAAATTGCAATTTTTTTTTATTGTTTTCGATTGTGCTCAAGTTGTGCTCAATGTGCTTAAAAGAATTTTTTAGTTTTGATTAAAAATAACCGCGTAAAGCGCGAAATAAGATTTCGACCTAGCCCCCCTTTATTTGAAATTGCAACTTTTTTTTTATTGTTCTTGATTGTGCTCAAGTTGTGCTCAATGTGTTTAAAAGAATTTTTTAATTTTGAGCAAAAATAACCGCGTAAGGCGCGAAATAAGAGAAAAAAGGTGTGCATTGAATAATTTTATCATACAGGGTGAAAAGTAAAATAGATTTCCAAATTTCATTTTTAAGGACCGCATTCAGGGTAAAGTTTTTCGTCGTAATGATTTATACAGGGTAAAGTATCAAACATCTAAAAGACATAAATGGAGAATTCTGATAGGACTATATTAGTTTAAATACAAAAGCTGTATTTGTAAAGATATGACTAAAAAATTTAAAAATTAAAAAAACAATTAAAAATTTTCATGGAAACCTTTTATTTAAAATTACAAAGTGCAATAAATAGTAAAAAATAATGTTAATAAGAGCTAACAAAGCTTCTTAAAAACATCAATCTAAAAGCGTAAGGCTGTTTATTTATAGGTGGCTAAGCAGGCTCAGGTGCATGTCGCTGCCCCCCCCCCAATTAAATTTTAGGATAAAATTAGTGTCACTCGTTAGAGCTTTGTTTGAGCCTGAATGATCTTCAGTGAGCGAGATTTTGAGTTAATTTTTTTACAAAGTTAGGAATATTTGAAATTTTCGAGTAAACTGTGAGCCTTAAAAAATCTTACTATTAAACGCATGTTGCTCGGAGTTTACTCAAAAATTTCAACTATCTATAACTTTTTAAAATATTAACTTAAAATCTTGCTCACTAAAGCTCATTCAGGCTCAAACGAAGCTCAATCGATTGACATCAATTACACACATTGATTCAAAATGAGAAGAAAAATTTCAAAAAAGGGGGGCTGGTCTGGATTCTGGATTGGATGTGGAGGGCAAACCATGGTTCACGCGCACTCAGGCCACATAATCGGGCCCATTATGCTACCTCCGATGTTAGCAGCCCACCAGCCTCCTATTCCTCAAGCCACCACAAAGGGGGGCTAGGTCGAAATCTTATTTCGTGCTTTACGCGGTTATTTTTGATCAAAATTAAAAAATTCTTTTAAGCACATTGAGCACAACTTAAGCACAATTGAGTACAATCAAAAAAAGTTGCAATTTCAAAAAAAGGGGGGCTAGGTCGAAATCTTATTTCGCGCTTTACGCGGTTATTTTTGATCAAAATTAAAAAATTCTTTTAAGCACATTGAGCACAACTTGAGCACAATCGAGTACAATCAAAAAAAGTTGCAATTTCAAAAAAAGGGGGGCTAGGTAGAAATCTTATTTCGCGCTTTACGCGGTTATTTTTTATCAGAATTAAAAAATTCTTTTAAGCACATTGAGCACAACTTGAGCACAATTGAGAACAACCAAAAAAAGTTGCAATTTTAAAAAAAGGGGGGCTGGCGTCAAAAAGTGTTTTTTTCGATTTTTTTTGTTATTTTTGTTCAAAATCAAAAAATTCTTTTAAGCACATTGAGCACAACTTGAGCACAATTGAGCACAAATAAAAAAAATCACAATTTCAAAAAAAGGGGGGCTAACTTCACGCACATTGTAAAATAAGTCTTTCATATATTTTTAAATAAAACTACTGTCAACTCAGATGTAAATATCTCTTTATTTATGTAAAATTAAAACATTTTAATGACTGTAAAATTGTAGGTAAATATTCCTCTGTATTTATTAGTGTTTGAGAACACTTCGTTAATATTTTTTGCCACTATTTCAACGCGTTAATCGATTACCATTAAATTTGATATATTTTTATCAACGATTTGATCGTTTTTTGACAATCTAAAGTGTACTTATTTGAAAATATAGCTTTAAATTATGCGAATACGGAGTATATTATAGCAGCAATTTTTATCACAAATTGGCAAAAACATTTGTAACATGAGCAGTATAGTCAAGATTTCATATAGCAGTTCACTTTGTCTTATCCAGCAACAAAGGTTTCTACATAGTTTTATTTTTCAAATTATATATTTGATAAGAAATAATGTAGTTATAACCTACCAAGTTTATCATTAAAGTATCCCAATTAACATTAATTTCACAGTGAAATGTAATTTTTGTTATTACTCCAATTAAAATAACATTATACTTCTTTCACTGCTTTAAAATAATAATTTTGTTAATGGATATGGCTATCAATGTTGCTGGTGCCGTATGAGACTATAAGACTATGTTAATCATTATAAAATTTAAGGATAGTGAAAGGATCTGTATTCCCTCGACTAGAAATGTTTGAAGTGGAATTAAATAATTGCAGATATTAAACAAAATGAACAAATAGAAGTGTTATATAATTACAACCACATCCAGAAATGTCCTTCTGACGTTTTTAAAGTTTCTTATTTTATGATTTTAATAAAACAAAATATTTTTAATTACCTACTTGAATACGGTACAATTTAAATTTTTGTGCAGTGGTAACACATTCTTACATACATTAATATTAAATATTTGTTTATTTTATATTATTTATAAGTACTACATGAGTGAAACCCTTGAATAACATTTTTGTCTGGTCTTATGAACTTCGAATATTACCGGCCACATTTACTGATGTGAGTTATTAATGGAAGAACCAAGTCGTCGGTTTCGGCTTATCTTGGAGGTTGCCCTAACCAATTTATTCTGTAGCAGCTATTTTTCAAATCGACCTTTGAGATTTAAGAAATTTTTTTTGTGAAATCTGGGAATGACTTTTCTATTGACCATTTCATAGCAAATGCAACGATTTCGATGAATACTGTAAAAAAATTACAGCGCTTGATTTATTTACAAGTTTTTGAATTGGGATCTAGATTTCCATTTATTCCATAGTTTTTTATCAAACAATTTTCTAATGTAAATTTTTTTTATAACATGCTGAATTTAAATACTTATAAATTATAAAAAGTTAATGAAAAGTTGCTAATAATTTTTGAAGTAGGTACCTATTATTTAGTATCTGTTTCACTTTGATGATATAAAATTGCTTTTTGTTTTAGAGAAATTCCAGTGTAATAATTGTTATTTGAAATTTTTTATCAGTACACAAAATTAAATCTATCAAAAACATTGGTAATTTAGTTTTTTATATTTTTAACCAAAGCTGTTATTAAATTTTGCGTTGTTTTTTTTTTATAATATTCCAAAATAATATTTTATTAAAATAACCGCAGGAAGCAAAGAGTTACCGCTATTAATCTCTTTAATTGCGTTTCCCAGTCCACTAGTTTTAAAAATCGCTGGGGACGGATCAGTCGCATATGTTGTTGAAAAATGTGTAACCCTTTTTCTGCACAAATCGATATTTTCCCCAACATCAGTCACAATTGTACTTCAAGTCAAAAATTTAAAATTAGATCCACTTTATTTACAAATTAATTAATTGATAGTTTATGATTTTTTATAGCTTGAGAAGAAAATCATTTTTACTTTATATATCAGTTCGCTTAATTACATTTGTTAAGATATAATTGGTTAAGTAATATACTAACTATATTACTTATTGCAATAAAACAAAAGGAAAAGAAATTACTGTAGTTATAAATAAATTCCGAAAGTTCAATTAATGGAATACTGGAGTAAAAATTAATAAATTTTACTAATTATTGGAATTTATATACCAAATTTACATAATATAATTATCTATGTATAATTTTCAACAATTCTTTTAAAGAAAACTTTTTAGGACTTTCTTTATCTTTTTATAAAAAAATGTATTCAAAAATGACTTTTATACTAATCGGGATTCAAAAAATTTAGTTTTGATAATTTGGAAATTTTTGTTAATTCATCGAATTTACTTACCTTTTGGATACAGCTGTTTCCATTTTTAGGTTATATCAGTTCTCAATTATTGTTTTCCAATTTCCAACATCAGCGATAGTAGACAAAAAAAAATGATACGATACTAACATTTTAAAATGCAAAATATATCAACAGCTTAATATTAAAGAAAAAAAAAGTTTTTAATTATATTATTAATTTGACCTATCAACAAGCAAAGTATATAATTTAGAAAATTGCACCTTTTTGATTTTAATCCTTTTAAAGACTGTTAAGGAAAGTTTTATATTTCGCGAAAAGTTAATTGCCGAAAAGCAATTTGTATTTTGCGTGGTTGAATAAATGAAGAAATTTTGTGAAAATGTGCAAATTATCTGCGTGCTTGTTAGAACTAGGCGTATAGAATTCTGCCCTAGCATGTAAAAGTATAGTCGTTTACCGCAAGATTAATTGGAGAAACCTTTATTTTATAAATTTGGGTAATTATTGTAGACCACCCAATCGATTTTTGTTAATTATTAAACTTTATTGCAAGGGAGAGATTTAATAGTTCATTTAATACGTTGAAAATTTTAGTTTGATGAAAAATTCACCTCGAAACATGAGCAGACAACTGCACATAATACTTAGAGGGTTGTTATTTTTTAGTGGAAAGTACATCGAAATCGGATTATGGGCGCGCTTTAACTCTAACAATAGATTGATTGTCAGTCAGCAGGGAAGCGAAAGATTGATGTGATGAAAGTGAAACAACGGGGCTAGCAAAAAGTAGATTAAAATACTTTTAGTTTGAGAACTAGTGCCATTCGGAATCACTTTTGAATATAAAGCATTATTTATAGCTTTTCAGTTTTTTTTTTAAATATCCAAAATTTTATCTTCTGAATGAATATTTTGGGGGTGTTTTCATTGATTCTATATTCCCAATATTTCCAAAACTACATGTATTTTTAAAAAATCTCTTTGCAATACATTCTTCCAAACCAACCTCTTTGATTACTTTTCTTAATATATTGGACACGTTTTAGTGTGACTCATTCAATTAATCCAGGTATGCCTAATGTCATATTTATGTAGGACTGCTGTACTACAATTTTTACAATAATTCGAGTCACGCCTGCACCTTTTTACCAATTAATCCAAAAATACATAAAACTGTATCATTTACCTGTGTATTGTGTAAAATTACTATGACTTCGTAGTCGACTTCTTCCGATGATGATGATGATAATGATAAAAACCGTTATTTTATTACCTTTTAACTTATTTGAATTTTCTTTGTGCACTTGTCTACAGTATTTTTTACATAAAAATTAAATTATGTTTTATCTAATTTTAGTTTTTCTGTGGAATGGATTGGTTTCTTAAAAAGGTTCACTAAAATAAATTTGTATCTGGTTAAATTTTTTATCTAGAATAAAGAATTTATTTTTTAGAACGTGTCATTTAGAAGATCTAAGATTTGCAGGAAAAACACAAAAATAAAATTTTAACATTTGTGTGCTAAATGTAACGTCCAACGAGAAAACCGTTAAATCTGTACCTACAATAAAGAATCATGTTTGCAGATAGTTTTATGATGTTGCAAAAAGTATTTAATTAATAATAGTCAAAAATGATTAAATGTGGTGCTATACGGCTAAATTAAGATAGAAATAAGAAAAATTAACTTTTCGAAAATTTGGGAAATAAATACTCAATCCAATATAATGCAATGCCCGTTAAGAAAGTTATACTTAAAATTAGCAAAATTTACTTATTAGTTTCAATAACTACAAATTAATAAAATTTAAACTAGAAAAATTCAATTATATATTTTTTTTCATCAAATTTTATTCTTTTTGATTCGTTTAAAATAAGATACATTATTGTTTCGTTCAATTGTTTATTGATATTATTTTATTTACTTTCTTTAGTCATATGACTATAATATTTTATTTGTGTTCCAGGTATATGTTATAATGGGATCGTTTATATATTTTTATATTGTTGTGACAGTAAGTTAGGTCATTACTATGAAAAAGCGTTATTTATTACATATTGATAGTTATAACGACCGGAAAATCTATAACTCAGTTCTTCTTGAGACTGACTTTTCTCTACTAAAGTGGAATGATTTTGAACTGAAAAATTGATGACGTATAATATTTTATTATTGCGTAGGTACTTTTTACATTTTAATGTTAATTGTAAATTTGCTATTTTCTAAATTGCAGAAAACTTTTTTTTGGATTCTTACTTTTAATAAAACCTGAAGTAAATAGAAAATTCTATTTCACTGGTTATAATTCATTTTATGTACATAAAATTGTAAAGTGGTTTTCTTCACTTTTTGTATTTCAACTTGATTGCCTGTTGTGACGCTAACTTTTTCTTAGTCTTCCTACATATCGTTCATTTTCCGACTTGAATGGACTTCCCGTTACAGGGCAGTTTGTAGCTATGGTCATTCTGTTCAAGTGCTGTACTCATTTTGTTTTATTGCTGCATTCTTATATAGATCTGCGAAAAAATAGGCACAAAATTATACAAAATATTGTAGCACGTTTATGGAGATGATATTTTTAGCAAGTGCAGGGTTTTTTAACTGGGATAAGCAGTTTGTTGAAGGTCACGAGTTAGTAAAAAGCAAACAATGCTATTGGAAGCATCGAATGTTTTGCATACCAGAGGACATCCCTATAGGCATCATTCCATTTTTGCGGATTGTAATGCGATAGTCACGATGATCTCACAGATATTGATATATTTTACCCAAGTATTTCGGAAAATTCTTACAGAAAAAACTTGTTTTTAACCCAAGATGACGCATCCAGTTACAATTGGGGCATGGGTAGAAAAAGGGTATAAATCAAAAAATTGTAATTTTGAGTTAACTCCACGAAAGCATTCGTAAGGTTGGTTCTAACATCTATGAAAAGGAGTATAAGTATATATATACAACTTATAAAGTTGACTCGAGCTAAGTTGAACCAGCGTTGATAATGTGCAGATATGAAAATTCACCTGGTCAAGTCCATTTTTCAATTTTAGGGATATCAAATCGAAGGGTTCAGAAGTAAATTAAATCCCGACTGCAGTGGTACGTTTTCCCTCCACATTTAATGCGCAATATATTTCTCCTTGATGGTTCAACTTAGTGTGGGCCAACTCTAGTTACTATCATTATTAAGAAGTGAAACCTAATATAAGTTTTTGTTGCTATTTTAATTACGTGAATAATCATACAAAGGCCGCGCAATGCATACTTTTCAGATTTGAGATACTTTACAAATTGAATAGCTTTCCTAGCTGTTTTAAACCACTTTCCATGGTTCCATATATTCTTAAATCTAACTTAAATTATTTAAAATACAAAACTTTGCAATTATGGGCTAAACAGAAAACGTGAACTAGACAAAGAACACATGAAAATAGCAGTTTTTCATTGTAGGCATGCGTAACCCTGGTACGTGAACCTTTTGTGCAATACTTATCCCCGGAGTTTTATCTTTTGGTGTTGGCGTTGGTGTTTCGTTCTGTTCTACATAAATCCAGCTTTAATCATTATTTAAAACATGAAAATAGAGTTATATACATTGCCGTTACGTTCCGAAGTAATGTTCAATAAATTGTGTTTGCTGTTACCGGAAGTAATCCAGCCATACAGGTTTTCATGGATTTTTTTACGAAACAAAATTAATAAATTGATTATTACTAAAGTAATGACTACAGGTATCTTCATGAATCGCTCGTACATTTATTAACCAAGTCAGAATACAGCAATAGTTTAAATAGAGTGTAACACAGAAATTAAAGGTTCAAATATCAAACTGTACGGAGAGAATAGCTCATATCTCCGATGAATAAGGACATTCTGTCGTTGATGTAATATTGTATATTTACACAATTATTGCACTATACTAAACTTATAGTATCCAGACGTCTGTATGAGAAAAAATTCTTATTCGAGAGATGGAATGCTAAATGTGTTAGTCAATTACATAGATTTGTTTAATAGTCCTAGTATAAATGAAAATAATTGCAGAAGTTCAAAATAAATAATGTTTTATTGCAATTATAATTTCTAAAATAAATTTTATCCTAATTTAGTTTATCTCATAACCTTATACATTTTATATGCGTTACAGTTTCCCAAAGTTTAATATGCTTCGTTTATTCTTTGATGCAAGTTGGTAGTTTCTGTAGTTTCTCATTGCATACATTTTGCTTTATTAAAGTATTTTACTGCATTACTTCAATTTAATACCTTTCATGCAGGTTTTGAAATTTTCACATTAAAACTTGAATAATTCTTTTTTATTTTATTTTGTAAAATTTAAGCACTTTATTTTTTATGCTTTGAATTGCTTTCGTGAAAATAATTTTTTTATCATAGGTGACCAGTACTGCTCGAATATCCAGATATAACATAGTAAATATATTTTTTTGTGCTTTGCGGCCTTAAGGTCGCACTTAAACTGGCTGTAAGTGTAAGAGAGATGGAGCTTTATATTATGTAATTACAATGTTTACTCGTGTCTTATTTTCTTAATGTTATGGTCTCTAAAATCTTATTTTTAGAAATTATACATTTACCTATATACATTTACATAATTAGTAAAATGTCAACATTCATGTACATAAAAACAAAACATACTGTTAAAAACAAAAGAGACTTAAATTAACAAGTTACGACATTTTCTACATACAAAGGATGGTAATTCACTCAAGTTAAATATCTTTATTAGACGGAAATTATATAAGAATTTAAATTTGGCATTTAATAAATTTGATAATAGTTTATACTATGTTGCACTTTATACGATTGAATTGCAATTTTGCGCATTTCCTCAACAATTTCATTAAATCAAGTCTGAACTCTATCACCTTTATTAAAATTTTACTACGACATTTGATTTTGCTGCGGTATGCAAAACTTTTCCGATTTTGCTTGCTCATATTGTTCGAAATTGTTTCGCCGTATGTTCTAAAATGACACACTAACTTGAAACAGCTACATCTGCACTGTTACTAAAAAATGTAACGTTTATTACTTTAAATATCACGATTTTGTAATATGTATGTATGTATGTATTCGTAACATTTTTTTTTAAATTTAAATTGTAAGTAATTTCTTTATTTAATTTAAAAATAAAATAATTTGATATGCCACTAGTTCTCAATCATTTTTGTGTTGAAGATAATGATGCGCTTCGAAAGTAGTAGTAGGTATTAATAATATAAATATTTATTTTTATATTTCTTATACCGCAAACCAATTTTAAAATAATAAATGCGACTTGGAGACTCCATGTTATTTCAATAACTGTAATAAAAGTAAAGAATTTTCCAATTTTATTATGAATTTTTATAAGCCATCAATAAATTTCTTGGTGTGCATTAAGAAGGAATAGAAAAGTTACTTTATACCGCCTGGGGCTAGTGCTACAAAGTTTTCTAATCGTACAAAATTTTCAAAATCGTTTTTGTATGAACGGTGTCGAAATAGAGTTTATACTACGTATCCCCATCGCACTGTGAATTCCTACATGGAAGTTTAGTTTTGAGATTAAAAATGATATTATTTTGTTCTTTATCTGAATACAGTAACGGAAAACAAAGAAAAGTGATAAAAAGATGTCAACATTTTCATTTCATGGGAATTTAAAAAAAAATAGAATAAGTTGATCTTAAACTGAAATAATTGGGGGTCTTTATTTAAAATATTTTATAACATATTTATTGCTTGCTTAATATTAGAAAAACGACGAGGCTTATTTTTCTACTAACGGAGTAATTCCATCCTTTACTGTTTTTAATTTGCTAAGTTATAAGTATTATATCAAATTTTATGTTAATTCTGCTTTATTTAAAAATTTAAGAGCTAAATATTTCTGCATATAATTAAGTTAGCTTTGCAGAAGTCTATTTACTTATTTTTTAAATAAAAAAAAGTTGGAATGTCTTTTGCGACAGTCCAGTTTAGTTAGAATTGTAACAGAATTTTACGATAGGTTAACGTTGACAGAAAAACCAATATAATAGAATATGTTAGGGTCTTTCTCATACATTTTTAACGAATTCATAAAATTGCAAATTGGTTGTAAAAATATACTACATAATAGCAATAAATTAATTTCAAATTTTATATTAATATTAAATTTACATCATTAAATATTATAAAACGGTAGCACATGGATACTAATTATTATTTATAAATAATCAAACTAATGTTATTATAACGAAAAGAATAAGGTTTAACTCAAATCTCGATTTTCCCAAACGAAAAAATTATTTAATTAAAAACCGATAAATCAATTTTTACAGTATTGAAAATTAAACTTATCCCACAGTAATTTAAACCAAAAATGTCCACCTTAGAGAAACGACTATATCATAAAATTTCTCATAAACTCAAGTTTTTCGAAAAATTCATATTCTTTTACTAATTAAAAAAATTTTATTTTTTAAATATTAGAGCAAAATATTTGTGCATGTAAAGAACTGACGAGTCATTATAAACAAAAATTCCAATTTTTCTCGTATTTTTTAATAAAAATCTGATATTTCAATAGTGTTGACACAAAACCAGACATTTCCATTTGTATTTTCATGTTTTTCCGTAAATGAAAACAAACACGGTGCAACCTCGATAAAATTTTCTTCTTTGTTCCATGGATTAGGCCATATTGCGTTTTTCGGCACCCATCTTTTTGTCTGTCGCTCTATGCTTCTTCTTCCTGCAACCTCGATAATTCGAACTAATTATAAATTGTAGGTGTAAAGTGTTCGGATTATTGAATTTTTAGATTAGCGAATTTCATTAACTCATTAACGTTCACTCTAAACTCTGATAGGCACATTACTAGCTAAATCGCTATTACGCTTGATCATTCTCGAGTTAAATTTGTACACATTGTACTTTTATATTTAATAAACCAAAATTACTATAATTAAATAACTTCAAAAGGTTTTAACTTACCGCAGTTCCCCAATTTATAAAGGCGCATAACCATTCTGAATTTTTTGGTATGTCTCATTTCGGTTAACACAAAATATTTATATAATATAATACTAATTGAGTTGACTTTTAAAGAATTCGGCGATAACAGCGTTGTACCAAATTTCGACAGTTAAGTCGGTCATAGTGATCTCTTGATTTTTTTAATACAAAAGTAGCTAACTTTGGGTATTTAGCCCACAGTCGGATAGACGTAGGTTGCGCTCCGCGCTTTTCGTGAGTATTTGAAGAAAAATAATAAAATTTTACCACATCAAAAAGCTCTGATAGTTCTACGGTGGTCACTATCTGCGAATAGATGGGAGGAAGGGCGTCGCCAGTCAGAAATAAATACTCGATTTGTAATTAACTTATTTCGAACAATAGAGAAGATTTATTGTACAACTAAAAGTTATCAATGATGAGCACCCGCTCTTAGCAAAGTAAAAGGTGGGCAAAAGGCCACGTAAATATTTAGGTCAATCACAAGTAGAGCACTCTGATGGAGTTTACCATAGTTTCTTTTCAGTTATTGAAATCAGAATGTGCACCGAGGTTTCCATCCTCAATATCTCAATTGAGGTATTTACAAATTTACAAAAAAAAAGAAAGCCTGCACAAAGTAACAGCCAGTACCTACTAAAGAAATGCAATTAAAAAAGCTTACTACTATCTTGCTTTTCGAGATTCTAAATAAAGAAAACCACCAAAGACCAGCTGTCAACTCTCCCAATGATAATAATGGTGTCCTGTAGATAACCGAACAAATGCAAGTAGCGATCTTCAAACATCAAGCGCTCAACTGACTTAAAGTAATACTCAATCTCGACACATCCACACAATCCACCAATAATTGCTAATTTAAGAATATTTCCAGATTCGAAAATCATGTACGTTATATAAAAATTATCTTTATCCTTAACGTTATCAGACCAAAGAAAATATATCTTAGCGCCAACGGAATTCGGTAAACTCTGATTCTATATCCAATTATTTATCATGTAGAATCTTTCCAGATTTTATCAAATAATCTTACAAAGATCCAAAAATTCATCAAGCCCACAAAAAAAACCACCTGCCTCATTGACGTGTTTTCGCGATTCCTGTCAATTCACGAAAAATCACCGCTGTTGAATTACCAAAACGACTGGTTGTATACCCTCAGGCAGGTGAAAACCCTCAAACACAAAAAGAGAAAAGCACGGTAGCATACAGGGTGTTACATCGTAACTTTCTGAAAAAGATATTTTTATATGGAATGATGGTCCACAGGAACGGGAAGCTTTATAAATAATTTATTTCGTTAAGAGACATACTCATAAATGGTACCTATATGTTTAAAAAAAATGCTGGTATCATATCAGTGTAAAGCTGAGGTGTAAAGTTGGTGGTAGCAAAACATAAAAAGTTACAGGAATTAATTAATTGAATCGTACACAGTATAAATAAAATATATGTATTAAACTTTGTGTAGAAATACCTGTGAGTAATAATATAATTATTACCTGTCTATGCTATAATGTGTACGCATTGCACAATGCTGGAGGTTTATTATTTTTCGACAGAACCATTACGACAAATCGAAATTTATTCTACGGGTTTATCTGTTCAATATATTTGTAGGTTGCTTTTAAGAAATTATTTTTAAGGTAAACGCAAATACACACAATTTGTTTTAATCAATCTGGGCTCGAGTTTTAGCAAGAAAAAGCAACAGCCTATTAGTAATGTAAATTTAGATTGACTAAAATTTGGCACAAATGATTTTTTTTTTCGTAATAATATTTTGTGATTATGAGTAGGCAAGTTTTAAATAAAGTCATAATATAATCTGAATGTATTATATTATATTCTCTAAAATTATATATATCGACCATATTTGAAGTGAAGTTATTGGAAAACCTGTCAAACTAGTAAATTGCTTTGTGTATAGTTGGGAAGACTTTTACTTATCTTATTTTTCGCGATCGCATATTTTATGTAAACTAAAAATTATAGTTTGAAAACACCGAGCCGCGAATATATCGGAAACGACATTCTAATTTCAACTTATCTCAAAGTTATGCGCTTGAAAGAACAGTTTCTGGGGAGTTCTGGGTAATGACGCGTGTACGCATTACTTTGTAACAGTAGCAAGTTCCAGAATCCCAGCGTACTTACTGTCAACTTCCTGCCGGAATAGATCGATTAGCTGCCGACCCATGTCCATCACTGTGAATTGTTTCCTGCTTGAGCTGTTTTAACTTCACCTGTCCAGTACCTTGCAAATTACACTATTGTACAAATCTCCACGAAACTTGAAGACCGAGTCATTGGCTACATTCACTTGAAATTGTAACTAGACATTGTCGGACTGGATTAAGAGCTGCTGCAATTCTCTTGCTGTTATAACCGTTGATTAAATTTTAAGATGTCAAGTAAGAAAACCGTCTGAAGTTTATTGGTCTCTACTTTTTAAACTAAACATTTTATTGCTATATTAGACACAAATTAAATTACAAAGTTTTACGAAGAATGTTACGCTACAGATTTTTGTTATTTTTTTGACGTGCGGAATTGATTAAGCTCAAATCCCACTTTTAACATTTTTTTATAGCACATTTTTGAGTTAAACAGCAACAGAAATATTATGATCACTTTTATCAAGATTTGCTAATGATAAATTGTTAATTTCTTATGCTGCAGAAGGAAAATCGAAACATGTTCGTGTTTATAAATGAAGTATCGTATCATCTTTTATAAATTAGCTTAGTTAAATTTCGTCAGGTAGTCTAAAGCAACCATGATGTTGTTTTTGGCATCTCGTTTTTGAAGTTGGGAATAGCTTAAAACTTTTTTAATATTGAAGATATAAAAGTTTATAGAAAACTTGTAGATTTTTATATCTTACGAATGAATTTACATAAAATATTTAATTAACGACAGTTTAATAGCTTTCATTTTAATATCAACGAACGATGCTATTGTTACTTGCAGCACAGAAAAGCTTGCACATCTTTTTTCAAATGGACGATTTTCTTTATTGAATTTGTTAAATTCTTTGTTATAAATTCACTTGGCTCTAATTTTTGCATTTATCTCGATCCTTGTTTTTAAAAATGCAATCCTTTTTCCGCTACCAAAAGCTTTAGTTAAATTCTTCATCATAAATCCACTGTCAAAACTTATAGTATGAAGCGATTGATGTTACTGCAACAGAACGTAAACTACGTATACAGGCAGAATGAGATATAAGAAGCATTTCTCAAACTGGTTACTGCTTTCTTCGGCCTTCTATCTCAGAAATAAATAGAAAATTGATAGACCTGATTTACAACTGTAACGCGAGTCTTACTTTCAGTTGTTCTTTTTTCATAGTGTTAATAATTTATATACAAATTCTTTCGAGCGCAATTTAGTGGACTGAAATTATCCAAAAACAGAAAAAAAATTCCTTGTTGTAATGCAAATGAAATTCTTTGATAAGATACGGTAAGGTGCCATGTAATTTTAAACAGAAAATGTGGCAAGTCTGCCTGGCTTTTGTATATGAAAGCTAATTTTCGGTACATTTTCCCTCTTATTATGTAAAACAGGATGGTATTGTATTCTCGGGCTTGGATACTTCCTGTTCGCTGACTCTGCAGTTCTGTAACGGTTCTATAATTATTTCTGTCTCTAGAATCTGCTACATAAGCTTAGATTTTGAATTTTCTCATTAAAAGTTAACGCATTTTTAACGTGTCACTTACCATGTAACATATTAAACTAATTTTTTAACGAATCAGCCACTCTCTCGGTTGCTCCCACTTTTTATATGTTTCGCTATTTCCACTTATTTCTTATAGTGCTCCAGGGATTAATGAAAATGTTATGGTATAAAGTGGTGGCGGTATCTTTAAAATGTTTTTGCGAAAGAGAGATGAGTTTTCAATATAGCCGATGATACAATACAAATATTGTATACCTACATAATTTTTTTTACGAAACTATGTGTGCTTTATAATTACAGTATTTCTTTCGTGAAATTGAAATTTAATGGAAAATGAGAAAATGTTCAGAATTACGTGCGTCACGCGTTATTAAGTGTAACAGCTATCACCTGTCAGAAGAAACATAGACAGTTATTAAATTTTATCTTATAAAACGAAACGTTTAATTGTGGTCGCAGTGCCTACCTAAAATATAAGTTGATAAAATTGGGTCACATTTTTGTTTAGCAATTTTCATAATTACAACTGTTAAATAAATTTTACTAATTGCAAACGGAAAGCGTGTAATTTAATTGGAATTGGAATAAACTTCATTATTATTTCAACATTGTTTGTAAAATTAAAGTGACTAAAATTGACGATACCGAACGATGTATAAAATATTAATTTAGAAGTTTGAGTTAGTAATTAACTTATTGGAAAAGTAAAATTTAAATTTATTGTTTTTTTTGAGATTTTCGTTTGTGCCTCTTAGTTTGTAGCAATTGGATTTATTTCGATGTTGATTATAATCATTGATCTTTCGTAACTGAATATATTTAACTTAACTTTCTTCTTAATCAGATAACACAACCCTCCAAATAAGTTAGCCAAGTTGGAATTAATTTTCTTGTAACAAATTCAGAAGTTTTATTCCAACGAGAACAGTTTGTTACTCTGCTAGGGGCTTGTAAATTTCAAATCTACAAGTTATATAAAATGATTCCCATTTTTTGTTCGTTTCGTCAAACGCATTGCTTACGATTGCTTAATAGGGCACTGTTAGTGACAGTCGTTCTTTCTTTGCTGCCAGCAACGAATGACGGCCTCTTGCCGCAACATTTTACGTGCTATGCTGTACAATACAGAATCATCCATCCGATTGTCTTAAGAATATCTCAAATGGAAAAGTTTTTTTACTTCGATTTTTCTTTATGAATGCTTAATTTCTTTCAAATTAAATTTTAAAATTACCTACCTTATAGCGCGACAGTAGTTTTTAAAAGAATCGGCAATATCGTAAGTTTTATGATCTTGAAAGAGATTTTATAATTTTAATAACTCTAATCGTTTTATTTTAGATAAAGTAACTACTACATCGGAAAGTATAATAAAAAAATTTTGCTTTTTGTTATGCTACTTATTAAATTGTATTCAGAGTGATCGAGTCGTCCATCGCGTCGTTGAGCGTCGTGTCGTCAATTCCAACGTATTTAAGTACAATCGTTCCAAGTTGAAGCATTTATAGAGCATCGCATTCAACTCCTTCATAGCGACTTTAAAGCATCGGCTTTTGAACCAATCGGAATTATCAATCAAGAACACCTACTCTTTCTTACCCAACGCTCAAAAGGTGCCACTCTGGATAATAGTATATCTATACTGTGCTACCGAAAAAGTGGTGAGGTTGTCTTATATTATGCCATACGTGGCTGCCCAATTTTGATGTTTCTTATAGGGAACTCAATAAATATAGGAAATACAAAAAAAATAGATTGCGCATCCTTGATCTCTTTTTATTTTTAGAGAATCCGAATGGCGGACGAAACAGGAATTTTTGAAATTTTGTTAGTGTTTAAATTTTTTATTGTTATGTACTACAAAATTTTAACTATATTTAATTGTTCGGTCTTCTCTCTTTTTATTAAATTTTTTAATGAAATGTGATGCAACTGAAATAATGGACCCCAAATTTATTATTATCGTTGAAAAGAGGATAATAGTTATTTATTATACAAGTGTCTTATTAGGCCCCTAAAACACGAAAGAAAAGTTTAAACACGAGACCGCAGGTCGAGTGTTTAATTTCTTGAGTGTTTTGGAGGCCAATAAGACACGTGTGTAATACAACGTTTTATCCACAATTCGCATATTATGAAGGCGTTATAAATTTAGATTTGGGCCAAAACGAATTCATCGATAAAAGCAGGTAAGGTGGGCCATGTAATGGTTTCTATGACAGTTGTTAATTCCCTCATTATTTTTCGAATCGCGTCAAATTTGTGAAAAAATAATTTCGCGGTCTGAAAATGAACGAAAACCAGATTATTCCTGAAGATATTCTCAAAGAAGCCCAAGAAGCGACTTTGCATTTGTTGCCAACGAAGTCTAGAGCAGCTTACGAAAAAGAATTAACAAATTTTTCCGAATGGAAAATAAGAAGATCTGTGCACGTGATAAACGAAGAGGTTCTGCTAGCTTATTTTTTGAACGTTAAGAAAAAGTTTGCCGCGTCTTCGATGTGGACGAAGTATTCAATGTTGAAGACCACTTTAAAAGTGCATGAAAACATAGATATTTCTAAATATGCTAAGCTAACCTCATATCTGAAGAGCGAATCTAGAACATACAAACCGAAAAAATCAAAGGTTCTTGAAAGAGAACATATTGAGGAATTTTTCGATAAGGCCCCTAATGACAAATATTTGATGATGAAGGTACCTAAAACTTAATTTCCTTAATATGTTTCATATTTATTTTGATTTTTGATAGGTTGCATTGTTATTTGGCATTGCTGGAGCTTGTCGATGCAATGAGTTGACGAATTTGAAATTCGAAAATGTTCAGGATAAAGGGTCGTACTTGTTTATTTCATTGCCGAATACTAAGACGAACGTTCCACGCAGTTTTACAATCATGGAGGAAGGATTTTCTATCAACGCCCTTGAAATCTGTAGAAAGTACATACATTTACGTCAAGAAAACGTTTCCAACGTCAGATTCTTTTTGCAATATAAAAACGAGAAATGCACAGTGCAATCGGTTGGAATCAACACGATGTCCAAAATTCCTTCAAAGGTTGCTGCCTTCCTAAATCTTCCGGACGCAGAGTCATATACTGGGCATAGCATGAGACGCTCATCCGCAACTCTACTAGCGAACGCCGGTGGCGATCTCACCACCATCAAACGTCACGGAGGATGGAAATCTTCTAGTGTTGCGGAGGGCTACATTGAAGACTCAGTGTCGAATAAAATTGATATAGCGAAAAAAATTCAAGGCGCTGTTTCTGAATCCGTTTCCGAAATTTTAGCTGTGAAACTCACTGTTGATGGTACTGACGTACATCCATCTACAAGCACAATTAATCTTTACAATAGCGACGAGGCAAAGAAGACAATATCCATCAATATCAATGTAAATTTAAATATTAACAAATAAAGTTCTGGTTCCAATTTTTATTTACGATTTAAATTAATAAAACACTAGTGTTTTATAGGGGTCATAATTCAATTAGAAACAGTATCATTATGGGCTCATAATATGCGAATTGTGGATAAAGAACGTTATTTTAAAATGTCATATGCAACTATGGTTTTTATTTAAAAAAACACCACTTTATATTATGACTCTGAAACACACATATTTAAAATCTGATCGGCCTTTATCAATTAACATTTTTTCGGCAATATGAAAACCAAAGAGGATATCGACAAACCGAATTTCGGTTTTCGCCGCCATTGAGTTTTTCTCAAAAAAATAGATCGAGGATGAGGATCTATTTTTTCATATCTCTTCGAGTGATTGAGTTCTCCATAAGACACATCAAAATTAGTCTACCCTGTACTACAAATACTGCAGGTGTATTTAGGTATACATTACCTTACAATTTTTTCGCATTTAATGTTTTCCAATTTTTCAAAAAGATTTCTTATTTCAATATACCTAATATTATTTTTTGAATTATTTCTGTTAAAACTTCAATAAAAACGAAGGAAAGAAAGCTTTCCTTTTTACTGGAATTAATTTTTTATAAAGTTAACCAAAGAAAAGTTAATAAATATTTGAAGAAAATGTCTGTACAGTAACTTAAAGTCATAAATAACAAATAATTTTATGATTGTCGTTCTTTTGATAAAATATGCAAATATTTTGATTTGTCTGTAATTTGTATAAGGTTTTTTATGTAGGTACTTTTAACGTCGCATTTTCCTTTTATATTCAAATATATTATTTTTAAAATTAAACTTTTAGTTTACATTTATACATTTTTTATTCTTAAAATATTTTATTGTGTATATGTACGAAGATTTATTATCTGAAAGCAAAGTTTCTAATTTTTTATGATTTCATATCAAAATTAAATGTATACTTATAAAAAATTGTAGAACAAAAACCAGCCTCGCTTTTAGCATACCCAGAAAGTTCTCTTTTGAATTTCTTTTAAGAAAAACTTTTTTCATGCACTAATTTTTGAAAGGAAATGAATTTAAAATCAATAAAGACAATTTTTTAAAAATTAAGTTAAAAGTACTTAACGTATCTTTAGACTAACCAAAAGTATGTTTAAAATTTTACATGCTATGAAATACATCTACTTAAGATAGATACCTACGTGAAACAAAACAAACATTTTTTACAATAATTTTTGTAACATATTATAGTACTTGTTGTAATGATAATGCGACTCTTTCACAAACGAGCGCTTTAATTTAATAGCATTTTAAGGCAAATGTCGCGAAGAAAAACTACCCCGACATCAAAATAAATATTCACGTTTTTGTCGACTGAAAATTTAAACTCGAGAGTAATTTTTTAGTAGTAACGTTTTATTTGATTTTTAAATTATTAAAGTATTTGATTATTTACTATGTCACTTAGTTAAGTACAGATTTAAGACTAATTTTTCTCTCATTTAATATGAATATAAAGTTTCTATAAAACTGGATTACTTGTATATACTTAAACAAAGGTTTTTGTTTGCTAAACAACTTAGCAGTTTTAGGAAAAGCAACTCGAGCGCTTATTGAATTTATTCCCGCACAGTCCCTTACACTTTTGTAAATTTAGACACTCTTCCACTTGGACGCCCGCTCTTTGAATTCCCCTTTTATTAATGGTAATCTACGGACTACATATTAACCAAGCTGTTGTAGATTTGTTACTTAAATTTCAGTTTAAATGAATAGAAATTTTATTATCATTAATATAAATAAGCAATGACTCACTCACTAGAGGAAAGGAAATTAAATAGGGTTGCAATGAATTTTCGAGTATTCGCATTTTTATTTTTAATATCCTTGAAAATTCGTAGTGTAATCTGATTGGAATTTCTAATTTTGTCTTGTTACTCCTAAATTGACATTAATTTCCTTTTTGCTCTCTAATTGTCGGCCATAATATGTCAAAATCTAAGAAGTTTTCGCATCGCTTGCTAATGAGGAGTTTATCGCCCAGACCTCCTGTTAGTTACTAGTAATTAGACGAATTTGTATTACCTCCCCATCTACACTGTGAAATTAACTCTTGGTCGCCATTGGGGTTCATAAATTAGAAAGCTCCTTCTAGTCCTTGTTTCATTTAAAAGCATTATCTTATCTTTAATTGAAATTTGTTCTTTCTTCACCGAGTTCACTGACTGCTTAATCAGAAGTTTGTCTTATGAGTCTTTAAAACAAAATTATTTACCTATGTTGATGAGCTCCGCAGCTTAGTACTTTTTGTTAGTTTAGTTGAAAGTTTACTTAATATTAAAAAGATTTTGAGCTTTTATTGGCTTCGTATATTGATATTTTCAAGTTAAAATTTTGAGACACTTTCACGTGTTGATAATGTAATATTCCATTATCCTTTCTTGATTAATTATAGTTCAGATACCAAGAAGACACCCGCTTGTTTTGTTGCTATTAATAACTGCCAGCGACCCTCTCGCTAAACCAATTATGAGAATGATCACAAATGCGAGCGAATGATAAATCTTTTATACACAATCACCAATCTGAATACCGACGCCGTTATAACATGCTACCATTATTATTTAATCTATGTTACTTTTAGTTATCATTAATTTTAGATCAATTTTAACTTAAACTTTTAACTACTTCCACTTATACTTCCTGCAAAAATACTGAGCTTTAGCACTTCGTTAATTTTAAGTAACTTTAAAATTGATTCACTTTAAATAGTGGCAGATACGAATTCTGCTCTCGTCAAATTATAAGATAAAATGTGAAAACTTTAAAGATTTTATGTTCTAATCTCGTAGAAAATATTAGATTTTCTAATGGAATTAATATCTGTACTATGGACTGACTCATACCTAACATTATTGCTCATGGCTATTTCATCACAGAGTGGTATTTTATTATTTTGTAGTTTTTGTTGACGTTATATTTTTATTTACGTTTTGGAATATCCAGAATATCACACTATTATTTAGTAGGTGTATACGTTTTTGGATGTTTACATTGCAGCGTCTCGATTGTATAATGGAAAAAGTAAACTGAGGAACATTATATATAAGCCATATTCTTACTTGTAAAGTGATAAGTTATTAATTATCAACGCACTAATTACCGATCAAGCAACCAAATCAGATGACTTTAGAAAGTTTACGGGTAATTGAATAATATAAACAAAATTAATAGATTTACTGAGCTATGACTTTAATTATTTTTTTATGCCAAGCCATTTTAGCATTAGAATTCATGCTCACCGAAAGAACTGGCGATTTCGGATTTGACTTCAGATCAGCCAATAAAACGTTATAATTGTTCATCGAACAAACCTTCATGAAATACACGAAAATGGATGATGGAATTTTCTGAGTGTTCTAAAGTAATTGAGGCTGTAAAAAATCTAATGGTGTTTGAACAGCAACTTAATCAACATCGATTGCAGAAATAACCGAATAAAGATACCAAAAGCAGTTTTTAACTTTATCAACAAAGTATTGGAAATCTAACATGAATATTATAATTCACTACTATAATACTACTACGGGTAAAGAGTAGTTATCATTTTTTTAATTTTTAAATAATAAATGTTATTTACGTCAACACAATTTAGAAGTAATATTTATAATACATTATAAAACAACATTAATTGGTTGGTACTTAATCTTATTGAGCCTATTTATTTATAATATTTATAATTATACTTTTTTTCCCGATAAATTGCCTAATTTTAATGTTACTTGCTAAAATATTATTTGCGAACTCGTATATTTATTTTCCATCCATCATTCTATTGTCATATTTGCATAGAACCATATCCATTACGTGCATGTATTACATAAGTAATGTAACTTTTGACACATATGTACTATGCGTTTTCTTATAAATATTACATTTTTTCTTTAGAACATTACATTAGGATAGTAGTATATAATACCAAATACATCTACATTATATAGTTGATCATAAAACCTGAATCATTTATATAGTCAGTACTAACGATTTTTAAAAATTTACATAATTGCACATTCCTGAACATTTTAATATGGTTATGGTATTTGGTGTTATAAATTCTTTGATACCATGATACATTGTATGTGAAAACTTAATAAATTGTGTAAACCCTTGTGCTTTTTACGCTCTACCGATTCACTATCGTGCATCTCTTGTGGTGTATGTTATATTTGAGAAAATAAAAGTTTTTCTAGAATAAAATCATGAAGCTGTTCAATATCCGCTTGGACGAACAGATTTGGACATCGACTTAATATGAAATACCTTTTGTATACGTATTTGTACATTTTGAGATTTATTTGTGTTTGTTGTTGATATCTCGTGGAATAACATTATTAATGTATTTGTAACACGCGCGAAGGGATAGGTCTTTGCGTTTAACCAGAATAAAATGTCTAACAAGGAATTAATATACTATAGAAAAACAAAAGAATGAGATCCAATGTAATTTCTTATTATAATATATTATCTATCTTATATAAAATATAATCCTAATCTAATTAAATCGTAATTTATAATATAAATTATGATGTAGTATAATTATTGCAAAATTTCACGGCATGTGCAGAAATTTGTATTAACTGAACTGTTAAATTAAACTGATGAACAATATTGTCGAATTGCATAATTTAAATAGTTCCAATTTGTTCCTAATTTTAAATATTTTTCGCAATTTTACAGATCTGTACTAAAATTTTAATTGCTGTTAAAATGAAATAGTACCTACTTTTTATGAAATTTAATGTTATATACCATAATCAGGACTATTATAATATTGAACTAATGTGCAAGTTACAAGACTATTTTTATCAATGTAATAAACCATTAATGTTGCAAAGGAAACTGGCATTGTTATAGTTTTCCTACCTCCGCATATCAGCAAGATGAAGCTATAACCACTTGAACGAAGCGTATTTGGTTTCTAGAAAACATATTATAACAACATTTGAACAAATTTTTCATGTACGGTTGTTACGACTACGTCGAACAGTCCTTAAATTCATTTAAAATTTTGATTAAATCATAAGAATTATCCGAACGAACCTGGTATATTTTATAGACAGTCGTCTCCATAGAATTATTTTTAGAACTTATCTACGTGAGAAACTTGCCATTCGTAGGCTTTAGTTCTAAGAATTTGTCCTCAAAATTGCTAACAAGCAAAACGAAGAATTACGTCATGTATGTAGAACGGAAAAAATAAGAAATCGGTTCATTTTAACTCCTATAACTAGGCAACCAAATTATCTTTGAAGAAACTTTAAGTAACAATCCCTGTTAAATTTCAAGAGCCATCTTGGAAATGACTTCACTTTCGGTTCGACAGTCAAAGTAGTAAGATGCGTTCATTTTGTCTCGTGCTGAAAATAAATAACTTAAACTTTTCTGTGTACCGAAAAAGAAGTCACTAAAAACTTCCCTTTGTGCCTTCAAATAACAAACATGTGTAATTGTGTCGTGTATCTAAAATCGAATAAATACCTGATTAATTGTTCGTGTAACCAAAATTAAAGAAATAACTTAAAACTTTTTACCGATCTATCGAACAAAATGTGTTTTATAATAAATCTATCTAACATGGCAAATTTGAATAAAGGCAAGAAATTTAATATTTTCGATCATTACCGACGATGCTAATTCAATGAAAAAGAATAGACAAATTGTTGATTTACGATAAATACTTATACCTACTGGATGGATAAAATTTGGATTATTAAGAAGATAGCGTATACCTATGGGACGAAGGCGATTTGGATTATCAAATAATCAACGACGGCTACCAGGAAAAATGTATTTGGAAAGACGGTGTGCAATCAACAGGTGTATCGATAAACCAGCTTTTCCGAATTTGAATTCAGGAAAAATAATTAGAGTGCAACGACTTACCACGTTTAAACGGGTCAAAGGTTAGTTTTTGTTCAGTTTAATTGTATGTAACCGCACGTATCTAATTGTAACGATTGATTTGATGTATTGCTTATTCAACGACTATTTGGTCCATTTTCCATTAAAATTACATTAAAAATCCATCGTACAATTACTTATGATTTTTATCTGTAAAAAGTATTTATCTGTACAAATTATTGAAGTGGAAATCAATCCATAAAAATGATAAAGTAAATGGTTTACTATCATTGATGTTGTTCTACATAACGCTTAAATTAAGTAATTTTAATTAAATCTTGCGGAAGCTTCCTTGATCATTTAGGTAAAATTAAGGAAAATTTGTATTTATGTTCCGTATTTGTGGCGACGTTTTGTTTAACTTTATTATATTTCTTTACCTCAAATATCTTTTATTTCAAGAGCGCCGAATTCTTTTCAGGATTGTGTATATATGTAAAAGCGGGGTAAGCGTATATTTTGTTTCACGTAAGTACCACCCTGAGATAAAGTTCTCAGGATTTTTTGAATTCAAGTTCGAAAAATCTGCTCGACCGACAGAAGTGAGCTAGCGAGGAGGGGTAACATTTGGCGCATGGAACGTGGGACTCGACACGTATTACGTATTTGCGTGTTAACAAAATATATCGACGACCACCAGTGGCGTATCAAGAAATATTTATCGTAAATTAATAATTATTTTTTATCTCAAAATGAATTTAAAGTATTTGTCTTCACACGAGTTGAACTTTGAATTACTTGCACGTTCAATTTTGCCTAGAGTTACGATTACAAGTCGTAGGATTCAACTGCAAATTGCATTAGAAGAAGATATTGAAATTTCAAAAGACCCGTGTACCTGGGAAATTCATTTTCAGGAAATTAAATTATCTTTAGCGGAATTAAATCGCGAATTAGAAAGACAACTATCGGACCAACAAATAGAATTTTTGGAAACAAAAATTGCGCATATATCGACTCGCTTAACTACCGTGAATACCGGAAATGACGAACAAAAAATTATTGCGATAGAAAATTTTAAGATTCAATTGAAATTAGCGGAAACAACCTTAACTACTAATGAAAATAATGTTTTCTTTAAACAAAAAATACCGGTAGAAATATCTAAAACCAAATTTATACCTATTTATAAGTGGAACATTACCAAGTTCACAGGTCATAATGATTCTCGGGATATCTTAGCTTTTCTTGAAATTATAAATGAATTAAAAATCGCTAGGGGTGCGACGGATAAAGATTTATTCCAGAATGCACAGGATTTATTCGAAGGCGAAGCTACTATTTTTTGTAGGAATGCAAAGAAAAAAGTAATAAATTGGGACGAATTTTTAAATTTATTAATAGAAGAATATTTACCTTTCGATTACCAAAGTCGATTGGAAAAGAAAATTCAAAATATAACTCAAAGTACCTTTAATAATATTTTTAATTACATTAACGAAATTGAAATGTTAGGTCATAAAATCGAACGGAAAATATCTGAGAAAGAAATTATTGAGATTATTTTACGTGGAGTGGATCCCTATTTTTCAAATATTTTAGTTTCTTCCGAATATCATACCTTAACGGAATTAAGAAATAAGTGTAAACAAATACACGAACTAAAATTACGTCAAGATAATTTAAAACCTGTAATTAAAAGAAATTTTACGACACCTTATCGACCGATGGCTAAGTTGAAAATTTCTACTAACCCTGAATTAAATGTTCCTAAGAACAATTTACAAACAGGCACTATTCCTAAAAATAATTTACCGTTACCTAATAAAATTTTAAATTGTTGGAATTGTCATAAACCAAACCATAGCTATACAAATTGTATAGAAAGGAAAAATATTTTTTGTTATGGGTGTGGCAAAGCCGACACATTTAAGCCACAGTGTTCTCATTGTACTAATATCGAAAATGTTCCAAAAAACCTGTTAAGGGGAACGGAACAGGTCAATCTCGCAACCCCAACATTTCTTACCGACCAAAAATTTATTGCTACAAAGCAAAACCAAATTACGTCATCTCAAGAAAACGAAAACCGTTTTCAAAAATAACTCGTAAAATAAATTTAAATTTTAACAAAAAATCTTTTTGTTTTAAATTAGATAAGAATGAATGGAATAATTGGTTATCTGAAATATCGAATTTCTTTTGTGATAAAGTACCTAAATTAGAACCTGTCTTTTCTATACAAAATAATGACAACCGAATTTATCTTACCTTTCAATTACAAAATCAAGTCATAGTCGCGCTAGTAGATAGTGGAGCAACAGTTAATGTTGTGGGCAAGAAAGGAATGGAATTTTTAAAATATATTAAAACTCAGCACATAACATCTACAGTTGAGAAATATATAAAAATTGCCGACGGAAGTTATTCTCCTATCTTGGGTAAAACCAAATTTACTTGTACCGTTGATGACAGGAAAAAATCAGTCATTTTTTTAATTGCGCCCGAAATACCTGAAACTTTTATCGTAGGTGCAAACTTTTGCGAAACTTTTGAATTACTATTACATTTTGGAAAAATGAATTTACGTCCATTTCCCACATATGGAAAACAATTTACCTTTAAGAAATTTAATGATAATCGACCTTTTATCGACATAACTCTTTCGAATAAAGTTTTTTCAGTGCTTGCAGATACAGGTGCAACAAATAATTTGATGGGTTCACCTGGTATCGAATTCCTAAAAAATAAAAATTTATTTAACCCTAAATTTTCAAAAACTTTGGGAATAAATATCGCTAACGGCTCGCTTACGAAAGTCATTGGACAAATTTCTTTAGAAATAACTTTAAATAATGTACAACGTACAATTGATTTTTTAATAGTCCCTGCAGTACCACAATCTTTCATTTTAGGTGCTGATTTTTTACATGAATTTAATTTAACTTTAAACTTCCGAACTCGTTCATGGCAAATGCCCTCTGAAAATATCGAAATTATGTCAAATAGTAAAGAAACTTTAAATTTACCTAAAGTAACGGAAACTAGTATCTATTTTGCCGAATTAACTTTTCCTGAGAATACCGAAAATATCGAATATATCGAACCTAATTTTGAAAAAATAAATGAAATTTCAAAAAATCAAAAGGAATTAATTTTGGCGCAAGTAAACATACCTTCTGAAATTAATGATGAATTAATTTCTGAAGAATTAATTAACGTTACCGATAATAAAGCTATCTTAAACGATGAACAAAGCATTCTTTTGAACGCGACTATTTCTAAATTTAACACTTTGAGTACAGCTGCTTCCGGATGTGTGACAGTTGCCAACCATGAAATCCAAACACTGGACAGCAAACCTTTTAAAAAACGCCCGTTCAATCTCTCACCGGCAATGCAAGTTCACCTGCATAAAGAAATTGATGAAATGTTGAAAGATGGAGTAATCCAACCTTCGAATTCTCCCTATTCAAGTCCTTTTTTGTTAGTTAAGAAAAAGAACGATGAATACCGTTTTTGCTTCGATGGAAGAACTTTAAATGCAATTACCGTCAAAGATTCCTATCCCTTACCTCGAATAGATTCAATTTTAAACAGATTAAGAAATACTAAATATTTCTCTTCGATTGATTTGCGCAAAGCTTTTTGGCAAATAAAATTAAGTGAACGCTCTCGACAAAAAACCGCTTTCTGTGTACCAGGAAGAGGGTTATTTGAATTTCTAGTAATGCCTTTTGGACTTTCTAACTCACCCCAAACTCTTCAGAGAGTTATGGACGAAATTTTAGGATCACTTATTCATACCGGTAAAGTTTTTGTATTTCTTGACGACATCATGGTAATTTCCGAAACTTTCTCTGAACACATAGATACTTTAAATAATGTATATGAATGTTTGAAAAAAGCAGGATTCCGAATTAATACGGAAAAATGTAATTTTTGTATGAGATCATTAACTTTTCTTGGATTTGTCGTTGACGAAACTGGTATCCGTACCGACCCGTCAAAAGTTGAATGTATTCAACGTTTTAAAACTCCAAAAACTACTACCGAAGTAAAGCGACTCATAGGTATGGTCAGCTATTACCGAATTTTCTTACCCGATTTATCTACTATCTCATCTCCTATCACTGCTCTTATTAAAAATAAGAAAAAAGGACAAACTATTACCTGGAATAACGAAGCTGAAATTGCCTTCGAAAAAATTAAAGAATTAATTTCGACAGCTCCTATTTTAATTTCTCCCGATTTCTCAAAACTTTTTTTTTTGCAAACTGATTCTAGTGCTGTAGGATTAGGTGTGGTCTTGTTCCAGGAAAAAGACGGTTTAGAACACCCCATTGCTTACGCAAGCCGTGCTCTTACGTCCGCCGAACAGAAATATCATGCTACAGAGCGTGAATTATTGGCTATCCTTTTTGCTATAAATAAATTTCGTGGTTATATCGAAGGTACTCACTTTACTGTAATAACTGATTGCTCAGCTTTACAATGGTTATCTAAATTTGACGAATCTTCTGGTAGATTAGCTCGCTGGTCACTAAAATTAGCTCAACACTCGTTTGATGTACGCCATCGCCCGGGCAAGCTAAACATTGTTCCCGATATTTTATCTAGAGACGTTTGTCTTATTAAAGCACAAAATCTAGTAAAAGATGATTGGTATCATCAACTAGAAACTAACGTTTTAGAAGAACCCGAAAAATATCCCCAATTTAAGGTGGAAAATGATTTCTTATATAAATTAGTACCGACTTTAACTCCAAATTCAGCTAATCAAGTTGAGTTTAAATTGATTATACCTTTAGCTAATAGGAAAGAAGTATTAAAACAATGTCATGACGATCCGACATCTGGACATTTTGGCATTGCCAAAACTATTTCTCGCGTTACCGAACTTTACTATTGGCCAAAAATGATATCTGACGTTAAAAATTATGTCCTCTCTTGTGAAATTTGTTGCGCACAGAAAAGCTCTCAGCAAGCTAGACCTGGATTAATGGGAAAACCCAAACATGTCTCATATCCCTTTCAGTTAATTTCTATGGATTTATTAGGACCTTTACCTAGGTCAAAGAAAGGAAATCAACATTTGTTAGTAATTACAGATTGGTTTACAAAATATGTTATAGTAAAACCTTTAACTAAAGTTACCGCAATTCAAATCACTCGATTCCTTGAACAACAAGTTTTTCTAGTTTACGGTATCCCACAAGTAATTTTGTGTGATAACGGAGTTCAGTTTACCTCTCATTTATTTAAAGAATTATTATCTAAATATGATGTTCAGAAAACTTATTACAATTGTAAATTTCATCCACAATTTAATCCTACCGAAAGAGTAAATCGAGTATTAGTTACCGCTATCTCTTCATATATTACTAACGATCATACCCGTTGGGATGAAAATATCTACAAAATTGCATTAGCAATAAATACCGCCAAACATGAAGTTACTAATTTCTCTCCTTCATTTCTAGTCTTTGGTAGATATATACCTACCGATGGTTCCTATTACGGTCCTGTACCTACAGATACCGACGTCTTTCAAGTAGACGAACGGATTCGTTGGGACGAAACTCAACAACAACTCCCTACTTTATTTGCCGACGTACGGAAAAGTTTACAACGAGCTTATCTTAAAAGTAAACAACATTATGATTTGAGAAAACGCCCTTTAGTTTTCCAAGTGGGTGATATCGTGTGGAAGAGAAATTTCGCTTTATCTGATGCCTCTAAGCAATTTTCTCATAAACTTGCGCCTAAATATTTAAAATGCCAAGTAATTGCAAAACATGGTGATCTCGCCTATCGTTTAAAATTAGTGGATTCTCAGAAACAGATTGGAGTCTGGCATTTGAAGGACCTTAAATCGTTTCATTCTGTCAATCAATAAATCCCTAAATGATTTTCTTATATTTTCTTATTATTACCTACCTATCTGATTCAATTAATTATCTTTACCTTATTATTGACTTTCTTATAACGTACTATTTCTTTACCTTTGTTACTTATCTATAATTAAATATTTTTCTTGAATTTACTAAAATTAATTTACCTATCCCGAATTTTGTGGTGTGTATGTATGTTAGTATAACTTTTTTGTTTAACTCAGGGCCCGAGAAAACAAGAAAACTGCTTAATAATTAATTACTTATCTGCAAATTCGAATTTTAACTTTACCTCAATTTTAAATGTTTATACCTTGAATTTTGAATTATGAATTATCTAAATGAAACCCAATTCTTATCTGAATAATTTTTATCTTTATAATTATCGATTTACCTATTTATCTTTTCCTTTTATCGAATTTCTATTTCCTAAAATATTATCTTATCTATTGCTATATCTGTTACCGTATCTTTATCTTATTGAATTTACCTTTTTTAATGCATTACCTTTATCTAATTAATTTTACCTTATCATTCCTTATTTGATCGAATTTATCTTACCTGAATCAGTAACTTATCTTAATTAATTCCTTGTATCGAATTTTAACGTACCGAAGTACCTAGAAGTGAAGAAGAAGGAAAAATGGAAATTATTATTATAACCTTAATAAGCAATCATATGATTGTAAAATTGTTTTGTTATCGTTGAATAACTTAACTAAATACCTTATACCTGTTACCTTTTACCTAATATCGCATACCTTGTCTAATGACATTAAAAATCAATCATAAGATTGTAATTTTGTTTCGTTATCGAAGTGAATAACTTAACGATATATACCTATTATCTATTATCTTATATCGCATTATCTTGTCTAAAAAGACACTACCTTATCTTACCTTATTGTTATCTTTAAGGATATCTTATCGGTCCTGATCAAACCGAATACCTAATGAATATTATCTGATAACTTTTTATCTAATAATTTTATGCGATAAAATTAAACAAGGTTAATAATTTCCAATGAATACAAACATTTTGTTTGAATCACAAGGTGATATCTGTTCACCAACCATTTTAATCGTCTGGATTATAAATAATTACTATTACATAAAATTTCTTAAGAAATTTTAAACTTTATACAAGGTGTTTCACCTGTTCCGAACCTAACTTGTAAATTTGATTGATATTTGATCATCCCTGGAATTTAGACTGCCTTATTAATTTAAGATACGGTTTATACTTGTGGGAATCAGGATCGCAAATTGACTCGGATATTTGAGAACCTCCCTCTCGTATCGATCGACATCGATTTTTTATACAGGTCCGTCCTAAGCCCTTTGATGATTTATTTTATTTTATTTTTTTCATCTTCATTTAATTTTAAGAATCATCCGTACTTTATTAAACCTCGGAAGGCCAAGGAATTAGAAAAAGATTTTAATTTTGTGGGATTACAATAGTTTTTCAATCCCGTGCGAAAAATCGTTGCCCTCTTTATTTATTCTTGCTCAACTTTCTAACCTGCCGAATAAAGTAAAGCTACATTAATTTTAGTTGAATATGATTAAACTACTAGGATTTTGTAAATATGATTATAAAACAATTTTAAATTCCGACATGATGCGTCGCTACGATTATTAACACTGTCCTTGTAGGAATTTGGTCGCTTTCGGATCACGTGAAGAAAATGACTCCCTCCTTGAACAATTATGCGTCGTTGCGTGCTGAATTAGGTCTTTAGATAAGTTTACTTAGTAGTAAATTATATTTTTATTCATTTTATCGGCCTGTAAATATGATAGCCAACATTTATCTGTCTGATTTTCTTAATTTTACTCCCAGATAAATTAAGACAAAATTGAGTGGCGCCTAACAACCCTGAATTTCCTCCCCAACCAATCAATAGTGATGATTATAGACATGTAAATTTGATAGTCTCCCAGAGCTCATCTCAATTCATTCCCCCCAAGATCAATAGTGATGATCATATACTTGTCAACACCATTTTTCGATGAGCTAGACCCTTCCGCGTTTTATATTTTCCTTATCTTAAAAGTTTATCTCATTTTCTTTAACTTTTCTCTTCCTATTGAAGATATCTATTATCTATCTCTCTTTATTTTGTATAACTTTAACTCATTAACTAATAACTTTTCGACTCATGGTCCCAGATATGACCCTAAACTATCCTATCGTTGCGTTTCTCGCGATTATGGTCCAAGACATGACCTTAAACTGTTCTACAGTTCCTCAGTTCTATTGCCAGTTTGTCACCTTTTTTGGAATCAAACTCCATGTCTGGTTTTAGTTAAACTGTTCTACCTTGAAAAGTTTTATGGTTCGTTATTAAACAAATCTTAAAACTATCATATTGACAAAACCTATGGCTAAGTCTATTGGTAAATCTTACATTGAGGCTAAAAGGCTGTAAAACCTTAGCTAACGTGTTTTGAGGCTGCTATACAAAATAGCAAAAATTTGTGAAAATCACAATAATAATAATTAAAGGCATTAGCCAAATATCTATAATAATTAAAGGCATTAGCCGAATATCAATAATAATTAAAAGGCAAAGTCCGAAATTTAAGTGAGAGAATACCGATATCTAGTGGTTCCTCACCTTGACAATAAGTACAAGTATGGAACAGGAGGTATTATTGCCTCTGCGCCCCCATACCATTCTTATTGTCAAGCAGTTATCTGCGTTATCTGACGCGATCTGCGTTATCTTACGCTGTCTCCCGTTATCTTTGCGCTGTCCGCGCCATTGCGTTTTCATTTACGCGTTCCTTCATAACCGTAAAGGTTATAGATTTCTATTGTGTAACTTTGCATTTTCTTGCGTTACTTACGCAAACTTTCAGTTAATGACCCCTTCCGGTCATACAAAGATATTCCTTGTTTCAAGTCTCGTACTTGCGTTATTTACGCGAGATTTCGGTTTCCGAAAGATCCTATACCGGTTGCGCTTGTTTTCAAGCTATGCGCAGTTTGACTTTTATTTAGTCTTGAGTAGTAACTCAAAACTAATTTTTTTATTATAAGTTTGTCTCCCTAGAGCCATACTTATAATTTTTTTACGTCCTTGACGTACTTTTTTTAGTTGGATGAATGAGTGTGAGAAAGGTAGTGGTACGGGTAGTTCTAGTGTGACTGGCTACCGACCCTAGTTCACCGTTCCGCCCTTGTGTGTGTCTGTCAGTTTCGTGACGGTCTGTAGATCCTCAATCGAGAGGCGAAGATTTGTTCCCGACCTTCTCGATCGGCTCTTAAGACGAGTTTTTGCGACTTCATCATGAGGTGACGATTTGGCCCCGATCCTTATGAGGAAGATTCGTGATATTTTTTTCTCTTAATTATTTCTTATGAAATCTATTGACGCTCTTGGGCTATGCCCAAAGGATTTTGATATCGGTGCCCGAAGAGGAAACCAATGGCTTCACCGTTTCCGTTTCGTTGTCTGCGCTTGGCCTCACCAAGCAGAGGAAAAACGATGACTGCAATGCCATCGCATCAACATGACATTTGTTTTCATGGCGATAAATGTGTCCTGTGCACAGGGGGTGGGAAAATTTCGTGCACAGTATCTTCAACCGAAGTAACCTAGCCTTATGGTAATGATGGTTACAACCATATTTCTCTGGGATGGGATTTCATAATATTTCGATTTTTGTGAGTTATCTATCGGGGTATCATTATCTAAATTGTTATTTATCTTTATCGCAGTTGTGAAAATACGGATTAAACAGTAACGTATCTCTATCTATGCCTTAACATGAATTATGTTAACTTATATTCCTACTATGACTTTTACGCTTTTTTTTTATTGTTTTTTATTAACGATAAGGATATTTGTTACGACTACGTCGAACAGTCCTTAAATTCATTTAAAATTTTGATTAAATCATAAGAATTATCCGAACGAACCTGGTATATTTTATAGACAGTCGTCTCCATAGAATTATTTTTAGAACTTATCTACGTGAGAAACTTGCCATTCGTAGGCTTTAGTTCTAAGAATTTGTCCTCAAAATTGCTAACAAGCAAAACGAAGAATTACGTCATGTATGTAGAACGGAAAAAATAAGAAATCGGTTCATTTTAACTCCTATAACTAGGCAACCAAATTATCTTTGAAGAAACTTTAAGTAACAATCCCTGTTAAATTTCAAGAGCCATCTTGGAAATGACTTCACTTTCGGTTCGACAGTCAAAGTAGTAAGATGCGTTCATTTTGTCTCGTGCTGAAAATAAATAACTTAAACTTTTCTGTGTACCGAAAAAGAAGTCACTAAAAACTTCCCTTTGTGCCTTCAAATAACAAACATGTGTAATTGTGTCGTGTATCTAAAATCGAATAAATACCTGATTAATTGTTCGTGTAACCAAAATTAAAGAAATAACTTAAAACTTTTTACCGATCTATCGAACAAAATGTGTTTTATAATAAATCTATCTAACATGGCAAATTTGAATAAAGGCAAGAAATTTAATATTTTCGATCATTACCGACGATGCTAATTCAATGAAAAAGAATAGACAAATTGTTGATTTACGATAAATACTTATACCTACTGGATGGATAAAATTTGGATTATTAAGAAGATAGCGTATACCTATGGGACGAAGGCGATTTGGATTATCAAATAATCAACGACGGCTACCAGGAAAAATGTATTTGGAAAGACGGTGTGCAATCAACAGGTGTATCGATAAACCAGCTTTTCCGAATTTGAATTCAGGAAAAATAATTAGAGTGCAACGACTTACCACGTTTAAACGGGTCAAAGGTTAGTTTTTGTTCAGTTTAATTGTATGTAACCGCACGTATCTAATTGTAACGATTGATTTGATGTATTGCTTATTCAACGACTATTTGGTCCATTTTCCATTAAAATTACATTAAAAATCCATCGTACAATTACTTATGATTTTTATCTGTAAAAAGTATTTATCTGTACAAATTATTGAAGTGGAAATCAATCCATAAAAATGATAAAGTAAATGGTTTACTATCATTGATGTTGTTCTACATAACGCTTAAATTAAGTAATTTTAATTAAATCTTGCGGAAGCTTCCTTGATCATTTAGGTAAAATTAAGGAAAATTTGTATTTATGTTCCGTATTTGTGGCGACGTTTTGTTTAACTTTATTATATTTCTTTACCTCAAATATCTTTTATTTCAAGAGCGCCGAATTCTTTTCAGGATTGTGTATATATGTAAAAGCGGGGTAAGCGTATATTTTGTTTCACGTAAGTACCACCCTGAGATAAAGTTCTCAGGATTTTTTGAATTCAAGTTCGAAAAATCTGCTCGACCGACAGAAGTGAGCTAGCGAGGAGGGGTAACACGGTGTAGCTGAGATATTTGGAAGGACCGGTCCTTCAACATGCACTTCTGGAAATATTCAATCACGTTGAGAGATCGGATATCTGACTATGTCAGTTATATAGACTAAGAGTCTATGGGATTTTCTTTTCTGTTACAGAACCACCCTATCTAGTAACTGATGGTATGATCGTGAAAACTATCTACATATGTACATCAACTACTACTTCTTATACCGGGTGACCGGTCGCATTTAAACATTCCTTACACTCTCTTGCAACCGGGGTCAAAAACTTGTTCTGATTGGCTGAAAAGTACCATGCGCCGTAGGTACGTGTCTGCACTTAGCATTTTTATTTTGAATTTTTGTTTGACATTTCAGTTGTCACATAAGCACATACATATGACATAACCTCACTTTTTTCAAAGGCGTCTGCTCTTTTATCATTTTATTATTGCATTGTTAACTATATATTTTATTAATTAATTACCACTAGTTAAAAACTTATCAAGTTTAGAATTAAATTATATTTTCAAAAATTCATTCTTTCTCCCATGGTACCTACTAACATTTCAACCGCAAGTTATAACCAGCAGTGTGGTGTTAAGCACATACTGGCAGGCTAGAGAGCATAATTCTGCGGTTCTATTCCTAGTCGCGCCATACACACTGCTGGGAAATAAACTGATTGCGTTGCTATGTGCGAGTTAATCGGCTCAGCCGCCTCTCATTAATTCATAATAATAATAAAGTATTTACTTTTTCGTGTAACCAGTATTGGTAAAAATTAGTATTATAAATTTTTGGCTAATGATATTGATAATCAAGAAGTTGAATGTGTCAAAAAAGAGGTTCAAGTTATTAATAATGATCAAATTTTACTTATATGTTGTTTATATCGCAGTTATGTTGTGATATATAATACAGATTATATACAGATGATTTTATCAAGTTACAAAAGGTTAATAATATTAAATTTTAAAAAAATATATCTTTTTATAACACATAACCATGATCTTTCTGTTTACACTTTTATACACACTGCCAACTTTAATATTAATTAAAATTGCTATTTTTTTTAAATTATTTAAATTGAATATTTCTGATCCTGAATTAAAACTAAATAGAAATATTATGTAAACAGAACAAACAATGCCTATGAAAAATTGAGGTTAACTGACCACAAATGAAATGTCAAATGATGCCATACAAATACAAAAATTATGAAAATACTAAGTATTGACAAGTACCCAATGCGCAGGGTTCTTTTCAGCCAATCAGAATAAGTTTTTGACCCCGGTTGCAAGAGAGTGTAAGGAATGTTAAAATGTTGACCGGTCAACCATCTGAACATAGGAAATTACCATAGGAAATTGATTTTTCTCTAATTCCTGCTTCCCATCACAACGGATAAAAATGAAAATGATATCAATTTAAAGAGATTTTGATTCCGCTTCTAAAGATACCTAACACTTAATATTTTGTTTTTTAATTGCTGGTAAAAGCTCACTAATAAAATGCTAAAAAGAGATTTTAAAAATAATTTTATAGTTGCCTTGATTGAATTTTATTGCAATTGTTTTTGTTTAAAAACCAATAATTTCCAACAAGTTACTTTGACAGATTACAATAAATTTGGTTAACAATTGCAAAAAAATTCAATCAAAGCAACTAAAACTATTTTTAAAATCTCTTTTTAGCATTTTATTAGTGAGTTTTTACCAGTAACTAAAAAGCAAAGTATCAAGTGTTAGGTATCTTCAGAAGCGGAATCAAAATCTCTTTAAATTGATATTATTTTCATTCTTATCCGTTGTCATGGGAAGCAGGAATTAAAGAAAAATCAATTTCCTATGTTAATTTCCTATTATGTTCAGATGGTCGACCAGTCACCCGGTATGTAACCTGACTTATCTTCTGTTTCCTATTGTTACAAAATGTTAAGTTTTAACGAAAAAGAAGAAGAAAGAAATAACCAACAATGATTAGAGAATGCACGAAAGATTATGAAATAAACACTAGCTTTTTCTTTGGAAGAGTTTACCTCAAAATTAGAAGAAAATATACCAAAGAAATTTTCGCATGGTTACGATTCTTGTGAATGAGTGCTTTTTAAAATTGTATTTGCTTTTTAGAAAATACTCATTCCTACATGACACAAATAATAAGCACAACTTCTTTTTTACCAGGGAACAACTGAAAGGGCTAAATAACATTAACAACAAACATAGTGATTTCAGTATTAAATCCTGAATTGAATCTTGATAAACTATAAATAAATTTTTTGGGATACATTGAAAGTAAATAATTATGTATACTCTATAAAATCCAACTTCCAATACACGTCATAGGCATTGATGACGTCAGATTCGAACATTGTTGCCACAATTTTCATGGAAATTTGAGGTTGTAGGACAGAAATAAAACACCTATAATGTCGTTATAAGTTGATATTTTCATAAATATTTAATATTAACAATATTTATATTGTTGGTGTAACATTTTGCTATAGGTTTCATTCTATTCAATATTGTTAAAATAGTCACTTCGGCAGAAATATCAGACTACGATGATAGTGTTAAATGCAGTCAAATTAATGAATTTTAGAGAAGATCATATTTGAATTTTTACAAAATAAAACAAAGTAAGATTAGATGTGATTAAAGAAATTTAGTAACGTAAAAAATATTTAATTACCGTAAACTGTGGTCACTCAACTTTTAGAAAACTTAATCAGTATTTTTAAAGAAATATTTGCTACGTACACACAAAAGAACGTGAAATTGGTTCAAAGTAGCCACCGTTTAGGGGACCTTCTGATCTTCGATCAAGCTGGTGATCTCCGAATGTTATGTGTTGATCTATAAAAATAATATTAGTATAGAAAATATTTGAATTTTATCGATCGATTACTTACGGTTTTCGTACATTCTGTAGATAATATTTCTAATGGCATTTGCTTCAAAATCATTTAAATCAGTTATCGGCTTTGCATTTGATCTCTTCTTACAAACTATGAAATTTTCGTTTGTTTTAACAGTTTGCAAAATTTGACTTACAGTTGATAAATTAATTTTTAAAGCAAAAGCGACTCGCTACGATAATTAATAAATTATTTTTATGTTACATCGACAAAATATTAAAAATTATTACCTGATGTACATCTGACAAATGGGATTAAAAGGCCATTATTGTCTCGTTCCAATTCAAAATATTTGATTAAAGAAGCCACAAATAGTTTACCTCGTTTGTTAATGTTTTAATTCTTTTTTACAACAATAATTAATATTTATAACAGCAGTGTAACTGGTATAAATGCTTTTTCGAGTAGAAAAACTTACAGGTTAACTTGACAGTTTATAAACAACTCGACTATTGACAACAGCGTATATGACATATCATCAAAACAAACTGCCAGACACAAAAATTACTAAATAATTAAATTTCGCATTATGAGATAAATTGGAATTTAATTTTTATGTGGTGGTTATGATCGACGTCATTGAATTTGAATCTGTGACGTGTATTGGAAGAACTGTTGTAAATACCATAGAATTATGGTATCTATTAGGGGGTTATTAGTGCCAAATATTTAATAGCACCGCAAAATTACATGCACCGTGTCCCTAAATACCACATGGGATATAGTAGATACCTGAATTACATTTATTACACGGTGCATATACATTTGCTGTACATGTTGTGTTTCTTAATAAATAACTCGTAATAGATAGGGTAAGGTAAGGTAATGTCGTGATATTTTTGAAAAATTGTTGCTACCGGGCTTGAAAAATAATTTTGTTTGTTCTTGAAATCAGGAAGTAATAATATATATAATTAAGCAACTTTTTTGTGAAAAATTAAGTATATTAAACGAAACATAATTTTTTTATTGTTATTTTTGTTCAGGCAGAAATTTAAGTTAATGTCGTGATAGGACATTTAATGTCGTGATATGGGTAAGGTAATGTCGTGATAGCAATGAAAGTTGTAAAACCATAAATAATAATTTTAATCAATTAAAACCATTTGTAAAAAAGAGAATTTATTTACACTATACTACTTTTATGCATTAAATTAATATAAAATTTAAAAAAATAAATTACAAATATACAAAAAAAAACTAAAAGAAAAAAATTATTAAAAAAAATTACAAAATTACAAAATAAAAACTAAACTATACTACTTTTACACTATCACACTTTACACTATACTACTTTTATGCATTAAATTAATATAAAATAAAAAAATTACAAAATAAAAACTAAAAGAAAAAAATTATTAAAAAAAAATTAAATAATTACAAAATAAAAACTAAACGAAAAAAATTATTGCTAAAGAATATTTTGCTCTACGGCTGCACAAATATTACACATGTAAACATCTTCGCTGTCTGCATAGTCATTTTGACATGTGGTGTGATAAGGAGTTAAACAAAATGAACATTGTACCCAATTAGCACCACTTTTTTTTTGTACATCTACAGAAAATTTTACATTGCACTTTCCACAAGTCCAATCTTCTTCTCCGCTATCTTCAAATTTTGAAGATGCAGAAGTGCATGTAGCAGTTGATGTTGATGCAACAGGTTCATCCAAGTTTATTGAATTTAATAAACGTGCTCTCGAATCTCCTTTTCTCTTGCGCGTTGAGATCTTTCTTTCGGTAGTTGGAACTACCAAAATTTGATCAACTGTCAGAGACGAACTAGCAGTTGGAACGACAGTTTGTGGATCATTTTGAGTTAAAGCTGGCTGATCTGTTAAAGCAGACGGTTTTAATGCTTCTGCTGGAATAGCATCGCGATTAAATGGGTAGGCTCCAGCTTTTTTAAATGCGTTTATAATGTTTTGTGGAGTCATACTTAATATAAAAGGTTCGGTAAAAATTTCATGGAAATTGTACCGAGTTGGCTTAATTTGTGGATGGGCAAGCATGTATTTGTCTATAGCTTTTCCCCAGTGACTCTTCAGAGGTCTATAGACGCCTACATCTAATGGCTGTAAAAGATGGGATGTATGGGCAGGGAAAGTAAATAAATAGATATCATTTTCTTTCGCCAGCTGTATTACATCTGGATTTATATGTGAGCTATGAGAATCCATCAGTAACACAACTGGTCTGCGGGCGGGAATGGATGATATAAAAAATTCAAACCACTCTTTGAATAATTTTTCATTTATCCATCCTTTTGGCGATAGACGTGTGATGGAATTGGGAAAGGCACCTTTAATTAGATCATCGTTCCAACGAACACCTTTAAAAATGACAAATGGTGGTAAAAAAGTGCCATTAGCACACACACAACCAACTAATGTGTGGGTCTCTCCCCGTTCAGCATAGCTCCTTTTATAAATAAACCGTTTGCCAACCTGACTGACAACTTTACCGCTTTTAACAACAAAAGTCAAGCCAGTTTCATCGACATTCCATATTCTGTCGGGCTTGTCCAGAATATCTAATTTTTTGAGTAAGTCTTCCAACTTTGTGTAATAATCATTAATTATTGTTGGGTTGGCCATGGATGCTCTATAGGCAGAAAGATTTTCAGGAGTGCGCAGGGATAAATTATATCGCGCTTTAAATTTTGCCCACCACCACTTACTCGCGATTTTTTTGTCGGGGTTAAATAGTTTTTCCCGATTTATTGATTCCGCAAGATCATACGCTAGTTTACGCACTTTCACTACCGTTAGTCCAAATCCTAACTCTTGCATGGTATTGATGTGGTTAAATATTCTCAGTTCCATTTCCGGAGGAAGAGCAAATGGGCGTCCTAACTTTGGCAACGTAGCGTGTTCGATATCCTTATTCCTCACAAGAAAGTCTTTCAGCGTCGACCAAGGAACCCCAGTTTCTTTAGCAGCCCGATATAAACTGAAATTCTCACTCCTTACTAGTCGTGCTGCTCGAAGAAGACTGGCATGATCATATTGACGTTCTTTGCCTTTTTGGACCACCCTTTTGTTAGGACCCATTTTTTTCAAAATTAAATCACAAACTAGAAGCAAGAATCAGCAAATTAGCATTGTTTACTGTGTACTATTAGCTTCATTTAAAAATGGATAGGTAATGTCGTGATAAAAATAAACAACACTTTAAGCACCGAAATTTGACGAATATGATTTTTCAAAGTTCTAAGTAGCTTAATATAACATTAAATTCCACTGATCTAACAAATTAAAGATAATAAAAATTATTTTTGCATTAATTAATTAAGCAGGTGTAATAAATTAGATTAAACCTAAGAATTACGCTACTTTACTTAAAGATTTCATAATGCACTTAAAATTTTAGAACAATTTTTAAAATCTGTAGAAGAAACTACAATACATAAGCTTGAAAATGCAACATTAAAAATTAATTTTAGTTTAAAATTACCTTAATTACAGCTACAAATAACACCAACAACTATTACACAGAAAAATATCGTTCACTAAAATGTATCTTTTGCTTACTTTCCTTATACTGACCGTTTGAACTCCGAACCTACCCTTAAAAATCGCACATGTGGTTAGGTAATAAAGAATGCTATTTTTAGAACTCCTTGATGTTCAAAATCTGTTGATAGGCAATGTCGCGATACAAATTTTAAAAACTATCACGACATTGCCTATGTCACGGAATTACCTTACCTTACTACCGTAAATTTACTTATTCTTTCCATCCAGTTTTTAGATTTTATTTGAATTTTAGAGTTTCATAATATGTTTACAGTGGCAGCGTCATATAGCCGCGAGCATCACCGTCGTTAATTAAACAAACCAATATATTCAAATACAAACATTCAGTGTGGGAACTCTGATGACGATGATATTTTTTTGCACAAAATTTTTGGATTGTTATTTTTGATCAGATTTACTTTATTCTTAGTATCTATCAATCAATAGTGAGTTATTTCCAAAAAACTCTTTTTCTAATTTTTTTGAACACTATTATAAAACTGACAAACTAGAATTTTCGGGTCCCTAACATACCTTTTTTCTTATGACTAGAAAAAATATAATAATACTATATGGTATAGAAAATTAAGTTAGATTACAATTATTCCAAAAGTAAACCTACATTATATAATATTTCAGTTTATAAAGTGACTTTAAAAATAAAGGCAAAGATTGTAACATCACCAATTCTGTTAAACATTTATAATCAAAGAAAACAATTTTATTTCCTTTTCATATTTGATTTTGAATTTGTAATATTTATTAGCATAAGGTATATTGACTTTAGTGGCTGAAAGCATGTGTCTATATTATGATAGGACTGTTTCGTGTGTTTGTACATAATATCGAATAGGTTAGCAAAAACATTATTTTATATCTATTTAATATAATTATAACTTTATTCGCCCGACACTTTTTCTTACCTCAACAATAACTGGGTATGGGTGACTTTTTATGCATTTGAATTATTACAAAAGACTTTTATTTAAAAAAAAAAATATGTTATATATTATATATTATACTGATATTACTTGAAATGTTGATTTATAAATCATAAAATGCCCGTAGGTTGTAATATAACAACACAACTAAAACAACGATTTTTCAGTTTTGATTTTCTACAGCTATCATAATATTGTAATGCTGACGTGCTAATATCGTTATTATTTATCCTGCGATACCTTTATGACGTTAAGGTATTTTTTTGTCTTTGGAGAGATGGTATAAGTGTCGTTAATTTGCCAAAATTATTATTGGTATCCTAACAACTTCTTTTTTATTGTATCGGTGTTGCAGTCAAAGCCGACCTGTAATAAAGCTGGGTTATAAATTTTGTACAGATCTTAGCTTTAGTATTCAATAAATCGCCGCAAAACATCGAAGCCTTCTGTGGAACACGTTAAAAAAGTTATATATGTCAGTGTTATGGGCACCTAAGGTCTCTCAATTATTTGATAAATATTTTATTTTAAATTATAAGGCAAGAAGAAGCAAAAAAACCCATTATGTACATGCAGTCAAAGCAGTCAGATATTCTGTATGAATATTTAAAATATTCATTGTAAAAAAAATAAAAACTGAAAATCACATTTTTATTGATATCTCAGGAAATAATAAAGTTTGGGCGGTAAAATTAATGTTGATTCATACCGAGAAACAATAGGTCAAATGCCATTTGAAAAATTGCTGGGGTTAATTTTGGTAAAACTTATTCGGTTATGACTTTTTGTAATTTTTTTTCTGTATTTCCAGTGCTTTTAGCTTAATACTCATTTTATATTCTGTAAATCGAATACTGATCGGCAATCTCTTTATAATTTTTCTGGCCGTGTTTTCAAAATGTCCATATGTATCTGTTACCTATGATAATTTATTATTCCATTTTATATGAACTAACGCTCTCAGAAATTCTTTCGAGAGAAATAGATTATTTTCGTAATTAGTTTGGAAGAAAATCTATAATCTGTGATCAAACATTTTGAATTGAATCCTATTAACAAATAATACAAACATAAAATTTAGTCTCATTGTGTTAATAAGTAATAACACACATGTGTGTTTCTGATAATCAAACGGTGATTGGATCAAATTAAATAAACGTTAATTTTGACAGTCTTCAAAATACTTTGCACTGTATTTTTACTCTAATTAACAGCACTAAATTATTGAATATTTTTAATGATTTTTCGCACAAATAGCGAAATTTTTAAATTTATTTTAGTAAAATTCACCTACAATCGATAAATAATTTGTTTTGTCTTAAACCAGATTGAAGGTAGCGTAAAATCGGGAAAAACGCAATTTCGTATAGTCAGACAATCTGTACAATCAAGTTTTGTCCTGAGGCAAACTAAGCGCGACGTTTCTGCGCTTTTCTTAAAACAACAATTTAAATTATGTATTTGAAAATCGTTAAACATTTATCTCGTTTTGAATTTTTAAGTACAATTCTTTTAATATTTTATTTGCTTTTTATTATAGTCCTCTAACATATCCCCTACAGTCGTTTTTTTTTTAAATAATTTTTTTAATTAATTTATGTGAATAAGAAAGTTTTTTTTAAAGTAAAGTATAGTAAAAGATAAATAAGAATATAATTTTTTTATTTTAAGCTTTAAACAGAAGTGAAATTTAAATTATAAGAATAAAATATATTTGTTATAAATCAATCTCTCACAAGCTAGACATATTAAATATTTGTTTGGCAAAGGATTAAAGTGGTTATTATTTAGTTTACCAGACTAATTTATATCAATGGTAACTTACGTGCGTATTTAGTGTTTTATAATTATATAGTTAAATGCTGAACTTCTAAGAATCGATTTTCCATAAAAAATATCATATAAACCTGAAGGAGCTGTAGTCCATTAATGGACGAATAGAAACCAATTTTAGTGTTGTGCGTTGATATACAAAAATAATTATTTCAATAATAGTCAATTTGAGCAGTGGCTAAGTTATACGGAAGAAAATAATTTTATTAATATCAATATTTGTTGGTTATCTATTTATAATCCATTTCTCTTGGATTACACAGTGAAATTCTCAAGAAGTATCTATTAAGACAGTGTCCGTTAAGATAGGTTGTACCTACTGTATTAATTTTGGTTCCTTGATTGAAAATTTATTCTATCTATTTCGGATTGCTTAATACATTGCAAGGTAAGTAACAAATACATGCTAAACACATCACAATGCACTACGCTACAGCTAGAAACCGTTTTATCCGTTCCCAAACTACCAACCTTGCGATTGGCGTCTGGTTAGTAAGCTTTTTACTTTTTTTACCTACGACGAGGAGCCGGCCCGTCGGTAGAACCCCCAACCTGGAGGACCAGCGAGACGGCCGGTATACAGTTGTAACTTCACCCGGATTCGAACCGGGTATTAAGCGTTCGCAGTCAACTTGCTTGACCATTGCTCTCCGACCGTCTTGAATAAATTGAAAATTTATTGCTATTATAAATCTTTCTAAACTACAATCAACAAAATATATAAGCACAACAAAGTTTTTCATTAATTTTATGAAATCTTTGTATAGGTAGTGAAGTTTTGTTTATTCATTGATTCAATGAATATTTTCACAAAGAGGTGGGCTAAGTGAACGGGCTAAGGACCGGACTCTAGGCTAGAAGCCCTAAGTTCGATCCCCAACCCGGCTACAAAATTTATTCAACTTCATTATGACCCTCTTCTCTCCGAAGGCAATGGCAAACCACCGAGAGTAATCTGCCAAGATGTAGCATTCAAATGCTCGCCAAACTCCGATAGGAGACGACACCTTAAGAAGAAGAAGAATGAACATTTTCAGAGCATTTAGGCCAATTTTTTTTAATCACTAATTATGATTAGGTGGTGTTTATTGCTTGGAGGTTGCTCGTAACTAGTCTTAAAGAGTGCCTAGCCTTTACCTCCGGCTTTGAGAACCGGGAATCTTGTGAATTCTTTACTTAGCTCTTTACATACATAGTATACCGGGTGCTGAATGAGTTAGGCGAACATAGGATATTAACATGTAAAAACTTATTTTTGCAAATTTCTGCTTCCCTAATTATTTTAGAGAAAAATTGAAAGATACAAATATAATGTAGAAATATAAACTACGAATGATAAGAGCATTAGATTTTATTTGGCTTTTACGTAAATGATCAAAAAATCTTTTGAAATTGTTAAAATTTTTATTTATCAAACTGGCCATGTATAAGTTTCCAAGGTAATATTCCATTTTATGAAATTAAAATTTAATAAAGTGCAAAATGGGTCAACAACGTGCAATTGTTTTTTATTACTTATCAAAAATAATTACCTCGGAAACTTCCATGGCAAGTCCGATAAATAAAAGTTTTAATAATTTCAAAAGAATTTTTTGACCATTTACGTAAAAGCTAGATAAAATCTAATGCTCTTATCATTCGTAGTTTATATTTCTACATTATATTTGTGTCTTTTAATTTTTCTCTAAAATAATTAGGGAAGCAGGAATTTGCAAAAATAAGTTTTTGCATGTTAATATCCTATGTTCGCCTAACTCATTCAGCACCTGGTATGTTAGGTAACTTACGAAAAACAGTCGGACAAGCCAGACTAATGCCCGTACTAATAGTCGAGGATCAATCCGAGATCAAAGATTAATTCTCGGATCGTTCAAAAATGCTACCAATAGTCGAATAATCCTGGATTGAACACGATCCGAGATCAATATTGAACCTCGAAAACCGATCTTGCTTTGACCAGGATTAATCCTCGGATCATTGTGGCGCATGCGTGTTTGCTATGTTGTCATAGTGTATTAACCCTCATAATAATTAAATAATTTTTAAAAACTTTTATTATAGGAACTGAACAGGAACGACGATATAATATTAAAAATTAAATTTTTTTTTAAAATTAATAATAAAATAAAAAATTATGGTTGTAAAATAGATACTAATAATGGTTATAAATAGAAACTAACTAAATATTACTAGATATATTACCAAATCCAAGATCAAATTTAGAATTCACCGATCTTACCCGAAGCCGGGACTATTTGTTACGCCAAGATCGTTGTTACGATCTAGGATCGCTGGATCTAGGATTGATCCGAGGATTAATCCTCGACTATTAGTACGGGCATAAATAAGACTCAAATAGTAAAGAAAAAAGGGTGGGATTGACATGTTTAGAATATAGAGGCCACCAGTGCCTAAATTAGAGGGCGAGAATCTGCTGGGTACTCTAGTAATTATTATTAAGAAATATTTTAATGCCCGTACTAATAGTCGAGGATCAATCCGAGATCACGGATTAATTCTCGGATCGCTCAAAAATGGTACCAATAGTCGTAATAATCCTGGATTGAACACGATCCGAGATCAATATTGAACCTCGAAAAACGATCTTGCTCTGACCAGGATTAATTCTCGGATCATTGTGACGCATGCGTGTTTGCTATGTTGTCAAAGTGTATTAACCCTGATAATAATTAAATAATTTTTCAAATACTTTTATTATAGGAACTGAACAGGAACGACGATATAATATTAAAAATTAATAATAAAATAAAAAATTATGGTTATAAAATAGATACCAATAATGGTTATAAATAGAAACTAACTAAATATTACTAGATATATTACCAAATCTAAGATCAAATCTAGAATTCACCGATCTTACCCGAAGCCGAGACTATTTGTTACGCAAAGATCGTTGTTACGATCTAGGATCGCTGAATCTAGGATTGATCCGTGGATTGATCCTCGACTATTAGTACGGGCATTAAAGAAACAAGCTGAAAATCAGTACAGTCAAACTCTACATAATATGCTTTCAACAGCAGTTTTTATCTTTTTCTACTGTGTTTACGTGCATACATGCTGTGTTATGGACAACTTATATAACGCAGAATTTAATTTAATAATATTTATTTAAGCTTGTTAATATTCAATTAGGTGTTTATTATGATATTATTACCTAACCTAATAATTTATATAACGTTAAATTAGTATTAGCGTGACATTAGAATATCAGCTTTTATACATATTTAAAATGTAATTTACGTCCATTATTACACATCAAAAATCGTCTTGATTTGAAAAATTAAAATTTAGTGGAGAAACATCAACAACAATCAGATATTGCTAATTTATAGTGTGTATCTTTTCCTTGCGTGTTTTATCATTATTTATCATCCGAATTTAAAGTAAATAGCCCAACAAATTGTTGTTTGCAAGATACCAACAGTATTAAAATGCAATTACTACATAGATAAAATAGTTTAAGCTTATTTAACCAATTATTTACGGCTTTATTTACCTAATATTATTAGTAAGCCAACGTATATAAATCAATCGTTACGTATTTATGTGGATTTTAGTGACAGCGATGCGTAAGTCCATCATGATGTTACATACATTAACACTAATGCCAAATTAATTTATATGCAAAGCACTCCAAAATTTGCTGTTAAATTGTATTTCCTATGCACTGCATTGTGGATGCTATTCTCGGTAGATTTAGGAGACGGTACAATTAAGCTGATAGATGGAACGCCTTCATAGATAAATTATTTCGTTACATATAATTGGAAAATTTAGTTTCAACCATATATATAAATATATAAATTATTAACTCGTTGATATTAGATAATATAAAACTTCAAAATATCGAGTTATTATTAAATTAAAAATTGTTAAAACGTTTATTTAGCTTTCAAACGTAATATCATCAGATGTAATAAGCCCGAATCAACGGCCATCGCCAAACATATCTTGGTAGATGGACATACTGCGGACTTCAAAAACACCAAAATCATCAAGTCTGTTCCAAATTATAAAGATCGGCTGGTACATGAAATGATTTGTATAAAGAAGACCAACAACACAATGAACCGGCAAACTGATATTGATGGCTTAAGCAACATTTACAGCCAATTACTCCTTTAAGTTTTTTACGTATTGGAGTTAGGTTTTCCTTCTTTGCCGGAACACAATTTAGGTTTTTCCTAACTCACGGTCCTAGATTTTATCTAGTTACCGTTCAAATGACAATACTTGTTCTCGTTTCCATGACTTGTTTACATTACATTTGTATTTTATTCTGATGACGAACGATATTACGTTTGAAAGCTAAATAAACGTTTTAACAATTTTTAATTTAATAATAACTCGATATTTTGAAGTTTTATATTATCAACCATATATATATTATATATATCAGAAAGACTGTTAGGATTATCTTAGAAGTTTTAAATATGCGTTCAATTATCTCAATTATGGTTCAGGAAAGTCACATCTATTTAATTTTATGTACCTGACTTATTCTATTAATTTGTCTATGTGATTGTTTATTAATCAATCAATTTAAAATTGCCTATAGGGAAATAATAGTTATGAAGCATAATTTTGTTAAGAGATTCACTTGGGATTTTGCAATGCTTACGACAGGAGTGTATTACTTGAAGAGGGTTTGGTATAAGCAATATGGTATTTATAAAGTCGCAAATCAATTTAACTTATAATTATAAATCATTAAATAAGGGTTGGTATCTATTTTAAAGCGATTAGTTGTTCAGATATATTCAAATTATGTTTTATACTAATTCATCAAGTAGTTACTGCGATACAACTTTTACAGTATTAGACGGTTACTTCTGGTTTATGAAGTTTGTCACAAACACAACTTTAACATAAAGTTGTGGCAATTAAAGTCATATTTATATGGTTTAAAGAGAGTTATATGCACTTTATGTGTTAAAATTATTATATAGTAACTTTTGCGTTGTATAAATTTAAACTGTTGTCCAACAAGTAACTGCTATACAGCAAGTGCAGGACAATGTAGTAGGTATGTGTACATATATGTATAACTTTTACATTGAGGTTATTGCATCACGATCGAATAGCACCAAGAGCTTTTTACAGCTTTCTATCGAAATCCGATATTTGAAAATTCTCAATATGGTTTTTTGTATCGTATGCATAGTAAACTTTATACATAATACAGTTTGCTTCATTTAATACTACTCGTCTTTTTCCCTGCATTTTATGTATTTAATATCGTGCATGTAAATCTGATGCAGCGCCTGCAACTACAACAAAAAAATTTTGTTTTTATTTTAAAACTTAAGCGTCTTCTTTTATGTTTGGTAAATAAGAGATACTAAATTTTTATCTAAAAATGTAAAGTGCGATATGGTTTATTTAATATTTTAAATTGCAATTTATAATATATTATATTATACTATGTAAGTACTACCTAATAGTAATTGACATCAAATTACAATAACTACATTATAGATTCATTACTATTTGTTCGCTGTTTGACATTATCATGTTAAAATATAAATTTTCAGTTTTAATTTAGTTAAATTTACAATTTCGTTTGTTGAATATCCTATATTTTTATCCTAATAATTACAGTAAATATTTGTTTTGGTCTTCACTGTATAGTTAAATAGTTAAATTTACTATATTACATTTTCAAATATATTTCTACTTTGGTTATAATTTATCAAGTGTATTGGACGCTTTTCATTTACAATATAATTCCGATTTGCTTTTATTTACGCCAATGAAAGGACCTCTACCGGTATCACATAATATAAGGATATAACCTGTTCGAACTTTTTCAAGTTGTGAATAATGTTCAGTAATAAATATCGTAAATATATTACAGCGAGATAATCAAAATCTTTTACAAGATTTTCTTCTCAATGGCTAGTAGTAACCTTGCTCTATACAATTTGTCACTGTGATTGAAATAGCTTTAGGGATATATACATGTCTACAGAACTATTGCGGCAATTAATCACTCTAGCAATTTCACTTCAAATAACATTCTCTTCCTTTGTTCATACCTCAAACCATATATTAAATTGTTAGTTACCAGCCTACCTATGAAATTACTTGTCTAATTTCTGACATTTGACAAAATTTCTTTAATTGTCGTTTAATATTATGTACATATTTCGAAATAATTATTATTTCAATTCTTGTATTCGTGAAATATGTTTTCCTTCGGCTAAATTATTATACTCTACTTTTATGATCAATGAAACTAAAATGGCATAACGCACATTTTTAGCAGGGCGCATACTAATAATGCATATCGTATAATTTTACGTCGGTCTGACGATATCCATAATATGATGAAAGCGTTTATGACAGCATGAAGCTGTGATCGTCCAATAGTGACCCGAGTTTTCCGGGCCAAATCGTTTATTTCTAAATATTTCATTCAAGTTTTTATTGAAATAATAATTAAGCAGATTATGATGGCAATTATTAAATAAAATAATGAAAATTCTACGTTAAGAAGTTAGTCATATTGATATTTTAAAGATAATCTGATTAATTTTAATAACACGTTAGCTTAAAATAATACCTACCTATAGCCTATAGGTAAACTAACTTTTTCAGTTATATATTGCATATTATAGACCAGATTGTTAGTGTGACCAATCAATACATTACAAATGAATAAGCTTACCCAGTTCTGTTTTAATGGCTTAATCGACTTACCATCTTTCTCTTTAGGTTTGCAAAATAATTGACCAGTGTAGAAGTGAATTACAGAGAGAAAGATTCACACAGTGTTTGTACATGCATACACAATAGGTCTGTTGATTATGTTACTCCAAACTACTGCGAGTAACTTACTGTAAATAGAAATTACGAAAATTGATGTAAAAAGTGGGTTCGTGATTTTACACCAATTAATTGGAGAATAGTTTAGTTCGGGTTGTATGTGGTCTGTGATACCAAACAAAGCTTATTCAAAGCTTCGTAACTATATTTCTTATAGTTATATAGCCACGGAATTTAATATATTGAATATTTAATCGAATTTTCTATACTGCAGGTTTGACTTTACCATAAACGTTTTATCTTTTTTCACATTTCTGTTTCTGAAAATTCAAATTCATTTTTTTGTAAAATTCTAAATTTAATTTCTGGTTTTACGCTTATGAAAAATACATTTTTCGAACTCCTCATATCGGTTTGGTTTTAATCTTTTGTTTAATGCTGTGATATTCACAAGTGTCACACGACATAGACATTAATCACTACTATAGCTACTATCTCATCCCTAGGGGTCTACGAACGACCTGCAGGCACTGCAGATTAATAGATATTATCGATGGAGGACAGACAATTTGTCTGAATTATTTTATTTAATATTTTTTATTTTTTCAAAAATATCGAGTTAGTTTTTATCGTAAAAAACTGCTAATCTGGACGATTATTTATTATTACAACTTGACAACATAAGTAAAAGTTAGTACTGGGAATTCGTTGAAAAATGTATTAAAAATATTTTTGCTTAAATTTTGCCGAAACGTTTTATAACTACGGTTTTGTGATGTCATAAAACGATTTGCCGGACGCTTACATGGCAGCTGAAAGCCACAAGTTACATAACATGATTATATGTATAGGTACATACAATAGTACGGTATTTAATTAACAATAAGATATAATTTGCAAATTTCGGAATTTGAAATTTACCAACCGCTGACAACAAGAAGCTACATTTGTTAATATTACAATACAAATACTATTACCTACGTATTTTTAAATGTTGTGTATGTAAATATTACTAATTATGAATAACTTTATGATTTCAGGAGCGGAAGATGATGTGCATCATTTTTTGGGAAACGATACACATACGGACTACTTTCGGCTAGTAATGCGGGATGGGGATTCGCTCCTTGTGGGAGGAAGGTGAGTGTTTCTCATCCTTGAGGTCACCGGATATTGTTCCGTGATGGTCTCGTGCTACTTTGATGTTTGTTCTTAATGACTTTGACCACACGACTGGAATTTATCGAAAACCTTTTACTATTGCTTGCTAGCTCTTTCGTCGTTAAAATTGCATTAAAACTCTTGGCGCTCAAATTTTCTATATTACTTTGATATTTTATTAGTGTTTGGATCAAATAAAAACTTTCTATTGTGTTTAAAGTTATCAGAATTGTACTAGTTCAAATTTTTCTAATTCAATATTACAATTTTCTCAACTGAATATTGTCGGATAGTGCAAATTCAACCTATATAATAAATTAAGGGAAATTTTATATTATATTTTCGTTTGAAAACTTTATATTAAAAATTTTATTAAAATCTGACCGACCGTATTTATTAAAGGGCTTTAAGGTAAAAAAGTTAAAGGAAACATAAAAGAGATTAATATTATTACTGAAGTTGTTTATTGTCTTCCGTAAGTAATACTTGTCTTCCTTCAATAGAATTAGGAAACCACTAATAAACCAATTCAGTTCATTCTGAATCAACTACGGTTTCGTAAGCTCGGTACATCGATAAGGTGCTATTAAAAATAAAGTTTTTCTATTGCCTTCTGATGGCATTTAAATTACATTTTTTTATTTTAGCACGGTTTAATTAAGTGAACAATATAAATTTTTTTCTTTACTTTCATTTTCACGTTGATATAATACAACAATTAGATGGATTATAAGGTTTTAAAACTTTTGTATAACGTATTACACAACGCAAGGTAATAGGTACACAAAATTTATTGTAGCAATTCTTCTTGAATGCGATAAGCCGCTAAAATTTATAAAAGCTTCACCACCAGATATTTTGTGATAAAAAAGAAGACAATCATTACTCTACATACATATACCCACTACAAGAAAATATAACGTCAGATTATATGCTTACCGCGCGTATAAGCGTGCTATCAATTATTTCCTAAAAATAGTTTTTGTAATTCATTTTCATTTACAACTTTGCAACTAAAACATTGGTCAGTTTAAATAATCATTTTATGTTTACAATTGGTTAACAAACGTTAACGGTCGAAACTTCGAGAATGGAACATGATGGAACTAACTTACTGTTCTACAACACTTTAACATAATATATTATTATTGCATACTAAAACTGTTAAAACAAACGTATGGAAATGTTTACTCAGATGAAAAGTTAAAATTATTTAAATACATCTTGGTATTTACTACGTCAAATTCATTCCTTTACGCTTTTTTGACTCGAAATTTTAGCTATAGAAATGCATTACAAAATAATTGCTCAAAAGATTATCCTCATTAGAGTACAAATACCTCCTCTAAAGTTTTCTCTTATCTGAGCAATGGTTATCTAATTTTCTGTTGGAATTGCGTAACTGGTTACATATAATAAATAATAGCTACTTAATTTTAAATTACAAGTAAATAATAAATACGTTAATTGTCGCAAAACATGTTCAAATTTACACACATATCATCTTGAGACTGTCAAGGGGAAAAATAATTTCTTGTTGACCTCTGTTAAAGAACAATGCGGTTAATTTGTTCTTTATTCAAATAGGATATTGCATTTGTATGGTCTATTCTATAAATTACGTTGCAGCGTAAAAGTTGAAAATCTTTACATCAGATGGAAGGGTCCCATAAGTTTAGTGACTTGCAAACCGGTATAATGCCGTTGTAAATGTTAGGAAGATTTTTATTTCCTCATTACACACATTTCACAACCACCAATCACCGTTTACAATTTTTATTTTACATCTACTATCCAGTAGTGCTTAAGTTTTTTGTTCGTTTACCATTGTGTTGTTGTTTATCATTTCGTAGTATAAATAGAGAATCTGGATTCTGGATTTTATTGTTTTTTTTGCGTCGGGAGAGGCGAAATCTTCAGAAAGACACCAACAGCTCGTGCTGTTGGTAGTGTGGGGTTCTTGGTGTAAAGGACCCACTAAAACCCCTCTCTCAGATGATGTTACGGTGATGGCATCACCATTGGTGGAAATAACGATGGCTGGATTAACAAGTCGTCGGCTGAGTATTGGTTTGTTCCATGTCCATTTCGTAAAAATGAAAAATTCTTATTTTACCAAGGTTCCTGTATAGTTAATTGTACCATATCCGTTTATATAAATATATAAAATGAAAATATGAACATCATACTTGAATTTTATATTTTCATATAAACGGATATAGTACAATTAAATACTCAGGAACCTTTTTAGCATAAGAACTTTTTATTTTTACGAAATGGACATGGAACAAACCAATACTCAGCCGACGAAGTGGTATTGCGCTATGCATTCTTCACCTTGCTATCTCAGTTGGGGCTAGACTATTTTACCAGCTTCAGCCTAGCTTCCGGTTGGTTGGGTTTTTGAGGAAGCGGTTACCCGTAGAGTACATTTTATTGTTTAGGGCAAGATAACCTCACATACATTTTGGCTTCTAAATCGGGCTCATTGTACTACCTCCGATTTCCCAGCAGTGTATGTGGCGCGACTAGAAGTAGAACTGCGGTTTTCCGCTTCCTAGCCTGCCGGGGCGTATATGCTTAACACCGCACTGATGGTTAAATCCACAATTATGTATGTATGTATATGCTTAAGTTAGTATTGTCACGATCTTGATTTAAACAAACATTGCGCTGATAAATATCCAAAGTGCAATCCGCAGCGTTACAATTTGTATCTAAATTATTGCTTGCTTCGTGGTCCTCGAAAAAAATTAAACCGTCGTACCATAACGCCCTTGGGCCATGATTCAGGCAAAACTAATGATTTAAGTAATGAAAAATCAGCACCTACTTTAACCTTCTGGTGGGCACGTTAAAAAGGTTACACGGATTGGCACTTGGGGTCTTTCAAGACCCCAGGAATTCAACGGTATATTATAATGCAAATACTACATAAATGTTGTATTATTGCATTTAATATATTATAAACATGAATTTAATTAAAGAATTTATTAACTACCAATGTATATAAAAATTTATTTTAGGAAAATCAAATTTTTGCAAATTTTTAAACTTAAAATTTTCTTCACAAATGAAGCAAATTTTGTAGCAATGGAGCTGTGATAAGTTATCGAATGCCGTTTTAACTTTTCTATCAGAAGTTCTTGGACACAGTTGACGTTTTTTTCATTTATTACCTAATGTTTGGGTAAGATTTAGTTGAGATTAGACGATGTACCCTAGGGTACCAACCAAACCAAAGATAAATGACAATTTTTCTCTAGCGAGATGTGGTAACATTTCTTTTGGAATTTCCATTTTGTTTTTTTCAATGTACCTACATTGGTACAAAACAAATGTTGCTTTGACCGCTAACAAATCATGAACTAGCAGAATATTAGAAAAGAAAAGACCAGAGACCAACTTTTTTCGGGGGGGAGAGAAATTTCAAATTTGCAAATTTGCCAACTGAATTAATTAAAAATTGCCAACTTTTTGTAAGTTTTGCAGCTTTTTGTAAATTTGAACATAAAAAAATGTCAAATTGACCAACTTTTGGGTGTTTTTGTCAACTTTCTGCAACATTGGGGGAGGAAGCTCCCCCCAATGAGCACGTCCCTGGAAATGACTGCAACCACGTTACATCCTTTTTTGGTCTATTTGTTTACCAAATCTTTCACAACTCTGATTGTTATATTCCATAATATTTGCCAGTTAGTTTCCAGATACGATAATATGCGATGCTAATTATATATAATTTTGGTTTGTTGTTACATATATTTGCTAATCTACTAAGGTTTTTTTTTAGTCCGTATATGTATTAAATACTTTTTAAAACAAAATAAATTAATTAGGCCACAAATAAGCCATTTTACAGACCACTAAGAATAAATTATATCTGGGGTCTTAAAAGACCCCAAGTGCCAATTCGAAGGTGTTTTAACTTTGGAAATTTTTTTTCGCGTCTATAATGATGTTAGCTCAAAGTTATTAGATTATTTCTATTAGATAAACATTCAAAAGAGATGTTCTAAAATTTCACAGAGAAATATCTTTAAATTGAAAAGTTATGAGCAAAAATAACACCCGGGGGTCTCAAAAGACGCCACGTGCCAACCCGAAGGTTAAATGATGTCGAATCATTAGTTGTGTTTAATTTCATACAGGAGAAGTTATGCGATGGAAACTTAACTTCTAAGAATGACAATATGGAACTCTCGCTAACATTAGGTGAAACCCGGCTAATGTGCAACCAACATTTTTTAGCAACCCCAACAAATTCTGAGGTTACATCGGAGGAACCGGTGATGGTATTCTTGGATTTATTAGGAACACCTACGAAATTGGAAACTTTAGAATTGGTATAACTACTTGCCTTGTGATTTTTTTGATTTTCCTTAGTAACAGTAATAAAGCCATCGTCTATTAATTCGGATACATTATCGACCATATTTAAAATTTCATTATTGTTTACCTGGCAATTTTGAAGTGCAATAGTAAGATCTTTATTGGTTATTAATACCTTTTCGAGGTTATTTCTATTTACTTCTTTAATAGGTACATTTGAACTAATATCATCGTTGCTACTATTTGAACTACTTTCCGGAGAAAGGTTGGAACGTACCTTTGATTTACTAGTTAAGGCATCCTTCGTCTTAACAGATTTGTTCGTGTGTTTAACAGGTTGCAGAGCCGGCACGTGTTTCACATGTACACTTGAAGTTTTTTCTTTCAGCAGGTCGATTATGATATTCTTATCATTCACCATTTCTTTCAAATTAGCAATTTGTTGCTTCAAACAATCAAAAAGTTCAATACTTATGAATTCAGATCACTATCACCAACACTAGGCACAACCACGTTTTTCTCCTTGAACACAATTTCATAATTCAGAAGAACATTGCCTTCTTTAACCTTTCCTGGCATCTTGTTGTAAACAATTAATTCCGCAAGATTATTTTTTGTATATTTAATCAATTCACTCACAATATCTTCCATTTTAATGTCCAAATTACTTTGTCCAAATCACGATCAAAAACGGTTGGTAGTTCTGGAGATGTTTACTCTTCAAAGGTTCATACTACTATGTATAGGACTATGTATAGTACTATGTATAGGAAATACGTTATATTTTTTTAAATCCTTTAATTTGAATTTGGAAACGAGCACTAAAGTTGTCGACTTCAGGCTCAGATCTAAAAAGTTCATAGTTTCAAAAATACAGCCCTTTATGGAATGCTAATTTTTTTTTCGATTTTTGTTTTAAGAAAATGTTTTCATTTTTCGCAGTAGACTTTTTCTTATTCATCTGACGTTAAAGTGCACAGAGGAATTAAACTAGACTCACAATTCTGTATAATTCTTTTTAGAACAATTTTTTAACTTGAAAAGGGTTTTAGCTATGAACTTCAGAGTTGATCGTTTTTTTATCTCCTTTTTTTCTACTTCTTACATTTTTGCAAATAGCTTAATAATGTCAGTATATCCGAGGTACAAAATTAACATACATAACTTAAAATATAAAGAACAAAATTATGAATAAAAATGGCAAAGGCAAAATTTGTAACTTCTATAATTAAAAATTGTAATAGCTTTCCAAAAATCTACTTTCGAAAAAAAGTTTTGTTGAAAATTGCAATATTGAATTGTTTTGAAAATAGTTTTTCTGGGTGTACCTACTGCGCAAAAGATTTATGAAACAAATTTGTAGAGCATTTAATTCTCCGTAAATAAAAAAAGCAAAAATTGAAACAGTTCGCAAGATATTCATTACCTCTACCTAGACCTACTCAAGTACCTACAGCTGAATTTTCTAAATCAACACTAATTAGATTTGCAGATGTAAGTTACCATTTCGAAACTTATTTTTATAGCATTAATTGGTGACGGATTTAGTACTACAGAGGCCCTAAAGGCAATTCAATTTTGAGATCTTTTTTTTAAATATTTTTACTACTCTTGCACCCTACAGTGTGCATTCTAGGCGCACTTTTTTACTCTGGTTTTTTGGTGGTCCAAAACAGAACTTGAGAAATAGTTTCTGATCTTAATTTTAATATTTATTCTAGATATTCACACACATTCACAATGACCATAAGCGTTGATATAAGCGTATGGAGCAAAAATTAAAGTTCAAAATATTTGAACTTTTTCTTATGTCATTTCACTATGTATGGCCCATGTATAGGCTTATGCATATGAATGTATATAAATTATTTTATTATTTTTAGAATATCATATTATTAGCATTAAAATAATTAATAAATTAATTAAGAAAATAACATAACAGAAATTTTAAATATACGAACTTGAATTCTTATGGTTTACGCTTATGTTAACGCTTACGGCCATTATAAATAGGTATTTTTATTTTAAAATAATACTTATATTAAAGTATTGAATAATTTAAATAGGTATGTAATATTATCAAGAATTTATAGTGACACCACTACACCGCCGCTAAAGAAAGATTTATTTACGTAAGCAAACGCGAAAAGTACCAATGACAGTTAATAAATTAACATTCATAAACACAATTTAATAATCTTGTTATAAAAATAACAACAATCATCTAGCAATTTAATAATTGTATGAATAAATTCCACTATAAATTATTTCATACTGACAATTGTTCAGACTATTACGCCAGTGTAAGTTTAATCCTCCATTTTATACATTAACTAATCACCGAAGAGACGGTCAATAAACATACTGATAAAGTCCGTTGACTGGTAATATTAATTACCGGAGTTTACTCTAATTTTATTCTGATCGTCTCTAGTTTCGTAGAATTTGAGTGTCCTGATTCGAATAAACTGTAGAGTTAACGCACTGTACGTTGGAACGTTGCGGAAAAATTTCTGCGCAACAGATGTGGAGGGAGAACGTGCCAATACTGCCATGTAAACGGACCGGAATAATTTTTTTAATCTGCACATTAGCTCCGCTGTTCCAACTTAGAGTGCGTTAACTTTACGTTCCACTTGTATAGCACTAGAATTGTTCTTCTAAACAATTGGGGTTAACCTGTTGAACAATTATTGTTAACCTGTTGAACAATTATTGTTACCCAAGGTGACATAAATAAACAATGACATTTTTGTCCTAGAAAGTAATCGTTATCGATTATTTATTTTTGAAAGTTTTTTTTCTCTTGGTAAATAATAATATATCCAATTTTTAAGTACGAATGTGTGCTTTAAAAAGTATCAAAGTTAAAAAATTGATTTTTTTAAACATATCATTAAATATTTGTGTTTTTTATTGCATAAATTCACTTCAAAAGAGTTATGACATTTTCGACATTTATGTAAGTAGAAAAGCACTCAAATTCAATAGAATTAAATCTTTATTAAAAGCATTACTAAGATACAGGTGTAAATCTTATTTATATAATACTAATAGTAGGTACTTACCATTATTTAGTATATATTTGTATCTAGTAAAATTTAATACAACACAAACATATTCATTCTATCGCAAAAACGAGAGTGATTAAGGATGACAGTATAATTACGTAATCAGTATCTTCTATTACCATCAAGCTCCAAACTTGTACTAATTGCCTGCTGCAGTCCTTCGATAACTGGGACCATTTTAACAAGTTTCTAAACTTACGACTTTAACCCTCTTGTTATACAAGGACTTCCGGTTAGCCGTTATTAATTAATTAATTTAACAAACCATGTAATTGAACGACTCGCTATACGGACTTGCTCGAAATAATTTTAAAGCGATACTTTAATTATTTTAAAGATAATCATTATTATTCAATATTATCTATATCTGAGTCTTAAACGAGCGCAAAATTTAAATTACTTTCAATATTGCATTAAAAAATAACCCCCGAAAGAAAATCATATAAGATTCAGCCTGTAGTTATGCAAACACGCGATTTTTTAAAATTATTATATGAAATATTTAATTATAGCACAGGAAGTTTGTAAAGTTGTTTAGCTTCCATACAATAAAGGGATTTTACAAATTGTTGTTGCAATTTAGAGTTTGTATTCCATAAAAGCTTTATAGCGGCATTTAATTATTTCAATGGATTTTTTATGTAAAATATAAAATTAAAATGCACTATATGCAAGCACCCGTTACTACAATTGAAGTGAATTGTTAATACATCCACATGGACAACTTTGGGATAATTACAAACTTCAGCGGAACATGTAACGAAACATATTTATTTCGATTTTAATTGGACTTTCAGCTGAAACTTTTGCAGATTTATATTGAACAGTTTCATTAACAGTTACTGACAGGGTGTTTTTTCGCAAGATAAATAAAATAAAATCTTTTTGCAAAATAATTCGATTTTGAAATTAGTGTTTTTGTTTACAGTGACATAGGTGGCATTTAAGTATTCCGAATATGTATTTGGAACCGAGAACTTTTTGATTGATCACTTTAAAGTTGTCAACCAATCGAAGGTCTTGTACTAAACTGGAATTCGATGCAAAATTGAAACATTAATTAAACATTCAAATACAAACTTAATTTGACAATTTTATTTAAAAAATATAGGTTTATAAATGATTGTAATTTACCTAATATTTGCTTAAATGAGGATGGTTTTAATATTTGGCATGATATTCAATAATTGAAAGACTTGAACCACGCTTTATATAATTCGTCCAATTTGCTTGCACATTTGCAACTGAATTCGTTACTGAATGTTTTAAAATTCTCAATTCAACGTTGATGACTGCATCAAAAGAAAGTTTTTTGTTTCAGAAGCTAGCTATCCACTTCTCTCTATCCACCCATATACGTTCTAGTAGTTCTTCTATTTTATTGTATTATTTATTCCCTCTCTCTAATTTCTGCACTTTTTTTCTTCTTTGTAGTGTCGATATTAAGATTAGTTCTGATAATATGCAGGCATGTCAAACACGCGGCCCGTCTACAAGTTCTCTGCGGCCCGCCAGCTTCCAGCTCAACAAATTCAACGAAATTAAACGTTGACAAGTTTCTTCAAAAAAATGAAATGATATATTTATGCAGTTTTTTTTGGTAATCCGGCCTGCGGCTTGTATGTAATACTCGATGTGGCACTTGGTGGTAAACGAGTTTGACATGCCTGGCTTATCTGTGGTATTTGTTCGACATGTCAAAATCACACCAATTGCTTGGTTCTGATTTGGTCGACCATATTATGTAGTCTGATATTTCTCTAATTTTAAATTTCTTAATTTTTCAAATATGTATTTATTTAATAAATACGCCGTTGTTCAGTTTTCTAATATTCCACTGGAATGGATGTTTTGGCATGCACAATAATAGATGTTATGGGTAGTTCGCGTTTGGAAAAAGTTTTACATGTTCGTTTTCTTTCATCTTTGAACTTGGCTTGGCAATAAAACCTATACGAGCTTCTCCTGACCATCACTCAAAAGCGCGTTCCCTGAGGGTTAAATTTTCTGCAAATAATAGTGTTTTCTTTTATTACATTATAGAAACCTGAAGTCCCAGGAAGATTAGAAACTTTTTTAGTAAAAACCATAAAGATTTTTGTTTAGACACTACGAAACGGCTGAAAAATGCTAGTTGATTTTTTTCTTAAAATACTACATTTCTCATTAAAAACAGATAACTTAAAGAAATCTCAGGTTTGCATTTGGCACATTACTATTTTGCATATTACTTACCGCATTTTAATTTGGCACAGAATTAAAGTCTCCACATATATTTGGCACAAAATCATTAATTGGTTGATACATATCTTCAAACTGGCCAATCTAAAAGCCCGGAAGGCTGTAGATATGCATAGTGGGAATGTTTAATTGCCTACAAAAAAGAAAAATTATTGGCAAATGACAAAATGTGAATACTACTTTTGGTGGAGCGTCAAAATACAGTACCTATCATTATTCGTTACATAGAAGATTTTCAAATATATTTTTAGTTATCAAGTAATACAATAGTTAATGCAATTTTTTGGAAAATCTCAGTTTATTATTTAATGCTAAAAATCAAAGTATGAATTACCAAATTATGCTTTCCAGGTATTCTGTAAATATTTGGACAATAATAATAGTCGGACCAGACCAATCTCTATTTTATGTTATAAAAGATTAAATAAATTAAATGAACTAATTCTGCATTTGGTGGGGTCGAGGTAGACTAATTCTTCCACTTCTCGTTCATTTCGTTATTACAATAATAAAAACCTACCCTTATCACATTATAGCCCACATGCTAGGCTGTTAAGGTTGTCATATTTACTTTTATAAGAGCGCGATGTCGTGGGTAATCGCGGTATTTTATTAGAATTTTTTATGTTTTACAAAAGGGTCGATGTTGGCATAAATACTTGACAGGTTATTTGGTGCAATCTGTGCTTTTCATAACGCAATGATAGCGTTCATCGTTTCGTTTAATAACGTCACTCTGATATTTATTACTTCGATAAGGTCTTTTGTTGGGTTGCTGCGCCTTTTCGAAAGTGGTTGTGTTGCAGTTACTGCGATACATACACATTTTGTAGTTTTATCACAATTTTTTTAAGTTATTTATGTATAAAAGCGCTTGTTATTTCAAAATAAGCTGCACTCTGCATTCATTTTAAATTTGTTACAGATTTCCATCTAAACACTCGGAGAATTTATTTTTATTGTAGTTAATAATATCATTTATAATTTTTTAAATTATTTTCCAGCTTCAATTTTATTTTATCGATCGAACCATCTTAATTGAAAAAATATTCTGTAATCCTAATCAAGATCATCTTGTTAGTCACGGAAGTGGAAATTTTTTCTGTGTCAAATCGTTTATTTTTCAATCAAGATGGAGACTTTGTTACCCCTCCTCTGCTATACTCACTTCTTTCGGTGGAGCAGATTTTTCGAACTTGAATTCAAAAAATACTGAGAACTTTATCTCAGGGTGGTACTTACGTGAAACAAAATATACGCTTACCTCGCTTTTACATATATACACAATCCTGAAAAGAATTCGACGCTCTTGAAATAAAAGATAATTGAGGTAAAGAAATATAATAAAGTTAAACAAAACGTCGCCACAAATACGGAACATAAATACAAATTTTCCTTAATTTTACCTAAATGATCAAGGAAGCTTCCGCAAGATTTAATTAAAATTATTTAAATAAGGCGTTAATTAGAACAAAACCAATGGTAAGAAACCATTTATTTTCATCATCCTTACGGATTGATTTCCACTTCAATAATTTGTACAAATAAATAATTTATACAGAAACAGTATAGGTAATTGTATGATTGATTTTTAATGTAATCATAATGAAAAATGGACCAATTAGTCGTTGAATAAGCAATACATCAAATCAATCGTTACAATTAGATACGTGCGGTTACATACAATTAAATTGAACAAAAACTAACCTTTAACCCGGTTAAACGTGGTAAGTCGTTGCACTCTAATTATTTTTCCTGAATTCAAATTCGGAAAAGCTGGTTTATCGATACCCCTGTTGATTGCACACCGTCCTTCCAATTCCATTTCCTTTGTAGTCGTTGTTGACTATTTGATAATCCAAATCTCCTTCATCCCATAGGTATACGTTATCTTCTTAATAATCCAAATTTTATCCATCCAGTAGGTATAAGTATTTATCGTAAATCAATAATTTGTCTTTAATTCAAATTTGCCATGTTCGAGAGAGAATTATTATAAAACACATTTTGTTTGATAGATCGGTAAAAAGTTTTAAGTTACTTATTTAATTTTAGTTACACGAAACTATTACTCAGGTATTTGTTTATAGGCACATAGATAAGTTTTAGTTATTTTATTCGAAGCACGATACAAATTAACCACATCTTCCTTCAATGGAAGTACGATAGAAAAGTTAAACACCTCTTCCTTGCTTGGAAGACAACGAAAAAAACTCACGTCTTCATGACTCGAGGTACAGATCGAAAGTCCGTTAATTATTTATTTGAATCACGAGACCAAAGGAACGCATCTTACTACTTTGACTGTCGAACCGAAAGTGCCGTTATTTCCAAGATGGCTCTTGAAATTTAACAGGGATTTTTACTTAAAGTTTCTTCAAAGATTAAAGGGTTGCCTAGATATAGGAGTCAAAATGAACCGATTTCTTATTTTTCTCGTCGAGGTACATGACGTAATTCTTCGTTTTGCTTGTTAGCAATTTGAGGACAGAATTCTTAGAACTAAAGCCTACGAATGGCATGTTTCTCACGTAGATAAGTTCTAAAAATAATTTAGTGGAGACGGTTGTCTGTGACATATACCAGGCTCGTTCAAATAAATCTTATGATTTAATCAAAATTTTAAGTGAATTTAAGGACTGTTCGACGTAGTCGTAACAAATATCCTTATCGTTAATAAAAAACAATAAAAAAAAGCGTAAAAGTCATAGTAGGAATATAAGTTAACATAATTCATGTTAAGGCATAGATAGAGATACGTTACTGTTTAATCAGCATTTCCAAGCTGCGATAAAGATAATAAAACAATTTAGATAATGATACCCCGATAGATAACCCACAAAATCGAAATATGATGAAATCCCATCCCAGAGAAATATGGTTGTAACCATCATTACCATAAGGCTAGGTTACTTCGGTTGAAGATACTGTGCACGAAATTTTCCCACCCCCTGTGCACAGGACACATTTATCGCCATGAAAACAAATGTCATGTTGATGCGATGGCATTGCAGTCATCGTTTTTCCTCTGCTTGGTGAGGCCAAGCGCAGACAACGAAATGGAAACGGTGAAGCCATTGGTTTCCTCTTCGGGCACCGATATCAAAATTCTTGGGCATAGCCCAAGAGCGTCAATGTATTTCTTATAGAAATAATTATAAGAGAAAAATTATCACGAAACTTCCTCATAAGGATCGGGGCCAAATCGTCACCTCATGATGAAGTCGCAAAAAAAACTCGTCTTAAGAGCCGATCGAGAGGGTCGGGAGCAAATCTTCGCCTCTCGATTGAGGATCTACAGACCGTCACGAAACTGACAGACACACACAAGGGCGGAACGGTGAACTAGGGTCGGTAGCCAGTCACACTAGAACTACCCGTACCACTACCTTTCTCACACTCATTCATCCAACTAAAAAAAGTACGTCAAGGACGTAAAAAAATTATAAGTATGGCTCTAGGGAGACAAACTTATAATGAAAAAATTTAGTTTTGAGTTAATACTCAAACTAAATAAAAGTCAAACTGCGCATAGCTTGAAAACAAGCGCAACCGGTATAGGATCTTTCGGAAACCGAAATCTCGCGTAAATAACGCAAGTACGAGACTTGAAACAAGGAATATTCTTTGTATGACCGGAAGGGTTATTAACTTAGAATTTTGCGTAAGTAACGCAAAAAAGTGCAAAGTTACACAATAGAAATCCATAACCTTTACGGTTATGAAGGAACGCGTAAATGAAAACGCAATGGCGCGGACAGCGCAAAGATAACGGGAAACAGCGTAAGATAACGCAGATCGCGTCAGATAACGCAGATAACTGCTTGACAATAAGAATGGTATGGGGGGCGCAGAGGCAATAATACCTCCTGTTCCATACTTGTACTTATTGTCAAGGTGAGGAACCACTAGATATAGGTATTCTCTCACTTAAATTTCGGACTTTGCCTTTTATTATTTAATCGATATTCGGCTAATGCCTTTAATTATTATTGATATTCGGCTAATGCCTTTAATTATTCATAGATATTCGATATTTTAATTCTTTATTTATATTATTATTTTATTATAGGTATATACCTGGCTATGGATCTACAGCCATAAGTCTCAATCTAAGATTTACCAATAGACTCAACCATAGGTTTTTTTTTTAAATGATAGTTTTAATAGAATTAAAACTACTTTTAAGAAAAAGTAATCGATTTCGTATAGAATTAACGAACGATGAAAGTTCTCAAGGTAGAATAGTTTAACTAAAACCAGATGTGGAGTTTGATTCCAAAAAAGGTGACAAACTGGTAATAGAACAGAGGAACTGTAGAACAGTTTAAGGTCATGTCTTGGACCATAATCGCGAGAAACGCAACGATAGGATAGTTTAGGGTCATATCTGGGACCATGAGTCGAAAAGTTATTAGTTAATGAGTTAAAGTTATACAAAGTAAAAAGAGATAGATAATAGATATCTTCAATAGAAAGAGAAAAGTTAAAGAAAATGAGATAAACTTTTAAGATAAGGAAAATAGAAAACGCGGAAGGGTCTAGCTCGTCGAAAAATGGTGTTGACAAGTATATGATCATCACTATTGATCCTGGAGGAATGAATTGAGATGAGCTCGGGGAGACTATCAAATTTACATGTCTATAATCATCACTATTGATTGGTTGGGGAGGAAATTCAGGGTTGTTAGGCGCCACTCAATTTTGTCTTAATTTATCTGGGAGTAAAATTAAGAAAATCAGACAGATAAATGTTGGCTATCATATTTACAGGCCGATAAAATGAATAAAAATATAATTTACTACTAAGTAAACTTATCTAAAGACCTAATTCAGCACGCAACGACGCATAATTGTTCAAGGAGGGAGTCAATTTCTTCACGGGATCCGAAAGCGACCAGATTCCTACAAGGACAGTGTTAATAATCGTAGCGACGCATCATGTCGGAATTTAAAATTGTTTTATAATCATATTTACAAATTCCTAGTAGCTCAATCATATTCACTAAAATTAATGTAGCTTTACTTTACTCCGTAGGTTAGAAAGTTGAGCAAGAATAAATAAAGAGGGCAACGATTTTTCGCACGGGATTGAAAAACTATTGTAATCCCACAAAATTAAAATCTTTTTCTAATTCCTTGGCCTTCCGAGGTTTAATAAAGTACGGATGATTCTTAAAATTAAATGAAGATGAAAAAATAAAATAAAATAAATCATCAAAGGGCTTAGGACGGACCTGTATAAAAAAAATCGATGTCGATCGATACGAGAGGGAGGTTCTCAAATATCCGAGTCAATTTGCGATCCTGATTCCCACAAGTATAAACCGTATCTTAATTTAATAAGGCAGTCTAAATTCCAGGGATGATCAAATATCAATCAAATTTACAAGTTAGGTTCGGAACAGGTGAAACACCTTGTATAAAGTTTAAAATTTCTTATGAAATTTTATGTAATAGTAATTATTTATAATCCAGACGATTAAAATTGTTGGTGAACAGATATCACCTTGTGATTCAAACAAAAATGTTTGTATTCATTGGAAATTATTAACCTTGTTTAATTTTATCGCATAAAATTATTAGATAAAAAGTTATCAGATAATATTCATTAGGTATTCGGTTTGATCAGGACCGATAAGATATCCTTAAAGATAACAATAAGGTAAGATAAGGTAGTGTCTTTTTAGACAAGATAATGCGATATAAGATAATAGATAATAGGTATATATCGTTAAGTTATTCACTTCGATAACGAAACAAAATTACAATCTTATGATTGATTTTTAATGTCATTAGACAAGGTATGCGATATTAGGTAAAAGGTAACAGGTATAAGGTATTTAGTTAAGTTATTCAACGATAACAAAACAATTTTACAATCATATGATTGCTTATTAAGGTTATAATAATAATTTCCATTTTTCCTTTTTCTTCACTTCTAGGTACTTCGGTACGTTACAATTCGATACAAAGAATTAATTAAGATAAGTTACTGATTCATGTAAGATAAATTCGATAAGAAAAGAGATAATAAGGTAAAATTAATTAGATAAAGGTAATGCATTAAAAAAGGTAAATTCAATAAGATAAAGATACGGTAACAGATATAGCAATAAATAAGATAATATTTTAGGAATTAGAAATTCGATAAAAGGAAAAGATAAATAGGTAAATCGATAATTATAAAGATAAAAATTATTCAGATAAAAATTGGGTTTCATTTAGATAATTCATAATTCAAAATTCAAGGTATAAACATTTAAAATTGAGGTAAAGTTAAAATTCGAATTTGCAGATAAGTAATTAATTATTAAGCAGTTTTCTTGTTTCCTCGGGCCCTGAGTTAAACAAAAAAGTTATACTAACATACATACACACCACAAAATTCGGGATAGGTAAATTAATTTTTAGTAAATTTAAGAAAAATATTTAATTAGAGATAAGTGACAAAGGTAAGAAATAGTACGTTATAAGAAAGTCAATAATAAGGTAAAGATAATTAATTGAATCAGATAGGTAGGTAATAATAAGAAAATATAAAAAAGTTCTTTAGGGATTTATTGATCGACAGAATGGAACGATTTAAGGTCCTTCAAATGCCAGACTCCAATCTGTTTCTGGGAATCCACTAATTTTAAACGATAGGCGAGATCACCATGTTTTGCAATTACTTGGCATTTTAAATATTTAGGCGCAAGTTTATGAGAAAATTGCTTAGAGGCATCAGATAAAGCAAAATTTCTTTTCCAAACGATATCACCCACTTGGAAAACTAAAGGGCGTTTTCTCAAATCATAATGTTGTTTACTTTTTAGATAAGCTCGTTGTAAACTTTTCCGTACGTCGGCAAATAAAGTAGGGAGTTGTTGTTGAGTTTCGTCCCAACGAATCCGTTCGTCTACTTGAAAGACGTCGGTATCTGTAGGTACAGGACCGTAATAGGAACCATCGGTAGGTATATATCTACCAAAGACTAGAAATGAGGGAGAGAAATTAGTAACTTCATGTTTGGCGGTATTTATTGCTAATGCAATTTTGTAGATATTTTCATCCCAACGGGTATGATCGTTAGTAATATATGAAGAGATGGCGGTAACTAATACTCGATTTACTCTTTCGGTAGGATTAAATTGTGGATGAAATTTACAATTGTAATAAGTTTTCTGAACATCATATTTAGATAATAATTCTTTAAATAAATGAGAGGTAAACTGAACTCCGTTATCACACAAAATTACTTGTGGGATACCGTAAACTAGAAAAACTTGTTGTTCAAGGAATCGAGTGATTTGGATTGCGGTAGCTTTAGTTAAAGGTTTTACTATAACATATTTTGTAAACCAATCTGTAATTACTAACAAATGTTGATTTCCTTTCTTTGACCTAGGTAAAGGTCCTAATAAATCCATAGAAATTAACTGAAAGGGATATGAAACATGTTTGGGTTTTCCCATTAATCCAGGTCTAGCTTGCTGAGAGCTTTTCTGTGCGCAACAAATTTCACAAGAGAGGACATAATTTTTAACGTCAGATATCATTTTTGGCCAATAGTAAAGTTCGTTAACGCGAGAGATAGTTTTGGCAATACCAAAATGTCCAGATGTCGGATCGTCGTGACATTGTTTTAATACTTCTTTCCTATTAGCTAAAGGTATAATCATTTTAAACTCAACTTGATTAGCTGAATTTGGAGTTAAAGTCGGTACTAACTTATATAAGAAATCATTTTCCACCTTAAATTGGGGATATTTTTCGGGTTCTTCTAAAACGTTAGTTTCTAGTTGATGATACCAATCATCTTTTACTAAATTTTGTGCTTTAATAAGACAAACGTCTCTAGATAAAATATCTGGAACAATATTTAGCTTGCCTGGACGATGGCGTACATCAAACGAATGTTGAGCTAATTTTAGTGACCAGCGAGCTAATCTACCAGAAGATTCGTCAAATTTAGATAACCATTGTAATGCTGAGCAATCAGTTATTACAGTAAAGTGAGTACCTTCGATATAGCCACGAAATTTATTTATAGCAAAAAGGATAGCTAATAATTCACGCTCTGTAGCATGATATTTCTGTTCGGCGGACGTAAGAGCACGGCTTGCGTAGGCAATGGGGTGTTCTAAACCGTCTTTTTCCTGAAACAAGACCACACCTAATCCTACAGCACTAGAATCAGTTTGCAAAAAAAAGGTTTTGAGAAATCGGGAGAAATTAAAATAGGAGCTGTTGAAATTAATTCTTTAATTTTTTCGAAGGCAATTTCAGCTTCGTTATTCCAGGTAATAGTTTGTCCTTTTTTCTTATTTTTAATAAGAGCAGTGATAGGAGATGAGATAGTAGATAAATCGGGTAAGAAAATTCGGTAATAGCTGACCATACCTATGAGTCGCTTTACTTCGGTAGTAGTTTTTGGAGTTTTAAAACGTTGAATACATTCAACTTTTGACGGGTCGGTACGGATACCAGTTTCGTCAACGACAAATCCAAGAAAAGTTAATGATCTCATACAAAAATTACATTTTTCCGTATTAATTCGGAATCCTGCTTTTTTCAAACATTCATATACATTATTTAAGGTATCTATGTGTTCAGAGAAAGTTTCGGAAATTACCATAATGTCGTCAAGAAATACAAAGACTTTACCGGTATGAATAAGTGATCCTAAAATTTCGTCCATAACTCTCTGAAGAGTTTGGGGTGAGTTAGAAAGTCCAAAAGGCATTACTAGAAATTCAAATAACCCTCTTCCTGGTACACAGAAAGCGGTTTTTTGTCGAGAGCGTTCACTTAATTTTATTTGCCAAAAAGCTTTGCGCAAATCAATCGAAGAGAAATATTTAGTATTTCTTAATCTGTTCAAAATTGAATCTATTCGAGGTAAGGGATAGGAATCTTTGACGGTAATTGCATTTAAAGTTCTTCCGTCGAAGCAAAAACGGTATTCATCGTTCTTTTTCTTAACTAACAAAAAAGGACTTGAATAGGGAGAATTCGAAGGTTGGATTACTCCATCATCAACATTTCATCAATTTCTTTATGCAGATGAACTTGCATTGCCGGTGAGAGATTGAACGGGCGTTTTTTGAAAGGTTTGCTGTCCAGTGTTTCAATGTCATGGGTGGCAACTGTCACACATCCGGAAGCAGCTGTACTCAAAGTGTTAAATTTAGAGATAGTCGCGTTCAAAAGAATGCTTTGTTCATCGGTTAAGATAGCTTTATTATCGGTAACGTTAATTAATTCTTCAGAAATTAATTCATCATTAATTTCAGAAGGTATGTTTATTTGCGCCAAAATTAATTCCTTTTGATTTTTTGAAATTTTATTTATTTTTTCAAAATTAGGTTCGATATATTCGATATTTTCGGTATTCTCTGGAAAAGTTAATTCGGCATAATAGATACTTGTTTCCGTAATTTTAGGTAAATTTAAAGTTTCTTTACTATTTGACATAAATTCGATATTTTCAGAGGGCATTTGCCATGAATGAGTTCGGAAGTTCAAAGTTAAATTAAATTCATGTAAAAAATCAGCACCTAAAATGAAAGATTGTGGTACTGCAGGGACTATTAAAAAATCAATTGTACGTTGTACATTATTTAAAGTTATTTGTAAAGAAATTTGTCCAATGACTTTCGTAAGCGAGCCGTTTGCAATATTTATTCCCAAAGTTTTTGAAAATGTTGGGTTAAATAAATTTTTATTTTTTAGGAATTCGATACCAGGTGAACCCATCAAATTATTTGTTGCACCTGTATCTGCAAGCACTGAAAAAACTTTATTCGAAAGAGTTATGTCGATAAAAGGTCGATTATCATTTACTTTCTTAAAGGTAAATTGTTTTCCATATGTGGGAAATGGACGTAAATTCATTTTTCCAAAATGTAATAATAATTCAAAAGTTTCGCAAAAGTTTGCACCTACGATAAAAGTTTCAGGTATTTCGGGCGCAATTAAAAAAATGACTGATTTTTTCCTGTCATCAACGGTACAAGTAAATTTGGTTTTACCCAAGATAGGAGAATAACTTCCGTCGGCAATTTTTATATATTTCTCAACTGTAGATGTTATGTGCTGAGTCTTAATATATTTTAAAAATTCCATTCCTTTCTTGCCCACAACATTAACTGTTGCTCCACTATCTACTAGCGCGACTATGACTTGATTTTGTAATTGAAAGGTAAGATAAATTCGGTTGTCTTTATTTTGGGTAGAAAAGACAGGTTCTAATTTAGGTACTTTATCACAAAAGAAATTCGATATTTCAGATAACCAATTATTCCATTCATTCTTATCTAATTTAAAACAAAAAGATTTTTTGTTAAAATTTGAATTTATTTTACGAGTTATTTTTGAAAACGGTTTTCGTTTTCTCGAGATGACGTAATTTTGTTTTGCTTTGTAGCAATAAATTTTTGGTCGGTAAGAAATGTTGGGGTTGCGAGATTGACCTGATCCGTTCCCCTTAACAGGTTTTTTGGAACATTTTCGATATTAGTACAATGAGAACACTGTGGCTTAAATGTGTCGGCTTTGCCACACCCATAACAAAAAATATTTTTCCTTTCTATACAATTTGTATAGCTATGATTTGGTTTATGACAATTCCAACAATTTAAAATTTTACTAGGTAACGGTAAATTATTTTTAGGAATAGTGCCTGTTTGTAAATTATTCTTAGGAACATTTAATTCAGGGTTAGTAGAAATTTTCAACTTAGCCATCGGTCGATAAGGTGTCGTAAAATTTCTTTTAATTACAGGTTTTAAATTATCTTGACGTAATTTAAGTTCGTGTATTTGTTTACACTTATTTCTTAATTCCGTTAAGGTATGATATTCGGAAGAAACTAAAATATTTGAAAAATAGGGATCCACTCCACGTAAAATAATCTCAATAATTTCTTTCTCAGATATTTTCCGTTCGATTTTATGACCTAACATTTCAATTTCGTTAATGTAATTAAAAATATTATTAAAGGTACTTTGAGTTATATTTTGAATTTTCTTTTCCAATTGACTTTGGTAATCGAAAGGTAAATATTCTACTTTTAATAAATTTAAAAATTCGTCCCAATTTATTACCTTTTTCTTTGCATTTCTGCAAAAAATAGTAGCTTCGCCTTCGAATAAATCTTGTGCATTCTGGAATAAATCTTTATCCGTTGCACCCTTAGCGATTTTTAATTCATTTATAATTTCAAGAAAAGCTAAGATATCCCGAGAATCGTTATGACCTGTGAACTTGGTAAAGTTCCACTTATAAATAGGTATAAATTTGGTTTTAGATATTTCTACCGGTATTTTTTGTTTAAAGAAAACATTATTTTCATTAGTAGTTAAGGTCGTTTCCGCTAATTTCAATTGAATCTTAAAATTTTCTATCGCAATTATTTTTTGTTCGTCATTTCCGGTAATCACGGTATTTAAGCGAGTCGATATATGCGCAATTTTTGTTTCCAAAAATTCTATTTGTTGGTCCGATAGTTGTCTTTCTAATTCGCGATTTAATTCCGCTAAAGATAATTTAATTTCCTGAAAATGAATTTCCCAGGTACACGGGTCTTTTGAAATTTCAATATCTTCTTCTAAGGCAATTTGTAATTGAATCCTACGACTTGTAATCGTAACTCTAGGCAAAATTGAACGTGCAAGCAATTCAAAGTTCAACTCGTGTGAAGACAAATGCTTTAAATTCATTTTGAGATACAAAATTAATTATTAATTTACGATAAATTTTCTTGATACGCCACTGGTGGTCGTCGATATATTTTGTTAACACGCAAATACGTAATACGTGTCGAGCCCCACGTTGGGCGCCAAATGTTACCCCTCCTCTGCTATACTCACTTCTTTCGGTGGAGCAGATTTTTCGAACTTGAATTCAAAAAATACTGAGAACTTTATCTCAGGGTGGTACTTACGTGAAACAAAATATACGCTTACCTCGCTTTTACATATATACACAATCCTGAAAAGAATTCGACGCTCTTGAAATAAAAGATAATTGAGGTAAAGAAATATAATAAAGTTAAACAAAACGTCGCCACAAATACGGAACATAAATACAAATTTTCCTTAATTTTACCTAAATGATCAAGGAAGCTTCCGCAAGATTTAATTAAAATTATTTAAATAAGGCGTTAATTAGAACAAAACCAATGGTAAGAAACCATTTATTTTCATCATCCTTACGGATTGATTTCCACTTCAATAATTTGTACAAATAAATAATTTATACAGAAACAGTATAGGTAATTGTATGATTGATTTTTAATGTAATCATAATGAAAAATGGACCAATTAGTCGTTGAATAAGCAATACATCAAATCAATCGTTACAATTAGATACGTGCGGTTACATACAATTAAATTGAACAAAAACTAACCTTTAACCCGGTTAAACGTGGTAAGTCGTTGCACTCTAATTATTTTTCCTGAATTCAAATTCGGAAAAGCTGGTTTATCGATACCCCTGTTGATTGCACACCGTCCTTCCAATTCCATTTCCTTTGTAGTCGTTGTTGACTATTTGATAATCCAAATCTCCTTCATCCCATAGGTATACGTTATCTTCTTAATAATCCAAATTTTATCCATCCAGTAGGTATAAGTATTTATCGTAAATCAATAATTTGTCTTTAATTCAAATTTGCCATGTTCGAGAGAGAATTATTATAAAACACATTTTGTTTGATAGATCGGTAAAAAGTTTTAAGTTACTTATTTAATTTTAGTTACACGAAACTATTACTCAGGTATTTGTTTATAGGCACATAGATAAGTTTTAGTTATTTTATTCGAAGCACGATACAAATTAACCACATCTTCCTTCAATGGAAGTACGATAGAAAAGTTAAACACCTCTTCCTTGCTTGGAAGACAACGAAAAAAACTCACGTCTTCATGACTCGAGGTACAGATCGAAAGTCCGTTAATTATTTATTTGAATCACGAGACCAAAGGAACGCATCTTACTACTTTGACTGTCGAACCGAAAGTGCCGTTATTTCCAAGATGGCTCTTGAAATTTAACAGGGATTTTTACTTAAAGTTTCTTCAAAGATTAAAGGGTTGCCTAGATATAGGAGTCAAAATGAACCGATTTCTTATTTTTCTCGTCGAGGTACATGACGTAATTCTTCGTTTTGCTTGTTAGCAATTTGAGGACAGAATTCTTAGAACTAAAGCCTACGAATGGCATGTTTCTCACGTAGATAAGTTCTAAAAATAATTTAGTGGAGACGGTTGTCTGTGACATATACCAGGCTCGTTCAAATAAATCTTATGATTTAATCAAAATTTTAAGTGAATTTAAGGACTGTTCGACGTAGTCGTAACAACTTCATACACTCAGTTCCAAAGTTATATTTATGGAACCAATAGTAGGTACGTACAATCATTTATCCAATCAATCTGGAGTTTATTGAAGCTCGGAGGCCAGGCAAGTACGAACTAATTCAAGTGTGAAATGAGACGGGCATTTCTTATTGTTGGGCTAGTTTGCAAAAGCGTTTCGAAACGATTAAAATACGTCATCCAAGAACTAATTACTTACTTCTAGTAGATTTACCTAAATTTAAATTGAGCGCTTTGCTGCTAGCATCATATCTGTATTAGCCACTTAACAGATTTGAGCAATGTTTTTATTTTATCGTCGACAAATGCATTTTCATCAACACTTATTGATTTTAAAGTGTCTATTTTTATATTGGTGTAAATTAATATAAATGGAGATATTTTATAATGTTTTGCCTAAACTGTTTTACTTTTTATTTTCGCCCGATAAAAAGATACATACATATACGTATATTTATATTGATCGCGGATATAAGGGGAATATTGATGATTCTGTCACCATACTCTATCTCTTGGGTTTCCCAAATAGAATGTCACATATACTGTAGCTTCTGTTATTTTGCAGCAGCTTCTGTTCACAAAATGAATTTATTTTATCTTATTTTTACACGCTGGTTTATAAACGCTCGTTTGGTTTTTAAAACAATTCAATTGAATGTATAAACGAAATTACATTTTAGTATATTTTGAATATTAATTTGAATTTTAGTTCAACTGATGAAATATGCATTGTACTAGATCGACTACACATTTTCAAATATTTTTGTACAACTTATGGAAACATTACCTTTCTCAGCGAGTTTTATGTCGGCTAAATAAAAGCTCACTATAAAGTTTTAATATTGAAGCACTTACGTGATCCATTTGGGATATTAATAATGTCAGTGGTTTTTTTTATAAAGAAGCGAATGTAGTATGTAGAGCAGAGTTAGCTACATTCGTTGTTTGTTATTTGATGGAGAATCGATTTTATTTTGATTGAAGATCGTTTTTCATTGCTCACGCAAAGCTTAAAATATATTTCTTATATAAAAAATTTCTGTTTTCAACATGTAATCCACAAATCACAAAAATTAATTGGTTTAATTTAGTTTTTCTTCTTACAATTCATTTTCTATACAAACAAAAATAAGATTTTCTTATAATATGCAAAATGAATAAATAATATTAAAATAATAAACTACGTAGTATACAGTTCTTCTCTGCATTTTTATCAAATTAAAAAGGTCGACCTACTATGAGTACATCCGAAGGCCAATCAACTGAGGCTTTTACATAACAAAAAGTAATTTTTTAGCTAAGTTGAACATTTAAGAATGCAAATCCGAATAGGTTAATTCATATATTATTATCAAAATATAATTTTTTCAAATTTTTAGCTATGGTAGCAATTTTAACTTTTCAGCCTGACACATTGACAATACGACTAACATGTACTTACGACGATACGATGGTCGTGTATTCCCACAGATCAAGGTTCCATTTTTACTATTTTTATTTTCACAAATTCTATTGTCTATACACAATAAAATGTATTTCATTGGTAGGAAATATCGAGAAGAAGCTTTTCTAATAGATCGGTGAATTGGTATAAAGGACCAACTGCATAGCTTGATCATTTGTAGTAGGTACCCAAAAATTCTTCTATATGCCATTACTAAATAATTCCCAGGATTGGTAAAAGCGCATTATTAATTAGATTTGAAGGTATGAAAAATGCAAGTGAAATTTTCCAACATGTTTAACATTCAATCAATCAAAAGTTGACATTTTCATTATGTTGGATTGTGAAGCATTTTCAAACATTATTTTTTATGTAGAAGAATTTTAATTTAATTTCTCAATTTTACGATGGAGTTTTCCAAATTTTTGACTAATTATTGTAGGGTCCATAAATACTACTAATATTAAGTTAAATGATATATTTTAATAATAATATTGAATTAAAAAAAATATATAAAATATTTTTAGTTTTTAGCTTGTGAATATTATAATATGAACTATTTTAAATGAATGACAAATTTATGTATGATATGAAATAAATTAATGTAAATATACAAATAAAACATCTTGAGTTTTTCGGATAGTTATAATATAAATACTTTATAATTTAATATTTATGTCGTATTTTATAACTATCCGAAGTGCTTAAATAATAGCGAACCATATGTCATAGTTTTACATTAATTAATTTTATATCTGTTAACTTGTAATTCATTTAAAATAATTCATATTTTAATAATAATATAATATGAAATATTTATAACATTTTTATGGTGGATATATATCTCTCATTAACGAAACAAAATATTTTCTAACTACGAATATTTTGAAAAGAGAATTTAAATTGTATTTTCGGGGATTCTTATCAGTTCACTCTCCTAATTTGTATGCAATACATCGCATTTGTCTTACTCGAACAATTGCAAACAAAAGTCTAAACTACTGAATTCTTTTTTCGGTAGCCATCTTCTTAATGTTTTATGAAATACTTTGCTATTCAGAAACAAAATTGTTGAATACATCTGCTCTTTTGAATTTAGAATATTTACATTTTAAGTTTAGTTAGTTAAATTGAAATTTTAATATTAAAATTTAAGTCTAACTTTTAATGTACATTTTAAAATTATATCTAATCTTCACAATACAGTACTTACTATCTGTAGTTATATCATCTAGTTACTAATTCTATCGGTAGAATATACTAAAATGACTGCTGCACCCAGAATTAATACATTATATTATTATTGCTTTTATTAATGATAAATGAAATTTAAATTAAACTGGTATTGCGTTATTCATTCAAATTACATTTTATTAGTTTGTGATTTATGAAATTTAAATTAAACTCTGGTATTGAGTTATTTATTAAATAACGAATATTGTTTAATGTTTATTATTATGAATTATTGAATATTGTTGGAGGTAGTGTAATATTATAAAACATGTTTAATATAATATATTGATATTAATATATGGATAAGCATAGTTTAATACAAAAATGATTAAACATTCCGTATTGTAGGTTATGTATATTACAGGTAATCAATATTTTTCAAAATAGAGTTTTATTGCTGCGATTGTATCTGCGCATTTTCAAATCCCTGAAACGAATTGATGCTGTAACTATCTGAATGTGCGATCTCCCGTTACCACGGACAATGGAACACAATTGTTGATTGCTTCTTTTCTCGACGGCCCCAGATAAGAACTGTCTTCAGCAGAGCTGCGGGCTCGAGATGAAAATCGAATTTTACTGGAGTGTCTAATCCTTCCTCCTATTTCTACAAACTGCTTATCTCAGAAACAGAATCATTTTCTAGTGCGCATTTCATTATCTCTTTGGTGGAATTACACTTTTTATACAACATTGGAGCTAATTAACTTCTTATACTATTTTATTTATACACTCACTTATATTCAACAAAAAATGCTATTAAGATGTTTATTTAAGTTTTCATTTGCCTAAAAATCTGTAATTTACACCTTTCGTTGTTTGTAAGTAAAAGGCAAAATTAACTTTTTATGCACGAGATTTTACTTAATTGGAAGAATGATCATTTAGCTGACTGGACGTTTTAACAGAGTTAGGTAATATTTATTTTTCTGTTTATTGTCTTAAGAAGAATTTACTATTTCCTTCATTAAAATCTATTTAATTTCTTACAAAATTTACGAAAATGCGTAGCTTGCATTAATTACGAAAGAAAGTCTGTCAAAATTCACAGAAAATCCACTTTTTAACTGGTACTGATTAGCTAATAACCTTTAGAGATATTGATCGTGTATTTTCAGAAAAATCTTTACATTTACTCAACCTATTCCCAAAATTAATTTCGCACTTCCTTAGAACATCAACTGCAATTTATTGTGCCCAGAAAATTGATTTTGATCGAACTATTCCCTACCCATATTGTATATTTTAAGATTACATTTTATCCCATTTGAATTATGTCAGATCTACTTGAATAGTCTCTTTTTTATTTTCTGCATAGCTTGTAAAGTGTTATTAAAAATTACGTCGAGCAAGTTTATATTCCCAAAATAAACATAGCAATATTGTAAGTTTGTTTTGTAACCACGAATAAGTGCATTTTATAGATAAGCGGTACCCAACCTTTTTTATATTGCGCCATAACTATCATTCTCTTTAAAAAATACATTCCATCTATTCAAGAATGATTTAGCGTAATGCTTTTGTGTAAAGACTCTTTGGGAAAAAGTATTGCAATGGATTGCGTTACCAATTTTATGGCTGGTTTGATAAAAACGTACTATATAAAGTGAACTTTATTCTTTTGTGAAAACTTTTTCTGCCAATTAGTTATGAGTTTTTTTACGTCAATTACCGTTTCACATCTGTAACATCATTATTTAATCAACCTATTTTCGCAATAATTATATTAAATTAACTTGAATTGTTATATTGTACTTAAACGAGTAGCAGTGCTAAGGTTAAATTAACTAAGTAAGTGCACCAAATTATACATGGATAAATTAAGCAACTTTAAACAAATTTATTTAATAGTACAATTACTTTACTTCTATTATTATTTGACACTTTACAAATAAATTGTCACGTTGTTTCTTTATTTTTTATTAATCAGTTTTTTTGAAGAAGTTTCTCTGATTAAGATTATAGCTTTTTCTGGAATATACGATACAAAAAAAAATCTTTTGCAAATTTGTGCAAGTTCTGTGTGCACCACGGTTTTTAGGGGGGCAAATACCGACTTAATAGAAATTCAAGTAATCGAAATTTGAAATCGGAAAAGCTTTTGTGCGTGCGGCGTAAACTGTATTCTATCACGAAGAAAACATTCTCGGTTTTAGTTTTCATTCGAGTTCCTGAAATTTTAGTGAATGCTTAAGTTATCTTTTGCTGGTTGGAATTTTAACAATAGGGAAACAAAAGCACTTTTTGATTCGAGTGGCTAACTGTAACCTATATAGGGATCAAATAGCCTAGTTTGGTTGTTTTTGTGACTTGCAAAAATATGCAACGTAACTTTAATTCATGTCGTGCTGGAAAGTAGTGATCGAGCTAAGCCAGGTCTATTTATAAAGTTACATCTTCGAGTTAGGAAAGATGAAACTGACTTCCCAAAACTGGTCTTCTTTGATTGTTCTTCTGGACGATCTGCTTGTGAATACATTAAAATTATGTATTAATAATTGAGTTGGTAATGGGACCAACTTAGATTCTTTTGTTTACTATAATCTATATGAATATGAAATATGTCCAAATAGATTTTTAGCTGTTTTATGTTATGAAAATATTTGTATTTCCCGTTTTAGCTGTCTATTTAATAAGTCATTTAGTGTTTGCATATTTTAGTAATTAGGTACATCTCGATGATTCCATCGGTAGCTCTCTATAGAGTTCGTTAAAATTCTGCATTAATTTAATTATATACCTAGCATGTCGATTGACCATTACTTTGTAACTTACAGTAAATTTATGTCCAGGTAGAAACTAGTTAAAATGCATTTTTTATATATATTTGCATAAAATGTAACAACACATCAATAACGACTAATGGACACTTTATCACTTGCTAAAGTTGGCGCAAGTATGGTGTATTTGAATTGTTATTTATTTGGTTTTCAAATTGGAAAGAATAGTTCAATTTTATGTAATATTTAAAATATTCCAATTTTAACTTTATCGTTCAAAGTTCTAAAAAGGGCAAAAAAATCTATTGAACTATTAACTCTAGGTATGCGCATACCTTGACGAACAGCTACATATATTGGATATCTACTATTATGTGTTACACAGCGCAATATTATGTACAATATATTTAATCAAACAAATATACACTTTTAGCACAATTTCCAGTTTTGGTATTTTTAAAATATTTGAAATTGTGTTTTATAATGAAAATTTCATTTTTCAGATTTGATTTTATACAAATGAATGATGAAATAAATTGGTGATAGTTTTATTAGATATTTTCTAACATTTGTGCCCTTAGCAAGCATGTTGAAATGAGTTCACCAAACTTTTATAAACGTTTTCTGAGGAGGAATTTAATACGATCATTAGCCAAGTGTAATTGTACCACATGATATAAAGTATGCCTGAAAATAAATCTGAAAGGACACTGCCCAAACGATTTCACATTTTATTAATCAGGGTATGCCATGTGGTACACACAACTTTTACAATTAATTTTTGGTCAATTAAACATGAGTTAAGTTAAAACTGGCCGTTTTCTGCTATTGTAGACGCATTTTTAACATCATGGTTTGAAAATCAATTTTAGATAGAAATTTAATTTGGTCACGGTTCTCTTGTTAAAATTTATTATTTGAGGTTTATGCCGAACTTTCAATCAGTTATTACAGTATGTCTGTTACAATAATAATTATATTTGCAAATAAAAAATTTCTAAAGATGTTTACAATCTGATTGAACCAACGATTGAGAGTTGGCCAAAAGTTTTTAATATCGTTCTTCCATTAGCATTTGATATGTTACTTTTTATTTCCTCTTGTATTAAAAGTTTTTGCCTTGATAATAAAATCATATTTCAAAAGGGTTTTCGATAACACTTTTTGTTCATTTTCCGGATAAAAAACAAACAATTTTCTACTGTGTATGAAATTAAAAACCTAATTATGTATAAGTCATGGTATTAAAACTATTTCATATTATTTCGTTACGCCTTTATACATAAATTTTAAAATGAAAATTTCGTTCATATAAGCCCCTCGCTTCGGTGATTTTCTAATTAAAAATATTAACACTAAATTAGTTGTTTTAATTTTTAATCAACGTGTCTGCTAGAGCATTTTTAACATGCGTGGATTGAAATCATGATGAATTTTTTAAAAACAAATTTTATTTTACAATTTTAGCGACAGGAAAACAACTATATCTTCACATTTCAAGATAACTGCGTATGCAATTATTCGGTTAGCCAAGCGTCGCATATCCAGGGTACATTAATTGAAAGGCATTTAGTAACGACTAATGAGTTCCCTGGTATACGTTGTTCTGTCGAATTCGATCGTGAACATTTAATGAAGTTGGGGTATAGACTTATAAGCTATCCCAAAGATTAACGATAATTATTGGGTTTAATTATTGCATTCAAAAATGTCTGTCTGTAAGCTATACCTATTACCATACATTACGTATTCACTTGTAAATAAATAAACGTTTTGCTGTTTTATAAAATGTAATTTTCAAATGATTGAATAAATTAAAATTTTAAATTGTATTGTCCGTTTTTGAATGTAGGCATTACACGTCTTACATTTTGTATAATTGTGATAACAGAAATAATATAAGGTTACATTTAGATATCTCGCTTTTATCGATTATAACACCATCCCCTTCTCAAAATAACGAGACGCACATTATAGCAACGCTATCTTTCTTGTAGTTGATACGACTTGAAATATATTCTGTATTTGTGAAAGCTTTTTGTATACTACTTTATTTTAATGCAGTGGTTTACGTCTTTGTAGCAACATTTGAAATTGAGATTAGAAAACAAGTTGATGCAGACCGAATAACTTGTATTGTTAAACCGATTTTGAGTGAGCAGTTAACATTGTGTTTATCAACAACAAAGTATAATAAAAGATGATAGGATACAAGATGCAGTATGAATTTAAATAATCCTTTTATTTTAATACCAACAGCCTAGAAATTTTGTAATAAGCCTTAATACGCTAAAGGAAGATTACGACATTATTTTTAAATAAAATTTTAAATATTCGTTTAATATAATTTTGTTTTGATTATATCAGGAAATTGTCAAGATGAGAGCTTTACTGAATACTTGAGGAAAAAATGCTATTAGCTTTGATATTTAAATTTAGCTGTTTACTTAATATTGATTTAAAAATGCATAAGAAATTTTTAAGATATTTTATGATCGGTACCTAATTAGTTTTTAGTAATTGCTGTTAGTCACTCTACCACTGCGTTGAACTGTGAATGGTTTAAATTTTGTCTTTATTTACTTACTTGGAGGATGAGGGTATTTATTTGGCTTACGAAGTATTCCGTAGTTACTCATTTGTATAATGAAAATTAAGCTATTGCCGCTGTTTAGGATTGTTTGCTACAAATAACAATGTGGCACTAATGTAACTAATTAAAGTAGTAATTTTCTTGGATGACCTTTTCTCTAATTAGTTTACAAGATAGGTATTATATACCACAAATTTAATAAATATTTGCGTTACTGCCTCGATGGTCCAACTGATGTAACGAGGGACAGGCTAGCTAAGGACTAAACCTTGCAGTCACGAGAGCTCGGGTCGCACGAATGCGGTTCGTGAGTTTTTACTGCTATACTGTATAAGAGGCTCACTTTAATTGGATCGTCAGCTAGAAAAAAAAGATGCTCGGGGCGCCAGCCTATTGAAATAAAACGCAAAGACAGAAGAGTAGAAGTGGATTTATTCAATAGGCGTGAAATCAATAGTATAGATGATTGATAAACGTATCTATACGAACAATGAACAGTATTGTACAATTTTAGTTGACCTCGAGGGTCACAAACAATATTGAACAGCTGAAGGCTTCAAAAAAAAAATATAAATCCAAAATGTAGTGCCTCACAACTGACTGAAGGTCGGTTGGATTTATCAATCAGCACGTCACAAAAACTATTTGAATTGAAAAAAATCGCAAAACAAGTAATTTGCAAATTTGACACAAACGCTTAAAATGCGGTTAAACTTTTAGCACATGCAAAGCACTTAAAATGTAAAAAAACTTACCCAGTATTTACTGCTTAAATAATGATCATTACCCAATGATAATGACCTGGACATAAAAAATTCCAACCAAATGGTTTCCTCTGTGAGCGCTCTACTTTGGAATATTTGATCGGCGTCCAAAAATGATGGAAAATATACTGGAAAATAAATTTACAAATCAAGCAACAAATACATGCAGCTAAATAAACCACAGCGTATCTATTGAAGCAATTCTCAAACTCAAACAAATTTCCAACGCACTGACTGACAAAAAAATAAAATTTGGCAACTACTAACCAAAAGTGATGTTTAAAAATTGGAAATATAAACGATGTTATTGAGAAACCTTGTTCTCACGGATCCAACAGGCCAGAGTCAGCAGATGGTGCGATACAGCCGTGATAGCGGATGCTACAAGAAAATTTATCCTATAAAGATCACAACGCTTCAATGGTATTATCCAAAATATCCGTTGCTTCCGAGTTGATAAAACTTCTTGACCTTCAATGGCGCAAGACAAAATTTCCCAACTTATTTGCTGATGTATTAGCACTCCAGAAAATTCAATATTAATGCCCTGAACGTGGTGTAAATAAACTCCAAGATGTCAAGGATGTTCTCACAGAAGTTATTGGTGTGATTAACTGTTATGGCTCTCAAAAAACTTGATTGTAATTAAAATAATCGAAAAATTGAACTATCTTCAAAAACAAACGGCCATTCGCTCACAAATCGTTCAGCGATTCCCCAGGTGCTCTCTTATCTACACCTTTCTTGGTTGGAAGTGTCGCAAACCACGCCATTTAAAATTTAAACTGAAATTATTTTTCAACAATTTCTTCAAACTAAAAATGTGCATTTGATATGCTACAATTATACATAAAAAATTATCAATAGTTTTCCATTATTTTTAACTTGTATTGTGTACACATTTGCAATAGGTTTTTAAAGGTCTGTCTAAAGGCCCCCACAGACGACCATACTCTACTTGATAGTAGAGTTATGGCTAGAGAAATCCGACACCAAGCAGGACATGATCATTTGTAGGGACCTTAAGTCATTGAAGAAAAATAAACCTTGATTTTGAGGTTTTTCTACATGACATCTTGATCTACTCGCCTCTTTATTTATTATTTACTATCTTATACCTTTATATAAATTTAATTTCATTTTTACAGATTGTAACGATTGAAAATGTAAATAGGTAATTGAATCTATTAAAATGTATTTGACATTTTAAAATGTATCGAATCAAACCAATTAAATTGTTACTTTAAAAATTTCGTTTTTGTTGGCAGCAATTGCTAGGGGCATGTTTTGTGCAGCCGAAACAATTACAAAAGCGAAATTCGGAATAGTCGATTAATATTCCAGACGCAAGTGCTGTGTTTTGATAAGTGCTGAAATAATAAGTGCGCATTGGGCGTCCGCAGTGCAGTCTAACGTAATTTAGTTGAATGTAAACAGTTGTGAAGGGTAGTACAATCTAATAATTATATAATAGGTAATTGTATAGCTGCATTTCTTTATTACAAAATTGGGCAAAGAAACTTCATTTTCAACATTTCCTTAAGTGTAAATATTTTTTAATATTTAGGTTAGGTAGCTACCTATCTATCGATTTACCGAAGGTCCAATGTCCTAAGTTGGAACCAAAAACAAAACAATTCAAAGCTATATCTCCACTGGATAAATTAGGTCTTTGAACTTCAATAATCTCTCGTATAAAATATTCCCTTGTTTCTTTTGGAACATATTATTATAGTATAATAATATTGTTCGTAATTTAATAAATAATCTTTTGAATTTGATTAAGTTTTGCTAAAAGAAATTCCACTCATACATATACATTTACAAGTAGGTTTGTTCCTGTTTATTATAAATTTTAGTTAAGTATGCCAATGTAAATACATAACTTCTGACAGTATACTATTAAAAAGCATCTATAATCACATTCTAAATCTTCAAAAATCGTCATTTGTTGTTGAATAAGTAATAGTGGTTTTTTTTTTATTTACATTTTAACGTGCATCAACTACTGGGTTATTAGCACTTCTAAATGTTAATTTTTAATTTGTTCAGTATTTTTTTGTTTGTTTTATGTTTTTTTTGGATTGGGTATTTTGGTTGGTTGGTTTTATGGTTAGTTGGTTTTTTGGTTCACCACGGAGTGAGAATGTCCACTGGAAAGCCGAGCTAAGAAATTCTGATGCGTCCGAGATTTGAACTCAGAATTCCCGCTCGTAACGCAACCAGCGATCACATCACTCCACTGCCGTGGCTTTAATAGTGGTTTAATCATCTATTCTTCTTATTTTATGTTCCATTAATTTGTCATTTGTATATTATCTTAATAGCAATACCTGCAGCTCTTTATTATAGAGGTTTTCTGATTGAATACTTTACAGTCGGATCATTCGCACCAATTACTAAGAAATAAAAATCAATATTGGAATATTTTCAACGAAAGTAGCTTATTTTATCTTTGTTATTTTTTACATTTATGGCAAGAATTATCAAAGTAAACAGTCGAGAAGGTGATTGATACACACAAAAAAGGTTTTATTTCTTTTTGAGTAACTTCATAAAGGAGAGTAAGCAAGTATAAATATTTACATTTTAAATATGATTTTGGTTAATATGATTAATATTATTGAAAATAATATAAAAGATCTTATGTGATAAAATACATAAAAAAAACTTTAAAAATTAATTTAAACAACATAGATATGGGAAAAATAATAACTCAAGTATTTTTATTAACAGTAATAAGTGTTTACTTTGTTATTTATGTAAATGGTAAAATAGAATACTGGGAAAATAAAAAATGAAGATTAGTCTTAAAACTAAACATATAAGGCAAAAATCAAACTGAGATCTAGATGATGGGTTAAACTACAACCTACTTAGATGGCTAACTATCAATATTTTCTGTTAAAGGGTGCTTTTTAGCTACATGAGATCTTTTAATTGAAATAACACTTGAATGAAGGTTGTCAGACAGTTTTTTGACATTTGTGTTCAGAAAGGTTTACCATTTAATCATGAAAAAATTTACACTTGAACAACGCTGCCAAATTATGAAAATTATTCTCAAAATCAGATCTCCATTCGCAAAACTTATATGTAACAACATTATTTCCAGAAATGGTCCTGTCAATTGGCCTTCAAGATCGTGTGATTTGGCGCCTTCAAATTATTTTCTTTAGGGGTATGTTAAATCCATGGTATATGCTAGCAAACCAACAACTTTGGAAGCATTGAAGGTTAATATTCTTCGAGTCATTAATAAAATAAAGCCAGAAATGTTGGAAAAAGTGGTACAAAATTGGATTGATCGGAAGCACTTCGTTACTATTAGTCGTGGTGTATGCCAGATGTTATTTTTAAATCATAAATGGTGGTAACAGTACTTCCTTAAAAAAATATTAAAAAAAAAAATTTCATCAATTTTTTAATGTTTTATTTCAATTTGAAGTTCTCATTGTAGCTAAAAAAACACCCTATATAAACTGGTAAAGCCAGCAACTATCTATTTGTAAAGAGAGCAATATTCTAACCTCATAATTTCATTATAGCTCTATAAATGACTTTTCGGAGGTAATAAAAAATTATTATTGTCAAGATGATTATCAAACTTTTAAATTTAGGTTTAGTTTAAAGGGGACTTAAATAATAGAGATAGCGTAATATTTAAGTCCTATACTACTGTGATATAAGTAATAGCGATATGATTATTTAAAAATAAGATATTTTTCAATTTCAAGATATTTTTTTTTTTAAAGCGGTCACTTTACTCTCACTTTTGCGGGAGCAAAGTGCCAGTTTTCTTAGATCGGGACGAAAAGTAAAACAGCGGGACGAAAAGTACAAAGAACTCATTTTTTGAAACGTTTTAGCTTACCAACACGAAACTACAAAACGAAATGAACGTTTGACGTTTGAAATTATTGACGTTGCGCAGCAACGATTCAAATTTTTTACTACGTCTAAGATTCTAAAAATGCATACGGTACTTTGACAATGATATCGTGTTACACAAACTACCACCATCTGGGCTAAGCAATAAAGTGTTTAACAGGCATAATAGCAAAGATTTACGGTTATTTTCAAGGAAGGTATGAGACCTTCTTTGTAAACAGCTTTGTATTTGTAAAAACATAAATTTTATTTAAGAATTGTTCTAGAAAGTTCGAGTTAAGAAAGTTTGACTGTACTTGCTTTTAATTTCGTAATTGGCTTTCGGAAAGACAAAAAATAGTATATTCGCGCTCGGGAGTAAAGTAACTTTTCGTCCTTCGGGTAAATTTTCCCCTCGGCTGCGTCTCGGCTAAAAACCTTTACCCTCGTGACGAAAAGTGGCACTTTACTCTCTCGGTGTATAATATACTATTATTTCCAATATTCCAATACTTCTACCAGTGCAAATAGAAACCTAGAACTTAATGTTAAATTTGTGTTTTACGCATCGTTATGGAACTTTTGGTGGTTTTATGTATTACCACAGATTACTTCCTACTGTAGTGAAATCTTGAGTATTACTACCAGAATATTTAAATTATTAGAAGTAATTGTTACTTAAATATGACGAAGGTCTGATAATGATTCGAAATATTAAAAAATATGAAAAGTTGAATATCAATAATGTAACAATAAATTATAATATTACCTAGCCTAGATAGAAATGACATATTTTGTTAGAAGTTGAGGTAGCCATCTTCTCTTACTTACCTCTGATTTAAAACATATTACATAATTGAATACCTACATAAATCATAATACATAGTATACCTACGATCAATTTATTGTTCTTCGGATATTATTCTAACGTTTTTATTCTGTCTGTACCTGACAATGCAAATTGGAAAATATTTAATAGATTTAAGTGTTCTATTGTAATCTTTCATATACGAATAGCCTTTCAAATTAGTCAAGCTTTTAAATTACTTAATTTAAATTAATTAAACGGCACAAATTGTAAAGTTTTAATTTTTGTTTTCTGTAATGATTCTGCTGGCTGCACTAATGTCAACCACAAAGTCGCCATTGGCGTAAAAAGAGCTAAACGATTTTACTTGTTTCCTAAGCAAGATAAAACGTAATCAATTCTTTGTTATACTTTTTGGAGTTAAAAATTTCTGTAGCATTCAATCACTATGCAATCTTGTCAATAACTTCATCCAAGTCTTTACTTAATAGATCATATCTTATACCAAATAATCTCGAGACGTAGTGTTCAGTCGATTCTTTTTATAAATTTTCTAGTTGAAAACTTTTTCTCCAATTATATATCTCAAAAAATTTATTTTTAACTTGTCTTTCCTTTAAGTAATGCTAAATTTGTAAATCTTCTCACCCAAATCGTTTACTGTGGGTCTTTCAACAAACGTTATTAAATGATCATATATCGCAATAACTACTGTTTACTTTATTTTGCTAGTCATTATTTACACACAATTAATTATTTACTGACAGATTTGCATAATTACTTTTGGCTTACATGCTTCAACTGTTCAACGACCAGTTCAGTTGCGTTATGTACCTATTTTCCGAACTGCTTTGTTGGTAATGAAAGTTCAAACCGCCAATCGGTTTCGCCTTAAACTTGTAAGCCCTTTTACGCGGGTCCATGTAATTTCATCTAAATAAACAAGACCGGATTCCTCTGTATGTCCTAACTACAAAAAGCAAAAACCACTTTAAAAGTGAAAATTTAATTTTTTCAACGTTAGTAAAGCTAATTTTTTTGTGGCTCAGAAATTTCTAATATCCTCAAATAAAATCAACATCAAATATCACATTTTGATTCTTTATTTTCTTCTTCTAAAATCTTTTTTTTTAAGAACAGCTCCATCAGTTTTAACATTTAAATTTCTATAGCTTGAATAATTTTTTCTATACCTATAATAGGTACCTACTAATTCAAATTAAACAAAGTAGTAAATCGAATCTTGGCTTATATTTCTTGAGTTACAAAATTTTGTTAACTATGTATTCATTATTTTAGTCCACAAATTGGCATTCGATAATGTCGGTAACCAAAAAGAAGGTCAATAACAAAAAAACTTGTTAACTTGAAAAGTGGAAATTTATTTCGTAATTTAAAAGAGTTGATTGAGAAAAACTTTCTTTGTACACGTTCATCATCGAGATTAGATTGAAATTATCCGAGTAGATGATTTAAAATAAAGAAACTGTCACCGACTTCTACTACCTCTAGATTCTTGTTTCTGGTCAGCTCCCTTCCCTAGAAGGAAAATGGTAAGATCGCTTAGATATAATCGTCTTAGAAATTCCTTCTCACAATAGAAGTAATTACACTTACCGTGGTTCAAAATCCACGTTCTTTGTGTATGTGGTAGATATATCAAGTTTTAATACCAAGAAGAAGACACTTAAAGTAATTTACAACACAAAATTGAATCTGTCTGCTTACTAAAGAGGAAATATTAGAGCAGCAAGAACGGAACTTGATGAAATTCAAAACTTTGATTTCGAATTGTGTAATATCATCTAACTAGAAACTAAACTGTGTATTGTACATATGAATGTTCATTTAGTAGTATAATAATTATCCTTTGTTACACTTTGCCTAATCTACCAAAAAGTTAAAAACAATAACAATAAACGTGCAATATACATTATTATGTTTGTCTTACCTTATAGTAATAAATTAACTTGTGTATTTTGTGAAATGGTAAATAATTTTATAGAAACTTCGAGCTTATGTATATTTGTGTTTAATAATTAATTGCGTACATCTGCATTTCTGTAATATTAATTATTTAAAATTTCATTAGAGACATACGTTCATAGTCAAGACTATTATAGTGGTGTTTGTTATATCATTATAATAATGCCTAACCCCATAATACGCAGCGCCTAAATAAGTTTTTGTATTGCATACATATTGTGGTGAAACGAACCCAATAATTTTATTTATTTAAAATTTTATTATTTATTCATAATTTTAAAAAGAAGGAAAGCAGCAATTTTAATTTTATTTGCCGTCATTAAAGAAAATTTTTTTAAATATTTTAATCGTAATTGAAATTTATACAAGAGGAAGGGAAAGGTTTGTTCTTTTTAACACGACTGTTACACAAATTTTATTACAGACCATTTACTGTGTGTGTTAGAAAGAGAGCAAAAGATTGTTCCTGGATTATTGTTAAAAATAGAGTAGGAGTCTGGAAGACGTGATTGGTTGAAGTGCCGTTGGGAAGGGAACAATAATGTGAACAACAAAAAAAAATTATAGAGGAAGTGACTTTTGGTCAGTTACCTTTCACCTTTTGGGTAACAAAGTTGAGCTTTGTTTGTGAAGTGGCTAACGACCACGAACCAATTAAAAGTTTTCTTAATAAAAAGTGCGATCGTACAAGAAAGAAAAACCTGGGAAGGAGATTCCTGGAGCCACAAGTTTCATTATAAGAATCCAGAATTCAGCAAAAAGGGTGAGCGTTTTACTTCAACTTCCATACATCAGCGTTCCACACAACAAAACCAGCACGACGACAGTTTTAACGAGAATTTTTAATTTAATTTGTAAAATTTCGTATTTCAATTTGTTTGTAATTTTATTCGTAGAGGCATTAGTATTAATTTTTATTCATTTTAACACTTGACACTGCGAATTGGTAATAAAAACAACTGTAGTAGAAAATTGAAGATCATAAATGACAGGGTGTTTTTGTTACCAATTCAACACACCTGTTTTTTTCATCAACCTTCGGCCAATTTGTGGCAATAACCGAAAATTTCAATTACGTTTTTATTTATTTTTCATACACGATTTTGTTTAATTTTTAAAATAGAGTCTTGCATATTTAATTTAGCGTTTTCCTTTTTCTTTAAAATTTTCAAAAGCCAGAACCACCCCAAGAGTGGAGCATTAAATTCATCTCAAGCTCACCGTAGAAAGAGTAGTCGAGGCAATTTAAAAAGATAGGTAGGTAGCAAAATTTTTGCACGCAAACCACCATAATATATTTGAGAGAAAAAAGTTAAGACAATACACTTTTGGAAATTTTTTGTACCTGGGAAAACATTGTGAAAGTTTTCTTTTAATGAAAAGATAATATTATGTAGGTCATGTTGGATATCGTCGAAAAGCTTTATAAACCCTATATTTGTTTTATTCTTTTGAGTGATAAACAATATTGAATTGTGAACTTTATAGATCTTTTGCAACAATCTTACACAAATAAAGAGATAAGTTGGAGTCGTAAAGTTTTAGTTAAAACATTTAGTATAGAGCCAAGTATAATATGAGTGCCTAAAAAGTAATAAACTTAAGCCGAATATAACGAAAACCAAAAGTATGTATGTTTGGGGGGAAAAAAAATTGTACACAACTCTTTCCAAAAATGATTTGAGATGTTGATCAGGCGATTTCGATTTGTGGTCATTGATTAAGGTCGTAATGAAACCACTGTAGAATTGTCAGAAAGATATAGTTTACCTATGGGTCCATATTCAACCTCGTTCAAAAAAGTTTTGTTGGCTTAATTAAAAAAAAATAGTTTTTAGAGGCGAAATATCCAGCGTTACTGAGAAGAAAAGGTGCAATCTGCAGTATGAACGTTTAAATAGAACGTCCAGACAATTGTCCTGCTGGAAGGTTCTTCCAGCAGGACAGTTGGACATACAAATTTGTCCTGCTGGAAGGACTTAAATTTAAACGAGCCAGTCCTTCTAGCAGGCCTTTCTTTTCTTCTGGCAGTAACTTTCGTATTTCCATAAGCGTCGTATTATATTTTTATCAATAATTACCTAGTTAATTTATAATCGTAACGTAATAATCAATGTCCCACAAAACAATAGCCAAGTTGTTACTTATTTTTTTAACCGTTCCCTTACAAACCGCATTTTTATAAGAACTTCCAAAAACAAATTTACTCCAATCATTATTTCCTTTTTTACTATTTATATTTTATTTAAAAAGTAAATCTCTCTTTAAAAGCAACTAACGTACTGAACGCCCCTGCATTACTGACACAGCAACGAAAATGGTTTGTAATTTAAATAACTCATTCATTTTGAGAGTTACAAGATTGAAATTTTTACATTATATAGGCAAAATTTCAAGATCTTTCCAATGGTAGTATTTTAATCCTGATTGAAAGACCGAAATACTAATTAAAACATACTTTAAATTTTAGGGCCTGCTGGCAGGACAATCTGTCCTGCCGGCAGGCCCATTGGACGTTCTATCAATTTAACGGTATTGAGCGAAACAAACTCATCCACCCTATTCACCCAAACTTTAGTTTTCGGATTACTATCTAGTCATATCACCATAATGCTTTTTAAAGGGCAACATAATCGGAAATACCCAAGTGGTCAAAACTGCGATGTTTGAATTCTTTTTGCTTTGAAGTCAACTTCCCTTTGTTACAACAAGATATCTTTTTATTCCTGTAAAATTTTGTAAAAAAATTAAAAACCTTTTACCTTGGTTTATCAATTTTACTAGTATTTTTAAAATGCTGTCGATTATGTCACAAACTATAAAAACTCGCTCGAAGTGCTTTTGTTTTAATGATCAAATAATATCTGAGTAATAAAAATTTTATGGACATAATTTTATACAAAATAATCTTATAAATTTACAATTTAGTTACATTGGGTATTTAACTAGTTGATCAACTTATTAGATTATACTTTCCGTACTAAATTGAAAATTGCATTAGTGTTTTTCATAACATTTTTGTTCTCATTTAAATACTTCCTAAAGAGTTTTCAATTAACGATATTAATAATTTCAATTATACGGGGAGTTTCACGGAAGTGTTTCCGGTTTTAAAGCCAAATAAAATGGTTTTAAATTTTGCATCTGCAGTTTTCAGTAATGCAATGCTTTGAAGTGGCTAGGGGGATTTATTTAATATTAAAAATATTGATGCAGGATAAGTAGATAAAAATACTATACACCACTATACTAGAGATAATCTTTGTTATTTAATTTTTAAAAGCTTCATGGAAATTATAGTTCATAACCCTATGCAGCATTTCTTTAGAAATGTTTTATCCTAAGACTCATAAGTCTAAAGCTCTCTAAACCTAAAGCTCTAAGTAAGAGTTTTGTCGTCAATACAGGAAAACTTACGACTTTTCCACATATAAAGAATCTAGTAGCGTCAAGTCGAAGAACAAGCATTTATAATACAAGTTTCTGCTTGATCTATGAGTTGTTCATCTACTTATCTACTTTTCCTATACAACTTTTATAATGTCAAATAAATCTTTACAATTTGCGCTACACGAAATTCTAAATGAATAATTTTAAAACTATTATCTTCAGTCTGAAAACGATAATATATTATACCTCTAAAATATAAATTACAATTTAGTAACGTAGAATCTCATTTAATTTCTTGCTAAAAAATATTATTTCAATTTCTTAATAATTTTATTGTTACCTACCCACCGTATTCAAGGGAAAATGTAATGGCGAGTTTCTTTTGTTGATAACAATGAAAATTTTCTTTCAATCAATATAATGTGCGAGTGGAGTGATTTTTTAATATAACCTCAAATTTGAAATTTTGCTTTGACCTTCCATTTATCATTTTTGAAACATTCAGTCGTTGATGAAAAACCTGCTAAACTTGGCTTTATCACTAATCAGCATTTTGTGGGTAGAAGGATAATTTTTCTTGCAGTGCTATTTTAGACATTTTACAAGTTCTTAACTCAAAGTCACCACAATAATCGTAAATGATTTGATGGTCACGTACTAAACGTAAAATTACCAGTATAATTCTGCATTCCTTTACTCGGAATACCAGATCTTATCGAAACGAAAGGGGGAATTGATTAAAACATTGCTACGGTGATTAATAAACCGCCATTCTGGTGTGTTTTGTGGCTGGAAATTATACAGTTTCGAAACTCCATGTTGTTCAAAATGTGAAAATGCGTCAAGTCTCCAGATTTATTTAAAGACGTGCTTAATTTTTATAGTAACATAAACTCCTTTTTAGATTATTAAATTAATATCACTACTAACTCTTTGATGTACTTGGTGACGACTTACGAGAAACAATTTTCAGGTTAAATATTTTATAGTCTTTGGTATATAGTTCAAATTAATGATAATTACTAATGCCATAGTTGATCTTACAAGTTCTTGTTAGTTTAACTGTAATTTTGTAAGACTTGGCAGATAGTAATCAGCATAAGTGGTGAATTATTTTCCTAGACCGATTAAGGAAAGTTTAGAAGTCTATCAAAGGACTTTGGGTTTTCCTAATGGCATCTTTTATCAAGTATATGATCCATTTCTTTCGCATTGCTACTGCTATATGTCATTTTAGCTTAATGAAAATGCATCAGAGAAACATCTCAAGAAGGCGTTATATATTATAGGCGCAGTTAAGGCACCGTGGGGGATTTTCCAAGTAATTGCAAAGCTATTAAGTGGGTTGTTTATCTTAATTTTGGTAAAATGGCGTTCTTTTAAAATTTTCCTTCTTAAATGATACTAGTAAATTTCTCCGATAATGGGCCGTGCTGCGGTTGCTTCTTTTAATGAACAGTGAACAATGAGAGAGCTCGTGTTATTAGATTCGTTAAACTTTAATTACGCCACGCTGATCTCACTACAAAGTTAATATAACATAACGTTGCGTCCAGACAAGCTTAGCCTTAAGCATTTTAATTTAGAAGGGATGGTTTTGGTTTGATGCTGCGTATAAGTTTGCAGCTTGATTCATGTTGTGGTTTAGCCGCAAATCTTGCTTTGATAATTTTAATACGTTATTATAATATATCGTTTCATCTTATAACCTTTAATGTTCCCATGTTTTTCAAGTTTTAAGAAGCTTTTCGTTAGATGAAAACTTATTTAATTAGGTATTGATTAGATACTTTTAAAATATTCAACTATGATAATCTTTTTTATCATAGCAACTACTTCTGCATAATCAAAAAATAACATTTGTGCATTTTTTAGATTTTCATTAACGTGAATGTTTATCCCAAAACATATTAAGCGATATAAACATGAGATTGTCAAGTGCATAATTTATATTATTGCTAAATTACGTCGCGAAATAACGTAAAGCTTTAATTATAAAGTAAGATAGTTTTATTACAGTAGACGGTACTTTAGTGTATCTACGGGACTACGAGAAGTAATAAAGTAAATTACTCAATTAAAAATACAGTTGGCCTTATTCTTAATTTGCCATCTTATTGTTATATTTGTTGTGAACCCAGTACTTCATTTCCTTTTATACGGCTTAGTAAAACTAATTTTCATTTTTCTTACGATCTCTGACGCAAAGCAGCGGCGCATCTGACACCGAAGATACCATATAAATTTTATTTCTATACTTTTTGTAAAACCCAGCGGTCGTATATCGTATCACATGAATCTATCTCAGTGTCGCGCGGGTCGTGCTCGGGGGTAATATATCAGACCGCTCAAACACAGAATGCCCACAAAAACTTCTACAGGAAAAAATCAACCAAACTACGGCATGTGCTTTACAGCAAAAAGCAACATCAAGAGTATAATGATAACGCATGTTTTAAACTAAAATGAAATCCAAATGTATTTCTAATATTTAGATTTACACTTTTCTATCTTTTTAAACGCCCAAACGCCAATTTTTTTTTTTTATTTTATTGGCTATTCTTATTTTGAAAGCAATAACACATGTTACGTGATATAAAAAAACTTTTTACGAATTTCTCATTTTATTCACATTATATGGCAAATGTTAAATTCAACCCAATTTTTTGTATTCCTTTTTTAATCAGTTCTATTAAGTCTCAATTAAAAGTACTACGGGTTATCTTTTAATTAATTTTTAACGCTGGTTAGCTTTTATTATTTCTTATTTTTAATTTGGGAGTAAAATTAAAAAGTATTATTTAAATATTTAATTCTATTTCATTTTTATGGTCTATCGTTTTCATACATATAGTAATCATATTATACGTTTTTAATATTTTTATAAATTGGAATACAGCAAAAATGCATAGCTTCAACAGAATATTCACTGTGCGTTACAATCAAGCTGATCATTTCCATTCTTTACGACAAAATTATAATTTCATAAAATGCAATTAAAGTAAATTTTTAACGTTTGAACTGTGATCGACTACAATTTTCTCCAAATTTAAATAATCAGAGAAACTGAGCTGACATAGTAATTGTATACCCCGGACCCCCAATTTGTGTATCATATTATGAAACTTGCATTATTCAACCATTGCTTCTTGTAATCTCGCTTTGACCAACCTTGATTAAACGAGATCGTACAATGTAATTGTTATTGAGGAAATTTGATTGCTAGAAATAGTAAAGTGGTTTTGGTGTTAATTATTTGCAACTCAAACAAAGGAGATATGAAATAGAAACCTTTCTAAAATATAATAGGAGCTTAGTTTACTTGATGTTTCTGTTTGATATACGAGAATATAATTTTGAAATTAACATTTACCACACATTGGAGCCTTTGCCTAAGTACCATATACTTATACCAAAGTGTAATAATTACATGCAAACTAACCACAGTAAGGGAAGTAGGTGCCTAGTGAATGCTCAATTTTTTTACAGAAACTTCTGTGAAATTATTTTTTAAACTTGATTTTTTCATTCGTTTAGAAGCAAAAATTATTTTCAAGTCAACACATGTTTTTCATCTAAAGGCAATCGTGGAAACTCGACGTATAGCTAATCCTTTTTTCATGAACCTATTCTTCTATAATAACATGAAAGTTTTCTCATTTTTAAATTTTGAAATCTTTTAAACTTAGTAAATTTGAAAAGAAGATTTATGAATAAAAGATTGATTAAATAACTAAAATTGTTTCCAACTTCCGGATGCACTATGTACGTACATAGCTGTCATACAAGAAATTATTCTAAGATTCTATTTGAAAAATTATTATCATTATTGCTATACAAAGACATTACTTAAATCTTATAATGTTGCATGTCACAGTAAAGGAAGCACTTGAACGGATTTAGCAACTTAATGTTTACAGAAGACAGGTACTTACATCATTAAATAGTTCTATTGTTTATGCTGTTAAATGTTGTACGGAAATATAGCATTAATATTAATTAAATTGTATTTAAAAGTTGGAAAATTTATCTACCTTAATACTTACAATAAGATAAAGATGAGTTTAGTAATTTTGTTGTATAAATTTAACAAAGTAGTCTCGTATTATGTGAAGAAAGATTTGGAAAGTTGAAAACGATGTAAATTAAATACATTATTTCTACATCGATTAGTAGCTCTCAAATCAAATGTCGTATGCTTTTTGATTTGATACGCATTGGAAGATTTTCTCTAAAAACCATTATAGGAGCACTTCTCCAGTTATTGCTTTTTAATAGTTAATTTTATTTCATCACAAAGTACTTCCTAAAGTAAAACTCAAAAACCTAATACTTTCTTTTATGTGCAATCGTACTAAAATGTACATTTTCACATATTCAAAACAATACTGAAAGTAGCTGTTTTTAGTACAGAAATGTCAAATTTTACCTTTTAGTACAGAAATGTCATAACCTCAAATGTTTTATGTGCAATCCTACTAAAATAATGTACACTTTGACAAATATTTTTGACGTATTTTGACCATTTTGAGGATGTATTGTCAGATAATTTTTTTTAATTACCCTGATAGTGTATTTGTGTTATAGGTACTTACCTATTATTTGCTGTATAATTTCTATCCGAAAAAGACTTTGTAGTTTTTGTCAACAAGTTAGTAACATTTTTATATGGTTTCGATTACAATCACGTTGATGTATTTCTTTGACATGATATCTAAATTTATAACAGACAAGGACTCTTGAGAAAAACTTGTATTTGACTCGAATAGTCGAAAAGTTGAAAAAGCACAGAAAAATGATTTTTTTTTTATTTTTACTTATTTTACGGTATTTTTTTATCGTTGGTTGTGTAGAACAGCTTTCATATTTCATATTAAAAACATTTTTGTGTTTATAGATATAACGGAAGGATTCCAAATTGTAACTTTTCCGAGAGAAAAATGTTTGTCTCACGTAGACGTTACACGTTTATGTGCTTTTGTAATTTTATTTTTAAATAATTATTTTTTAATTTATTAATATTACTTTCAATAAAGCACATAATGTTCACAGACGTTCATGTAAGTTCATATCTGGATTAATCTTATGGCTACTTTAATAGTAGTTGAAACACTTATAAATAGCAATTAAAAGCTAATGAAAAATAATAAAATGGGGAAATGTGTCTATGATGGCATCATTCGTATACTGACACACTTGAGATATTTCTTAAAGTATAATATTTTATATTATATATAATATTTTACTGTTAAATTTTTATAATTTAAGCAAATATTTACAATTTCAAAATTAATCTGCCCCTTAGAAACAAAGTTAGGAAAAATTTACTATAAATAAATTCGTTGGGTAGGTACCTAATTTCCCACTTTGCTTCCAATCTTAATCCATTCTAGCATATTGGTTTTCAATTTCAAAAATTACATCCAACTTAATCTTATCTTCAGGACAGCAAATTTAGAGTACACTCACTCGCAATTGTACAACATAAAGCTATAAAAAATGCACAAATTTAAAAGATCATCTTTTTTAAAAATCAAAATTATAAAATTTTTAAATTTCAAAAAAAAATTCAGGGTCTTCATATCAGTGAAGATTTTTTTGCATTATTTAGAAAGTTTGACGAAATCTAATAAAAGTAATGGAAGCGCCTAAAAATAATAAGCAACAAGTTAGTAAAATTTCAGTTAGTTTGGACTTTAGGGAGAAGAATTTGCAAGTTTTAATTTTCATGTGTTTCGAAAATTTAAAAACACCAGGTATAATATACAATGTAGACGTGTTTAGCCAATAAAATATTAAATTGGCTAGGAAAGCTGCACCCATCTCAAAAGTTTATAAAAGACTTGAATTTTAAAGATTTGGGGTTTATTAATAATTTTAAGGGAAATCTCTTCTCAAACTAACTTAGAATCTGAAATTTGAAGAATGTAAACAATTTAAAAAATTATCAGAAAAGGAAAATAAAGTTTTCCTACAGATTTTTTTAAATACTAATTTATGCAGTTCAGTGGAAACACTTACAGTAAATTCATCTAAAATTAATTAATTGGAAAATGCAATACTTTTCTTACTACACGTACTAGGTATGGTAAAGTAAAAAATCAACAATAAAAAATTTTCATCGTTTTATACAGTTGAAAAAATGTGTAAATAAATTATTGTTCTATGTACACATTGATAATAAACATTATTAAGCACAAATAAATATTTGAATAAATTTAATAGTCAATTTAAATTAAAATTTGTCATTAATTTACTCGTTAAACACAAATTAAGTTGAGGTCAGTGAACTAAAGCACAAAACTGAATAAGTTCCAACTTAAAATACTGCATAATTTAGTTAGTTAAGGGGTTACATCTATTTAAATTAAGGGATTTTTGTTATCTATGTTAACAAAATTTTATTGAAATGCATCGAAAAGTATCGATTAGTACATGTTTCGAGATACATGTATAAATTTTTTAATAAAAAATCTTGACAGCTGGGGGAATATGTCCTCTAATTTTTATCATGACATGAAAAAGAGATCTCGTTAGTATAATTTTATACGTAGCTCGTGAACAAAAAGATTTTCATTTGGAGTAATATTATTATATTTTTTTGGGGCAAAAAACTCAATTTTTTAACCCTAAAAATCGAATTTTTTGGGGAAAATCATCGCATTTTATTTTAAATCAAAATTTTGCTAAACTCTTTGGTCACGAGCTGCGTATAAGAATATACTAATGAGATCTTTTTTGAATTTTTATTTCATATAAGTCGTTCCAGAGTTATCAGGGTCACCGCAAGTCGTGATAAAAATTTGAGCAGTGGCCATATTTGCTTCAGTTATTACGATTTTCTCATTAAAAAATGTATACAATCACTTCGAATCTTGTACTAATCGATACTTTTTAGTGTATTTCAATAAATTTTGGTTATTATGGCTAAATAAATCATTAAAATCCTTCAATTTAAGTAGATAAAACTCCTTAAGTCGGGTTGTATTTATAACATTTTTTTTGACAATGATTGAAAAATTTGGAACTAATATGATTTAAAAAATTATTAATTATATCATAAGGTTAACTAATGCATCCATTAGCAGTATATTTATGTATATGTAAAATAAGATATTAAGTACCTACCTATATAATAAAAGTTCAAGATTGTCTTTAATTGGCTTTATGCGTATAATAGCGTACCTAAAATATTCTTATGTTGGTAATCAATAATAATAAAAGCATACTAAAAATTATTTTGACAATTCGGAAGATGATATGAATGTATAATTTGTACGAAACATGTAATGATAATTAACTATATAACTTAGTTTAAAAAAACATGCGAATAAATACACGTAGGTATACCTGAAAGTTAAATTTTTATTTTTGTGTATTTCTTTGTTAAGTATAATATAATATCAAAAATTTATTTATATAAACTTAATTAATGTGGTATAGGGAAAGAACTAAAACACATTACAATTAAAAAAAATATATATAAAATACAACAAAAATTAGAAATTTTATTCATAATTTCTCAGAAATAATCTGGTATAAAAATGGTTCTTCTGTATTCCATTGAGGAGATATGCTTTCTTGGACATTTTGTTTATGATGTTGTATTTAGCCTGACCAATTTAGCGTCTAAATATTTAATTTCACTCGACTACTCCAATTGGAGTTACAGTAATCAAGAATAACATTTTATTTAGTAAAATCTGTAATATATGATCTTAACCTGTTCACAAAAAACAATTTAGATACTTGGATTTATTTACGTTAATGCACACCTAATTGCCATAAAAATATTAAAAAATATTAGTTCTAGTTTATTTAATTTTCTAACATGTCATTAATGTTGTGTTTTACTATATAAATATCTTCTTCTTCAACTGAATAAATTCAGCCTAAGACTAGGGCTTGTTATTTCCAGCCACTGCGTCGTTTCCTTGGCAGTGCTAGATCTGTGAGCATATAAATTGTTTAACGTCCGATAGGTAGTTTGCTAGACTTGCCTCCAGACGAGCCTGTAACCCTGGTTTTTATGTTAATGATGGTCATTCATTAACCCAGGAGGACCACCGGCTTAACGTGCTTTCCGAAGCACGAAGACTTAAGGCCGTGTGACACTCATACTATTTTGTCGTTAAAATTCTGTTGAAATTTCATGAGAAATTTCATGATAAATTTTAGCACGTGTAAAACCTTAAAATTTCAATACAAATTTCATGAGAATTTTATGCGAGACATGTTCTATTTTTTTTACCTGAATACTATTATTACCTGGTTAGGTAGTAGGTACTATTATTACCAGAAAAGGTGAATACAGGGTATACTATGTTTGTATTGATAATATTACTTTGAAATGTTAATTGCGTGTCGCTGTTAAATATTTAGTTAAAAGAAGCTCATTTATTATTAATTATATAGCAATTAAAAAATAATAAAAAAAATTAATATTTTAATTTATCAAATATTTATGGTTCAAAAAAATTTATGTGACAAGAAAAGTAGGTTTTAGATAATAAGAATAAGTTTTTAATCCTTGCGATCCGTGGTGTTAGTTTCTCAATATTTTTTCAAAAAACGTGCTACAATCAGTCAATTGTTAGGGCCAATTTTATGATCGCACTGATAAACAAAGATATAAGCAAAAATCACAGTCTTCACAGTATAACTGATGAATCCTGATTAAATTACAATTTACATTACAATAACACTTTGCAGACTTGGGGCCATTTTGCTATTAACAATTGACAGACATCATGCGCTTGCGCCAAATTTTACAAAGAAACCGAGTGTCATACAGAAAAATTTCTCATGAAATTTCTCATGAAATTTCAACAGAATTTTAACGACAAAATAGTATGAGTGTCACACGGCCTTTAGTCATAAGAAAGTTGCCCTTCTCCGGATTTGAACCCGGTACCTCGCATTCGCAGTTTATCGCGTTACCTGCAAGGCAAATGACTGTCTTGACTATATAAATAATTGTATAATCAGCAAATAGATTAATTTTATAATATTTTAAGCAATTGTTTATATCATTGCTATTAATATACCTATATTTTAAATAGGATAGCACCCAACATATACCCCGAAAAACCCCAACTAAAAAATTCTCTTTAGCAGACAAAACCCCATATTATATTTAACTTTCCAACGTCTATCCATTAAAGATGATTTTAAATTTTTGTTACTATTTTTATATTTTTAATTTTTTTTATATATTTATATTTTTGATTATTGTTTACTCGTAACAACAAATGGAAATAATAACCAGTAAGCGAAGTATGTTATTTTACCAATATATGAACACAATCAAAAGTTACAAAATTTAATTTTAATTGAGTTATTAATATACACCTTGGGGTATCATGAAAACATAATATGTATTTAGACTAAAATAAAAGTAATAATATGATAATGATGATAAATAATTAAACTGATTAATGTAACAATTACAAATACTCAAATCCACAATAATACTCCAAAACCTTCATCCATTAGATTTAACTCGTTGCATCAAGTTAATAAAATACAAACATAGAAATGTATTTTATTATTTCTTCGTTAAGTTGCCGTCTCACCTTCAGTGGTTAACCTATTTGTTCACAACCACCTTTTGCATTGCTATGCGTCACCCGCACCCTTGTTACTTCTTAACACACTCTACTCTTGTGGAACTCTAACTTGAGACTACCTCTTCAGTTCGCTCGTCTTCCCTCCGCTGAAGCAAGCTTACAACCAAAATGTGCATATCTATCTCTATCCCACCCATATTTTCCTTACAATTTTAAGTACGAGTACATACGGAAATAGGGTAGCTGTACAGCTTATTAGCTACTTTTAAAAATAACTTGCCCAACCCTGGACTTACACAATATCTGTTATGTTATGTTCCAACGTTTTTTTTTATCTTGTATCCAGAGAATATTATACTCGAACCAATAATAAAATAGTAATGGTATTGATGTCAAAACATGATTTCTTTCAATAGAGATTTTTTAGAAATTAGTTTTCAAAGTTAATTGGCTTTTATTTATTATGTGTGATTTTAATTGTAGTCTCTTTGCTCATTTCTTAATATAAATTATTTATAAATATTTACTGGTAAAGAGTTAAATATTGAAAGACAGATCAGCGCAAAGTTGAACCGAGATCGAATGCTAAGCTAAGATAATTTTTTTAATATTATGTTTATGGAAGCAAATAAGTTTAGTTTTGTGCTTTTAATCCCTTACTTTCACATAAATATAATATTAAAAAATAAATCTGAGCTTGGTGTTAATTTAGCTTACGACCATCCTGTTAAATTTGTTCTTGTTTCATTTTATACCTCTTATCTTCTACTTCAATATTTTCTTTATCTGTCGTTCATCTCACGTTCTTATACTCCACTTCAACATTTCTATACTCCCAATGACACCTTGAATTCCCTATTTTTTAAACTTTTCTTTTCTATCTCTTTTTTTTTCTAACACTTTGCTCCCCCCCCCCCTCCCCACTAAACCACTCTTAATTTATTTGTCTATCTTTACTTCATTGCTAATGTTTCCGCTTCATTCATAATATTATGTCTGCATGGGTCAATCACTGATTATTTTCATAGAATCATCCTTTAAGGAAGGCAAATCGATTTTTTAGTGTTTTAAAAGCAGTACACACACAAGACTTGTTAATAATTATCTCTCAAATTTTTCATATTTTGTTAGCTTTGCAAAATTTTCTTAAATTTTCTTATTTGTTTAAATAATACAACAAAATATTTTGTAGAGGCGACACTGATGATATTAATATATTTTTTATTTGGGTAAAATTTCTAACTTCAGATTAAGTAGGTACATCTTTAACAGACTGCCTTGTAACAGTTCTACATTTGCAATTTTTTATTTTTGTTTTGGCAATTATGTATTAAATCAACCGGATAGGTATTTCGAAATTTTTAGATATTTACATTTACTATATTACTGCTACATGGACCGTGGAGGATACTCCAAATTGATATTATGTATACAAACATATATTTCAATTTTCATGAAAACTTTTAACTCTTATGAAAGTCGCGACAGTTCAAAAGGGAACGTGAGTAACATTTTCGTAAACAACATATTGTTAACGTAAATACACACCTCTGGTGTTTGTTTGACCGCCGCGCCGTCTCTAGCTAATATGGGTGTATAACTTGACCAAAGAACGGAATAAACTAAACTGTTTTAAATCAGACTGACCACTGAACGGAAATAATTTGCATTTTAAAATTAAATCATGGTTAACCGTAAACGTCTTTTACTCTTGCTATTAATTATTTTGGTTATCTATGATAGGAGATCATGGACTTCCCTGCCTTACAAATTAAATTTAGTGTTATAGTTTTTGAACAAATACCGGGAAAACGTAACTTACAAACTGGATATATAATTTGTTCAAATAAAGGATGCTCAAGTAGGTGACAAATGACCACTGGATGGATATCATTTCGGTATTTCCCCAGCTGGTGTAGCTAAAATCTGTATGCTTTTCCTAAGTAACTAAAAGTTTGAGATGTCATATGTATCTAACAGGGATACGAAGTATTTACAGAACATACCCAGGGAAATGAACCTTCACTTTTTTTAAATATTATATTAAAGGTGCTAAATTTTACAACTAATAACAATTTATATTCGGTATTTTTTGTTTTTATTATATTTTCAATGTTCGGTAGGTAGTTAAATGTATCAACTTGTAAAATTGCATCTACGAGATTATTTGAATCCAGGTTGTTTTCGTAAGTACATTATGGTATTTGTGCAGTAATGTTTACTAACTTAATTAAGCACATCAGCGAAATTTTCATTAGGTTGCAAGCCAATGTATTTTTATGAGAAAATATATTGATTTGCCATCGAATCGAAGTAGACATTGGAACTTTTAGAGACGAAAGAGATGTTGCAATTACTGGAGTGCACTTCAGAATCCCCTAATGGCTTCAATTCGGGTAAGATAATCTCACCTGCCTAATGGCTACATCGGTACTGTATTCGTCGTCTAAATCAACACCAACTTTCAAATTTCTTCAGCCTCCCTTCGTTGTTACCTGTACAATTAATTTCCTGTCGTCATTTTAACAATATTTATTCGTTATTTTAAGTTTTAAGATATATATAATAGTACTTACTTTTGTTGAAACGCATTCCAGTAGAATTTTTAACAATTACATTTTTGTGCATTTGCGTGCAGTATGTCTATGAAAAACATGCAGTTTTGTGAAAATGAAAAACTATTTCAACTGATAGTTTTTGTTTTCGAAGATATTAAGTTGTCTAAAAAAATCTGAAGGATATTAATGATGACAATATTTGATTTAATCTTGCATGCTTTCATTAGTAGACTTTTTTTGTTGAAAAGTAGCCTACCGACCGACGTTGATATTGTTTTTGTTGAAAATATTGCAAGCGATAAAGAAGTAAAGTACCCGTTAACATTTTTTATATATTTCAAATAAAGTAAGACGCAAATAGAAAACTTTTTTAAGTACGGCTTTTATTCATTGTATTCCTCCCATCATGACACCCTCAATAACGCCAGTCTTTGAGCTTCTGACCAAACTTTGCGATATGAGAAAAACTTTTCTACTTTATGTAACTATGTAGTGACTTCGATGTAGTATAAAAATGAAATCTTTTCAAACAACTTTTTATTTTATTTGTCAGTAAATCGCGTTGTTTTGTTATTATTTTATTCAACGATTTCCCAAGCTTCCTGCCAAACTCAAATTGCATTCAACTTAATTTGTTTTTTATAGTATTGATTTCATTTAAGTTACTCGAAATTCTTGTTTGATATGAAAAGTTAAATGTTTTAAGTACCTACCGTAGTTCCACGGTTTCGTTTCTATGGTCCTTTGTCGTGTGTAAATGCTGGCGTCAGCGAAAAAATAAAGGTTTTGTAATATTGATTTTAGAATTTAACTTGATACTGTTGATATTTTTTAAATTTCCACTTGCGTATTTATTGTGTACCTATCTACTTTGAAGAATTGGTGGTGTTACCATTCAAATATTTATAAATCGAAGCTTTAAGAACAAACCAATTTTAGCATAGAAATAAATATGTAAAATTATCTAACAATTTTAATTGTTTCAGAAACATAGTTTATAATTTGAGCACTTCAGACCTTCGAGAGCAACAACGACTTTTATGGTACTCAAGCGAACCAGACGTGAAGATGTGTGTAATGAAAGGAAAAGATGAGGTAGGTGAATATTACGTTAACTATTCTTAGACATGACATCGTAATTTTGAATTGAGGCCTTATCCATTAATTGTACGTAAAATAATGGACGAGCTTAGATTCGCTTTTAATTTTTAATATTTTAAAAGCACACAAACGCCAACTTTAATTGAAATTGTATGGATTAAACGCAGAGCTTATTCTAAATAAATAACTTTAAAGGGGGTAGTTTAGGCAAAGTAATTTAGTGTTAGCAAGTAACGATTATTGGCGAGTGTCGCAATGAAGGTAATTAGCGATCATTAAATTAGTTTCTACTATCTGATGGTTATTTAACGTATGTTTCAGGCTTCGTAAACGATTCTAAGTGAAACATTTCGTTGTTTCTCTTTGCTTCCGTTTCTCTAACAGCATTTATTTTATCGATCTTTGGATATTTTGTATGCAAATTTGGGATTAGGCCGTTGAACACTTTAGGAAATACTGTTTCGGTATGTCTAAAAATTACCCTACAACGACTTTCCGAGAGAGCCAACTTTGTGAAGATAAGACAGTATGGATATTCTTTTATCTTTATCCTTACTAATTCTCAGATTCTAAAACTTTATAAATTTGATGAATCTTTAAAATTAACGAAAGTTGTTTTATAAATTGGATTTTTTAAATATTAATCTCGATATCTTTTGTACAAAATGTACGAAATAATATTCCCAGATATTATGGAAATTGAAATTCGATAATGCAAGAATCATTTTTAAATTAAATTTTTAGCCATATTTTTTACATGTTTGCTTTTTACAGAGATTAAATACACTCATACATTGAATTCAATTTTTTTATTTGTTGAATAATCAAGTAAAGCTTTTGCATTTAATAGATAGCGCTCATATGGTTTTTAGTACAACGTTCGTTTATTTATCAGTTCAACAAAGGGTGAATTGGTTCAGCTTTGTATTTTCACTTCGGTTATTTTACCAAAGTGTCTTTTGAGTGCTTCAGTTAACAACTATGTTGTTCATGTGGACTGTGAAATAATAGACGTTAACAAACTGTCTCCAAAGTAATTATTTCAAACGTTGAGATTTTTAAATGCTTTACAGTGTTAAATTGTCGTACTTTATACCTACATTCATGTTTACTTATTCTAAAATGGTACATGTGTTTGTTAATTAAAGCCTCTAATAATGAAAGCGGTTTTGGTTTACTGCAACGGGAACTTGTCGGCTATTCTAAAATTTAAATCGACTATAAACTATTTAAGTGATTGCAAACATTAGTTTCCTATCTATTCCATTTTATATTTGTTTTCTTCTTACGAAATTTTGTAAGACTTCTTTTAACATCGCAATTTTAAATTTCCATTTTATAGAATTGCTTCCAATTATACTAAGGAATATATTCAAAAATGTAAACTGATCTATGAGGTTGATTCTGGATTTTACTGTGAAGGGCAAGACAAGTCGGGCTAAATCGGGCCCATTGTACTACCTCCGATTTCCCAGCAGTGTATGTGGCACGACTAGGATTAGAACTGCGGTTTTCCGCTTCTAGCCTGCCAGTATATGCTTAACACCACACTGCTGGTTTCATAAAGGTTATTCTTGTACGTCCAGTTACAAGACAAATTTCTCAGAAGTCTATGCTACTTGGCTTAGTTACTACTCTGACTACTCGATGATACTTCAAGTTTTTGAGGACAGGCTAGCTATGCTTTCGCACTATTAATTTTGGAACTGGGGTTGCTGAAAACCACAAATTTGTAGGTTCATCCATTGGGTAGGTTTCATTTGCTAGTTGAGCGTTGAAGTTTTATTCTGTAGTTGTGGAATGAAATCCCCACCAAATCCATCGAGATTTTTCCAATCGTACCTCTCTTGCTCACAAGGTGCTAGAAATATCTGTGAGGTATTAAATGCTAATATGTCAATTAAATAGCTCAAAGTTCTTGGAACAATCAAAACACATAAGAGATAGAACAGATCAAAATTGATCTCAAAGAAGAAGAGATATTATTAAATGTCCGTCTTTGTAACTGAAGAACATGTACGAGGAAGCATCAGAAATTTCTAACACTTCGTTAATAATAAAAGTAAGATAAGAAAAACATAGTTATATAATACCAAAATTATCAAAAAGCAGGTCGTAATGGTAAGGTGGTAAATATAAAAACTTTGCAACAACATTAACATATTATACATTTAACATTGAAAAGTATTAAATTAACATATTTAAAGCCACGGCAGTGAAGTGATCACATCACTGGTTACGTTACGAAGCGGGAATTCTGAGTTCGAATCACGGACGCATCAGAATTTCTTAGCTCGGCTTTCCAGTGGACATTCTCACTCCGTGGTGAACCAAAAAACCAATCAACCAAAATACCCAATCTAAAAACATAAACAAACAAAATACTGAACAAACTAAAAATTAATATTTAGAAGTGCTAATAACCCAGTAGTTGATGCACGTTAAAATGTAAAAAAAAAAACATATTTAAAATCTACAACGGATCAATTATAATTTAATTTTGTGCCTTGACGTACCGGTTCCAGGTACTCAAAAATGAATCGGATTCACTTTCAAACAAATTGAAATTAATTTGTTGCTTTCCAATTGAATTGAAAGTGCAAGACACTGCTATAGTGAGATACACTCAGAAATTCAGAATTGAAAACTTGAACCAAATAACTCGTTAAATACCAGCACGGTTTAAAATTGTTATAGCTGTCAAATAAATAATTTTGACTTTAAATATCTTCTATTTCGTACTGATGGACATAGTTTTACAGTTAAGTGCATGACTATTAATACTGAAGCATTCCAAATACCTGTAGAGTGGAGCGGCGATCACATCGAGATTCTTGTCTCGTCCAGTCAGGTTGAAGTATTTTTCACTATCTTTTTCAATGTGTAAAAAATACTTCAATCCGATTAATTCTTGTTAGCTTCTACCCAAGTAAGGCAATACAAGAACCTTGATGTGAACCTCAGTGTATAAAGAAGTGTAAGATATTACATATTTTTTGAAATAATGGAGGTGCATAATTTCCAAAAAGAGATCGTGGGGAGGGATGAGAGTATTCCTAAGCCTATCTCGTCACTTCTTAAGAAAGAGGAAAATAAAGCTGGAGGAGGACAAATAAGAGCGTAATATTGTTTTAGTTCTTTAATATGGAAGCGGATACCTTTCATTAAGAAAATATATTAATTATGGAAAGTAGCATTTAATCAAAACAATTTTCTATCAAAAACACGTTTTTATTTGAAGCAAAATACAATCAAGTACAAAATTACAAAAAATTTATCAAACGTTAACTCTGATATTAGGTGGAAAGCAATGTTTTTCTACTCGTTCGGTACGTTAAAATAATGAAGTTTAAATAAATTTAAAGTAGGTCCTCTATTTTCCACATCACTCCAGTCTTTATTAAAATATAAAATAAATAATGATTGAACAAATGTTATTTCGCTGCTGATCGAAACTTTGACGTATCAGAGTGCGACATAATAATCAAGTTATAGCGTCTGAAGTATTAACCTTAACCCTTTGAACGCTGGATACAAAACATAAAATTGGATTTGAAACATGCAAATTTTCTATATAAAATAGTGTTCTATAAAATTCCTTTTATTTTGTTATTCTTACTTTAATATACTAAAAAAAGATGTTGCTAGGTGTTATTTTAATAAATGACGAATAAATAGAAATAAACAGTGTCTGAGAGGTGAGGCGACAAAAATCGTATATCCCCGTGCAAAGCTAATCGTTTTTATAAGCCGTGGACTAAAGTCGATTTAAGCGTTGAAAGGTAAGAAATATTCCGGCGACTAAAGTCGATTTAAGCGTTCAAAGGGTTAACTTCGGTAAAAACTAACATAGTAAATGTTACACAGTTAGCATGTTAGCTTCTCGTATAAATGATTCGTGGGTTCGAATCTCTCTTGCGGCATACTATCTTTTACTCACCAAATGTCTACCTACCGCTCCAAGTAAATAATAAATAAATGACCTAAATTTATTTAGGTTTATTATTATTTGGAAGTTAAGTGTTAAAAGACAGAAAAGATTATAAAATTATCTTCTAAAGGTAATTTAAAAATGAACTTTAATGTTTTATCCGATAGATAGTTTAAAATTCTTAATGTTTCCAAAAAGTACAGAAACTTTCTTAACTTGCAGATGTACTGTATTGGTTTTTACGTTTATTTTTTACGAAAGAATGTAAATAATGCAAAGGCAAGAAGATTGGTATACGTATCAAGATATAAAGTACACTATCTACTTATCCGTATTTAGGAAAGTACAATATCTTACGAAAAGATACAAAAAGAAGACTAGCGTTTCATTAACTTTTTTAATTTAAAGATTAGGAGTGATGCAAGCGGACAATAAAAAATTGCTTTAAACCTTTGTTATAAATTTGTCTTTGTCAATTGTTTGTAGACAGTGGTGATTGCATAAATAAATAAAGGAAAGAAATTATAATATAATTACGAAAAAGACATTTAATTTTGAACCAGATATTGATTTTTAGAGATCTCATAAATTAGTTTTCGTACATCTTATCTTGAGTGTGATTACACAGTTAAAATATGTAGGAAGACCACAATCATTTTAATAAGAAAAAATAATAATATCATTATTATTATAGTATCTATTATACACTGAGAAAAATAAATTTGTAATGATTATGAAATAACAAAAGTTGTTATCAATACTAAAATATTTTGTAATTACATATAAAATTTTTAGTAAATGTTATAAGATTGCACCTTGCGACATAATTAATTTGCTAGTGTAAGTAAAACAATCTACTAAAAATTTAGTTCATTTTAATAAAAAATTTAGTAAACAGTAATAAAAAATTATTCATTTTAAAAAACATTTATTGTACACAAAAATTGTCAACAATACTAAAATATTTTGTAATTACATGTAACACTTTTGGTAAGTGTTATTAAGATTTTACCTTGCGACAGTAAATAATTTGCTAGTCTAAGTAAAAAAATGTACTAAAAATTTAGTTCATTTTAATAAAAAATTTAGTAAACAGTACTAAAAAATTATTCATTTTAAAAAAACATATTTTTTTGCATGTACCTACTAGATGTTTGATGACGAGGGTTATCAATACACCTACAATTCCGTTGCGAGATAAAAAAGCTGCAAAGTTGCATTTTTAGCATACAATTGCGCCATAATAAAATAGAAGTCGTTGGATTTAGACGTTCTAACCTACTATAATATTATAAGAAGTTTTAAAAGTGTATCGTTGTGTTATTAATATTTGTGAATTGGTAAAAATTAATGATTTTATAATGATGGAATTATCCGTTGAAAAGTTGTTAACCGAATGGGGTTTCCAAAATTTAATTGCTTTGTTCGAAGGTAAGTCGCACGTATTGTATACATATTAATTTTTATATACTAAATAAGACCATAATTCATAACATAATTATTGAAAACCCATCCAAACTTTCTTAAATAATTTATTTCAATTTATTAAATAATAAATATGCCGTAAAGCAAAATCTGGTATGTAAAATTAACTGCTTACAAAGAAGAATCTTGAAAATGTGAACACACAATTCAAGATAACTTTATAAATTATAATACTTATTATTCGTTTGAATTATATACTTCAACTTATTTCAGAACATGAAATTAATATGGAGGCGTTCGATAGCTTAACGGAAAAGGAAATAACAGAACTTATTCCTAAAGTAGGCCCTCGAATTTTATTTTTAAAGAAGTACAATATTTACAAAGCGCCTTGTATTTTGTCCGACACTGACACTGAGACCAACTTCAGCGAAAATTCTTCATTAAGCCTGGCATCTTTCGACGATAATAATAAAGGTTTTAAAACGATTATTAATTAAGAAATTATTATTACCATTTTTTCTTGCAGTTTGTGAGAGAGCTGAATTCCATACTGCTATTGTGGGTGTCAGTCAAAATGAACTGATAAATTCACCATTTTTAATTGAATTGAAAGAAAAGCATAATAGATGTGCTGAAAAATTAAAATTGAAGGAAATTTTTAATTCGTCAATTAAGGGTAAAGCTGTTTTGAATTATTACAAAACTAACAACGAATTAAAAGAATCCATGCGAGACACTATTGTGGAAATTTTAATTTTAGCGGAACTCCAAGATGATTTTGATAAAAGGTAAAATAATTTCATAATCTGTTTACAGAAATAATTTTGTTTTACAATAATTGTAGAATACATACTTCGAGATTCGAAGAATTTGCAAATGGGATAGTAGGGGTATTTCCTAATGAAATAAAAGTAAATATCACCACTTGTTTACATAAAAATTATGTTTTTTACAAGTTGAATGTGATTTATTATTATATTTCTTTTAGGAAATTTATTTCGCCACTATTAATAAACGTACTAGTGAAGGCAAAATTAGAACACTAGGTTCTGGTAAATTATTTAGGAAGTTCTATAATATGAGAAGAACTTTGAAGCAAGGAAACCTTCTAGTAAAACGAAAATTATCAGGTACATTTTTATAAAATACAAAGATTGAAAGAACTTGTATTATAAAAGTTATGGAAATATTTCAACACAAATATGCATAGTTTATAACAATTTAACGTTATAATATTAATAGAGTGAAACCTGTATAAACCAGAATCGTTTGGGGTTTCTGCATTATATCGTCTCCTCTGTGACAGGTTCGTACCAAAATTTATTGCAAAAGCCAAAATACGGACTTGCGTAATTACTTTTACTTGCTGTTTGCGCATTTACATAATTTTGGGCACCGAAAAATTCACTTACAAAACAAAATTCTGCATTAAACAGGTCTCACTGTAGTAATATCAAAAATGTTCCACAAATTGACGTTTGTGCTTCCAAAAGTGATAATTTTGAACTAATATAAAAAAAAAATTTTAAAGCTTTAATTTTTGTAGATTCTTCTAATGAAAATATAGACACAATACAAGATGAAGATGTAATATGGCTAAAACATAATTTAGAGCCGTGGACCGATGTCGTTGCAAGATGGAAAACCAGTTTTTCTAAAAGAAAACATTTGTGTAATGAGACTACCATCTTGAGGTACTACACAATGTTTCCAGCTTTGAAATTAAAGCTGGGATATACTTTGGTAAATAAGTTTTGAAATTTATTATGCCTATACTTATTTAATAAACATTTCAGTTGGAAATCGATTTTCACAATATATATCCTTCGATAGAAGAAGATACATTCACTAATGAATTTAGCAGTTTTGCTAAAAAAATCGTACAGTACGCAAAGAAGTCAAAAAATGCTGAAATTCGAGATTACTTACTTAATTTAAGTAGTGATGAAGATTTGCCTATAGGTTATTAATTAAAATCATAAGCTTATAATAGATTTCTATTATTTCTTGGCATAGAATTAAAATAATTACATACTATTTCCTATAATATTTCATATAAATTAATATTACATTATTTCACAGATTTGTATTATTTACGTTTATTAAATATGTTACCATTACTGGTGAAACCTGTAACAGTGACAAGAAATAAAAAGGGAATCAGTTGGAGACCCACAAAAAAAGAAATGACGGATGGGTTTATTATGCATGTAAAAGTAAATTATTTGAATCTCTTTATTTTAATAAATCTTATATAAATTTATTATTACAGGATATCACTGACCTAAAATCTTCGATAGAGATTAAGAAAAACAAATTGAAGTCCTTTGGTCTGACATTTCAACCAACTCCAGTTGTTGTGGGAGAAAATTTAACAGCTATAAATTCATGCTACATAGCATTTGATGATATTCTATACGAAATCCCAACAATTGGCAAAACAATTGACATTTGTTTTAAAATAACACATGCACTTAAGGCAAATTATCCTTACGAAGCTGGTCAATTGTGGCTCATCGTTCAGAAAGGGATATATGGACTGCAAACTGAGTGGGATGGTAACTTCGTTGGGGTAGAAACAATACTCCGTTCATTTTAAGTAATAATTTTACTTATTTATTTTATATTTAAATTTTAATTTAATTTGTTTTTATTGTGTTTAATTTATAATTACTAGTAGGTTCATACGTTAGTTATTTTAATTTTATTTCTTTACTTATTTTTATTTTATTTATTTAGTATTTAAGATGCCAGTTTGTTTCATATGCAACAATAATTTTCCGTCGCCATCTAGCTTATATTTGCATTTCAAAATTCAACATAAATTACAAAAAAATTCAACATATCGATGCAGAGAGTTTAATTGCTTTCGAGATTTTATTAATTTCAGATCTTATCAAAACCATTTACGGATAAAACATTTTCATACTGACAGTACTACTAACAGTGGTATTACTATTGGTGGTGACAGTACTACCACTAGTAGTGGTAGTGATGCTACTACTAGTGGTAGTGATGGTACTCCTAGTGTTAGTAATGCTACTACTACTAGTGGTAGTGATGCTACTACTAGTAATAGTGATGCTACCAGCAACAGTAGTACTAGTCAAAATGAAAATTTAAATAGTATTGAAAATTTAAAAGAAATGCTTCAGCAACACCTTTTATTATTTATGGCTAAACTATATGATTCACCAATATTGCCAAGAAATTGTGTTCAAGAAGTAGTAGATAACATTAAAGATTTATTTTTGGGAGGTTTTATTGCTATTTTAAAAAATTCTATTTTATCACAATTAAATCAAAATTTCAAAGATCTTCACGATAATATTGTTGACATGTTTGATCAGTTTATAAATTTATTTGCCAATCTGGAGACAGAATATTTACGATTAAAGAAGTTTGAATCGTTAGGATTTTTAATTCGCCCTACTGAATTTATTGTGGGAAATCGGTTAGAAACTCGAATAGAAAACAACATTACCTTGTTAAAACCAATTAATGTTACTGCACAATTCATTCCTTTACGTGTGGTTTTTCAGAAAATTTTTGAAATTCCAGGTTTTCTGGAAAAATTAATTTTGTATATTAATTTATTAAAAACGGATACAAATGGAATTTCTAATATTTATCAATCAAACCATTTTCAAAAAATTTTAAAAGACAGCAATAAATTTGTTTTGCCGTTATTAATATATTACGATGATTTTGAGTCTGGCAATCCACTTTCTTCGCATGCAGGTATACATAAATTAGGAGGTGTATACATTAGTATTGCAACATTTCCTCCCGAATATAGGTCTTTAATGGAAAATATATTTTTGGCAATATTATTTCATAGCAATGATAGGAAAGACTATGGCAATAAATCAGTTTTTAACATATTAATCAACGAATTACAATTTTTATTTGAAGAAGGTATCGATGTTCAGGGCGCTGATGGTACAAATATTAAAATTTATTTTATTACGACACTATTATTAGGTGACAATTTAGGTTTACACTCTTTATTAGGATTTTCAGAATCTTTTAATGCTCGTTACAATTGCAGATTTTGTAAAATAGATAAATTTTCGGCACAAACACAATGTAAAGAAGATCCTACATTACTAAGAACACTAAATAATTATGAAAACGATATTGAAATTAATGATTTATCTAGAACTGGAATAAAAGAAAATTGTATTTTTAATAAATTAAGTTATTTTCATGTTACAACAAATTACAGCGTGGACATAATGCACGACATTTACGAAGGTGTGTGCCATTATGATATGATTGAAATTTTAAAATATTTTATTCTACATTGTAATTTTTTCTCAATTGATACATTAAATTCCAGAATTGAAGCATTCAATTATGCTTTTGAAGTTTCAAATAAACCGCCATCTTTGAATAAAGAATTTCATGCAAAACATAAAATTTCAATGACAGCTACAGAAATGTTATGTTTTGTTAGATATTTTGGTGTAATAATAGGTGATCTAGTACCTGAAAATGATAAAGTGTGGAAATTTTACATAATTTTGCGAAAAATAATTTCGATTGTGACTGATACAGTAGTAACAGAGGATTCCATTCGTATACTTGAATTTTTAATATGCGAACATAATAAAGCATATCAAGAACTGTTTAATCAAACACTGAAACCAAAATTTCATCACCTAGTTCACTATTCGACTGTTATAAGAAATGTAGGACCACTACAGAATATTTCATCTTTACGTTTTGAAGCAAAACATCGTTTGTTTAAAAAAACTTCAAATGTAGTGTCTTCTCGTATTAATATTACTAAAACACTTGCGTTGAAAAATCAATTAAAGCTATGTCATAGATTAATAAACAATAACGGCTTTAATAGTAGAATTGTGATAGGACCTATACAATTTAATTCGTTTTCAGAGCTGCTGAAAGATTATACCTTACTTATAAAAGAGAATATTCCTATAACTTTTCACAATAGCTTTGTAGCAAAATGGGTATCAGCATTTAATAAAAAGTTTGAAAAAAATTGTGTTATTGTAATTCTCAAAAACGATTTATTGCTTTCTTTTGGTATTATTGATTATGTTATCATAAATGCTGAAAATCATATTGGTTTGATTTATTCAGAATTAAATGTTTTATGTTTTAATGAACATGTATACGCCTTTGAAGTGAATAGAACAAATAAAGTAAAATTTATAAAATACGACGACTTATGTGAATTTCCCTTTGCAATGCTATGTGTGATGGCGAGTGGAAAATTATTTGTTGCTATGCGAAATCCGCCATAAACGGATATGGATAAACATACATACTATATTGTAACTCGATAATTGAGTTATTTATTTTTTCTATAGGTACTTATTTGTAATATTTTAATTTTAATAAATTTAATTATAAATTTTGCTAATAATAAAATTTTTCTTTGTAATAAATGTTTTTGTTTAATTTAAGTAACAGTGATGGTAAAGAATAACAAAGGTAGGTTATCAAAAAGTACAAAAAGGTATTATTTGCTACAACAAATTATGTTATTTCATTTAGCAAAATGTTATTACCGCAATTTACTAACAAATAATATCACTTCTTACAAATTATTTTAGTAAATGTAATGAGTAAAGTTTAGTTTATTTCACAAAAAGGTATTATTGCAATTAACTAATAAATATTATTTCTTCTTAATAAGCATTTTAGTTACTATAAAAATCCATGTTTATTTCTCTCTACTAATTTTATTTGTCAAACTAACTAATAAAATGTGTTACTATTGATAAATAAGTAACTAAAATATTTTAGTATCAACGACTATTGTCGTATGTGCTGGTGCCATTTTCAATAAAATAGTTACTTATCGTTACTAAAATTTATTTACAACTACAAATCTTTTTTCTCAGTGTAATAATGCTGGATTACGTTTAATTGTTTTTGAATTTAAAAATCTAATGCCTAAAATTGCGGGCTTCCGAGGTGGGGACACTTTTTTATATTGAATATCAGTCCATTTTATTTTTAGGGTTTCATGTTTTAAATCAAAATTTCGGTGAAATTTAAGATCCACGCAGGTCCTTGAATATTGGGGTTATAATCTTTTGATCGACTCCAAAAGCAAAAGGAGGAATTCTAGTAACCCAAAGAGAGATTGCCACTAAAAAATGATAAAAAGTAAATCAACAATATTAGTTGTATCTAAGATATTAAAAGTAAAATACTCGAAGTTTACTGGAAAACATTAAATCAAGTTAATATACTGGGAAAAATGGAACGTCCAATATATCGCCAATCAATAGAACCGCCTAATAAATTTTCTATTTTTTTTCTTATTCACAGTTTAGCATGAAATATAATATTATAACCAAGTACGACACAATCCTAGCAACAATCAAAACTCGTTACAAGAAGAAACTAAAAACAGATTGATTGCGAATATTATCCAAAACACAACGTTATAATGGAACAAAAGTTTGACCGTAGGTAATTCTAATAAAAAGAGGCTACTAGCCTCACAAGGAAATGCATCTTTGAGAAACTGCAGAAAATTATGTTTAGAGGGAGTAAAAAATTATGTAAATAGAGAGCTATAAAATGAAAAAGTAATATTGCACAGGAAATCGAGAGGAGACAATTAATGTGGTTTCAGCACTCAAAAAGAATGGACGAAGAAAGATGACCTAGTACAATTATTTTAGAAAGGATTCTACGGAAAGAAGACAGAGAGTACGACCAAAAAGGAAATAGAGAGATGATGTAGAAAAGGGGATGAAGGCTAGAGGTTTCGCAGAGGTTGTATATTAAAATAGAAAAGGATGGAAACTGGGACGGAGAATTTGTATTAACTTTAAATTAATCCTTAAAAAAATAATATCGTATAAAATAAAAATTTAATGAGCAAAAAACTAAAAAAATTTAATGATATTTTTTATTACAAGCAATATTGTAAAAATACAAAAAAGTTCAAAAATTTTAATATTAGGTATCTACGACATGCAACATTATCTCCTGCTGAGAACTGAGGTGACAGTTTAAATTAATTCACTACGAGTATATTTACTCGTATATGTGGGCTTCGATTACTATTGGATTTTAGTTTGATTTTCAGTAATTCTGAATACAAGAATCGATTAAATCGATCTAAACTACCAGGATTTAAAATACGCTTTTAATAACTTGGAAACGGATTGTGATACGCATAATATCCGGTTTTCACTGCATGTTTTAAGCATTTTGTGTTGCCATTTAAGATTTTCTAGTTAAGAATTGAGGGGAGGGGAGGAATTAAAAAAACCTTCAGTATAACGTGATGTTACAGATTTAAAATATGTAGTAAAAACCATGTATGCATATCAAAATCCGTTTCTAAGTGTATAAGGATGGATCGTCTTATGCGTCTTCCGGTATATTACTCCACGTAATTAAATTATTTTTAAGTATTATTTTCAATGTTTATGACAACAGCAAACTTTTGTTATTGGTCATAATATAAATCGTTTATCAACTAATCGGTGTTAAATCGTTGACATGAAGAAATTCTTATAATTTTTTATTTTCAGCAACTTTTTGAGATTTAAAACTTTTGTTTTAAAGTAAGTTTAGCCCTAATTATAGCAAAAAGATTTATCTGGACTTATTTTCACAGTTTCTCGTGTTACCGAAAATCATGGTTGTAAAAGTTCTTTAGATTGTTCCCTTCCCTAGTCAACATAAATAGATCACATGTCATTTCAACCAACAAGAAATACTGGATGGCTTACATGCTATAATGACCATCAAAACATCAAATATTTGTCTTAACTCAGTGTTACATGATATATATTTTATTTACATAATATATTTCAAGCAAGGTGAAATATTCCAGTTTTTTTATGTTTTTTTATGTATGAGGTATACAGTATTGATGATGACTAAATTATCAAAAGTTACTATTTCTGCAGAACCGGCCGAATAATTTCATGAGTTTTAGGTGAAATTAAAATATTGCGTACTATCAGTATATCTGCATATGGCCATCCAGCACTCTGCCTACCAGTGCCATAAATAGTAGGCCTGCGGTGCTGGCGGGCTCCAAAAGAAAGAAATATAAGTAATAACAGAACCACTTTGTTTAATAATTATTATTGTTTAATCACATTTTTATTTTTTCCAACTTTAATCCAGTCGTTTTTAATTCAAAAAAGTGAAAAAAAAGAGGGCCTTGAATTTAAATCACTTTTGGGACCCCCAACTTCTTAGTTACTTTACTGCTGCCTGCTAATAGCAGAGTCTACCAAAATCTTTTTACCAGGTTACTTGACAAACCGTGTTTTTCATCGCTAAAACTTACATTTTGTTGAAATGTATACATCGTTAGTCTACTTGACAATTTAACTAAATAAACTTTTATTCGACTATTTATGCTCTTCTAAATATAGTATATAGACTAATCATTGTCGTTCTCTAATTTAAAATGTAATTAAACGTATTTTTGTATAATTTTGTACAACGATTAGCTGTTATCATTTCCATCTTTTTTTTAATGTTGCAGTCAAGGGTTTCCAATCTAGTCTATTTATAAAACGTTCTTCTTTGATAGTAATTGCTATTCTGAAAGTAATTTGTTTCCTTAAGCATTTATTTTCTCTAAGTGAATGGATAAAGAAACGAAATACTACAATGTATTCATTCAAGTGAATAACAAAAAGTGGTGGAGAATGGATTTGTACTTTTTAACCTATTAAGTCAGTTGATTTAGTTGACGAAGCGCTATTTTGTAAGACAAAAAGTAAAAGAATCAAGAACATGAGGAAGATGGGTTTTGAGAACAACTCCGTCTAGCGGTTTCATCAACGCCCTAAAGAAGGTACTTATCAGATCGTGCTTCTTGCTTGTTATTTGCCTTCTATTCGATACGTTCTTTTTTGCTATTACATTCATTTAAGTATCGATTTTACTTCTATAATGGATATTCAAGAGAAGTCGACGAGTCTTTCATTATTCAAACTGAATTTTTAATGTAAACAACTACAAAAAGGATATTTGCAAATTATGTAAATATGCAGTGTTAAAGTTTTGAATTGCCGGCGCCCGAACATTTTTTACGATTACTATGTATTTAAAAAATCAAAAATGATTTAATTGGTTTTTTGAATTTTATTATTTAATTCATGTTTCATGTAATCAATTTTAATATGAGGAACTTTGATAAGTTTTGGGTAATGCAGGAAACTTTACACGGTTTATTTTTTTTTAATTAAATCTCATTTTCATCTCAAGTAAATTACTTCTCTGAATTATGAAACGGTGAATTACAATGTCGTCTTCTCAGTTGTGTTCATTAATAATATATAGATTTTCAAATATTTCATAACATGATATAAAAATTTCCATTACGTCTGTTTTCGTCTTTGACGTGCGCTGCTTTCTTAATATCGATACATGTAGTATCTAAGATGAAAATTGAACCTAAATTGAAGAAAACGAAGACAAAAGGTGAAAAAGTAAATAAACAAAATTGTATCCACAGTATGAAATTGTCGACGGTCGTTAAGGAGCTCTTGAGCCTGGCTTCCTTGATTAAAAAGAGAATGGACAAAGAAGCGTCGAGAAAAATGGTGGCAGTTGAAAGAAGGGGATCATAGTAAGTGTTACAAAGCGAGGGCGGATCGATATGCGCCGTGATGTGTGGCCTCTGCGCCTCGCCGATATCGCCAAAAGCTCCAACCTCGTAATATTCTTAAAGGTTTTCTTATGTAGAACGAAATTGCTTGTTGGTTAATGGGCGTTTGATTTGTTATTTTTGGGATCAAATAAATTTTTGTACTTTCCTGTTTTTTATCAGATTACTAACACTAAAGGATTTACTCTACAATTTGTAGCGAAACAGCTTAAATTGCTATATACTTGAATACAGATATACCTACTCAGTAAATAAAGCAGGTTTCATCAAAACATATCGATACAGAGGCTGATGGTGCCATGTCCCTCTCTTGGATTAAAATTTAGATTTTCATTTTTTCTGTTAATTTATTATTTGTTCACATTCGTTTATTATGATAAACTTTTTTGAGTTTAAAATTAAGTTAATTTAAATTTTACGTTGAAATTCACATCCATTATTTCTTGCCTTGAATTTAGTTTACAGCAGTGTTTTTCGATTTATTATTATTGAAAAGTTTTATTATTTATTTTAAAGTCGAAAAAACATTATTTGATGATTTATTTTGTATATTTAATTTAAATGTTTTGTGTTGGAAAATTTTGTTTTTGTTCGATCGTGACTAATATAAGCAGATTCTCTCGACATTTTGAGCGAAGTGAGTTTTTGTTATACACGCTTTTACAATCTGCATTTTAATCACTAGATTTAATGTAGCACATTACGTTTTATGAAATATAAAGTTCAGTTTTTACTTCTTTAAACTTATTTATATTTAAATTAGTAGAAAATTTTCAAGTGTTATTTTAACTATAACTATTTAATACTTAGAAAGTAAAACAGAACTATCTTGGTTAAGTATATTTTATTTTACTACTCTGAAAAATTAACTTAAAATAACTTCATAAAATAGTCTCGTCTTTCCTATTTGAATCGTACCATCACAAAGGCTAATTATCTTACTATAACTTAAGGTAATTCTAATTTTCCTTAAAGTTATACAAATGCTCACGAAATGCTAGCCCAGTTGGAAACTATCATAATACTACATAGCTTAGGTACTTTTCTAAAAACAAAATAGCTGTAGCTTATGCCTCTACCTATAGTCGATACTCGGACTTGAACTGGCCTAGAGGATGACAAAGAGTCGGCATTGATAAGACAAAAAATGAAATTGACAATTATAGAACAATGGGTAGGAAGAAAGAAAGAAACTGACATCAGTATGGGCATTAGATACTTGATTCGAAAAAGCTGCTGTAGCGGATAATGGTGGCTTCATGCAACCTCTTAGTTAACACTAGGAGGAAAATTGGGGGGGGGGGCAATATGTTTAATTCTGTTTATTAGAAATATCCTACATTGTAACCACGTGATCTAGACTCCATGTATTTGCGTAAAATGAGCCCCACTATTTGTGGGGTTCGTGATTGTGTCGGATGTGTGTAACGTTGTGCTGTTATTATTATTATTTTTTTTTTGATTTTATGCAGATAGCTTTTTCTCGCCATTTTTGATAATCCTAAAAATTCAAATTGTACTGAATCGTGCTTGCTGCTTGCCACTATGTGCCGTGAATACAATTTTTTTGGGCTAATAATAATTTTATCAATAGAAGTCAGGCACACTATTTTCAACAACTTCAAAAATTTGAAAATGTGTGCAGCTGTACGCCTTAAACCATTAAATTTTGTAATAAAAAATTTAATTTTTTTTGGGTGCAAGCAGTTTTTTCTCATAATTGTTCTCGAAACGTATGAATGCTGTTTTCATCGCCAAAAGTGTCGTTCATAACATGAAAATTTTTTTCATTTGTTTTTTTCTAGCCGTTCATAAAGCAGCTATTTTCCGCCCCATTTTTATTTTAAAAATTATCTAAAAGTATTGAAATATTAAAGCAATAACCAACTCTTGCATGAAAATGCTCTAATATAAGGTAATAGTAAACCATCCATTGACCTACCCAACTTAGTATTTCAATAGCGGGAAATTTTTTATTTTTTACATTCATTTTTGAAATACTTAATACCTAAATAAAAATCCTCTTATCTGTTTATAGTGTCTCCGCAAATCAAAAAAATTATTAATATTGTATTGAAACAAATCTTCTGTTAATACATTTTCAATATTACTTTTCATTTCGAGTGAAAGCTTTTGGAATTTTGAAATGTATTTTTTTTTATCCATTTACTCAATTACGCGAAGTTGTCAAAAATGTGAAGGATAACGTAGTTCACGTTATCGCGACTCTACTTATTTGCTTATTCATGTGGATGAAATATTAGCAAATAATAATAAAATACTATTATAATTTTCTCTCTTGCAATGTAGCATTTTGTGAAATATTTTTCACAAACTTTGTGACAATCTTTCAATTCAAAATCACCAGGGATGCTTCTATTCCATTGTCTATACACTTTTCAGGATCCAGCAGTGCTTTAGATGTAATATGACTACATTAGCATCATCTCGCTTTTATATCCACTTACACAATTAAGCACGACATGTTTGAAACCTGTTTTAAATCCAATTAAATAGTAAAATAAAAAATTTATTGCATACATATTACATAAAGTTACAAAAATTACCTATTCACATCAGTATAATATGATTGAAAAAACTATACTGTAAAGTTAAAAAATACTAACTTGTAACAAAACTGTAAAACTTTTATTTATTTTTATATTGATGGAGGGTTATAATCTGCAATTTGAATTTTGATCTGTCAGGTCTCAAGTTGAAAGCGTCACCTCGAATGTCCCATGACAAAACAGTTTGTATGTGTTAAAAGTTTCTAATTTATTTTAAATGCGAAATAACTTTTTAAAAGGCGAAAATTATTAAATACATATTTTAAATTACTAATTTGATTGGAACTTTAATGGAACAATTTCCTGATTGCCATTTGTGTAAAGCGTTGGCGTTAGTAGGTACCAAATACCACATAGGTAAGCTTCGAACTTGAACGCGGTCATAATTTTACTCATTTTGGTTAAAAACTCGAAAAGTTAATATTGGGTTGGGAAAAAAATATAATGGATCAAAAATATTTTCTATAGTTACGAATATATTAAATCATCTAAGTAAATTCCAAAAGTCATAAGGTTTTGGTTCTCTCAAGATAATTAAGTTCCTGAATAAAATCGAGTACTTTATCAACAAATAACCTCGTTAAGGTCTTCGTGCTATTAATCCGTTAGGCTTTGTCAACCCACTTCTGATATCTCATACGGTATACCAAGTACCTACCTAGACCATTACAGCCCATTCTTCCACTTTAAATTTCCAAAATGACTTTTAGCATATTTTTCACCTTCTATGGCTGTTTGTCGGTAGAAAAGTGTAAAAAAATGTTAGTTAATTTAGACATTAGTAACTAAGAGAAGTTCTGTATCGGCTGTCTAAAACCTGGTACTACCATCGGTTGGGGGTCTTACCCCAAACGATTTTGACCCTTGATATGAAGTCACAGAAATATAATTTTATTCAAAAATGTAATAAAAATAAAGAAGAATGAAAAATTTAATATAATAGTAACTGTTTTTAGTGGATAACAATAAAAAATATTCAATACTTAACAAAAATTAAAGTAATTGTATTCAAACTGAAGTCTATTATTTTCAATACATATAACTTTGTCAAAACAAACACTACGAAATTGGCATCTAAAAAATTCCTTTATCAATTAGTTTTTAGTAGGAAAATATTAGTTTAGTTGCTGTAATTAAAATATTAAATATATATCAGAAATTCTAATAATATGTTATTATATTTACCTGTTATTTCACGTAAATGTAAAATGGCTTATGAACACTATGAAAAATACGATATGTTAGAGTTCTTCATTCAAGCTAGTTATAATGCTGTTCTTGCATGTGCTACATAATATTTTAGTAATTATCTAACTAAACAAATAATTTCCTACTAAAAACTAATGGGTAAAAGAATTTTTTATTAGATGCCAATTTCGTAGTGTTTGTTTTGATAAAGTTATATTTATTGTAAACAACTAAGTTCAGTTTGAATAATTACTGTAAGTTTTGTTAAGTATTGAATTTTTTTATTGTTATCTACTAAAAACGGTTACTATTATATTAAATTTTTCATTCTTCTTTATTTTTATTACAATTTTTAATAAAATGGGACGAAACTAAAATATTAGACCCCACATGTTATACATCATTGAAAAGAGAATAAAAAACGTAATTTAAAAACTAATGCGCAAGTCTTAAACTTGAATTCAAAGTTGTTTACATTCGAAGATTTTGACAGTTCAATATTAGTAGTCAATATTAGTAGGAGACAGTTCACCGTGGCATCTTGTCTTGTCTTTTTAAGAAGCCACCTAATTTTAAACTTCCTTTATTTACATTGCGACTGTAAGAATAAAGAAGTTTAAAAAAGATCAAAATTTAGATTAAAATTTTACTACTAATATTGAACTGTCAAAATCTTCGAATGTAAACAACTTTGAATTCAAGTTTAAGACTTGCGCCAACTATGGTTTCTATTTAAAAAAACACAACTTTGTGTTATAACTCGGAAACTAATCTAGATATTTAAAATCTCTTTATCCCATTTTGTTGCCCTTAAAAAAGTGTCTGAAGAAAGTGTTAACACTTTTTTAGTAACTTTAAAAACAACCAAAATATCGACATTTATAGAAAAGTCTAATTATCGAACTTTTGGCTATAGCTCGAAAACAAAAAAAGATAGCAAATTCTGGTTTTTGCCATTAAGATTTTCTCAAAAAAAGAGATCGAGGATGCGCCATCCATTTTTTGATATCTCCCATAGTTACCGATTTCCCCATAAGAAGGATCGAAATTGAGCCACCCTGTACATCTTATTTTCTGCATTATCTAATTAAATTAAATTACTTATAATTGAGTTTGGAAAGCTTGCGAGAACCTTTTATCCAAAGCTTTCCCGTTTTGCTTAACTGGTTTTTCTATTAAATACTTCCAATGAATAATTTTTATGATTATGATGTATTAGCACAGAGGTCAAAATTAAATTAATGCTGTTCCTAATAATATGCGTAATAAAAAAATATTTACACTATCGCTTGTATCAAGGTAGTAAAATAAATAGGATATAAAAAAGTAGCTTATAAACTACTTAGTACACGGAAAAAAAGGTTTTCTTAAATGAAGAATAAATATTTTCTTGAAATTATTTATTTCGTTTAAAAATATGTTTTCTTAACACGATAAAATATGCTGGTAATAAAAATGTCTGATTTCTTCAAGAAAGAATATAATTTACTAGAAATATAATTTTGATCCAAGAATGTTTAGCTTGAACAAAGAAAACTATTTTTCTAATGATATAAATGTTAACGTATTCTTAAAAGGAGTAACTTATTGTTGTAAAATCATTTTGTAGTTGTCAGCAAAGAAGAAAAACTTGGATGAACCATGCGCATGTTATTATATTCATGCAGGTTAGATGTACCCGATCCAATTATCCCATTCCAGCTTGTTGCGTATTTGCATAAGTACATATTATATGTATCGTATTGTTATTGTACAACTTTTTAATTTATTGAAAAATTGGGTAATTTTTCTGCTTGTGACTATAAGTTTAGTTATAAATGGTTTAGTGTCATACTATTATGGATAAATTTGTAAGTGATAAACTGTTAAAATGGAATTTGGAAAATTTACAGAAGGTTTTTGAAAGTAAGTAAACGTTACGTTAATTTATTTTTTGTTACTGTTTAATATTCAAAATGATTTTAATATTATTTGGGTATATTTTATTTCTATTATTTATAGACCGTGTGAACATCTTTATGAACCTCTTCTTTGTGAACCCCCCGTGCGACAAGATGACGCAGTTCGAACATAAGATCTTGCAATTGTGCATTTTTAACAGTGCATCATGTAAAGTAATAACACGATTGTAATGTTTTATAAATTAATGTTTCAATTAACGTAGTAGTCACAGAAAATTATTTATTTAATTTTATTTATTTATTATTTTGATTGAATTAATACTGGTAATTAATGTACGAATATTAACTAAGTTTGGTTTGTTTAAGAAAGTCAAATTGATGGGATTGTTTATAATCAATTGGAGGAAAAGGATATTAAGGAATTGATTCCAATTTAAGGTGTACGAAAAAAATTTTCAGCAAGATCCAAAGTTTATCTCCAACTTCAAGTAAGTAGAACTACTAAATTTTTCAAAGCAATTCTTGAATCTTTGAATGTGTGAGTAAGGTTTTGGGTTTAGGACAACTCGCCGCGGACCAATTGCCGCCGGTCAACTTGCCCTGGACTAACTCGTCGCTAACCCAACTCGCCGCCGTCAACTAAAAATAGTTTAAATTTTATGATTAACTTTTTGAACGCTTAAATTTGGTGAAGTTCTCGTATAAAAACCATGGATGCAATAATTTGCATGTTTCAGATCCGATTTTATGTTTTGTATCGAGCGTTCAAAGAATTAATAGTTGAGTAACTGGTCGGAAAATCATCGTTAAGTGGTCGTTAAATGATTAACGATTACTATAAAGATCTTGTGACCCTTGTACTATGTTAAGAAAGTTGGTAACAACCCATTGATCTTATCATCATATCATCAATGATCATAAAGATCTTGTGACCCTTGTACTATGTTAAGAAAGTTGGTAACGACCCATTGATTGGTTAAACAACCAGCATCGGTACTAACATTGGTTTGTTTTACCAACCAATGAGTTGTTACCAAATTTGTTAACAAATCAGTACAAGTGTCATGCAGCCATAAAATGCAATTTATTTATTAAATGTCTTTTTTAATAAGTGATTTTCCAACCAGTTACTCAATTATTAATTCTTTGAACTCTCGATACAAAACATAAAATCTGATCTGAAACATGCAAATTTTTGCAAAAAAAAAACATGGACTAAATCGATTTAATCGTCAAAAAGTAGAAAATATCCGGGGACTTGACCAAATTTAAGCGTTCAAAAATTTAATCATAAAATTCAAATTCTTTTCAGTTGACGGTGGCGAGTTGGACCGCGGCAAGTTGGCTGCGGCGAGTTGTCTCAGCCCCGGTTTTTGCCTACTTATTTTAAAAATAATAATTAGCATTTATAGAAATATTTGCAACGATTATAAATTAATTTATTACTTAAAAAACTTACTAACTTTCAGTTACTTGGCTGACGTTCAACTGAACTACTCCGTGTGTTGCAACTACTTTTGGACCCGGTTTCATAAAAGTTTTAAAAAAAGCGCTAAATTTAACTAACTTTAACTATAAGAAGCCAATAGAAATTCACCGTTATTTTTAACGGCCAGTTAAAGCTTTTATGAAATCGGTGGTAAGTGTATACAGAGTATAGCTAATATAAACAGACAAAAGTTAACGCCATAGGTAGCGAGAAAGCTCCCCTCTCCCATGAAAAAAGTTCATGACAGAAGTTCACTTTTTTAACGCTCGAGATGCTACCTTAAGCTTTTTCGAAGCTCTACGCTGGAGGCTCTAGCGTTAAAAAATTGAACTTCTATCATGAAATTTTTTAACTTTAGAGGACGCTATAACGTCAGCTTTTCTGCTCCCTTATGTTTACATCCTTTAATAACTATAATTATTATTTCTTTTAGGATAGCCAAGCGGATTCATTATCAACCGATCCATACTCCACCTCATCAGAATCTTTAACTGTAATTCTAGAAATTTTATAAGTATTCTGTTTTCATTAAATAATGTTATATTAGTTATAGTAGGTACTTGTAAGTCTGTTTGTATACAAACCTTGTACTATAATAGTACTAGTATAGTTACATTATATATTATAATTATAATAATAAAACATGTTAAAATATTTGTTTGATTTATTTGCAGCTATTTAAAAAAGAATTTTTTAATTCAAATGGTATCTATTTGAACCAAATAAATTTTTTGTTACTTCATTGAAGAAAACCATATTTTAATTCAGCAATAAACTTACGTGGTTTAAAAAAATTATTTTTCTTAAATCAAGAAAATATTCATTTGCGGCTATTAAAAACAGAACCTCTTGATTTAAAAATGGTAGCTATGTGAATCAAGTAAATTTTTTATTACTTCATTTAAGAAAGCCATGTTTAATTTAACTATATTCTTACATGATTTAAGAAAACTAAATTAAGAATATTTTTTTCTTAAATAAAGAAAATATTTTCGTGCGGCTATTCAAGTAAGAGATTTTCTTGATTTAAATAGTTTTTATTTCAACCAAGTAATTTTTTTTTTCCGTGTAGCTTAGAAGCTACTATTTGGAATTAAAAGTCCTTTGGAACTGTAGCTTAATGAAAATGATCCAAAGTAACTTGTAGCTTAGTTACTTTTTGAAAGTAACTTGTCTAACTCGCCATCGTTGGAGTCGTTGATATATTTTGCTAATTCAGGAATTCTTTTAAAGTTTTAATTTTCATCAAATAGAATTGAGAACAAAAGAAATATAATAAACATTATATTTCAATGTAATTATGTATTTGATCATACATAATTGCTTCTTTGCACGATTCGACCTTCCTTCATTTTTTTTTATTATATATCTTGGTTATTTATTTCATTTTACCAGCTAATAATTATTATCATTGTGGCATATCCTGGATTTAATTTTTTATCGAAATTAAATATACACGAATAGTATTAATCTGTCTTGGAGAGTGTTTTAAAATAGGTATAACATTAATTTTCATTTTTTATATTCTCGCTAATTAAAATTTTGTGTATATGACGCATTAATTTCCGGTTTTTGTAATGAAAAAAAAACACGTTAGTTTAAAAGAAAAACTAAAAATGCTTTATTCAAAGTATTTTTCATCGCTAGCTACACATTTTTCCTATCTATCTGGTAATAGAAAAACGAATGGTCCTTAGGAGAAAACTGATCAGGTACCCAATTTTCTACTTCTTAGGTTACTTTGAAAGTTTTAGGTTTTAAGTTTTAGGTTTCATTGATGAAAACAAATTATAAAAAGAAGCCAAGTGTGATGAATAAGCCGGGTGGGGTAATAAATCTCACCCAAGTAACTTAAATCCTGGACTGGTTTTGCTTTGTGCAGTGCGTTGCATGGAGCAAAATTACTTTGCCGTGTCGTCAAGCTCATTCTAGTCGTTTTTCGATCAAAGCATGGTTTAAATTGTTCATTTGTTGTTGGTAGCTATAAGTATTTACAGTTTAATCAGGGTTTAGGAGCTCATGGTACACTACATCTTTCTGATCCCACAAATACAGAGCATTTTCTTCTTTCCAAACCGATCCGATTTTGCAGTATTTTGCGATCTGATGATTCAGTTGTTCTTTATTCAAAATTTACTAGGTTATTTCGTTCTGATTTCAACATTGCGTTTTGTCAAATATATTTTGCGGTATGACCCACACCGGTCGAGGACTGGAAAATTATCAGTATCTCAGTGGGTCAATCCAACCCTGTATGAAAATTATAACTGCTAGTAAATTATTTTCAAAGTTTTATTTTTTTATTCAACGGTGCATGTTGTTTAGCATGATTACCTGATGACCACAACTCCTATACCTGCACGTTTATTAATTTTCCATTATGTATTATAGCGTTTTAATGTTACTTATCGAGGAAGCAGTAATGTTTTCAAAAACACCTTAACTCGCTATAAATAGTAATAATACCTACTATATTATTTGTTCCGCATCGAAGATTTATTTAGAATAAATCTGTAATAATTGGAAAACAACAAAGGATCTATCTTGCATTAAAATTTATCTAACCAAAAGCAACTTTTATAAAATTTATATTTTTGTTTACCGATTACTTTTTTATTGGATAATCTTACATCAAGTCGTAAGTTGTTTTGACTGTTGAAGCCATAATTTTATATCGTACACTGAGTGCTATTATTAATTTTACCAGACGCTTTAAGTTTCTTGTTTTAACAGCATTGTCTGTAACATTCTCTTCGCAATTTCTCATCTCCATTAATTTTTTGTTCAGCCTTACTTACATTGTATAAGACTGATTTACTGTCTCTTTTATTACGTTTTTTTGCATTTCATCTATTTTCATCTCTCACTTTGCTAATTGCTTTTTGGGGTTGTCGGGGATAAATAATCAGCTTTGTGTAGTCATTTGAACGATTTTCAATAAATCAGTTAGTGTAGTGAACAAGTACTGTTTGAGTTAGAATACACTTTAAAGTTTTAAAGGCTTTTCCGTAAATCTGTCTCATTTGTGTCTAACGATTATGTATCACTACTAATCTATTTAGCTCAATTGACTATTTTTATTAGTATTAGAAAAACGTTAAACACTCTTTGTGGGACTGATCAATAATTTCGTTCAAGTTAACAAGTTTTAATAAAAATAATACAAAAAGTTAAAGTTTTATGACTTGAAGATGAATTTAATTAAGTTTTTGTAAATTGATACACTTTTAATTATTTCAGGAAAATTGCCAAAATTACGTTCGCATAATGGCAAGAACGTCAACGGGTTCGTTGTTAGTTTGCGGAACAAATTCCTTCAAACCTCTATGCCGTGACTACATCATCCATAACGGAAATTATTCTGTAGCAAAGGACAAACCAGGCCAAGCCGTATGTCCTTATGACCCTCATCACAATTCTACTGCTATATATGTTGGTAAGTGTTATTTTTTCTACTTTTATTGTTTTTATTTGAATTTCTTACCAAAAACGTTGTATACAAGTTATTTTATGTTTATAAGAAATTGCTCTCTTGAATTTTTAAAAATAGCTGGTTTTTGTTATTTCGTTGCTTATTTTCTGATGGTTTTTTATACACACACATGCTTTACAATTAATATTTTAGCAAGGTGACTAATAAAAGTTTTATCCAATTGACTAACTGTCACTCAACTAAATATAAGATTATAAAGTAATATATCAAAATTAAATATAGTAAGTTGTGACAGTTCACGACAAGGCAAACCCAAACTTATTTCACCTGGGGTTCCTGCTTTAGATTTACAGTCAATTCATCATTGCTTTTACTTATACTTCTTGTTTTTTGTAAACGATGCTAATTAGTAGTTTGAGTTTAGTGGTAATTTTGGTTTTATGTATACATATCTTGTATTATTCATATGATTACCCGTCCTAAAATTTTTAATCACCTAAATATTTCAAAATATAAATTTTACGCTTGTAAATTTAATACTGAAACCACTGCGGTTTGCGAATGTTATTTAGTTTGCCTGAAATAGATTTTATCTCTTAAAAGGAAATTAATGACTGAATAGAAATCTATTCCACTACACAGGTATAAACTTAGATACAAATACATACTCAAGTGTGAATAGCTTTACTTAATTAACTTGAATCATTGTGCATGCTCACGTGAAGAATAATTTTATATACGGGTACACTTTTGGCATTATAATTTTCTTTTTAATTGAAGCAATTTTCTAGATAAATTTCCTTTTTTCCTTCTCACTTTTGCACCGTGAATGCTTTCCTTAGTTGTAATTGCATGTAGAAACTAATGAATGATGCATCATAATACTGCAGTAGGAAAAGTATCAAACAATATTTTTCTTTATTTAATGGCACCACAATGTTCAGAAAATAACAAGGCTGAATAATGAATATGTTTTATGCATATTCCATTGGTTTTTTTTTCGGAGAGAGCGTTACTTTCAGTTTACTTGTACATTCGCTGTGCCTAGCTTTTGTTAAGTGTAAGATGAAACTTATTAGATTTCTACATAGTGTTGCTTAAAGTATTTGCATTTTAATTAGAACTTTCCAGTGCTGCATTTTACAGTTATAAAATTTTAATGTGAAACAACACACAACAATTTAATATTCATTTATAATAATTTGCATATAACGCAAGTACTGTTCTACCATACCCAACTTCTGCTCGTATACTAATCAAGAAAAGAAGCATGCAAAAATTTTTTTTACAATAGTAATTAATTATTAATTTAAAAATACCATCTAAACAAAGCTGAAAGCTTTTTAAAATGTTTTAATATACCTACATTATGTTATGTTAACAGTACCTACTATTGGGACTCTAATGAGATTCAAATAAAAATTATTGTGAAACAAGCACATCGACACCTATCGGAATAAAAATTTCTAAACCCTAAGTTTGAAATTTTTTATTCAAAAGTTACTGATGAAATTTTATGTACCTACTAAAAACAGGCAGATAAAGAATATGATAGGTACATACTTTTTTAACATAATATTTTTTAATTATAAAGCAAAACAGCCAAATATGGTTCTAAAGTATTGAATGAACTTGAATCAGTCAGTGTAGAAACTGAACATGTCTTTTTTTGCCGAATCTTCAATTAGACATGTAACTGTTAATGGTATCTCAATCTAATCATGTAGTGCAGAAACTAAACTGAAATTTGTTAAGAGGGGCATTTTTTTCAGGGCCCTTTTAAATTAATCAACAGATGGCGCCTACTTAAATATTTTTATAAAATAAGAGGAATTTGCTATATTTATTATATTCATTATATTTAAAATATAGCAAATTCGTTGAGATAATACTATTCTAAAAGCTTTCTCATTTACTGTAAAAGCTTTATAGAAATTTGACTTTTGTTTCCCAAATTATCTAAGTTTTTCTGCAAAATATTCACGGGACTTATCGATAATATTCTTTGTGCTTAGCTTTTAAATGTCTCTTTAATTTTTTGGGTACCATACTATTATGTGCAGCAAATTTTTAAATAACACATTTAGTTTTTCGTCACAACTTATTTCAGTGCTTGTGAAACCGAAATTTTAAGCGGAGCCGGCGTTTACATCATATTTAAGTTATTGTCTTGCCTTGCTTATGTTGAAGCCGGCAAGAACTAATCAGATGAATAATTTTCTTCTATCTTTTTGTATGGTTAAAAAGTACTTCAGTTAGATTGATTCTTGCTTACTTCTACCGGCAAGACAAGAACCTTGATCTGAATATCACTTAAGTATGCTTGGTCTTATTTTCGTGTTATTGATTTTATAACAGGATTAGCACTTGTACTGGACGTTTCTAATGTTATTAAATTAAAAATATATCCATATTTGCTAAACGTGTACTAAAGTAGGTAAGTATATAATAACTTAATAACTATTTTTCAACTGACGCGTCTATAGTTACGTATTTTAAATCTATAAAGTTCAAGACGTATCAGTATCTACCGTTTTGAGTTAAATAAGTTCCTGTCTATTGGGTTATTTATATTTATTTTATGGGTATTATGAAGAAGACGCAGAATTATTAAAAGTAAAAAGGAAACTTTTCAGTTGAAAAAATCTGAAAAAGTAGGTAATGTATATAGCAAAATTGTATATAGGCACTTAAAATTATATAGTTTTTCTAACGGGTGCTAAATATATTACATTCTGTAATATTTTAAATAATTTTAAAAAGAAGTAAGTAAGAAATCTAAAATTTTAGTATGATAAGCACTAATAAAAAGATATCAAATATTTTTTGAAATTTTTTTACTCATTAGTGAACTCATTTTATTAGCCCTGAAAGTCAGGGGTCAAACTTTTTTAATAATTTACAGGTAGATATTAATTTTTATACTTCTTTACAAAAATATTATCACAACAATAGCCACAATCAGAACCGTCTTCAGGACGGTCGGTTGCAATGAACTTCGAATCCTAAATGTATAAAATTTAATATCTGCCTGTAGATTAATATTTAAGACCTATTCTCAACTACAAATTTTTGTTATTTAAGTATAAGGTCAACTAAAGCGTTTTAAGAAATTCATTAAAATTTCAAATTTAAAACTTTTTTTGTCAAACTTTTTACTTCGGTAATAAGCTACTATGTAGCTGTAGCTCGAAAGCTATTTTAGAATAAAGCAGTAGGTATTTTAATATCTAAAAATTGTTTTTTTATTTCAATTATATTTGATATAATAATCAAAAAATAAGAAGATTAATAGAAGCGAATTTAAATATACTTATTTACAACTTCACAAAACAGAAAATTTACAAGAAGTGTTTAGCTTCTAAACTGTTACCTTTTTTCAATACTTTTATTTTGTTTGATTGAAGTAACATATCGAAAATAGATACTTAGCTGCGAATTTATTGTACTATAATTTACTATAATTACTAAGTCTTATTTTAGAAATAACGATTAATTCTAATTTATAGTTACTCTCTTTTATGGAATGTTGATCTCATTACAAAATCTAGGAATTGATTCTATATAATATGTAAATAACACTGCGACAAAATTAACTTTAAATGGGATTTTTTCCAAAATACTGCGTGTTAGAATAAAATACCTATTTTTTAATTTTATAATGCATTATTGGGTTAATATATTTTTCAGTACATATTTTAAAATCGTCAAAAATTCTCGAAACACTTTTTTCCAAGGTTTTTTTTATTTACTATTCTTAAACGTTTTCTTTCTTGTTCTTACAAGAACATCATCGGGCGACGAAATCAGTATAACATCATTTTATTAAAATAATTTCAACAAAGGGTTTTTTTTGGGCTTCTAGAAGTATAAAATATACTTTTACATACCTTATTTTGTAAGCAAAAAATGTGTCATTATTTTAAATAATTTTCACATTAGGTAATTCAAAAATGATTTTTGTTGGTTTAGCAAAAGCTTTCGTTTTATCGAAGAATCCGCAAAAATTTTAATATTACGGTGAACAACGTGTTAATGTTATTAATTTCTTTCCTTCCTCCAGTCTATCCGTCTTAACAGACGCGTAGTGATTATTTTCATGTGTCCAATCGTGTAATCGAGCCGTCGATTACTAGACAACATTATCATAATGCTCTTGGCAAATTACTCTCGGTGGTTTGCTATTGCCTTCCGAGGGGAGAGGGTCATAATGAAGTTGGATAAATTTTGTAGCCGGGTTGGGGATCGAACCCAGGGCTTCTAGCCTAGAGTCCGGTCCTTAGCCCGTTCACTTAGCTCACCTCTAATGTTATTAATTTACGTAAATTTAAAATTTTTAAATAAAACTTTTATAATCTTAACTTCCTCGAAAAGTACCCCCTCAGCGATTAGAGTTTTCTCACTATTTTTGGTTTATCAGTGAGTTTAATATTAGTACAGTTACAAAGTTTTAGAATAAGTTATTAAACAATAATTACAATTATTTTTCCTAAAACCCACCCCTTACTAAACAGTAGGTTTATTGCGTACTGCATATTCAATTTTTATTGTTAGAAATTTGCTGGAAATATAGCTTCTATTTTTAAATAATTAATTTCAGAAATGGTATAATTATTATCTATATTATATGTTCTCAATAGATTCAATAGGAAAGCAATAATTAGTAGTTAATCAAGACCTATAGGATTGCTTATAATATTGTGATTATAATAATAATTCAATGGTTTATTACAGTAGAAATTTGTTCTTTGTCACCTATTAATTTTGCTTTTAATATTTGTATTGTTGAACCTGAATTTTTTGTTGCCAAAAGTATTGTTGACTTCATTTACATTTTAATGCAGTGTTCCTTCGTTTTCGTGTGTTTGCTAAAAGGTATTTGTGTGCTTACATTTGATACACGCACCTTGATTATATTTTTACAGTAATTCGCAAGTGTAATCTTTGTCGCTTGCAATATTAACCAATATTTTTAACGATTTTTACATCTTATTTAAATAAGGTAGTTAATTTTGATAAACTACATACATAATTTTCTCAGTTATAAAATTTTTTTATGTCTGGTTTAACAAGATTGACTTACGATAAATTATCATTGATAAATTTAATGCTACGTATAATACAAGAAAAAATGGGAAAAAGACAAACAAGAAAGAAGTAACAATCAAAAAGTTGAAGTAAAAGCAAAGATTTATGGAAAAATGAAGGTTTTTCTTGTTTCCAGCGTAATTTTTCCGATTCTAAGAAATATGACATTTTCTTTTGTGTTAATTTAATGGCAAACGTTCGAAGAACATATTTTATATAATAGCCGATTTTAAGCGATACTCTTTGTTTAAATTAATTCCTAAATGAGAGTCAATTGATTTAAAAAAAACAAATTTCGATGTACATTTTAATTAAACCTACGTAAAAACGGTTAGGTGTCCGTAACATTAACTTTTTACAATTTTAAAATAATCTTTTTATACCAACACATTGAGCTTTTCTTTAAATTGAATATTCAATGATGCGATTACATTGCCTTACATTATTGAAACAATTTCGCTTTATTAGAAGGTGCAACACGTTAGATGGTGAGGAACCGAGTTCATCTACATAACACTTCATTACCTTGTCAGCAAGTTTACTCGGAAATTACAGAGTTGGTTTACCATTTTTTAAATATAAATCTATTTTAAATTTACGAAAGTGGTTTAACGATTAGAAATATATTTCTACAACTCCTGGAAAATTCGTTATAATCAAATTTGAAAGTATATAAAATTAAAAGATTCAAATATATTTTATTTTACCTATATACGCCTTAAGTAATCGAAAAATTTAGCGATAGGGTTTTATAGCCAAGTTTTGTAAGAAACTCTTTGTTTTAGATGGAGATTTGTACACCGGGACAGTGGCCGATTTTAGTGGGATGGATCCCATTATCTACAGGGAACCACTACAGACTGAACAATACGATTCAATGAGTCTCAATGGTAAAGTTGCTTTTGAATTACTTGGAATAATCGGTGCCTTGGCACTTTCTATAGATTTGTTTTAAAACGAATTCTTTACAGCTCCAGATTTTGTCAATTCCATGACGCAGGGCGACTTTGTCTACTTTTTCTTTAGGGAAACTGCTGTCGAATATATTAACTGCGGAAAGGTAAATCGATTTTTTATATTTTATTTAATATTTGAGCTCGTAACTACATACATATATTCAGAAAATTTACTTTCACAATTTTATTTGTTTTGGGCGTATAGCATGCTTACTGTTTTTATTGTGTTAAACATAAAGGCGCACTACATTATGCGGAAATATAATTACGTATTATTCTCTACCAGTTTTCCTTCGGTTACATTCCTTTACTTTTGTGCTAGAAGTACTCCCTGTATGTTAATTGTCATAACATTATAATTGAGTGCACTTTTACCACTTATAACATGTTCTCATCATTTTCACTCCTCAAGTTTATTTTTGTCTCTTTGTAATGCGCCCAGCGCCCAATACAATTCTATGTAGCTACACACAAAAAGTTTGATTGATATACCAATTATGAATTAAGTACCTACTGTAACATTTATAAGCGCAATCAATTATTGTCATCTTTCCAATAAATTATATACTTAATTGATTCATTTTATTTATAAAAAAAAAAACAACAGGAAAACGACATTTTTTTAAATATAAGTACATTTTTGTTAGACTGTATATTCTCGAGTGGCAAGAGTATGCAAGTACGATCGTGGAGGACCTCATCGATTCCGAAATCGGTGGACATCTTTTCTGAAATCCAGACTAAACTGCTCAGTCACTGGCGAATTTCCTTTTTACTTCAACGAAATACGTAAGTAATAATAATTTAATCTATTCATTACACAACATTATATTATTTTAGAAACTTTCCTTATAGGTACGCATTCATTATATTATTACGAAATGTTATTAATAATTTATTCCTAATAAACCTATGATTTTACCATGCTGTTCAAAAATTCTATTATCTAATGGGTTATTTTTTTTATTGATAAATAATTTATCAAAAAGTAAATAAAATACGATTACGTTAATAATTTAAGTAATTTTGTAGGTTTACTAGTACAGAAACCAGTAAACTTGTCAGTCAATATTCAATTACTGAGATCGCGTGATTCTTCTGACTTTTATTTGAATGGTTTTTCTTTATTAAGTATCATTTGGATAAAAGCGATAACTGCAAAAAGTTTATTTAAATTTGTACAATTTTAAGCTCACACAAATAGTTTTTAAAAGTGCTAGGTAGTTCCCCGGTACGGGGACGCTTTTTATGGATTTTCTAGTTTTATTTGGATTATTACTGATATTTAAGAAGGAGACTGCTTGCCACGCGGTTGGAAGATCATGGATTTGATTTTTGGATCTGTCAGTAGTCTTTATTGTAAGATTACTGTAACCCAGTAATCTGGGTTTGTAATATAGCGTTTTTCAGAGAATTCTTGAGGAGTCCATTCTTAGTAGGTGCTCTTCCCACTTTTTCTTTGTTGCTTTATTCTTTCATGCAGTTGTGTTTTCTTCAACTTTTCATTGTGGATTCTGTCAGCTCTTGTACAAGTATTTACGGAACGGAGAAATCTCATTTCTTGGACTCTTCATCTGTCTCTGTTAGACATCATCCATAATCGCATCCAAATATCAGCGTTGGTACAGCCGTAGTATTTTAAATTTTCATATGGTGCCACACATTGCTTGGAAGAGGTTCAATTTATTGATCATATCGCTTTCTTTACCGGGTGTGATATCAAACCCTAAGTATTGTGAAATTTTCTAAAGTATATTCGATTGTTTATTACTATCTTTAATCTTACAAGCTCTTTTTCCCTAAAAACTTTAAACTTTAGTTTTTTTTTCGTAAATATTTTGCAGTTATAAATATGCGATATCTTGTTTGCTGATCCTCATTTGGTGCGATTTTGGTTGTCAGTATATAATAATGTATCTATATATAGTTATCTCGATTGATGCATATTTCTGGTGATATGTTTGTCTTCCAGTCGTCTATTATTTCGTCAATACATGAATTAAAAAGCGTGGACGACAGTCCGCACCTTTGTCTAACTCCTTGAATGTTAAGATAAACAAAAATTATTTGATATAAACTGGCCGTAAGAAATCGCACCATAAAAATATATTTACAAACTTTTGGTATTTATTGAGTTATGTATACTCACCCATTGATGAGTTTCGATGGGTGCACGCAACCCGAAGTGTCCATTTACTCGGCGCCCATGGTAATATGAGAGTTTCATTATTGTATTTTATGAAATACAATATTTAATTTCACCTCACAAAATTATACTTTTTTCAATTGGTTGGCTTATGTAGATAAGCTACAAATTAAAGGACTTATTATTATGAAATATTAATAATCCTGTTTTAGCTTTTCGGAAACTTGCGACGAGGCAACGAAAAGTTTATCTCATTTTAAAACTCGGAAAACTATAATTACTTCTATATTATGTAGAATATTTTTTGCGTCAGTTATGAAAACTTTAATTAAACGTCGTAATGGAATTAATATTTAACATTAGCATTTTCTTTATAACCGAAGTACTAATGAGATGAAACCATAACTAAATTAATCAATAATGAGAAATACCTAATGACTTTCGTCGAGTATTTCCAAGATATAATAGAAACTCTTAAAAGATGTACATAAGTTCTGTACTTACAACTTCCTTTCATTCGTAATATTCTTTGAAACATAAAGTTTGAATCGGGAATGCATTTTGATAAGAAGCTAGAATTTATATTTTCAATTCTTATAAAAATGTTTCAAATCCAAGATTATATTTTCAGATATAAGATAATCTAGAAAAGTGGATGTTATTATTTACGTTTAGGAAAACTAATGGAAAATAAGAAATATCTTCTATTTGCAGACCGTTATTGACAAGATTTGATAATCGTGTGATTAAATTACAATTTAGGTGAATATAAACTTGTTTATAAGAGTGCATCATACGAAGTGAAAGACAAATACGAAAATAATTCAATTAAAAATAAAGTTTTCGACCGCTATAATTGAATTTGAAATTCAAATTAAATTTTAGTTTTCATGGTTTTGAAATAACTCGCAATAACTAATTTAATTTAAAAGCTGCTAAACAAAAATTTATCATGAGCATCTATCATTTTTAAGAATGTTGGAAAAATTACACTTGAATGATTGGTAAGGCAGTGAGTTCTTTTATCTTTACATAAAAGGATGTGAATATTCTTCATAAAATTAAAATAACGAGATGGAAGAAGGAGGAACATTTAGTATGCCTAACTTGATAAAATGTATTGAAATGAAATAAGTACATGTTTATTTTGAAACTTAAAAGTTTCTTAGCACAAAATACACAAAGTAAAATATTTATTTACCAGAATATTATAGGTAGTACTCGGTGATTTAACATTTTACCTTAATTTACATTATGTTTTGGAAGTTAGAGAATATAAAATCTTGTTTGTTTAATGTTAATTAGTTTTACAATCTAAAAAGTAATTATTAATTTTTTTTATACCTATTAAATTAACTTTTATTTATTTTGCTTGTAATTATAATATATATCTATACTTTGCGTACCTATCTAAATGAGTTACTGTATAAATTTAATTAATTCATTATGTTTCAATTTTCTATTGTTTTCTTTAAAAAAAATTTAAAACCAATCATGACCTAAGGGATCTTCTATCCATCTATTTTCTGTCTTTCCATGATTTCAGTCTGCTTATACCGTGTACCTAGCTAGGTGTACGCATGCACCATTACTTGACGGATATGCGGATCGTATAAGGTATCTGTTATGTGTCCACCACTGACGCGCATGAATGTATTTACGAGTTCCCGCTACTGACTGCTCACCATATGCGGCGCCAGCTTTGTTTTTTTAGTTGGGCGACACCCGGCAGAAATACTTGGAAGGTGGGCAGAAAAAATCAGCAATATTTTAAGAAATACATAATATGTTTTTATAAATAAATTCATGACTAAAGTTTGCATTTATTATTATTAACGTATTAAAATGCCTATAACTATTGATTTTATATATTATGTACCTATTTGTAGATGTACAAATATATTATTAATTTCAACTTTCAATTTGAATTGAATTTCAACCGACGATCGTACCGATTTCATACTTGTCAGATAAATTTACTTGGGACACAAACTAGAGATTGTTAAACTATAGGTTTAAATATATTAAATTTGGCTATGATATCAATTACACTGTGCAACAAATTTATAAAAAATTATTTTCACTGGGTTTACAGTATGTAATAATGATACCTCATTCCAAACTCAATGAAAGTTTGTAAATAAAATAGTGCCATCACGTCAGGTTTCATAGTGAAAAGCATTTATTGATTTTTAACAATTATAGTAAATTAACGACAAAAAACTTTATTTTTCAGGAAAATACTTATATGTTTTAGAACTATTGGCTTTTTTTCTTGTAGTCAGTCTTATCAGTATCTCTGTGAATCATTAAAAGAAGTCTGCAGACATTGCTGGTTCTCATCTACCCCCATAACGCTTCTTAAAGTCTGTTATTATCTCCATTAGTGATGACGTCAAAATTCAGAGAAATAAGCCTACCAAATTACACCAAATGGAATCAGTGCATATAAGCATATGAGCATTAACACTGATTCAAATTTGTTTAGTATGGGGGGCCTATATCTAAGCGTTTTGACGTCTCTCTTATGGAGTCGATTTCCTAGCAAAAGCGCTCGCCATATTTAGCACTAGCAAAGTCTTATTTTTCGGAAAAAACTTTAAATGAGAATGTAAAAAATTCATTTATGGGTAGTTTAACTGTTTTGATGACATTTGTACTCAGAAATATGATATTTTGATGACTAATCTCAAGCAGGTATTGTGTAGAGTACATAAAACAAAACACTGCATATCTATGTTTTGAGATGTGATATTAAAATAAAATTTTGTTTTTTTACATATACTAGGTATACCTAATACGAACCACTATTCGAGATATTGGTGAATTTTTTAGTGTTGCACAGTGTTATCAAGTAATTTTAAGGTTCATGACGCTATTTGTCGTAGTAAAATTGTGGTGAGATATTGTTGAATAATTGACTACCATTGGTGTACGTTGTGAGCTTCTTTCTTCGATAGATGACGGCCATGGCCGTAACGTACCTGAAAGTTGTAGCCAAATTTTGTACACACTACACTATTTTCACATTTAATTCAGAGAGCACCAATCATAAATCAGATTAGCAAGTACTTCCAACCTCACTCCCATCCTTCTGATTAACTCTGATGAGAGGCCGTTCCAAGTTTAACCTTAATCCTTTTCACTACCTCTGCGACAGATAACTGCGCAGAGTTATATACATAATACTTTCGTGCGAGGCCGAAAGTATTGGCTAACCTGAATTGCAACTATCTGAATTAAAGCTGAAATGATGTAGTAGAAAAAAGCCCGAAAAGGTTGTACTTATAAGGGAAGTTTTTACTTTCACAAACGCAATTGCTTAGTTCTTATTGCAGTCACTAAGATTTAATTTTTTGTTATAGAATCAACAACGGAGTTGATTGAAGGACAATATGGAGATGTATCTGCTCAGTTAGTTTATGGTACATTTACGACACCTCCAAACAGTATATCCGGTAGTGCTGTTTGTGCCTTTTCTTTACAAGATATTTCAGACACTTTTGAGGGTAATTTTAAAGAACAAACAGCACTAAATTCAAATTGGCTGCCAGTGCAAAGTTCGAAAGTGCCTGATCCGAGGCCAGGCCAGTGCCACAATGATAGTCGGACACTGCCTGACCTTACCCTTAATTTTATCAAAACGCACTCACTCATGGACGAGAGTGTGCCATCCTTTTTTGGACAACCAATTGTTATAAGAACTAGTTTTCAGTAAGTACTGATTATCATTATCAAAAGTTTTAAAATATAGTAAATTTTCTCTATTTAGCTATCGATTTACACAAATAGCAGTCGATCCACAAGTGAAGGTGCCAGGTGGGAAAACTTATGATGTGCTATTCATAGGAACCGGTAAGACGTTACTTTTAAACTTGTTTAATTTCTATATTAATAAATTTCTCAGATAATGGTAAAATAATAAAAGCGGTTAACGCTCTATCTGCCGAAACGAGACACGGCGTAAGACCAGTAGTGGTAGAAGAAATTCAAGTGTTTCCAGTTCACGTTGCTGTTAGAGGAATTCACGTTGTTCGAACGGATAAACAAGAAGGTCGTCTTGTTGTTATTGCCGACGGTGAAGTTCAATCATTAAGGCTTCATAGATGTGACAGTGTGAAAATTTCTAGTTGCAGGTTTGAAAACTTTTGCGAAGTAGTTAGAAAATATATTTAACTTTTTTTGTTTTAGTGAATGTGTTGCTCTTCAAGATCCTTACTGTGCTTGGGATAAAGTACTTGGAAAATGTCGTTCTCACGGAGCCGGACGATGGGGAGAAGAATCATATTTTTATCAAAGTGTGGCAACTGGTCAACATAATGCGTGTCCACCTCCTAAATTGGGTAAAGACGCAGGATCGGTAGGAGGTTTAAGCTCCACTCAACCCAAATTTAATCAAGATCATACGTCGAATAAAGACGTCGCTGATGGTCAGGTTATAAATATTATTCATGGTCGAGAATTTGATAGTATCGGTGGTAAGTTATACGTTTCCTGATTAGTTCATCTTGTTTAATGTTATTTTGGTTTTACAGGCGATTTGTCGGTTACAGCTGCCGATAGTTTGCCCCCCCAATATTCTGTGGAAACCTTAATAATGGCAGTGGTGGCTGGTGCAGCTTCTGCATTAGTTATAGGTTTTATAGCCGGTTATTTATGTGGTAGGAAATGTCACAAAGATGACGATGACAATTTGCCTTATCCAGATACGGAATATGAATATTTTGAGCAGCGTCAAAATATGAATAGGTAAGTTTAAGAATTAGTTAAAGCTCAATAACTCACTCTAATGATAGCTTCTGCAGTCGTCTACAAGCTGAGCCAAAACTACTTCCACAAGAAGAGGTAACATACGCGGAGCCTGTCCTTGTGCCTCAACCACCGCCAAAGTTACATTCGCCCAAGAGTACGTTAAGGAAAGGACCACATCAAAATAACGCAGAAACTTTATTTCAATTTCAAACCGATACGGGCTATAATGGTAGAGATAATTTTAGAGGTCGAGATAATTTTGGCACTCTTCGTTCACATCAGGTAAAAACGATTAACTCTAAAATCTTCTTATTTTAATCCATCTGAAATTGAGCTAGAGTTTGCTGTTGCCTTTGGTTTATTTAATACAATTTGTATTATTGCATTTTTAGGGTGACAACTATCGGCGAGGAGATGGTTTTTCGACAACACGGAGTGTAAAGAAGGTATACCTCTGAGAAAGTAGTGAGGAGGGCGGTGTGGGCGCCCGAAGTTTAGGACGGCCACGCCCGCCACGTTCGGGGCACAGCGCATTGCCCACGAGTAGCGGCTCTTCCAGTTCTCCTTCGCCGCCCTCCTCGTCACCTTCACCAACACCGCCCCATACTGCCTCATACATATACCGGGCATAGTTTATGAATCAATTATACTATATGTTCTGAGGTAACTTCAAACAAATTTTCTAATAAGAGTAATGACAGTCTCACAAATAACATTTTAATTTGAATTTGAAAAGTATTTAAGGAGAATTTTTAAATAACCATTTACTTAATTCTAAATAGTTGGTGAGTGGAACAAAATTAAATTTGACTTGATAGTTTATAAATTATGTGAGTGATTAATATTGTATTTGTTGTAGTGTATGCAGCAATTTGTGAATTTTGAGTTTTATTTATCACGTGATTGAAAAAAAGTGAAAAATTATGGAAAATGTAAATTTTAAACACATAAAGATAGCAAAAAATATATTTTTTTATGAGCTAATAAAATTGGTGTGGGTATCTTTTCTTGTGGATAAAAATTTAAACTCACTTATTGCATGGTTTAGCAAACTCTGGGTTTTTCAATAAATTAAATTAAAAATACACCTTTTGAAAGTGCACCAAACGCACTTCTTTATATTTCTATGGCTTGTATGTTTGTGACGTATCAAATGATTAGACTAAGATTTGCAATTTTTCATATAACTATCATATTATGATAAAGTAGCTTTGGAATGGGGACAAAAGAACAACTTTAAAAGTGCAAGTGAAGGTAAATAATGAAGGGAAACTGTGGTAACTAAATTTTGATCATAACTAAACTGCAGTTGAAAAACCAAAAAATATTTTTTTAAAGTTGTAAAAACAATCTTTTCACTTCCGCTTTAATAATCAATGGATTTGCGGTTCAGGTAGAGTAAAATTCAATTATTTCCTCTTTATTAAAATCTGTTATTTGGTTTATTCTACCGCGTTTTCGTTCTTATGCCTGAGGCACCAAGTACGATCAACTAAATATAAATTAAACACATCAAATTTAGGATTAATTATGGATAAGAAATAAATATAAGGAAACTTTTTTATTTGTTATGTGATAAATTTGGAAAGCGTTTATAAGAATAGAAGTAAATGGTTCATAAAATGCGTTGCCAAAATAAATGATAAGAATTTTTTTTTATGAATTTTGCATTAACTTTTATTACATTTTAATTTGTAACAAAAGAAGTAAATACATAGGTAAAATATTTAAGTGTTTATACGATTTTGTGATAAATAAAATTCTTCCTTAATTCTGATTCAACAAACTAAAATATAATAAAATAAATAATGTTGTATATTTAATGCTCCTCACAATAATGTAGTACAGTGTTCACATCACAAAAAAGAAATCTAATGGAAAAATTCTTTAGTTGGACATTAGAAAGGGCCAGAATAGCGATAAATTTGTAGAGAGCTTCCAAAAATCACAAAGCCTTGGATTGACCTCTTTCTATGCATCATCCTCCGACCAAAGTAGGTATCAATAAAATATAAGTCTTCACTGTTGGAAAGTTAGTGGCGGATCCAGGGAAGATTGCCCTCTTTTATGCTTAAATTCTGTAGTGGATATAAAATTAAAACTGTTGTTTTTTTTTTTAAATCTGTTAATAGAAAATTAATTTTGATAACTTATTTTGGGCATTAGATGCGTATGAAACGACCAATCCAAGACTTGGTAATTTTTTGAATTTTTTTTAATAAGTTTACCTCTATTTCGGTCCAAGCCTGATGTCTACTAGAGGGTTGAACCAAAAAATAATGACTGAACTATTTTATAAAAAAAATATTTTAAGAATTCTTACTAATATTTTGTTCTCATCATTTATCAAGGTAGAGTATGTTGGTTGTGTTTGTTAAATTGAAAAACATTTCTGTCATTACTTTTATTAGCAATTACACACAAATATTGACTATTCAAAAAGATTATGAAATTCTTCTATTAATTATTTAACTAATGTAGTTTTTATTGTACCGACTACAGTTACTCAATTGAAATAGATGGTGCGTTAGCGCGTAGAACTATTATAAATATATAAATATATACATAATATATAGTAGACACGATATGATAGAATTAAGTATTTCGATGATTAATAAGTGCTTCTTATGGATGTGTTAGATAAGTATGTCCGTACAGATAGATTGTTATGATTTAGCAACATTGTGATTAGATTATATATTATTCTGTAGCTATAAAATTGTTCCACTTGCATCTTTGTTAACTATAGAAATATCTCAAATATTTTATGATGCATATTTCTTAAAGTGCGAGAATCGTTTAAATTAATTATTTTGTCATAAAAATAATGGAAAATCCGAACAAAAGACTCGTATATTTTATAAATTTCCAAATAGTTACGGAATTTCACTATTACCAAAGAAACTAATCTCAATGAATTTTAAGCATTTTAACAAATTTTCAGTGTTTAAGCTTTTATCAAATTACTGCAACTAGTAATGTATATAAGACTGAAACAATTAAATACTCCATGTCCAAGTTTAGTTAGTGAGGCTAATGTTTAGTATGCATATAAACAGTACAAACTTTCTAAGCTTAGGAACTGCTTGTACATTTGTTATTAGTTTTTTTTTTAATTTTGGATTTGTTACTTATTTTTGGAAGAAAATTGTGTTGTCTATTTGAATTTTTGTAATTGTTAGTATGTAAATAAATAACAAATCCAGTTAGGTACCTCGACCCGATTTAATTTAGTAAGAAAAACTTCTTCCAATAACACCAAAAACTTGGTTACCTCGAAATTACGACGGCAGATTGTGATTACAACAAATTGTTGACTGTAAAACTCATAAAAATGGAAGTTTTCTTAGGGTGACTTGTATAGTCAAAGTTTAACCGGTAACTATGGTTTAAACTAGGATTTTGACTATTGTGATTGGTTAATCTACAGTTTAAAATTTTAAACTAGATCTATACAAGTCACCCTTAGAAAGTTTAGTGCTCATTTATATTATTATTACCTACTTTTATTTAATTTAGAGTAAGTATATAATTTATTCCAAAGTATACCGGCACAATTATTGAACAAGTTTTTATAAATATTAAGGCACAGCTGAAATAATTACTTTATAAAACTATGTAATGTTAGATTTCGAGTTATATTATTGTGCATATTGTGATTACATTTGATGCAAGATTTTATGAAAATTTCGACCTGTTGTTAGTTGTAACTTTACGTATAACATTTTGTATATAAACTCATCATTATTCATGAGGTCATATTATTTTGATACTAAAATTACACGTAAAGTACAAGAAATAACAGATTTTGGTGTCATTTTGTTAACAATTCCCAATTTTGTATCTAAGGTTATTCCAATAATATTAAAATATTATGTACGTAGGATTAATATTTCTAAAAATTGTAAAAAGTTGTAGATAGTGTTTAATAATTATCCTAGTCAAGTTACAAATTAATTAATTTTTTTACATTTTTTCTAAAATTGTACTCACAAAGGTAATACATATTATTATTAGGTACCTATTATTTGCAAAATTTACGTTTTGTAAAAACCTTTTAAAACAAGTTTTATGTTTTTGTATATTAAAATGCAAAGTCATATTTCTATAATATAATAATACAATTTATTATAATAGAGATTGTATAATTAAAATTGCTTCTTCCTAATGCAACAGTGCCGAATCAGTAATGCAGACTTACTGCAAGCTGTGCAGCATTTATATCGTAAGGCTGTCGCCATTTTTAAAAATATTAAGCATAATTATATTTATTGTAGGTTAACAATAACAGGAAAAATAGTTTAAAAATAATATTTGCAAGAATTTCAGGGAGAATGTTTTAATAATATTATTTTAATGGTGTTGTTATATAAAATAAAAAGGTACTAAAATTTGACTCAAAATTGTTTAACCAATCTTACTTTGAAACATTTTCGATGATAATTCTTGATTATTGAAAAGCCTTTTTGCAGTACATAATGTTAACCTTTTAAGCTAACAAAAGATGAGTTTAAACATTCCATTGTATGTTTAAATGAAGTAAATAGTTGTTTGTCCCAAAGAGATATTTAAAATACATTTGTCAATACTATATTATTAATTAATTAGGTTACAATGTTAAATTGCAAAACCAATTTTGTAATAATTCTAAAGCTAGACCTAAAAGTTAGAACTGCGTAAGACAGTTGTAATTTATATAAGCCTTTGCAGATGTACTGTATATTAACATAATAATAGTTAACTTGCAGTTTGTCCAGAAATCCCTTTTTGCAATTTTTTTCTATTGAATAACTATAACTAGAATATAAAAGTACTTTTTACTTCTAAGAAGTAAAATACATTTTGCATATACGCATTGACTCACTTGTTTTGTAAAATTTTATATACGATGTATTATTCTGGACAAAATGTATTGATATCCATTTAATATTGAATTTTAGACAACATAATGTATTCTTTGAATAGAAATAAAAGTTAATATAGTATTTCTTTCAGTATTTCATTTTAAATCCTTACTTATGCTTTTTTCAAATATGTATTCTTATTTAAACAAATACATCGAAATGGATGTATAGGTAAACCGCTTGAGCCTATTTTTATAATTGTCGGTTAATGTTAACCCAAGGATATATTTATACCATCGACCAATCACGGTATAAGTTACCCCCACTTATTTATATATGTAAAAATTAAATAAAAAATTTAAAAAAAAACCTTTTATTTAAAATTACAAAAGTACACTAAAAAGTAAAAAATTATTTTAATAAAAACAAACAATCCTTCTTGAAAACATCAATATAAAATCGTGGGGCTGTTTATTTATAGGTGGGTAAGCAGGCTCACTGTTGGTGTACAAAATTCAAATCCCCACGCTTTTATATTGATGTTTTCAAGAAGCTTTGTTTGCTTTTATTAAAAATTATTTTTTACTTTTTAGTGCACTTTTGTAATTTTAAATAAAAGGTTTTCTTTAAAAATTTTTAATTTTTTTATTTTCTAATTTTTTAGTCATATATTTTCAAATATAGCTTCTGTATTTAAACTAATGTAGGTTCATCCTATCAGAATTATCCATTTATGTGTTTTAGATGTTTGATACTTCACTCCATAATTATAAATCATTACGACGAAAAATTTCACCCTGAATGCGGTACTTAAAAATGAGATTTGGAAATCTATGTTACTTTCCACCCTGTTGATAAAATTGTTCAACGCGCAGCAACGCATGCGCTTTATGATTTTCAGTTTTTTCCCGATTTTTTGCTTATATTTTCAGAAAATTAAAAAAAAAACAAAATTAAAATATAAAAATGATCTGCAAGTGAAAGCTGTGTACCAAATTTCAGATCTCTAGGACGTCGGGAAGCTGCTTAAAAATGGCCTCAAAGCGGTCCACCCGTTAAATAATAGTAAGGCCAAGTTAAATAATAGTAGTTTATATCACTAGGGCGATAAAGGGACTATTTTCATCCCTGAGGTCGACAGGTTATGAGACGAGCCGCGCAGCGGCGAGTGAATAACCGACCGAAGGGTGAAAACCCTTATCGCACGAGTGATATGAACAATTTTTCGTTATTTCGGTAAAAATATCCTACAAAATTCGCGATTTTATATAATTGCTCTAAAATAACAATCGATAGATGGCGTGAAGGTTGCAAGTCATTTGTCAATAATGTTTGTCTCTTTGGAGCGAAAAAGGATGATTTTCTTTTGAAATTTCCGAATGACGGACAATTTAGTCTGACGGACAGCATGTTGAAATGACGGACGGTCCGTCGTATTGACGGACAGATGGTCACGTTATGCAATTATTGCAAAAAAAATCTCGAATTTTGTCGGATATTATCTAAATCTATGATTTTGTAAATAAATATAAAGTAACACTTAATTTAATTGCCAATTTTTTAACTAAAGGTGTCGTAATTTCGTTATTTTGGTGATAATATCCCACAAAATTCACGATTTTTTTGCTCTGAGATAACTATCGATAGATGGCGTGAAGGTCGCAAGTCATTTGTCAAGTTATTAATAACATAAGCGAAAAACATGAGTTCACCCGAACGGATGAACCCGTTCGGGCATGGAACCCGAACAAAGACTGTTTTTATAAGTCCTAGGACCTAATAAAGTTAGGTTTTTAAATTTTTGTTTAAATTCAAACCTTTGCTAGTTTTTAAAGCATTTTTCTAATATCAATAAAAGTATAAAGACGCTTTTAATACCAAGATTTTAAATCTAAAATCAACAGCTTTTCAGTTATGGACTAAATTTAGTAAAAATATGTTGAAAAGCTACAGTTTTATTTCTTTTGGTATTTTTTTTTTGGAAAACTATCATTTAACAAAACGTTTTTCAAAAAATTTGACGCCCCTTTCCGGATAGCAAATTTAACTGCAATCGGGAACAGTTGGGTGGTTTTGCAGGGTATTGTCATCATTGCCTCTATAAAGTTGCTGTACCAAATAACAGTGGTACCCCATCTGACCCTGATGCCCCCACTCTTCGTACTGGGACGGCAACCAACAATGATATTATTTACTCCATTAACAGTAGCTATTGCATCCATTTTATCAATTTTAAATTTTACACTTGACAGATAGAATTTCAAAAGCAAGCAAAAATAAGTTAGGTTAAACCAAAGATAGTAAGAGCTTATTATCTAAGGTCGGGTTGCACCAACGTCTATTAAAATTGGCATATTAAGCGCTATTACCATAATAGCCATTACTCTGTTAAAATTATTTTAATAACGTTATTAGGCTATTAGTTTAATATTTTAATAATTGCTAAGACAACGCTATTGTTATTGTCAAAACTTTGCAGTTAGAACTACCCTTATAATAGTGTATTTTCACGTTAATTTTCATATCTAATAAAAAATGCATCTTATATTGTCTTTTTTCAATCACATTTTATATACACAGGGAGTAAATTTATAATTTGCAATATACCGCAGCAATTTGTTAGATTTTTGAAAATCTTACGAAGTGGAGTTCTTTCTTGAAATCACTGCATATTGGAATTGTATAACGACCACAGAAGATGTAGAATAATAGAAAATTTTCACATCGCCCGGTCCTATAAGATCATTTTCATAAGCGACAAAGTTTAAAATTTATGCCTACAAAATTGTGAAGCTTGAGAAAATTACCTCGCTTTTGATAAGGCTTGTCCGAAAAATTAATATTTCTATCTTTCGCTTGATTCCTTGAAAAAGATTTGTTGTTTAAAAAAATTTATTTCAAATTCAACGATTACTTGTCAACTTTGATGTAGTTCATAACCTAAAAATCTATTATTTATGTCAAAATATTTGTCAAAGTTATTACCCTGTTAAATTTTTTTGCGTTGCACCAACATTTTTCTCAATTAAAAATCTCATATTAGTTATTATGAAATTCAACGATGGTTGCCATACTAATTTGACATTTCTCGTTTGTTTAAATATTAATTTTAGGTTAATACAGTAGCGTATCTATATGATATCTATAAAAGGGAAAATCAAGTACTATCCAAGAAAATGCAAATGTTGAAAAATTAACAAAAAAATTTAAAATATTAACTTAACTTTCAATCCTAAATTCCTGAACTATTCCTAGATCCGCCACTAGGTAAATTTGTACGTGAATATTAAAAATATATCATGGAAATTAACGAAAAAAATGTAGAAGAAAATTCTTGATCAAAATATATAAGCAAAATTGCAACAATCCAAGTCATCATTTTTATAAAAGAGACGATATCCTACAATTTTTGCATCACGCTTTGATTTTCTTGGCCCAATAGTAGTTTTCAATATCCAGTGGCAAAAAGTGAAGTAACTTTTCGTTTGCTTTAGCACTCAATCAGAAAACAGTTCTCCAACTGCAATGATTTGAAGGCTTTAATATTTGGGAAATATTATTAAATACGAATTTTTTTCAGTGGTAATGAATAACTTTTTCTTTTCTGTATTAAAGACAACATAATATTACTGTGATAATATCCACATATTGTGAGTAAATACATAGAGGAATATTAACTACTCAAAATGTGAGGCTTTAGTAACAAATTAACAAATTTATGTCTCCATCTGTACTCGAAAAAGAAGTTAAAGATGACATTTTTTACTCATAATAATATAATTTTGAATTCGGCGATTAATTTTTCAAATTCTATGTAGTTCATAACTTAAAAATCTTTTTTTTTCATCAAATTTTTTCTAATAAAATTTCGGCTTGAAATTTTAATTGACCAATTTTGGCCAATTTGCTTATTATTAGATTTATTACCCTGTTAAACTAAGTCGCGATGGTGCAACGCATTTTTTTGGTAACTAAGGAATTTTTATTAATTATTTGATAATTTTGCTAATAATTTCCTTAATAACTGTTGTTGCGAAGGAAACTGACATATGTCATTCATTTTAATTGAGATTTTAATCTAGTAATAAGTTAAGTCTCGTTGGTGCAACGCATCTTATGTCAAAATGTCAATTTTTAATCTAGTAATAGCTTATTACTCTATTAAATCCTTATTATGCGTTGGTGCAACCGGACCTAAGTTTTATGATCTTTTAGCCCAGTCAAAATAGACATTGACCCTTGCATAAATTCCCAAGAAGCTGAAAATTTACATGAACGTTAGGGATATCATTATAATGAAATTGTGAAAAGTCCCCATCGATCCCATGTGTGCAAAAAATTTTATGAGAGGTCAAAGTTTGCAAATATGGGTTTTTTGAATTTTTTAGCAAAACGGTTGGTCTTATGAGAAAATTAGTTCAGCCAAAAATTGTAGATCATTTAATTATCTACAAAAGTTATTCTTACTTTTTTTTTCTAAGATTTACCATTTCTGAGAAATAGCGATTCTAAAATTCACTAAATTTGTATTAATTCTCCTTATATGCACACGTTTTCACGCAACCTATGTACTATGGAGAATAAAACTTTAGTACATTTTAGAATCGCTTTTCCTCAGAAATGGTGAATCTTAGAAAAAAAATTGTAAGAATAACTTTTGTAGATAATGAAATGATCTAGAATTTTTGGCTGAACTAATTTTCTCATAAAACTAACCGTTTCGCTAAAAACGCTAAAACTTTGACCTCTCATAAAATTTTTTGCTGCACACATGGGATCGATGGGGACTTTTCACAATTTCATTATAATGATATCCCTAATGTTCATGTAAATTTTCAGCTTCTTGGGAATTTATGCAAGGGTACCCCTATTTTTATGTCTATTTTGACTGGACTATTTGGTTAAACGTTAAAATGAATTTAAAACAGAAACCCTTAGTAAATATGGCCAACTTATACAAACACCTTAAAACAGATTTTTAAGTTTATTGAACGTTTACGAATACTGTTTTTTGACACATGCGAGGGTTTGTAAACCTGTTGTAAATTTTTATGAATAGGTACAGCTGTTAAAATTTAAATTAATATTTTGTTTTCATTCTACTATCAACAGTTATTAGCCAGCAATGAAAGTGTAATGTAATTGGTCCGTAACTGGTTGAGTTCCGGAGCGGAAGTTCTGGGTTTGAGTCGGGTTCTGCTTGACCGGTCTCACCTCACAATCTATCTAACATCTCAGCATGGGCGGAGTACAATAAGTTTGTTTGTTTCAGTACACGTGGTTTCTGGAATATGAGCTACACCCTTGTAGACTGTTTATGAACTTAATCATCAGTTATTAATTATTACTCTATCCATCACGTACTATTGGGATTGTGAGTAAAATAAAGTGGTACCTATCATCAAGAAATTAATTTTTGACCTGTCGATATGTAAATCTGTTTAAATAGCCAATTGTTGTAAAGGAAAGAGTACAATAACCTTGTAATAACTAATACAGCCTTAAGAAATTGCTAAGCAATATTTTGTAAAGTTGCCACCCAGGGCACCAACGATCCCAAAATCTTCAGCAAAGATTTATTTAAAAATGTAATTTGCAAAATATATTAAAAATTTATTAATATTATTTATTATAATGCAAGAAAATTATCTATCGTAAAAAGTCTTTAATTTTTCTTATATTAAATAATTATTTTCTAAATTATTCTAATTTGTGCTGTAATTGTATATTAACTTGATTGGAATGTTTACCGTGTAAATAATTTAGTAGTTCATTGCAACTTTTTGTTTGAATGGGTTTAACGTCCTCAATCTTAAATTCTAAAAGTTTTTGGTTACTGCATATTTGACATGTAGCTCGTCGAGAATCCTTTAACCGACTTTCCTCTTCATCATCATTTGAAGATTGAATGGCATGAGCTCTAGAATAAAAATAACAACAATTAGTAAATTATATTACATTTTTAACGAATAGATTAATTACCTCAAAGCACCTTTATATCTTCCTAAAAGAAACCCATTTCTAATACCCTCAAGGAAACCAACGTCAAAACTTTGTTGAAAAACTTCATCTTTTCCACGAGATGCACCTTCACGAAAAGCAGTCTGAAAATTGTACAAGATAAGATGAGAACTAGAGTCCCTTAGAACTACCTATAAAAATGTTGGAGCACCTTTTCATTTTAGCTTACCTTTCTTGCAGAATTGGAAAATTTCTTCCAGGTTTGTGGAATTTCTTCAACTTCTGTACTTTCGTCCATTTTATTAAAAATATATATAATTTAAGGTAATTACCTTTTTTTTAAATGATAAAGTTCTATTAGCACCGTTTGTTTTTAAACATTTTAGGTTACATGTCAATGTCATAGGTTATGATCAGTGATATATTTGTTATTTGACAAATTAGTTGGTATTGGTTGGTATCAACCAGAGGTATCAATATCAACCATGGTAGGCTAAGTTCTAGTTTACGGTCATAATTCAGATCTTCTTCATATTTGGTGTGGAGAAGCCCTATGATGTCCTGAACCCAAGGTATATAGATTACAAGGTATGATCTTGCGCATGTTGTGACGTTTAATAATTCAATATGGCGGCCAAATGCAACTTGCCTTGGAAACGTCAATTACGAATTCAAATAATATTATAAAAATTCATATAGATTTTTGATTTTAATTTATAAATTATACATTTTTACATTTTATAATTTACTTAAAATAACAAAAATTCTAAAATAAACAATAAGAAATGTTATGACGTTTAATAATTCAATATGGCGGCCAAATGCGACTTGCCTTGGAAACGTCAATTACGAATTCAAATAATATTATAAAAATTCAAATAGATTTTAATTTATAAATTATACATTTTTACATTTTATAATTTACTTAAAATAACAAAAATTCTAAAATAAACAATAAGAAACGTCAAAGCAAGTATCATCTGGCGGCCATTTTTTCAATGCGCAGAATAAGACGAGTTTTCGTTCAAGTGTAGATCATACCTTGTAATCTATATACCTTGTCCTGAACCATTGCCATCTTTAGTTTTATAAGCCGTGAAGTTACATTTGGCAACGTCGCATTGACAGCGCTTGGTGGTCCTAATTTCAAATGTCTCTTAAAAAGGAAAAATTGTTTTGTGTTATTTTAAGATAATAAACAAATAAAAAAAATGATGCAATTTTATGTTTTAAAAGTTTATTATGAAAAATATTAATTAATTGTTACAAAAACATATCTTAAATTATAAAGATTAAATAAAAACAATACATAGGCTTATGATAGTGTTTGTAGTTTTCTCTTTTTTGTTACAGTTTCAGCACTTTTAACTGATCATTCTTTTGTTTCGTATAATTGTTTAATAGAATATTGCAAAACAACTTGTATATTTCTATAAATAAAGTTTTAGAACATTGCCCACATGAATAACATTTAAAAAAATTATCTTCAAAGAAGCGATTGGCGTTTAAACTTATTATAGCATTGCAAGCTTTACTAAGAAAGCTTTTTGGTTTAAAGGCTTTTAAAATTTTGCTTCCAATTTTTTCAAAATTTCCAAAAATTCAGATTTGTTTTTGGGGAAAGCAAATGTGGTAACCACAGGTGGTGACATCTATAAACAATATAATAATGTTATTAATGCAGTATACCAATAATTAATTATTCTATAAAATGAAATACGAATTATAAAAAGTAAAATTTTTAGTTACTACTACCTCTAATCTAACGAAGAATTGAATCTATATTTTCGACTTTGACTTAATGTATTTAAATCAGTACTTGTGTACTTACCTTTTGTTGTGTTTGCAATATAATTTGATCACTTAAATTTACGTTTTATTAGTGTTAAAATACAAAATATTTCAAATACAAAATCTTAGCTACAATCAACTAAAAATTCAGTTCCTTGTGTACATATACCTTTTGTACGAGTCCATTACCAATAAAATATTATTAGAATGATTTTACACTAATACATTCAAAAATAACATCATTAATAACCGTTAATTTGAGCAATTAATGAATTATTACTAACAAAGTGCTATCACTGTCATTGAAAAATAGGACCACCGGCGACGTTGCCAAATTTGCGTCTTCACGGCTTGTAAAAATAAAGATGGCAATGCCTGAACCCAAATCACTAAAAATTTTTGCGCGGAAAATTTTTATAAGCCCGTAAAAAAATTTTGGAAATCATGGTTTTCAATAGTAAATGTGCAGGAAAAATGGCGCTCGAGCGCAGCGAAAAGTGCTTTAAGTCAATTTTTTCTTGCACAACCACACCTTACTTTTAAAATCCACGCAAACAAGTTTCACCCCTCAAAGATCCACCATTTTCCTTAATCCACGGGCCTAGGGGTATGTTTTTAATGAATAATGAGTGTCGTTTTTACAAAAATGGCCCGAAGCGTAGCGTAGCGCAGCGAAGCGTAGGCTAGCGTAGAGTCAATTTTTGTAAAAACCACTATGGCACGAGGAGGATCCACGCAAAAACAAAAACAAAATTTTTTGCTTTTTTTCAAGACATTTTAACCCCCTCCCTCCCCTTTCATAAATTTCAATTCCAGGCTATGACCATAAACTAGAATCATACCAAAAATTGTTTTGCTTTGGTATTGTGTGGTAAATTGTGTGAAAAATAGAACATGTTCTATTTTGAAACAATTTCTTGAACAATCTGTCAAACACAACTCAGGCATGCGCGCGTAGATTGTGTCGGAGTTGATTCATCATTTCTATGATTAGGACGAAAATTGTTTTTTTAGTAATCACTAGCGAGAGTACTACACTCGTCGGGAACATTAGTTCTTGTATTTTCATGATTTATTGTATTACTGTATCACACATAAAACTAATAATAATAACATAACCTCCACGAAATATATAAATTTCTAGCGAACTGCGCAGAATCGTAAAGGAAATATTGTTTCAAAAATTGTACAGTATCATACAGGTTGATATCGAAAACAACTTCTTGTTCAAGATATTGCACAATTTATTGTTGCAAATCTTGTTCAATATTTAGTGTAGTCTAAAACGAGCTTAAGTCAATATGGGTTGAGGAAAGCGCCTAATCCCTAAAAACTAATAGTCCAGTCACTTTAAACAAAAATATGACTTCTGATCTAAAAAATTAGATCCTTCATTTTTTTCTTTAATCGATTTAGTTTAATGGTTTAAAGAAAATATCAAAAATCGAGAACGAGATCACTGCGGTGTAAAAAGTTATTCAAGGTCAAAGTTTACAAAAAGCGGTATTTTGCTAATATTGCATGCTTGCTATTCTTCGGAAGCCAATTGAGGTTATTATAAAAATAAAAGATAATAAAATTACGCACAAAAATGATCTCACATTTTTTATGTACAACGAACGGGTTAGACAAAAATGTGCTTCTAAGTTTCCGCGTAAGGCATATTATACTCCATTTCATAATAGGCTATTTCATAATAGGCCATGCATAGAATACGTGCTTCAAAATTTTTTTTCAATAACTGTTTTTTAAAACCTCTAGCCTACAATCGCTCCAAGCAACATGTATCGAGACCGGATTAAAGAATTACTACGTATCTCAGGATCTTTCTTTCGTATCCCGTTTTCCTGGAATCCTGTTATCCCGAGATATGAAAGCATGTTTTTGTGACCGTCAGGATCGCTCAGCATATTTGGTACTACGATCTGACGCATCTTCCGGATATCCGTCAAATACGATGATGGCATTGGATGTATACTTCGATCTAACTAATGTGACGTAGTTATTGCAAATGGATGACAACTATTCATCGCGATGCCAAGTATTCTCCATCGATGACATACATAACGTCTCCAAATATATATCTCCAGAATATTGCTCATATGCCTGATACATAGAAGATTTAACGCACTTGCTCATGCCTTCGTCATTGAAAAGAGATAACGAAAACGGAACAATGCACATTCTTTGAAAAATTAATAAAAGATTAATCGGGATAATGTCATCTTCTATCATTCATAACGCCAAGTACTTTTACTCTGTTATTCCTTTTAAATAATTTACACAAATACAATGTTTAACAGAGTTGTTTGTAAGGGGTGTGAGGTGAAGATAAGAGGCGCAAAATTTTATTTTTTTATTTATTTAAAATTTTATTTTTTTTATTCATTTTAAATTTTATTGTTTATATAATTTATATAATATAGAGTGTTGCAGATCATACTGAAGATACCACAAAAAAAAACTCACCATTTTATCTCTAGTGCAGAAATGAGTTTTTTGGCCAAAATGCATATATGTTGGAGTAGACTTCGCGGCGCTCGTACGCTAAAACTATTTATTTTACAAAAAAGAAGTTAAGACATAAATTATAGGAAATTTTCTCTAAGTAGTTGGGTCTATCACTTTTAAAACTTGTAAATATTTTTCGATACGATCTTAGAAAGTTAGAATGTAAATAATTTATTTGTTAATATTTTAGTGATTATATTTATTGTATTACAATATGAGTTACTAAAATGTCATTGTTTCGCTGTACTTTTAGCTCATCAGTATCTGATGATTAGTATATATCGATCATGTTATTCTAATACCTAGTAACCCCAAAAACCAAATTTTACAGGAGAGACGAAAAACTCATTCCTTCAATTAAATGCCTTATTTGTTATAAATAAATTGCTATTTTATAATTAGATCAAGTCAATAATATGATTTAAAAAAATTTTTTATTAAAATTATTATAATTAATAAAAATTGGTGGCTTACGAGATATTCTTCAACTGGCTGCATTATATTATATTATTTCACAACTTAATATTTATTATACTTTATTGTGTTATACGTACATAAGATAATAATAGATATTAAAACCTCTTCGAACCCAAGTTATCATTTTGTACTAAATTTTGAGTAAAATTTTGTCGAGTGATTAATCAAAATATTCAAATTTAAAATATGTGATTGTTTTTAATGTGCTTGAATTTGATATTTCAATATCACCAGTGTGTGATATTAATATATAATTAATAATTTATTATATATTATATGATAGAAACGAATCCTTTTGCGTTGCTATGTTTTAAATTTTAGTCATGTTTTTGGTGAAGTTGTTATAAAATACTGTATAGACTTATTCAAAGTTTGAATAACTTATACAATATATATAATTAAATAAACAAATTGACCAATGATATAAATTCCCGCTACGTTATTATTATTCCGTAGACGGGCTAATACCTGCAACTCAACCGCACAGCATCAAAAATTTGTAAATATAACCTCAAAAATATCGATTAGTTTTTATAATATTTTATAATACATTTTGCAATTATGCCTACAATAATATTATTCGATGCATCTCTGTCAATGTTAGTGCCTGTAAAAATAAATGAAAATACCGAAATCACGAAGAAGCAACTTGGCGTAAACGGAGTAAATGCATTTTTAGATACTTTAAGTTTACATTCAAAATTGGAATTTATCAGTTTGGTAAGTTTTTAAAGTTATCTTTAATATTTTGTGCAATAATTGGTTTATATAACAATTGTAAGATGCGAATATTTATTTATTTTATCGATTGAATTATTTTATATATACAGGGTGGGAGATTTTTTCTTACAATGTTTATATTTATCTAATTGATTATATTATTAGTGTGACGTCAAAACGCCTAGATATAGGCCAATCATACTACATGAATTTGATTCAGTGCTTAGTGGCCATATGCATAGGTTTTCGTGTAGTATGAGTGGCCTATATCTAGGCGTTTTGGTATCATCACTAATATCAAATTCTTTATAATAAATTATTTATATAAATAATATTATATTTGCTAATATAACGGAGTAATATAGCACTCATTTTCTGTCGCGCCCCTTGGTAATTCAGTTTAGGAGATATGCAGTTAAACGTAGCTTATTTAAAATTTTGTATTTTATTTAAAATCCATATTTAAATACAGTGCATATTAATATTTATTTACAGTGTTATACAGGGCGACTTAGAGAGAACTGTACGATTGTATTGTTGCATTTGTTCTCTAAAATGAGTGATGGGAAAGGGTCTTTATAAATTGTTATTTTGATTAGATAAATAATACATAATACTGGATTGGCGTTACCAAGTTGTAGATCATTGCTATGTGTTTTTCTATCTCCAAATTATCTAAATTTCTTGTAATTACTGCGATCTGTTCTCGAAAAAAAGAAAACAACTTTATGTAAGTACCGTTTATGGTGTATCGTTCTTTTGTGGAAAGTGTTGTTTTGTAATTATAATTAAAGTAATCGTGTCAGATTGCCAACGTAATTTTCAAGTGCGTTGAGCCTTACGCTACCGTTAATTTGTTAAGTCATTAATGGCGAAACAATTCATACTTTCGGAAATACTTAACGTTAGGAAATTGTCGGTGAAAACGGCCATTAGTCAAGTTTTACCGTCCTTCTGGACAAAACCATTTCACGTTTGACTTCGTTAAAACTCATTGTAAATATTGTTTTAGTATTAGTCATACTGCCTTTACTTTAAAAAATCTTTTATATTCTTTAATAACATCTGCTTCGTGAGTACGTCCGTATGCCAATGAAGTCGAATCTATTTTCTTTGGGTAAAACATATCGTCACCTAAAGCTTCTATAGTCTTTCGTATTCTAATTTTAATACTATGAACGTCTTTACCAGCGGAAATCCGCAGTTTCTGAGCTTTGAACCATTTTGCACGTTTTGACTGATCCAAAGTATCGCAACATAATCGAACAATTTCATGTTTTGAAAGTACTATAATATTTGTTATAGAACTCTTTTAGATCTGTTCCAATGGTTAAAATGTTTGAACAGTAAATCGGAAATTGCTTTCGAACCTTAAAAAAATGGTCTAAGCATTTTTCGCATTCTTGTTGTAACACGCAATGACCTTCGCTTCCGTTATCATCGAATCCATCACATTTCTAATTATTCGTTTATCTTTATTCTTTTCCATCGCAACCAGAATTGTTCGGAGAGCTGATGGACTTGAAGTTCAAATAAATCTATTGGAATCGTCACCTGCTTAGGTTTCTTGGAAGGCGGAATAATTTCGCAAAAATTTTTTCCTTTGAAATACTTATCTTTGGCAAATTGTAGAGATGTTACAGATGTTTGTCTGGTTATTTCAGCCTTAACTAAGTAACTTGTCCCATCTTTTCTGTGCTTCTTTCCGTATTGTGTACATGTCCAAATTCAACTAACTTCTTGCTCTTTTGTTCAGTTTATGGTTGAAATGATATTTTAACGTGATTAACTTTTTCAAGTTAATCAGGGACAGGTCTATTTCTATATCCAATAGCCTATTTTTAATTTTTTTTGATGACTACATCTTTATATAATGATTGCATATTAAATCTAATGACAATCTAAATAAAAGATAATCTGTTAAATCTGAAAATTCCTTTATCAAAAATATTTTTTTAAAAATTTTAAATTTATCAAAAAATTTAATTTTTTAAGTAAAATCGCAAAAAAAGTGAAAAAGGTGAATTTTTTCAAAATCGGGGATGAGAAGTGTATGATTTTCAAAAAACCAAATTAAAGTGTATTTGTGGCAATTGTATTATTAAAAGTAAAAATTTAATATGTCAAGGAGTCCCAATTATTTTCGTCTATTTGAGTCACCAGAGGGCAGCAGGATGAATGCACACAGTGAATAATTCTAGAAATGGACATGCCACGGTACTGATATTTAAGTGATACATTGTAAGTTTTCTCTGAATAGCAAGTTATATTATACAAAAAAAAGTGATGAAATATGTTGGTGAATATCTAATTAACACAAAAATGTCATTAATAGAATGTTAATTAATTACCAATGAGAGCAAACAATACAGGACATAAAAAATCATAGTTAGAATGGAATCACCCATATATTGCTTTTAATTTTTTATGAGATTGCGACGAAGTTTGCCGACAATGCGTTACGTAAATTCCCTAGGTAAATTCTACCAGCAGACTGCTTTTTGGTGCTTATCGAGATATTTCCAGTCGAAAGTGCAACGCTACATATAGTGATACTTATAGAATAAGTAGTTTCACTTGTTGTCTTTATCATTGTTCTCAGTGACCACGAGTTGAACTCGCGCATTCTCCTGTGCGCAAGTATTAAATATATCGAATTTAACCCTAGATCACTAATCATTCGTCAAAAAGATGAACCTACTTTTAACAAATTCATTATCTATGCATTTTTCCAAACCTTCCTCACTAAGTACTTCTTAATTAAGCGAATTATTTGATGGTGTTTTATTAAGTTTAATAGATATTCTTTCTGCTTCTCAACTAACAATAATTATGAATTAGAAGAAATTGAGGTTTTATTCTGCTCAACATTAACACGAATGTTTAGTGACAGCGTAACTTGAAAATATGTTTAGTGATCTAGGGTTAAGGTAAATATTTGTATGTATTTAATTATCTTGTATTGAATTGATGTAGTTATCACAAGTTTCTCAAGTTTTCTTCTATATAATAAGGTTCTCAAGTAAATAATGAAAGTGTCAAGAATAAAGCTGGGCGTTTTAGACCTCATGTGTTGTTTTTTGGAAGCCAACGCCAACTTACAATGTGTTTGTAAAGGGAAGCAGTGGTAGACGCTGGGCGCATTATTTTATGCAAAAAAGTGAAGTGTTTAGAGAAAGACATCATTAAGTTATACGGACTCTGTTTGCAAACCAGTGCTTTATATACAAATCTTCACGAAATACAAGGTGTATTGGATGTCGATCAGCGATTGAGGAATATGCTCGTGGTGGTATATTCTCCCGATGGGATAATAATGAAAAACCAACAGCATTATTAGAACTAAATATGTGTACATTTTTAAGTAAAACACATTTTGTGTTGTATGGATCATTCGATAAAAGTTTTGTTACTATCGAAGTGAATTATAACTATGAATTTGCAAAGAAAAATATTATTTGTAATTTAGAAAAATTTTAGGAAAAACATGTTTAATAATTTGTGTGATAAAAACATATCAAATTAAATAATAAAATATAATATCTTTATTTAAACGGCTGCATATCTAAATTATTTACTACAGTTAAAAATCTTGAATCTGGTAAGATAGGATAAGACAAGTTAGCAATTCTACAAATAATTATCATAATCTCTTTAATTTTAGAAACTAAGCTTCATTGCAACTTAAAGCTTTGAAAATTATAATTTTAACTTTACTCAATATCTGCAACATTTCTATCATATAATTTGAACAGAGTTCTGCAAATATACCAAATAACATTGAATATGTTCAATTTGTTTACAACTTGCACAAAACTAAAACCAGTCGCTCTTCTATTCCTAACCGATGTTTTTTCTTATCCTGATATTTCTGTTTGACACCTTGCCTTAACACTTCCAAAGATGTTAAACTATTCAGGTCAGTAAAACTGTTTAAAGTTTGATTTATTGTTATTAAATCGCACACTGTTTTAACTTCTAGCATATTAACCTGCACAGCTCAAAGTTTCGAAAAGTTCTCAATCCAGCAGTGTATGGTTGCATCTTGGGTTTGAAATTGGTTAACTGAAGTAAAGCCTCAGCTGCTTTTATGTCTTCTGAATTTCGTTTGTTATTAAGAAGTTCTTTTTCTTCATTTCACATTTAGATGCCTCTTCAGATGCATTGTTTTCTTTCAGTTCATTTCTTATATTTAATCGATGACTACGTTTGGTAAACCCTAGTATGGCATTCTCTTCAACATATGAGTGCAAATTCATGGTAAAATTACGTGTATTAAAGAAGAAACAACAGAAAAACTAACCTTGCACTCGCCGTACATTAAATAAACAATAACAACGTTGTCTGTGGATTTAGTTCAACCGGCAACCGTTGGTGGCATATCGCTTATCTTGAATCGCCTAAATCTGTGGTATTACGTCCGAAGTTATTGCAGAAGAAAACATATGACCTTCTGCCAGAAAACCACAGATATAATCTCGATGTATGCAGCCAATTTAAAAATAAAAATTGCAATAATGGAGAAAATGAATCACAACAATTGACAAATAGAATTACAACAATTAGAGGGTGCGCACAGTAGAATGCGCGAGTTCAACTTTTGGTCATAAAATCGTCCAAGTGAACCTACTTAGTGATATTATTTCTAAAAGCTGCTAATTGGTAAACAGTGAAGAAGTCATGAAATGATGACATCAAAAAATACAAGAGCGACATTTATGAAAGTTTTGATTAGCCACAGTTTAAAATCATAGATATGTAAAAATCACAGTAGCAATTTACGCTGTGATTAAAAAATTACGAATGTAATTTTCCCAAGTAATTCCCATTACTAGCTCCGTTTGGTTTCTTTTTTAAATTTAGGAACCAAGGTTTTCAGCGAAAACTTAATACGCGTTTTTTTGGAAATGACTGAAAAGCGCATCTTATAATTTAGAGCTATTGCAGTCCTAATTATGGTGCACACCTACATTTTCCTACTCTATAAGGTATATTTTCTTTGGTCTACACGTACACGTACGTACCTAGTACCTACTACAGTGGAAAAGAAATTTCAAATTGGTGAGTCGGACTACTCGACAATATTATTAAAAAAATTTAACCGACGAAAAAAAAAGTGGAAGTTCTCAGTCAACACCAGTGGCGGCGCCAGCTTCTTCTTTTTGGTTGGGCGACACCCGGCAGAAAAACTTGAAGGGTGGGCAGAAAAAATTAGCAGTATTTCAAGAAATATATTATTTTTATAAACAATCAAATATTTTTGGATTTGTGAAATATAAAATAATATTATTTTGGATTTATGGCAAATTAAAATTAAAAAATTGAATTAGAAAACCCTTTTTTATTTCAAAGTTTATTTTACATGAATTATAATTATCTAAATTAAAATTGGCCTCCCATATTAAAAAGCTTTTTACCATGGATATTTTCCAGAATACACGTCAAATATTTAAATATTTAGTACCTACCTACATAAAAAGAAAAAAAAATTGTTCGCGCTTTTCCGGAAAACTGTTGTGGTACATCATTTTTTATCGATGTTACAAAATTGAATACAAATCAGGCACAAAAGACATGTATAGTTTGATGGCAATATCTTTTCATGGGGGTTATAGCAGTAAATAGGAACCTCACGTTTGAATTGCGCTTTTCAAGAAAACATTTGAGGTACAAAATTTTTCATTCATGGTACAATTGGCTAGAAATCAGGTACAAAACAATAGTACTGTTGGTTTTTAATTTTATTTTAGAGGGGTTCCTTCTTAATGTTAATGTGATAACAGGCAGCACGGTGTTTTTGCACATAACAAAGGTCTTGCGTCCTTGTCCTGTTGGGACAAGGGATTTTAAAATAATCACAGCTTCTTTCATGTATTTGGGTACTTGAGTATGAAAAATTCAGGGCGCGCCTGGCGCATTTAGCACTTATGAGGCTTTAGGTGCAATTGAATTTTGATGCTCCTTCTCTAAATATTTTCATTGCTCCTACAATTTAAAGGTTTTCAATTTCCGGCATACGGGGGAGCATCCATAAGTGCCGTAGGCGATTTTTTTGAAAATGCTACCTAATTTATATTTAGAATATTTCACCTGAAATATTGCATATCCAAGCAGTTGTCATTTTACATATAATTGATTAATTTTCAATGTTATTTCCCAATGTCTTACTTTTTTAATAATTAAATAAAATAGTTTTTTACTTTGAGAGCTAAATTTTGAGGCATCCTTGATTTATTTGAGGCCCCGAGGCGCTCGCTTTTTGCGCCTGTTTCATGTTTCTAAAAATCCGCCACTGCTTGCTACTTAAAGCGGCTTAAAACAAAGGTTATATTACGTGGGCATGCAGGAAACGCGAAAAACGAGTGAAAAAAAAAGGTAAAATAGAAAATGAATATTTTATTTATTTTTTTACGTAGGTGTAGGACAAAATAACATAACACAATTTTTTAGACAAACCAAAAATGTATCGACACTTTTGGAACTAAAATATTAAAAGTTGGCACAATGTAAATTATACTAAATGTATAATTTTATTCACAAACGTTTTCGCTATACCATAGCATCGTCAGGTGACTAAACAGAAACTAAACAGTCTGTTTAGTCACCTGACGATGCTATGGTATAGCGAAAACGTTTGTGAATAAAATCAATTATAAATGTATAATTTTATTCACAAACGTTTTCGCTATACCATAGCATCGTCAGGTGACTAAACAGACTGTTTAGTTTCTGTTTAGTCACCTGACGATGCTATGGTATAGCGAAAACGTTTGTGAATAAAATCAATTATAAATGTATAATTTTATTCACAAACGTTTTCGCTATACCATAGCATCGTCAGGTGACTAAACAGAAACTAAACAGTCTGTTTAGTCACCTGACGATGCTATGGTATAGCGAAAACGTTTGTGAATAAAATTATACATTTAGTATAATTTACATTGTGCCAACTTTTAATATTTTAGTTCCAAAAGTGTCGATACATTTTTGGTTTGTCTAAAAAATTGTGATATGTTTATCAAGTTGCACTACTTAGACCACACTGTTATCAATTATTAAAATAACATAAGTTTATTTATAATAATAATAATTATTGTAAAATCTATAATATTAAAAGCGGTTTGTTTACTTGATAACAGTTTTTTTAATACATTTTGCTCAAACGTTTGCTCGATTTAGCAGGTTGGGCGAACGGTTGGGCGAGAACAATTTAGGTTGGGCGCTCGCCCAACCGCGCCCACCCCTGGCGCCGCCACTGGTCAACACGTACATATTTTTTATTTTTGAAGGTTTACTTTTTCTGTGTAATTTTTCTTATATTAACTTGAATTAAAACTTTTTATGATTTTAAAATTTTGAACTCAAAGTTTAAAATTAGATTTCGATATTTTTTGTTGAATAATAAAAATTATTTTATATATTTTTTTTTTTTAGTAAATATCGTACATAGGTAATGTTTCTGTACTTTACCCTGTATATATTTCCCAGGTATGCTTTTTAAAAATAAATAAAAAATGCCGCGTAACTATTGATATTATAGGTAATAATTAATTTATTATATAACCATTAATTCATTAATTTTCACCGAAAAGATTATTTTTTGAATATTTGCGCACATTTTAGTAGTAGAAGAAGTGAAGAGATACAGCCATTTCACCGTTAAAAAAGTAGCGTTGTTGAGCCACTTCCATATAAATTTTTAATTGCCATGTGAAAGGAAACGTTAAATCGTTATAAGTTTGAAGCGACACTGTAAATAGTTTTAAATAAGTAAATTATTTAGTTAAATAAAATTTGTAGTACACTTATTAAGTGATTTCTCTAGTGAACGTAGAGGTTTTGATATTTCCATTAGTTGAGGTTATGCAAGTATGGGTACAAGCACTAATAATTTGTGTAAAACTGTTGCCGTGCGCTTCTATTTTGATTTTAAATTAAATAATGGAAAAAGCGAAGTTGCTTTTGTACCGCACGAAGTGATTGTACACAAAGTGGAGAGGCCAAAAGAAAATGGGGAAGAACCAAAACGTGTTGTCTTTGTTAATGATGTGAAGTACCTCAGGAGTTTGGAGCCCTTAGAATGGAAGAAACAAGATCACTATAGAGTTTTAGGCATTTCTAATATGAGATACGATGCTTCCGAAGATGTTATTAGAACAGCTTACAGAAAAATGGTTCTTAAACACCATCCCGATAAACGTAAAGCTAAGGGTGAGAAAATTAAGTCAGATGAAGATTATTTTATGTGTATAACTATGGCATACGAAACTTTGGGTACTATGAGTAGACGGCGGGCATATGATTCAGTCGATCCTGAGTTTGATGATTCACTTCCATCGGGTTCTGAACTTAAGCAAGATTTTTATGAAATCTTTGATTATTATTTTCGACTTAATAGTCGATGGTCCGAAAAGACTCCCGTACCTGAGATGGGTGGTCCTGATGCTTTGCGTGAAGATGTCGATAGGTTTTATAATTTTTGGTACAATTTCAAGTCGTGGCGGGAATATTCCTACGAAGATGAAGAAGATAAGGAAAAATGTTCGGATCGGGATGAGCGTCGAATGTGTGAAAAAATTAATAAGGCTGAACGTATTCGCAAGAAGAAGGAAGAGATGCTACGCATTCGGAATTTAGTTGATATGGCGTACAAGGCTGACCCTAGAATAGTTAAATTTAAAGAGGAAGATAAAGAGAAAAAGTTAAATGCAAAGAGGGCTAGACAAACGGCAGCTCAAGCTAAGAAAGAGGAAGAAGAACGATTGATGAAGGAAGCAAAATTAGCAAGAGAACAAATGGAAGCAGTGGAACGTGCAAAAATTGAAGCTAAGCGTCAAGAACGTGAAGCACAAAAGAGAGTGCTGAAAAAGGAACGTAAAATATTGAGGGATATGTGCAAATCTAATGATTACTATGCTCAAGAGAAAAATGAAGTTCTGGCAAACATGCAAGCTGTTGATAAGATATGTGAACATCTAAGCGCTCTGCAATTAGAAGATTTAAATAAGAAGATGCAGAACAATGGTCGTACAGCATTTTTGGAGGCAGTCAAGGATTGTGAAGAACAGTTGGAAGCACAACGTAAGGAAGTTCTACAAAGTGTTACACCTACGACCAACGCAAAAATTAACAATGTGGAAAATGGCGTGAACCAAAAAACCCAGTGGTCGCAAGAAAATATACAGCTTTTAATTAAAGCTGTGAATTTGTTTCCGGCTGGTACTAATAAACGTTGGGACGTGGTTGCCAATTTTGTTAACCAGCATGGCTCTTTTCCTGAAGGTGCAACTCAATTTAATTCAAAAGATGTGCTAGGAAAGGCAAAAGATTTGCAAAAGAATGACTTTTCGAAGAGCGATCTGAAGGAGGCTGCAAATAAAGAAGCGTTTAATAATTTTGTCAAAGACAAGAGGGCTCAAGTGCAAGTGATGGATAATTCTGAAATTTCAACTAAAATCGATGGCTCTAATGAAAATAATAATAAAAAATCTGTTAAGATGAACGGTGTATCGAAAGGAAACCATTTAAAAAATGGAAGCGGAGAAAAACCTGATTTGCCATGGACGAGTGAAGAACAACAGCTTTTGGAACAAGCTTTAAAAACTTATAATAATTCGACACCTGACCGGTGGGACCGTATTGCCGAATGCATCCCAAATCGTACGAAAAAAGATTGCATGAGGAGGTACAAAGAGTTGGTTGAAATTATCAAAGCCAAGAAAGCTGCACAAGTGACAGTAAATAATAAATAGCGTCTGTTATATCATGTGTTTAGAATGTATTCAATTATTATATTAGGCAATTATGTAATATATAGTATTTATTTTTTACAAAAGTGATTTTCTTTCTCTTTTTTTGATGTTCTTTTGTGACGTCAATAATTATTATTATTATGCTATTAAACAAAACTTAGTGTGAAAAGAATAACCTTTAATTTTTGTAAAACAAAATGATTTTTGCTAAATATGATTTTCTTTATTCTATGTTTTTGAAATTTAGCAATAGTATCTGCATGTTAATTTATTTCAAAATTGAATCTTTCTGAATTGGGCTTGTACTATAATAAATTATTTTAATTATTAAATTTGTCTTGATTTTAAAATTAATAAACAACCTTGCTATAATGCCCTAATAGATTTACCTGTAAATCTGAGTTTTAAGAAAATTCTGATATGGTGTTTTTTAACACGAGCAGATATCATCGGTGATGTGACAATACCTCCTCTCTCGAATTTTTAGCTAAAATGAGATTTTGGTAATACTTTAAAGTTCTCAGAAATTTACATGTCCTGGTAATAGCTTATAAGTAGCAAAAATTTATTTAAAATTCTGCAAAAAACAATATCTTTTAATAATCCAATGTGTATGGAAGTAAGAAGTCGTGAAGACATGTCATTAAGACAACGGATAAAAGTTGTTTTTTTGATTGGTATCAGTAAAATGCTATATAAGGTAAAACACCAAATCACAACTATACGTCACTGATGAGATCTAATAAGATTGAAACATGTCTGTCGTTGTGGTTTGGTTGCAATTGATTTATTTTCAAATGTGAATATATATCTTTTACATTGTTTGCAAGAATTGCTTACAGTTTTTTGTCCTTGTAAAATTTACTTTTATGTAGATGGGAGGTATTGTCACATCACCGTTGATATTCTGTTTACCTTTTGTACTAAGACCAGATAGACATTCAGTTTATAAATTGTATAATCCCAATTTCACAGCAGTAAGTTTACCGAATTGAAACATTTTTTGTAAAATCACCCTTAGGATGCACCCAAGCTCTTTCTCAAATTTTAAGCCAATGAGAGCATCAACCAGTTTCGTACGCTATTATATTCTAATTAAATAATATTGAGAGTGACGGACAACGCACAGTCTAAATAGGTGGGTCTAGAAGCGTGAAATTTGGCACATGAGTTTCTTATATAACGTAGGTGAGCACCAAGAACCGGTTTTATGGAAATCTTATCCAAAAGGGATTTATCAAGTTTTTTTTCATAATTACTGGCGCTCATGAATGAATTGACAAGAATTTTATGAACGGGTGAGGCCGAACATCCACATACGACACTTAAACGAGGTCGTAATAATATCTGAAGTGTCGTGAAAAAGCGAGACAAGTTTAAAAAAAGTATAACGAGAAAACTTTTGGACTTGACTAGCTTTTCCACGACACCACAGATATATACATAAATGGTCTTTATTTATAACAACAAAAATTATAAGGTTCTAGCAATAATATCTAGGATTAATATTTTGCTTCATAGAAGTTTTCTAATTCAAATGCATTCTGGGTGGATTTTTGGAACATGCTGTGTTAATCCGACTCTAACTCGGAAGAAGACTCGGTCTTATGAAAAATAATAGCATTCTTTTAGTTTTCTACCGAAACAGTAGGTACTGACTGCTTGATTAAATTATTATGGACGAAAGTCTTTTATTATTAAAAGCTTTTATTTAAATTGGGGTGAGCGTTGTCCGTCGTCCGTATGGGTGGACCTCTTTGAGGCCATTTTTAAGCAACTTCCCGACGTCCTAGAGATCTGAAATTTGGTACACAGCTTTCACTTGCAGAGCATTTTTATATTTTAATTTTGTTTTTTTTTAATACTATAAGGCGTTTCAAGAGAAGCGATACGCTATCTGGTGGCAAGTTTTGTACTAGAGGGAATGAGCTGAAATGGTTGTTCACCATCAATTTTATTCAGCATAAGTGCGCAATTATGTACTGATTATGTTTTTAATATAATAGATATCTTATCTGCTGCTCGTTTGCTTGTAATATCATGGTTAATTAATTTATTTATTTATTAATTGCCTCTTCCCTCTAGTACCAACATGGCCACTAGCGGCGCCGCAATCTTAAATTGAAACGCCTATTCTGAAAATATAAGCGAAAAAACGGGAAGAAACTGAAAATCATAAAGCGCATGCGTCTAACTAAACTAAAAAATTAGAAAATAAAAATTTAAAAAGTAAAAAATAATTTTAATAAAAGCAAACAAAGCTTCTTGAAAACATCAATATAAAATATGAATTTCGTACACCAACAGTGAGCCTGATGCTTACCCACCTATAAATAAACATCCCCACGGTTTTATATTGATGTTTTCAAGAAGCTTTGTTTGCTTTTATTAAAATTATTTTTTCTTTTATAGTGTACTTTTGTAATTTTAAATAAAAGGTTTTTTTTTAATTTTTAATTTAAAAAAAAACTTGTATTGCCTCTCGCTACTACTTGCCTTATTTGCTCTACCGATTCAATATAATTTTTTTATGTTGAGACTATAATGATTTTTGATAAAGGGTGTCCCAAAATTAACGCAAGATTTGAATTAAATAGAAAACACAGTTTTTAGTCTTTTGATTGTTATTTTTTTTATTGAATCATAATTCATAAAGTACATATGATAGGGTTATTTATGGAATAACACATCGAGCAAATGGCCTCCACAGCTTTGCATGCACATACGCAGAGCCGGATTTACCAATTTGCCGCTTGTAGGCTTAATAATATTTACCGCCCCTTTATTACACAAAAATATTAAGGGGTGATTGGCTGAAGGTTAGGAAGTAGTCGGCCAATGACCGATGGGGGTATACCCCATTTCCGGGGGGTCTGGAGACTTTTTTTTGATAATTTGGTTTACTTAATTTTGAGGTTATTCCAACTAAAATTTATTAAATGTATACGAAGAATGAACATTGTTCTTGAACATAAGCGATTGAAAAACTTTAGCAGTTGCTCTCAAAGAACGCACAAGATTAACTTATATGATACGAATGTACTATACAGGGTGACCGACCGCCTATCTGAACATAGGTAAATAACATGAGAAATTGATATTTTCTAAATTTCAGCTTCCCATTGTCCCATTATGACGGATAGGAATGAAAAAAGTATCAATTTAAAGAGATTATTTTTCTGCGTCTACAGATACCCAACACTTAATATTTTCTTCTTTAATTATTGTTAAAAACTTAAAATGAAGTGACATAATACTGCCGTGTTAATTCTAAAGGGCGTATCTGCAAAAAGCTAATTGTTGGGAAATCGTGTTTTTATAAATTTCCGTGTGCCATCACATGGTTTGAATTTAACAGAAAACTAGTGTTTTAGATTCATATTATATCTGTGGCAGAATCTAATGAAATAAACCGTTTTCTTAAATATTTATTATAAATGGGACTTTTGATACATACACCCTCTCTGACTAACACATATTAATAAAACTCATAAGAAAAAAAGGCGTATCTGCAAAATGAGACACTGTATGAACTTTTTCCTAAATAACTGATAACCAAAAAACTTAAAACACGTAACAATATTTAAATTATGAAAAACAAACAGAACTTCACAAGTGTAACCATCAAAATTTGAATTGTATCTGCCAGTCACAGAATAGATAATTTTTGCCAGTCAAGTAATGGAGTGTTACAAAGAAAGGGCGTATCTACACAAAATAGTAGTTGTAGATACGTCTTTTAAATCTAACATTGTTGGTTACGTCTTTTTTATCTAAAATTACACATTAATCTGCAGATACGCCGTTTCTTTAAAGATGTATTCTAGCATATCTATACATAGTTTAGCCTTCTGAACTTAACGAAATGATAGATTTACATGCAGGGAAGCTTTTGCCAGCAATAACTCAAAAAGCCAAAAATTGCAGATACGCCCTTTAGAATTAACACGGCAGAATAGCGCTTTAAAACAGATATGCCTAGATATGATTAGATGCCTTGTTTGAAATTTACTTCTATTACGAGTATTTTGTTTTTAAAACTAATATTGCTAACTAATGACTACAAACGTTTAAAATAAATTTAGCTAAACATGAACTTATACTCAAGTTTTGGCAGATCAAATATTCAAAGAAGGTCTGATTTCTAAAAAATCGCTTATTGGAATTCCACATTTTTAACAATAATTACAGAACAAAATATCAAGTGCTGGGTATCTTTAGACGCGGAAAATAAAACTCTTTAAATTGATACCTTTTTTATTTATATCAGTTATAATGGGAAGCAGAAATTTTAATTGTAATTCAAAAGTAACCACAAAATAATACTTACATTTAATTTGGTTTTCTAGAAGTCAACGGATTTTTGAGCGTGCTAAGCACAAATAGGGGGTCAAAATTCCAAAAATTGGGTTTAAAAAAGGGACGTTTACTTTACGCCAGGAATAAGTAGTAGAAATTTAGAAAATTGTATTAAAAAAGTCGAATACAAGAGAGTCCACTTTAAACTTGGCACACGGGCGGAAGTACCCCTAAGCTGCGGTCCTGTAGTCAAATGTTGCTCTATACTTCTGGGGCTCTGAATTTATATTTGAATTTATACCGGGTGCTGAATGAGTTAGGCGAACATAGGATATGAACGTGTAAAAAGTTATTTTTGCAAATTCCTGCTTCCCTAATTATTTTAGAGAAAAATTGAAAGATACAAATATGATGTAGAAATATAAACTACGAATGATAAGAGCATTAGATTTTATCTAGCTTTTACGTAAATGATCAAAAAATCTTTTGAAATTGTTAAAATTTTTATTTATCAAACTGGCCATGTATAAGTTTCCAAGGTAATATTCCATTTTATGAAATTGAAATTTAATAAAGTGCAAAACTGTCAACAACGTGCAATTGTTTTTTATTACTTATCAAAAATAATTACCTCGGAAACTTCCATGGCAAGTCTGATAAATAAAAGTTTTAACAATTTCAAAAGAATTTTTTGACCATTTACGTAAAAGCTAGGTAAAATCTAATGCTCTTATCATTCGTAGTTTATATTTCTACATTATATTTGTGTCTTTCAATTTTTCTCTAAAATAATTAGGAAAGCAGGAATTTGCAAAAATAAGTTTTTACTTGTTAATATCCTATGTTCGCCTAACTCATTCAGCACCCGGTATATTAAATTATACCTACTTGATAAGCTTATCGAGTTAGCTAAGAAATTAGAAAATGTATAGTTGAAAAATATTTTTGTGTAATAAAATACTTATTATTTTTTACTTTTACATTCAAAATTTGCCGTCCCCAAAAATTTGCCGCTCTAGGCTGCAGCCTACTCAGCCTATTTAGAAATATGGCCCTGCACATACGCACTCGTTTGTCGAAATTTTCCATGACCATTTTGCATAAATGTGGCTGAATTTCGTTGATGCAGCGTTGAATATCCTCCTAATGAACGGGTGGTTGTGGGCTTGTTGACATAGACTTGTGATATCAAATAACCCCATAAAAAGAAATCTAATGGTGTTAAATCACACGATCTAGGGGCCAATTCTGATCATCGAAACGAGAGAGTACACGACCTGGAAATGTCTAATTTCTCTTGGAAATGTCTCAAATATTGTTCAATAATGAAGACACGTTGACACGTTGTTCCATCGTGTAATGCTCCATTTTTACTAACCCTAAACTATCAGCTGTCGAATTGTTTTTTAGGGTTGGCAACACTTTACTGCACAAATTTTTGTGCAAAAACAAAACTTTGCGGCAAATTCAAATCTTGCGTTAATTTTGGGACACCCTTTATTTTAGAAGTCATGGCTTTTAAGGTGGCATGATTTTAGCGATTACTTTTCGTATGACTAAAAGTCACGTGAAAAATCGTATAGTGTGACCAGGGTTTTGACGTAAGAAATTTCAAAATTTTAAATTAATTTTACTTTTATTTATTTAAAAAAATGTATTAAAATTAAATAGTACTACAAACAAATTCAGTTTACAAAACATTCACGTTACAGGAATAAATGATAAAGCATGCAATAAAATATAATGAAACTTACAGCATTGACCTTCTGCATTTAAATATCTATCCGATTGCCTGTTTTGTTTCTGTTCAGTTATTTTTATTTACTGTGAAGATTTTCAGCGCTTGCAACCAAAAACCAGGAACTTGCTTTCTTTGTGTGCATATATCTTTATTTTGTCACGGTGCTTTACGACTAGCATCTGTCTCTTCAGATCACAATATGCCTTGATTAGTTTTTTGTCAATATTCTGAGTTAATATTATATTATAATAGTAAAATTTTCTCCAATTATTGTACGAATATTAAAGTTTAAAACTGTCTTCATGGTATTTATGGTATTACTTTTTGGCAGATGGCGTTTTCTTCTTTATACGAAGAAAGATGTCCTTTTACAAGAGATTATAATGCTATTAAAACAGAACTTCAAAAATTAGAAGATTATGATAAAACGTGCATAGAACCCGCTCTGCATGGTGTTAATCAAGCTGTTCTTGCAGAATGGGGAAACAATAGTGCATGCCAAGTAAGTTTAACATAATGCATTACAATAAATCCGTGTACTTTATAAATAATTTACCTTATTTGATTAGGTAATTTTGGTAACAGATGGAAGTACTGGAGTAGGACCTATGTCGCTGACTCATTCTTTAAATACCGTAAATCACCGTAATTCTTCAAACCCATTTCCTTTACCATTTGCATTTCCAGCAAAACTTCATATTGTTTGCATTACTCCACCAGATGATTATAACCTGATAAAATGTAAGTGTACTAATTTGAATTTCCAACATTAGAAGTTAAGGTTGCATCAGTGTGAGCGTTAAGTGGCGAAATACACCCGTGTAGCGTCGTGAAATGAAGAATAAAATTCATGTGTATAATTACTTATTAACAGTAGGTTTTTTAGTTTATGATGCGGATACGCCATTGAAAACTCACATTCTGGTTCAACCTTTATTAGTCTTAAACTAATTTTTTATTTTTCTCACCGATGAGAATCTCTTCTTGACAGTGTCTTGTTATTTGCTTAATCGTCAGCAAAATTTGAATGTAGACACATCCCTGTAAGCCAAATTTGCTAAGGAAGCTTCATATTAGTAGTATCTACAGAAAATTTGGTTTACTGGGATATAGAATATACTAAGCGGTACACATCGCCGTTTACATCGAGATCTAAACGTACGTTTGTTTTCCATCGTTGTAAACCTCAATGTAAGCCGCTTTAGCATCTTTGTCATGTTTCTACCTTAAATTAAAAAAAAAATAAAAATATTTATTTTCAGCAAAACCATTGTTTAATCGATTGGTAGAATTAACTGGCTATGAAGGATCAGTATTAATTCCCGAGGGTCCCTTATGTGATGCAAATGTAATATCGATATTTCAGAAGCTAGCAGATGATATTTACACCTCTTTTAAGGGAACTTTAAAATGTGGAAATCTTGAATCTAAAATAGTACTTTCTCCATCGCCAATTGTAATATGAAATTAAAATTCTAAATAATTGTTTAATATAAAATAATTTTAGCCTCACACGAAAATCACGGATTTTGATTGTCAAACCTATTACGTATCGGATACAATTGAAGTGTGTGGTTTTATACCTGTAGCTGATGTCGGCTCACCAATGGCAGTAAGTCGTCATTTAATATTACCGGCAAATATTAATAAGGAAGGCACAGTTTTGAAGAATGAAATTGATTTAACGGTAGATGATGACAATGCAGACGAAGGTAAAGTTCCATCATTTTGCGTATTACTGCACGGTGCATTGAAAGTTGAAAATATGGCGGCATTGGTGACGCTTGGAGGGAATTGGTTTGGTTTTATTTATTCATGGGCTGATTCGAAAAAGAAATCTAACTTAATGCTTACAACTTTAATGCCAGGAATCGATTCTGTTCCGTGGCTTGGAGATTTAAATCGTTTAGAATGTCCCGATAATTTACCGTCTGAATTTATGGGGAGCTTTCCCGTGCGTCCTACCGAAAAGCGAAGTTATTCTCAAAATGGAGTTGTATGGATTAGACAAGCTGGGTTGCAATCTGATATCCAAAAAATTTTACGACACGCTCGAAAACTTCCCGAGAAAACGCAACAATTTTACAAGGTATTATTTGTGTATTATTTTTATTATTTATTCTGCAGATACTATATTGGTATATATATTTTTTAGGAACTAAATCGATTGAGAAAGGCTGCAATGTCTTTGGGCTTTTTTGATTTGTTAACCGGATTAGCGTTTATTTTTGAATATGAATGTACCCAATTACCTGGGAGTGCCCATCCTGATTGTGCATTGCAACTTACACATACAGCCGACGTTTTACGAAAAACACAAAATAAAGATGTAAAATATGTTATTGTTCCATTACAAACAAATTATAATAGTTCTTAATTTTAAATAATGAAATATTGTAATTTTTTTGATCATGTAAAAGTAACTTTTATACAATTTCCTTGAATAATTAATTTTTATTGAAATATTATTTTTATTATTAGTACCTATTTGTTTTTTGCAAATTATTTTTATTTGTGAAACATATACACTATATTATATACATATACAATAAATTAATTTAAAAAAATAAAAAGTTAAAAAGTAACAATTTTGAATTTTTGATTGAACATTTTCATTTTTTGAGTAAAAGTTTGAGCAACAGTGGTTTGAAATGGACACGTGGATCTATGATGTTTTTTTGTTGAACACAAAGATTGTGGGTATCTACAGTAAGCCATCAATTCTGGAAGTGTGATGGTTTACATTTGCCATTAAATCTCTGATATAGGTATGTTGAAGAGTCAATAAATATGGTAAAAAGGACCCATCAGTGCTAGAGATGGTAACCTGATCGATATAATTTTCAAAGTGCAATAACTGCAAAAGAAGAAACTGTTTTTTTATCAACACCATAATGAACAACAAATATGGTTATTTTAGTTTTTTACATTCAAAGGTAAAACTAATGTCGAAAAATTGGGTTTCAATATGCATTGTGTTTCAATAGAATAACGGTCCGAAACATACATTATGAAGGAATGGATATTTATCATGTACAAAACTAACTGCATTATGTTACCAAATTACTATTTTACCTGATTGAACATTTTTGTTGCAAACATTAGAAAAAACTATTCAGCAGAATCTGACTAGCAAAATATACATTTGATATTGTGGTATTGGAAGAGTAGGATATAAAATAGCAAAATGTATAGGTACTATCGAAACTTAACGTACAAACTAATAATAATGGTTAATCTATACCCAAATATTTACAAGCAGCAATTGATGCATAAAGGTACCAACCATATCCTACTTATAAAAAAATCGGCAATACAAATATTGTAAATCACTGTGATAAATAACATAATCAAATCGCCGCGTCATACGCTTATATATTGCCGCCCATGAGTGTTGGCCTGAAAGTGTAAAAGCTGAAAAATAATAAATAAAAATTCAGAGCACGAGAACTAAATTAAGGGGTATTATCACCTCGTGTGCAGTAAAAGTAGGGTCATTTTTCTGAATTTATTATTATAAAAAAAAAATGAAAAGATTTATTCATATTCGGGTTTATACATATTAAAGTAGATGTCTTAAACCTCGTTCACACTACGTGATTTATCATATGACTTGTTATATGGCTTCTCATATGAGAGATTTTTTTACGTTCACACTATATGATTTTTGATATTATAGAAGTTATTGCTTTTATGATTGGCTGTTGTGATGGTATGATTTTAGCCATGACTTTTCTTATGAGTAAGTCATATGATAATCATGTAGTGTGAACTAGCTAAAGTACATTAAATATATTTTTTTTTATTTATATTTTAACGTGCATCAACTACTGGGTTATTAGCACTTCTAAATGTTAATTTTAATTTGTTCAGTATTTTTTTGTTTGTTTATGTTTTTTTGGATTGGGTATTTTGGTTGGTTGGTTTTTGGTTCACCACGGAGTGAGAATGTCCACTGGAAAGCCGAGCTAAGAAATTCTGATGAGTCCGAGATTTGAACTCAGAATTCCCACTCGTAACGCAACCAGCGATCACATCACTCCACTGCCATGGCTAAATAAATATTTTTTTTGAATACTTTAAAAACAAAATGGTGGCATGTTAACTCTCGCAAAACTATTCCTTTTTTTTTGTTGACCTCTATGGGCGAATCGCCATGCACAGGTCACAATTTTGCACTTGAAATAAAAAGCCAAAAATTTTCTGAAAATATAGCTCAAAATCTAGTAAAAATTGTAGGGTTTTTTCGATCTAAAACAAAAAATTGTTTTTTCAGTTTGAATTTTTTTGGTTTTTTTGAAAAAAAAAAATTCGCTTAAAAATTGGCTATAAAATCTCTGAATTTTAATTTTTTGAAAAAATTCTACATATTTACTTGAAAATCTTATTTTGAAGCTACAGTTAAAATTTGAACTTAATCTAATAAAACTTGAAGGAGCTAGCGATTCGCTCATCTGGAAAAAACGGGGTTTCGAGAAAAACACGTTCAAATTGTCAAGTAATATTTGTCTATACGACTATGCTTGGAAAATCGACATTTTGGAACATTACAAATTTTTTTCTCTTTATAATCAACTTTTTATATCACTTTTATATCTGGATAGTTTAATTTAAACTATCCAAAGGGAGTGTTGAAGCTGATAAAACGAGCTTAAAATAGAAAGTCATTACATTAGGTAATATTACCAATTAACTTCAGGTTGTTTTTACCAATATATTCGTAATTTTGCCAATGGCTTTGGCACTGAACTTGAGGACGTCAATCACATCAAAATGATATAATTTAGCTTAAATTGAACACATGATTTATTTAAAAATTACCAAGAATATTTTTGCATCTTCTGTAGTGTCTACCTTTACTACATGTTATGCTTATTCTTACAAATATACAGGATCGATGTTATATCAAGAGTTATGGGCGACAAACAAATTTTTGAGATATTGTGAATGTGCTTGATAACCATCCTCGTGCATGCAGTATTAGGTTTGTTCGTTTGTCCTACACTAAATTACACTAAACTACACCGGATAGACTGGTGTAGTCTGGTGTAAAACGGCCAGTGTAAAATAGAGCAGGTAGTGTAAGAAAGTGTAGTGTACACCAGCGGTTACAAACGAACGCGTTTTTGACACTATTCTACACTGGCCCCGACTTTGACAATGCTTGGCGTATTTTTTATTATTGTCCAGGTTGAAAACACATTTGCTGAAATTGTTCTGAAAAAGATGCTCATAAAAATTATTAGTAATCTGCAAATCGGTAAAAAGCGCCTTAGTGTGACTTCAAATAAATAATTATATTCTCCAAATTAAGTAAAAATTGTAAAATTGCGACATTATGCTATAAAAAGCAATTTAGTGCGACAAATGAAAGAAAAAATTATAATAGTTAAAGAACCCATATGACCTATGTGTATATACCTATGACCAGGACATCAACAATAATCAAATTTTAATTTTAATTTTAATTAAAATTTTAATTAAAATTATTACTTTTAATTGTTGTAAAATTAGATTATATTATCAAGATGAAATTATGAACAAACATTCAAATAAATTGAGAAGTAAATCATCGTTAATAAAATTTGCAATTTCTGTAATTTTTTTCAGCTATTTTCTAGGCCAAATATTTTCTACACCACTTTACACTTGCCTTTCGGCCGGTGTAAGTTAGTGTAGCTCTGAACAGTTCGGTGTAGTTCTGGGTAATTTACACTGGACAAACGAACTCGTGTAGTTTTCTTACACCGGGACAAACGAACGCGTTTTTCTACACCAACTTACCCGGTATAGTTCAGTGTAACTTAGTGTAGACAAACGAACAGACCTAGTGTGTTCACGAAAAGTGGTAACAGTAAATAATTCTTAAATATTACTAGATACAAAAAAAAGTTTAAATAGTTTTTTATTCAACTTCTCATTTTCTATTGGAAACTGTCAAAGTATATTTTTTATACTTCAAATTCAACCGGAAGTAAACAAAATTTTTTTTTTCAAATGGCAACATGTCTTTTTTTAACATTTTTGTAATCTGCAATTTTTTCTCTATAAATACATATAAAATTTTCATAAGGTTATATAAGAAAAAATTCGAGAAAACACAAGATTTAAACAGACAATAATAATTTATTAATTACGTATGTAGAGTGCTATGAAAAACAAAACACGATTATTCTGACATGACACCATTAGACTTTTTCTATGGAGTCATTTAAAAATGGTAGTTTAGGCAAATCTATCTTTAAATTTAAAAAATTTAAAAACCAAAATTAATTTAGCATCTATCAATTATCACCAAATCGCCAGAACTTCTGCGAAAATTATAAATCATATCTTAAACAAAACGGTGGCAATTTTGAAAAATTTATCAGATAAATAAAATGTTGTGTTTTCGGTGTCGTGACGTTTTGTTTTTCATGGCACTCTGCATACCTATGTGTAAATAATCAGTAAATTATTATTGTTTATTTAAATCTTGTGTTTTCTCGAATTTTTTCTTATGTAACCTTATGAAAATTTTATATGTATTTATAGAGAAAAAATTGCAGATTACAAAAATTAAAAAAAAAGACATGTTGCCATTTAAAAAAAAATTTTATGTTTACTTCCGGTTGAATTTGAAGTATAAAAAAATATACTTTGATAGTTTCCAATAGAAAATTTGGAGTTGAATAAAAAACTATTTAAACTTTTTTTTGTATCGAGTAATATTTAAGAATTATTCACTGTTACCACTTTTCGTGAACACACTGTATAGGTCTATAATTTGATTGTTGATGTATCAAAAATAGATGTTGATTGCTGAAAAAAATAATTTTAAGTCTAAAACTTCATAACTGATTTTTGTTCAGCAAGCAAAGTTGCTGGCTGATTGCTAAAAAATAATGGGCCCAAATCAACAAATTTGCTGGCTGTGGCAGCGCCTATAGCAATTTTTAAAAGCAAGTTGCTAGCAAATTGCTACAATTCAGCTTCAAAATGCTACTTGGGCTATTTCCTTCAAAGGAAAAATGGACACCCAAACAAAAGCGTGCGTCTGCGTACGTTGTCAAGGACCGTATCACGGTGTATAATAAGATAGGTGAGCTTACGGCCTATGCCTACATCGCAAATTTGTGGGTCTCAAGCGTGGTCAGTGTGCGAGAGAGACGAAGCTACATGAGATAGACGAAGTGCCTCTTGCGAAAGCACGTAATGCATATGTATGTGCTTATAGGATAACAGTGCATTTTGTTGCATTGAAGTCTAATTCTTCTCGATACAATCGGTTTTTTGTTAATTTTTGGCAATGCCTCGAAGGTACTCTTTTGCGCCTAACTGTAATAGTGGGTACAAAAGTAACACGGAAAAAGTATCGTTGTTTAAAGTGCCCAAAAACAAATTAAAAGAGTGGAGTTCTGTGATTCGCCGTGCGGACAAACAATTAATGACGTTTTGCGCGAGAAACACTTTTTAAAAGAAGATGTGATCCGTCAATAATCACAGAAACTTATTCGGTAAGTTGTATACACTAAGTAGAATCCGCTTATAATAACATCGAAGGGAAGGAACAAACAAGTCATACTAAGCGGACGTCATACAAAGCATAGTCTTAGAAAATAAACAACTTCCTATTTTTATTAAATATTTAGTTTAATAGAGAAAAAAACTACAAATTGCGTGTATCTATTAATAAGAAAGAAACATGAATTGACACAAAGCAAGCATATTAAAAACAGAATCACCAAGAATCAAAACAAAAATGAGCCTAGCACCAAAGATCGTTGCAGGGAAAGGAATGTTGGTCACATGATTTCTTAAAAACTTTTCTGAAAATGCATGTAATTCAACCAATTTTTTTCACAAGCAAGATGAAAAAATTGTCCTGGATGTGATCTACTTTAAGTACTTCTGCTAATAACGGTAACGATTACAAAAATTACGATATGGCTATTTTTGTTATCTAAAAAATAGAGTAACTTTGCAGCAAAATTTTCAATATTTCTAATCATTTGATTGTAATAAAAATTATATCACGTCCAAGAGCTAAGTTTTATCTTTAAAATGATTACAAAATAATTCTCTAAAAGTTTGAATTTTTGCATTTGTAGTAAATACAAATGAGCGAGCTGTCCCATATGATTACATAGGTAGGACGGCAGCTTTAGAACCAACCGCGGCACTCATTCTGTCTTTGTCTAACATAGTCGACCACGATCGAGGACCAAGCGACAAGCGCTCGTAAGCCCACCTATCTTATTATACACCGTGGACCGTATCCTGCCGCACATTATCATTTCGAAATATATCTATTTAAAGTATTTGGTAGTCACATTCTCATATTATAAACTTTTGAAAAAAAAAGAAACTAACTGTGATTTAAGTGCCTTTCTAGTATGAAAAAATAGTTTTATCCGTTATGCAAACATTGCCAAAATAACATTAGTCAATAATTTTCGAGGTTTTTTTAGTCTTGAAAATCAAAAATTATAAGAAGTGTTACAACTGAAAAAAGGAGGTCAGAAAACGCCAGATCTCACAGGGTACTTTTTAACAAAAAAATTTACTAAAGTTATTAAATAATATGAGTTACTATAGTAACTCATATTAGTAACTATAGTAACTATTTATAAATAGTAACATTTCTTTTATAATTCAAGTTATTTTTTAATGTGAATATATAATCACATATATTATATGATATAAAATTGTCTGGGATTTAAAGACAAATGAAGAGGATTTGCTTGATTTTTTATGATTGTATGGTTTTCCTGTTATCGAAGAAATTAAATTATGAATCCGTCTTGTTGATATTCTTATTTATGTTTTTGTTAAATATTCTGAAAGTATATTAGCAAAAACCTAACATATACCTAGTATTTATTATTTATATTTTAATATTTTTATTTAAAATATTACATTGGTAAATTCACTGCATTCTACTGTGCTGTTACATACAGAAATTTTATAAAAACTAAACTTGATTGGGGTAAGGGTAATCTATGAAGAAGAAAACTAAACTTTTGCATAAAATACTTGGCTATTAAGGAGTGGTTGGTTATATAGTAAATCTCCGATGATGCTGTCGATGGGTACTCAAAATTGTTTTGTAAAAAAAATTATGCAAAAATTTCTAAAATAGTTTTCTTTAGGTGCTTTAACACCTCCACTAGTGGTGCTTATTATGTACATTCAGATATTTTTATTCAGTTTTTTCTGACATTAAACTTTACCACTTTTATTCCTGTTAGCAAATTAGCTATTTTATAGTTTCCATATCTCTTGGGAAAATGTTAATAAAAAAATATGCATTATGAAACATAACATTTATTAAAACTATAAATCTCAATTTTTTTTCATTATTTCAAAATATTCACAATTCTTTAATATTCTATTTACTAAATTATAATCACATTATGAAGTCTTCTTTAAGTAACTCAGTACAAATTGAAAGTTAATTTTATTTTTCAGTTCAGGCAATATAGTGATCGTCAATATTGCTCTCAATGTAATGGATCCGTAATGTAATAAGGCGGAAATAAAGTTAATAAATTGTGAGCATACATTATTTTCCAGAGGAGGCATTTTATAACTGCCGATATTGCTTACAACATATTTTTGTGAAATTGCATGCAGTAAATATATTATTTGTCTTTGCATTGATGCAACAATATAAAGAATCGTTATACTTATACCGAATATTAAAAGAGACCTTACGGTCTCCATTTTTCGAGCTAGAATATTTTCTGTCAAGTATTTCGAGTATAAACTTTGATACATTTTTATGAAAAGGATTAGTAATAAAATTAAAAGTAAAGGCAATGGAATGACAATTCTAAAAATTACCAATAAATTTTGTACGGACTGCCTGCGGTTTGTATCTAATATCGTGCAAATTGTGTAATTGTTGTTGATTGCCACTGCACTTGATAACGTGTATTGGGGAACGCTTATCGATAAGCAGATGAACCATACAAGAACGGAAGGAAAAATAATGGAAACGTTCTTTTTCCTTTTACTGTAGTCTATCACGACATTACGATTTACTATTTCATTATTTGATCTTAACATTAAACATTGTTCTGATATATTGTCTTCTTCATCATTGTTTTGAGTTAAAGGGTTCTTGTTTTCTTTTTGAATTTGGTAAATGTGTAAGTTGAATGTTGAAATTATATGAAAATTGATACAAATTATAAAGTATAAAACAAACGTGTTTGATAAAACTTCACTTCCTAAATATAGTGAACATAACGAGTTTGAAAACTTCCAAGTCTGTTGATTTATTGTCCAAATTTCGGTGATTGCCACATACAGTGATAGTGAATCAACTATAGCTAATTGCAATACCGAAAATAAAATACCTAAAAATATATCATGTTTTAGAAACTAATAATAAGGAGCAACAAATCAAAAAGTTCTTACCGTTTCGTTTACATCGCATCAACACGAAGGATATAATCAAATTAGAAATTAATCCACATAATATAAACAAAAAGTAACACATTAATACCCAGAAAGAAATTGGCGTATACCGTAAATTTTGAAAATAGTTTGGAGTTTTATTTAAATAACTTTGATTTGAATCATCGTAGGCACTGGAGTTCGTAGTTAAATCGTTAGTCACAAATTCTTCCATTGTATGATAAACCACTTGTTCATTGAAGTATTGAAATTCTTATGACATGTCTTTGCACATGTTACTATAGACTGAAAATATTATTCATTCCGTACTTGTACATGTGGTTAAATTCAACAAAAATAAATAAGTATAGGGATCAATGCCCAGACGATTAAAGTACTTGCAACAAGATGCTTTATTCTTAGCAACTAAAAAATTAACCGTGGCGCCTGATGAAACTAATAATATACAAAATAATATAACACACGCATAAATATTTTGATTAATTAATATTTATCCGCATTAACATACAGCAAAATTTTTCAATATTTTACTTTTTACGTGCAGTCAGTTTTAAATGCAGCCAGTCCGGATTTGCAAATTTTTTTGGATTATAAAAATATAGAAAAAACTGCTTTATGTGTGTATCCGTAGCATTTCATTGATACCACTCCTGAAATTTCTTCTCATTAGTAGGTAATAGGAACGTTATTGCTTTTGACTGCAAAGATAATATTTATTTAAAAGAAAATTTAAAAAGGTGTTGCATTTAGGTCTCCTTATGCATAAAAGAGTGTTGATGCAATAACAACACTTTATGAAAAAAAAAAGTAAAACGAACAAATAAAACAGTTAAACAGATAAATTAAAATAGTTATTCGACATTTTTGTCTTCTTTCGCATCATCAGTTATAGGCCATTTAATGAAAGAGTTGAAAAAAGCCTGGTGTGTGTAAGGAATGTAAGGTTGAAGTAGTAAGTAGAAACTTTCCCAGTGGGATATCGCACGTTGGCCGGAATAGTGGCACAAGTATAAAAAATGTCGTTTTCATGTTTTTATTGATCCAAGTAGATTTTTGGTCGCTGAATCGAACTAAAATAGTGGCACATCTCTAAAATCAATAGAAAAGCTTATAATAGCAAATATGCCTATATTATTGCTTTTAAAAAACTGCCTGAATTTGCTTGAATAGTGGTACATCTTAGTTGTAGCACTGTTCTTGAAAATGTCTATTCAGATAAATTCAAATAATTTGCTTTAACAGTGGCACATCTCAGTTGTTACTCCTTACATTACATTTTGTAATCAGGTAAGTTATAATTATTTGCGATAAATGTTAAATAAACAATGAATGAAAAGACGAATGAGGGATTTGTAGATATGGACAAAAGGGGAAAGCACGGAAATCATAAGAAAGTTAACCAATCGATTAAAGATGGAATATTTTCTCACAAAAATTCAATTCTTCGAATTAAATCCATTATCTGAGAGCACAAATCACTCGTGAATTTATAGAAGGTGGAAAAACTCTTATGGATTTACATAGAGATTACGTGGAGTTGTGCAAAACAAAAAATGAAGCCAGTGGAAATTACACTTTGTATACAAGAATTTTTAAAGAAAATTTTTATATATCTTTTTTTGTCCCCAAAAAGAACCAATGTAGCAAGTGCGCAGAATATGAAAATTCAGGGCAGGAGCGACAGTTGCAAATGAAGGATGACGTCATGGAAAATAATCATTTACAAAAAGTGTTCTCAAGAATGCAAAAAGAGATCGATATTAAAGATGCAAGAGAAGAGAATTGTATCACTTTTTGTTTCGATTTGCAAGTAGGCCTATTTGCAAGCGGTATTGTCATTACCCTCTGGCAAAATTAATAGCTTCTATTATAGTAAGTCTAAACTAGCAACATATAATTCTACTGTTTATGATTGTGGTAGAAAAGTTGGCCATTGTTTTGTATGGAACGAGTGTAGGAAAGAGAGGGGTCAATGAAATCTCTACATGTTTGTACCTCTTTTTTAAGAAACATTGCCAAGATATCAAGCCAGTAATTAGTTTTTCTAATAATTGCTCAGGCCAGAACAAAAACGAATATTTGGCCTGTATGATGATGTATTCAGTACAAACTTTAGATATACCATCAATAACTTTAAATTTCCTAGTTGTTGGCCACTTGCGAAATGAGGGCGATATAATGCATTCATTAATTGAAAAGCAAAAAACAGGCATTAAAATCAGGACCAATAATACGTACCAGCTCAGTGGGTTTCAATTATTAAATCCTCTAAAAAGAACGGAGAGCCGTTTTTGGTGAACGAATTGGAATTTTCGGACTTTAAGAATTCCAAAATATTAACTGAAAAAATGGAGGAAAATTTTACAAAGGACGTAGAGAGACAGAAAGTAGTATGGAATAAGATTTGTTCTATGAAAGTTGATAAAGATGCTCCATTTCTTTTAAAATATAAAACCAGTTACGAAGAGGAAGACTACAAAGTAATAAATATTAGAGAAGGAATGAAAGGTCGACACCGAAAAGTTTCCAAAATCAACTTAAAACCAGCATACAATTCTAAAAAGTATCATTAAAGTATAAACACCTAAAAGAATTGTCATCAGAAGAGTTTAATTTTACTTAAGTACCATTCCTTTTATGAAAATTTAAATATTGAAGATGCAAAAAATAATAAAAAGACTGATAAAAAGTAACCAAACAAATTTCATCAATTTATAAATTGTTTTCGTCAATAAATTATTTGAATATATTATATTGTGCCTTTCTACCATTATCATTACCATGTTACATCAGGTAAAATTGATCTGTAGTTTTGCAGAAATAACGGCATATTTAACTGTATTATCGGTAATATAATTATTATTAAATTTTTAACAATACTATATTAAATTTTAGCATAACTAATTAGTATAAAAAAATAAAAATTAAGTGAATTTGCAAAACTAGATTTTTAAAAGAATATTGAAATGTTTGGAAGCTGTTTACTCGAAATCGACTATTCTGACTTGTGCCACTATTCCGGCCAACGTGCGATATATGCTTTTTGTGAGGAAAATTCCAAAAGAGTTCCTTTCCAGATATTGTGGAATAAATCAATAAAATTGTAAACTTCAACTACTTCCGGAGCTGACAAAGCGAAGTTGAAGTGGGTGGAAGCTGCTAATCTTAAATTGAATTTTATCTTGATTTTTTGTTTGTCCCCCGTTATTTTCAATAGACACTGGGTTCCTCTTGAAAGGTGCAAAATTTGCATTTAGAAAAGTCAAAAACAATTTAAAAAAATTATCACTCTTCCTCCATTGCAGCCTGCAAACAATTCAAACAGATAAATTTTCTGATAAATGGATTGGATAAATTTCAAGTTTTAGATAACTTTGAGTAACTATAACTTTGCAGAACATTAAATCAAAATGATGGGGATGGTAACTTCGTAAAAACTTAAACAAATCTTTTCAAAATACACTGTAAATGGAAGCTCTTTAGAGTTGAATCTCCATTGATTGACATCGATCGGTTAAACACAAAAATTTGAAATAGGTAAGAAAATAGAAAAACATATCTGCATTCTCAAAAATTTTGAATAACTCTTTTGAATTTTACTCCAACGTTCCACTTGGAGGGGGACAACTCGTCTACAGTATCCACCAATTTCACGAATAAGTTCTTGACCGTTGCAGCTAAAACGAAAAAATTGAAGCTTATTGAGACTCAAACAGAGTTCCGTTAGACATTAATTATAGTGGTAACTAATAAAGTACTATTTTGGGGCTGTAATTGCTATAAATTATTTTTTTAATATTTACACGTTCTTTTCAATAAGCAAAATAACAAAAGAAGATCAGTTGTCCCACTTCTCCTCCAATATTGAGATCAATATCATAATATGATTAGTATTAGAGGTTTTGATAGTATTGTCATGAAACGAGGTTTCGAAAAGGATAGTTTGTTTGCTAAAAAGTGAGGGTTGATGAACATCGGGATGAAAAAACCAATAAAAAAATTGTTGCTTGTTTTTCAAATGGCGTTTGTTTAAAACAAAAAATAGGTTAATCAAAATCAAAAGCAAGAAAGTAAAAATGTTACATAACACCAAACTTACACTTTGTTATTTATAATGCGTCTTCAAGTTTGGAAAGGTGTGTGAGTTGAAATTTCAAATTAGTGTGCAAAAACTTTACAGATAGTCCATTTTGTGTTTTCAGTAGGAATTCTAAAGAATATAGCGTTTTTTGCATCGCTCTACCTAGTGTATTACATAAGCTAAAAAATTAAACAAAGTGGAAAAAACGGTTTCTTGCGATTTAAGAAAAAAAACAAAAACGGCATTTTTTGACGGCATTTTTTGTTTTTCTCAGAAAATAAATAATGAATCTTTACTTTAACTTTCTACAACTTATTTTCTACAACTTTCTCATTTAACTCTTTTTTTGTAGGATAATAATAATAGTAGCATTAGCTAGAGCGATGCAAAACACGCTATTTTCTTTAGAATTCCTTCATCTACATAGCCCTATTTTTTGTTTCGGGGTATTATCGATTTTGACTTTATCATTGTGTCTTTCGTAAAATGACTGGACTAACTTTTTGATGCCTTATATCTTGGAAACTGTCCATTTTTTTGGCTTGGTGCCCATGGACACGGACCCAAAACCCATACGACCGTTGCGGGGTCCTTTGATTAGTTAAATAAAAACTAACGCTTTTAAAGACTAATTACACCCTTACACATAAACTTTCAAATACACTCATGAATATTGTTAGTTAATAAGATTTGAATTGATTAACCATTGTTTGATATTCAATTAATTACAATTATTTTTAAAACTTTATTGTTTTTTTTATTGAGTTTTGCCGCGCCGTCTTTAATATAGCAATCAAATTAAACCATGAACCGTCAGAAAGATTTTTTCAGGGCTCACCGAAGGTACGAGCTGGTTTGGGCAAACAAGCGTGATTTCACAAAGAGATTATATTCTTTCTCTGAATTTAAGCCTACGGCTTGTTATTTCCATCATCTGCGTCTTTTCCTTGGCAGTGCTGGATCTGTGAGCATATAAATTGTTTAACGTCCGCTAGGTAGTTTGCTAGACTGACCTCCAGACGAGCCTGTAACCCTGGTTTTTATGTTAACGACTGGTATTTATTAACCCAGGAGGATCACCGGCTTAATGTGCCTTCCGGAAGCACGGAGACTAGTTATAAGAAAGTTACCCTTCTCCGGATTTGAACCCGGTACCTCGCATTCGCAGTTGATAAACCCCAACATTTTATCACTCTTATTAACCATTTCGTTCCAGTGCGATTTAAAACCAAAATTTAAATCTATAATATATCCGGTTTATACTGCAATACGCAGCTTCCCGGTTCTCAAACGCCTGACGGCGCTTGGCTTTGTGAGCATTTTACATTTTTTACCTACGACGAGGAGCCAGCCCGACATAGAACCCCCAACCTGGAGGACCAGTGAGACGGCCGGAATAAAGTTGTTACTTCACCCGGATTCGAACCGGGTATTGAGCGTTCGTAGTCAACTCGCTTGACCATTACTCTCCGACCGTCTCTAAATTTAAATCTATTCCCATAAATCACGCCAAGATATTTAAAATACGAAATGGTTTCAATGACATTTCCTAACAAGCTGTATGAATGATCAAAACGTACTCTCGTCCGAGAAAAGATAAGAAATTTGCAGTAGCAATATTTATATAAAATTTGCACTACACGAGTCGAAAGAACGAAAATCTTCAGAAATTAGTTTATAATCATATACAAAATTTGTAACTAAATATCTTGAGATCGTCGGCGTACATAAAATATTTACAAAACTTGAAAACCGATGTAACATTGTTGAAATACAAAATAAACAGCAACGGATCAATATGAGAACCCTGTGGAATTCCTGATTTAGCAAAGATATCGCGAGAAGAATAGTTGTCAATCCTGATTCCTGACCTTTTCAAGTCATTTGCAACATTTTCGAAATTTTCAATAGGAACGTTATTTACAAGTGCAAGTGTAGCTTCACGAGCACGGGTAGGAGTTAATCTCAAGTTTAAACTGCCAAAGTTGGCGGATCAACTTAAACCGGTATTGATCTTACGTTCGGTGCTAAACCAGCATTGTACAACTCAATTTTTTTCTAAACTGCAGTTGATCTCCAGTTCAAGCTAATCTCAAGTTTAAACCATCGATGTACAACCCACCAAGTACAACCAAAGTGCACATAATCAAAAACCCTTTGAAGGAATGTCACGATTACTAAAATTTGACTTGGATTTCATGAGCGACCAGAATTATTTTGAAGAATTGTTCAATAGCGTATGCTCAACATCCATAATATGATTTTTCCTGTCAAAACATTACAATCAAGCTTGCAGCATTTTCTTGCTTTTGTAATAAAATTGCGTTACGATTCACCATTTAAAGAGTTTTTATACAAATTGTGTAAACGCTTTTTGTTAAAAATTAAGCACTTGTCTACTTGCTTACCCAAGTAGGAAAAGCGTCACATTTTTTCTTCCTGTAAATCATTGGTATGAACGATTTAATTACAGCGAGGGCGGGGAAAGTTTTCCCATAATATTCCAATCTACTTGATTAAAGTAATCATTAATAATGTGGTAAGAGGCATTCTTGAAATCCAAAGATCATTCCAATGTCGGTAAAAGTTACAAGAAACGACTAATGATTAACTTCAACAGGAGTGCTCAGTGCAAAGTTTATTCAAGATCTACGTGAGCATTGTAAAAGACCAAATTGAGTTAAACCTGTGGTTAAACTGAGAAAATCAGTTAGCCAAGAGTTTGTTACATCATATCATTTCCTCAATTTGAGAAGTTGCGTTGACTGAAAATAATGCATCACTAAAACTGTTCGACGGCCAAGACTGTATGACAAAAATGAAATTTCTTCAAAATTGATTTTGATAGACAATATTTGAAAGTTATTTTTGATTCTGTACAAAAATATAAATTAAATATATTCAAAATATGACATCCCTCACTTTGTAATTTTTGTTTTTGTTATTTAATTGGCAGTTGAAACAAATAGCAACAATAATTATGTAAAATGTACATAAACCAATATAGTAAAAATTACCTAAAAACTGTTAAAAAATTGCACCAAAACGTCTGTTGCCATGTGAAATAAATAATAATGCACTTAATTGACATAGTAATTAATGAAATTTTAGAACGGTATCATACTATTTAAGGAAATAAATGTAGGGTAACGTTAACCTTATAAAATTATTGTCCGTTCCTTCATAGGTATAAATTGTATTTTATTAAAAAAAAAATTGGTTGACGTAATTGAGAACTCGTGTAACGGTAATTTTTTATTATTGTCTATAATATAGTATTATGCTAATTATGACATTATTAAAGTATAAGTACTTTTTAGAAATTCTTTGTGGGTTTGATAGTTGAAGATATTTTTTTATTGTATAAATTTAAAATTTTTATTTATGGTATAAAATTTCTCAAATCATCAAGTTTAGAGACATAACGTAGCTATTCCTTTTAAAGGAATAAACCTTATAATTTTCTTTATTTTTCATCCACGCTTTGCTTGCTTATAGCCTAAATATTGTAATTTCAGGAAGACAAAAAATTTACTATTTAAATTAATATTATTTTAAAAAATCGGTAAAATAAATAATTAATAAATTATTTAAAATACTTTATAATGATTAAACAGTTATTTTTTGCATACCCAACTACTATCAAATACATAAGTAATAATGACGATCCAGGATGTAGTTGTGCTTTTTTAAAGTTATTTATAAGTATAGGTTTTTTATCAATTTTTTTTAGTTTCAAAATAATGAGAAGGTATTTATTAGCATCATCATGCTTAATTATCGACAAGGTCGATAATTTCGACACTAGATGACAATAAATTTAGAAGTAAAATTTCTTTAAAAAATAACTTCTGCTATCACCTCAATTTTTTAAAACGCAAAATTATTTAAAACAGAAAACAAGTTAATTTGTATAATTTTTTGCCAATTTTGACCAATAAAATTCGTAAAATTTATATCGCTTCGGGACGTTGTTCTTTTTTAAAGGCCACTCGACTTCGAGAACGGGTTTCCTCATCTATTACGTGAGAATCTATCAAGCTTTTATTAAAAGCAGTGTTAAATTAACTTACGTTTGTTTACCAGTTTTATTAAAATTTGTTATAATGAAAAATAAATAATAAATTAAGTTTCAAGTGTTCATTTAAAAATCAGCATGGCATCAACAAATACTTTGGTTACGGAATCGGTTTCGAATCTTACATTGGAAAAATTTGAACATGAAGAACAAATTCCAACTTCCTTTAAGTTAGATTTGAAGAGACGATTTCTCTATATCAAGGAAGTGATAACAGTAGAGCCTTTAATAGCTGCCTATATAATGGCATCATTAATTTGCAGTACTGCAATAAACTATTTAGAATTTGAAAAAAGTTGTAAATCAAATCATAACTACAATGACACTATATGCGATTCGATTCTGAGTGGAACATATCGAGAAAATAATTTTACGGCAGAAAATGAAGCAGTGCAACAAACAATTCTCACCGTTCATTCATGGCAACAACCGCTGCAAAGTGCTATGCCTATAATATTGGTTTTATTTTTGGGATCTTACAGTGATCGACATAAAATCCGAAAACCATTTTTAGTGCTTCCCATATTTGGAGAATTTCTTTCAGTAATTGGCTGCATATTAAGTGTTATTTATATGCGAGAAGTTCCATTAGGAGTACAGGGTGGTGTACAAACAATTTTGCCATCATTATTTGGTGGTCCCACGATGATAATAATGGCATGCTTTGCATACATATCCGATGTAAGCACGATAGAAATGCGCACACTGAGGATAGGAGTTATACAAATTGTATTAAATGCTTGTGGCCCTATCGCTCAATTTTTAAGTGGAACATTCTTTCAAAGTATGAGCTATATAGGGGTATTCCTTCTTGCTGGATTAATATATGCTTTTGGATTTTTATATGGTATATTTTGTATAAAAGAACCAAAAGAGCCGGTTGACATAAAGAAGAAGTCTTTAATAAAAGATGTTTTTGATGTACATCATGCTATAGAAACTCTTAAGTTACTTCAGAAGAAAAGTGGCGGTAACGATCGGACTGGAATTATTATAATTATGTGTATTTTAGCTATTTTATGTGGAGTGGTTGCTGGTAAAATTAAATCAACACTTATTTTTACTTTATAATTACTAATATGAAATTCTTTTAGGGGAAGGTTCTGTATTTTTTCTATTTACACAAAATGTTTATGAATGGACTCCTGTGGATTTCAACTACTTTATAACTGCAAATACAATCGTGCATTTAGTTGGTAAATTTAAAAAATATAAAATAATAATAATTCAACTTAAATATTAAATTTTAGGTGTTATTATTGCATTGCCGTTATTTACTAATGTCTTCAAATGGAGTGATGCAACAATTACTTCAGTCGCATTTTTAGATAAAGTGGCTAGTAGCATTATTTTTATAATTTTCACAACAACGATTGGTTTATATGCAGGTAAATTTTAACTACTATACTACTCTTACTACACTCAAACTACACTGTTTACAGAAGGTTACAGATTTATAACAAATCAACTACCCAACTGTGTTTGTGTTTTAAGTTTGTTTCTATTTATTTTCCAATACTTTTTAAAATTTTTGAATTAATATAAATTTAGCACAATTCTTCTTCTTGGACGATATACGCCCGAATTCGGGCATCGTGGCAGCATTCATTATGAACAATTTATATAGTCATTTACTATAATAGTCATTTACGAAAATTGCACTGGTAGATACAGTTTTAACAGATGGTCTTCAAAAATTATCAATATCTTTGTCCCACGTTTGAATATTAAACCGAATTTATCTTCGGTGAAAAACGAAAATGTGTCTGGTCATGTCCATTTTTGCAAGGAAGGATTGCCGGGTTGAATTAAAAATGTAAACTGAATAATCATGTATAACCTAATTCTACTTTTACGGCACTGGCACGTTCTCCCTCCACATCTACTGCACAAGAAATTATTTTTTGCAATTCTTGTATTCTTGCAACGTATCTCTAAATTTTGCCTATTGAATCAGCTGCTGCGGCTCTTAAAGTTACTTCCTTATCTTGTGGTATGTACTACATCTTTAATCCTAATAAATTTTTCTGCGCATATATCAAACTGGGGGTAAAGGTAGCTATCGAGGTCCCGAAAATACAAATTTTACGATTGAAACCTCGAACTTTTCTGAAAGAGTATATTTTAAATAAGAGAATTAAGGGAGACGCAATGCCTTAAATGCACCAGTTTTTTCAAAAATCGAATTTAAAAAAGCTTGATTTTCGAAGGTTAAACGCTCGTGATTGGTTAATCAAGTTCGTTCGTGGGAGGTACGTGTGCTCCTATACATAAGAGTGTTGCACTTTTACAATTAGTCAGTAACTCTTGCGCTATGGTAGGAATGCGTTCTCCTTTTTTATTTAATTTAAAAATTTAAAATTATTTAAAAATTAAACGGAAATTTATAGTTGAGAAGAGGTCTAAGAAATGATCTACAAAGTAGATATTTAATTTATACTTCTTACAGAATTTATAACACAACAGTAATAAATTTATTACTATGGTATTTATTATTATAAGTAGATATTTAATTTATACTTCTTACAGAATTTATAACACAACAATAAATTTATTACTGTTGTGTTATAAATTCTGTAAGAAGTATAAATTAAATATCTACTTTGTAGATCATTTCTTAGACCTCTTCTCAACTATAAATTTCCGTTTATTTTGTTTAAGGTCAACTATAACACGTTTTTATGAAATTCAAATTTCATTTTAAACTACTTTTATTTAAAAATTACTTCAGAAAAGGGTTACTTAAATTTAACGAACGGTAGTTACTTTTGCGCGTAGGTCCGACTCTTGCGAGGGTGATTTTGATGAAAATGACAACTAATTTAAAAATATCCCTAGGACCGTAGGTCAAGGAAAAGGTGAATCTTTGAGAAGTGAAACTCGTGAGAGTGGATTTTTAACGCAGGGTAGTTGTGCGAAGAAAAATCGACTTAAAGCACCCCTCGCTGCGCTCGGGCGCTTTAAGCCATTTTTCCCGCACATTTAGGGTTGAAAACCATGATTTTCGTTCGGAGTGCACTGTTACTGGATCGCAATGCAAGTGTCGCTCCCACTCTGCGCCAAGCTAAGACCAGTTCCCAGTGCACGTACCGTCAGGAGAATGAACTGAATGAATTGATTCACCAATCCCGAGCGACTTTGCTTTAAAATTTACTGTGAAAATCGAAGTTTTTAAATTCGATTTTTGGAAAAACAGGGGCACTTAGGGCATTGCGTCTCCCTTTATTCTCTTATTTAAAACATACTCTTTCAGAATTCATCGAGATTTCAATCGTAAAATTTGTATTAACGGGACCACGATAGCTACCTGCAACCCAAACTGGAATCCTGAATGTAACTGTTTCAGATGATCATTTTTTGTACACAATGAGTAAATGTGATTTTCATCAATCGTCATAACCACCGCTACTATATTACGCAGACTTCTTGTTGCCTTGTTTACATTTGGAATGGGCAATGTGACATTGTTCCCAATTACGACAGAAGAATGAGACACATTACTAATTTCTTTCAGCAGTTGTAATTTTTAATTATGTATCATTATTAGCAGTTAACTGCTCACTGACTCCAAAATGGATTACTTCAAGATCCAATTTTTGATTGTCAGTTACATACGTATTCCAAATCTTCATCAGAACTTTCCGGTTGTGTAAGAATTTGTTCTATCTCATCATTGGTTTGAATATTTACTTTGTTAGGAATAGCTGTTTTCGTCAAGCTTCAAGTTTGATTCAAATGAATATTATTATTAAATAATCCAACTTCGATAAATCAGTAACTTTTTCGAAAATGATATTAAAATGGACGACTTTTGGTTTTTTTTAAATTATGGATGAAGTCATTTTAAGTCACAATTAAGCCGAGTTAATATTGTAACTCTGCATTTTATCCTATTGTACAGTAGAGCAAAATGGTAAAGTGCTGGTGCTTCGCACCTTGGCATATAATCTGGCGCTAGGGCTATAATAATAAGAGTCTTCACAACCTTGGCTTATAATATACTATTAAATGATTCAAAAGAATTAATTAATTAAGTATAACAAAACTATTTTAGTATAAATATTTAAAATTTAAAGCCCAGTTTTGACTTGTTTAAAAACTGATTTCTACGAGAGAGGCATCTTAAATGAGATGAATCTGAAATGATGGACAAAAAACGCAATTTAAAAATGTCTGATTTAACTATGGTTTTTATTTAAAAATGCACAACTTTGTATTATAACTCGGAAACTAACTTAGATATTTAAAATATCTTTATCCCATTTTATTGCTCTTCGAAAAGTGTATGAAGAAAGTGTTAACATGCACTTTGTTGGAAACTTCAAAAACACACAGATATCGACATAATCGATAAAAACATAATAATTTTTTAGAATTTTATAAACTAAAACTGTATTAAATACTTTTAGAAAATTGACACAATGTATTGTAAAATTAACAGTTTTTACTAGGTACTAAATCTACACTTTTTATATTTACCATTTTATACTACCTCACATTACCAAGTATATTATTATACATTTTATCGACAAAAATGTTTATTTTCTATCAAGATGTATGTGTACCTTAGGTATCAATGTACCTAAATATTTTTACCATTTTAGGAACGCTTGTGAGTATTTTGATTACTATTGCAAATATTTCAATTCGTTCTCAAGCAACAAAAGTGGTTTCCGAAGATGATCTTGGAAAAGCACAATCTTTATTTGCCATTGTTGAAGCTGTTGCTCCGGCAATAGCAACGCCCATATACAATCAAGGGATATACAGCAATACATTGACGACTTTCCCTCAAGCTTTCTTCTTCCTTGGAATAGTGTTGTATATAATTGGAGTAGCTGTAATCATGTATGTATTTTTATTTTTATTATTATTTTTAGAAATTATTGTAAACTAAAATATTATATTAATTTATTCATTGCATTTACATATTGTATTTGAACGTGGTTGCAGAAAACATCCAACGTACAAAATTGGAGTTTTTTTTTAACTTTTTTACGTAAAATAAAAATATCTAGTATATTCTGAAAAATGCTGTGTACATCAAAGCCAACTTTGGTTTAAAAGTTTTTGTATATTGTTTTGAAAAATGAACTTGTATTAATCCATATTGCTTGATGCTTTCAACTGGCGATTTGTTGGTTTCGTAAATTGTGGGTTGGATGTTAAAACGCTTAATGATCGAGAATATAAACGATGAATAAAGTTATTCTCGATTAAATTAGTTATTCGCTAATAAAGTGACACTATATTTAATTATTTTATTGGCTAGTTTTTGTATTAAGAAACAACCAACAATAAATAACCAACAAAATAATTAAATATAAATGTTACTTTATTATCAAATAATTAATTGAATCGAGAATTCAATTTCGCTAATTGTGATCATCACACATTTTCAACACTTGTGCAAAGTATTTCTTGCTCCACCTTCGCAGCAAAAATAGATAAATCGTACTTATTTTATTATCTGAAATTTTATTAATCAAAATCGACTTGGGTAATTTGATAATCTTAGCTGTTAGTGAATAATTGAAGTAGGTACTTTTATGTAGGTACATATACCTACAACAATAAAATTACTCGCAAAAGTCAAGAACATAATTATTATTTATTAATATCATTGCCTATTTTATGGGTGGTTATAATAAAGTATAAACGATTTATAGCAACTAAAAATTCAAATACTATGTATTTTTTTAAATATAAAATGAATATTTTTACTTTCAGGTGGTTACATTTTAAACAAATTAAAAATGTTAATGCAACACCTGCAGAAGTAATTGAAGTTAATGGAAATGGTACGGAAAATGGAAAAATCGATGGAATTATTGAAGCAACTCATATTTAGACAACTACAAATAAAAATACCTATTTTTTAATATAATCGTTATAATTATGTCATTCGTTTGGCTCAAATGTAATGCTCCTCGTGTACCTATACAGTGTGTTCACGGAAAGTGGTAACAGTGAATAATTCTTAAATCTTACTAGATACAAAAAAAAGTTTAAATAGTTTTTTATTAAACTCAAAATTTACTATAGGAAACTGCGGAGGTATATTTTTTTCTACTTTAAACTCAACCGGAAGTAAACATTAAATTTTTTTTCAAATAGCAACATGTCTTTTTTTTAATATCTTCGTAATCTGCAATTTTTTCTCTATAAATACATATAAAATTTTTATAAGGTTACATAAGAAAAAATTCGAGAAAACACAAGATTTAAACAAACAAGAATAATTTATTAATTAGGTATGTAGAGTGCTATGAAAATCAAAGCACCATTATTATGATATAACAACATTAAACTCTTTCTATGGAGTAATTTAAAAATGGTAGTTTACGCAAATGTATCTTTATATTTAGCATGCTATCAATCACCAAATAACCAAAACTTCTGAGAAGATTACAATTATATATCTTGAACAAAAATATAGTAATGTTAAAAAAAAGACATGTTGCTATTTGAAAAAAAATTTAATGTTTACTTCCGGTTGAGTTTAAAGTAGAAAAAAATATACCTCCGAAGTTTCCTATAGTAAATTTTGAGTTTAATAAAAAAACTATTTAAACTTTTTTTTGTATCTAGTAAGAATTATTCATTGTTACCACTTTCCGTGAACACACTGTATATATGGAATAATAAAATAAGAAGAGATTAAAATAATGCGGACAACAAAAAGAAGGTTTTGAATTGTAAAATTTTATAGTTGAGGAATAACCATAAACGTATTTATGTTTCTAATTCATTCGTTATCAAGTTATCATCAGTCAGCGCATGAATATGAAAAGTCTTCAATTTACATCAGCGGGTGTTATAAATTACCATAATATTATAATATATTTTTTAGACTGAGCGTAGACTAACTGACGCGAATTGAATTGTGATAATTGTATGTATACTTTTTTTAAATTTAACCATGAAAAGTGGAATAGAGGCGAAAAGATATCTTTTATTAGTAGCCTAAGGGCTAATAATTTTAGTGTGCTATGTTATAAGGCTAATTAACGCAAAGATTAAAATATAAACTGGTACTTTTTATTGGTGGAATTGGTTAAACGTTGGTTACTCCAACCCGAGTTCAAATTGGTTTAAAATTCGAGTTTAAGGTAGAGATTTTATTTTAGAAATCTGGTTAATTCGATATTATGTAATAATAGATAAACTTTCTAGTTACAAAACTTTTGATAAAACAAGTTTCATGATTAAAGAATGAAGCTTTTAGTCATATCGCAATATCTAGTATTTGGTAGATATAAGCGGATTCGACTCCATATGCAGAAGATAGCAAAATAAATTTTAGAAAGTATCTATAATCTCCTAGTCAGTAGATAAAAAAACCTTTATACTTTAGGCGATAATTTGAGTGAGAGTAATACTGGAATTGGGAGTTGGATTACTATCTCAAGCAATTAAACAAAAAAGATTTTAATAATATTGTTATTTGGTAAATGGGTGCCTGGAATAAGAAAATTCTTCTTCCCGTTAAATGCGTATCTAATTCACCGCATCAGAATCCACAGCTTTCTTTAGGGTTTTATCTCGGGTTTTATGTTGTATCAATTACTTTCAAATCGGACCTCTAACCAAATCCAACCAATATCATTATTTTACACAGCTCACAGATCTAAGTGTCAATTTTTAAGTTATGTTTATATGTATGTTTATGAGTTATGCTTAAGAGTCAAATAATACTACATCATTTGCAGCTTTAATTTAGAAAACATCAGTTGTAAATCATATTAACCATTTTACTTGCGCCCTCACGGCTATCCTTCTGGTTCTGGCCCTCCGAGAGGCTGTTCTTGGTTTAATTTTAATCCTTTTGGCAAGCATTGCTTGGTATTCGGCCTTGCACAGCTATCTAGATGGGCAACTGCGAGGCCAAAAGTATCAAGTAATCTGAACTGCTATTGACACTTTCTGAATTAATACTGGAAATGGTGTAGTAGAATTGAAGCATTTTCTTATTTTGTATATATTTTTTTGTAATAAACAATGGTTTAAATAATTAACTATGTTTTATTTATTACCTTTATATCAGTCGCGGCTCATATCTTCTTGTAGGGAGTTTTATATAAAGTATATTTGGGTTAACAATAAATAGTTGTGTCCCTTTTAACCATAAAATATCAGAATTTGAAATATTATCTGAATCTATTTATTGAAAAATTAGTCAAGATCATACAATCCACCTTAAAAGGGGCATTTTTTCAGGGCCTTTTTAATTTAATCAACAGATGGCGCCTACTTAAATATTTTTATAAAATAAGAGGAATTTGCTATATTTAAAATATAGCAAATTTGTTGAAATAATACTATTCTATAAACAATATTCTTGATCTTAAGCTATTTTGACTTCGTATTGAGTATGTCAAAACACACTCACTTACAAAAAAAGATAATTAAACTTTAATTATGAATTGTGTTTTTATAAATAAAAATTACGAACTCAAAATAGCTTAAGATCAAGAATATTGTTTATAGAATAGTATTATCTCAACAAATTTGCTATATTTTAAATACAAAAGCCTCCTAGTATTTTATAAAAATATTTAAGTAGACGCTATCTGTTGATTAAATTAAAAGGACCCTAAAAAAATGCCTTTCTTAACAGACGTGCGTCTAGCCGGAACCTTGCCAGGAGCGTTTCCAACCAACTGGCTTAAGGGGGGGGGTAATTTACCTATATCATTGTAAATTTCGACAAAGATTGATCTTAATTTGTTAAAAAATAAAGGGTTAAATAATAATTCTTGAGGAGAGGGGATGTAATTAACCAATTCCCCCTCCTGAAACCGCCAGTAAACCTTGCAACAAAAATTTTAATGCGCGCACATCAATGAAAGCTGTGATTAAGATCTTCAAAGTGTTAACATTTTCAACATAACTCTATTTAATTTTTATTAACTAATTTCATTTTGTGATAGAGTCCCCGTAGTATTTAAAACAAACTTTTTTTTAAACTTAATTGGTTGCTGGTCAGTGGTTAAAAACCATTCACGTCTGACAATTACTTTTACTTAATTTTTTTTTAAATAAAATAAAATTTAAATAAAAAGACACCGTAGCGGTGAAAACCGCAGTATCTTTGCTCAAATTTAAATCTATACGTTAAGAAAGTTTTAAAAAGAGTGCCAGAAAGCAATTAAATTTAAAAAAGTTTGTATTAAATACTCCTCCTCCAGTCTATCCGTCTTAACAGACGCGTAGTGATTATTTTCATGTGTCTAATCGTGTAATCAAACCGTCGATTACTAGACAACATGATTATAATGCTCTTGGCAGATTACTTTCGGTGGTTTGCCATTGCCTTCCGGGGGGGAGAGGGTCATAATGAAGTTGGATAAATTTTGTAGCCGGGTTGGGGGTCGAACCCAAAGCTTCTAGCCTAGAGTCCGGTCCTTACCCCGTTCACTTAGCTCACTTCTCTAAATACTACAGATTATTAAATACTACAGAGACTTTATAATTACGTTTATAATTATTATTTTGACGAATGGACGATTTAGTCCCGCAAGCTCAGTAAAAAATATAAAATTATTTGATTTTTAATCATTCTTATAACTCGAGTTACTTGAATTATTATCAAAATTAATATCAGTTACCTAATAAAAATTAAATAGTGCTTATGTTGACACTTTGAAGATCTTATCACAACTTTGGTTTTAGATATGAAAGAATATTGCATATCGATTAGTTTAACTATACTTGTTAACCCAATACTGTGGGACTAATCTACATCCAAATCTAGCAAAACAAGAATATACAACAGCATAGTTAAGCCAATAACAACATACGCGTCGAAGGTGTGGCAAATGGGAAAATACACCGAATGCTACAGAGATGTAGAAAATCAGCTGGCAGAAGTAAACTAGAAAAAATCAGAAATACACGTATTCGACAATTTATGCATGTAGAACATACGATAACTGAGGATATAAGACCAGCAGTCTGGCGTAAATCAAACACAGATAGACTAGAGAGCGGCAAACCGCGGTTTTAATCCTGGTTGCGTCAGATGATGATATTCTTTTACATTTATGATAAAATTGTAGGTATGTAAGGTATAAGGAGGTAATAAGGCCCACATAACATAAACTATTTTTTATCAAAAAAACTATGCTTATTTTTTCAACTTTTATTAATTTAAAATGGTAATCAATATACAAGGTTATTATAAAAAAATTAATATTAAAAAAACAAAGATGTAACTTGGATAAAATTAAAAAAGTTAAAAGTACCACAATGGGCCTTAATATCTGTTACTGCAGAAAATAAAGCCCATGCTGTTCATATGAACAAAACACTGCAATAATAAAAAAAATTCAAGCAATACACTATTTACGGCATACAATCTGGACAGAAGAAGTCATCTTCATCATCAGCTACCAATCCTAGACATTCTTCATGGACTCAGAATCCACAATGCCCACATCTTCTCATATCGGCCACAAAGTTCAAATAACATACTGTACGTTCCCATTTTTTGCCGGCTGCAGAAGACGGTTTTGGTTTTGGGGATGCTGTAGTCTCTTTGGACAATTTCTGGGAACACATTGAAAACTCGGTATTATCGTTTAAAAATTTCCTGTTTAAAAAAAAAAGATTTCCCGTTTTACTTCTGTAGCTTTATAATTTATTGCTTTACGTCTTGGTGTTGCATTCTTTTTCTTAACCAGATCTGGTGAAGGCAATACTATTGAGAATGAATTCTCAGCTTTCACTACTTTTTCACGCAAAACAGATAAATCGTCATCAGAGTCTTTGTCAGAAGATATGTTGTGAACTTCCTTAGTGGCTACGGTATCTTTCGGTATTTCACTTGCCAAACTGGGAGCAAATGCCTGAATTGGTAGGACATCTTTATTAAAGTCCTAATTGTGGTATTTGTTATGTGTGGAAAATAGGGCTTATACTATTTTTTTCACTTCACAGAAAATAAAGCCCGGGCTTTATTACCTGCAATGATGTATTTTTTTTACTTTGAGCTTGTAAAAGCAACAATAAGAAATTGATGATAAAATTTATGGCTAAACTATTTACAAACTATTTACATTAAACGGGTTTAACAACTTACCAAAATATTGCTCTTCTTAGAGCGGGACATTTGTATAAACTAAGGTTAGAATAACTAACCACCCGCCGGTCGGAAGAAACTCATTTTACCAGGTCGGGACTTTGGTGTAATGTATATCCGATATAATATGTCCTTAGATACATTAAAAATTTATTTTTTGTTAGAAATATTGCAGTGGGCCTTATTATATGCTGGGCCTTATTACCCCCTTATACCTTACTTATTATAATTTATGTAATATTCTGGAAATAAATCGAATAGAACATAAATATATCAGTTCATAATTCGATATTTAACCAATAATCACAGGTCAACACGATTTTTGAGTCTGGCTTCTGCATATGAAGTTTTGGTTTCTCCTAACGTTAAAAATAAAGGAAAAAATAATTTTTTTGATCAAAGTTTGCTTTTCTAGAAACGAGCAATTTTTTGAATTTTTAAGAAAAATGACAGATTTATATTTATTGTATTTTGTATAATTGTATTTTTTTTTCATAATTGTATTTTAAATAACAATTAAAAAAGTTTTTGCTGATGAACACTGGTCATTTTTATTCAAGATTTGTGATAAACAATAACAAATTAAAAAATGTAAAATAACAAAAATTCAAGTTAAAAAATGAATATTTTTAGTGTTTCTCTTATGCTTTATGGGTTGTCTTGTATTAAACCCCGAATGTAATCTCTAAACTTCCATCATAATCTTGCCGTACTACTCTTGGTAAGGTGGTTCAAAGTCCATCACATCTTGGTGAAAACGTTTTTCTTGTTCCTCTGAGTAGGCACCCATATTATCTTTGAATTGGTCCAGGTGAGAATGTACAAGCATAGTTTCAATCAATTCTTCATAATTGTCAAGTCTGTTGTTTCTAAGAAAACCGTCAACTACTACTTTAAGACTTTCCCGGGATTGTTTTTCATGAGCATTAAGGAGATTTGTGAAATCATCACTCTTCATTATTTGTTTTATTTGCGGTCTAACAAAAATACCCGCATTAACTTTAGCTTCAGTTAAGGGGGAAAGCCACTGTGACGATCGAAAAAATAACCTAGTTTTTAAGAATTATTTTCACAGAGGTAACTAATTAATTAAGGAATCAGATTATTGTTATCTTATTAAGTGTACATTGAACTTGTTTTATATAAATTTTTATCTCATTATTTTAAATATTAACAAAAATATGAGCCATTATGTAAAGACTGATAAAAGAAATTCCCTCTCCATGGTGGCATCGATATCTCGGTGAAGAGTTATCCAAAAATAAAAATTACGTTGTACGTAGCCGATTTTAAAAATTTTAATAATTATTATTTTAATAAACTGCTTGAATGAAAAAAGAAAGAGTTTTAAAATTAAAATACATTTCAATCTGTTGCCATTTTGTAAATAAATTAAAAAATAAAAAACGGCTACGTACAACGATAGCTACATTCATTTAAATTTTGATAATTTTTTAATTTTTAATTTCGGATAACTCTTCACCGAGATATGAATGCCACTACGGAGAGGGAATTTCTTTATCAGTCTTTACATAACGGCTCATATTTTTGTTAATATTTAAGATAATGAGATAAAAATTTTGTATAAAACAAGTTCAATGTACACTTAATAAAATAACAATAATTAATTCTTTAAATAATTAGTTACTTCTGTGCAAATAAATCTTAAAAACTAGGTTACTTTTTCGACCGTCACAGTGGCTTTCCCCCTTAATTTGGGTAAAAATCCCTTTAAATATTCCATCACAATTTGGATCCAAAGCTTTGACGAATTGTTTCATTAGGCCTAATTTTATATGTAACGGAGTAACGGCGGCAGAAATATATTATTAAGCTCTACAATTGGTTCCGACTTTACATTATGTTTTCCTATCTTAAATTCGTAGAGGTGAGATTTTTAGGTCGTATAAAATAAAAAAAAAAGTACAAAAGATATAAAAAAACGAGATTTTAGGTCCTATAAACACAAAAAAAGGTCTTATAAAAGTACTAAAAATAATTTTATACCTAAGCATTCTTAGATACCTACTGAAAATTTGTAATTTTTTTTAGGTTGGCTCATATAGTAAGCTGCCACCATCGAGCAACAAATTCAAATTTAAAAATACAATAAAAAAATTTTAATTTAGGTTAGGGGCGTCGTAAGGGTGAGATTTCTTTTTTATTTAAACTGAAAATTAAAAAAAGTTTTTAAAATCCTAAAATAGGTCGTAAAAATGAAAAAAATGTTTTTAAAATGCTAAAATAGGTCTAAAAAAACTAAAAATAGAAAAAAGGGGTAAAAATAAATAGGGCTTAAATAACGTAGTTTTTCATTAAACGAATTTTGGTACCAATAAAATAAAAATAGGACGTAAAATAAAAAGAAAGGTAAAAACCTAAAAATCTCATCTCTATAAAATTCGACTCGATCAGGCCATATATGCCGTTGGTATTAGTAATATACTGAATTTGCTTTGCTATCCCTTAAGCAAAGGTGACAAGGGTATTTAGTATATCCGCCTTGCATTCCCATCAGAAAACCAACCATCTTAAAATCACTTATCACTTGTCAGTGGTATTCTGAATATTTTAACTTTTCAAGTATCATTTTCACACTTTTGTAACTTTCCTTGAACAATACAGAATGTGCTATAGGAAGACTAGGCAAAAGGTTTCCGTTGTGAAGAAAAACTGCTTTTAAGCTTTTTGAAGAGCTGTCATAGAAAAGGCGCCAGTCAGATGGTACGAATGATATTCCGATTTGCTTGAACAAATCAGTCACGCTATTACAGTAACAAATCCCGGCTTTCTTTGTAAAAAACATAAAAAAATTTAATGGCGCTCTCTTTGATCAGTTATTTTTACTTCATCTTCAAGCAAATTCCATTGTTTTAATCGTGAACTTTGAAGCTCTAATTTGTTCTTTGGTAGATTTAGGTCTCGTACTAACTGTTTAAATTCATTAGAGCTAATAAAATGTGGTCCAAAACTCGGCGATTTAATCATGAATTCACTACCATCGGTGTTTGTTAGCGGTTGAGCTTTGTGACGATTAAACTCAAAAGTTATCTAATTCTGAACGTGACAGAACAGGAAAATGTACTCCATCATGTACTGAAGAAGACTTTGAAGAAAGATTAGGATAAAAGATATTTTCAGCGTTTTCAGTGAATCGACGCTTACTTGAATTGACGACATAAAAATCAGCATCTTGTTTACACTGTCTTGATGCCTTTTTCTTACTTATTAGATAAGTAATACACAAAGGTGGTTGTTACAGCTGTGATAGACAAGTAAACACTCACTACTGTGTCCTCCACAAATAATATGCAATTTGCAACCGGGTTAATCAAAGTTCTACCATCTGTTGCTCATAAAATCAATTAAAATCTTCAAAACTTACTTATCGGTGTGAATCAGACAAAAGCAAACTTTAAAAGCTAAAAACGGAAATTTAAGTATTTTTTATGTCTAGAATGAGCATTAAAGCATTAGAACAGAAACCCCAAAAAAAAATTTTTGTTGACCCGTGTAATATAAGGAAACCTTTTGGAAAGAGAGAGGGCTTCAATAAAACAAATGAAAAGAAAAAGTTTTCTATTTAACCAATAATGTACCTACTTAAAAATTTTAGAAAATAATACTAAAAGAACTGTAGTAGCAGTCAAAAATAAATATTAAAAAACTTTTTAACAAAAAATTAAACCGACCTCAAAAAGGAAACTAAAAAGCATAAAATAAATATATTACATTTTGAGTCTTAATAAGTAATGTAAGTAACTAAGTTTGAGTCGGTGCAGAATAGGTGACTTTTGTTTTAATAATTTTTTTAAAGTAATTTAGTAATCGTTGATTTTTTGCACCGACTCAAAATTAGTTACTTACATTACTTATTAAGACTCAAAATGTAATATATTTATTTTATGCTTTTTAGTTTCCTTTTTGAGGTCGGTTTAATTTTTTGTTAAAAAGTTTTTTATTTTTTAATTTTTAGTGATTAAAATCTACTAATTACTTACTACCTTAATTAATTAATTAATTAATTTGCTCGATATAAAGCTTTTCTCCACCCCAAGTTTCAACAGAATAGGTTGACAAGTGAAAAATCAATAAATGAAAAACAATCATTCCCTATTTTCTACCCTTACGGGTGCAATTTTCCCTTATTTTTACCCTTACGAATGGAATTTTTTTTGTGAAATTTAAATGGGACCACCATGGAGGTATACTCTATCAAATTAAAAAAAATTCATCAAAATCGGATCACTCTGTAAAAAGTTATGCCCGAACATACATAAAAAAGAAAAAAACATACAAACAGACGAATTGAGAAACTCCTCCTTTTTTGAAGTCGGTTTAAAAATTAAGGTCTTTGTATTGGTATATAAAAGATTTTGAACATAATTTTGCTTTAATTTATTATGATTAATAAAGTAAAAATTAAAATTAATTTTTACCTAAAAATATAAAAAGAGTAAGTATAGGTATTTCATGTTATAATATTATCAAAGTTAATCATCATGAATCCTACTTCGATCATGTTATGAAAACAGACCTGGCGTAAAATTTCCAAGGTTGTAACAAAGTGAAATAGCTACATCATTCATTGTTCGAAAATATAATTTTTATTGGGTACATTATTATTGCAAAATTATTGTAGTGATAAAATAATTTATATTAGTTTTCTAGCAATGGAAGTAACAACTGATGTGAATTTAAATAATTCCAAAATCAACGAAGATGTTAAACCAGAAGATTTCAAGAAGATGAAAATTATGGAAAAGATTCGGTTCATTAAATCTTTTATAACACTAGAACCGTTTATTTGTTGTATTGTGATTGGAAAAATGATCTCTGGACCAGCAATTGGTAATTTGCATATGGAAAAGGCATGCAAAGTAAATGCAAAATTTAATGATAGTGTGTGTGATTCCATCGTCTCCGGGAAATATTTAGAACAAAATTTTACAAGAGAAAATAATGTGATTCAATCGTATTTGATCGATGTAAAATCCTGGCAAGAACCAATAGCTAGTATTATACCAGTCATTTTAGTGTTATTTTTGGGATCTTTCAGCGACAGACATAAAATTCGGATACCTTTCTTACTAATACCTATAATTGGTGACGTAATAGGAGTAATGGGTTCTATGATAAGTGTACTATACATGAATGAATGGTCATTGGAAGTACAGGTAATTCTAGATAGAGTGATTCCTTCATTATTTGGAACAGAAAAGTTACTGATTGTCGTTTCGTATGCTTATATCGCTGATATTAGTACACCAAAAATGAGATTAATTAGATTGACGACCATTCCAATTATGTTAAATATTTGCATTCCCATTGTTCATGCAATAAGTGGTATTCTATTTGCCCTTATTGGTTATATACCAATGTTTTTTATTAGCTTCTGCTTATTTGCAACTGCTTTGCTAAATGGTATATTTGTGTTAAAAGAATCAGCAAATCCAAAGCCAAGAGAAGAAAATATAATTAAAGACATTTTTAACGTACAGCATGTTATCGAAACTTTTAAACTGCTTGTAAAAAATGAAAATAACCTTCGAAGCCGATTTTTAACAATTTTGCTTCTTACTTTTATTCATACAACAGTATCAAGTGGCAAGTGATTTTTATTAATATTCAAACTTTATCATTTACTAATTTAAAAATAATTTAGGTGAGCAAAGTACTTTCTTTTTATTCACACAAGCAGCTTATCAATGGACAGTAGTAGATTTTAGCTATTTTATTACGGCACGAACTGTAATAAATCTTTTGGGTAAGAATTAATCCAAAACATAATATTGACCTATTTAAAATAATTTAATTTGTAGGTCTTTCTATAGCAGTACCTATTTTTTCAAGTGCATGCAACTTTAGCGACGTAACGATTGTTATAATATCGTATTTGGATACAATTGTGATAAGCATAATTTACATAGTTTTTAAGTCGACTATTGGCGTTTATGTAGGTAAGTGTGATTTTGTATTAATTGTAAACGAGGTAATTAAAATTTTAACAACCCGCAATTCACAAACTATGCTATTAGAGGTTAGAGCGGGTTAGGTACGATATCCCAAAAATCACAATCCCAATTTCATAAAACCCCAAGTGCAAAAATCCAATTAAATAATAAATTAAATTGCAAATTATCATTAATTGCAGACTACTACGGTAATTAAAATCGTGGTCCCAATTACAGCGTTTTATAATTGAATGGTTAAGTGCGAAAAGGTAAGTATTACAAAATTTACATTTCGAGATAATCGATTTAAAGTGTCTGCTTTGTCTAATTGATCTCCAAATTGTATTTTTTTTCACAATCTTTTAGAAATATACCGGGTGCTGAATGAGTTAGGCGAACATAGGATATTAACATGCAAAAACTTATTTTTGCAAATTCCTGCTTCCCTAATTATTTTAGAGAAAAATTGAAAGACACAAATATAATGTAGAAATATAAACTACGAATGATAAAAGCATTAGATTTTATCTAGCTTTTACGTAAATGGTCAAAAAATTCTTTTGAAATTGTTAAAACTTTTATTTATCACACTTGCCATGGAAGTTTCCGAGGTAATTATTTTTGATAAGTAATAAAAAACAATTGCACGTTGTTGACAGTTTTGCACTTTATTAAATTTTAATTTCATAAAATGGAATATTACCTTGGAAACTTATACATGGCCAGTTTGATAAATAAAAATTTTAATAATTTCAAAAGATTTTATGATCATTTACGTAAAAGCTAGATAAAATCTAATGCTCTTATCAGGCGTAGTTTATATTTCTACATTATATTTGTATCTTTCAATTTTTCTCTAAAATAATTAGGGAAGCAGGAATTTGCAAAAATAAGTTTTTACATGTTAATATCCTATGTTCGGCTAACTCATTCAGCACCCGGTATATTCCTTATGTGAATCAGCAAAAAAAATCCTCTTGATAATAATAGCTTTTTAATAATATCAATTTTTATATTATAAAGAACTTACCTTTTCGCACCAAATCATAATTTCTTGTTTAAAAAGATACAAAATTTACACAAAACAAAGTTCTATTTTTAAAATTACGACATAATTGTTTAAATACTACCAGTTTCGGTTTCTTTCATTTCAAATTTTTGCGTTTTTGATGATTTTTTTTTATAAGTTATATAATTAATATTCTATCGTATAAAGAGGTAAAGTTTGTAAGTTTGAATTTGGGAGGTAATCTTCAAAACTACTCATCCGGTTTTAAAAATTCTTTTACCAATATTTAGAATGGACATTCAGGGTGGACATAGGCTGTATATTATTCCGTTAAAATAAAAGGGCTTACAAACAAAGCCGCGGGCACTGCTAATATGGTCAAAAAAATTTAAAAGTTGAAAGTACAATTTTTATTTTTATACCAAACGATTGGGCGACATTGAAAGTATAAGAAAACATGTAGTGATATCTCAATTTTGGTAAAAATGTCAGTACTTACGTTTTCGCACTTAACCATTCAATTATTATTGTAAGCAATTACTCACTTATTCATGCTTTAAGGCTGTTCTCTCGCAACCACTTTTTTATTTACGTTAATTTTTATCTAGAACGTTATTTTTAATATTTTTAAAACGCGTTTATATTATTTATAATTTATTTAATGAAATTTAATGAAAATTGTAAATAAAATTAAAGCTAAAATGCGCGTATCTCTTGCATTCGCGATTTTTTTTACACGTTACTTTATTTTTTATTGTACGTTTTTGGTCAGCTACTGTTATTGTACACCAAATAGTCCATTTTCTATTTAAAATCGAATTTTCATTCTAAGTGAGAACACAGCCTTAAGTCTGCCGAGTTTTCCTGACGTTGGGGACCAACTTCAACGAAACCCATATAACTCATAATCATAACTTACTAGAGAAATGAATTATAAAATAAATGGTATTATTTTGCGTATCTTTTCCGTGGCCCACAGATTCATCTTGGATTACGGCAGTATAGCCTAAGGTGAAGAATTGCACCACAATTTTGTACTCCACAGTGCATCGTGAAGCATTTACAGCATTTACAACCTTAAAATTTACAGATTACTTTATAAATTAATACATAAATTGCTAAAGAGTTATTCATTTAACATAAATAAGTTTTTAACTAATAAAATTATTGAGAGGTAAGCTAACTAACCGGGCTAAGAACCGGACTCTAGGTTAGAAGCCCTAGGTTCAATCCCCACCCCGGCTACAAAATTTATCCAACTTTATTATGACCCTCTCCTCTCGGAAAGTAATTTGCCAAGAGAACCATTTAATATTAATGGTCGCCCTAGTTTCTACAGTTTGAGTATATATATATATATATATGACAGCTCTACAGGCCTAGAAGCCCCATGGCTTTTCCCTGCTTACCTAACCTATCTTGCTAGCTTTGCGTGTGTGACGCAGCCGTATTTACGGTAATGACGTCGACACAAACATCAGGGATCACCACAGAGTGTGGATGTTCACCGGAAGGCCGAGCCAAGAAATTCTGTGCAATCCGCGATTTAAACCCAGAATTTCCGCTCTATACTCAACCAGCGATCACATCACTCCACTGCTGTAGCTACAGTTTGAGTATATCTTATTAAAAAAAAAACAGTGCAAAATGTAATAGTAAAACAAAAATAATAATTTCAAATAATAATAAAAAATTATTTACTTCACCCAGAAGTATGATAAATTACGGGGTATTGTTTCTAATGTAAGTCGTCGTTATGTAAGTGTGGGTATTAATCTCACATTCACTAATATCATAACAATATATTGCAATACAATAAACAAAAGATCTAATTTTGAAAATGATTATCCCATTTTCATTTAAAAAATAATATTTTTCTATGCATGGTACATTGAACATTAATAATGAAAAGTAAAAATTTAAATATGTTTTTATGAAAAGAGTAGGTAAAATAACATAATATTTTAATAGAACATTTAAAGTAAACAGGAATTTAAAAATTATATGTTCAATAGATTAGTAGATATCAGGTTCATAGATTTAAACAGAACGAACGAACCTTTTCACTTTTCCGGCTACAAAGTTACATAAAATTTAAAATTTCTAGCATTTTCTTCGTTTCTTCCGTCTCCGATGCACTTGAGACATTTATTGTAAGGGATTTACAGAAATTTTGTATCTTTTCTTTACTGATGATGAAAATAAACAACAGTCCATTATTTCGGTATTGTTAAAACATTTTAAACGCTGGTTTCTGAGGTATCAGCTTCAAAGTGGAAAAAATGTTCTTGTAAAATTTTATATGTGTTTTATCATATCGTTTCCGGAAACTTTTCTAGCAGCCTACGTATAGTCTGAACGTAAAAAAATTTTCATACAAAAAGTCATGTGACTAGTCACATGAGAGATCATATAGTGTAAACGGGGTTCAAGTCCAACTTTTTTCTAAATGATTTTTTGTAGCGTTTCCGAATCGGTCTAAAAAATACACCTTCCTTAGAGATATTAGAAACAATATATCCAATACAATTATAAGTTATATGTTATATTAAAATTTATATTGGCCCTAACTCCAGTTTTTGGTCTTTTTTGATAAAAGAATGCCCATTTTGTTCTTCAGAGATAGGGTTTTCTATGTTATGGGGGCAATCACACTTTTCCAGTCTATTGTCAGAATCCGCACAATTGTCGATTGATATGGTCAAGTCCGGTGTCATTGCCATTTGTTTACCAGCTCTGACAATCATTATAACAATTCTATTTGGTTGGCCATGAAATAGGTTCCAAATTCGGTGTTTCCATTGGTTCACTGTTGACTTGTGAACTGGATTAAAATATGTTTTGTTACTTATAGTAGGTATTTATATACAAATTAAAAATGAATAACTACCTAATAATATAATAATGTGTTTCATAGTTTTTTTTTTCGTATGTTGTGTTAGTTAACAAGAGTTCACTATTGTTCAGCAAATTCTTTCGATATTTTTGATATTGCTTAACAAAATATGTATGTTATTATCTAAAAAGTATAAACATAATAATAGATATGTTATAATAATACATACCTACATTAATTTATGGTTGTAATTCTGTTATCTGCTGAATCTAATTGATTCTCTTTATTGTTGTAATTATATAACGACACATAATATAATATTGTATGTAATGTAAAATCAAATTTGCAGAATATTATACTGTTACGTAATTGGCGTAGAAAACAAATTGTATAAGGTATGCCACTAGTTTAAATCGCGCTCAAAAAAGACCCATTCATTACAGTTTTGCATTTTGAACTTAAGTTTTCAAATTAATAACAATATAAAATTATTGTTTATACCTACCTATCTAATAATATTGCCACAGCAATGGAGTGATGTGATCGCTGGTTGAGTATAGAGCGGAAATTCTGGGTTCAAATCGCGGAATGCACAGAATTTCTTTGCTCGGCCTTCCGGTGGGCATCCACACTCCCGTGGTGATCCCTGATATTTGTTTCGACGTCATGGGCCTTCTAGGCCTGTAGAACTGTAATATATATCTAATAATATAATATGGAGAAATACATATAAAACTAACTATAATAAAATAAATACTGTAATAAGATATACACATTTTAGCGGCTTTTTTAGTTAAGGAACTGCCACAGCTACGACTAGAACTCACACTATAGTTACTAACAATAATAGTTTTCCATATTATTATTTTTTAGTTTCATAGTAAGGTATTTCCTAATCTTTTATTATTACTACAATATAAAAATGTATTATGTGCAAAAGGCAGTTAATTATAGATCAAGATTTATAAAAAACAACTGTATAAACGATTCCACTCGAGCGAGGCCTTAGGCCGAACCACTATATCCCTCACGTATTGGAAGGTTACAGTGGCCATAAAACCCCATGACCTTCTAAAGTAGTTCTTTTAATGTTAACTAATGTGTTTATTCGTCACACGTGTATTTCAACACGCAACGTGCAAAAAGCAAGGAAAATCGGAAACCATATCAACTATAATATGAAACAGGAAATTACATTATGTATATTTAATAATATTTAATGTTATAATTGAGTTATTAATTTTATAATTAATTGAAACTCGAGGAAATCAAGTGAGAAAAATCCAAATGCATTCATATAAATATATGAATTAGTTTTCTATGAAACAAATTTTGTTACTAATAAAATATAAATAACAGCTGAAATAAATTAAAAATTGAAAAAAACCCTCGACAAAAAAAATCTTTAAAAAGTAAAAAATAAAATCCAAGCATCGCCGCGTATTTAAATTTCATACTGTATCATTTTTAGTTCTATTCTTTTTTATTTTATTTACTTAGCGGTCCCCCGACAGACGCGACGACGCTTGGATTTTATTTTTTACTTTTTAAAGATTTTCTTTGTAGGGGATTTTTTAAATTTTTAATTTAAGTCTTATTTGATGTTTTTTAAACTTTAAATATTACTAGTACGACCCTGCCTTCATCAACTTTTTATATTACAAGTACGGCCCTGCTTTCATCAACTAGACTAGAAAACAGCAAATGATCTTCGAACGGCTAAACAGATTTTTTTAAATCATAGCTAAGAACACTCTCGATCAAGTCACCTTTCACATAAAAAAACTAAATCAAAATCGGTTCATTCGTTTGGGAGCTACGACCCCACAGACAGACATACAAATACACACGTTAAACGCATAACACCCCTTTTTTGGGTCGCGGGTTAATAAAACAACCATGAATAAACAAAAACTAACGTTTTATATTTTCTCCCCCATATTATTAAAATTTGAAGGGTGGAATAATCTTCAAAAACATAGGTGGTTCCAAGCCTTGCATTTTGTCAAGGGCGAATCAAAGAAAGAAAAATTAATCATTTCATATAACACATAAAAACTGAAATTACTGGAAAAAGTATAGAGGGAGTTATCATTTTTTGTATTTTTCTTTTCGATCTATAGAATCACTCCCTCCTTGAAAAAGTTTCTGGATCCTCCCCTGTTTATTACAAAATATCAATCAATTATGCACAAATTCTGTAAATAAAACGATATTAAACATAATTTCTTGTGTTTTATTATTCATAATTACTTGTCAAAATGCCATATTGAGCTAAAAACAGATTATCTACCAAAAAAATCCACTAACTTTGTTATTTTTAACGCAGGACCAATGATCATCCGGCCAGCTACTGCAATAGAGATATGCAAAGAGTCGCGAGTTGATGACATTTAGAAATCAAACACACAAGAATCGATAACAATTTAATCACAAAAAAATTACTCTTAAGTGATGCTGCAGTAATTCGCGTCGTCGTACAGTTTCAAAATTAACAGCAGTCAAAGAGCAATCTTTAGCATAATCAATTCCCCTCCAGACCACATGCCATAAGAATTACATAAAATTTTATCACAAATCTTAGAAATTTTTATACATAAAAGTTATTACTCATACTCACCCAGTTTCAGAAAACTTTCATTGCCGTGGTGTTTACAAAAAATTGTACTGGTAAAAAGATTCAATGTATTATAAAACTCTTCAAAATGTGATAAAATAAGAACCTTATCTTCTGATCTTCCAAATAAAAAACTTTTTAACAAAAAATTAAACGGACCTCAAAAAGGAAACTAAAAAGCATAAAATAAATATTGTCATGTTTTGAACCTCCTCGTATGAGATTAGAACAGGGATGTATGAATTTTTTTAAATCTGGCTCTACCCTGAGAAGTATGTCCCAACAGGTGGATCTTTGTTATTTGTTTTTAATTTAAATTTTTGCTATTATTTTGCCTGACGATGAAGATGCAATGAATCAGTCATCGGAATTCCATAATGTTGTAATTATTTTCCCTCCTGAAAGTCATTTGTAGGGATGAGAATTAGATCTTCTCAGCTGAACAGCTTGGTTCACGGAAGCAATTTCTATATGCATACGGAATAATTTTAGTTGATAATTTGTACAGTTTCATTTTTGAAAATTTTATTTATGTGAAGCGTGTATTTTTATTTGTAAGTTAAATTGTGGATAATTGATTTTTTGGAAGTGGAATGGAGACCTGCGCACACCGCAACAGTGAAAATTTTAAGAGAATTGCAACGTCGGAGGAAAAGTGCAATTTTGAAAAAGGGGTCGAGCAAGCAAAAAACGGCTCAAAAGTGGCTTTTGAGTGTTCGCGCCTGTAGGTGTAACGCGTATCTTATTTGAAGGCGATATAAATGAGAATTAAAGTGTTTTATTACTGAAAATAAGTTTCCTAATTGTGATTATTTTACCTTTGTGAAAATTGGACCGTGGATGTGGAATTTAGAAAAGCCAAGCGGTATTTTTAACAAAGCTGTTAGAAAATTTGTACATGCCTTGATGCGATCAAACGTTGGGACGCCATGGTGCCTTGTTGTAGATGGTAAAATTTTTAAACTTTATTTTCGATTATTTTCTTGAATTGCATCGGTTATGTTTATCTACTTTTTGAAGTCCCAATTTACATCTTTGTAATTCGTGATTGTCATGAGAATTACAGAACTTTGATTTCATGCGTGCATCTGCCCATGGTTGAATTTGTTGATCATACGACGAATACATTTGTTGCGTAGTGGACAATCTCAGTTACAACAACGAATGTGCGATTATTTTGAATTAAATTTCATATGACTTTGTAAATAATTTATGTCTCGTCCGATAACTGTGAAAGTGCATGATAGTTTTGGTTTAATTAAATGTCACTTTCATGGTTATTTGACCTATAAGAATTTTGACTGTAGTCATAATAGGCTTCAGAGAAGGTCTAATCTTTTTGCTTAATTATTCATGGAATGACTGATTTATTCGTCGAATTACATTTTGTTTGCTATTATTTCACATGAGTTTATTTTTATATCGCACGATAAAGATCCATCATTGGGACATATTACTCCACCAACTGAGCTAGAGGGTAATTTTTCATTTTTTGCAGAGATATGAAAGAAATCTTGGAAGAAAATTTTCAGTTTCCCGCAAAAGCTTTTGTATCATTGCAATATATTATATTTTGAGTCTTAATGAGTAATGTTAGTAATTAATTTTGAGTCGGTGCAGCGTGGGTGACTTTTGTTGTGATAATTTTTTTAAAGTAATTTAATGATCGTTGATTTTTTGATTTTTCAACTTTCACTTCGCACTTTCAAAGACATTTAGCAAGTTTACCGTTGTTCAATGTTATACTTATAAGTTAACCAACTTGGAGAATTTACCTCTACCAAGAGAATTGAGAATTTTTCAGCAAGAGAATTTGATATCCAGAGAATTTTGCTATCAAGAGAATTTTGCCATCAAGAGAATTTGCCTCTATAAAACGAATTATATCACACAAAAATATCATTGGAAACTCGAGACTAATTAACTGATAAAACTGATGTTATTAACAGGAAATTATCAAAAATTATAAACTTTGACCAATAATAGAACGTTCAAGAGGTATAAATCAAAATCAGAAATGAATTCCAATAACACTCACGTGCAAAGCAATCCGCTCATATCGGAAATAAACTAATATACCGTTGCGAGGAAATATGAGGTGCATGCACAAATTTTGTAAAGTAATAAATTTTACAAAAATTCTTTACAAAACATGCAAATTTTCCATATAAAATAGTGTTCTATAAAATACTTTTATAGTCCATAGGAACACTTTTTGACATTTGATCAATCACAGCGGCCGCATAGTAATTTTTTTAAAGACCGTTTTAGCTCTAAAAGTCCTATGGGATCCTAGACTAGATTAAAAAATTTTTGCCTACCAAGGCATGTATGAATTCTGAATCGATACTTGGTTAAATTGAAGTTTTTCTATATAAATTGTAATCATAAAATTTTCGTTGTAATCTTGTAATTCAAATTTTGAAATAAAAACTTTTTCAATCAGAAGTGCACTGCTATGGATGAACTAAATGGTTAGTTTAAGCCATTTTTGAATGGGTTATTTAGGTCATAGAAAATTGGAACTGAATAAAAATTCTAAAACAGGAACAGTTGAGGGTTTGTACAAAATGGATCAAAATTTAATCAACAAATTATTATTTTAATGATTCTGGTCTTAAAACTTTTAATTTCAATCGTTAGTCTACTATTTTTGACATTTGAGGCTCTAATAGTTCGGGTAACCCCCCAAAGGTTAAATTAAAAAAGAACTTATAGTAAAATCAAATATTGTAAGATGAAAACGGATTAAGAAATAAATCTAAATATAAAAATAATATTACATTATAATAAATCCACTAAATTTTAAATTACTTAAATAGCTATTAATGTAAAAGGTATATGAGTTTATTTTAATAAGAATAATTTATTTTAGGAATTGTACTTTCCGTATTAAGGGCACCAGGACATGCAGCTAATAGATCATTATTAACAAAATCAGTATTAGAAGATGATATGGCAAAAGCATTTTCTTTAAGCACAATAATACATGCTCTTGCTGCTGCAATTTCTGCTCAAATTTATAGTAAAGGAATTTATGAACACACACGAGAAACATTTCCACAGGCATTTTTCTTATTTGGTATAGTCATGCACTCGCTTGGAATTCCAATGCTAATGTGAGTTTATAAGTCATAAAAACATTTTTATGCAAAAATTTTTTTTTAGCTGGTTATATTTTCGAGAAAAGAAAGACAATTTGGAATTAAAGAAAAATGCGAATGAAGAAAATAAATCTAATGAAAATGGTCAAATACAAACTATTGACGAGATTTTATGTAAATCAGATATTGAAAAGGAATATACACATATATAATTTCAAACAATCCGACTGCAGCATTTTATTTCCTAGATTACTCGAGTATTTACATATTTACATTTTTAAAACTTATAACTAAATTTATGACTAGATGGCTTATCAGGAATATTCGAGAAAGAATTTTCTGTAACTTTAGAATTTATTACAAGTCTCAAAAATTTTTGTACTTGAATATTTGGTAACTCCAGTTCTTGTTCAACACTCCATTTAAGGATTTCTGTACAGCCTTGGAGATCTTTATGACGAACTGAAAAATAATTTAATATAAATCAACATGGTCCAGCTTGTAAATATTTTAAGCTTATCAACAATGTTAAAAGCTTGTTTTATTATGTTCAATGTTGAACATAATCGTCTTAATATTCAATATTACCTATTGTAAAAACAATAAAAGAAATGTTTGTTAAGAAAATGTTTACCTTTATAATCAAATAAAGCTGAAATAATTCTAGCTGAAGTAGATCTTTCCTTGGTTTTTAAAAATTCTTCCAGCAATCTATACACAATTTCCGTTTGATGTCTTTTTAAAATTATAGCAATAATAAAAGGCAAGCGATCACCAATAGCTTTGTGAAGATTAGTGTGGCGTTTTAATAAGTCTATTGCCTTACATTGATCGCTATACCATTCGCTTAAAATACAAACTTCCCATATGCTCACCAAGAAGTAGTAGTCATTAAAATCTTTAATTAAATGTTCACAAAACTTAATAGCATTAATTAACGCTGCTTCACTACGTTGACTTATATCTCTAGAAATTAGAAACTTTAGTATGGCCCGAATTTCACGTCTCAAAGATTCATTATTTCTATACACTTCGTCAAACATACGCAAAGATTCGTTAATATTTCCTTTAGTCCAAACAGCCTTGGCTAAGTAAAGTTTAATATGTGAATGGTTTATTAAAAAGGGCGCTTTCATTGCATCACATAATTGTATAATACTTTTAATTGCGTCAATTTCTCCAGCTTGTGAAAATAAAGTAAGACTTTGATGTAACAACGACGAGGTTGGTAAATATTGATGCTTTACACAATTATTTATAATTTCCTTTGCACTTTCAATATCCTTCAATTCGACAGCATTTTTTAATTTTTTGTTCAATTCGTTTTTATTTAAACACGACGTTTCACATAATTTAGTTTTCAAAATCTTATTTATATCAGATTCTTCCCGTTTTTCAAAATTTTGATTCAATTTGAATGCTTTCCACTTTTGATACTTTTTCTCCATTAGTTGACTAGTAAAATCATCCATCGTATCTACATTACATGTTATGGATTGGTAATTACTACTATTTCGTACCAAAATATTCAGAAATTTTTTGTAGTATACACAGCACCTCACAGTAGAACGTAAATAGTCCATTTTAAATAAACAATTCGACATATTGAGTTAAAAAATAAAATAATATTATACCTATTATTTGTTTACTTATTTTAAATTTTGATAGTAAATTTATTTTTCACATCTTGACTTTTATAATATAAAAATGTTAGGTTATAATCCAAAATTAGACTGTCAAGTTCGTTCGAATAACAAAATACAGGGGCGAACTGCCTACCTATGGAAAATTGCGGAAAATTTCACTGTTTGAAAGACTTTTCCTGTGCGTATTCGCTTTCTTTTTATATATTTTTTTAATTTTATCACTATTATTTTAAAAAACTCAATAAGTAGCATAGTAAATTTTAGCTTAAATTTAATTTAATTTAATTACTATTCAAAGAATATTGTAGAGAATCTACATTGTAGACACAATTTCCTACAATTTTACAAATCATTAAGGTCCGGTTGCACCAACGCATAATAAGGATTTAATAGAGTAATAAGCTATTACTAGATTAAAAATTGACATTTTGACATAAGATGCGTTGCACCAACGAGACTTAACTTATTACTAGATTCAAATCTCCACTAAAATGAATGACATATGTCAGTTTCCCTCGCAACAACGTTTTTTAAGGAAATTATTAGCAAAATTAATATTTAATAAAAATTCCTTAGTTACCAAAAAAATGCGTTGCACCATTGCGACTTAGTTTAACAGGGTAATAAATTTAATAATAAGCAAATTGGCCAAAATTGGTCAATTAAAATTTTAAGTTGAAATTTTATTAGAAAAAATTTGATGAAAAAAGAAGATTTTTAAGTTATGTAGTACATAGAACTTGAAAAATTAATCGCCGAATTCAAAATTATATTATTATGAGTAGAAAATGTCAGCTACAATTTCTTTTTCGAGTACAGATGAAGATATAAATTTGTTAATTTGTTACTAAAGCCTCACATTTTGAGTAGTTAATATTCCTCTATGGATTTACTCACAATATGTGAATATTATGACAGTAATATTATGTTGTCGTTAATACAGAAAAGAAAAAGTTATTCATTACCACTGAAAAGAATTCGTATTTAATAATATTTCTCAAATATTAAAGTCTTCCAATCATTGCAGTTGGAAAACTGTTTTCTGATTGAGTGCTAAAGCAAACAAAGAGTTACTTCACTTTTTGCCACTGGATATTGAAAACTACTATTGGGCCAAGAAAATCAAAGCGTGATGCAAAAATTATAGGATATTGTCTCTTATAAAAATGATGACTTGGATTGTTGCAATTTCTGCTTATATATTTTGCTCAAGAACTTTCCTTTACATTTTTTTCGTTAATTTCCATGATATATTTTTAATAATCACGTACACATTTACCTAGTGGCAGATCTAGGAATAGTTCAGGAGTTTAGGATTGAGAGTTGTTAATATTTAAAAAAATTTTATTAATTTTTCAACATTTGCATCTTCTTGGATAGTATTTGATTTTCCCTTTTATAGATATTATATAGATACGCTACTGTATTAACCTAAAATTAATATTTAAACAAGCGAAAAATGTCAAATTAGTATGGCGACCATTGTTGAATTTCATAATAACTAATATGAGATTTTTAATTGAGAAAAATGTTGGTGCAACGCAAAAAAATTTAACAGGGTAATAGTTTAACAGGGTAATAACTTTTACATATATTTTGACATAAATAATAGATTTTTAGGTTATGAACTACATCGAAGTTGACAAGTAATCGTTGAATTTTGAAATAAATTTTTTTAAACAACAAAACTTTTTCAAGGAAGCAAGCGAAAGATAGAAATATTAATATTTTGGACAAGCCTTATCAAAAACGAGGTAATTTTCTCAAGCTTCACAATTTTGTGGGCATAAATTTTAAACTTTGTCGCTTATGAAAATGTTTTTATAGGACCGGGCGATGTAAAAATTTTTTTATTTTTTTACATCTTCTGTGGCCGTTATACAATTCCAATATGCAATGATTTCAGCAAGAAACTCACGTTGTGAGATGTTCAAAAATCTAACAAATTGCTACGTTATATTGAAAATAATAAATTTACTCCCTGTGTATATAAAATGTGATTGAAAAAAGACAACTTAGCATGCATTTTTATTAGAAATGAAAATTAACGTGAAAATACACCATTATAAGGGCAGTTCTAACTGCAAAGTTTTGACAATGACAATAGCGTTGCCTTAGCAATTATAAAAATATTAAACTAATAGCCTAATAACGTTATTAAAATAATTTTAACAGAGTAATAGCTATTATGATAATAGCGCTTAATATGCCAATTTTAATAGACGTTGGTGCAACCCGACCTAAATCCAGAAATTTTCAAACCCGGAAATAGCCCACTAGACATATAATATTATATTAACATCGGCATAACAAAGATGATTTGCGGTGCGTAAGATAAGTTGTCACAGGATTATCTAAAATAAAAAATGTAAAAAAATTCGGTTAATATATACAGGGTGAATGAGACCACCCGTATCAGTAATTTTTTTCAAAAACGGTTAGTCGTAGAGAGTTGGGTAAAATAAATTTATTATAAAAGCCGTAATAAAGAATCAAATGGTGATATTATTACTTCCGAGAAAATTCGGCATTCCGGGTAGTTTGCTCCAGAATATCCAGAACTCCAGAATTTTAAATAGCACCATAGGTCGAAAATGGTATTTTTGAAAAGATCTTTTTAAAATAAGCAAGTTTTGTAAGAAAAATTATTATATTGCTGCCACCCCTATTAAGTAATATCCAATTGAAATTAATCAGGGGAAACACCACTACTGTAAACTTAAAAGAAATCGAGTTTTTATTTTTTTACATTTTGTCAAAGTAAATAATATTCAATAATATGTGAAACAAATTTCAAGTTAAAATATTGAAAATTGGCCAAGTTACAGCGTATTTAGTGAGAGCGGACTAACTACGATATGCGTATTCTAAAACTTTAAATCCCATTTTTCTCAAAACCTTTTTTGTTTTTACTGTAACTTGGTCAATTTTCAATATTTTAGCTTGAAATTTGTTTCACATATTATTGAATATTATTACTTTGACAAAATATGAAAAAATAAAAACTCGATTTCTTTTAAGTTGTGGTGGTGGTGTTTTCCTTGATTAATTTCAATTAGATATTACTTAAAAAAGGTGTCAGTAATAAAAAAATTTTTCCTACAAAACTTGCTTATTTTGTAAAGGTCTTTTTCAAAAATATCATTTTCGACCTATGGTGCTATTTAAAATTCTGGAGTTCTGGATATTCTGGAGCAAACTACCCGGGATGCCGACTTTTCCCGGAAATAATAATATCACCATTTGATTCTTTATTACGGCTTTTATAATAAAATTTTTTGACTCAACTCTCTACGACTAAAAGTTTTTGAAAAAAATTACTGATACGGTAGTCTCATTCACCCTGTATATTAGTTTATCTCGAGATTGAACAAATCCATTTAAAAAAATATAAAAATTTCCATATTTGGGATGGTGTTGAAATAAAAGTGACGATTTTTACCCAAAAAATTGGCCTATAATTACTTGTAAAAAGAGATACAAATAAAAAATAAAAAAAAAAATTATTCGGTCTCGAGAATCACTTATATTTAAGACGTGTGTGAAATTTCATCATGATTGGTTAAGTAGTTTTTGAGTTATCTTACGCACGGACTTTTAAAATGTAGTTTTGAGTTAAACACGTCTGAAGTTTTCCGTTTGATATCAGTTTTATAATAATTGTTACTCTCTTTAGCTTATATCTTTGCGAGTTTTACTCAGATCGACTTGAAACTTTTACATAATATTTCTGTGATATTGTACTTTTACATTAAATAAAAAAAAAATATATATTTTTTTGAATTCATGACTGTACGTAAGCGCTTAACATTTGCAATATTATATCAACGTTGCATTAATATTACATAGGCGACATCAGTTTAATATTAATGCGATGTGATAGGGATATAATTTAAACATCGTTATTTATAACATAAAAGCCACAGCAGTGGAGTGATGTGATCGCTGGTTGAGTATAGAGCGGAAATTCTGTGTTCAAATCGCGGATTGCACAGAATTTCTTGGCTCGGCCTTCCGGTGGACATCCACACTCTTGTGGTGATCCCTGATATTTATGTCGACGTCGTTACCGTTGATACGGCTGCGTTACACACGAGAGTTTAAAAGACAGGTTAGGTAGGCAGGGAATGAAACCATGGGTCTTCTAAGCCTGTAGAGCTGTAAATAAATATATAAATAATAAATATTTATAACATATTCAGCACATGTTATTTATAACATAAATTAAATGTTGTAGTAACATTGAATTAATATTAAAACTAAGTAAATTTATATACCCGAAGCATAAAGAAGTACATTTTCCGAAGTAAGATTAAAATTTATTTATGCAGTATTTGGACCTCTCGCGTATATTTGCCCATTCAAAATTTAATCTTTAATAAAAAGATTAATTTCTGTCAAATGACATGATAAATTAACATCGGAGATGTTAGATTTTTTAATGTTGATACAACGCTACTATAAAACTTTGCGTCAATGTTGTTTTAACATCTGCAATAACATGGTACAAACATTTGCGTTAGCGACATGGCTTTAATATTAATGCAATGTGATAAAGATAAATTTAAACATCGTTATCTTATAACATTGTGCTTTTTTGTGCCTATTTGCGATTTTGCTTGTGACACACTATAACTGTTAATTTATTAATTTTTATCTTATTCCTAAAGCTTTCAAAGATCTCGAAATTTGAAGTATATTTTAAATTATATCTTTAGTCAAGGTAAACATTTTTCACAAGTGCTAGGAAAGTGTCACAATTTAAAGTTTGCTTTTATGAGTTAACTCGTGCAACATTCATAAAAATAAATGCTTTTTGTTCTACTACAAAAATTTTATAACTATATCTTTAATTATTCTTAGTTTATTCGCGTTTTAGTAACATAAACTCCATAGTAATCTGATGCAATTACTTCTTACTAACTTTGCTCTTTTAGAAGAACGATGATTATGAATTGCGACACATTTCTCGTGTGCAATTATTAAAATGAATTGTGTGTTCATTTGATTTTTTTACTATTTCGTTTCGTTTCTGGCTCATCAGCTATATATTCGTGTTTGTTTTATTTAAAGTGGCATTCACATAGGGGATTGTATTTGGATGGTATGTGGATGGTAGAATTCGGCACTGTTGATAATCGACGTTGTCATGACAAAAAGGCGTAAGCGACTTTTGTAATATTTTTCAGGAGAAACAAAAAACATTTTATATCCGTTATTTGTGTTTGTTAATATTGAACTTTGTTTTAAGTAAATAATTCATTCTAGGATTTTTTGGTGAATACACCAAAAACATAAGTAGTGTAAATTGAAATAGTCTTTATTTTAACATCGAAAACGATTTTTGGAAATTTTGGCGCTTACGCCTTTTTGTCGCGACAACGTCGATATGTTTAAAAATGTAAGATTACCAACCTTGATTGATTACCAAACCAATCAGCAGTATCGGATTCTACCATCCAAATACAATCCTCTATGTGTGGGAGACTAATCAAAAATCCAAAAATGACCAAAAGTAACCGAGCGGTACTAACTTGAGTCCTCGCAAAAATACGTCTTTACAACGAGCTTTGCGTTCAAGGCTGGAGAGAAAATCTCCCTAAAATATTAATTACTCTGTATATAACTTTCATAATAATTACCTAACCTTAAAATAATATGTTCTGATTTTAAATGCGAAATATTAGAAATGAATCGTTAAAATGTTAATTTTAATGATAAAAATTTGCATTTTAAGCATATTATGCATTGCAAGTGTTAATTCAGATGAAGTTGATTGTAACAGTTTACGAATGGGTCAATATCTATGTCCCGATCCAAGTTATAATCACATAGATTCCAAAACGCAACAGCTGAAGGGTTGTAGAAAAGACAATAAAGCAAAAGGTAGTTGGATATTGTAGTTTTACTTTATTTAAGTTCCTAATATCTACTTTTATTTTAGTATGGTGTATTGCCGTGGAAGGTATAATTTGTACCAAAACCAAAAATTCATCCTTTACAAAAGAAATGCCATGCAACTGGACGTACGTCGTTGGTTTGTTTAATTTAACTAACTTTTAATGCTGTTTTATTTTAGTAATGGGTACTCTTATGAAACTACGTTGTTGTTATCAGTGTTTTTGGGAATGTTTGGTGCAGATCGATTTTATTTAGGATATCCCGCAATAGGACTTGCCAAATTTTGCACTCTTGGATTTATGTTTTTGGGACAACTTGTTGATATTATTCTTATTGCGACACAAACTTTAGGACCAGCGGATGGATCGGCATATATTATTCCATATTATGGCCCAAACATTAACACAGTTCGTAGTGATAATTGGACTTATAGATTAAGACAAGACGATTGGTGATTAATATATTTTGTATTTTGTTGTAAAATAGAAAAATTACTAAGTATTTATGTTATTAAAATAAATTTGTTTAAAATTTAAGTCTGCTTTAGTGGAGAACAATGATGAGTATGCTGTGCTTCTTAAAATTAAGTGGAATTTAAAGATTATGTTGATGCTGTAATAAGAACTGTGTGGTACTTGAGTTCAAGTTCTGTACTCCAAGTACTTTATATCAGTTGAACTGGACGTATTTAGACCAGAAAATGTAAAAATTTGTATTCTATTTCACCCTGATGTTACGTTTCAATACAACACTAGAGTTGGCAATACCAAATACTATGATTATAAAAAATTGTCTGCATCACTAAACACAACTGTTTATCATAAATTTTGTTATTTACTATTGTCGCGCCACCAGTTGACGACGTTCCGTTTTCTTTAAAATTGTGCTCGGTACTTTTGTAATCTATAGGTTTGTTCCAACCTGCCCAGAAACCGTACAATGAACGGTCACGTTTCTGTGCAATAAATAAAACAAAACCAATTTTGTCTATTGCGCATGAAGTTTGTACAGTTTCTCGGCTGGTTAGAACAGACCTTATGAGTACTTATGCTTTGTTCTCTAGTACATTTTGTGACAAGTACTTGTACTCAAGTACCCTTTAAAGAAAATCTAAAATGGATCTATTAGAATAGTCTTCAACTATAGTTTTAGTCATTGGGGGAGTTTCACTTTTGATAAATTCTTTGAAATACTTAATATATGAACATAAAACTTTAATAAAAATGCTATATATATGTATCATTGGTTGTTCTCAAAACTTAGCCTTAGATTTTTAAAAATATAATTCGAAATTTGAAAGAGTATTTTTAAACTAATAAGAGACGGTCGGAGAGCAATGGTCAAGCGAGTTGACTGCGAATGCTCAATACCCGGTTTGAATTCGGGTTAGTAACAACTTATTCTGGCCGTCTCGTTGGTCTTCCAGGTTGGGGGTTCTACCGTCGGGCTGGCTCCTCGTCGTAGGTAAAAAATGTAAAATGCTTACAAACCAAACGCCAATTCGCAAGGTTGGTAGTTTGGGAACGGATGCACAGTTTCTAGCGTGATGGATTATTTGTTACTTACCTTGCAATGTATTAGGCAATCCGAAATATATATATATATATATGTTAGAAACAATGAAACCATACGTAAGCCGGACCTGTATATGACATTTAAGGAAGTGGCCATTCATACTATTTAAGAGGGGAATTTTTTTCAGGACCTTTTTAATTTAATCAACAGATGGCGTCTACTTAAATATTTTTATAAAATAAGAGGAATTTGCTATATTTAAAATATAGCAAATTCGTTGAGATAATACTATTCTATAAACAATATTCTTGATCTTAAGCTATTTTGAGTTCATATTGAGTATGTCAAAACACACTCACTTACAAAAAAAGATAATTAAACTTTAATTATGAATTGTGTTTTTATAAATAAATATTACGAACTCAAAATAGCTTAAGATCAAGAATATTGTTTATAGAATAGTATTATCTCAACGAATTTGCTCTATTTTAAATATAGCAAATTCCTCTTATTTTATAAAAATATTTAAGTAGGCGCCATCTGTTGATTAAATTAAAAGGGCCTTGAAAAAAATGCCCTTCTTAAATTTAAATGAAGTTATTATTATTATATTTTAAGGATGGTAATCGATTGGAGAATGATATACCCAGAGGACAATCAGTCACAATAGAATGGAATGGAAGAATAGAACAAGTTGATGTATAGTAGGGTAAACCATACAGTCACTGGACACATGACAGTTATCGGACACTGCACATATAAACTTTAAAAATAAGACTATTTCTAAGGCTATATCGACACCCCCAAGGAACAAAGACGTAACTCATTTTTACATATTTTTCAACAGAGCGATTTGAAAATTTTAAAGAAAAACATAAAAGTAAAAAAAAAACAACGACGCAACTGATATTATGACTATTTAACCCTCTAACATCATCAGAAATGCTAAGTTGTAAAAAATGTATTTTTCGTTATTTCAGGTTATAAATGACCTCTTTATGTATCTGTTTTGAGACCTATAAAGGGGGTCTTTTCTCAAAAGGTCACCTCAAGGGGGACCAACCCGACCATAAAACTAACTTTTATAATGTCCTAGGACCTATAAAACTTAACTTTATAAGGTCCTAGGACTTATAAAAACAGTCCTTGTTGGGGTACCTGCCCGAACGGGTTCATCCGTTCGGGTGAACTCCTGTTTTTCGCTTATGTTGTTAATAACTTGACAAACAACTTGCGATCTTCACGCCATCTACCGATAGTTATATCAGAGCAAACAAATCGTGAATTTTGTTGGATATTATCCACAAAATAACAAAATTACGACACCTTTAGTTAAAAAATTGGCAATTAAATTAAGTGTTACTTTATATTTATTTACAAAATCATAGATTTAGATAAAATCCGACAAAATTCGAGATTTTATTGCAATAATTGCATAACGTTCCCCATCCGTCCGTCAATACGACGGACCGTCCGTTATTTCAACATGCTGTCCGTCAGACCAAATTGTCCGTCGTTCGGAAATTTCAAAAGAAAATCATCCTTTTTCGCTCCAAAGAGACAAACATTGATCAACGACTTGCAAGCTTCACGCCATCTATCGATTGTTATTTTAGAGCTATTATATAAAATCGCGAATTTTGTAGGATATTTTTCCTGAAATAACGAAAAATTGTTCATATCACTCGGGCGATAAGGGTTTTCATCCTTCGGTCGATTATTCACTCGCCGCTGCGCGGCTCGTCTCATAAACTTTCGCCCGGCGGATGAAAAGACCCCCTTTATCGCCCTTGTGATATAAACTACTATTAAATACCGGCTTTGTTACTGCCCAATTGGAAAAAAATTGAAAAATAACTTTGAGATAAAACTCCTTTTTAAAAGCTTTTATTTAACTTGGGAAGACCGTTGTCCGTCGTCCGTCGTCCATCGTCCGTCGTCCATCGTCCGTCGTCCGTGTGGGTCGACCGCTTTGAGGCCATTTTTAAGCAACTTCCCGACGTCCTAGAGATCTGAAATTTGGTACACAGCTTTCACCTGCAGAGCATTTTCATATTTTAATTTTGTTTTTCTAAAATTCTGAAAAATAAGCGAAAAATCGGGAAAAAACCGAAAACTATTAAGCGCATGCGTCGATGCGCAATGGACAATTTTATCATACAGGGTGGAAAGTAACTTAGAATTCTAAATCTCATTTTTAAGGACCGCATTCAGGGTAAAGTTTTTCGTCGTAATGATTTATACAGGGTGAAGTATCAAACATCAAAAACACATAAATAAAGAAATCTGATAGGATGAACCTATATTAGTTAAAATACATAAGCTGTATTTGAAAAGATATGACTAAAAAATTAGAAAATAAAAAATTAAATAAAAAATTAAAAATTTTTAAAAAAAACCTTTTATTTAAAATTACAAAAGTGCACTAAAAAGTAGAAAATAATTTTAATAAAAGCAAACAAAGCTTCGTGAAAACATCAATATAAAAGCGCGGGGTTATGAATTTTGTACACCAATAGTTAGCCTGCTTATCCACCTATAAACAGCCCCACGCTTTTATATTGATGTTTTCACGAAGCTTTGTTTGCTTTTATTAAAATTATTTTCTACTTTTTAGTGCACTTTTGTAATTTTAAATAAAAGGTTTTTTTTAAAAATTTTTAATTTTTTATTTAATTTTTTTTACTGAATATCTCTGGTATTATTGCTCGTAGAGAAAAATTTTTTTAACATAAAAGAAAGGTATTTTTCTCAGGAATACAGTGGTAGTCATAACTCAAATTTGACGTAACTTGAGTTACGGCTTTGTTCCTTGGGGGTGTCGATATAAACAAATAGTAGATAAATAGTAAGTGTATAGTGCATAGGTGTTAAGGAAAAGCGCGCGAATTAATTCCCAGTTTCAACATTGTTCTGATTTTTTTAAATTTTAATGAGACAGTTCGGGATGTATTCTTAATATTTTCTTAAGAAATGTAAGATGCAAAAAAATTTTTTACAGCTTTTATTGTCTAACTTACAATATAATTTATACACCTATATTGAGCTACGAATGTCTCGGAAATGCTAATGAAAACGTTTTTTAATTAAATTTAAAATATGAACCCAAAAAGACGTGTCCAACCACTGTATTACAATTTACAAATATACTTGAAATTCTATTTTTGGACGCCCGTCCGATAATAGAATTCTTTGCAAACTTCACTTAGTAATCAGTTACTGGACAGGTATTCAATAAATTGTAATTTTATTGTTTAACAGTGCAATAAGTTTTTAGAAAATTAAAGATGCTTAAAAACCAAATTTTATAAATCAAAATTTGCTTAACTTTACCGTAAAATTTTTTATTTTTAAAAGCTTTTATTTAACTTGGGAAGACCGTTGTCCGTCGTCCATCGTCCGTCGTCCGTGTGGGTCGACCGCTTTAAGGCCATTTTTAAGCAACTTCCCGACGTCCTAGAGATCTGAAATTTGGTACACAGCTTTCACCTGCAGAGCATTTTCATATTTTAATTTTGTTTTTCTAAAATTCTGAAAAATAAGCAAAAAATCGGGAAAAAACTGAAAATCATAAAGCGCATGCGTCCATGCGCATTGAACAATTTTATCATACAGGGTGGAAAGTAACTTAGAATTCTAAATCTCATTTTTAAGGACCGCATTCAAGGTAAAGTTTTTCGTTGTAATGATTTATACAGGGTGAAGTATTAAACATCTAAAACACATAAATAAAGAAATCTGATAGGATGAACCCATATTAGTTAAAATACATAAGCTGTATTTGAAAAGATATGACTAAAAAGTTAGAAAATAAAAAATTAAATAAAAAATAAAAAAATTTTAAAAAAAACCTTTTATTTAAAATTACAAAAGTGCACTAAAAAGTAGAAAATAATTTTAATTAAAGCAAACAAAGCTTCGTGAAAACATCAATATAAAAGCGTGGGGTTATGAATTTTGTACACCAATAGTTAGCCTGCTTATCCACCTATAAACAGCCCCACGCTTTTATATTGATGTTTTCACGAAGCTTTGTTTGCTTTAATTAAAATTATTTTCTACTTTTTAGTGCACTTTTGTAATTTTAAATAAAAGGTTTTTTTTAAAAATTTTTAATTTTTTATTTAATTTTTAAATATTATCATTATTAACTTTTTTTAATATTAATTTTTTATTGTAAACTATAGATACCTTTTTAATCCAAAATTGTGTTTTAAATAAATATATTTTTTTATGAAAACAAATGTTTCTGATCATCTTTAACCCTGTCCAACCACTGAGCTATAACCTGTCCAGTAACTATAAAAATATTTGCATACTTTTATGTCCGATTTCAGCAACGTTATAATATAGCTAATCACACATTATTTGATTCAGATCAACTATGAACCAATGGAAAACGACTATTAGCACTGACAAACGTTTTCTATTGGTTCATAGTTGATCTAAGTTAACTAATGTCAGATCAACTATATTATAACGTTGCTGAAATCGGCCATTACTATTGTTCCTTTTTGCGCGATTATGCTCTATTTAGTTGTTTACCGTATGTGTTTCCAAGACAGTAAGTTTTGTTTACAAGTTGCTAAGGAAAATACGACGGTAAGTTTTCTTGGCGTTCTAGAACGGTAAGTAAATTTATTTATCCAATATCTCGCAATAATAGAGGTATAACTATGGTTTTTTTAAATGAGTAAAGTGGCCTATAACCCACTAAGTGAGTAAAGTATAACTCACTAGTGAGTAAAGAAACTGGGAATCACTTACATTTTTAATAATTCAAAGACGTATTAAAGTATATATTTTTTCAGTTTCTATTAGGGGTAAAAAGTTTAGCTCACATGTTTTGTGAAAAATGAAAACATATTAACACATTTTTAACCAATATCTCGTAATATTTAATAGTTTAAAATAACCTATATTTGACACCTACTATGGTTTTCAAAATTTAAATTTGACATTTTAAAACGTCAAACATCAAAAATATAATTATATTTTAAACTATTATTACGAGATATTGGATAAAGTTTTGTATGCCACGCGTGTGTTAATAACAAATAAGTCACTTAAGAAAATAGCCCGCTCGGCCTTACGGCCTTGCGGGCTAAACTTTTCTCGCGTGACTTATTTGTCATATAACACACTCGTACCATAAATAACTATTAATTTACTTACAACTTTAATAATTTATTTATTAACATAAATATTGAAGGTACAATTATTACAATTTCCAATTGTCAACGGAATCTCATTTTTGGAGAACAGATGTCAATGATAAAATTTTAGTACCATCTACTGGAACCTCGTGCGACTCTTGTGGATATGAGCTGTCACAATTAAGTGACATCAATTAATTTAAATTTCAAAGTACGCCAGGAAAGATTTTTCACAAATTTGGATACGTTTCTTCATGCACAAATCTTTAAAAATTTTATAGGTTTTTTCGTAGCGTTCCCAAGATTTTTCAGGAATGAGAGCCGTACGTCCCACAATCCAAGCTTTTTCTACATCATCAATTTCATTTTCAGATTCACTTAAAATATTCATTTTGGTTTTTCAATGTTATTTTCACAGAAACACTGTAATGGCTGCAGTTATTTACAAATTGTTATAGCAACGGAATGTCAATTTTGACATTAAGGCAATTTGATATAGAGAGACTACATAGTACATACCTTTATTTTTAAGTACATTTTATTTAAATGCTTTTTAATAAATTTAATCGCGCAAAAAACGTCATAAGCATCTTGAACATTAAGGACTACCGATCTCTGACAATAATTGGAGTCGTCGCTTCGCTCCTCCTCCAAACAATTGTCTTCGATCGGTAAAATGTCCTTACTGTTCTTGATCCTTAAATAACTATTCTTTTCAAATTGGGTTGTCAGAATCAAAAATTTAATTAAGCAACGTTAACATGTAAGGTCGAACTTACTTAAAAATTAATTTGGTTAAGAAGTACCAAAAAGTAGGAAAGATATGAATTAAAAAAAAAATTGCTTAACTGTCCGATAACTATATGGTTTACCCTAGTAAAGAAAGTAATAAAGAATAATCGTAGAAATATCAGTTGTTGTTTAATTAAAATATTAGAAAGATTTCGGTCATTCTAACATATATATATTTAAACTAAGCGCCATGATTGATCAATGAAAATTAAGCATGGCTTTGAGCTGTTGCCAATTGACCAATTAGTGGCTAATTGCTGACGATGTAACAACATGGCAAATCTGATTGGTTCTTTTGTGTGATTTAAATTTTGTGTGAATTAAAAAAGAAATGTCGGCCGCCCAAGGAAACGATGGCGCGATCTATGAGGTCGGAACAGGTAAACACTGCCTATACCTTGAAAGGAAGAAGAAGAAAAACATGAATTATCTCAAAATGACTATTTTCGTTATATCTCATTGTGGCTTTCAGGCGACGATGTAGTATGTAGTTAAATAAGAGAATAAAATAATCATGTTAAATTGCACTGCCCCTCTAAGAATTTTTTCTGCCCCGCTTATGAGTAGTTGAAATATTTTTTGACATTTCAGATAATTTGAAAAATTTTAACCCCAGTTTTTGTTTATATATTCTTTGGTTTTCGTAAGGTGTGCAGCCCATAGATTAATGATTAAATACCATTAATACATACAAAATTATAAAATTAGGCTGTTAAGAAGAGTACCAACTGTAATATTAACCAATATTTTTGCTATATTTACCAAAAAATAACATAATAGTTCAATAACTTGAAGAAATTATTATTAAAATGAATAATTCTGATGGTTCTAATAGTGTAGTTGAATCTTGTTTAAAAGATAATCTTCCGAAAATAGTAGAAAATCTTTCAGACAAACCTGCAAATCAAGGAAGAGTAAATAAAAAACAAGTAAAGAAAGGCGGCAAGAAGAAAAAGTCAAAAGCCAAGAATAGAGAACCAAATATACAAATGAAATTAAACGACAAAGAAACAGCCTATAGGAAAACAGACTCTCAGAAGAATAAAGAAATAGAAGCGCAAAGAACGATTTGTTCTTTTTATATGCAAGGAAAATGTGCTAAAGAAGAAAAGTGTCAGTTTTCACATGCAGTAAGTGTTCCCCTTAAGTTTGAACTGTGCAAGTATTATCTGCTGGATTGTTGTACTAAAGGCAACCGATGCATATATATGCATTCACAGTTTCCTTGTAAATTTTATCACATGGGAAAGGAATGTAGAGCAGGAGACCACTGCAAATTTGCTCATGGCAAACCGCTTAGTGAAACTCTGAAACAAATTCTCTTCAAGCACATCGAAACACCTCCTGAAGAGCTACTAAAAGAATTTCCAGAATTAACTCTTGATGATGTATTAAATAAAATCAATTCGACACAAGAATCTTTTGGATTTTATAATAAGCAAGAATTTTAATTGATAAAATATCAAAGCTGTTATCGTAAACAATGTGAATTGTTATTGTTAAGTTTATTTCATGGACTGAATAAAATAAATTTTGTAATTATGGAAGTTATTATAGTATAATCATTACCTCACCAAGAAAATCATCAAATTGGGTTTCACAGTTTCTAATAAATACAGAGGTGAGCTAAGTCAATGGGCTAAGGACCGAACTCTAGGCTAGAAGCCCTAGGCTCGATCTCCAACCTGGGTACAAAATTTGTTTGACTTTATTATAATTTATAACCCTCTCTTCTCGGAAGGCAATGGCAAACCACCGAGAGTAATCTGCCAAGAAAGCCATTTAATAATAACATATTAAATTATAAAACTATATATAATTATGTAATTAACATAAAACTAAACATAATAGTTAAGTAGCATTTAAGTACAAAGGCGATTGTATATAAGTGGTAGAATTTGGCACTTCTGATAGGCTTGAAAATGTAAGATTACCAACCTTGATTGACTACTAAACCTATCTGCAGTGCCGAATTCTACTATCCAAATGAATCCTCTATATGAATGCAGCTTTATTCTAACTCTAAGGGTGACTTGTATAGTCCAAGTTTAACCGGTAACTATGGTTTAAACTCGGATTTTGACTATTATGATTGGTTAATCTGCAGTTTAAAATTTTAAACTAGATCTATACAAGTCACCCTTAGGCTGACTTGTATAGATCTAGTTTAAAATTTTAAACTGTAGATTAACCAATCACAATAGTCAAAATCCGAGTTTAAACCATAGTTACCGGTTAAACTTGGACTATACAAGTCAACCTAAGGGTGACTTGTATAGTGCAAGTTTAACCGGTAACTATGGTTTAAACTCGGATTTTGACTAATGTGATTGGTTAATCTACAGTTTAAAATTTTAAACTAGATCTATTCAAGTCACCCTAGTATTACAGATACAGTTTTCCAAAGTTTTTAAAAATTTTATATAATGATCGTGGTTTTTAGTAGGTATACATAGGACTTCTTATACAAACCCATTAATGAATGTTTGCGACCATAAGGCTCTCTAGACAGATTACACCTTGGTGGTTTACCACTTCTTTCTGTAGTATACATTAGCAGTATAGAAGAACTTTAAAGTACTAAAATCGTTAGAAAGAGCTAAATTTTTGATAACTTTTTAATTCTACAGATGGTGATTCTTCGTTATTCATTTACAGGGATTAAAGTAATGTTTTGAACACCTAATAAAATTTGTAATAAGGATCTCATACGTTTTGTAGATAAATCTGGTTTCAGTTAGATTTGCTGAATTTTATATTATATATGTTGTAGTTAATGATGTTAAGAATTTGTCAAAAAATTTACTTCTGCCAACGAGCTGTTTATGAGTTAACGCAATTTATATTTAGATGTAATTCAATAGATATTTAATATCTTTGAAACGATTTATTTTACGAAAAAATTGTATGATTCCTTTTCTGTAGAATTTTATAAACTACAATTTTGCTCATAACATTTTTCCTCGAAAAATTGATAGTTTTTGAGATTACTGGGAAAAGCGTTTAATTCATCTTTTAAAAAAAGGAAATCCATAGTTCAAATTAAAAGTAGGCACTTTCTAGGATATGCTTAGAACATCAAAGCTGAATTTTTATGAAGATCTTTATTTTGATGACATAATAAGCATATTGAAAAAGTACCCTTAATTTGAATCATGTTTTTTTTGACGTACGTGACTATGCGCAGTATAAGACGAGTTTTCGTTTACGTATAGATCATACCTTGTAATCTATTTGAGAGGTGAGCTAAGTGAACGGGCTAAGGACCGGACTCTGGGCTAGAAGCTCTAGGTTCGATCCGCAACCCGGCTACAAAATTTATCTAACTTTATTATGACCCTCTTCTCTTGGAAGGCAATGGCAAACCACCGAAAGTAATCTGCCAAGATGTAGCATTTCAAATGCTCGTCAACCTCCGATAGGAGGTGCATGTCCTCAGCCTCCCCCCTAATTCGAATTTTGACTCAAAAATAGTCTAAATCGTTTATACCTGTTTGTGCAAACATTATTTTCGTTTGTATCCAAATAGTTCTTGAGAAATTTTAAAATTTTGCATGTTGAATGGGGGAGTTTCACTAGTCATAATTTTTTGAAATAATATATGAACATAAAACTTTGATAAAAATGCTATATGTTATGTATAATTGGTTAGTCTCAAAACTCATTCTTAAGGGTAGTTCACACTACATGATTTATCATATGACTTGTCACATGACTTCTCATATGAGGGATCTTTTTACGTTCACACTATATGATTTTTGATATTATAGAAGTTATGGCTTTTATGATTGGCTGTTGTGATGGTATGATTTTAGCCATGACTTTTCTTATGACTAAGTCATATGATAAATCATGTAGTGTGAACTACCCTTTAGATTTTTAAAAACAATTTAAAGTTTGAAAAAGTATTTAAGCTGAGCGCCATGATTGACCAATGATAATTGTCATATGACAACATGACAATTCTGATTGGTTCTTTTGTGTGAGGTTAGCTCCCGTAGACGTCAGCTCCGGTAACGTTTTTCTCATGTTAGGAGTGCTCAAAAAAATTAAAAAAAAATTCTAAAGACTCAGTTTGACCTCTACTTTTAAATAAAAAAAAAAACAGTGAAACTCGTCCATTTTGACTCCAAAATAGTCTAAATCGTTTGTGCCTGTTTGTGCAAACATTATTTTCGTTTGTACCCAAACAGTTTTCGAGAAATTTCATTGGGGAGGCTGGAGACATGCTTTTTTAAATTTGGAATTTTGGATTCAAAATAGTCTAAAACGTTTGTAATTTGCTTGTGATTGTTTGTGCAAGTTTTATTTTCGTTAGTACTCAAATAGTTTTTGAGATTTTCAAGAAAAACATCATGAATACTGACGCCCATGAATGGATTAACGAGATTCTCTTAGGACTGGGGAAACACAAAATTTTTAAAAATTTTGAATTTTGAATTCAAAATAGTCTAGAACGTTTGTAATTCATTTGTGCTTGTTTGTGCAAGTTTTATTTTCGTTTGTACTCAAAGAGTTTTTGATATTTTCAAGAAAAACATCATAAATACTGACGCGCATGAGTGAATTAAAGAGATTCTCTTAGGACGGGGAAACACATAAATTTTTTAAAATTTTGAATTCAAAATAGTTTTAAACGTTTGTAATTTGTTTGTGCTTGTTTCAAGTATTATAAGCTTGATAGTAGGTCTATTTGTCATGTTACTCCAAACTACTCTGAGCAAGTTAGTATAAAAAATTGTGAAAATTGATTGGTGTAAAAAGGGGATTGATGATTTTACACCAATCAATTAGAGCAAAGTGTGTTCTGGTTGCACTAGGACTGTGATACCAAACTATGGCGGAGTGATTCAAGAAAACTTTGGGGGAGGAGCTTGTAGATATGCTTCCAACACAATTCCAACAATTGAAATTTTGGGATAAAATTGATGTCAAACGTTGAAACACCGTTTGAACCTCAACGAGCTTCTATTCCCATCATTTTAATTTCATTTTCGGCCAAGTTATAAGTATTTAAATTTTAGAGTACTACTCCGAACAAGTTTCGTACAATAACGCTCAAGTTTAATTCTATTTTATAAGATTCTTCTTCTTAGCCTGTGCTCATCCACTCCTGAATGTATAGGCCTTTCTCATTTCTTTCCATGCTTCCCTATCCGTTGCCTTCCAGAACTACTCCCGCCTCGCTATTCGTTTCACATCGTCCAACCATCTTTTTTGTGGTCTTCCCACGCTTCTTTTAGATATTCTTGGGCGCCAATGTATAGTTCTGTAGGTCCACCTTTTGGAATCATGCCTTGCCACATGTCCCACCCAATTCCATTTCAACCGAGATATTCTACCTATTACGTCGGGGACTTTTGTTCTTTCTCGGATTTCTACTACTCTTATCTTGTCCCTCAACGATATACTAAGCATGGCTCTTTCCATTGATCGTTGCATGACTCTTAATCGATTTGCATTTGTTATCATCAACGCTATAGTTTCCATACCATATGTGGTGACGGGTAGAACGCATGCGGCATATACTTTTCTTTTTAAGTTTATTGGAACATCTGTGCTTTTTAGGATGTATCCCAGTCTTCCAAAAGCGGCCCAGCTCTGTCGAATTCTTCTGCTTATTTCAGCACTTTGGTTCTCTTTTCCCAACTTTATAAGATGTCCAAGGTACACGTATTCCTGTACATTGTCGATGTTATGACCATGTATCTCTAAATTCACTTCACCTGCGCTCAGTATTTTGGTTTTGTTTGGGTTTATTTTCATACCCACAAGTTCAGATTCTTCGCTCAACTCTTTCAGCATAGATTCCATTTCTTCCTCGCTTGTACCTATGAGCACTATGTCATCTGCGAAACGTAGGTGATTCAAACAAACACCATCGATATTTATACCTTTATTTTCTTATGCAAGTGTTTTGAATATATCTTCCATAGCCAGAGTAAACAACTTTGGCGATATTGTATCTCCCTGACGAATTCCTCGTTTGACAGGTATCTTGCTAGTATTCATATCTTCGTTTATTTTTACGTGGATTGTGGCATTTTGGTATATATCGACGTTGTCATGACAAAAAGGCGTAAGCGACTTTTGTAATATTTTACAGGAGAAACAAAAAACATTTTTTGTCTTTTTTTTTGTCTTTTACGGGAGCAAAGTGCCAGTTTACTTAGGAGCGGGACGAAAAGTAAAGTAGCGGGACGAAAAGTAAAGTAGCGGGACGAAAAGTAAAACAGCGGGACGAAAAGTAAAAAAATCAAATTTATTACTACGTCTAAGATTCCAAAAATGCATACGGTACTTTGACAATGATATCATGTTACGCAAACTACCACATCTGGGGTAGGCATAATAAAGTTTATGGTTATTTTCAAGAAAGGTCGACTACCTAAACCGCTTTGTATTTTTGAAAACTTAAATTTTATTTAACAAATTCTTCTAGAAATTCGAGTAGTTGACGAAATTAAACTTCGAGATATAGAAATAATCGATTTCTAGCGGAAAGACAAAAAATAGTATATTCGCGCTCGGGAGTAAAGTGACTTCTCGTCCTTCGGGTAAATTTTCCCCTCGACTGCGTCTCGGGTAAAAACTTTTACCCTCATGACGAAAAGTGGCACTTTACTCCCTCGGTGTATAATATACTATTATATCCGTTATTTGTGTTTGTTAATATTGAACTTTGTTTTAAGTAAATAATTCATTCTAGGATTTTTTGGTGAATACACCAAAAACATAAGTAGTGTAAATTGAAATAGTCTTTATTTTAACATCGAAAACGATTTTTGGAAATTTTGGCGCTTACGCCTTTTTGTCGCGACAACGTCGATATAATCTAGAAGGTTTGAATATCTAGAGTCAATTCTTGCCCCGTTTAGTGCTTTTAACGGGGATAAAGGTATAATAAGATTAAAATTTTTTATTTAATTAAAAAAAATCTAATATAGTAAATACAAATTTAATCTAAATTTCAAAAACTGCTTGGTTACAAAACAAAGTAAAGACGATTGTGACTATTTTGAACTTGATCCCATAGATAAGAAAGAGTAATACTACTCTTTTATCTATGCTTGATCCTGTAAGAAGAAAAAACTATTTATCTTGGGTTGAATTCTCCGCGCTGGAGAAACCTTGTCAACTCAGTCCAACGGAAGAGGGGATTTTTTCTCTTCCATTTCATAATTTAACTTATTGAATCCCTTCCCTACATTTACTCTGAGCAATATGCGTTAACAAAAAAATCAGAAAAGTTCATTCTTGCTGCATTGTATAAAATAATTAATCAAATGCGGGACTCCGAGATCTCGTCCCGCGGAGGACTGAATATTTTGCGGGACATTCATCTCTAGTGTAAACCTACCTTAACCTACTTTTCACTTTTTTCATGTGTGTAACTACCTTAAATTCTTAAAAAGTGAGGTTGTGTATGAAACTGGCAATGTGAAGTGAAAATCTTGAGATTTATTATATTATTTATGCAATCATTTTAAATGTAGGTGACAAAATTTTAAACATAGTATTGGTTATGTTAAAAATCTTCGGGATTTGTAATAATAAACAATTTTTATTTCCCTGTGGTAAGATATTTGCACACTTTTTAGTTACTGTAACTATACTGTAATATTAAACATAATATTTTATAGTGAAATTTGCACAAATTATGAGTTCCAATTCTTCCACTAAAGTTGATTCACAATTTTCTTTTAAAAAATTACGTTATGATGGTCGAAGCAAGAAGAGAAAATGGGAAGAACGTAGAAGCGATAAGGGTGAAGGCTTATTCGATTCTAAAAAGACTTGTGTAGATGAATCTTTTGTTAGAATTAAAAGACGTAAATATGCCATTTTATTAGGATATTTGGGAGCAAACTATTTTGGTATGCAACGGTAGGTTATTATGATTCCAACTTTTATTCTTTACTAAATATGATTATTACTGTTTAGTAATCCATTAACTCGTACAATAGAAGAAGATCTCTTTAAGGCTTTGCTGAAAGCCGACTTAATTACACAGGAATCGTTCAATCAGATTCAAACCATTCAGTTTCAACGAGCTGCCAGAACAGACAAGGGTGTGTCTGCCGCTCGTCAAGTTGTTTCTATAAAACTACGTGAATATATTCACATTTGCATTTTATTTTACACTAAACTTAATTTTTATAGCCGAAGAAGTGAGTATCGATAAAATTAATGAAAATTTAGATGATGCTATTAGAGTATTTGATATAAAAAGAGTGACAAAAGGTTTTAACAGTAAAACACAATGTGATGGTCGTACATATATTTACATGCTTCCAACAGTTTCATTTGCTAAATCTAGTAGCGAAGGATCCCAAGAAGAATTTCGTTTAAGCGAAGATGCTCGTAAAGAAATTAATGATTTATTAGAAAAGTTTCATGGAACAAAAAATTTTCACAATTTTACTTGTAAAAAGAATCCTCAAGACCCTAGTGCCAAGAGGTATATAGTCTCATTTGAATGTGAACCTCCTTTCATTCGTAATGGAGTAGAATTTGGTGTTTTAAAAGTCAGAGGTGAGGAATTTTAAATTAACTTAATTATTAGTATTATTATAGTATAATTTATATTTTGTGACACATTTTAGCCTTAAACGGCCATTATTGGATTAATTAACTAGAACAAAATTTCTACTAGAATAACTAATTTTTTTTAGTTTATAATCTAGCCACGGAAGTTTTCTATTCCTCCTAAGGAGGAATTTTGCTATTCCCCATAGTTGTTTTTAGGTTTCTATTATGTAATATAGCAAAAAGCCTAATGAATTGGCTTTGTGTCCTTTCATCCGTTCTCATAATTCAGACCCAATAATAATATTAGCCTTCAATGCTTTTATAATCAAGTTAATTATTAGTTAATCTGCACTATTGATTTGATAATTCATTAATAGAGATGAGATTTTTAGGTTTTTACCTTTTGTTTATTTCAGCTGTTATTTTATTTGTACCAAAGTTTGTTTTATGGAAAACTAGGTCATATAAGCCTTATTTGTTTTTACGCTTTCTGACTTTTAATTTTTACAACCTATTTTAACATTTTTGAAAATGTTTTTTAATTTTCAGTTCAAATAGAAAAAAAAGTTTGCGATCTTCTCCAATAATGCAGTAAAAACTTTATCATCCCTTTTTCAAATTTTAGTTAACTTGTGATAACAATCTTACATTTTACAACATGCAGCGGCTGGAAAGCCTAAGAAAAATTCAGCAAAATCCGAAAGGCAAACTCAAATCTTTAAATTTTATTGTATTTTATTACACTTTGGGGTTGATTGGCTGCGAGAGCTTTTCAGAACTGCAACCACTTTTGATCTTTTGTTCTTAACCCTACTAATTAAGTTGTTAGGAATTCAATTTTGCTAGCAAAATATAGAATGCTCTTGGGAGCATTGTAGCTTAAGTCAAACTAAGGCACTATAGCTGCAGAGAATGTGTTTGGCCAATTCAATCTCCGATTCACAGAGTCTGCACCTGTAATCGCCTTCCAGTTTCATTTTATTGAAGTGATATCTCAATAGGCCATGCTCGGTGGGCAATCCTGTGGAGTCTAATTTCGTTCTTTGATAAAAGAGGAAAATTTTTACCCTCTACAGTCAAGTACTTTGTAAATTTATTTTCCTCTCTTTGTTTTGATGTATTATGCCAGAGGGTTTTCTTGCCTTTTGCTTCCCACTTCTGGATTTCAAGTCCCTCATGTGAAAATTTTCAATAAAAATTACTTACCTAAATGTTACAACGACGTAAGAAAAAAATTAATCTGTAAAAATGTTGTATTTTAATGTAGGTTTTTTTAGACAATTGAATATATTTAAAGCGCCGTAGGATTTGTGTATATGAAACAACCGATAGTATAGAGCCATATATTGCTAACAGCGTAATTTTTTAATAATTAAATTATAAATTGCACTGAAGTCAAATTATCTAAATGTTTAAGGCAATTTAGGGCTTAGAATTTTTCAGTAATTTTTCCGTTTTTTGCTTTAAGTACACAAAATTATACTTAACTCAAAATTGTCATTTTTTGACTTAATATGTTTCTCCCAAGCACCATGAACGTTTAAATACCAGAAGAGTGTAATTTCTTATTTTTTAATTATAAAGTCACCGCCTTAAATTAACTAATTACGTTTATTCATTTAGGTCAAAGTTTTATGTTACATCAAATCAGGAAAATGGTGGGCTTAACTCTAGCTGTCATTAAGGGATACATCACAATGGACATATTTAATAAGGCATGGACGCAAGAAAAAATTAATATTCCTAAAGCTCCTGGATTAGGTTTAATGTTAGATCAAGTGCATTACATAAGATATAATCATCGATATGGAAGTGATGGTCTACATGAAACTTTAGATTGGGCTAATGTTGAGGATAAAGTAAATTCCTTTAAAGAAGAGTTTATTTACCCAACCATCATTAATACGGAAATTCAGGAAAAAATGATGCAAAATTGGTTAGAAGAAAGGTTATCGCAGCATAATTTTGATCTGGTGGATGATGATGCACAAGGAAGTGATAATGAAAATGGGGATGATGCTGATGAAGAAGTAGGTGTTTCTGACATAAAATCAGAAGTTGAAGCAGATTGTACGATTCCGAAAAGAAATGATGCTGTAGAAGAATTGGACGGTTGTGAAAAAACTCCAGAACCAGATCATCTTGAAAATATTAAGGAAAAAAATAATGCTGCATCTGTAAATTAATATAATTTTTTAATATTAAATTGGCTACGATTTTTTATTACAAATAAAATTTTCTATTATTAGAAGCTTGATTGGATTCGAATAAATTATTTTTATTTATTACCCCAATAACATACATACATTTTGATGGTTTGTTTGTCAAATGTAGAACTTATACATCATGGATTACATAGCCCTTGATTAATTAACACTATGTCACCAGATGCATTTGATTCCTGAATGAGCTACCTGTTACCTTCATATTATTTGAGCATCTTGTAAATTGGTTCAATTCTGTAGATTTATTAGAATTTCCATAAAAACTTTCATTTTGAGAAAACCATCTACATTTGAGGAGCAGACATTCTATATGCGGTTTGTTCAATGTAGAAAATACAAAGTGCAGTTTGTTCAATACATTTTTTAGCTGTTTTGCAAAACCGCCAATCAAATATTTGCTTCATTTATGGATACTTCATAGTGTAATTTACACTGTGTTATTGCAAAAATTACTTTTTTAATAACTTATCATTTAAACCTGTGGTAGTTTTACTGCTCCCGTAAAAATTTCAGAAAATGGACATACTGCATATAGAATGTCTGCTCCTCATTTGCTCTGCTGCATAATTTCTTGTTATATACATATTTAGGAATTCCAAAGTAAAAGCTGCACTTCAGTAGGTTCTTTAGGTACAGCATCTCCATTTTTTAATACACGTACACGTTCAAAATATTTAAAATCCTCATAAATCAACAATTTGTTACCATGTCAGTAGCGGAGCTAGAGGGGGAAGGACCGCATAGGGCGGCAATTTTTTTTTTATATTTTATTAAATGTTGGAATTCCTTCATACCATCAAATCATTAAATTTTTCTGCCGTTTTTTTATTAATTAAAAATAGTTGTAAAGTTTCTTTCTCATTATCTGCGCTATAACAATAGATACGGTTGTTCGCGGCTCTTTTATTGTTTTAATTTTTTTAATTTTAATTCTTTAGATTTCAATTAATTGACTTGTGTTATTCTATTCCAGGGGTGTCCAAGCTCCTTGATAGTCGAGCTATTTTTCAAAATTTGAAAGTTTTCGCGAGCCGCGAAAATTTTGAAACACATACGGAATGATAATAATTTTTTAAAATGTAATAGCACAAAAATGAAAAGGAACTCGGGTACATTTATCGAGAGCCACAAATAATCCTTCAAAGAGCCGCAGGTTGGCCACCCTTGTTCTATTCTAGTATTTTATTATTACTTTTATTCATTAAAAGTTGGGAGCAATATATTATCCCTAAAGCCTATCTAATAGCTCGTCAAGACTGGAAATTCGATTGATGTGAAATTCGACCGGGGGGGTGGGGGCAACGATAACGACAGTCAGAGAGTACATTGGCTGTCTTAAAAATATGACGTGTTGGCTTTTTATTATTGTGATTGCTCAATAATCGCTCGACGTTAGGGGAGTTTAGAATCAGGGTTTGAAAAAAAGTACACCCCATTTTATAAGGTGGGTTGAGATTAGGCGGGGAGTTTACAAAACCTTGTTCGTTCGTTATCTGATATAAAAATGAAACTTTTATTTTTAATAAACATAATTTTGTGTTTATTATGAAAGATAGTTTTAATAAATAAAATCAATGCTGAGTCTGTGGTCCAATCGCTCAAATATTTTAGGACCGCCCTGTATTGGTCAATTGGTGGAATAAACTTTGATAGAATTGGAGTGGGAAAATGTAAGATTTTTGAAATATTGTGAGGTTATGTTTACATCTTTTACGGCTTTAAATAAAATAAATACTATTTGTTATTTGTGGAACGATATTGAATGCCATATATAACAAATCTCTGATTTTAAAATTATTTGTGATGAGCGTCTTATATTCTTCCAAAACAGGTTGGTTATTATCCCACGAAGACTATATCAATGATATATACAAATGTGTGAAACACAATGATAATTTTCAAACCTATAAAATACGTAAAGATTTATTTAAAATCGTTACACCATTTAAAAAGTTAAAAGGAAATAATCGTAAGAGAAAACTGAATATTTTGAAAGAAGATAACGATAGCAAGACGGAAGTTGATATAACTCAAAAAGAAGTAAGTTTTAGTTCTTAATAATATTATAGTAGTAGAATTATAATTTGAGCTTACAGGTTAATTATATTTGTGAGCAGTATTTAATCTTTAAAGAAGAAATTAAGGACTTTCTCACCAAATCTGTAATTTTAGAAAATGCTGATTCGAAGAACGAAGAAGCACAGATAACTTCTAAAAGAATATACGATGAGAATGGAATATGTAGGGTAACTAATTTATTTGGAGAAAATTTAACAGAAGCAAAAATTGTATCCATTAACGAAAACAATTTTTTGTTTCCAAGTAATTGTAATTTTTTTTGTAAAAATGTGGTTGAGATTGAAAGACATTTAATTGAAATTAAGTACGATATAATAGTGTTAGATCCACCTTGGTGGAATAAATATGTCAGAAGGAAAAAAGCTAAAACAGACCATGGATATAAAATGATGTACAATGATGATTTGCAATCCATTCCAATAGAAAAATTATTAAATGATAATGGAATTGTGGTTGTTTGGTGTACAAATTCATCTCAAAATTTGAGAGCACTTCAAAATTCTATTTTTGCCAAATGGAATGTAAATTTTGTAGCAAAATGGTATTGGTTAAAAGTGAGTAAAAGAAAATAAGATGTTTACACAAAGTTACTGTTATTTTTAATTTTTAGATAACTCAATCGGGAGAGACAATCTGTGATTTTTCTATTCCACCTAATAAGCAACCGTTTGAACAAGTTTTAATAGCCTCTAGAAATTCTCAGCACAATTTAAAATCTGATACTGGTAAACTGATTGTCAGTGTTCCAAGTGCACTTCATTCAAATAAACCACCTTTAGTTGGTAATAATTTTTATAACCAAATTTACTGTAACAATAGTAATTTCATTTGTTTTAGAACTTTTTAAAGAACATTTACCGGATCACCCAAAATGCTTGGAAATTTTTGCGAGATATTTACTGCCAAATTGGACAAGTTGGGGTAATGAGGTTTTAAGATTTCAACATGAATGTTTATATCAAGTTCAGGAATGAGAAAATTTTTTCACTTGTATTGTTATGATAAAATTAAATTAGGCATGTATTTGTTTTATTTATTAATAATATTATTTTATCAGTGTCCATTTGTAATTTTAATCTCTTTCTTTGTGCGATATCCATATGGATTCATAGTTTGCCATCTCCAAAAGTCCAAACCTACAATTATAATTTATGTAATATAAATAAATGGAATATTATTGAAGTTGGTTATTACACATTTCATCCAAAGTATGTTTGGCTCTCCATCCCAATTCTTCTTCAGCCAAGTCAGCATTTGCAAACATTGCAGTAATATCACCTTCTCTTCTATCAATTATTGTATATGGAACTGCAGATCCTGTCACTTTTTCAAAAGTTTTAACCAACTGAAGTACTGAAACTCCACGTCCAGTACCAAGATTATATACCTGTAATTCGAGCCATCAAGTTTTATTAATTAAAATACAGTGCAACTGTAATAACTTGAACCTACCCATAATAATATGAATTATTTTAAATAAATTGCAAGTCAATGTTAATGTAATAAATTAATTCCTGTTTATGAACTGATAACTGGTTTACTCTCATTTGAACTCCCCAGATCACAAATATAATATCAAATTAATATCGATAACTTAATAATTGATCAAGTTCTTGAATTACTTTTTTAAAATACAAAAAACTTACATTTTTAACCATTGCAATTTATTTAAAATACAATTTTTACAAGTTAAAAATTTTAAAAAATATTTTATTTCAGAGTATATTGCATCCAAAGTTAGATGGCCAGGCTGAGCTAATGTGCAGAAATGAAAATCCGTCCAGTCCGTTTACATGACGGTATTGGCACGTTTTCCCTCCATCTCTACTGAGCAGAAAATTGTTTCCGCCTGACCATCTAACTTTGGAGACGCTATATCTAGTATCTACCCATAATAATGTACGAGCCAATGGTTACGAAAGGGGACAAGGCAGAACATAATATTTTTGTGACTTATTATAACCACTTTCACAACCACCAGCATATGTTAAAGAATGAAAATTGCCCCGTATTTGTGAGAAAAGAAAGATGAAATTAAGAATATGTTAAAGGTAATGTGGTTTTGTTATATGGTTTGGAAACATCCTGTATATAATATCGACATTCCCAATGATGAAGGACGTAACTCATTTTTACATATTGTTCAGGTAAGCGATTTGAAAGTTTTAAAGAAAATCAAAAAAGTAAAAAAAACAACGACGTAACTAATATTACGACTGTTTTACCGCCTAGCACAATCAGAAACGTCAAGTTGTAAAAAAAATGTAATTGGAATACCGGCTTTATTACTGATGCCCAATTGGAAAAAAATTGAAAAAAACTTCGAGATACAACTGTTTTTTACTGATTATCTCTGGTATTATTGGTCGTAGAGAAAAATTTTTTACAAAAAAGAAAGGTATTTTTCTCAGGATTATAGTGGTATACCACTCCAATTTGATATAAGTCGAGTTACGTCCTTCTTTGTTGGGAGTGTCGATATATACCCAAAGTATACGCAAATACAATAGACAATACAAAATACAAATAGTCTATTGTATTTGGTATACGCGAGTTGTAAAATATACAGAGCGAACAACAAAATTTGTGAATAGCTGCTTTGGGCAATAAACAGGGCACGTCCAAAATCAAATCACCTTGAACAGAATAGAAAGAAGACAGCATAACATACCTGATACACTTGCCTTTAATTGTTGGTGTTTTTTACATAATTTTTTCAAAGCCGCTACGTGTCCTGTTGCCAAATCCATAACGTGAATGTAATCTCTTACACCTGTAAAATTTTAGCATATATCAAGTTAAATTTTTTTTATTCTAAAACCTTATAAAACCACGTTTACACTACATGATTTCTCATGTGACTTGTCACATGACTTCTCATATGAGAAATTTTTTTACGTTTAGACTATATGATTTTTGATATTATAAAAGTTATGGGTTTTATGTTTGACTGCTATTGGTATGATTTTAGCCATGACTTTTCTTATGACCAAGTCATATGAGAAATCATGTAGTGTGAACCAGCTTTAAGAAAGATAAGAGATATATTAGATATATTTATAATCCCTGCGTGGTTGATACCACTGTAAGCTGATTCACGCAGGTGCATGTCGCTGGCCCCCCCCAAATTGAATTTTGAGATGAAATTGGTGTCAATCGTTAGAGCATCGTTAGAGCCTAAATGAGCTTCCATTTTTTTCGTTTGAGCCTCAACCGTCGCGGAGATATTCGCGAAAATGTTTGGGGGGGGGCTGTAGACACGTTGGCCCCCCCCAAGTCGAATTTTGGGTTAAAAATGGTGTCAAACGTTAGAGCTTCGTTAGAGCCTAAATGAGCTTTCATTTTTTTCGTTTGAGCCTCAACCGTCGCGAAGATATTCGCGAAAACGTTAGGGGGGGCTGTAGACACGTTGGCCCCCCCCAAGTCGAATTTTGGGATGAAAATGGTGTCAAACGTTAGAGCTTCGTTAGAGCTTAAATGAGCTTTCAATTATTTCGTTTGAGCCTCAACCGTCGCGAAGATATTCGCGAAAACGTTGGGGGGGGCTGTAGACATGTTTTTCTATTTTCGCTCATATTATGAATTTTGGGCTGAAATTGGTGTCAAACGTTAGAGCTTCGTTAGAGCTTAAATGAGCTTCCATTTCCATCATTTTAACTTCTTTTTTTACAAAGTTACAGGCATTTTTAATTTTCGAGCCTCCGAGCAAGTTCCGTGTGATAATCTTCAAGTTTTTTCTATTACATTAGATTAAAATATTTAATCCGATAAAAAAACTAATCCTGCTTTCTATTATAATAAATTTTGATAATAAATAAAACTGGAAAAATTAATTTTACAAAATAAATTTTATTAATCAAAAGTAATACAAATAATGTACGTTTTTTTATCTAAATGTATGTTTTTACTCATAAACTACATACTATAAATTGGTTTTTTTGGCAATTGTAGTTCTCCGTACTATCTTAGTTAAAAGTTATTCTCAAAAAACAATTTTCCCTCTCATTTTGAATTTATGTGTGCAGGGACGTGCCCAACCAACTTTTTTCGAAGGAGAAAAATTTCAAATTTGCCAACTGAGTTACTTCAAAGTTGCCAACTTTTTGTAAGTTTTGCAATTTTTTGTAAATTTAGACATAAAAAAATGCCAAATTGACCAACTTTTGGATGTTTTTGTCAACTTTTGCCAACTTTCTAAAACTTTGAGAGGGGACTTCCCCCCCCCCCCATGATCACGCCTCTGTATGTGTGCAGTCAATAGAGCTTCGTTTGAGCTTGAAAGAGCTTCAGTGAGTAAGATTTTAAATTAATTTTATACAAAGTTGTGAACAGTTGAAATTTTCGACTAAACTCTGAGCAACATGCGTTAAATCGTAAGGTTTTTTAAAATTTTAATATTTTTTCGGCGTGATTTCTATTTCGGTAAATTACTTCGATTTTAAAAATTTTATATTTATAAAAAATAAAATCTTGCTTATTTAGAGAACTTATTTTTATCCAAAGAATTTAGATTATCGGCTCAAGAGATTTAAAGCAACTTATGATTTCACGCATGTTGCTCGGAGAGTAACAATCTATAAGTTTGTAAAAAATTAACTGACAGTCTTGTTCACTGAAGCACATTCTGGCTCAAACAAAGCTCTATCGATTGACATCAATTGCACACATAATATCAAAATGAGAAGCAAAATTGTAAAACATGTCTAGAGCCCCACCCCCCAATAGTTTGCACCCTTCCACACCCCCCAAATAGAATTTTGGGATGAAATTGGTGTCAATCGTTAGAGCCTGAATAACCTTAAATTGTTTTTGTATGAGCCGCAACCGTTGCAAATACGTATGGGGGGGGGCTTTAAACACGTTGGCCCTCCCAAGCCGAATTTTCAGATAAAAATTGTGTCAAACGTTGGAGCTTCTATTTAGCTTTAAATACAAGCTATAGTTCATAGTTAAGCTTTTACTTATTTTCATTTGAGCCTCAACTGTTGCAAAGATATTTGCAAAAACGTTTTGGGGGGGGGGGGCTAAACACGTTGGCCCTGCCAAGTCAAGTTTTGAGATAAAAATAGTGTCAAACGTTAAAGCTTCTATTTAGCGTTAAATAGTTTTAAATAAAAGTTCTGGTTAATAGTTAAGTTACTTATATTCTTAAAATTTTAAAAAACATTACGATTTAACGCATGTTGCTCAGAGTTTAGTCAAAAATTTCAACTATTCACAACTTTGTATAAAATTAATTTAAAATCTTACTCACTGAAGCTCTTTCAAACTCAAACGAAGCTCTATCGACTGCACACATACAGAGACGTGATCATGGGGGGTGGGGGAAGTCCCCTCTCAAAGTTTTAGAAAGTTGGCAAAAGTTGACAAAAACACCCAAAAGTTGGTTAATTTGGCATTTTTTTATGTCTAAATTTACAAAAAATTGCAAAACTTACAAAAAGTTGGCAACTTTGAAGTAACTCAGTTGGCAAATTTGAAATTTTTCCCCTTCGAAAAAAGTTGGTTGGGCACGTCCCTGCACACATAAATTCAAAATGAGAGGGAAAATTGTTTTTTGAGAATAACTTTTAACTAAGATAGTACGGAGAACTACAATTGCCCAAAAAACCAATTTATAGTATGTAGTTTATGAGTAAAAACATACATTTAGATAAAAAAACGTACATTATTTGTATTACTTTTGATTAATAAAATTTATTTTGTAAAATTAATTTTTCCAGTTTTATTTATTATCAAAATTTATTATAATAGAAAGCAGGATTAGTTTTTTTAATCGGATTAAATATTTTAATCTAATGTAATAGAAAAAACTTGAGGATTATCACACGGAACTTGCTCGGAGGCTCGAAAATTAAAAATGCTTGTAACTTTGTAAAAAATGAAGTTAAAATGATGGAAATGGAAGCTCATTTAAGCTCTAACGAAGCTCTAACGTTTGACACCAATTTCAGCCCAAAATTCATAATATGAGCGAAAATAGAAAAACATGTCTACAGCCCCCCCAACGTTTTCGCGAATATCTTCGCGACGGTTGAGGCTCAAACGAAAAAATTGAAAGCTCATTTAAGCTCTAACGAAGCTCTAACGTTTGACACCATTTTCATCCCAAAATTCGACTTGGGGGGGGCCAACGTGTCTACAGCCCCCCCCAACGTTTTCGCGAATATCTTCGCGACGGTTGAGGCTCAAACGAAAAAAATAAAAGCTCATTTAGGCTCTAACGAAGCTCTAACGTTTGACACCATTTTTAACCCAAAATTCGACTTGGGGGGGGCCAACGTGTCTACAGCCCCCCCCAAACATTTTCGCGAATATCTCCGCGACGGTTGAAGCTCAAACGAAAAAAATGGAAGCTCATTTAGGCTCTAACGATGCTCTAACGATTGACACCAATTTCATCTCAAAATTCAATTTGGGGGGGGCCAGCGACATGCACCTGATTCACGCTACATGATTTATCATATGACTTAGTCATAAGAAAAGTCATGGCTCAAATCATACCATTACAACAGCCAATCATAAAACCCATAACTTCTATAATATCAAAAATCTTATAGTGTGAACGTAAAAATATCTCTCATATGAGAAGTCATGTGACAAGTCACATGATAAATCATGTAGTGTGAACGGGGTTTTACTCTGAACTACTCCGAGGAAAGTAGGGTAAACTTGATTAGTGAAGTGGGTCGGCTCGGTAATATTACACCTAACAATTTTCGCAATTTTCTACACTAACTTACTCGGAGTAGTTTGAAGTTTCAAACTACAAACTATTTCAGCCACGGGAGGGAGGAGATCTAAAAAGCTTGAATATTTTCTACTTTTGCCTTTTCTTGTCCAAAAATAGTGTTAGAGAAATGAGACGCAATATTTTTTAAGTTGAAATGAATAGTTTTGGATTCTGAACTATCGAATAGAAATTCTTAGTGGTAAAGCTTACTAAAGTCTGCTAAAAATAATTAATAAAAAATAGTCCAATATATCTCCTGTCTCCTTTACATTATATTATTGTGCTTATTCATGAATTCAGTTATGTAAAATTTATAAAAATGTGATGAGTTCTAAATTCAAAAATGAGAAAAAAAAGATTGGTTCTTTATTAGTTTACGTTATGATTACTGTACTTTCTTGTCATTAATTGAAATCTTTTGATAACTACTAGAATACTAGAAAGCTTATATATTCTCTCTCAATTGGTTGCGTAAAAGTTATTATACTTTTCTATAAAAGTTGTAAAAACCTATATATTTATACTGTATCAAATAATGCGTAAATTGACCAACTGCAACGTAACTGTTCAAATGGTCAAGTTATAAGTTATCCGGGTGAGTTGTGATGGTCACTCAAAAAGAAGTTTATGAACGGTTAATTGTCATATTTGGAATGCCGAATGTAACATTTTCTTATTTCTTCGTGCATTTTGAAATTATTTTTTATAGTTCAATTAATATTAAGATTTTACCTGTTCCATCAACTGTGTTATAGTCTCCTCCAAATATTTTTAATACAGGCTTATGTCCAATTGCGACTTGAGCAATAAACGGCATTATATTACTGAATGCTTTTGTAGGATCCTCACCAATTAAACCCGAGGGATGGGCTCCAACAGGGTTAAAATATCGAAGTGTTATCATATTCCATTTCTTAAACAAAATAATATTTACTTTAATTTTATTTCTTGTTTATTAAAGAGATAATAATTTGGTCGATCAACAGTCCGTGTCTAAAATCTACCTTATTAGCGTATGTTATATCAGCAAGCATTTCTTCAATAAAATATTTCGTTTTTCCATAAACATTAGTAATATTTCTTCCGATGTTATGGTCTTCAGTGATTGGAAGATGAATTGGTTCTCCATAAACTGTGCAAGAACTTGAAAATACCAATTGATAACATTCTTGCCTCTCCATTGCCTGATAAAATAAAATAAATATAAGAAATATTTAAGCGTTGTACAATGGTTTTGAAATTCTATTTACCTCCAGCAAATTTAGCATGCCAACAAGATTATTTTTGTAATACAGTAAAGGGTAATCCATAGATTCGCCTACAGCTTTAATTGCAGCAAAATGGATAACACAATCTATTTTGTGCTGAAATTAATGATGCAAAATTGTAAGTAAAGATGAAATATTTATTAGTGAATAGTAACCTTATCAAAAATGTCGAACAAAGTGACACGATCCAATAAGTCACATTTATAAAATGTAATTGATTTTCCAGTAATTATTTCGACTCTCTTTAGTGCTGAAGATTCCCCATTTGGCTCGTTCACGCTGTTGACGAAATTATCAATGACGATAACTTCGTATCCGGCATTTAAAAGTTCCACGATGGTATGACTTCCAATGTATCCGGCTCCTCCAGTAACAAACACTCGTCGAAATTGAGTCATTCTGTAAACGGACGTAATTGATATTTTATTCTTTAAGATTACTAATATTGCAAAGTTCAATGTTAAACCATGTACCTATTCTAGAGAAACTCGTATATACCTACTTAACTAGCTATTTTTAGAAATTAAAGGTAGAAATTCCTATAGTTTGCAGATCAAAACTAAAAATGTTTAAATTTTAACTGACCACGACAACATTTTTGAAAAATGTTATATAAATTATTTTATAATCTTATTAATATTATTTAATTTAGATAATTTTCTAAATTTAAATTAAAGTTAATTAAAAATTCATATTACGAGTTCATTGCTACTATATTTCAATTCTGATCTTTTACTTATTATATAATATCAAAATTCAATATCTTTTATAATATTATCGTCGTTAGTTTAAACGTCCTAACTATCAAATCAAAACCGAATTTAAAAATGCATTTATTTTGTACGTATAGGAGAATAGTATATTATTTAGTTGTTGACTTTTATGGTATCCGGAGCAGTTACGATGTTCTTACTTATTAGCATAGATAGCATATACGTGACGCCAAGATATGTATGAAAACCCGGCCATTTTTAAATTTCTCAAAATTATAAAAAAATTAAAGCTCGCGATTTAAATTACGTCTACCCGAATATCGTATTTTATTTAGAAGCCCTTGAGCCAAACATTTTGTTCAGGCCTATATTTAAGGTTATGCAGCTAAGAAGCAGACTATTTTTTTTTATTCTACTTTTTTAAATAAATAATCAATATGATATAGAAAAGACGCGGATGAGCCACGCCGAAGGTACATAATATGTATTCGAATCGATAGTATAGTATACTATTATGAACAGGAGAATAATATTATATTTATTCCGTTATACATATCCTGTACATATATTCTTGTAGCTACTACTACTGCAGTAATTTATTATTATTTCATTCTTACATATATGATCTACTTACCTATCAGAGGGATATCTTATTTATATCCCCTATACCTTTTATAAATGTATGTTGTATTTTGTATTATATATTTTATTGTATGTTAGAAGTTAAACTAGTTATACTTAACACAATATAATTTATAAAAAATGTAATTGAAAACTTGGACTTACTTATTTGGTTAATTTACATCAACACAATCGCGAACTTGTATATCTTCACTAAACAGATCACTACTAAAATGTGATTCTATTGGCAACGAAGCAGTTCAAAAATAAACATAACTTTATGTATGTACATATAATTTACTTTTTTTTTACTGTTACCGATGGTCATTCACCTTAAAACACAATACTTATTAGCAGCACCAGAAGACTTAACTGATGTTATTAAATTTATGAAGATATACGCTCCGCTATAAAAGACTCGCCAACAAGAAATGAAACTCATTAAGGTAATGAAATAGGTGGAAATATTTGTCCTTGAACTTATGCGAACTTTCTAGACAAGTTGTCGAAGCTGATGCTATATGAAAAAGAAAAGCAATATAATTTTGATATATCTATCTAATAAATACGACGTTATTGCATTTCCATCAACCAATTTGATTTATTTATATACATTTATAAATGTATTTAAGTAAATTTTAATAATCTAAATTTAATATGTCTGTAGGTACATCTTCTATTTGAATAACAGGATATTGTTTTTTTATAGGTAAATAGGATACCAGATAGTGTACTAAAGAAAAAACTTTTGATTCAAAACGAATAGTTCCGATTTGTGATTTTGATGAAAACATTTGAATGTTAGGTTAAAATAAATTTTCTTTCCGCTTATCTAACTAGAATTTTGATAGCACTGGTTGTAGAGGAAGGTTAGGAGATTTAGTATTATTAAAAAAATTAATTATTATTATAATGATAATTCTTAAATATTGAGTAAAGAAATAGATTAAATTTTTTGATTGACACTTCTAAAGTTGTTCATGAAGTATAGCACTTTTGCTTGCAAATGTTCAGCTTCAGCGTTCAGTAATGAATCTAGTTTTTTGAGCACTGAAGCTAAATATCTTATGGAGCACCTCTATATTTTGGAATAATATTATGGTAGAGTTTATACCAAACCTAAATATACGAAAATGTATGTTTGCTGGCCTAAGGGCCAGTTCTACAAAGCAAGTATAAGCTATAGTAGTACTGGGAATATGTATCGTCGCGTCGTATAACATTATTTTTTGTATAAATTGTGAAATAACTTATTGCTCTGATCTTGGGCAGATTATTATTCCACAATTTATACAAATATATAACGTTATACGACTATTGTAAACGCAATCTGTGTGACATATTAGTATAATACTTATACATAACTAGTATACTTGCTTTGTTGAACTACCTCTATATGAGTTCAATTCATAGTGAAACTTACGTTTTTGGTAAAAAAAATGGTTCCCACAACCACAGAACGCTCATAAATGGTTTTACGAGTATCATTTTTTTTCAATCAATTTTTATTTTAATGAATGTAATATCCGATTCAACCTGTTTTTTTCACAGAAGTTATTACTTATTCAAGTAAGCGTTACAATCTTAATATTTTTAAAAATTCTTTAATTTTATAAGTTATAAAAGATTTGTTACCTATTGATGCACTCAATTGTTTCAGATAGGTATCTTAAAAAAAATCTGGCACTGTAGTGTAGAAGTATCCAGCTAGACAGTTGATATTGTCTTTACGAGAAATTTATGTTATTTCTATCAATTAATATAACCAAATAATTACCCATTGTTATGTATGCATAATATATCTATAGGAATATCCCAATTATTATTGTGGTTAATGATGATGCTGGAAAAACACCGTACCTACCTAAATAGTCAGAAATGATTGCCTACGAAGAATATGTTTTCGTTGCCGGTATTTTTTACAACTGCGTTTACAACTTTACAACGTGTGTTTTAAAATGTTTTTGTTAGGATTGTTAAGATTTTTCAGATTTTAAAGGATTTTTTACGTGATTTTTAAAGGACAAACTAATTTATTGCAAAAGAGATTTATTGTAAAATTGTAAGAAGAAATATTTAAGATCTAAAAGATTCTTAGAAATATGTAAGAGATTCTTAGAGATATCTAAGAAATACGGGTCTCATTAGTGACTTTTTCGATCATAGATACTTTTTTTTATATATGCTACTATGTTATTTTTCATTTTTTTAAAAAGAATATAATACTTATTTCATTATTGTGAACGGCTCAAACAACTTGATTTATTTAGTTATTTTAATAACTGTCCCAAGTTGTAACACATGTGAGGTAACTTCGAACACTCAGTTTTTTTACTTCAAAAGGCTTAAATTAGCAATATTTTTAAAATATCAAAACGTACCGTTAAAGTACTCAAAGAGACCAAAAAAATAGCTATCTCTGATAACTGAAAAGAAAAGTACAAAAGGAATGGCACATCCTTGAATGTCAAAAGTGTCTCAAGCGGTAACATGAATTTCTTACATAAATTATTTATTCTTCTTTGTACAAATTTATATAAAATTGAAATTAAAAGTGAAGATTAATCTTTATTCACTTTATAAATTAAAATACAAAATTCATTTATAAATTTAAAATTTGTTTGTTTTTTTTTATTAACTTCCTTGAATATTACAATCTGTCCGTGGACAATAAGTAATAATGTTGACAATATATGAGGACATAGTGGAAATAAACCCAGTAGCTTATTCCAAAGAAATGCAACAAATAAAATTATTTACTTTATGACACTCATGTTCTTTGAGGTAGTTCCAAAGGGTCAATCTTTTTCAGTCTCTTGATTTAGGAAGGCACCAGCAAGTTTGCAGCCAGTGTGTTGGGATGGTCGCCTAATCGTAGCTGATATTTGGCACTCATAGATGAGATTTCTTCTTTGACTGTTTTAATGTTTAGGTCACGATGGATGATTTGGTTTGTTACGTACCATGGTGCATCGCAGATACTACGCAGTACTTTTGACTGAAAGCGTTGAATTTTTATTATGTTTGAGTCGCTGGCAGAACCCCATAACTGAATGCCATAGGTCCAAATTGGTTTTATTATAGCCTTGTATAATAGGAGCTTATTATCAATTGTGAGTTGGGAGTGACGCCCCATAAGCCAATACATTTTCCGATAAGTGAGCCCTAGTTGTAGTCTTTTATTCCAGATATGTTTAGCCCACGTGAGTCTCTTGTCTAGATGAATTCTCAGGTATTTTACCTCTTCTTTTTGTTGGAGGGGGTTGTTGTGTAAAGTTACATTAGAGCATGTATTTCTCTTAAGGGTAAAGGTAATATGGACTGACTTGCTGTTGTTGACCTTAATACGCCATAGTTTCAGCCATTCTTCAATTTTATCTAGGTGAATTTGTAGCAGGCGAGAAGCCGTTTCTGGATTTTGATAGGATGCCATTATGGCGGTGTCGTCTGCAAAGGTGGCAATTACCGTGTCATTGGTTGTTGGTAAATCGTATGTATATAACAGATATAGCAGTGGGCCAAGAATACTTCTTTGAGGGATTCCTGCTTCTATTGGTACGAGAGTGGTATAGGCTTTACCATGTCTAACCTGAAAATGTCTGTTAGTGAGGTATGACTCGAGGATTCTGCTATACTTATGTGGAAGGTTGACTTTCATCTTGTAGATCAGGCCCTGATGCCAGACCCTGTCAAAGGCCTGTGATATATCGAGGAAAGCCGCTGTACAATATCGCTTGCATTCCAGGTCGTTTTTTATTATTCTTGCTACTCGATGAACCTGTTCCACTGTTGCATGATGTTGACGAAAGCCGAATTGGTGTCTTGGGATTAGTTTTTGTAAAAGTGGTTTTACTTTTTCCAAGAAAACCATCTTTGAGAGGATGGGCAAGAGGCTGATCGGTCGATAAGATGTAACTTCTGATGGGTTCTTTCCAGGTTTTTGAATAAGTATTACCTGTGCCACCTTCCATTGCATTGGGAAGTATCCAAGTCTAAGAATTGCATTAAAGATCATGTTAATTACCCTGAAGCCCATTTTTGGTAATTTTTTCAGGATTTCTCCGGTTATCAAGTCGTAACCTGGGGCCTTCCTTGGATGTATATTGTGAGCTAGAACATATTTAATTTCTTTAATTTTTAGACGTTTTATTGGTAGTTCCATTTGATATGGAGCATTTAGTAACTGGTGGATTGGTTGTTCCTTAGCACTAGGAACCTCCTGTGAATGTGGTTTGAAGACCCTGCCAAGGTGTTCAGCAAATGCGTCGGCCTTTTCTTGTTCACTCCGGGTCCAATCTCCATCTCTTTTTCTGACTGGGGGGTCTGTTTTCTGTGGCTGCTTAATTTTTTGTGCAACCTTCCATTGTGAGTACTCGGTTGATTTTGTTGCAGACAGGTTTTCTAAAAAAGTTTTGACACCTTGATTTTTATGGTCAGCAAGTGTTTCTTTTAGGTTCTTGACGGCTCTATTTAGGTTAGATTTATCGGTTGGGTCCCGAGTGATTTGCCACCGTTTTCTAAGTTTTCTTTTTTCGATAAGTTTTGCTTTTATATTGTTTGGTACGAAACCAGGTTTTATTGATTTTTTCGTTTCAGTAGTAGCACGCCATGCAGCTTGTTGTATAGATTTAGTTAGATGTTCAACCGCTTCATCAATGTCTTGCACCGTTTTTAGAGGTATGTCTATATTTAGTAAGTTAGTGAAAATATTACTAAGTTTGTTCCAGTTGGTACTTTTGTTTGTTAGTGTGGGTGGCTTTGTTCGAACTTGTACCTGCGACTCCATTGAAACCATGATTGGGGTGTGATCTGACGAAAGATCAAGGCATGCATCTACCTTTAGATAGTTGCGTGAAATACCTTTTGTAATACAGATGCCAAGAACGTCAGGAACCTTGTTTCTGTCAGTGGGCCAGTATGTAGGTTGACCCGTTGATATGTGCTGCAGGTTTACGCTCTGCATGGCGTAGTATAATTTTGTCTTCCACGCGGAGTGATGAGTCGAGAACCCCAGTGGGTGTGCTTGGCGTTGAAGTCACACTTACCAACTCAAAAGCGAACGAAGTTTTCGCGTGGTTATTCCAAATATTCATCAATCCACTGAACACAACCAAATAAAAGATGCCATTAAAAAATTGGGTCACTCAGTGAAAAACATTTCAAACATCCGCCAAAGAGGAACGAACATAAACCTCCCTCTATTTAATGTAGAATTAGTAGCAAGCCCAAACAACAAAGATATTTATAAAATATCAAATCTTCTAAATACCGTCATGAAAATTGAACCTCCACACCCAAACGTGAAGAGCCCCAATGTCTCAAGTGTCAAAACTTTGGTCATACCAAGAAGTATTGCCATAGAAATCCAAGATGTGTGAAGTGTATGGGTGACCATGCCACAGAAGATTGCCCAAAAAAGATACGCAACAAAGAGGTCAGATGCGTTAACTGCGGGGAAGACCACCCAGCAAATTTTAGAGGATGCTCTGTTTATAAAGCTCTGCAAATGAAGATATATCCGTCACTACGTGAAAAATCATATCAAACTACTGAAAACAAACACATTAACCATCCCGGAATTTCATACGCCCAAATGGCAGAAGGAAATGCACAAAAATTGCAAAGCGGTAGTAGTCAACAGCAACAACAGTTTGTCAACACAACCCCAGTACAACAACAACAATATAACAACGCAACCCCAGTTGTACAACAACAACAACAACAGTCTAACAACAACCTGGTACTTATGTTAGCTAAAATGATGAAAAAAATGGATAAGATGATGGACCTTCTCACTGCCCTAGTCACAAAAATGTTGTGATGGCAGTACCAAAACTTAAGATATCAGTATGGAACGCCAACGGCTTGGTCAATCATGGCCAAGAAGTTAAAACCTTTCTTACAATACACGATTTGGACGTTATGCTTATTTCGGAATCTCACATGACCGAAAAGAGTTATATCAAAATTCCCCAATACTCTTTACACCACACTCAGCACCCTGAAGGAAGAGCCAGGGGAGGCACTACAATTATAATTAGAAATACCATAAAACATCAAGTAATATCAAGAATTAGCGAAAAAAACATGCAAGCTACAACTGTCCTCCTAACCTACCAATTAACGAGTGGATGTGAGTCGGATGTGGTTGTTCGGCCTTCGGCCTCACTGGATGAGAGATGTGGCCATCACATGACTTTACCATACAAAAAACGTAGTTAACGATTTTGGCCGCTCCCTATGATTTGGTGCCCATGTGCGAAAATTTTATCGGCTGTCACTCTATACCAAGTCACCTTTCAAGGATCATTCCTTTTATAGATAACTCGATGTTATAAATTTTTCTTGTAGCTGTAGCTGACACTTGGCATCTGCGGAGCAGATGCGGGCGATAGCCCGCTTATCTCCTTCATCTGGTTTTGAGACCTGACGTTGAGAATTTTATACAGGGATTTCAAACCCGAGGAGCGGCGTCGAGCCGGTGTCTTGTTTATTATTGCGCTATAAGGTAAGCACTGCGGGGCCGGAGGCTAACGTCGAATTGTCCACGCGTGCACGCACGCGTGAGATAATCCCCGTGCCCGCGGCGGCGCGATGTGCTTACCTTGGGCCCCTTCTACAATAACAGAGCCTCAGTCGCGCCGTTGCTACAGCGTTTTTATTAAAATATAAAAAAAAAATTTTTTACAATTTACAAAGTCAACAATAATCTAACAATAGGCGCTGAAAAAAAAAAATTAAAAACACAAGCTGAAAAAAAAGAAGATTAATTGGGCAGGACAATGACGGATATTTGTAACCTCCCCGGGGCAGCGTGAACACTCCTCACTGGAACACGCCGTCCTCGGAGTCAGAGTCTGAATACGATCGAGGTCATGGTCGGCAGCAAAAATCTGCAGAAGGGAACGTTTCTCATTGGTCAGCCCATTGGCGTTCCAATAAACGGTTTTTAGGGCTGCGGGAATTGTAGTCGTCATGAAATCTTATGAGCGATGGCGTGGGCTGAAAGACAGGAAAAAAGTTAAACGACTCTGACAAACTGTCCGAGGGTTTCCTGGATCACCTCGGAAGACATTCCGAACCTGATGAGTTCTAGGGTGACCCTAACTATTTCGCGTTTGGACGCGGTGAATTTACCGCTATCCTCTGTAAGAGGGATGTTGGAAGGCTTGTCTTTTTTGGGAGCCTCGGATAGTTTCTGAGAAAGGACTGATTGGGTGGGCCTTGATCGGGCCTCCTGGGCGTTTTGGGAGGGAGCTGGTTGAGTAAGGTTTGACCGGGCCACCTGAACATAGGAACGTTCATTGGTGACCGGCCTGTATGAGTGTCTCGGTTGGCTGTTGAAGGGAGTTTGTCGAGGGAGAGCTTGCACTCTCCACATTTTGGGGTACGATTTGCAGCCCTGGTAACTAGCTGGGTGGTCGCCACCACAGTTAGTGCAGGTTGCCGTACCTTTGGGTCTGCTGCACTCGGCCGTCCAGTGCAGGCCTGGGCACTTGACGCACCTGGGGGTAGCCTTACAGCAGCTCTGGGCGTGGCCAAAAGATTGGCAGCGATGACACTGCCCAATCTTGGTTTTTGCGTGGGGAACCTCAATCTTAACGCGTATGTCGTGAACGACATCCTCGTTGAAGATTTTTGCGGAGGTCGTTGTTTTAGGCATGGTGACCATGATGAGGGGAAGGGGTCTCCTACCCCGACTGCTCCTCATCCTGCCCACCGTGCAGTCGTAACCTTTAGCAATAAGGTCCTCTTGGACCTCTTTAGCGTCTATGTTGATGGGGATGCCCCTAATGACTGCTTTTAGGGGCTTTTCCTCTCTCAACTGGTGGAAATACCATCCTCCTTCTTCGGGAGTAAGTACTTCCTCGAAGTACTTGTAAATCGCCCTATAGTCGTTTTCGCTGGCGGGAGTGATGCTCAGTCCGCCAGCGAGTAATTTGGCTTTTGTAAAGTGAATCCCGCGCCTCGCGAATTCAGCCTTTATGCTTTTCCACTTAGCAGTATCCCTCAGCACTAACGGAGGGATTCTAGTTTTGAGTGGAACGGCCAAAGGGGATTCCTGACGGGGCGTCTTACTGGGGGTTGAATGGACTGGGAGAGTGTTACGGGGGTTGTCGGTGTTTGCAGAGGGGAGTGTTTGATCGGGTAGTTCATGGTTTGTCAATTTGATGATCTGCCCGTCTACCTCCATCGGTAGGTTGACAAGCTCACCCGCCAATTGGGAGCCAATTAAATCCTCTAGTGGGGGGAGGTTAACAAAAGTATCCGTTAGATTGGTACTTACCTGTCCGTCACCAATCGGCTTCTTCTTCTTTTTGGAGTATCTGTCGCGGCTGCGTGACACACTACTTGAGACAGGTCTTGATTTTGATTTTTTGCGCTGCTTACGCCTGGTCTCACGACTATTATTTTTCGGTGAGTGGATTTATCTGGACAGTTGCCCATAACATAACTTGCGACATTATTAGGTGTCGCCCTCTACCGACCACAGTACCAAACATACTCATCGCGTCACTAATTTATCCCAATCTCACGTTTCCGTGGACCGATTTTAACCAAAATCTAATCAAATCTAAGTTTCAATATAAAAGTACTAAATATAAAATTTGGTTGAGAAATTCCTATTAGTTTGGGCGCTAGAGCGCACACAAAATTAAGTGACATACAGACACACAGACACACAGACATTTCTTGATGTTGGGTCTCTTTCAACTCGTTAGACCTCAAGGAATGTAAATCCGTGAAAATCTGAAAAAAAATTTTTTTTTGATTACATAACTTTCCCATTCGGTATGGTAAAGTAAAAAAGTACAGTTTAAAAATTTATTTTATTTAAAGATTTATACCACTATTATCAAATTTTTTATACCAATACTTCATCAACTAAAAATTTAAAATGACACAATTCCACAATTTGGAGCAAATAGATTTTAAAGAACAAAAATTGTATCTAATTCCTTTAGATTTGCATAAGAAAAAAAATTATTCTTATTAGAATTTATTTTTATTATCATTTTTTTTAAACGGGTTTTGGTGTGTTCTATTAAATTTATGACTTTTTCATGGAAAGTATTGCCAGGCTCCTGACACTCTCAGCGGTGCCTTTGTTGTTTGCCTGGATGACTTTCGTGACCTTGAAACCTGGCGCCATATTCCTAGTATACCTCAAAAGCGGCAAATTCAAAACCTGTTATTGAATTGAAAAGCAATAACAGCTGTCATTTGTACGGGTAAAATAAAAGAAAAAGTAAAAATTAATTTATTTTATTTTTAAATAAAGTAAAATTTACAACTCATTATATTATTATAATTTTTTATTTTTAAAAATTGAATATAGGTACACTATAACTGAATTGTAACTTATGCAATGTAAGTGCTTAATTTTCGCTTTAAGTTTCGCTAATTATTATAAACTTCTTCGTAGAAGAAATACGTCATTTTAATTAATTAATGTCCATAAACCCAAAAAATATCAATAAAACAAATTACTATTATCAAATGGACGATAACAATTCATTAATTTCAGTAAATGCTAATTTTAAAAAGTTTAAAATCTGTAGTGTAAACTCGCCTACTATAATTATTGTACGGCCGTAATAACAATACAATTTACATGTTGTAAAACTCAAATTGCCATTTTGCCAGTTTCTGCGCGAATCTATGCGCACTGAAGAATTGTCCTTGGGATCCACCGTGTCTTCCACCGTAGAGTGTCATTTCTTATTGGCTTGGTTTACACCGTACGCTTGGTACGCGGACTAGAGGCGGACCAGGACCATATCCATACCATATCCGGGACCATATCCAAACTATATTTTTAGTTCGCCTGGTGTAAACATACAAGTACCAAGTTGGTCCGGCTTTAGTTCGGTCCTCTGAGTACTAGACCAAATACGAACTAAATTGGATCGACGGGTTCGACTGCATTCGACATCACTTGAGTATTTTTAATACCGAATGCGTTCATTTTTAGTTTTTATAGGTTATAAAATAAAATTTATCAAGTAAGTAGCTTAAATTTAATATTTTGTTCACATTTTGGTCCTCGGTTCTCGTGTACGGTGTAAACACTTGCGAAGCAATTGCGAACTATATTTTGTCGCATCGAACTATCCCGTCCCGTTTAGTCCGATCGGACCGAACCAAAACCAAGCATTTTATGGTGTAAACGTAGCCATTATTATATAATCTTTGGTATTGCCATAAAAATGCTATCTTCCGTAAGTGGATAAAAATATCTTTACTCAAGAGTTGCATACGACATTTTATCCGAAACCTGCAAGTAAAATGAAAATTTCAAAATCAAAAATTTGAAATGACATTATAATTTTGTGACAGTAACCAATTTGACACACTAGACTTTTCGTTGGGTTTTAATAAAATTTTGCGATTTTACATCAAAATAAACGTGGCTGAAGTTGTACACGAACTCAAACTCAAAACTAAGTGTCTGAAAAACCTACCCTTAGATAACAAAAGTAAATTTTATGTAAAAGCCGCATCTTTAGAGATATCATCATAAATGTTGATACACATGTTTAAAATATCATTACCAATAATCATGTCAAATTTCATTAGCCGCATTAGAGGCTGTGGGTTTGAAAATCCTAGATGCAAGATTTAAATAGAAAAATCAAAGGATAATCGGAAAAACATTAAGAAAACTGTGGCGTACATCTCAAGCTACATCTCCCCTTACAAGCAGCCCTTTGAAAATTTTAAAAATAATTTATTTTAATTTTTGTAAGGTTGGTAGAGACGCTGGACAGTCTTATCAGATGCGACTGGTACACGCAATTTACTTCCGATTTATATCTAAAAGCAGGATCATCAAACCATTAGCTTCTAATGCGGCTAATAAAATTTGACATGGTTGTTGGCATGGGCGCCCATAGGGGAGGGCCAGTAGGGGCCGTCGCCCCTACTGAGAAATTCACCAGAAGTATTCATTCATTCTTACTAGTTACAATAGATTCAAAACATAAAACAAAATACATAAATTAATAAAATGTAACACTATAAAAAACAGATTGAATTATTAAAATAGTAAAACTATGACATCTAAAGTTACAACGAGAATATTTTCAGAAGCACACTACAGCCTCTGCTTATACCTATGGATGCCTATAGTATGCCTTTTTCCAACTTCTTCTAAAATCTTTAATTATCATCATCATCATCCGCACGTTCAAGACCAGCGGCCCGTTACGTCACTCAAATTGATACCGCCATCTCATTCTGCGGCGGCCCATAGAATAATTAATTAATTGATTAAAATTAAAGATTCATTTTTTTTCCATAAAAAATACTTAATTTTACTGTACTACAAAAATACAGTGTGTTTACGGAAAGTGGTAACAGTGAATAATTCTTAAATATTACTAGATACAAAAAAAAGTTTAAATAGTTTTTTATTCAACTCCAAATTTTATATTGGAAACTGTTAAAGTATATTTTTTTATACTTTAAATTTAACCGGAAGTAAACATAAATTTCTTTTTTTCAAATAGCAACATGTCTTTTTTTTAACATTTTGTAATCTGCAATTTTTTCTCTATAAATACATATAAAATTTTCATAAGGTTACATAAGAAAAAATTCGAGGAAACACAAGATTTAAACAAACAATAATAATTTATTGATTACGTATGTAGAGTGCTATGAAAAACAAAACACTATTATTATGATATGATACCATTAGACTCTTTCTATGGAGTCATTTAAAAATGGTATATTAGGCAAATCTCTCTTTAAATTTAAAATTTTAAAAATCAAAATTAACTTAGCATCTATCAAAATTATCACCAAATCGCCAGAACTTCTGCGGAAATTAGAATCATATCTTGAACAAAACGGTGGCAATTTTGAAAAATTTATCAGATAAATGAAATGTTGTGTTTTCGGTGTCGTGATGTTTTGTTTTTCATGGCACTATACATACCTATGTGTAAATAATCAGTAAATTATTATTGCTTGTTTAAATCTTACATTTTCTCAAATATTTTCTTATGTAACCTTATGAAAATTTTATAGGTATTTATAGATAAAAAATTGTAGATTGCCAAAATGTTGAAAAAAAGACATGTTGCTATTTGAAAAAAAATGTTATGCTTACTTCCGGTTGAATTTGAAGAACAAAAAAATATACTTTGACAGTTTCCAATCGAAAATTTGGAGTTGAATAAAAAACTATTTAAACTTTTTTTTGTATCTAGTAATATTTAAGAATTATTCACTGTTACCACTTTCCGTGAACACACTGTATATCTAAATATTCCTAAAGTCGATCCAAGGACATTTGACCTTGAAAAAAACAAAAATTTCGCGTTTTCTCGAAAATTCAATGAGATACGGTACACAATTAAATATACAATGGCCCCTACTGAAAACATTTTATATGGGCGCCCATGGTTGTTGGTAATAATATTTCAAACATGTGTAGCAAAATTTATAAGGGGATCTTAAAAGATGCGGCTAGTACACGCAATTTACTTCCGATTTTTATCTAAAGGTAGGATTTTCAAAGCCTTAGCTTCTAATGCGGCTAATGAAATTTGACATGGTTGTTGGTAATAATATGTCAAACCTGTGTAGCAAAATTTATAAAGGGATCTTGAAAGATGCGGCTGGTACACGCAATTTACTTCCGATTTTTATCTAAAGGTAGAATTTTCAAACCCTTAGCCTCTAATGCGGTTAATGAAATTTGACATGGTTGTTGGTAATGATATGTCAAACATGTGTAGCAAAATTTATAAGGGGATCTTAAGAGATGCGGCTGGTACACGCAATTTACTTCCGATTTTTATCTAAAGGTAGGATTTTCAAACCCTTAGCTTCTAATGCGGCTAAGGAAATTTGATCTGGTTGTTGGTTATAATATTTCAAACATGTGTAGCAAAATTTATAAAGGGATATTAAAATATGCGGCTGGTACACGCATTTTACTTCCGATTTTTATCTAAAGGTAAGATTTTCAAACTCTTAGCCTTTAATGCGGCTAATGAAATTTGACATGGTTGTTGGTAATAATAATTCAAACATGTGTAGCAAAATTTATAAAGTTATCTTAAAAGATGCGGCTGGCACACGCAATTTACTTCCGATTTTTAGCTAAAGGTAGGATTTTCAAACCCTTAGCCTCTAATGCGGCTAATGAAATTTGACATGGTTGTTGGTAATGATATGTCAAACATGTGTAGCAAAATTTATAAAGGGATCTTAAAAGATGCGGCTGGTACACGCAATATACTTTCGATTTTTATCTAAAGGTAGGATTTTCAAACCCTTAGTCTCTAATGCGGCTAATGAAATTTGACATGGTTGTTGGTAATAATATGTCAAACATGTCTAGCAAAATTTATAAAGGGATCTTGAAAGATGCGGCTGGTACACGCAATTTACTTCCGATTTTTATCTAAAGGTAAAATTTTCAAACCCTTAGCCTCTAATGCGGCTAATGAAATTTGACATGGTTGTTGGTAATAATATTTCAAACATGTGTAGCAAAATTTATAAAGGGATCTTAAAAGATGCGGCTGGTACACGCAATTTACTTCCGATTTTTATCTAAAGGTAAAATTTTCAAACCCTTAGCCTCTAATGCGGTTAATGAAATTTGACATGGTTGTTGGTAATAATATTTCAAACATGTGTAGCAAAATTTATAAAGGGATCTTAAAAGATGCGGCTGGTACACGCATTTTACTTCAGATTTTTATCTAAAGGTAAGATTTTCAAACCCTTAGCCTCTAATGCGGCTAATGAAATTTGACATGGTTGTTGGTAATGATATGTCAAACATGTGTAGCAAAATTTATAAGGGGATCTTAAAAGATGCGGCTGGTACACGCAATTTACTTCCGATTTTAATCTAAAGGTAGAATTTTCAAACCTCTAGCCTCTAATGCGGCTAGTGAAATTTGACTTGGTTGGTGGTAATGATATGTCAAATATGTGTAGCAAAATTTATAAGGGGATCTTAAAAGATGCGGCTGGTACACGCAATTTACTTCCGATTTTTAGCTAAAGGTAGAATTTTCAAACCCTTAGCCTCTAATGCAGCTAACGAAATTTGATATGGTTGTTGGTAATGATATGTCAAACATGTGTAGCAAAATTTATAAAGGGATCTTAAAAGATGCGGCTGGTACACGCAATTTACTTTTGATTTTTATCTAAAGGTAGGATTTTCAAACCCTTAGCCTCTAATGCGGCTAATGAAATTTGACATGGTTGTTGGTAATGATATGTCAAACATGTGTAGCAAAATTTATAAAGGGATCTTAAAAGATGCGGCTGGTACACGCAATTTACTTCCGATTTTTATCTAAAGGTAGGATTTTCAAAGCCTTAGCTTCTAATGGGGCTAATGAAATTTGACATGGTTGTTGGTAATGATATTTTGAACATGTGTAGCAAAATTTATAAGGGGATCTTAAAAGATGCGGCTGGTACACGCAATTTACTTCCGATTTTTATCTAAAGGTAGGATTTTCAAACCCTTAGCCTCTAATGCGGCTAATGAAATTTGACATGGTTGTTGGTGATGATATTTTAAACATGTGTACGAAAATTTATAAGGAGATCTCAAAAGGTGCGGCTGGTACATAAAATTTACTTTTGTTAACTAAAGGTAAGTTTTTCAGACACTTAAGGCGTATTTTCGCGAGGTACCAAAACTAACCAAAAGTAACCGGTTACTTTTTCTGTCGTTTTCGCGAGGAACGGTTAGAGGGGAGGTAGTTTCTGGTTAAAAAGTTACCTGACCAAAGATAACCAAAGACGACCGATCGAAATCGGTGGTTACTTCTACGGTCATACAATTTACGCGCCACAATTTAAAGTTTTTTGCAGTTCTTATGTTCAAAGTGGTTCGAAGTGTGAGGTTATAGAAGATTATTGTATCAAAATTGGAAAATATTTAGGATTATGTATACGATTCATGTTGTTTTTATCGTACAAATATGATAAATTGTTCTTAAAAAAAATTAAAGCTAAATTAGAAATAAATTGTAGGTAGCAATTCGAGAAAAAATTTATAAGGACAACTAAACTTAAAAACATTAATTTATTTATTGTTACGATTTAACATGGATCAATCTGGAAAAATGGTCAAACGTGGCTTTAATTTTGATGTAAGAAAAAATTATTAAAAATTAATTACCGTCACGATGAAGAACCATTTCAACTCTTTAATAAATTTACATAATACACAAACATGTGGGTTTTAGTATGGTACTAATAACTTTTTCCTAACATCAGTATCTATACCCAGGTAAATTAATAAAATTTAAATCTTACAGTTATTAAACTAATATAATTTTCTCATTGCAGATATTATTATAGGAACATCAATCGGGGAAGGAATATGATAACCTCGATAGAACTTCTGACAAACTAAAAAATGTAAATAGTAATTGCATTTACAAGGATTGTTGGTTATTCAAAATAGCCACTGAGAAATATTGGAACAGCTTCAAAATTTTAAGAAAGTTTTCAAAAAATGAAATGTTTTTTATTTAAAATAATATAAAGAAAATATCAACAACTCAATTATTAGTATTTATACTGCATGTTTTCTGCTTCCACCTTCCTCTTTTGTCTTATTATTTTCTTCCAGTTTTATGTGTAGTTCTACATAATATCATTGCTATATGATTACCTCGATAGAACTGTTTTGGTTTTAACAAATATTTTTTATTATTATTGTTTACTTCAATTTGAAAAGAATGAACAAAAAAATAAATTTATTTCATGAAATTATTCTAACCAAAATGTATGGTCTGAAATTTATCTTACTTCAGTTTCATCATCAGTGCCATTTTTTCTCTGACTGCTAATAACAAGAAATTTCATTTTATCTACTATTTTTTGCAAATAATGCAATGTTAATTAACGATATAACAGCACCGTTGACGATATTTTTTTAAATTTTATATAAATTTTAATATCATTAAAAAGACTAGTCCTTAGAAGTAACAAATAAAAGCTAACAACGAAGAAATAAATCATTGTTTAACTATTGTTTACATTTTTACAAAAGTTTGGTTAGTTTTCATTTATATTTTTAACCAAAAGTAACTTTTTGCATTTTCGCGACAACAACGGTTAATTTATAAAATTGTGGTGGGGGACTAACCAAAGATGACCAAAAGTAACCAACCGGTACTAACCGGAGCCCTCGCGAAAATACGCCTTTAACCTGTAACCACTGACATACATGTTTTGGGACGTAGACACTGACATGCGGTCTCTCAGACCGCTTACTTTTTTTTAAATTTTAGTGTTAATCAGATTAATATCGCTGTAATTTTTTTTCCATATCATTGTTGAACTATTCATTATACCCCTGTAAAGTAAGAATTCACTATAAATAAAATTAACTTCATTTATTTAATAAATAGTAAAAGTCGGCGTAAATTACATAAAAATGTTCGATGATTATTAAAAGTTACATAAAAACTACATTTTAGAAAAATTTAAGGTTTTTTAACAGTAAATGGTGAAAAATATGTTCAAACTAAAAAACCAACATAATAAACTTAAAAAATAATTGAAATTGAAAAAACTGACAACACTTTAAAATTACCAAAAATTAGTATTCGTTTTCTATGCACTGTTTGCAAACTTTCTTGGTGCACCGAAGGCATACCGTTTTTTTACAAATGAAACATCGAAAAATTCTTTTTCTCTTTAGTTTACTTGGGCATAAGTAACAAATTTTCTTGTTTTATAATTTTTTTCAAATACTACATTGTCAATATCGCTATCATTAAAATAATCAAAATCACTAGGGCTTTAGGCTGTCCATTGTGTAATAACAGTCTCAAAATCATAAACTGTAAGCTTAGCAGTGATGAGGGTAAATTTTAAAGATTTAGGTGAATTTGTTTCTGTTATATTTATAAATAAAACTAACACACATATGGCAATTACTGTAACGTAGTTACTGACATGCGGTCTCTGAGACCGCAAGTAAACTTTGCTGTTATCTATTTATAAGGTAAACGCTTACTAAAAGTTTTATCAAGTCATAATGTGTACATTTCGATGCCACTTGAAGGTACACAAAGGGATTTTTTGAAATTTTTACTAAAACTCGTTTTATAACGAAATTCATTTTCGCTGCGGTCTGAGAGACCGCTTGTCAGTGGTTACGGGTTAATAACAAGAAATTTCATTTTATCTACTATTTTTTGCAAATAATGCAATGTTAATTAACGATATAACGGCACAGTTGACGATATTTTTTTAAATTTTATATAAATTTTAATATCATTAAAAAGACTAGTCCTTAGAAGTAACAAATAAAAGCTAACAACGAAGAAATAAATCATTGTTTAACTATTGTTTACATTTTTACAAAAGTTTGGTTAGTTTTCATTTATATTTTTAACCAAAAGTAACTTTTTGCATTTTCGCGACAACAACGGTTAATTTATAAAATTGTGGTGGGGGACTAACCAAAGATGACCAAAAGTAACCAACCGGTACTAACCGGAGCCCTCGCGAAAATACGCCTTTAGTTATGAGTTTGAGTTCGTGTACAACTTCAGCCACGTCAAAATAATCATCAGGTGCTATTAATTTTCATGGAAATGTTGGTGTTAATAATTTAGATGTTCAATCTCTTTAAATAAGTTCTATAATCTTAAATTATTAGAGGTAAATTGGATTTCGCGAACTAAAACATTTTTCACTAGTAAGCAAAAGTAAATTTTATTTGCAGGTATTGGATAAATATTTTTTAAATAAAGTAGCGAAAAATTTTTTGAGTGGTGCACTCTATGATTAAAAATTTTAAAACTAATGGCTCATGTATACCAAATCTACCAAATGAAAGAACATTTTTGTGGAAGGCCAGTTTAAAATTTTTAATATTAATCGTATCAACACATAATACAGCAAAATGCAATTAACAAGTAAAATGGCAATATTGGTTAGATTTTTCAAACCATTACCGATTCAAAATAAAGTGGTACTTTTTAAACCATTAGGTATGATGTATTAAATTAACCTCAAAAATTAATGTATTTTAAAGAGTAAATTTTTAAGTTTTACTTTTATAGTTATTACTAACAGCGTATTTATTTCAAAGTTTCTTATCTTATATTGTTTATAATTTATAGGTGTTCGAAATTTGTTTTCACATAATGCACTAGGAATCAATAGCTTCCTGCAAATGAAGAAGAAATCTTTAGCTCAGTTAAATAATGTATCCGAAGAATACAAGGAAAGACTGAATGGATTTTCTTCTACAGAAGATTCCAAGAATATGGTATTTACTCAAGACATTAAGAATATGCTGCACGTTGCGGAAAGTGATTCGGATATCGAATTGGTAATTAAAATGTTAAAAAAGTAAGTAAATATAAACTCACCAACTGTTAATAACTTAATTGCTTTAATTCATTTCTAAATATAGGTTCAATAAACAAAATAAGAGTCTTCGTTTTGGTAATTATATTTTTGGACCAGTTATAATGAGAATGTTTTATCATTTAAATAAACCAGAAGAAGCATTTCAAGTAAGTTTCTTTAAAAAATTTGGGGTAATGAGTGAGTCCATGAACATTTTAATTTTAGTGTTTTAAAGATCCCGAACTAAGTGACTTGTTCGAACAATTTAAGTCATACCAAATTCTTCTAGATTTACTTTTTGAAAACAAACGATATGAAGAAGTATTAGAGGCTTTTAATATTATTCAGGATAAGCAAATTGAAGGTGCCAAGTTTTCTAAAGACGTTGTAATTTTGACAATGGCAGCTTGTTATAAAATGGTTAGTTTTATTTAAAATTTTGATTTGCTCAGGTAACATAAAAAATTTAGAATTCTCAAGAAGGCTATGATAAAGGAATGAAAATATGGTCTGACTTGATGGAAGTAGGCCATCGACCTCTACGAAAAGCAATCGCATTTTGTGCTGCTCTTGCTGTCAACCAAAACCAACCTAAAGTTGCTATAGAAATTTTAAGTTCTGCTCGAGATTTGAATTATATTACAATTCGTAATGTTAAGGTTAGTTTGTATATTTATATAGAAAGCATCTTTTAATTATATTGATTACTTTACAGGCTCTAGCATTAATTAAGGATAATAAAATTAATGAAACTTTGCAACTTTTGAAAAGTGTAACTCAAGATGATCGGTTTAAAACAGATCAAGTTGCCATGTTTAGTACAGATGTGTATGAAACAATTAAAGCTGTTGTTGAAAAGCAAGCTGATAATGAAACTAAAGTAGAATTTAAGACGTTAGATACATATTTAGTTAGCGAAGGACATATTTCTGATAAGGTAAGGTTGTCTTTAAAAATCATGAACTGAAAATAGTAGGTATAAAAAACATCAATTTAGATATACTACATTTGAATAAAAAATTGTATTCAACTATATGGATCAGTATTTGTAAGCCAAAAATCTCTTATTTTAAAATAATTGCATTTACACTTATTCCAGACATTGGACCAACATTTATGCATAGAAATCGAAGCACCAGTTTTACTTGAAAAGAAAACGTCTACTCACTTTGATTGGAAACCTGTTAAATATCGACAAAATCAGAAGTTTTCAAATAGAGTTACACATAGTAGACCTGGATTATTTGATATGGTTGATTAATGATTAATAACAAATTTTGTACTTTATGTATATTATTGCCATACAAAATGTGCTCTTTTATAAGCTTCTATTGTATAATAGTAAAGTTTAATTATTTTATTAGTCTTTTATTCTACTTTTATATATTATTTAATCAACATGTTCTCAAGCCAAAGGCACGAAACTGCATTTTCCGTACTTTAACTCTGCTTTTTAACTCTTTCGATGATTGAAATTGTCTCCTATTTTGGTAAACTTGCGTGAAAATGATACTCCATAAGTTTTCTATAGGGACTGCATGCTGGCCACTTCAATACTTTAATATTTTTTTCAGTAAATCATGTCTTAGTGACCTTGGAGTTATGAATCGCAGCATTTTCTTGCTGGAACATGTAGTACCTCTACACCAAATATGAACAAGATTGGTGTCCTGACCGTAAACTAGAACTTACCCGACACTACGACATTCTTCGATCATATATACAATATAGTATACAATTGAATCGGTGAGTGGAAGAACCGTACATGAACAAAAGAGCTATTTTGAGAAAAACACAATAAACTGATTGACTGCTAAACGAATTACTTTTCTGTATTTTGATACATTGTGAAGTTGTAGTAATTAAATACCTTGATATGATTACGATGAAAAGTTTATAAAAATTTGTTACTGAAAAAAAATAGCGACAAAAGAACATCTTGTACTTATACTGTTCTTTCACTCAATAAAAAAAATTAAATATTTTTTATTAAAAATTAAACAAAATTAACAAAAATTAAATATTTGTTGTTGTAAAATAATGTATTGCATAATATTATTGTGTTTCATCCCTATTTGTAACTTTCCAAGAAATAATATGGTAATAAAATTCCAACATTTCTCCTTACATACAAAATGCATCATCAGTGCGCAGCATTAGCGCACATTATATTGTCTTATTTAGTGAATGAACAGTACAAGTGCAGGCATTTGTATCGTTCTTACACTCAATTTTTTGATTTTTGATTGCAGCTGTATGATTTATAAACTGTTGTTTTACTCATTGATGAGTCTACGTATTTAAAGCAATTTGGCTATCTCAGTTGAAAATGCCATTTTTGGTACTTGTACTGTTCTTTCACTCACCGATTCAATTGTATAGATGATCTATGATTGCAATATATTTATCTTTATTACACTTTTATTTGTAAAGTCTTGAAGGATTTCTGCAAAATTTATATCCTCTGTTAGTTCTTCTATTGAAAGTATCGCTGAATTTCGCAATTTTAAATTATTCATTGACCAGCAGTCTGGCGTAAATCAAACACGGATAGACTAGAGAGCGGGAAACCGTGGTTCTTATCCCAATTGCGTCTGATATGTGCTGTAATCTCAAAAGTCTAAAATCCATCTGTGGACTATGGGGAAGGCAAAGGAAAACCACCCCATCAATATTTCCCAAGTAAAGTCTTCTTGGCCTAGCCAGGAAGATTGCCAACATCCGGATTTAGATAGGCACTTGAAGAAGAAAAAGAAATTACTCATTATAAAACGAAAATAATTTTTAATTAATTTCAAATTAGAAAAACTTCATTCACAACTAGCGGCACTGATGGCTATTGTTAAAAAAATTCTTAACAATATTACCATATTGCAAACACAGAGTTTTCCAACCCATACTTTTCAATGAATATTAGCAGTTCAAGAGGCCCTTACCCGTTTCCCCAAAGTTTTGCTTCTTCTTGTAGAGCAGGTACAACTACACAATTCTGAATTTTTTTCCTTTTAATATAAAACTGTTCTTCTTCAATGTCAACAAAGTTATTCACTTGACATTCAGAATTATCGTTTAATTATTATCAAATATTAAAATAAAAATATTTTTTACGAAAAAACTTTATTATTTTTATAAAAATATTTTTTTACCGCTCTTAATGCCGCCTTTTTTTGGTTTGAAAGAAAGGTATTAAGAGCGATAATGAGATACAAGTGAATTGACGGGCAATATCGTAGTAAAACAAACTCATAGCTTTTTGAAGAAATATCTGGAGAAGACAGTGAAATTTATCAAAGCCCAAAGAATAAGATGGTGGAGGCATATAATGAGAACCAAACAGTGAAGAAATCAGAAGGAATGTTATGGAAACTTAAAGAAGAACGAGCAAAAAAGGCCAAGGTTGAGATGGTGTGACGGAGTAGCATGCGACTTTGAAAAAATAGGAGTAAGAGACTGGAGACAAAAAATGAAGAATCGCACGGTATGGAAAGATTTATTATACGTGAAGTTAAAATACAGAGATATGTAAATATCACTGGCGGTTTTAGGGGGGGGGGTAATTGAGTAATTACCTCTAAAAGCTAGTTCACACTACATGATTTATTATATGACTTAGGTCGGGTTGCACCAACGTCTATTAAAATTGGCATATTAAGCGCTATTACCATAATAGCCATTACTCTGTTAAAATTATTTTAATAACGTTATTAGGCTATTAGTTTAATATTTTAATAATTGCTAAGACAACGCTATTGTCATTGTCAAAACTTTGCAGTTAGAACTGCCCTTATAATAGTGTATTTTCACGTTAATTTTCATATCTAATAAAAAATGCATCTTATATTGTCTTTTTTCAATCACATTTTATATACACAGGGAGTAAATTTATAATTTGCAATATACCGCAGCAATTTGTTAGATTTTTGAAAATCTTACGACGTGGAGTTCTTTCTTGAAATCACTGCATATTGGAATTGTATAACAACCACAGAAGATCTAGAATAATAGAAAATTTTCACATCGCCCGGTCCTATAAAATCATTTTCATAAGCGACAAAGTTTAAAATTTATGCCTACAAAATTGTGAAGCTTGAGAAAATTACCTCGCTTTTGATAAGGCTTGTCCGAAAAATTAATATTTCTATCTTTCGCTTGATTCCTTGAAAAAGATTTGTTGTTTAAAAAAATTTATTTCAAATTCAACGATTACTTGTCAACTTTGATGTAGTTCATAACCTAAAAATCTATTATTTATGTCAAAATATTTGTCAAAGTTATTACCCTGTTAAACTATTACCCTGTTAAATTTTTTTGCGTTGCACCAACATTTTTCTCAATTAAAAATCTCATATTAGTTATTATGAAATTCAACGATGGTTGCCATACTAATTTGACATTTCTCGTTTGTTTAAATATTAATTTTAGGTTAATACTGAAGCGTATCTATATGATATCTATAAAAGGGAAAATCAAGTACTATCCAAGAAAATGCAAATGTTGAAAAATTAACAAAAAAATTTAAAATATTAACTTAACTTTCAATCCTAAATTCCTGAACTATTCCTGGATCCGCCACTAGGTAAATTTGTACGTGAATATTAAAAATATATCATGGAAATTAACGAAAAAAATGTAGAAGAAAATTCTTGATCAAAATATATAAGCAGAAATTGCAACAATCCAAGTCATCATTTTTATAAAAGAGACGATATCCTACAATTTTTGCATCACGCTTTGATTTTCTTGGCCCAATAGTAGTTTTCAATATCCAGTGGCAAAAAGTGAAGTAATTCTTCGTTTGCTTTAGCACTCAATCAGAAAACAGTTCTCCAACTGCAATGATTTGAAGGCTTTAATATTTGGGAAATATTAGGTTTGTTTGGTACCACAGTCCTAGTGCTACACTAACTACACTACTACAAATTGATTGGTGTAAAAAGTGGGTTGGTAATTGTACCACCAATCAATTTGTAGTAGTGTAGTTAGTGTAGCACTAGGACTGTGGTACCAAACAGACCTATTATTAAATACGAATTTTTTTCAGTGGTAATAAATAACTTTTTCTTTTCTGTATTAAAGACAACATAATATTACTGTGATAATATACACATATTGTGAGTAAATACATAGAGGAATATTAACTACTCAAAATGTGAGGCTTTAGTAACAAATTAACAAATTTATGTCTCCATCTGTATTCGAAAAAGAAGTTAAAGATGACATTTTTTACTCATAATAATATAATTTTGAATTCGGCGATTAATTTTTCAAATTCTATGTAGTTCATAACTTAAAAATCTTTTTTTTTCATCAAATTTTTTCTAATAAAATTTCGGCTTGAAATTTTAAATGACCAATTTTGGCCAATTTGCTTATTATTAGATTTATTACCCTGTTAAACTAAGTCGCGATGGTGCAACGCATTTTTTTGGTAACTAAGGAATTTTTATTAAATTAATATTTAATAATTTTGCTAATAATTTCCTTAATAACTGTTGTTGCGAAGGAAACTGACATATGTCATTCATTTTAATTGAGATTTTAATCTAGCAATAAGTTAAGTCTCGTTGGTGCAGTGCAACGCTCTTATGTCAAAATGTCAATTTTTAATCTAGTAATAGCTTATTACTCTATTAAATCCTTATTATGCGTTGGTGCAACCGGACCTTAGTCATAAGAAAAATCATAGCTAAACTCATACCATTACAACAGCCAATCATAAAAGCCACAACTTCTATAATATCAAAAATCATATAGTGTGAACGTAAAAAAATCTCTCATATGAGAAGTCAGGTGTTAACGGGGTTTAAGAATTATTATTTAGGTAACCCTTTATTTTTCATTTTACACTTTCATTTTACACTTTACATTTCATCACAATAAAACAGCTAATAGAAAGACGAAGAGAGTTTAATCTCGAAACACACGTTGCATTTGTAGACCTCATAAAAGCCTTTGATAACATCAACCGACGAAAGCTCTTTAAAATATTGAAAAAAGAGGATATCCCGAACACCTAATCTCAGTCATGAGAAGACCCGTGTGAAAACAGCGACTAAAGTCAGCGACAAATTTTACCGAAAATGCCCGAAGTTATACCATCGAGAAAATAAATCTGGATAATTATTTTTCTGCGCATGCGCATTAATATAACATAATTAATAATTTTTCAAATTACTTTCATAATTATAGATAAAATTTAATACTACTAATCAATATTATTATAATAATTATTACATAACAAAAAAGGTACGAATTTACAAATTATAAACATAATAATTATTATAAAACACAAAATATTTACATCTGTAAAACAGCACATAGTCCAACTTTTATCGCGAAATTTTGCAGAGTAAAATATCGAGTTCTTCAAAACCACACATACTCCCACTTTTAAATTTATACCATAGGTACTACTTTTTATGGACTACAGTACCATTAAATTTTGTGGATTTGCAAAGGGGCCCCGGGGGTGAAAACGCGATTTATATGAAAAGAGGCCGGGAAATTTTGCAGAGTAAATTGTAGATTACTCCAAAACCACACATACTCCCACTTTTAAATTTATACCATGCTTACCACCTTTTATAGGCTACAAGACCATCTAAATTTTGTAGATTTGCAAAGCGGCCCCGGGAGTGAAAACGCGATTTATATGAAAATACGCCGGGAAATTTTGCAGAGTAAAATGTAGATTACTCCAAAACCTCACATACTCCCACTTTTAAATTTATACCACAGGTACTACATTTTATGGGCTACAATACCATCTAAATTTTGTGGATTTGCAAAGCGGCCCCGGGGGTGAAAACGCGATTTATATGAAAATACGTCGCTAAATTTTGCAGAGTAAATTGTAGATTACTCCAAAACCACACATAATCCCACTTTTAAATTTATACCATGGGTACTACCTTTTATGGGCTACAAGACCATCAAAATTTTGTAGATTTGCAAAAGGGCCCCGGGGGTGAAAACGCGATTTATATGAAAATACGCCGGGAAATTTTGCAGAGTAAAATGTAGATTACTCCAAAACCTCACATACTCCCACTTTTACAAATTTTATATGGTTTTGTAGCCCATAAAAAGTAGTACCTATGGTATAAATTTAAAAGTGGGAGTATGTGAGGTTTTGGAGTAATCTACATTTTACTCTGCAAAATTTCCCGGCGTATTTTCATATAAATTGCGTTTTCACCCCCGGGGCCCCTTTGCAAATCTACAAAATTTATATGGTCTTGTAGCCCATAAAAAGTAGTACCTATGGTAAAAATTTAAAAGTGGGAGTATGTGAGGTTTTGGAGTAATCTACATTTTACTCTGCAAAATTTTGCCGCGTATTTTCATATAAATCGCGTTTTCACCCCCGAGGCCCCTTTGCAAATCTACAAAATTTAAATGGTTTTGTAGCCCATAAAAGGTAGTACCCATAGTATAAATTTAAAAGTGGGAGTATGTGTGGTTTTGGAGTAATCTACAATTTATTCTGCAAAATTTCCCGGCCTCTTTTCATATAAATCGCGTTTTTACCCCCGGGGCCCCTTTGCAAATCTACAAAATTTTGATGGTCTTGTAGCCCATAAAAGGTAGTACCCATGGTATAAATTTAAAAGTGGGAGTATGTGTGGTTTTGGAGTAATCTACAATTTACTCTGCAAAATTTAGCGACGTATTTTCATATAAATCGCGTTTTCACCCCCGGGGCTCCTTTGCAAATCCACAAAATTTAGATGGTATTGCAGCCCATAAAAGGTGGTACCCATGGTATAAATTTAAAAGTGGGAGTATGTAAGGTTTTGGAGTAATCTACATTTTACTCTGCAAAATTTCCGGGCGTATTTCAATATAAATCGCGTTTTCACCCCCGGGGCCCCTTTGCAAATCCACAAAATTTAGATGGTATTGTAGCCCATAAAAAGTAGTACCTATGGTATAAATTTAAAAGTGGGAGTATGTGTGGTTTTGGAGTAATCTACAATTTACTCTGCAAAATTTTGCCGCGTATTTTCATATAAATCGCGTTTTAACCCCCGAGGCCCTTTTGCAAATCTACAAAATTTAAATGGTTTTGTAGCCCATAAAAGGTAGTACCCATAGTATAAATTTAAAAGTGTGAGTATGTGTGGTTTTGGAGTAATCTACAATTTACTCTGCAAAATTTTGCCGCATATTTTCATATAAATCGCGTTTTCACCCCCGAGGCCCCTTTGCAAATCTACAAAATTTAAATGGTTTTGTAGCCCATAAAAGGTAGTACCCATAGTATAAATTTAAAAGTGGGAGTATGTGTGGTTTTGGAATAATCTACAATTTATTCTTCAAAATTTCCCGGCCGCTTTTCATATAAATTGCGTTTTTACCCCCGGGGCCCCTTTGCAAATCTACAAAATTTTGATGGTCTTGTAGCCCATAAAAGGTAGTACCCATGGTATAAATTTAAAAGTGGGAGTATGTGTGGTTTTGGAGTAATCTACAATTTACTCTGCAAAATTTAGCGACGTATTTTCATATAAATCGCGTTTTCACCCCCGGGGCTCCTTTGCAAATCCACAAAATTTAGATGGTATTGCAGCCCATAAAAGGTGGTACCCATGGTATAAATTTAAAAGTGGGAGTATGTAAGGTTTTGGAGTAATCTACATTTTACTCTGCAAAATTTCCCGGCGTATTTCAATATAAATCGCGTTTTTACCCCCGGGGCCCCTCTGCAAATCTACAAAATTTTGATGGTCTTGTAGCCCATAAAAGGTAGTACCCATGGTATAAATTTAAAAGTGGGAGTATGTGTGGTTTTGGAGTAATCTACAATTTACTCTGCAAAATTTAGCGACGTATTTTCATATAAATCGCGTTTTCACCCCCGGGGCCCCTTTGCAAATCCACAAAATTTAGATGGTATTGCAGCCCATAAAAGGTAGTACCCATAGTATAAATTTAAAAGTGGGAGTATGTGTGGTTTTGGAGTAATCTACAATTTATTCTGCAAAATTTCCCGGCCTCTTTTCATATAAATCGCGTTTTTACCCCCGGGGCCCCTTTGCAAATCTACAAAATTTTGATGGTCTTGTAGCCCATAAAAGGTAGTACCCATGGTATAAATTTAAAAGTGGGAGTATGTGTGGTTTTGGAGTAATCTACAATTTACTCTGCAAAATTTAGCGACGTATTTTCATATAAATCGCGTTTTCACCCCCGGGGCCTCTTTGCAAATCCACAAAATTTAGATGGTATTGTAGCCCATAAAAAGTAGTACCTATGGTATAAATTTAAAAGTGGGAGTATGTGTGGTTTTGGAGTAATCTACAATTTACTCTGCAAAATTTTGCCGCGTATTTTCATATAAATCGCGTTTTCACCCCCGAGGCCCTTTTGCAAATCTACAAAATTTAAATGGTTTTGTAGCCCATAAAAGGTAGTACCCATAGTATAAATTTAAAAGTGTGAGTATGTGTGGTTTTGGAGTAATCTACAATTTACTCTGCAAAATTTTGCCGCGTATTTTCATATAAATCGCGTTTTCACTCCCGAGGCCCCTTTGCAAATCTACAAAATTTAAATGGTTTTGTAGCCCATAAAAGGTAGTACCCATAGTATAAATTTAAAAGTGGGAGTATGTGTGGTTTTGGAGTAATCTACAATTTATTCTGCAAAATTTCCCTGCCTCTTTTCATATAAATCTCGTTTTTACCCCCGGGGCCCCTTTGCAAATCTACAAAATTTTGATGGTCTTGTAGCCCATAAAAGGTAGTACCCATGGTATAAATTTAAAAGTGGGAGTATGTGTGGTTTTGGAGTAATCTACAATTTACTCTGCAAAATTTAGCGACGTATTTTCATATAAATCGCGTTTTCATCCCCGGGGCCCCTTTGCAAATCCACAAAATTTAGATGGTATTGCAGCCCATAAAAGGTGGTACCCATGGTATAAATTTAAAAGTGGGAGTATGTAAGGTTTTGGAGTAATCTACATTTTACTCTGCAAAATTTCCCGGCGTATTTCAATATAAATCGCGTTTTCACCCCCGGGGCCCCTTTGCAAATCCACAAAATTTAGATGGTATTGTAGCCCATAAAAGGAAGTACCCATGGTATAAATTTAAAAGTGGGAGTATGTAAGGTTTTGGAGTAATCTACATTTTACTCTTCAAAATTTCCCGGCCTCTTTTCATATAAATCGCGTTTTCACCACCGGGGCCTCTTTGCAAATCTAGAAAATTTTGATGGTCTTGTAGCCCATAAAAGGTAGTTAGCACCCATGGTATAAATTTAAAAGTGGGAGTATGTATGGTTTTGGAGTAATCTACAATATACTCTGCAAAATTTAGCGACGTATTTTCATATAAATCGCGTTTTCACCCTCGGGGCCCCTTTGCAAATCCACAAAATTTAGATGGTATTGTAGCCCATAAAAGGTAGTACCCATGGTATAAATTTAAAAGTGGGAGTATGTAAGGTTTTGGAGTAATCTACATTTTACTCTGCAAAATTTCCCGGCGTATTTCAATATAAATCGCGATTTCACCCCCGGGGCCCCTTTGCAAATCCACAAAATTTAGATGGTATTGTAGCCCATAAAAGGAAGTACCCATGGTATAAATTTAAAAGTGAGGGTATGTATGGTTTTGAAGAATTCGATATTTCAGTCTGCAAAATTTCGCGATAAAAGTTGGAGTACCTGTGTGCTATTTTACAGATATAAATATTTTACGTTTTTTAATAATTATTATGTTTATAATTTGTAAATTCGTACCTTCTTTGTTATGTAATAATATTGATTAGTAGTATTAAATTTTATCTACATTTATGAAAGTAATTTGTAAAATTATTAATTATGTGAAACTAAGGCGCATGCGCAGAAAAATAATTATCCAGATTTATTTTCTTGATGGTATAACTTCGGGCATTTTCGGTAAAATTTGTCGCTGACTTTAGTCGCTGTTTTCACACGGGTCATGAGAAGTATATACAAAGACACTACCATCGAAATAAATACAGGAATCTCGATAACCAAAAAAATTAAAACCAATAAAGGTCTAAGACAAGGGTGCAGTCTATCGCCTACTTTGTTTAAGAAGGGCATTTTTTTCAGGGCCCTTTTAATTTAATCAACGGATGGCGCCTACTTAAATATTTTTATAAAATAAGAGAAATCTGCTATATTTAAAATATAGCAAATTCGTTGAGATAATACTATTCTATAAACAATATTCTTGATCTTAAGCTATTTTGAGTTCGTAATATTTATTTATAAAAACACAATTTATAATTAAAGTTTAATTATCTTTTTTTGTAAGTGAGTGTGTTTTGACATACTCAATACGAACTCAAAATAGCTTAAGATCAAGAATATTGTTTATAGAATAGTATTATCTCAACGAATTTGCTATATTTTAAATATAGCAAATTCCTCTTGTTTTATAAAAATATTTAAGTAGGTGCCATCTGTTGATTAAATTAAAAGAGCCCTGAAAAAAATGCCCCTCTTAATATATTGACGTGAATTGTATTAATTACAAATTCTAAAATTATCCACAATTAAATTTTCATTTTGTTAAAGTTTTCGTTTATGAAATTTTCTTTAATTTAATCAGACGAATGAATAGTAACCTGTTGTTTTCAATTGTGCGCCAATGGGTACATGCAGAGACGAGATTTTTAGGGTTGGAAATTTGTCCAGATACCTGCAAGTTAAATATTTCAAAAATGGAAAAACGTTATAATTTTGTTAATTGAATTTTTTTTGTTTAAAAATTGTTTACTTACTTTTGAAGTGAATTGGTGCGAAGGTAGCATACGATCTCTGATGCGGTGTTTTTAAACTAGAAGTGTTGTTCGCAAAAAATTAAAACTTGGTGACTTCGAAATGTTGAATTGGGCATAAGAAAATTCAAACTTCGCTGGAAAATCAACCAACCAGAGTGCGACACGATTTTTCCGAAGGAAAGTTTTACAGGAAACAAGATAAAAGGTCAGTTGCTCTAGAGAAGTGTAAGCGTGAAGTCTGCAACTCAACGACTTGAAAGTGTAATCTTCGAATGTTTAAAAATTACAAATTGGTAATTAATTTAACGATGATTATGAGCAACTGGAGATTTGTTTGATTGTGAGTGCTACGAAAGAAGAGTATTATGAAATTCATTATGAAATTTTGAAGATTTGGAAAATTTACTTACCAGTCATGACACGAGGTCGCCATTTTGTCAAATCGTAGATACAAGGAATTTGAGGGGCAATCTTCCATTATTCAAGCCATCGTCTTGGTAAATAACTTTTAAATTGTTTATTCACGCTTTTTCTACAATTATCTTCGTTATTTTGTCACGATGCTACGGAATTTTTTGAGGTTAACTACACTGGACGTTGTTAAATTTGCATTTTCAGTCACAATTATGAACGGATTTTTTTACATTTAATTAATTAGACACAAGAGTGGAACAATTATAATAATTAATTTGTGTTAATTAATTGCGAAAATTTAAATTAATGTGTTTAACTTTTTCGTGTAGTTTTGCGCATTCGGTAGTAACTAACTATTTGAACAGTAAAACGCGTCGCCAATATTAGAAATTTAAACAATTTTTTTATTTTGTGCACAATTTTATTTCAGATTCATGTATCAATTTTATTAAAACGTTTAATTATCTTACAAGTTGGAGATACTATTTTACAATTTAAATGTGTAAATTTGTAGGATAATTCTTCATGATTTTTGAATAATCGACTGTGTCGATGAATTTAACAAAGATTTCGTCTCATTTTATTTATCAATTTAATTATGAATACTATTATCGTCAAATTAAATTATAATTTTATCCCTGAGAATTTTGTTTTATTGATTGTGGATAGTTTGGGAATAATTTTTGGAACCTACTACTGAGGGAGAGTCTCGTTAATGCAAAACTACGACTTCAACAGCTACGGGATTTAAAGAGTTGTTCGTCAGAACACGACAATATATTTGGACGACATGATAAGAGAATGGAAAGACCAAACCAACTTAGGAATACAAATAAATCGGGATACACTCATAAATTGCCTACTATTTGCGGACGACCTAGTAATAATACAAAAGACCGAAGATGACCTCCAGAAAGCGATTTTTGCTCTGCAGGAACTGTGTATCAAATATGATCAAAAAATATCAAAAGAAAAAACGAAAGTTATGGCATTTAGGGGAAAGGATATAATTAGAAGCAAAATCTTTATAGAAAACCAACCAGTAGAACAGGTATCCCATTTTAACTTCTTGGGTGCGACATAAGCTTCGACCGAGACAACGATATAGCTAACAAAATAAACAAATTCCAACACATATGCGGAACAATACACAGAAACTTAAAAAATCTAACTCGCAAAGAAACCCGCATAAAATTTTATAAAACAATGGCAATACCTGTCCTAACATACTGCTGCGAAACATGGGTACCATCAATGAAAGACCAATCAAAATTACAGGCGGCGGAGATGCAATTCCTGAGAAGAACCAAGGGATGCACAAGACTAGACCGAATAAGAAACGAAGACATTCGCGCAGAATTACAAATCTTCTCGGTCAATGAAAGGATTCAAGAACACAGAACAAATTGGAAAGCACACCTAAATAGAATGGAAGACAGCAGAATCCCAAAGAAAGTACTCTTTTACAATCCGAAAAGAAAAAGAGATATAGGCCGCCCGAGAAAACGTTGGCGAGATTTATGAAGTCTGAACAGGCAACGAAGCCTAAACCCTGGAAAGAAGAAGAAAAAAATTTTTTTTTTTTAATTTTGCAACAAATAAAGATCAATCTATGTTGAAATTTATGTACATTGATATAGGTAAATTATCCCCCCTAAGCTAGTTGGCCGGAAACACCCCTGGTAAATATGATAATGTAAATATGATATGTAAATATGAGGATTAATATACCGGGTGCTGAATGAGTTAGGCGAACATAGGATATTAACGTGTAAAAACTTATTTTTGCAAATTCTTGCTTCCCTAATTATTTTAGAGAAAAATTGAAAGACACAAATATAACGTAGAAATATAAACTACGAGTGATAACAGCATTAGATTTTATCTAGGTTTTACTTAAAAGGTCAAAAAATGCTTTTGAAATTGTTAAAATTTTGATTTATCAGACTGCCCATGTTAGTTTCCAAGGTAATATTTCATTTTATGAAATTAAAATTTAATACTTATCAAAAATAATTACCTTGGAAACTTACATGGCCAGTCTGATAAATCAAAATTTTAACATTTTAAAAGAATTTTTTTACCTTCTAAGTAAAAGCTAGATAAAATTTAATGCTCTTAGTATTCGCAGTTTTAATTTCTACATTATATTTGTGTCTTTCAATTTTTCTCTAAAATAATTAGAGAAGCAGGAATTTGCAAAAATAAGTTTTTACACGTTAATATCCTATGTTCGCCTAACTCATTCAGCACCCGGTATATATTTTGGACTGCCTAATACACTGCAATGTAAGCAACAAATATATGCTAAACACATTACAATACATCACGCTACAGCTAGAAATTGTGTATCCGTTCCCAAACTACCAGCCTTGCGAATTAGCGTTTGGTTTGTAAGCATTTTACATTTTTTACCTTAGACCATTTAAATTTATAGACACGCCTTTTCCTATTTCTTCTTGAATAGAAACTGAAGCAAACATGTGTGACGTCACTGGTGGGGTTGTATAGAGATTTATATTAACGGTATACTAAAATAAACTATTTTCTTCATTTATAGTTGGTATTTACACGTATATCTTAGCATTTACCTCACCAGTGACGTCATTTATGTTTGCTTCACTGCTTGAAAATCAAGGCGGGCCTATAAGTTTAAATGGTCAAAGTTGGTCAAAAAAAATGGTCAAAAATAAATAAAAGAAATAATTAAAATAACTTTTTATAAGTATTAATTTTATTTTAAATACTCTAGAAAAATTAAATTTTAAACCATTTTATCTATCATCGAAAATAAAACACAACTTTGCGACTTGCCTTATCAAATTTACGAAATTGCCAAAATTTATAAATTAAGTAGTATACTACATGGTCAGTCAAAATTAATACGACAATATTATGTTATTTAAGGAAAAAGGTCATCAATGTTTCAGAAGTACCAGAACCCAATAGTAAATATGTCGAGCTTTATTTGTTCAATCACGCAAAACTAAATAAGTCGACAAATAAGCTCATAAGCTCTGGAATAGCAAATGTTTTAGAAATTAAAATCAAATATAGTGTCGAGTATCCATAAACACGAACAAAATATCTTTAGATTGATATTATTATTTTGACGTGATAACGTCTTATAAATTGATGAACCCCGACACACACAAAAAAACATGACTTATTAGTAACGTTCCGCCTAGTCGTGCGTTTGCAAGAGAGTGCGGAACAAGCCGATGCGTCCGAGTGAAATACCACGTTTATTACAATAACAATTGCGGTAATAAGTTAATTAATTCTTGCATTCTAAGAATTGATTAGCTATATAATATCATATTTTTGTTCTTTGATTATTAAAAAATAGATGTGAAACATGTCGATGCGATGATGTCAATATTAAAAACATTAAGGTCGGGTTGCACCAACGTCTATTAAAATTGGCATATTAAGCGATATTATCATAATAGCTATTACTCTGTTAAAATTATTTTAATAACGTTATTAGGCTATTAGTTTAATATTTTTATAATTGCTAAGGCAACGCTATTGTCATTGTCAAAACTTTGCAGTTAGAACTGCACTTATAATGGTGTATTTTCACGTTAATTTTCATTTCTAATAAAAAATGCATTCTAAGTTGTCTTTTTTCAATCACATTTTATATACACAGGGAGTAAATTTATTATTTTCAATATACCGTAGCAATTTGTTAGATTTTTGAACATCTCACGACGTGAGTTTCTTGCTGAAATCATTCCATATTGGAATTGTATAACGGCCACAGAAGATGTAAAAAAATAAAAAAATTTTTACATTGCCCGGTCCTATAAAAACATTTTCATAAGCGACAAAGTTTAAAATTTATGCCCACAAAATTGTGAAGCTTGAGAAAATTACCTCGTTTTTGATAAGGCTTGTCCAAAATATTAATATTTCTATCTTTCGCTTGCTTCCTTGAAAAAGTTTTGTTGTTTAAAAAAATTTATTTCAAAATTCAACGATTACTTGTCAACTTCGATGTAGTTCATAACCTAAAAATCTATTATTTATGTCAAAATATATGTAAAAGTTATTACCCTGTTAAACTATTACCCTGTTAAATTTTTTTGCGTTGCACCAACATTTTTCTCAATTAAAAATCTCATATTAGTTATTATGAAATTCAACAATGGTCGCCATACTAATTTGACATTTTTCGCTTGTTTAAATATTAATTTTAGGTTAATACAGTAGCGTATCTATATAATATCTATAAAAGGGAAAATCAAGTACTATCCAAGAAGATGCAAATGTTGAAAAATTAATAAAAAAATTTTAAATATTAACTTAACTCTCAATCCTAAACTCCTGAACTATTCCTAGATCTGCCACTAGGTAAATGTGTACGTGATTATTAAAAATATATCATGGAAATTAACGAAAAAAATGTAAAGGAAAGTTCTTGAGCAAAATATATGAGCAGAAATTGCAACAATCCAAGTCATCATTTTTATAAAAGAGACAATATCCTATAATTTTTGCATCACGCTTTGATTTTCTTGGACCAATAGTAGTTTCAATATCCAGTGGCAAAAAGTGAAGTAACTCTTCGTTTGCTTTAGCACTCAATCAGAAAACAGTTTTCCAACTGCAATAATTTGAAGACTTTAATATTTGAGAAATATTATTAAATACGAATTCTTTTCAGTGGTAATGAATAACTTTTTCTTTTCTGTATTAACTACAACATAATATTACTGTCATAATATTCACATATTGTGAGTAAATCCATAGAGGAATATTAACTACTCAAAATGTGAGGCTTTAGTAACAAATTTATATCTTCATCTGTACTCGAAAAAGAAATTGTAGCTGACATTTTCTACTCATAATAATATAATTTTGAATTCAGCGATTAATTTTTCAAGTTCTATGTACTACATAACTTAAAAATCTTTTTTTTTCATCAAATTTTTTCTAATAAAATTTCAACTTAAAATTTTAATTGACCAATTTTGGCCAATTTGCTTATTATTAAATTTATTACCCTGTTAAACTAAGTCGCAATGGTGCAACGCATTTTTTTGGTAACTAAGGAATTTTTATTAAATATTTAATAATTTTGCTAATAATTTCCTTAATAAACGTTGTTGCGAGGGAAACTGACATATGTCATTCATTTTAGTGGAGATTTTAATCTAGTAATAAGTTAAGTCTCGTTGGTGCAACGCATCTTATGTCAAAATGTCAATTTTTAATCTAGTAATAGCTTATTACTCTATTAAATCCTTATTATGCGTTGGTGCAACCGGACCTTAATGAATAAAAACGCATAATATAATTATGTGCATTACAAAACACAAAACCGAAGCGGTACATACACATCTACCGAACGTTACTAATAAAAATGTATTAATTTTTAATATTAATTATTCTCCTAAATAAAGATTACAACAAAGGTAAACAATGAATAGTAAAATAGTAAGATGTAAGTTATTTTACTGCTAAAATTCATAGTAACATATTAATAATGAGGAATCATAAAATTATGTGTTTTAAAATCATTAGAGGTAATTTAATTAGCAATATAAGCTCTATATATTAAAATAAAAATTTCGAATGCAAATAAATGTTGATTTATCGAAAAAATTGTAATTTTTAATTAACTCCTTCTTTGTATTATTCAAAATAATGATAATTTAGTGATAATAATTCAATTCAATTCATAAAAGTATGTAATTTTTCATCAATGTTTTCTTATGACGTTATCACGTAAAATTATCATTGTCTGTAAACCGACTTTTAGCCCAGTCAAATTAGACGAAAAATAAGCTCCAGCTCGGAATAATTACCATCGAGCTGAATTTTGGTATACACCTTTATTATGTCATTGTACACAATATGTGAAAAGTTGAAATCAAAATCATGTGAGCTTCAAAAGTTATTCAAGGTCAAAGGTCACAAAAACGACCTTTTTGTAAATAGTTCGCTGTTTGTTAATTTTACAATAAAATGTTTCAAATAAAAATTATAGAAGATATAATTATCTACAAAAAAGCTTCATTAAATTTTTATGAAAAAGCTATTGTTTGTGCGCTAGAAGGCCTACAATGAGCAAATATTCGGGTGGTTGTTTTACCTTAAGGGTATATATTCTTGATTCAAACTCCGGTTTTTTTTTCTTTGTGGTTTTCTTCTATTATATATGTACAACATACTACCCCACAATTAGCCGAATGTTTGTACATACTACCCCTCTACCCCCCGAATGTTTGTGCATTGTAGGCCTTCTAGCGCAAAAACGATAGCTTTTTCGTGAAAATGCCATAAGACATTTTTTGTAGATAATCAATTTCTCTATAAATTTAGTGTAAAACTTTTTATTGTGGGATAAACAATAAACAAACTATTTACAAAAATTCGTTTTCGCGACCTTTAAGGCGTATACCAAAATTCAGCTCTCGATGGTAATTTTTCCGAGCTGGAGCTTATTTTTTGTGTAATTTGACTGGGCTATAGTACGTCGTTATAAACAATGTGTAAAAAGTCGACATTGAGATCATGTGAGCTTTAAAGATTATTTGAGGTTAAAGGTCATAAAACCGGCTTTTTTGTAAATAGCTCGTTTATTGTTTATCCTACAATAAAAAGTTTTACATAAAAATTATAGAGGAGATAATTATCTACAAAAAAGATTGTATGAAATTTTCACGAAAAGCTATTGTTTTCGCGCTAGAAGGCTTACAATGTACAAACATTTGGGGGGTAGGGGGATAGTATGTGCAAGCATTCGGGTGATTGTGGGGTAGTATGTTGTACATATATAATGGAATAACACCACAAAGAAAAAAAACCTGAGTTTGAATCAAGAATAATATACCCTTAAGGTAAAACAACAACCAGAATATTTGCTCATTGTAGGCCCTCTAGCGCAAAAACAATAGCTTTTTCATAAAAATTTTATAAAACCTTTTTTGTAGATAATTACCTCCTTTATAATTTTTGTTTGAAGCTTTTTATCGGAAAATAAACAAAAAGCGAACTATATACAAAAAGGTCGTTTTTGTGACCTTTGACTTCGAATAACCTTTGAAGCTCACATGATCTTGATTTAGACTTTTCACATATTGTTTACAATGATGTAATAAAGGTGTATACCAAAATTCAGCTCGATGGTAATTTTTCCGAGCAGAAAATCTAATTTTACTGGGCTATTTACAGATAACCCATTTTTATTATTATCTGTCACAATGAAAAACCAATCTTAAAAAAAGCATATGTAAATAAGTTTGCAAAAATTTCTAACAGCTTTTGTGTCTCTCTTGTAAATTATTTCTTCTTCTCTGGTAAATATATTTAGATAGGCAGGAGTTATTGTCACATCACCGACAATTTGATTTTCATTATTTGCATACGTTGTGAAAGCCATTAAAATATATGGATATTTAGTTTTATTGGGACCGTGCTTAATTATTCTTATTTTTTATGTTGTGTACCCAATTTTGAATTTTAAAAACATGTTGCCACCTTTTCTTTGCTTTCTTTTTGATAAAATTAAAAAAATCAGATATTCCGTTTTCGATGCTACATACACATACTATACAGGTATAAATGCTAGCGTTGATTGAAGAAAATTGTTGATTGAAGAAAAATCAACGATGCTAGCTTGCCGAAGATTCATGGGCGAGGCAAAACTATAGTTTTGAGCAAAGTTGTTGCTGAATGAGTACTAATAAGTCTGAAACATTATGTGTATGTCCATTCATCTTTGATTGGGCAAAATTGTTATATTTCAAATGTTCTATTATTATTAAATGATTATAATAGGTATCTAAAATATAAGAGTAAGTATATTTGTTATATCTTCCTCCTTGTCATAAAATTACTCTTTGTGCCAACCAGTTTTGAAATAGTACACGTAAGTATATGTATGTATAAACTCATTATCATGATATATTATCTTTTGGCTAACATTAAATTTAAATTTTCCAAGACTACAGCTAAGTCAAATAATAAATCAAAAAACTATTTTCATACTTTTTATTATAAACTTTAATCTTGCACATTTAATAAATTAATTCAATCAGGATAGGTATTATTGTTCGTAATAATATTTGTATTGTAAATCATTATTTTTCTTATACACTTAAATTGAATTTTATAAATTATAATCTAATTATTAACTTAACCCTGCTCATACACAAGTCACACATTCATTTTTTATAAAGTTATTTCCTACTTTTAATATTTTATAAGCTTGACAGGAAGCTTTATTTCCGCAGCATATACTAAATATTCGAGTCATATTTGACGCGTTTATAACTTACTTTAAATTGATCGTAGCAGTATGAAAAATAAAAACGTTTTCATTAAAAGCGTACAGATTACCTATAGAGATTTTGCAAATAACTCAAGTATTCATGGTTTAAAGTACACTGTTAGGAAGGAGTCTTCTGCAATCGAAAGGTAATAATTTTGGAATGCTCTAATACTAACTATATAATAATAAATTAATAAACTGTATTTGGTAAGTCTACATTTCACCGAATAAATACAATAACTTTTTATACACATTTTAAACGTACATATTTAATTTTTTCTAAATTTATGATTTTATCTTTAATACCTTTGTATGCACTTTTAAGGTGTCATTTATATTGTGTCTCGCAGCCAAGATCAGTTCTGCCGCGAGACACTCGTCTGAGAATAGGTCACTATTTATTTTTTATAATAGTAATAAGGGTGGTTCACCCCAAATTTTCTTTTTATATTTTTGGATAAAATTTTTTATTTTTATTTTTTTATGATGTGGCATTAAAAAATACATACAACCCTAAATTTTCACCTTTCTACCATCAATCCCTATTTTTTAATAGCAATATTAGTAATTTAATAATTTTTGACACCAGTAGATGCCTGGCGGGGAAAAGTAATGATTGATCAAATTTAAATTTAGATATTTTTGTAATATTACGATTAACGTAAATCGTAAGAGCACGAAAAAGTTTATTACGTACTAAGTATAGTAACAGACTCATTCATTTTACTAGGCAAGAGAGGTTTTATGAAAATAGCCAAAGGCGAGTTTTGTAACCTGTCGAGGTTAGTAAAATATTCTTTTGCAGGTAAAGTACGTATATGTTAGCTTTTTTCAAGCAAAATTATAGCAAGAATTTAATTTTAATAATGTAATGAGAATAAAGTCTATAGCAGTGGCTTGATGTGAACGCTGGTTGAGTTACAGAGTAGAAATTCTGGGTTTGAATTGCGGACTTTGCAGAATTTTTTACCTTGACCTTTCAATGAATATTGACACACTGTGGATTTAAAAATTGGTTTTATATTGGCATGTTTTAAACCTCCTCGTATGAGATTAGAACAAAGATATATAAATTTTTTTAAATCTGGCTCTACCTTGAGAATTATGTCCCAACAGGTGGATCTTTGTTATTTGTTTTTAGTTTAAATTTCTGCTATTATTTTGCCTGACGATGAAGATGCAATGAATCAGTTATCGGAATTCCATAATGTTCTCATTATTTTCCTTCCTGAAAGTCATTTGTAGGGATGAGAATTAAATTTTCTCAGCTGAACAGCTTGGTTCACTGAAGCAATTTCTATAGGCATACGGAATAATTTTAGTTGTTAATTTGTACAGTTTGATTTTTGAAAATTTTATTTATGTAAAACGTGTTGTTTTGTCTGTAAGTTAAATTGTGGATGGCTGAATTGCTGGAAGTGGAACGGAGACATGCGCACCGCGCAACAGTGAAAATTTGAAGAGGATTACAACGTCGGGGGGAAGTAAAATTTTGAAAAAAGAGTCGAGCAAGCACAAAACGGCTTAAAAGTGGCTTTTTAACACGTTTTTTTTAACGTGGCGTAACAGGGATCTTATTTGAAAGCGCTATAAATGAGAATCAAAGTGTTTAATTATTGAAGATAAGTTTGATAATGGTGATTATTTTACCTTTGTGAAAATTGGACCGTGGATGTGGAATTTAGAATAGCCTAGCGGTATTTTTAATAAAGCTGTTAGAAAATTTGTACATGCCTTGATGCGGTTAAACATTGGAACGCCATAGTGCCACGTTATAGATGGTAAAATTTTTAAACTTTGTTTTCGATTATTTTCTTGAATTGCATCGGAATATTTCTCTACGTTTTGAAATCCCAATTTACATTTTTATAATTCGTGATTCTCATGAGAATTACAGAACTTTGATTTCATGCGTGCAGCTGCCTATGGTTGAATTTGTTGACCATACCACGAATACATTTGTTGCGTAGTGGACAATCTCAGTTACAACAACGAATGTGCGATTATTTTATGTTGAATTTTGAATTTTTTGTATGATTTTGAAAATAATTTATGCCTCGTTCAATAACTGTGAAAGTCCAGGATAATTTTGGTTTAATTAAATGTCACTTTCACGATTATTTGACCTATAGGAATTTTGACTGTAGTCATAATAGGCTTCAGAGAAGATTTAATTCCTTTGCTTTAATTATTTATGGGATGACTGATTTATTCGTTGAATTATAATTTGTTTGTTAGTATTTTTTATGAATTTTATTTATCCACCAAATAATAAGTATCCATCATTGGGACATATTACTCCATCAACTGAGGTAGCGGGTAATTTTTCATTTAATGCAACCGGTGTGAAAGAAACCTTGGCGGAAAAATTTCAGTTTCCCGCGAAAGGCTTTTGTATCATTGTAATATTTACATAAGTTGGTTAATTGGCGAAATGCTAACCCCAAAAAAAGAAAAAAAAATTGTACATATTAAAATAACATTAAAGTACCTACTATACTTTTCTAAAAGAAGTTTATTAAATTTTTAAACAATAGAAACTCACAAAAGAGTTTCAAAATCTTATTGTACTAATTTAAAACGTGCGTTAACACGATTATTTGCACGTTTCAATTCAATTCAAATATTTGAACGTAAATTTTGTATCTTTATTTTTGCAGCTTGTTAAGTATTTTTGTTTGTTCTAATTATTTTTTTGGGTTGGGTTGGTATTATGGTTGGGTTTGTTTCTTTTATTAGGCCAACAGGCGACTGAGCGATTCGTACCCAGAACTACTTATTTGTTATCGCTTAAATTTCACTCCATATCACTTTTTGAGGTTCAAAAAGTGACGTTTATTGGCATAATATTTTTATTCAATAAGTGACGTGAGGTCAACTACAAAGACAACAATTTTTTTAAATGTGAAGAAAAACGAAGATTCTATAGTGCATGATATTAATAATGCAATTATTTCAATATGTACATAATTAAAAAGTGAGAATAAGATTAAGTTTTTTGTTTAAAATTTGCGATGCGTCCTGAACAGATTTTACTGCCTAGACCGTAAAAAAAGTAATTACCAAGCAACGACAACAAACTAAACAACTAAAACAAACTGACAATTAAAATTTTGATTTTTACATTCTCATCACCAAAATGAAAAAAATCACTTGTTTCGGAAAAAAACGGATTCTGAAAACAATTTTGCTTTTCATTAATAAATAATTTCTCAATTTTGTTAATGCCACTAAGCAGCTTAAATGATTATTTACCGCGCTATGATTAAACAATTTTATTTATATCTACTCAATTATTAACTTAACTTTAAAAAGTTTTTTAAATATCCTGCGGCGTGTATTTTTTCTGGTAACCGTTCGCTTTACCCAGCTTAGTAATGAGCCCTTCATAAATTCGTTCAACGTGTCTAAACTATCTCAACGACTCTCTTTCGTAGTCTTGTGCTTTACTCATTCTCCGTTTACTCTATATTTTTTCTGAAACCATTTGTTCTGAACTTGATCTGAGTAGTAGTATGTCTTTACTACATACACTTTTTAAATAACGCTTTCTAACTAAATTTACTTATCCGGAATCTATTCTATACTCGAGCTGAATTTCAACATAGATTTACGCAAAGGGATTCAAAGGTAACCGAGACTTCTTTACACACAGAATGTTTTTGTTTGCATTTTATTTTTATTTAACAGAATTCACTTTGAAAAAAAAATTTCTACACTTTTTACACTCTAATTGAAAAACAGAAAAAGAATTACATAAACTTTAAATGCTGAAAGTTAAAAATGACTTTTTGGAGAGTAAATTTTTTTGTTAATTATAAAGTTTTGTATACAGGGTAGTCTATTTGTGACAAATTGTTTCATAATTTACTTTACAATAAAATATTATTTGAAATTGTTACAACTTTTTGATTTTTAATGAAATATTCTGTTGTAAGGATGTTAGAAATATAATATTAAAACTTTTATTTCGTTTCTTGGCTTTAACGTTTTGTCTATTAACCAGAATAATTTATATATAGAGCCAATTTTTAAATTCACAGCATGAAACAAAAACTACTTTCTGAGCTGCAACCCTTAATGAGAAGGTTGACCAAAACAGAAACCAGAGTTTATCGAAATCTGGAGAGAACCTCTGCAGTTTATTTAACTACGATGTTAATAGACCAGCTTTTTATAAGTGCGGAGCAAGGCCGTTGATTCTGAAAAAAAGGGTAGCTTAAGGGAAACTGTAAACAAATTTTAGTTTTTGATCTTTATCTTCATAGTAACCTTTTTATTTACAGTATAACTAATAACAGACAAGTTAATACACTTTTATTAGTTTGGTTAGGTGGAGATGTGGATTTCGTTTTGGTATTGCATTTTGTCGCCTCAAAAATTCCAAGTTCGAATTTTGGCTTTGTTTTTTTTTAAATTTTTATTTATGTAATCGTAACATAAAATAAGCAACGTTACAAATCTAACAATAAATTTAAACATATTGTATGTTGCGTTTTTATTCATTTAAATTTTTAATTTAATTTTTGTAAACAAAAATATTAAAAGAACTAATTAATATTACAGAATAATATGGGCAGCTATAATTCTTGCTGGAGTAGTAGGGTCTATATTCATGTTGAGAATATTTTGGAATCGTTTTACAAGTAATCCAACAAGAACAAGTGTAGCAACAAATTATGCTCCTACTATTAGCATTCCTTTTCCAGTACTAACAATTTGTAATATAAACCCAATTTTAAGTGTTAAAGTAAATGAATTTTTAAAAAAGCTGTAAGTATTATTAAAATATAAATAAAAATGATCATTTGCTAAAAAATAAAATAATTTAGAGATTTACTTGATCAAGATGAAAGATATATCCGTCAAATTTTTCCGCAGCTCTTAGCGTATTCTAGTAGTAACTCACAGTATTATAATATTAGCGATTTGAATAATTTACAAAAATTATTAAATGACAACGAAATTGAAAAAATGTCAAGCCTTATGAAGAAAATAGGACAGACATGTCGAGAAATGTTGGTGAAATGTAAATGGGAAGCTAGAATAATTGAGTGTGGTCAGTATTTTGAAAGTGTTTTCACTAAAGATGGGATTTGCTGTACCTTTAACCTTGCTAGCAAAAAGTAATTATTAGATTTTTTTTTAATATTTAAATCACAATAACAAAAACGTATTGCGAATAAAGCAATACTGAATTATTTCTCAGTTTATTAATATATAATTTTAATAGACATTTTTCTCTAGGAAAGTTTCATTTTAGAATGAACAATAAGACGTCTACCACGCGTTTTTATGGATTTCAGATGGGATTATCGGTTTTATTAAATCCTATGCTTCAAGAAGTTCACCATTCTGGTTTATATTCTAATGGAATGAAGGTATGAAGTAAGCATTAATAATAAGAAAATAAAAAACTTTTCTTTAGAAATATGCGCTTAGTTTACTTGCATAATCATAAAAAATTTAAAGAAATATTTGAAATCTACGGTATTTTAACATTCAATATTGAGGATGCACTTACTATTATGAATTAATTAAAATTATTTTATACTTGAATATTATGTTCATTATTTACATATTTGATAATTTACATATCAAAAACTAAAGAAATTAAAATTAAACGGATGTAAATTCAATGTGATAAATTAAATTCAGCTATGTACTTTCATTCTTTAATTTTTTTAAGAACGATGCAATGTCCATCAGGATAACATTATATTTATTGTTTGCATAGAAGTACATTTTTAGGTTTTTTATTAATATTATTCTTTTCTAATAAGCAGAACAATATTATTTATCAGCATTTTTAAAAATGCAAAAAATTTTCAAATATAATGAAAATTTCAAATTGTTAAAAAAGTTACAATCTATGCAGAAAGTTTGCGATGCGGAACAGTAAATTATCAATTTCACATGCCAACTGCGGAGAGCTAACTAAATTTTGCAACATTTTAATGTAGTCTGTTATATTTTTCACTTTTTAAATTGAATAACAGTTTTAGTTTATATTTTTTTAATAATTAATTTGTGTATGTAGCTGTTATGAATTATTAAATGTTTTAATTTGTATATTTTAAGTTTATTTATTTATAAACCATGCTTATATTTTATTTGCAAATAACATTAAATGGAAAAATGCGGTTTTTATTAACTTTTTTTTGAAATTTGTTGTCGGGTAACGTATGTAGCATTGTAAATATTTGTATAATGGCAGAACATTATTTCAATATAGAAATTAGAACAGAGGTGGCTTTTGCTTTATCCACGGCTTTTAAAAGAAACTAGCAATGACAATATGCATTTTAATTAGATTATGATTGTTCAAAATTCTAATTATCAAAAAACACGTTTGGGGTTTAATAAATTTAATATCATTTTCATTAAATGTGAATTTCAGTAATTCAATTAAAATTAACTTACGTGGTTGGCGCTTAGTATTAATAAATTATTGTTAACTAAATTCGATCTTGAACAATTAAGTGGTTTCATACAAAAATATTTTTACGTATTGGATATAGTAATTCAAATTTTTTTGTTTTACATTTCAATACGTTGTAAGCGAAATTAAAGTATGAAAAACCAAAATTTCTTTGTGCTAAATTGCATTTCCACAACTAAAGCACAAGAAGCAGAAACGTAAAAAAACTCTAATATATTATTTGAGAACATAAGAAAAATTTATTTTGCAAAACTGATTCAAAATTCGGCAGGTAAGCTTAAATTGAAACTGAATCATGAAATTTGATCACAAATTGATGTTATAATAAAATCACAACAGAAGTAAATATATTTCATAAAGCGGAACAAAACTATATGCAAAATTATCTAGATTGAATAAATTTTGTTTATTATAAATTTACAATTTAGATACGATATAATTGGTTAACAAGGTATAAATTAGAATAAAAATGTTTACGCATGTTTACTAAACGATACGTTGAACGATTTTTAGGACATGCAAAAGTTAGAAACGAATGCGATAATAAAAGGTTATAAAATATAAATATGATTTTTATTTACTGTTGTATAATATTCAAATTTTTATATATAGTATAGCACCCAGGTTAGAAAATAACATGCTTAAACCTGGTTGTTAAGTTCAAGATTGTAGGTACGTTGTAAGGTATTATTATTAGCTGAATAATTAGCTTAGTATAATTAGCTGAAATTTTAGGGCAAAAACAACTTTTGGGTAGTAAGTAGGGAGGTAAATTAACTATGAAAAAATATAAGCTATTAGTAGTAGAAGTGTTTGAGAAAGTAAACGGGAATGTTTTTAAAACTAGCATATAACTTATAGGCATCATAGGAGCATAATATACGAGTACCTACCGACTAAACGAAATTTTCTTTTTATTTATAAAACAAGTTTTTCTTGACTAACTTGAAGTTAGAACTGAGCTAAATCCTTACTTCATCAACTAGGGCTATGTTGGAAATAAAGTAGAAAACCCTCAAGTTACAAATTTTATCATGTAGGTACTATTTGATGCTTAGGGTAGACAAAAAGATCATACAGAAGTAATTTGACAATTTCATTAATCTTAAGAAAAATAAATGTGTTTTTATTGTATCGAAGTTATTTTATAAGTAAAGCTAACAAACTCGTGTGAGAAAACTGATCAATGAAAAGCTCGAATTGTATTTTTAATAATTTCGTTTCTTGTAGGTGATGATACATCATCCGGGTAATTATATTGAACATGGCAGCACACAAAAAATAATAGCGATAGGGAGAGAAAGCCTTTTACAGCTATCAGGAACACGATACATTTGTAGCAAAGATGTTCGTTATTTAAATTCAGAAGATAGAAAATGTGTTTATCCTGACGAACACAGATTAAAGTATTTTTCCAAATATTCTGAATCCAGTTGTATGGTGGAGTGTAATCATAAACGTATTTCAGATATTTGCGAATGCACACCTTATTTTTATACATTTTCAGGTAAGTAAAACAGAAATAAAACAGATTGTTTACATTTTTTACCAATTCATCAATATATGAATATCATTTATATTCATACATAATAAAAAATACCAGCTCTATTTTATTACATCTGTTTAGTAATTTCATTTAAGAAAGCAACTATATATATGTTAACAAAAGTAAATTTTCAATAGAGCAAACTTCAACTGGGTTTTTAACTTTAATAAATGAAATTGAAGATTAGAAGTGTAGCGTAAAGTATACACCGGAAGGTTTCAGAGTGCAAAATTGCAGTTTTATTCCTATTCGCACCGAATACACTGCAGTGATCTAAAAGTTTAATATCAATATGTGAGTTTTTTAAGAGGAGGAATGACATTGCATATTGTCAATACATAGATTGCGTGATAAGATAAAAACAAACAAAAAGTGTTTGCCAATGATTAATTCTCGAAATGAGGTTGTTTGAGGTTGTAATGTTAAATTTTATAAATAATTTCTATCGCATGTACAAAACTCAAAGGTGTGCAGGCGTATTAATTTGCTTATATTCATTCTAAAATTATCAGATTATCACATCTGAAGTACAGGGTCAGTCAGAGGAACCGCATGTTTTTCAATTGGCAACTGCGGTTTAGTGGCGAATCTCAGCGAGCAGAGTTATGGACTTGTTATGTCCGTTAAAAGCAAACAGTAGGTACTTATTTGATAACCATGCGATTCAAAAAGAAGTAACTTGCATTTATTTACTAATTGAACTGTAAACTGAATATGAACTATTAAAATAACAATGTTAAAGTTAAATGTAATATAATAATAAAACATGAGCAAGTTCATTCTTTTATTTGATTTTACATACTTGATAATATAAAATTATTTTTACGTTATGCATGAATATAAAGTTGTGTACTGGGCAAATAAAGTATATCAGTGATTCTCATTTTTAACCGACTTCATGTTTATTAAGTAGGTACATCACTGTCTTCAATTATGTTTACGAATTCTCATTCGACTATGTTATGGCAAACGTATAATTTTGTTGAATGAACGTTTCAGGAATAGACTCTATTAGTAATTTATTTATTTATTTTTATAATTTATTTTTTTGCTAATAAAATCGTGTCAGTTTTAAAATCATGATACAATAAGTTTTAATGATTTTAATGTTTACTGATTTTATTAATAAAAAAATTAAATTAATCATACAAAAACATTGCACAGCCGGGGAAAGAGGTTCTATCGTGAATGCCTTCTTTGAGTATGGAAATCTCCAAATCAAAAGAAGATTCGTCATTGTGAATCTCGAGTATGGAAACTTCCAAATTTTCTTCTTCTATTTTACGTTTGTTCTTCTTTTAAAGTTCGGAAAGCAGTTCCTCATCCCTTTTCCTTTTTCTTATTATCTTTGCTTTTGCGCAATTATTTATTCGGTTTATTCCAGTTTACGTTCCGGGCTTTGACAATATTTATTTATCATTTCTCGGAATGACTTAAGCTTCAACTTTCTTAATTTTATTTTTTGTTGGAGAATTGTACCTTCTTGTGTCGGATTTACGGTTTTGAACAATTGCCATGGTTACCGTTGCTGGCTCAAAGCCATGGAGAGCGGCGTCATTAATGCATTCTTGTTTTACTTCATAAAGCATTTTACATGCGACAGAAAAAGGATTATTCTGGGACATGAAAATGTTTAACTCTCTCATCAGGTTTGGATCGCATCGATCACTTTCTTTAATTCTCATCTTTTGATCAGCACCCTCACTTGGATCCAATATATTATATAGTTGACCAAACTTGCGTTGGTTTCCATCTGCCGGGTGCAAAGCTCCTGCCCGATGGTAAATTTGTCCGTCAATTCAAAAACAATATGGTCCATATCTAGGAGACGGAATAATGTTAGCTCCCATAGACGCAAACGCCAAAGCACTATTTATCGATTTTATATATCCCACGAAATTTTTCGAATATTGATGCTGTCCTTTCATTAACTGTTCAATAACAGGGACTGTTCTTATAGCTTTTTAGGTGACTGCTCAATTTTTGATTGTTGATTAATTTGTTCCAAAGTCATGTTTTCAATTTGCTTTCATTTCCGCTGTTGAGCAATCTGTTGAGGTGTCATATTTGCCACACGATTACGATTCCGACAACATTCTTTTTGAATATCACTCATATTTTTACGACGGATTTTTTCTCGCCGGGCTTCCGTCTTTTTATTACTTCCTGCTGAACGGTTACTTCCTTGGCAGACTTTCTTGGTTAAAGAGCCACATTTGTAAATTTTTTGGAGTGTCCTCCACAGTAGGTGTAGGAAATTCGTAAACATCGAAATGACCACTATTCAGTAAACCATGAAATCGAAGTCTCTTGATGGCTCTTCCAGGTGTTCCAAAGGATAAATAGAAGTTACCGTTATAGTAGACTTCAAAATTACAGGAAAAAATTTTGGCAGCTGATTTCAATTTGCAGGTAGTTTTGTAAGTCGTGTGTTTCAACATTTTATATTCGTAGTTTTGTCTCACAACAAAATTATTACCTCTTCCATCATCTGTGAAAGGTTGAAATATTTCCCATTTTTCCACTATGTGATTTACAATAATTAATTTTCGTAGATTAAAACTTTGTTCACAGTTTCCGTACATCAAATAACGAATGGATAACATATTTATTTATAAAAACACAATTCATAATTAATGTTTAATTATCTTTTTTTGTAAGTGAGTGTGTTATGACCGAGGGGTAAATCACGGGCATAAATGGTGTACACCAGACTTCAAACTTCCCCGGACTACCCAGACTTCCTCAAACTTCCTCGGACTACCCGAGACTTCCTCGGACTACCCCAGACTTCCCGAGACTTCCTCAAACTACCCAAACTTCTCCGGACTTCCTCAGACTACCCGGTTCTATTGAATTAAAGTTTTATTCCTCAGTACCTTAATTGACCTTAATTAGTTTCTTTTACATAAACAAATCTATTATCTCAACGAATTTGCTTTATTTTAAATATAAAAGCCTCCAAGTTCTGTATAAAAATAGTTAAAAACTTTCTTTGTACGAAATCCTATCTATTTGCTACGTGCAAATTATGTTAACATCAAACTTTATTATGTTAATTCATTTTATATAATGTATAAGTGAATCCAAAGTTAGATGACCAATTTTCTGCAGAGTAGAGGTGGAGGAAAAACGTGCCAGTGCCTTTGTGTAAACGGTCTTGACGGATTTGCGTTTCTGATGTACTTAAACTATTTTAAAAATGCTCTTTAAAATTGAATACAAAGAGCAAAAAAGTTCGCCTCTTCTATAAAAAAAAGTTAATAACAAAAGTTCAATTTTTTAACGTTAGAAGCGCTACCGTCAAGATTTCTCGCTAATTCTTCAATAAAGGAGCGAGAAAGTTTGACATTAGCGCCTCTAGCGTTAAAATAGTGAACTTCTTTTCTGAAATTCTAGAGAACGCTAACGTCAGCTTTTTCGCTCCCTATATACAGTGCGTTCCACTTAAGCCCATGGGCGACCGCGGCGTGGTCCTATGGTTTTTTGATTGGACTAAAAATCGAACGCAGTTATTTCATTTGACTGACGATCGACCGTGGTCGTCGTGGGCTTTAAGTGGAACGCACCCTTAACATAGTATCGTAGCTAGGATTTCATTTCGAGGGGGATACTTGTAAAAAGTAAAATTTTTGGTGGTTCCTTTTTCGAGAATTTTTATTATTATAAACTAATTTTCTTTTTATTTAAACTTCAAAATATCGAGTTATTATTAAAATTAAAAATTAATGAAACAATTTATTATTTATTATTGTATATCTTATTCTGATGACGGAAGATATAATCGTCTGAAAGCTTAATAAATCGTTTAATTAATTTTTAATTTCAATAATAACTCGATATTTTGAAGTTTAAATATAATTTAATATCAACGAGTTAATAATTTATCTATTTAAACTAATTTTCTTTTATTTAAAAAAAAAATATTTTTTTAACATTTCGGGGGGGGGGGGGGGCACGTGCCTCAGGTGCATCAATCTGTGTATTGATATTAGGTCTGTTTGGTACCACAGTCCTAGTGCTACACTAACTACACTACTACAAATTGATTGGTGTAAAAAGTGGGTTGGTAATTGTACCACCAATCAAATTGTAGTAGTATAGTTAGTGTAGCACTAGGACTGTGGTACCAAACAGACCTAATATCAATACACAGATTGATGATTGATATTTTATATTGATTGATTGATGCAAAAATAAAAAAAAAATTAAAAACATTGATTTAAGATTCAAACAAATACTAAATCCGGATGTAGCTCATTAGCGTAACAGGCAGCGTCGCCAGCTTTAATCTTTTTTTTTTACAACAAGCCAGCTACAAATTTAAAAATGTTGTGCATGCCACATACCCGAATGTAAGAAACTCAAAGACATGCCCAACCAACTTTTTTCTGGGGTGAGCAATTCCAAATTTGTTAACTGAATTAATTAAGAAGTTCCAACTTTTTGTAAGTTTTGCAACTTTTTGTAAATTTAGACATAAAAATATGCCAACTTGACCAACTTTCGATTGTTTTTGCCAAATTTATAAAATATTGGCGGGATCTACCCCCATCCTCCTTGGGCACGTCCCTGAAAAAACTTTTTGTAAAAACTCAAATTATCTCTTTATTAACCAAATAAACCTAGATACATTGTGCGAATTTTTATTAAAAGTCAAAATGTAAAATCTTTGAAAAGTCGCATGAAAAGTGTAATGGGCCACAAGTTGCTTATCTCTGATGTAATCAGGGGCCGCACTAGCAAGATTTTCAGGTTGTGCGAAATCTAATTTTGCCCCCCTCCCCTATGTATAGACTAAACTGATAAAAAACAAACAATTTTTACTTTAGTTATTATAACTCAGACCTCCGAGATATTGAAATAGTAGTCTAAGTTTGGATGAGAAACAAATAACATAAAAAAAAAAATAAAATTTTGTTTCTGTTATATTCTTGATGATTTTTAAGATTTGTAATTACTAATTAATAATTAAAGTCATAGTGTATCATTGTTATTGTAATAAAGGGAGGAAGAGATGAATAAAGATTGACAAACGCTGATTTAAAGAATATAAAAATAATTAAAAATTAATTAAATACAACAATCAAAGATGTATTCGGGGGGGGGTTTCGAATATTTTATAAATTTGGCAAAAAGTTGGCTAAATTTGGCATTTTTCATGTCCCAATTTCTTAAATAAAAACTAAAAATTTCTTAATTCCGATAATAAACAACATTAGTCTCAAAAAAGAGTTGGGACTTCCCGAGACTTCCCGGGACTACCTCGGACTTCCCGGGACTACCTGAGACTTCCCGGGACTACCTCGGACTTCCCGGGACTACCTCAGACTTCCCGAGACTACCTCGAACTTCCCGGGACTACCCAAGACTTCCACAATACTGTACACCAGACTTCCCACGTGATTTACCCCTCGGTTATGACATACTCAATACGAACTCAAAATAGCTTAAGATCAAGAATATTGTTTATAGAATAGTATTATCTCAACAAATTTGCTATATTTTAAATATTATATTTTAATTATAACAAATTCCTCTTATTTTATAAAAATATTTAAGTAAGCGCCATCTGTTGATTAAATTAAAAGGGCCTTGAAAAAAGTGCCCCTCTTAAGCGTGCTTTTTTAATAGCATGTGTAATTCCGGCTCAACTCAGACCACTGAATATAATGACCGCGCTGGAATATTCATTATTACTACTCTGAGTACTGGAGTAATCGGAGTGATTTCGCCTGCCATTTTGTTTTTTTTGTTGAAAAAAATTTATGAAGAGGGTTATAATAATTACTTATATTGACAGTGACAAATTAAATTAAATTGTTTTTTCATTTTTAAACTGTCAATATAAGCAAATTTAAGGTTATGTATCGATAGTTTCAACAAAAATTCGTTAGATTGGAGGCGAAATCACTCCGATTACTCCAGTACTCGGAGTAGTAATGAATATTCGAATGGGGTCAATATAGTAGCCGCAATAATTTTATTAATATTATACCTACAGTTGATATTTATTTTATAAAATATATTTTTTAGATAAACCAGCATGCAATATGACAAAAATTCCTTGCATAAGGCGAATAAGTGGTAAGTAAACGTTAAATAAATAAATATAACATATTTTAATCTTTTGATAGCACAATGTTTTTTTTAGATCTTAAACCGGTCAATTGCTATTGTCCTCCATTATGCGAAGACATTTCTTATAGTGTCGTATCAACAAATACACAATTTATGAAGAACGAATACCTAACTCCTTCATTTTTGTAAGAAAATAGTATAAAAAAATATATTTGGTTACTAAATTACTTAAATTGAGAAAAAATTTCAAAAAATAAATTTATTTCACTAACGTTTTAAAAATATTTTCTTAATTAATTTACCAATGAAAATCAATTATATTTTGATGGGATTTTAAATAACTTGATTACAGATATCGTCAGATTTTGAAAACTTTTATACATAAATGTAACACAACCTGAATGTAAAATTTTAATCAGTAGGGTATTTCTTAAATGAAATTTACCTTTTTAACTCCATGTTAAAGACATATCAGTTGACGTTAGAAACGTAATTTCAACTTTGATCTGAACCCAATTTCAGTTTTCTTTTTGCTCTAATCATAGCACCATCTTGAAAACTCTGCTTAGAGGAAAAAGTAATAAACTTCTGTTAAATTATATTTTAATAAAAAAATTGCTTAACAGCAAATAAAAAATTTTATAAATGCATGTACGAAGTTTTACATACGATATATATCCTTTTAATCAAAATTTTAATTTTATGCTTTGTTTATAGCAAGCTCATCAGGTAACTACGTGGTTACCTAAAATTAAACCTTGGAATTATCATAAGGAGACATTTTTAAAAATTCTATTAATTTTAGAATTAATTCCACCATTCGGCTTAGAAAAATTGTAAAAAAGTTGCCTACAATGCATTTTGTATTATTTTTAAATCTACACGTGGTTTAAAAAAACATTTTTAAACACCATGAGTGCATTTTTGAAGAAAAACCTAGCTATGGACTTTTCATGTTGAACATGAAAATTAATCAAGTGAATTTCTAGTGCAAACCAATGAGGTCTATATTTACTTCCATAGCTTTCACAAGAATCACCACTGGCCATGGTTGATGTTGACTGCCATAAGCAAAGTTCTGCTTTTATAAACTTTTATTAGTACTTAAAATTTGTTTTAAATAAATTAACCTTAAGGTACATACACTTTCGAATAAAACAAATAAAATTTACTGTTTTTGAGAAAAATTTCTAAAATTTTCATATATTTATTATGTTCATATTATATGCTTGGGTGTATACGTACCCCTTAAAGATTAGAATAGGATACATTTAGAATAATTACGTTTATTGAGAGTTACAAACTTTTGGGTAATATAGATTTTTAAACAAGTTGTCCAAAACAGTTGATAATTTTTATGTTATGAATTCAAATCAAATCACTCCCTTTCAGTTTTGACGAAATATAACTACTTCTTTTTTGAAGTATTTACAATTCAGAGGTGGATTATTTCTTTATAACATGGGTTCCCAACCGGTGGTACACGTACCACTGGTGGTGCGAGAGAACGTTTCAGGTAGTACTCGTGAGTGATGTGTGCAAGAGTGAAGATAAGGGAACGTACCCATACTACGTGACCTATTTTTTACAATTTTTTACCCCCTCCCCCCTCTCGGTGACCATCCGTAGTATATGCCAAGACCCCCCCTCCCCCTATTTTGTCACGTAGTAGTTCGTAAATATGGTTTTAAACCATTTTAAAAGTTAAAAGTTAAAAAAAAAATTAAATTGGCTCATATTTGTCTTTATTTAAAAACAAAAGTTTTCTTTTCATTTATTTTTGAATACAGCTCAAAAATGCGCGAGATTTTCCTAAAGGATATTGACTACGTGACAAAAACTTAAGCCCCCTCCCCCGCCCCGGTAACCAAGCGTGGTATTTTGAAGACCCCCCTCCCCCCCCTAAACGGGTCACGTAGTATGGGTACGTTTCCTAAGTTCTATTACTCCTAATGTTGATATTTAAAATTTTAATCTTTAAAAAATCGTTAAAAACTCGCTATTCTAGCTCCAGTTTTTAAAAATTTTACCCCCCCCCTAAACCCCCCGGAAAAAATTATACGTTTATTATAATATTTAAGTCTGGTGGTACGCCAAAATTTCTCAAACAGTCAAGTGGTACGCAGGTGCAAAAAGGTTGGGAATCCCTGCTTTATAACATGTTTTTTGGGACGCTGGTAAATTGCGCCAACGGTCAATATTTTTTTGGCTTTTTTTGATCGGTAGCTTAAGGACAACTAGCAAATTGCGCCAGCGGTTGGTTAGAGAGCTTAAGTTGTAATACCCAAAAAGTGGTGTATTTAGTAGTAATTATAATATTATGTAATTCCCACAGTGGCGTAGTTTTTAGAAGGTTTTATTTTTAGAAAAATATATAAAAAAGTAACTGTAACCTACGCACAGCTGTACCTCTCCGCGCAAATTCAATTTCTTTGGCATCATTTCTAAAAAAATATAGAAAACAAAATATAAACAATATAAACAACAATATATTATTATTAATGAAGTTTTAGTATGGATTTGCTTCTGTTGATTAATACTATCGATTTTAACGTAAACAGAAATTTGCATATCTAATACGGCGTCCAAAAATGTATAAAGGTCTGGATAAGCTGTATGAAAATTTTTAGCAAAATAATTGTGGAAAGACTGGAATGCGTTAGTTGTTCAAAACATATTTGATGTATTTGATGCCCAAATGTTTGGGGGGAACAAAGATTTTTCTTGTATGTATGTGTTATGTAAATATGAAGAATATTTAGAAAGTCTGGCATCTACGGGTATAATTTGCATTAAATCTTCATTAAAACTTTCAGATACTTCTGCGGGGTTTAAATACTGCAGCTCAAATGTCCATTTCAACCAATTTCCAATAAGCGAATTTTTATCTTGATATTCAGTTGAAAGTCCAAATTCTTTAAGTTTTCGGTACCACGCTTGACTGCCATGAAAACGACACCCTATAATTTCTGCTAAAATTAAGAAATAGAAAATGTCTAAATTAAGAGCAATATCTAGTGCTTAAGTACAATTTTTGTGTTTTATGTCATTCATTTCCAGGACGTTACAAAAATTTAAATAATTGCTAGCATGCCGAAATCTTTTAACACTTCTTCATGTAAAGGCGCTAAAGGTAATTGATTTATTTATTGGAATACCACGTTATTTGAAAACTGGAATTGGTGGGGGGGGGGAGAATCTCACATTCTAGTTTTCAAATAACGTGGTATTCCAATAAATAAATCAATTGCCTTTAGCGCCTTTACATGAAGAAGTGTTAAAAGATTTCGGCATGCTAGCAATTATTTAAATTTTTGTAACGTCCTGGAAATAAATGACATAAAACACAAAAATTGTACTTAAGAGGGGCATTTTATTCAGGGCTTTTTTAATTAAATCAACAGATGGCGCCTACTTAAATATTTTTATAAAATAAGATGAATTTGCTATATTTAAAATATAGCAAATTCGTTGAGATAATACTATTCTATAAACAATATTCTTGATCTTAAGCTATTTTTTGAGTTCGTAATATTTATTTATAAAAACACAATTCATGATTAAAGTTTAATTATCTTTTTTTGTAAGTGAGTGTGTTTTGACATACTCAATACGAACTCAAAATAGCTTAAGATCAAGAATATTGTATATAGAACAGTATTATCTCAACGAATTTGCTATATTTTAAATATAGCAAATTCCTCTTATTTTATAAAAATATTTAAGTAGGCGCCATCTGTTGATTAAATTAAAAGAGCCCTAAAAAATGCCCTTCTTAAGCACTGGATATTGCTCTTAACGTAAAAATCAGTGAAACTCCTAGAGTGTGAAAATACGGGTTAAATACACCTCTGTTAAATTAAGACCCAATTTTTTTTCAGTAGTACTAATCCTTTTGTCAAGCAAGCAATGAATTAAAATATAGCAACCTTTTTTTGACCCAATTTACGGTCAGCCGCAAAAATTTTTGGCGCAATTTACGGGTAGGATTAAAAAAACCCTTGACCGCTGGCGCAATTTGCGGTCCCCGGTTTTTTGTATCTCTAAGATCACAGCAATGTATTAGTGGTCAGCACGACCAGGCAGATAACCGAAGTTTCGGCTCCGTTACCAGTAATGTCTTGTTATGAATAATTTTAAATACATTTCAAGTTACTGTACGACATGTGTTTTGCTTTCATTTTAGCTCGTCAGATAGCTATTTTAACTTGCAATTCATTATTATTTAAAGTAATTAATTATATGATTAATTAATATCTTAATTCGGCATAATTATTACATTAATAAAGTTAGATATTTTTGCAAATAAAAATGCATTAGCACTAACCTTACATTTTTTTTATATTGTAGATATGGAGTCAATACTACCGAAAATTCTATTCTTCTGCATGTATTTTTCAGCAGTCGATCTCAAACCATCTTACTTCGGGATGTATTAACGTCAACTATTTATTTATTTTGTAAGTGTGTTTTTATACAATATCTATAAATATAATGATAAAATTTACTTTTTAGCATCTTTTGGTGGAATTTTTAGCTTATTCCTAGGATGTAGCTTTATCAGTGGGGTAGAAATTATGTATTATATTATTATTAGACTGTGGTTAAATTACAAGCAATTTAAGAAAATTGGAATAAAAAATGAGAATGTGAAGTTTGAAAAATCAGGTTTTGCTAAAGATAATAATAATTGGTCTAGTGACAAACGCAAACATATCAATTTCAAAAAAAACGTTGCTTTTAAAAGTGATAGATTTACAGACTCAAGTCAATATCTCAATGCTAAACAAAACACTATTTTTTCGATACACGATAGAAATGTATTTCATAATTAGTTAATATCTATAGTTAGTTGTCTATAGTTAAAATACAAGGAAATTTCATATTAAAATTTGACTTCACAAAAAAGATTGAAGTAGCTCAGGTTCCATAAATTACACTGATATAATAATTTGAAGAATTTCTAGGTTCAAATAATATTTAAAATTGCAAAAATAATTAAATGGTTATGTTTACAAGATTAATAAGTTGTGCTTAATAGTGTAAATTCATTAATTAATATTAAAACTTTAAAATATCGAGTTATTTAAAAACTAAAAATCAATTAAAAAATTTATTGAGCTTGTTTAAATGTAATCTCTGTAAATCTTATTCTGATGACGGATGAAATAATCATCCGAAAGCTCAATAAATTTTTTAATTGATTTTTAATTTTTAAATAACTCGATATTTTAAAGTTTTAATATTATTTAATATCAACGAGTTAATAATTTAACATTTTAAATTCATTAACTGCAATTTTTGCGTGTAAATCGTTTTCTTATAACTATGATCGCAGCGCACCGTATAATTTTCTTGAGTAAATTTACTTAAAAGAGACTAGAATCATATTTTAAAAAATTGTACCATTTTAAAATGAAATTTATTGATTTTGTGCAGGGTGAGTCAATGGTTTGCATTTTGCAGTGATTGCCACCCTTACATTTTACAATTTTGAATACTACTCATTTGTATCCGTAATAGGACTATAAGTTTTTAAAATATCTCACAATTAAATTTTTTTTAATAGCAAGCACTTTATTTTGCAAAGTATTTCAAATATTTCTAGTTTAAGCGAATAAGCTACATTTTAACTTGCGATACGGGAGCAGTTGAGTAGCAAAAACTATTACATTTACAAAAAAGTGGTGATATGCTATATAGAAAACAAAGTAAAAAGATTCTACGATCATCGTAACGTAGATTCATTAATCTACGAGTAAGTTAAAAAATTTAATGCTTAAATGTTTGTAACAAATTAAATGAGGCACTTTAAAAATCAGGATAAATATTCTTAAAGTAATGTATTTGTAAGAACAGTTTTTTAATTTTTTTGGGAAATAATATTAATTGTGAGATAAACAATAATGTAGTACACATTTAACTTTTAAACCTTGCTGGAGAAATTTAATAACTTATATTATTTAAGTCTACTCAACCACTCCCGTGAGACACTATTGTAATTTCAAGTTTGCCATTTTTATTCAATGTCACGGATATAAATCGGTGAATTTTATTAGACATTGACAAATATGGAAATTAATGTAGGTTTTAAAGGTTAAATTTTACGATAATAATATGGAAATTAAGGTATAATTATTATCTTCTTTTCGCAAGGAGGCACCTTAAATTAAAAAAAGTTTGTTGAAGTACCTAAGGTACTTAATTTAACTTTTATTTATACATTAATACAAATAAAATCTATATAATTTATAAAAATATTGAATTACAGAAGATGGTTTTGGTACACCAAACACCAAAAAACAATGTTTGGCGCCACGCATGACAAACAAATATGGCAAACCGTCATATTTCCTGCTTACTGTTATAATAATATTATAGCAAATTAATTATGTAAAATTGCAATTACATTTATTGTATATCTGTAACAAGTTTGTCACTATTGTTTTCCCAAAATTCACAACAGTTAGCACTTTCTGGCCAATCGCATTGTTTAGTTACGTTGTTGAATAAAAGATGAGCATTACACTGCATGACATATTCATTTCCATGTCCACAGTTGAGAAAAGTTTTACAATTGCTTTGATTTGAAATAGTACCATCGTAGCCGTTAGGACAATGGGACTGTTTTTTTAAATTTCTTAAATCTGGAAAATTTTGTTGGGCTTCTGTATTTAATATGCACTTCAAATTACTACTATCAAAAGTAAAGTATTTTGGACATTGTATTAATTCAATATTTCCGTCCACCTTTAACCTATAAAATGAGTTTTTATTTACTAAACTTGGAAACTGCACCGGAAAAGTTAGTTTTTCATTTTTATTTTCCACTGTTAGAGCAGAAGATAAAGATGCGTTGAATGAAAATACTAAAACAAATATAATATTCAAAGAAACAGTAATAACAATTAAATAAAATATTTACCAAACAAAATAATAAACTTAATCATTTTTTCAATTAGCTTTACATCGACTGTTAGTTTCCGTAAAATAATTGTTATCTTGATAGTTATTTAGTGACGTTCACGATAAAGAGGATTAAATACTTAAAAGTTTATTTTGTAAGTACCATATAATGCTCTGATTCATTCCTTTATAAATTGTATTTAAAAAAGTGTAACATTACTTTCAAAAACAATTTGCGTTTTCGGAATTTCACAACTTATTGTTTCTTTGCTATGGGTCTAATCGGCGAGAAAAAAAGGGTTGACTGGTTCCATTTAGGACTTTTGCATTACAGCTAATAAATCAGTAAATTTTCAAGATTTTGAATTTGTGATCTATATTACAATGTTTTTAAAATTATAACGCATTTGAAAAGTTATTGTTGACGTCCGCTACATTCACAATAACATAATATGTACGTGGAAAATAATAATACCTTTTGCATAGGCAAATAATATCTGCCTGAAATACGAGTATGTTAGACAAAAATAGCACGGTGATTGCGTTTAGCAAATATACTTTTATCTAATTAATATTTAGTTTTTCTAACTATGTATGTATATCCGGTTTATACTGCAATACGCAGCTTCCCGGTTCTCAAGCGCCTAGTAGCGCGGCGCTTAGTTTGTAGGCATTTTACATTTTTTACTTACGACGAGCCAGCCCGACGTAGAACCCCCAACTTAGAGGACCAACAAGACGGCCAGAATAAATTTGTAACTTTACCCGGATTCGAACCGGGTATTGAGCGTTTGTAGTCAACTTGCTTGACTATTACTCTCCGACCGTCTCTTTTTTTCTAACTACTATCGAACATGTAAGTGACAATTACCATGCTGTAGTAAACAGTAAAACTGTGGTACCGGCACCGGCTTACCAAATTATCTCCGTTCAATGTTAATTAATGTAACTGAGGACAAACTAAGATAACAATCAAGCAGACATTTCAATTCAAAGATTGAAGCCGGTAAAGCGGATTGAAAACTAGCGTTCACTTTGTGGATACCATTAGTTTATGTTTATACTGAGAAACTCCATACCATCTGCTATGTGTATGTCCAGCTCTTGCCGCCGTAAGGCATGAACACCTAGGGAGTCGTTATCCGACTACCGAGGAGATAAGAAATTCACCCATCAATAATGTACTCAACCTTGTTGAAGACTTGAACTTGTTGGGGTAAAACTAGTAAAGCGGGGTACAATGGACCAGGAGCCTAAGTGCAAGTGGGAGTAACTTTTACAGACCACACCCGTTCAGAAATAGGTAATAATAATAATAATGTTTATACTGTATCATGTTAGAGCTTGAGCAATGCATTGTGAAAAAGTCATCTATCTAAGAATATATTATTTACGTCTAATGTTAAAACTAGACAAATGTTTTATACGGTGTGTTTTATTATTTGTTTTATAATCAATGTAAGATTTTAGAATTAAATGAAATACATTAGTAGCTCTTCTCATCAGCATAATTAAGGCCATTACTGATGACCTCGTTAGTAAAACATGCAAGTTTTGCATGTAATAATCTATATGTATAGACGTTAAATTATCTATAATATCTTTTCTTCATAAAAATATAACATTCACTTAAAACACAAGCGATCACAGCAAGAATTTTTATAATAGATACATCAATATATTTTTATGTAACTTAGAAAAAATAACAAGAGTAAAAACGAAATTAAGTAAGTTTACTTTATTTAATTTCCAAAATACAATATCATATATTATATTATTATCTCCTTGTTTAATTTTATCGCCATCGTGATTTGTTATGCTTTTTGTGAAGATGGTAGCAATAACCAAGAATGTTTTTCTGATGGAATCTAAGTTAGATGTTTTAATCTTAATAGTTTTAGTCGCTAGAGCAAAATCAAGATTATATTTTTATCCACAACGAGGGTAAGTTTATATTCCCCCAATAGTGGTTTTCAAAATTTTGTAGTTAAAGTAATTAATTGCTTTTTCAAAATTGTATAAGTAGATACATATTAAAAATAGTTTTAAATAAAATATACTGTGATATTCTATGTGTATTACATAATTTAAAAAAAATATATTATTATAATATTTGCTTAAGTAAACTTGTATAAAATGATATATTTATTATTTGATAGTAAATTTAGCGTGCATATCATCAAATCTGTTTTGCATGTTAATATAATAAAAATTATATCTTGGTAAAAAACACGCAACTTTTTGTATGTGTATAGGTACGCTACCTTTTGTTATTTTACTCTATTTTAACAGAACATTCAAATATGATGCAATATGTAAATTTAATAATCTGCTTAAAGTAAGATATGACTAAAGTATTATAAAAATGGGTAGCCTGTTATGGCACATATCGTGCGAAGTAACAGTATTTTAGCAGGATAATAACAGGTCATAAAATAATTTTTAATTATTATTGCAGATATTGTTTATCCTACGTTAAAGCTTACAATTTTACTTTTGAGCTTACAATGTAGTAGCAAAGATAAAAATTTGAAACATTCTTAATTATAATTTATTTTTGTATAAAAATACGACCAAGTATTTATTAAGACTTTATCAACAAATAAATTTTTTTAACTCTTCGTTTTCAACTATGAGTTTTATAAAGGAACAATAAATCAATCTTTTGCACCAAACGTATATTATTAGGTATGTATGTACATATTATGTAGAAGAGAACAAGCTGCTAATGGAGAGTTAATGCTCTACTGCAATTAACACTTTATTGACTCCAAAGCTAGGTAATAAGCAAGAAACAGCAGTTTATAGTAATCTATTTACGAAAATAGTGCTTGGACCTTTTTGCGACTAATAAACTAGTAATTGTATGCAATTGTAGAATGTAATTTATTCTTAGTAATCCAACAGTAAAATAAATATATTGTCTTCTACAAACCCCTTAAAAGAAATTTAAGATATTAAAATAATACATAAATATTACTTCTTCTTCTTCTTCTACTTTTGGCTAGGGTCAACCCTGTTTGCCTTAAACAGCCACTGCGTTGTTTCCTTGGCATCCTTGAGCATATAAATTGCTTAACGCCTGAGAGGTAGTGTGCTAGACTTGTCTCCAGACGAGCCTGTAACCCTGGTTTTTATGTTAATGATGGCAATTCATTAACCCAGGAGGACCACCGGCTTAACGTGCCTTCCGAAGCACGGAGACCAGTCATAAGAAAGTTGCCCTTCTCCGGATTTGAACCCGGTACCTTGCATTCGCAGTTGATCGCGTTACTTGCAAGGCAAATGACCGTCTCTTACGTAATATTACGACCGTAAATATTACTTATGGTTTAGAATCTTATTTTGTTTTGTTTATATTTTATTATTATAAACTAATTAAATTTGTTGTTTGAACAACGACGAATATAGTAGAACAAAAACAAATAAAAAACTTTGTGATGAGATGGGAGGAGAAGATATAGTTAAGTACATTCTGGCCCAGAGACTAAGATGGTTGGGACATGTCATGAGAACCAACAAGGAAGAAATGATAAACGCGATAGTGATGTAGAAACTTACTGAGGAGCGTCTCAGGGGCAGACCAAAGGCGAGATGGTGGGACAGAGTGATGAGCAACATAGAAAAAATGGGAGTGAGAAGATAGAAACAAATGGTGATGGACCGTATAAAATGAAAAAGAGTGATCAACAATGCAAAGACACGCAGAAACTTGTAAATAATGTATTATAAAAAAACATGTATAAATTAAGAAGATTAATCCAGCTCAGAAAAATGGATTTTAAAAGCCAATTGTCAGCCAAATTCTAAAGAATGTAGTGCTATTTAAATAAAAATAATAATTAAATTTGTTACTTTTAGATTTAAAGATCACTCTTGAATTTAAAACTATGGTTATAGAAATTTTACAACAATAAATACATCAATGCGACTTTTGGTTCAGTCCATATTCGATCGGGCGATTGTGAGCACAAACCGACCCTATTTTACCTAAAAGCTTCAAATATTTAAAATTTTTAATAAAAATACAAATTCATCTAGTAGTTATTATCTTTTTACCGATATGAAAATCTTATTTACAAAATTATAATTTTGTAAGATCAATAACTTTAATGTTAACTCTGTATTCAAGCTGAAGTTTTTTTGTTTAATTTTTGCGTCAACAATTTTAGAATATGTCAATTTAAAGTAAAAGCTTTTTTTTACTATTCTCTTTTAGAATATTAAATATAACAAATAACTGACTACTTTTTCAAATATCCCAATTGGATTATAAGTAATATGATATTTTTTGAATAATTTATAAGTGTATTTTTATAACGTACAAGTTGAAAACAATCGCGCCGCTAACGAAAGTTTTGCAACTAAATCCAGTGCGTACTTAAAATTTTTTTTTTATTTACATTTTAACGTGCATCAACTACTGGGTTATTAGCACTTCTAAATGTTAATTTTTAAATTGTTTAGTATTTTTGTTTGCTTATGTTTTTTGGATTGGGTAATTTGGTTGGTTGGTTTTTTGGTTCACCACGGAGTGAGAATGTCCACTGGAAAGCCGAGCTAAAAAATTCTGATGCGTCCGAGATTTGAACTCAGAATTTCCAGCGAAACCAGCGATCACATCACTCCACTGCCGTGGCTACTTAAAATTTACGCGGATAGTAATAAAATTTTGTAATATTAATTTTAGTAATTTTTTCTGTTGAGTGTTGCATTGTTTAAAGAAAGTTTGAAAATCATTTTATGCGATAAAAATAAAAAAACTACTGACGCCCGACAAAAAAAGTCAATATAATTCGCGATAAGGAGTCTTTTTCGATTGAGAAAAGTGTTTACTCCAATATTTATGAAATATTTCGATAATTCAATAAGTAGGTACCAATTGTAGACTAACATATATATATATAATATTATGTAGTACATAACACATTTTTTTTTAGATAGGATATTATTCTCTCAGTATAAAAACTTCTAATAGCAAGATGGAAAGAAATTATTTTATTAGAAATTTTATGATAGTAAATTTAGTGGAAGGAAAAGTTTGACTGTATGACAAGTTAAAGCCGATTATTTACAACATGTCAAAATCTGTAATAGTTACAAGTCAAGAAATTTTCCAAATGTAAAAAAGTATTTTATAAAGATTATACGTTTCAATTAATTGAACTTTTAGCCGGAAAATCAATTTTAATAAATCAGTGATAATTGTGCAAGTAACAAAGTAAACTTTGGAACAACTACAACAGTTAAAGAGGTTTGTCATCTAATGCAAAATAAACTATTTTAATTAATTTAAACTGAATTAAATTAATATTTAATGACTGTTCGTATTGCTGTACTATGTATTTACCGTGATGAATTGCTACATCATGTAAACAAATACAAGATAAAAATAATTAATGAAAATCAATATAATTTAAAAACAAGATAAATACATAATCAAATATTTAATCAAGTAGGTACGTATATCATAACTTTAGAAGGTAAAAATGGGTGCGTTCCACTTAAAGCCCACGACGACCACGGTCGTTCGTCAGTCCAATCAAATAACCGCTCTCGATCTTTAGTCCAATCAAAGAACCACGGGACCACGCTGCGGTCGTCGTGGGCTTTAAGTGGAACGCACCCAATGTAAAGCGTAATTAAATTTAAAAAGAACTATCTTAGTTTTATAAAATAGTTAACTCAGCTATATTTGAACTTCTTATCTCTGAACAGTAGCAGTTATCTAATATTATAGCTAAAGATAAGTAAGTTAGTTATTTTACTATTCAATAAACTATTATTGATTGCAATTCACCATATTTGACAGGCCACCTAACGGCCGGATTCATAGACGATGAGTTACTTATACTTAAAACGCTACTTACGAAAGTGTCCCTTGAGTAGTGAGTAACCGATTTTTATCAGTGCATTTCATAGTCGCTACTTCGTGAATACTCGGGAAAGTAATACTTAGACCACTTTGGACAGGGATATTTGCGAGATATTTGGTAACTTTTACTAATTTATGTCAGTTTCGTTTGCATTCACATATAACCTAAGTGTTTTTGTTACACAGGGTAGTTTAAAATTAATTTTTTATCGAAATGGATGATGTTTATGAATACGTAGAAATGGTAGAAGAAGTAGAATTACGACCATATCGCCTACCAAAGCGATATATACGTGATCGAAGTAATCCCATCGAATATTTTTCCGTTGTTGATTTTCGTGCGCGCTATAGGTTTTCGAAAGGAATTGTGACTTCAGTGACTTCAGTTATTTTACCCCTGATGGAACAGGATTTAAGATCAGATAGTAATCGTAGTAACCAATAAGTCAAAAACACACACAAAAACACTCAATAATTTCAAAATACGCAATTTAAAAATTAGCTGTCATTATCAGTTACTCAAGTCCTTACTCAAGTAAGCTCGTTTCCTTACTTGAGTATTTCAGAATGTTCCCGCCCCCTAAGTATCGAATATGTGTCTATAAAATACAAATTCGATACTTACTACTTAATACTTGGTACTTATTACTTGTCTATGAATTCGGCCGTAAGAGCTCTCATAGAATCAGTTACTCAGCGAATATAATGGTGCCTAATAATGGAATTTAGTTATAGTAGAGGAAAAAATTAAATTGTAACAGAAAAAGCTACTCACAACTTGCTTTCTTTTACATATGGACACGCTGCTTATATGAAATCTGAGAAAGTCAGAGGAATCTTAGCATTATTTAGATGATCGTTTTTAGGGGCCACTGCCTTCATCAAAGAAATTCTTTTACCGAAAGCATAAAGATGGCAGATGTGTATTTTTATAAATCAGGAAGTCGTATAAATATCAGTATAAAATCAAATTTTATAAATTTGGAAAGAGGTAATAATCACTTGGTGCCAAAACTGAACTGCAGGGTAGATAAACAATTTCTTTAAGACCGTATGACACATCATGGCACTATTCGCAATTTTTGCTTTGTGAACAGATGCATTGTTTTGCAGTAAATATATACCTTTTGTCAATTTTCTTTGTCTTTTTGATTTAATTTCTTTTTTTGACTTTATCACTAGTCATTTTTGTTGAGTGTAACTAAACTACTTAATATTTACAATTTTCATATAAAATTTTAAGTGTATTAGGGCGATTCCGCGTGAGACGATTTTCGACATGAATTTTTAAATCAGAGTATTTGATACTTTTTTTTTATGACAATACAAAGAAAAAGATCTAAATTTAATAATAAAACTACTTTTATGAATCTAAGAAATCTATATTTGAATTTTAGGCGCACTCAGAATCGGTAGTGCCCACAGGTTCGATGCAAACTGTACATCGGTCATCGGTCCCCGGCAATAGTTTTACTAAATCGTTGTTATATAAATAATATATTTATAACATTTTCAGCTAATATTGAAAACAAATAATTAATTTAAGTAAAAAAGAAGTGTACTTCTATAAGAAATGTATAATATTATACATTTTTTGATCTCTTATTTCTTTCATTTATGTATTTATGATGATGTTTATGTTTACTTAAGTTAGATGCGTTGCACCCGCGATAAATTGACGTTGCACCCGCGACTGTATAAGAAGTATAAGAATTCATAGTATATATTTTTTTATAATCATATTTAATTAATTTAATGATTAGCTAATTTTGTACTCTTTCAAAATACGAAAGCTTAATTTAATAAATGTTTCGCAATTAATAGACTTTTTTCATTCTTCTTCTATGATCTTGAAAGGTGGGCCGATTTAGTTGCACCCGCGATAGCACTTCAAACCTCTCTTGTAGCTAATTTATACATTTTATTTGAATTCTTATATACGAATCTAAAGAAAACAGGTTAAAATGTAACCCATCAAACAATAATTTTTTTAAAAATGGTTTTTATTTTATTAGTAGGAAGCCTTGAATGAGTCTAAATGTTGCACCCGCAATAATGGAATTGCCCTATACCTAAAAATAAAAAAACAAAAACAATTGATAAAACAAGAAAGAAAACAGCCCCCTCTTTCAGCCTCATTCCGCAAACTTAAAAATCACTCTTCGTATACTATGTTTTAATTTTAATTATTAATTTTGCGATTTTTTATTTACTCATATTTTGTGCGTTATCCTATACTATTAAACGAGCAATTCTTGTATATATTGTCGTGTCCTGATGAACAACTCTTTAAGGTCCGTGCTCAAATGTCGGTAGAGTAATGAAAACTCCCCGAAGTAGTGAGTTCAATTGAGATTCCAAAATTTCCGCAATTAAATAAAACAAAATTATGCAGGGCATTAACAATTTACTTAGACGAATATCGGTGACAACTAAATTCTGAATTTCACAAGAAAACGAAATTTTTATGATTAAATCAATTTCCACAATGAAATAAGCCTACAAGCTTATGCATTTAATAATTTCAAAATTGCAACTGAAACTTGTAAGCAAATTGGACATTGTAATTTAAAAATAATCTGAAATAAATTTTTACACATAAAATAAAATTGTCTGGTTTAAATATTCGCGCCGAACTGTAAGTAAATCCGCGAGTAATTACTGAAACGTTTCCATTCAAAGCACAGTAGTTCATTTGACGTCAGCCGGTCACCATATTTGTCGTTCGCAAAAGTTTAAAATTTGTTAATTTTATAAACCAAACAAATTGAAGCAATAATTAAATTTGTGCTAGTGAATCTAATTAGCCGATGCGTTAATTTAACCCTAATGGGTCCATACCTAGTACCCGGGTACTATTTTGACTTTAAAACGTCATATCTTTTTTTCTATCCGGCCGATTTCTTTGAGCTTTGGTGACATCTCAAATAAAATGGTTGTCTGCAAAAATAAAATTAAAAACAATTAAAATAGTCATATGAAGTAAATAATTTTTGAGATTCTTTAAAGCTATACTTAATCCAGCCATACGTAGTACCTGGGTACTACATTACTTTCTATGGGATATAAATGGTACAGAATAGCTCAATTCATTCAATATTGTTCTAATATTTATTAATAACAATTTATCATAGGATAATGTGTTAAAATATAATTTGTTTTACATTCTACTTGAAATTAACTTTAGAATAGAGGCAATTTGAAATAAAAAATAAAACAAGTTAAATTTCAATGTATTATGCTCTATAAATTGTTTTATGAACATTGATATGAGGTCACACAAGTTTTTGGTATTTCTGAAAGCTTTTCAGGGTCTTACTTTGCCTTTTTGGAACATTAAATAACCATAAAAATCAGTATCATGTTACTTCCATGCATCCAGTAACGTCTAGGTTGTGCGTTGATGTTGATTGTGCAAGTAGAATTACCGATTGTTTTATCTTAAGGTCTAGAGTATTTTCTATACTACATTTTATGAAATTGAAGCATATTACTAAAAAATCTTTACTTTTTTTTTATCATGGAAGATAAAAATTTTTTTGCTTGATGCAAAAACTCCCGCTGTAGTTAATATTACAAAATAAGCTTTAAATTCGTCAATTGTTAGTTTTTTTATCAACATATCAAAAAAACTCTTCTTTGAAATTGACTTGGTGGAAATGTATTCCAAATTGTGAATTCACAAAACTTCATTTCATTTGACTCGTTTTGTTTTTCGTAAGACCGATGTTCGTCTTCAGTATCGCTATCGTTACTTGGTTTAATTTCAACTACATTTCTCAATTGACCCAATATCCTCGAATACTAAAAGTTCTAATTTTTGATTAATTAAACTATAATTTTACGCATATATTAGATGTATCATGGTGAATAATATTAGGAATACAGAGATACAAAAAATAGCTGTCACCGATTAATGAAATTTACCCAATTATTTCCTTTGAGTACACAGTTTACACAATTATACGTCTCTATCACATTACATCAATTAATAGTTTTATTAAAAAAACCATAAAAATGTACGGGTTGCACCAGGTAACAAATAATTATTTAGATTTATTTCTATTTTAAATTAATTAGCATTCATTACGTTACTGAAAAATGAACTATTGCAATCGAGAACGTAAAATCTACTCTCGCCTAATCAGCTTTACTTCAGAATATTGTTTACAGTTTAATAAAATTTTGACACAAACCGTGAGTCAACATCACATTATGTATAAATGTAACTCGATATAAACATAATTGTAACTAAAAAAGCTTACATGAATATTAAAAATCCTCTAAAAGACTGAGCACAACAAGAATTACATATAATTATATGGTAGTACCCGGGTACTACGTATGGCAGATATAATGTGTAAATTTGTATGGACCCATAAGGGTTAATAAAACGTAGTTATCAACGATTCCAAACATTATAAGGTGAGTCACGTTTTTAACCTTACAATTCTTCCAGTAATAATTTTCAAAATTGTTGACAGTCATCGTAGAAATCGTGCAAAATAAAAGAATTCAGAAACTATTTACCAATTCGATGACTTCACTTGGATCAGCTATCAACAGATCAAGACTAATCACCTTCGCAAAAATGGTGGATCATATTGAATCCTACAGGTAATCCTCCTTTAGAAATCTTCACCTTTACCAAACCTAATTTTCTACACACTATTATAATTTCGCTGACAATTTCCAATCATCCATTATTTCACGAACTTGCAAAACCATTTGCAAATAAATTGCAAAATTGCACCAAACTATCAAATTCTGTGGTTGAGTTGACGACTACCCAACAACACTTTCTGTCAGCAACTAACTTATCCTACACAAAATTTTCACTTTTGAAATTTTGGAAATCGTGTTGAATTGTAATTGGTTAATCCAGCCAGCTAAATTTGAAAAATTCTTAAAAAAATTAAGTTTCTAATTTTATTCAAATTTAAATTGCCTCTAACACCATCTAGTCTATTTAACACAAATCAAGAATTACAGCTCGCTGTACACGCACTCACTTTTATTTAAACCTTTCTATAGTGTAAACAATACAAAAATAATAATTAAGAAAATGTCATCCAATTTGACTGACTTAATTTGTTTTAGGTTCTGGAACAATCCTCCACCTTTAAATTTCGTTTTCAACATACCCAATCAAGCGGTACAATAATTGAATACAAATCAACCTTAATTCGTCCAAGTAAACAAAAACCAACTCTAATACGAGAAAAATTACTATTGAGAAATTTTAATTATGGAAATTTGAAAACTTCATAAAAATGAAATTCCACAACAATATGTATTGAAGTGTTTTCAGCGAGACACCTCCAAAAAGTGCGCCGGCAGCTCGTAAATGGGAACACTCGAAAAATCTTTCCCAGGGTATGTGGTTTCAGATGCAAAATGAAATTATCGAGTCGAAATCAATAAATTTAAAAATTTAATTTCTTCAAAATTAACAATTAAATTTTCACCAAAGAGACTCTTGACAACTCACAAATTTGAGTTCTGGAAGTTGTGGTGTATTTTGTGTTAGTAAATACGAATGCGCTATTGCAATTGAAAATAAAACAATCGAAAATAGCAAAATAACGCATTCGCACCCACTACGGTGTATTTGTGTTCGCAAAAAACAAATTTACAATAATTACAAAATTATGTGAAATAAATTATTCAAACTATAATCAGCAATAAAGTTTATCGGCGCCACAAAAATTTTAATACCACAAACGCGTATTTATGAAAAATGTTAAAAATTTTGTAATTGAGCTCTTTTACCTTGTAATCATACAACTGGAACTCTTCACTCGACTCGCATTGAACGTCGATCCATCCACCAAACGTTTATAAATCTTCCAAAAATTAGCAAATTCTTCCAGACGACTACAAGTTCTGCAAACCAAATATTCTTTTCTCTAATTATGGACAATTCCAAACTACAGACCAATAACTTCGGTCAAACGCCAATTCAAACCTCAAAACAAATTTTGGTCCTCACAAGACCAAGACGATTTCACGTATCAATCACTTATTTACGCCTTTTTCGGCGGCTAAAAATAACTCAACCAAAATGGCTCAAATGTTGGCTTTCTCACGACACTGAGTCGATTGATTCCTCTTTTATTAAGTAATTAAATTTTTAATTACAATTTTTAAATATCAATAATTTAAATAAATTTTCAACCTTTTGCCGGGATCGAACCGGTAATTCCTATGTAAGAATCAACGACCGCACCTGCTATCACACCAGGGCGTCTCTTTGATAAATCGAAAAAAATAACATAAAAATTTGAAAAAAAACAAAACTATCAATTTCGACTTAATTCTGTTAAAATTGATTTTTTTTAAAGACGTTTCACGACAGTATGTATGTGGGGCATTCCACACCAAACCGACCACTTTTGAACCCGACCCCTTTTGATTTTCCTGAAATTTTTACATATTATACTATCTCACTAAAAACAGTTCTGTGAATTTTTTCAAAATTTTTTACTCAACCCAAAAAAAATTACGAATTTTTAGAAAAACTGATGTTTTTTTTCTTCAAACGATCGTAACTATTTCAAAAATTGACTAATCGGAACGTTTTTTTTTGTTTTTGTTTGTCTTTAAACGTACTTTTCAGGAAAAAAATAAAAAAAAAATATTCAAACTTGGATTCTACAAAATTTTTCATTTTTTCGGAGAAAATCATTGATTTTCAAATTTCGACACTTTTGATTTTTGATTTTTTTATTTAAAAAAAACTCTTGATTTATTCCGCGTATAACAACGCAAACCCCATAATGGGCCGACATTTCTTTCTATTTCTTTTGTTTAATTGAAAAATATTATTTGCGTAAAAATAAAACAAAATATTTTTTAATTAAACAAAAAAAATAGAAAGAAATGTCGGCCCATTATGGGGTTTGCGTTGTTATACACGGAATAAATCAGAGTTTTTTTTGAAATAAAAAAATCAAAAATCAAAAGTGGAAAAATTTGAAAAATTAATGATTTTCTTCGAAAAAATGAAAAATTTTGTAGAATCCAAGTTTGAATATTTTTTTTGTATTTTCATGAAAAAAACATCAATTTTTTTAAAAATTCTTAAAATTTTGAAAAAATTTACAAAACTGTTTTTGATGGGATCGTATAATACGTAAAATCAGTTGTGTAAATTTTTTCAAATTTTTTTCAAAGATAAAATTTTTTAGAAAAACTGATGTTTTTTTTCTTCAAACAATCGTAACTATTTCAAAAATTGACTAATCAAAACGTTCTTTTATTTGTTTTTGTTTGTCTTTAAACGTACTTTTCAGGAAAAAATACAAAAAAAAATATTCAAACTTGGATTCTACAAAATTTTTCATTTTTTCGGACAAAATCATTGATTTTTCAAATTTTTCCACTTTTGATTTTTGATTTTTTTATTTTAAAAAACACTCTGATTTATTCTTCGTATAACAACGCAAACCTCATAATGGGCCGACATTTCGTTCTATTTTTTTTGTTTAATTTAAAAATATTTTTTTATTTTTACGCAAATAATATTTTTCAATTAAACAAAAGAAATTGAAAGAAATGTCAACCCATTATGGGGTTTGCGTTGTTATACGCAAAATAAATCAGAGTTTATTTTGAAATAATAAAATCAAAAATCAAAAGTGTTGAAATTTGAAAAATCAATGATTTTCTCCGAAAAAATGAAAAATTTTGTAGAATCCAAGTTTGAATATTTTTTTTGTATTTTTTACTGAAAAGTAGGTTTAAAGACGAACAAAAACAAAAAAAAAACGTTCCGATTAGTCAATTTTTGAAATAGTTACGATCGTTTGAAGAAAAACAACATCAGTTTTTCTAAAAATTCGTAACTTTTTTGAGTTGAATAAAAAATTTTGAAAAAATTCACAGAACTGTTTTTGGTGAGATAGTATAATATGTAAAAATTTCAGGAAAATCAAAAGGGGTCGGGTTCAAAAGTGGTCGATTTGGTGTGGAATGTCCCATGTATAAATATATGTAATTGCGTTCTAGAAAACGCCTTAAGCGATTTCGATGAAAATCACGGACTGGAGGTATTTTGGGTCTACAAATCGATTTGGACGGGTAAGACGACCCAAAGACGATCTTTAGGAAAAATTTGTTTTCACGCAATAAAATGACCTCAAAGATGTTAATTTAGATGCCTTGTTTTTGAAATTTACTGCCATTGTTTTTTTTAAACTACTTGATTATGGTTCTACATTAACTTAAATCAAGTTTTGACAGTTTATGTATGAATTAAATTACTGCAATTGTTTTAGTTTGAAAACTCTTGTCATTATAAAAAAACTTTATAAGAACTTTTAAGTTTTGACAGTTATATAAAATTGAGATTAAAAAATTCAGTGAAGTTTAAATTGTTAATGTCAATATTTCTAGAGGAAGAAAGAATCTTTTTGATAGTGAAGAAATTATATTAAACTTTCGACCTGGCCATGTTTCGGTAAATTAAAAACTAGGATCATCGATTTGCCGTACTTGCACTGCTAAAGTAAGAGGTGCTTAAATCTTTGAAATTATAGAGCCACAAACATCTCAGTTTTTGAATGATTTACGTGAGCATAACCGATTGTGAGAAGCAAATCAGAGTAGTAAAAGGAGTACAATGATTGGAGGAGGAACTGAGACTGCAATCTTTCATTCACGTCCAAATCTGAAAAAGGCACATTTCGGCATCCCGAAGCTTTCTTCAGAGACAACGAGATGGAATAACAAAAAAAGAAATAGTCCCGTTTAGAACGGGACGTATGGTCACGTTGACCATATCCAACTTTGACACCCTTTAAAGTTTTGTGTATCTATTGCGAGGCTGTACAATTTTCAGAGGAGCACTCCCTAATCGCACAGTTTTATTGCAATAAAATATTTAAAAACAAATTCAGTAAAAGAATAAATTGATGCAATAGTTCCAAATAAGGAAGTAAGCATTGCATTTTTACAATTTCATTTTCACATAATAATAATAATAACATTATCACAGGCACTTCTTGTAGAGTGCAGTTTAATTTTAATTGTATAAAATTATTTTATTCAAAGCTGCAAAATGCTAATTATTTTGTGTAAAAGTTTTTTTAACGAATGTATGTACCTACCTAAAATTTTACACTGCTGGTTGCTGCTTCCTTGACTCTAGATATTGTATAACTTCCACATAGTTTTGTTTCTAGAATGTCGATGTGGTTATCATTAATGAAGGGTTGTTAATTAAGCTTGTGTGACAATTTGTGGTTATTCAATAAAATTAATTAAATACACCGTTTTCAAAGAATCTAGGTAAACTTAAAAATTTTGTTAACCTAATAACAGTTTTTAAATTTATAATTTATTGAAATTTAGTTTGTTTTTCAAATTGAATAAAATTTAATTAGTACGAAACCAACTCTAATAAAGTTTCTAACTTTGTAATGCTCACAAATAATATTTTCTTATTAAAATATTACTCAACGGTATAGTTAAAATTAATTGATAGACGTATCTAGTTTATATTCCATGCTAACATTCTCAATTTTAACTTATTTCTATTATTTACTGTAATCAAATAGAAACCTATGCAAATACTTTGTATAACTGGAATATAAGCTAAATAAGTAAAATATTTACGTAACAAGTTAAATGTTGTTCGACATTTTTTGAGGTCCTTGATGGCTAGGTATAAATAGCCAGTGTTTGAACTCTATTTCTTTCAATTTTTATTTAACTTTCACTTAAATATAATTGCTGAAATTTTCATAAACGTGATTTTCTAAATAATTTTTAAAACTTTAATTAATGCGAGTTACTATAAACGAATACATCCAAACGCATCAAAATAAATTAATTATTAATCTCTTGGAAAACTAAATCGTTCCTTCATTAAGGAAGAACAACACTGTAAGCTTAAAAGAAATTAAGCTTTTCATTTTGCATTTTGTCAAAATATACATATTCAAGAGCATGTAAAAAACATTTTAAGTTAAAATATTAAAAATTGACAAAGTTTATGTAGTGAGAGGGGACTGACTACCTACGATGTATTCTTTAATTCGCATAATCTTAAGAACCGATTAAGAACACAACTATTGGGAGAATATACAATATAATTTTCCAGGTATAAAATTTTACATGATCTTAACAATGGCTGTACCTGGCAAAAACGCAATTTAGGCTTACAAAATGCACAATTTTAACAGCACAACATTGGGCGAATTTATCACAAGCTATTTTTTTCTGTGTCCGATTCAGTTTCTCCCACAATAACTCTACAGGGTTTAAATCCGGCGACTGTGGTCGCCAATCCATATAATTTAGAACTTTTCGTCTCTCATTTTTTTTTTCAAAAAAGTTCTGCATAACTTCTATGAGTGTTTGGGATCATCAACTTCTTGAAAAACAAAACCTTTTTTAATTAAACGCCGACCTGATGGTAGCACATTGTTCTCTAACATCTGTTTGTTTTCTCGAAATTCCCCCAATTTTAACAATATCTTCGACGCAATTGTTTCCAAAACATACCCAAATCATAACGAAACCCCCGCCGTGTTTAACCGTTGGGACAATACATTGATCTAATACCCGTTTTTCTTACACCTTCTCACAAAAATTTGTCGATGAGAACCGAAAATCTGAAACTTTGACTCATCCGACCAAAGAACTTTTTCTACTGACTATTTGACCACAATACTTGTTTTTTTTGCCCAAGCTAGTCTTTTTTCTATATTTTGAAATCTTAGTAAAGACTTACGCATAGCAATTCTTCCATGAAGACCGGCTGTTTGCAACCGTCTTTTTGCAGGCGACAAACGTAGGTACACTATTTGAACAATTTTCATAGATTTCAGCTGTAAGTTGAAGTGCCGTTATTCTCCGATTTTGAATGCTATGCTTCACAATTAACTTATTTTCAAGTTTAGATGTTACTCGAGGTCTTCCAATTCCAAAATTAAATATCTTAATAGCGTTCTGCGCTGCACCTTTGGAAACTCCTGTTTTCTTAACGAGTTTTCTTATTGAATAGCCAGATTTATGGAAATGAATGATAACACTACGTTTGGTAGGTGGAATTCTTTTTGTCCCATAATGTGTCTCTGTTATTTTGTTAAACAAAATTTAAATTCGCTTAGAATGTTTATGAAACTATAAACTAATGTAATGTTTTCTGATATTTTTGAAAAGAAAATATACTGATGAGATGTCAACTTCACTGAATTATTGCTAAATACAATTTCAAAATAATAATAAACACTGATCAGATTAAAATTGTATAATACGAAACTGTCACACAGGTACATATTTATTAAGCTTTTTACGTTCTAAGTTGAACATTGCTTTTCCTTTTTTGGGAATTACAAATCCGATTAGCGGGGTGGATTAGTCCCCATATTATACCTATTTTTGATAAATCAATATCTATTTCACCACACCGTGTGGATGTCCACTAAAAGGCCGAGCTAAAAATTCTGTATAGTCCGCGATTTGAACCCAGAATTTCAGCTCTGTACTCAACCAGCGGTCACATCACTCCACGGGTGTGGCACACAGGTACATAAAATACATTAAAAACTTCTAGCGGCATCTAGCGAAATCTTTAAAAACATTATTTTGTTTGGAGCACTATGTATATTTCCTAGTTAAAATTTAAAATGATTTGATTTGTTACATTTTGATTAATTGATGAAAATTGAAGTGTACTTATCTGTTTGAACTGTAGTTATAGGTACGTATATTAAAACTTTTAATTACGTTAATCCCGAAACTACTTTTTTCAACTTGGCACGCATTATAACTCTAACTATGATGAAAAAGAAAAAGACTGATGACAAAAAAATGTGAGGAAGAAGATAAAAGAACGCTTGGAATAAAAATCAAAGGTTCATCTGCAAAACCGAGAGATTAGCATTGTATTTATTGCTTAGAAAAATTTGTTCATCCACCATCAGAGAATTGGATTCAGTACCATGCATGCAAAAAATGGTGCCACAAAAAATGTGCTGATATGGAAAAAAAGCCCGTATAAATGTGATGTGTGTGCTAGTAATTAATATTAATCTTATTATTCATTATTTAAATTTTGTTAATGATTCCAAAGCTTTTAGTTATATGTTATGTACAATCCCATTTGTTCCGAGAAATGGGGCAATTCGGATATTTCTGTTTTTCAAGTTTTTAGTTTATATTTTGGAGAATTTATGAACAATTTAAGTTGTGAAATGTTCATTGCGTAGCTGAATTGTTACTGATTACCATTTTGTCAATAAAAGTTACATGTTGACGTGGATTGTAATAGGTTGAAAATTCTAAGATTATCCACAATTAAATTTTCATTTTGTCAAAGTTTTGGTTTATGAAGCTTTCTTTAATTTAATTAGATGAATAGTAGTAACCTGTTATTTTTCAATTACGTGCTTATGGGTACGTGTAGAGACGAGATTTTTAGGTTTGGAAATTTGTCCATATAGCCTAAAAATTAAACATTTCAAAAATGGAAAAAACGTTGAAATTCTGATTTATTTATTTTTTATTTGTTCTTGAAATTGTAACTTACGTTTGAATGAGTTGGTACAAAGGTAGCTACGATCGTTGATGCGTTTTTAAAACTAAAAGTGTAGTTCGGAATAATTTAAAATTTAGTGACATCAAAATGTTGAATTTGGCATCTGAAAATTCGAATTTCGCTGGAAAACCAACCAACCAGAGTGCGACACGATTTTCCGATGAAAAGTTTTACAGGAAACGAAATAAATGGTCAGTTGCTCGAGAGTAATGGAGGCGTGAAGTCTAGAACTTAACGACTTCAAAGTGTAATCTTCGAATGTTTAAGAATTACGAATTGGTAATTAATTTTAGCGAAGATTATGAGCAACTGGAGATTTGTTTGATTGTATGTGTGCTACGAAAGAAGAGCATTAGAAAATTTTGAAGATTTTGAAAATTTTACTGACTGATAACATGAAGCCTTCCATTTTGTCAAATCGTAGATGCAAGGAATTCGAGAATCAATCATCAATTATTCAAGCCATCGTCATGGTAATTAACTTTTAAATTGTTTATTTGCGCTATATCAACAATTGTCTTCGATATTTGTCACAATGCTTAGTAAAATTTTGAGGTTATCTACACCTGACTTTAAATTTGTATTTCAAGTCGCATTTATCATCGGATTTTCACATTTAATTAATTAAACACATCAGTGGAACAATTTTAATAAATAATTTGTGTTATTTGATTGCGAAATTTAAATTTACGTGTTAAACTTTTTCGAACGGTTTCTATGCATTTGGTAGTGACTACCATGCCAACCTTTTGAACAATTAAACGCATCGTCAATATTTGAAAATTAAACAATTTTTCTTATTTTTGTAAATTATTTTATTACAGATGTTTTGTTTGTATCACATAAAAACGTTAATTATTTTACAAATTGGAGATACTGTTTTTGAATTTTAAATGTGTAAATTTGTAAAATAATTTTCCAATAATTTTTGAAATTTTACGAATATGTCAAGAAGTTTAATAACAAAAATTTCGTCTCATTTGAGTTATAATTCTTATATTAAGTACTACTTTCGTCAGATTAAATTATCATTCAACCCTGAGAATTTTGTTTCATTTATTGTGGATAGTTTAAGAGAATAAATTTATGGAACCTACTCCTGAGATAGTCTCGAAAGTGTAAACTCCGACTAACGAGCTACGGCACTTAAAGAGTTGTTCGGCAGAACACGACAATATATTTCACTATAGTATGATTTTCATATTCTCAAAAAAAAATTAATCCGATTTGCCTCGGTGTACCTTATTATGTACGCTTGTTCTTAACCCTACAAAATATAATAATCATAATTATTGTGTGTATTTTTACATACATTTTTTGTTTATTTATGTTAATTATTATTGTTTGGTAACTTTCATGTAAATTTATGTAAAATGCGTGCATCAAGTCATGCAAAGATAATCAAACTGAAGCTTTCTAATCCTTATTTATTTTATATTGTCAGCATAAAAATTAGTACATTTTTATAAAACATTTTGTAAATGATTTAACAATGACTGTAATAAAGCCTTTAGATAACTTTTTAGAATGTGTATTTTTATTTACAAATGACATTTTATCTTTGCATTGGACATTCTCCTGTATGAGTTAGTTTATTTTTAATATCAGTCGTCTGCATATGGCGACTAACTTGTTTATTTTTACATTTTTTTATTTAATTTTTACATTACATTGTTAAATGATTTGTTTGTATCCTGTACCTGAATTTGAAAACAAAGTTGTCAACCCCAACTATTACCCTCTACTTTAATATAATAAATAAAACAAAAATTATTATTTTACTTTTGGTTTTTAATAGAACACTGGCACCCCGGTAATTTTTTCTTAGAAGCCAGATAATTTATCGGAAGGGTAATGCAGTAACAATCTAAATCAACTCTAGCTAGTTACTATTGAATATCAGGTGAGCCATCGAAACAGTAAGAATGTTTTTATTTGTATATGGTACAAGTGCATTAGGACCTTATAGTGCAATATCTGTCAAATCTGAAAAAATTTAAGAATGTTTCGTACACACATAAAAAAATTTAACATTGTAGATAATTGTATAGGTACACATTTGTTATTTGCAGATACAAGAATCCTATATTAACAATTTGCTCCAATTTTTCAAATTGGCAATAAAAGGATTTCTCTGCCAATTTCAAGTTAAATACCCATTCCCTGTGCGAACACTAACTTGATAAAGTTCTGAAACAAAATAAAATAAAACCGTAAGAATGGAAAAATGTAACTATTAGAGCAGGAATTCTTAAAAGTTAACACCCTAGTGGAGAATCTACCGACAACTTCTTATAAAAGAATCTACTACTACAGAAATTTAGGTGCAGTAATTTTTATTTTTCTTTCTTTAGTTTGTACAATAAAAAAGTCGTTTAGCAGTAAACAGTAATTTCTGTTTTACTTTAGTGCACAGTAAAATAATTTTTATGAAAAAGAGATAAAATAAATTTTGTCTAGACATATCAGTTTTGTAGCACATTGAGGTACCTGTAACTAAAAATCAGATTAACTTTTTAATACTAAAATGCACAAATAATGTTTATATGTAAAGGTAAATATTATGTAAATTCCGTATAATATTATTTTTTAAAAGTTCTTTTTAATAATAATTATTAAAAAAGATATCACCAGTTTCAGTTAATAATACGAATTTTAAAATGACAAAATTTGACATAATTAGAAAAACTCATAATATAGCATCTTTTTAAAATGGTGGCAAAATTTTATAACAGATTCATTAGACAATCATTGTCCAATTAAAGGCCTTGGTGCAACAATGTGCTAAAGACCAAATACATAGTTTTGAGATAAATGAGACAAATGTATCACCATCCGTAGTAAATTTTGAGATAGATTTTGAAGTCACTTATGGTTTTATGGGGTAAAAACTATTATATATTTATTGCATATTTTGATCAAAAAATATTGTTTGGGTTGTTTGTTAATAGATATAAAATATTGACATAGCAAGTTTTTGCAACCAATGTTTGAAAAAAGACAAGAAAAAAACGCTCTTTAACAAAAAAGACACTTTATTAAGAAAAAGAGCAAACATATTGGTTAGAAAACTATTTTAAAAAATAAAAAATACATACAAGTTTCAGAACAAAAAATAAAAAACATAATATTATCCAAAAAGAGTCAAGATCAGTCTGAATCGCTATTTTCATTCGTTTCATTTTCTATTTCATCATAATATTATTATCATATCATTATGCTGTCATATTTTTTATATTTAAGTGGTATTTTTTTTTGAGTAGGCTAAAGACACTATGCTCAAATCAATCTTTATTTTTTGATCTTTCATCAGAACGTATTGCAGAGTAGCGTCTGGATTGTGGGTTTCTTTAACTGACACATTATGTGGGTTTTTGGTATCATAGATAAAAATTCTGTATTTCGAAATAGTGAATGGTTTTTTTCACCACAATATATAGACTTAGTTCTTCCAATCGTTGTACTCTCCTTTTACTTTTATCATTTGCTTCTAGCAATCGGTTATGCTCACGTAAATTATTCAAAATCTGAGATGTTTGTGACTATAATTTCAGAGATTAATTGAGCACCTCTTAGGGCCAGTTGTATAAAAGAGGATCATTCTCGGATCAGAGTTAAACCAAGGATCAAAGCAAATGTCTGTTGTATAAGCGAGAATCAAGCGTTGATCCTGGGTTAACTCACCGATTTCCTGATCCGAGAAATCGGTGGATTAACCCAGGATCAACTTTATTTACTTTTAAATTTATTGTGATTTATACTGTTTGTCTCAATCCATTTGTCATTTATTAAAATAACACCTGGCAACATAGTTTTTTTGTGTATTAAAGTAATATAATAACAAAATAAAAGGAATAGGCGTTGATCCTGGGTCAACTCTTGATCCAAGATCAGCTGATCCCCGAGTTAACATTCCTTTATACAAATGGCCCTTACTTTATCAGCGCAAGTACGGCAAATTGATGATATTAGTTCTTGAGTAGAAACATGGTCAGGTCGAAACCTTAATGTAATTTTTTCACTATCAGAAAGATTCTCTCTTGAATGATCAGGTTTTTCACGCAAAGTTGGCAAGTTATAATTTCTTAATTTCTATGGTCGGCCTTCAAAAATTTCAATTCCAGGCCATGACCGTAAACTAGAATCATACCCTTAAAAAGTCTTTACGATTTATTTTGCGGGGTGAATTACTCCCTATTTTTTCTTCTTCGATATTCTAGATTTTCAAATGTCTTTTACCTTCGTTAACTATATATTCCTCCTTACCACTCTGTTTTGGCATTTCTCTCTCCAATTTGTTACGTCCATTTCTTTGAGGTCGTTTATCACCTAGTCTAAGCCCGTTCTAATAGTCGACAATTAATTCTCAGATCAATTCTAGATCCATCAATCCTAGAACAACAATCTTGTCGTAACAAATAGTCTCGGCTTCGGATAAGATTGGTGAATTCTAGATTTGATCTTAGATTTGGTAATATATCTAGTAATATTTAGTTAGTTTTTATTTCTAACCATTATTGGTATTTATTTTATAACCATAATTTTTTATTTTATTATAAATTTTTTAATTTTCTAAAATTTTTAATATTATATCGTTGTTCCTGTTCAGTTCCTATAATAACAGTATTTGAAAAATTATTTAATTATTCATATAAAAATATACTTGGTCGCAAAATCGGGGTCAACAGATAAGTTCTGCCAGGGCCGTAGTTAGACATAATTCATGGAGAGAGTTTTACGTAAAAAAATTTTTTGTTTATGCCATGGGGGGGTTTGAATCCCCAAAACCACTCCTTTACATACTGCCCTGATGTTCTGCGTGGATAAGCACTTTGATGTAGAATCGACGAGATTTAAAAATCACGTAACTCTGGGTTCGCGTAAGTCGAGGTATTTCTGTACTCATCTAAATCGTTCATTTCAGTAAAAAAATTCTATTTGAGGTTAACAAACTTTATTTTTATGCGGTTAATACACTTTAACAACATAGCAAACACGCATGCGCCACAATGATCCGAGAATTAATCTTAGTCAGAGCAAGATCGTTTTTTGAGGTTCAATATTGATCTCGGATCGTGTTCAATCCAGGATTATTACGACTATTGGTAGCATTTTTGAGCGATCCAAGAATTAATCTGTGATCTCGGATTTATCCTCGGCTATTAGTACGGGCCCTAGCCATCTATCCTTTATTTTCTCTCTACTTCTTGTCTCACTAGGATTTCAGTTCATGATCTGCTTTAAAATCTTGCCTGTTTCTTTCCTTGTTACATAACACAGCCATCTGATCCTCTGCGCTTTTATAAATTTCACAATATCTTCGCTTCTTATTATTTCGGTTAGTTCAGCAGTTGTTCTTGTTCGGTACTCATTTTCTCTTATTTTCTTTAGGTCTGTGATCGCTCTTAATATCTTTCGTTCAAAAATATTCTCAGTCTTTTTTCTTTTCTCTTGGTCTAGTAATAAATGTATAAAACTAAATAAAACAGACATTTAAACCAAGTTATCTCATAATATAAAATAATTATTAAGCTTTCTTTTACGATCGACGCTGGTTTTCTACCAATAATTACGTTAACTTTGGGTCTAACCAAGAATAATAAGTAACAAAGTTAGAGAAATTTGGAAGATCTAAAAAGTACGAAGACAAACAAGTATTTGTCTTTCAATGTATAACGTTACCTCGACTCTTGATAAAATTCTAGATACACTTTCAGCGGGTTGTACCTGCGCTGCTAGCATAAGTCAAAATGTAAGCACATTGCTGCAGAAGTACTTTCTGTAAATTAGGATAAGAAAGATTCTAAAACTTTTCACACCTCCAGTAAGGAGTAAACCTAATAATGGGGCAATCATTGATTGAAAGGGAAAAAGTTCAAACAAATGTTCTCTCTAACGAAAGTCGGTGTCGAGTATAATTCAGTATGTCTTTTCTCTGATTTTTAATTTGGAATTAAAAACTGAAGGTGGAAAGGCTTTTTTTAAACAATGTCGTTGAGCAATGTAAAATTAAAAAATACAATGTTGCATTGAACAAGTTTATATTAGAACAAAAACATTGTGTAATTAAAATAAAACTTTGTGTTATAATATTTTAGCTACATTGCAATTTTATAAGTATTAATTACTTATACTAATAATACTTATAATTACTTATTATTATTATACTAATAACTATAAAAAGATTATATTTATAAATATTAGAGATTTTATAATATTATGATGACTTTTTAAGCGTCATAAATAGATCAGTCTTCTCCCTATAATTTATTGATAAAACAGAAATCCTCATTAATTCATTATATCCAGCTTGTTCAGTCATAACAAACTTTAAACAACTAGTGTTTGTAGAAATAATTCGTTAAATTCTTGCACTAAGAGTATGGTTTAACTTAAGTTTTAACGACGTTGTTTGAACAATTTATATAGTAGCATTTTGCAATTCTATCGATTCATTATGCATGTTGGTGTTTATATAGTTTGAATCACTTGTATTGTTTAAATGATATTATCTATACTTCAGTTTATACATATGAAAAATTACTAATAAAGTCAAAATAAAATGTAATTTTTGTTTATAATCATTTTTCAAAAAGATAATTTTTATTTACAAAGATAACCTCACTTGCATAATGTGCATGTACTTAGCACCGCCATTTTTGAAAATCACAAAAATTTTAATTGTGCTGGATTGTACCCGGTGTGTGCCGCGTTGTGCCGTATTTTTTTGTTTTTAATTTTTGTTTCCGGATTTTATGAAGGTAGCTTATTTTGAGGGTGGTGGTTAGCACCGCCATTTTCGATAATCTTAAAAATTTTAAATGCGCTGAATTGTGCCCGTTGTGTACCACAGTGTGCAGTAAATCATAATATTTTATAAAGGATCCTTTATAAATACAGAATAGGTTTAGCCTTTACGTAAAGGCATCCTTTCCGTAAAGATCCCTTAAGAGTTAGAGAATACGACCCTAAGTAATAACTACCTCCGATCCTTTTTTGAACCTTTTTATTTCAGGTAGATGAAAAAGGTAAAAGTCTTTAGGGGTAAGGATTATTTGGTTTATCTTTTATTCGGTAAGGGATTAATATCTAATTAATTTCAATACATCCAACTATAGTGAACATTTTTACATAAATTACGATTACAACTCAATCAGCCGTTATTCGTCTATTCCTGAACATTAGGTCTCTTTTTTAAACTCTCCCCAAGTAGGGGGAGTGCCAACATAAAATGTAGAGCAAACTCTAAAGCCTGTATAAAATTCTGTTAAATTTTGTATAAAATTTACATGTAAATGGTAACTAACCAATGAAAAACGTCGGATGGTTACTAATACGGTCTTTTATTAGTTAGTTACAAATACATTTTTATTTTATTTTAAAGGATATTTTAAATAATCCTTACTATTAAAGACTTTTACCTTTTTCAACTACCTGAAATAAAATAGGTTCAAAAAAGGACCGGAGGTAGTTTACTTCGGCGTTTGTAAATTCCTCCTCGGAAATACTTATAATCTCTTGTAATCTGACCCTTGAGGATCAGGGGCTTAATAGTTTGATTTCTATGGCGTGGTCTTAATCTGCACCTGAGTAGTTTAGGTTACTAAGTTATTATTTGAATAGTTTTATACAGGGTTCAATTATTATTTTATTTTCATGACTCCATGGGCGTCTGTGTAATTTATTTTTAAGGGGGCAAATTTGTGAATAGGTGGCTAATATTGTTAGGTTCGGTTACAAAATAATTAAGTTTGTTTTGATTATTTAATTTTGTTGAATATCATCATGGGCGTCTATTGGTAAGGGGGGAGCAAAAGATCTGCTGCCATCCCCCCCCCCCCCCGGCTCTTGCTGCTTAAATTTTTTTAAACATGTAATATGTCACCAGCTGAAGTTTTCCTAATTTTCTAAAACTTTCGGTTTTAAAATGATCTTATGGACGTCCATGAATATCACGCTACATACAGGCCAAGGGCCTAATTACATGTAGATAAATTGTTCACCTAAATTATACAATTAAACGAATTTTGGAAAAAAAAGGAGAGCACTACTTTTCCGAATAGGTTGTGAACAGCTTTTATTTAGTCGGTGGCATAAATACAATTTCGATTAATGCTAAAAGGGAAGGCCTCACATTTCTGTGGGATCTCCCCTGATTATAGCCCTGGCTTTTAGGTTAATGAGGAAAATTAATTAACACAGAAGAACCACCGGCTTAAGAGCAATATCTAGTGCTTAAGTACAATTTTTGTGTTTTATGCCATTTATTTCCAGGACGTTACAAAAATTTAAATAATTGCTAGCATGCCGAAATCTTTTAACACTTCTTCATGTAAAGGCGCTAAAGGCAATTGATTTATTTATTGGAATACCACGTTATTTCAAAACTAGAATGTTTTGAAATTCTCCCCCTCCCTCCCACCAATTTTAGTTTTTAAATAAAGTGGTATTCCAATAAATAAATCAATTGCCTTTAGCGCCTTTACATGAAGAAGTGTTAAAAGATTTCGGCTGCTAGCAATTATTAAAATCTTTGTAACGTCCGTCCTGGAAATGACTGACATAAAACACATAAAATGTACTTAAGCACTAGATATTGCTCTTAAGAAGGAGATAGTAGAGATAGCATGAAACTATATCGCACTCTGTTGCACTTATGGCGTAAGATGGGCAAACCAACCTTTGACGGCGGCGAAGTTTTTTCATAAACCATAAAAAATTTTCAAATTTTCTTTTATTTTTTAGAATCTACATAGTTACCATTTGGCTGTAAAAAAAGATCAAGCTATTTTGTTGAATACTTTAAAATATATAGCGATATAGAAAACAACATTTTTATCGGTGATTTCTAAATTGCTATAAATTATAAAGTATTCAACGAAATAGCTTGATCTTTCTTTACAGCCAAATGGTAACTATGTAGATTTTAAAAAACAAAAGAAAATTTGAAAATTTTTTATGGCTTATGAAAAATCTTCGCCGCCGTCAAAGGTTGGTTTACCCATCTTACGCCATAAGTGCAACAGAGTGCGATATAGTTTCATGCTATCTCTACTATCCCCTTCTTAACGTGCTTTAAGACTAAAAAGACTAAAAATACTTTTACCTTTTTCTTCTACCTCAAATAAAAAGGTTCAAAAAAGGATCGGAGGTAGTTATTACTTATACATGATTATCGTGTGTTTCATCTCAACTGTGCTGAAAACCTATTACACAAAATTTAGATATTAATAGTTTATTGCATATAGCTGCACACATTGAGTAAAATCCAACACAAATAAAAAATTTTTAAATTATCGAAAAGGGCGGGGTTAATTTACATCAAGAAAATATTTTTTGACCCAAAAAATTTTATTTGTGAAAATAAACTTTTCACAACGGGCACAATCCAGCACAATTAAAATTTTTGGGATTATCGAAAATGGCGGTGCTAACGACTTTCGATAAAACACGTTTTGGCCAAAAAAAAAGTTTTTTTTATCAAAATAAAATTTTAAAATTTACGGCACACTGTAGCACTTAGCACACGACGAGCACAGTTCAGCACAACTAAAATTTTTAAAATTGTCAAAAGTGGCGGTGCTAACGACGTTTAGATAAAACAAGTTTTGGCCCAAAAAAAATTTATTTATTAAAATAAAATATTATGATTTACGGCACACTATGGCACACAACAAGCACAATTCTGCACAATTAAAATTTTTAAGATTATCGAAAATGGCGGTGCTAACCACCACCCTCAAAATAGGCTACCCCATAAAATCCGGAAACAAAAATTAAAAAAAAAAAAATACGGCACAACGCGGCACACACAGGGTACAATCCAGCACAATTAAAATTTTTGTTATTTTAAAAAATGGCGGTGCTAAGTCCATGCACATACTTGCATAACATGCATTGTGATTGAGTTGTTGTTTTTTATTCGTTAACTATTTATTTAGTAGGTAGTATTATTATAAACAATTTTAGTAATAATGAGTTCTGTGGTACAAGAGGAATTATTTGTAAGTTCGTAGAATAGGAGAGAAGGAAATTGATATATTTAGATTTTAAAATTTTTCCTTATTCTTTTTAATTATCAGGTTTAGGTACGTACATCGCAAATTTCACGTGTTTATGTTTAATCGTTTGATTGCAACAGAAGAACAACAGGTGATTTTGTAAACAGTTTTTAAAAATGCTATCATAATATAATATTGAGTTACGTGGGGTTATAAATTCTTTACAAAGCAATAAAAAAATGGTAAAAATATTGAAAGTGAAATAAGGGCAGTTTGTGGTAACAGTTGATTAGAGAAAACAGCGATTTGCAAAGGCACCAATTTTAAGAAAAGTGTAGAGTCATTTGAAGTTGATCTGCTCTCTAATATGTCAAGTGACGTCATAACACAAGAAATGGTTATAAAAATTGATTGTACGGTGAGGCAAAATGTCTGCATTAATTTAAAGAAGTTGCAAAAATGTTCAAGATATCCGAATCAATAGCTTTGAAGATTATAAATAATCATCTGAGTATATTAGAGCAACACCGTTTTGAATTTTGCAAAGATTCTTTAAAAATAAATGATAAAAATCAAAACGATATTAGCAACTGAATTTGTGCTGAAGGTGAAACTTAAGTTCATTTTGATAATTATGATTCTACGCAGAAATTCATGTAGTGGAATTCAATATTTCTAGACGCTGTTTCTGCTGGAAAGGTGATGGCTATTGAAATATTTTGAGATTTTTAAGGAGTTCTTTAGATTTATTATGAAAGTCAAAGTACTACTATAGTTCGTGTATACGGCGCTGATATTATAGGTGGCTTAAAAGAAGAAATTAAATAAGGCATAATATAAAAACTGATTAAATGCTACTACAATATAATGCACATTTTTATGAAGTGGAAATTGCAACGAGTGCCTAGACGCTATAAGGTTTCCAAAAAACTGCTCACTTATCTTTGTACAATTAGATTGCACTTTTATGTTTATAATTCGTGTAATTTTCATATTTATGCATTTTTATGTAACTAAATTACAGATACTTCAGGAAATATATGTAATAACTTTAAAAGCAATAATTGTAAATTGCAATATTAAAATATCTTACTATTAAATGGTGGAAACAAACTTTAATTACAAAGGTTAATGATTTATTATGAAAAGATGCTATGAACTTTAAAGATCAATAACGCTAGACAAATTTATATGTATGCTTTTTCTATACCCATTTTCAGATGGCGCTACTGATTTGAGTTACTATTTTTTAAAATATCATTAGTTTATTTGTTAATTTTAAAAAATAGTAACCTAAATCAGTAACGCCATCTGAAAATGAGTATAGAAAAAGCATACATATAAATTTGTATCGCGTTATCCATCTTTAAAGTTCATAACATTTTTGGTTATAGTTAATTTTTGTACCTATAACTTAAAATACTTTTTTATTTGTTTGTACTTTAGCTTATTTTTAAATCACAGTGAGATTGATTGAACTGAAAGCAAACAAACCACCCATTTCTTTTTCGTAGGTGTTGTTATTTTCTTTATCTTTGCAAAATTCAATGGGGAGGAAGAAAGTAATTATTAGGCATTCTTAATTTTCTACATTTTTAGTAATAATGTGGACAACCAAGAACAATTTTCCATTCATACCATAGTGCTTAGGTACTTATAAAAATTAAATGTTTGCACAGTGTGATCCAAATTATTCGATGTATGTATGTAACTTTAACAAAATTGTTATTATTAGGTACTACTTATTTATTATTTTGTACTGAATTATTCAATTCAACATTAAAATTCCTATTACAGATTGGGTAGCGTATAAAGTTAGCTTACGTTTAGAACATTTTTTGTAATTGCCCAATTTATTTTATTTCAAATTTAGGCATCGCATAAATATCCCCGCCTTCTTAGTAAAATCTCTCTAGCGCAATTGATTTAGAATGCAGCAAGAGAACGTTGTCGGAATGAAAGAATACTGAATAATTTTTATTTTGTCTAGTTCAGCAAGAGTTCTTTAGTTAAGTTAAACTGTACGTTACGTATTCACAATGTGCACACTGATGTATTTAAATGAAATTTCTTATTTTGCAATCAAAACATTTAACATAACTTATTATTTCAAGTTCAACTTCAATACTTATGTACATAAATACCTACATAATACTCATCTAATTGAAAACATAATAGACACAGTTTTATTCCACGATTATCATAATAAAATATGTTAGAAATTATAAAAATATTATATTTTAAAATAACTAATATTCAAAAATGTAAGAAAATTTAAAAAAGTTTATACAATAGTCATATTAATTGTCAGCAATACAATTTTCGATATTCTGTTTTCCATAGTTCTGTTTCTTACTCAGGTATATAAGTATACAAAATTAATACAAAAAAGGTAAAAATAATTTAAATTTCATATTTTAATTCAATGAAAGTGTAAAGAAAATGCTTAAATTTACTTTGATTTATTACCTTTTATACTCAAATTCAATAACATCTCCATTGTCAAAATCAATTCACTTGTTCGAAAGAAAATTGGATCACCTTTTGGAGATTCAATCTCTTCATAAATTACAAACATAGATGTAAAAATCAATTTGAAAATATTACAAAAATTCATTAGATTTATAAGTTTTGTACATATTCTTAACTAAAGTTTTGTTAAAAACAAATGTATACTGACTCTATTTTGCTTTAAAACGGTTCCTTAATTATAATAAGGTGGTTCCTATCTGAGATATAGTCGACAAAAAATCTTATTTAAGTTTACTCTAAATTTAAATTCATTTAACAATAATAATTCGCAAAAAATGTTTTTTTAGCTAGTAGATATAGCAGCTTTTCATTTTATCGTGATTCTGCTTTTTAGTGAAACTTCTTATAAAACTTCTAATAGGAATAATTGCTTTATTAAATTATGACAATGAATGGCAATATAAATTAATTTTAGAAGTGAGGAAATACTTTACGTTTGAAGTCAAAAGGCAACAGATAAAGTCTGTCAATAACAGTGTACTATATAGTTAATTACAAACCTTACTAACAAGACAAATCTCAACTTGAAATTAAACATGTAGTAGGCGGGATTCGGGGCTTTTATCGGAACATCTTGGTCAATCGAGATATAAACCCCTTTACAAACAAAAAAAGTACGTTTTTCGACGTTGAGTAAATATTATTAAGGCTCGCTAACAAGATATAAATTTAAAATTTATAATTTGAGAAAGTTTTAACTTATACAACTTTATATAAAAGTTGCTAACATTATTATGTTAAGCGTAATTTTATCTTTTATTCGCAAATATTAATAAAGAAGAGATCAAAATATTAAGTTGTTTAAAAGAGCTACCATGGAGGAAAACAAAACCTGTCAATATTATAAAATTTTCAGGACAGAAATATTTATGTTTATTAATATTAAAAAGAAAGACAATGACATAAATCAAGTTTTCATGCTCTTTCGTTTAAATAAATGGTTATATTTATCTTCTTTTTAAATTATACACTATAACTAAATAGTATACCTACCTATTTAACTTTCACTTTAAACACTTTTCAGTTTTAGTAACTTTTCATCCTTGAAGTTTTTTTTCAACAATAAAGTGGTTTCATTAAATTTTTTTAATTAAAAGTTAAGAGTATACTACTATGTGATATGCTTAAAGAGCTTTTTTTCAACTTTCAATGTTAAATCAACTATAAATTTCAAGATTATGGAGTCGGATTATGACGTATTAGTTCACCATACATCTACTTTTCTCATGCTAATCTTGGCCTTTTAACTTGCATTTTGATAATTGCATTATGTTAATTAATTTCATCAAGTATACATAAAGCAATTGGCCAGTTGAAAGATGTATTCAATCTTGAAACATCACAACCAATCAGATTGTATGTGTTATAATAAGTCACACATATCCATGTGACATTAGAATAATTATTATTTCGAGTATTTACATCTATAAATAGTGCTGTGTAGCCCTTAGTTATTGAATCTTGGGCTTCACTCACAAAAATCGTGTTTTGCCGTTAACCTCACTGATTATTATTAGCATTACATTCTATGCAGAATTTAGTTGTTCTTTCGAACTTACAAAATCCAATTTTTGAGGTGGATTAGTCCTCTTATTTACATTTATTTATTTATTTGCAGTTCTTGATATATGTTTTAGCATCATTAACAATCCTTCTCCAGGTGGCGGGTTCCAGTACTTTCTGTCTCCATCCTCTTTTTCTCATCCTCTCCAGGTCTTTCATTACACTATCACTCCATATTAGTTTTGGTCTTCTTCTATGCCGCTCCCCATCAGGTTTCCATGCCATTATGGTTTTTATTACTTCCTCGCTACTGATTCTCATCACGTGTCCCCACCATCTCAATCTTTGCGCTTTGATACACTTCACTAAGTCTTCTCCATTCATAACTTTAAGAATTTTCGAGTTTGTTCTCATTCGACACTCACCATTAACTCGTTTAAGCCCCATTATCGTTTTTAGTACTTTTCTTTAAAATACTTGAAATTCACTTTCTTCTCTCTTTGACATACATATAACATCAGCCGCGTATGTAACTACAGGTCTTATCAGTGTCTTGCATAGCTGTATTTTTGATTTTTTTGAAATTTGTCTATCTTTCAGTAAGTGTCTATTCGCATAGTAAGCCCTATTTCCCACCTAAATTTTTGTTTTTACTTTTGCATTTCTGTTGTTATTGGAGTTAATTGGTACACCAAGATAGTTGAAGTCTTGCACGTTTTGAAATACATTACTAAATCAGGTCTGGGGTCGTTTTTTTCTTTGTCCACTTCATGTATTTTGTTTTCGTTTGGTTGATGTTCAGCCCTATTTATTTGGCTTTTTTTTATACTTTTTAATATGTTTATTAAACCTTCTTTTGTTCTCGATATAATAAGGATATAATAAGGTGAATAACATTCACCTCGAACCTGCTTGTTTCTTCAACCGTCGTTCTTACCGTGGTTCTTGATTTCTCCATGGTCATCGAAATCAATCTTACTAATTTAGATGGGATTTTAAATTCTTTCATAATTTTTTTAAATTGGTATCTTTTTACTGTATTGAAAGCTTGTCTAAATTCTTTAAACAGTAAATGCATGTCCATTCCGTATTCGTATGTTTTCTCTTGTATTTGTTTTATTAGATGTAGTGCATCCACTGTCGATCTGCTTTTCTTGAACCCAAATTGATAATTTTCGATAATTTTGCGGGTATACTCTGTAAGGCGTCTGTGTATGATTGTTGACAGAATCTTGTAAGCAACATTTAGTAATGTTATACCACGATAGTTGTTGAATGGTAAAACATTTTTTAGACATACAAACACAATCTTTATATTTTGGATAAAAGTGCTTTAAAGCAATAAAATTATTTTTCTCGGTAGTTTGAACTATCTTGTTACGATTCAACAAATCTCATCACAGTTTCCAATTATTGATTCAAAAAATAATTTTATTGAACTGACTTAAATTTAAATACAACAGTAATTTTTTTAACCATTTTTGCAAAAAACACGCTGTCTCGTAGCTTGTTTTAGCTAGTTTGTTGACTTTTAATTGACAAAATTTTTTATTGACAATTAACTTAAAATGATCTTTTTTGAAATTATGTAAACAAAACTATCAATTTACTTAAATTTGTATTAAATCAACATCAACTGTATCAATTGTATTAAATTCAACAGATTGAAACTAACCACAAAATAATGAACTTCTTAATTATATTAGAATTCACTTTAACTAATAAGTGATTTTATCTTCTCGATACATGCAAGTTTTAGTCAAGATTCATTTAATTTAATTTATGGTCAACTTAACTATGTAAATCGTTTTTCAACATAAAATCTTATAAATTGGGCATGGCTCGTTATTTGTGCAAAATGAGCTCTCTTTGAAGAAATGGTTGCTGGCTTACTTTATCTTTCCAAATATTTGCTGACTCAACAGAATTTACCGAGGCTGCACAGAAAAAAAGGTATACTTAAAATTAGAACAATTTGTGCCTAGATTGTCTACAGGTACAAATTGTGTACAAATTTAGCACAATTTGTGATATAAAATGGTACAATTGCGCTAGAGATGACTAAAATTGACTAAAAGTAAGTACAATTGTACCCAATTTTCACCCAATTTGTACTTGTAGACAATCTAAGCACAAATTGTTCTACTTTTAGGTATACCTTTTTTTCTGTGTGGTTACTATTTATTTGCTCAGTTCAGTTCATATTGACTGGGGCAAAGCCCCAGGTCTTTCGGGCCAAATCAAAATGTTTTTGAATAAAGACAAACCTCTTGGAAATCGCAATTTGGTAAATCCATTTTAATAGTTAAGAGGAATGTTCATCTTGATGTTACTGGACTGTTGTCCTCTTATTTCTATTGGTTTTGGGTGAAGTAACTTGCTTAGTTTGTATTAGTAAACTAAGACAATGTCAAAGATGTTAAAAATCAGTCTTTTGGAAGCTTTCGCCTTTTAGAGCGTTTTAAGGAGCGACTTGACCATATTTTGTAACTTTGAATTAGGAGGTAATTATGTAGTTTGTTGCGGTTTTTTTAGATATTGTGTTCTTGTGGTTTCTTAATGTTTGTTATTAGCTTGAGGTTGTGTGATTCTTCCATTGAATTGTTGCGATAATATAACTTCAATTAAAGTATGCTATTGGGTCGCATTCTATTAACTGGAAGAAATGATGAATCCGAACATTAACGCGTGATTTTATAAAACTTTTAACAAAGTGATAAATTTAACTAACAAAAAACAGAAACTGTTCGTTAGCATTAACAAATCAATAGAAATTACCTCTTAGTTAATTTTAACGGTTTGTTAAAAGATATCTGTAATCGGACATAAATGTCTGTTTTTTAACATAAATCTCAAATTTTTGTGATGATTATTTATAAAAATATATTTGACTATCACCTGTGTGTATTATATTGCACAATAATAGTTACAACTACGTTAAATAACGAGCAACTAATAGTGAGTTTCTTAAAAGTCGCTTAAAATTTAATATGATATTTTTAACTCTAACCAATTTAGAAAACTTTATTCTCGCTAATAAACGTATACTATTGATGATTTAAATCTAAGCCTCTATTAAACTTTAACTGACTTACGTGAAGCGACATTGTCGAGGTTAATTTAAAACAAATCACTCTGTATATAAAACCCATTATATAGAATCAACATGATTAAATTAAAAGAAATAGCTTTTAAAAATGCATTTATATGTATCTAGGAATGGATTTGTAAAAGTTCTGAGGAAAGTTCTGCAGATGTTAGATTCAACGTTAAAGCTTTCATTTAAATCTTTTCTTTAAAGGTTAAAAGATAATTCTTTATTACTTTCTTCTTATAAAGAACATTCAACATTGACATCTACTGAGCAAACATTTGTCACTCAAAACCATGAAATGTAAAATCTATTTTCGTTCTTTCGGAATTTCTACGTTTGTGAAAGTTGTTTTCATTGCTGACAGTCAACGTGTTTTCACGAAGCTGAAAAGGCGATAGCTGTAGCCTTTTAACAAATTGGTGTGAGAAAACATGTCTTGAATGAGTGAATTTATCCACTAAATGTAGTTTTACTAAAACGATAATTGTAGCAAAAACATAAATTTTAAAACTTATCTAAAATGTTGTACCTAAAGTAAAAAATAAGAAAAACTAGGTTTTCTAAAATGTGCTTTGTTTTTCAAACACAATGAAAATCGTGTTGCAGATGACCAGTTCACTCTGCAGTCGTAACCAAATAGGATTTTCGAAACGTAATGGATAAAAATCGCTGGAGATTTTGCAGCATACACAATCTAGAAAAATTGGCCACCGTTGAACGTCAATGGGCTTAACTGTTACATTTACAAATCTATTTACATATTGTAAAAACGTGATCACAATTTAAATTTATTTGTAACTTTTATCTTCTAAACCTTACAGGTAAATAAAATTTATTCAAACAAACAAGAAATTTTTCAAATTTGTAATAAAATTTTAAAACCGTTTTATATTATTTACGAATATTATAAGAATATTTTATTTTGCAAATTGTTAGTTATGCGTTGAGGGTTTATTTTCTTTGTGGGTCCGCATTTCATGTTATATTAATCGAATGCCAAACGTGAGAATATTACAAATTTTGTGTTGTATACCATAGTTACATGATAATTTACAAATTTTTCACAAATATAGTGTTGGTTAGATAATCTCAACAAATCCATTTGAGTTTTTAGAATTATTTACGCTACCGGAATATTAAATTAGGTATCTCAACGAAATTTACTTGTTTGTTTTGCTGGATACGAATTTCTTAATAAAAAATCAAGTTTTTCATTTAATAATGATTTTAGTATTCCGCAGATAGCATTTAGTATTCTATAAATAATCTTAAGAAAAGTACAAAAATAAAATATTACTTATTGAATTCATAAATCAATGAAAAATGATTGCAAATATTATGTGTACTATATTTATGGAAAATCGTGGGTATCTTCTACTAGATATATAAAATTCATCTTCGAATTTCCTTTTATCACATTTATTTTATTTGTGTGGTAGAAATCACATCAGCAGAGGCTGTCAATACTTACAGATAACCATGCATTTACTGCGTAAGTAACAGAGACGACATTCCCGTAAAAATCATTCTATTGGAAGTTTTCAAATTGATAAAAACAAACTAAAGTTGGTTAAATTTTGTTTTATATCAAACTGAAATTGATCTGCAATATTAAACTTATTAAAACTAAGTTTACCTAGAAAATGAATTCTGAACTTTTTGTTTGAAAGTTTAAAACATTTCAACGGTTTGATTTTATTAATATCCGATTGATTTATATCAAACAATTTTAGGAAGCTTTTGGTAATCATAATGAAAGCTTAAATTGAGGTTTAAATAGAAATATTAATTTTGGGTTATGTTATGTACGATGAATTCGTTTCCACGTTGAGTAGGTTTGATAGGTTATCTATCGCAAAGAAAAAGCAAAGCAGCAAATAATGATAAACGTTAAAAAGGAATCGAAATAAATAATATATTCTTGAATAATTCTCTTTTGGGTATATTTTGTGCTTGTGAAATGAAGTAAAATAATATACAAACCATTACAGTTGATGGTCGATTAAACTGGGAGTAGTGGTAACGTGTTTTAGTTTTCTAGCAAATGTAGATATTGAAAGCGACAAATTATTTATAGCGCCGTGGTTTTACACTTAATAAAATACATTATTGATTTATTATTTGGGATATAAAATTTATTATTAAATAATAAAAATCAAGAAGCAATGAAGCTGCAAAAAGGTAAAACGGTTAAAATTAATATTTAAGATGTGATTAGAATACAAATACTTGATGATAAAAGTATCTTCTATAAATTTAATTAATTTAGTGAGCAGTGCTTGCAATTTATAAAAGCTTTTAACTAACTTTATTAGCGTTTTTGGTATGCAAAACGGTATTTGGGTTGGTAAAGGTAAGCCATTGTATAAAGGATATAACAAATATGAGCTTAAGAATGATGGATGGAAACACGAGCACAGGTCGTGATGATGATGAATATTACCATAGGTTCAATATAGCTAAGACTTTTATGAAAGCTGTTGCAGTGTTTTGATAATATTCTTGACACTTTGCAGCTGTGACAATTTAGTAGTTCTACTATCCAACAGCGCTATATTAAAAATTCGAAAAAATTAAAACACAAACGGTTGGCTATTTAATAACGAAAATGCTTTTAAAGCTTCAGTTTATATTGAAATTTTTTACAAGAGACAAAATTAACTTAATCTATATTATATTATTATGAACTGGCTTTTCTAAACCTTACTTATTTTCATTATTGTTCTTAATTAAAAACAGATGATAAAATAACGATAAAATAATAATAAATATAAGCATAAACTAATGTATATTTAATTTATCTACTTCTAATGCCCTTGCTTTATACTTAACATAATAATATGTATTATTATTATCGTTATAAATGATACTCGATATTCGATATTATAGAGACGCAACTGTAGTAGAATCATCAAATATTACATTTTCACGGTTTAAACGTCAGAACCGTATGAAATTTAAATTGTATGGAAATAAGACGTTTTTTCAATTGCATAGGTATACTACCTATACAAGATTTTCCACTTGAAAAATTGACGACTGGAAGTCAACATACATACATCATTCTCGTTGCCTTCCTAGTACAGACGTTTTTGCTAATACAGTAAAAACTAAGATTTATACATACCTACATAAATGATACATCAATTTATATAAATGTTTATCTTTTAAATTTCTACTATTTAGAAATTTAATATAACTATATGTGAAGCTATGCTAATATCTGATTACCTAATCGTATTTTATTATATTTATGATATTAAGCAATAACAGTCAAATGGATTACGAGCGGAGAAATTGCAAAAACGGCTAAGAAAACTTGAAACGTTCAAAAGTAAAAGATTAAAAATAAATTTTCAAAAACACTTTCAACAAAAATTACTAATAATTAAAATCAATCTGCAAATTGTTCTACTATTTCTAAGAGTATTTGGCATACAAATTTTGAAAAAATTTTTACTTTTCATAACCAACTCAGTAACCACATAAAATAAATTGAAATGGTAGAATTATTATGGTTACTAACCCATCAAGTATCATGGTAAGAAATGAAGAAGGTTGCAGGCAGCTCCAAGGGACCCGAAAATACAAATTTTACGATTGAAACCTCAATGTTTTCTGAAAGAGTATATTTTAAATAAGAGAATTAGCTAAGACGAAATGCCTTAAATGCACCTGTTTTTTCAAAAATTGAATTTAAAAAAGCTCGATTTTCATAGCAATTTTCAAGTTCAGTCGCTCGGGATTGGTGAATCAATGCATTCTATTGACAGTCCGTGTAGTTTGAACTAGTCTTAGCTTTGCGCAAAGCGGCGAACCGGCTCGACGCCGCTCCTCGGGTTTGAAATCCCTGTAAAAAATTCTCAACGTCAGGTTTCTAATCAGACGAAGGAGATAAGCGGGCTATCGCCCGCATCTGCTCCGCAGATGCCAAGTGTCAGCTACAGAGCGACGATAACCGGAGCGACACTTGCATTGGGATGCTTTAGCAGTGCACGTCGAGCGAAAATCATGCTTTTCAATACTAAATGTGCAGGAAAAATGCAGGATTTTTCCTTGCACAACCACCTTTCCGAATAGTAAATGTGCAGGAAAAATGGCTTAAAGCGCCCGAGCGCAGCGAGGGGTGCTTTAAGTCGATTTTTCTTTGCACAACCACCCTGCGTTTAGAATCCACTCTCACGAGTTTCACCCCTCAAAGATCCACCATTTTTCTTAATCCACGAGCCTAGTGGTATTTTTAAATTGAGTGTCGTTTTTATCAAAATGGCCCGGAACGCCCGAAGGGTGCGTAGGGTTAATTTTGATGAAAACCACCATAGAACGAGTAGGATCCACGCGAAAAAGTAACTACCGTTCGTTAAATTTAAGTAACCCTTTTCTGAAGTAATTTTGGTTCTAAAAATTTGTCAAGTGCAACACTATTATGCATAACTGCACGCGTACCGACAACAGAATGCATTGATTCACCAATTACGAGCGATTTACTTTCAAATTTGCAGTGAAAATCGAGCTTTTTTAAATTCGATTTTTTAAAAAACAAGTGCATTTAAGGCATTGCGCCTTAGCTAATTCTCTTATTTAAAATATACTCTTTCAGAAAACATCGAGGTTTCAATCGTAAAATTTGTATTTTCGGGTCCCTTGGAGCTACCTTTCCTCATGAAGAATATTCAGAAGATTTGAAAACAAAGTTTTAAATTAGTTGAACGATGAAAATAAAATGAGAAAAGCTGAAAGGCAGTTTGGAGTACCACATTTAAGCCTAATAAGCCCAATAAGCTTCTGGTATCGTAAAAGAAAGAAAATGTAACAGCGTATTTTTAAGGTCAAAACGATCACAAAAAACCACCCAAAGAGAAAATAAAATAATCGTTCGTGAAATAAACAAAAATTCTCATCTAACAACTCCCCAAATTATTTGTGATTTTAATAATCATCGTAAAGATAATGTAGCCATTTTGACTGTTAAACGTAGACTAAAAGTTGCCTAAATCATTTTGGAGACGACCTTCAAAGAAAGCAGTGATATTAAAGAAAAGTCGAATAACTCGATTAATAACTTGCAATAGACTTTTAAACTGGATAATAAAAGAGTGGTCTAAAATCCTTAAGAGTGACAAGAGCAAAATTAATTTGTTTTTATTTGATATTTGACGTCCAGTAAAGGACATAACTTAAATTATCAAGTATCTACCTACTATAAAGCACGGTAGCGAAAATGTCATGGTGCAGAGATGCTTTTCCCGTGATGACGTTCAACTTATACACTTAATTGATGGTATTATGGATCAGTACTTGTATGCGGATATATTGAAGGATCACATATTACTACCACATGGTAAAGATAAAATGACACTCAGAGGGATATTCTATCAAGATAAAAGTACATCAAAGCATTTAAAAGAATAAATAAGTACCGTCAAAATTTGACGATTTAAGTGGCCCAAGTCAGTCTTTGGATCTGAATCCAATACGGCAATTGTAGGATGAAGCCGATCGATGTATAAAAGTGAACATACGGACAAAAAAAACATACGGACAATAATTTTAACAAGATAGCAGAAGACTTCAACTGCAAAATTTTTACTAAAAAGACAAAGGTGATGGCGTTTCTAGGAAAAGATACAATAAGATGTAAGATAATAATAAATGGTAAACCGATAGAACAAGTTCGACACTTCCAATACTTCGGATGTAATATCAGTTACGATTATAGCAACGATATACAAAATAAATTAAACCGCTTTTAATACATTTGTATGTGGCACAATCAGAAAAGTCCTGAAAAATAAATCCAGAACGGAAACCCAAATAAAACTGTACAAGACGACAGCTGTACCGACATTACTATATGGCAGCGAAGTATGGGTTACCACCACAAAAGAAAAAACTCAAATCTAATCCGCTGAAATGAAGTTTTTTAGAGGGGTTAAAAATGTACAAAGAATAGACCGAATAAGAAATGACCACATACGAGATGATCTGCAGGTCTTCAACTTGAATGATAGAATAGTAGGAAATCAATCAAAATGGGAAGAACACCTCCAAAGAATGGAAAACTATAGAATTCTCTTACAAGCCTATGAATACAACCGCAAGGACGCAGAGACGTGGGAAGACCGAGAAAGAGATGGGCCGGAACAGCTCAACGACCTAACCCGTGAAGGAAGTGATGATGACGGACAAAAATATTATTACAAATGTTTGATGATGCTAGATAATTATAACCTTCAAATCTTCAAAGTTCAAAGCTGCAAAAGAATTTGCCACCAAGTATAAGATAGAAAACAGAATATAGAATATTTTCGTGTAAAATTTGCAGTTAGTTTTGTAGCAAATAGATATTTTCAATTTTTCGGAAATTATGAACAACATTTTAATAGTTTATATTATATTCCCGTCAATTGATTTTAATATTCTAATTACTTGATTCAAAATTAGCTTTACTTAACGTTATAGTATACGTATTACTTGTGTGTTATTTTAATGAAAAGCGACTAGGCTAATAACAAGAAAATAATCTCCACAATAAATTAGTTCCACAAAAATTAGTTTCTATAAATAAACTGACTATGTTACTACTTGACATAAGCTTCAAATTCTCCCTAATTTTACACAATTTTGTGTATCCAAGTATATTGTAAGAAGAACTACTTATTTAAGAAAGTTTAATAAAATGCAAAATCAAATAACATGTCAACTTAGAAAACAAACTAAATAGACAAATTTATTTTGTACTACACACAGCTTGTTGCTTGAAAGCAAATTGAAAAACATCTACATTACTTTCAGGGAAAGAGTGCCGTATAAGTATACTCAACATTTTTCTTCATCAAAACTGATGTAATTAACATTTAAATGATTATATTTCTAATTAAATTTTACAATGCAATCTAGGGGTGTAAAATATCACCGAAAAAAGTATATCACCATAGTATATGCATTTCAATTTTTCCAAAATTTTTCCTTTAAATGTTGTTCTATTTGTTAACTATAATTTAATTTATTTTACTGTCAGAGAGATTGAAATCTATTTGGTCATCACTTTAAATTTCTATTAAATTTATTTTTATAATTAAAATTTCAAATTTAAGTAGTATGATGCATGAGCATCACATCTGCCTTTGTCTAAAGATGTAGTAATACATAATTAATACTATATTATAGTTAAATATTGGATTATATATTATTACAATTTAAAAATATAAATAGTATTAGCTGTAAAACCATCATAATTGCAAAAAAGCACAGAAAACGGTAAATAACGTAAAAATTATGCCAATGTATCGGGTTCCTCAGTCGGGTGATACAATGTTGTTTTTAATACGAAAACATGAGGGTTAAGCTTTCGACCATCAAAACATAAACGGTAAGACCCATCGGCCTTCTTGACTAAAACTCTGCGTAAGTAATCTTGAGTCTTGCAGGCGAGAGTGGATAAGTCCGTTGTTTATTTTATGATCGGCAATATACCTGTATTTGTTAGGTGAGTTTAGTAGGTATACTCTGTTTTTCGATTGATTTTAATATTCATTTGAGGTCACATCGTTACTCTGCCGGTTTGCTTTGACACTTATTTTAACCTGTTTCACTTTAATGAATTGCGAATGCTCCTATTGCGTGTAGTTGAGATTTTAAATAATTTTAAAGATCCTGTTATTGATTTTTTACATATTTTTTCACAATAGAATCCTTTTCAAAGAATTATCTTTTTGCTTATGAATAAATATAACCGGGGAGTCATTCCATGTGAAATCAACACACTTTTTCAAGTGACCATCTCAGATTTTATTAAAATTTAATATATACTGTTATGTTATGAACCTCCTCGTATGAGATTAGAACAGGGATGTATGAATTTTTTTAAATCTGGCTTTACCCTGAGAAGTATGTCCCAACAGGTGGATCTTTGTTATTTGTTTTTAATTTAAATTTCTGCTATTATTTTGCCTAACGATGAAGATGCAATGAATCAGTCGTCGGAATTCCATAATGTTGTCATTATTTTCCCTCCTGAAAGTCATTTGAAGGGATGAGAATTAGATCTTCTCAGCTGAACAGCTTGGTTCACGGAAGCAATTTCTATAGGCATACGGAAATAGTTGAATTTTTGGAAGTGGAAAGGAGACTTGCGCACCGCGCAACAGTGAAAATTTTAAGAGAATTACAACGTCAGAGAGGAAGTGAATTTTGAAAAAAGAGTCGAGCGAGCACAAAACGGCTCAAAAGTGGCTTTTGAGTGTTAGCGCCCGTAGGCGTAACAAGTATCTAATTTGAAGGCGCTATAAATGCAAAGCAAAGTGTTTAATTATTAAAGATAGGGTTGATAATTGTGATAATTTTGCCTGTATGAAAATTGAGACCGTGAATGTGGAATTTGGAAAAGCCAAGCGGTATTTTTAACAAGGAAATTAAAAGGTTTTGTGCGTGCCTTAAAGCGGTTCAACGTTGGAACACCATGATGCCTTCCTATGGATGGTAAAATTTTTAAACTTTGTTTTCAATTATTTTTCTTGAATTTCATCGGAATCGGAATATTTCCCTACGTTTTGAATTCCCAATTTACATTTGTAATTCGTGATTTATGAGAATTACAGAACTTTTACTTTATGCGCGCATCTGCATGTGATTGAATTTGTTGACCATACGACGAATACATTTGTTGCATAGTGGAAAATCTCATTTTATAACAACAAATGTGCGATTGCTTTATGTACAGAGTGTTGATTGAATTTTATATGATTTTGTAAATAATTTATGTCTCGTCCGATAACTGTGAAAGTGCAGGACAGTTTTGGTTTAATTAAATGTCACTTTCATGGTTATTTGACTTATAGGAATTTTGACTAGTCATAATAGGCTTCAGAGAAGGTCTAATCTTTTTGCTTTAATTATTCATGGAATGACTGATTTATTCGTCAAATTACATTTTGTTTGTTATTAATTTTTATGAATTTTATTTATCCACTAAATAATAAGAATCCATCATTGAGACATATTACTCCATCAACTGAGCAAGCGGGTAATTTTTCATTTTTTTGCAGAGGTACGAAAGAAACCTTGGCGGAAAATTTTCAGTTTCCCGCAAAAGCTTTCAGATCATTGCAATACATAGATAGTATGGAAACTAGCAAAAATACAAATTTTTATTAAAATATCTCAAACGGTTTCCAAAATATCGCTACGTAAAATTTTCAAAAAATTGCTTCAAACGTATTTTCAAATTATCATTAATTAAACTCAAAATTAAAATTTTTCAAAAAAATTCTCTGAATAGTCTGTACTTATGTTAAGTGATTGCCAAAATTAAAAAGTGGGACGGTAATGGCTTCATAGTTAAAAATATTTTTAAGTACAAGGTGATTTTTAAAATACAGTAGCTATAGGGTTATTACGTAGTCACTTTTTTAAGTGACCATCTCAGATTTTATTAAAATTTAGTACATACATAGATAGTATGGAGACTAACAAAAATACAAATTTTTATTGAAATATCTGAAAGGGTTTCCAAAATATCGCTATGTAAAATTTTGTAGTAAATACTACATATTTGAAAATTAAAAATTATTTTAACTATGAAGCCATTACCGTCCCACTTTTAAATTTTGGCAATCACTTAACATAAGTACAGACTATTCAGAGAATTTTTTTAAAAAATTTTGATGATTTACTTTTTCAGAAAATCAAAATCAAAATTTTAATTTTGAGTTTTGAAAAGTAATTTTATAATAAAGCATATTGTGTTGTATATCATTGTAAAGGGCATAAAAAACTGAGTAAAATGACATCACTGTCACTTCTCTAGCTTAATTAGGAGAGTTTCTATGATAATTTGAAAATACAAATGAAAACTAATCTTGCACTTAACATCAATGCATATTGAATAGTAAAAATTTCCTTTGCACAAACTTTAAGATGAAATAAAAATTATACAATCAAGGAGGAACGGCAGACACAACCTTACCAATGTTGGTAAAACGTTAGCCGGTTTTATTTTATTATTATACAGTCAAGTGTTTTAAGAGGTGTACGGTACTGATGAGAGCTAACAAGCTCGAAACACAGTGTTTTTTCGTTGTGGTTTTGGGTTGCAAACATTGGTAAGGTTGTGTCTGCCGTTCCTCCTTGATTGTATAATTTTTAATTCATCTTAAAGTTTGTGCAAAGGAAATTTTTATTTGAAAATACGTTGGAGGCAATTTTTTGAAAATTTTAAGTAGCGATATTTTGGAAACCGTTTGAGATATTTCAATAAAATTTTGTATTTTTGTTAGTTATCTATTTATATACCAAATTTTAATAAAATCTGAGATGGTCACTTAGAAAAGTGTGCTGATTTCACATGGAATGACCCCGGGTTAATTTTCCATCTTGAGCTCGTACATGCGATTGTTAATAGTATTATGTATGGGTGTGCGGAGGTTCTTCTTACGAATAAGCAAAGGTAAAATTTTCTTATAACTTCGTGCGTGCCAAAGTAAAAACTTTCAAAATTGGTTTGAAACAACAGGAATCCCTTTATAGTAGGTTATCTATTAATTTCACTGAATAATCGTTAAAATTCGTAACGTATTTAACTTCTATCTAACCCCTGTTGAAAATGTACTATGCTTATGGGAATTCTTGTTAAACAATTTGTGATGTAATGTGCACTAAAAGAAGTTATTTTTGGGAAAATATGTAGATGCTACGAGCTATTTATTACTAATATTAATATTATTTATTAAATTATTATTATTAATCCCGCTTCCGTTGATTCGTGAAATATGTCATGAATCGTGCAGAAAATGTGAAAAAATTATTAAATAAATTTTAAAATGTCAAATTAATTACACTTTTTGACAAGTTAAAAATGTTTTTATTTGTTGAATGTCCTTGCGGAACTGTAATCTACTATCTGAGAAAATGGGTTTTCGTTCTTGTATATTATTATTAAATAAAATAATTAATTTATAGCAATAAACATATATTATATACCAGACGAATAAAACATTAAGTGCGTCCTTCAGATATAATCTTGATTTTTGTTCTTATACCTTACACCGTAAGAGATGGACGGTTTCAAATTGGATATGGAAATAAAATAACCCAGTTTCTGCATGATCATAGAAAAGCAATCTTCTGTAAACTGTAAGTAATTATTTTTTTGCAGCAAAAGTTATATTTTCACGATTGGTTTTGATGCAAATTTTCATATAAATAATACTAACAAATATAATAAATTTAATTTGTGAAATTAGTAATAATTTTATGTGAAAATTAATAATTGTGAATATTAGAAATGATAGTTTTAAATTTCAGAATATTACACAATTACACGACTAAATTGAAAATTTCCAATTTTTTTTAATTAAACTTTTAATGTCACAAAATATACATACCTACATAAACTGTACTATATGTTACCGCAATTCTAAACAAAATAGAAAATTAAATTTTATAATAAAATTTGTATTGTAGAGTCAAAAATGATGTACTAAAGTAAAATGGTAGTTTTTACACACAAAAAAACTCTGTATAACCACTATGAAAAAGCTTTATTTGTCAAAAAGTATAAATTTCTTGTATTTCAGGATATTTATCAAAAATTGAAGATGAATGATTATTGAACATCCAATTATCATGTACAATTGAGTTTAATCGTAAGTAAATCGAACATTTATGACTCTAACCTAACAATTTTTTCTCAAAATTCAAGAATAATATCAAAATTTATGGCCATCTTAGACGGTCATTACCTTGCAGCTAGTACTGCAAACTGCGAATGCGATGTATCGGGTTCAAACCTGGGGAAAGTCAAATTTTTTTATGACGAAGTCTCTGTGATTTGGAGGATCCGTTAAGTCGGGGGTCTTCATAAGTTGATGAATTGCCACCATTTATAAAAACAGAGCTACTGGGACCTCTAAAAGCCAGTCTAGCAAGCTACTCACTGAACGTATAACAACTATAGTCCACAGTCAATCTACGGACTGCACTTGCCAACACGGACAGTGTGGCGAGTTATGACCAAAACTCCCTGTTAATGGTGAAAGTTTAACGTTCAGGACTAGACAGATAATGGCTGAAGAAGATGATCATTCAAGTTAATCTCTAAAATGGGAGAATAAATCAGACCAAACGTATCTAAATCCAATCAATAAAAACCGCTGATTATAGATTTTTAAGTCGAAGTTGAAAAAATATAAAATTGATTCGTAGAACGCAACCACAAGTAGTCCACCAAAATTAATAAAAAATTAATGACTTCCAAAATACTAATAAATGCTTGCAGCATTCAAAAATATAATCCAAATAATTTTATTACTCCAGATGAGTTCAATTTGGTCCAAGTAGGACACTTATAAAATGACAAGTTACGCTTACGTCTTGACGGTACGAAACTCACAAGCTAATCATCTCTCCGGTCCGAATATTTGTTACCATCTTTCAAATTTTCGTCATATCCGCTGACAAAAGTATCAGGTTTTCAACTTTTAAATTTTATTTTGCCTTTTAATTTATAGATAACGCGTCAGTTCCTATCATTTATAAAATTATTCGCCGTTCAAACAAGTCCCTTGACGTTCAAGGCTGTTGGCTTTTAAATTCAATTAAGACACAATTTTGTCTTGTAATTTAACAGAGGTGCTAATGTCCTTTAGCATCTCTTTGTATAAGAATCGAATCGAATTGATACAAACTACACAATGGCCAAAAAACTTTTTTTTTTTATTAAATTTTTGATAAATTTATAACTTATAAAGGCTAGAAAACTTTCCAGAAAGGAATACCGGAAATTTTCCAACAGAAATAAATTTCCTTGAATTTAATAAAATCAACTGTAACGAAATACAATGAATGAATAATAACAAATTGGTGTTGAGTTTTAACTTAAAATTTTGAGTCATTTTAATAAAAAATATTTTTGCAAAAATTTTATATTCTAATTCGTAATTTAGGGAATAATGATTGTCTTATAATTTTAATTATAATTAATTTAGCATCCAGGTGCAGTAATTTGATTTAATATTTCCTTAGTAAAAGTATGAAATGTATTATAAGTAATTTAATTTAGTAGCAGATAAATTGAATTAAGAAATTAAGAAATATTATGATTAAAATTTTATGTCTTTACGCGATTGAAGCAATATTTAGCTTGGTATTGAAAATACAACAGGGGCTATAAAAGTTTAATTTTATTGAAAGCACAGCAGAAGAAAACAAAAACGAAGTTAACGCAATTTGTCAGCACCTGTCGAGGTTCCTTGAAGTAGACAAATAACTTTGTTTCGCTATAGCACCCCTTCTTCCTACTGAATTTGTGTCTGTTGATACACTATTAAGTTTATAGCTACGATATACACGCAATATAGAGGCTTTTTGAAGGCTACCTATTAATCAACTTTATATCCGACGAAGATCACTTAACAAGCAATATTGCCGACCATAATTTCAAACTTGGACGCTTTTTAGCGCAAAAACGTTAATTTTTATGTTAGTAAAGACAATCGAATCCAGTTTTATTCATAATGTATGAAATATGCTTTTCAAATTTTAATTATTTTACAATAAACGAAATTTATAAGAAAATATGTCAGGAAATTTTCTTTTAGGTCAAACGAGAAAATTCTTAGGGTATTTTATAAATCGCGATGTGATCGAGGAACAAACAGAAGAAATTGGTATGCTGCAAAATTATTTTCATGGCTTTTCCAATCTGCCTTTTATAATTTATTTATTTATATTACTTATGCAAATATTTGAACCAGACAATATTCATTAAAGGGTTTTCTCTATTTTAAATTAGTTTTTACCACCAAAGCATAAAATAAAAACGCTAAGAATTTTACCAAATTTATTCTGTTTTAATTGGATTTAAACTTTGATTTAAATTAAATATTTTTGTTTAATTGGTAGAATTAATTTCAAGAACTTGTGGTTCACCTGTTAACAGAATTTATAGCCAACTAAATTTAAGCTTAATCACGTAGTGTCGAAAGTATAAATTTGCTTTCAGTTTGCCCCAATTTTCACGAATTGCTTTGTTAATAAAATTTCGGTGATCCAAAATACAGTAGCTAGATAAATTGTTCAAACATGCAAAATTCAATTAGAATGTTTTTTGAATAATACGTTTTTGTTCTACTTTTGAGGTACCATGATAATGCTTGTAAATTATTAACATGAGCCACCTTGCATATATCACCTAGCGGTTTAAGGAAACTGTAAGGATTCTCTAGTCTGGAAGCAGGATGATAGAAACTATTACAGCTATTGCAATACACAAGCGACCGCACCTTCTAATAAATAACACTCAGACGAGGGTGCAACGAGTTAAACATATTACTCTGTCACAACATTTTGTTGTTGGAATCTTGTTTGTCAGTAGAAACTGTTGTTGTGTGACCACATGTACCAGTCAGACTTGAAGAACAAAAAGTCAACTTCAAACCTTCTTAATAATAAAAGCAAATATTTGGCACCCAAAGTGACAAATGATGGCAATAATGTTTCAAGAATTCTGACAGTACAATATAAAACTCATGAAAAGCAACTTATATGATATAAATTATTATGCTTTGTTCTTCTACAATAAAATATATACCTACCTAATAAAATATATAGTTTAGAAAAAGTTTAAATCGATATTGTTAAATCAATCAATGAGCTGGAAACTTTATTCTTTGATTTATTTGTTAATAACAAATATGTAAATTCTATAATCTATTATCGAGAAACATTGTTTGAATGTAACTGATATCTATGTTTCCATTACCATATTTAGACAATTTGATAGTAATGTTTCTGGTATAGGTATACCCACATACGTACATACATACATACATACCTTGTGCAAGCAAGTACTACAATAATTTCATCATAATATGCAATAGGTATGTAATTTATATTCACTTAGTAATTCAATTCAAATTAACACAAGCTTATTAATTATAATAACAATAATAATAATAATAAAAAATAAATAAATAGAGTTATAAAATTTACTTGTAAATTAGTTTTTATTTATTAAAACTTATTAATACGAGTAAGGCGATCGACTTTTTCTCTTCTTTTTTATAAAGTTTTAATGTCCACCATCCAGCGCGCCATTAAATTGTAATGCAAAAGTGTATTCGACGGCCGGATGATTTCCATAAAAGGCCATAAGTCCTCTGGAAGAATATACCTCCACGCATACGGACTTATGTATGGAGACGAAAGCTTGTAGTTCTTGATGCCCTACATATTTTCTCAAGGAACCCATACAGCATTCATAGTCGTGGGCAGATTCGATGATCGAACCGTAAGCGACGTCTCCAATAATAAAGTCCTTGTATTCACGCCAATTATTTACAACTTCGCACACTATGTCTTTTCTTATACTTTGATGATCTTTTTGGGTCTCGTATAATCCGTAAGATAAAGCCCGAAACAAACAATTTCCATCGCCTACCATTCGAACAGTTTTAAACGTTTCCGTTTTGGTTTGTTCGATTTCTTTAACTACTTGCTTGCGATAATAATTTTTTCCATGTTGTTTTCCCATCTCGATGATTCTTGAAAACTGTACGTAAGTAAAGAAAGTTATTGTGCAATGAAGTTGAGCTCGGCTATGAATAAATCGGTTTATTCATTATTATTACTCCCTTCATAGACACTGATCATCGTTTACTGATATTAACGTTTCAACGGATCATCGGATCAAGGAACGATTGTTCAATTTTTGATTGATTTAATCGCTTTAAATAACTTTAAATAAAGTTCTGTTCTATTCTATTTGTTTTCGTCCGATCACAGAAGTCAAGCAATGTTGGGCGCAGTTAGTACTTGGATGGGTGACCGCTTGGAAACAACGCGTGCCGTTGCCCCTTTCAGAGAGGTGAGCTAAGTGAACGGGCTAAGGACCGGACTCTAGGCTAGAAGCCCTAGGTTCGATCTCCAACCCGGCTACAAAATTTATCCAACTTTATTATGACCTTCTCCCTTCGGAAGGCAATGGCAAACCACCGAGAGTAATCTGCCAAGAGCATTATGATCATGTTGTCTAGTAATCAACGGTTCGATTACACGATTGTACACATGAAAATAATCACTACGCGTCTGTTAAGACAGATAGACTGCAGGAGGAAGAATCGCTTATGGTTACCAAGATCAAAAAAGCTCATTTGGTCTTTAATCGTACTTCCATTAAATCGCCTGAAAGCTCACGGATCTTTACAATGGACAAATTAATCACAAAAATGTGTTAGAAAATAATAATAATTGAAATATAAGTGTATTTATTTAAGTATATTACTGTTCTTGTATTCCTTCGTGTCCAAATTTAATATTTATATTTTTGCTTCTTGTCACTCTAAAATTCGTTGTACTCTCCGAATAAGAGATAAAGACAAATGTACCTATTATTATAAATATAATTTACAACCTTTATTACTGCATAAGTAATCAATTACACACTCCCAGTATTATAATTAAACCACCTGCATTAATTAATACAAAACAAGAGATAAGCGTAGGTACTCATGATGTAATTTATTTAGATGAACTAACCGAAATACTATTAAATTGATCACGAGCCTACCATTTTATAACTACTTTTGCTTCATTATAATATGTGTTATATTTGTATATCTTTTACTTCAAGAACATAATAGGTATGTAATTGCATAATATAATATCTGCGGACGAAGCCTGCTTATCTACGACTTCATCTCCCGAATGAATTGGCATGTTGTGGTCAAGTTGACAACAATGGTTTAGATAACTATAACACTGAAAAAAGGTGATCAAATAATCTTAAAAACGAACATAATATAAACAACAATGAAAATGAGGTGTAGGTAGGCATGAAAGTGGAAGGTTAGGTATAAACAATTAAACTTTAATATAGATAATATTTAATCGAAAATTTTGTAAAATCAACAATATGTAAGATTGTAACATAAGTTTATTAACATAAACCAGAGTATTTGAATAACTGAAGGGTTTAAACCAGTTACCTAATACTTGATATTAATCTTGCCTTTACCCCGAGGTATTTTACCTTATTAAAGTTAAGATTTTGATAGTTTTGGTTAAACTTAATATTAATTTTTGGGTCATAAAAAAGCTTCTGGCAAAGTTAAAACTTACAACAGTAGAATGATTTTTAATATTTTTACTGGAAATGAAATTTATTGGCTAGGTATCAAACTGTAGCTTCCATAAAATAATCGTCTGTTTTCTTAACTCGTACCATGAAACTTTCTATGAACAATAAAGAAGTTGTTTTAAAGTCCTAGTATAACAGAGTAATTTGAAACTTGTAGGAGCATAAAAGGTAAAATAAAACTTAATAACAATTTCTTGTGTGGTGTTCAGATGGAAATGATACATCTAAGAAAAATCCGTCTAATATAAACGATAAATATTTACAACGTATATTAGTATTGCTCACAAGATATGTATTAAACATTTCATTTTTTCACATCAATCAAAAACCTGTTACATTTAACCGTATTGATATTTTAGAATAACTAAAAACTAATAGGCCTTTGAATTTTACAGGGTATAAAATAGTAACTCTCGCACTAAAAACACTAAATTAAAAAGAAAGTTTTGTATGGAGATATATAAAAATTTTATTATAAATTATTTATACATTTATAAAGTAGTAGTAGCACAATTTCATTTTAATCTTCTCTCTTTCTGTTTTGGAATTTTCTTCAGACTGTTAAAATGATTACATAAGACACTCATACCATTTTGTCTAGTATTTCAGCCATACTTTAGTTAAAACTTTTTAAAATTTCTGTAGGTATATTTATATTTTTTGGGTTGCTCAACTTGCTAAGCATATTATAACCTGAAATACAAAAATTCAAAGGGTTAAGGTCTAAAGATGCTACAAGCCATTCTCCAATATTAATAAATTCAGATACATTTTCTTGGAACCCCTGTTGGGTTATTTTTACCTTATGGGAGGATGCTGAATTTTGTTGGAAGCAAAATTTAGAAACACCAAATAAGATTTTAGAATGGGCCAGTAGATGATTAATTAAGGTATTGTTTTTTCCAATCCGTCATACCCATAGTTCTAAGGTCGTTTATTACCTCAACTAGCCATCTAGCTTTTGTTCTTTCTCTATTCCTCTTCTTACTAGGGTCTCCAGTTATAACTAAATATACTCGTAAAAAAGGTATTTACAAAGGCATAAATTATTTACGCAAAGTGGAAAGTCATTTAAAGTTGTCTTGTGCCCTAATATGTCAAGTGACGTCACAACATAAGAAATGGTTTTAAAATTTGATGGTACAGTGAGGTAAAATGGTTGCAAGGTATACGACCCAGGTAGCACATAATATTGGGGCAATGTTGCCCCAATATAGCGCCAATATAGAATGTTAGCGCAATATTGCAATATTCAGCCAATATTGGTGCAATATTGTTTTCCAATATTGAGGCAATATGAGGCCACTAGATGCAAAACTGTGTATATGTCAAAAACAAAAAAAATGAGTTTGTTATACCATTTTGTTCGTTAATAGAATCTCTATATGACAAGCTATAGCAGTCGAGTGCAAAAATTTCTATTTGGTGAGTTAAATCAATTTGAAATCTGTTGTTGGATGCAAAACTCTGTCTTTAGTTAGACAGTTTAGATTCAAAAGTGTGTATATGAACTTCAACCAATACCAGCGTATAAATAGCGTCACGTGGTTGCTGTAGATAACAAACACGGTCAGTATTCTGTTTGTTATAGCTGATGATATTGACATGAAAATTTAATGATAATTGTATTAATAATAACGTATTACTTATTAAGTGAATTTTTATTAATTTTTTTAATTAAAACATAATGTTGGTTGTGTTATGAAGTGAATTTGTAGCAATTTCTTTAATTAAAACATAATGTTGGTTGCAAAACTGTGTATATGTTATTTTATATTTGAAATAATTGTTGTTTTACTTAATATATTTTGATAATTATTATTTAGTTGTGATCAGATAGGTGATTTCTATTATTAATAACAGAGTTGCGTTTTAAATTCTATGTGTTAAAACCGTAAACAGTTTTTTGCGATTATCTCAGAACGAGTTGAATGTCATATACACAGTTTTGCATCTAGTAGCCTCATATATGATATCAATATTGCACCAATATTGGCTAAATCTTGGTGCAATATTGGGGCAATATATGATATGAATATTGACTACATCTTGGTGAAATATTGTACCATCGACTCATGAGCGTCTTTATTTTAAAAGTTCTAAGCCAAAAAACACATTTTGCAGATTTAGATTTTTCTAAACTTTTAGTTCCAGGTAGCACACTATATGTTGAAAAAGTTTAACATCTCGATATTGGGGCAATATTGATTTCAATATTGCACCAATATTGCGCCAACATAGTGTGCTACCTGGGAATCAATACTTTGAAGATTATAAGCGATCACCAGAAATTAAACTTGGGTTCATTTTGATGATCCTGATTCTAAACAGGAGTTAATTAAGTGGCACTGAAAGGGCCATGCTCTGAAAAGCCGATGGTTTCAATGTTTTAAGATTTTGAAAAAAAATTTTAAAATTATAATATTAAAAAAACTATCACAGTAGGCGCATACTACGCTGATATTTTAGTGGCATAAAAATAAGACCTTAAATCAAACAAAAGATGAAAATTGATCAAATACATATTTATACACTAAGGTCTGTTCGTTTGTCTACACTAAGTTACACTGAACTACACCGGGTAAGTTGGTGTAGAAAAACGCGTTCGTTTGTCCCGGTGTAAGAAAACTACACGTGTTCGTTTGTCCAGTGTAAATTACCCAGAACTACACCGAACTGTTCAGAGCTACACTAACTTACACCGGCCGAAAGGCAAGTGTAGAAAAGTGTAAAGTGGTGTAGAAAATATTTAGCCTAGAAAATAGCTGAAAAAAATTGCAGAAATTGCAAATTTTATTAACGATGATTTACTTCTCAATTTATTTGAATGTTTGTTCATAATTTCATGTTGATAATATAATCTAATTTTACAACAATTAAAAGTAATAATTTTAATTCAAATTAAAATATGATTATTGTTGATGTCCTGGTCATAGGTATATTATATGGGTTCTTTAACCATTATAATTTTTTCTTTAATTTGTCGCACTGAATTGCTTTTTAGCATAATGTCGCAACTTTACAATTTTTACTTAATTTGGAGAATACAGTAGACTCGCGTTAGTGTGAACAACAAAAATTAATCTGAATAATATTAAAGAAAATCGTTGAATAATACAACTTTGAGTGTTTTTCGTTCTTTATTATGATTATGCAATCTTTATTATAAAGAACAAAAAACACTTAAAGTTGTACTATTTAGCGATTTTTTTTATATTATTTAGGTTAATTTTTGTTGTTCACACTAACGCGAGTCTACTGTATAATTATTTATTTGAAGTCACACTAAGGCGCTTTTTACCGATTTGCAGATTACTAATAATTTTTAAATAGATAAATTATTAACTCGTTGATATTAAATTATATTTAAACTTCAAAATATCGAGTTATTATTAAAATTAAAAATAATAATAATAAATAATAAATTTATAAATATCTTAATAAATCGTTTAATTAATTTTTAATTTTAATAATAACTCGATATTTTGAAGTTTAAATATAATCTAATAATTTTTATGAGCATCCTTTTTAGAACAATTTCAGCAAATGTGTTTTCAACCTGGACAATAATAAAAAATACGCCAAGCATTGTCAGAGCCGGGGCCAGTGTAGAATAGTGTCAAAAACGCGTTCGTTTGTAACCGCTGGTGTACACTACACTTTCTTACACTACCTGCTCTATTTTACACTGGCTGTTTTACACCAGACTACACCAGTCTATCCAGTGTAGTTTAGTGTGGGACAAACGAACAAACCTAAAATCTATATTCACCGATTTATACAAAATAAGAATTGCAATTAGTGCCTAGACGTCATGAAGTTTTCAAGAAATTAGTCACTTACTTTATAGTCTAAATTTGTTATCCGGTGATTATAGTAAGTTGTAAATTAAAACAAATAACTTTATGGAAAACGTTTTAAAATCCACAGTAAATGAGCATTGTATGCACAACAGTAGTAAAACTTATATTCTTAAGGTATTGCAAAATTAATTTTAAGGTTTAACAAATGCATTGATGTTCGAAAAGTTGATACTAAAAAATAAAGAATTTTTTTTCAGCTTCTGTCGGCCCCAATCCACAAACTTGAAAATCTTCTCTTGCATATTTTCTAAATTCTTCAAAGCGCATCTTTCGTATTTTAAGCATAGCATAGCACCACTTATTTTTTCAGAGTTTGATTGGGAGTGCAGCTCTCAGGTGGAAGTGAAACCACCAGGAAAGTTGTCACGTGGATGGTTTGTTTGTTGTACGAGTATACTGTATTCAACGCTGCCAAAGTTTTCTCAGTACCTCAGTGCAGCACCTAAAATATGTAGCATGGCCCTTTTGTCTTAAGAGGTTGTTAAGAGAGAATTTAAGAGGTTGGTAACATAAACACCATTTAAAATTAAAACGAATAACGCTATTTTAAATCAAATTAAGAAATATTCAAATTTGTGGTAAAACATTTTAATTAGCTGTAAATTACAGGTAATAATAAAGAAAATTTTTAACTGAAGGTATAAAAACTCTCGTTTCGTAATCGCTTTTATCGCACTTATGCTTTAGATTACTGTCCTGTCATGTCGATTATGAAACTCGTTGTTACTATATACTATTAAATTATTCACAAGAAATTAGTAGGTACGTAAAACATAATACTTATTTTTTTATAGACTGAAATTTAAAAATTAAATTTAATTTTGAAGCAATAATATATTATTATTATGATAGTAAAAAATTTTAAGTCGCGTATGGCGCATCATGTAAATTAAATAAACGTACGCCCGTTTTAATACTGATTTGTACTACAGAATTTTAAAGGTTACATTTTGTAAACAAATATTTGTGGAGTTAGATTCTTTAGTTAAAGAAACGTTATGTTACTAACTACTCGATACGTCATACACGACATAAGATAGATTTGACTGTAGCTTCAAATTTGATCATCAATTTGATGATGATGATGATCAATCAAATTATCAAAGAGTCTGGAGTTTGTCATTTAGAAATATTTATCATTAACTACAGAGTCTTGACTTACTTAATAAGACACTGCCAGCGTCAAATAGGATCGCTACGAGAAAGGCGCCGTAAAACATCTTATATTGCTTATTGTTATATCTATTACTTATTGTTAAATTTTAATGTTTTTATACTAGGTACCTATTTGTAAAAATTTACAATAATTGTTATATGTTAAATGTTAATGTTTAAAATAAATCATTTCTTCTCTCGTCGACATTATATAAGATTAATTAAACTAATTTGATTAATTATTAACAGACACTAATTATACACACAATTCAGTCACACAGTGTTTTGTAAGTAACTTATTAAATTTTAAAACACGTTTAGAAAATTATTAGGAATATCGTGTTAAAGCATTACTTATTCTACTAATTATCAAAACTTGAGGTTCCAGTCAATAATTTATTATGAAGAAACACCAACACGGAATAAGCAGAAATGAACAAGCAAGGCAAAATAATGTTAGAAGTTTATAAGTAAAGATAAAAGTAAACATTACCAACATATTAAAAATGAAAATATAATGTCTTATCTGTTATTGATTTTAGTTCTAAGGATTATGGCATGTTTACACATCCGTTCGGACCAGGAAATTACAACCTGTTCATCCGCTACAGCTTGCCGGTTCTATAATTCATGAGATCCTTTATCCATTGGATATTTCAATATATTATCTACCAACTTTAAAATGAGCACTAAATAATAGAATTTAAAAAATCCACTGTTAAAACATTTTCTAACTAAATTATACTTGGAATATACAAAAATTGTTAACTTTGTCATTTAAATTATACAACACCGTTGAAGTCAGTGTATTAGCAGTCCAGTAGTCACATTAAACTACAAATAATTTGTTGTAATCTTTAATATGCAGGTAGAATACTTAAATAATTTTATATATTAACCCTAAAAATGTTTCATATTTTTATTTGTATCAAGTCCACAAAAGTTGTCACTTAGAGTACAAAATAAACAATTTACGCATTGCGTGATTATAAATAGAAATATAATGAAAACTTACTTTTTGGTTCTGTATCTTTGAAAGGTTTCTCTAAAATTGAACTTTCTAACGTTCAAAACAAGAAGTTAAATTCTGAGGACTATATTTACATTTTTTGTACTTATTTATAAAATAACTTAGTGTTTTTCCAGTAGGGTTCTATAAAAAATAAATTTACAACTAAAAGTGTAACAAAAGTACATTTTAAATAAAAAAACAACATGAACGCTTCTACGATTGACGAAATAATCAAGAGGTGATTAGTAAAGTAAATTATAACTAAAGCTTAAGTTATCTAATCCACAATTAAATGTTAAAATATTTGATAGTACATACATAATATGTATGATGCATACTTCGTTTTGTTATCTACTTTTCGCACAAAAAGAGAGCACAAAATGTTCTTAATATAAGCGTTGTTATGTAAATAATTCAGATAAAAAGTATTTCTACCTAACTTCTACCGTTGAAGATATCATAAAATTTTCTAGTTTGATACTTTTATATAAGCCTCTTATTTACTCTAATAATATTTAGTCATCCATCTTCTTTTTGAGCTTACATAACTTTAAAAATTCAATTTGAATTTGAAAAATTTGTCAACTTATTATATGGTTATATAATAGTTATTTACAGCATTGTTGCATCTTATTGAAGAAAAAGTGTGATCCTAATGTTACTACCAAGTAAACAATATTAATAGGTTAAGAGTTTATTTAGTCGAAGCAAAGCTGAGATTTTCTCTTTAATTGGTGCTCAAGTCAATACAAGCGTTAAAGTTTTGCTTTAAATAAGGTTTGGGCTAATTGAATGTAACAAAATTTAATAATAATTTTTAATATTTAGGCTAATGTTTGTAGTCTTTCTGATGAAGTCTAGTACATATGTAAATGTATAAAAATTAACAGATAATTGATTTTTATTGTTACATTTAACCAACTCAAAAAGCAAAATGTAATAAATTTACTTATTTCAAAGATAAATGATCAGTTTCAAAGTTATATAGTTAACTTTGGGCAACGGACGAGAAACTAACTCACTATTTAAAAAATGATGTACAATAGTAATTATAGTTTAGGGTCTAAATAGTATAACAAATATCTACTTTTGGGCTGCGAGAAGTACATTTAATTGGTGGAACTTTATTTCGGATGTTAAAATTGCTTTCAAATATAATACCTACAATAAATAAACCATCATCATTGCTACTACCTACTACAAATGTCTCGAGAAGCTTTCTGCAGCTATCAATGTACTACTCGATTTACAACTCAATTACATCTGCCCGCCATTTTTAATTATGGACACTTGATTAGTAGTAGAACTTGCTGATAGGTTTCCTCATTGCAAGTGCAACTACATATTTTTACAAAATTTGCCGACATATTTCCGTTCAGGTAATTGACTCTTGCAAGTGTTTAATTTACATTATTAGTTTTTCGCTGACAAATTTTATTTGTTTCATTTATTGCACTCATGTTTCTAATATCATATTTATTGCTAATTGATGTACTTGCAAGTTCCAATTACCAGAAGCTTACTCTTGATATTTAATTTATTCAATTGAACCTTGATCATTTTCTTATTTTTTGGAGCCGATGCTTATTAACTTGATATTTTAATGATTGATAAAATTTAATAATTTACAATTATAAATATTTATGCGACTATAGCAAGTGTAAAGCAATCATGTTATCTATAATTAATAAAAGGTTTTATTTTAAAACCTAAAAATTCTTAGAAGAAGTGTTTTTTAATAAATAAATAACATAAACTAACTATATCCTAAATTAAAGATTGAGATCTTTGAAAAAAATAGTAAATTAATTAAAAATAACATTTTATTAACATTTTTATTTAATATTATGAACAGGTAAACTTCGAAAGATGTACCTCTCTACTTTCTATGCGTCGTGGCTTAGTGAAGTCAAAATTACACGTAAGGACAACAATATATTGTCATAAAATTTCATTTTTAATAAATTTAAAATTTCCACAATTGAATTTTAATTAAGTTTTTCTCAAATTTGAGTTTTTTTTATGTTTACTTAGACGAATGAAAAGCGTTTAAGAGGGACATTTTTTTGAGGGCCCTTTTAATTTAATCAACAGATGGCGCCTACTTAATTATTTTTATAAAATAAGAGGAATTTGCTATATTCAAAATATAGCAAATTCGTTGATATAATACTATTCTATAAACAATATTCTTGATCTTAAGCTATTTTGAGTTCGTATTGAGTATGTCAAAACACACTCACTTACAAAAAAAGATAATTAAACTTTAATTATGAATTGTGTTTGTATAAATAAATATTACGAACTCAAAATAGCTTAAGATCAAGAATATTGTTTATAAAATAGTATTATCTCAACGAATTTGCTATATTTTAAATATTTTAAATATAGCAAATTCCTCTTATTTTATAAAAATATTTAAGTAGGCGCCATCTGTTGATTAAATTAAAAAGGCCCTGAAAAAAGTGCCCCTCTTAAGTTCAGTTATTGTACCTATTGTTGGTATACAGAAAACGGAATTTTATAGGTGGAGGATTGTTCCGAAACCTAAAAGAAATTAAATTAGCCAGATTACACAACGTTTTCATTTGATTAAATTTCTGGTATTGTTTACATTGCTTACCTTTTAAAATAAAAGTTAGTGCGGGTACAGCAAGCTGTAATTTGTGATTTGTGCCAAACAGACTAGATGGTGTTGGAAGCAATTCAAATTTAGATAAAATTATGAACGTTTAATTTTTTTAAGAATAATTTTAAATTTGGCTGGCTGCATGGACCAATGACAGTTTGACACGATTTTCCAAAATTCTAAAGGACAGGAAGTGAAAATTTGTAAAAAGAGAAGTTAGTTGCTGACTGGGATGCGATGCATGAAGTCGTAAACTCAAGGAGTTAATTAAATTTTGTAATGTGCAAATGCATCAATTTGAAAATAATTTGTGAATTTAAAAAACAGGGAGTGATTGTAGTAAATTGTCAGCATCATGAAAATTATAATGTAATGAAGATTATTTTCATGGAATATGAAAATTTTATAAATGATTTTACCTGTGGAATTGGAATGATAATGGCCATTTTGGACAAATTAGAGATGATTTTTTCACGTGTTTTTTTGGAGTCATTAAAAGGGTAAATAATATCTAAATTCTTTTATTTCAGCGATTTCAACGCTGTTTATCTACAATTTGAAAATTATGAATTTGAAGAGTTTGAGGTTCATCATGTTACGCATTATGTTTGAATATGGAATCGTTGTTATTTTAAATAATTAACTTCACACTTATACGAACTAGAATCACTGATGCAACGATTTAATTTTTGAATTAACTTGTTTGGTTTTACAAATAATTTTATTAAAGTGTTTTTAACCAGCATGTGTTGTGTACTTTCGTCACGATTAACTTCCGAATTAATTTATGGCTGCGTTCAGTTATCAGTTACGTACTTTATTACAGTTTGGCGCGAATATTTAAATTGGCCTATTTTTTATTTTGCTATGTGTAAACAATTTATTTCAGGTTATTTGATAATTACAATGTCCAATTTACTTACAAGTTTTAGTTACAATTTTGAAATTATTAAATACATAAGCTTGTAGGGGAATTGTGTCTAAGTTTGGCTTATTTATGTGTAGAAATTGATTTAATCATAAAAATTTAGTTTTTTTGTGAAATTCAAAGTTTAATTATCACCAATATTCGTCTAATTAAATTATTTATTCCCTGCATAATTTGGTTTTATTTTAATAGTGGAAATTTTAATTTTTTGAAATCTCATTTGAACTCACTACCTGGGGGAGTTTTCATTACTCTACCGACATTTGAGCACGGACCTTCTAAGAAGTTGTTCATCAGAACACGACAATATATATTGTAGTAGATAAAATAATCCCATAAAATTTTAACGGCAACCAAAAATATTTCAAGTAAAGTTTTCCAAAAGTATTTCAAAAATATCTAATTTATCCACTGACATACACCAGCTTAGCTCAATCTTCTTAGTTATCGCACAGTCAAGTGCGTGATCAACAAATTCTACAATTCTTTTTTACTAAAAATAAATAAAAACACTCAAGAAAACTTTCTGTTTCACTCAACTTTTATTATTTTTCAAAATTTACATTTAATCTTCCAATTTCATAAAACTGCGACCTTGCAGCACCGTGGGTCGCTTGCAAGTCCCCCTCTGAAATTAAAAATTTCCCCCACCTTGGCTACTACACCATAGGCGTAACAAACATTTTTACATTTTATAAAATTTTATAAATCATAATTATCAAAATAATAATAGAAATTAAATAGCTAAGCTTCTTCATTCTAAAAATAATACGACATCAAGCCTCCTTAGTTTTCGATAAATCCAAAAGACATTTTGAGAAAAATACTCAAAATCGTATCTTTGAAATGAAGAACTAACTTTTCAAATTTATAAAATGTTTCTAACTTAATTTACAATTAAAAACTATCTACAAATCACGAATGCAGTCATCAGTTAATCCATTTCCCACTAACACTCCTGAAATCTTAACAAATTTTTAATGTTTAGTCTTCCAAATATTTGCAAAACTTTAAATTTTTCAAAATGATTCATAATTTTCCAAAATATCAAATTTTCTGTTGTGAACTTTGACCATCTTGTTTCTTCAATCAGGTGCTTGAATATGTTTCCAAAATTTTCATCTCAAAATGTAACTGTTGTCCACTTTTTAATTATTAATCAACTTTAATTTTTATTTTACTAGAAAATTGTTCAGTTTATTTAAGTTACTTTATAATGTTAAATTGAGACGGTCGTAGAGCAATGGTCAAGCGAGTTGACTACGAACGCTTAATACCCGGTTCGAATCCGGGTGAAGTTACAACTGTATACCGACCGTCTCGCTGGTCCTCCAGGTTGGGGGTTCTACCGACGGGCCAGCTCCTCGTCGAAGGTAAAAAAAGGTAAAAAAGGTTTCTAGCTGTAGCGTGGTGCATTGTGATGTGTTTAGCATGTATTTGTTACTTACCTTGCAATGTATTAAGCAGTCCGAATTATATATACCTTATATATAATGTTAAATTTCTAATTTGATTATTTTTTGAAGATTAATTTTATCACTTTGCATTTGTTCGATTTTAAAATTATCAAATAAACTAAATTTTAAAGTGCGTAAATTATTTGAAATTTTAACTTTAATTATATCAAATTTACAATGTTCGTACTTATTTGTTAAATTTGCCTCTTTTCCTCTCTCGTTATCACATTCATCGCGGTCATCATAATACCTCATCGCTACTTGTTGACTCTCAAAAGTTGGTGACTTCAGCGAACTTCCACCTTGCTCGCCGATACTGCCATTTCTGTACAACAGCCTCCCATGCGATTCGGACCACTACCACCTTCTCTTTCCAAATCAGACCAACAAATATTTTTCTCTGGTTATTTTTTTTGTTTTCAAAACGCACTTTTATTTCAGGGAACCAAATTAATTTGTCAGACGGCATCTCATCTTCATCTTCGTCCTCTTTCTTGATAGAAATTTTTTTCTGGAAGATAATTTTCACTTTTATTTTATAATTTTTTTGCCAATTCTTGACTTTATTTTTAGTTTTCTTGGATTCTGGATTTTTTTTCTTTTGTTTCGTCTTACTTTGTTTCTTTTAAATACCCTGACTTGCTTACTAGTGCCCTCGTTTTGACACTTTACAGTTTTACTTGATCCCTCCATACTCTCCTGCAATGATTCAATCATTTCTGATGGAATTTCTTCTTTCACCACTATTTCTTCTTTTGGTTCTTCTATCGTAATTTTTATTTGTTCGATCTTACTTTCAAATAATTTTTTTATACGTTCTTCCATCTCCTTCATATCCTTTTTTCGTTTTTCATCCAGCATCCTTAAAAAATTCATAATCTCGAAATTACTAATCTTGGTTACTATTTCATCAAAATCTCAGGGTTCAAGGTAGGTTCTTTGGTGAAAATTTACTTTACCAAAAATCCACTTATCAAAAATGATCACCAGATGCCCCACGTAATGGGCACGCCAAATGCAGTAGATAAAACCACCAGAATATCAATCGCACATTTGCGATAAATAATTTTCAATAAATAAAACTTGAAATTATAAAAATTATATTCTTCTTTTCTAAAATAAATAAACACTAAACACAAAACTTTTCGCTGCTCACAAATTTTATTACTTTTTTCAAAATTTACATTTAATCTCCCAATTTCATAAAACTGCGACCTTGCAGCACCGTGGGTCGCTCGCAAGTCCCCCTCTAAAATTAAAAATTTCCCCCACCTTGGCTACTACACCATAGGCGTAACAAACATTTTTACATTTTATAAAATTTTATAAATCATAATTATCAAAATAATAATAGAAATTAAATAGCTAAGCTTCTTCATCCCAAAAATAATACGACAATATATAAGCGAGTGTTTTACAGAAGTATCCGTTTCTCGCATCACACTCTCCAAGCCTGTCTGTCGGTCCAATCATTGTGTTGAAGTCCTCTATCTGTCATTGCTTCTTCCACCTTTTGCGCCCATGTTCTAGCTGGTCTTCCACGTTTCCTTCTAAAGTGCGGCGTTTATTTCCATATCCTTTTTGGTCACCTGTCGTTCATTCTTTGAACATGTCCGAACCACCTCAGTCTTTTAGCCTCTACCGTATCCATTATTGAGCTTTCCACTTTCATCCTTTATCGGATATCGTCATTTCTAACATGATCCATTATGGACACACCACAACTTCGTCTTAAGAAATCCATTTCCAAGGCTTTCAGCTTCTCTCTGTTCCCCGCGCTCACTGTCTACACCTCTGACCCATAAGTTGTTATACTTTCAATAATTGATTTATATATTGTTTTTTTGGTCTTTCTGGTTATTTTGTCATTCCCCAAGATTGAGTTCAATTGCCTGATGGCTTTTCGCCCTTGTCCAATTTTATTTATTATATCATCATTGCTGTTGCCGGCTCTAGAAAATATAACACCCAAATACTTGAATCGTGTTGTGTGCTTCACAACGTCTGTTCCAATCTTTAGGCTTTGTCCTTCTTTGTCAACCACCAAGTACTCCGTTTTAAGCATGTTAATTACCAGTCCCTATCTTTTGTACTCTTCAGCCAGTTTTCTAAGCATATAGTCTACATCATACTCGTCTACCGCCATCAGAACCTGGTCATCAACAAAAAACAAAGTAAACAGTGTTTTGTTGTCTATTTGTATGCCCATATTACTGCACTTCTTTGTCCAATTTTTTAAAGCTATGTATAGGTATATTTTAAAAAGGGTCGGTGCTAAACAGTATCCCTGTCGTAATCCTTTTGTTATTTTAAACTCTTCGGATAGCTTATTTCCCATCTTTATTCTACCCACACAGCCTGTATACAAGTTCCTTATTGCAATTATGTACTTTTTTTGACACCATTTTCACTTAAGCAGTTTCAAACTTTATGTAATGGAACGGTGTCATAGGCTTTATGCAACAAATAAAAACAAAATTTTCTTAAAAATTTATACATTAAAATCGATTTTTGGTTAAACAAATCACCAAAAATTTTGTATGTAATGACAGTTGCCTATATTTTATTAATGTTATCTATAAAATCTTGTTAATGTATAGCAATAAGTGTGCAGTAGAAATTGGTGGTAGAACGTGCTTAAAATAAACATTACAAATTTTTGTTTGTGCGCATTGCGACGTCACTGCCTTCCATAAAAAGTTACCATCCTCTTCTTTCAACTCCTGATCGGTCCTGAAATTTCCAGGTGTGACTTCCAACGCAGGAAAAAGATTAGAATCGCCTGGTAGTAGGTCCAAGTTCAGATAGAAATAAATTATTTTAATTAAATTATTACCCAGTAGTGCTGTGATAGACATGTGAGTGAGGTTACATATATTCTGTACAATTCATAATAACGCAATAATAATTATGTAGTTGAAAGTAAAATCAAAAAGTTATAAACAATATTCCCGCAGGGAATAAAAGCGTGGGATGGCAAAAAAGCAATAAATAAGTGATCAATTGTGATACAGTTGAAACAAAAACTACTCTGTGAGTCTCAACCTCTAATGGGAGGGTTGGCCAAAACAGAGACCAGAGTTCATCGCAATTATGAGAGAACCTGTCTAGTTTGTTTAGCCACGATGTTAAAGACCAGCTTAATATAATTGCAAAAGCAAGGCCGTAGGTTTAACAAAAAGGGTTGTTTTGGGGGAATCTCCAATAAAACAATATTGCAATGATATAAAAGCTTTTGCGGGAAACTGAAAATTTTACGCCAAGGTTTCCTTAATACCTCTACAAAAAAAAATAAAAAATTACCCGCTAGCTCAGTTGGTGGAGTGATATGTCCTAATGATGGATCCTCATTATGTGGTGTAAAAATAAAATTCATAAAATACGATAACAAATAAAATTATAATTGGGTGAATAAGTTGGTCGTCACACAGATATGATAAAAATTAAACATTAAATTTTCTCTGAGGCCGTATAAAATAAATTTCCATGGGTCAGGGTAATTATGGAAGCGATATTTAAAAATCAAAATTCGTGCTGCACTTCCATAATTATTTAAATGAGTAAAGAAATTTATTACAGTAAAAGAAAAATTTACACCTTATACATTAATAAAAAAATACTCAAGCAAAGTTTACAACGACCCGCACTTAATGCGTCGCGCAGATGTGTCGCACATTCCACAGATGTAACTTGCGTACCTCAGCAAGTGACCAATAATCGTGCATGTAAAAAATAAAATTTAATAGTTCAAAACAATTTACCGTTTGCTATAGCAACTTGTTCCACAATGGCGCCTCTCGTAAAATTTTCCTACTTTTCAATGACCATATGGATAGGAATTTCCAGATCCTGACAGCTTCCATACAATTCCATGCGCTGCAATGTCGTCTTACTGGACATTTAGATAGGTTTTCATAATACAATAAAAATCTTGAACACTTTTACGCACTATTTAAATTTACTTTTTGCAAAGCATCACAAAATTACGTATGGCCTCTTGGCTGGTTGGCGTTCAAAAAGCATTCTTTTTCCATGCCGTTTAAGCACGTCCCTGCTTTTTCGAAAACTTATTCATCTCCCCTCTGTCCCCTTGTCTAAAGTTTTGTGTCTTTTTTTATTGCGCAAGTCACGGGTCTACCTCGAGCACTTCAATAATTTTCAGTAAGCTTTTTACGTTCTAAGTAGAACATTGCTTTTCCCTCTTTGGAAATTACAAATCCGATTATCGGGGTGGATTAGTCCCCATATTACCTATTTCCGATAAATCAATATCTATTTCACCACACCGTGTGGATGTCTACTGAAAAGTCGAGCTAAGAAATTTTGTATAGTCCGCGATTTGAACCCAGAATTTCCACTCTGTACTCAACCAGCAGTCACATCACTCCACGGCTGTGGCTCTCAATAATTTACACTTTTAAATTATTGTTAACTGTCACTTTTAATTAAACAAAATTCAAAATTCAAATAATAAAATTTTACAATAAAAACTAAAATTATTTCAATGTGACCACAGAAAAATTGCTTCCGTAAATCCAGCTAATCCTGTTCAACTGAGAAAATTTAACTAAAAAAAATGAATCCCTTCAAAGGATTTTTAAATACAAAATTAAAACATGTGCACATTTGACGACCAAATAATTCTATCTCCTTAATCAAACAAAATCAATAATAAAAAATTTTTTACTCAAACTAATAACAAGGATTCACCTGTTGGGACATAATTCTCAGGGTAGAGCCAGATTTCAAAAAAAATTCATCCATCCCTGTTCTAATGTCATACGAGGAGGTTCAAAACATGACAATATGTATTGTAATGGAATGCCATATTTAAAAATTTAAGTTTCCACAATTAAAATTTTTTTTAGTAAAAAATTTTTTTTTATTTAATTGGACGAACGAATTGTAACCTGTTGTTTTTCAAATTTGTACAGATGTAGGTACATGCAGAGACGAAATCTTTATGGTTGGGAAATTGTCCTGAAACCTGAAAGTTAAATAAATCAAAAATAGAAAAACGTTGCAATTTAGTTTAATTTATTTTTCTTAAGAATTGTTTGTTAACTTACCTTTAATAAAATAAGGTGGTGCAAAGGTAGCATACAATCGTTGATACGTTTTTAAAATAAAGTGTTGTTCGTAGTAGTTTAAAATTTGGTGACTTCGAAATGTTAATTTTGGTATGAAGAAATTCAAATTTGGCTGGCAAATTGAACCAATCGGCGAAAGACACGATTTTCCAAAAAGATTGACAGAAAGTGAGATTGGTGAAGGAAGGAGTTGCTGGATTGATGAGCGAGCAGGGAGTCGTCAACTCAACGACCTCGCATTGAAATTTTCTAATGTCTGGAAAATTTATGAATTTTACAATTAGTTCGTAGTAATTTTATGCAACTGGAAAATTGGTTATTGTGAGTGCCATGAAATATTTGTGTTATGGAATCTATCGTAAATTATGAAGATTTGAAAAAGCATTTACCTATTAGTTGTAACATGAGGTCGTCCATTTTGTTAATTCGTGGATGCGGGTTATTTGACAAAGCCAATCCTTTATTTTTGAAGCCATCAGTTTGGTAATTACCATTTGAATTATTTATTCGCACTGTTTCAACGATTATTTTCGTCATTTTGTCACGATGCATCAGAACTTTTTGAGGTTAACCACATTTGACGTTGTTAAATCTGCATTTCAAGTAGCACTTATAAACGGATTTTTACACTTAATTAATTAAATTCAATAGTGGAACTATTATAATCACTAATTCGGCTTAATTGTTTGAGAAGATTAAAACTTTTTCACGTGTTTAAAATCGCTATGTATCAGGTGCGCGATACATTTATCCACTGACTGTTTGATAACCGGGTTCTTAAAGCTACCAACTATTAGACCTACCATATGTGGCGCCAAATTTTAAAATTAAAACAATTTTTTTATTTTGTACACAATTTATTTCAGATATTTGTAGAAAAGTTTATTAAAACGTTTAGTTATCTTACAAGTTGGAGATATTATTTTACAATTTAAATGTGTAAATTTGTAGGGTAATTATTCTTGATTTTTGATTTTCAACTGTGTTAATGAATTTTAACACAAAGATTTCGTTTTGTTTGGAGTCTCAATTTAATTTTGATTACAGCATTCGTCAAATTAAATAATTGTTCATTCTCTGCATTTTTGTTTTATTTTTAATTGTGGATAATTTAAAAATACCCTTGAATTTGCAAACTGAGAGAGTCTTGTGCTTCCGAGTTATCTGATTAGCTGGACCTTAAGGAGCCGTTGTTTGTCAGAACACGACAGTATGTATTATTCGGTTTTATTAACGCTCTACGTCTTCCGATTCCCAAACATCGCCAGGCGGCGTTTGGTTTTGTAAGCATTTTACATTTTTTACCTACTACGCGACGAGGAGCCAGGCGAGACGAGATCAAATGCTCATGGAACCTGTACTGTAAGCGCATCTTAACTTGTGGTAATTAGTAATAAATAACAGACAACTACTAAATTACGAAGAAGATATACATAAGGTATAGATACCAATATTTTTTATATAATCTTTTTTTATACATACAGTAAACTCTCGATTATCCGTGGGCGGTTTATCCGCTTTGCGGATTATCCGCGGTGGCTATAGGAGGCATTTAAAAAAAAATGGTTTTTTCGTAACATTTTTTCATCACAAATATACATATAGAAATAAAATCACTGTTTTCCGCATATTCGTATGTAATGTGAAAATTACAGGTTACGCATTTTCGATTTTTAATGCAAGATTTATTCTCGAAGTCAAATTAACGTTAGCATTTTATTTGATCGTTCATGAGTTTTATTTGCAAGTCTCGACTTGTATGTTTTTGTCCAGACCGTTATCGCCTTTGCTGCGTCCTTTTAAATACCAAAGTTCAATTGCGCTCGAAAATTGCAGATGTGGCAGCTGTTCTTGCATTTTACGACCGCATCGACTACATATTTTTGCATTTGGTTGAGCGCTGTATGCCTTTTTAAATGTCAGGGTTCGTCTTTTTAAAAGGTCAGGAGTCATTTCAATGTTGCATTTTGTTTAAAATCACGGTATAGCGCTTCGAGTTGAAGTCGACTAATGGTAGGGGTATCCTTTCCATTTTTCTTAAGCTGGTAGAAGATACCATGGCCGGGAGTCAGTGTGCTTGAGGCACTCAAGTGTGCTATAAGCACTCGAGCTAGTCACGCTGTCCATTACCGCCGACATGATGTAGTCCTATAGTAATTTCTGGCACGAGTGACTCGGACGCTCGTGGAGTTAGTTTTCGATTATTCAAGTGTACAGTTTTGTTATTAATCCAAGTTGTTTGTATCGTCATGTAAATATTTATGTGGGTCATTTGAAGTTTTCGATACCATGTATTTTTGGAAGTACCGTTTGTGAGGATTTCGGTACATTATTGGATCCTGTTTATGGTAAGCATCTTTATGCCTCATATTAAGTTTTGTATCGTCCGTATTCCATGTTTGGAGGAGTATTACGTTTGAAGTTACAAGTGTTCGTTTCTGTTAAAGTGGGTCATACACCTACATTGCAGTTTTACACTGGATCAAAGGGGAAATCACTTTCTTAACTATCGTATCGCCTTGATGTCGTCACTACCGATTTCTGAAGTTGCAGATTTAAAGATGAGTCATTTGGCTGGAGAGTCATCAATAATAATGTGAGTAATTTTTAACGTTTACATATTTTTATGGTGTCGTCGAAAGTGCAACACAAATCTTAACGAATGTGCCGTTTTGTCAGTCTAAAGTTTTACCGTTGTGACGCTTTAGTTAACGTAATTTTAGTAATTTAATTAAGTCACGTTTCACGTCCAGACAAAAACCATTTAACGTAAGCCAGTAGGCTCAGTAATCTTGAATTACATTTGTAGTATTTTTATACTTAGTCATAAGTTAATCTTTTTGACTGATCAGTAATCAATTAGGGTACAATTTAAGGAATGAACCACTTTGCTAGATTCACTTCTAGCCATGTATTTTGTGTATGGAATTTTACGCTCATTATATTTACTGTTGATATTATTATCGCCTTTTTCTTTGCGTATGTGTATTTGTTTACAAATGTAAGATTTGCCACTGAATGAACATCTCAAGATAAGGGTAGGTTGGTAGTGACGACGCTTACGACGTCCCCTTTTTTTTATATTTATTTGTTTATGACGTTTTTTTCGAGGTCCATCATGTGTTCCGGATCCCTAGGTTACAGATTCGCTATAGCATGATAGGTCCAGGACTTTCCCTGTTTGTTAACCTTGGCGATCAACTCTGTCCCGTTCTCGATTTTGATCAATGTTTTGTCGTCCCGTCTAGCCTTGCAACGTGTCTACTTTATTACTGTACCATCTGGACCACTCCCATCGCCTACTTGAGCTACGAAGGTAATTACGTTTGTTTCGGGCGAAGGTAGATGCTGCTTGGCAGGATTAGCCCGTAACACGGAGTTTTTTTCCATGCAGCTTATCCGCGAAATTCGATTATCCGCGATATCCACGCCAGTCAATCCCGCGGATAATCGGGAGTTTACTGTACTTAATTCTATGTAAGAGTAATGCTTATTTATCATTTAATTATACGCAGTTATTGTGAGTGTGATTATTAAAATTATGAAAAAAATTGATCTAATAGTAATTCGACAACAATACGTAAACTTAAATTTACACATAATCGCCTTTTTGCTTTTGGGTAGATATACAATTTTCACATGAATCTACTCCATCTCAATATTTTATGCTAATATTCCTGTTACCTGAATATGGTTCAAGTAATATAGCACAATTTAATTATAGAAATATTTTATTAAGAACACAAAAATTTAAATAGATGATATTTACTTATTTTATTTCACTTAACTTCACACTGGTATGTACAGTGTGATATAAATATATGTTGTATACCTACCTATATTACACGATGCATTATAATAACTAATTTATTACTGTAATATTGTAATAATACCTAACAAATCTAATAATATAAAGTGCTCGATATAGAAAATTACCTGCTTGTTTCAAAGTATTCTTGCTTGTTTAGTTTGTAAGTATTTTATACCATCAAGTACAGTTTTTAAATAATATTCTAATAGCAGTTGTGTGGCAAGTCAATTATTAATTGGTAGAAAATTCAGATTAGAATTTGCTGACGAAGTTTGCTTTAGCCACAACGAGCTTACACTGTAAGAAATTAAGTTTGACAGTTTCTGATGAGTTGAAAATTTGATTAAGCTGTAAATTGAAGTAACCCAAAATTGTACTATTTGGTGGTTCAAATGAATCACAAATTATTATATCTTTTGTGTCACATATACTGCTAATGAAAATATATTTCTTTTATTTCAAAATCTAAAAAATTTAAACAGATAATTTAAAATCTATCAGAATTTTATAACTTTTGAAATTGGTTTCTTGAATACCTTAAGATACACTGTGCTTGTTGAAAACTTTGATAATAATTTAATGTAGTTTGCAAGTACTAGTAGAAAAGCTAGCATGTGAAATAAGAAAATTTCTTGGTATGCTTATCCAAGTATGTGTACCTATTTAAAGTTAAAAACCTGTTTAAGTAGATGAGATGGGGTATATGTGAACACAAATATTTGCAAGCCTATTGGGCAGGCGTCTAATTAAATTTAAAATAAATATTTACTTACTTGGATGGCCCAACTTATTAACTCTTATATTTAATAATTAAATTTGGAAATAAGAAAACTGTCAATTCATCATAATATAGTACACAAGGTACGTGTTTGTGTAAAAATACTTCTTTTTCTACAACTTACCCACTGTCAGGTGCATGCAGACTATAATAAGGTACATATAGCCTAAAGATTAAAAAAAAAGAAAAGTAATTATTATTAAATTTTTTATTTATTTGTATTTTACTTTGTATCAATTTTTGTCTTAATTTTATTTTTAACTTTGGAAATATGTATTTCTTTTTTTTTAAAAACAAAATAAAAAAGGAGGAGGTTCTCGCAGTTCATCTGTATAAATGTATAATTTATATATTTTTTATGTTATGTTCTTTATTTTTTAAATAATAAGTTTAGTTAGGAGGCAGCAAATTATATGTTTTGCATACTCTGATACATTTTGGACAGTTAATAGATGTACGAAACTGCAATTTTCCCAACAAGAATTATTTAAAAATATAGGCTTATCTTTACCTAAAATAAGAAAACGTGGAGATATAGTATGCCACATAGAGCATTATTAACTAAACTATAGTTAGGTGTATAACTTCAAAATGTATTCAATAATTACGTATTTACGAGTATAAAGCAATAATATATGGAATAGTCATACTATGGCGACCACATGCTCTGGTTTTATAAATAATTAGATATTATTAAAGACTAATAACAAACACCAATCGAGTTGTTAAATATTTGATTTTATTGCAAGATGGAGTTACCGAGAGATGCTAAAAGAAACTGTTCATATTCCGAAAGATTTTGGTATTCGTCTATTACTTTGTGCAAAATTTGCTTTAACTTAATCCCAAAATAAATATCACAGTTACTTTACAAAAATTATTATAAATGATATAAAATCTTCACAAAAAATGGCTTAAACAAAATTTTGAAAAATATAATAACAACAAAGTTTTTCATTTGGGTGAAAGAATCCTATGGATGGGGCGTTTCTAGGTTACTTCTTCTTACACCATAGTTTAGGAGTTTTATAGGTCATCCCCCTTATTCTATTGAAGTTCTATACTCCATCTTTTTCATTTTACATTAAATTTACAATCGTTATTTTCTCAAATTTTACATTGTTGTTGACCTTATATAAATCTGAATTTCTGCTACACAAAATCAATAAATGTCCAACAAAATTTTTTCAATGCGCTTATAATTTCTTTAGCCAAAACCTAATATTAAACAACTTTCTAAATTGGCAAATTCTCTTTATGTGAATTATTATTTAATCGAGCCAATTTTTATTTTCAACTATAATTTCCAAATTTTTTTTTGTACCTTCAGCAAACTATTTTTTTCTTCTACTTATTCTTACAATTGCTTCTTTGTGTACATTTATTTAGTTTCATAACATCATTAATTTATTACACTTCGCCTCTTCATACTACCAACTACCATTCAAATTTTTTATAAATTTATCAATTAACCTCTTTATTTTTTTTCTTTTTGCCTTTTAAAATTTTGCCTTCTTAAAGATCATTACAAAATTTCAAAATTTATTATAGTCTTTTGTCGTTATGAATTATGATCTATTCTTAAATTGTTTGTTTAATTTTTATTTTTGTGTGAGCAGTTTTTCATTATTCTTTCTACTGATTTTGCTTAATTGGTAATTTAGCGTAACAACTTTACTTTTACATAATGATATCCTTTTTCTTTACTATTTCGTCTTAATCTTCCAGAATTTTCTTTTTTATTTTCTAATGATTGTAGAGCTTTGCTTTTATTTCTGGTTTCTGCTTCTCACTGCAGAATGATTATTTTCTGGTACTCAATTTAACTTGCATTCTAACGATGTTGTTATCTTTTTTTATTTGTCCAATTTTCCTTAATCCTTCTTTCTTCATTTCTTAATTTTATTTAAACTAATAGCAGATCTTTTCCAAACCAATTCTCTTCTTTATTTGTCAAACAAAAATTCACTTTTTTTATTTCATCTCTTTCCATAAACGAGATAAACGTTGAATGAAAATTTACCTAGGAACACAAATTAATTTTAATAATAAAAACTCCAGAAATATTGCAACCATAACATATCATGTACCCTGAACAACTTTGATTCAAAAAATTTTAAGAAAAATCTCAGCTTAGTTGATTATCCAAAGGTTCTATCTAGCGGAGAAGCAGCCATTAAAATCAAAACACTGGGCATTGGAACTAAATGGAAATTTTTGTTAACCAGGTTATATTCGTGAATGGTTACAGACAAAGATCTCGACTAGTTTGGAAAAATGGAAAAAATTTTTTTTTAAATTTTTTAAAAGATTATAATTTTGATTATGTTAATTTTCCGTTGATGACCAAGTACACCCCAATACTGCGGTAACTGATATCGGCTTATTATTTTTGTTTTTTAAATTTTTTTTAAAGTTTTGAATTATTTGTAAATTTTGTAGATAAGTGCAGCAAAAATTTTAGAAATAACAATAGGTAATTATATTGATATTTGCATAAATTATTATTCAAAAGGTGTCCACGTAGTTGATATTAATTTATCACAATTTTTTATTGCTCTGTTTTTGATAACTGTCATTTAATAGATGTGACGAAGTTATTATGATGGGCTAAACTATTCAACAACTTATTATTATGGAGAAAACATAGTGTAAGTTACTGTTTAATTACGTTGAGTACAACTTTTATATATTTTGTTGTAACATATCCGAGAAGATCTAGCGTGGGCACGTACAGAGAGAATTTTTCTCTGTCAATGCATTTGTACTAGATCAATGCCTCTTATGAATCATAGAGGTGAAAGTCTTAATTCTCAGTTCATGAGTAATAAGGTATGGTTAGTCCTGATGATAGTGGAAAAATACCATCTGCTCCCGCGATGATCATAAATGTAATTAATGCTAAAGACATTCCTGAGTTATGGCCTACAGTCATAAAAAATAAAATTTTAAAATGACAAGGCAATGTTTCTTTTCGTTCGAATGAAGTAGTCTGTTAACACAATATTTTAATGCACTATTATTAATTGTAAGCCTATAAAATAGAGAAATCCTTGCAATGCGATAATATCGGGGTTTCCGGTTCAGTACCTATACAGTTAAGCTAAAACTAAAGCAAAAGATTTTAGCAAGTAGTAGGAACTTAATTTTTCAAAGTGTAAGTTGACTTGAAACAAACCTTTCTATAATGTAATATTTAGAATTTTGTTCAGCTAAAGGCTGTATGCCGACAACTTTCATGCGAGTGTTACACATATTTTGTCGGGACTCGAGATTTTCACATTGTTGACATCGTGCAAAGATCGATGAGGTTGCAGTATTTTATCCTTCTAGTTTCTCGAGATTCTGCAAATATTCACATTTTTAAGAAATTGTTCTGTGCATTTTACAAAATTTAAGCGCCAGGAAATTCAAATAACATCGTTAACTTCTCCGTAAGCTTCTGATTTTCAAATAAAGAATTCACAATGTGAAGACTTTAATTAATCCACTATATTAAAAAGTTCAAAGTTTGTAACACTTAAGTCATTCCAGTTGGTACGAAAAATGATGTAATATCATTTCTGTTCGACGTTAAACAAGAGAGAAAGCTCAGTTTACTCCGTTAATATAATAATAATTATGTAATACACTCAATCTGCTTATAACACGGTTAATGCGATCTATGCTATACAAATTCGTGTTCTTTAGTACCGTGTTATAAGCGAATTGGCTATACATACAACAAAAATTTGGGGTGAAAGCTATAGGTTTTTATTATAAAGACAAATAAAAATATTAAAATAACAATTTAAAACTCAACTCGATGAAAAATGTATACTTGTGCAAAGAGTAGATGAAAAAATCATCAGTTTTTGCGAAAATACGTAAATTGAAATATAAATTATAATTTTATGATATTATAAAAAGTAAAAAATTTATCACAAAATTGAAAATAAAACGATTTTATACGTATTTTAATGTAAATAGATATGTGATTGATTGTGATTTTTAAATTGACAATACAAACGTTTTCATGCCTCCTTAAAAAATGTGATCAGGTGAAGCTGCCTGTGCGTTCTGAAGCGATGGATGTCTTAAAATTCAATTTTTTACGGTCTCTGCAGATTCTAGCGTTTTCAAGTAAAATTTCGGGATCTACACAGAAGCATCAAACATTTTCTTTTCATTTTTTCCCGTTGTGTACTAGATTAAGTTCAACACTTTTAATTTAATTTACAGGAAATAATTTCATTATGTTTTTCTTTTTGGGCTTTTTAATAATATTTTATTATTCTTTTTTAAGAAGATTGCTTAAAAATACATAATATAACCAGCCACTGTAAGTTTTTCACCATATTTATAATTCTTTAACAGGATTAAACATACATTTAATTACAAAGAAAATTTTTTGGATTCTTAAGAAAGAAACGCCCATTAAGTTTAGATTTCAAACTACTCGTTATTTTTATATCGGAAACTAAAAAATTTATGGGTTTAAATCTATACCACATTAACAAGGAATCTCTCGAATAATCCATTGGAGACAATCGTAGCATTATCAAACGTCCTAGTAGTAGTAAAAATTTATGACATATTAAAACTTTATGCTTACTTTATATGTGTTCTAACATTTACTTTTATCGATCTCTTTAAAGTTAATGCTACGTTAAATAGTTTGCATATTATGTTGTATAAACTTTGCTTTTAATATAGAAAATTTTCGAGTTCCTTTTACATTTCCTTTATTAAAATCTTCTATTGCGTGTTTCAACTGTTCGGCGCTTTGACATCGAGCAGAAATTTAACAAAACTTTTAGTTGCGAAATTTTGACAGTATCTATGTAATATATACAAAGAAATAAAGATATGTTATACAGAATAAAAAACAAAATGTGTAATCAAGTTTGACTATTACAAGTATCTATAATAGTAAAGAAGCGCAGGTCCGGGCGGCGTCGCGACGCATGGCGTCGGCCCGGGAGTCAGTCCAGTGCGACAACGCGTTTAGAAATCTTCGCGGTACGGTGTTAAAGCGATTAATTTTGCGATCTTAACATTACAGATATAACTTTTTTGTGATTTAATACTCGCGACAACAAATTTTTTTTTTTTAAATTTATTGTGTTGGACTTACTTTGACTAGAATATTTTTATTAATATTTATATTTCTGCATTTATTTAAACAAAGTGCGCGTAATATTCGTAAAAGTAAATATAAGTGAAAGTTTTCTATATATTACTTTGTGGTATAACTTTATTTAAATAATTGGAGCAGTTTATTAGTAGTTACAAAGTTAATGGAATAAATATTTTTAAAAACTAATGTAAGTTGTTAATAATAGAGTTTTCCTACCTGTTCAATTAAATCTATATTTAGTGGAAAAAACTTTTAAAGTTTCAGTAAGCACTAATTTTACAACAGAAATCGATCGAATGTATATAAATTAATTAATAATTCACTATAAAAACCGAGTAGGTAGTTAATATATTATTTGGTAGCTCTCTGTACTTACCATTACTTTTATTTTAAATGTTTAACAAAATTATCTTACAATCGTTTAAATTTTAGCATTTAAAAAAATAATTGGATTAATTGCTTATTTTGGTATTATACTAATTGATTAAAAGTATTTAATGAATTTGGCCTTATATTTTACAATAAGCCTAACTTATAGTGATGTTTTGTAACCCACAAAACATGCTTAATCCAGTCAAGTGCTTTTTTAGTTTGAGCTTAAAGTTTGTCAAAATAAACAATTCGTTACGTTCAACAATATAAACAATAAAATACAATAGAAACCATGACTATATAAAGAGTATATTTTAAAGAATAAATAGTTGCCCTTTATGAACTATGTTTACGTGATATTAAAAACTTGAAAATATTAATTTTACCTTAAAGATTATTTTCAAGACCTTTAGTAATTTACTATAATACTGAGTTTCCTTGTAGCCCTGTAAATTCCTAAGAGTTCACTTTATAAGCGGTTGTTATTATTAAAGTTGGTTATCCAAACTTTAATTTTACTTTACCGGTTTTACACATAAGTAGTTAAAATGAAATTTACATAAGAAAGATATTGTAGCAATTTCTGGAATAATTGTGATCTAGAACTGAAAAGTTTTTTCGCTTTATATTTATAAGTAAAAGCAGATCTGTTCTAAAGTATTATCTTTCCAAGAAGCCATTTTATTTCTTGAAGAACTCAAAAATATTGGGAAAATTGATAACATCAACTGTAACCGTTCTAGGCCAGATGTATCTCAACATTTCTTGATTAAAGAGAGAGTAGAAACGTAATAATAGCACATGCTCTACACAGTTTCTGCCCCAAGTAGAATTTGTGATAATTTCAGCTCACAAGAGAGCATAGTTGAGTATGACCCTAACATTTTTATGAAAATTTTAGAGATGGTTTCAAGTTATAAAAGAAAATTTTACTTTTTAGAAAATTTTCAAAGTACCTACTAGTTAATTTCTCAAAAAAAAATTATTTCAAAATTGTATTTGCGTAAATATTTGGTATGCATGGGATTCTCCAAGAAGTAATTAATTAAATCCTTCGACAAAAAATTATTTTAAAACTTTACTTGCGTTGTTAGATAAGACATCTTTAAGACAGGAAAGGTAGTATCTAAATCAATTAGAATTTATAATATAGTCTAGCTCTATCTACTCGGCAGACTTTTTTAACTGTATAAATTTACACCTTTCACAAAACCGTACTTGATTGATTGAACACCTCGTGAGAAACTGAAAATAATTGGCATTTTTATTATTTAAGTCGTTTTTTAAATTTTAATATTAATCTAAAGATTATATTCTACAATATCTGATTCGATTAGTGGTTATGTGGTGTCCAATACGCTTTAAATAAATAATAAATTTCATTAATATTTCAATCATTTTTATGTCTACTTTTTCCTTTGACATCTTTCTCGTCACTTTTCTACTTTCTATTGTGCTAATCTTTCTTTTATATTTAGTTATATGTAATATTTTCTGGTGCCTGGAGTTAATGGACAATCAGATTTTAACAATAAGTAATTAAGCTAAAAGCTCTTCTCTTCGGCAAGTCTGTTATACAGTTTTCTTAGTTTTTGCATTATACGAAAATTTGATTCATAATATGAATTAAATTAAATGCGACTCTTTGGTGAATATTATGACCAAAATATTTTATAAAGTTACTGTAGGATATTATATGACGCGACGAGTAGAAAGTAACATTTGAAAGAATTGAAGAAGTTATATTTTAAAGTCAATAAAATAGCGTGTAGTTTTATTATATTATTCAAAATTTATACAAATAATTTTTTGAAAAGCCGTTTTTTACATTACCCTAGAAATTGTTTTTCTAACAGCAGTTGCTGCGGTTTATTACGTAATTAAACGGAGAAGTGTTAAATTTATGTCTAGTAATAACTAATTAACAATTTGCTGCACGATTTAAACTATTAAAGTTGGGATCATTACATTTTGACATCACATCAGGGAAGTTACCCACACAGCCCGCGCTGTTACAATTTAGGGGCTGCTTAAGCAGAAAATAATGATTTACATTTTGAAAATTTGACATTTATATTATGTACATAATATGTATGTATGTATGTCACATTTATAAAAAAAATAGAAAATAAATTTTAACATTTGTAAGATATTTTAAAGCTCATAAAATTCAAACACGTAATAGGCTCATTTTCAACAAATTTTGTAAATTAAGCGCTTGTCAATTTCATAATTAAAGCATTAGCGAGTAAATACTTCATAAAATTTTAATAACAGTTTTAAGTTAAATAATATTTAATTTTTCATTTAAATTAAGTTATTTAAATAATTTGATTTAGTGAAGATTCTTTACGATAACATTTTTAAAATAATATAAAGAGTCAGCGTACAATAATAATTAAAAAGTTTAGGTAATACCAGAAGGTAAGATATTTTTTCTAAGAAAGTAAACTTTCTTCAGTATTTCGTGTTATGTTTCTATGTTTTGCTGTCTGTCTACATATTATATCTTTTCTTCAGCGTGAATTAAATGTTCTTATTTCTCCGGATAGTCTCTTTTAAGCCTTACTTTCTAAATTATTGTTTAATTTGATTTCGTTTATAGCGCCCACATTTTAAATATATTATTGGTTTTTTTGTTTGTGTGTAAATTGAACAAATTAAATTAGTTATTAACCTCAAAACGTAAGTCATTTAATAACTAATTTAATTGGACAATTTACTAAAAACCAATAATATATTGTTTAATTTTTTTATATTACTCGTAATTTCAAACTTACAGATTTTTTTCTAGTAACATCATTTTTACTCTATTCATTAGGTTGTAACTTTTGGTGGTTGTCAAAAATGTATTTTTTTGGTTTAGATTTGACTTTGATTTTCTTTTATAAGCCAATATTCTTTTCTAATTTTTATACATAATACGAGGGCTGTATGATAAGTACCTGGCTTCGACAAGAGATGGCGCTGCTAATATTTAAAAATAATATTTTTCGTAAATATAATTCTTCACAACAATACTGTCAAAGTGGCAAGTCGATGTCTCGTTTAGTTTATAAATGCCAGCTATTTAAATAGAACAACGTTTGTAATTTTACAACAATAGAAAAAACTGAATATCGAGCGGTGATAAAATACTTGTTTTTAGAAAAGAAAACAAAGGGTGAAATCAAAACGAAGCTCAGGGAAGTTTATAGGGACTCTTCACCTTTGTTATCAATCATAAAATATTGAAAAGCTGAATTCAAATTTGGTCATACAAGCATTTTTTATGAAGATCGTCCAGATCGTCCAAATTAGGTTACCAATTCAGTAATAATTGAAAAAATCCACGATATCGTGATAAATGATTCGATAGTAAAAATGCCCGAGATAGCTGAGACTGTGGGCTTCTTAATTGAACGGGTGCAGAATATTTTAACAACTCATTCGGATATAAAAAGCTATCCGCGAGATGGCTGCCGCGATTGGTCACAATTGACAACAAACACAGACGTGTGTGCCAACTTCAAAAGAACGTTTGGCTATGTTAAAATGCAATCGGAATGATTTTTGGCGTTGGTTTATACTGTTGACGAAACATAGATCTTATAATATAAAAAAAATGGCCCGGTTTAAAAAATTTGCTTTTAACAATGAGGTTATTGCTGAAAATAACACTTATTTTGAAGGGTTGGGGCAATCATACCTTTTAGTGGAGATACAAATCAAAAAAAAAAGTTGGACTAAGTGTATTGAGCTGAAAAGTGATTATGTTGAAAAATAACATAAATTTTACACATAAAAATGTTATTTTCTAGTCAAGGCCAGGTACTTATCATACTACCCTCGTATAAGAGTCTCTCTCTCAGATTCCTTCGTCCTACGAAAGGACATAGTGACATTTTTTCAAATGTTTTCTAGGCAAATTACACCTCGGTGGTTTGCCGTTGCCTTCCGAGTGGAGACGGTCGGAATAATATTCTTACTTCACCCGGAGTATAAGAGTAGATTCTTCGTATAAGAGTAGATTCTCTGAAATAAAAGATTTATAAAATAGAAAAGATTAGTCAAAAATTTTGCAAAATATTGGGAAAACTTATTCTACTACTTTATAAAATCAAATACATTATATAAAAATAAATAATTAAAATCTATCAATTCATTTTCGAGGTATTGCAAAAAAAATATCGGACTCGCGTCAGTAAAGAACAGTTTATCTTGCTGATGGTTTTATAAAAAACCATTATTTTTAAAACAAATACATATAATATATTCTTTTCCAAATCGTATTAACTTAAAATTTAATTTTTTATCATAATTATAATAGTAGTGTCGATAAATGTACGTAGGCACGATTGTAATAATCTGACTCGATCTGCGTAAATTATACATTATTGCTTTCCCGCAAGGGTCCTTTTGACTAAATAATGCAAATTAAATCTAATATAATTTATTATCAAAAATTTAAAGATATAGCTTGGTCTCGCGGTTTTTTTTTGTAACTGATAAAAGTATTTGTGCAAGTCAGTGCCAGATTAACAAAGTAGCAAAAGTAGCAAGTACTGTGAGTCCCGCGTCGTGGTAAAAAGGGTGGTAAAATAATTATCCTTGTTCTGGTTTCGGGAAAAATAGAGCTTTTAGCTAAAAAAAAGGGTAAAAAAGGCCTTTCACAAAGTCGCGCTAGCTTAATCCGGCATTGCATTAAGTAATCGAGAAGAAAAAAAAGAAGTACTTACTTGTGAGGAGCAATCCTCGCTCTCCATCAAGAAAATTTTATTAGTGAAATAGCAAGAAAAGTAAAGTGTCACAGATCTAATGTAAGAAGAATAATAAAAAATGATTTTATTAAAGGTACACTATTGTGGGATTAATATCGAGACGGGCCTAGGAAGATGATGGTTTGGTCACATTGCCTTTGCTTGTACGAATTGAGTTTTAACTCCAATAATATGGTAACATCTTTTCATTTTTACTTTGAAATACGAAAATTGGACTAAGAATGAGTGATAAAACTAAAATTTATTTTGATAAAACTAAAAGTTATTTGTTTAGATGGGAGAGTCATTTGATACTATGATCAAGCGTAGCACGCAAACAAACGTCAGTGCAATATTTTAAAAATGCTTCTCTGTGCAAATTTTGTTTTATTATCTCATCCAAATATGAGTAAATCCAATTAAATAAGAGTAATTCTTGGGTTTTGGAGTGGTATATTTAAACTATTACTTCTTGGCCGATGTTTTGATAATATATTTTATCATAATCATGGCTAAACAACAGTAAAATTCAGAAAAAAAGTTTATCACTAACTTACTACCAAATATAATATTTGCTTTCGATATATTTAACGAATAATTAAGTTTTGATTATTGTTTGTGATACCCACCATAAGTGTAAATTCACAGTAATCGTAAGCATATAAAAATTTAAAAGGTTAAAAAATGCAATTTTAAGAAAATTTACTTGATTACAAATTATTAAAAATGATTTTTAATTTCTCATTAATCTTTTCGCATGATTGGTACATTCTTGATTTTTGATCTTATTTTAATTTTATTTCATTTAGCTTCAGTTTCTGTAAATTTTAAAATGAATGATGAAGTTTTTACTTAAATAATTATGTATGAAGCTGCACTCAAAAAAATTAAATTAAGCTTAAAAGAATAAAAATTGATAAGTAAACAAACAAAAAGATTATATTCAGTAAACTACTAATACAACTAAGAGGGCTTTCACATCTGTTATAGGTATAGAGCATTTTACTTAATTATTTTGAAATGACCAACTCGTAACATCTTCTGTTCGCTTCGTAGCACCTATATGTATGTATGTACTACTCTTTTTATTTGATTGAAAAAATCTACTATTATCCTAGTATTGTTTTCTTTTTATTATATTGTAATAAATTTATATTAATTATAAATAATTTAAAATTTTATTTTAAAATGCAAAATTATGGAATTCGTTCAAAAGTGATAGGTGGTATAATTAATACCACAATATTACCAATACAATTATTTTTTCTTGACAACTGATTTGTTTGATTAAAACCAAACATAAGATGTACAAATTATACCTAATATAAACCGTCTGGAAATTATATAGATTACGTAATATTTTTCAATCTTCGGAAACAATCAAAGCGTCTTAACTTGATACTTAACTATAAGTATTTACCAAAAGTAAAAAAAGCCATTCAGACTAACCCTAAATTTTTCTGGCGTTATCTTGATAATTGTTAAAACATAAAGAAAGGTTAACCAAACCGCATGTTTCTTGCAGATAAAAAGGTTAATTCGGATTTAAATTATGTGAATCTTTTTTCAATGTAATTATGTGGTAGCATTTATGTGTAGATATACCTACATAAGTGTTTAGAGCAACTTTAATACCTAACTATAATGTGTGAATAAATTTTATAATTATATATAGTACATAAAGTGTACCTATACTTTTCGTTTATTCTTGTGCTTTCATATTTAGTATTAAAGTATTTCTTATAGTTAAAAATGTTTAATTTATTTTAAATTTTGTATTTTGTTGGTATCTTTAGTTGAAAGTTTGTAACATTAAACATTAACTTTGTCAAAATTCAAATAATACCTATGTACATAACCTCTTACAACTATTTCAATTATCGCTTTGAATTGTGTGGTTATCAAACGTGAAATTGACACAAACTTTCTAATTACAAATACCAATGTCAATGTCACTTTAAATCAACTAAAATCAACAAATATTATGTTAAATAAAATGTTGATTTTTATATTATTTGTTTAGCTAAACTAATTACAAAGGGCCACTTAATCTGATTTTATTCTAATTTTTTTAAATTAAATATTGGAGTCAGTTATTTACGCTAATTTAGATTATTTATATATGAATTAACCTATGACTCTCTGATTCAAATCCCAACTTTCTAGATACCTATTGTGCCAATTACAGGTAATTTTATTAAAAAAATACTTACAGTCATCAGGATTGCTTTGAGTGAAAGAGACAATAAAGCGCTTATAAAAATCTGATAAAATTACTTTAAGTTATTTGAACTATTGTAGAAATCGTAATTATAACATTGCATTTATTGATATGCTTCTTCATTGAAGCATCGTGATCTATTTCTCGAAAGCTTAATTGGCAGATTTACACCTCGGTGGTTTGCCAATAGTAAATAAGCGCTATCTGCAAATTATTTTAACTTTTATAAAAGTATGGGAATTACAAGATAAAATTTTCACAGAACTAAAGCTGATGTAGTACGGATTCATAATCAGTATCCGGGTAGAAGTGCAATTGAACCGAGTATAAGAGCAATAATGAATAATTTGGCTTTGTGAAAACTTTTAAAAAGTTCATTGTTAATGACTAGAAGTAAATTTTTGCCAAAGTAGGCACCTAGAAAGAAGCATTGCTGATGATTAACCAGTTTTTAATTCTTTTAAAAATTGCCCATTGGATAGCTATATTTCTGTAGTAGGTACACGCAAAGAAATGTTAGTTGTAAGTTTAAAAATCTCTACTTTTAAATGAAATTTAAAAGGATTGCTTTAAAAACAAAAAAAATGCAGGTTAAATTAAAAGAAAAGTAGGTTTTATACTTTTAAAATATGCTTTTAATATTAAGAAATATTTAACTTTTAATTTAAAAGTATAAATTTTAAAATCTGCCCTATTTTGCACTTACTGCAGTTTTCAAATAGCTGGTTCGCAGAGGATCAACTTACAACATATGATAAGCACGTTTCAGGCGGCAAAAGGAGTAGAGTTGCTAATAATGTAATAATATTGTAACGTATTTTCATCATTCGTTTAATTGTGGTACAATTGCATGTAAGTGTACAACACAACGGCGTCAAGTTTTTGTTTAAAATGAATAATTATCAGGATTTTGAAGGTAGTGACGTCCCTGCAAGTTACAGTGTTTTTGAAGAACCTCAGTTGCATCAATTTTTGAAGGAATTAGAAAGACGAAGCATATAACTTTTTAGTTAGTAAGTGAAATTTTACTGTTACTGAAGATACCTAACAATGGATAACCTCATAATAACGTAATAATTTCGTCAAATTTACAAGCAACTTTAGGTATTTGTTCTTTAAATTTTTCTTGTGTGATAGAACTGACTTGTTATGTAGGTGTGTACCGGAATGCGAAAGGTTAAGGTAAGAAATTCTGTGAAGTCCGAAAATCACACTCAGAATATCCGCACTGTAACTCGATCAGTGATCGCACAAATCCATGGCCGTAATTATAGCAAATTGTATGCAATTTATTGTTTATTGTAAATTTGATGGGATTATTAGTTTATTATGGGGTTATCTTACCAAATCATCAGATTATACATAATCAAATAAACTTAATTTTACATTACAGGAAAACAAATTATAATAGAAACATTAAGGTATGTCAATGATTTTGACTTAAAAGAGCTGATTCCCGAATATAATTTTGGCCTTAGAGTTTTTTTAAGACGTCGACTGAATCACTGGCGAGGGGTAGAAGTAAGAAAATTAGATTAAGTGTATAAATAAGTGTTGGATACTAAAATTACTAAATTATTTTTTAGTTTGGAGAAACTGGTGACACCACCTTAACAAATTCTATGGAAACTGAAGATGAAACTAAAAATAAAATTTCAAATATTGTAATTATGTTATAATTAAATTATAGATGAATTACTTATTTATATAGTTCATTTTAGGATGTAAAAGAAATACTAAAAGGAGACCATTTGGGAAAATTGTTATTATGAAAAACCAAGTTAAGCACCGACGATAGATTGAAGATCATCAGAATTTTAATAGATTTTTTAACCAGTCGAGATACTATTCTAACTAAAAGGGATTTCTTAAACATCAGTAGACAAAGTTCAAATTTCCCAGGTGAAAATTTGGTAAGTTGATAATTCTGATTGAGATTTTAGAGTTTTACCGGTAAGAGTTGGCCATGCAGTTATTTTTATGAGATAGATGATCTTAATGATGCAAGTGAACCTGCTCTGAATTAAGTGTCCGGGCTGCTTGCATCATTACAAAATTAATTATATTTTTTAAAATGATCTGTTTTACTTGCAATATAAATCTAGAAAATAAGTCGTTAATTAGAAATATGTTTTTATAATGTTTAAGTTCTTTATTGTAGAAAATTGTAATATAGTTTAAAATAAATTTTTGAATAAAAATAAAATATTTTATTTTTTAAAAGTAAAAATTCTAAGTACATTTAAAAAGAAAGCAAAGTGTTTTCAAAATAAAATTTATAACATTTAAATTGAAAGTAACCTGATCTTGTTTTGATAGTAAAATTAACAGTGCTTGCTTTTAAAGTAAAATTTTATGCATTTAAAATAATTAAAAATTTGTACCATTGTAATAAAAGTAGTTACTTTTATTATGTCAGTTAAAAACCATACCACTTTTAAAATAAAAGCGATTGCCCTCGACGCATTTTTAAAAGTAAAACTTTTAATTTAACCTGCAATTTTTTTAATATTAAAGCAAAATTTTTTTGCGTGTAGCTAATATAATTTTTTTTTTTGAAGATTGTGTCATTTGACACAAGTAGTGCTAATACATAAGAAGTACGAGAAAGCTGAATTTGTAAGAACAAGTCCAATTACAACAACGAAAAATGTAGAAAATTATAATTGCAGGTAAAGTAGGTAATATTTCGTGATAAAGAACACCAACAAATAAAAATTAAAAATGTTATGAAAATAAAAAATGAAAAATTACAAAGAAAGTTTTACAAAATTCTGGTAATTCAATGACTTGCAGCTATTCTAAAAATGTTAGAATCAATAAAGCGATAAAATTAAAAACGATATTTAAATCTGTTTTTTCTAAACTAGCAAATAATATTTTCAGTGACGAGAAAGTTTTCATTGTAGACGGCAATTTGTTAACAAAAAAACTTTTATATTTGGATGAGTAATTGTTTTTATATCAATTTCATACAATCGGGAAGCAAAAATCAGATTCTGTGATGATTCCAAACCATTGCAAATTATCATAGTCTAGTAGAATTTTTGCCTGAAGAAGTAAAAATAGCACGTGTAGCATTTCAAATGCTATTGGTTTTGCTTGGCGTTTTCCCGTAATAAATTTTTATATGTATTAACAACGCTTGGAAATTTGATTTTCATAATAATATCTTACGCTAAATAAAAAAATCATTATTACCTTGAAATCTAAGCACCTATCTCTTTGAAACAATGTGTCATTTTTATTAAAACTTGTGCTTGAGAATTTGGTTGATATAGAAGATTATCATCTTTGTAATAATCATTACAATATATTTTAGTTTAAATTCCAAATTTATGCTTTGTCGCGATTTGTAAATTTTTTTGTTTTAGTAATTAAACGAATAAATTAACTAGAAAACCAAACTGAATATCTTGATGAAAATCGTGTAAGTAATCATTGTAAGACTGGGAACCTTAGCTGGAAGAGCAAATGATATTATTAATTTCAAATAAAATTAGTCAAGAGTGACGTGTCATTGGTGATGGAAATACTCAGCTTTTCCATATTTACAAAAACTAAAACAGAATACAAAACTAACCAAGACAATACAAATTGTATTAGCATTTGAAGACAGCTAAGGAGTAGTAAACGATTTTCACTCTATGGTTACTAATTGCATTGTAAACAATTTTTGGAATTTAAATGATATACAATCACTAATTGAATCAGTTTTACTGAATGATAGATATATCAGTGGAATCAATGACGTTTATACGGCTTCGGTTGATGGCTTATTTGGGATTGGAAAGATTAAAATTAACAAATATATCGAATTTAAACCGGTGAAATTCGTAATAAATATCGGTTACCTAAAGTAATCATATTTTCAGTTTTTGTGTAAATTATTTAATAAATAGGTAATTTTATTTCAGAATATACCTACCTATACCTATAGCTGAAATACTAATATACTATTATAATGTAATAAGAGCAATAGGTTTTATTCAGCTACGTTATTCAAAAAGTTAAAAAGCCGCTCGGAGGAATTTAAATAACTATATTATATTATACCATAATATGAGTTACTAAAAAGTAACATTAGTTTATTATCAAGTTAAGAAATCTATTAATGTGAATTTATTCTGTGAATGTTTATAATGTAAATTATTATCTATTACAATATTCATAATTACTTTAATATAATATTATACGTGGATTGCTGGAAAAGTTTCAGGAATCTAGTAGTTTCAGTGGCGTCACCTTTTTTTAACTGGCATATTTGTAAAATTTGACCTTTTTAACTTATATTTCAATTGACGATTCGTACTTAAGTAAACCAGTTTAGTTTACACAGCATTTTAAAGAAAAAAATTGTAATGCCCGCTGTACACTCTCGCCGAGTGCTCTCGGGCGAATGTTTCGCCGAGAGGTCACGTAATCATGCGACCATCTAAATTACACACTACCAGGCACACCGAGACAGACGAGACATGGCGAATGCACCCATCTACACTCTCGTTCTCGCCATGTCTCGCCCTGCCTCGCCGAGAGTGTACAGCGGGCATAAGAGAAAATGGAATTTTTGTGTAAAAATTTTCGTGCCATGATTTGTTACTACTGTAGATGTGATCTAAAGCCAAAACAATTCATCGAACGGCTTGTTTTGGCTTTTGGATATGAAACACCATGCAAGACTACTGTTTATACCTGGTTTTCCGAATTCTAACTTAGACGCACCACTCTCAGTGATGAATTTCGTGCAGGTCATCCGGCAACTTCTGTTGTTGCTACTAATGTTGATGCTGTACGTGAAATAATTGAGCGAGATCGGAATGTGACATATCGAGAGATTCAAGCATGCTTGGGCATTGACATGAAAACAATACACACGATTTTTCATGATCACTTACAAGTATGGAAGCTCTGCAGTCGTTGGATCCCACACAATTTGAGAGCAGCTCAAAAGCAATGTCGTGTCAAATGGCGTCGAGAAATGCTCAAGAAATTCAACCGAGGTCTTTCAAATTTGGTCTACAATATCGTTACTGGTGATAAAACTTGGATTTATTTATATGAACCCTAAAATAAGCAACAGTCCAGTGTTTGGGTATTTTAAACTGAGCCTTAACTAACAAAAGTTGTCCGTTCACGTAGTCCTGCAAAGCAAATGATCGCTTGTTTCTTGAGTATTACTGGACATGTGGCAACCATAGTTTTAGAAGATTGAAGAACCGTGAACGCTAATTGGTATATTACAATTTGTTTGCCAAAAAAATAAAAAAAAAAACAATAAAAATCGGCGAATTATTCTGCATCATGACAATGCAAGCTCTCACACAGCGCGTCAACGGTTGACTTCTTATCCAATAAAAATGTTGATTTAATGACCCTTTGCTCGAATTGACTTGATTTGTCTCCTAATGATTTCTTTTTGTTCCCAAATATCAAAAATAAAATGAATTGTGAGCATTTTTTGTCATCAGAAGCAGCTGTTAAAACATTTAAAACGCTGTTTTTTGAGGTATCACCTTAAGAGTGGAAAAAATGCTTTGCAGATTGGTTTCTATGTATGCAAAAGTGAATTAATCTCAAAGGCGAATACTTTTCAAAGCAATAAAATTATTTACCAAATTTTATATGTGTTTTATCATATAGTTTCCGGAAACTTTTCCAGCAACCTACGTACCTGCATAAGAAAAGCAATGAGTAACATTGTTATTAAATTGTTGCAAACGCTTCATGCAAAATTTTGTTAAACTAAATGTTTGCACTTAGCAAAATTATATAATCAGTACAGCCAGATTGCGGATGTTTTAGAAAGTTTAATTACAGACTGCTTACTTATTAATTAAATCAATAATGGAATTAAAGAAAAGCAGAACAGTTTAAGATAAAACCGTAAATACACTAATTAAAAATTTTTGTACTGATAGAAGTACATTACGAAGAGCCGATTATGTGATTTTTTAAGAGTTCATAAAGCAGGTCCACCTTAAAAACTTCAACAAATAAAAATTAATAATTCTAGAAACTAAAAGGTCAAACTTTTAGAGTGAGTAATTATTATTTAAATATATAATATAAAAGGACTTCTAACGTTGACTTTTTAGTCTCTAGAATTTTCAATTTTCATTTGTTTTTGTTTTAAAATTTTTTTGCATCAAATGTGCTATAACAGCTTTTATCAATACTTAGAGACCACAATATACCTTCCATCAGACCCCATAAATCAAGCGTTCCATATTCACTGACAAACCATTTTATGCATTTTTTTAAAATATGTATTTTTGTAATAGTCAATTATTATAATAGAAAATAATGACATATAGCTTATTGCCTTTGAATAAACCTAATGTTTCCAACTCATTTAAAATAGGAAAGAGCTGCCTTTCAGCTAAGTGCAAAGAGTAAATTTAAAACTTAGCTCAATTAATTGTTTTTTGAAATGGAAATGTTAGGTAAAATTTGGTATGGAACACGCGTGAAAGTGTATTCTCATATTTGTTGCATAAGTAACTGTTTTTTTACAACTAATATTGCACCTATATATTATAAATAGTACCTATGTACATTTCGTACTAATGATATCGATTTTTTATTCGAATTATGTGTCATAACGAAATGTTGGTGTCTTCTTATTGTTTTAAATTGCAAGAAAAAGTACTCTTTGTAAAGGCTATTGATGACAAACAACACTTTATAACTTCAAAGTCGATAAATTTAATGTGTTGCGTTTCACAATGAATTTGTATTAAACAGGAAATTCTCGCTGTTTGTAAAACAGTTATTTAATATAGCTATTCACAAAGCTTTCATTGTAAATCAAAGGGAAGCAATGAAGAAAGTAATAGGTACTCGGGTATACTAATTCAAAAATTTACTAAATCAATCCTATCGATGCTTTTTATAAAATTAGAAATTAATAAAGTTTTTGTTTCAGATTTATTCAGAATTGGTTCTAATATGCTTTCGAATTCAAGAATTTACAATCTTTAAAGATGGTGTTGCTGGAGGAACTATTGTTAACAGCCACCATTGTAACAATATTTTCATCGACAGGTAAGAGAAGTTTTTTTAAAATAATGTATATAATTTTAATTAATTGCTAAAATGGCAATTTACGGTTACATCAAACTTATAGTATTTTACTCACTGTGTGATGATTATTCGCTCTCCAATCACCGATCAAATTTAATTAAAAATGTTGAACATTTTTGTTAAGAGCTTCGTTTTTTAGGTAGGTACAAATTAATATTATTTGATGTCGGATTGTAAATCGTGTAAATTCCTTGTATTTTACGCACAGTTTTAATCTTCTTTTAACGTTCTCCGGTTGAACTCTTCACAAAACATTAAAATGTTTTATACAAACTTACTAAATGGCTTGTTATATTCAAAGTACTTTTAAAATACTGAACATAAAATCATTTTATTTTAAGAGCCTGCATTAAATTAATAAGCAAGTAATCCCGGGATTTATAAAAGATTAAAAATTCGAGTTGAACTTTTATTACTCGCACCTACATACATATACTTTTTATATTGCATAATCGCAGTTAATTTTAAAATTACTGTTTATTACATCAACTTTAATATTTTAAATCAAAAGTTACTTAGCAAAAAAATAATTTAATTAAATATTAATATTATTCAAAACTTTGAGATCTATGTACTCGTATAAATATTTTATTTTTTGATTCAAAATCAATATTTGCTTCAAAGGCAGCTCAATTTAGTGCGATGTGCGATGGTGTGGTTCGTTTGTTAAAATCAAACACTTCATCATATTAACACCATAATTATTAGAAACAGGATATTTTCACTCAAACAGTTTCAATTCAGATTCAATTACTTCAGAAAACATAAAAATTATTTTTATCTACCACGCATAAAAACAAATGTACAAAAACATTTAATACTTTTAGGTACAGGTTTATAGAAAAGGAAGTTTTGGTCTCCAATAAATATTTTTTAGCTGTGAACTTTCAAAGTTGTTTATTTTAAATACTTTTAGAGATATTCTACAGAAAAATTGTTCTTAATGTATTCGTTTTTTGAGTATCCGGCAGCATAACTTGGGTTATGTTAAGAAGAAATAAATAAAATTCTGCGTAATATGAAATGAAAATCTTATTTTAGCCTTAGTTGTTCCGGATTTAAATTTTCCTGGTACTGATTATAAAAACTTGTAACAGGTTCTTCCCGCAAAGCGACATCTACTCCACTTGTGGCATACGTCATTGGTGCCAGCAGCTCGAGTGGTTTAGTGGGTATGGGTTCAGATGTTAAACAAAAACAAGTAGATGTGGTGCTTTGGCTCGATGAATTAATTGATTTAAATCGGGACTAAAAGGACTAGGCGCCAAGGTCGACTTTCACGAAAACCTTGACCTTTCATGCTCAAAACAAACCTACGACTTAAAGGTTTAAAGCGCATAATTTGTCATCGAGATAAAAGCGTCAATTTATAAAAAGGGGCCTACTAACAATGGCCATAAAACGTTGTCACATACCAGACTACCGTTATGTTTAATAGATGGTCATCCTGCTGACGAGTAGTACATCTAGAAAATACACACAAAACAAAGTACATAACTAAATAGTTACGAAAGAAAAAACGTTAAATAATGTCAAAACAAGCATATAATAAAGATAAATACAATACAAAATAAAAAACTGATACAAAAGGGAAATAGAGAAGCAGCTGCACCTCTCCAGACAGTTGCTTCGGAAATTAATGCTGAAGAAGAAACACACATAAGGCAAGAAACAGGAGTTACAGAAATTGGAATGGCAAAAAAAAGAAAGAAAAAACAACACAAAAGAAATAAAGTCATTGGGATAGCAACATGGAATATAAAAACACTGTTAAAAACTGGAAAACTGAATAAGGTTGCAAGAGAGATGTCAAGATATAGGATAGAAGTGGCTGCACTACAGGAGGTGAGATGGAAAGGAAAGGGAGAAATAAGAGGCAAAGGCTATGTGTTTTTTTAAGCGGAAGAAAAAGAACAGGAAAGATATGGCACAGGCTTTATAGTTATGAAAAGATTCCAAAAACAAATACTGCATTTTAAATCTCTAGGAGGAAGACTGTCATATCTAAGAATAAAAATAAAACCTTACAATTTATCAATAATAAATGGCTACGCACCGACGGAGGAAAGCGAAGAAGATGATAAAGAACAATTCTACCACGACTTGGAACAGCTATATAATGAGATACCAATGCATGATACTACGATCATAATGGGCGACTTCAATGCGCAGATTGGAAAAGAGAAACATGTAAAAGATGTAGCCGGAAAACACACAATACATATGACAACTAATGATAACGGTAACAAATTGGTTAACCTGGCAACATCGCTTGACATGATTATCAGTAGCACAAAATTTGAACACGAAAGAATACATAAAGTTACCTGGATGTGGCCTGGATGTAGAAGCGATGAAGTAAATCAAATTGACCACGTGCTAGTGACAAGAAGAAGAGATTCATCAATAAGAGATGTGAGGTCATATAGGGGTGCCAACGCTGATACAGATCATCTTCTGGTAGTTGCAGAAATTAAACAGAAAATTATGATAGGGTATACAAAACATGACAACAGAAAACCGATTGCAACTGAAAAACTTAGCAATGAATTGAACAAAAGAGCATATGCGGATAGAGTGACAAAAGAACTAGAAAGTAAAGAAGATATTGGCAATATAAATGAGACATGGAATACTATTGCAGGAAGACAAGCGCAAAAGAAGTACTAGGCTACAAAAAAAAAAGAATATGGAAAGCATGGTTTGACGAGAAGTGTGAAGAAATGAATAAAGTTAAAAAAGAAGCAAGAAACAATTGGATAAGAACGAATGAATAAGAAAAATTAGATGAATACAAAAGGAAACGAAATGAAGCTTATAAACTCTACAAACACAAGAAAAATGAATGGATAGACCAAAAAATGAGAGAGATAGAGATAAGTGGTGTGAATAACAACGCAAGAGACTTTTATAAACAAATTAAAGACACGAAAAAGAAATAAACGATAAAAAGTAGAGAATTAAAGAACGAAAACGGAATACTTGAGAGCAGCACTGATAAAGTTAAAGAAGTATAGGAGAAACACTTCAGAAAGCTACTAAATGAGAATCAAATTGAAGAAAAAGAACAAGATCAAATAGAAGACACACAGAATGAAGATGAAATAGATGAACCAGAAAATGAAGAAATCATCGAAATAATTAACAAATTAAAAAACCGTAGGGCACCTGGTACTGATGAAATAGTAGCGGAAATGATCAAAAATGGAGGAGAAAAGATGCAGATTGAAATATGCAAACTAATAAAGCAGATATGGAGGGAAAAAAGCATGCCAGATAAATGGAGGGAAGGTGTCATTGTGACGATAAAAAAAAGGAAATTCAGACGAATGCAACAACTGTCGTGGTATAACTTTACTAAATATTGCTTACAAGATTCTGTCAACAATCATACACAGGCGCCTTACAAAGTATACTTGCGAGGTTGTCGGAAGTTATCAATTTGGGTTTACAAGGGGTAGGTCGACAGTGGATGCACTACATTTAATAAAACAAATACAAGAGAAAACGTATGAATACGGAATGAACATGCATTTACTATTTAATGACTTCAAACAGATTTTCGACACAGTAAAGAGATACCAATTGAAAAAAATTATGAAAAAATTTAAAATCCCATCTAAATTAATAAGATTGATCTCGATGACCATGGATAAATCAAGAACCACAGTAAGAACGACGGTCGGTGAAACAAACAGCTTTGAGGTGAATATTGGAGTGAGACAAGGGGACGCCTTGTCGGCGACGTTGTTTAATCTAGTAATCGAGAAAATAATCAGAAACGCAAGATGTACAGGTACAATTATGAATAAGGAAAGTCAAGTTATAGCATATGCGGGAGATGTCGTTATTATATCGAGGACAAAGGAAGGTTTAATAAACATATTAAGGGTGACTTGTATAGATCTAGTTTAAAATTTTAAACTGTAGATTAACGTAACGTAACGATTAAGACGTATAAAAAGAGAAGCGCACAGAATGGGGCTGAACATCAACCAAACGAAAACAAAATACATGAAGTGGACAAAAGAAAAAAACGACCCCAGACCTGATTTGGTAATTGACGATGATGTATTTCAAAACGCACAAGACTTCAACTATCTTGGTGTACCAATTAACTTTAATAACAACAGAAATGGAGAAGTAAAAGCAAAAATACAGGCAGGCAATAAAGCTTACTACGCGAATAGGCACCTACTGAAAGTTAGGCAAATCTCAAAAAGATCAAAAATTGGGCTATATAAGACACTGATAAGACCTGTAGTTACATACGCGGCTGAAGTTATGTGTATGTCAAAAAGAGAAGAAAGTGAATTTAGAGTATTTGAGAGAAAAGTACTAAGAACGATAATGGGTCTTAAACGAGTTAATGGTGAGTGTCGAATAAGAACAAACTCGGAAATTCTCGAAGAAATGAACGGCGAAAACATTGTAAAGTTTATCAAGTCTCAAAGACTAAGATGGTGGGGACACTTGATGAGAGCCAATGATGTAGAAATAACAAGAACCACAATGGCATGGAAACCAGACAAAAAACGATGCAGAGGAAGACCAAAGCTGAGATGGGTCGATGGAGTATTGGAAGACCTAGAGAGGATGGGTGAAAAAAGATGGAGGCAAAAAGTCATGGAACGAACAGCTTGGAGAAAGATTGTGTGGGATGCTAGAACACATCAGGACCTATAGAAATAAATTGTAAATATGAAGATTAATCCACCTCAATAAACGGATCTTGTAAGTCCGAAAGGACAGCTAAATTCTATAATAGAATGTAATGCTATTAATAATAATAATAATAACAATACAAAAACTAACAGGCTTAACAGGTTAGAAATAATAGGCCTTAGACTTAAACTAAGATGAAAAAAAAAACAAAGACATGTCCTAGAGGAGAAGAGGATGTTCCCCTCTAAATTTTTAAAAATTTGAAACAAAATTGGAAAAAACACTCAAAAGTTGGCCAAATTGCCATTTATTTTATGTCTAAATGTACAAAAAGTTACAAAACCTACAAAAAGTTGGCAAGTTTTAATTAATTCAGTCAACAAATTTGCAAATTTGGGATGGCTTCTTCCTAAAAACAGTTGGTTGGGTACATTCCTAAATAAGAAGAATTTATGAAACAAGTCATTTGAGGCTCAAATGTCTCACATATTTGTTTATCTCATTCTATAAGATCTGAAAATATATTTCTGTAAAACTTTTATTTACATATTTATTCTAATAGAAAAACTTTTTAACAAAAAATTAAACCGACCTCAAAAAGGAAACTAAAAAGCATGTAAATTTTGAGTCTTAATAAGTAATGTAAGTAACTAAGTTTGAGTCGGTGCAGAGTGGGTGACTTTGGTTTTGATATTTTTTTTTAAATAATTTATTAATTATTAATTTTTTTTTGCACCGACTCAAAATTAGTTACTTATATTACTTATTAAGACTCAAAATGTAATATATTTATTTTATTCTTTTTAATTTTCTTTTTGAGGTCGGTTTAATTATTTGTTAAAAAAATTTTGTAGTGCGTGCCTCTACTTCTGGCTTCTGCACCAAATTTTTGACAAAATCGTATTACATAATTTTTATTTAAAATCTTGTTTTTATTAAATTTATTTGATATAAAATCGTGGAACACGGTTTAAGAGACGATTTCAAGAACTATTCAGATGCACCATACGGGAGTGGGGGAGAAGTTAATTTTTTAGGATGAAGTCGTTGCTGTGAGAAAAAAAACTTGATGAATTTATGATTCTACATTATTCAAGAGTACCGGTTGCAAATATTGAACGAAACTATAAATTATTTTCAAATTTGAATAAATACTGAAGCTAGAGGTTTGATTCTTGTTTTCATCCGTATACTACATTTTTTGACTTATGATCATTATGTACTACTCCCTTAAACATTTTCTAATGAATGATTCTGTTTTCATGCAACATTTTTGGAAAAACAATCAATAAATTTTTAATTCCCAACTCATTGTTAGAAACGATTAAGATTTTGGGTATTGAATGAATTCCCATTTCTTTTGTCAAAATTTTTCTTCTACGATGTAGCATACGCTTCATTTAGTTACAGAGTTGGTATGGAGGGATACCGTGCAAATGCTGTCGTTAAAGGAAATGTACAAATTTCGTTTTTGCACATCGTGTCGTCACTGTCATAATATTTTGGGTTTGGTATAGTACCTTGATGTCACTCAAAGTCATAATTTCAGACCGATTTTACTGCACTAAAAATAAAATAAATCATTTTTGACAACTTTTTCTTGTCTAGGTAGAATGTCCATGAATTACTTTGTCAGATAAAAATAACTAAATTGTTGAAATTATAATTTATTGTTAATTTTATTAATAAAATCGTTAATTTCTTTCTAGAATTTTTGACCATAAATTGAAGACCATATGAAGTGTCAGGTATCGGAAATTTTTTTTACACTGTCTTCATTTGTACTGTCTCACTAGAGCTCGAGTGTGACTCGATCAATAATAGTGCTATTTGGCATATTATGCCATGCTGTCAATAATTTTCAGAGTGATTTTAAACTTTTGACAACAAAAGTATAACTGGCTTTAACTATACTAAATCAGCAATATAATGCTTTGTTACACCAAACCGCTTGCGCTGGTTAATCAGCCTTTGTTTTACGAGTAGGTACTAATATTAACATATCAGTAATTATTAATTACTTATTAGGTTATCACTTCTCAAGATTTGTCGCTTAACTGAAAATGTATGTAGGTACATTGCGATGTTGCGAAATGTTACGATTCAGGCCTAGCTACCTACCCACCTCTTCACATTATAGGTATATTATTATGATAGAATAAATACATAACCTCGACGAAGTGAGGAGAAATATCCTCACGAGATTTAATGAGTTGTAACGACATTAGCTCGCATGTTTCATTACTTTTTTCTGTAAAAAAGGTAAAACGGCATAAGATGTAAGTTAGTATACTTATACATTTTTACGTAATCATAGCAGATGGAATTTCAATATCAATTTTTTCAATTTTTTTTAATTTAGATGAAAACGCGCAGTAAGTAAACTTCTTCATTTTTTACCACATTGTTATTATTAAAAAGTGTTACAAAATCTTTGTCCAAATTTTAAGGCTTTATTTAATCGTAAATTAATTAAATAAAATATGGTTTTACACGATACCCACACAGCACAGTATATCTCATGGATATCCAATGGATATCCATATATCCATAGGATATCCATGGATCCATCCAGGATATCCATGAGATATACTGTGCTGTGTGGGTACCTACTTGTAATTTGTATTAAAATTGAAAGCAAATACCTGAGAGAATTATGAGTAATATTTAATATTTACGGTATTGTATGTATGTAGGGTATGTAGCAGACATTGGTTATAATTCGTGTTATTTGTAAATATTACTCAAAGGCACTTTAGTACCTACTTAGTGTAAATAATTTGGATTATTTATCTTATTTATTAACGTGGAGCAAAGCGAAGCTTTTAAGGAGTTTACTTTTTTTGAAAATTTTTCAGCTATTAATTGATTCCACAATGACACAACACTGCTATCGGGTTGTGAAAAATCTGGAATTTTAAAATTTCACTTGCAGTATTCACAAAATGAAAAAATATAGCAAGGAAACAACATTTCTTAAAAATATTTAAACCACATTAAAGAAAACGAATTCTATACAAATGTGGCAGCATTTTACTACAAAACTGTTATTTTTCATAAATTGGCATATTTCAAATAAATTGTTACAAAGATTCGCAGGTTCAGTTTTTAGTAAATCTTAGTAATGAAATTAAAACTACCTAATACTCCAACTAATCACAAGCAATTTATCAACACTTTAAGAAGACGTGTAAGTGATGTTATCTAACATGGATGCCCGGCTTCATAAAATTTTAAGATACAGTTAAATTTAACCAAACAACATGCCTATAGAAAGGTGCTTATGAAAAGTGATTGTCCTAACCGACAATTGTTAAACTGTAATATCCATGCTCAATATTGGCGCTAACGAGAGAATGTTTTTGGTTGTGGTTTATTCATGGCAATGGATAAGTTACTTAAAATGATACAAACGATAAGAAAAACGGTTAAGAAGATAGTACATTTTATCTATGATAGTAGAGTACCCAAATGAAGTAGAATTAGGATACTGCATTTACAGAAGATTATATATTTAGGTACCTACTTATATTCTAGGAAGTGCATATTACTCTATTATTTAAAAATTAATTCTATAAAATTATATTGTAATTGAATTTCCATTTATCTTTGGGAAGGATATAAAATTCCTCAATCCGTAAAAAACAAATTTATATCTTGTATGTTGGCTTGTGGTAACTTGGTAAATAAACAACTCAATTATGTTACAAAATCTTCAACATTTAATTATTGATTAGTGATTAATGGTACTTATGCACGCAAAAGAAATTGTAAATAGCGTGCAGTTAACTTACAATGGTTAAAAATTGTTAAACTTTATTACAAGAATCAAGTGCAGTATGGTATTATGCTGTTGGTATGTTAAAGATTAGCAAATAATTATAGTCAATAAGCAAAGAATATCTGGCAGCAGGTGACTGACACTAAGCAACGATTTGGAGAACTATCCTCGATTCACCTAAGACTTACCAAGTAGATAACAATGGTAATTAATGCTTACCGTACTGACAATTCGTGGAACTAATAGCAGAAAAACTTTTTTTTTCTTTCTAACCAATGAGATTATTGGTTCTAATAGAGGTTCTAATAATCTAATAGAGGAGAATGAAAAAAATTAAAAGAAGGGAGACTTGATACACTGTTCATAATATCTTAACTGCAATAGGTAGTTAACAAAAAGCATTGTATGATTTACCTAAAGTCATGAAACTATAAGAAGTAAACCAAAATAACAGTACCCAAACTCCATCACGGTTTTTTTTTATTTGAATGCATGAATATGTTTTTGGTTCGTGTAATCGTGAAATATAGATGGACAAATTGAACTTGGAAAATATCTTTTGGAAGTGCAAGTATACATTTTTCAAACAGATTAATAACCTAGTCATACATTTTTGAAGAGTCGAACATGTGGAGCTCATTGCTGCCAAATTGAAAAATTACTATCATGCACTTTTTGAAGAACAAAAAAGGTTATTATTTTTATCACATTTTAAAGAGTTTTTTTATTGTTAAATTTTAGTAATACCGCAACATTTAGTATACAGCACAGCAATGAAAGCTTTCTGAAATTCGACGAGTAATATACTTTTTAGATATTCTGAGCGTTGTGATAAAATTGTATTTTAGTAGTAAACAATCTTGACCTCTGGAATTTTAATAGTTAATATTATTGAAATAGCCACAGCCGTGGAGTGATGTGACTGCTGGTTGAGTACAGAGCGGAAATTCTGGGTTTAATGGGCATCCACACGCTGTGGTGAAATGGATATTGATTTATCTGGAATATGTAATATGAGGACTGATCCACCCCGTCAATCGGATTTGTAATTTTTGGAAAGGAAAAGCGATATTCTACTTAGAATGTAAAAAGGTTAATAAATGAATGAATAGTTAATATGTTGATGCATTTTTCTCTATTCTAGGTTATGCATGTAGCATTTGTACTCTACTTGTATCGTGGTAATGGATGAAACCGCTAACCACTAAAATTGTAGATAATATTGCAAATATTAGCCAACATGTAGTAATTTCCGCAACTTAAGACAATTCTCTAAAACTGGTCCAAGAAAGTAAAAAGGTGACCAAAAACAATTCTTCCCAAAACATTTCAATTGAAAATAACCTTCAAAATAAATGAAATGCTCTAACAGGACGAATATAAATGCTTTCTAAAGATAAAAGTTAAGAAACACGCAGTTTCAATACAGTCTTTAAGTGAAGAGTCATATGAGCTTTTTATGTATGACAGAAGTAGTGAGGGTGGTATTGATATTGAAAGCCATAAAAAAGAACTACTTTAAATAAAGCTACTGGAAGACGTAGGAACTGTTACAAAAAATAATTTTGTTTTTGTACAATTTTGGGCAAAAAATTTACGGTAGTAATTTGGGGGTTTTACAGTATTCCACTACAGAGCGAACCACGAAACTGGTAGTAGTAATCAATTATTATTTTATTACTATTTTATATCATAAATTTTGAACTATTAATGATTTAGCATGGATTATTAACACATAATTATAATATTATACATATTTAATCTTAAATACTCTTCAGTTTTCAGCTGGAATATAAAATTATGTATACTAAAATTCTATATCCAGATTCGATATGAACCTGCTTTCCATAATAAAAGATGCAACACAACACGGAAATTGTTGAATAATATTAATGAAATTTTCATAAAAGTAAATTAAAAGTTCTCTATTAATTATAATATAGTAGGTACATTTTCAATTTAAAAAATAATAATATTAAGTGAAAATTTACACATCCTACATTCACATATAGTGGAAAATAAAATAAAAAATGATAAAAAAAGTCATGTACTGTTTTCAAATCTTCTAATAACATTGAGCAGTTGAATACCACTAATGAAAAAACCGCGGCGTATGCGTAAATAAGGAAATCAAATTTGATATACAGTTCAATAATTTTAATCTAAAAAGACGTTATTGTATTGACAAAACTAGCCAATGTCCAGGTAATTTCATGAAATCAGTAAAAAATTATAAAGATTTAATAATATATTATGTAATATGTGATTATGATAAGTTTTCTTATGTTATGGAAAAGCAAATGTATATTTAACAAAATTTGTCATATAACACAGAAGAGATAAAAAATGTGTTATTTATAGATGAGGCATTTGTGGCATAGTTTACTGTTCCTCGACTTTAAAAAAATTGTTAACGATCTATGGTATAAAAAAATCGGGGACCGCAAATTGCGCCAGCGGTCAAGGGTTTTTTTAATCCTACCCGTAAATTGCGCCAAACATTTTTGCGGCTGACCGTAAATTGAGTCAAAAAAAGGTTGTTATATTTTTAATCCATTGCTTGTTTGACATAAGGATTAGTGCAATTGAAAAAAATTGGGTCTTAATTTAACAGAGGTGTATTTAGCCCGTATTTTCAATATCACATTGTAAGAGTTTCACTGATTTTTACGTTAATTTAGACATTTTCTATTTTTTCTAAATTTTATCAGAAATTATACGGTGTCGTTTTTATGTCAGTTAAGCGTGGTACCGAAAACTTAAAGAATTTGGACTTTCAACTGAATATCAAGATAAAAATTCGCTTATTGGAAATTGCGGTTGAAATGGACATTTGGGCTGCAGTATTTAAACCCCGCAGAAGTATCTGAAAGTTTTGATGAAGATTTAATGCAAATTATGCCTGTAGCGCATCAACCGTTGATTTACCTTTTCTTAAGCCATACTGGTAACTTCCAACTATTTCATCAGTATACTTAGTAAGTCTATTATGGATAATCGTTGACAGTATCTAATAAGCTACATTCAGCAATGTTATGCCTCTGTAGTTGGAGCAAAGTTCTGCATCGTCATCATAATATCATGCTGCATATCATCAAGAAAATTTGTGAAAAGAGTTATGAATATGACATAGATATGCACATGTTGTTTGTTGACTTTAAACAAGCTTTCGACAAAGTCATTAGATATGAATTATATAAAACTCTGAAAGAAATGAAAATTCCAACCAAACTGATAAGACTAATCATAATGACCCTAATTCAAACCTCGGCTACGGTAAAAACTACAGAAGGAATAAACTGAGGAGTGAGGCAGGAAGACGCCCTGTCTGCAACTCTTTTTAACATCGTGCTTGAAAAAATTATCAAAAGTGGAAGATGTGAAGGAACGATTATAAACAAAGAAGCACAAATAATAGCATACGTTGACGATGTGGTGATCGTCTCTAGAACAAAGAAAGGCATTGAAAACTTGCTAAAGATTATAAAAACTACAGCAAAGAAAATGGGACTGATAATAAATAAAGATAAAACGAAGTACATGAAATGCAGCAGAGAAGGAAGAGATGAAACAAATAATGAGCGTCTGTACGATTGCGTTTTTGAAAAAGTTGAAAACTTTAGCTACCTTGCGGTGTCCAAATAAACAATAAAAACGATAGAAGACCAGAAGTAAAAGCGAAAATACAATCTGGAAATAGAGCATATTACGCAAATAAGGACTTATTGAGAGACAAAGGAATAGCTATATAAAAACGAAAATCAAGATTTATAAATAATTGATAAGACAGGTACTGACGTACGCTGCAGAGGTTCTTTGTATGACAGTTAAAGAAGAAGAGGAAATGAGAGTTTTCGAGAGAAAAGTGATAAGAACGATTCTGGGAAAAAAAATGGAAGAAAGAGAAATGCGACCAAGAATGAATTTTAAGCTGCGTGAAGCAATGGGAGGAGAAGATATTGTAAAATTTATAAAGGCTCAAAGAATAAAATGGCCAGGTCATGTGATGAGAGGTAGTAGCCAGGAAGTGACAAAGATAGTGACCTTATGGAACCCGATGGAAAATAGACATATAGGAAGACCAAAAAAGAAATAGTGGGAATGTGTGATAGATGACCTGAGAAGTATGGGCATCAGTGACTAGAGACAACGGGTAAATGACAGAAGAAAATGGAGAGCAATCATAAATGAAGCAAAAACCAATCGTAACCTATAACCATATCTAATTTATATATAGTGAGACAATTTTGTGAAAGGGCTGATCCCCCAAAAAAGATCTTGGAAGTTCAATAAAGCCAGCTCAATTCTGTAAAGAATGTTATGCTATTAAAATAAATAAATAAATAAAATATGCCTGTAGATGCCAGACTTTCTAAATATTCTTCATATTTACATAACACATACATACAAGAAAAATCTTTGTTCCCTCTAAATATTTGGGCAACGAATACATTAAATATGTTCCGAACAACTAACGCATGCGAGTCTTTCCACAATTATTTTGCTAAAAATTTTCACACAGCTTATCCAGACCTTTACACATTTTTGGACGCCGTGTTAGATATGCAAATTTCTGTTTACGTTAAAATCGATAGTATTAGTCAACAGAAGCAAATCCGTACTAAAACTATACTCAAGCAAAAAACATTGCAATTCAACACAGCATTGTATCAATCAAAGGAACTAAGCAGATTTGATTTTCTAAAACGTATATGTCATCATTTTGCAGATATTTATTAAAAATAATTAATAATAATCTTCATTAATAATAATATATTGTTGTTTATATTTATATTTTGTTTTCTATATTGCTTTAGAAATGATGCCAAAGAAATTGAATCTGCGCGGAGAGGTACAGCTGTGCGTACATAGGTTACAGCTACTTTTTTATATATTTTTCTAGAAATTATAACAAAAACACTTTCGTTGCGTTTTATAACTAAAATGATCACCCCCCCCACAGTTACTTTCATACGGTGAACATATTTTAGAACCTTCTAAAAACTACGCCACTGTGGGAATTACATAATATTATAATTACTAGTAAATACTCCACTTTTTCTTCACTAAGAGCAATATCCAGTGCTTAAGTACAATTTTTGTGTTTTATGCCATTTATTTCGAGGAACTTACAAAAATTTAAATAATTGCTAGCATGCCGAAATCTTTTAACACTTCTTCATGTAAAGGCGCTAAAGGCAATTGATTTATTTATTGGAATACCACGTTATTTGAAAACTAGAATATGGGATTCTTTCCCCTCCTCCCCCCCACTAATTCTGTTTTTTAAATAACGTGGTATTGCAATAAATAAATCAATTGCCTTTAGCGCCTTTACGTGAAGAAGTGTTAAAAGATTTTGGCATGCAAGCAATTATTTAAATTTTTGTAATGTCCTGAAAATGAATGACATAAAACACAAAAATTGTACTTAAGCACTGGATATTGCTCTTAATAATAATATATTGTTGTTTATATTGTTTATATTTAGTTTTCTATATTGTTTTAAAAATGATGCCAAAAAAATTGAATTTGCGCTGAGAGGTACAGCTGTGCGTAGGTTACAGTAACTTTTTTATATATTTTTTTAAAAGTTATATCAAAAACACTTTCATTGCGTTTTATAACTAAAATGATCCCCAGTTACCCACAGTTACTTTCATACGGTTAACATATTTTGAAACCTTCTAAACACTACGCCACTGTGGGAATTACATATTATTATAATTACTAGTATAAATACACCACTTTTTGGGTATTACAACTTAAGCTCCTTAACCAACCGCTGGCGCAATTTGCTAGTCGTCCTTAAGCTACCGATCATAAAAAGTCAAAAAAATATTGACAGCTAGCGCGATTTACCGGCGTTCAAACAAATTACCTGTAATCTGGACCGTCGCTAGTAGGGGTACTTTTGCCCGTCTGAGAAGTTCCATTTGGCCGCTTAGGTAGTCTACTTTTTCGATTTTTTAATACAGGTTTCTAAATTTCAGTTACTTTTTTCTTGCCGTAACGCAAATGATCTATGTGCATGTACTTAGCACCGCCACTTTTGAAAATCACAAAAATTTTAATTGTGCTGGATTGTGCCCGGTGTGTGCCGCGTTGTGCCGTATTTTTTTTTTTTTTTAATTTTTTTCCCCGGATTTTATAGAGGTAGCCTATTTTGAGGGTGGCGGTTAGCACCGCCATTTTCGATAATCTTAAAAATTTTAATTGTGCTGAATTGTGCCCGTTGTGTGCCACAGTGTGCCGTATATTTTAAAATTTTATTTTAATAAATAAATTTTTTTTGAACCAAAACGTGTTTTATCGATGGCCGTTAGCACCGCCACTTTTGATAATTTTAAAAATTTTAGTTGTGCTGAATTGTGCTCGTGGTGTGCTACTGTGTGCCGTAAATTTTAAAATTTTATTTTAATAAATAAAATATTTTTGGTCCAAAACGTGTTTTATCAAAAGTCGTTAGCACCGCCATTTTCGATAATTCCAAAAATTTTAATTGTGCTAGATTGTGTCCGTTGTGTGCCATAGTGTGCCGTAAATTTTAAAATTTTATTTTCACAAATAAAATTTTTTGGGCCAAAAAATATTTTATCGATGTAAATTAACTCCGCCATTTATATAATTTAAAAATTTTAAATTGTGTTGGATTTTACTCAATGTATGCAGCTGTATGAAATAAACTATTGCCCCGGTATTCATAAAAGTGAAAAATACTTAAAAGAGGTTTGCAAATCCTTTGTAAGGGATATAAGGCATTTTAAAAGCATTCGTAAGGCTTTTAAAGCTTTAGTAAACCTATTGTAAATATTACGTTTTTATGAATACCGGGGTTAATATCTAAATTTTGTATAATAGATTTTCAGCACAGTTGAGATGAAAGACGATAAACATGTATAAGTAAACTACCTCCGATCCTTTTTTGAACCTTTTTATTTCAGGTAGATGAAAAAGGTAAAAGTTGTAGTAGCTATAGTAAACATTTTTACATAAATTACGATTACAACACAATTAGCCGTTATTCGTCCACTCCTGAACATTAGGCCCCCCTTTTTAAACTCTCCCCAACTGGGGGGTTCTTTCTTTCCCATTACTTCTTCATCAGTTCTTGCCCATAACTTACCACGCTGGGCAGACGGCTTGGCGAGTAGTCCGCAGATCAATTTTGGACCTTTTAGATCACAGCACATATCCGATTATTACATTTAAAATAAACCAGCAGTCTGGCGTAAATCAAACACGGATAGACTAGAGAGTGGGAAACCGCGGTTCTAATCCTGGTTGCGTTGGATACATGATGCGATTTAAAAAGTCCAAAATTGATCTGCGGACTACTCGCCAACCCATCTGCCCAGCGTGGTGAGTTATGGGCAAAACTCTCTCTCCCCCCACTTAGGGGGGAGTCTAAAAGAGAGGCCTACATCCAACAGTGGAAAGAGAAAGATTGAAAAGAAGAAAGAAAGACATTTAAAATGTATAAAATTTTATTTGGCAGTACCAAATAGTTACCAAACTTAAGAGTTTGATTTCCATGGCCTGGTTTTAATCTGCTGAGTAGCTTAGGCTACTAAGTTATTATTTGAATAGTTTTATACAGGGTTTAATTATTATTTTATTTTCATGGCTCCATGGGCGTCTGTGTAATTTATTTTTGAGGGGGCAAACTTGTGAATAGGTGGCTAATGTTGTTTGGTTCGGTTACGAAACAATTAAGTTTGTTTTGATTATTTCATTTTGTTGAATATCACCATTGGGGGAAGGGGGGGAGCAAAGAGCTTTCTCCCCCCGGCTTTTGCTGCTTAAATTTTTTTAAACATTTAATATTTCACCAGCCCAAGTTTTTAAAATTTTCTAAAACCTTTGGTTTTAAAATGATCTTATAGACGTCCATGAATATCACACTACATACAGGCCAAGGGCCTAATTACATGTAGATAAATTGTTCACCTAAATTACACAATTAAACGAATTTCGGAAAAAAAGGAGAAAACTACTTTTCCGAATAGGGTGTGAACAGCTTTTAATCGGTAGAATAAATGCCAATTTTGATTAATGCAAAGGGGGAGGCCTCACATTTTTGTGGGATCTCCTCTGATTGTAGCCCTGGCTTTGTATGTTAATGAAAAAAATTAATTAACCCAGAAGGACCACCGGATAAATCGATCGATTGGATTATTAAGTCATTTTCCAGGAATCATCCTTTTTATCGATGACTAGATTGTATCGATCCCCCCCTTCCCTCCTACCAACGGCGATAGATTATTTCAGTCAAAAATACTTTAATTAATATTATTTTTATTATCTGCGATTGGTTGATATAAGATATGATTATCAATAATATGATTATTGCATACAGCTTCACGCATTGAGTAAAATGCAACACAATTTAAAAATTTTTAAATTATCGAAAATGGCGGCAGTACTGAATGGCGGGGTTAATTTACATCGATAAAATATTTTTATTTTACTTTAAAGGATATTGTAAATAATCCTTACTCCTAAATACTTTTACCTTTTTCATCTACCTGAATTAAAAAGGTTCAAAAAAGGATCGGAGGTAGTTTACTTATACATGTTTATCGTCTTTCATCTCAACTGTGCTGAAAATCTATTATACAATATTTAGATATTAACCCCGGTATTCATAAAAACGTAATATTTACAATAGGTTTACTAAAGCTTTAAAAGCCTTACGAATGCTTTTAAAATGCCTTATATCCCTTAAAAAGGGTTTGCAAACCTCTTTAAGTATTTTTCACTTTTATGAATACCGGGGCAATAGTTTATTTCATACAGCTGCATACATTGAGTAAAATCCAACATAATTTAAAATTTTTAAATTATATAAATGGCGGGGTTAATTTACATCGATAAAATATTTTTTGGCCCAAAAAATTTTATTTGTGAAAATAAAATTTTAAAATTTACGGCACACTATGGCACACAACGGACACAATCTAGCACAATTGAAATTTTTGGAATTATCGAAAATGGCGGTGCTAACGACTTTTGATCAAACACGTTTTGACCCAAAAAAATTTTATTTATTAAAATAAAATTTTAAAATTTACGGCACACAGTAGCACACCACGAGCACAATTCAGCACAACTAAAATTTTTAGAATTATCAAAAGTGGCGGTGCTAACGGCCATCGATAAAACACGTTTTGGTCCAAAAAAAATTTATTTATTAAAATAAAATTTTAAAATTTACGGCACACTGTGGCACACAACGGGCACAATTCAGCACAATTAAAATTTTTAAGATTATCGAAAATGGCGGTACTAACCGCCACCCTCAAAATAGGCTACCTCCATAAAATCCGGGAAAAAAAAATTAAAAAAAAAAAAAATACGGCACAACGCGGCACACACCGGGCACAATCCAGCACAATTAAAATTTTTGTGATTTTCAAAAGTGGCGGTGCTAAGTACATGCACATAAATGATCTGTTCTTTTAAACCTAGTTCACTTTTTAGGCACTATAGTTTCCCGTACATCTCTTTCTTTTTTTGCCGCTACCCCTTAAACTGTTTTTGTTTTTGGCCGCTCCTGTGTTTTGCACACTTTGTACAATAGGGCGCGACAGGTCTGTCTGTGATATTTATTGACCATGTGATAAAAATTATTTATAATTCACATGGAGAGAAATATTTCTTAACTATTAAGAAGTTAGTTGCTTAATTATAAGAACTGTAACAGTATAATGACTGTTAATTTGAAATGATCTGTACAACAAAAACAATGAACTAAATTTAAATTTATAGTCCTCGCTAATGAATTTTTGTGTAACGTTATTCTACCCCAACCAGTCACAATCACGGAACCCTCAATTTAATTATTAAATTAGCGACTACACTAAAATCACCGCTGTGTGATTTATTTCTATTATCGTTATATGTATTTACTAAAACTACAATATTTAAAATAAAATACAATGATAAGGGCGACGCCGTCGCATGTTTAGAAATGTAAATGACAGACTATGCAATAAGCTTGAAGAAGTGGAACTTAAGAGCAATTTATCTATTGCTTCATCCTGGTATCATTCGTATACTCCAGCGGAAAAGGAAAATAGATAGTAATCTTAAGCTATACATGTCAATAGTTACCGCAAACCTACTTGGAAGGGATCGATATGTTCTCACTGTTAAACACTCCAATTCGTTCAGTAATTAATACCTACATTAAAGTGATTAAAAATAAAATACGCCCAATTGATTGCAATTTAAAAATATTAAAAATAATAATATTATTGTTACTTTCTATTAAAGAAATCCATCATTTTTAAAGAACTATTTTACTCGGGTTCTTCAAAAAGAAATAAGGAAAAGTAAACGATATATTAAGCTATTGCAGAAACTTTCAGACATTGTGAATGGTTCTTTAAGCTATAAAAAATAAATTATCGACACGTAAGCGACGTAAGACAACGTAAGATGCACGTTCTCTGGGAAAATCATCGTGACGTGCAAATCAGTGGTTAAGACCCGTTTTCAACATCCTCAAGGGATACCTATGTTGTAACTATGTAACGACATTGTTCAAGTTCTTTAGTAAGTATGTTGGATCTTTAGTAATGATATATTTTTTCGATGAAAATGCTGTAATTAAATTTACTATGGTTGAATAATTTACAAAGAATGCGACCCGTTTTAGTAGGTTTACGAAATAAAAAATAAGTGGGTTATATGCTTATGCGATTCTTTGCGATGGTTGTCGCGATATACATAACATATAAAAACCAAGACTAATGATGCTTGTTAGTTTTTTTACACACGAAATGAAACTTGAAATTTTCATTGTTTTCGTTTTCTTGCTCGGCACAGAGAAGACATCCAAAGAAGCTCATGAATATAGATGAAAACTTGATACTTTTATTCCATCCTTCACTACTAGGCAGCTATATTGGCTAATTTGTAAATCAGATAGTTAATTAATTCAAATTATTTATTGGGAGACTGCTTAGCAAAGTTACATTCTGTGTGTACTTTTTCTTAAGTTAATGAATTATTAATTTATTCATTAAGTTGGCAAATATCACTTAATGTATAGATACTATAATAGAACTATTTAGTATTCTCTGTAAGTGACGTTTAGTAAAAATTATATTTATTAAAGCTCAACTTCTAATTACTTTACAAATTATCGCACATCACGAAAACATAATTATTATATTGATTGAGTTATTATTTTATAACAATATTATATTTTTTATTATTTTAATTTAAAATTTTTTTTGCTTATATATATACTACGTATGCAGTTACAAAAATGATATTAATGAACATTAATTAAAATTAAAAATTAATTAATTATCATCTTCTTTCTATTCAGCATACTAATAATGTAGTACTAATACTCACCTGTTCTTCAGTAAATGTTCTCATGAAAGTCCCAATTCAATTTTGTAAGATATTAATTCTTAGTATGCGTATATTAACATCACGCTATATTAGATTCTATTAAACCACTAACTATTGCAATCATGTGAAAATTTAATTATATTTCATAATTGCTGTTGCAAGAAATTTGTTTGAATTAAAAGTTTTTATTATTTCTACAAAGTTATTAATTAATATTTATATTAGGTAAATAACCCACACTTGTAATTTTTTTGCATTTAAATTTTTTGTTTTACACTTGTTTACAAAAGTTTGTAATTATTCGTTAATTATAAATTCGGGGATTTTAGCTGTCAGCTTTATTCGCAATAAACTTAAAAAATGCAAAACTTGCTAATTTAAACCTTTATCGCTATTAATGTGTAAAATTTTCATGGACACGTTTAAAAACTGTTTGCTTAAAAAAAGTTAATTTTCCACAGTTGATTAAATATTAAAAGTACTATGTAGAGTTAAATTTTAGAGTTAATAAAAAGTATACTAATTAACTAAATTGAGGGACGTAAGCGCGGCATATCCTTATTTTAGCGATATTTTAAATACATATTTAAACATTTATTTTGGCAGCCGGTGCGTTTTATTATAAATATAATGGTAGAGATATTTTTATGAAACAAGGACTTTTTATTTACCTCATTTAACTTTGTTGATTATATGAATAAAATAATTTTTTAACTAACTTTTTCATTTTTATATAAATGCATTATTTCTACGCCTTGATCTCAAAGGCACTCAATGTTAAAGGCGACCAGTTCTTATATCTAGCTTTGGAGAACGATAACTTTTGTATTCAATACTCGGTGCATTATTTCTTGCAACAGTTTAAAATAACAAGTGTTAAATATATTAATTAAAGTAAGAATAACCGAAGAAGTTATTTTTTAAATAACATTTTTTAATTTCAATTTATACCATATTAAGATGGCGCTTTGCAAGAATGTGATAGTTAAACCTTCATTTCTATATTATCATCGTAAATGTTAAATTTTTAAACGAACATTATTTTTTGTTTTTCCTTTCTTATGTTCAATTTTTATTAAATTTCATGGGTTTATATCTGCAACATTGTATGAAAATGGCAACTTACAATTTTAATAATGCTTCACGGAAGCATAGCCCAGTCAAAATAGACATGGACCCTTGCATAAATTTCCAAAAAGCTGAAAATTTAAATGAACGTTAGGGATACCATTATAATGAAATTGTGAAAAGTCCACATCGTCCCATGTATGCAAAAAGTTTTATAAGAGGTTAAAGTTTGCAAACATGGGTTTTTTGAAATTTTTTGCGAAACGGTTAGTTTTATGAGAAAATTAGTTCAGCCAAAAATTGTAGATCATTTAATTATCTACAAAAGTTATTCTTACATTTTTTTTCTAAGATTCACTATTTCCGAGAAAAAGCGATTCTAAAATTTACAAAATATAAGGAATTCTCCTTATATGCACACGTTTCCACGCAACCTATGTACTATGGAGGATACAACTTTAGATTCCAATTTTTTTGGTAATTCTAGGAGCCAAAAAAATTGTCACTTTTTCGGGATTTAGTTCAATGCCCCTTGGTTTTGAATTATATAAATTTTTAAAATAGACATGGTTGGTGGTTTAACCATAGGTTTATAAAATATATAATAATTTTTCTTCTGGAAATTTTATGTTGCCACCACCCCGTGTCATGAAAACAACATCTGACTCCTTTTGAACTCTTTTTCTATATAGCATCTGTAATACTAAAAATTTAGTTAAAAGTCTTTCAGTCACTTTAGTTGCCGAACGGTCACAATTCCGTCTGAAGCGTTCACGTATAATCTTAATGGATTTCGATTGAACTCTTACTCCCGGTTTTTTGTATTGTTGTATATTATAATGTCAAAGCTTCCTACCGGGTTACAATGATTAAAATAATTTAAATTATAGTGCTGCAAAAGAAAGTTACAAAATTTGTATCAATTCAACATACATGTCAAAAAGTATATTTCACAATTTCTATTTTCTTTGGAAAATATACAAATATTTATCTTTGTTATGATATTCTGTATTTTAATTATTAAAAATATTTAAGCATATAAAACATAAAAAAATGTTTCTACTTTGTTTTATACGAGTATTACACATAACTTTCTTTAAATGCAAATAGTTTTTACTATACAACTGCTCACGTTTTGCAAGTTAATGTATAAATTCCTCACCTTACCATCTTAAATAACTAACAGTTTGTAGCATTTCAAATGCTATTATTTCTGCTTAGCCTTTTTCAGCTTAGTAAAAATTAACATTATCCTGAAATCTATGCACCATCCTGTGGATACTCAAAAACAGTCGTTAAGCGAAGTGAAGTTAAGTGGAGCTGATACGTTTTACTATCTTTTAATCAGCGTGATGGAACTCAGCGTTAGGGAGTGCTTACCATTTTGTTCCATTGCTGTTTTTAATGAATGTCCCACATCTGGTCTCGTTTCTATAGAAACGTTAAATTCCATACTGAATATATATTGTACTCTTCTACTGCTGTTTTGGAAAATTATTATAAAAAAAAACTCAAAAATTATTGGGGAAAACTTTACCCGCAATAGAAAAGCACAACTTTATTGCTCCGGCCAGCCTTTTAAAAATAAAATTTATAAAAATCAAAAAAATAAACGATATGCATGTGCAACACTCTTTAATTTTTTTAGAAAAGGAAAAAATTTTTCGCAGATAAATTAAAAAAAAATCTCTTTATAATACTTCAATTATCAGATTTGAACCAATGAATAGTAATTCAAAGCCAAAGATTCACTTAACGTGTCTGTAAGCAGATACTTTTAAATTTTAAATAACCTACTGGTTACAAACACGTTGCGGAAATAAATTTTACAAAATAGATAAAAAAAACAACGTTGGGTACCTTTTTAATCTTCCATTCGTCAACTATGACACCAACCCAATTTTTCTTTAATGTCCAAAAATTTATTGCTCACACGTTGTCTCCAAAAATTAAATTTCATCCACTTAAATCCCGTGTTATGCTCAATGAAAATTCTTCACCAAAAATGAAATAATTGACAAATTGGTGCAAACAATACAGATCTTTCCAATATTTTAACTTGGGACTCCAAAATTAAATTACTTCTTCCGTTGTAACAAACTAATCCACGTTTTCGTTTCAGAAAATATAAAAAAAAACGCTCGTTTTCAGGATATTAACCAATCCAAATCTTGAAAAGTCATGTTCAGAAAATACACCATTCAAATTAAGTCTCAATTTAGACACTTTTTTAAACACTCCAGAAAACGCAAGATAGACGTCCGTCTAACTTGACGTCCTACGCAAGAAAGATCTTGATATTTCCGGCTTTTCGTCAAACTTGCCGAATCAAAAATTTCCAACTTTCCATTTTATTTATTCTTCAACTCCTGTTGCCAACCGTCACTTTTCAAATACCTAACTTTTACAATAGTATTTAAATTAAAAATTTTCCTTCAATTGAGCCCGTTGACTATTCAAATTCTAAAAACAGGCACAAGCGCCTTATAAAATAAATGGAAGTATTATTTTCTTTTACTTCTTCACAACAGAAGTATGAAAAATAAAAAAATACTGAGCCAACAAAATAAAAAAAATTTTCCTTTTCAAAACCCAAATTCTACAAAAAAAAAAATCATCACTTATATCGTTTGTTTTTGATTTTGAGTCCTGTTATACGACAATATATATGAATACAATAATTATGTTGAATACATATTGGTGTTCGTTGGATGTTGGAATATTTTTTGAAACTATTTCCATCTTTTTTGAAGTCCATCTACTCCTTTCTAGCCTCGGATATTTGTTTTGCCCAACTATAAAGAATAATATCAACGTCGTGAAATGGCGAAAAAATCATGGACTTTTTATTTTTGTTTGAAAGCCATTTAGGAAATTAGCTTATCTAAATAATTTACATCGACATTGAGATGTTACTGTTTGCAGATGTTACTGTTTTTTAGCCCAGTTTGAACGATGAACCATTAATATTCCAGAAATTCCAAAAGAATAGAGATGTTAAATCTCTCAAAAATTGAATGTTTGTTTAATATAAAAAATAATCTATTAACGTTGAGCTAAGATCATAATGGGCGCGGAAAATAATTTCTAAAGTTAAAACAAATTCGGGTTGGTACTTTTTTAAAACTTCAGAAATAATTTGTTCTCAGCGGTCTGCAAAATTTTATTTAATTTTTGGCTTATTTGATAGTTCGTGGCCAAATTAATTAATTAAACTGTAGAATTCCTGGGGTTTTAAAAAAACCCCAAGTGCCAATTCGTGTAGCTTTTTTAACATGCCTACCAGAAGATTAATAATTGTTTTATTTACTACACTCGATATCCGGATGGTACAACTCATTGTTCAGCCGTTATCGTTAGAAATTCACTGAAGTACTATGAATAATTATTTAGCTCAATACCAAAGAGACCAAATTTAGGTGACTAGTATTGTATTAGAAAACTTGCTTGGTCTAGTAACAATCACTACTGTTTATTGCTTACCAAAACACACTATCAATAAAAAAGATGATTTTAAAAACTTTTTGTAATACCCATGGACATTGATATAATATAGTGGATTGAGACTATAATGCTAAACAATAACTGTGGGTTTCAAGAACTATAGACCTTTGAAGTAGAGAACTTTGAAAAACATTGAAATGTAAAATTCTAAATCATTTATCAACAAGGCGTCCAACCTATTGGTCAATAGATAAAGATAAATTCCTGATGTGCTGGATTTTTGCATGTCACTATTCATCGCCTGAAAATTAAAAAAATTAAAATAAATTTACTTAAAAAAAAATATCCGGGTTTCATGATTATCAAAACTCACCGGTAGGGTATTAAAAATGTTACCTAGTATGAGTACAAAATTGACTATACTTTTATTTTCAACGCAATTCTTTGTCTATATGTTTACCCAATATAATAAAAGGCTGCACAGATAACACTGAAACTCAAACCAGATAAGCCTCTCATTATGTTACTTCATACAGACCCATCTGTTTCTTACCTATATTGTCAAAAGTGTTTGAGGAACTCCTATTAAAAACAAATGCAACCACTTCTCGCCGAAAAGAAATTAATTCCAGATTACAAATCGGAATTTGGAATCCAACATGCCACTATTGAACAAGTCCATCAAGTGGTGGATTTTATTACGACAGATTTTGAAGCAAAAAGATACTGCTCTGCAATATTCATTGACACAGTATAAGGTTTGGCATGACGGCCTTCTTTTAAAAATCAGGCAACAGTTGTCTAAATTCTATTTATTTTTTGAATCCTATTGTATCAAATGAATGTTTCAGATCATATATTAGGATCTATATTCGAGTTTCCATTCCATAAACTCAGAGGTGTCCACTAGGACAGTATTTTAGGTCCAGTGCTGTACCTGAGCACACGTCTGACGTTCCTACATCTAACTTCACAAATGCTAAATTTGCGGATGATTCAGTCGTCATGGAATCACATGTAAATTATATTTATGCATCAAATGACTTCCAGGAAAACTTTGATTTAATCCACAACTGGTTAAAAATATGGCAAATAAAAGCCAACAAGATAAAATCTGTACACGTCACTTTTACTATGCGTAGAGATGCTTATCCATCCATAACTGTGAATAATAGAGTGCTGCCACAAACAGAAGATGTAAAGTAGGTTACCTAGGTATTCAATACAAAAAACACATAATAATGTGTACAAAATATAATCAGCTGGGACTCAAATTGAGAGATAGGTACCTACTAGCTAGTAAATGAGACGTAAGTCAAGGTTATTCTTGAAAAGTAAACTTCTTTTTCTTTATTTATTATATTTTATACAGATTGTGAATATACCTTGTAACAAAAATAAAAAAAAAAGTTAAATAGTAACTAAACTTTTTACTAAAGTGCGTGTGACAAATAGCCTAATTGTTTTTAACTGAATAACTAGGATAGCATGAAAATTATTAATTAAAACACGCGGAGTACATATAGAAATAATTCATTTACATGATATTGTGCAAAGATTTAGTACAAAAACTTTAATTAAATATTACTTAAAATAATTAATTCTAGTCTTTTGTTACAAAGGCGTTTTGCAGAGAATTGCAAGCCTTTGTGGTATAGAATATTTCAATTTTGGTTTGTTTTATTTATTTAGTTTGACATTAAACATTGTTAAAACTTATATTTAATAATGCTTTTATGTAATGTAACGCATGTATACTCGAAATTCCAAAATGTTAAACAGGGATTTAAAATAAGTCATGCCTACAATTAATTAACATTTTTAGTTATTAAATGAATTCAACTACAATGTAGGTATTATTCGTTATATAGTAAAAAAAATTAATTAGAAGTTTCAACAGCAATGCATATTTATTAAAGTTAAAATTGATTGGTAGTACGAAATAAAACAATATGATAATTCGTTTTTGAAAACAGTACTTACTCTGGATAATTAGATAAAAGTGTCATAATATCACGTATTTGTTAATGTAATATTGAATCGAGCTTTATAATGAATTTCAATTAATTTATAAACTTGTTATTTCAATTGTTTACAAAGAGTTCGTAATTATCCAAATAATAATGGTATCTGTTTTAATTTTAGTATAATCAAAAATCAGTTAAATCGATTCAAGAATAAAGAAAAAACTTTATGAAATCAGTAAATAGCAAGTAGTCACGATATTTGTAATTTAATAAAGCGACACCTACACATAATAGAAATTCTTGTTAATGTATATTTAACTGTAGATATTGTTACCATTTATGAAACAATTATGTATACATGTAAGGGGCGAATTGTATTTACTATGTCATACAGAGTGTATTGTAATGCTGTAACACCTTTGCAATTATAATTACTGTTTTAGTTGAATATTGTATAGCCGAGTTGTAATAAAATACTAAAACTTTTGTGTCGAAAGTAATTTCATTTGTAAGTCCTAAAAACTAAACTTTGTACTTTGCGGGATGTTTTAATAACAAATTAATTAAATTGTGTAGTACCATTATGTATTACTATATTTATTACAACTTCATGAAATTGCATCGGGAGTGCGTGCACCACACAAACTGAAAAAATTTAAAAACTACATTTTCTTGAAAATAACATTGAAGGATATTTTACACGATAAAGCCATTTTAGAAATAATTATTTTAAAGTTCTAAAAACTTCTTAAATTTTTGAAATGTCTGGATATATTTTCAATTATACTTTGAATTTCAAATTCACAACAGTAACATTAATTTAGTAGGTACTTTTTAAATCTTTGCTAGCTATTTCCTTTGATAATGTAAAAGTCATTTTACTTTAAACAGAAACAAACAAAATTAAATATTAACAATGTTTTGGTAATGACAGGTATTAATTAAAATTTAATTGAGCGAAATTTAATTACAAAAGTATGTATTGTAATTTATTTTCATACATGATCAGGTAATGTAAATATATTTGATAAAAATAGAACATGTCATTTCCCGATTACGTTAAAATATTTTAAATAATTTTAAAGAACTTAAGTTTTTTGTGTTTTTTCTATTATTTAATATTTAAAAAAATTGTTTTATAATATTCTAAAGAAATTAAGTGTTTTGCAACATGAAATTTTTAAAACAATTAGCTTATTAGTTATGTTATTTTAACATGTTCAAATTATTATGTCAAAATTATGTTCATTTTTAATTGGAATTAAATCCCAACTACTGGCGTAAATTTCATGTGTCCTCGTATAATACCACTAGTTTTCCTGCATCCTTTTAGTGTGAATAATTGCGTTAATTTGAATACGCTTTTCGATTTTTGTATACACGTTATCAAGTTTCTACTGTATTAACATATAAAAGCTGTTGTATAAGTTTTGTGTGTACAGATATTATCGTAAAAATGTCCGGATATTATGATATTATATAAAAACATATCAGATGAAATTAATAGGCCTATTATTATAGTTACAAAATGAATTTGTGGGGAAAATACTTAGAATTTACTATACTCAAAAGTGTCTAAAACGTTAGGTTGTTATTTCAATTTTTTTTTTGGGAACTATAATTTCTTTTACACATACATTGTCTTCTACGAATCAGATCGTGGATTTTATAATAATATTGGGGTTACTTTTTCTTCCAATTATAGATGTATAATTGGAAATCGTGCATTTTGACGAGAATGTTTTGACGTGAATTTTTGAGGCAAATGTTTCGACGCAAGCACAGTTTGGATACAGTAAAGTAAGCTTAGATTTTTGCTGAACTTTGTTCTTATAGTAGTTTAGAATAATAATTAAGGCTGGGATTATATGCAAATGCATATTTTTACTTATTGATATGAGAACGTCGATTTTTCGTTATCCTTGCGAATCACATAAATTAGAGTAATTTGAGCCAAATTTTTTTATGTATATTTTGCATATTTTTTTCACTTTTGGTTCATATTCTAGTAAAGTTAGCATATTTATGCATATATTTATTTTGACTTGTGAAATTATATACAAAAGTATAAAAATTCCGATATAAATAAAATCCGTCGCCAAAATGCAAAACCCGACAAGTCCCATTTCACCTTAGCTGCAAAAACTGAAAAGTCTTATGCTTATGTTACAATTAAATTTCAGCAAATTAAAAGATTATGTACAGTAATGAGGTCGAAAAAAAGCAGTTTTTGAGATTTTTTTTCTAAGTTATGAATACATGTATTTATTTGAAATGTATTTATTTTCTACATAAAAGAGCAACATTTAAAGAACATTTTAGAATTTTATATCCACAAAACGTAGACAATTAAACCATTGGTAGTAGATTTTCGAAGACGCTTAAAAAAAAAGATTTGCGGTGCGTAAGATAAGTCGTCGCAGGATTATTCAAATTGAAAAAAGTAAAAAAATTTGGTTAATATATTAGTTTATCTTCAGACTGAATGAATCCATTTAAAAAATATAAAAATTTCTATTTTTGGGATGATGTTGAAATAAAAGTGACGATTTTTGCCCAAAAAATTGGCCTATAATTACTTGTAAAAAGAAATAGAAATAAAAAAGGAAAAAGTAATCGTTGAGTCTCAAGAATCATTTATATTTAAGACGTGTGTGAAATTTTATCATGATGCGTTCTCTATAAAAAAGCATATTTTTATGAAAATTCGTATAATATATATGAGCATACTTTAGAATTTTTTATGCATATAAATCCCAGCTCTAAATTATAATTTTTTTTAAATAGTGGATTGTGATAAAAGGAATCCGCCAGTCGAGCTTATGTTACATTAATAGATTTCGTAACTTAATATAAAACAAATGTTACTTTTTAGTAACTCAATTTAGATATGTTTTTTAAAATACATCATTTAAATGTGTATAACTCAGCTAGTATATTATGATGCTATTGGAAAATAAAATAAATTAATGAAAATATATAAATTATGACAATATGGATTCGCTCTTATTGAAGCTCATCAGAAAGTTATAATATGAAAACATAAATATCAATCTATAAAATTAATTGTAATTTAAATCATGAAAAAATAATTTAATAAAATTAAAAAATTTACGTTTAAATCATATTATTCTCTTCTTTTAGTCTAATGGTACCTATATAATAAATTCCTTAATAAATCATGAAAAATTTTGAATTAATTCAAGTCAAAATCACAAGAAGTTAAAAATAAAATAAATACTTACTGTGAAAATAAAAATTACGAAGGCTGCTGTGTGATAATAATGATGTGATAATAGCTATTTATGTCATGAGTACATAATATAGGTCTTTATCGGACGAAGCCTAGGTTTATGGGGACTAGGCTAAGTCCAAAAAGCCAAATTATGTGCAAAAGACATATACATCCTATTTGGTCTATCTTCTCATTTAATCTGGAGAAGATGATCCTTTCCACGATTTTGGCTAGGCCAAGGATAAGTGAGATGGGGGGGTAATTTTGCGGGTTTGAGCTGCATTTTCCGGGATTTGAGATGACAACTATATCAGCCGTTTTCCACCTGGGCAGAAAGTAAAGATCGTGGTGATGGCCGTAATCGCTTTCTTGGGGAGTCTTTTTAGGGCGATGTTAGAGATCTAATCTTGGCCGGGGGCCCTTCTGGGGGATATGTTCTTTATCGTAGCCTCTACCTCTTCATAAGATGCCGAAGTGATGGGGTCTGGGTCAGGATCAAGCTTTTTTTTGGCAACAAACCTTTCCACCTTGGAGATGTGGGCTTGGAGATTGAGGTCGGATTGGGGGACAGGATTTGGGGAGAACTGACTTTATAGGGAGTCTGCAAACACTTTCACCTTTTTCTGAGGAGTGTAGGCAAAAGAGTTTGGAGTCTTGATGAAGGGAATGGGAGGGGAGGGGTTAGAGCCCTTTAGAGTTTTCACCATTTGCCATGCAGATTGGTCTTCAAATAAGAAGGATTTTTTGGTCCATCTGTCATCCTTATAAGTAAGAAGTTCTTGTTTTAATTTGTTTTTGAGTTGCGCCGCCAATGCGCAGTCGTCCGGGTGCCATGAGCGGCGAGCCTTACGGATGGCTCTGCGCTTTTTTGTGGATCAAATCAAGCAGATGTTGAAGAACTTTAGGTCTGGTGTGGGGGGTTATGTTTGTCTTAGTTGCACAATGCATAAAGAATCTGATTTTCTGTTCGAAAAGGAGAACATAATCGTCTAGATCTTGCGTGGAGTTTATGATCGGGATCTTGCCCATATTTCGTCTGAGATGGTCAGTGAAGTAGGGCCAGGAGATGCTTTTAGTGGTCTTAGTTAAGGGAAATTCGTCCGGGTTGGGGTCGCCAAGAGTGACCATGACTGGAAGATGATCGGACATCATATGCTTGCCTAACCTCAATTGGTGTAGAACGGGCATGTTTTTGGGTTGTTTTAATAATTTTTAATATTTGGAAACAAAAAGAAGTCATTAGGCGAAAAATTAGGTAAACTTTAATTTGAAAGACTTTTCTTGAATTTCCTGAGCATATGTCCGCACCATTTGACATTAGTTTGTTTTTGAGGTTTTTCAAATTGTTTGAGATCTTACGACTGCAAAGCTTCCGTACGTCTAAGCCATCATAAAAAATCACGTATATATGTTTCATATCAATGCTTAAGAATACCTAAATCTCTCGATATGTGACATGCCGATATTGTTCAACTATTTTACGTACAGCAGTAATATTAGCGGCAACAACAAACATTTCTAGACGACCTGTACGAAATTCGTCAGTGAGAGTGATGCGTTCACGCCAGGAATCGGAAAACCAGTTATAAAGAGTACTATTGGATGTTGCTCCACTTTCAAAAGCCAAAAAAGCCGATTGACAGATTTTTCAGATCTTTCTTTAAAGTGCTGTGTAAACAAAACTTGGCTACTTAAGTATATGAACTGTCCACTGAATTATAGATATGTTAAAAATCTCAAATTTTACAAATGTGACAGTTAAAAGAACTTAGGTTTAAATGATATTAACTTGTCAAAGTTTAATGGTAAACAAGAATTCGTCAATAAATCATGGAAAATATAATAGGGGTATTCACACTGACGTGTATACACTCCTGTATTTCTACACCGTTGTATTTATCCTAGCAACGCCAAGTAAAGTTGTGTATTACTAGACATTGCTAGGATATTACAACGGTGTATAAATACAACACTAATACACGAGCCTGTGTTAATACCCCTAATATTGAAACTAAACAAAATTATAAAATCATAGAATTTTGGACAAAATGTTAAAAATAAAATAAAAAGTTAATGTGAAAAGAAATTTATTATTATGTTGAAAATATAACTTCAAATGATATTAAAAAGTGATCACACAATTCCTTTAGGGCTTGTTGAAAACAATCCTCTGTAGATTACCACAGAAACTATCCTTACTAAACCGAAAAAATAACATTTGCTAAAAAACACGCAGATTGGAGAGGCAATAAAGGCATAAAAAAATAAAAAAACATATTGTGGTCAGACGATTCTAATGTAAATATTTTTGGTTCAAACGGCAAAGCATACATTAAAAAACTCCTAATCAAGAATTTTGTTCCAAATTACATGGAAAAACCATTATACACGATGGAGGCAGTCTTAAAATATAAAGTTGGTAGTTGCTTTTCTTGTAATTGAATAATCTCGATATATTACATCAAAGGAAAATTAAATTTTGAAATTTATATAAAATATATTTTAGAAAACACTATGCTAACTTTTGCCAAAGATATCCTGTCTTCTTCCTGGGTCTGGACCAAGAAAAAACCCCATGAATACGGTGGCTAAAAGCAAACCGTTTTTAATAAGAAATAAGATCAATGTGTTAGAATGGCTAGCACAATTACTCAATTTTAATTTTCTTAATATGAAACCTACCATAATTCTTAAAATAAAATAATAAAACATATTATAACCTCGTAGTTATATGACACACATACAATAATAGCTGTTACAGTAAGCAGCGAACATATTATATGTATTCTCTTAAGTATACCACCAACTCAAAAATTCCATATTGCTTACAAAAACGAAAATCACTGATGGTGTGTGTATGTTGTAGATATACTATATAATAGGGTACGTGCTGAGACATCTTTGCATTATGGCACTCTTGAACGTAAAACTAACATATCTACTGGCAGCTCCCCAACTATAAAATCTTGGTATTCGTAGTTCTGAAAGAGTCATTGAAGCCAATCTACAACGCTATTACTTACGAGACGGCAGAACTACCAACATTGTACGTGCACATTTATTTTTTTACTTTAACTTCTTTTCTTATATTTCAGTTTTTCTGAATTGTTTAGATTTTCTTTGTACAATTTTTTTTTGTTTTTATTATGAACATTTTTACCCAAAGATTTTAAAATAGTTAAATTCCTTTTAACGGAGCTCTTTTATATTTTCCCAATACTACTAGTTTTACTTCAATATTGCCATCAAAAAGTTATTAGATTATTTGATTGATATTCTTATAATAATAGTTATCATAACTTATTGAAAGTCACAACCGTGACAAATTGAAGCAATTTAATCTGTTTTATTCCAATGTTATTTTTATCAATGTTATATTTCCTTTATATAATCGAAGTAGAATTGGTACTTTTAAAAAATATTAATTAATATATTAAATTTGATTGATTCTACTTATAACTAAATAAAGTAATACGTAGCTAGGTATTTTCAATTTAAAATAAAAACGTTTGTATTTCTAATAAAAATTACAAAAAGTTGAATTGATTTATTACGATTAGATTAACTTCAGTAGTGAAATTAAAATTTGTAAAGGTATCTATACAAGTTCATAATATCCTTAAAGAATTATATTATCTTAAAGAAAATTGGAAGATCGCTTCTGAGATAATAATTCTATCGCTTGTGCTACTTGTTATGCTTTTGTTATTCTCCCCATTTTCATAAGATTTAGTACGTGAAAGCTACCTTTATAATTAGACGACTAATACCAATTTTGGTTCTACAATTTACCTACCTACTTATACCATCCAGTAGCTGATTCCATTATATTTGGAAAAGTATTAAGTTGCATGTAATAAATAATCGCAGATAATCTAAGATACTTTTTAATTCATTACTTCAGTTATCCGGGATTATATTTATACACCTAGTATATAGGTATAAAAGAAAAGCTTTAGCCCCAAGTTTGTACTAAAGTGGATTATGTGCGGTACACTTATTTTAAAAATATAGATGGTGATATAGGTATTATTCAAATCATGCAACAGAGATTAAGCGTAAGATCGAAACGTTTTGGGAAATTTACGATTATCCCAGATGTCACACCAATCGTAACAGAGCGTTGAATAAATGGTGTGATCAAAACCATATCGTTAAATATGTCGAGAAATATTCTCTTGCGTAAAATTTTCTTATTAGAATATCGTGCATAGATTCATACGAATTTAATTTATTATTTCATAACTCAAATTCAGCTAACAAATCAAGGTTTTATGTTACTTTAATACCTAAATAATTATTATAAACAGAAATGAACCAATCAAAATTAAAAGTACCTGCTCACCAGTAAAATAATTTAATGGTAAGCACAATAAAATAAATTGGTAGATGATAATATTGTGTTTATTATTTATTAAGTACGTCACAGCTTTGATTTGTAATACCATCAAACAGCACGAGTTAAAAATGGAGTAGCAGTTAAGAAATTCCTTCAACAATTCAAGATTTATGGAAAATCGTCCTGGGAAATAAAACAAGTGCCTAAAAAACACTATTAATCAACTAATCTAAACTAAGATAAAACCATTTATTTATTTTTTCTATAGTAATTTGTATCAAAGCTGCTATACTAATCGTTTTATTTGTCTAAGACAAATTGTTTCGTACAAAATTTGAGCAAATAACTTGAAAATTTATAACAAATTATTGTGGTTTTAAGATTTTACAAATAATATCAGGTACATTTATATTTCATTGTGCATAATTTACTTTTTTGTATGTCACATAAGGATAAAATAGTGAAGAAATTAATCAATGTCTTGAATAGGAAATAACATTTGCATTTAAAGCAATGTTGAGTTATTACTTAGTTTTGATGAGAACACTAAGTGTATGTGCTCAAAATTTATTACATATATTATTTCAATTTATTATGGTAATGAATGACTAAAATTAAGCCTAAATTCAAAATTCCGCTTGAAACGCTGAATTGCTTTTCAAGCACTTCAATATTTTCTGGAAATAAGAAATGAAAAACCTGACGATGTAACAATATGTTCAAGAGTATTATTACATTTTTTCAAAATATACTTGAAAATTTCTGTATTCTTTTATTTGAGAAAAATATTTTGTGAGCTTTTACTGGCTTTTTATGAGATGCAATAGATTTTTGCGTGACAGCAAAATTGGAAAACAGATTTAAATGCAGAGTAGATAATACTTCGATAGTTCTTACAGCTACGTGAAACCTTTTGTTTAAATATCAATATTTTTAATACTACCACCGATATATAAATTTCAAAATGTCATGATGAAATAATTTAAACTTTATTTAGATTATTTTTGTTCTGCTATGCTGAAAATTTCCAATTTGTTGAAATAACGTATAAAGTTTAAAATAAATTTATAAAATTTTGTTATAATTAAATTTGCATTTGGAGCTGACGATATGGATAGCAGTACAAAAGTTACAACTATCTAATGGAGGTATTATTTAATTATAAAAATTAATAATTTTTTAACTCTTGAAAATCGATACTTTCTATAAATAATAGTATTATTTTAAATTATATCGGAGTTAACAAATTAAATAAAATTATAATATTATATTTGAGAAAAGTAGTTTAAAATGAAATTTGAATTTCATAAAAACGTGTTATAGTTGACCTTAAACAAAATAAACGGAAATTTATAGTTGAGAAGAGGTCTAAGAAATGATCTACAAAGTAGATATTTAATTTATACTTCTTACAGAATTTATAACACAACAGTAATAAATATAGTCAGGACCGTCATCAGGATTCAAAGTCCATTGAAATAATTAGCAAACAAATTATAAAATCAAAAGACACCTTATCGGATTACATGTTTCAATCTAATCCACGATTCTACTCGTGAAACTGATATCATCAGATCCGCACTGGTTTTATGAAGATATAAGTTACTTACCAATTTTTCAAAAAAAACTTGGATCCTTTTGGTCTTGACTGTACAACTACTTTTGTGATAATAAATCTGTTAGAAATTGCAGGTACCCTCTTTTAAGTTTAGGGTTATTTAACCTGCTGTTTTTGCCCACCTCGTGGAAATTAATAAAAGTAGTTTAAAATGAAATTTGAATTTCATAAAAACGTGTTATAGTTGACCTTAAACAAAATAAACGGAAATTTATAGTTGAGAAGAGGTCTAAGAAATGATCTACAAAGTAGATATTTAATTTATACTTCTTACAGAATTTATAACACAACAGTAATAAATATAGTCAGGACCGTCATCAGGATTCAAAGTCCATTGAAATAATTAGCAAACAAATTATAAAATCAAAAGACACCTTATCGGATTACATGTTTCAATCTAATCCACGATTCTACTCGTGAAACTGATATCATCAGATCCGCACTGGTTTTATGAAGATATAAGTTACTTACCAATTTTTCAAAATTGGTAAGTAACCAAGTGCAAAATTGGCAAAAGTAGTTGTACAGTCAAGACCAAAAGGATCCAAGTTTTTTTTGAAAAATTGGTAAGTAACTTATATCTTCATAAAACCAGTGCGGATCTGATGATATCAGTTTCACGAGTAGAATCGTGGATTAGATTGAAACATGTAATCCGATAAGGTGTCTTTTGATTTTATAATTTGTTTGCTAATTATTTCAATGGACTTTGAATCCTGATGACGGTCCTGACTATATTTATTACTGTTGTGTTATAAATTCTGTAAGAAGTATAAATTAAATATCTACTTTGTAGATCATTTCTTAGACCTCTTCTCAACTATAAATTTCCGTTTATTTTGTTTAAGGTCAACTATAACACGTTTTTATGAAATTCAAATTTCATTTTAAACTACTTTTATTAATTTCCACGAGGTGGGCAAAAACAGCAGGTTAAATAACCCTAAACTTAAAAGAGGGTACCTGCAATTTCTAACAGATTTATTATCACAAAAGTAGTTGTACAGTCAAGACCAAAAGGATCCAAGTTTTTTTGAAAAATTGATAAGTAACTTATATCTTCATAAAACCAGTGCGGATCTGATGATATCAGTTTCACGAGTAGAATCGTGGATTAGATTGAAACATGTAATCCGATAAGGTGTCTTTTGATTTTATAATTTGTTTGCTAATTATTTCAATGGACTTTGAATCCTGATGACGGTCCTGACTATATTTATTACTGTTGTGTTATAAATTCTGTAAGAAGTATAAATTAAATATCTACTTTGTAGATCATTTCTTAGACCTCTTCTCAACTATAAATTTCCGTTTATTATATTATATTTGAGTTTTCAAGTGTGGTTATCTATTTATTTATTTAACGGATTAATCTTTTTACACCATCAATACAAAACAAAAACATAGAAAAACAAAATCAACAATAAACAACAACCAATAGAATACAAAATAAAAATAATAATGACAATAAGGAACAGTCAAATTAATTTAAATCAATTGTCCAGAGAATCTTCTTAAACCTGGCCAGGGAGATGTTAAATAATACAAAGCTGGAATCATCACAAGCACGATTGACCAGACGAATCATCCTAGCCACTGGACTATGATAACCATAGTTAGTTGCATGAAGTTTTTCTTCAAAAATCCATTTAGATCTTGTAAATCTAGCAGGCTTCCTAAAGATAAACAATTCACGCAAGGCATTGCAGTTGATTTTGCCGTTGAACCAGCCATATAACACTGCAAAGATCAAAAACCGCTCGTCTGGCTGCCAAAGACTTTATGTTGAAAAAATCAAAGTAAACCTCATCCGAGAATGCTTCTTTAGCTCGATCAAGTTTGTAATGTACAAGCTTGAAGAACTTGTGTTGCACACGTTCAAGTTGATTGATTTGGACTTGATACTGAGGCGACCATACGCTATACATGCATATTCCTGGTTATGAAAAATTAATGAAAAAATTGATACTTATTTTATGTATTATGTTTGGCAACCGATGAAAAACTAAACCTAAAAAATAATTGATAAAATAATATCTAAAAATCAGAGATTTAAATAGTTACAGTCATAAAACAGATATTTTTTAGTTCGGTCGTTTAAGCTTTTGTATGAGGTTTAAAATCTGCATTTATAGCAGATTATATAGGTAGTTTTCTATTTGCATTGTTGTATAATATGGTACTAATGGTATGCTAAATCTTCTTTAAGTTTGAGTTTATGGTGTATTACACAAAATAGTTTTCAAGCTGCTTATTAGACTTTACGCTATCCCGTTGATTGAAAATTTTGCGAAATTAACACATTCTGAATTACTGTTATTTCTCTTCTGAACAAAGAAATACATTTCAATGTCAGTATCGATTTTCCCTGAAAGTTTTCGTAACAGCTGAAATTGTTAAAAATCTCTTAACTCTAAGGTAAGATCAATTATTATTGTACATCAAGTTAACCACACACAAAAAGTAAGAGAAACTAAACAATAATCATAGTGCATATGTTACAGTTAAAACCCGAAATCAGTTAAAACCCGATCTAACTAGTAAATTCTAGTTTTAACTAACCGCCTTAGTAAATTCTAGTTTTAACTGAAATAAGTTTAGTTAAAACTAGAATTAACTGATTTCTAACAAATTTCTTCAGTAAATTCTAGTTTTAACTAAAATTATACCAGTTAAAACTAGAATTAACTGAATACTAACAAACTTCTTTAGTAAATTCTAGTTTTAACTGCTATAAGTTTAGTTAAAACTAGAATTAAGTAAAAGTAGACTTAATATTAGATAAAAATTGTTTTATTAAGCAATTATTTTATACAATATTATTATTATATTCTACTTATTGCCACATGGCATGCTGTTGTGACATTTTGAATTGTAAAGTGCATCTGGCACTTATTCTTGAGTCAAAAAAACTTTAGAATTTTCTTTAATTTTTTTTTTGTCATCGTCACTTTCAAATAGGTAAATTTAACTTTTGTTCAGAATTGCATTAGATAGTAATGGAAACCAAACTGTACGGTTTTTAACGATTCGATAACGAACAATTTCGAAAAGTTACCAAATAGAGGGGTAAAATAATTGCTTAATAAGGCAATTTTTACTTTAATTCTAGTTTTAACTGATATAAGTTTTGTTAAAACTAGAATTTACTAAAGAAGTTTGTTAGAAATCAGTTAATTCTAGTTTTAACTGGTATAATTTTAGTTAAAACTAGAATTTACTAAAGAAATTTGTTAGAAATCAGTTAATTCTAGTTTTAACTAAACTTATTTCAGTTAAAACTAGAATTTACTAAGGCGGTTAGTTAAAACTAGAATTTACTAGTTAGATCGGGTTTTAACTGATTTCGGGTTTTAACTGTAACACATACATTGAATTAGTAGTAGAAGAATCTTGACTGATTAGTAGATTTTAATGTAAATCTAAATTAAATTTGTCTGAAATACAACAACAACTTGATCTATTTTTAAACTTCCTTTGTTGACAATACAAACGATCAGTGATATAACAAACAAGAATTTAATTATTGTATAGTTACATTAGAAATGTATACTATCAATTTACTTAAAATAAATAAATTAATAGCATACACAGGCGACTTTCAAATACTTTTACCTAGTATGTGACTTTTATAATCATTCGGCCTCAGGTCTTGCTCTAGCGGATTCCGATTGTACATAGTCAGATTAATAAATTAATGAGCTTATAATAATCTTACTCAGATAAAATGTAAAGGAATACTACATAATACATAAAAAAACTACACTCGACACAATTTAAATAAAAGAAAAACTTTTTTTCTTGCAAATCACATTTAATAATTACATACTATGAGTTACTAAAAAGTAACATTTCTTTTATGTATCATGTAATTTTTTAATGTAAATATAATAATTATAATCTATTACAATAAATTATTAAAATAACTTGATATATAAAAGAAATGTTACCTACTTTTTAGTAACTCATATTATATAACATTCATTTTAAGTTTGGGGGAATTTTGGACCAGGAAATAAATAAATAAATTTATATTGATCAACGTTTCGAAGATCTTATTTTTCTTCTTTTTCAGGATCTAAAAACAATCATCTACAATCACACTTAGGCAACATCTAGTTCAATATTTACCAATAAGGCAGTTTTAAAATTACAAAATTCCTAAGATAGTACATTTACAACTTTTCTTTCATTTAGATCTTCAAGCAAAATTACACATAATAATTAACATTCCTTAAACCTAATAAAATATACGTCAAATTGTAAAAATAAAATTGATAAAACCAAATAATAACCCACAAAATTTATAATATCTTTAATATAAAAATTTAAAATAAAAAAAAATATAAAATATCAATGGATGTTGCAAGGTACACTATGCTCTTGTTTTTCTACAATTAATCCAAAATAATATAATCAAAGAATATGTGTTTATTATTATTCATACGCGATTACAATTACCCAAATAGGTAAAAACAATAAATCTTTCAAAACAAACAAATTTAAAAATTAAGGTGGACCACTACCTTTAAGAGCCACTTTAAACTTTTGTTGATTATATTTGTATAATATTTCAGTTGATGGTATTAAAATATGAATATTTCAGTTGTATGTATTATCTTTGCATTTTATCAAATTTAAAATTCATAAAGAAAATTATTTATTTATTTTTTGTATCGTACTATGTATGAGTAAATTTCAAAAAAATAATCTAAATTGTAACAAAAACTATTAAAAAAATTTTAAATTTATCAAAATTGTATTAGTCTTTAAATGAATTATGTTCATATAAATGAATTTATAATTACAGCAGTCGATTCAAATGTTTAACTGTGCCTTCATGGAATTACTCGCCATTAAAACCCTCAACATACTCTAATTCTATTCCCCAAACAATAACATTTCTTCTGAACTAAATCCCTTCGTGGGTTAAGCAAATGAAGGTAGTTAGAAAAATTGCATTTCACGGTAGAACAGAAGTGTCACTATTTTTGAATTAAATAAAAAGTTATTGCTTTTGTACAATTATTTATTTTTATTGAAATCTCCAAGCACTTGATTCAGTTAACAATCAGAAGAATGTAGTATTTAGTGTTGTACTTGAAGGAACTACATTTTACACTCACTATTACTATCACAACATAGTTTGAATGTAAATTTGTTAGACCACTATTCCATTCTTGTAAGCGAAAAAGTTCACATAATACGAGCATGTGTTCCACTCGTAATTGAAAACTTGTGTACCAAATCATGTGACAATGAGTTTATTGCCAAAGTTAACCGTGACGACTGCATTCTAAATGCAATAAATTATTGCAACAGGTGTATTAGTTGTTACTTTTCAAGCAGCAGTTAAATTTTATCTCAACAGTCACAGTATACACAGTTTTAATCTGTCCTTACCTTCAAACCATTTAAAGCTGCTTTTTACCTCTATGACGATATCACGAAATAGTGCCTATTATTTTAGCAGCAGCCTGGTATTAAAAATAAAGAAATGATTTTGAAATGCTTATAATTATAAAATGAGCGATAACAATTCATTAATTTATAATTATAATTTTTTGAAAAACGCAAAGTAATGAAATTGGTTAGGTATAAAAATATAAATAAGCCGTTCAAATGTTGTAGCATCAATTTAATCAAGGAGGAGTTTACTTTATTGGCACTATGTATTTGATATGAAAAAAGTTTTTCTGTAAGATGTCCCTACAGGGATTAGCGAAGAAGCCGTTAGGTTGAAAGACATTAACGCGCATGAAATTTCAGTAAAGAGATGTGACACGATTATGGAATGCGAACTGTGCTCACGTGTTTCAAAATTTAATAAGCCCTTGAGATTTTTTGATGTTGCTATTGGATGTCATTTATTACGAAAAACGAAAACAAATTATAACTTAAGTCCTTAAAAGTACATAATTTTATTTATTCCGTGAAATGTTGTTAATTGACCCGCCATCAAAAAATAAATACTCCAATATTCGGTTAAAGAACCTAATTATATGAATTTAAATTTACAGGTAATCTAAAAAATTATCGCTTTGCATGTTTTACATATTAAAATAACCCCAAAGTTAATTTCATAAAGGATTATATTTGTAATAACCCGATTTTGTATCCTTGTACTTTACATTAATATTTAATCCGGACCAGTACTGATTTGGCTCTTTTGCATACGCATTATTGTATAGTCCGATCGGTGTAATGAACAATTCCAAAAGTCCGGGATTGAAAAGACTATGGGGAAATATAATTTGTTATTATGAGAGGGGTTTGCAATTTCAACAGTATTAAAGCATTAAATCCCGAAAACGTCAAATCTGAACCCTTTGAATTTCTGTCGGATATGTCATGTTTGCAAATATGTGGCGCGCGTAGAATATTCATTCAGTGTTATGTAAATTAAGAGTTATAATAAAAAAGAGATATTTTTCAGTTAGCATTGCGTATTTATTTGTAAATTATTCACTGTTATTTTACTTGTTCAAGTAGTTACATTTATTGTTTACTGTAGTAATAACGGAATGACAATAATAATAATAATTTCAGCAGTTCTACTGACTCCTATATAGTTTTTTTTTATAAATAAACAAATATGCAAAAAAGTTCTTCAATGATGAAGAATAATATTTGGATTGTTAATTTGAATTATTAGGTACAAAATGAGTTGGATTAGTGAAATAATTTTAATATGTGGTATTGAATAAATAGTAAAAAATGTAAAATGTAAAAAATTTGATTTCCAAATACTAAAAATTCCGCAAATACCAAAATAGCGACACACAAATAAAAATTATTAATAATTGCATGTGTAAATAATTATTATTAAGCAAAGTGTACAACATTATTTTCCTGATATATTTTGCCCAAAATGGAAACTATTCTATAGTTTAAGATAAAATTAATAACTCATAAAGAAAAATATCTTAAAATTATTTTACAATTCTATTGTGTTTAAATAATTTTGTTACAGTTGAATAGCAACTCTTCCATAATTTAGACGTAAGGGTAACAATCAGAAGATCAGGATAGCACCTCACCACCTGATGTAAAGCAATAAGATGCTCTGCGAGCCTTGCAGGTTTAAATAAGAAAATTTGATCGTTTTTAGGCGACTCACGTATACAATCTTACCTACAGAAAAGCATTTACTATCTAAAGCAAGTAAAATGAAAACGTGCTTATAATTACTGCAACTACTATCGCGTCAGTGAAATAATTACTTTTAAAACGTTAAACTCGTAATTAGGTATCCATTAAATAGCAAATTATTCAATTTTTAACTTAAAATGGTTTATAAGATAGATTTTCTATAGAATAAAACGAAATGAAGTCATTAATATACATTTTTTGAAGGCTTAATTTTAAGTTAATTATTGCTTTTGGAATAATAAATTCAACGCAAAATTCAGTAAAATCTTTTTGAGATAAATTCTTGACGGTTCACGACAAAATTAACTCTTTAGCTAGCAGTTCGTACTAATTGTATTTTAAATTTTAAATTAACATACAACTGCAACTTATTAATATTTTAATAAGATTTCAGTGTATAGGTATTGTAAATATTTGAGTCGCTAATGAAAGAATGTTTATCGAGAATATATTAAGCTCAATGTTTAAAATTATAAAAGGAATTAAATAGAAATTATAAACTTTGACAATTCTACAGTTATAATAATGTCCAGTTGGAATTAAGTGGAAGTTAGCAGAAGATATACAGAAAACCTAAACAATAATGTCAGTTTTTTACTCGAGCGATATTTACAGTGCCTTTCACTTTATCCTAACGTAACTTATGTATGTGAAGAGAAAAGCCTGCACTTAAGTAGGTGACATTATAGTACCTACGGGCACCTTAACTTTCAAAAAGTATGAAACTTTAGTGGATATAAAACTAAATTACCTAATTTGACTTTATGTTTTTTCATAAATTATGCTAATGGGATAATAACAATTAGTTTCCACAAATTAGCTGAAAGTAGGTTATATATTAATAATATTAAAAAATAATACTATCGACTTTAATATTATAAAGGAAAATAACTAATATTTTTAGTCCGATATACCGATTTAGTCAATTAGGTTTCTCGTATTTTGTTATATGGCACCAAGAATTGCGAATAGACAATAAACTATATCATGGTCTTTACACTTCACAACACACGAATTTGGTAGTGATTGCCAAGATAAAGCAGAACCAATGGAGACCGCAGAATCGCAGAGATTAAATAGTAATAAAGATTAATTACGTATTATTATCATGTGCATACCGAACAAATATTTATTTTGTAAAACACAAATTTTGAATCAAACTATCCGAAAAAAAATTAACTTTACATTAAAATGAATTTCAATATTTAATATTAAGCACTTAAGTATCATAAAAAAATTTTAAATTTTTTAAATCAATCTTTTAAATGTTACTTTTGAAGTATTTGCTTAAAATGTGATTTAAATATTTTAACTGCTATGTAGAAAAATGTAACGTTATTAGACGCAAATAATATAAGACGTTTATTCGGTAATAATTTTAGTTAAAAAATGTTATATTACATAAGGTTCTTAATTACTTTTGAAATTTCTAGCCACAACGTGTTCTTGTTCTACACCTACTATAGGTCCGGGTCGAAGTCAATTTACCTATATTTACCCACAAATTATTACAACCACAAAGTACTCCCTTGCATGCACGTAACATGTTGAAATTTTCTGAAAATTTTATATTGACCTATTAAATATTAGTTTTGTCATATTTAGTCAGAATATTTGCATAAAATATGTGTGTTTAATAATTTACCATATCCACCTAACAATTAGTTATAAAAAATTTAATGTCAAATTAAGCTTAAGTAAGTAATATGTTCCTAAAATCATATTTTTGTTAAATCTTTTAATTCTGAAAATAATATTAACATAATGTGAAATATAGAAGCTGTAACTCTCGAAATGAATAATAAATAAACGTAAGAATTTCTATTGCAAAATCTTAATATATTACTTTATTACTTTCAATTAATTGTAAAATTTTAAATTTCAATTATTTATTAATAAATTGAATTATTACACTTTTAATAATAACTTTATTTAAGGGGGAACAGCGTTTAGCAGTTAAAATTTAATATTAGGCTTTCTTTAAATTTACAATATGAGAACCTATCGTATCTTGTGTTTTATACCGTGGTGTACCGCAAATTTTACTAAGACATTTTCATTATCACAAATATCTCTTAGTAAAGTTTGCACATAAAGGTCTGACAATGTTCTACATAAATATCAACCTAAAATTTAAATATTTATTAAGCGTAATAGACAACCAGAAATAGAAAAGCCGCTTTACAAGCAAACTTCAACCTACTTAAAAATATTCTGTAAGTTAAAACTAAAACTTAACGTTTTTTTTTGTGTAAAAAATGTTAGAATAATCTGCTAATTACAATCAAGTTTTATGCGTATAGCAATATGCAAAAAATATTTCATTTTATATACAGGGTACTTTATAAGTTGTTAGTTTATTTGATTTTTTTTATATAAAACTTTTGAACCAACGAATGAAACAAGCATAAAAAATTGTTGATTTTGTTAATCTTTCCTCTTGAACTTCTGATTGTAGCTTTTTGCAAAGTTTTTAAAATTGAGCAGAATAGCCTAATGTTTATCATTACCCTTCCCCACTCTCTGCAATATTTAAAATATGTTAGATACTTTGGTGAAGCTGAAGTTTCTGCATAGCATGCACAAACCGGAAAATTTAATTAAATTTTTAAAGAATCTTACCGTGTTGAGGTAACTTTGAAAATACAAGAAGTTAGCATAATAAGGTTTATATACCAAAAGATATGCTAAAAGATGACGGAATTTTGACTAAAAATTATTGTAAACAGAAAAGCTAATTCAGAAAAACAAGAAGAGAAAGCAGGAGTAATAGAAAATATGGTCAAATGGAAATAATTTTTTCAAAAAGAAACTTAAAATACAGTTGTAGTAGTAATCATGCTTAAAATTATAAGTAGGTAACATTTTCCGTCAGAATACTGCAGTGATAAAGAACAATCTTAGAAAATTTGATACGAATTCGTAGGAAAATCTTCATAACAAATTATTTTATATAGTAGGTATAACTACTATAGTAGTTTTGCACCATTTTAAGTTTTAATTCAAAAAGCATCAATTTATTGAAAATCAGATTAACTAGAACTTTCGGCATCAAGACCATCTTTCAAGTTGAACTCTTTGAGGTCATTTGACGAGACAGCGACGTTTAGCTTTAACTGTTTTAAAAATTTAGTCTAGCATAGCTATGTATATGTACATATTGCCATGTTCCAAATTGATCCAGTATTTTATGATTTTATATAAGAAAGTAACCATAAAAAAGGATTTTGATTTTTGTTTACAATAGGTTTTTCGCCGATGTAAGTGGTAAAATGAGCATGCATTTCTAGAATCTGGAGTCACTTTGAGATGAATTTCGGTGTTTATTCTTTGTTCATAAAAAGGATATAATGGAGTAAACGTCGTGACAAGCGTAGTTGTTGATTAAATTGTTTCTTAGAAATGTTGATCCAAGGAAAGTTTTCCAAGTTTATCAGCTGAACAAAATTTTGTTTTTGTTCACGAAGATAACTCTGTAAGAAAGACAAGACAATCACTTTTTTTTTGCATTTTTAAAATTTTTGATTTTAAATTTTTGTTAATTTAAATAACAGTTACCTTTTTTAAAATTTAAGTGCCCTAGACGGTTTATGTTGAAAAAGATTAGATGATGTCAGTGTGGTGCCAATCTTGAAGCTTGTGCATTTTAAAAAAGTAAAAATTGGTAGACCAGAGACATGAAGGGGGAGAAAAAGGGGGACTTGCAGAAACGCAGCAACGAAATCGACGTTTTTTGATGCCGACGAGCGAGCGAAGAACACGCTTTGTTGAATGCTTTATAAAAAAAGTCAAAGTGGTCAGTGAATAAAGTTTGAAAAATTTGATTAATTAATAAACAACCTCCTCTCCCCCCACAGGGGGAAGTTTAAAAGGAAAGGCCTAACGTTCAGGAGTGGACGAATAACGGCTGATAAAGAAGAAAAAGAAGAATAAACACCTGAATCAAGAATACGGTGACTTATATTGCGTAAAGTTAAAAAAAAACCAATCAGATTTGGATCCGTTTCTGTCCAGATGCGAGAACAGTAGTGAAAATTGTACTGCGGGAGACGCTATATTGAAAATTTGTTGCTGTGTTGGGTAAAATGCACATACATTTATTTGATTATAACGTGACATTGTAACTTAATTAATGCAATTACTTTTACAAGCGATCGATTACTATTCCGCTGTTATTGCAGCGATTAGAGAAACTTTAATTTTATTCTCATAAGTACGTTAATTTGACTGTGGAAGCAGTGAAACTTAACTGGCCACGGTATTAAACACATGTGCAACACATATTCGAATTTGCGGCACTACTTGCAACTACTTTATGAATTTATTATAACTAATGCATAGGGTGTATTCAAAATTTTGTGCATGTGCATTTGTAAATTGTTTTAATTTTTCATGTCTGTAGCTATGAAAGTGCAGTGACGATTTTTGATTTAAGGAAATATCGCTTTCATGGTTACATGTCATACATCTGAAACAAAGGAAAACTGTGGTGTAAATTGTATCTGTTTTAAATTGTAGTATATTTGCTTTATTTATCCTCTTGTATTTTCTTTTGCATTTTGATTACATGGGTTTTATTTATACTCTGAACGCTAAATTTACCTTCAAAGTACAAAATTATTAACTGAGCAGCCGTGGTATTTTTATTAGTGTAGTGGTGGATTGGGGAATCTTGATTTTTATTTTACAATTATCAATAAATCCTTTTTACCATTGCAATATATTAAATTTAGTCATCCTTAAATGCAAATGGAGTATTCTAAAATAAAGTTGGAAATGGTGTACTTACTGCTATTATCACTTTTTATGTGTTTTGAGATTATAATAATCTTACAGTCAAAATTTCTTTTCTCACTGGTTGAGTTACCTTATTTTTGATACAACTTAAATAGTGGATAATTTTGTAGCTATATAAGATTTTAATTTTTAATTTTTTAAAGGTAGGGGAGATCTTTGTACTTTGGGACAGCTTGTACTTCGAGACATAAAATAAATTATAAATGCCCGATTATGTGTTTGTTGTTGAACGTTTTGCGTTTTAAGGTAGATGATGTATTATTTAATCGCTTGACTTCCACATCTTTACCAGGTAAATTTTATTTACAATGGTTTTGTTGCATACGGTATTACTTAATACACATATAACGCTAATTATTTTTTTATAGTGTTGAATTTTAACTTTTACGTTTGAACGGTTATATGTCAATAATAATAAGTAGTGCTGTGCTTGTACTTTGGGACACTCTCGTGCTTGTAGTTAGCGGTTGGTCAAATTCCGAAATTTTTATAAAATATCTTGTGAAGTTCATAAAGCAGACACATTAAGTGATTGAATTGAATCAATTGTAGAAGATCAGCGATTTGGACGTTTTAAAGAAATTACCAAAACTCACAGTAGTTGGAGGCACAAAACGCCGTATCCTTTCCAATGACTTCTTGTCTTGCTACAGTATGTCTTAATAAATATGTTCTATAAATTTTAAGTTTTTTTTTTACTTATTTATTGTCGTCCTGACGTCAAATTAACATTGTCCCAAAGTACAAGCCCCTGATTGTACTTTAGGACAATTTTCAACCAAGCATTGTCTTTCAATTATCAATAGGATAATACTGCCATGTTAATTCTAAAGGGCGTATCTGCAAAAAGCTAATTGTTGGGAAATCGTGTTTTTATAAATTTCCGTGTGCCATCACATGGTTTAAATTAAACAGAAAACTAGTGTTTTAGATTCATATGATATATGTGTGGCAAAATCTAATGAAATGAACCGTTTTCTTAAATTTTTATTATAAATGGGACTTTTGATACATACGCCTTTTCTGACTAACACATATTAATAAAACTCATAAGAAAAAAAGGCGTATCTGCAAAATGAGACACTGTGTGAACTTTTTCCTAAATAACTGATAACCAAAAAACTTAAAACACGTAACAATATGATACACCCCCCCGTCGTGCGTCCTCCGGTTTCGCTCATTGTTGTCGGTGAGCCGCAGATTCTTTGAATTTGAATAATCAAGAACCAGCAATACTCTAATCTCAGGGTACTACCTGCGTGAAACCAAAATACTTGCTTACCTCGTTTTTTACATTAACACAAGATCTCTGAAATAAATTCGGCGCATTCAAATAAAAAGAAATATGCTTTTCATACATATAATGTAAGCTAAATAAACGATGACATGATAATACGATACATAAAACACAATTATTTCTTAAAATACCTATCTGAAGGAAACGTTTCATCAAAATTAGCTTAATTAAAATTGTAACTGAGTTACTTAATGAAAGTTAATCGTAAATAAACAATTGACGATAAATTTATCCGTAATGGATTGATTTAAAATTCGGTACATTTTTCCATTTACAGGTAATTAATTTGAACAACTGACTTTTTAGTAGTTCATTAATTAGATATAGACCAAATAGTCGCAAACAACAATAATATAAAAAGTCAATCGTCATTAATTATTAATAGTTATATTTCTTAAAATTAACATGAGGTCACTAACCTTGGATCCTGTTTTAAAACTTAGTAAGTCAACTTTTTTCCAAATTGAAAACACTCATTCCATAACTTGTCCAAATTCAAAGAATCTCGGTTCCAATTTTTGAAGCCCACCATCTTTGTTCGATATATTTTCCTTTTTCATGCAGGAATTGTTCCTTAAAGTGATAAATTTCCATCGGTAATCCATTCCAATTCTTTGGTATTTTGTCGATAATTAGTAATTTGTATTTAACCAAAATTAGATATTACGAAATTGCATTTGCTTCACTATTCTTTGTGAATCGTTGAATTTTTACACAATTGATTAAGTTGTTTAAATAAACGCACATGTTAACATTTTAGTCGTGAGGTAATTTAATTATATCTCCGTATATTACGATTTTTCGAAATAATTTTAAATAAATTCGGCACTAAATCGGAATAAAAGTTACCCAAATTAATAATTTGATGACACACCACAAGTTATAAAATTGCCATTATTAAGGTACGAAAGAAAGTTTTACGAATTTACTCATTCGTATGAAGGCACAAAATAAAATTAACACGAAGCTACTTGTTTGAAGGTACACAGAAAAATTTACAAGTTACTTCGTTGACTGCACAACAGAAAATTTTACGAAGTTGCTCGTATGAAGGCACAAGAAAAAGTGCTCTACGCTCAATACTTTTCAATATGGCGTATATAAAAAATGACGAATTTTTACTAAAGTTCTCTTTAAAGTTTATTAAGTTGCATACATACAGGGGTAAAAATGGAATAATTAGTTATTTTTCTGCTCGGTACAAATGACGTAATTCTGGAATGCGCTTGAAAGCGTTTCACATCAATATTTCCAGGAAATCAGGAGCGGTAGTTGCAGTTCGTACAAGATATAAATTCTAAAACTAGCTCAAAGGAGCCTCAAGTCTGCCGTAGATACGGGGTCTTTTCAAATAGTTTTGAAATCAAATCGAAATTTTAATTAAATTAAGAAACTGTTCAACGTAGTTGTAACAAATATTTAAATTATAAAAAACAAACAGAACTTCACAAGTGTAACCATCAAAATTTGAATTGTATCTGCCAGTCACAGAATAGATAATTTCTGCCAGTCAAGTAATAGAATGTTACAAAACAAGGGCGTATCTACACAAAATAGTAGTTGCAGATACGTCTTTTAAATCTAACATTGTTGGTTACGTCTTTTTTATCTAAAATTACACATTAAATTGCAGATACGCCGTTTCTTTAAAGATGTATTCTAGCATATCTATACATAGTTTAGCCTTCTGAACTTAACGAAATGATAGATGTACATGCAGGAAAGCGTTAGCCAGCAATAACTCAAAAAGCCAAAAATTGCAGATACGCTCTTTAGAATTAACACGGCAGAATATTACATTATCTTCTTGAAAATTTTTCTACGAATAGTCAAAATAACACTAATTATGCTGGTCAAGGTAAAATTGATCCATTTTAAAAAATGTCGATAAAAAAAATTAAAAATTAAAAAATGTCCCAAAGTACAACAGTCTCCCCTACTTATCAACATAGCTTTGAAAGTCAATAAAAATTTTTTTTTTATGATTTTTGGAAATTAAAAAGCTTCTCTCGTATATGTCTTGAGATGCGATAAACTTTCAGTTCATATAATTAAAGTTTTTAAAATCAACATTATGCGTCTATCTCAGTTTGAATCGCCGTTCATCGTTTCAACGCCACCGTTTGGAAGCGGGCACGTTTCAAAGAAAAAATTAAAATTTTAACTAACGTTTTTGGGATGTATTTTGTTTAGCTTCTTTTGTTTCATTGCATGCTTCTTAACAGTGGCTTTGTAATCTTAACAAAAGGCTATCATGGAAGATTACACCTCAGTGATTTTTCGGCTCATATTTTTGTTAATATTTAAAATATTTAGATAAAAATTTATATAAAACAAGTTCAATGTATACTTAATAAAATAACAATAATCCGATTCCTTAATTAATGAGTTACCTCTGTAAAAATAATTCTTAAAAACTAGGTTACTTCTTCTACCGTCACAGTGGCTTTCCCCCTTAAATGGGTACAAGACATTTGGTCGCCGATCATTGAGGTGAATGATTAATTTAAGATTGATCATAAATTTATTCCAAAAAAATAACAATAATATTAACAAATAACCTAAGTTATTTGTGTGTGTCGTCGTCGAAACGTGTCGGTGTCGAAATGTGCCGGTGTCAAAACCAAGGCGTCTAATTGAGCGGCTCTGGGTTGTACAGCCTTTGGTATTACTCAGACTGCTCTAGTAACTTTTTATGTTTGTAAAGTCCTGCACGGTTCTTAAGCAATTAAAAAGTAAAATGTAGTCACATTATAACGTATCATTGCCGTCAATTATTTGTCAAGTTTTGTACTGGCGGTTGTTGATGGATTTCAAACTAGACTTACAATCGATAGACTTGAGCATGACCTATGTCATTGTAGTGCTTGAGGTTGTTTAATAATATTATTTTTATATCTCCTTGTAGGCGCTTCCTGTCGTACTTTGGCTTCACTTTGGGAGATAACAATCAAAATTAAATGTACGCCAATTTCGTATAATTACTATAAACAATTTTTTTTGGATTAGATTTAAGTAACACATCATAGAAGCATCCATAAATGACACGAAAGAGAAGGAGAGGGTTGAAGATGAGCTGTAAAAACATTTGTTTCAAGTTCCTCTCTTTTATTAGAACAAAATTTTTTTGACTTGACTAAGCGGAGTTAATATGCAGAAATAAAAATTCTTCCGGTTCCACATGACATTAGTGTGCTAAAATTTGGCTCCGCCTAATCAAGTCAGAAAATTTCATCCTACTTCTTTGAGTTGCTAATATTAGGATATTTCATAATATGATGTGATATTTTCAAAACTGATATTTTTTTAAAGTTATGGCTATTGGAGAGGTTAAATACTAAAGACACGTACAATATAATATATTTTATATCAAATATTATATCTGTTTTGTAATACGAGTATTATACAAAATAAGTTTCTAGGAGAAATGTATAATTTAAAAATAATTTTAAACTGTAATAGAAGCTAAACAAACATAAAAGATGGTTCTCTAATAAAACAAGCAATTTATATCACTATACTGCCAAAAGATTAAAGAGAGCGCTATCAAATTTTTAGATTAGTGGTAAGATCACGTAGAGCAATTTATTCTAGCTTTGATTTCTCGCCTTCAAAGTGGTTTTATATTTTAAAAATGCTTTACAATGGTAAACTATCTTGATTTTCAAAATATTTTAAATTATTAATGATATAATTTGTAATGTTGAACTCCCTTAAATCAAATGAGTGATATTGTATAATTATAATTAATTTTATTTTGAACTGTTATTGATTAGCGCAAGTTTGAAAGGAAAATGTAAACGAAAGCAATAACTGGTTCAACATTATTTCTTACTACTTAATTAAGACTAGAGTTATAACTGTAAATTTTGTGAAATTGTACGCAAAAGATAACCTAGTACAACCCTAACACCAACTTGCTGTCTCAGCACAGCATTTAACCTACTCTCAAATTTAATTATATTTGGCTAAAGCTAGCTTTACTTTACAGAAATACTCTGTTTGCAGAGGTATTATTATTTCTGCTTCATTTATAATACATAAATTTAGTTTAGAAAGAGAAAACGTATTAACAGCACTTTCCGGATGAAGCACCTAATAGAAATAAATTTAAAATTATGGAGTTATAGTAATAAGTTACTATCACCACTTCGTTACTAATAGAGTCGCTTACATTTTAACTGTAAAATCGACAGCAAAGCTAACTGGAAAATAATATGAATGGTTTCGTTTAAGATATGTAAATGTAACGTGGAAAGATTTTACTATGCAATTGACAAAATAAAATCCTACGTTGGAATCGTTGCCATAAAATAAACATTAACGTAGACCACCTAGAAAAGGGAGTTTTCGGTAAGATTGCAACAACGACGTCTTTCTGTTAGTTAAAAGTTTACTGATCATAAAAAAAGAACATTAAAAAAATACTGCGGAGTAAGCTGATACATTAAAGCAACTAATTAGCTTTATACGTACACTATTAGAAATTATTAGACCATTTTAATAACAAGAATAAAATTAATTATGGCAAATTTTCCGAACAATAACTAAGGTAAAGTGAAAGATGTTTTCGAGTATTATATTTTGCTTCACATTTTATATTTCGGTTAATTTGATTTCAAACTTTGACACACTGCAAAGTTAATGATCACCAAGGAACATTTCAGACGCAATTGCACGAATTGGTTAAAAATACTTACCAGTCACCCTGTTATTTAAATTATTTAAAATTCTGATTTCAAAAAAATTAATGATCAATAACTTTCAATGTGTCTAAGGGCTTTACCTCACAATAAACCGGAGTATATTACTTCCAAATTGCTTATAATGTGCCTATAGTATAGTTTCATCGTGCTTATCTTATTTTTTCAAGGGTTCCTTCTCATATACCACTTATCACTATTAGAACACTTTTAATTAAAGTTGTTCTTTATTTGGGTTAATATTTAATACGCAACATTATTACTTGTGCTTTTACATATTTATCTCTATTAATTAACTACTCGAAGCGAACCTAGTATACCCTAGGCAACTCTATTGTTATTTAAATTTTATAAATTTAGAACTCCTAATTGAAGCTGTAAATAAAAAACACAATACAATATACAATATTTACAATATTTATGATGTGTACCTATTAATTAATGTATTTTGTCGTAGTCGGAATTTTGTTTTCTGATTACGTTTTTTATTTTAATTATTTTTATTTAATTTTACATTTGTTTTAAAGTTAATTCGCGTCACGGTAGCGTAATGTTTCATAGTCTATTATGTTATTCAAGGATAAAATAAGTTACCTATCAGTGAAGTTTCCTTCAATATCGGTTTAGTATTTCAAAATTTAGCAAAGCATGTTTTATACACTTTTCTTTGCTGGTGGTTTGAAAGTGGATAGATATTAGGTATTTCTCTATCAATAGAACTCTCAACTAATGCTCAATGCAAACTATAACACATAATTTTCATAATATTTTTTTTGTATTTAATTAACTATAAACTTGTAACTCTACAAATAATCATTAAAATTTATAAATTCTCTAAGTTAGGTACTAAATGTAATAAAAATGAAACAGAATTTTGAATTGTAGTTTTTAATTCTGCTTCTAACTTTAGACTAGATTGTATCAACCAACGATGCATTAAAATGCAATATCTCTTTCCAAACAAATAATTATTATTATTAAATTTCTGACGAATGCTACAAATATTAGCAGAAAGCTCAAAGATTTCAAAATCTGTTAAATTATTACTTAGAAATTAAATTTGACACATTTCATCTGCAATATAATTTCAAATTATTATACCTTTTCCAATTATTTTGTTCACTTCATTTCAATTCTTTAATAAAAAAACTTTCACTTCATTGTCTAATTCAATTATCAACTTAAATTTTTCTTTATTAGATATTATTATAGTTTATTGAGTAATTAATAAAGTAATTAATTAAGAAATCAAACAATAGTGAAATAATACATAATATTTACCTATATACCCGTAATGTACCATTTAACACACAAATGCAAAATCCATATGAGGCACCATCAACCATAGGATTTACACCGCTAATTTGAATTAATAAAACATAACATCAAAACATATTCTATTAAGTTGCCGTGTCACTTTCAACGGTAAGCTTATTTGTTCAATAATTACTTATTTAATCGTTATTTATTTATTTATTTACTACACAGATGTATCTCATTTCAAATATGCTACAATCCAGCAGTTACTCGACATAACAAAATTTTTAAAAATATTGAAGGAAGAAATGAATATCTTGGCACCTTAATCGTTACACAGATTATTTTTATTGATAATCCGTAGCACGATAACTAACCGTTCTTATTCTCCTTGTGTTATTATTGATTACTGAAATTGATGCAACAAATAATAACAATCTATGTTTTCTATAAATAAATTACCAATAAATTAAAAATTTGCAACCATTCTTCTAGACTTATGCGTTGCTCAAACCTTCGTTGCTACCTAACTTAACTTTGCTATCCTTAAGACTACCTTTTTGATTTGCCCGTCTTCCTTCCGCTGAAGCAAACCTACCACCAACATGTAGTACATATTACTTTTTCATTTTTTATCTCATTTACTAATACCTCTCTTTGTCAGAATGTTTACAATTTCTTATATTCCGTTTATCCCACTCTTTACAAAGGGACGTATTAGTCCGAAAAGCTTAATAAAAAATATAAATTAATTTGATTTTTAATCAATTCTATAACTTGTATTATTTAAAAATTGTAATCTTTATTTAAAAAACTTTTAAGTAATCAAAGAATAATAGAAACTTTATAAGCAAATAATAAATTTTCAACAATTAGGGTATTTTTAGTTCTATTACTAAAATTGTAAATTAAAACATTCAAGCAAAAAGAAGTTTTGCTAGCTTATTCTAATTTATTCAATACCGTTTTATATAAAAGAATTTATTTTGCAAGAAAAGTGTTTTGTTTGAACTAGAAATCTGAAAATAGAGACCTATGTCACAACTACTTGAATTTGGTATCGAGAATTATGTAAATTTGTAAACAAAAATGGATACGTAAGACAAGAAAAGGTGAAAACCGTCAAAAAGTGTGTTGGGAAAAGATTTAATTTTAATTTCAAATAAAAACTCTTGCCGTTGCTATATATTGTACATAAAAAATGATTTAATGGAAATCTATTTAAAAACAAATTTTCCAGTAATCGAGTTGAAATTACAGTACCTTTTATTCAAAACCTTAATTCAATACATTTTTTAATATTCTTAAGTTTATCTTTATTTAATGAACATTGTACAATAAAGTGCTTTTTTGGTAATATATCTACTGCTATTTACATATTACCAAATTCATTCCGTGATAAAGCAAAAATGTTATATTCAGTATTCATTTGATGACATGTTATTAACAGTAAAATTGTTATTAAATTGATGACTGATTCATAAATCAGTTATTATATTTTAAAGTGAAATATAGATTGCTACGGTGAGAACGATTTAATATAAAGTAACAAAAAATTGTGTATGTTAAGTTTTAGTCAAGATTTTGGTTAAGTTTTGATTGGGAGTAATAACAACAGCAACATTTCATAAACGTCAATATTTGGGTAATTAACTGAATTATTAACAGAAAATGTAGTAGCTATCCTAACTAAAACTTGGTAGTAAAACTTTTTTAAATACTAAAGTTAAAATAATTTTAAATAATAAAAATTTATAAAGGTGGAAAGTGAAAGAACTTAAAAGTTTTAAAGTCAACTTCAATTTTCAACACAGTTTTAATAATAGATAGATAAAATAATTTTTACAATGTTAAATTAAAGTCCAAATAAATAATAAAAGTTCTTCTCAAAAAAATCTTTCAAATGCCATTAGCAAATAATAAATGATAAACAAAAGCAGAAAATGTCGAAGTGATTATTATAGCTTCAAGCAGTAGCAGCTTTTAGAATAAAGGGTTGTCTGTCGAAAGTAAGATAATGAAAATTGAAATTTGATGTTCGACTATGTTTGAAACCAATAAACTCTATTTTGACTTGGAAGAAACCTTTCAAACAGGTTCAAAAGACTTTTGTTGATTGAAAAATAAATCCAAGGATCAAAAATAAAAGTGTTTGTTAAACATGGTATGATGTAAATCGATCGATCAGAAGAGTTTGGGGTTAATAAGTAACGGAGGTTTCAAATTAAGTTTCCGAAAAAAATTTTAATTTAACAAATTGTAACAATTTTTAACGTTTTTTCATTTTTATTGAGGTTAAGGCTACTTTTAAAATTCATACAAAATTGTACGCCAAATTTTTTGTATGATTTAAAAAACCAGTAGATACTAGGTACGTGTTTTCAGCAAAATGCATAATATGCATGAGATCTCGAAGCTACTGATGATAACTTTTTATAATACTACAAATATTTGTTTAGAAAAATATTGCGAAATGCGACATAAATAAAAGAAAAATATAATTTTAAATATAGTTTAAGTGGAATAAATTACTACACAATTTCTTGATAGAAAAATTGCTTAGGTTGTACTTGTATAATGGCTTTAATGCTTTGAATAGTTTATATTTACAAAATGTTAACAATAAATTTGATGTCATCACAACACTTAATTACGGCTGCGATTGCAGCAAAAAATAAAAATAATTTATTGCACTAGATTTTGCGTTAAAAATTTATGGTCGCTAAAAGTGTCTTGTAAATTAATTAAAAAGTTAATTCTCATTGATTAATTACAAAGTTTGCTGTTTTTACAGCAAATGCTTTAAAAATTTGCTTGAACAAGTACATAATCACTTAATTTTAAAATAATAACCTCCTTTTTAAGTATTAAAAGCGAATGGGTTTTTTAAAATCTAAATTTAATATTCAATGTTCAATTAAGAAATAAATCATTTTTAAATTAATAATTAATAAATAATTTAATCTTTTGTTCATTTATTAAAAGATTGTAATTTAACAACCTAAGGTTTGAATACAACTGTGGTAATTTTCTTACTAGACTATTACAGCAATCAATTGAATAAAGAATTACCTACTGCGTAATAATTTTAGAATTACTCTGTTATAAACTTTTAAAACCTGAAAAATTTTTCTAAAAAACTACTTTGAACTAAAGTAATTTTTATTTTCTTTTAATTAAAAATACGAAATCATTATAAAGTAGTATATTTATTAAGTTGTATACATAATTAAAATTTTATAAATTTTTTTAACAACAATGTAGTTAAAAATGCTAATAATTGAATCAACATGTTTAAAAATAAATTAAAGGAACCGCCGTTAGTTACTAATTAATAATTAATGTTTTGTGTTTATTTTATAGATTTTTATTTTACTGCTTTACATACAGACTTTTTCACTTGTACTTAAGGGATGTTTTCCATTTTATTAATTGTTAATATTCAATTAGTGTTTTTTTTATATTTATTTTGTATTCAAAATTCTGATTTAAATTTTTGTTTTAAGTAATGTTTAATTATAAATAAATTTAAATTATTTCATTTCAAATTATATTAAATTTTTGTTGAGTAAATGTTAAAGCACACAAAATTATAAGACCACATTTAATAGCAATTGTATTTTTCTGTGTAGCGGCATAAATGTAAACCGAGCAGTAATTTATATGCCAAAGAAAATTTTAGTGGGAAAAATCTTTATGTGTGAAAATATATAAAATTTCACAAATAAAGTTGTTTAACAAAACGCACGATTTAAAAGCTTTACACGAACAGTAGCGGCATAACACAATGTAGAATATGCAAAAGTTTGCAAAGAACACTAATTCAAATTTTGTATTTAAGAAATTTCAATACCTATTATAAAAAAATTAACTTCAATTAAAATTAAAATGTTTAACAGTATTTCCTTGTTTCTTGAATAATTACTTTATTTATGATATATTCTTTAGTTTTACAGATAAAAATGATAACTACTTGTAGCTTACTAAACGAAATAATTTTTGTCCAAAATTCTTTAATTTTGAAAGGTGTTTTGAATTTCGAAAAACATTGGTATAATATTATGAAACAACATAGAAGGTTTAACAATTAGTTGCAATGATAATAATTGTTTTAAGAGGTCTACATTTTATATAAAATAAAAGTAGCTGCCGACATTGCATATAATCGGTTCTGAAGTGTTAGATCTACTTTTGTAAGAAATTCCTTGGTTATCAAATTGTCTTTGCTCAATTCATGAATTAGTTCATAAGCTAATTTGCAGATTTCAAAAAAATTCAATTAAATAGGTCACTTTAAGTATACACCACTCTCTTCCATTGTCCTGCATAGCTATACTTCTGAGCACGTTCCTTGTCAACCAGATTGTTTTCGAGCACTCTGCGAATCTAGATTATTTTCAGAAAACTATTTCTGTTAAAAGGTACCTTTTATTCTTTAATTGCTTTGTTATTTCGATTGACAATACATAGTTTCACTGCAATTTCAATTACCCAAGTGAAAACTGAAACGGAAATCACTTGTCTATAATAGTAAATAGTTTAAAATTCCAGGATCAAAGGCTATTTCAATATACGGAACTGCCATCATTATAGAAACATACATTAAAAAACCTTTCACAAGGAAGAATTCATCTTTATCCTTTTGTATTTTCAAAAATTTGTTTCAAAACTTGTTTTAAATTTAAATTTGGTAAACCGTCATAATAAACCTTAAAATTGATAAACTTCCTTTAACTTTGTAGTAACCTAACAAATAATCAAGTCTCAAATTAACCATAATTAATCACAAAGTAATTAAAGTTCCTGAACCTTTGTGGAATTATTGCTTTTCAAACTAGCTAACCACTGCACGCTGCTACATTCCAGGCATGGTAAAAAACCATTCTCAGACTATCTAGGCAGAATACTTTAATTTTGCATGTGCGTGAAGTTAGCCCCCCTTTTTTTGAAATTGTAATTTTTTTTATTTGTGCTCAATTGTGCTCAGCTTGTGCTCAATGTGCTTAAAAGAATTTTTTGATTTTGAACAAAAATAACAAAAAAAATCGAAAAAAACACTTTTTGACGCCAGCCCCCCTTTTTTTGAAATTGCAACTTTTTTTGGTTGTTCTCAATTGTGCTCAAGTTGTGCTCAATGTGCTTAAAAGAATTTTTTAATTTTGATCAAAAATAAGCGCGTAAAGCGCGAAATAAGATTTCGACTTAGCCCCCCTTTTTTTGAAATTGCAACTTTTTTTGATTGTACTCGATTGTGCTCAAGTTGTGCTCAATGTGCTTAAAAGAATTTTTTAATTTTGATCAAAAATAACCGCGTAAAGCGCGAAATAAGATTTCGACCTAGCCCCCCTTTTTTTGAAATTGCAATTTTTTTTTATTGTTTTCGATTGTGCTCAAGTTGTGCTCAATGTGCTTAAAAGAATTTTTTAATTTTGAGCAAAAATAAACGCGTAAGGCGCGAAATAAGAGAAAAAAGGTGTGCATTGAACATTTTATCATACAGGGTGAAAAGTAAAATAGATTTCCAAATTTCATTTTTAAGGACCGCATTCAGGGTAAAGTTTTTCGTCGTAATGATTTATACAGGGTAAAGTATCAAACATCTAAAAGACATAAATGGAGAATTCTGATAGTACCATATTAGTTTAAATACAGAAGCTGTATTTGTAAAGATATGACTAAAAAGTTTAAAAATTAAAAAAAAATTAAAAATTTTCATAGAAACCTTTTATTTAAAATTACAAAGTGCAATAAATAGTAAAAAATAATGTTAATAAGAGCTAACAAAGCTTCTTAAAAACATCAATCTAAAAGCGTAAGGCTGTTTATTTATAGGTGGCTAAGCAAGCTCAGGTGCATGTCGCTGCCCCCCCCCCTTTATTAAATTTTAGGATAAAATTAGTGTCAATCGTTAAAGCTTTGTTTGAGCCTGAATGATCTTCAGTGAGCGAGATTTTGAGTTAATTTTTTTACAAAGTTAGAAATATTTGAAATTTTCGAGTAAACTGCGAGCTTTAAAAAATCTTACTATTAAACGCGTGTTGCTCGGAGTTTACTCAAAAATTTCAACTATCTATAACTTTTTAAAATATTAACTTAAAATCTTGCTCACTAAAGCTCATTCAGGCTCTAACAAAGCTCAATTGATTGACATCAATTACATACATAGATTCAAAATGAGAAGAAAAATTTCAAAAAAGGGGGGCTAGGTCGAAATCTTATTTCGCGCTTTACGCGGTTATTTTTGATCAAAATTAAAAAATTCTTTTAAGCACATTGAGCACAACTTAAGCACAATTGAGTACAATCAAAAAAAGTTGCAATTTCAAAAAAAGGGGGGCCAGGTCGAAATCTTATTTCGCGCTTTACGCGCTTATTTTTGATCAAAATTAAAAAATTCTTTTAAGCACATTGAGCACAACTTGAGCACAATCGAGTACAATCAAAAAAAGTTGCAATTTCAAAAAAAGGGGGGCTAGGTCGAAATCTTATTTCGCGCTTTACTCGCTTATTTTTGATCAAAATTAAAAAATTCTTTTAAGCACATTGAGCACAACTTGAGCACAATTGAGAACAACCAAAAAAAGTTGCAATTTCAAAAAAAGGGGGGCTGGCGTCAAAAAGTGTTTTTTTCGATTTTTTTTGTTATTTTTGTTCAAAATCAAAAAATTCTTTTAAGCACATTGAGCACAAGTTGAGCACAATTGAGCACAAATAAAAAAAATCACAATTTCAAAAAAAGGGGGGCTAACTTCACGCACATTAATTTTGCATAAATTTTAAATTTTTTATTAGTTAGCCTAGGTAACTTACCGATCTAACCGTTTGTAAATTCAAGAAAATACAACAACTGCTAAATGAAACTAAAAATTCCACTAGTGACACCTGCCAGAGGTAAAAGGCACCAAGACAATCAAAACTGCCAAAGAATTTTATCTAAACTTGTAATAAGTATCTCATAAATAACCATTTATTTTCCTTTTCTGAATTAACATACCCGAATTAAGCTTAATTAATGTAAATACATAAATTACTAACCATCTTTATATCTACTGCTTTCATTTATTTGTGTTGTAAATCGCATATTTTCTTTACTTAAGTGATATACACAAATGCCGCTGGAAATAAACCCCCCTCTTAATGCAGATAATTAGCGGCAATCAATGTGTTAACCCTAAATCTTATGCCAAACTAAACTACCTACTTTAATATCACTTTTTAAGCTAGTAATGTAATGTTGTTTTCGAAGTATAGCTAAACTTTGCAAATTGGTCAGTGAATTACCATTACAAACCACATAAATATGTTTTATTGAAAATTGTGTAGCACTTCTTTCTGGCAGTATAAAAAAATCATTTATCAAATCGTCGATTATCTGATTGAAGCTATTTAAATAGAGTTTCTAATCTAAACATTCAAATTTGTACTTGTAGCTGAAATTATGAATATTTTATTTCAAAACCACCAAAAATGTCAATGTAATTAACAAAGAATACAAAACAAGCAATAATAATAATTATTAGGTAGCTATTTGTATTATATACCTAGTAGTATATACGACTTATTTAGTATTATCATTAAAGTATCTTCTTTCTAAAACCGTGTTTTTTTTATTTAATCTATTTAATAATAGTATAATTATATCAAAATTTATTTGTAAATAAAATATAGTAGTAGTTACATAATTACCATACACAGAGAAAACAGAATACATTATTATAAAAACATAAAAATCGTGTATTGCACACCACAAAGTTAAAAAAATTTTAAAATTGCTTTTCAAAAATTTTGTTCTTTTTTGGCACACCATTCCTTTCGAAAAATTTATTTTCTTTATTTTTTTTTCTTTTCTTTTCTTTATTTTCTTTCAAGTAGTTCTGATTTTTCTTGGTTTCTACAATCTTCTGTTCTTTTTCGATTTAGAAAGCAAAAATTATTTTTTTTGTTTGAGCAGATTTTTCTCTAACTCTCCACCTTCATTCTATTCAAGTCAGCCAGCAATTCCTCTTGCTACCTTGATCTTAGTCTTCTTCATGCTCTATTCGTGTCCGGTCTCCATCTCATGTGGTTTAATATTGTTCTATTTTTCTGGGCCCATATAACGTGTTCCAGCTATCCTAATGGCTTTGCCTTTACTTGTCTAATTATGTTTCTTTCTTTTAGTTCAATTTTTATTTCTTCATTTAGTAATCCTCTTCTGTGTAATAATTTCCTTATTATTTTTCTTTAAAAAACTCTTAACTTTTCTTCCTCTGGCGTATTAGAGTCTCATATATTTTTATTCTTGCTTGTTTAATTTTTTGTTCCTGATTAGTTGTGATTGTTGAAATATGCTGTTTCCAACCATTACTCCATCTTTCACAACTTCCTTTCTTTCGTTGTTATTGTTCCGTTGTATTTCTATGTATTTAGACGATTGTACCTCCTCGAACTTAATGTCATCTATTTGCAGTTCCGTCAATTCATCACTTCCTCTTCTATAACATTTAATTTATTTTGTTTTATGTAACAAAAAGTCTGGCTTTCCTTGCTTTTCTTTCCAATTTTTCGAACCTTTGATCAACACTGCTTTAAATCTTGCTATTAGAGCAATGTCATTAATGAATGCTTCCATTTGAACCATTTTCATTTTTTCTAGTACTTTATATGAGTTATTTAACAGAGATATTTTTCTTTAATTATTGCAGTTTTTCTTGTTTCTCGTCAGAAACAGTTTTTGCATACATACTTCTAATTGTTGTTTCATGCATTTTTATTCACTCAGTGTAGGTATATGTTACAGTTAAAACCCGAAATCAGTTAAAACCCGATCTAACTAGTAAATTCTAGTTTTAACTAACCGCCTTAGTAAGTTCTAGAAATTTTAGAACTAAAATCAAAAACATGATCTTAAAATACCTACGATACAATACATATAATTAATTAACCATTTTCTTTTTTATTCTGATATTATAGTAAAGAATTCCTTCAAATTGCTTTTTACAGTCTCATAATAATTATAGGTTCCAGAAACAATTTAAAAGTAATATTATTAAATTATAATAAACTAAAATGTGTTTATAGAATTTAAAAAGAAAAATAATTCACGAATATCTTGAAAGATTTATGAGTAAACTGCGCTATCATTTTGAAATTTTAAGTGATCCCCTTTCAAGTTTAAAATTTATGTCGTTACTTCTTATACTAAGTATGGTATATAAAAATATCTAGATATCACAGAAATTATTCAGAACATGTTTAAGTTGTATGATTAAAAGTGTTAGATGTAGAAACTCTCAAAAGAGAAATAATATAATTTTCAAAGAGTAAATTTATAATACGTACTGATGCCAAGTTAAAAAATTTAAAAAAAGTTAAAAAAAAGTTACAAACTATAATTTACATGAACTTTTGCGAAAACTTGAATGCTAGGATGAAAAGTTAATTAATACAGGTTAGTTATTAAAATAGTTTATATTATATAGGTATAACATTTACTTCAGATTTCGAATCTTTTGTACACATTCCAATAATTATTAAATTATTTATTCTTTGCTGCTTATAAACGGTCACTTCGGTATCACCAAAGTTTTTGGAAATGCCCCATTTTAACCATAAAAATACATAAGGCGATTTCGAGCTATTTTTACATCCAATCTGATGACGTTATCAGGCAACAGGCCGACCCGAAGGTACTTATTAATAATTCTCTTTTAATCAATATTTTCTTTCAGATTTGATTTTTAACTTTACTGGCAATTTAAGCAAATTATAATTTCAAGTATTTTTAGCAATTTTAGTAATTTCTAACTTTATATTAATGATGGCTGCAATAAATTATTATTACTAATGTGTATGATGTGTATAATAATATGTATCTAGCATACTTAATGGTATTACAGAATATGTAGGTAAATTTAATGTTTCAGTTATTGGTATTTTATCCCTTTAGTATGAAAATTAACATGTACATTGTGATCAAAAAGTACCCGGAATTTCTCAATAAAACAAAAACAGTTCAATTATTCTTCGATATTTCCAAAGCTTTTTCAATCATCAAAACACTATTCATAGACCGATTTTGGAATCGCTTTTGGCTCCCTCTGCGAATTTTCTTTTATCGCTTCAAAAGCTCTCCAAGGAGTGGTAAATTAAGTTGTGTAAACATGAAAATGTCGCACGGGGCCATCCATGCCAGGCAAATACGGAATTTACTAAACGACATTAACGTTGTTTTTGGTCAAATAGTCGAGTACATAATGAGATGTGTGCTCAAATCTTGACACAAATTCCACTTCAACTCGTCTCATGCCCAAAACATTGTGTATAAAATGCTCTGCACAGATCTAAACGACACCCGAAAGTAGGCTGCTACTTTCCTGATGCTCCACGAAGATTGTCATTCACAATTTTTTTAATAATTAAATTATCAAACATTGATGTGTTTGTAAATTTATTGTGACCGAACCATCGCACAGATTGCGCTCAAAATTGACATGTACACAACAGACAATTGTACTAACTCAAGAAAAATACATTTGATAATATCTCAAGCACGGTTTGTTTAAATAAAAAATTCCGGGTACTTTTTGATCACAATATATATCTTGTTAATCTGCATTTATGTGCATGAACTATACTTACAATTAGTTATTAGCACTTTTGAATTGTATATATTTTTTTGATTTTAGTTTATTGATTATTTTTATTTGCTCTAAGTATTTAGGGTCAGATAATTTGTTTTTTTTTGGCCCAATAGGAGACTGGAGAATTTGAACCCTTCACTTCTACGCCACGCTGCTGAGATACCGTATAACTTATACTTAATCTAATCTCGATTGCAGTATTAAATCAATTTTGATCGACTTACTATTACCAGCAAAACATACATATACCTACACATTACGCGTATTATTATGACTAGGTCAGTTTATTATTTAATATGCTTAGCTTAAAATAACTTAGCGGCTATTTCACAAATTTCTGATTAAGAAATCACAACATATTGGATTATTTTAGGACGTTGTTAGTAGAGTTACTTAAAGGTTTACTAAAGCATTTGCATCTTTTGTTATCAAAAATCGAATAAAAGCCGCACGATACCATTATTGCACATTTTAAAAACATACAACAAAAAATTTATACGTCGTAACTATGGCTACATTGCAAAACAACAAAAGTTTTGATTCACGTAGTAAGAGCTACATTATTTCAAATTGTCGTGAAGTGAGAAAGTTATGTTAAATTTAAAAAAAAGATGCATTTTAAAAGATTTTTAGCTTTAATCATACCATTTTCATGTATGACGTACTATCAAGTAATATTAGCTATATCTAAAATAAAAGAGACGGTCAAGAATAGCGATTAAGCGCACTGACTGCTAATGCAGATACCCGGTTTAACACCGGGCAAAGTAAGAATCTTACTGGCTGTTTCTCTTCGGAAAGCAATGGTAAACTATAAATGTGTAATCTGATTTAAAAATCTTTGTTAACAAGTCACAACGTTTTTATCTAGAAACATACGACTGAGAAGAAGATATCTGAAGTATTTTCAACTTTTAAACAAGGTTTAATTCAATCCTTAAACAATTTATTATTATAATACATTGTACTTTATTACCGCTTGTATTAAAAATTTTAACTTAATATTAGAGAATGTATCTCGAGCAATTAGCAAAGATACACTTTGCTAATAAAAAAATATCGCTCGCACGACCGCCATCAGGCGACTTTGGTTTTTCGAACAATTTTAATACAGCAAAACCAATTAACTCGTATAGCCAATTTTATTTCATATTAAATCTAAAGTAAAGAACACTAAAACGTTTCTTTTACAAATTTTATTGTATCCTATTTCTAAAATTTTTGCACCATTTCTCAAAATTAAAACAGCGTCACCATTTTGTAGGTTAATATCAAAAGTTTGTCCCCACTTTGGGTTTTTAAAGCAGCGCCGTCTCACAACTATTCAACTTTACAAAATTTTACAAAATAAAAAAATTACAACTAAATGTATGCCTAATACTTTTTTATCTCAAAAATAATACTACAATATAATTTACAGTTAAAACCCGACCTAACTAGAAAATTCTAATTTTAACAAAACTCTTTAGTTAGTTTTAGTTTCAACTAGTATAAGTTCAGTTAATACTAGAATTAACCGACTGCGGTCAGTAGATTCACGTTGAAATAAAGTTTATCACAGTTAAAACTCGTAATAAATTATGAAATAATTAGTAAATAATTAATTAATACTTTTTTCAAATTCTTTCTGAAGTTAAGAAAAAGTGGCAGATGAGGAAATTTGTATGAGAACTACAGCAAAAAAACTGCTGTTGGAACTGAAAATACCTTTGCCTGTTATTTTTGCATAAACAATATGGAATTTAAAGCCATGTCTATGTTTAAAAAAAAAATTCTTTGGTTTTTGAAATACCATAACAGTATATCATGCAGCAACAAATAGATTGTAAAAATAATGTATAAAGTATTTGCTTAATAAAACAATTTTGATCTAGTTACATCAGGTTTTAGGTGAAAGGTATGAAACGTAGACCTTTAAATGCAAATTTTACGATTGAAACCTCGATGAATTCTGAAAGAGCATATTTTAAATAAGAGAATTAGGTGAGGAAAATGGCCTTAAATCCAACAGTTTTTTCAAAAATCGAATTTAAAAAAGCACGTTTTTCCCAGTAAATTTTAAAGCAAAGTCGCTCGGGATTGGTGAATCAATTCATTCAGTTCATTCTCTTGTCGGTGCGTGCACCGAGAACTGGCCTTAGCTTTGCGCAGAGTGGGAGCGACACTTGCATTGCGATGCAGTAACAGTGCACTCCGAACGAAAATCATGGTTTTCAACCCTAAATGTGCGGGAAAAATGGCTTAAAGCGCCCGAGCGCAGCGAGGGGTGCTTTAAGTCGATTTTTCTTCGCACAACCACCCTGCGTTAAAAATCCACTCTCACGAGTTTCACCTCTCAAAGATTCACCTTTTCCTTGACCCACGGGCCTAGGGATATTTTTAAATCACCCTCGCAAGAGTCGGACCCACGCGCAAAAGTAACTACCGTTCGTTAAATTTAAGTAACCCTTTTCTGAAGTAATTTTTAAATAATGTTAAATGTTTAAATTAAAATTTTTAATTAATAAAAAAGGAGAACGCATTCCTACCATAGCGCAAGAGTTACTGATTAATTTGTCAAGTGCAACACTCTTATGTATAGGAGCGCACGTACCTCGAACGAGCGAACTTGATTAACTAATCACGAGCGTTTAACCTTCGAAAATCAAGCTTTTTTAAATTCGATTTTTGAAAAAACTGTTGGTTTTAAGGCCATTTTCCTCACCTAATTCTCTTATTTAAAGTGTGCTTTATCACAATAAATCGAGGTTTTAATCGTAAAATTTTTATTGGGGGGTCTACGTTTCCTGCCGTTCCCCTTGATGAAAATGGCTCGAAGCGCCCGAGCGCAGCAAGGGGTGCTTCGAGTCAATTTTCATCAAAATCACCCTCGCAAGAGTCGGACCCACGCGCAAAAGTAACTACCGTTTGTTAAATTTAAGTAACCCTTTTCTGAAGTAATTTTTAAATAATTTTAAATTTTTAAATTAAATAAAAAAGGAGAACGCATTCCTACCATAGCGCAAGAGTTACTGACTAATTGTAAAAGTGGAACACTCTTATGTATAGCAGCGCACGTACCTCCCACGAACGAACTTGATTAACCAATCACGAGCGTTTAACCTTCGAAAATCAAGCTTTTTTAAATTCGATTTTTGAAAAAACCGGGGCATTTAAGGCATTCTGTCATAGCTAATTCTCTTATTTAATATATACTCTTTCAGAATTCATCGAGATTTCAATCGTAAAATTTGTATTTTCGTGCCCAAAGTAGCTACCTGCAACCCTAATATTTCCTAATTAGATCGAATTTTAGCTGTAACGTGTATTTCAAAATAATTATATTGATTTATAAAATTAAACAAAAACTGAACTAAACGTTAAAATATTAGTATTTTAATCATAAGAAAAGAACAACATACAAGAATTTTTATTAAGAAAACATTTTAAAGAACATTTTTAACTTTTTGTGACAAAGTACATCTAGAAAAATATTTGAAAATATGACTAAAATTATAAAAAAAATAAGAATAACGTGGTATTTAAAAAATTGAAAAATATACTAAAATGATTTAAAATTCAAAATAGTAATACGATATGGCGCTATTTCAAGGTAATTGCCTATCTTCAGTCGTATGTAACCAGAAAAAAATAAATAAAAATGAAGATATTGAATCAAAAAAAGTGAAAAGAAAGAAAAAGTTCAAAAATTGTAAAAACTAAAAATGCTTACCAATAGAAATAATTAAACTAGATTTCCTTACGCACGTGGAGTTCAAAATGAAATAAAGGTTTAGAATCGTTTTTCGAAAAATCGAAAAAAAATTTCGAAAATCGTTTTTTTTTATAATTTTAGTCATATTTTCAAAATTTTTTTTTAGTTGTACTTTGTCACAAAAGATTAAAACTGTTTTTTAACCCTAATGTTCCTGGATCGTAGTACCGGGTACTTTTTTGACTTTGCAGTGAAATATCTCCGCTTGTATTTTTCACAGAGACCTGGGATTTGGTGACATCTTATAAAAAATAGTTGTTAACGTATTAAAGTCATTTTGAAAGCTATTATATTTTTATAAATGCATTTTTTTTGCGATAATAAAAAGTTATACCTATATCACCTGAATGTGGTACCGGGTACCTTTAATTTAAAATCACAGAATTTTTTGCTAAAAACGTATTATTACATTAAAAACAGGTAATTTATTTTAATTTACACAAAGTATAATTCTTTTACGCTTATACTTTTTTATTAAAATTATGTTTTCAACATTTTTCAAAAAAATTCATAAAATTTTTACAAAATTTTTTCGATAAAATTTTTCAACAATTTTTTGAATTTGATGATCACATATGTTCATATAATATACCTAGTGTACAACTTTTACGTATTTTTCTTGAGTTTTATTTATCCGTTTTACACAAATGACGGACAATTTTGTGCAATTGTCTACCATATCCGTGTTTAGGCGATCCTATAAGATCTGTGCTACAGTATACACGTTAGATTTCAAAAACTCAATTTTCAACGACAAAGAACAACAAATTAGGAGTAGATAAACAATAATTTTAAAAGAACTTTCTTATGATTTGTGTAAATCAAATATTACAGTGAGTGTATACTCAATGAAATACTACCATTTGAAAATTTTATTTGAGTTTTCTTGGGCATATAATCGTTTTTCTTTCTACTTCTTTTAAATTTAAATTATATTTTTCTTTACTATCAAAAAGGACTTGTATTTCTTCTTTGAATGAAATTTTTCAGATTTACATTTTTGCTGATAACTCGCAATATATAAGTTTTTTTTTATTGAGCTGTTATTCTATACAAATTTTTCTAAAGGTTGATTTGAAAATACAAAGCACACTGGTTCTTACGTTTTTGAAATGTTATTTACTATTTTCCAAAAAATATTTATTCAAATTTGAATATAAATGCCCAATTATGTAAGAAACGAGTGGCATTTTTACAAGTACTAAGATTAAGACAATTAATTTATTTAATTACCAAACTTTGTAAGCAAGAATTTGATTATACACTTTAAAAACATAAATAATAGCTTAAAAATCTTAATAATTGCAAAAAAGATCACAGAAAACACTGAATAACGTAAGTATTGTGCCAGTGTACCGGGTACCTCATTCAGGTGATATATGTTGTATTTTTATTCAGTAACATGAGGGTTAAAGTGTGCTTTTAATAAAATTTCTTGTATGTTGTTCTTTTCTTATGGTTAAAATACTAATATTTATAACTATTATAAATATAATAACAGAAATATCACTAGGTATTACCAACGTAACTTTATTTTTAATAATGTTTTTACATTGCCTTAAGGTTTTGAAATTATTTTTGAATATTTGGAGAAAAATACATAGCACGATTTAAAGTAAGTGTTTTCAAAGAGCAGTTAGTGTTATTGGTAGTAACTTCAAAATGTAAAGGTAACAGTGAATTGAAAAGACATAATGCCGGATGCACCATAGGCAGTAGCGTTTGTTCTTTTACCTTTGAACTTGTGATTAATAGCATAAAGAAGAGCACTACAATATATTACTATTTATTTCACAAGAAACAAAAATAATCAAGATTGAATTTCACTTAAGGTAAGTTTGTTTGATCTACTAATTATATTAATATCAAACAAGGTAGATCGAATGACCGCAGTTCGAAATTAACTTGACTATAATACAGATATTAAGCATAGAAGGATATTATTATAGATAATAATTTGGAGCATTCATTGGCTTGGAATTATGCAGACGAATTGACAGACATGGAAGCAGACTATAAATCGTTTTGTTGTACTGCGTATAAAAGTTTACAATAAAAATTTTAAAAATGAATCATTAATTGCATTACCTGTCGATAGTTCGATTAATAAAGAAAATTGTTTAATAAAATTCAATGTTTAATCAAATCTCAATTAAAGATAAGTTGGGTCACTCCCTACCAGCCGATTTTCTGATGACATCACTCAACGGAAAGTAAAGATATTTCTTAAGAGCAAAGCAGGATAGGAATTATGTTGTAGTACTGCTATTTAGCTTATTATTCGTTAAATGTTTATAAACCTAAGTTTAGAATTTACCCAAGTTTTAAGTTGATTACCCATTATAGCCACTAATTTTCTAGTTTATGTTCCTTCCAATTTACATCTTAACAAGCAATTAAACATGCTTTCACTAATATCAAGATAAATTAATTATAAAAGAAGTTTGAGTTAAACGATCAAGTAAGCATATTATCGTTAATACATTCGTAGAAACAAATATTTGATTACACATAAATTATATTTAGGTAATCTTGTAACTTAAATTGAGATTACTTTAGCAGAACTCATGAAGGAATCGATCTTGAAGCGTAAAAGCACAATTTAAATTTTAAAACAAAGACTACCAATCACGAGAAAACTTGATGTGTTATAAAAAGTTTACTTAAAATTACTATTCTTCTCGCATTTTCTATAGAATTTTCTGTTTGTGTCTACTTTTCTCCATAATTTTGTTTTACGATATAAGACGTGTTTTTTTTCTTATTTATATCCATTGGAGAAAAATAATATAGAAAATAACACAACGTTCGTGCTGTCTTTTTTGAAAAGTTTTATTACCTTTGATAACAGTTTCAGAGGTAAATGAGAATAATGTAAACTTGATTATGAAATCTTTGATATAAACGTAGTCGTAAGTGAAGGATGTCAAGTGACAAAATTAATTTACTTTGAATACCATGTTCTATAGATTCTCGATGTTAATTTAAAAACCAGAAATTATGTGTTTATGTTTGTAATATGAACTACCTCGAGCATCACTGCACTGCAGAAATATAATATTGAAGGTTTATGGTATTACGGTTTATTCCAGATATTATGTATGAAAGGAGTATTAAGGAGTACATCGCTGAAACTGCAATTTTCGGCAAGCGATTAGTATGTTAGTAAAATTTACATTCTATTACATCAAATGAAGCTACTCATAAAAAAATTAATATCTTGTTATCTGGTGTAAACAAACTGTTATTGCATATTTCAACGGTTTACAAAGAACCATTCAGATTTCAGAATATCATTATTATCCTTTTTTTCGCATACTTAATAAAATATCTATTGTATATGTGTAATTGCTTTCTAGAGTAAAATAGAAAAGAATTAAATAAAGAAACGGTTTTAAATTTCAGATATAATCTCCACTTGCGAATTATTAAATACGTTTCTTTCATAAAATCTACTGTAATTTTCTAAAGCATTAACGATCTATTTAAATGTCAGGTTAGTGTTAAGAAGTGGTATTCAGTTATTTTGCGAAAATACTTACTAAACTTAGTTTTTGCTTTTAAAAAATGTATTCACAGAAAATCTTGTTTGCAATATTTATATTATACCTTACAGAAAGAGTTTTATGTTAAAAACATCAGCATTCATAATACGACAAATTTTATATTATATTATAGTATGTACTATAAGTATAATGTATTTATTTCTAATATGTTTATTATACAATTTTGAGTATTATTAAGAGAATGTTTAATATCTTAAGAATTTTCTAAGTTACTTTAGAGAATGATCTCATTTACCGAGCTGAATGTTACGATAATACTTTAATTATACACGAACTAATGTTTTACTTAGTACTTGTAAGTGTTTATTTCACACTACTAAGGTTAACTTCTGAAAAGACGCATTCCATCAACTATTTGTATAGTACTTCCTTACATAATATTACCATTGATTTTATTATTATTATTTATTTGCTTTAATTATTAAAACGTTTCAATTGAGTTGAACTTAAACGTTTCAGCTCGTTGTTTTCCAAAATTTAAAATTTTATAAAAATAAACAGCTGGTACCTTTCTAATAGAGAACTCCATGTAAATGATAATTTTATAAATGCATAAATATTAATAAAGTTTTTCTTTTTTAGTAAATTCAAATTAGTTTAGATGCCTTAGGAGCTTTTTAGTTCACAAAATAGTTTGAGAGTAACACGTTCTAAAACTGCAAACTGAGAGGTAGCTGTAACAGACATTTGGTTGTAACCACAAGTATCTGAGAAAGTCCGTTTTCATGCTGTTAACAAATTAGTTACCATAAATGGAGTTAAGGTGACTGATTTTAAACTTTCAGTGCAATTTTGTTTGAAGGAAATAAAACGAAAATTAATTTATGTACCTAGCGGCAAATTTTATAAAATTTTGAAAAGTTTTCACCATTTACGAGATCAAGTTGGCCTGGTTATTTCATTGGCTTCTTAAAAGGTTTTCTTAATATTTGAAACCTAATTAACTACAATTTCAATTTTATTAGTGCTTCAGGCCATCTATTGAAACAAAAAGCATTTTAAAAGTTCTAAAAATAGATAAAGATACTTAAACGTAATACCAAAAATTCAGTACTATTCCCTTTGCCAAATATTTTTAATAGAACTGGTAAAACGGCAAGAAACAATAATAAATTGTCTAATTGTTAAATCTAAATAATATAATTATTAAGGTGAAATATTTCGTTAATCTGACTAACTTACATTATTTAGTCTTGACTTGGCTATTGAGGGGAAAACCCCCGATTATAAATAGCTTCGATTGAAATTATTTAAAATTCATTTTTTAAGTGGTGTTATTAATTAGGTACTTTATGTACCTAGATCCTAAAAATAACTCGACGTAAGAATTATCACTATTGCTTGGTCGCAATGTCTGTGATTGATCGGTATCCTGTACTGTAAAAAAAACGTAACTTGTACTACAAGCCTGATGGGTCTTGGCTGAAATTTTAACATCATATAGCTTTTATGCATTTTTTACTTATAACAGGGAGTCAGCTCGACGTAGAACCCTCAACCTGGAGACCGAGAGACGGTCAAAATAAAATTCTTACTTTGCCCGGATTCCACCGGGTATTTAACGGTCACAGTCAATTCGCATAACCTGTATATCTGTTTTATCCTGTATTTGGTATTGTCATGAACACATTCTGTACCGTGTAACATTAATTTATAGAAAAATTAAATTTTATCTATATTGTAACAAATTTTTGCATTTCTTAGGTAGTTCTACTTTCCAATTCATTTTACAATATTCCTTGATACGACCCTGCATTTTTATTTAATGCATTCCAAATGCAAAATATAACCATCACTAGCATTGTTCTTCGTTGGAAGATAAATCTCTTTAGGAAATCTTTTTATCATTTGAATGGTCCAGTTTTGATCAACTTTTATTACTCTCTCACTGGTTCAGCAACGTTCTACATCTGTTGGCAGTGTTCTCTGTGTTCTTGATTCTGCTCATTAGAAACAAGGCCTCCAACTGTCATCTTTTAAAGTCACACGTTAGAAATCGATTAGAAGAAAGCTACTGTCCAGCTTTCAGTTTGTAAACTTACAAGATATCGAGTAAGTAATGCTTTTAATTTTTTCTATTCGTATATTTACTGACGTGAATTATTAACTATATTTTTTATTGTGGTATAATTATTTGGGGTTACTATTGATGTTAGATTTGATTATGATCATTTTAGTAATACCTTTTGACAGCATAGGTATGTATGCTAATTATTTTCATTTGCTCTTGAGTGTATTGATTGTAAGATAGTTCACCTTGCTATTAATGTTGGGATTATAAATACACTTTCAAATTTAATGTCATTAAAAGCATTTATTTTTATTTATCGTTTTATGTTGTAGTTAACCCCTAAGCTACTCTTCTTTTCCACAAACAACGGTTTTTGCAATTATATTTGTGAACTGGTTTATAATCGTGGCTAAACAAACTGGAGAGATTCTCTCCAAATTGCGACAGACTCTGGTCTCTGTTTTGGTCAATCTCCTCATTAGGAATTGACACTTAGAGGGCAGCTTTTGTTTTAATATGTAGACAAAAGTAATTAGATTGAAGATAAATAAAATATAGTAAGAGCAGTACACAACTTATAGCGTTGACCAATTGCAACTAAGGAAAGTTAGGTTTTTGTTTTAAAATTCCGATATTATTTATCTTTTTCAATTCCTAAGAAAGGATTTAATTACTTTTATTTATAACATAAAGCCAAAATTTCATCCAATCTAATTTTATGTTGAAATTGTGGTTCGTCACAAATTATTATTTACTCAGCCGCACTAGAATTTAATTGCAATAGATATTTACGATATGTGTATCGTAATGTAGTATTTTACGATACGCGATGGAAAAATTGTCTAACAAGCCGAAGGCTAGTTGGATAATCCGTCAAGTATCGTAGAGATACATTACGATACAAATATTGTACAACGTTTTATCTACTTTGATTTTGTAAGTGCCATATTTATAATTAGTACCAACACATATTCTAGTGTTGGTAGTTGAATTTTTGAAATTGTATTCATAGATGAAAAAGTAGTAATAGATGCTGGACTCCCTACCTATTTTTGTGCCAAAGTAATAGTTCAAACCAGGGTCACCAGGCGCAAAAACAGCGCTGCTAACGTGCAATAAAATCGGCGGAAATTCAAATGTTTGATTTTTGTCTTGCGATTTTAAATTAATTTATTGTAAATAATTATTAGTAAAAATTTTCTTTATATAATTTTTATAAAATTAAGAAAATTTCTACTAATAAATTATTTACAAATATTGTTTTGCTCCACATTTATAAATTAAAACTATTGATTGTTTATATTTTATAGGTATAATTTGTTAATATTTATTTATTAAAAAAAAATACAACCAACTTCACAACCGATTTTACTGTAATTGCTTCACCTTCTTCATCGCTCCTCTCAATTTCAATTACTTTCTTGCTGCTGCTTCTTTTATCACGTTATTTATAACGGCTGTTCTGATATCAAAACCTTTCAAAATTTTGTTTATGTTCTTTGCCAACCAACTGATCTCATTGCAACTGCTTTGTCTGCTTAACCTTTTTTGCTCCTCTGAATTTAGGAATTTTTTACTGTTTTTTTTACTACTGCTTTCTTTATGTCGTTACGACGTATGCCACAAGCCAATTTTTAGGTTATATACAACACCTACTTTACAAACCATATTTAAAAGACAAATTTACTTTTAATTAAAAAATTGGTTTATACCCTAAAATCCACAACAAACTTATCTTGTTATATTATTCACATAATAATATCCTGATTGCATTTATGAAAAAATAATCTAAGCATTTAACTGACAGCTACTTGCAGTGTACTCGTAAGTAAAAACTGAGTGATTCAGAGGAAAGTTATCCTTTTGATGTAGAATTAGCTGCTCAATCTGTTATTGATATATTAATTCCTGCTAAATCTAAAAAACGCTCTGAGATAGTGTACAAATATTTTGAAGAATGAATGGAAGCAAAAAAAATTTGTGAGGTCTCCCAAAAGGTGGTTTTTGCCTATTTTTCGGAAAAAGCAGGAAAGCTAAAACCATCTTCGTTATATAATTTGGTTAACCTTTCTCTCGTTACAGGGAATTAAAAAACATTTTGGTGTGAAGTTAAAAAGTTTCATTAAAGCAAACGCTATATTTAACCAAAGACTATAAACCTAGAAGATGTTTAAAGCTATTGGTTTTAATATGTTTCAGATTTGGTTACAGTGTACATGCAGTGTATAATGTGTTGCATTAACAACTAAATTATTAAATCGTATTTGTATCGTTCTGTTTCTTTCTTTCTAACAAGGATAACTCACACTTTTAGCAAAGTTACAAACCTAAATTTTACCTAAATTGGCAATGGATACTTTTATTATGCTTTATCTTATGTATTTAGCATAGGACAGAGTGCCCACCACAACTTATTTTCGCCGGTATTCTTAACAACCTTAAAAACACCGAATAAACGAATTTAAAATTATATTTGCGACATCTATGATAAACCAAAGAAAACTACATAACGACAAAGCACAATAACTACATATCGGCATTTCAAAAGTTGATCACGCAAAATAGTGAATATTATAATATGTCATTCATATTATAATCTTTGATTGAACTAAACATTGATTATTGTTACTATTAAATTTTTATTCGGAATTTTGCTTCAGTCAATAGAAATCTTTAAAGATACTTTCAGATGTTTTTATTACGTGGATTAATGTTACTCTTACTTCAAATATCCTCTTAAATAAAATTTCAGTGTGTGCGATGTCAACTATTAATTTTGTCATCAAGCGCATGGCCACCATTATTTATGTTTTTATGTGAAAAGTTGCTCAGTTAAGGAAATAGTTCTAATAGAATGATAGAAAATATACTCCCTTGCTGTGAGCATTGTAGCAATGAGGTTTAGTGTACGAATTGTTGGATTTCGGATCTCTGCATAGTTCTAAATACCTACATAAAACTTTGTTATAATTTTCAATGATTAGTACAATAGTTCATTCAATATCGGGATTTGTTTTGCTTCCAGTCGCTCTTTGGGCCAATATTTATAGATTCAGCTCAAGATACACCTTATATACCTTACGTATCGTTAATTCTGCTTATTTTCAAAAATTGAAATAATACTAATGAATTTGATAAAAAATAATTAAAAAATGACGAAGATATTACTAACATTGCTTATTGTACCAAGCTTCACGCTTTCAAATATAAAAAAATTATTTTAATTAATTATTTATAGGACAGTTGTTTTCAATCATTCGTATTTCAATTCTACGACATAGAATAATAGTAAACAAAATTTTTTCTATTTATGCAAAATCCTGTGTCACATATATTACTTACATAATATTACAAATCTGAAATCTTACATTCGTATACGAGTACGAGGAAATGCTAAATATTATGTAATGTTATTCGTCCTAGTATTACAATTCTTTCTCTTAAAATTTGAACTCCCGATGGGTATCCCAATGGTACTATTTGCATAAATTGTATTATGTAACTCGATTATTGTAAAAGTTGCACGGATCCTGCTATAAAAAGTGAATTTATTATGAAGAGGTAACTTCGCTCTTTGAATTCGCTATGTGATTACGAAATCAGCGGTAACCATCGGTAACATTAGAAAATCTATGTTAAAAATTTAATTACAAATTTATTAAAAAGTAAGTGATCCACGATAACACCATTGCGGTAGTCGTTTCAAAACATCAATTCAAAGAAGTTAAAGGAATTCGTGATCCTTAATGGCATTACCTCAAACGAAGCTGTACTAAGCAGGCAGTTTTGCTAATCCACGTAATGACTTGAAAGCATTTTATAGTACCTTTTAATGTGTATCCGTTAAGAGGGCTTCATTAGTAGAAAAAAATATGGCAAGAAAAACTACAGTACGCAATATTAAGTGACACAACCAATTAAGCTAAGCTATTTAGGTGTTGCTATAAATTATTTGAAAAAATTAACATGACTAAAATATTTAGGTAGGTAATATAGCAGTGATTTGTATGCAACACTAGAAAGATGCAAGATTTCAATCTTCCAGACAGCAATAATTTAGGTAACCCTTGATAAAATTGTCGTTAAGATGCTTTTCCGGTTATAAATTGGCGGTAGATAATAAAATACGATTTTGCATTTTTTAATAAATTTTTGCAGGAAATATATAATTTGATTTATTTTACATTAACAACGAAATGAATTAACACATTGTTGAATTAACAAAAGGTAACAACGCTGACCAGTGTAGTTAAATAGAATTACAGAGTGAATTATGTGGGGAGCGTTGTGTGGAAAAATTAAAATTAAATTACGCGTAGTGAAGGAAAAACCGTTTTTTAAAAAGTCAATTATATTTTGATATCAATATTCTTTAACAATACCAATATTTATCAAATAACTGCTTATCCACGTGTGCCTGTTGGGATGCATTCTTCATCAGAAATCGGACTCGCAAGCTATCAGTCTGTTTTTGACTTGTTTTGTGATTCACTGTGCAAGAAGAATATTAAATGAAAAATATACTGCCCAAAATTATTTTTCCAACATATTTTAGTTTAAAATGCAGGGTGTTACAGTGACTGTAATTTAAACTATATATCGATAATTTATTGTATCATCAGGGTCAATAATATAAAAAAGTTAATGTTAAAATTTACAACAACGTGATTCACTTGTTAGCTAACAATTTCTTTAGAATTTAAGCAATTTTAATTATGATGAACTGTTTAGAAAGACTAATTAATCATCTAATTAATGATATTTCACTAGTAAAATCATCTTGCGTTCTGCCAGGTTGATAAATGACAACTAACTACTATTAAAGATACGGTATAAATAAGAACAACAATAAAGCATTGTTACGTCATTTTGGCCTTTTAGTCTTTGTGTTTTCTTCCAGTTGACTCCTTCAACACATTAGTTATAATTAATAAATTTTAAAACTATAATATTAAAAGAAACAATAATTCATACTTGTTGGCACGGCTATGGTTTTCAATATTTCTTTACTATAATAATAATAAACTTGTACTATATTATCATAACGGTAATTTTTGTATATTATGTGTTATATTTTATTTGTACACGGAAATTAAAAAGCTACATAGCACTTCTGAGCTACTTACCTTATCTGATAGTCAAATTAATATCCCTGTAGTTAATGGAAACTTTTTGTATGTTCTGCTGGTCTAGTTAAAGAAAATAATACAATAATATTATAAACACATAATAAATCTGAGGCACTTTCCGGTAGAGACGTGAAGATTTGTCATAAGATCATAATTGGAATCTCAGTGATAAGTAATTTAAAATTTAATTTTTTGTGTTGTAAATAATAGGTACAATTTTGTTTGGTTTTACACAAAGTACTTTTATCAACTTTGAACAAATGAGAGATACGCACTTCTCACTTAATTTAATTTTATAATTTTAAAATAATGATTAAAAATAAAACTGAATTTAAATCAAAAATAACTTACTTTATGAAGCAAACTAAAATTATTTCGTATAAGGTTATGGAAATATTATATGAATACAAAATAGAAGGATATAATGTGGACACAAAGCTTTGAAGCCTGTCAAATAAGGATAATTAACTTTAAAATAAAATTATTATGTACTTGCATGGCGTATATTTAACAAGTAAATTAGACAGAGATAGAAATTAATCATAGTTAATTTTTCTACTATAAAGAAGCACAGAAATAGAAGCACAGTACGTATATTTGTTGCACAACCAGCCAATAAAAACAATTTGATCATTTACAGACGTTATCACTTTCTAAAACTGAAATTTTTATTTTTCTAGCTTATGTTTAACCAAACTAAACAAAATTGATAACAAAAGATTATAACTGCGGGATTAGATGAATGATCACTACACATGGCTTTAAACTTATCTTCTAATTACAGTTCTGGATCAAACGAATTTTATTTGTGATCCACAATAACAATGGAATTGATAAAAATTGACTTATTGAAGTTGGAAACCAAAAAAGGCTATTTTTATATAGGTACGTAAAGTAAAAACAAAAAAGCTTTTTTGGGCTCTTTAAAATATCAAGTCGTCCAAAAAATTATAGTGATAGTAACAAATTAGATTAAGTATTAAATTGTGGTTACAGCATGATGGAAATCTCAAAAATCTCGGTCATCAGTATTATTAAAAAATTTTCTGCGTATGTCAGTTCGGTTCATCACTGCTATTAAATTTGCCTAATACAATTTGGGTCTAAATGTTAATTTAATTAAAAAAAAAAGTCAATTATCGTGGGCTTACAGCGAAAACTCATTAAGTCAACATTTTATGAAATTGCGGTTTTGATGAAACTCGATAATTCTAATGCATTTAGAATGCATCTAATGCATAATGCTAAGAGAGGTAAACTCACTAAGTCAAAAGATAACAAAATTATTGAATAATTTCATGATAAAATATCTCACTAAGTCTTTTCTCTGTTTTCTATTCTTAGTTTTCTCAGATTGCAATTTTTTGACTTAGTGAGTTTTCGCTGTAAGCTCACGTTATCATCTGTAACTTCTTTTTGCACTTTGTAACTAGCTGTTTCAATGTGTCAAGTTTTTCCATCGTCTCGTTGTATAATAATGGTTTATTTAAGGCTTCCTGTTTGCAGTATCCAAAATAACCTCAAATAATGAAAGTAGAAGAACTACCATTTTAGCGTGAATTTACAACATTTTTATACTCTTTTTTCTTTGTAAATATATAGATTTTATTTCACATCTATTTTACACAATAAAGAGCTTTTATATCTGAAGAATTGTTCTAAAGTGCTCTGAGTTAATTCCATTATCATTGACGGGCATATTTTCTATTAATGCAAATGAATTAAAACTTTTATTGCTCTCTATTTATAAATAATTAATTTAAGACAACCTAAGTTTCTATCATCAAAAACTCAAATTTGAATGGAAACAACAACCGGAAAATCAGAAATTTTGAAAATCCTTTACACATCCAGAAAAATAGCAAACCCTCATTTAAAGAAATTTCCACCACTGTTAAGCAAACACATTTGAATTATCGAGCTAGGAAATTAGCCTCAAAAGGCGAAACAGGGAAACTTTTTTTTTATAAAAATAGGATCTGTGCGTTACAAAGTGTGATGTTTTCTTGTTAGTTAAAAATTTTAATCTTTTATTTGTAACTGTAATAACCAAAGATAAGACTAAATTGGAGCTGTGATTTAATCTTAATAGCTTGGCAGACTTTCACCCTTCGTCCATAAATGTCACCTTACATTCGTCGAAAATGTAAATCCCTACCTCAATTTATAATGCTCTTTGTTGCTTTTCTTCTTTATTTGTTTCTTTAATTTTAACCAAAGTTAAAAAATTATGCAAATATAATTAAACAAATTGCGTTCCATTTGAGGTAGCACGAACTACGGGTTGTAAAATACTTTTGTGACAATAATAAATTTCAGTAAAATATAAAGCAACTGGGGGCAAAATGTGAAGTAATACTACTTCTTATATTGTTGTTATACTACACAAAATATTTATAATTCTTACTTTAAGTGACTTTATTTTATTTTATTTGAAGTAGAGTTACGTAAAGCTTGTCTCAACCTGAGATAATAAAAATTATAATTTTTTGCTTAGGCTTGCTTGGTAAAATGAAAATTCATACTAGAATGAATTAACAGTGCAGAAAGACAAAAAGTAAGTTTTTATTTTCATTATTACTGCTTTGCTGTCCCCAGAGAAATTTACTATATCTAAGCAAGCGTTAGTAGAGGAATAATGGTTTCGTTGACAGTCGAGATATATCATTTCACAAAAATTAAAATTGTTTGAATTTTTATGAATGCCCTTTAATTTTGGACGTTAATATGCATTTAACTTTTTATACAACAACTATTTGTAAAAGCAAATTTAATATTTATTTTAAATTTACCTGCAGATTTTACGTATTTCCGGTTTGTTTTTATCGCTATAAAATTAGAATTTGGTTTTGTTTAAAATATATCGATGCTGTCGTTTACATACCTTTTCTATGATTTTGCTTTAAAAATAAATTAATTTTTTTCGTAGAAACCATTCGTTTGTTCTATTGTTTCATGTTCTTTTGCCATAACATAAAACGATTGAAATTAAACACATGTATTATTGTGATGCATACTTAAGATAATTTGTAAATGACAGTCGTGTTTCACCATTAAAAAAAATATATAATTTGTTTAATTTATTTTAAATAAATGCAGCAAAATAATAATTAAGGTAAAGTCTCAAATACGTATTTTAATGTTAGCTAGAGTCGGTGAGCTTGCATACCATTCACAACCCGCATATTTAACATGCGTGATGTATTACCTGTACACAGTCATGAAAAACGTGTATTCTCTAAGCGAATACCCTGAATTACTTAAATAATATAAATAAGTTGAGACTAGCGTGATAGATAAAATGTTTTGTTTTTACCCACTGCATTCATAAACAACTTTACTTAAAATCCAAAAAAATAGTAGAGGATAAAATACAAACATAAGTTTAACCGGTAACATTTAATGTAAAAAACATACCATTTTCTCACGTGGTAGTAAATAATAAAAATTAAATTATCGCGCTACATGTAGCTTACGAATGAATCCACCGCTTTCACCTAAATGTAGCATTATTTGGTATACTAAATTACATCCGAGAGCAGAGTTTATTCTTTCACGTTTCTAAAATTTTATCAGAATTTAAATGAAATCAAAGGTTCATATTATTATGTGTTAATCTTAACATAAAAATTCTATTAAATTTATACAGGGTGTAAAATATTAAATATCGCATTGGAAAGTAAGTCAATATCTGCAGTGATAACATACTTAAACAAATTCTGCAATTTACAATTTCATCTTTATTTATTATGTCTTAACACTGCAATCGGCATTTAAATAATATTCACTAGTAAATTTTTTGTAACGATAAACGTAAAACGCAAGTTTGTTCCTTTATATTTGAATGGAAAAAAAGTTTGTGAAATTGTGAAGTTATTAAAAAACCAACAAATGAATAGAAAATCTGTTCTGCAAACTTTTGCTCGATTTTGAGCTATACAAATGGTTAAAATTAAAAAAAACATCCAGTTGAAATCGTACTGTTGGAACCAAAATAAAAATAAAAATTGTTCGAGAACGATTTTGTAGAAACTGTGTAGTTTCGACAAAGAAACTTGCCCAGAGTGTCAATTTGAGTGACCAATCAGCCTATTTAATTTTAGGAAAAGATCTGGGTCTAGACGCATACAAAAAAAAATTCTTGGTCTTACACAAAAAGCAATAGACATAAAAAATGCAAAGCAGTGATACGGCGCGGTGATTATGAAATTATATGTTTAGATAAAAAGTTTTTTATATTTCAAACACCAGACAACTCATAGAATGACCGTTTGTATACTGCTAGTATGGCTAATATCTATAGAAGCAAAATAAGTGTCGAGAGGTTCGAGCAAAAGTCGTTGTTAATGGTTTGAGGGTAGATTTCCAAAATAGGCAAGCTTCCACTGCGATTTATTAAAAACGTGTGAAAATTAGTGCCTTTTATTACTCGAAAAATATTTTAATTGACCATCTACCCTGCGGTAAAACCTTATTTGGTGTTACCAAATTTTTTTTGCAATAGTATTCGGCATCTTTGCATAAAATTAAAACTGACTCAACAGCGCCAGCGGTGCCAAAAAAATTACTTAAATTTATTAGTGTTTCAGAATTTTAAAGAAATTAAAAAAAAATATATTTTGGCAGTTTCCAATGGAAAATTTGGAATTTAATAAAAAACTATTTAAACTTTTTTTGTATCTAGTAAGATTTAAGAATTATTTACTGTTACTGCTATTGGTGAACACACTGTATATCAGTGTCGATAGAATCTTATAAAGCTTCATTTACATAAGAGATTGTATTTGGATGGTATGTGGATGGTAGAATCTGGCACTGCTGATAGGTTGCTGATAGCTGATAGGTTCGGTAATCAATCAAGGTTGGTAATCTTACATTTTCAAACCCATCAGCAGTGCGGGATTCTACCATCCACATACCATCCAAATAAAATACAATACCTCTTAAGTCACCTGTATTCAATTCAATTTAATTTGCTTGGAATTTCTTTTTTTCTCCAAATTCAAGTATCAATTGGCTGCAGCGGGTGAAAAAGGGATTAAGTCATTTAGCGAAGAAATTTAGCAGCAAATTTATATATTCTTTGATAATGTTTTTTTCTTCAACATCTCGCCACATATCTCATATATCTCTTCCTGGTGGTTTTTCAGTTTCATCTTCTTCAATATCGTTTCTACTTTACTAAATATTTCTTGGATGATTTTCTTTTCTTTTTCTTTTTATAGATATTCAGGTCTTCTTCCTTATTTGTTTTCATTCATATCAATCGTGCTTTACTCTTGCTTTTCGATTTTTCTTCGCATTCTTCATCAAACTATTTTTTGACTCGAGCTCGTTCTTTGAACTGACACGATGACAGATTTATAATTAAATTTCATGCTACAAAGTTCAAGTTAACCTAGTTTAATTTTTTTTGTGTTTTGTACAAAACCAAAATAATTATTTAAAAATTACGATAAAGAACAACAGTTTCAAATATTTAATGGGTTTTTCCTTCACTTTCTACCGCTCTCCAATTTTTACTCTTTAATTTACTTAATTTACTCTTTAAATATTATATTGAGTTTTTGGTGTTTTACTGATGCTTGTTTTGGTTAAAGAATTTGTTGGCATTAAAATTCTAAAACTATTGAAATTAGTTGCTTTAACATTTTAATTACTGAAGTTATTTTTATTTCAAAGTTTCTTTGAATAAATTGTGTATTAAACAGAGAATAGGATAAGTTTTACAATTATCATAAATACCTACTACTAACATAATTGATTCTATCAAAAGCTTTTTGTAATTCGTGCTTGGTAAATATACTTGAATTTCTCTCAGTAACAAACTTAATTCTGAATTAATAATTGTTCTGTGCAGAAAGATAGAGCAAAATAAAATTTGTTATAATAAATATAAAGTTTAAAATAACATAGGTTTAGTAACCTATCAATAATGCAGACGAGATTTTGTTTTTCAAAGACCATTAGTTCGGTACCTACTAAAGAGTTTTATCACATTAAAGGAAAACTGGTAATTGATATGTTTTTACTACATACATTTTTTTCATTTATTCTACTGTAAATGTTGATTAATTTAACATGCCGCACATTACAAGATTATTTTAAATCTAGATTTCAAAGCATTTATTCAATAATTTAGGTAGGTACCTACCTTTAAATTGATTTCACAGTTTTTTAGAAAAAAAAACTATTATAAATTTATTAAGTAGAATTTAATTGAAAAATTATTTATGTAGAAGTAAAGTGGTATCTTTAGCTTACCTACAATGTACAGGTCATCAAAAGAGAACTTGCACAAAAAATGCGCAGAAGAAGAAGCAAGGAGACGGCTAATTTAAAAACAACATACCTACCTACCCTTACTTACTTTGCCATTTTATAATAATAATTAGAAGGAAATAGGTATCAATTTAAAGAGATTTATTTTCCGCGTCTAAAGATACCTAGCATTTGATATTCTGTTTTTTAATTATTGTTAAAAACCTAGAATTAAAATAAGATATTTTTAAAATTTCAAACCTGCTCTGGATATTTGAACTGTAAAAACTTAAACTTGAGTGTAAGTTTATTTTTAACCAAATTGATTTTAATCTGTCAAAGTAACTTTTTGGCAATTAGTTTTCAAACAAAAACATTGGCAATAAAAGCAACTAATATTTTTTAAAAAAGCTATTTTGTCATTTTTTTATCGAGTTTTTAACAATAATTAAAGAACAAAAATATCAAGTGTTGGGTATTTTTGGCCCAGAAAAAGGTATCTTTACATTGATACCTTTTTCATTAATATCCGTTATAATGGGAAGCAGAAATTAAAAAAAAAATTAATTTTTCATGTTATTTTTCTATGATGAGATTGGTGGTCGGTCACCCTGTAAAACAGAATTTGGCATTTTATAAGATATTTTATAATATATTTGTAAATTAAAAAAATATATACCTAACTTTGTTTGGTTTTTATTTTTTTTTATATTTAAAATACCACAGAGTAAATAACGATAAACGTGATAAATAAAGCTAATTTATATTTATACATTTTGTATTTTTTAAACAAATTTAATTTAAATAAAAAATCATATTTGTAAAAATTCAATTGTACTATGAAATGTCAAAATGTGTTTAAAATATGCTCCCAAAATTTTATGTCAAGCCGTTTTCGAATGAGGTATTGTTTGTACATTGCAAAATCTGAGCCTTAGGCTGGGGATTTCCAGCTGCTGGACTAATGGGTTTCTTAACCCTATGATCCTAAAGTTAATAATAGTAAATGTGTGCTTTTGGTGAGTTAAACTTAAGCTCTATTAAATTTTTAATAAACCATGTGCAGCCTGCCAGAAGAAAATACTACATTCTAAAACGGCTTTACCATTTAAATTGAAATTTTGGGAGCAAAAACATTTTGGCGTTTTATTACATATTTATTCTTTTAACTTTTTGAAAACTACATAGAACTACGCACATGATATATAGAAATATCTAGTTTATAATTTTCTTGCTCAAATAAAATAAATAAATAAAACGTAAGAAGTTCACAGAAAGATACGACCGTATTTTTATAAACAAAAAAATTAGAAACTAAATATTTCGAAATAAATTAAGTAATTTGTTTAAATTAAAAAATTGTATATAAAACACCAGTTTTGTTTATTTGTTTGTGTATATGTATGTTTGTAACGCACCTCTGGCTCTGATTAGCTGAGATTATTATGCATTACAATTAAAAATACACATATATTTGCAATCTCATTGAATATTACCAAAAACCAAATATCTACTTTAATCACGCGCTAGATGAACAATGGTGGCCAAAATCCGCCTGTCAGCTAGAATAAAATAAGTGATGAAATACCAAAATATGTAATGTAATAATATTATAATATACTTACTAAATCCAGCTTACACCATAAATCCTAAGAAGAGTGCCAACACTTGCACTCACAGTTGCACCATTTGTACTAATATACGTTTTGATCATAGTTAGTGGTACATGAGGTGAAAATTTAAAAACTCTTAATTCAGCCAACGTGGAAAAAATTGATTTTAAAGAAAAAAAATTGCAGATGATTTTACATCGCGGATAATGTTTTATAACATAACAGATGCATTACGGTTATATTATTTATAATATAATGTTACTTTATAAGAAATACATGGTATACCTTGACATAATCATAATGTAATTTATACAGTAATCATACGAATTTGTTCTTGAAAATCGATTTTCTCCAAATTGCCTGAATTCAGGTTTATTAAATTTTCACCTGTTGTACTACTAATTAATTATGATCAAAATGTACATTAAAAATAGGGCAAATCGGTGAATGTAAGTATTGGCAGTTCCCTTGTTAGTATATAGAATTTGGAATGTTATTAAAAATAAATTTAAGAAGTGATGAATTTAAGTATTTGTAAACCATAATAATTTAAAAGGAACTTACCTAAAACGTCAAAATAAAATAAATTTATGTTATTTATGATGTTCCAAAAAGTAAAAACTGAACTGGAAATATGAGGATTTTAATTTTAAGAAAAAGGCTGATTAATTAATAAAAAATAAGAAAACCGATAGATTGCAATAATTGTTTCAATCTTATTAGATTATCTTCAGTCACGCATAATCAAGAAACCGACAAAAGACAGAAAAGTTGCAATAGTTTTACATTTTATTTTAGGGCCGGGTATTACCCCGAGAGTTTTTAAAAGTTTTATTGTGTGTAATAGTTTTACACACTTGAAATTTGACTTTATGGACTTCAACAATTGAAAATCTAATTGGGTTAGTAATGGTAATGCAGTTACTGCAGTTGAATTTCCTTTGTGAAACAACCCGGATATAAAAACAATATTCTTTTTCCTTTTTTACACAAAATAGATCTTTTATTCAAAAAATTTCTTTCTCGTTTCAGCTAGTTTTTATATTATTGGCTTTAATAGGAAATAATATGCTGAATCAATCGATGTGATTGATTTCGGTTTGACATAGGTATAAAAATGAATTATTTTTTTCTTATTTTTTACCGATGTGAGTAGGCTGAAAAGCTTTTTTCTCTTGTTATTTTACTTTTTCATATAAATAGCAATCCTTTTCAATTATTTACGCTACTTTACTCGAATAAGTCAATATATGTTTATTCTTGTTTGTATTCTAGATTTTGTTATAAGAAAAAATAGAGTATTGATCAACTAAAATACTTGGTAAATGGCAAAAAGTTACAAAATGTCTGTGGAAGATTAAAAATCTTTTGCGTATTTATTTGTAAATAAAATGAGCTGCAAGAATCAAGTATAAAAGAAATAAATTGGATATGTGCGACTAGAGAATACACCGTAGTTTCCTAACTTAATGATCTTCTAGACGAGGTTAGGTTTTGTTGGTTGTTGCTTTTAAAATGAGAAACACATTTCCTACATACTTTATTGAATTAAATAGCGTAATCAATCTTTTCATGGTAAAATCTTTTTTATTTAAATTTCTTCTATTTTATAAAAAGTTTTAGTTTTGCTTTAATTAAAAGTATATCGAGAAACCCCCAACAGTAATATTTTATATTTTGGGGATGCTGAAATTAGGAAGATTTAAAATAGTTTTATGACAAATCTTCTCTCTTCGGTAGCGCTGTTGATTTACCGTGTGTTATTCACAGTAGCTAAGCCACGACTCAAATTCAGACCGAAGATCTTATTTTTCAATGCATACCTAATTGGGATAAAAAAAACTATTAAACTTAAATATTATTTCAATTTTACTCAGAATATGATTTATTAAAAACTATTTAAATACATAGGAACTACACTTTCCCGTATGTTAAAATTATGCCTTAAAGGAATGTTCTATATAATTTTGATTCAATCAACTTTGACTCAAAGCAAGGTTTAACAAGGTAGTGTGTATTATGATACAAAAGTCTTGGGGTAGATTAGGTATATTCTATAGATTAAAGATGAAAGGATTAATTCAATAAGCAATCTGTTTATGTAGACATTAAAACAAGTCAGAGGGTACACGATATATGCATGACTCATGTAAAACTTGATGTTTCGAGAGTTTTGACAAAAACTCTTTGAGATGAAGGTACTACAAGAAAGTCATACAGATATAAAAGATACTTTTTAAATTAATGGTAAAAAAAGATGAAGAAATTTAAAATATTAATTACAGCAAAAACAATAAAGTTAATATTGCACAAATAAAAGCATTAAGTAAAGGTTCAGATAGAATACATATAGGAAGAGATATCTTGAGAAAAGACTTAAATCAAGACAAACTATAGAAGAAAAACAAAATACACCGTTTATGGGAGAAGAAACAAAAATGTAAAATTGTTCCTACAATCGTTGGCAGTGCTTATTATATTGATAATAAGAAAACTTGTAAATTGAGAATAAACACGAGATTACACAAAAAGAAAACTAAACTTTAAGCAAATTAAAACGAAGAAAATGATAAAAAACTTAAAATTTTATATGACTTTTTAGACCAAAAAATGGAATAGTTTTTAATTCTGTCGTAGTTTAAAAGGGTTTTGCAAACTAGAGTTGAATTTCAGCGACAGATGAATAATGAGAATTATTCCTAATGAAAACGGGAACGAGTTTCCTAAGCCAGTCTTTTTCGGCAGCTTTAACTGCTTTAAGGTATTTGGTAATCATGGCACTGGCAAAAATGTCTTTAGATATATTTTTGGCAACAGCGGTAACACCAACGAAAGGCCAAATTTCAAAGGGCAGTCTGCCTACAAAATTTTCATTGTTTTTAGAAATTAATCGGGTTTTTGATGGATTTTATAGAAGATTTTATCAAGAACTCTTTGTATTTATGATTACTACCCTTTCTGAATCTATAGTAGTACTTGTAATATCCAGAGTTGCGGATAGGATACTAGTGAATTGACGGTACGACGCTCGTTTTACTCTTTGGTGCTGTTTTTCGAATGGAGAAGTACTTTGACCGTACTTGATAGAAAATTAGACTTGAAACGCTGTTACTGTCAACAGATTGCTTTATTGGAATATGTTGACAAAATCATTTGGCCTATTCATTGACGATATGAAAGTGAATTATTAAGCGTAATTCTGCAGTCGTGGTGATCTAACGCCGATAAACTATTTCTTGTAAGGCTACATGAAAGATCAAGTCTATGCAAATAATCCACAATTCATTGAAATCTTGAAAACCAATACCCAACGCGCAATTAATAATCAAGAGTCGCATTTATGCAAAAATGTAATAGAAAATTTTACAAAAGAATCGACCTCTGTATGACTAGCATTTGTAGACGTTTGTCCAATTTTTTATTGATATATGGTAGACTTTTAACAATATTATACCTATCAATAAAGTAATATAAAACCTTCATCGAATATGTCTGTTTTATTTAAAATTTAAAAACAAAGTCCTTATTGAAAAGCCTTTTAGTAGATATATAGTAAATAACAAAATGTATGTATACAGGGTGAATGAGATCACCCGTATCAGTAATTTTTGTCAAAAACGGTTAGTGGTAGAGACTTGAGTCAAAAAATTTTATTATAAAAGCCGTAATAAAGAATCAAATGGTGATATTATTATTTCCGGGAAAGGTCGGCATCCCGAATAGTTTGCTCCAGAATATCCAGAATTCCAGAATTTTAAATAGCACTACAGGTCGAAAATGGTATTTTTGAAAAAATCTTTAAACTTTAAAGTTTTGTAAGAAAAAATTTTTTATTACTGCCACCCCTATTAAGTAACATCCAATTGAAATTAATCAGGGGAAACACCACTACTGTAAACGTAAAAGAAATCGAGTTTTTATTTTTTTACATTTTGTCATAGTAATAATATTCAATAATATGCAAAACAAATTTCAAGTTAAAATATTGAAAATTGACCAAGTTACAGCGTATTTAGTGAGAGCGGACTAACTACGATATGCGTATTCTAAAACTTTAAATCCCATTTTTATCAAAACCTTTTTTGTTTTTGCTGTAACTTGGTCAATTTTCAATATTTTAGTTTGAAATGTGTTTCACATATTATTGAATATTATTACTTTGACAAAATATGAAAAAATAAAAACTCGATTTCTTTTAAGCTGTGGTGGTGATTTCCCTGATTAATTTCAATTAGATATTACTTAAAAGGGGTGGCAGTAATAAAAAAAATTTTCCTACAAAACTTGCTTATTTTTTAAAGATCTTTTCAAAAATACTATTTTCAACCTATAGTGCTATTTAAAATTCTGGAGTTCTGGATATTCTGGAGGCTAAATTATGTAAACTACAAACTTAAATCAATATCAATTTGAAAAGATATTATTATTATTATTAGTATTATGTACTCTAGTAACAAAATATATTTTGTACGGAATTAAAGTAATAAAATATACATTAAGTAATGTAAGATCAATATTAGAAACAAGTTTTAGGAAAAATTAAATGGAAATGTTTCAAATGAATGAGTAATTTGCAATTTATGTGCAAGAATGCATAACGGTTTTGTTCAAAAATAAACGACATGCTAGAAATTTGTAACATTATAAAGCTAGAAGTTTGGACTACAATTTCCTTTTACATAAACTTTATTACAACCTATGGAGAATGGCCGTTATTTAGAAATATAGATTATTACTATTATTATTGTACAAATCTAAATATTCAAGTCAGAACGTCCTTTGCAAGTACTAAATAACTTCTAGAGAAATAAAAAGTGAATAGAATTTTTAAATTGCATTTATTTTAAATAGCGGAATAAAAAACTTTTTTTTAGAATGCATAGATCGTGAAGTTTTTTTGAGAGAATTAAGTTAAAGTGTATATACGTAAAAGTTACTGAAATTCTGTATATTACCTATGCATTCTTAAGTCCCTTGGGATTGTAAACTATACATACATATAACATTTTTTTCTAAAGAAATACCATTTAAAAATTGTTCACTTCCACTCCACCTCTGTATATTCGCTCATGAACGAATAGCGCATAAATAATTACTTTCACTTTAATGTTAAATAAATATACATAATATTATGTGTAGTAATGCAGAAAATAAGGACACGCAAAAGGATAATTATACACCTTTAAATTAAACTTATGGCAATGAAGTTAAATTGTAATATGTGTATTCCCAAACTACAAACTGAAACAATCGTCATTCAATTAAGTACACATTAAAATTTAAAATAGGTTTACCACTAAAATTATCATTTTAGAATTTTTATGAGTGTTGATGGTTAGTTAATACTCAAAATTACCATTATATGAGTAGTATAAAATAGAAATAACACACGCTAATATTTATTAACACTTTTAAGTGTTAATACTTATTTGAAGAAGAAATGGAGAGGTTAACGCTATATTTAAAATACGACCTACTTGTCGTAAAGTTTAAAACTTAAAGAAAATTCTCCGCAGGCTTTTCTAGCAAGAGATTTCTGCGACTAAGATTTTAAATATTAAGGGAAAACTTTCGACCTCATTTTATTGGTTTTAGAATTGGCGAGCTTCGATAAGAAATTGAAAGGTCTCGTTTCGACTAAGTACGACTAAGCCTTAACAAAAATTTTTAATTTGTTTTAATCAATACAAACTATTAATTAAAAACCCATTTTAATGGACTTTGTAATTAATACTAAAAAAATTGTAAAATTGTATCGCAACCTAATAAAATAATTTTCAATAATAAATTACGAGATATTAGAGTTAAATTTAGCATTATTAAAGGTATAAACAAAGATGTATTACATTACTTACATTGAAACAAGATATTCAGTACTCAAATAATTTAAAAACAAACTGCCTGTTGTCTGGATTGAAGCAACTGTTCTTAATAGCACAGTTTTATCAAACGGAACTTCATTTCAGGTTATTATTCTCATGACAGGCGATAAACTGAGACCTGTTAATAAAATTAACAAATTAATTAAACAACAATAAATTATATTTTAAAATTAATGTTATAAGTTTATATTTTACGACCTAACCTAACATAATATTTATTAAAACCTAATACAACGCTAAAGGTGCAAACATGGTGAAAGCAGGTTTTATGCATCAACTGACTATCGTTGATTCTTGCATCGAAATTATATGTATGTCCGGTTCCGGTTACCTGTTTTATTTGTTATTGATTCCATTCATTAACAAAGAGCTTGTAACCTATAATCAGCGACCTGTTTTTACGGTGTTCTCACTTCAACCAGGAACAGTAGCCTTCTACATCATCTACATACATTTATCTACAGTTCCATTTTCTCTGAAAAGTTCCACTGAATGTGCACAATAATACTAGTGAATTTTTATGGTTTCTAATATCCGTTATATGCATTTACTGCTTATGTTAGTGTTCATCTGACATAGATTTTATTGTAGGTATATTTAGTAAATAAAAATCATCAAAATGTCAACTAAATATCGTGTCTAAACCTCGCCCTAACATATTAGCACATAAATAATTATTTAACAATTTTGTTACGGACCACAAAAGCTTTAAAACTTGAAATTTGAAAATGGCGAGAAACTATTGTTGACTTACAATAATTAATAATGCATATTCTTCCTCCTCGTTGTGCTTCTCGACAGAAGCATTGTGACTGCTAACTTTAATATTAAATACTTAATATTAAATAAATGGTTCTTTTGGCAGATTACTCTCGGTGGTTTGCTATTGTGTGGCATATGGAGAAGTTATAATGAAGTCTTAGCTACACCTATTTAACGTTTTATTTTGTTGTTTCCAATAAAAATAATACAAAATAGAACAAGCAAGATACTTGATCAGAGAGACCAAGTCCAATACAATTGTGTTTCTATTTTTTTCGTAAATATTCGGAATTTGAAGGTTTCAAATGAAAAGCTTTGCTCTGCTCAAAAGTTTTGTTTAGAAATTCATTATCGGCGTTTATTCAAATTAAAGCATACTTCCTTTTAACATTTGAAATTTTACATCTTATAAATTATAATTAATTATTGTGAATATTTAATAATTTAAATTCAGAAAATTCGATCATATTCAAAAGAAAACTAAAAGCAGGGGCTGCTTCGAAAATGATAGTAATAACTGCTTGATGAGACACAATTTTTTTAGCTAATTCTCTTTCGATAAGACGTCATTTGAAATGTTAAAGTTGAGGGTTAAGAGTAGAGGAAGTGAGATGATTGAATTAAACAACGCTCAAGCTTCAGTTTAACCTAAAAAATATTGGTTTAAGATTTCATTTTAGCGAAATCATTTATTGCTTTAAATTGCTTCTCTTAGGATGGTTTTTGGAACATTGTGCTCCATCCAGAACATCGCTGCGAACACCGTCGCTAGTATGTGGATGGTGAATTTAAGTCCGTTGTGAAAGTCGCGATGATTGCGATGTTCTGTTCTTTGACTGCACGAGACATTTTGTTAGATCAAGATTTGTAACATGGAAATGACATTAACAGTCAGAAAAACGTTTTATCAGTAAAACAAAAAAGTTTTTTAATTATTTAATTTGGTAGATAATACAATTGTAAAACAAAAAAATTTTTTGTAGTAGGTAAATTAGTATGCCACTTATTTAATTTTAAGAGAAATCAGTTATAGTGAAACGCAGTGTTTTATGTTACTGGAAGTATAAAGTGTACAAGCTTGATACAAAGTATATGAGTAAATATTGAAGTAGCTTCTTGTAGTAAATGTAGTTAAAGTTTCGTATCAAATTAATTTACTTTGTATCATGCAAGCACGCATATCTTCACATTATTATAGTGTGCGCGGAAGGAAATACTAGATAACGAGAAGCACTGAACTAATCCATCATCATTGTAATGTAAGGTGGAAGACACCGCATATTCTTGTTACTCTGTGTTTATATACGCTCACAAATTCTATTTGCAATAACTATAATGAATTAAATTCTCATAAATCATTATAATAAATTACTTTATTGTTAAGTATAATAAAACAAAAAGTTATAGGTACCTACTACTAATAAAGCCCAAAATTTCATTTTCACTTTGATTAAAATTTGTTAAAATTTATAAATACATAAATCTTTCCGCCAATAAAAGCTCACAAAATAAAGCCACGTATTGAAAATAGATCGACTGTTCATAACATGACTTTTGCATTCTTGTTGAAAATGAATTATTATACGTTCATTGATACCGTTATCGGCTTATAAGCGTGTTTTTAGATAGAAATTCATATATAATATAATACAATATATAGCAAATGCATAAAACACCAAAAGCACACAACCTATTTATCTTTGGCCAACTATTAAGTACTTAAAGGTTAAAGGTGAATATTACTTTGCTAAACTCATTCAAGTACTTAGAGATCACTTTTGATGTGGGTAATAGTAATGAAACTTCTAAATTACCTATAAACTAATAGGTTCTACTAAACGTAGTGGTTACTGCATTATTTAGATAAAAATTACCTTAACAAATTTCAGAGAAGATGCATTAAATTTTACGTTTTAAATTGAAAAGAAGAATCGCTCAACTTAAATTAAAATATTAAATAAGTACTCAGCATTGTCAATATGTATTTAAATTTTGTAAAAGTTACAATTGGATGGAATGAAATGCTTCTTTAAAATCTTACGAATGCGATGCAATGGATTAGTTTTAGTCTTTTATTATCTTTTTCTTTTATTTTCGTATTATAGTAGCTCTTTAACTTTTATGGTTTTCTTAAGTGAATTGTAAAAGTATATAAAATATTATATCTACGATTTATAGTATATTTCTTATTTATGTTTAACCTCGTTGGTAAAAACTTGCTTTTAGCTGATAGGATTCAAGCACTAAAAAAATAATTTTTACGAAAAAACTAAGGCATTAACTGTGAGTTGATTTGATTGATGAATCCGACTTGAACTGCAACTGCTCCGTTGGTATGAAATTACGTGGTCGTTATCAATCTTCTTAAGTGACAAAGTTACTATGATTACCGTTCAAAAAAGTTATTTATGGTCCTTACATTATATTTGAAATAATTGCTACAACTTTGTAATGAATCATCTTTCGAACTATTGATCCACCCTGTATATTCGCTAAAATTTATTTTTTGAATCAGTTCAGTGCTAGTTTTTATATCAATTTCTTTTATTTACAACGAAAAATATATGTGACAGCCGTCAGTTTACAGCTAAAAGTCAATTTTGTAGAAAACAGATTTGTTTCACCCCAAAAACAATTTAAGTAAACGTGAATATAAAAAATCGAAATTTAAATTACAAAAAGAAACGTCTACCTACTGTTTCCTTCCAGCATAAACTATATACGGTGCATAATTTTATAACTTATTAGAAATTTAAAATATTTTATTACAACCTACAGTAAAAAAAGCAATTTGAAATGCTACTCGTAAACCAATTTATCTACCAGGAAATCGGGACACGTCAACCTAACGTCCTTTTTATATTATACAATTATTATACTAAGTATTTTAAATTTTCTATTTGACTGAAAGTCAAACAAACGAGAATATTTTGATAGTGGCAGTTATTGTTTCGTTATGTACTATAATATTAATTTTAGATTCTTTTGCGATTATGTAGGTACTCGATCAAATATCTAATATTATAATTTTGCTAACTATAATTTATTATTATCGTGTTACTTACTTACGTAATTTTTATTACTTGCTTTCTGATTAGAAAATAATTAAAGTTTAAGGTTGGCAATAATTGTTACTTTCAGATCATAAGTAAACATGCAGTATTTGAATTTATCAATAGGTCAACTTTAAGAGTATACACGAAACATAAAGTAAAATAAAATACAATTTGTAAACTACTTGTTCAAACATAAAAGGAACCCTTGAACACAATAACGCAATATATCACACTGAAAGTATATATTCATCTTGTAAGTCGAAAAATATAATCTCTTGAGTATGTTCATGTATGTTGTGTGCCATGCTCTAGAGCTTCTGCAGACGAACTTATACCAAACCAGACGTGTGAGGAAGTCAACTCCTTAACATCTTGACAAGCCTGACGGATACAATTTTTAAAATTGAAACACAATAGTACAACAAGAAACAATTCTTAAAATCGTCAAAGCTGACTGAAATTTTCAGTGTATGTTATTTTCCAGTACTCATTTATATTCCAAAGCTGTGGTTAGGTCGTAGACTATCAAAGCAATTGATGTAATTTAAAATCTTAATTGAGTCAGAAAATTTAATTGTAAGACAACATTTCTGTTGTGCAAATAGTTTTGTATGCGGAAACCATATAGTTAAGTTTAATTATAATAGTCGACTTTACTTAACAAACTTGGTTAATTATTTTTTGGTTAATTTAAGTTAACTATAAAAATTTTAAATTTAAAATGTTGCAGTCTATCTTGACTTATTTGGTAAAATAATGATTTACTCCAATAACATTTCAACCGAACCTATACAAATTATAACTAATAAATCATGATTAATAATTTTTTAATACCGAAGGTTATTTTTGGAAATAAAAGTATGAAAGTAGGACCTATATATGGCGTTAATAACACATTTCTACTACAAACAAAAGGAAACATTAAAAATTTGTAAAAATAGATTGCTATTTTATACGCGAAATACAAATCGATAACAAATTTGCGTTTCCTTTTTATCAATAATAAATAATTGCATTGACTGCTGTAATAAACCTATTACACCGTTTATTGAAATTTACCGACCGAGTAATTTTAAGTTTATATTTGGTACGGAAAATAAGAATTTGTCGAATGGAAGTTTTATAATATCTTTTTATATATTTATTTTTTAAATTTAAAAATGTGTTTATGGACTTGAGCTAAAGTCGTAAAATAAGTTTTATTTTTTTGAATAGGGCACAGTTAAAAAAAACAGATTGGTTATAACATAATATGTATGATAATTAAATCCTCTACCGAGATCTGAATGTGGCATACTCTTCTTAACGTAGTTGTAGTCGCTTTGTTGTCAACGTCAGCCATGTGCAGTAGTAGTTTTGGTTTCTAACTTAATTTTGAATAAGCACAAAGTTACTTAAAAGTAGAAAACGATTTAAAAATTTTATTTAAGAACAGTACTACTGCACGAAATAAGAACGATCACCAATCATAAATTGTGATAGTTAATAGATAACAGCAATAACTGCTTTATCTTGACGACACATTCATTTTTCATAAAAGAACTACTATCTCGACCTCGACTATTATTTATCTATCTTATTAAATTTTGCGAGTGTGATAAAAAATAAATTGTTATGAAAATTCCATTTTAAGCAATATTAATCTGTTATATAATTAACTATTAAAATTATTATTATTTTAACTGATTTTGATTAATTTGTGAGTTGAAGCAGAAGCTCCTATAGGTTCGAAATTCTAACTTGGAGTGGCAGCTTAGTTGATCAACAACTTTAGTCTCAAATTAGAAAGCAATTAAATGTACGTGTGCCTAATGTGCATGAGAATTCGGTAATTTTAACACATCAGTGGATGTTCAATATAAATATTGTGCTCTTCTTAACATAATTTAATGGTTTAATTAAACTAAAAAAACATTTTTTTATATTTTAATTTTCTCTTATAATCTATATGTGGAAATAAATTGGATGCCGTTCAAAATTATTCCTTTCAAATCCCTCTGGATAATATTGAAATACCATTTTTAGTGCAGTGCTTTCACACGAAATGGCATTTAAAGTTGATATCGTTCGGCATTATTGGACACTAATACAGTTTAAATAAATTACGTAATTTTTCTAATCCAAATATTTACATTCAGAATAAAGCTTTTAATTAGGTCTTTTATAAAAGTGTTCATGTATTGAAGGGTTATTGAAAATTTGTTAGTTTTTGCTACTAATAATAATAATAAAAATAAAATGGATTTTCTATGTATGTGCAACCACTTTAAATAACCATCGTAAAGGCTTGTCTTGCTAAATTTGCTTTGGTTAGAATTCAATTAATAGAACAGGAGGGGGTGAATTGGTGAAAGTGTGAGTTTGTATGTGGCTTTATGCTCTGTGAGATACAAAGCACATATTATACGGCTCGTTTCAGTCTAAACGCCTGAAAGGATATCGAGTAAGCTAGAAGGCATTATCATACATGAATACACTTGTACCTTTCAATTTTACGGGTTCGATTTGATTGCAATGTGCTAAAAAAGATAAACATTAGTACTTTGACGCATATGAAGTATTAATATGTAAATATCGTTTAAAAGGTTAAAATTCCGTATTCCACAAAAAAATTTGTTATTTCAACAATTTTGGTTTATAAAAAAATTTTGGTATACAGGGCTATAGAGCATACCAACCAATATTTGAAAAAAAAACTACAATTTTGTAAAAATTACAAAATATTAAAAAGTAAAATTACAATTTTGGTCTAAATTATTCAGTATAAAATATATAATGAGATACATGTTTATAAAAAATATTTTTATAAACATCTTTTCTAATCCTTTAGCTATCCAACTTTCCATAATATATTTATGAATAATTGCGTATTTTACATTTTTAGCAAAGAGATTTTTTATATCGACGTTGTCGCGACAAAAAGGCGTAAGCGCCAAAATTTCCTAAAACCGTTTTCGATGTTAAAATAAAGACTATTTCAATTTACACTACTTATCTTTTTGGTGTATTCGCCAAAAAATCCTAGAATGAATTATTTCAGTTTAAAGTAGTGTAAGCGACATTATGGAACCGAACAAAATAAACCCTAACGCTAGTAAGCATCAAGTGTCGCAAGTGAGTACATGCGTTACGCCCCGTTGCTATTACCAGATACATTATCATTTAAGGTATGTAGTTTATTATTTTTGTTATGTTATTTAGTAAATCATTGTGTTTTCAACTGTTAGTAAGATTAAATCAACCTTTGTTTATAAGAAATTGTTAAAAGATTATCTTGTTGCTTACGCCTTTTTGTTATTAAAAATTTTAAGAGGCGTAAGTGGAGTGTATCCATGTTAATTCATACATATTTTAAATGCATTTTTCTTATTATTTGTACATAGTCCTGTAATGTTGTAAGAATCACAAACAGTGTACAAAACGTTATTAATTAGAAAATATTCTTATATTTGAACTGAAGTAAACAGATTTCTCACAAACAGTGTTTAAAATCTGAGATAGAAATGTTACTTACGTCTTTTATTTTATTTTTATAGGATGCTGTCGCGTGCCCAAAAAATTATGAATCTACTCAATGAAAATAAAGAAAACAATATTAATATTAATAATCAAGAAAACGCGTTAAATGAAGCTTTGTTGCACGACGTTATATTAGAAAACTGCAACTCAGAACCTGAGGTTGATTTATGTTTACCGAATTCAAAAATTTGTGATTTAGAACGCTGTGATTCTGAATTTGAGACTGAAACAAATAATATTAGTAGTTTTAAGAATGTCCGTTTGGTCCTAATTGACTTAGGACCTGATTATAATTTAGATGAACATTATTTAGAAAACTGTGATGCCGAATTTGACACTGAAACTGACGTTAGTAAAAAGAGTAATAAAGAGCACTCCTACTAAGACTTTAGAGATGTAAAGTCTAGTTAATTTAGTTTATTTATTTAGTTAAGAGTTACTTTTTATTTCACAAGGCTGTGTTCTATTATGTTTGCATTATTTATTAAGAGTTTTATTTTATTTATTTAGTTAAGAGTTATTTTTTTATTTTATAATGCTGTGTTCTTTAAAGATGTAAAATTAATAAAATTATACTATTATTTATTTGTTTTTTTAAACTTTTTGTTTTATGCTTTTCCTATAATTATAATAAATTTTTTAATTTTATTAAGAAATTTTAAGCGCCATAATGAAATTATTTTGATGAAAAAAGAAGGCGTAAGAAAAGCGTAAACGACATTTAAAACAGTAATTGTTAAAATGCAAAAGGCTTATGTCTCAGAAAAATAGGCTTAACCACCAACTAACAAAAATAAATAGGCGTATACGACAAAAACGCAAATTAAAAGTAAGTTTCAAGACCTACTGTTTTTATAATAATTAAAAAAAATGTGTTTTAAATAATGTTTATACCTTAAAACAAAGTCCAATATTAACAAACACAAATAACGGATATAAAATGTTTTTTGTTTCTCCTGTAAAATATTGCAAAAGCCGCTTACGCCTTTTTGTCATGACAACGTCGATATGAAAATGGTAAAAACTAACGTAACTTTCTAATGTTTTTAATTTTTATTACCTATTTACTACATCAATAAAAAAACCTTGGTTGCTTTACGACTAACAGTTAGGAAGGCTAAGTTAATTTGCCAAGTATTTGGAGTTTATATAAAAACTTTATTAGTGGTGAAAATTAACAATAGTAATTACAATAACAATTTAATGAAAAATTAATTATAGACAAGTCGGTATTATTATTAAAATGATACATACCTAAACAATACGTAAAGTTGACGTTTTCATATAAACATAATATTTTCATTTTCAAGTTAAGCAATAATCTATTTGACAATGCTCAATTGAATAACTTAAAACGTGGAGTTGAAACCTTAATAACTTTTATTTTTGTTAAAAAAGCGTGTGCTTTGAGAAAATCCTAAAATGGGTTATTATTTATTGTTTCCCAAGAAAGATTATTATATACAAACCCCGTGCGAAAAGTATTGGGGAGGGTCCAAATCATGATTAGTATTCAAAATTATCTGCTATTATCAGAAATTTTTTGTTATTTTATCTACCTACACTATTATAATCATGGAGCAGTGATTTAACTAGGAACACATCGATCTATTTGGTATAATTTTTCATCGTCTATCTCAAAAGTAAGTAAGAACGAAAAACACTTCTTTACAAAACTAGACTGGTAAAGTAACACCAAGGACCAGCAATAACTACCTTTCACAGACACTTTTGAAAATAAATGTGCTCTATTTCAATACATTTGAGTTAGGTAAAGTTCATTTTTTTGTACTAGTACGGACCTAGATGGTAGGTATTTAAACAACTATTTATATCTGAGAAGATACTTGGTAATTGCACTCGAAAAAGATTACAATAAAATTTAAATAAAATATTTTAAAAAATTATACATATACAGTGTGTTCAAGAAAAGTGGTAACAGTGAATAATTCTTAAATATTACTAGATACAAAAAAAAGTTTAAATAGTTTTTTATTCAACTCCAAATTTTCTATTGGAAACTGCCAAAGTATATTTTTTTATTCTTCAAATTCAACCGGAAGTAAACATAAATTTTTTTTTCAAATAGCAGCATATCTTTTTTTAACATTTTCGCAATCTGCAATTTTTTCTCTATAAATACCTATAAAATTTTTATAAGGTTACATAAGAAAATATTCGAGAAAATGTAAGATTTAAACAAGCAATAATAATTTACTAATTATTAACACATAGGTATGTAGAGTGCCATGAAAAACAAAACATCACGACACCGAAAACACAACATTTTATTTACCTGATAAATTTTTCAAAATTGCCATTGTTTTGTTCAAGATATGATTCTAATATTCGCAGAAGTTTTAGTGATTTGGTGATAAATTTATAGCATGCTAAATTAATTTTGGTTTTTAAATTTTCTAAATTTAAAGATAGAATTGCGTAAACTACCGTTTTTAAATGACAATAGAAAAATTCTAATGGTGTTATATCATTATAATGTGGTTTTATTCTTCATAGCACTCCACATACCCGTGTGTAAATATTAATTAATAAATTATTATTGTTTGTTTAAATCTTGTGTTTTCTCATATTTTTTTTTATGTGACCTTATGAAAATTTTATATGTATTTATAGAGAAAAAATTGCAGATTGCGAAAATGTTAAAAAGACATGTTATTATTTGAAAAAAACAATTTTTGTTTATTTCCGGTTGAATTTCAAGAATGAAAAAATATACTTTGACAGTTTCCAATAGAAAATTTAGAGTTGAATAAAAAACTATTAAAACTTTTGTTTGTATCTAGTAATATTTATGAATTATTTACTGTTACCACTTTTTGTGAACACACTGTATATAACAAAAGTTGTAAACAAAAAAATAAAAAAATATTAACTTTTTTGCATTTAGGCTATATTCAGGGGTATTATGTATCACCAACGTTATCATAAAGGTGACAGTTATGACATAAAATAAAGTTTTTTGGTAAATCCTACCAATGAAATCGATACGATTTACTAAAATATGTTATAACGGTCACCTTTACGATAGCGTTGGTGATACATAATACCCCTGTATATCTATTTTTTATTATATAATAATCACATTGTTTTTGTATTACTAAAACCATTTTGAATTAAGTATCTTGTATTCTGCTAATGTAATTTTAAAATAAAAAAAGTATATGTGGTAAAATTACTCGTCAGTTTTAATAATTTTTGAACATATCAAACACAGTTTAAAACTAAGCAGATATTTACCGATCAATGTTTCATCTTATTTTCAATACGTTCCACTTAAACCCATGGGCGACCGCGGCGTGTTCTTGTGGTTCTTTGATTGGACTAAAGATCTAGCGCTGTTATTTGATTGGACTGACGATCGACCGTGGTCGTCGTGGGCTTTAACCCTTATGGGTCCATACAAATTTACACATTATATCTGCCATACGTAGTATCCGGGTACTACCATATAATTATATGTAATTCTTGTTGTGTTCAATCTTTTAGCGGATTTTTAATATTCATATAAGTTTTTTTAGTTACAATTATGTTTATATCGAGTTACATTTATACATAATGTGATGGTGACTCACGGTTTGTGTCAAAATTTTATTAAACTGTAAACAATATTCTGAAGTAAAGCTGATTAAGCGAGAGTAGATTTTACGTTTTCGATTGCAATAGTTCATTTTTCAGTAACGTAATGAATGCTAATTAATTTAAAATAGAAATAAATCTTAATAATTTTTTTTTACCTGGTGCAGCTCGTGAATTTTGATGGTTTTTTTAATAAATCTATTAATTGATGTAATATGATAGAGACGTATAATTGTGTAAACTGTGTACTCAAAGGAAATAATTAGGTAAATTTCATTAATCGGTGACAGCTATTTTTTGTATCTCTGTATTCCTAATATTATTCACCATGATACATCTAATATATTCGTATTAATTATAGTTTAAAATCAAAAATTAGAAATTTTAATATTCGAGGATATTGAATCAATTCTTTGAGGTTTAGTACAAAGAGCTTAAGTCAGAAATTTGCGTTTTTGAGTTATATACACCATCGTATTCGTAATTTTGTGCTCTTTCGATTAGTATAAAGAACTTAAGTCAATACTATTAAACAAGTGCAACAACGTATAAAATACTAACAACTTAGTTGCATTTTCTTTTATTTTCATAATCCATATAACTTAAGTCGACTTAAGTTCTTAATACGAAACTTGAAAGCACAAGAATTGCAATCCGTTTAACTTAAGTCAACTTAACTATTACCTTAAAATTGAAAACTCTTATATTTTTAAATTACTTTGCTTCCATTAGTCCCGAGTCCCGTCATTTTACTTCTCAGTTTTAATTTCGGAAGTAATTACCTTTTACAAATAAGTTTTTATTAGTAGTTTATTTCATTTGTTTCATAACAGGGCATCGCTTTTTTTCACGACAATAGTAGTGAAGAGTCCACAAACTACATGTGGCATGAAGGTATTGCTGGACGACGAGCAAAAGAAGTTGCATTTTGTATTTATCAGCATTTGCTAAAGTTATCATCCAAAATCAAAGAAGTGACCCTATATTCTGACACTTGCCAGGGTCAGAACAAAAATACCCACATATGTGCAATGTTTCTAAACTGTTTGACTGATTTTCCAAATTTGGAAGTGGTCAACCACAAATTTTTAGAACCTGGGCATACTCATATGGAGTGTGATGTTGACCACTCCATGATAGAAAGAAGAAAGTTAATACGCCTATTTATCATCCGCACGATTGGTATCAACTAGTGAGGGAAACTGGAATAAAAAATAAATTTTCAGTCAAAGAAATGTCACAAAACGAATTTTTTGATTTTGCCAATCTACTGACCAACGTTCTGGTTTATAGAAAAAAAACCTAGATTGCGAACAATTTAAAATTCAAGAAGTAAATTGGATTCAGTATAGGAAAGGAGAAAAGGGGCAATTATTCTACAAACATGCACTGGATACAGAGAGTACTTTTAGAAAAATTAATTTTCTAAGAAAAAAAATGGGAATTTGAAAGTACTAATTCTAAAAAAGCGCTATTTTGCTCTAGTTCCAATTTCCAAGAAAAAAAAGAAGGATATATTGGATCTTTTACCATTAATTCCTCCTGTTTTTCACGACTTTTATCATAATTTAGCAACCAGTGATATTCCAGCGAATGATCCCGATTTGAACGAAATTTCCGATAATTAACTTAAGTATAAAAATGAAATTGTTATAATAAACTATTAAATTATAATAAATTACAATAAATTTTGTTTATTTAGTGAATTTTTTCTCATAATTGTAAGATTACTATAATGTAATAAAGTATGACTTAAGTTCATAGTACTATAAAAGTTAAAGATTTTTGCAGTACTAAGAACTTAAGTTGACTTAAGTTCGTAGTATTATAAAAATTAAAAGTTTTTGAAATACTAAGAACTTAAGTCACTCAAAAAAGTGATAAGGACTGATAATTCAAAACTGATCTTGTGTATGTCTTTAGATCTAACCATTACCTAATTATTGCCATAAAAATTTTTTTTAAATTTGTTAGCATTTTCATAACATTCAATTGGTAACTTCATTTGCCTCTAGTGAAAACTTGTGTTTTTTGACTTAAGCTCTTTGTACTAAACCTCAAAGAATTGAGAAATGTAGTTGAAATTAAACCAAGTAACGATAGCTATACTGAAGACGTACATCGGTCTTATGAAAAACAAAGCGAGTCAAATGAAACGAAGTTTTGTGAATTCACAATTTGGAATACATTTCCACCAAGTCAATCTCAAAAAAAAGATTTTTTTGATATATTTTGATAAAAAAACTAACAATTGAAGAATTTAAAGCTTATTTTGTAATATTAACTACAGCGGGAGTTTTTTCATCAAGCAAAAAATTTTTTTATCTTTCATCATAAAAAAAAGTAAAGATTTTTTAGTAATATGCTTCAATTTCATAAAATGTAGTATAGAAAATACTCTAAGCCTTAATAAGCCTAGCTAATTAATTAATAGTAACCTAGACGTTACTGGACGCATGAAAGTAACATGATACTGATTTTTATGGTTATTTAATGTTCCAAAAAGGCAAAGTAAGACCCGGAAAATATATCAATATCGAAAAAAATATCAATGTCCCTAAAACAATTTGTAGAGCATAATACATTGAAATTTAACTTGTTTTATTTTTTATTTCAAATTGCCTCTATTCTAAAGTTAATTTCAAGTAAAATGTAAAACAAATTATATTTTAACACATTATACTATGATAAATTGTTTTATTTTTTATTTTTATTTTTTTTATTTTATTTTTTTAAATAAAAAAATTATTAAAAATTTATTAAAAAATATTTAATATTAGAACAATTTTGAATCAATTGAGCTATTTTGTACCATTTATATCCCATAGAAAGTAATTAGTACCTGGGTACTACGTATGGCTGGATTAAGTATAGCTTTAAAGAATCTCAAAATTTTTTTACTTCATATGACTATTTTAATTTTTTTTAATTTGTTTGTGCAGACAACCATTTTTTTAGAGATGTCACCAAAGCTCAAAGAAATCGGCCGGATAGAAAAAAAGATATGACGTTTTCAAGTCAAAATAGTACCCGGTTACTAGGTTACCCTATTAGGGTTAATGAACCCATTAGGGTTAAGTTGAACGCACCCTTTGGGATACTACTGCACTGTTGATAGATATCAATTTTTTGTTACAAATTTGAAACTTAACAAATGTTGATCACGCCTTATAACAAAAAGTCGTGTATACATAATCTACTATGAAATTTCAAAGTGAACGTATCAAAAATTAGTACAGTTTCTTATTAACTCGAAAGTTATACTTTGCAACCGTTAAATTTTCATATCACGTAAGTAACTTCACCATTTAAATTTTTAACCTCCTATTTTTGGAATCACGTTTTAGAGTTGGCTTCTAATTTTCAGTCATCTGCATTAATCTTCAAATTTTAATAACAAAACTAAATTACAATCATAGAAATTTAATAGATTCACATTGCTAATCATCGAATTCTCAATATTTAACCAGATGTTTAAAATTTCATCTTCGCTCGATTTTTAGGAATCCACATGTTTGTTTCATAAAAGTAAACATAAATTTTTCCAGTTTTCACGGAAATAATAACACTTTTAACATACTTTTAAAAAATCACACCAACGAAAAATTTAGTTAAATATTTCCTTTCTTATACAAACAAGAACTAAATTATTTGAAAAGCAAACCACACAAATATAAAATTTTACCTTTTCTTCTAAATTTTAGAATAACTGAAATACAAAATTTTTAGAAATGAAACTTATTGAGCTTTTTTTTAAATTATCTAAATAGCAAATGACAATATAAGTATTATATCCATGTATTTCTATTATAAAAAGTTTATGAAACTAACTTTAGATGACTATATTTGAGGAGCAGACTTTCTATATGCAGTATGTCCATTTTCTTAAATTTTCAGGAGAGCAGAAAAACTACCACAGGTTTATATGATAAGTTATCAAAAAAGTAATTTTTGCAAAAATACAGAAAAAATACAATATGAAGTATCATGAATGCGGAAAATATTCGATTGACGGTTTGGCGAAAAAATTCAAAAATGTATTGGACATACTGCACTTTGTTTGTCTACATTGGACAAACTGTAGTTTGTTTGTATTTAAAACCCGAAATTTGTCGCTTTGCCTAAAAGGCTAAAAAAGAGTATAAAGCATTGGTATTACGAAAAAATCTTATTACTAGAAAAAGTTTTATATTCCTTCTTACGATCTTTTTAGAATTAGAACGCCCTTTTGTAATTAAAATATGTGGTATCTTACCTACAGTTTACAATGCCATGTTAAACTAAAAATTTATAAAAATGGACAAACTGCATATAGAAAGTCTGCTCCTCATTTGTATACATTAGAATATTAATGTTAAAGATACGATTAAATGCAATCATCTACCGGTAGAGTGAAAATCATATGATTGCTTGTTAATAAATACCAATGCAATTGCCATTAAGGCTCAATATTGGTCAAGATAGTAGAATAATAATTTGCAATTTTAAACGCAGAGTCGCCCAAAATTTTGTAATTTGTAAAAGCAAAACCAATAAAGTAAAAACAAGAATTGCTTTTGTTTTCTTGAAAAATTTAAAACTTCCGCAAACCCAAACTTAAATCAAAAATAATATACATAGCAGGTAACACATAAGACATAAGTTTAAATTAACCTTAATAAATGATGTGTTTTGAGATTATTGAAGTATGCATTGTCATGAAATTACCTGCTGAATTCCTCAGCAGTACATCCAAATAACCCACAAATATATTAACATAATTTCAAACTTCATTAGATTACCATGATAACGTATACTATGTATGATATTGTTTAGTGTTCTTTACTCGTATGTAGTATCTGTTATTACAGGATAGAAATCAAATCTATACTCTTACACAACAAACCAACCCAAAAAACTATACATATTTATAATAAATTTTTAAATATTATAAAAAAAAAAATTAACCATTCAAAGTAGATCGTGAAGAAATAAAACATAATCTTTTGGGTATTAATATATAAAAATAACATATTTTACAACTTAAATCATACTTCTTTTAATCATGACATTGCTTCAAATTAAATTTTCACCTCAATATGCAATTAAAATTGAGTCTCATAATGGGCAACTTGCTCAGAGTTCTTAAAAATCTTGTATGGTTTATTACTTTCTTGGTAAAAAATTAAATAAAAAATGTATACACATAATATAATAATATATTATAATCTCTAAATAAACTATTATTATATAATAATAACAAATAGTAAACTAAAATTATATTGTTCAATTAGATAAAAAAAATTGAATTTTTAATATCAGAAAAGCAATTAATTATTATATTTTAGCTATATGAACATCTCAAATAAGAGCGAAACATGTACTATAGTTGATATACAAGCATTAATTTAGATACTATATTAACATTAACTTGTACTTTATTTAAAATAATGCACTGAAAAATATTACATTAAACACCTAGTTTTATTTTAAAATAATAATGGAAAAGTTTCAACATTTTGTATTATAATTCCATACGAATAGATCTTCTAATATGAAAGTTTATTATACATGCAATGAGCTAATAAGTTATTTTAAATTGGATTGGCTATTGAATAACAAATTATACGGGTGTAGTAATTAATCACGTTGAACTAAGTAATTAATTACTGAGATCTAGTAACAAGCTGAGCATGTGGATAACAAATACGTCTGAGTCGACTGAAAACTTTACTGGTGGTACTAGCATTGGTTAACAGGTAAACCAAACTTAGGCGATAATTTAAAGCACTTGCAATTTATATTTCAATGAACAATTGAGGTTCAAATGTAAAATCAAAAAATAACTTAATGAGAACGATTAAACCGAATTTCCAACATCTACATTTGAAATGAGTGGAATTATTGAACTAACTAATATTGCAAAAAGTGCAATAATTACAAATACGGTAAAATCTTGGAAACTAAATGTATAAATAATATATAGTAATAAAAAAGTCAGTTTTACGGAGGAACTAATTAGTGTCTTTCTAATAATTTGAAAAATTTCTTCCATACTTAAAGAATTTAGCAGAAAACCTTAAAATTTTAATTGATCGCATTGCGTCAAGTATATACTGCTCCCTGAATTACAATAGAAAACTTGCAATTTGGATTTTATCTGAAAGGTTAAAAGGTAAGATTAATAGGATAAATCACATAACCTACGATAAGACAACGAAGAAAGTCCACGAACAATTGGATCATTTCTTGTTAATAAATTGGGTTCATTTTGAGTAGCTTGTAAAAAAGTTGCAATTTACTTTAATTTTATTTTACTTTTTTCTGAAAGTACTTAAGTTTTGCTTAATTATCCAAACTAGTAAAAAGAGTTTAAATCGTTTCATAATCTCCCATAAATTGTGGGACATTTTTATTGAACTTTAAGATGCCATTTACGTTGTTATTTGTAACATATAGGGTGTGTTCCATTTGAACGCTTCAATGTCTATAATATCAAAGCTTAAACTATAGCATAATTTTAATGTGGCCTATTTTACCAATATAGAGGATATTACTGCAACAGTGCTTTAAGAGTCAAAATAAAAAGCTGAATAATTAGTATACCTATACAGTGTCAACAATCGGTTTAAAGTTTTATAATTTTCTAAATTATAATAAATTAGTAAATATAGTTGAAGTTATGCTTATCGTTATCACTATTATAGAATAATAATTGTAATCAAATTAATGTAATCAAATCAAATTTAATTATAATTTTATTAATAATAATTCACTTGTGTACAATGTAAATTAAGTTCATATTATCTTGAATTTATGCTTAGAAAATGCATATCTTCTACGAGTGATTTGGTGGTTAGGCAAATTTCCTCCAAGACGTTTCAAAAGTTGGATAACAAAATTAATAAAACAAGTTCATTTAAAATTATTTTAAAATAATAAAAAAATATTTTAATTTTACATTAATTTGGTAATAAGAGGTTGCTTAAAAATAAAAAAAAACCGATAAAAAGACCCCGAACGCTAATGGATTAATTAAATATTAAAAAAATATTTTTCGTGAAAAACATTTATCATGTTAACTGAGGTCGGCAGGTAGACATTTAGTGAATAAAAACTCATATTACAGATAATGAAACTTGAAGGGAGTCGATTAGTAATTAGGACACTTTTGACGTAAAAAAATCAATTTTATTTAATTTAAAAATTCAGTTTGTAAATTAATTTAAAAGAAATGCTTATACTAATAACTACGTTCTACATTATGAGCACTACTATTAATAACTACTAACAGCAACTAATAGTAACATTAACTAACTTTTACATTAAATTTTGATTTTGTAAGAGTGGTGTGATTCTCTGACCTCCTTACATCTATGTTATCTTTACTCTGTATTCATATAATGACCAATGTTATCAGAGAGCGTTTCCTGCTTATGCCGAAGGTAGTTTACACTGCAAAATTGCTGTTATGTAATAGTCATTACATATTATTCATTCATTATATATTTCATTATATTATAACAATTAAAATTATCAGAGACCGTTTCCTGTTTATGAGTAAACGTAACTAGTGGAACACGTCAATCTTGGAATATGAAGTTAATAAAATATCCACTTGGCTATTTATTTACTAACAATTTTGAGAGTAAAAACATTATTTATTATTGATTGTAATATATATCGTATCTGAAAAATTACCTAAAAGCTGCTATGTAATTTGGAAGCCTAAATGAACAAAGCAATTAATGAAATTACCTACTCATTCTTCATCCGGTATTTTCTGACGTAGTTGGGTATACATGCTGGAAATAATAAGTACGTTCTTGTATTTGTAAAAACAAGTGAGTAATAGCTTTCCATATAAAAAGAAATTATTATAGGCAGATAATATAATTATACAGAAGCGTATCTTTTAAAAACGTACTAAATCATACGACTACACTTGAAAATGTAAAGCAATGTATCTTTTATAAGAAATCTAATTTTATTTTAAATTGCACCAGTTTACGTGTTTAATAAATACTAAATTGTTTAGTTGCGTTTTAGCCCTGTTTTATTACATGTCGTACGTTATTTTAGAAATTGGCTCAGCAACTTTGAACACATAAAAGAGGGCAACATAATAAATATCTCTACCTATAATAAAAAACAAAAAATTGAATCATTACAAAAAGGTTTGTGTTAGAACAGGAAGGTCTGAACATTATTTTGCACATGAATTCAAAGAACGTAATTACATATCTACTGCACTGAAATTCATTAAATTGCATTTTCAGGCGCATTGTAATCCGAGTGTTATAAATGAGAATTTTCAGATGAGTTTTATATGTACCTAACTATAACAATATAAAAGACACGATTAACTAATTATTTTTTTAATTTTATAAAAATGTGCAATTACTTAGTTGTTGAGAATAATGAAAAGAGAAAAGAAATTAAAATTTTTAAAGTCAGTAAAAAATTATTGCAATTGCTCTACGTTTATTTTCTAAAATTAAAGTAACTGTGTAATAAAATTTTATGATAAAACTAATTATTCTCGTTATTCTTCATTTTTATTTTAATGCTTTTTTAGAGAAGCATTCAGATTGAGAGCTTTTCAGACTACTTCACACACAAAGAATAATGAAAAACTCGAACTGAGTTAGAGCAATACATCACAGTTTCACAGCCTACTGTTTTATGAAGGGTCTCGTTGGGGTTGTAACTTTCTTTCATCCTCTGGCGAATGCAGCCGATTTTGTGAGATCTTTTCTGGTCAACAACTTTCTAATGGTAAAACTTACTTAAACGGTTATGTTTTATACTTATAACTTTGTCAAAATGTTGTAATAAAAACAATAAATGTGTATATTCATGAAAGTCGTCTCCGTAGTAAAAATGCAAATGTGACGCAGGATCAACTTTGTCCTTATTATACAAATGTAAGCTATTTATATTTTTATTAAATATCTTGAATTACACGGACGTAAAAGTAAATAGTAAAAAATGTGCTCCAAGCATTTACATTTTCTTTTTAAAGTTTAACCAAGTAGAACATAATAATATAATATGGTTTTTCTTACATAAAGAAACATAAAATTTAATTCAACAATGTAATAAATAACTCTCAACAAGTATCTTTTTAACGTTACTCGTTGAGGTAGTCATTGTCTTCATTAGTTGCGGTATCTTATGTAGGTGCTAACCAGATCCATGAAGGGTTTTATGCCGGTGGAATAACAATTGACAGCAGCAGCAAAATGGTTAAAACTGAAAAGGAGACTAAAGTCTGGAATTACAACCCGCAATCACGCAGTCGATTCGGTCTTTATCGAAGGGTAGCTTAGTTAAAATTTCTTTCGAAACATGAATATTCATCGCTATTTACTAAATTATTCCTTTGAAAAATCCCACTTGCATTTTCTAATTCTAATTTTATTAAAGTGCCTCATAGTTTATTAAACGTTTTGTCATAAATAATTTATAAAATTTACTGGAAAAACCGATCAAAACTTTTCAATGCTTTACACGTTTTGAAACTTTACTTTTACTAAAAGCCTAACCTTTAAATTAGAAGTATTATACTGTGTAATTTAAAACTTTGCCTTTAAAACCGTTGTTGGATTACGTCAAAATATTTAAGAATATTAAGTAATTTTCGGCACAAACTTTTGCTTAATTGATGTCTGCTTATAATTTAATAACTTTCATTGTTAAAAAGGTAATTTTTACAAATAAAATGCTACTATAATTAATAAGTTTCAGCTAGTTCCTACTCTATAGTTGTATAATTTATGAGATACATCAACCTTCAGCAGCATTTTAGGTGCGCAAAACATAAGAGCATTTATGGCGGGCAGTTGCATTGAGATTGATACTTTGTACAAGTTGTAGTAAACTTATTATTGGTAGTAAAAGATAACAAATGTATATTATTACACTTTAGAATTTTACATAAAATTGTAAAAACTGTGCAAATGAAATTATCCAGTACAGCAAGTTTACAATATTAAGTAATCCGATCTGATAATGGTTTAAAATAAAATACATTTTCTCTCAAATAAAAAATAAAATTATATTATTTCAATAGATGCCTAAATTAATCGTCACAATGGAATGCTTTTTATATGATGATAGACTAAACACTAGCGAACGAGTCGCTGCTAGTCTCAACAATAAACCAAATAAAGCTGAAACTCTCCTTAGTTATGTCCCTTGACATAATTTGTCAGTTTTATAAAATATTTTTTTTGAGACGAAAGAGATTTTGTTAATCTGTACATGCGCGTCATTAAAAATTGACAATAAAACGCAAATAAAAGATGTTTCGGAGGAGGGATTTCAACCAAAATCTAATCAATTTTTTACACTGTTTGTTCAAACTAGTGTCCAACATTTCAAGTCAATTGTTGTGCACTTTTGTTCGTAATCGTAGAAGTGAAAATGTATACATACATACAAGACACGACTTTCAAATGTTAAAGCAAACAAAACTTATTTAACAAATTAAAAACCAAAATAATAAATGTATATTTAAATGCACTATTAATTTATTAGTTGATATACCTAAGTGATATAACCAATATTTAAATGCACTATTAATTTATTAGTTGATATACCTAAGTGCGCTAAATGTAGATATTAAAAAAAAATTTAATGTTCACACAATATTTCAAATGTTGTGCTTTATATACCACAAGTCCCATCTAAGCTTACTTCACTGAAACTATACATTCGAGTGTTGTTTAATACCACCAAATGAGTTGAATACATCAGTACTAAATACACAATACTGTAGCTTCGTATTAATCAAAACCACACAAAATGTATCTCAAAATAAATATAAACTGATATTTGTTATTTCTTTGCAACTTAATCCAATCTATTCCAATTTGCAGGAGCGTCTATTGAATAAAATGATTCTGTAGCATCGATTATTTTAAGAATAAAATTTTTAAGCTACACTCTTCTATTTGATAATATTATTTTGATAATTTTAATATTTTGATAACGAATTTAGAAAAAAAAAATAATACATACATACATAATAATAAAATAAATATTAATACATATTTGGATGAGATGTTTTCCCCTAAGCATTAAGAAGTTCAACAATTTTATTTTCACGAAACAAAATTTAATTAATTAAAAAATTAAGTTTGTAGGGTATGCACATAAATTATTATAAAGTATTACTCAATATAATATCTGAAACAATATTGCAATAATTTGAAAATGTATGTCATTTTCTATATGTCAGTATATTTTCGCAGAACCCTTACAAAATTCTCGAAATTAGGTCTAGACCAGTGTGGGAGATAAATCGAGTAATGTTTTTGAACTGGTAGCCAAAACAATAATTTAATCTAAGAAATTGTTATTAATACGTTATTGATTGAAAATTTTCTTCAATTTTTTTGGTTACTATTGCGTTAATAAAATATTTAAATCAGTTTATTTAAATTATTAATCGGTTTGGTTGGTTGACCAAGTTAGATAGCAGAGTTTGATTGAAAAGCATGGGAATTTAATTATAAGCTGTTTTACATAAATATTTAAAATTTTAATGTATATTATTTCTCTTCAAAACGTTTAGCATACCTTTCGAGTTGATACATGTACGCACACACTAACAAAAATAATTTCTACTTTAATAAAAATGGACGGAAAATCTAGGCTCATAGAAATTAATAATCACAACACGAAACTATATAAACACGCAATATGTTGAAATAAAGTTATTTTTACATTTTTTAATATATTTGAAACTAAAATGCAGAAATTCATATTGCAATGTCAATTTGAGAAACCTTTTTAAAACTTTTTTAAAGATACACAAAGAGGTCGTGTTAGAAACCTAATGGGATTATTACAATTTGTGCCGCCCTTAAACTGATTTATGTTAAAACCAAGTAAAGACGTAACTATAAATAAAGAAAAATTAAATGTCAACTATTCTAAACAGGAGGCAAAAATTATATAATTTAAGGTTATGGCTTGGTTCCGTTTCAAAAAAATTCGTTAGAAAACATAACAAATTTTAATAACTGTATCAATCCGGTTAGGTAATCGAACGCGACCTTAATTTATTATTTGTATGATGTTTTAAGGCTACCGGGTGCCGAATGAGTTAAGCAAACATAAGACATTAACGTGTAAAAATTTATTTATGCAAGTTCCTGCTTCGCTAATTATTTTAGAAAAAATTGAAAGACACAAATATAATGTAGAAATATAAACTGCGAATGATAAGAGCATTAGATTTTATCTTGCTGTTACTTAAAAGGTCAAAAAATTCTTTTAAAATTGTTAAAAATTTTATTTATCAGTCTGGCCATATAAGTTTCCAAGGTACCTTATTTTTGATAAGCATTAAATAGTATATTGCTTATTAAAAGCGGAAAGTGAATCTTTTGTGCTTGAACTATGCATACTATTTTTCCTCCGCCCGCTTCAAAAATGATGAAAACCTAGATAAAGATTTACATTCAATCTCTGTAGTGAATTATTTTTATTTATATCATATTAGCCTTGCTACATCGTTTCTAAGGAAACTTTAACTTTCATATTAACTTTTAACTCGGCGAGCGGCAATGTTTATTGCCGCTCGCCAAGCGGCAAATGCCAACTTTCAACCATCAACTGACAGCTTGAAAAGCCTACTTTTACTACGGTCGTAGAAAAAATCAATTGCACGTTGTTTACAGTTTTGCACTTTATTAAATTTTAATTTCTCAAAATGGATTATATTTGTGTTTTTTAATTTTTCTCTAAAATAATTAGGAAAGCAGGAATTAGCAAAAATAAATTTTTACACGTTAATATCCCATGTTCGCCTAACTCATTCAGCACCCAGTATAAAAAAAAACAGAAATAGTTATAAAAATAAAAGTTGTTTTAATAATTATTAAAATTAACTAATGTTATTGCGTATAAAGTTAATAACTTTTTATTTTATAAAAATTATTTTTATATTTGTTATTTTCAATAAAAATTTATTAGCGAATAAAAAATATAAGCGCCAATAAAATTTAAAGAAAAATATACTTACTGTCTAGCCTATAATTTTTATACATTATTAAATTCTTTATTTCTCTCTTTGTAATGCATAAAATTTATCGATAACTTTCAGAAATAAATAAGGACTTAAGGGGTTTTGTCACTGTAAATTTAAATGAAATCGAGTTTTTGTTATTTTGCATTTTGTCAAAATATAGGTACATATTCAAGAAAGTGTCAAAAAAATTTCAAGTTAAAATATTGAAATTTGAGCAATTTACATATTATTTAGTGCGAGTGGACTTAAACGATTACGTATAAGGTAGTAACACTTTCAATCGCGTTTTTTTCAAAACTACCAACTCAAATTTGCTTGCAGCGTAACTCAAACAATTTTTGTCCAATTGAATTCAAATTTTAATTGTAGCTTTTGTATGAGAGTTTGAAGAAAATGGCGTACGGATTTTGCAAAATATTAAAAATTGTAAAAGTTATTAACAAATTTCTGTAAAGTTTTTGCTCAAAAATCAATTTTTTTTCTTTAAAAGTTTGCTACTTTTTCAAAAATTAATATTTTTAAAATTCCGTAAGTCATTCTCTAGCTATTTATATGTAGATTAAGCAGATTTTTTTATTTTTGTTGTAAGATTAAATTTACTCAAGTTATGCTGCCCAAAAGACCTTTTTTGAAAAGATATATTTTTAAAAGCTGCACTGTGTCGCCACTTTGTAAATTTCTTTTTGTTAAAAAATACATATTTAAATTTGTACCTTAATACTTATAAAACAAGTGGTATACTTTATTTTGTAAATAAAACTTTTTTTCCAATCTAAAAAAATTGTGCAAATGTTGGTTTATTTTCAGGCTTCCTCAGTGGCAAAACCCCTAATACTCAAGAATCAGAACGTTTACTCTTCAAATTTAGCTTTAATTCAAAATATAGAAAATTTCAACAGTGTAAAATTAGGGAGAAGTTCTAAAAGTTAGTACCAAAATAGAAATTGATACCTCGCAAAATAATTTTGTAATTCAACATTATTAAATTTCATCAGGTATAACGCAACTGGGTTAAAATATATGTAACTGCCGTGTCAATAATTGAGAAAAACGACTATAATTACGAAATTATTAAAAAATTATTAAACTAGAAAATTAGTGAAAACGTAATATTGATTAATATTTGTCACATAAGTAATTTATAATAAATGATTATTGTGACTTAGTACCTACATGCAAAATTACATATATTATTAAATGAATAAATTTGTTTAAAGGTATAGCTAGCGAAAAATTACTATAACCAGGGGAAAATTTATCACGAGTAGCCAATGATTATTATAGTTGCATGCGTGGCATGATTTTCTACTCTGCTATAATTTATTATTAGTGTTATATTTTACTGGATTTCTATACATTTATAATAAATATAATATCGTCATCCTAATCTGTAAACTGCGTCACTGCACAATTCCTTGGAAATTAGTTATTACCGCCATCTATTGTAGTAACATTAGATACAAACTAATTAATTCATTTGTCTATGTTTTAACAGGGATATGAGATAATGCTTACTATGTAGCACCATTTCTAATAGATATTAATAACGGAATGGTTGTGTTGTTGCTGTGTTGTTATGAAAATGGTTTTTGGGTGCCTTTCAAGAATCAATTCGGTTGTAAATATTACTTAGTTAATAAGTTACTTAAAAGTTACTGACATGTAACAATCTGTATTGTTATTATTTTACCAATTTTTATCCGAGTTGGGAGATACGCAGTATTCGAATTAGTTCTCTTGGTAATCATGTGGATTTACAAGGTTTTCTAAAATTAATAAAGGTTTACCTTTGTAACAAAGAAGTATTTATTTTACAGCGAAGCTAATAATTATGTTAGTTAAGTTTGTTTGTGATTATGCAAAATTTAAACAATACAGTTATATACAGTAAATAATATAAAAAAAAATTCGTTTTTACATAGCAATATGCAATTAGAAAAAGAAGATTTAGAAACACCACTGGGAAGACATGAACACATAGAGAAAATACAAAATTAAGACTTTGCATCACTTTAATATCAGGATATGAATTCATATCTAAAGATAGTGAAGAACAGAGTAAAAATCAGTCGATGAAGGTCAGTCAGGACATGAGAATCATAATGCAAGTAAAAAAACGAGAGGATAGAGGCCAAATTAGTAAATTACAAGGCAAAAATGAAAAAGAGACCGATATTAAATAATCGTGGAATGAATTTGTACCGGAAGATGGTGAAAATTAAAATGATGATTATCCTCAGTCAGAAACGAGGAACATAATCAGAGTTAAAAATAAAGCGGCGCGGCGTTAGAAATTATTATGTACACTTTACGACAATTTGTCCCACAAGGAAAGAAAGCAATATTTTTATTCTAGCCATTTATTACTATTTTATTATTTATTTATTATTACTATACATTTGTGTTTTATTTATTACATTTTTACATTATTATATTATTAATTTATACGTTATACATCCTGCAATTTTTGTAGGTACTTATATCCTAATAGCGATATAATTAAGTTTTACAAATTACTCTAATATTGATGATTCTGTATCTGCTTTAGGGGTAATATACTATAACTAGCTTAACTGATTGTTTCGATAATATGTAGATACCAAAACTTGGAAAGTTGACGTAATGTGATACGAAATTATATTTATAAACAAAATCTACTGTAATTGGTAAAGCTCGTTATAACACAGAAACACTATTATATTGTAGAAATAGCACGATCGTTTAAAACAATTTTATATAAACTAATTACACATAAATTAAAAGTAACCCTTAACATGCAGTTAGTGTTTTAAGTACACAAAAGCACGACTAAAATAATTGCGCTAGAAACAAATTGAGTTCTGTAAAGTAGTTGTCTATTTTGTACTTTCCAAATGAGTTTGTAGATTTCAACTTAAACCTCTATCTATTAAAATATTGTGCTATTCTCATAAAAAGTTAATTACTTTTGTAACATTTTTGTACATGCATGCAGTTTTAATTCTGATATATTTATAGAATGTAGATTGTCAGTATTTTTATAACCCTTAGAAATAAGGATAATTTTAACAGCGAATTTACATAAAATAAAAAATTTTAAATATTTCAGTTGAATATGCGTAATAACTTGACAAATAAATACAAAAAAAAATTTAAAAAGTTCGCGACACTGTTAACTTATATCATTACGTACGCGACTGGAATATCGTAAATAGACCGAGGTTTTTCGATTTAAAACTAGCGCTGTCAATTTGAAAGCAAACAACCATTTTTAGTTAAACAATTAAATTACTTACTTTTTGCTTAAATAAGTATATTCTGTAGCAACTTCATTTTACAGTTACTTTTATTACAGTTATTCTGACGATCTTAAATTATATTTTTTGCAGAATGAGACAGAAGAAGAAAGATATAGATATATTCTTAAAAAAATTTTCTTTTATCCTTTTCCATTTTCAGGTATAACTGAAAATTTTATGGGTTTATGTTTAATCGTTTGATTGCCATCTAAGAAGCGACATTTAATCAATTTTTGAGCTACTTGAGTTTATTGAATTTGTTACAAAGCAATGAATAAATGTGAAAGATGTTGAAAGTGTAATGGGGACAGTTTGTGGCGACAGTTGCTCCTAGAAAACAACATTATTCAAGGGTACAAATTATTTCAGCAAAGTGGAGTCATTTGAAGTTGACGAGCGCTCTAAATTGTCAAGTGACCTCACAATACAAGAAATAGTTATAAAAGTTGATACTGTAAAGAGTCAAAATAATCATACTGATTTAAAGAAAAATGATTGTAAAAGATCTTCAGGGTATGTCATAGGTCAGCGCAAGATGGATGCCAAGAGTGCTGAAACCACATGAAAACAACACCTTGTTGAATTTTGTAAGAAGTCAACGATGTCTAACGATGATACAATCGATATTAATAACCGATATTTCGCTAGAAATAAAACTTGTTTTCATTACGATGATACTGATTCTAAGCAGGAGCTCATGCAATGGCGTTTGGTGATCTACTACAAAAGATATTTGAAGATGTTATTTCTGCTAGAGCGGTGATAGCTTCAATCTTTTGAGATTTAAAAAAATTAGAATTGAATACGATAATAGTAGGCACTACTTTGATATTTTATAATATTGTGGCAATCCTATTTTAAATTCGAAAATATTGACGCCTTTTCTTGCTCAGGTTGGCAACACGTTTGGCATTCAAGTCCGTAACCACGTGGACGATAAAAACAAGTTCAGTAGTGATCAGAGGTTCAACAGTGGTGGTCAAGACAAAGACAGTCAAGTACATGAAAGTAGTTACAACACGATACGCAATCAAGTTAGTTCAAGTCGATCAAGGTAGTTCAAAGAATCGAGGACTCCAAGTTTGTTTTTGTTAACTGTACGTTCGTTTTCGTTATTCGTTATTTTGTTATTCGTTACGTTATGTTTCAATAAATTTATCAATCGAAATTTGTGTGGATCATTCACCTCGCCCACAATATCAAAAAATCAAACAAAATGTAAAAATTGATCAAAGGCATATTTGTACTGCAAGATAATGCACCTATTCACAAATAAGAATTGTAGTGAATGTTTCTAAAAAATTACTAACTATACTCTGTTTTATTTAAAAAAAATGTAAAACGTTTGCATTAAACGGATGAGCTTTAAATGTTAGCCAATGAAATTGTTTTGAATAAAGACTCACTCACAATAAGGAAATTATACGAGATTTAGTGTTGGTTCAAAGCAATTTCATTGGTTAACATTTAAAGGTCATCCGTTTAATGCAAACGTTTTACATTTTTCTTAAATAAAACCGAGTATAGTAAGCAGATTCTAAATTTGAAAAAATAAAAAAGCATTTTGAGGGTGATAACTGATAACTGATAAATCACTTCAATCAAAAAGTAAATAAGCAGTTTGTACACAATAATAAATTATTCTTTTAAGGTAGAGTAAAATTAATTCAACGATCCAACAAATAATTCTATCATATTCAAAAAGATAATAATAAAAAACAAAAACATAAGAATTTATTTTTCAGTTTTTCTCTGTTCTATACTGCAAACTTAAAAATCTCTACTAGTAGGTACATAATATTATAATATGTATTGTTGTGAAACGATTTTAAAAAAATCAATTTTTTACAAAATTAAGTCGAAATTGATAATTTTGTTTTTTTTTCAAATTTTTATGTTATTTTTACGAATTATCAAAGAGACACCTAAAAAGGAAAGTTTATTGTAACTTTTAACAAAAACAGCAGGCTTATTTTATTTAAAAATTTTATAAAGTTATGAATTTATTTTGTATTGTGAATTATTTTAAAAAATTTAAAAGTGTGCACGCGATAAAATTGTTCGTACAACGCAAGTGCAAGCGTTATCAAGAATTAATGAAGGGAAGACGAAATTTGCAGAAAATGAATCGACCAACGGTCGTGAGAGAGAGAGTTGATTTTTGGTCATTTTTTTTGAGTTAATTTTGGCCGCCGAAAAAGGCGTTGATTTTGAGTGTTTTGATCAGTGAGATCGTCTTGGTCTTGTGAGGACCAGAATTTTATGAAGTTTGGATTGGCGTTTTTTTTAATGATCAAGAGTTCTTTCGTCAACAATTTGAAATTTTTGAACAGTCTGTCCCGAGTTTGAGCGGCGATTATTTTGATTTGTAATTTTTGGATTGTGAGTGCTTCCGGTTCCAAGAGTACATTAGAGGAAAAATAGATTCTGAATTTTTGGTCAATTGTTCGACATTCCTGCATATGGAACGAGGAGTTTCAGTTGTATCGATTTTACAAAGGTATTTAAGCTCAAAAAGAAAATTATTTAACATTTGATAAAATTTTTTGCGTTAAGTGTAATTTAAAGTTTCGTGGCGCCGAATAACAAATTCTTTCAAGTTCACATGTTTGATAAACAATTAATTTTTTTTGACTAATCTTTTGGTAAAGTTTATTTGATTTTGATTTTACAATAAACTTGTTGTATTATAAACTTTTTATGTTTCATGAATACACCGTAGTGGGTACAAATGCGTTATTTTGCTATTTTCGATTGTTTGGTTTTCAATTGTAATAGCGCATTCGTATTTGCTAACACCAATTACACCATATCCTTTCAAAACTTAAAACTGTGGGTTCAGGGGGGTTTTTTTGATAGAAATTTTATTGTTAATTTTGAATAAATTAAATTTTTAAATTTATTGATTTCGACTCGATAATTTCATTTTCCATCTGGAAGCCACATCCCCTGGGAAAGATTTTTGAGTGTTCCCATTTTGAGAGCTGCTGGCGCACATTTGAGAGGTATCTCGCCGAGATCACTACAGTATATAACCTTGCAAAAGTTTTTTAAATTGTGAAGTGCTAATAACAATTATTCAAGTTATAAAGTCCTACCAGAGAAGGTTTAGTATTTCTAATAGCTCGGAACAGGAAATTCTTGGTTAAACAGCTATTCACGCTGGTAAATGTGTTTTCAGTCATCAACAGGAGAGAGATAGTTACATTGTGTCAATTTTTATACAAATAGTGTTCATTTTAACACTTTTGAGAATTAATTGGATGTACGTATGTAGCTTATCAGGCATATGTACAGTGCACGTGCAGTTTTGCATTCAAAATCTCCAGTAAAAAACTGTCATCTTATATTGCTATTATTAACACTTTAATATTGCTGTTTATATTTTTGATTTTTCTGTGCAATAATGTTGATAAACTTGTTACTAAACTATTTGATAAACTCTCCGTCACAGTGAATAATTAAATATCAACAGCACGAAACGAAATAATAAAAGTATATTAAGAACAACGTAAGATATAAAATTAAAATCTTTAAAATGTTCTATGATTAACTCGTTGATACTCGTATTAAATAATATTAATACTTTAATTATTTGGAGTTACTATAAATTAAAAATTTAATTCAATTATTTATTGAGCTTGAAGCCAAGAGTCTTCTAGGCCTGTAGAGCTATAATATATATATTTATTAAAATTTTGGAAAATTATTTCATTCTATCATCAGAATAAAGTAAACAAGTTTCAAAATATGATACAAGTAAACAAGGTTTAACTCAAAAAAATTCAAGTTTTAATATTATTTAAAATTTTTAATGTTATGTAAAATTAACCACTATATCAGTGGTTTCATGTGGTTATTAGTTGAATTACAGAAGGAAATTCTGGTTTTTTTTTTATTCCTTGACATGTCGTGGATTTATGGATTGGCTCTATATTTAAATATATGACTGATCTTTTGTTGAAATAGCTGAAATTTAAGATGCAGCAGTGAATATTAATTGCTATTAAATTGCAATTTAGGAAAAAAATAATATCAAAAATCTGTTAGGTACTTCTACTGTAGTAGAGGTGCAACATTATATGCGAATAAACCTGCTTTTCGTGGAAAGCTATTTGCAATCTATTTTCCAGTCTACTGTAGGCTAAAATGTTACATTAACACCATCTACGGGTGCACTAATTATAATTATCTTAAGTGTATCTTGCTGAGCTATTAATTCTGCAAATCTTTAGAGTGGGGCCTTTACATGTAATTTTTTTATATTTTGGTTTTTCATTAATATGGTCACAAAAATTATGTATAGCAGATATAGAACATAGAACTACAAATAAAAACTCAAAATTTTCAACTTTTTGATTTGAAGAATTAAAAAAAAAATTTTTAAATAATTTTCAACAATCAATATAACTGTTTAAGCGGCAAGCCATTAATTTGTAGCCGGTGGCGGGCTTTGAGCCACGACCGAAAAAGTTGGAAGAAGCGCATGAGCGTGGTGAGAGAATCATGTGGAAAGTGTACATAAAATGAGCGCTTGTATCATTGAAGAAAATAAAAAAGGTTTAAAACTAAGTTGCACTGAAGTTTTTATTTATTAAAAAATACAGTCCACTGAAATCAAAGAAGGGCTTCAGTCGCAAACATGGTCATTCGAGCGAATTAAGAAGTACAAATAAGAAAATCGAGTGGTGACGCTAAACAAAGGAAAATCGCCCTTAACGACACGCGGCCGGAAGTAACCGCAGATAGAACGAGGTCAGTTCATTTTATTCCTGTTAAAATTAAATCCTATCATCCAACAAGCAAGGTTCACATTGAATTTAATTTATTTAAATAATTAATTTGTTGCATGTTAGCAATTAAGAACTTGTTGGGCAAAAGTATAGTACGTTATTATTTAAAAATAATAAACATTGAAGCATGGAATCATTCGAGGAACTCGTACGTAAACGGGGGGTTATAAAGAGCACATTAACTCGATTTACAAATTTTATCAAAAATAATCCGCAAGATATAGCGGGCATAAGGTTGCGGCTTGTAAATGTTAACACCACCTTGCAACAATTCAACGATGTACAATGGGAAATTGAATCAAAAAGCCCCATTGACGCGTTAAAGGGTTGCGAGGAAGAAAGGGATAGTTTTGAAAATAGATATTACGCGGCCGTTAGGGATGCGGAAGAAATAATAAATGCATGGGCCGCAACAAATGAAACGAATGTATGTAATGCAAATTCGTCATCGGACCGATCTTCACAAAGATCGTCGTCAGAAGCGGGTGGAAGTCAAGTGGGGACTTTTCACGATCAAAATATTGCGCAAGGGGGCAACGTACACCTCCCAAAAATTAGCTTACCCACATTTGACGGCAAACAAATAGCCGAATGGCAATGTTTTCAGGAAACATTTGACTCCATGATAAATTCAAAAGTTGGCCTAGCAGACATACAAAAATTTCACTATCTAAAATCATGTATAAAGGGCGCGGCCGGCGAAGTTATAGAATCATTGGAGGTCACTGGTGCAAATTACACAGTGGCGTGGGAGCTTTTAAAAGAAAGGTATTCAAATAAAAAACTTGCGGTGTTAGGGCACATAAGAGCGATTTTTGAATTACCTACGAACATGCGCGAATCTCCTAGCGGGTTGAGGGCAATTTCGGACGGAACGTTAAAACATTTACGCGCTTTGAAAACTTTAGAGCAGCCAACAGATCATTGGGGTACCTTGATTGCATATGTAATCATGAGTAAATTAGATGGGGTTACAAAGCGCGAACTAGAGAAAATACATCCAACCGAAATACCAACAGTCGAGGAGCTAAGCAAATTCATAAAAGAAAAAGCTCAGATATTGGAAAACTTGCAAGCAAACAGCTTAAGTAACAATTCAAGTCAAAAACCAAAAAGTAGCGCAAGCTTTGTAGCGACTTACGAATATAAATGTTACCATTGTGATAACAAACATGCGTTGTACCATTGCCAATCCTTCCAAAAGTTAAAAATTGGTGAGAGATACTCGCGTTTAAGAGAGTTAGGGTTATGCGCAAACTGTTTAAGAAAGGGCCACAAGGCCAGTAATTGTAGATCGCGCGGGTGCGGTAAGTGCAAAGGAAGGCACAATTCATTACTTCATGACGCCGAACGCGAAAAGAAAGTAGAATGCGAGCAACCAGCCGCAGAAGAAGTAGAACTTCCGAACGCCACAACCACGGTGATGTGCACAACGTTTAGCGGGCTTTCTCAGGTTTTGTTGTCCACAGCCATCGTCGAAGTGCTAGATAAAGACGGGAAAGCGCACACAGCTCGCGCTTTGCTCGATAGTGGATCTCAGTCCCATTTTATAACTCAAAAATTATTAGAAGAATTAAAGTTGCCAAACACAAGAATTGAATTTACGGTGACAGGGTTGAATCAGGTAGGCACGGACGTGAAACGCCAAGCCAACATTAAAATTAAAGCAACCCACGGGTTTTACGAGACAAATATGTCATGTTTAGTAGTACCAAACATTGGGGGGCACATCCCGGCTATACCTGTGGATGAAGAAAAACTAAAAATTCCCAACAGAATACGGTTAGCAGACAAAACATTTGGTAAAGTTGGAAAGATCGACCTATTGATAGGAGCTGAAAAGTTTTGGCCTCTTGTCAAAAGCAGACAGCTATCATTGGGGAGAAATAAACCTATTTTACAGGATACCGAGTTGGGGTGGGTCGTAGCCGGACAAGTGCCCATAAAAACACAAAAGGCGAGTACCGTTTATTGTGGTTTGATAAACGACCAGTTAATAAGCGAACAACTTGCAAAATTTTGGGAGATAGAGTCGTGTCCAAACCATGAGATACGATCACCAGAAGAAGCAGCTTGTGAAATCAGTTTCAATACGACCACGACTCGATTAAATAATGGTCGGTTCGTGGTAAAATACCCATTGAAAGACTCCATTGACAAGTTGGGTGAATCAAAGCAAATGGCGTTAAAAAGGCTCATTCACACAGAGAAAAGGCTCGAACGAAACCCAAATCTAAAGAACGAATACGCCAAATTTCTAAAAGAATATGAAGACTTGGGCCATTTGACAAAAATAAAGGAGCCACAAGATGCTGGAGCTTATTACTTGCCACACCAATGTGTGGTACGTCAGGAAAGCTTGACAACAAAGATTCGAGTGGTGTTTGATGCCTCCGCCAAGACTACCAGCGGTGTATCGCTAAATGACATTCAAATAACCGGGCCTACTCTTCAGCAAGATCTGTTTTCGATAATAGTGCAGTTCCGAAAGCACAACGTAGTCTTGACGGCGGATGTTACAAAAATGTACCGCCAAATTCTAATCCACGAGGAACAGAGACCACTTCAGCGAATCTTGTGGCGAGATGAAACGTCAGGAGAAATTAATTGTTACCAACTAAACACAGTGACTTACGGCACTGCCGCTGCATCATTTCTGGCTGTGAGATGCATGATTCAGCTTGCAAAAGAATGCAAGCTCAGTAATCCCAGCGCTAGTGCAATAATAACAAACGATTTTTACATGGATGACTTACTTACAGGCGGGGAAACAACTGAAGAAGTCATAAAGATTAATCAGGAAGTCACAAAGATTTTAGGTAACGGTTGTCTCCAGCTCAACAAATGGAGTTCCAATGACTCAAAGGTGTTGGAAGCAATAAAGAATCATCTACCTGATGTTATCTTGAACATAGGAGAGCAAGGTGAAACAAAAACACTGGGGCTATCTTGGTATGCGACTCGCGACGAGCTAAAATATAAAATGAATTTCAAAGAAGCTAATGGAGTACTCACTAAGCGTATGCTCCTTTCTGCTGTGGCACAAATATTCGACCCATTAGGGTTACTTGGGCCTATTGTTATTGTATCAAAGTTGATGCTGCAGAGATTGTGGCAATATGAGTTGCAATGGGACGACCCTGTGCCAGCGGAAATGAGTGAAAGGTTCGATAAGTTTAGAAGGCAATTACCAATTATAAATGAAATTAAAATTGAAAGGCGGGTAGTGTGCCAAGGTCCGAATAGGATCGAACTGCATGGGTTTTCTGACGCGTCAGAGGCCGCTTACGGCGCGGCTATCTATTTACGTAGCACAAATCAAGATGGAGAGATCAGCAGTAAATTACTCTGCGCCAAAAGCCGGGTAGCGCCACTAAAAACGTTGAGCGTGCCACGACTCGAGTTGTGCGCGGCCTACCTATTGTCACAATTGTACGTGAAAGTGGAAAAGGCGTTAAACATGAACATTGATCAGGCTTACCTATGGTGCGATTCTCAAATAGTGCTGGCGTGGATAGCATCTTCTCCACATTTGTTAAAAATATTTTGCGCTAACAGAGTAAGCGAAATTCAAACGATAACGAAGGCAGAAGACTGGAGGTATGTGAATACAAGCGAAAACCCAGCTGACTTGTTAACAAGAGGGGTCGATCCAAAAGATCTCGCAGGAATAAAGAAATGGTGGCACGGGCCTCCATGGCTACAAGAAAGTGCTTCACAATGGCCGCATTTCAGCCAAAGGAACGGCGAAACGGAATCGGCAGAGTTTCAAAAAGAGATCAAAAAGGTGCAGGTGTCAATGGTCACCATACAACAAGAGACGAATGCGGTTTTTGAAAGATTTTCGACTTATAGAAAACTGCAGAGGGTACAAGCCTATTGTTTAAGGTTTAAGAACAACATGAGAACCCCCAAAGCCGTTAGACAAATAGGAGTTCTGACTCCGAATGAGTTGGAGGACGCTGCGATAAGTTTGCTTAGGGCTTCGCAACGCGACAGTTTCGGGGATGAGTTAAAGAATTTAAAAAAAGACAACCCCCTCAAGAAGGGTAGTAGGTTGATTGCTCTAGATCCATTTGTGGATAATGACTCCGTGATACGCGTTGGAGGTCGGTTGAGGCGGTCCGATTACAATTATGGTAAGAAACATCCAGCATTACTAGACTCAAAACATCGCTTGTCGGTTTTGTTGATTAAATTTGAACATGAGCGGCTGTTACACGCGGGTCCTCAGACGGTCTTGGCTTCATTACGAGAGCGAGTTTGGATAATTTCGGCGCGCAACGTAGTTCGAAAGGTCGTGCGCAATTGCGTAACTTGTTTTAGGTTAAAACCGGTACCACTTGAGTATATAATGGCTGATTTGCCAAAGGCGCGCGTAACTCCTTCGCGGCCGTTTTCTAATTGCGGTATCGATTTTGCGGGGCCGTTTTTGATAAAGAACAAGAACGGAAGAAAATATAATGTAACTAAGGGGTACGTTTGCCTTTTTGTGTGCTTGGCTTCCAAGGCGATTCATTTGGAGCTGGTTAGTGAGCTCACTACGGACGCGTTTAGGGCCGCATTACATAGGTTTGTCTCTAGGCGTGGCAACTGCATTAACGTGTATACGGATAACGGCACAAATTTCGTAGGGGCTAAAAGGGAGATTTACAAATTACAAGACGCAATCAAGGGTCAAAGTCCTTTTGAACGAGTTACTTGGCACTTTATACCCCCCCGCGCCCCACATTTTGGTGGAATATGGGAAGCCGGGGTCAGGAGTTTTAAACATCATTTTTATCGGGTAGTCAAAGATACAAAATTAACTTTCGAGGAATTTTATACGGTTTTGACTCAATGTGAAGCTTGCTTGAATTCACGCCCACTCCATCCTTTAAGCACCGACCCAAACGATCCAAATCCTTTAACCCCAGGACACTTTTTGATTGGCGAAGCAATTACTGGTATGGTGGAAGCGCGATTGGAGGAGGTGAAGATCAGTCCTTTGCGAAGGTTCAAATTAATACAACAGCTACAGCAATGGTTCTGGGCTCGATGGTCTACAGACTACGTGGCGGAGCTACAGACCAGATGCAAATGGAAACAACGGCATTCTACACTTCTAGGCGTTGGATCGTTGGTCATCGTGAAAGAAGATGGGCTCGCACCGTTGAAGTGGGAACTCGGACGTGTTCGAGAACTTTACCCTGGATCAGATGGTGTGATCCGTTCTGTGTTAATAAAGACTAAAAATGGCGAGATTACAAGGCCTACAGTAAAGGTGTGTGTATTACCCGTGACGGACCATTAGATCGTTAAAATCGTTAAAAGTGCAACGAGTGCGATAAATTTACTATGAGAGTGATTATTAGTGTCGCTGTTAGAATTAAGCTAGGATGAAAGGACATTGTTATTTTAAGTTAAGGAATTGTTTATTTCAAATGTCTTTTTTGTGTTCATTTAAGTTAAGAAATTGTTTATTTCAAATGTCGTTTTGTGTTAATTTAAGTTAAGAAATTGTTTGTGTTAAATGATACTTACGTTAACCTCAGTTGAGAAATTGTTTATTTTTAAATGGTTTTTTGTGTGTTGAAAGTAGGTTCTTTCAAAGAGGGCGCCATGTTTAAGCGGCAAGCCATTAATTTGTAGCCGGTGGCGGGCTTTGAGCCACGACCGAAAAAGTTGGAAGAAGCGCATGAGCGTGGTGAGAGAATCATGTGGAAAGTGTACATAAAATGAGCGCTTGTATCATTGAAGAAAATAAAAAAGGTTTAAAACTAAGTTGCACTGAAGTTTTTATTTATTAAAAAATACAGTCCACTGAAATCAAAGAAGGGCTTCAGTCGCAAACAATAACATCTGAATTATTTTATAACTACTACCTTACTGGGTCATTATTTAAATTTATTTATTGTAGAAAAAATCATACAACTTACGAATTAAATGGTTTTTAAAACTGTATTAATTAAGACTTTTTCTTAAATTTTAAGAAATTTTAAATTTTACACCACTTTTTTTCAAGATACTGTACATAAAGTTAACAACAATATAAGAATTTTTTAGTACAGCCTTCGTTAAAATTAGTAATTACCAAATATACTTTAAACATCAAAGTTTATCGTTTACTTCAACTTGAGCTATTTTTTAGAAGTAGAAAGAATATTTCAATTATAAAATACATTAAATTGGAAATATAATAACTGCAAATATAAAGCAAAAGTATGTTTAAACAAATTGGAAATCTGCTAAAAATAGAAATGTAACTGTGTATAAAATTTATTTATGTATAAAATATATTGACGTGTTCTGCTATTGACGTCAAAAATATTTGACCGTTCTAATTAATAATTCTGCAATCTTATTATACTGTAAATAATTTTGAAATGTCCTTTAAAAGACAACTAATTAGCTGCTAAAAATGGTATACTTTGATTCGGCGCCAATTTAATATTATTTAATTTCGGTAATAGCGTCCATATTAAAATTTATTTTTGGTTAATCTTTTTTTGTGGGTATATTGGACTTTTTAAAAAAATTTTTAAAATAATTTACGTTTCGAGGTGATTTATTTCCTCTTCCTCAGAATCTAAAATACAAATTGATCGTGAACATAGAGATAACAATGTTACAGAATAAACTTACTACTTAAAATTAAACTATAAATGTTATAAATATTTTAAAAAACATAATTTTTTACGTTATTTTTAAATTATTATAATTATTACAGCTAAAAACAAAAAACATAATTACTAGGCAGAAGCTTTCTATATATTTGACCTACGAGGGAGCTCGATGACACCGCTATATATTTCACTTAATCCCATGGTGTCTTCTCTAAAATTAACACAATCGTGCGTTTTTATGTAATACATTTCACTAATATTTCTTTTAGTGAAATTGTTTTCGAAATCTAAAATTTTTGTTTGTTCAAACCGGAACTTATGACCAGTTTGCTGGTGGTGTAAAGTTAGTGCAGTTTTACCATCTGAATTACTGATTCCACGGGTACCTTCTAAATCGATCTTCTTACAATCATTCCTGTGTTGGGATAATCTCTTCTTAAGCCATTGTTTTGTTTGGCCAATCAATCGAGGAATCAGTAATTCAGATGGTAAAACTGCACAAACTTTACACCACCAGCAAACTGGTCATAAGTTCCGGTTTGAACAAACAAAAATTTTAGATTTCGAAAACAATTTCACTAAAAGAAAGATTAGTGAAATGTATAGATGTATCTCGCAAAGATCGCAAGCAATTCATTTGTTTGTATTCCTCCTTATCCTTATCGACCATCACTCAGGAAACTTCATTAATTTTTATTTTTCTAGGTATTTGATAAACTTTTATTTACTAAATTATTTTCCTTGCAACCATGACTTTTTGTACCTTATAGGTAATTCATTTCGTTGCTATGTACCTGCCTTATGTTACGTACTAAGCCCTAAATTGTACAGTTCGCGCTCTGTACAGTGATTTTTGTACCGAGCGCGAAGTGTACAGGCTACTTTGTACAAACTGAGATTTACCGGACTTGGTATTACGAGATTTGTACTGTTCGGGATTTGTACAACCCATTTGTGCAGAGCTGTTAGTTTCAACCTTTATGTCAACTTGGTACAACCAATGATTATAAGAGCTATAAAGATGAATAACGCAATGTAAATTTATATGTATCAAAATTATTTCTTATAAGTAGATGGCAGCACTATTTTGTGTGATCAACTTTTGAATTGTCGGTTATTTATTAGGTTATAATTACTGTGTTTTTGTCATTATATAGCTTTCTTTGATTTATCATAGATGTCGCAAATATAATTTTAAATTCGTTTATTCGGTATTTTTAAGATTGTTAAGAATGGCGGTGAGAATAAGTTGTGGTGGGCACTCTGTCCTATGCTAAATACATAAGGTAGAGCAGGATAAAAGTATCCATTGCCAATTTAAGTAAAATTTAGGTTTGTAACATTGCTAGAAGTGTGAGTTATCCTTGTTAGAAAGAAACGGAACGATACAAATACGATTTAATAATTTAGTTGTATAGCAACGCATTATATACTGCGTGTACACTGTAACAAAATTTGTGACATATTAAAACCTATAGCTTTGGACATCTTTCTAGTTTTATTATAATCTTTGGTACAACTTAATATTGTACAAAGCTCGACAGAACATGTTTATATGTTGGTACTAAGCTTAGATCAGTAATTTTACTAGATGGTAGATTCCTATTCAAATAGCATTGGTTGTTGTGAAGCCAGTTTTTCTTTGTTTATTTTCTGTTTGTTTACAAATTCCTTAGATCTGATTGGTGGAGAGAAACTAGGTAAACATAAACAAACTTGAAAGTACCAATCAATTCCAGTGTGGTTCCAGGGACTTTGTAAACAAATAGCAGATGAACAATTAAAAACTGGCTTCAATATTAGTACCTGTATCCATCTTCTAGTGAATATAAGATCGATGGTACTAAGATTAGTGTATTTAAGAATTAAATATGGTGTAGGCATATCATGTAAAGACCGGAATTTTAAATTTATAATGAACTACCAAGATCACTTGAGCAAGTTTTTAATTTTGTCTCCTTTAAAATCAGAAACAGCAGCGGAGGTTATAGTTATAATTCAATTGATATTTTTTGCATTTTTGATGCTTCTTCGATCCTTCAGTCAGATAACGGACGAGAATTTGTTAATTGTATCATAGAAGAATTGACCGTCATGTGGCCTCAATTAAAAATTGTCCATAGCAAACCGCGCCATTCTCAGAGTCAGGGGAGTGTAAAAAAAGCCAACCGGGATGTAGAGAAAATAATAAGAGCTTGGATGATAGATAATAATACGATATGCCTACACCATATTTAATTCTTCTTCTTCTTCTTCATTTATATAGGCTTTACGCCTGTTTTCTTTACACGTTTCTTCTTATTTATGGAGTGTCTATCAATACATATATTATGATTAGTGTCTTAAATACACTAATCTTAGTACCAACTTATAAACCTGTTTTGTCGAGCTTTGGACAATATTAAGTTGTACCAAGTTGACAGAAAGGTTGAAACTAACAGCTCTGTACAAATGGGTTGTGCAGATCCCGAACAGTACAAAGCTCCTAATACCAAGTCCGGTAAATCACAGTTTGTACAAAGTATCCTGTACACTTCGCGCACGGTACAAAAATCACTGTACAGAGCGCAAACTGTACAATTTTGGGCTAGGTACGTAACATATAATATAAGTTTAAAACAACATTAACATAAGTTGGGTGGCTTTCCTTATAACCGAACTCCTATACTATACAGGAGATTAACTTGTACAGGAAATTTTTTTAATTTTTGCTACCTATTGTAATGACTATAAGAATGAAAATTTTTATTTTGCGTCTAAAGATACCCAACACTTTGTAATTATTTTTTAATTATTATTATTGTTAAACATGTACAACTAAACATCAGAGATTTTTAAAATGTCAGACTTGCTTTAGATAACAACCGAATTTCAACGTCATTTGTGTCATTTTTTTTTTATTACTCGTATTTCAATTATTATCCATCATAATTATAAAATAAATTTTAAACTTAAAATTTTTGTTCAACTGTCACTAAATATAAATTTAGTTGTGAGTTAAATAAAGCTATTAAAAAAAAACATTAAAATAAAATGGTGTAGTTATTTAAGTAGGTGTTATTTATTATATAAATAGTTCATTATAAAGTATTATAGTGAATTTTCCACCCCCTAGTACATCGAAATATTTCAAGATACTTATAATTTAATTATTTGAAAGAACAGTTTCTATATTTAATGTACAATGAAGTAATACGAGTACAATAGACTTTTACATTCAAATTTAAATTTGTAAGCTGTCCAAAGCAGAATGCTAATTTCAAATTTATAAATTAAAATATTCACTTTAAATAAATAAAACTACAGTTTACGTACCATATTTATGTAGAGAATGAATTTAATTAATTTTATTCTCTTGAAAGTTTTATTGCAAAATTAGGAAAAAATGAATTATTTTTATATTATTTGTTTAAAGCAATTTGTTCTATTTGCTTAAACAAAGTTTGTGGTAGTAAATGAAACGGATTACATTATTATTATAAGAGCAATAATATAATTATTTAAAATGTTTTAAATAAATATTACATAAATAAATATTTGTTTTATAAAAAAAATATAAATATTTATAATTGTTGGTGTGGTCTAAAATTGGATTTTTATAAAAAATTTAACAAATGTAACCAAATATAAAATAATACTACCTATCATAAAAGATAACAAATATTTTTTCAGGAGCTGACTGATATAGAATTATTAATATTGGTTTAATCGGTTTAATATACTGTAAAAGAGCTGAATTTGAGGACGTAAACCGACAATAGCAAGTGACGTATAAAATGAAATAACAAAGAAAAATTTGATAATGGATTTTTAGCTGATTCTAAAAAGGATATTACTAATTGAAATCTGGATTATAGAAATATACGCGTTGATACTCATTAATTTGTTGTGTTTTAGTAAACAAAACGTTAATATATTATAGATAATATCGTATAAAAAGTAATCCAAATTTACTACATTCATTTGCTTTGCTTTTGAAATAAATATGAATACTTTTTACATAATTACAGTAACTTCAAAGTAAAATTGAGACTTTGAGGCAATAATTTTTAAAGTGCTTTACTCTAATTTGCCATTTAGAACATTCAAAGTTTTTAAAAAATATTATTGCTCGATCTCTATTGTAGTTAAATCATTTTTAACTTTATATTGCATTTGCTTTATTTAGAACATTTCATTTTGAACAGTAAAGCTATTAAAAAAAATTATGCTTTGAGAAAAAAGTATCTGCTCTACTGAAAGGCACTCCAAAGGTCAAGCTAAATATTTGGGTATTTAATGCTGGTAAAACACAAGCAGTTTTCTTATCTGGAAAACCATTTCCACCTACCTTATCATTAAAAGCTTATTCAGACACCTTCAAACAAAGGATTCAAAAGAAAAATTAATGAAATAAATTGCAATTGTTGAGGTGTACAACTTGTAAACACAATGTAAGGGATTTAGATAAAATATCTTGTACTCTAATTCCGTTATATAGTAACAGGTAAATTAAATAATGTACCCATTTAAAGGTAAAAACATATTATAAAAGAAATTTTTTTCCCGATTTTAATTTGCAATTAATATGTATTACAGCTTTAGAAATTCGTTAAAAATTAAATCCTATTAAGCAAATTCGAATAACCACAATAAACATTTTTTAAATGCTAATATGCTTTTACGTATTATTTGTGGTGAATAACAATACTAAATGCTGGAACATAATCGTTATAATCGCTGAATTGAAAAAATCGAAATGTGTACTTATTGGTAAAGTATGACAGTTAATTAATTTAAAATTATTATCAAGTGCTTCTGGTGTTAGAATTAAATGTAAATAGTAATTGTTTACTAAATGTTCTATTTGCTTAAGAACATTATATTTTAAATTTGTTGAATAAGTAGATTATTCATTAACTTTTTATGTCTATTTAAACCAAGTATTTTATTTTGCAGGTTTCAGTCGTCCCAAAAATGATGCAAATGGATACGAAGAGAATAGTATCGACGACGACGCGCTGTTAGAACCCATGATCATAAATCGAGGCCCATTTTTTGATAAATCAGCAACCAAAAATGTAACAGCTCTTGTAGATAAGACATCATATTTAAATTGTAAAATTAGGAATCTAGGAAATCGAACGGTAAGTAAAGCATTCACCTGATTGTGAAAAAATCCTAACCTTATTATTATAGTAAATATCTTCGAACAAAGGCAATAAATCATGTTATCGTTAAATCTAACAGTTTTGTTGTAGACTGGTTTAAAACAATATACTTTAGTTAGGCACTAAAAACAAGGGATACAAAGAACAAGGACAATCTTTATAGTATAACATAATTCTTCTTACCACATTTGCTTCATTTAGTTTGATCCAATATTGCTGACATTGATAAAATATTTTATTTCATTACAAAATTAAAAGGAAAAATTAATATTAATTTTTTTGCGCTTTTATTAGTTTTCTTTTAATTAAAAATTATCATAGAAATGTTCTTCCATTCATTTCTACTTATTAATATTAAAGAATTTGAATGAACCATATTTAATAAACTTTTAACCACAAATTATAAAATATTCCTTCTTGTAAATAATGCATTTTCATTTAAATGCAGGGAAAGAGTATGAATTATTGATAAGGGTGTATAAGTTTCTGAGAAATTTTCGGTATTTGATGAATTAAATTTCTATTAAATTAATAATTTGTTTCAATTCTGAAATTATCATAATTGCCTTTAAACGATTTAGAAAGAAAGTAAAAGTGAAATTATGAGGACACTTCTGAAAGCTTTTTCTGGAATAGGCAACAACATTTTTTTTAAAGTGATATTGCTGACATTTATTAAAGTTGTAGTAATGCATAAAATATTACGAATAGAACTCTTATCTTTAAGTCAATGGGGCATGTGCAAAATTTTGTAATGAAATGTGGCACAATGTCGACAAACAAAATCGTAAAATTTGAATTGATAAAAATTTTCGGAGACAATTTTGACATATCTGATATAAGTTATTTGATCATAATTTTACAAACGATGTTCTTCATAATTATTAGTACCTACTTATTACTTATTTGATGAAAATGATATTGATAATTTTATTACAAAATTTTTTTAATCGTTTCTTTATGATATTAGTAGTATCTGGGTTCAGCTAGTGGATACAAAAGCAATTTGCGCATTATTTATTAGACAATTTTCACTTATTGCATAAATGCAGTTACATAGTTGTTATTTATATTTGTTTATTGCACACATTTGATGCAAATTCTTATAAGTTGACATAGTAGACTTAACCCTACTAATTAGGGATACTTTCGGCTGGAAAGCAAATCAATCAAAAACTTTAAAATTTTGAAATAAAATAACTTTCAGGTTATATTTCTACTCTTTTCAGTACAGCACCATTTTATTTCCAATTTCTTGCAATGTACGCACCCACAAACAAAATATACCTTGATTTGATTCAAATTAAAATCACTTTTTTATTTTAGAAAAGCAAGTGACATGAAGTCACTCATCTTGCACGCTTTCGTTATACAAATTATTTTGTAGATTATAAAGAAAGCAATCAAGTGAATTCTCCGAATTTAATTATAATATTTATTAGCTACCAAAATATAACAATACATTGCTAACACATAACAATCACAAATGCGAAATCCATATAAGGCTACCTTCACCTATATGATTTAACTCGTTGATCCACTGTACTATAATGTAGTAATTATAAGCACATTCATTACACTACAATAATTTCAACAAAATTGCACCAAGTCACCTTTAATGATCAATCTATTTGTTCAACACTCATTTCATTAATTATTTCTTATATTTAATTACAATTCTTATTTATTATAATTATTTTGACTTCACATAAACAATGCATCGCATCGATACAAATATACTACCAAAAAAATGACGTTTAAAAACTCAAAAAAGAAGAAAACGCGAAAGACCAAGACTGAGTTGGAGAGACGGCATGGATAATGAGGAAGATATTAGGAAGACTGCGAAGAGTATCGGAAAACGCCGGAGAACGTTAAGAAACCGATAATAATTATTATAATAACGCGTTTAACTATCCTCAAAGTTATTTCATGATCTAATAATATTGCAATACAAACTGCTAATAAAAGTTTGTTCCAGTTTCTCGATGGTCTATTTGATGTTTATGAACGGCTAGCTATGCTCTTGCACCTTAGAATCGGAGCGGATTTCACTTGTTTATTTTGTGAGCTCTGTTAAAACTTAGGCAATTCAATTTAACTGCGGAAGAAATTAAAAGTACTTATAATTTACCAAGAGCCAGATGCCAGTAAATATCGCAAAAAAAGTAAAAGAAGTTAACGTATTCATTTAATACTAAAGAATAAAAATATTGGTGCAATCGTATTATAAAATTCATCAAGAACAATAACAATAAAAAATAATATTTAACAGTAGCAAGTAAAATGGGTCCCAATTCCTGATTGGCCAAATCCCAGATAAAATAATAAAAATAAGTAGCAACAATCAACCCGACTTTCATTCTCACATATTCAAATGGCTACCTTCAACGATTTAAACTAGAGCCTTGATGTTCGGTTAACTAAAACCAAATGAAATACGGAGAAATAAGTTAGTAAAATTGTAACGTGATGTGGTCATCATATCCCTGTAGAGATGATATATAGTTTTTAGTACAAGTCAAATATCATATAAAAAGCACGAGGATAATGTAAGACCGAAAATTTCATATTAATTATTTACAGATGGTAAAATTGTAATCATGAAGACGCACACAACTAAGCTGTATCTCATGTGACCTAGAATTCTCTCTGTGGACGACATTATCCTCGAAGAAAATCAATTTTGGAATAATCCATATTTAGGAACACAGAGATGAGAAGTCGTAAATAGCACATCAAATGTGTTAGGGTTTAAATCCTTGCCTTCGCGATTAGGTATATCTTCAAGAATACCTCGGGTAGCCAATAATTAAATAAGCGAAATAATAAAGATCTCTCAGGCTTAGGATCCATGCAATGTTGGTTTTCGGTTCCTTTGAGCGTTTCATAATGAATAGAGCAGAAATACTGCACTTAGTTGTTGCAATATGAAAACAAATATTAGCAAAATGATGATACGATCATTAATTATTATTATATGAAATTTTCACCGTTACACGCAAAATTTGCTTTTACAAATACCTCACACATGTTTTCAAATTGTTGGAAACATTTGTTTGACGATCATTCTTTATAGCGTGAGTGAAATTTAACTGTGGCACAGAACCATAGCTTTAATTTTTCATTTTTATTATAGGAGTTACAACTATGTGAGACATAGAACATTTGTATTTTAGTATTAACTAGCATTTCATTACATTAAACAAAAATTCGTTAGCAACACAAAAAACAACTATAAATGGGTTAGAAATTATGACAAGTATCTCGTTTAAAATTTTAATGTGATGGTATTGGAAAGGTAGCCAATGAAAAAAATGTAGAATTTTGTAAATATTTGATATAAAATCATAGGTAGTTCATTTGTGTAATACAATTATTTACGTTAAGGGCAATGCTCAAAGGATAAGTTACAGAAAATATTTGTTAAAGTTAACTTAGGACAGCCTTTAGACACTTGCCTTTCATGAAAGGATCTTATTATAAAGGACGAGTTACATAATACCCGCCTTAGTTACATACAAACCGTTTCATGTTTTCTTCGGCACTGTATTACATTTTTTACGGAACTTTACAGTATAACTAAAACAGTAACAAATAAACAAAATATAAAACGAAAAGCAAATTATCATTTGTGATCTATTTGCTGCATAAAAATAAAAAATGAGGTAGCAAGATCAATTTATTTCTTTCGCTGTGCTGTATAACAAAAGATTTCAAAAACATTGTAACAGTAACAATTTAGAAAATTTTTGTGTCATATAGAATGATGCCCAATTTATTGAAATAATGGTGTTTTAATTATTTGTTAAATAAATTTTGTAATTACGAGCACGTTTATGAGTGTTTCACTTTTACCCTACTCAACACCAATCAAAATAAAAATTAACTTTATTTCGTTTATTGACATTTTCCTCGTAGCTGTCATGGGTGAAAAATAATTGAAAAATGAATCACTAGAAAATGAAATATTTTTAAAAAGTTGAAATTTTCTGATCTTAAATTTTAAGCTTTCAAACTTCATGTGAATATTGATTGGTGCATAATGAACACTAATACCTATTTACTAGGGTTACTTCCAAAAAGTTTTAAGCTAGATATTGTTACTGACAAATTAATTATTTGCCATACTGCATACTGCCTACGGTTTACCGATACTAATGATACACTAAGCCGTATATAAAGTTATAACTAGTTAATTTCAGAAATATGTACTTGAAGTTCATACATACATAATAAACTATGTGTACATAATAAACTAACTAAATAATAATATTTTGCATACTTGGAAACTATTCTACTGAATTCTAAGAGAAGTGTTACTAAACTCACATACACGTATATATAGTACATCGTTCAACTAGGTTCATTGTACAACTCCCAATTTAACAGCTCTTCCAACACCGTCAGTTATATAAGCCGTTTTAGCCTTAGGATGAATTTGAGGATTTTGGCGGGCGGAGTGCTGGCCGTGTTAGTCTATAAGAGACTCAACATGGATTTTCTTATTGATGTCAAAGCAGAACAGTAACATATTAGTTCACGAACCGCTATTTACTATTATTTGCATTACTATGTGTTGTTGTTCCATTTACAAAATACTTATAGCCCAAGTTTAGGTCAATTTATTAAAATAAACTTAAAAAGATAGAAAAAAAAATTGGCAAATGAAAATATTGCCTTCTACAGTTTTAAGTTTTAAAATATTAATTTCATCTAAATTTAATATTTCAACCACGAGTTATTTTTATTATTACGTATGTACCTACTTCTCATTTACTATAACGTGATGTTTACATGCATTGCTTACAAAACAACTACCCGAACTTTATTGAACAAATTTAAACTAAAATTAAATATAGTTAAAGGAACTTCATAAGCCGGACGTGTTTTTTCAATAAATAAAAGTAAACAATAGTAAAATAACTATATAGGTCAAACTTTGCCCAAAGTTGTATGGACTTACTTGTCTGCCTTAATATGATTCAAACCAACTTGAACTTTTTGTAGTCAGTTCTATTATAGACATCACAGCAGAATACTACAATTTGTATCTATTCATTACAAGAAATGGTTTTCAAAAATTTTAAAATAATAAATTAATTAATTAGTTAAAATAAAAAAGAAAGACATTATTTTAATGTTTTAATTAAAAATTTATTTTAACTTGGAAATATTATTTATAACCTCATACTTTTTTCATTACATGATTAATACATTATAATATACACAGAGCCAGCTAAGTTTAATGATTTATTACAAAAATTTATAAAATTAAACTTAACATTGCAGACAATAAAAACAGCTTTTCTTTCAGAAAAATCAATAGTTAGTGCAATTTGTACCACTCATTCCAACCAATTTAAAATTATATTGTTCTTTTTAGGTTCAAAGAAATTTCGTATAATATTTCAGAACACCCAGCTATTTTATATTTTTTTGTGAGTTGTAGTATCGACTGCAGATGACAGATTATTTTATACTGTATATGTCGACGCCTGTTCTGGATTTTGACATGGAAAAAGTGGAGCATTCTAATAATACACTTGAGAGTATATAACCCTTTTACATGTTATTTCTAACAAAATCTCAAATGTATCTATTGCAAAATACATTATTAAAAAAGTAAACACTAAATTACTACATGCAGATAAAATCAGATTCAACAACGTGCGGTGTTTATTTATCTTTAAAACAGTTAAAAACATTTTAAATACGGTCCTATTTAAAATAGTAAATTTGTGGCGTAAGTTAAGGTAATTACTAAAGCGGCAAGTTTTAATTAAAACATATTTTACAAGAAAAGTAAAATTAATAAATTTTAAATATTTTGTAAATTTAAACACTAAATTTTCGTTTTCAAACTTATATTGCTTGGTTAAAAACATATAGAAGCCAAAATGATCGATCAATCTGTCTGCCAGTATGCCTTGATATTAAAATAAAATAATGAAATTTTATCAAACTTGCATTTAAAAACTTGGATATTTTTGTCAATTAATGGAAATCAATCACGTAAAGAACGCAGTTTAAAAATTTTGATGTAACCACATCGTGGAACTTAAGCTGGATTTATAGTTGGACGGACTGTAAGAGTAGACACACTGGATACGTAACAAACGGACTGTAAAATATTATTAAATTTATAAATCGACGGAACAAAATTTTTGCACATGGGTAGAAGTGACATAACCAACAAAAATTATACGAATCGTAATTGATTTTCCATTGAAAAATGGATAATGAATTACATGAAGGTATGCTTCTTGGTGCCAAATTAACAAAACAGGAATAAAAAGAACTACAATTTAAATTTTCAAATATAATGCTTTGTTTTGATTGGCCGGACATAAGAAACGTACTGTAAAGCTGGATTTATAGTTTGACGGACTGTAAGCGTAGACGCACTGCAAAAAGATCAACTATAGAATTTATATACGTTTGTATATAAATGAACGTAAGCGCATGACGTAACGTAAGTGAAACGGACTGGAACGGAAGTGTTCGCCAACTTTCATCTTTTACAGTACGTTTCTTATGTCTGGCCAATCAAAACAAAGCATTATATTTGAAAATTTAAATTGTTGTTCTTTTTATTGCTGTTTTGTTAATTTGCAACCAAAAAACATACCTTCATGTAATTCATCATCCATTTTTCAATGAAAAACGAAATATGATTTGTATAATTTTTGTTGGTTATGTCACTTCTACCCATGCGCAAACATTTTGTTCCGTCGATTTATAAATTTAATAATATTTTACAGTCCGTTTGTTACGTATCCAGTGTGTCTACGCTTACAGTCCGTCTAACTATAAATCCAGCTTAAAAGATGAAAGTTGGCGAACACTTCCGTTCCAGTCCGTTTCACTTACGTTACGTCATGCGCTTACGTTCATTTATATACAAACGTACATAAATTCTATAGTTGATCTTTTTGCAGTGCGTCTACGCTTACAGTCCGTCAAACTATAAATCCAGCTTTAATGTATACTATAGAACGTCATTTCTTTCAGGCTTTATTCAAAGTTTTTTTTTGCTGTATAAGCACATAGTTATGCATGATATTCTAAAAAGAAAAAGTATTAATAACGGTCATAGACGTGTCATTAGCGCCAGTTTTGATTGAGCTAATATTTTTATACCTGATGAATTCGACACAACGAAAATTAATGTCCTTATTAATTTTATTAAAATTGGAGATTTACGAATAGTGTTGCATTTATTAAAGAGATAATTATTATCTTCTTCAACTGTTGATCTATATACTTCATTGAGCTTCTGAAAAACTACTTTATGATTTTAGAGATATACCATTTCCAGATGCTGGTAGATCATTTTCAGCTGTTACATGATCATATTCAACTGCTGATATATTATCTCTAGATATTGGTGAATCATCATGATAGACCATTTTTGGTTGTTTATCTACCATGTGTGGTTGCGGATAAACCATCTTCAGTTGCTCATATATTAATTTAGTTGACTAAAAAACATATTATGCATCAGACACGTTCAGGTGACAGTCAATCGATTTTGGCAAATAAATCTACACATTGCTGACCCGAAGTAGACTTTTTATCCTCTAAAAACATAAAAGTTAGATATCCTATGGCATTTTTCAAGTTGTCGACGTGGCGCAAATTTTTTTAAAGATTTCTATGAATTTTATTTTCCGTATTGGAAATATACATTTGATAAAGTTTAGAACAAAGAATGTTAACCTTACCGTGTAGAGTGCAAAAAGATAAATAATCGTGATTGCATTAAGTGCGCATAAAGGAGTCCTGTGAGTCTGTTGTTTATTTTTAATCAAAAAAAAAAAACAATTTATTAGAGAACCAAGCAATATATTTAAACTTATATATTCCATTAAGAGGAACATGAATATCGATAGTATACCACAATATGGAATAAAATTCATCCAAAATGATGTTAATTTATTATCCTGCTTCCAAATTTCTTGAGAAAGTGAAGCTTTGTTGATTTTGTCAAAGTCAGCCAATTTGAAATTATATAGAAATTTAACAACTGAGAGACTAACTTGAGATACATAAGTACCTAACAAAAATGTGATGTAGTGACGATCTACACAGTTTGTTAGCAGCGATTATAATTAGTGAGATATCAAAATTTGCAAAAATTAAATCCGGTAAGAAACACACTTCGGCTTCTGATTAAGCTGAACCAGGCCACAAGAAGAAAAGCATCTTACTTAAAGATTGAACTTAGAACAGTTGTTTTTATAAGAAATTACACTAGATCTATCAAAAGCTCATTTTGCATTAGGTAAAATTGAAGTCCTCACAAATTGCAAGCTTGGATTGAGGAAACCTATCGCCCACACATCGTCAACTATGCTACAGAACTCTTATTAGTAGCACAAAATATTAGTGTCAGGTGGCAAATACACAGCACCAATAATAGTGTTACATACTTGAACAAATACATTTTCAATTGAATTAGAAGTGTTAATAACGCTACAGCAATCAAGGCTATTACGAACAGCAATAAGTACTCCACCACCATTTATTTTATTACTGGAATGAACAGATCTGTCACAACGACAGACATTATAATGTCTGTCATTATAATTAATATTGATTAATTTTGTCTGCAGTTGAAAATAACCACTGCAGTTTTGAAAATAAATGTAGTAATTGTTTATATTTTTTGCTGTTCGTTGTTTGTTATAAGAAAATTTTTTTTGCGGATTTAACGGACCGATACACCTCATGGCTACAAACTCTCGTTGAAAATCAAAGTCCTTTTCAATCACACCAACTTTAAGTGCAGTACAGTACTCGTTTGATGATATTCTATGAAAAATTGAATCCACTTTAAGTTGATCGCTTAAATACTTTTTCAATGAAAGATAAGAAGTGTTGTGGGCATTGCCCGAAACAAATGCCTATCGCTTTTCACGCCTAGCACCTGCAGCCCAAGTAACTTCTGCAACATCACCTCGATCTATAATTTTACGAACAATTTATTAGATTTAAGTCAACACGTAAAACCTGACTAATTAGATTAATATTATTGGCAGGCGTTGGCGCAACTAAAACAACATTGTTTAATTTTAATGGTTGAGCATCATCACTGTTACTACCATCCTGAATTGAAACGGCAGTGACTATCATTGAAGAAGACGAGTAACCCCTTTAGTTGGTAAAACATAAGTCGTATTTTGATCATGTTTATTATTGTTCTTACGACTTGTTGTTCTTCATTTACTCTCCTTAGAACTCTTGATGGTGGTAACTACTGCTTTTTTGAAAAATTCTCAACATCTACAACATTTGAAACTATCCGCTATCTGTATTTATTGATGGAAGAGTCGACTTAAACTTCGTGATTAAGTTACATTGGTTGTTAATAATTTTAAATTTTTTTTTCAACAATTATACGTATCTGAGCAACTTGTTTACTTACTCTACTTACTTAATCCATTTGAGGTTAAATAGAAATTAATCTTAATGATTGATTTTGCTCTACACACAAAAAATATTACAATAATATAATATTGAATTTTTTTAATCAAAAATTCTATATTGAAAGAAATTCGAATCAAACTTTCTTTTTCATTATTACTAACTGTGCTTATGCCTAAATAGGCAATTTCTAATCAAGAGCTAAAGCAAATTAATTGATAAGAAGCTGACACATCTGACAAGGGTGCTTCATGTTCTTAATATTATCTATCATGTCAATCGCACGTTTGAATCTAGGAAGATACGAAGGTTATAAACGTGTTAGAATCGAAATATGAAACTGACAAGCGACACCTAATTATTAATTCAAACACTTCTGCACCAATAATAAGTGAAATCGGATTCCAATTTCATGTAAACTATAGTAGTTGTAGATATTATAATTATGCATAACTTCATTATTGTTAATTCATTTAAAAAATGATTTAATTTATTAAACGTCAGTGGATTATTATTAAGGATAAATATGGAAACATGCAACTCGGTGAGACCGTATTTTTGGATTTCAGAAACTCTTAAAATCAAATTAAGTACATTTTAAATTAGCACAAACTAAACATAAAATTACAATAAGTAAATTTTAATATTTCGTAAATGTATTTCAAAATAACGTAGAATTTATTTAAAAATATGCGAATATCGTAAAAAAAATTATTTTCTGCTGAGAGGCTTGCAAACACGTATCTGAAATGTAATAGATGTAGATGGGCATTAAAATTAAATTGAGAAACCATCAAAATTCAGTTTACGCCCCCAATGGTACGACACGGAGTTAGATTTGCATCGAGTAGTTTTAAACCGATGTAATGTTATAATAATAATCTCATATGCTGTAGTCCACATTCAATTAGTCACATCAACTCAACTTTACTGATTTTAAACACTGATCTTTTTTTTTATTTAATAAAATACGTAGATTAAAAATAAATAAGTAAAAGATGGAGTTGGTTTAATATTAATTATCCCAACAAATTTGTTTACTGAATCTAAATTAGGTAAAGTATTAATACCTCGTAACACATGTATTTTACTAAAATATAGATTTGATGAAAACATTATCAGATCTAGAAACATATCGTAATCAAAAAAGTTTTTTAATTCTCTTGCAATTACTACTATTTTCGAATACCTCGTGTAACAAACAATGTAACTGAGTGTCTAACAAATGAGATGTTTTATTTGTTCCATGTAAAATTTTACATTTCGTCGGCCTAATTTTAAAACTTCGTAAGTCAAGTAACCTACATTTTACATGGGAAAATACAAACTGTTTTATATTTTATTAAAATAAATAATAAATTGCAAACATTTTTTTCTTGTTTCTGCAGATACTTATTATTATAATCAAATATGACCTACAAGATTTTAAAATATTGTGAAAATTAGGTAAAACTCTTACTAATAAAATTCTCAAAACTAAATTTGAAAGCGTTTTTAGACTTACGAGGTTTTAAAACTGAGCTGACAATTTGTAGGTTACGAGGTATTAGGACTTCACCATCGACACTAACTTATTAGTTATATTGTTATTAAACTTTTCTTACCATAATTGGTGGAAAATTAATAACTAAAAGCGTATCTATAAACATTTTTGTCTAAAGAACCAATAATAATTTGGTTTAATTAGAACTTTTTAATATCATTTAATTTTTTTTTCAATATATGTATATGAATAATAATCTCATTATTTTCATATTTTTGGTTAATTTATAATAAACAAAATTTTACTTTATTCTTAAAACCATCATTATACACTGTCAAGTCAACTTAATTCAATTTTTAATTTAGAAACTTTAAATTACTCAATTTGTGGTCTTGAAAACTTTTTGTTATATTTTTAAAAAGTTGAAATTAATTAATTTATCATTTTTTAAGCAAATTTTTAATTACATCGCAAAACTAAATTTAATCTTAATTACCATCCAGATTAGAAAATTTATCATTTTTTAATAAGATTTCATATAATAAAACTTTAACAACAAATTTTTTGTAAAAATTATACGGGTGACAAATTTTTAAACCTGTAATCTGTTTTTACCAACTTTTCTGTTTCATACGTCATAATAATATGTTATTATTTGCAATTACAATGAATATTTTACATAATATATAATAAAGTGGCTTAGCATGTGAATTAAAAGATTTCACAAAAGCCGATAATATACTGTAAATACCGCAATTCGGTTTAACACTGTAAGTCCTGATAAATGAATTATGCACGTTTCCCTTCATGTTTAAACATAAAATGATCAAGAATAATAATATAACGTACAAGAAAATATGCCCTATTATACTGTTTGCTTATATTTTGTAATAAATTGTACCGACATTTCAAATTTATTACTTACGTAAATAATTTATTATTTTTACACTGTTAACTTTTATTTATTGTGAAATAAATACCTACTTAATGTTTAAAATAAAAACGAAACCTAAAAAAAATTTACAAAACGTAAGTCATACAAGAGCGCCAAAACTAAGTATGTAAAATTATAGAAAGTCCATTTAGTTATAAGATTTATGCTATAATAAATTCAATTCTTGTGAAAATGCAAAAAGAATCCAAACGTTACACCAATGCAAAAATATCTTATCTAAGAATCCGCAAGCTATAGAATTCACCTTCGGCTCATTCAAAACGCAACTTTCCGAGTTAGTAAGTAGTATTTACTTGAATTTGCTAAATCTGAACTTAATCTCGTTTTTTCTAAAACCATGCAGCAATTGTTACATCAATAGATATGTTGAATTCCAACTTTCCATAAAGATTAATTATGTGTGGATTTAGTAGTCCTACAATATGGTAGTGGTAGTATTTGGTTAAGACGGCAGAAGGTCAATCTATAAGGATTTCTTGTTTTGATGTCAGGCACTCTCTGCATTACAATTAGTGGTTAGCCTTTGAGGCTAAATGGCCGTTCGCCTTCTCCCTAATGCACAAAACAGTAACTAATAAAAAAATTTACACCAATTTAATACATCAATTGCTTTGTTATGCCAAATAATTTGCATTTGATTATTGAATACTAAATAATAATTACTTAAGTATAACTAAATAATTTAAGTTTAATAATAAATTTTAAAGTTGTTTTTATTTTACATTCAACTCATTGAAATTTGCTTGAAAACTATCTATTACTTATGATTGATTTTATTCACCCATGTGTAAATTAAATGAATTAATAAATAATCAAAGTAATGAAACTTCTAAATAACTTTGGAAATATAAGAGGATTACAGTGTAATTCAGACCGTGGAGACTAAGGGTAAATATTTTTTGTTTTGTCTGCATTTTAACTTCTGGAGAAAAATCACACACTATTTTTAATTTTTTTTGCTTATTTAGGGTGGATAGCTGGATGCCAATAAGTTTAAACCGTTATTGAATTTTAGTTCATTAATAACTTTATTAGTTTAAATTTTTATGATTTGAACCAACTAAATTAATTTCCAATTTAACTAATAAAATACTTTTGAATGGCATATAGTGTGCCTGACGTATTCCTAATACAAAATTTACTTGAAATACGGTCAGCGGATAGATATCGCATTTTCGAGAAACTTATTACATTTGTTGACTGTAAATACTAGATTACCTTGTATTGTAGTAACAAAAAAATATTCGTATTGTATTCAAAACTCAGTATCATATTAATTTTTAGTTTTATTTTATATATTATATATCAACTACCGGAAATTTAACAGAGATTCCTCATAATCAATTTTTCATATATCATTATTTCATTATGATAAATTGTATATAGGTAAATTAATTTATAAAAATATTTTAAAAAACTGTGCTTAAAAATTGTACCGTTTGAGTCTACATAGATTGATGACAAATTTAAATTATATAGAATTGATGTAATCTTTTCTAGCAGAATTGTACTCTTTTAACACGTTTTCGATTTGAATGATTGTAATTGCGTGCTTATAAATTAGCTCTTGAAAATTAGAGTAGTGTCATATTTATATTATACTAATTCAGAACAGCACTTTAAGGCTTACAGGAGCAGGTGGGCCAGAGGTAGACCATCTTTTTTAAGATTATTTTTAAGAGAATATAAAAACTAATTATTCAACCAATTTACCTATCACTATATCATTATTTATCAAACATCTTAATCCTATAGTATACAAGTAAAATTAATTTTTATAAACGAAATAATCTATAAAAAAAATTCTAAACTTTGTAAGATCTTAATTTGAAGTATAATGTAGTTACATATCTGGCCCTTCTTTTGTTAGTACCTAAAAAGAATATTTCGCTTTTATGAACTAAAAAAAATTTACTAAACTGACATTTTTTCCGAATATGGTGTTATAATTATGTAATAAAAAGTAAAATATGTTTTTATAGCAGTTATTGTAAATACACTGTTACAATTATTGTAATATCTACAAATCCAGTAGATATTGGAAATATCGAATAAAATATAGCGGCCTCCAGGACTTATGATAATATATTGACAGAATGGTATTGTCAAACTCACCCATCAATAGTCATCCGGTCTAATGCCCTGTGCAGTTATAACTATCACACAATTCAAAGAATACAATATCATCTGCTTATAAAATTTCAATTGATGTTTACCACAAAGATTTAACGTGCTATTTATCACAATTTATTTTCATCACAAAAGCCGTTTATTATTACCTATCAAATGTTATATATTACCGCTAGAAAATCATTCAATAACTATTACGTATTATATAACTTGCACAAAAATTTGACGAATTAGTGACCATTATATTGATATTTTTCAACACTGCTTTCATAACATGAATCAGTTTTTTTATTTTTTTTTATTTATAATCATACTCTCTAACACCAGAAGGTGTCGAAGTTATGAATCAGTACAATCTCTAAAAAAATTTAAAATATAGTACCACAGGTGTTAAAGAGGTATTGGTGATTATGGTCCTTCGAAATTAAAAATTAACAATTTTAAAAATATGACAAGGATTTTGACAAACAGAAATTTTGTCGTAGCTACTTGCTTTAAATAAAATTTATTTAAAGCAAAATATATTCGTATTATATTGTCGTCTTCCAAAAAATGATGTAATTACACTTTCCAAACGACCCTCGTGCATTTTCGTACTTGTATCGTTATCGGTGATATAGGTCCGATTTCACTCCAATTTACTATTTTGTTTTCAATCGATTGATCGGAGTAACTCAATGTAAAAACATTGTTGAAAGTTGGCTGCGAGGTCGAATTAGGTATACCCTTAAACAGGAAGCAATACTTGATAAGAACACTCAAATAAAGTATTTCAATAAATCATGACAATGAATGTACTTATAATCAACCTGCATAATTGCTTTTCTTATTATGTAATTATTTTCCGTATTTATCAAGTTCTAAATTAGATAACGCTTTCTTCATTATTTTACATATCAGAAAGCTTCCAGTTTTTTTAAAATCTGTATTTTTTTTAAATTTAAATAATATTTAATTGAAAGGGCATTAGTCATCCCTACATCAGAAGTTCTTATGCGTTTTTTTTTTTACAAAACATTGAATAATAAAGCTTGATTCAGAAAAACAATAACATACGCTTTTCTTTATTAATTCAATTTGGTTTTTATTGGAAAATTATTAAAGACAAGGCAGATAGTGCTAGAATTCAAATTATTAATTAGAAATCTTTATGATAACAACTCATGTAAATTTGGATTAAGTTTTACGAATATCTACCTGGAATATTAGGTGAACCATTACAACAGCAGATATTTGCAAAACGTGTTAAACAAATTTAAAATAAATTGGGAAACATTTTAACAATCAAAATAACTAAGACTTAAAAGTTTTTAGTTTTTTTTAGTTTTAAAAACTTAAAGTTTTTTAAGGTTTATTTCTATGTTGAATCCAAATTTTACCATTGTTTATAATTGCACAAAATTGAAGGTAAAGAAATTATTCCACAGAGTAAATGTGCCTCTGTGGTGAAAGCCACAGTAGTGGAGTGATGTGATCGCTGGTTGAGTATAGAGCGGAAATGCTGGGTTCAAATCGCGGATTGCTCAAAATTTCTTGGCTTGGCCTTCCGGTGAACATCCACACTCTGTGGTGATCTCTGATATTTGTGTCGACGTCATTACCGTAAATACGGCTGCGTCACACACGCAAAGTTAGCAAGATAGGTTATAGGTAAGCTGGGAAAAGCCATGGGCCTTCTAGGCCTGTAAAGCCGTCATATATATATAAATGTGCCTCTGTATAATTATCAGGATTTATTCAATTGAATCTGTGATCCGATCGCTTAATAAAACAAATTTAAATATATTATTTAAAGGGGTCAGATTTATAAAATATCATTAATAATACAAGTCCTATTATCTGTTCTAATCATCAAAAACATAAAATAACATTTATTGTTTTAATAATTAAATGGGTGATTGTTGAATGGGGATTAATTCCACTTTTTGAATTAAAGTTTTCTAATTAATATTATATATTAATTTAATTATTAATTTTATATTTAATCAAAATTGTGTCTCTCATCGCTTAGCGTTGAAATAAATTTAGTCATCTTCTTCTTCTTCTTTTTCTCTTATATAGGCTCTACGCTTGTTTTTCTTTACACGTTTCCTTTTATATAATATGTTATTTATGGAGTGTATATCGATGATGAGGCCCAACTGAACATCCATCTTTTGGGAGTCATCTTAGTCGTATAACTGGAAATACTAATAACTCATGTATAAGTAAATTGCAATAAAAACCGTAATGATGATTTACATAACTATAGGTGTAACTGCTATTGGAATAGTAATGCGTTCGATCCTCATATTAGGTTTTTTCTTTAAAAATTATGCAATAAATTGGTTATCAGAATCAATGTATTTTAAAATACCCGACTTTTACATACCACGGTTACCACATTACTTACAATAGTAACTGAAAGTTGATAGAAACTAAGTAACTGTTTTAAAAATGAAATAAAAAACAAATTAGTAATATTAAAGATTACTTATATCTAGAAAGCGATACCTAACTAATTTTTCTACAAAACACTGATTGTATTTACCAATAACCCAAAATACATAAAAAATAATTCAGTTTTATTGAAATATTTCAGATGTTACTGTTAAGGACTTAATATCCTTTCAACAATCGCCCATTCAATGGCAGAAACAATTTATTTATTATTTATTTGTTACATTGCATTTATAAAGAGCCTACATCAATTCCTCTTAGTAGTAGCAACATAGGGCGTACGCAATGTATGCTGCTGCGTATGACGTCTCGCATCGTTCTCTATTTCGAGCCTCGCAAAATCATACATAGTTAGTAAAACGTTGCCTAGCCCTAAAAATCACCATTTTACAACAAATTTTTAAAAAAACTCCTGGAAAGTACCCTCGACTCTTCACCCACCGGCCAACTGCTTTTTTGATCCTTCTACTTTGAAATAAAATAGAAGAAGGGGCTCGTTGTTTACTTTACAAAATTTGGTTCCGCCGGTATTTGAATAAACAAAAAAAGAAATCTACAAATTGGAAAGATGAACATTTTTCCCAAAGCAATTCAAAATTTATTATTGGTACTTCGATTTTTAACGGATTGTATTGTCGTGGTGACTACAGTGGATTGCATTATGAGTTTAAGGAATTAGACTATGTAAATTAGTATGAATTTTGAAAATTAAATCCGGAAAAACTACAAATGAAATTACCTTACTTTTTTGGAATTTATTAATGTCATTCTTAGTAAGTACACATGAATAATTTTATTAAAAAGCATTATATAATTGTAGGAGTTGGCCTACAACGTTGTTCCTCGTGTTTAGTAGACGGTGTACATGATAACAATGAAATTTAATTTTTAATTAATTACAATATTGTGTGGGTTATCGTAACATAAACGATTATATAAAATTTCGTTTTCATTAATTTTTTATTTAAGAAATTCCGTACAGAATATACATATTATTTACAGGCAAAATAATCTGCCTTGCGATAGCCTCTATATTATCATCAATAAAAAATGTTACCATTTTAAGAAATAAAAACATTTGTATTTAAATTTTGGATATCTGTGAATTTCTCACACTACGTGACCATGATCACATTAATAAGCTTCTAGAATTAAACATTTATAAAATAGTAAATTGTAAATTATGTTCCTTTACATAATTAATGTCAAAAATTAAATTATTATCAAATATTCATTATAACAAAATTTTCATTTTGTTAGTAATGAGAGACATATGTTGTACAGTTTTAATGAAAGTCATGTAACAGAAGATATTACAGATGAAGAATTGGAAATTGAAGAGTATAACATAGTTAGGTGTAATTCACATAGCAGACATACTGGAGGAATAGTTTGTTACATACGAAATTGTTTGGATTTTGTAGTCATATATAATGAATGTATTCAAAAATTGATATGGATAATGGCAATTTGCCTAAAAAACTATGACGCTACAATAATTAATAGGTCTGTTTGGTACCACAGTCCTAGTGCTACACTAACTACACTACTTCAAATTGATTGGTGTAAAAAGTGGGTTAGTAATTGTACCACCAATCAATTTGTAGTAGTGTAGTTAGTGTAGCACTAGGACTGTTGTACCAAACAGACCTAATGTTATGAATGTGTACAGATCACCTGCTGGTGGAACCATTTTTTTCTTAGAGAAATTAACAGATCTAATCGAATCAATATTCAACGTAAACTACTTGAATTTAATAGTAGGTGATTTTAATATAAATATCGATAATGATCGATGCATTAATGCGAAAGCACTTCTTAATCGAATGACAGCACTTGGATATAGTAAAGAGGTAGAGGGTCATACTAGGAAAACTCAAAACAGTGGCACAAAAATTGATTTAGTTTTTTGCAATAAACGTAATACAAATGTATTTGTTCGTGACACACCTAAACTATCGGACCATTCAATTGTCCAAATTGAACTAAAAAATTCGTTTAATTTAAATAAACAATTCAGTTTGTTTAACACAAAAAGAGAAATTCAAGTTAGAGATTTTAATAAATTAGACGAAAATATGTTTCAAGATGAATTAATGAGCTGTCAATGGTTTAACGAGAGCACAGTGGGTGAAGTTGAGTTACTGGTAGATCGTCTTTACCAAAATGTAGATATGGTGCTGAACAAGTTGATTCCCATTAGATTGTGTACTCATTCAAAACGAAAACAAATGGTATGATAGTAAAATCAGAACGTTAGTTAATCAAAAGGATCGTGCATACAAGCAGGCTATCACTATTAACAATCGACAAAGCTGGGATGAATATAGAAGTTTAAGGAATTTGACAACAAAGGTAATACACAAAAAAAAGAAAGATTATTTTATGAATTCTATAATGGCAAATAGAAATAACCCAAAAGCAATGTGGAAAATGATGAAGCAAGCTATCGATGGTTGTAAGAAAAGCAATGTGATATGTATGAAGTTCAATGGTGTACTAGTAAGAGATGCAGAGAAGATCGCTGAAAAGTACAACAAATACACAATGAGTAGCATTCCAGAAATAATTGGTGTGCAAAATTACGTGTCAAATAATGATAATGATGGTGAAACGATAGAAGGCTTTAAATTCACTAAGTTTAATAAAGAAGATGTTATTGATGTCCTAAAGCGTATCAACAAACAAACTTCTTTGGACGTAATTAATGGTAAAGTCCTCAATAAAGGCGGCAACCTTCTATTGGAAAAAATAGTCGAAATATATAATTCATCTGTTACGAATGGTATTTTTCCATCTGTTTCTCTCATACACAAGGTGGCTAATGCAATACAACCATCTGACTACCGGCCCATTAATTCAGTAGTATTTCTAGAAAAGGTGTTTGAAAAATTAATTCAAGGTCAATTGTTAGAATTCATAAAGAGAAACAAAATATTAATTAATAATCAATCGGGTTTTCGTCAGGGTCATTCATGTGAGACATCTTTGCAATTAGTAATTGCCCAATGGAAGATATGGTTAGACCAAAGTGGAAATGTGATAGTGGCTGTATTTATTGATTTTTGTCGTGCATTTGAAACGATCAACAGGGAGATTTTAATTGATATGCTAAAGGAAATGGGATTCTCAACAATAGTTATAGAGTGGTTTCGGTCATATTTAAGTAATAGATTACAGGTGACAACAGTTGATGGATGTTTATCTACGGAGGTGCAATGCAATAATGGGGTACCCCAAGGAACGGTATTAGGACTCTTATTATTTTTGCTTTGTATAAACGCAATATTGGCCATATTACTAGCCGGTGATAGAGATGTGTTTCTGAATCTATTTGCAGATGACACGTTGATCGCGATTAAAGATACTGATCTAAATCGGGCTATAGAGCGAATTAATAAGATCTTTCGAGTGTTAAACGTATGGTTAAACAAGAATAGCCTAGTGATCAACATAAAGAAGTCAAAAGCCATGATACTTGGAACGGACTCGACCACTTCGCAGCCAGTGGTATTGGAAAACGAGGTGATCGAAGTTGTTAGCACCATGAAATATCTAGGTGTGTTGATTGATAGTCGCCTAACCTTTAAAGATCACGCAGCAGCCGTGATTAAAAAAAATGGTACAAAAAGTCAATTATTTTGGACGGGTTGCTCGAAACCTTAACCTGGAATGTCGACTAACTGTATATAAAAGTATTATTGCACCGCATATGCAGTATTGTCCCACCGTGCTGTTTTTCTTAAACTCAAAGTATGTACAAGAGTTACAGAGACTCCAGAACCGAGGGATGAGAACAATATTGAGATGCAATAAATATACACCAATTAATGAAATGTTGAGTTGTTTAAACTTTTTACCAGTTGAACATTACTTAAGATATCAGACGTTGTGTTTCATACACAAGGTTTGTTTAGGTTTAATGCCGGTATATCTCAGTGATGGTACTGTATACTCTCGAGATGTACACAGTCACAGCACACGCACCAGGAACAATGTTTACGTGAAAGCAGTAAGGAAGGAAAGTACCAGACGGTCTTTATACTATAGTGGAATGGCATTATATAACGGATTGCCAAACGAGTTGAAACAGAGTGATCTGCGACAATTTAAGCGAGGGTTATTGATGCTTATCAAGAATTGAATTGTATTTGTATACCTTTTATTTTTATTGTATTGTATTGAATTTGTAGATATGTATATGTATTTTAACATACATTTAAATAAATTAATCTTAATTTTAATCATCAATCTTAGTTTGATCTGAACCTCAAATTTGACTAAAATAACTTTCAATCATCTACGTAATTTTTAATCACAGTGTACCACAAATTGCTCTTAATTTGCGTCGCTTGCCCCGCTGATCTGCGATGGAATGGCAGACAGGCCAGCTAAGGGATTACACCCCCGTCCAGTACCAGAGCATGGGTCGCGCATGCGCGGTTCGTGGATTCTTTCACGTTGTGACTCAGACAATCTTTGGCAACTAACCAAGGAAACAATATAATCGGGTACCAGTCTTCTAAATAAAACACGAAAGTAGAAGAAAGGGTGGTTTTATTTATAAAACAAAAGTTAAGATAAAAGGTGGGGTTGACAATGCTTGATTCCAAAACTCTATATAGGAGAAACACAAACACATAACAATTCAAGTTAAATCCAGGATACCCTGAAAGGATACCCTGGGACAATAAATCAAAATAAAAGAAATAAAAAATACAAATGAGTTGCCATCTGAAGACAACCCATCAAAAATAATATCGCGCATCTAGGAAACTGTCCAACGCAGACATAACACGTCGGTAACATTGACTACAAATACTCATTCGCAAAAGATATCATCAAGTAGAATTAAATACAGTAATTGCCTTTTCAACTTACCCTTCCACTACAATCATTCCGATTCAACATCGCTATTCTTTTGGAACCTCTGGAATATTAATGGTTTATCGTGCAAACTGAGTTTCAGATGTAAAGCTAAAAATAACAAAACTGCAACAATTAAACAAGAATCAATTCACCTGCGAACGGTAACATCTCAATGTCGATGTAAATTATTGAAGTAAGCTAATTTCCTAAATGCGCTTTTAACAAAATAAAAATCCATGGTTTTCCGGTCATCCCACGTCGTCGCAATTATCAAAATCAAAGCCAATAGGGCGGCGACGTCAAACGGACAAGGTCAGCTCAAGTGAACTGATAAGTAATGAAACCAGATGCGGATTCATTAACAACATCCATGGAAATAAAAAGTAAAACGTCCTCATGGAAATGGCTCCAACACGCTGATTGAACAATAGAAATATATCAGCTCCACTTTAAGTTTGCTTCCAGAAAACCATAAACAAAAGTTGAAAACCAAAATGGACGAACACAGAAATGGACAGGTGGTAATAAAAAGCTAAAATTTATCAAAGTCAACATCAGCTCAAAATGGAAAATATCAATGTAATGCTTACCCACAAACATAAAACTGAAGGTTATTAAAACAATCACTTCATTAAAATAAAGTTTGTGGCTTTTAAAACTCAAACATTACACAGAACAAAAACGAAACTTCCATTTTAGATGGTGATAAACGGAAGAATGCCAATTTGATAAATTTTCGAAATGTTAACGCTTGCGCGTGATGGATATGCACAGGATGATGCGTAGATTTCAAACCAATTTAAATAATAGCATTTGGAATGCTACACCAGTTAATGTTGAAAGTTACCAATTTTACAAAATAAAATTATCAAATATCATTAAAGAATGGAGCTACCTTTATATTGACTTTCATTAATAAATTAGTTTTTAATTTGAAATCGACAAGCTTCAATCAAATAATTGGATGCCAAATTGATACGTTTCAAAAATGGCAAATTTATTTGTGTTATGTAAATAAATAATAAAACAGTATTCACAATTGAATGTAAGCTGCAAATGATCGAACAGTGGCAGTACAGCATTAATTAAGTAGTTTAGAGATTCATTTCTTAAATTTTATTTATCGTACACAACTATCAGAAAACTCATAACTACGGGTCGTTTTTTTAAATTTGAACACGTGTGATAAAAATTTGTCTTATGAAACTTGGTTTTTAATATTCTTTAGTTTTGTTCTTGGTACCTACCTATTTAAGAAAATACGAAGTATCTACTCTATGATTTTACTTTTTTGTAAAAGAAATGTTTTGAAATTACTAGTACTTACTATATAAATAATGCTTTTAAATTGTTTGAGTATTTTGTTGGTATTTCTGTTAAAACAAAAATGCAAAATTCAAAACTTTCCTATTTAAAATGTATTATTTGAATACCGTCATTGCAAACAAATTTAATTTTATTTTAAAGTTTAAAAACTTTCTAGGTCGCATTTTAAGCCTAGAATTAAGTTCTTCTTTTTGAGAATTATAAATTAAGTAAGAATTATACGGCTTTCGATCCAACTTAACAACACTGGAAAAGTTAACCTCGAAAAAGTTGAATAATAAGAAAACATCGGAATAGAATTGGAAAAACTTTTATCTCAATGCAAATAGAAGTGGTTTTTTATTCCTCAAGAATATTTTGCTAAAAATTGCAATAACTTGATCAATCAAGTATACGATGATATTAGTAACTTATGTATGTTAGTTTAGCATACGAAAACATAAAACTTTAGGTAAATTGTTTTACAAAGATTTTTAAATCGCAATCGTAAATTGTAACAATATTTTTACGTTTATTTAAATGTTTTTTTACTTTACTTATGTTAGACGATTTTTCCGTAATCTTCATATATTTTCATAGTTATTACGTCTCCGACTTTTATTGATCTTTAAAAGTTGAGTGATATTTTACAACATGGTCATAAATATTAAATATTTATGAAAATTTCAGAATTATATTATGTAATATCAAGAGTAATATTGAAATTATTAGATACATTATAATTACAAACTTTGAATAGATTTATCTATTGATGATAGTAATAATTATAAAATGAATTACTTTAATTATTGCAAAACTTAGCTTGTTTCAAGTTATCGGAAAATTAAATCAATTAATGAAAATATATAAACTGGGACAATATTGTTTCGCTCTCGTTTAATCTCCTCAGATAGTTATAACATAAAAACGTGAATATTAATCTATAAAATTATTTAAAATGTAAATGATGAAAAATTAATCTGATTAAATTAAAAACAATACGTTTAAATTATATTTCCTTATTGAAGTCTAAGTTTTTTACAAGTTACTATCCCAAAATATATTAAAATATTTTGATAATAGTTATTATAGTGTCAGGTACATTTTCACAAAAAACTGCATTCTAAATTATTTAATGGTGTCTAATTTAAATAGCTTTTAGACAATATTGATTTTTTTTACTTTATTTAGTTATAAAATTAAATTTGTTATAATAGGAAGGCTTATCGCAACTGTCATGAACCACTTAGTTTAAAACAGTTTAAATGTTCTTCTGTCCATAAATTTGAAATTCTATAATCTATTTCAATTTTTATTTTAGCCATTTTAAAAAAGTTATTTAAAGTATCAAAGTTTTAGAATAAGTATCTATCACTTAAAATGAAACTAGCGAATGCAATTTTAAATTCTGTAATGTTCATTCTTAAAAGTGTCACCACAATTTGATTTTATTTTCTACGGAATATCGCTATTTTTATGAAATTTTTATCTTAATGTTAAAAAGTGTCTTCACTAAAAGTCAAGCATCAAAATAATATTATATTAAAATTGTAACAAATTCAAGTGTTATATATTCCCTTTTTTACTAAAAGCTTCTCTGTTTCATACACGATAAGTGTAAGAAATTCGATACAATACAAATTTGTTCTTTCTGAGGTAGCAGGAAGTTTTCCAAGAGGAGCTGACAACGGCGTGTTTGTTTGGGTTCAGTAAGCGTTCTTCTTGAATAATGTTCTGGCAATCAGCCAGCAAAATATATTACAAATAATATTCTCATATTTTCTCATGAAAAATATCCCAAAATTCATGTTCAAGATATAGAAAATGTTACATTATCATAGAAACAACACTTTTTGAATATATTTCCTGACACTAAAATTTTCAGCTAAAATTTGTCTATAAGATCAAACTAAGAACTACTATTTTATAGTAATCATAAAATCACTCAATTTTAAGCGAAGAAAATAACATTCAAAAGTATTTTATTGCATGTATTAAAAAAAATTAAATTGTTTTATGGAAAACTGGTTTTTAAAAATTTAATTTTTATGTTATTTTAGTCATCTGTAAATTGTGCGTTTGCTAGTTTCATTTTGTTATTAAAATTTAGCAGTTTTATTAAGATATGGAATAAAGATGCTTTTTGAAAGTGCTTTTTTATTTTTATTGATGTAAGAAAAATGTAATAAATATCAAATGTAATGATGATTTATAGATCATAACATACCAAAGCGATATTTTAGAATGACCTTTCACAAATAAAATTGACATGATAATATTAAATTAACTTACTGTTGTCAATAAAATTTCATCTACGTATGATTTATGAAAATCAAAAACAAAAGGAATTTTAAAATTAATATTAAAATTATATATTAATTATTGCGTTATCGTTTATTATTATTAAAATAATTACTTTTAATAATTAGACAATATTCAATTATATTACTTTTAAAGTAGACGATTTTTTCAGCTTTATTGTGTGCTTTGCACTAAAAGTGTAAAGTGTCATATTTTGTCGTATGCTCGTATCTCTTTTATAATGTATTAGTTTATATTTAATAGCTTTTTGTCTTGAAAAAGAACACAATAAAGCTGTCGACTTTAAAAGTAATATAATGGAATCTTGCCCAATTCCCAAAAATAATTAATTCAGAATTAAAATTAATAATTTAATAATATATTACGTATCTAGCTAGGAAAAGTGAATTTACTTCATGTAGTATAGGAAAATTTGGAATGTGAGAAGCTAGTTAAAAAACAATTTGAGATAAAAGCACAGAATTTTAATTTGAAATAGAACATTATGATCAAACGTACCCATACCGCTATACGTAATTTATATAAGGAGACCTAAAAGTTAAATTTCACTTGCATGTGAATGTAAATGCCGTTTTATATCAACAGATTAAGATGTGAAATAAACACGGTTCAATTCCTTTTTAAATCCCAGCTGCATTACTGTGATCTAAAAGTTCAAGATCGATCTGTAGGTTATAGGAAAGGTAACGTGATAGCTAGCGTTGAATCAATACACTAGGAAGAAAAATTTAAAATAAAACAATTTTATTACACCCTATTGATTTGGTTACATAATATCATGACGCCAGCTAGCAACAATTTGCATTAATAATATTTTTATAAGGAAAATAAATGAATTGAATATAAAATACTATGTACTGCTGTACCTATACTGACTATAGATTTGATTCCTTCAAGTTTTTAAAGGTGAATTTTTTCTTTTTGGAAATATTTCCAAGCTAGTAGCTTACCTCAAAGCATAAAATACAGAAATATAAACTTACTTGGTCCAATAAATTCTTTTCAAGTACATTTTATTTCTTTTTAGAAATTTTGGAATATAATAATTTAAGATATTTTTCAAAACTAGTTTTGGAATATTTCCAAAAATGGAAACTTTTCTGATTAGTACTACTTCAGATTTTTATGATCTCTAGCCGTTTGAAATTATTTTACTTTAGTTGAATTTGAATGGATGGATTTATTGCATTTAATTCTGAAATCAAATTCAGAAGGTACCAGAACTTAGGTATAAGTAGCTACTAGAAGTAATATGGCATTTGATAAGCCTACCCTTCTTTTAACAATCTACAAAAAATAATTTAAAAAATATTTATTACATGAAAAGTATACAAAATATTAGAACAAGCTTATTGCGATGATGTTTTAGCAAGTGGAAGTGTGTTAAACTAGATGAAACCAGTGTCGGCCAATGTCTAAAATTACTAGGTTTTGCATACCTAAAAACATGTGCATCTGTACATACATTGCTATGAGAATCAAAATACGATAATAAAGTTGATTTCAAAGAGCTTTTTCAAAGATGACCACAGCAGAATCTGTTTTTTTACTGCATGACAAAGCACTTAGTTTTAATTGCATTCTTATGCATGACCTTTTGTTTTGTAAAGAAATTATTATACTTAACCACCTAACACATCTTCCAGATTTAGCTACATGAAACTTTTTTGTGTTTTTTCAACTCAAAAAGCCACTTTAAAGTTGTTATTTTTAAAAGGTTGATACCATATACAAAGATCGTAACGTACACTAAATCTAAAAGTTACATCAGTTGAAAAGCTTTCTTAGTGGTTTTACTCACTTTTGATCCAATACCACCAAATCGGGGGTGTAGAAGTACTGAAGTGTGGTTGGGCTGACTTGCGTTGCGTCATTGATTGCAAGAAGCCAAAAAGACACTAAGCGAGTAAGCAAAACCAGATATCAGCACTTGTACACCACCACCAGATGCTAAAATAAGTATATTTTTGATTTTAATCACACACAAATTTTAAACGTATAGAACATTTATTTTAAAAAAGTAATAGGTGAAATGTTTCACACAAGAATAACAAAACGTAAGGTAAACTTTAGGGAAACAACAAAAACGCCTCAACACAATCTTTGGTGATCAATGGTCATGACGTACACTCGTAAATTAACTGCATTTATTGTTAATGGCTAACACCAGATGCAAGCACGAAGTTTTTAATTTAGAGTAAAACCTTAAAAAGAGTTATTCTACCAGGAGAATCCTTTTTAAAATAAAGTATATTGAGCTTCAAGTAGTTTAGAGCGTATGTTGAAAAGTAGGACCTTTATGTACTATAGTACATAGTAAAAACACTTTAAGTGCACATTACATGGATATATGACAGAAGAATCATTACTCCCCAGCTGTAAAGATACGACAAGAAAGAGAAGAATATGAAAACCAAACTAATATTTCCAGTAAGATTATAATTTAATACCGGTATGCGCAAATGCAAAAGTTTACGATAATGTTAATAGTAGGTACAAAACATTATAATAAAATTTAAAGAAAATGTTTTGGAAAATAAGTTTGATATTACAAAACATAAGTAGTTTATATTCAGGTATGATGCTAATATAAAGATTGTTTAGAACTTTAAACACCTACACGTTTCAAAAGAAATGCAAAGACAAGAAAATAAAAAGAAATGATATTCTGAGTTCAGTTATCACTACTCTGTCATGGAAAACGTTATCCAAAAATCCCTAGTGAATACATGAAAATCTTGTTGGCGCATTTTCTCAATTCTCGACTCTTTTTCGTTTTAACTCCACTTATTGTTATTCTCTATCACACCTCTCATGCCAAACCCTTATCATAAAATGATAAGGATACTGCCCCAGTCCTCCAAGCTTATGACCTTGTTACTACTGATTTTAGATTGGAAAATACAACACAATACCACTTGATAAACTGTCAGAACCAACCCTATAACTTAACCTACGTCTCATAGAATGGCTTATTTAACTTAAACAATCAAGTCAATTCATCTTAGTAAACTAAATTGAATTTTATCAGTTTTCTGCCATACTACATCTCATTTGATTATTAATCAAAAATTATAGCTTTAATTATAATTTAAAATAAATTTATTGTTGGTTTACAAAATTACTATCGCACAGAAGAAAAATAAGTGTTTAAATTGTAGACGCAAGGGAAATCCTATTGATGTGACTGTTAAGTTACTTTATGGATTGCAAATAGCTGTGAAATACGTTTACGGCACGCTCTTTTACTTCATTTTACTTCTATCTTGTACTCACGTTTTTTCTTCTTTGTCCTTGATGGGCCACATCGATAGGTACCTAAAGAAAATTTATGACACCGCTTAGTGTTTCGAAGCACATCGATTGCATAAGCATAAAATACGTTCCTACCCTTTTAATGCGAAAATAGCTTTCTTAAACTATGTGGTTTTCAGTACACTCTTTTTATTCCGGAAAATGTAATTTTGAATTTGCAATTTAAATATTATACATAAAATTGCTTCAACTAGGTACATCAGCATTTAAAAAACCGGCTTAAATTGACAATTAAAAATATACTATTTTAATCGATTAGGCTATTAATTAAAAATTGTCTAGCCACGGCAGTGGAGTGATGTGATCGCTGGTTTTGCTACGAGCGGAAATTCTGAGTTCAAATCTCGAACGCATCAGAATTTCTTAGCTCAGCTGTCCAGTGGACATTCTCACTCCGTGGTGAACCAAAAAACATAAACAAACAAAAATACTGAACAATTTAAAAATTAACATTTAGAAGTGCTAATGACCCAGTAGTTGATGCACGTTAAAATGTAAATAAAAAAAAAAAAAAATTGTTTAATAAATTGTCATATCACTACAATATTATTTTACTAATGTTTAAAAAAACTAAAGTTTATAATTAAACTATCATGTGAAACACCAATACAGTGTATCTCTGTTTGTAACGCATTCATTGGGATTTCAAGCATTACTACCAATCTAATAATGTGGTGTGAGTCCGAAGACTGAGCAACCTCATCAACATCAACTAAAATCACTTATACTACGAGCTAGTTATGTCTTATTTACTATTCTTCTTCTTCTTCTTCTTCGCTTCATGGGTTAGGCTATGTTGCCTGTTCCGGCACCCATCTTTTCCTCGGACGGCCTATGTTTCTTTTTCCTGTTGGTTTATATCTTCGGGCTGCTATTGGCAGCCTTTCTTCTGTCATTCTTTCCATGTGTTCGTTCCATTTTTTGTTGTTTTTTATAATTTCATCTTGTATTCTATTTACATTTAATTCTTCTCGAATATCGTCGTTTCTGAGTCTGTCCTCTCTTGTACATCTCTTGGTTGCTTATATTATTATTATTGACTAATATTCATTATGCGTTTTTAAAAATTTTTCATAAAAAAATAATAATAAATTTGCCACGAAGATGGGATAATAATTACATAGCATGTAATTTTTACGTGTTTTTTGTAAAGTTTGCATTTACCATAGGCGATTATAATTTAGTTAGATTAAAATTTAGAATATTCTGTCAATCTTACACTAATTTGATATCGCAGGACATGCAATCACGCAGTCTTCAGTCGATTTTATTCCACCTCGCGAACATCAGTCGGAGTATTATTGACGGGTTTTTGTAACGATATCTTTAATTTAAATTACAACTAGATAACTACCATTAGTTTAAAATATCGGGAGTAGGTCGTTAGTCGGGGCTTCAATTTTAAAAATTTTCAAAAGACAAAATGATAGAAAACTGTCCTAAAAGCAATAGTAAATCAAAAGATTTACAAACCATTGCAAATAGGACTTATAATTTAATAAAAAACAAAATCGTACATTAAATTTAATGACAATTGATTGGGTGTCACTAGAGAGGTAGCTTAGCCCATCGGGTAAGTTTATTTTTTAATCTTTATTTTTGAGAGATTGGACGTAGTTGTGTTGTAAAAATCGACCCTTCTCGCGCTCCGCTAGGTCACTCTCCTATTCGCACGCTCCAGTTTGGTCCAACTTGGCAAAGTGTGCTACTAAGAAAAAAGTTGATCACTTGATGTGAAACCCTTGAACAGTGAAATTTGTTTCGTGTTAAAGCTACCATGGTGCAAGTGCTACTGCTGCATTCGTGTTTGTTTGCCACGCCCAGTCTGTAGCGTAGGTAAATGCACACCGTACTGTTAACAGAATGCCTCATAAAAGCAAATTTTGCATACAAATTTCAAACTTTAAAATTGATTATTAACTAAATGAATCGATATGCCACATTTGTCCTTATTTAAAACATTTCACTTTAATGTTATCTATCAATTTCCGTTGAGTTTTCTTTAATAATTATAATATCTACGAGTCTCGATTAACGAGCTAGACTCATTATTTTTAATAAGTCAATTTAATTTATAAACAAAAAATACGTAGTGGTCTTTACACCTTCTCCATCTATGTATTATGTACTGTCATAATATTTTACTTTGGAGGGCACATAAAATGCAACGCTGATTATATCAAGCACTAGATCATGCAAATTATATAATGTAACGTATGCAGTTAAGATCGCATAATATAACAACTTGTATTTTCACTAAAATGATTTTAATTATTTTTCTGGCTAGCATTCTTTTATATACATTTTTAATATTCTTATAACGTTTGCAATATATTGTATATTTTTTATTATCAATCACTGAAGTTTATTTATTCCGTGAGTGTTTCACCAAGACAAACCTTTTCCAGTGTCATAAAATTCTTATAAGATAAGTATAAGTATTTTTGATCAGCAGATAATATTACAAAAATACCTATATAATATAATAATATCATACGTGTAGGTTAGCCTACCTACCACATCCACAATTTCACTTTTGCTATTCTCTCTAATTATTATTCTCAAATTAAATTCCGATCGTTATAAGTTCGCAGCGCATTATAAGAGGAAAATTTTGCCATCTATGTGTGTGTTCTAACTTTATCACTCGAAGTAATTTTCGAAGTATAGTGGCTTTAAAATTTTAATCATTGATAGCTTCCTCAATAGCACAGCTAAACTTTAACACCATTACACCAACTACGAATATTTGAAAATTAATAATCGAAATTTTGAATAGGTAATATACTATAACTAACACTACCAAAGTTTAAATGCTCCTACAATCATATCAACGCATATTAAAATACCGTGTAAATGTAGTTTGGTGAGATATAAAGATGCAGAACTGTGCACCTGGTGTTCGCGAGTTCGTATCTCAATCACTGAATTATTTATGGCGTAATCCAAATGCGAGTTAAACTCTAAGTCAGCTTATGTTCAGTCTTTTTACTATAATATTTAATATAACTGACGATGAAGATGATAGTGATTCGAGAACTTCTAATGAATATGTAAATGAAGAGATTTTTTACAATTTGTAAGTTGATATCTGCTGGTTACATAGACAAGTCAGCAGTGGTCATCGGGATCAGATCAATGATGTTAATATACTTACTAAATAATGAAAATCATACTTGGCACTTTATTACTGATAAAATAAGTCTGGATGAAGATGACGGGTTTCTCCGTTAAACTACAGGCAACGAAGATATGAAGCCATTGAGATAGAGAACACAAGTTCAAAAGAAGACGTCTTTATTCTTACTTGTTAATTTTTTATCTTTTATGATTTGCTTATAATAGTATCACATTTATAACATAATAATCACAATGTTAATATTTCTAGTGACATGCATTTTATTCTACAAAAGAACATAAATTTTATCCTTCAGCCGATCTAAAAAACTTTTTCTTAAATTATTAACCCTACAAATACATAAAATAAACTAAAGTTTATAAAGCACAAGTAATCAAAATCATAATGTAATACCTACATGTCTTGAGAATTTCTGTAGAGTTATCCGTAATTAAATGGTTTATGCGTAAATATCGTGCAATGCATTACAAATGCAAAGAATTCATTAGAAATACAACAAATAATTTCAGAAAAAAAATGTAAATATCTATAAAAAAAGTTAGTATTCATGAATCAGATTTTATGATCAACTTTTAAAGCACGTTTGTTATTAAACAATCGAAATTACTTATGGTAATTTTACAGGTATCCTGGATTAGACATCGTGATCTGCATTTACTAACAGTAGGACGGATGACTTATACCTCAGATCAAAGGTTTTCCAGCATACACAATCCATTAACTGAAGATTGGACACTACAGGTGCGCTATCCACAGCGTAGGGATTCGGGAATTTACGAATGTCAAGTAGGAACTACACCTCCAATTGGAATTTCTATGCATTTATCAGTCGTAGGTGAGTACCTGCTTTTAATTTGTTTTCAACATATTTAATATTCTACCGACCACTACCTTTATTAACAAACTTACACAAAATACCGGCACCTTTTGCAAAAAATGTGCAAATTAAATATGATCAAAGCGTGATATCGTGTCACAGGTATTTAACATTTCATACGCTCGGGAAGAGATATCGCGTCTGCGGTCGTTAAAGTGTTAATATCGTCCTGATTGGTTTATCATTTTCAGTATTATTATATACTAAGGAACATACATTAATCTTTTGAAAGTGATACTATCGTGGATTGTCAAATAAAAATTATTGAATAAGGGAATCACATGATGTAATATCTCGCCTTTAAAAATTAAACCAACTGAATACATAGTATAATTACAGTTTTTCTATAAGTACATTTTTTTATTCAAAGTAACCCTACCTAACGAGTTTATTACACGTACTATGTTCAAGTTATATTTGTCGATTTGTGTCGTCAAGATTATCATTCTTGACAACTATAAGATGTATGTGAGAACTAGAGCGTGAGAGGTAATATTTCTCCACAATAAATCATTTAAAACCCCGTTATATGCATACTTTATACCATAATACAAAATTGGTGTAGTTAATGTGGTAATGGTAAAAAAATATTTAAATTTGTAAGTATATTCACAATTTTTCACAATAAAAGTCACACTTCTTTAGGAAAACTCGAGAGAGCTTCAAAATTCTTAGCACAAAATGTAATTGAGTTCATTCATGAAAAGCATCTATTATAATAAAGTAAACAAATTTTTTAGGAAAACACCAAAAGAGCTTTCATCTATTATGTTATGTTACATTTATTGCATGAACGTCATGTGTTTGTATTACATAATATAAGCATATTTTCAAGTTCATAGACATTATAATGAAGGCATTTTGCCAATCAGGCCGTATAAATGACTATCCGATAATCTTAAGTGCGTTTTGAAGGTTAACTTCACTCGTAAATCCTATACACGGTTGGGTACAGCTTGCCAGATATAAAAGTTTAAAAACACAAGTAGAATCCCACGAGATAAGCAAAAATTTATAAATTATTATCATTAAATTATTTGTCTACAGTGTAACACACTTTCTGAAATAGAAATTTGTAACTGAGTAAAATTAAACCCTTAATAGTTATTTTGTCAAAACAGAATAGTCTGTTTATTTAGCAGCCCACTTTTTCAGTTTTCAGTTGCAGATACCTTCAATATTGCAGTAGGTACAATATTATTTCTGGTATTACAAAAATTACTAATAGCTATTGGACTATTGAATCTATGCATATCTGTTTCACATATAACAATAACAGTTATATCTTGCATGTATGGAAAACGGGAGTACCTATAATTATTCCCAATTGAGTACAGAGATCCATACAGCTCTGACCATATTATTACTATTAATATTCTGTTAAATATTCGTTAAAATTGTCAATATTAGCGCCAACCATTTTTTGTATGTTTTTAAACTTTGTAAAACATTTTCTATCAGGGTTACGAAATACGATTTTTCATGCTCTTGATATTTGACTTGTTTCATAATCCATACTTTGCTTTCATTTTTGTAGTCTTGAGAATGGTTAAATATAGCCGAAACTGGTCGACGGATACCCGTGTGTTTTATTTTTACGTTCCCCTGCGCTCAAGAGTTCTTTTACTGCTAAACATTTGGGGTGAGATAAGTACACTCACTAATAGTTCATAAGTACAAAACATCAAAATTTTTCATTAAAGCCAAAGAAATAAATGAAAAGTGCAAAGAGAACGGCAGGACTATTTTGGGATTGGCATTTGATTTTATGCAGAATCTCCACATTGCCAGTTCAAGAAATGTTTTATTTTCGACAATTATGGGTGCATGAATTCTGTGTGCACAATATAAAAATGGGAAAAGCAACATTTTACTCCTACCACGAGAATCAAGCACTCAAGGGGTCCAACGAAGCCCTATCATTTTTAAATAACTATATTTGTGCAAATAAATATTCTCAAAGAAATAAAAATAACAAAGTTACACTTATTTTGTGACGGCTGTCCTGGCAAGAAAAATATAAAGTAATGATAAAGCATTGCCAGCTAGTCAAAACATAAAAATTCACAGTTATTGAATCCCTAATCTTCAAAGAGGCCACTCTTTTAATAACTGTAATCGAGATTTTGCGACCGTAAAATAAAAAATTTGAAGAGCAGATCGTTTGTTCACTCACCATCAGTACTTGGATTTAAAATAGAGTAGCACTATAAGCAAAAAGTTTAGTGTCAAAACAATAACGTATTCTGACGTCATATACTTCAAATTGTGGTGCAAAGTCAACTTCAAGGCAAAATCAGTGTCGGAAAGATGCTACGGGAAAAAGGTAGAAAAAAAGAATAAAGTTTTCTTTCAGGTGTCAATTTTCTTGAGTTCATCTTTAATTAACCAAAAAAGGTTGTTGTTCAAATATTCCTGCTATTAAAGAATATCCTTGCTACTTCTTTAAACTGCCGATCAATGTTCTAACAATGATCGATCTACACAAGTTAAGAAGTTAACATACCGAGAGATTTTGAAAACTTCTATGATGAAATTCTGCAGTGGCCGACAGAAGCGGCATTAAAGCTGGATGTCGAAGGAGACTTTTAATAAAAACAGTACTTTTGTATTTTTACTAGTAGGTACTTTTGTTAGTATTTTTAATAAAATTGTTTTTTTCTATTGCCGTTTAATTACAAAAACCACTTAAGTCCCAGGAAGGTTCGAAAAGAACTCATCTCGAGAAAATGTAACGGTATTTTCTCCATCAAATTTTCGTTCAACAAAACAATTTTGCTCTGTTATAAGTTATAACGTACATACATATTAGTAGTCACAAAAAAAACTGCTCATATAAGTCAAATGGTTCAATAGAAATTCAGATTTTTGTGTGTCTTATAAAATTTTAATTTTTAGAGCTGAGCCCTTTCTAAAATTTGCAATTCAAATTTGTTTTTGAATACGGGTAACAATTTTGATTTAAGATTAATTTTGGATAAGCCACGATAAAACTAATAATAAAGTCCCGCACACAAAATAGTAATGAATTGGCTGCTAAGTATGTATAATTAAGTGAACATACTACATGAAAATTTAACCACAATTCTGTGCTTGACCAACCGTCTTACCTGGAGGCATGATAATTTTTAGAAACATGGTCTGACTAACTGGATGTAACTATGTATCGGTGTTTTAATATGACACTAATTTAAAATAATTTTTCATATAATAAAGCTAATATATTTTTGTGTCACATAATTTTGTATATAATAAAACGTAATTTATAATATAATATAAAATTATCAACTTATTAGTGAAACACAAGATGCTATAAACTTTAAAGATTGATAACGCTATACAAATTCAGTATTCAAATATAGTCAAATTCAAATCAGTAGCGCCATCTGAAAATGGGTATAAAAAAAAGCATAAATATAAATTTGTACAGGCTAAAAATATTAACGAAACTCCGTTTAGCGGTTGAAATTGCAAGTACAGTAATGGATGCCGTAAGCAGTCTGACAGCCAATACCATACCGCATAACTAATTTGACAGGTAACACCATACTGTTTTAGGTAGCCAATTTCCATCTTTTGCAGAGCCCTCATCGGTAATATTTTATGCCTATAGCGTTATCTATAGGCCTATGTTCAACACTGGATTAATAAAAGCACTAAAAAGTAGAGATAAACGCAATAAAAAAGTCGGTATACGGGCGAAAGTTTTACGTGACAACGACTTTGAGTGGTAAAATAATTTTAATGTGAATATTTATTCGTATAGTAGGAAGAAGGATGAAATAATAGTAACAATTTAAAACATTTATTTATACAAAAGTTGACAGAGCGAAATAGAAGCGCAAGACATGAACCGGTGTGTATGCCTATCTCTCTCACTCTCTCTCTCGCTCTGTCTCTCTCGCTCTTAGGCGGGCTAACTGTGCTCGAGTGGAAGGGACGCGTGCCTTTCACTTTTTATGTCTGTCTCTCTCGCTCTTAGGCGGGCTAACCATGCCCGAGTGGAAGGGACGCGTGCCTCTCACTCGCTCTCATTGTGAGCGCATAACGTGAGCGGAGCGTAACGCAGTTTCTTGAAGTGTCACCCGGCAAACCAATTTATAAGACGTTGTCACGTCAAAATAAATTATATCCTTACGAGCTTTTATCTATTTTTAGAACTTTTATCAAATTTTTGATAATTAGTTTAGGCTTGTATGTATTTGGTTAGTATTTTAATTAAATGGACAGCATTTTAAATAAATGCTCAGTATTTTAAACATATTCCGGCTTTAATAGAATAAACGAGCAAATTGATTCCGATTACGTATTATTTTAAACATTCGGGGACAATAAGTTATTCATCACTGGTTAGGCACATATGAGGCGCAAAGTTAACTTAAACTTAAAATATAAAACCATTGAAACAGTAGAAAAGTGGTCAAAAAAATATTCCACTGAAAGTCGAGTATTCAAGACTGCGACAACAGTTAAATTACAGCAATGGACAAATGATCAAAAATGGTTAAAAGCTAACGTAAAAGATTCATCAATTCCAATGCTAAAATAAAATTTAATATTTTGTTCATCCAATGAAGAATACACTGTTACAAAAGAGGAAGTTTTAACCACATCAGCAATGCGCTAGAAAACTTTTGATCATTCCCTAAAAGAAAAAAAAAACTGTATGCGGCCGTTGCACTTGTTTTTTAAAAATTTTTAAAGATAAAGATTTTTATATGCTAGGCTTGGCTATACACTTAAAATATGTTAAGCCTCCTTCAGCAGCTACACAAATACCTATCGTTAAAGCACTGTAAAGTTCAGTGTCCACATACCCATGACATTAATATTTAATGCAATTCCGAGTGTAAATCAAAATTTACGGTTCTTAAGGATTTGATAACGATAACGAAGTTACAGAAAAGAGGGGGAGGGTAAATATGTATTTTATGTATAATTTCTATAATTATAATTATTTTATACAAAAAAATTTCTCCTGTATTTCAATTTTTATAAATTAATGAAATAAAATTTTTATTTATATTCATTATACTTTAATATATTGAAAATGGTTACCTCCAACAAAAATTAACTAACCGATAAAATATACTAACCAATCAAAATGTTACTGCGATTTACAATACAGTATATGGGGCACTCCACACCAAATCGACCACTTTTGAACCCGACCCCTTTTGATTTTTCTGAAATTTTTACATATTATACTATCCCACCAAAAACAGTTTTGTGAATTTTTTCAAAATTTATTACTCAACCCAAAAAAAGTTACGAATTTTTAGAAAAACTGATGTTTTTTTCTTCAAATGATCATAACTATGTCAAAAATTGACTAATCGGAACGTTTTTTTTGTTTTTTGTCTTTAAACGTACTTTTCAGGAAAAAATATTAAAAAAATATTCAAACTTGTATTCTACAAAATTTTTCATTTTTTTGGAAATAATCATTGATTTTTCAAATTTCAACACTTTTGATTTTTTTATTTCAAAAAAAACTCTGATTTATTCCGCGTATAACAACGCAAACCCTATAATGGGCCGACATTTCTTTCTATATTTTTTGTTTAATTGAAAAATATTTTTACGTAAACATAAAACAAAACATTTTTAAATTAAACAAAAAAAAATAGAAAGAAATGTCGGCCCATTGTGGGGTTTGCGTTGTTATACGCGGAATAAATCAAAGTTTTTTTTTAAATAAAAAAATTAAAAATTAAAAGTGAAAAAATTTGAAAAATCAATGATTATTTCCGAAAAAATGAAAAATTTAGAATACAAGTTTGAATATTTTTTTTGTGTTTTTTCCTGAAAAGTACGTTTAAAGATTAAAAAAAACAAAAAAAACGTTCTGATTCGTCAATTTTTGAAATAGTTATGAATTTTTTTAGAAAAATTGATGGTTTATTTCTTCAAACGATCATAACTATTTTTTTGATAACCGTTTTTTGATACATAAATAATTTATTATTATGAAACTGTCACTCATTATAAAGCCTGATAGGTACATTATATCCAGTTTTTAGATTACTTATTATGTACATATAATATTTTTTGCTGCTTCTTATTTAAAACAAAAATTGTATTGACGAAAATAATAGTCTCACTAATATTTAATAAATTTATTAAAATTTTATTCAAAATTTTGTTTTGAATACAGCAGTGAATGTATTGGTAGATTATCATGCTATTGTTATTATTTAAAAAATTTCCACTAAAGTGCCCCGTTAGACAGAGAATATTTTATTTTCATGTTTCAACCCTTAAACAACTGCGCCATTTTTATCATCAACAATTACGGCGTGGGGTCTTCGAACGACTCCAAATTTTTTCTGTTATAGCTAAAAATATAGAAAAAAAAAATAAAAGTTAAAGTGAAGTGCTTTATGTAGTTTTTGTTTATTTTATTTAGAAACTAAGCATTATTAACTGCTTTATAAAGGATTACAATTAATAGAAGATGTCAAGAAATGCTGTTTCGAGTTAGTTATTGTTCATGGTATACGTAGGCCACGTTAGTGACAATTTTGTTCTTGGTGTGGCTTTTACAAATGAGTATTTGAAAAGTTTCACACTTTTATCTTGAACTTTTTTCAATTATCGATATATGTATAATCACACGACAAAGTACAATGTTTTGAATTTATACGTAATATACATTATGTGTCTGTTCGTGATGCAGTTTTTAATTAGTTTGTGATCAAAGCACGTATACATTAGTCGTTAGGTCGATCTAACGTAATATGTATTATACATAAGTTTTTTATACAAAAAATACAGTATACACGTGTTTAATTACAAACTGACTGCAAACTGGCTGAACGAACAAACCTATTACTTTGGAAAAAATGTAAATGATCTCATAATTATTTAATTACCTACATATTAAAAAATACTCCGACTGAGCAGAACTCAGTTGAGGAAAACAGTAGGACTATATACAGGACACTGCTGCTTAAATAAACACCTCAATAATATTGGGGTCGTTGAAAATCCTACATGTAGTATGTGTGGGGAGGAGGAAGAAACTCCATACTACCTGCTATGTGTATGTCCAGCTCTTGCCACTGTAAGGCATGAACACCTAGGGAGTCGCTATCCGACCACCGAGGAGATAAGAAATTCACCCATCAATAATGTACTCAACTTTGTTGAGGACTTGAACTTGATGGGGTAAAACTAGGAACGCGGGGTACAATGGGCCAGGAGCCTAAGTGCAAGTGGGAGTACTTTTACAGACCACACCCGTTCAGCAATAATAATAATAATAATACATATTAAAAAATATGGAACAAAAGTAAATTTTAGGTTCTTTCCAGATCTCGCTTCGTAATAAAGGACTAATAAAGGTTTTTAAAATTAAAATAAAACACAGATTTTGGATAAAAGTTTTGCATTTTTTTATTGATTATATTATAATATGATTGATATTATAATGTACAAAGTCTACCATTTCTAAATACAAAATAATATTTTCTATTATACATTTTTGCATAATAGTGGCTTTGTATCACCAATTTTACGTTGGATGTTGACTGTCAAAGCTTCTATATTATATTGTTAATCAGATCTGCAAAATAGTTTAACGGCTATACGATTTGTGCCGGCAAGGAACTGCAGAATTACGTAAAATTATTTGATCATGAAATTTCATTCGCAATAAATTTCTTAAGTGGCTGTGTGGCATATGGCGTTGTCCTGTTGAAACCAAATTGAATATCTGCTGCTTAACTTGAATACAGCTCACCTAAGCATCTTGCTCTATTTTGATGGCGACAGTTTACAATTTTTGTTAAATTTAGAATTAAATAAATAATAACTGCTAATGTCTGTGAGTGATATTACGTGCCACTTTTCTAGTTTATGGAATATGAGTTATTAGTATAACTTAGTAAAATTTAATAGCAGCAAAGAAGGTTTTCCATGAAAGAAATGCCTTAGTACCATTTTAGTGGCCAATCTTTAATATAATTGTGGTCTAGAACAGTAGAAAACAGAAAATTGTACGGAATAAATAAAATCTGTATTCTATTGGTATAATGAATACTAATCACTGACTGCATAAAAATATAAAACCAAATAATTTCACAAAAATTTAATTAAAGATACAATGAAATTGAATTTTTTACAAAAATACTAAAAACAATAATAATTTATTACTCTAGAATGTGTAGATTTAACCTTTGATTATAAACTTTTAAAATTTGATTTTTATAATTACAGATTATTAAAATTTAAAGTATTACGACCAAATCAGGCTTACAAAACTTTTTACAGCACACCACAAGTCTTCATTAATAAATATACAGAAATCAAATGTGTAAAAAAGTAATTATCAAATAAAGAAGCTCAATCTGTTGCTCAAATTTTTTTTATTTGAAATGTGTTTTTAAATTAATTTAAACTATCTTAACTTCACAATGCTATCGGTGCATTCATTCACTAAAAAACTTTCAAGGTTGAAAAACATTCAGATAGAAATCTTTTAATGAAGAAAAGTTCTCTAATTATCCTTTACAATATCTTAGTTGGCGAGAAAATAGAGCAAATTATAAAAGCATTTTCGTGCGGTTCTGCGAAAAACCTCAATCAATAACTTTTTCTAAAGGAGTTAATTAGGTGTCCTTTGTATAATTAAAACCATTAAAACTTCTAATTGTTTACAATAAAAATTTCGGAAAACAAGAAATGTGCTTAATTTTTTTTGTCAAAATGAACATTTTCTTTAGAATTCTGGCTGCTATGCTAATTTAGAAGTAAGCTTCGAGGAATTTATGCAATTTTATAACAAAGTCAACAAATTGTAATTGTAATTTATTAGTTTCAGTAATTTAAAAAAAATTACTCGTTATGTGCCTTTAAGGTGTTTAACTTTTAAAGCATAATAAAAATAATTGCTTTTTTAAATTTTAGAAGTTAACAGAACATTATAAAGAATGAAAATTAAAAGTGTCCTTATTTTATTCACTCAAGAAAATGTAATAAATTAATATATTTCGATCGTGAAAAGCTTGGGAGCTGTAAGTATTTTATTTATATTTCCTTCATTAGGACCCAAAATATAAAACCAAAATATTTTGAAAGTCTTAATATAGCACAGATAAACGTAGTCGATAGTTAGGTACACTGATAAAGTAATAACATTCCTATTTTTCTCTTTCAGAAAACAGAAACTTCCACAGAGTCTATTAGTTTTTTATATAAGAGTTGACTGTGGCCAAAATTATTTTATATAATTATATTTTCTTTATTGTACAACACAAAATACATATTGTTGATGACTCGTAAACTATTAAATATAAATCTTAAAAAAATATTTAAAGACTAAGTGTGATTTTCAAACGAATTGTACAATATAAATTAAACAAACGATTAAAAACCAAATTAGATGCAACTGACGATAGCCAATAAGTTTAAAATAATGTTATATTGCGTTATCACGATTGATTCTATAATAATTTTACTACATTCTTTAACTTTTTGTTTTTTTATTTCTTTTATATATTTAAATATTTTCTAGCCCTACCCTGTTGCTAAGGGATAAATATTCTTTCAGCAAATTTTTTATTTTTATATCTTAGTTTAAAATTGCAAATCTTATATTTTTTGCCATTTTAAAAGTTTAAAGAGCTATTAAATTCTTTTTCTGCTGACAACGAAGTAACTGCACGAATTGTACTGAACTCAAAAGCACTCATGAGTATTTTGACAAACTGAAATTTATGTAATTATAACTTTATTTTATTTATTTTTCCATAAACAAATTTAATAATTTAACTGATTTCTTTCATCATTAAAATGTACCTATGTACATAATATATCTGTTTATAATAAAAAAAATTAAATAAAAAATTTTATGTATTCATTTATGTACTGTAATGTAATTATTTTTAAATCAAGTAAAACTTCCTTTTTCAAATTAAGAATTTACAGTTACAAACAAATTAAAGTTTTAAGTTCTATATTTCACAATACAATAAGTTGCGTTTTTGCAAATAATAAAAAATTTTCCTTAATTAAAATTTGATTTACATTATCAAATTTATTGCTTTAATGATTATTTCTTTAGAAATGAATATCAAAGACAAAAGTATTTTCTTTGAAACAAATGAATTCTTAATTAAGGAACACAAAAGGGGATATAAAATGAATTGGTAATGCTGTAAAACTGTCGCGATAATAAACACGTTCTTGTGGAACAATTAGCATTTTTTTAGAAAGAGTTCGGTTTACGAAGTATTTTGGTAAAATTTTATCTTAATGTTCATTATTTTTTAATTATAAAAAGTGTTCAAAAACGTATTCTAAAAACTGAAACATCTCAAATGGTTTATATTAATTCATTTTGAAATAGAAATTAATTTACATTATGTACACAAAAATAATATGTTTTTTCCTCATCGTTTTGACCACTTCGGAATTTCTAAATCACACTAACAGAGAAATTAATTTGTAGTGTTAATAAAGACAATCGGATTCTGGATGCCATATGTAGTATTTGAACTTTTTTTCATATTTTCCAATTTATAATTTCGGCAAGCTTCTAAATTTTTTAATCATTATTAATTCTTAATAACTGCGTTTTATATTTACGTGAAACAGCAATGATAATGACTATAAAATACGCATTACAACATTAATTTCGCAATAGGTACCTCAAGAAAGTAAATTTTGATATGATTCAGATTTGAGAGGAAACGTTTTTCAAGATGATTAACAAAGACGGTTGACGGTACCCATGAATAGTAATTTTAAAAGTTACTAAAGCAGCGCTTAAATTAAAGGCAATTTTGGGTTACTATATTTTGAGTATGTCAACCATTATTCGACCAATCAACAGTATATGTTAATGCTTTTTTATGACTTTTATAAGAGCATAAATTACTTACTTAATGAAATTATTTGAATTAATATATTCGTGGGTATACATACAAACAAGAAGCTCTTGAAACTTCTGTATTTTTATTTTTGCAATAGTATATATGTATATCGTCCCTCTTATGCCATAATCACGAATGTGTTTATTATAAATTTTGAGAAGAGTGCAATTAAAGCTTTAAATATACGTTCATATTTTAAAATTAATCAAATTAACTTGTTGAAATCTTTTCTTTACACTGTGTTGCGTCTTATCTACTCATGAATTTGATTAATTTTAAATTACATACGTATGTTTAAAGCTTTAATTGAGCTCTTCTAAAAAATTATTAATTTTCACATTCGTGGTTATAGCATAAGGGGGACGATATGTAAACTTTTTTTTTATGTTAAGATTTTACGTTTAAATGTGATATGAGTGTGTTATTTTAAAGGCTAACTTCATTTATGTAGATTAAAACAAGACATGTATTCTTTAAAATTAACTTTATTTCATTTAAAAACTCAATGTAATAAATGCCTACATAGTAAAACATGAGGTAATCCAATCAATCAATAAAAAATAATTTTATTTAGTTTTCAGTTATACAATTGTGCAGAATGAACAACTAAAGCAATCAGTTGTTAAAGAAGCATTTAAGTTTATTTATTTTAGAGCTCCTTGCGATTACGCTTATCTCTAGATTCCTTCTACAATACCTTCCGGTTTATTAAAATCGATTTAATTAAAAATATTAGTAATTGCATTAGGTTTTAGAATTTTCTTTTTTTTTTGTTGAAAAATTGGTAATCTATTAACCTGATTTAAGTTCACTCTGTATTCAGATGTTTATGCCTTATATTATTATGATAATTTAATTATTTTAATACATGTACAATCCTGAAAGTAAATCACACAAAAGAAAAAACTTTATTTTCTCAACTGTAATGAATCAAACAAAAGAAAATTACTATTCTGAATCATTGAAGCTTGTGATTATATTATTTAATCAATGTTAACTGAGGACAGCAAGTACACGTACTTGGTGAGGGATAATGCTAACGCTGGCGCTGGTTTATACTAGTTAGTGCTCCGTACCAAGTAATTTGTAATTTCATAACTAGTGATAAAATGAATTTTTATCAGTTGTGTATATTAATACGTCAATAATATGTATTAATATTTAGCACTAGTTTATAAAAAATAAACACTTTCATAAGCTAAATTGGAAAAAGTGTATTATGGACATTCTTTTTGTACATTGTTTATGTAATATTATGTTTTTCTTTTTTTTTTTGTATAGATATTGTATAATTGCTACCACATATTTTTTCTAAAAAAAACATCTAACGGCTAATTTTTTGTTATTTGCTGTTTATTTAAATCTTTTGTAAAAATTTTGCAAACGTTTTTTACAAAAACGTAATTAATTCCTGACTTAAAGATTGAATGAAATTAATTACTTTGTTTATATTGTCTCTTTTATTTGAAGGCAAATTTTATACAAATTTCTGACATATTTTTGTAAAATAAGTTATAAAATAACCGATAAAAAATTTTAAGGACAAAGAACAAACCTACACACAATAAAAGTAGAAGTTTTAATCCATTTCAAAAAAAATTGACGGTACTTGTTTTGAAATGGATATGATAACCGAATTGAATTTTAAATTCTTTAATAATTAGACGACTTTTTAATCAGATAAATTTCTACCTATATTAATTATAAAAATTCAAATAAAATATTCACTACAGAGGACCAACAATTCTTAATCTGAATTTTTAGTTAAAGCGGATTATACTCAAGTCTTGATGAAAATTGGATCAAAAAAGGAATAATCATAAACTAGCGTAAAACTGTAATTTGTTCTTTAAATTTTATTTTGAAATTTATGTCACTTTGTCGTTCCTAAAATTTCATGTTGCAAAATTAGAAAACTTTTTAAAATGAAGATACATATCTACAACTTTACTTTAAACATTAAAAAAAATTGAAAAAATTGTCATTTTATGCAATACAGAAACTACAAATAAAAACCATTTTTTACTTTTTGTTTATGTGTTGTTGAAGAATACCAGAACACAGGTAAATCTGCAAGCCAGCTTAGCAAGCTATTTAATGAAGGTTATGAATAAAAGTGAGCATGAAATATAATACTCAAAATTTTGAATTAAATACCTCAAATTATACAAATAAAATTTATAAGGTAAAAACAAAAAGAATTTTACTTGCCCAACTTTGTACTAACCTAATTCATTTATTTAATTTCTAATCTACTATATAAATAAAAGTTAGGTATTCATACATTTTAAAATTTAGAAATACTAATAATATTGCAAAAAAGCATAAAACACACTGAATTATATAAAAATTATGTTTATATATCGGGTACCTATTCGGATAATATAAAGTGTTTTTATTATTCAAAAACATAAGGGTTAAATTTAGCCTTATAGTCCAAAAGCCAGCAACAGTTTCCATTCCGGATTTTAGCAGTCGTGAAAATTTTATGGCTTATAGATAGACATCCCCTAAATACAGAACCGAAATAGGCAGACATTTTCGTGAACATGAATCGGTGCTCTATAATAATCTTTAAGTATATCGTGTGTACCTTTAACGAAACCTTTTTACCGTTTATTTATAGGCCCCCGCGCTGTTTTATAAATTCCTACAATAGTACAACTCTAAGTACTCCTTTATTCAAAAAGTATTTAATTCTTTATTTTTTCATTCAAAAAAAAACGTTTGCCATATTTGGTTTTGTATTTAGGGAGGTGTCTATCTATAAGTAATAAAATTTTCGATACTCCTAAAATCTGGGATGGAAACTGTGGCTGGCTCTTGGGCTATAAGCGCTATATATGGTGCTGAAATTAACTACAGCACGTAAAAAAACTAGAATAATTTGTTTTTCCAAAAATAAAAAATTGTACCTAGAAAACTATATTCGTTTATTACATTTTAAAATAATTTTATAAATATGTGGTTTAAGTGGGTATTTCTTAATTAATTATAATGAAAGGCATTATTTAAAATATTTGTTGTAAATATTTCTTTTTCTTTAAAATAAAATTTAGTAATCAAATTTAATAAAAAAAGGAGTATTTTATCTAGAAAAAAAAGATTCATTGGGATTCCTATAAAACTTTACTGCCAGATCTTATTAAAACGGAAACCTGTAAGGGCCTATTTTTACAAAGTATCTTTGGGTACTACGACTTATCACAAATTTGAGTCATCTTCTAAGGTTAAATACTTTATATAATTGTATATCTTTCAATATTACTAAACCAATAATTTAAAAAATCATTATTTATATAAAATGAACGTCAATATAAACTAATATTGAAATTTGTTTACCTTGTATTAGATTTCTAATTTATATTGTTTGGTATAGGTCTAAATAAGGGTTGGTCAACTTTTGTGCACATATTACGATCTACTTTTTATCTTAAGGCTCGGATCTGTAAGTCAGGTGTTCATTTAGGCTCGCGTGGGGGCGCGCGAATATTAGTATGAATATAATTAAATACATAGGCAACACATTTAGCTAAAAATTAGTACAACTTTTGGTTCAAATATGTCGCCGTTGAAGTACAGAAATCTATTTTAAAACAGAATTCATGTTGTTTTCTACAAGTGTATCTATTTCACAAAATGTCTCTCCCTCTCTTTTTGCAACAGATTTCACCATGAAATAAATTTCTGACGATAAGATAACGTATGAAACACCCATAACATAAACCATAAAAAATCCCATAACAAAAACGTTTTACTTATCTACATAAGACATAAACATAACTATCCTTTTATCTGTGTACATTACAAAAGTTTTAACTTGTAAAAATTAATAAATGTAAATTTTAATATTTTAAAATTCTCTACTTACAAATAAATAACAATAAATTGTAATAATAGGTAATAAATACATTATTTGAGTTTTTTATCAAAAATATTAATATTATTTGGTTGTTTTCGTCCATTATATAAATTAGAATAGAAATAAAGAAGAAAAGAAGGGGTAATAATTAATTTGTTTACGAGATAACGATGTATTAACTAGTCAGCAACACGCGTAATGCTCTTTACGAAAAGATGAAAAAATGTTTAGTATTAATAAAACAATTATTTAGAAAAGATAATAGGAGTATTCACACTGACGTGTATATAACCCTAGTATTTTTACACCGTTGTATTTATCCTAGTAACGCCAAATAAAGTTGTGTATTACTAGACGTTGCTAGGATATTACAACGGTGTATAAATACAACACCAATACACGAGCTAGTGTGAATACCCTTATTTATTATTTACTTGTTTAAAAATTACCTTCATTCTTCTGTTTTTATTCTTCGCAAATTTTTCTGTAACTTATTTGTTAAAACCACAAATGTTTCTAAAGGGTAGTTCACACTACATGATTTATCATATGACTTTTTACTCACTTAGATCAGTTATTTCACTAGATAGTGGATTCCTATTCAAATAGCATTGATTGTTGTCCAGTTTTTCTTTGTTTATTTTCTGTTTGTTTACAAAGTGCTTGGATCTGATTGGTGGAGAGAGACCAGGTAAACATAAAAAAACTTGAAAGTACCAATCAGTTCCAGGGACTTTGTAAACAAATACAGGTAAACAATTAAAAACTGGCTTCAATATTAGTACTTGTATCCCATCTAGTGTAATATAAGATCGATGCTTAGTCATAAGAAAAGTCATGGCTAAAATCATACCATCACAACACCCAATCATAAAAGCCATAACTTCTATAATATCAAAAATCATATAGTGTGAACGTAAAAAAATCCCTCATATGAGAAGTCATGTGAAAAGTGATGATAATTATAATAAATTATCATCACATATGATAAATCATGTAGTGTGAACGGGGTTTAAGTAAATCATTTTCAATAGATAACATAGCAAGTGCCGAGAGTCTATATTTTTTGTGATAAAAATAATTTTGCGGCCTGGGGTGGCTGGTAGTCGACGGGTGGGCGACGCAATCTCAAAAACTGCTCATCCGATTTTAAAAATTTTTTCGCCAATATTTAGGATAGATTTTCAGAGTGGACATAGGTTATATATTATTCCGTTAAAAATCCGACCTTTGAAAGACCTCGGTTGAATTTCTGGAGCATTTCTCGACACCATTTGACACGACATTGCTTTTAAGCTGCTCTCAAATTGTGTAGAATCCAACGACTGCAGAGCTTCCATACGTGTAAATGATCATACCCTAAGAGCCAGTGGCCGGCCGGCTTAGGGTATTTTAACAAAGCTGAAATTTGGTACATTTACCCTCTTATATATGCTGAAGATGAAATGGGGACTCTTTAGTCCGGCCAGTGGTACCTACGCAGGGACGTGTCCAACCAACTTTTTTGGGGGAAGAGAAATTTTAAATTTGCAAATTTTCCAACTGAATTAATTCAAAATTGCCAACTTTTTGTAAGTTTTGCAGGTTTTAGTAAATTTAGACATAAAAAATGCCAAATTGACCTACTTTTGGATGTTTTTGTCAACTTTTTGCTAACTTTCTGCAACATTGGGGGGGAAGCTCCCCCCATCTCCCCCATGGGCACGTTCCTGTACCTACGGTCACTCTGGGTCGAAGAAGTAAAAATTTGACTGAATTCGGCGTCATAGTTACCAGGTTGCCTCTTGTTTATTTTAAAATATTTTTTTATTATTATAACTGAAAAACAACAATAGTAAACAGCCACGATAGTAATATAGCCATGGCAGACACTTTTGAAAGTCGCAAAAAACACAAAAAATTTTCAATATTTTAACAAAACTGATATGTCATTAAAAAATTATTTGACATAATGTCAAATATTGGAAATGTTTTGTTTTTTTGCGACTTGCAAAAGTGTCTGCCATGGCTATACAACTATCGTGGCGGTCTGCCATTGTTATTTTTCAGTTATAATAATAAACAAATATTTTAAAATAAGCAAGAGGCAACCTGCTAACTATGACGCCAAATTTAGTCAAATTTTTACTTCTTCAACCCAGAGTGACCGTAGGTACCACTGGCCGGACTAAAAAGTCCCCATTTCATCTTCAGCATATATAAGAGATTAAATGTGCCAAATTTGAGCTTTGTTAAAATACCGTAAGTGGGCCGGCCACCGGCTTTTAGGCTATCACGAAAAATCGTGTGTATTGTTTTCATGTCAATGCCCAAGCATGCTTGAATTTCTCGATATGTCACATGCCAAGCTCGCTCAATTATTTCACGTACAGCATCAACAATAATGGCAACAACAGAAGTAGCTGTATGAAGTATGACCTGCACGAAATTCATCACTGGGAGTGGCGCGTCTACTTTGGAATTCGGAAAACCAGGTATAAAACAGTAGTCTTGGATGGTATTTCATATCCAAAAACCAAAACAAGCCGTTCGATAGATTGTTTTGGCTTTAGACCACATCTACAATAGTAACAAATCATGGCACGAAAATTTTTAAACAAAAATTTCATTTCCAGTACAATTTTTTTCTTTAAAATGCTGTGTAAACTAAACTGGTCTACTTAAGTACGAATTGTCAACTGAAATATAAGTCAAAAAGGTCAAATTTTACGAATATGCCACACAGAAAAAAATGTGTACTTAAAAGTAGAACAATTTGTGCCTAGATTGTCTACAAGTACAAATTGTGTAAAAGTTTAGCACAATTTGTGCTATAAAATAGTACAATTGCGCTAGAGATGACTGAATTTGACTAAAATTAAGTACAATTGTACCTAATTTTCACCCAATTTGTACTTGTAGACAATCTAGGCACAAATTGTTCTACTTTTAAGTACACCTTTTTCTTCTGTGCAGTTAAAAAAAAGTGATGTCACTAAAACTACTAGATTTCGGAAACTTTTAAACTAATAAATAAATTTCATAATTGCACTTTTTAAAATTAAATTTAATTACCTATTACAAATTATGTAATTTTAAACGCGTAGAGGGTACAATTTTTACATTCAAGATTTGCTTATCCATGATTCTACTATCAAGTATAACAAGAAAGTTAGAGATAAAACAAGTGGAATTTGCACCCAAGGTCGTTTGCGCAGTATACTTGAATTAAAATTTAACTCTATAACTTTTCTAGAAGTGTAGGTAGAAAGCTTAGGTAAACTCAAAGGGTAAAATAGATATCTGCCTATATGATTAACAATACGCGATTGGAGAACCATCTGCGTAATAATAGTTGAACTATATTATTTAATTATTGCTACCCGGGTGATTGAATTGCCTTATTGTTATAATTACATTTGTAGTATGTTCTAGGTAAAATAAACTTTTGAAAATTTACATATGTATTCGTTTACGCTTATATATTAATTTAATTAGTAAAATTTAATTAATTGATAAATTATATATGATTTTAAAATTATTACTATTGTTGTAAATAAAACTGTTATTTTAAAAAATAGCTGTTTCCCTGCGCATTGGTACCATAAATATTATCCCAAAATTTCAAAATTATCAAATCATTCGCTTTCAAATTAGTTATGTATAACTAAACTGATTTAACCCCCCCCTGTTTTTAATTTTATTTTTATTTTTAATTGTTTATAAATAATTCATTTCACCAACTTTATTTTTGCTAAAAAAATTACAAACTCGTTATTTTGAAAATATTAATTAAAAAAAGTTTATTAAAAAAAAAGAAATATCTGAGGATCGTCCTTAAGACATCATATATATACTTTAAAAAATTTATGACAATCCATCCATCCGTTTTTGAATTACTCATGTATAACCTCGTGCACTCTTCAATATCCTAGCCTTAAAAATGTGTCGCGATCGACTTTGTCGAAAAAAATTTGAAGAAATTTGGATTATTTGACACTTTTTAAAGATTTTTAAGTCAAGACACTGCAAGCAATCGACCATAATTGATTTCGCGATCGACTTCTTGGCCACCTCTGATCTAAGTATATGAAACAATCTTAAATTGCTGATGTTTTGGGTTTTTCTATTGACCCATTTTCAATTCTAAACTAAATAGTACAGTTAAGAAACAATAAAAATATTATTAGAAATAATTAGAAAAATATACTATATACCAGGGGTCGTCAACGAGTCAATCTCGAAGTTAATTATGGTCAATCGCTTTCGATGTCCTAAGACCTTAAAATAAAATTATTATCAGTCATACTGAGCATTTTTTTACCAATTTTTTTATACATATTTCCAAAAAAAAAGTCAATTGCAATAGATTTTTAAGATAAAAAGTAGATCTTAATTTAATTTTTTCACCAATCTTCATCTTTTTAAAATTTTTAACTTCTTCGAACCGACATATATTACTTAGAAAATGTCGGTAAAGCTAGTAGTAAATATAATAGACTAGGCAGTAACGCCATTATTAATGAATTATAGTTATAATAATATAATCTATTTTTAATTTAAAATTTTGAAAATTTACTTATCTTTGAATGTTATCGATAGCAAAAGTTTATTGATACACAAAGTTGCTAAGCGCAAAAAAAAAGTTGTATTTATAACAGATAATGAAACAATTGACAAATTTATTACTTAAACTTAACCCTAATGGGTCCATACCTAGTACCCGGGTACTATTTTGACTTTAAAACGTAATATCTTTTTTTCTATCCGGCCGATTTCTTTGAGCTTTGGTGACATCTCTAAAAAAATGGTTGTCTGCACAAAAAAAATTTAAAAAAATTAAAATAGTCATATGAAGTAAAAAATTTTTGAGATTCTTTAAAGCTATACTTAATCCAGCCATACGTAGTACCTGGGTACTACATTACTTTCTATAGGATATAAATGGTACAGAATAGCTCAATTCATTCAAAATTGTTCTAATATTTATTAATAACAATTTATCATAGTATAAAGTGTTAAAATATAATTTGTTTTCCATTTTACTTGAAATTAACTTTAGAATAGAGGCAATTTGAAATAAAAAATAAAACAAGTTAAATTTCAATGTATTATGCTCTACAAATTGTTGTAGGGACATTGATATGAGGTCACACAAGTTTTTGGTATTTCTGGAAGCTTTTCCGGGTCTTACTTTGCCTTTTTGGAACATTAAATAACCATAAAAATCAGTATCATGTTACTTTCATGCGTCCAATAACGTCTAGTTTGTGCGTTGATGTTGATTGTGCAAGTAGAATTATCGATTGTTTTATCTTAAGGCCTAGAGTATTTTCTATACTATATTTTAAGAAATTGAAGCATATTACTAAAAAATCTTTACTTTTTTTGCGATGGAAGATAAAAAAATTTTTTGCTTGATGAAAAAACTCCCGCTGTAGTTAATATTACAAAATAAGCTTTAAATTCGTCAATTGTTAGTTTTCTTATCAACATATCAAAAAAATCTCTTCTTTTAGATTGACTTGGTGGAAATGTATTCCAAATTGTAAATTCACAAAACTTCATTTTACTTGACTCGTTTTGTTTTTCGTAACACCGATGTTCGTCTTCAGTATCGCTATCGTTACTTGGTTTAATTTCAACTACATTTCTCAATTGATCCAATATCCTCAAATATTAAAAGTTTTAATTTTTGATTAATTAAACTATAATTAATATGAATATATTAAATGTATCATGGTGAATAACATTAGGAATACAGAGATACAAAAAATAGCTGTCACCGATTAATGAAATTTACTCAATTATTTCCTTTGAGTACACAGTTTACACAATTATACGTCTCTATCACATTACATCAATTGATAGATTTATTAAAAAAACCACAAAAATTCACGAGTTGCAACAGGTAACAAATAATTATTAAAATTTATTTCTATTTTAAATTAATTGGAATTCATTACTTTACTGAAAAATAAACTATTGCAATCGAGAACGTAAAATCTGCTCTCGCCTAATCAGCTTTACTTCAGAATATTGTTTACAGTTTAATAAAATTTTGACACAAACCGTGAATCACCATCACATTATGTATAAATGTAACTCGATATAAACATAATTGTAACTAAAAACGCTTATATGAATATTAAAAATCCGCTAAAAGATTGAGCACAACAAGAATTCCATATAATTATATGGTAGTACCCGGGTACTACGTATGGCAGATATAATGTGTAAATTTGTATGGACCCATAAGGGTTAAAGAAGAAATGCTTGAGTCATCAGGATACAATATAAAATTTAATTTAAGTAAATAAATTCTATTTGTGAGAGTGATATGTGATGTTAAAGCAGTTTAAATAACCAAGAAAGAAAATATCTGAAAAGAAAAGAAATTAATTTTATATTATATTTTGCAAAAAATTATACTTATTACAAAGTTTTACAAAAGTAAACATTTCCTTGAAAATAAATTTAAATATTTTGATAAATATTAAAATAAAAATATCAAGTTTACCAAAACTTAAAACAAGAAATTTTGATATAATAAAGTAAAATTGCATGTATTTATTTGAAAATATTTGTAACATAAAAAAATTCAAATATTATTTCAACTAGGATAATATTTATTGATCTAAAATTAGTAAAATTAGTGGATTGCACATGAATTACAATAACAGTTCTAAAAATTTTTGACTCGCTTTATTCTATAAATTTTATGAAATGGTTTAATAATAATTTTAAAAGAGAATTCAGATATTAATATTAAATTTAAAACAGGATCTGAAACATCGTGGCTGACGATGTTTTTAAAAAGATTCAAACAGAATTCTTGAAATTAAAAGTTTTTTTTTAATTAGAAGCATACTACGGTTGCACAGTTGATTCTCATCTCTAATCTTAAAAAAATCTGTCAATTTCAGAACCGTTAACAGTGCTGAAGCTGTTTCAGTTTTTAATATTTTTGAAACTTCCATTGCATTACAGATTCAAGTGTAATTCTGCAAATTTTTAGATATTTACATTTGTTGTAACAAAATTGCAAAATAAATTAATATCACAATGTTTTGCAAAGTACCAAACTGAGATGATACGATGTATTATAGTTAGTAAGTGTCATAATGTGTTTTTTTAAATAAATGAGCAACTAATTAGATTGGTACTGTACCTATTACTCATACTACAGTATTTCCCAAGTTTACCTTATTTTATACGTTACTGAAGATTTAAAACACAATGGTAGTAAAAAATTAGTACTTAAGAAATGCAATTTCGAGCACTACTTGTTGTAACGAGTGTTAGAAGCAATGAGAATGTAATGCTAATAATGACACATTATTAAAAAGTTATTGTTAAGTTTAAAATGGTTAAATATTTTACTTTGAAACTTCCAGTGCCAAGAGAATTTTAGGAAAAGCTTTGGAAATTTTATTATAAGTATGCACAAGTTCACAACAAACCGAAATATAAATTTTTGTTAAATTTATGAAGTTAAAAGAATTCAATTAATTTTAAATAATTAATAATTCTACCTCTCAAGGGTTTAAACTAAAAAGTTTTAAGCGTAACCTTGTTCTTACCAATTTAAAATCAATAATCGGTTGTGGCTTTACTTTGGATTCGTATAGCAATTAAAGTGGGTGCAAAGGTAGAGAAGCTCTGTTCAACTCTTGGCGGTTTTGCCTCATTAATATAATTGTACTGCAAAGTCTTCTAATTAAAAAGCTTTAGTGCCCAACTCTGATAATTACCTTATAGAATTTTCTTAAAGCTACTTCTAGTATTACAAATTGGCTGTGCATTTAAAGTTTTAACTTTTTTTAGTAACCAAATATACAAATTAATTTTTACTTATTTACAACTGTTTTTGTTTAACACTTTAACTACTTTTAGATTATCAATGCATGTGGTGTCGGTGATTTACTAAGTTAATTTATTCTTTAATGTAAGTTTTTAACTTGGTAATTTGTAATAATTTAAACTTTATGTGTTTTATTCGTAGTAAACTCATTAATTACAATAAATATAATAATGAAGGAGTAATAATTTATAATAGCCGAAAATCGTTTATAATAGAAGAACTCATAAATATTACTTAATGCGATTATGATGATGTACAATTAAACTTATTATTATCCGATTTAAATTTAACTTCGATTCTTGTAAATATCTGCAGAATATAAAATTTAAATGAATACGTAAAACCATAATTGTATTTAAATTTTTTATAATTTGCTGCAACGAAGTAACTTTTTTTTGATGGCAAATCTTGACGTATTTTAAGCGCCGGTTTCGGTAATTTATTCATTATAATAAATGTGTTACAAAGCACTAAAGTGAATAAGTTGCACAGCACACAAAACAATTTAATACGAATTTTATGGTTTTTATGGTTAATTGTGCAGTAGAAGCTTAATGAAGCGACCATCAAAAATACTTCATGTGGAATAGATAGTAACGATGCAAATGAAGCACATGTGCTTATATTAGCGGCATGGACTTTCCAAAAGAGCTTTCTTGCAATAACGCTTTTAAATAATTATACAAAAAAGCCCAATTTGTTTTTATTTTTTTTAATAATACCGTACGTGGTACGTATATTTATTAATTGTGTAATTGTTTTGCTCATTAGAGATTACTAATTAATTACTTTATAACGTTAATTAAAGAATTCATTTTTACCACTCATACAAATTATACTAACAATCATAAGTAATTGTTATTTTCAACAATATTAATGTGTATAAGCAGAAGCAAGTAATTTTTGACGATCCATTGATATCATTCTAACGTACACACAAAGATTATAGTTTCGACGAGTCTTGGCAAGACATTTCACACGGAAACATTTCATTTGCTATATTTGTTGAAGAACTTGAAAAATCAACTTGGTAAGCAAGTTTATCGCTTACTACACTTGACTGCTTGAATGTATTTGAGATTTCATATTATTTTAATAAAAAAAGTTAAATTATTTCCGTATTGCTCATTCAAGAAACATTTTCATTTTGATCTTTTTTATCGTCAGCTTTTGAATTATTTCAAAATTTGTCAACCGGTTGTCAATATTTCTTTTCTTTTCTTCAATATGCCTGCTATAGTTTTTTTGTAAATCAATAATTCAAACTTGGGGCGTCGTTAGTAGTCGCTTTATACAATATTTAAATTATTAAACAAGGCACATATTATGTACTTTAGAATTGTAAACATAAAATTAAGAAACTTATATTTAAGTAGTTATAATATTTCATAATAACTTTTTTCGCTTTGTTTAATTATAGTTTAATTAATGATACTACGATACTAACACCTCCTAAACGGATATTGATGTGAATTGTAACACACAAATTAAAATACAATGAGGTCACGATGATGTGAACTAAGTTTATTTAACTTATTTTCAACTAGATTGGTACAAGTTGTCCTTAGTGGATAGTCAGTTAATGATTCCGATGAAAATGTTACTCTATTGTTGGCAGTTATTTTAAACTTCGCGCCACCTGGCAGTAGCAACTTTTTGGTTACAGCCAGAAGGTTGGCTACTTTTGAATATGATGTACTTATGTTTGAAATGTGAAAATGAGTAACGAACTTATGTGTGCTTAATACTTATGTTAATTTATGAAACTATATAGAATTTATGTTATGCGGAAATAAATCTAGTTTTACAGCCGTATTCATAAAAATTTACGAGCGGTTTACAAACCCTTAATAAGGGACTTGTAAAAAAACAGTATTCATAAACGTTTAGTAAGCTTAAAAACCTGTTTTAAGGAGTTCGTAAGTTGGCGATATTTACAAAGGTCTACTACCTACTTTAACAGTGTTGTAAACCCATTTTAACGTGTAACCTAAGTGTAACCGAACGTGCTTGCTTTTTTACAAATTTTTTTAAATCAGTAAAATGGATGCAATAGCAACTATTTGTACTCTAAATAGAATGGAAGTAATAAATAATATTGATCCGTCGATTGAAGGTGCCCGTCCGCGTCGTAGAAAAGTCTATAAACGCAGAATAAATCCTTTTCGGCTTGACGATGTAGACTTTCAAAAAAAATATAGATTTAGCAAAGCTACTATAAGGTTTATAAGTTGAAATTGTTATAATATAATTATGTTGTTAATACAATTTAAAAAAATTCCAAATACTTAAAAATGTTTATTCAGTATAGATTATTGTTGACTAATATATTTTTTAACAAGATTAATTAAAAAGTTAAACACATTTCAACTGAATTTTCTCTTCTTTTCAAACTATTGTCATCCATATTCACTCACAAAAATAAATTATTAACTTAAATTTAGACAGATCGTCAAAACAATCGCTTAATTTATAGGTTAAAATATATTTATATTTGCTGCCAACTAATTACGTTCAACGCGTAAAAATCCCTTGAAATAGTTCAACTATGGTACAAATGAGCTAATTTAGTCTTATATCTGCTTTCTAGCTACTACACACTTACAATGCGTTTATGAATAAAGCACTCTTAAAACGGGTTTTAACTTTAGTGAACGTTTTAGCTACAATAGGTTTATAAGACACTTTTAAGTATTTTTATGAATACGGCTGTTAATCTTTTGTAATTTTTATAATTACGCCGACTTAAGGCCGTGTGACATGTGTGTAAATTTGTTAACAAATTTGTTAGCAAATTTGACAACAACCCATTGATTGGTTGAACCAACCAACATCGGTACCAACATTGGTTTGTTTGACCAATCACTGGGTTATTACCAAATTTGCTAACAAATTTGTTAACAAATTTACAAACATGTCATACGGCCTTTACCCATTCCTAAACTATTATTTTATAGCTAGTAAATACAAGAATGATAAACATTTTTAGAAATGTGACATAAAAATATTCTTCTCTCTAGCATCTCTTCAAAGGTTTCTTGAAGACTATACAATAGTAACAAAAGGGCGATTTCATTATCGCGGGTGCAACATTTAGACTCATTCAAGGCTTCCTACTAATAAAATAAAAACCATTTTTTTTTAAATTATTGTTTGAAGGGTTACATTTTAACCTGTTTTCTTTAGATTCGTATATTCAAATAAAATATATGAATAGCTACAATAGAGGTTTGAAGTGCTATCGCGGGTGCAACTAAATTGGCCCACCTTTCAAAATCATAGAAGAAGAATGAAAAAAGTCTATTAATTGCAAAACATTTATTAAATTAAGCTTCCGTATTTTGAAAGAGCACAAAATTAGCTAATCATTAAATTAAATATAATTATAAAAAAATATATACTATGAATTCTTATACTTCTTATAAACTTCTTATACAGTCACGAGTGCAACGTCAATTTATCGCGGATGCAACGCATCTAACTTAAGTAAACATAAACATCATTATAAATACATAAATGAAAGAAATAAGAGATCAAAAAATGTATAATGACTAATTAGTACACTTCTTTGTTACTTAAATTAATTATTTGTTTTCAATATTAGCTGAAAATGTTATAAATATATTATTTATATAACAACGATTTAGTAAAACTATTACCGGGGACCGATGCTCGATGTACAGTTTGAACCGAACCTGTAGGCATTACCGATTGGGCGCCTAAAATTCAAATATGGATTTCTTAGGTTCATAAAAGTAGTTTTATTATTAAATTTAGATGTTTTTCTTTGTATTGGCATAAAAAAAGTGTCAAATACTCTGATTTAAAAATTCATCTCGAAAATCGTCTTACGAGGAATCGCCCAAAACGTCTTTTGGCAAGAGTTCATAATTTAACAACTGTACTTATATCTCTAGGCATTGCATTTATTATAAAATAGTATTTGGACAATGTCTAAAATATGTAAGACGCATGTGCGCACCCCACTGCATAGCGTTACTGCACTATTGTAAGTCAGTTACATTATGACAGCGCACTTGCAAAGTTGTGTCATTGCTCTCATGTATAGAACAATTCTTCATACAATAAACGTTACAACAGTTACAGTAAACAATTATTTTTATTGAAACTAAACAAACTACATTCATTTGGTCCTTCGAACCGGATTCGCCAATCAAATCAACATTCGATTTAATTGGAAATTGAACAGTGGAGTCAAAAACATTGGTATTGAACAAGAACAGCAGACGCGTGCATTCACCAACACCAGCAAGCCAGCGAACGTAAGCATTCCTTTCCTTATCTTACCTTCAACAGCTGCATGGACAAGTTCAGTACACATGAAAACATACATTTAAATTTCAAGGTGGTTTATATTTTTCTTACAAATTAAATCCACAGCTATTCTTTCAAACCAATAAATATTATCTACAATTCATTGTGTTATTTATTTATTAATTAACGTATCACTATGGATATCTTAATCAAAAAAAGAGGTATAATAAAAGCTAAATTAACTAGGTTTAATACGTTTTTAAATAATTTTCAATCGGAAATTACAGAAGGTATTTCGGACAAACAAAAAATCGAAATGCAAAGCAGACTTGACGTAATCACTATTTTATTAAACGATTACGAAAATGTACACGAAGAAATTTGCGAAATAATTACTGATACAACTGAACCAGAAAACGAATTTATGCAATTCGAAAATTCTTATTTTAACGCGATTTCGTTGGCAAAATCACTGATCAACGAAAATTGTCCTGTTCGTAGCAATTCAAACCACAGCATAAGTAGTAGTTGTGGCAATTCCAGTAGCAATAGTAACGTGTCTTTAACAAAAGCGCGATTTTTAAATTTACCAAAAATCAATTTGGCAAAGTTTTCAGGTGATATTAGCACTTGGGTTCAATACAAAAACACATATATCAATACGATTCATCAAAATACGGAAATAAATAATATACAAAAATTACATTATTTGAAAAATAGTTTAATCAATCAAGCAGCGGAAGTAATTAGTACACTTGAGTTTACGGCCGAAAATTATGAACTAGCATGGCAAACTGTTATTGACAGGTTTGACCAGCCAAAATTATTAATCAGAAATCATTCAAACGCAATTATTGAACAGGAGATTCTCACGAAAGAATCATCCGCTAACCTACGCAAATTAAGCGATGCTATGGTCAAACATGTAAATGCCTTACGGGCATTCGGCAGCAACGAACAATTGTTTGAAGCCCTGTTGGTGCATTTAACTGCAATAAAGTTAGACTCCACGACCTTTAGGGAGTGGGAGTCCATATTTAATAAAAGTAAAGAAAAATTGCCGTCGTTAGACGAATTCAAAACATTTCTGAATAACCACGCGGTTTTTTTAGAAAACGTGGAACAAAAAAGGATTAAAATTCCACCTGAAAAAATTAAATACCAAACAAAAAGAGTCATGCTTGCAGAAATAGCTCAAATCTTTGACCCTATTGGTCTGCTCGCGCCTTGCATCATTACTTCAAAAATAATGTTGCAACTACTGTGGATGGAAAAATTAAACTGGGATGACGAGGTCCCCCTTAATATTAAAAGGGATTGGATAGCATATCGTAAAGACTTGACGAATTTGAACGACTTAAAAATACCGCGTCGCATCCTTTGTAATCACCCACGCGAAATTCAAATTCATGGATTTTGCGACGCTTCCATGCAGGCTTATGGAGCTTGTATCTATTTACGCACCACAGATTCACAAAATGAATTTCATACTGAGTTAGTGTGCGCAAAAACTAAAGTAGCACCTCTTAAACCAATAACAATACCCAAATTGGAACTTTGTGGGGCTTTGTTGCTTTCAAAATTACTCTATCAAATCAAAAGGGCTCTTGCACCTCTAAACGTAAAATGCATCTTGTGGTCCGATTCTACAGTTGTTTTAGGGTGGATAAAAACAAGTTCCAATCTCCTAACTACCTTTTGTTGCAATCGAGTCGCGGAAATACAGCAGCTTACGTTAGACGCAATTTGGCGTCACGTCCCAACAAAATTTAACCCCGCTGATTTACTGTCGCGAGGCGTTACACCCCAAATCCTAAAGGATTCCACTATCTGGTGGAACGGTCCATCGTGGCTAAAAAAGGATGATAGCTTTTGGCCAAAATTAAATGTTAGCCATCCTGCATTGCCTGAGTTAAAAAAGGTAACCAAGGCCTTAGCAACAACCAATCAAGAACCATTTCCATTTAGAAATTATTCGTCGCTTTCGCGCCTAGAAAGAATTATTGCATACGTTTTGCGTTTTACAAAAAATTGTACTCTTGCAAGGGAAAAAAGAAATTTTGGTCCTTTATGTCCTAAGGAAATCCAAGGCGCATTATTAAAATTAGTAAAATTGTCACAATGTGAATCATTTTCATATGAAATTTCGCAGCTAAAACACAAATCGATAAATTCAAAATCAAAATTAATTTCTTTAAACCCATTTCTTGACCAATGTGGCATAATACGTGTTGGAGGCCGACTCCAAAATGCTCCATTTTGTTATGATAAAATGCATCCAATTTTGTTGTCCGGGAAACACCATTTTTCCAAATTAATAGCCGAGCGCGAACATTTAAAATTGCTTCACGCGGGCCCTCAATTGTTATTATCATCCATCAGAGAACGTTTTTGGATAATTGCCGGACGTAATCTTGTAAAACAAATTGTACATAAATGTGTAAAGTGCTTTAGACTTTCACCTAAGCTAACTAAACCTATCATGGGCAATTTGCCGATAGACAGAGTTCAAATTTCACCTCCATTTTCAATAATTGGAATTGACTATGCTGGCCCAATAATGATTAAAGATCGAAAAGGTCGCGGAGCAAAACATTCTAAGGCCTACATTTGCTTGTATGTGTGTTTTGCTACGAAGGCAGTTCACATAGAGTTGGTCAGTGATTTAATAACCGAGTCTTTTCTGCTTTCATTTAGGAGATTTGTTGCGCGCAGAAATAAACCTTCTAAAGTATACTCCGATAACGGAACTAATTTTATTGGCACTAATTCTAAATTAAAAGAATTAGGTAGTTTTATTCGTAAGCATGAAAATGATATCATTCAAGCTGGTGTTAATGAAGGAATAGCTTGGAGTTTTATACCAGCGCGAAGTCCGCATTTCGGTGGGCTCTGGGAAGCAGGAATAAAATCTTGTAAGTTTCATTTGATAAGAGTCTTAGGCTCTTCGGTTTTTACCTTTGAGGAACTGTGTACTTTACTTGCCCAAGTAGAAGCGATCCTGAATTCTCGTCCACTTTCCCCCTTATCCACTGATCCTCATGACTTTCAACCGCTTACGCCAGCACATTTTTTGGTGGGACGACCCCTTGTTTCTCTACCCGATCCAGACTTGACCCACTTGCAAGAAAATCGTTTGGCATCTTTCCAACGAATCCAGTTGTTCCAACAGCACTTGTGGAAAAGATGGAACAAGGAATATATATCCGAATTCCAACAGAGGCAAAAGTGGAAGACTCATACATCAGATCTACAGCTTGGATCTCTAGTATTGGTAAAAGAAGACAATTTACCTCCTCTGAAATGGAAATTAGCTCGCATCATAGAACTTCATCCAGGAAAAGATGGCGTTAATCGAGTGGCCACAATTCAAACACCAAGTGGAACTTGTCAACGTTCCTTTGCTAAATTGTGTCCTCTTCCGACGAGTGATTAGAGTGTTTCTTTTGTTTGTCGTTTTATTTTGTGCTTCGTGCAATAATTTGTCAAGTGCTCAACGAGTTTCTTTATTGTACATTGTTTATTTTCATTTTATTTTATTTATGTATTCAAATCTATGTATTAATTTTATTCTGTTCAAGTTATTATTCTGTTATTATGTAATCAATCTCATCTTAGTGTTTGTAATTGAATGTACATACTTATTTAAATTCTCCGCATTTCAAGGCCGGGGGTATGTCTAAAATATGTAAGACGCATGTGCGCACCCCACTGCATAGCGTTACTGCACTATTGTAAGTCAGTTACATTATGACAGCGCACTTGCAAAGTTGTGTCATTGCTCTCATGTATAGAACAATTCTTCATACAATAAACGTTACAACAGTTACAGTAAACAATTATTTTTATTGAAACTAAACAAACTACATTCAGACAATCACAAAAGAAAATGAGCGACGACTGCAAAGCGCCGAAATGAGATTCCTACGATCGGTAGCGGGTTACCAAAGAACTGACAGAAAAAGAAATACAGAAATAAGGAACCAGCTAAACATATATAGTTTAAACAAAAAAATTAAAACATACAGAACAGCATGGAGAGAATACCTGGATAGAATGAGTTACACCCGAATACCAAAGAAACTGTTCCAGTACAAGCCTAGAGGGAGAAGATCCGTGGGCCGCCCCAGAATGAGATGGCGGGATCAATTTGAGTGACGTAACGGACCGTTGGTCTTGAACGTGCGGATGATGATGATAAAATAGTAAAGAACAAAGTTTCGCTTTTTGTTATTCTTAAGGGCACGGTTAAATTACTTTTAGTTAAGTTACCTACACAAGCGCAAAACTGTAATTTTTTAGTTTTTAAGAGCTTTCTGCCTCTCTAAGTTAACTTTTCTTAAGACATTTGAAGTGATTCTACCTAGAATTTTATTTTGGAATGAACTGAAAAATATGAGCACTTCTTTAAAACTTATTATAATGGATAAAATTTGTGATTTTACTGTAGGATTCACGTGCGTGAAGTTAGTCCCTCTTAATGATAAATAGGGAGAAAGGTTTGTACACAGAAAAAAAAGTGGTGTGTATTTAACGAAGTTCGTAGTTAATACTACTACATTTTGATCCTATGAAACTTTTCGTTAATATTACGACAAGCATTTCGTTAATATTACTATGGTAGTAGTAGTAATATTTACGAATATATTCGTAACAGTTACTACGTTTTTTGTTAATATTACCACGGTAGTAGTAGTAATATTGACGAATATATTCGTAATAATTACTACGTTTTTCGTTAATATTACTGCAGTAAGAGTAGTAATACTTACGAATATATTCGTAACAGTTACTCCGTTTTTCGTTAATATTACCACGGTAGTAGTAATAATATTGACGAATATATTCGTAATAATTACTACGTTTTTCGTTAATATTACGACGGTAGTAGTAGTAATATTGACGAATATATTCGTAATAATTATTACGTTTTTCGTTAATATTACTGCGGTAAGAGTAGTAATATTTACGAATATATTTGTAATATTTACTACGTTTTTCGTTGATATTACTACCGTAGTAGTAGAAATATTTACAAATATATTCGTAATATTTGCTACGTTTTTTGTTAATATTGCTACTGCAGGGTCCCGTTGGGTGGTGATTATATGCACCGTTGGAATTTTAATTTTAACCGATTATTATTATTAAAAAATAAAAGTAAAAGTATGCAATAATAAAATATTTATTTCTTATTAAATAATCATTAACAATAAATTACTGCGTGGTTGGCTGCAACAAATTTACAAGCTCTTGTAGCTTTGGGTGGCTATCGTAACTAGTATTGTAAAAATAGTGGGCAAGAAAATTCCACATCAATTGGGATGGTATAGGAAATTCTACCTGAAAAACAAAAAATATATTAAAGCAGACAAGCAAATGTGTTAAAGATATATTTGTGATCGTCAAAATATACTATTATATCAGATATATTTGAGACCTGATCTCCAACACATATTATAAACGGCCAAATTGGATTGTTTAAAGTTTTAATGAGCTATATATTCTCCAACTTCTTGTGAACATACAGAAAAAAATTGCTGGTGGCAAATTCACCCAATGTTGGGCTGTTGCAATTGTGCACTTTTGAAGCCTAAATTTGTATTTTGCTAAGTACAGCGATTGTTAGAATTATGCAAAATTTTATACCTGGAAAATTGTATTGTATATTCTCCCAATAGTTGTGTTCTTAATCGGTTCTTAAGATTATGCGAATTGTAAACGCAAAGTTATTCTTGAATAAGTGCTAAACGGTACAATTCAAAAATTTTTCTTTTACATTTTGTCTTATTAAGGGTAGTTCACACTACATGATTTATCATATGACTTGTCACATGACTTCTCATATGAGGGATTTTTTTACGTTCACACTATATGATTTTTGATATTATAGAAGTTATGGCTTTTATGATTGACTGTTGTGATGGTATGATTTTAACCATGACTTTTCTTATGACTAAGTCATATGATAAATCATGTAGTGTGAACTATCCTTTAGAGACATTTTGTCTTATCAGATTACACCACTATTAATTTACCCCGTAAATAATACTGTTATTAATAGTTTTAACACGTGGATTATAATTTTATTTTAAAAATTTAAACTAGATAATTATTAATACTGTTTACTGAAAGTAAAAATTTTATAAAATTAAATCAATTTTAATGTAATTTTAATTAGATTTAAATGTTCATAAAACAATCAGAATAGAAAATGAAATTTTTTAAGATCTCAAAACTTCTGATAGTTGTACAAAATAATTATAATAAATCAGCTTCATGGGCTAGTGAATACCACGTTTATTCGTCTATTCTATTCTATAGAATAGACGCTAAAATAAAAAATTTACGATTGAAACCTCGATTAATTCTGAAAAAGCATATTTTAAAAAAGAGAATAAGTTGAGGAAGAATGCCTTAAAACCACTAGTTTTTTCACAAATCAATTTTAAAAAAACTCGATTTTCATAGCAACTTTCAAGTTAAGTCGCTTGTGATTGGTGAATCAATGCATTCTGTGCTCCGTCCGTGCACTGTAATGCATAAGAGCCTAGCTGATGATTACTTTTTGCGTGAATCCTCCTCGTGCCATGGTGGTGGTGCCAAAACTACACTCATTATGAAAATACTTTACACATTTTATAATGTGTAAAGTATTTACACATAATTATACACATTATGTGAATCTTTGAGGGTTGAAACTCGTTTGCGTGGATTCTAAAAGCAGGGTGGTTGTGCACGGAAAAATTGACTTAAAGCACTTCTCGCTGCGCTCGAGCGCTTTAAGCCATTTTTCCTGCACATCTACTATTAAAAACTATGATTTTTACTCGAAGTGCACTGCTGAAGCATCCCAATGCAAGTGTCACTCCGGTTATCGCTGCTATAGCATAGCATCACTTCGTGAACAGAGTTTTGTGGAGGCGCAGCTTCCATCACCTTTTTTAACATCTAAGAACATCGCAAGGATGGTTTGGTGTGTATGTATAATACTATAAGCTTAGAGCCTTGTAGCACTTCAAAGTAGAGTGTTGACCCGCTCAAAGGCGATAATCAACCTTTGATGAATAATTTGAGTGATTTACGAGTACGCATGGTCGTAGCAACAGTAACCTTCTAAAAAACGTAGCGTCGTAGAGCCCAGAAGGGTCCGTAGAGAAAGTAAAAGGAGACACGGTTGCGAAAAAGAAGTGGGATTGTACGGTTGAAAAAAGTTTTCTACCATACATGCCCGCAGCAACTTAACTTAATAACTGATCTAGGTTGGTGCCGAAACATTGAGTAAACGCCTCGGCTGTGACCCTTTATCGCCGCTCTGCGCAAAGCTAAGACCAGTTCAAACTACACGGACTGTCAATAGAATGCATTGATTCACCAATCCCGAGCGACTAAACTTGAAAATTGCTGTAAAAATCGAAGTTTTTAAAATCGATTAAAAAAAGCTGTTGGTGGTAAGGCCATCTTCCTCACCTAATTCTCTTATTTAAAATATGCTTTTTCAGAATTCATCGAGGTTTGCATATTAGCGTCTATTCTACAAACATTGCACCGGATTAATATTTTTAAAACCAAAAAATTGTAAACCGCTAACGTCAAACACAAACTACAGATTGAATAGAACCAAAATTTAACACGCGCGTTGTTAATAGATCTAACAACATTAGAAAAAATTAATAACACTAAATCGGTAACATACAGCCGGTAAAACGCAAAAATTGCTGTTTTTAAATCAAATCTCGTATATGTAGATTTATAATATACCACAATATTAATTCACAATTATTTAAATTTGAATTTATTTAATTACGTATCAATAAGCTTGATTTTGCATTACATGTTGGGGAAACGTGCACCGTGTAGGCAATAAAGAAAAAATTACCTACATAGTATAATGTTGAAAATAATTAGAGCTTTCAGTCTCAGTTGTCAGTTTCTGCGTGGTTTATGATCTACCAATTAAAACTTTCAAAATTTAAAATTGAGTAATTTACATTTTATCTTACTGAAACCCAACACAGATACTTTCTATAAAATTTTAGTATAGCCATAATTTTAATTGTCGCTTTTGTTTGTTTTAATAAAATTTTTACTTTTCCGCTTTATTTTACTCATTCATCACATTGCTATTTAAAAATATTTAACACAAAACTATCACCTACTACATACATACGTACATACATGTAGAGTATAGAGGAATAAATAGTAGGTATAATATTACTCTGTAAGATTATCCGAAAATTTCTTTGTTTAACAATTTCTTTGTTTAAGCAAGGAAACATAAAATTTGTATTACGGAACTATTAATTACTAATTGAAATTGATTAATTTTTGAGATTGAAAACAAGAAAAGTTGTTTACGCTTGAAAACGGGGGATTTGATAATGGCGACTTTCATTGGATAGATAGAATGTACAAATAAAAGTTTTTGGTCACATACAGTTCATATAGTAATAAATCTTGGGCGTTGTGACATTAAATAAGAAATGCTGCAAATGCGTCAGCTGTAGAAACGAATGAAAACAATCATTCAGGCTTTATTCCACATTCATGCTGCAAATTCTTAAAAATTAATCATATTTGTTGTGGTTAGAAAGAAAATTTAATAGAATTTTTAATTATTAATTTTTGAAATATTATCGTTTCTTTTTAATCGTGCAACGTAGGGAATATAATAGCTCATATATCAACTGGTGACTACACTTTAATAAAGCTGCAGGATACTGTTTGACACAGTTGTTACTTCGACCATACAGAGTGGTTATATAGGAAGGAAGTGAGATCATTAAAAGAGCTTTTTCCTATTTAAATTTTTTAGAAAATTTAGTCAAAAATACCAATTTTTCATTATAATTATCATCGGAAAACCAATACTTCACAATATGAATTTTATAAAATTTCCTATCAAAATGTTACATCGTATAATTCAAACTAAATTTTCCAAAGATTAACAATAAATTAGAGAAAGATAATAATGCATCATAATAAATTTGAGTGTCAAAATAATAAATTAAATTTTTACTAAAAGATGTGGACAAAAGTATTTGTATGCGTGGAGTTTGTTAAAAGTTTCCGCAATCATTTCCCACATTTTAATGTGGAAGTTGTTTGTATCCTGCCTAATTTTTTAATTGTGCTTTTTCTGCAAATACCACGCACACCTCACAATTGCTGGTACCTAGTATATTTTTAGTAGGTATTTACTTGAGCAATGTTTTTTAAAAAGTGGTCAGTATCGTAATATTTTTTATATATGTATTTTCATGAGATTACTTACATAACACAAAGCGCATTGTACTTTCACTTTAAATTACATTCTGAAATTTATTTAATCACAAACGTAAAATGTAATTTTACAATAATTAATATTCTGAAAAAAAACTGTTGAAGTGAGTTGTATAATAAATGTATAATTAAACCATAAATGAGAAAGAAAATTTGGAATTTTATGAAGTTATCAAAATCAAAAAATTGTATTGAATAAAAGAATTGTAAATCGGTCACAAACAAGACAAATTGCACGTCTTTCCAAACAAATGATAATATATGTCGTTTATTTTAAACAAGTAAAAAACTTCTCTTCTGTGCTACATAGATAAGCAACCATATAAGATCCACATTGTGTCCATCAGCATAAAGAAATATTTAAGAGTATTATTTATTAAATTAAATTTATTACATCTAAATTGCTTTAAAATATTCAAAACAATATCTATTTTTAAATTTAACAAGGTGAAAGATACTGGAACACCTTGCTAAAAGAGCATTATGCGTCAGTCTACCGGCGCATACGTTAAAAATCTCCAAATTAATAAGAGTAAAAGTAGAGACACAACATAATCCGGTTTTAAACTCCGCGACGGCGACGTCCAACCATTTTGTTTCTGTTTGGTTACAGTCACTAACATGTGACATTTTTAGCACTTGTAATGAAAAACTAGCAACTTGCTTTCTTTGTGTTAGTACTGCACAGAAAGAAAACAGGTAATCGGAAAGACATTCAAATACAAAGATCGAGGTTTGAAATCAAATATTTTTAAATGTTAATTAATGAATTGCTATCGTTTATTTGATAACAATTTGTTTGTTAATATTTATTACATATTAATTAAAATTACATTTCTTCTACGTTTCGCTAATTTATTATAAACTTCGTCAGGAAGAATAACTAAGAAAATAAAAGTTTAAATTGAAAATAACAATTGTAGTTAAAAATATAACATTTTTTCAAGTATTTATTGACATTTTATTTTTTTAGCATTTTTAACATTTATTTACTTTTAATGGCATATTTTTAACTGAAATTGTCATTTTCAAATTAATTTTTTTTTTATTCTTCATGACAAAGCTTACATATAATAAATTAGCAAACGTAGAAGAAATAAGTAATTTTAATTAATTAATGTCCATAAACCCAAATAAATATCAAGAAACAAATTTTTAATTGTTATTGTGGAAACGTTTTTAACTATAATTAAATATTATTTGTCATTGTCATTGAATTAAGACAATTTTTAACAGTTGCAGAAAAGTACTGTATTTTACAAAGCTTTGCTTGAGCGTATTTTTTTTAATTTATAATAAAACTTACTTCTAAATGGCTAAAAATATTGTTTTAATGTCCAATACGCAGTATACAATGGAATTAGACCATACTTGTTCAAAATTCACCCATGTTTAAATTTTATTTCAAAACTATTTTAAATTATTCAGAGTAAACTATTGAGTGGTAGATTTCAAAAGGTTATAATCTCTTGGTAATATTTTCTATACAGAGTGGCTCTTTGAAAACGAAACAGACGGAATTGTGGCCAGCAGAATTTATTTTTAAGATATGCAAAAACACGTTAATTTTATCATCAAGGGGGACAACTTTTGCGACTAATGTCACTCCCGTATTGTTTCATCCCTTCGCGTTGCGATGACAACCCCTAAATTGTTAATAGGGATAATATGGCAAGTAACACCTCATTTGAAAGGTCTTGCTTCCCTGAATTCAGTTTTATAATTTTTTTCAAGTTTTATCAATTATTCAACAAAAAAATTAAAGCTGCAAAAATGCGAAATAAATCCGATATTTCAAGACATTTAAGAATATAAACAGGAAAAACGCTTGGACAGGTTGATTTTAATTTCAAGGGGGCTACTTTTACTGTTATTTATAAACATTGACAGTTCAACCCTTAAGGTAAAGGGCAAACCACCCTTAGAATTTTGAATGAAAAAATGGGTATAATTTTTTATCAGAAAAGTGAAATGCGTTTTTGAAACTTTAGCTTTGATACTTTAAGAAATTTATAAAATGATAAAAGAATTGTTTCAATTCCTGATTGCATTCAAAACTGTAAGAGTGGTTCACCCTTCACTTTTGAACTTTCAATGTTTATAAATAGCACTATAGCAGTAAAAGTAGCCCCTTTAAAATAAAAATTAACGTGTAAAAGCGTTTTTTCCTTTTTTATTCATAAATGTCTTGAAATATCGGATTTATTTCGCATTTTTGCTGCTTTAATATTTTTGTTGAATAATTGATAAAACTTTAAAAAAATTATAGAACTGAATTCAGGAAAGCAAGACCTTTGAAATGAGGTGTTACTTGCCATATCATCCCTATTAACATTTTAGGGGTTGTCATCGCAACGCGAAGGGATGAAACAATACGGGAGTGACATTAGTCGCAAAAGTTGTCCCTCTCGATGACAAAATTGACGTGTTTTTGCATTTCTTAAAAAAAAAATTCTGCTGGCCACAATCCCGTCTGTTTCGTTTTCAAAGGGCCACCCTGTATACATGAGAACATACCTAAAAAAATCACCCTATATGTAAAAAGTTAAGCGTACTTTTAGTTTTATAACTATTTCAATACCCATGTGATCTCAAATTAAATTGCTTTTTATAATTCCTAAGTAAGATAGCTTTATTGTTTACTTATTCATTTTTTGTTTTCAATTCTTTTCATCATGATACAATAAAATAATTGTAATTTACAATATAAATCAAAATTTTTAAATATTCCTTTATTTTATAAATTTAAATTTTTTGATTGAATCTTAAAAATAAATATATTTTAAAAAATTCTGAAAACAATATCAAATAGGCAGCTTAAGTTTGAAATTACAAGGTGGGTATTTTTTAAAATAAATTTTACAAAAAAATTTTTTAATTAGTTTTTTACCAAAATTATTTTTACTTAAATTTCAAAAGCCCAAATTTAGATTCTAGTTGTAGCGCAAACTTTGAAAAATATTATTTCACAAGGTATCTATGTTAAAAATTTTTATTTTTTGAGTTTTGCATCCAATGGAAAAGATCTTTTGAAATTCTTCTAATTAACACATCATGTAATTATATTTTTTTTAATGACTTAATGGATCCCTAAAGAAAAGTAATTGCTACCTGCTATGGGCAATTTCAACCCCTAAACTGCTAGAGCAAATTTGCTGACACCGTGCGACATCTGCTGGATTTAGAGTTTTAAGTGAATTTCTCGGACACCTTAATTAAGTTTTTCAAATTTTTGCACTACTTATTTATTAAGTTACAACCTAATTAAACATCATTGATCTCATAATACTAACGAAATGCCATCTAAATTATAATTTAGAGTTGTATAGTTCATCAATTTACACGATATTGAAAAATTAAAATTATTTATTTTGACATTTTGTAAGCTTACACGACAATGGTGATAGAGGTTTTCTGCCAATCGGAAGTCGACGTGCGGCTTCAAAAAATAAATCACTGCTTAGAAGTGATGCTGGAACTTACTAGTTTATTTACTTTACAATTATATACAAAATGTTGCAAAATTTTAGCAACAAATCAAACATTTTTTTAGATTTAAGTAAGGATATGACATAAGGAAATTAATCCTAGGTTACATATTGTAAACTAATCTTTTTATTCAATACATTTTTAGGCCCCAAAATTCCTTTTCCAAATTTTCAGAGTGGCTTTGCCCTTTAAAATACCACAAATATTGTCACGGAACATTGGTGTTGCGTTATCACAGCCTATAGCAATCACAAATATTGCTTTAATTGGATAACCAATTGTGATTATAACCAAGGCGTAATATCAAAGTTAGTCAAAAAGCACATATTTTCGTTTTGCATTTATAAAAATAAATAAAGAGTAAATATATCAAGTGTTGAATATTTTAAGTAGCAGAAAAATATTTCTATTTTTTTATACTATATTATCCCTTATTAGTTTCAATAACAAGCGTTATTCTTAAACAAAGCTGATCTACCATGTTGGTTCTCTATATTATGATGTAGGATTGGCCATTTTATATACTAGTTTTATGTAATAGTAAGCATTAGGAGTTCTAATATAATTTAATAATTACTAAATTACTTGTGCGTGGTTTACAATTCATGTTATCAGGTAGGTACTAACTAAGTCCTTCTGGTGATATAAAAATACACTTAAGGCCGTCTTTAGAGAAAAGTAGTGCTAAATGATTATGAATCGCATTCTTAAAAACATTTTAAATTTTCCTTCCAGTTTGGCTACAACATTTTTGTTAATTTTCTCATTATTATATTATCGATATTATTGTTTTATTAATAAAATATATTAAATTAACAATAATAATAATTTATTTTTACAAGTTTAAAACTTTACAATTTAAATATTATTGTTACAAATGGTATACAATTTAAAAGTTTGTAACTTAGAATTTGATATATTATTATGTATTTTTTGTCTCTTGGAAAATAATACGAAAAAGTGGAAAAAAATCAATTTGTATGGTATGAAATTCAATTCCATAGATGTCTACAAAAACTATGGACCGACTTCTCTAAAAAGAAGAAAACGAAGCCGCCCTCCGAGACGATAGGATGAAGAGAATCGAGAAGCCATGGAAAGAAGGCAGTTAGAAGAGGAGCTATGGCAAGACAGAGACCTGTGGCACTTAGGATGCGAAAGACAGCCATGATATCTTATAAAAATATTATAAAATAATGTAACGTAATATAATGCTCTGTAACACATTTGCAAATATACCTAGTATATGAAAATAATAAATATACAAAAATAATATTAAAGATCATTTTATTAAATTTATATTTTATTTTCCACCTATTTGATTTCAAATTAATTAATATATTTTCTATAGTTGAGTAAACCTGTTAAAGTTAATAATTCTCATATTATCAAGAATATTTACAAATTTATTTGAATGTAAAATTATTCAGACAAATTAATGTTAAAGTTTTCATGTGTACAAATATACCACCATGTTTTTAAGTGTGTACGTATTTATTTCAACTAAGTTGTTAATGAAGAAGGATGTCGAAATTGCTATAAAATGATACCCGCAGAACGTAATAACGAAATTAATGTAATGAATTTTAATTCAAAATCTAAACTGTCTTATTACAAATTTAAGTTTTCCCAAGCGTTTAATTTCTTCAGACAAATAATTTGTAATTTATCAAACCAACAATTTAATGTGTACCTAAATCATTTTGGACTTTAATTATTAGAAAGCTATATTTTTACCTTCATTTTCAGACACCAGTATTTATCAAATTTAGCAAAAAGTGAATTTAGAATTGTATTAAGAATTTTGTGAAATATTGCTATGTTTAAACCATTTCAAGTTTTCGAAAGGATAATAATGACTTGGATAAAAAGATATTTGAAACTTTTACTAATAAATCAAACTAAGTTAGATAAAACTGTTTCTATCAGCACTTTTGTATCTTTAAAGTATACCTTAAATTATTTATTAACATGAAACTTGCAAACAAAAAGTTTAAATAATATAAACAGAAATTAAATTTTTCATTTTGAACTTTGTGTACTATACTAGATGATCTAGTTATTGTTTGCTGTGATTTACAATGTTATATTTAACAAAAACAATATATTATATTATAATAATGGATAACTATAATAATTTTTTACAGAGCCCATCACAACGCTTTTGGGATCGCCAGAGTTATATATCGATAAAGAAAGTACAATGAATCTAACATGTATAGTTCAGCATAGTCCAGAGCCTCCACCCTCTATTTCGTGGACTCATAATTCTCAAGTAAGTCAACCAAGTTATTGTTTAAAAACTATATGTTAGTTAACTTTCAATTTAATGTTTAAAAGCTTTGAGCATTACTAACTATAATATTGTGCTATTACCCAGTAGAGAAACAAACAAGTTGGTTATAATAGTGCCTCTGAATTTACCGCCGTCTTATAGAACAAAGTGATTCTGTTCCAACAGCTATCCAATAAGTTTTATTAAACTCATTAGAAGGATATCTGTGCTTGCTCTTACTTTATTTCAAAGTAAGCTGAGAAAACTTGTAATCTGCAGCAGTGTTGTGGGGTAGTAATTTACCATAAGATGTTGATTGAAAAATATCTGCGAACTGTTCTGTGTAAGTAAATTGCTTTTTACAGATTCATCTAATGATGTCAATCTACATAGTACGACCAAAAATTTACAAAGACATACATCAAGTGTATTTTATAATGCGGAAAACTGCATTTTAGTCTGAAAAAGATTTTCAATTGTATTTTTCCGATAATGGTAACACTTTTTAGTGTTATTCTATACACTGACAGATAGCCTTTTGATATTATGTTTAATAATCTCAGTTTGTCTCACTTCACTGTCACTTTTGTAGCGCAAAGCTCATATTTTGTGATAAAGATAAAAATTTCATGTATGAAAAACAAATCCTAAAATAATTTTTAAAAATAATATCAAGATTTAGATAAATCAGTGTTTTTATAAAAAAAATTCATGTATAAGCTAGCTAAGTCGTTATAAGATAAAAAATCTTCAAAATAAATGTAATAAATGTTAGTATTCCAGCAAAGACAACACTATCAAAATACGAATAAAATATACATCCGCCTTTAACTATTATATTATACTTTTACTGGTTGTAACATTATAAAACCTTTCAAATCTTTTTATGCTTTTTGAATTTTACTTTAAATTTTATGTAAGGATATTGAGAAAATGGCAATAGTAAATGTCAGCTAGGTAGATTAAGATTACAATTTATTTTTAAGTGTGAAATATTTTACTAAGATTTTCCATAACAATAATTTCAAATTACTATAAAATGCTATAATACCGTATAGAAGTAGCATTTAAAAGGCCTTGTCAGATTAATGTGAATTATCAGCTATTATTTTATAATTCTCCTTACACAATTTGGAAAGCCGGAAGGCTAATATGATTTAAGAGATTAAGTTTTCAACGTCAAGAATTATTTGTAAACAACCTAGTAAAGAATAGTTAATAAACTGTAAACTACAAATTAATTAACATAGAAAACGCTAAACACTTAAGAAGTTAGGATCAATTTTTTTAAATTAAATTTTTAAGTTAAATTTTCATGTAAAAATGGTAAATATTCAAAACAAAGTAAATGCAGCGTAAGAAATAAGTGTAAAAATAAAAAGTAAATGAAGAAAAAATTATTATACATTCTAATAAACAATCCTATTACTGAATTTAGCGCTATTTAAAGCACATAATAATTTATTATGATGCACGAAATTTGTATCAATTTGTATGTTATAGGTAAAACTACTCATGAATTTAATATGAATATTATAAACAAGTCATGAAAGACTGCAGATTAATTTACATAAAGATTTGTTACCAAGGTACGACGAGATACCACAATTTATGAGTTACAAAACATAAATAATGTACGAAATGCATTATTTGCATATTATCGCAAATAATTTTAATTTATTGTAATTGAAAGTAAATTACATTAAAATATTTAAATTATATTCGTTAAAGTAAAAAACTAAAAAAGATTTAATTAAACGAAATATTATTTCTGCTATTAAAACTATTATCACGTATAGTATATTGTAAAAGTTCACAAAAATTATTTTCGTTTAAAAAATTTTTAAATTAAATTTTTGCATTTATTTATACGGATATTAAACAAAAGAGGTTGTTTAGTCTACATCTGCATGTCCTTTGCATTTATTTGATACATTATTCGCGATTTTCAGGTTGGTGAAGCATATGCAATATTTTATAACGACTTTAACGAGTAAAGGCAGTAAAAATTTGATAAACGTCAATATCTTTTTGGTAACTACAAGTTTTCATGACTTAAAATATCGCAAACCTTATATAGTTATAAATATAATTTTATGTACAAACATATGGGGCATTCCACGTCAAATCAACGTTATACTATACATTTTTTGATTTGGCAGATTTTTTATTTTTTGAATGAAACTTACTTCTTCACTAATAAGAAAAACATGTACCGAGACACGTACCTTATTTGACCTTGAACGTTCATTTTAGATTAAAATACTATTCTTAAATATTTATGCAGTACCTAAACGAACACCACATTGCAACATGTCACGAGCATTATAAATCTCGTATATCAATGTATCTTGCTACCAATAATGGGGATGTTTAGAATTTGACAAAAACAGTTCTAAATTGAGTTTAAAGGATTATCAAATACACAACAAAATATCGTGGCCATAAAACTAAGTGTTCAGTAATTCAAGAGAGGTACCACCTGAATATCTCCTTACCACCACCTACGTACTTTGATGTCGCTGTCCTAGGAAAGACAACTCAATTTATTAAAAAGCACGATTGAGAGCTTACAATAAGTACCAACAAATAAAGTAAATTGCCTTAGTTCAGCTCTAATGCTGATAATAAAATAGGCTACTTTCAAAATTAAGGAGGTTCTTTCATGCGTAATTTTTGGAATTGTAAATAAAAATACTAAACTCAGTATAATATTATCATATGCAAAAAACTTAGTTATGACTACAATGCATGAAATTCGATTAGTTCCACTTAAATTTTAAGGTTTAATTTTACTTCAAATTGATGAAAAAACAAATAAAATGGTAAATACATCAATAAAAGTTGTGTAATATTGTATTGTACTAACGGGTCGATAGGCTACATAAGCCCCACATAACTGCGACCAGGATTGATCTTTTGTTCACCCTATTGATTTTAGCCAAACCAACTTTTGGCTAAGCAAAGACTCTGTTTAGGCGGATGCCAGCCGCGCTTTTTCCAGAGTCCCGCAATGTGTTCCTTTAGCTGCAATTTCGAGCTAAATGCGTCGCATTTGCAGGGAATGTTCGGCGAATTTAACGTTCCGATCCATAGAACCTGCATTTGTCACTATAACTATAAGTATAGTAGGACAGATAAATTTTTTGGTCTCGGGTGGGATTTGATCGCCTGAATTTTTCGTTCAAATCAACCGCTCCACTACTTCGCCCAATTACCTGCCTAAGTTGTGTAATAACTGAAACTCAAAAAGAAATTTAAAATTATTAAAAAAAAAAATGGTAACCAAATGCTGTTAGTATATATTATTTTTACTTATTTATTAAAATAAAAAATAATACTATCAATAGATTGTAGTACTTAGAGTACTGCTCTAGAGAGGTGAGCTAAGTGGACGGGCTAAGGACCGGACTCTAAGCTAGAAGCCCTAGGTTCGATCCCCAACCCAGTTACATTTATCCAATTTCATTATGATAACATATTAAATTGGTCGAAAACGTTCGAATACGAACAACGACTACGAAGAAGTAGTACTTAAATGTTTCCACCATTATTACAATTAACCTGTAAAGGTCTGTTAAGCATCAAATTTATCAAATACTGCAGCTGTTCTAATGAAATATTCTTTCATGCTTCGAGTATGCCTCTTCATAGTTCCTGAAATATTAAATCATAAAAATTAGAAAAGTAATTTTCTAATGATGCAGATCATTTTATGAAGTAGATGATCCTTGTCGTAAGTTACTGATTTAATGATTTTAGTGTTGCTAAAATCTGCATTATGTCTATCTACTAAAATATGTTTTGCAATGGCGGTGGTTTCAGGTTTGTTACATGCAGATGTAACAAACCAAAACAAAAAATCTCAACGATCAGTCGTTGAGATATGTTGACTGACTTTTTTCTTTAACCATTTGTTTTGTGTAAATTAAAATCTAGTATGGAAGCCGTTAGAATGTGAGATTATAAAATCTTCTTTGTCCTTTGGAATAGCTGCGATAATATCATCAACATATTATTTAAAAAACAGAAACTGAAAAGTAAGGGACGTTATAATAGTCTTTTTCTTAAATTTCCATTACCAAGATTGAGAAATAGGGCTTCCCATTGCTGTTCCAAAAATCTGGTAAACTATGGTTTACCATCATACTGAAAATAGATGGTGTTTAAACATAATCTAAGGGCACTCAAAAAATTTTTTTTGGAAATATAATTGTGTGAATTTCATTTTCATTACATTTTTCACTAACAGCTTTAATTGCAAGATCAGTAGGTACATTAGTAAACAGTGATTTCATATCAAGAGAGATAAGATTGTAGTTATCTGGAATAGTGAATTTCTTTACCTTTTCAATAAAAGTCCAAGATTCTCTGGTGCGATAATTTGTGTTACCTAAAATTTTTGAAACTATATTTGATAAAAATTGTGATAATTTGTCAGTTGGGGATTAGTTGCTGGCATCAATGGGTCAAAGTGGTGGTCCATTTTTGAAGATTTTTGGTAAAAATTATGATCTTTGTCTATCGAATTAGGCAATATTATTTGCATATTTGCATTTTTTGATAGCAATACCTTTGCGCTATAATAATTATCTACTCTCGTATAAACTTGTCAAAGCCAAAATTAATTTGTTTTGTTGATTTATTACGTTTTGGGGACTAGTGACAAACCATGATAAAAATTTTACAATTATCGACTCTACGTACCAGCAACTAATTGAGCTAGTTAAAAATGTTACAGTATTTTACTTTTATTGTATTATTAATATTGTTACTCATTGAAGTATTAGGTACAATAGTGGAAATTATGTAGACCAAACCCACCTAGCGATGACAGTGATGACTAACAACAATTGCGTAGTTGGTGTGGAGATGATCCTTTGAGTGCTGTCGTTAAAAGAACAGTACAAATTTTGTTTTTGCACATCGCGTCATCACTGCTATCACTAAGTGGGTTTGGTCTAGCTGCAATAATATTTTACTGCGATGTTGATGTTTTCTTTTATAATTGGAAATATTCTACACACACGAGCAAGATAACATTTTATCAGAGATTATTTACTGTATTATGTTCACTAATAAAATAGCCGCAGTTTGTACTGTCTTCATCGGGCAACTATTTTAGCACACTAATAAAATCACAGCAAACGCCGGCCATGCTTAAAATCCAGTCAATTGTCTTGTTTTTTTCTTAGTCTAAAGCTCTGGCCACACGTGCAGTAAAATGACGCTGGCAGCAGCAGTAACACTGCAGGAACGCCCATCCTCAAGGTAAATGAAAGGTAATGTCGCAGCTTTAGCAATGCACTTGTATCAGCATTACCTTGAAAATACGCCTACTTGACTTTTACTGCTGCTGCCAGCAGCGTTTTACTGCACCTGTGGCCAGAACCTAAGACCAGAGCTACAAAATGACGCTAGCCGCAGCAGTAAAATGAAGCTGCAGTAAAGTTGACAAATGCACTTTATGGGGACTGCAGTGGTTGGCTAGACGGAGCCGGAAACGACGCATTTTTAAGGTAATGACGCCACTTTAGCAATGCACTTGTATCAGCTTTTTTCCAACGGCAATATCAGTACTATTCACAGCGGAGCGGCGACTGCTGTTGTTGTCCACCACCGCTTCAATTGCTGCCGTGGTGCACTACTCGTGTGGCCATGGTTTCTACTGCATTGCTTTAGATTCATTTTACTTCTATGGCTAGCGTCATTTAGTAGCTCGTCTGGTCTTAGACTAATAGTAATAGTAAATTTTCGGTGATTCTACAGCAGCTAAGAAATTATTTTCAACCATTTTCGTACACAGTTACTATTCGGAACATTTACTCGATAATACAGTTACCATAATTATGCCAATTTCAAAAAATTTATATTCTACAATATTTACGTAGAAGTAACATGGAGTTAACTAAATAAGAGAAACTGAAAACGCATGCTATCTTTATTATTTTAATTAGGTACTGTAAGTGAGTTATATCACACAATTCACTTTTTAGTAAAATTTAAGATATTTCATTATTAAATTTTACGCAGTACACAAATAAGTAACATATTATATCTTCCACAGCTAAACATATTTACAATGTGGTATAATTAAGTTACAAAACTTGACAGAACTGTTTTAGTGTGTAACTAAGTTAATCCGTTACTTTTGATGACTTATTATTGCATTATTTTTCTTCTTTTGATAATACATTTTGGTAGGCTGATTGTTTTTTTTTTTGATTGATTGTTACACATTCCACAGTCGGTCGGATGAAGATATTATTATTATCAGGTATCCATTTCTTTTGGAATATGCCTACTTCCTTGGAAGTCTTTACGATTTATTTACCAAGGTGAATTAGTGAATCACTTTTTGTTTTCTCTTCTTCGATACCTTAGATCGATTTCACCGTAGCGTGTGAATGTCCACTAGAAAACCAAGTTAAAAAATTTTGTCTAGTCTGCGATTTTAACTTAGAATTTCCGCTCTGTACTCGGTTCATCACTTTCACACGGTTCACACTTCAGTCAGCTGAAGATGTTATAGTAGACCAAAACTCTAAATATTAAAAAATACCTAGATACCTAACTTCTATTTGTTCTTTTGTTGTTGTAACAAATTTTTGCATTTGTTACGTGGTTCTACTTTTCATTTCATTTCATTTCACGATATTCCTCGATCCAATCCTGCATTTTTATTTTCATTTATAATGCAAACGTTATAAATTCAATGCAGGGATTTTTGTTGCAAAGGTTTGTGGGTTGAACTTTGGAGTTCCCCGAGAGCGACTCTGAAGCAAGCAGCTTGTTATTTTGTGGTCAACAATTTTGAGTGCCGATATTATTGAATTAGACGAAAATATAAATATAAAGTATTCAGAGGTTATAATTATCGTGCCAAGTTCTTGTGTGACCACTTGTCCATCTGTCGCTCGGCTACTGTGTGTTTTGACGACACATGTTCCAAACATCTGGGGAAACTGTTTTTTTTAATGTTTTCAAATGTTTGAATGTTTGAGGAAGTTCCATTTCCTCTTACTTACCTTTTTGGAGTAAGTGAAACCCATTAGTTTCGCCTGTCCTGTGTTCCAATATGTCCTGTAAATTGTCAAACATATTATTTATTGTCCACGGACAGCTTGTAATAACCTAGGAAGTTAATAAAAAAATTACTTTCGCGCTAATTGTTATCAAAATACTTTTCAAATGTGATCAAAAAAAGACTATTATACTATTTTACCAAATTTAAAATTAAGGAAAACCATTATTGGTCATCGAATTTTTTTCATCGGATTACTGACGCTGTCAACCTACTATTACAGTCATTAAGTTAAACAATTACGTTGTACTATGTTAACAATATTATTATGTGCATTGTTACACGAATACCTTACCACTGATGGTGCACAGCATCCCATTTAAAATTTGTTTCACTTGTAGTAAATAATAAAGTAATTTCTGAAAAGTGCTGATATTTTGTAAAACAAAAAGTACTTTTTTATATTTTTAATTTAATACTACTAAAATGTTGCACTTCAAAAGAAGTTGAAACAAATCGACTAAAAAGACGGTTAAAACTGCATTCTACGTTAAATTTCTCATTTGATGTAAAACACGAGGGCTCCTTTGGGATATAAAGCAACGTTTCATGTTGTAGCTAGCTAATAAATCAGAGATATGAATTGCCTCTCAACGAAGGAGAGCCTTACCAACTTATATTCTACGGAAATATAAGACGCATTAGGAAAGCTACAAATATCGCTTTATCTTTTGATTCTTTGCTTTAAAAGATAAGTTTGAAACGTAATTTTTAATTAACAAAAGTAAAAATGCTCGTTTATAATTTCTGTAATAATTTGCTTGAAAAATAATAAAGTATGTTTTCGTTTGCTGTACCATCAACACAAAAATGATAAAGTAGTCCTACTGTTTAGTTTATTAAAGACAAACTTTCATACATTGCATACTAATATAAACTTTCTTATATAATCGTTGCTAAAATTTTATTTTTTTGTTATAGGAGATTAATTATGATTCACCTCGAGGGGGTGTGAGTGTAATCACCGAAAAGGGAGATATTACAGTGAGTTATCTCCTAGTCCAAAGAGCAAGAGCTTCGGACTCTGGAAAATACACGTGTAACCCTTCAAATGCAAACCCTAAAACCCTCATCGTACACGTATTAAACGGTAAGTTAATTGGCTTTCTAGTACTATTTTATTATAATTTGGTTAACCTCAAGGGTTACTATAAGATGTTTTGATTGCAATTAGTAAATATAAACGTCCTTTGATATATAGCCTACTTTAATTATACAGTTATTTATGCAATGGATAATATTACATTATCGTGAACCATAAAGCAAAAGTAACAAATTAAATGTTAAATTTCACCCGCTTTCATTAACCACATAACAAAAATAATATTATTTATTTTTTATAAATTAGATGAACATTTTAATTAATGAAAATACTAAGTGGGCTAGTATTATATTTCATGTTAAATTAAAATATAAAATTTATCAAGAAAAATAAACAATGACATTTTTTACATAAAGTTTTGGCAATTAGTTGTGTTACTTTTAAAAAGGTATTAAAATATAAAATTATCGAATTTTATGAAAGTAATAATGTAAATTATGATATTTTTTAGCATTTGATTATGTATTTCATTAAACCTTGTATCAAAAAATTTTCAAAATTTGTTAATTTGAAATACTCCAATTGATTTTATTACGTTTAATTAAATACCTACATATTTTAATAATTTTGAAATTTTAATGTATAATGAATATTAACTTGTGAAATAAAATAATGTGAGTTACTAAAATGTAACATTTATTTTATATGAAGTTATGAAATCCATTGAAATTTTATACTATTGTTTTCTTCAAGTATTTCTAACTTGCTATTAAGTACATAAGATAGCCAGGGAAGGGAAAAATGCAAAAATATCAGATTGAACGAATCCTTAATGATCATTAGCTGGGCAGTATTTTGAATGTGACAGTTATCAAAAAATGAGTACTTTTACTCAAAAATTAAAGTGAATTAAGAGTTTTTGTATGACATATATTTTAGAAGAGTTAATAATTATAGTTAAAATTATAGGGGTTAATACGTTATGTGTAAGGAAGTTATTTAATTTTAAAATTAATTAGCCATCATCTGGGAAGTTTTCAAAGATTTGGGTCTACTTATATTTCTCTCTATGTAACAGTTTAAAATATCTTGAAATATGATGGTTGCTACAGATTAATTAAAATTAAAAGTTATTACATTGTTACCATGTAACCTATCTTGTCGATAGTTAGTACATTTACGATAATTTTAATTTATATTTTAGGTACAATTTTCAATTTAATTATGAATCTGAATGCACTCTAGCTGGTGTATATTTTTCTAAAAGTGTCGTGTTGGAAGTTATTTCTATCAACACAATTATGCTTGATGGCTTAAGATTGCAATAGAATAGTTAAGTTTTGATTTTGCACATATTAAAAATTTGGCTTATTTTTTTATATAAATTAGGAAAGTTATCTTTCATTTAATAATAATTTTTTTGTTGTTATTTTTGTGTTAGTGAACTAAATAATAATTCGATTATGTAAATCTTTAATGATTCTCTAATTTATTTCAAACTTTGTTAGTAACTACAGAATTAAAATAAAAATCAAATTGTTAAAGATTTACATAATTTAATTGATATTTAGTTCACAAACCCAAAAATAACAATAAATTAATTATTAATTTAAAATTTTCCTAAATCCTATTTTAATTTTAATTTTATTTATAATTTCTATATATAAATTTTAAATCCTAAATTTAGAAACAACTTAATTTGGTTTTTCGTTAAAGTAGGAAATATTTATTCTCTTGGTCGGTCCGCCCGAGTCCGAATATTGTGACAGTACTCATGATGAACAATTATTTATCGTAGATGTTGATGCTAAATTTTAAAAAATATTGATCTTTTGATACAAAAAGTTCAATGCAGTGGGATCCTTTTCCTTTTAGTTTTGAGACGGCCAACATAAAGTTTGTACTTCGGCTGGATTAAAACCGGGCATTTTAACAGTCAACTTACTTAACTGTTTTGCTTTAACCGCTTATTGGAAAAAATTAATAAGTTCAATAATTGAAAGTAGCATCATCATCATTAACTACACGTTTGAGACCAGCGGTCCGTTACGTCATTCAAAACTGATCTCGCCACCTCTTCCTGGAGCTGAAAGTAGTTGAAATGGGTAAATTGGCTTTAGATATATTCAAATCATCAAAGTCAGATTGCGTTTCTTTCTTACTTTGCTAAAACATCAATTCATACAAATTTTAACTGATGTTACAAATTTATTGTTCAAACTAAATTAAATATATCTACACTATTAAAGTATTTTTACCTAAAATATTATGGATTACCAAAAATATTCAAGTATCTAACACCGCTCAGAACTATGTTCTAACTAATATACAATGAAATAAGCATTCAAATTTCCGTCAAAAGTATAAAGTACAACGTCATAAGATCGAAACATGTTTTTAACAATTTCTAAGTAAAACTTCTTGAATCTTCTATGAATATAGATAAATTTTGAATGCAGTAGTTAGTTTACACTAAGAAATTGCAACTAACTTTTGACGGAAATTTGAATGCTTATTTCATTGTATATTAGTTGTAACCAGTAGAACATGGTTTTGAGCGGTGTTCCATACTTGAATATTTTTGATAATCCAAAATATTTTAGGTAAAAATACGTTATATAATATACATACATTTAAATTGTTATGATTTTAAGTCGTGAAATTTATTAAATAAAAATATTTAAAATATATCGAGTTAATAAATAAATCAATTGATATTCTATTTGAGCTTTCGAATATACGAATAAACCCTTTATTTAATTATGCTGTATTTGATCAGGTCTCATAATTTATTCCCTAATATACAATTCCGGGATAGAAGCGCTACTTGTATTTAATAAATGGGACAAGGTTTCTTTCAGAACCCATAAATAACTGAACCACAGACAAAAATTATTTAAAAACGAACTAAACGTCCGAGATTGACCTCGCCATACTATAACTACTCACGAGGATTTTCTTTCTCACTAACGACAACTTTTTTACCAAATTTTCTAATTTTTATTTAGAATTGCTCAGAGTTCTTGCAGTTAGTCTTTGGATATAGAAATTACAAAAAGCAATATGTTTATATTTAATATTCAAATAAAACCTACAGAGTATATAACTCAACTGCCAAAAAAAATTTACTACAAAATTTATTTGCATACCCACTAGACTTTTTACTGGTATATGACTTAAAAAATCATGAGTGGATAGGTTTGTAAAAAAATATCTATAAATATGAAAAACTTAAATTTGACATATTTATAACTACTTCCTTACATTTATTTCGGTTCTTGTTTGGTTGAAATATTTTCAATCGTAGAATTTGTAATTAAAAACGTATAAGAACATTTTAGCTGTCAAAATACATGGCTGAAGTTTAGAAGCACATCTGAGTAAAAATTAATAAATATGATGACAACGTTTCTTAAAGTAACAATATTAAGAAATATCTTCGTAATTGGAATTTGGTTTTTGACATCTAAAACAAATCTCAATTGTCGAGATAGATTTATATTATTCTAAAAGACATGAATCGTTTCTGTATTGACATAGGCCAGACAGAATAGGAGAAATTTACTACATATCCGTTAGTTGGTAAATCAGTGAAGTAATGCCTTGGTAGAAACGTTTTGATGAAAATACATTGTTAATGTTTCCATTAAAGTGTTAAGTTAAACATAGACTACATAATATTTTATTGAAATTCTATAGTGCCATTATTTAAATTAAAGAATTAATATGGATTTTCTTTTTCTTTTTCAAAAAGTTTAAATTTTAAACTACATGATGTTATTATTGAATTCAAAAAACTAGAAGTAAATCTTTAAATTATTTTGTTAGTGTAAATCTACCCTTTACACCAGTATCAAAAGTAAAATCAGGAATTTGCTGGAAGCAATGTTGTAATCAATTAAATATTTTAAATTTTTTTAATTTAAAACTCATTAACAATAAAATGCATAATAATTTTTTTACTCAGTTTTCTGCAATTAATTGCAAGCCAGTTTTCAAATTCTAGTAAATTTGTCTCCTTCTTATTAATTAACATTTTCATCCTAGTTCTGATCAAATTAAGTGAAAGAGGATTTATTCTTTTTTAAATTAAGTGTCATTTTGATTATATCTCATTTCCTTTAGATGAACTAGGTGCTTTAACATTTCTACTCATAGTTGAACATTGCATTTGCAACTTGCGGCCTTTGCGTTTCCCTAATTGAAATGGAAAAAAATGCATTAATTTTATATAATATAATATTATGTATATGCAGGTAGTACATATTATACCAATAAATAAATAAAAAATTTAAGAATATAATTTTTAATAGGTATACACGTTTAAAAATTAGCAGATTTAAGTATTTTATGAATAAACATTGCTTTTATGTTAATGTAATTTAACCGATTATTGAAGGTAACCAAGCAAACCATTTAAATGATATTATGCTTAAAGAGATTTTCAAAATCCCGATTAGCTAGGTCTTGTGAACCTAAATTACTAAATTCAAATTCATTAGCTGATAAAATATTATTAAACGCTTTTTCTTTCAATTCTTTCAGGCAATGTACATATTACATTATAATAAGATTTGATTTTGAAACAATGCACTTATTTAATAATATAATATAAAAAGAAAAATTTTTACAGTTAGATTCAATTAGATTAATGTAAATAATATAAATCAACCTATAGAAAGACAATTTTTTGTATACACTTTAAGTGCTACGTTAAAATGTTTGAGAATTGAATAAATATAGCAGTTGCATTTACGATTTTATATGTATAGCAGCAGTGAAAGCAATAAATTTTATATTAAGATATATTTCGGTAAGTTCTCTAAGATGACAAAATAAGATATCATTTTAATAAAACTTCGTGTATTTACAAGTTTACAAGACTTCACTTTTCTAAATTATTAAAATTTTGCTTCGTCGCTAATGTGTTTATGAATTATGTTTTATAATAACATTTGTTGTCAAAATTTTCTAAAAAAAAAGTAAAAGAAAATCTACTTGTTAATCTATCACTCTTTCAGTTTCTTGACAACACGTTTTCTCAAAAGACTATTGAGAAAAGCCTATTCGCTTCACGAGTAGTTATAAAGGTTGTATGAAAGCTTGAAAGTTAAAATAAAAAATAACTTTTTTAAAAGTTTGAATTTTTTATAAAAATTAAATACACTTACCTATATATTTAAGTTATTTTTCAAACAAATCATACATTAATGTGAAATATGTATAATATGAAAATCTAAAATGTAAATTTTGGTTACTTATACAATCAGTTTGAATTTATACTACTAAAAATTCAAGTTGAAAAATATTTTTAAATCTGTTATTTTATTATTTTGTATACGTCACTGGGGCATAAAAGTTTTTTTATTTTAATTTTCAATGCATAAAATTCAGCATAAAATACCCTACCGTATAAAATAGTTAATTTTCCACATGTTTGGTAATTTAATTTAAAAACTCATTCTATTTTAAAATAAACCTTTGTTCTCCATTGTTAATAATATAATATCTGCATATTTTATAAAATTAACTCTGTAATAAGTTATTTTGAAAAGTTAACAAAATTGCATTTCAAACAAAACCGTTTATATATTTTTTCACTTTAAATTTAATCAATAAATAAAAACACTGCTTAATTTTCCAAACATATACCTACGTTTTATGTTAATTGTCTTCGAGCATTCAAAAATGTAAAAAAAAATAAAGAATTATGCCTTCAACGTGTACTTTTATAATATTATCTTTACCTCACTTTTCAGTTTTATTTTGTTAGTAATTAATGTACATAGTTCTTTTAAAATGCTCCCCTAACTACAAAGAAATATTCTTAGCCACAAAAATAAGATACATCTATTTCTTTTTTAGCTAGTATGAACATCAAAAGTTACAACATTAAAATTGATCTGAGCATTGTCAAAGTATTAAGATATCAAACTGGGGACAACAGACAATTTCTTACATCTGAAATTAGAAAGGACAGTTTATACATACTTGGTATAACATACCTACAGTATAGACCAATTTTTTATAGATAAATTATGTAATAAGTATATTAATCAATATAATGCAATTTAATAAACTTAGTTTAGTATTGTTAGGATCTTGGACAGCACTACGAATAAAATACTATGTAAGTCGAAGTTTTACATATTTAAAATACATACCTACTTATTTATACAAATAAATGCAGTAGCATTAACAAATTATTTTATTTACATTTTACATTAAAATATTTGGTGATCCAATACAAAGTCTTGACGTCAAAAGATAATAATAAACAAATTACTCATGCGGTCGACCGGCAAACTTTGATACTACACCATCTTCTGAGTGTCTTCCTTGTAATTTTTGCTGTTTTTCCAATTTTTTATGTGATAGGTACATCTCACTAATCATTTCTATACAAAATTTCAACTTTATCAAAATTGAAAGAAAGATCAGGTTATATATAATTCTATACTAATGGCAAAGGCTGATGTTCACCATCTTTTAAGTCACACTGACACTATTATATACCTTTAAAACTTTTTGCAACTATGCTTTTACTAATACCGTTTATCCTTAAGCTTAAGCCACTGTTTTTTCTGACCAATGTAGGCACCACTAAAATCTTTACATGGTATTAAGTATACCAAGTAAATTAAAAAAAAATTTTGTAAAAGCTTTCAGGTTATTGAGTAAATTCCTGTGGTTTTTCAAATTCTAAGTATCAAACACGCCGAAGGGATCTAAGATCTCTTGCATCCTTTTTTCTGATATATCGAAATAGGAAATACTTACAATTAATTAGTTACTATTCAGCATAATATTTTTTAATAACATTTAAACAAAAAATATAGTGTTCAAATTGGATAGTATAAAATTGGATGCTTAATTAAATTTTGCTCCAAATATGCAGTTAATGGATTTTCATATTGAACGCCGACGATATGTGGCTACATTGATTTGTTAATGCTACCGCATTGTATTTAAATAAGTAGTATGACCTATAATTTATAGAAATTATAGTATCTGTCTAAGATCCAGACAAAACCAAACTTAGTTATTGATAATTATGGACCAAAATAGCGACAAAATATACATTTTATATTAAAATCATTAGCATTATTTTATATTTCTAATTTCAAATCATTTTTGCAATTCAGATAATTTAAATACAATTTACCAACAAAATAATATAAACGCAATATTAAAATTAACATTTAAAAGCTGGTGAAAGGTACAAACACTGTAGTAGAATATGGCGTACTGGGTTATCGTACCTACTAGTAAATCTTGAGTACAGCAAAACGGTAACCATCAGACATCAAATAAAGCAACAAAATACAAAATGTGACAAAGATAAATAAAATTTCATTTGTCTTCAGCTTCCGATTATATGAAAGATGTGCTCAGAAACACAGATATATTGATGCGTTTGCTGTGCTGTGTTCAAAAGGTAGGTAAGCACAAGCTTTGTTTGTTACTAAAGAAACGAATGTTGTTTTTAATCAATAAATTAATAGAAAGATGTATAAAATGCATAATCATTTTGTGATTTTATAAAAATTAACTAAAATTCTTAATAGGTGGGTTGCTGGAAGTTTCCGGAATCTAGTATTTCTAATGGTGTCAATGTTTTTTAACCATTATATTCGTAAAATTGGACACTTTTTACTTATAATTCAGTTGAAAGTTTGTAGGTACTTAAGTAAGCAAGTTTTGTTTACACAGCATTTTAAAGAAAGTCATTATTGCAAAAATGGAACTTTTGTATGAAAATTTTTGTTCCATAATTTTGTACGAAGATAAATCTGTGGCTTAATGCTAAAAGGGCCAATGAACATTTTGGTAACTTTTGAAAATTCTTATAAAATCGCTATAAAATTATCATCTTCATGAAAATCCTTATAACTATTTGTATAGTTATAGAATTTGTCAAGAAGATCATAATTTTATAAGGTTTTTCTTTTTATAAGGAAAATATAAGGAGTCGTCCGGACTTAGATCTTTCTTTAATTATTTCAAACGACATTTTCTAAAATATATTAGGTTACAGTTAGTATTGTGTTGTAATTTACACCTGTTACATTTTCATAAAAATACAATTTATTATAAAGAAAATTACAAAATAAAAATTTGTCTATAAGCCGTATAAAAAAAACTATTGCTGTATTATGTAATAAATGCCAAAATGGTATTCTGTAAATTGTAATAATAATTAATTTACAGGTTGTTTTTAATATGTAGGTATTACGTAAATACGGTGAAGTAAATCATAAATGCAAATAAAAATTTTAAATATGGTTTCATATTTAATTAAAATTAACAAACTAAGCAAGCACAATAAAAATTAAATGCTTTCATAAGCTTTCAGAAGTAGATTGTTTACATTCCTCAATATTTCAATTTTGTAATTATAATATAATTTGTATTGCTGAAAGCTTACAAAGTAAATTAAAATTATTACTATAAAACAAATTTGTCTAATTGTATTTGCTTAACTTATTAATTTTATATTAACAGATATTAATTTTCACATGCCCAAAATTTATTATACATATACTAGGTGTATTAGTTAATGTTTTAAATATTAAAACTGTGTAAACCTAATGCAAATTAAAATATGAATGACCTAAGCACACATAATAAAATTTAAAGTAACCATTTAAATAAATGTTAATCTATAAATAATGTTCTTTACATGTTAATTTACATAAACTGATAAAAAAATTTACACATTTTCTAGTTTATTGCGAAATTTGGATTGAAACTGGCACTTTGCTTAAAAGTAACTTTTGCATTTGCGAGGCTCGTTGTACTGTCTTAAGTTAATTACATACTTTAAAAATTAAATCTGTAAAACACATAACATCAAAAATAGATTTGCTTTATTGTTTGCAGTCCCTACGACTGCAATTTTTTTTTCTTGCAATAGTTGTTTTTATTAGATATTCTGAAGATGATTCTGATTGCTGTTATACTTTCGGTATGCATGATAATATGTAAAAAAATATTTTGTAGATAATATTGCCCTAATCCTCAACTAAAATTTTACTATTTTTAAGGCACATTTCAAATAAGGTTATGATATACTTATTCAATTAGACAGAAACATAGCAAAATATTTATTTTGTGAGTTATGTTTAGTGTGCTTTGCTCGCTAATCTACGGTTATCTTGTTTTTTTATATTCCGCTTATGTCTGTATTTCCTATATGTGCAGTTGGGCGCAAATTGATATCGATTTAAAAATTGCCTACTTTCTTTATTTCTTAGAATAACATATCATTATTCTTCCTTGTTGCGTTATCCTTTTCAAATTTATAACAAACCTTTGTGATCCGCTGCATTATACTGTGCCTATTATGTCATTAACAAAATTAAGAATGTTAAATTTATGAACGTATACGTATACAAGAATGGCGTTACAAACATTGTGTTTCTATAATATGGATAACTTGAACATTGAAGCATATAAATTTCTCTTTGAATTTAAATAATTCACAACAGTAACAGATATAGTTTCTGCATGTATGATATTGATACATAATGCAGTATAGCTATCAGATTGTATGACATTGCTTTATAATTACTAATCATTAATATTGTATAGCATATAAAACAATTACTATTTGAACAATATTCCAAACTCAAACGTATGTAATAATAACTTTCAGAATATGTACCTTAATGTAATTCATGTATGTACAATAATAAAAACTTTATTTATCATAAAGCAACAGTAATATTTACATAACGTAGGTACATAATACAAATCAAAAACATTTATATATGTAAATATATAATAACAAAATAACAAAAGATGATTTACCTATGGTTGAAATAGCCTTAACACACAGAAAATTCAAGTGTAGAACAAGTATAAATAGATAATAATCTGTCTAACATGGTGATAAAAATCAAGCAAAAGACCTACCTAACTCCTACCGAGAATGCAGAGGACCGCGAGTGCATCATGGTAAAATCAAGAAGTGCAAAGTCGAGGTGATGCAAAATAGATAAAGGCGAAGCATTAACTACTGAAAAATTACATTTACTTTAAATGCCCATTGTAAATTTTTAAGAAAAACTGATCTTGGTTGGCAATAAGTTCCATTTCTATCAAATAAAATTCTTTAACGTCATTTTTGTTTTAAGAGTATAACGTCATCGACATGTTTTTTAAAATGGCATCCTTTGTTTTTATTTACAGATTTTGATGACAGATGTAGGAAAAATGGCTTTACCTTTATAAGGCATAAAAATATTTGCTCTAGGTCACTAATAGTAAAAATTTCTTTTTTTTTAAATGTTATAGAAGCATAGCTATTTATAAACAGTAGTTTAGCATTTTCTTAGAATTATTTTACTACGTTTCTGACAATAAAGTAAAAATAACAGTTAAATACAATTAGCAAAAGAACTTAACTTACTAATAAAGCTGCTTTATTAATCAAAATGCAGGTACCTAATTAAAGTATAACTTACCAAGTATTTGCTGTACGAAACTATTATAATATTTTACATTTAAAACTTTAATGCAATAATGGTGCAAAGTGAAATTAAATATTTAAAAATCAGGAATTTATTGTTGAAAAGTAAGATACCCATTATGACGAAGGATCGAAAATTTTGTTAATTTGATGATTTTATCGTAAAAATGTATTTAATAAAGTAAATCAGATTTTAATTGACAAGACGTAATGAATAATAACTGAAGATAAGACACGTACACTAAATAATTTCCAGCTTAATCTTCTCAGAACTAACTACTTCAGCTTTCTAAATTTTCTTTGCCCACGCTGTTTGTGTTTTTCAGTCTTATAATAATAAATAAATACAAAATAACTTCTAAAAGCAACCTTCAGCAATTTCAATCAATTTACAATAAAAATATCATTTCCAGTACATTACCAAAAATATATATCAGCAAAGTCTTTTGTGCGGCATTTCTTTCACACATTTTTATATATATATTTAGGTTAATTGAACTTTTATCTAAAAGCACGCCTGATAACGCTTTTATTGTACGTCGCTAAAAGCGTTGTATTTTGTATAACAAATGCAAAATTATAGGGAAGCCAATCGTAAAAACTTAATTATAGTTAATTTATTTCGTTGCTTTACAAACGAGAGAAGAAATTTAAAATAAATTTTTTTCAAAAGTAAAATATAACAAGTGGCTGTAAGTAAAATGAAGTATTGTTTAAACTCGCAAGTATTTAGTAATTTACCTAAAGTACTTATATTACAACAAAATACATTGTTGTTACTCAAAAATGCATATTTACTACAATCTACATGAAGTTTTATAATAAATAGTTACGTAATTTGATCAGCCTTGTTAAAATTTTAAATTTTAATAATAACAAAGTTCTTCGTAGATCGGTAAATTAAAATAAATAAATAATTCAAGTTTGTGTTTCACTTAATAAAAATAAAGCTTTATCTTGCACCTTCTAAGCATAAAACTTGTCCTTTTTTATTTCAAATTTTAAAATGACATCTACGTGTTTGTGTTACATTATTTCAGCTTCATAATACAAATCTCTGATTTTTAGTACCTATTCAATTTAATCTTTAATTTTTATGTATTATAGAACTTCCCACCTGAATTATACTTATTAAATATTGATTGGTTTTATTTACACAAAATTCTCATTAAACCGAATATATTAATTTACATCTAAAACCCAAAGGTTTAAAATCAAAAATATTACAAGCTTTTTAATTTGAAATAATACTAATTAAACAATATTTTTGTAAATATTAGAATGGTGATATTATTTGTTTTTATGTGGGTCACATAATGTATATAGGTAGGTACTTGAAGTGATATCAATTCCACTTTAAGCATTAGTATAATAACCTAATTTAAATATAACTTAATATAAATAACTTAAACCTAGAATATTGTTTAAATTATAGAAATTATCTTTATATTTATAATATGTTAGGGTATTTTGAGTCTTATCGACATTTCAATTTATTTTATTAATTTTTTTTAATAACATTGTTTTTGAGTTTAAAACCACATTTTCTTTGTTCATTGTATAATTTTATATTTTGCTTTCATGCGTTAATACAGTCAATTCTTCATTGTATTATTTTATAGTTTTCGAGGCACATTTGGCATGGGAAAATTTTTGTTCCTATGTAATATGATATTTTGTTAAATAATGTCTTTGTCTTCGAAAACTACACATCAAATTTTATTTTCGAAACGGATAATTCTAAGAATTAGACCAAATCATAAGCTTAAGGCAGTTAAAATTTTATAGTTTTTCGACTCGTGAAGTAAATTAAAAACTTGTTCCTAGACTCCCCTCAGGAATGAATGTATTTTACAAATTTTATACATATATGGAAACCACTAAAAATTAAGGGAGTTGAGTTCTGACAGTCGAGGGCTGTGAGTCAATCCATCCGACTCCAACCGCCCAAACTGCAACGATGTTTGTTGTAAAATAAGCATCTTGTATGTTTGTGGTGTGTTGCAGACTGAAATTCGTTATCAGTTTTGTTTTGTTTGATTGTAAAAATTATGGGTTAGTTAACCTTTAGTTACGTTTTGTGGGACCTTACTCGGAGGGGTCCCATGCGCTGTTAGTTTCGTCATGTTTCCGTAAAGTTTTGTTAATGTTTAAAGACAACATCTTCAATTTGTTTTAATTGTACAAAGTTAGTTATTTAAATTTAGTGCAGTGACGTAGTTCATTTATTTTGTCTTGGGGGCCACACCCATTTTAAGTTATGTTTTGGTTAGCGTATCGTACCTTCATATGGTTATATTCTGGATTTTGGGTTATATTACTGATGATTTGTTTCGTTTGGGTGTATCTTATCGTACCGTAACGACCTTTATTGTCGGATTTATTTACGTACACCATCTTTGAGATGCAATGTCCATCTTTTCCCGAGAGGGTAATTTCTTCCCAAATCCACCATATCAACTTTATTTATCATCATACCGATCACAGCCTCCAGCTTTTTGGCAGTTATGTTAGGATGTCATGCTGTCTAACGAGTAGAAAACAACTTTATGTGAGTACCTATTGTTTTGTAACGTACCTTCTTTTTTTTTTGTATGTAAAGTGTTATATTGCATTTATTTGAAGTAATTGTGCAAGATTACCACCGTAATGTTAAAGTGCGCTTAGCACGAAGTTATAGTGATTTTGATTATTCGATTAAGTCAATTTTATTGTCTTTTGTGGACAATAAGCATTTTACGTAGAGTTCGTTCAAGCTCTTTGTAAATATTATAATAATTTTAGTCTTAGTAATAGTTATCGTTTTTTTTTTTAACTGATCAGCTTTTCAATTAGGATTTATTTTTAAGGATAATTCATTCATTTTGGAATGAATTGCATTCCAAAACCAAAGGTCTTGGTGATGCACATTTGTATCAAATTATCCAAATTATATGTTTGCTTTAATATTATTGATGTCTTTTATTACATAACTACTCAGTTATGTATTTTGTTTTGAATGTTTTTGTTCCAGATGTAATACTCAGTTAGCAGATGACCATCCACTAAACATAACGGTAGGCTGGTGTGTGACTACGTTTCTGTTTTTTTTTTATTGCGATGACTAATCGTGTGCTTCAAATCTCTTAGTCGTGGGTTTGCTTTGAGCACGAAAGGTCCATTTGGTCCCGTGAAGTCGACTATGGCGCTCAACTAATTATTTTTTTTTTATTTTAACCTTTAACATCTACCGCTACGACACCAATTTAAATCACCTGCGGCCCTACGACGAGCTACCGGACAATTTAATCTGTTGCAGGTGTCGTAGTGACGTATAAGATTGTAACAAATGGAGAATGATTTATTAACTGTATTATAATTACAACATTTATAGTGCTATAGAAGAATATTAAACCACAAACCTAAACTATAATATTATGTAATTTAAGGTGTTATGCTAGTTGAAAATATTAAAAAAATTTATTTTTCAAAAACTAGATTTTCTGCAATGCTTACAGCATTTTTCCCTAAAATTTTTAAGTTGATATGCTTTGTTTACAAATATATAATGCCCTACTTTGACCAACGTTTAAGAAGTAATGACATAGGTATATATTAAGTACGAGTGGAGATTTTTAAGTTCGCTGGAAAGGACAAAAGATAAATTATTTTTTTCTTATATTTTCGATTTTAAGGTAAAAAGTTTCATGTGTTTATAATTAATCGTTTGGTCGTCATCGAAGAAACAAATGATATTGTAATCAGTCTTTAAATATGTTTGATTATGATATGACCACATTATGTAGCACCAAACATATTTAAATAATGTTATTTTTGCTGGAAGGGCGATGTTAGGTGGCTTAAAGAAAATTAAATCAAACAAAATGTAAAATAATCAAATGCATATTTATAGTGCAAGGCAATGCACCTGTTCACGAATTGAGAACTGCAATGAGAGCCTAAACGTCATGAGGTTCTTAAGAAATTCTAAATTTGGTACTGCACTGATTACTATAAGGTTTCAAATGTAAATAAATAACTTTATGAAAGGCATTTTGAGATCGAACTTACACAAAGATAAAAATTATTTTTTAAGAAATATTTTTTACACACATACTTAACAAGTGAGTTGATTTTTGGATTAAAAAATAAAAATGTAAAAGAAAATTTTTTGTCTCATTTCCCGAGGTTAAAAATTTTTTTTCGTATCTTTCAAATGATGTAGTTTCTAACTCGGTTTCTAATTTTGTTTGTTCCAAATTTAAAAAATAATTACTGTTAAGGTTATTTAATATACAAGACAATGAATAAAAAGTTACAGAAATAACAAACCATGACAACGAAGAACTACCATCTCCAACAACTGATGAAATAATGTCAACAATTATTTAAAAATGGAAAATGGAGAAGCCCTTGAAAGTGATGAAATACCTATTAAGCTCATTACGTATAAAGGAGAAGAAAGACTATGGAAACTAGTACAGCAAATATGAAAAGAAAAAAGAATGCCTGTGGAATAGAGAGAGGGTGTAATGGTGCTGACAAAGAAAAAAAGAGCCGACAACAAATGCAAAAATTGCAAAGATGGAGCTCTGCTTAACTCAGTCTACAAAGTGATGTTGGTAATTATTTACAAAAGACTAAAATAGTTCACAAAACAACTAATAGAAGAGTACTAGTACGGATTCACTAAAAGTAAATCTACCGTAGACGCAATACATATAGTGAAGAGAATAATGGAAAAGACGAATGAACATATCATATGAATTTATCTGCCGTTTTACAGGTTTTCGACAATGTTAGTGAAAGCATGTTATATACAGCGGTAGAGGAAATAAATAAATCTGACCAAACTGATAAGATTAAAAAAAATGACACTAGATTGTATCAAAACATGTGTTAGAACTAAACTCGAACTTCAACTTAGTATTTAATAAAAAAAATAGTCAGAGATTTGACAAGAGGAGGGTCAATCTTAATAAAAGAAGAACAGTTGATTACCTACGCAGATAATGTATGGCAAGATCCCGCAAAAAAATGAAGAAGTTGTTTTTTTTGTATTTTCTTTGAAGAAGTGGACAGTTTTAACTATCTAAAAGCATACATTGATAAGAACAGCAGCTGACATGAAGAACTGCAAAACAGAATACAATCTAAAAATAAAGTGTACTATGCCAACAGAAAACTTATTAAAAAAGAGAAACTAACAAGACGAAGTCGAAGACGAAGATATATAAGTTTTTGATTAGACCATTGATCACATAGAAACCGTTAGAAACCATGTATTTCTCTCAAGCAAAAGCCAAATGCCGAGTGTTCAAGAGAAAAGTCTTCCAAATAATACTGGGCCCAAAAAAAGATAATAACAACGAATGTAGATCTCTAATAAACCATAGAATAGAAAACGAGATGCAGAGTGCAAACATAGCAAAGTTCATTAAGTTATAAAGTTTAAAATGGCTAAAGCATATTACAAGAAGAGCTGAAGACACTATTGTAAAGATAATAACCACATGGAAATCCAGTGAGGAAAAAACACGCGGAAGACCAAAGGTGAGATGGTTAGACTAGGTAAAGAACGACTTGAGAGAAATGGAAATTACCAAATGATCACTTAAAGCCTTAGACAGGCAGATGTGAAAAAAATTGACATGGAAATAAATAAAATACAAACGTAGCAAGGATGTGGATGTTAGAGACGGATAAATATTTCAAGCTTGTTGATACAGATATTGATATTAAATTAAAAATTTTCATGAATAAAATCGAATCACAGAATAGATGTTTAAATTTATTATTAAAAGTATAATGTAGCTTATTTTATGTTACATATAGGTAAATAAAAATTTTAAAACAAAAACGGGTGACCAGTGCAATACCAAAGCTACAAACAAATATCCACATGTCAACAAAATCACACTAATAAAAATTTATTAATTTGTGTTATTAGTTATACGGTAAATTTTAAGATTACTACCAAGATAAAGATCAAAAATAAATACGATAAAATGCACTTTATGTTACAGCTAAATTTCATAATAATATTAACTAAAACACGTAATCAATTTATGTACTTAACATTGTTGTAGGTAAAGTAATTCACAGATTAATAATATAATAATAAACTTATTATCCGAAACATTTCATTTGTATTACTACAATCATCAATTACTACAATAATCATGATGATATCGCGATAAGTATTTAATATTTACTTTAAGACTTTAATAAGTGAATATTTGCTACTACCAGGTTAATCAAAATAGTCTCTATGGTTTAAAACTATAACGATGTTATTGTACCTAACTCATTTTCTATGGAAGATTGCTTGGTCCTTTTTAATGATTATAGTCATCACGCGTATGAAACTGGTCGTCATGAATAAATATGTATAATCGCATTTGTTGTAAAACCTTACTATTTCAGTTAGAGATTGTGCACATGGGAAATTACACCTGCATCTACTCGTAAATACGCAAGCAGCATACATAAATTTTCATTTTAAACCTTGCATCGCGGTTGAGATAAATCTAATTTATTGTGACACGTCTTGAAAGTTAAATACAAAAATTACTTTTTATCATATCTACCAAGAGGTATTAAATCATTAAATTTATTAAAACGCTTTCTTTTTTAACCATCAAGAATTCAAAAATTTAAATTTTTTATTATGATAGGGTTACTGTTGTTACATGGAATACTTTAAATTGCTCAGGAAAAGATATACAATCTACTTTAATACACTAAACTTTGCACTATTTCAGCTATTTTTAAAAGTTTGAAAATAATAATAAATAATTGTTGGCTGGAAGTCACGTGATTGCAAACACGTCTATTCTTATTTTTAAATGTATGACATCTAATTTAGATATTGTTTACAATAGATAATTTGCTTTCGGTGAATAACTTGAATAACAATCTGAAGTTAACAATGGTCAATATAACAATGTGTGTATGTAATCTTTCTCAACTCATTTGTTTTCACCTTGACAATATTAGAGGTGCGGATATTGTTCTTGATGACTGTAATTTAACTTCTGAAAGTCATGTAAGGAAGATTTGTAGCATCAGTTACTTTAAACTTGAATCTATTATTATGCAGGTATGAGACACTCACCTCTTCCTAGAACAAGAAAGTCGAAACTGGATTGGAGCTTACAACTATAATCATCTATCTACATTCTTGCAGTACGCTTATATGTGCTATTGATAATACTTCACGCTAAATTTAAAAGAGAAATTTCAAGTCTTTGTTACAACCATTTTACTAAAGATTTGATTTTGCTGTGAACTTCTATTTTTTACTTTTATACTGATGGTTCTAGCAAAGATTATAATAAAACTAGAAAGATGTCCAAAGCTATAGGTGTCACAAATTCTGTCACAGTGTACACGCAGTATATAATGCGTTGCTATACAACTAAATTATTAAATCGTATTTTTATCGTTTTGTTTCTTTCTTTCTAACAAGGATAACTCACACTTCTAGCAAAGTTACAAACCTAAATTTTATCAAAATTGGCAATGGATACTTTTATCCTGCTTTATCTTATGTATTTAGCATAGGACAGAGTGCCCACCACAACTTATTCTCACCGCCATTCTTAACAACCTTAAAAATACCGAATAAACGAATTTAAAATTATATTTGCAACATCTATGATAAACCAAAGAAAGCTACATAATGACAAAAACACAATAATTAAAACCTAATAAATAACCGGCATTTCAAAAGTTGATCACACAAAATAGTGCTGTCATCTACTTATAAGAAATAATTTTGATACATATAAATTTACATTGCGTTATTCATCTTTATAGCTCTTATAATCATTGGTTCTAGTTATCTAATGTTCGTAATTTGTAGTCAATACTTTGCTTGATCGCCTACTTGAGACCGCTCTTTCTCTCTCTCTGTCTTTCTTTTAATGTTTTATATTTTATTTCATATTTAATCGTGATTAAGCATAACTTACGTTTGACTGTAGATTATAGATATGTGCTTTAATATATTTTAAACTAATGAAATAAAGATCAGCACAGTACAGCACAGTCATCGGTTTAACTTACGAAACATCCAATATTTATTTAAGATGATGTAAGACTAAATTTTAAGTAAAATGTTTATATAAATCCCAACCATTTAAAAGGTAGCCTTTTTCACACCATTGTTTTTATATCTTAAAATGTCGATATAATTGCAACTTATAACGTATTCCTTATGTTTCTAAAAAAAAAACGATTTGCGTTAAACCGAAGGTTATAATCTACTTACTTTGTTCATCTTTTAACGCAAGTACAATAATAATTTGTCCAGTCGTGCAATAAAGTTATGGAAAAAGTTGCGGGTTAATAATGATAATTGATAATCAGATATCAAATACACAAGAATCGGCAACAATTTAAAAACATAAAAGGCATGAACACAAAAATGTGATATTACTATAATAAATTTAATAATACAAAACTATTCAAGATGTGATAAAAGGGATAATCATCTTCTGATCATTAAAAAATTTACGATAGTATGTAATATAATAATTAGGTCATTGGGACCCAATCAGTTGTGTAACTCTTGAAAATATTATATGAAATTATATAATTTCGGAGATGAAAGTCTTCTGTGAAACACAGGTTTAATGAAAGATAAATGTAAGGATAGAGAATCGCGTGCATAATTCAAATAATATTATAATACATACATGCAATATGAAGCAAACATCTCATTAAATTATAACTACAATGGTTATCACGAACTGAAAAAAATATAATAAATACTTCCATAGAGCTCTGGTAAATATACATAATATAAAGATATTATTTACCAACATACCCATTGACCTGGTTATCACGGCAGTTAAGAACAAATGGAATGAAGTTATTAAAGACTTTACTAATATCCCCAATATCGAGATGTTAAACCTTTCCAATATTGCCCCAATATTGGAAAGCAATATTTCCCCCATATTGGAAAAGTTTAACATCTCAATATTGGGACAATATTGATTTCCCAATATTGCGCCAACATAGTGTGCTACCTGGGCTTCACTAATATCCCCAAAGACAAGTTCTTGAATGTTCTTAAGTTATGTTTGGACATAACCTAACAGATCGATCTATTTCCAATACGATGGCAATTTATACCAACAAATCTTTGGTACTGCAATGGGTAGCTCTATTTCTGCAACCATCTCTAATCTGGTCATAGAAATCTTGGAAAATGTCCGAATTTTGTTCCTCCCTTTCCAACTCCCGTTTTTTAAACGATACGAGGACGACATCATTACCGCGATCTCTAACGACAAAGAAGACTTTATCGTCGAACATTTTAACAAATTTCATCACAGACTACAATTTACCATAGAAAAAGAAATAAATAATGCCATATCCTTTTTAGATATCAAATTAATTCATCAAGGGAATAATATTAAATACATGTGGATGCAGAAACCAACATGGTCTGGTATATATCTCAATTATAATTCCTACCACCACAAAAGCCATAAAATCAGGACAGCAATTGGACTTATCGACAGAGCACTTAAACTAACGCATGGCGATTTCAGAAAGGATACTCTGAATATTGCAAAGCGAACTCTGATAAGCAGTAACTATCCCTATCCAGTTGTAGTTAAATTAATCAAAGATCGTGTTAATAGATTGTACAATGGGCATATTGCAAAAAGAGAAATTTATAACAACTATTCGGTGATTCCGTTTGTCAGTGGCTTAAGTGAACAAATTAAAAAAAGCCTTAAAGAAAACAACATTAAAACCACTTTTAAATCTTCTAATAACATTGGTCTCGTAGATAGACATACTGCGGACTTCAAAAACACTACAATCATCAAGTCTGTTCTCAATTATAAAGATCGGCTGGTACATGAAATGATTTGCATTAAGAAGTCCAACAACACAATAAACCGGCAAACCGACATAAATGGTTTAAGCAACATTTACAGCTAATTACTCATTTAAGTTCTTTTACGTATTGGAGTTAGGTTTTTTTTTGCCGGAACACAATTTAGGTTTTTCCCAACTCACGGTCCTAGATTTTATCTAGTCACTGTTCAAATGACAATACTCGTCTTTGTTTCCATGACTTGTTTACATAAAATGTTGTATATCTTATTCTGATGACGGATGATATAATCATCTGAAAGCTTAATAAATTATTTAATTAACTTTTAATTTTTATAATAACTCGATATTTTAAAGTTTAAATATAATATAAGGATAAAGCGAGAGATGGTTATTTGTTCTCTGAACAGAATCACTTGACTGCAGATACGCGACACTGCACTAGATGTACTAGTACCGTTGAGCGAGCAGCTGTTGATGTAAAAACAGGTCAATGTTCAATAACACAACCCATCCAGATATAAAAAGATTCCTCAAAATAACGAACTTCACTCTTCCAAACAAAATAAAAGTTGGAGGTAATTTTGGGTAAAAAAAAACAAAAAAATGTAAAAAACATGGTTCTGAGAATGTCAATAGATCCATAAACGTATATAGCCAAATGTAGTAGGATAATGGCGTCAAGACTTGCGCATCAAAACCACAAAACATGATACGAAAAAAGCCTTGCCAGATAGTGAAAAAGCACATACAATATCTAATATTTATAAAATCTACTCTATACTATAAAAAGATAAGCCCAATATGTAACGTTTTTATGTAACGTTTTTTTGTAACATTTTTATGAAACCGAAATGCTTGTACTATATAAGATATAAAATTATTTTTACTGTCTCAACCTTTATACCATGGTATAAACTGATAAACTGATCAACATCTCAGGCAATTTGATCTGTTTAGTACTTGAGACGTTGATCGGCTGCAGCCGTCGTTCCCATCAACAAATTATGAGTTTTTATCTTCTAAAACATCAGCAGAACGTGTCAAGGAACTCAGGGAAAGACAACAGCAGCAACAAGAACTATCAAAATCAAATCCGGCAGCAAAAAAATCAAAGGAACCTTTGAATGAATGCATAAAAAGCGAAAATTAGACAGTAGCTCAAATTGCCAATAATTCCCAAATAATAATATCACCTCATGATGCCGGAGATATGACGGAAAAACGCCGATATTGCAATGCAATATTTTGGAAAAATTAATTTTGTAAAAAGATAAGACAAAATATGCAACGTTTTTATGCAACGTTTTGGAAGTTTGTGATTGGTTCTTTCCCTTTAACCAATAGTAAAATTGCAGAACCTTTTCAAAAAATAAAAAAATACCTAATAGTAATCGATAACGTTTATTTTAAATTTTCAAGCTGTATGACGTTATAATCCGTTTAAACGTTAATCCGTTGAGATATATTAAACATCGGAAAAAAATGTTGTATGAAAAGAAGTTTTACAACTCAAAGTTATTTCGTTTATGTGCTATTAGGGCCGCAAAGCGGCCCGGGGGGTTGGGCCGCGACTGCGGCCAGGGGGGCAAAGCCCCTCTAGTAAAATATATAATATTATCTAACTTATGTAAAGACTGGGTAGCGATAGTTGGATATTGCTGTTCACAAAGCGACGGTGAAAATAGAAGTAGAAAAAAAATTAATTATTAAAATTAAAATATCCAATTTAAAATGGATGTATAATTTATACATCAATAAATACGTGACCGTTTCCTATCGCTTTCTCATACAAAACTCTTAAAACTTGCACTTTTGGGCAACGCCGATTACTTTACAAACACTGCATTGAAATACAAATTAAATGCATATAAAACTGGCATAAGAAATTCAATTTAAAATGATTTAAGTAAAAACTAGGGACCGAATTTATAAGTACCTACAGATCCAAATTAGATGAAAACCCCCTTCAGCTCTACCATAACTCACCAATTGTAAAGTTTTATTATCATAATAGAAAACGTTTATTATCGCTATAGACATTTCACACGTTTTTTAGTGCTTATAAACCCGGTCCCTAGTAAAAACCAACAAAGAAATGCAAACCAAAAATATAATTGTAGATTTCAAAATGAATGGTTGAAACAAAATTTCATATCAGGAAATTTTTCTGTGCAAACAAGAAAAATCAGAAAAAATACATCAGCAAGACATCAATCAAAACCATTTAATTACTTGATAACAAATTTGGTGTATGAGACTCGTGCCGAAGACTCAACATTTGCAAAATTATAAGTAACAAATTATTAAATTTTTTTTTAAATTATAACTAACTTGATAGTGTTAACAATTCAGTACTTTTTTAAAGATCCAAAAGTTACCTATAATGGGTCTTTGAGTTTTGCGTTAAAATAGATCTATGTTTTTTTTGGAATTGCTATTATATTATTTTATATAGTATTATTGGTTTTTCTTTTTGAGGGGTAACATATGTTTCTATTAAATGGCTTTCTTGGCAAATTACTCTGGGTGGTTTGCCATTGCCTTCCGCGGAGAGGGTCATAATGAAGTCGGATACATTTTGTAGCCGGGTTGGGGATTGAACCTAAGGCTTCTCGCCTAGAGTCCGGTCCTCAGCCCGTTCACTTAGTTCACCTCTATTTTGCTCATACCTACTACATAAAAATAAATTATGAATTAATAGAAAACGACTCCAAAAAATGTTTTATATTGGTTTAAAGTGGAATTGGATTAACTATAGCAGTGATTATAATTATAACTATAATATTATCATTTTGTTTGTGAAGCTAACCATTATTATAATCTATTTAAAAGCAATATTGGGCAAAAAAATAATAAAACCTTATTTCGAATACGAAATTTAACAGACTAAAACTTTAATTTAGTGAACTTTTTATAAAAATCAATCCATTTCAATGACCTCAAAATGGTTGATGTTAAACAAAGTTGAAATTAAAATTTGATAATGTAAAACTTGAAGCAAAACAATCGTAAATTTCTTTTTATAACTTTGATGTTAATTAAACTTATTTAGACTACATTTGTACTGAATTTAGAAACAAAATTAAAGCGAACTTAGTAAAGTGAATTAACAAAATGTAACAACTTTTCTAATTCGAAAACCTTGCATTAATTTGAGATGTGATTTTACCTGTTGGTATTTGCAAATCACAATCCAAGATTAAACAATTGTTTGAAACAAATTTATGTTAACTGTGTATTTAGTATTTTGCCTAACACCTTACTTCTGTAGAGTATCATACACCTTCTACCCTATATTTTTCGAAGTATGTTTAGTATTTTATCAGAGATGATTACTATGATTAGTATTAAAATCGTCCAATTTTGGAACCAGCCATCCCCTAGATAAATTATTCATTAAAAAATGCAGAACATCTTTACACCTTTATGGCGTCAAAGTATTTTAATTTGCCTTTAATTTATCAATCAATAGCAATAACCAATAACGGCTAATCAAATAACCGTTTTAATTGACTAACTGTTCGCTTATTACTTGTACTCTTTTGCAACTTTCATTAGAACTAACTAATCAACTTAGAGTTCACGTGGACCTTGGTTAAGTCAATCAATTTTTGTTCGACATATAAAGTGAAGTGAGGGCTACTCTAATAAATATATCTACTCCAATAATTATATTTTGCAGAACATGTTTTATTTAATGTGTGTGTCATACTTCAAATAAAACTATAAATTAAGATATAGATAAAAAAATTTCAATGTCTTTTTGATTTTCGTAAGTTTCTTGTATTAAATAAATATTTTCCGGTAGTTTGCTCCGGGCTGCACATAATATAGGTATTTAATTTAGTATGAAAATGTGATACCTACACATTTTGTTTACAACGTACAAAGTATGTAAATTTATTATGTATTGTATATCTTCAGGTAAAACCGTAAATTAAAATATAGATAAAAAAATTTCAATATCTTTTCAATTATCTTATATTATTTCTTGTATTAAATATATATTTACCAGTAGTTTGCTTCGGGCTTCACAAAATATACATTTAATTTAGTATAAAAATTTGATACATATTTTGTTTATTACATACGAACAAGTAGGTATGTAAATGTACTATGTATTGTATGTTTCACGTTCTTAGTATATTGCTAAAAGGTAAACCACCTTAACATTTTCAAAGTTTGTTACCCATTCTCGTAAGACTTTAACACGATCGTCTAGAGCGGTACCGTTAGAAAACTCTCAGAATAATGGATTTCAAATTTTAACATGAAAATCTTATATTATACATACATTTAAGTACATTAGCTCTACTAGAAACACTTTTAGCCTTCGGCAAGCCTTTATGGAAACATTTTATAACTGAAATATAAGGAACTTTTTTTAAGTATTTAATGCAACAATAGATTTATTATTCGAATGTATTAATAAAGAGTCGAATATTATTAATATGTAATTAAGGAGTTTAACGAGTAGGCGCAACGCAGTCACTCCATCGCTATATCAAAATTTGACTAATGTTCACGCCATTTGGTGGTAACGGTTTCAGAAAAATTTATGTGCGTCTCTAGTCATTATAAGTATTAATAAAGCTTTTAACAATTTTACAGTAATTTTGACTTTAGAGTGTACCTATAACTATTTACCTAAACAGATTTTCTAAAGCTCATTTATTTCTTCTATCGAAGAAGGTTTTGCAACCCAGGAGTAACAGAGCTGGAAATTCTAATGTCTTTGTAATATTTTAAAAACGACAAAAGTGAATGCGGATGTGGAAAGCGTTCTTTTTCGATTTTAAATTAAATTTCTGTTTTGTTATTTTATTATTATGTTCTCATAAGAAATTATTATCAAAAAATAATAAAAATTTAGCTATGTTTATATTAGAAGCAATGAAAGGTGAACCAAGTAATGGCGTTTTTTGAAGCATAAAGTATTAAAATTTAGAATTTTTATTTAAAATTTTTTATATGAAGGTGAATAAATATTATATGGAATAAAGCAACATGGATGAACCGTACTGATCCAGTTTGCAACATCTTATTTGTGAGGCTTGGATTTTTTGTAGGTTGTCTGTTCTAAGGAAGTAAATATTGATCAAAAGTTTTTGTGGAACAAAAAGTGATATTAACAAATTCCAAACAAGTTCAGCTTTTACGTTAATCTGAACAATAAAACTTCAAATTAAATATTTTGATTTTTCTGATAAAACTTTGATTACTTATAGGAGTCGTTGAAGTTGTTGGGTTTTATTTATTATCTAACTTAAAAAAATGAAATTCTTTGGTGTCATTTTAGTCAAAAAGGATTTGCAAATTTATTTAGAATTTTAAGAAGGCCAGTATCAAAACTTGCATAACTTTAATTTAAGGTGTTTGCATATCAAATGCCCTTGTTACATATTTATAAATTGTGAATTTAAGATAAATATTTAAAGTCGTGGCTGCTTAGTGGAAAGTTGTTTTTGTAAATTTTAATTAAAAAGTGATTTATCATTTACTGCAGCACTATTTTATTTACTTTTATTATCATGTTACGACAACAACGAATGTACTTGTAGTAGTGTAATAATAATAATTAATAGTGTATACCAACTATATGTATCACAGCAGCACAATGTACCTACTAGATATTATATTTAAAACTTAACAAAGAAAGTTAACAGCAACCCTAATATTTTCTTCATAATCTAATATAAATTGTTTTAATTTGTAGTATTATGCAAACCAAAACTTCTCAATATAGAGGCTCCCATAATTAGGTTAATATTAAGTAATGTTTGATATAAATGCACCATTAAAACTTATATTTGCATTTAAAGTAAAAAATAAAAGTATTTATTATTAAAATTTTTAATTTCACATATAGGGGAGAGTAGTCGTGAGTCCAGTAAACCTTTTGTCTGAAAACGAAAGGTAAATAGGATTTTATAGCACTAATAAGGGTGTAGTTGCGTACTGAGATTGTTTGCCTATAATTCTGTAATTTAGGAAGACACAATGTGTCAATAGAATCGCTTTTCGAAAAAAAATTGCAAAAGTTTAAAATCAATTTTTAGCACAAATAATTCAAATATAACATTCCTTCATATTCTCTATATAAAACTCTTTATTTTAATGTTTCATATCAAATTCCGTTGAGTTTTTTTTAATAAATATAATATCTTCTTGTGGTGTTTAACGAACTAAACCCTAAAGATTTTTACTAAAAAAGTGCTTAACTTTTGTTCTTAAATATGCACAGAAATTGTTCATATCTTAAACCATAAAAATGTACATTTGCTTTGTTTGAATACACAAAATCAGATTTGTTTTCTGCGGATAAATACCAGTAACCAACAAGGGTTAAGGGTTAAGAATTTTCTCAACTTAGTTATTATTAAATTGTTATTTAATACTAATTATTTATTCGAAATTGTAATTATACAAATTAAATAATTTATATATTTCATAGAAATTATAGGTATAAATATTGTAATTAGGTATACTATTTTATTTCGTACACCTTGGATATCTTACCTCGCTTTACACCAAATATGTGCTCTTAACATTAGCCATTTTTTAGAACTACTAAAATAACTTTAATGTACGAAAAAACCTGAAATTGAATTTTATTTTTAAAGTAAAAGGTCTTTTGTGTAAACAAAATGTGACGATAACGCGGCGGATTATCATTCGCTTACACACCCTAATTCCATTCACGGCATGAAATCTTCATATATTGCCTATATAACAGAATCATTGATTTTTATATGAAGAGTTACTTTATGAAGAATTAATTATACCTACCAACCATAATTTAAAATTGTTTTTAATAATGGTATCACATATGTAATTAAGTTAACAATAATAAAAACCATAATTAGATTTCTTTAAAAAAATAAATCCTTATTTTTATAAAATTTCATACAGTACTATAAAGCTTTTGAAATATTAAAAATAAAGTTTTTAAACTATTTAAAATTAAAAACATAATTATGGAAGTTTCACGAAAAAATATTCGCAAATAAAATTTAAAACTTATAATTTTTAGCATGCAAAAAAGTCAATTTTAATTTAGTTAGCACCACGCCAAAAATGATAGGCATATAAAAGTTTACGTTTTACTGAAATATTAAACTTGATAATGTACATATCTACCTACCTTCTCATGTTTTTTTAACATTTCGTAATTTGAAATTACAAATTGATATTTATGTTGATTCAATTAAATTAGCCATAATTTTGATCTGCAGCAATTTTTTGTTACGCTATAGAGAAATACAGCAAAATAAGCAAAAAATGTAGATCGTTTTATTTGGTATATTTAAAAAAATAATAAAAATAAATTAATGAAAAAAAGAAATATGGGAGGGTCTTGTTAAACTTAGTTCCAAAAATTTTAATTTTTGGAAACACAACTTAAGAACCACAAAATAAAGCCATTCCAACATTTTCTTGTTTAAAAACTAAATAATACTGTGTCAATCAGCAACCTTATTAAAAAGTTTGACGGGTACAATCAAGAAATAATAAATTTATATTCTGTTATAACAGAATAGGTTTTATATTCTCGCAATAATTGCTTTTCTAACCAATATTTATACAAAGTCTTTTGTTTATTTAGAGTAGTTTTACTGTACCATTAAAGTTTTGTATTAACTTTTTTGAAAAACCCCATATAATTGTATTAATAACTTTCAGAATTTAAAAATACGAATTTTAACCTACTTAATACTTCGCCGACTTTAATTAAAACACATTTATTGCATAAAATTACATTCTGACTTAATTAACGTTAATTAAATCTATGCCTCTTTTATCACTCTGAAGTTAGTATTGGTTTTCATTTCAAAACCGAAGTGAGACGATTAATATTTTATAAATTAAATTCAACATTAGATAATATAAATAATTCAATTGGCTTAATTGTCAACATTAACAATTATTATGATATTTTGTTGCTTTATTAAAGTTTCACTCAAAAAATCTCGTTAAAAATTTCATTTCTATTCTTATAAATCTTGCAAAAAGTACAAGACTTAATGACTGCTGCAAATGACAAAAGAACGATTCTGGAGACGTTAACAAGACTTTATTGAACAAGTCATCAAGACACACAATTCTAAGCAATTTCATTAGGCCAAAACACAGAAAGAAATAAAAGGGCGAAATAATTTCCTTAAAAAAAACAGTAAACACTGTTAAGATATCTAAATAATTTTCGTTCAACCGCCATAAAATAAACCAAAATAAAATAAACTTACATTAGTAGGTAACGCTGATACTTCAGCGTTCTCAGTTATTATTTATCACTATCAGTGTGTTAGTTGTCCAGATACAGAAAGCATTTAAAAAAGTATAAAAATACATATATTTTAGATACATATCATACAAATTATATAAAATATTTAGAACTATAAATAATGTTACCTTTTAAATATTATATCATTTTATATATATATTTTTTTACTATTTGTAGTTTAGATTCACCAAAAGCACGAAGCGCTTTTCAAAACTGCAATGGAGAAAGCTTTAAAAATAAACTACCCTAAAAATAATATTAACTTGACAGAGATTTATCATATCAGTATAACAAAATAAGTTATCATTACATCATCAGCAACTATATACCGGGTGCTGAATGAGTTAGGCGAACATAGGATATTAACATGTAAAAAGTTATTTTTGCAAATTCCTGCTTCCCTAATTATTTTAGAGAAAAATTGAAAGATACAAATATGATGTAGAAATATAAACTACGAATGATAAGAGCATTAGATTTTATCTAGCTTTTACGTAAATGATCAAAAAATCTTTTGAAATTGTTAAAATTTTTATTTATCAAACTGGCCATGTATAAGTTTCCAAGGTAATATTCCATTTTATGAAATTGAAATTTAATAAAGTGCAAAACTGTCAACAACGTGCAATTGTTTTTTATTACTTATCAAAAATAATTACCTCGGAAACTTCCATGGCAAGTCTGATAAATAAAAGTTTTAACAATTTCAAAAGAATTTTTTGACCATTTACGTAAAAGCTAGGTAAAATCTAATGCTCTTATCATTCGTAGTTTATATTTCTACATTATATTTGTGTCTTTCAATTTTTCTCTAAAATAATTAGGGAAGCAAGAATTTGCAAAAATAAGTTTTTACATGTTAATATCCTATGTTCGCCTAACTCATTCAGCACCCGGTAGATATAAATTAATATAGAAGAACTTTTTAATCCTATGATGTTACTAATCTTTCCCCAAGAGTTTCCATAAGCTAAGTGGCAAACATAATTCAAAACATATCATATAGTAAGTATCCAAGAAAATATCTACTAAGGAGTAACACATTTTCTTACTTAGTCGCGAATATCGACTATGTCAATATCAAAATTCTTAATTTTGAATTTCAAAGAGTTATAATTACAGATATTAATAAGATGTTGATATTTTCATTTTGCTTTGAAGACTTTTACAGACAATTAGATAGATTGATATTTATTTTGATCGAATTTGATAGCTGGAAAGAGTATAAAGCTATTTTCTTATAAAAGAAATTTAAATTTCTTTTTTTAATTATTTTTGAATTTAGTATGCGGATGATGTCTAAACAGTTTTAATAAAACATGTTAAAATAACATGCATTTTTTTGAAACATTATAAAAATAGGCATATCAGAATAATCTTAGATTATTATTTAAAATTAATGATCATTACAAAATATAGGTGACACACTGCGAATATTTAAATTATCATGTGCTTAAAACAGTGCTGCACAACCCACGGTCCGCATGTGAATTGAGTAAACAGTTAAATTAAGTGAACTGGTACTTTCTAATTTTTTTTACAATACTTCTTTTTCAAATTTTGTATGATTTTTATACTTTAGTTTTATGAAAACAAAATTTAAAAAAATTTAAAATTTTCAATTAAGTTGTGTGTGGTGCTAACTACAAAAAGATTTTAACACCACTGAAACTTATAACAGATGTAATAACCTCAAAAATGACTGATGACACCTTTCTAATCTATGGATGACACAATAGCAACTTTACAGATGCGAAATATACGAATTGCAAGATATTTTGGAAATATAATTTTTATTTTGAAAGTCTATATCATATTAATTTTTTTTTTTAGTTTTTATGAGGACTACCAAGGTAGCTACAAATCTTAATTGAGTTGTAGTTATGGCCTCGTTTTGTTGCAAGAATATAAATAAATGTTTATTTTATTATACCATGGTTTTCCATGGTTTTGGTCCATTCCTTCCATCTTTTGCCTTCTCCTTCCAGTCTCAAACCTAGATCTCTTTAAGGTTTTTTTGTACTTTGTTTTTCCATCTGTTCATCGGTTTTTCTCTCCTCTTTAGCCCGTCTATTTCTAACGGCCATATCTGCTGTATTACTTTTTCTTCTCTTCTTAAGAGTTAAGATTGGATTGGATTCTGGATTAAATGTAGAGAGCAAAATATGGTTCACATGCACTCAGGTCACGTAAACAAGCCCATTATGCTACCTCCGATGTTAGCACCCTACCTCCCTCTTATTCTTCAAGCCACCCCAAACTCAAGACGAACTCGAATATTTTAGAGGGCGGTGTGCCACTAATACTGGCTATGCTAGTCCAGAAGCTTCCCAACATGGATCCTTAGAGTTAAGATATGTCCGAGCCACCTTATTTTTTGTGCCTTAACAACACTCACTATACTTGGTTTTTTATATAACTCTTATATTTCTTGGTTTGTTCATCAAGTTCCTTCCTGCCAAATATCCCCTTCAGCACTATTTTTTCCCACACCGCTAAAGTATTTTGCTTTTGTTTCTTCAACAACCACACCTCGCATCCATACAACACCGTTTGTCTTATAATCCACTTATAAATCCGAAGCTTCATTGATTTGGCAAAGATTCCGCTACCGAACATTGATCGTAGTGCAAACGTGCTTCTTGTTCTTGCTTCTATTCGATTTTTTATCTCTTCGTCTTCTCCTGTTTTTTTACGTTTAGAAAGTTATAGCAATTAAAAATTATAAATGAAATAATAAAATTTTTTAAATTGCCGCCATCTCCCACAATCATTATTTTAATTAGAGTTTAAAACAACTTAAAAATCCCTAAAATTTCCCTAGAAAAATTAATTTTTTAAATCAGGTTTTCGGTTATAAACGACTATTTATTTTACTATAACCTCATAAAATTTTGAAATTTTATTTTAGAAAGATTTTATATGACAAATAAACATTTTTATTTAATTTTGTGCTTAAATAATTTGTTAAAACATATTAATTCATTTAAATGCCTTAGAAAATTAGAAATTTAAAACAGCTGATCCGAGTAAGTGTCACGTAAACATACGAGACTTGCCGAAATCGAACTTCGTGTACACCGACAGCGGATAATCATTTACTAAATTATGTTTATACGACGTTATAAATTATCATTTTCTAAATAGAGACCTGACAGACTGAAGATAATTACGTAATTTAGGATAAATGATCATCTACGTTTTCAGTGTGTCGAGGGTATTAATTTGTTTATTTATTTATTTTTATTAAAAAGTTATGATGTTCAATGTTAAAAACTTTTGACGTACCCATATGTAGAGAAAACGTTGATTTTTAATTTATTTACACCTGTTTTCATCGTAGATGTGCTTACTGGGTATTTACATAATTTTCACTACTAATATAATATAATAAATAAATTATATAATTAATTTTTACACCATCAGTGAGAATTTATAACGTCAACTTCATCTATATTTACAATACCTACATATAAAATTATATTATACATACAAAAATTAATTTCCAGTTTAATGATTTTATAGTTCTAGATTGAAATTTACAATTTTCGTAAATAAAATCAAAACTATATTTAAGACTTTAAAACAAAAAATGTCGATTGGTTTTCAATTTGAAGTTTATTCGAGCAGGTAACTAGAAAATTTTTATGCCTAAGTAAAATACAATACTAATCCAATTAATTTAATTTGATTGAACAATTCAGAACCGCTGAATTTAAATTTAATTAAAATTTTAATCTCTTTAAATCAATACAATTTTTTATTTCAATAGATTTAATTAAACGGTAACTTGTTAGCAATTTTTTAAGGTTTAAAGCTTACATTAACAATACAGTTTTAAAATGAAATAAACTAAATTACAAAAGATTTTTAAACATTAACAAACGAAATTAAGAATAATAAAATTTAATCGAGTTGAATAAAATAAGTTTTTAATAAATTTTTCTCTTTTTCAAACTGAGTAAAGGAAATAAAACGGATATTAATTAATTTTATAATTTCGTACAGTTAATAAATTTCTATCGAAATAATTTTCACCGCTAATCATTTATAACATATAATTATGTTTATTGAGCCAAAAAGACTGTTTTTAAAAATTATTTATTTTTAAATAACTTGTACAAAATCTTGGCTCGAGACCTCACTAGTTTAAAACTAATATGAAGACTGACTTAAACTTAATTAATATTGCAAGTAAACAGCTTATTCTAGAAAATGATGATTATATTGAAAGAAGAGTCGCATCATCCGATGAAGTTGATCCTTCCTAGGGAGCATTGAACATAACTCCTCCATCCTTAAGATAACACGCCCTCGTGTATTTGGGGAGTAGGTGTTGGTCTTGATTCATAACTTTCTTTCAATTTTTGATTATAAATAAAATCTTTTAACCTGTTTCTAAATACATACAATAGTAAGATTGAAATACAAGATATTACTATTATTGATAAGGTTAAAGAAAAATGTGTTACATGCAATATTGGATCTAAACTAAAATCGTTATTAGTACTTAAAATTTTTAAATCCTCTTTTAAGTCTTTTAAATCATCCAAATGCTTTTGTTGTAATTGTATACCCAAATTAGTTTTATGAGGATTAATATTACTTATAACTAAGGAATTTTCAAAAGTAAAATTACTGAACGTATTTACAAAAACATCATCACCAATTATTATTTTACAATTATCTTTTGATGAAACCAAGACATTGTCAATAATTTCATAATTATAAACATTATTTTTGCATTCTTCAGCAAGATGAAAGCGAATTTTACATGAAACTAAAATTTTTCCATTTTGGAGTTGTGTGAAAAGTTTGTAATTGTTATTAGCCATTGCAATCGTGCAGTTTTTGAAATCTGTAAATGAACACTCACTAATTCGCGGTTTTTCGAAACACACAATTTGATTTTCAATCACTTTGCACTTTTCGTCGGTCCAGATCTCTCTTCTTGTACCTTGTAGATGATATTTGCCTGGTGGTATCAGCACATTGTTTTGTTTGTCAGGAATTGGATAAATTCTGGTATATTGGAATGGTGAGGAATCGAGGATAGGTATTTTTAAAATACATGTAATAATATCTTTTGTTGAAACGATTTGAAATTTTGAAAATTCTAAAATTTTGAAAGCGTGTAAGGTATCCAATTCAAGTAGTTCTGTTCTTTTATAAATTAATTTTAAATGATTAACAATTTCATGTAATTCAGAGTCAGAAATGATTTCCAAATTAGTTATTTCAGAAAAAGCTAATGATACGGTTCTTTCAATACTCCGGAGAGCGTTTAATAATTTTAAACTTATGAAATTGTAATATTCAACTACCAGTAGGTTGTACAGAAGATTGTTTACGTCAACTATCGCAGATAGAGATGAGTTGAGGTCATTCCGAATGATTTGAAGATCTTTTGAATATCTTGCTGTAATATGATTAGCGAAAGTGGTGTACCGATTAACTTGTTTAATTATATTATTTTGATTTTTATGCAATGAATCTAAATTTTTATTAATTTCGATCAGATCATTATTATCTGGATTTCCGGTGATGAATTTAATCGCGGATCCTAAAATGTCAGCGAGACCACGTTTATTACGGTGTTTAAATTTCTGCAACTGATTTTCGATGGACTTGCAATTATCTTTTAATGTGCCGAATACTTTTCTAGAAAGGGGGTTTATAATTTTTGTTTCTAAAGTAATTACATTATTTAATAATAGGTGATAACTTACATCTAAGTCGGTTATGTTAAAATAAAAATAAAATTTGTGGTAATGATTTAGGAACTTCGTTGAACCTAGATCTTCAGGGAAATAGCCACTAGTGCTGATCTTTTCTATTTGAAGGCCCTGGATCCGATTGATCAGTCCCATGGTTTTGTAATGGAAAACTCTTTTTAATACGGCGAACTTTCCTAAGATTAGTGTTTGCTGGTCTTTTCGATTTTTCTAAATTCCGAGTTCCGTTTCTAAGCTGTTTTTGATAAAGTTGCTCGTAAAAAGGTAAAATCTCGTTTTTACGTTTTTCGTTATAAATTTCGTAAACCGTTTTGTCCATGTCGATTGCGTGAGCGTTTAAATTTTCAAAAGGTCCATAAAGTAATGTAAAGGGGGTGTGGCCTGTAGCAGAATGAATTGACTGGTTATAAATCAAAATAGCTGATATCATTAAATTTTGTGGGTTTTCCGATTCGTTTTGAATTTTAAGAGTACGTAATTTTTCTAGAATGGTCGAGTGTACTCTTTCTACGGGAGAATTTGAAGAGCTATTGTAATTAGTTGTAAAATGTAACTCAATTTTAAATAAAGAACAAAATTCTTCAAAAATTTTGTTTTTGAACTCCTTTCCTTCATCACAAACTATTTTTCTTGGATATGAGTGATGAGAACAATAATGCCGTAATTTATTTAGCATGGATATTCCTGACCCATCAATAATAAAATAAGCTTGAGTGTAACGTGAAAAAAGGTCAATTATCGTTAAAAATTTATTTCCTTCAAAACTAAAAGTATCTATATGAATTATGTCAAAAGGTCGTTTGGCAAGTAGGGGTCCTGAAAATTTTACTTTATATGGATTTCTGTCGTATTTACTTAACATACATGTTTCGCAATCGTTTATTACTTGATTGATTTTTGATTTCATGTCGGGCCAATAGTATCGTGATTTTAAATTAATATAAGTTTCCAAAATTCCGTTATGATTACTAGAGTGATATTCGTGAACTACGTTATACTGATCATCTGGTTTGACTAAATCTTTTGCAGCGATATTGCTTTTGATAATTTTTACTTTATTGTCAAATAAATGTTTTGTTAAGGTTAAGAATTTTGATTCCAAAAGTTCATCTTGAAAGTAAATACAGTACATGTTTGTTGGGTTTATAATGTCCTTCAAAGCTTCTGATAGATTTTGTATTTCGTTTCCTCTCCTAATTGTAACAATATAATTATATTTTGAAAATGGTCTCTCTAATTTCACGTTAAATTGATCTCCTAACTTTAAAATAATACGATAATTGAATTGATTAATTGGTTTATCCGTAATGGGCATTGTAAAAACAGGGTCTTCGTGTGCTGTGTGTTGTGTATTTTCCGGTTCATTCTGGCGAATTCCGTCTACTAATAATTCGTCAAGATCTTCAGCTGTTAAATCAGGTTCATCCTCAACATTTGGGATCATTGACAAAAGGTCCAGCATGTCATCGTCCGTTGTCTCGTTGGCGTTTATTTCTATTCGTGATAGAGCGTCTGCTACCGAATTTTCTTTACCTTTCTTGTATTGAATTTTGTAATCAAATTCTTCTAACCTTAGTCTCCATTTCACTAACCTCGAGTTCGGATCTTTTAAAGAAAATAACCACACGAGCGGCTTGTGATCCGTTTCAATTATAAATTGTTTTCCGAAAATGTAAGGCCTAAAATGTTTTGTGTTTTCAACGATGCCTAGTAATTCCCGTTCTATCGTTGAGTAATTTCTTTCGGCGCTATTTAGCGTCCTTGAATAAAAGGCAATTGGTTTGTTATTTTGAGACAAAACTCCACCTATGGCGAAATTGGACGAGTCCGTGGTAATACGAAAAGTCTTATTAAAATCGGGATACGTTAATATAGGGGCGTTCATTATCAACTCCTTGCAGTTATGAAATGCTTGTAAATAGTCACCGTTGTTTTGGTCAATTTTTGCGCCTTTCTTAAGACATTTAGTGAAGGGTTGAACAACTTTAGCAAAATTTTGAATGAATCTTCGATAATATCCTATTAGTCCTAAAAACGCTCTAATTTCCTTAACCGATTTAGGAAGGGGGTATGCTTGAATAGCTTTTATCTTTTCAGGATTGGGTTTAATACCATTTGGAGTAATAATGTGACCAAGAAACGCTACTTCCTTGCACAAAAATTCCGATTTATCTAATTGAACTTTTAGATTAAATTCTCTGAATTTGTTAAAAATTTTATTTAGATGAATTAAATGTTCATGGAGAGATTTAGAAAAAATTACAACGTCGTCCATATAAACAAAACAAAATTTATAAAGATATTCCCGTAAAACATTGTCCATAACACGTTGAAATGTGGAGGGAGCATTTTTTAACCCAAAGGGCATCCTAACATATTCCCAGTGCCCGTTGTCTACCGTAAATGCGGTTTTTTCTATAGAATCAGGGTGTAATTCAATTTGATGAAAACCTTGTGCCAAATCAAGAGTCGAAAAGTACGTACATTTTCCTAAATTATCGAGAATTTCCTCTATCCTCGGGAGAGGGTATTTGTCCTCTACGGTCTTATCATTTAATTTTCGATAATCTATAACTAATCTCCATTTCTTTTTTCCGCTTGCATCGATCTTTTTCGGAACGATCCATACGGGTGAACTAAAGGGGGATATACTTGGACGAATAATTTTATTGTCTAATAATTTTCGAATTTGATTTTGAATTTCCGATTTTAGATGGTGGGGATATCTAAACGATTTTCGGTAAACTGGTTCATCATCTGTCGTTCTAATTTTGTGCTTTACAGCATTGGTGAAACTCAAGTCGCAATTTTCGTTATAAAAAATATCTTTGTATTTTTGGCATAAACCTAAAATGTTTTGTTTTTCCTCTGAATTCAAATGTTGTGTGCGAATGACATTTGAGATATTTAAATCTACAAAATTTGAATTAGGTTTTTGATTCATTTCAATATTAATTATTGGGTCTACCTCGATTGGTTGTAAGAAATTAATTTGAATTTCTCGATCTTCTTCTATAGGGATTGTACAAAATCCGTTTTTTGCAATCGCTATAGATTCGGGGATACAATAATTATTAACGATTAGTTCGGGTATTATAACTTGTCCATTATCTATGTTGACCGGAATGGTTGCGTGTGTTTTAGCTAACTGACTACAGGGTACGAAATTTTTCGAATTTAGTTCCATGAAGAATGGAATTTTCAAATCTTTTATTTCTAAAACGTAGGTTTCATAATTTATTTTTGCGCCTAATTTCTCAAAATCTTCGCTACCTATTAATGCATCAAACTTGTCGTGCCATTTAATTACGTGAAAGTCAAATTTTTTATGTATACCAAATTCAGATAAAATAGGATAAGAAACATTTTCATTATTGGATTCTATTTTATTAAAACCTTTTACTGAAAAATGTTTTTCAAAAATGAAATTTTTAAAGTATTTGTGTGCGGTTTTCGGATTCATAATTGAATTCGAGGCACCACTATCTATTAAAATTTTGAGATTTAAGCTTGGAATTGAAATAAATGGTAATTTAGGTTTAATGATTATTGAATTTAAATCTATTGATTTTCCGAGGCATGTATACGAAAATTTTCATGATCCTCTTGAATTTCAAAATTTTCGGTTTGATCAAAGTTCGGGGAGAAATTTGTAGCTTCTTCTTCTGTTTCATAATTTTCGGGTTGTTGAAATTCGAAATAATTACCATCGTACTCCTCATTGGTGTTTTGAACGTTATTAAGTTCTTCTGAAATAAAGTTACACGGACCGCGACTTTGGAAATGGTTATTCGGTCTGTTTTGTGTTTGTCTAAAAGTATTTCTGGTTGAAATCGACATTGGGGTAGGTTCTTGACGAGAATTGTTTCCTACTATTTGCGAGCTATTTTGTTTAGGTCCATTTTGAGGAAAACCACGCGAATGTTGATTATTAAATTTTGAATTAAAATTTTGATTGTAGCTTCGTGGGAAATTATTTAAATTTTGGTTAAAATTTTGATTAAAGTTGGGATTGAAATTCGAGTTGAAATTTGGATAAAAATTAGAATTACCAACCCTCTTAGTTTGCGCATTAAATGATGGTTGAAATTGTTGTGGTTTTTTAATGGGTGTATTAACATTTTGTTTTCCGGATTTGTTTCTCATAAAATTTAAGAAATCTACTTGTTGTCGATAGTTATCATAATTTCGTAATTGCAATAAGCATTCTTCAATTGAATTTACTGTTTGATCTGCAATATGGGAACGATAAGGTTCTAATAAACCGGCCTTAAAAGTATTTAACGCGGTTTGTGTGTGAGCTATAATTTTATATTGGGCTAAATTTAAATCAGATTCCCTTATTGAAATGTGCTCTAATAATTGTTGCAATTTACCTTTAATTTTTTCAAAGTACGCATCATAATTTTCGTTATTATTTTGATAACAAGTGGTTAAATCATTTAATAATAAGGTTTCGTTCCGCGGATCTCCAAATCTATTCAGTAATGTAGTTTTTACTTGATCCCAAGTTTTGCAATTAGAAACGACTAACGTATCCTGTTCGCAGCGCCAATTATGTTTATTGAGCCAAAAAGACTGTTTTTAAAAATTATTTATTTTTAAATAACTTGTACAAAATCTTGGCTCGAGACCTCACTAGTTTAAAACTAATATGAAGACTGACTTAAACTTAATTAATATTGCAAGTAAACAGCTTATTCTAGAAAATGATGATTATATTGAAAGAAGAGTCGCATCATCCGATGAAGTTGATCCTTCCTAGGGAGCATTGAACATAACTATATTTTAACGTATTATAATAACACATGGTTATTACGAGTATATACAGTTATTGATATTTTGCCAATACAAGACTGATTTTCATAATAGTATTTTTTATGGTGTACCGACAGCTGGACTTAAGCAACTTGGCCCTACGACAACTCGCCTCGGACAACTGGCCTTGGCAAAAACTCACCCTGGCGACAAGTGGCCCTGGTGACAACTGGCCTATGAATTTTCACAGAAATATATTATTTCGCTTCTTGTTAAATTTTACTACAGATTTTCGCTCAATCAGTGAAATTTACAAAATTTCCTAAATAGTGAAGAAGATGGGGTTATGTAAACTGCCCTCCAAATTGGACGCCGGTAAATTGCGCCAACGGTCAATATTTTCTTGGCTTTTTTGGATCGGTAGCTTAAGGACAACTAGCAAATTGCGCCAGCGGCTGATTAGGGAGCTTAAGTTGTAATACCCAAAAACTGGTGTATTTAGTAGTAATTATAATATTATTTAATTCCCACAGTGGCGTAGTTTTTAGAAAGTTTTATTTTTAGAAAAATATATAAAAGAGTAACTGTAACCTACGCACAGCTGTACCTCTCAACGCAAATTCAATTTTGTTGGCATCATTTCTAAAACAATATAGAAAGCAAAATATAAACAACATAAACAACAATATATTATTATGAATGAAGAAAAAGTGGTGTATTTACAAGTAATTATAATATTATGTAATTCCCACAGTGGCGTAGTTTTTAGAAGGTTTCAAAATATGTTAACCGTATGAAAGTAAGTGTGGGGGGGATCATTTTAGTTATAAAACGCAATGAAAGTGTTTTTGATATAATTTTTAGAAAAATATATAAAAAAGTAACTGTAACCTACGCATAGCCTAGATAAAATGCCTAGATAATGTGCAAACCGACTAAGTCGTAAGGTATTGTGCAAATTCAGTGGTACTTTAGGCAATCTGCAAAATAGCTAGGGTATTTCAGGCAATGTGCACATTGCCTATATTGTTAGTTAATGTGATTTTTGAGTATGCGCGTACCTCACATAGCCTAGACATTGTGCGAGATGGCGATTGTAAAAAATGAGATATTTCTTGAAAATGTGAATAAATTATGCAGTGAAAAGAATTATAATAACGTATTTTTGTCTTTTGAAGAAAAATAAAATATAATTAATGTGTTAAAGAGTGTAGATATTCCTGATGATAAGAACAAATACTTTACGACAAACATAGAAGATATGAAAGTTATAGTTGATTGCAATGTTAAACTCAAGCAAGTGTGCACTGTTTGTAAATCTACTTGTGAGACTGAACAAAAATGGGCTGACTGCAAACGTTATGTTCACTAAACTAAATGCAGGCAAAGTATCAACAATATAATAATTTGTTTGCATTGTATGAGAAGTCGGAATATAAATGTTGAGAGGAATAAGACAAAAATTTGTCAAGATCATCAAGAAAATAAAATGCTTGGAAATTCTGAAAAAATATTAAAAGGTTGCACTACTGATGAAGTGATGATAATGTAGTCATACCCGTTCTATCTTTCGATAAAGGTCGAACAAATTCAAGAAATATGTCAGGTGTAGTTCTTGGCAAAGAAGGAGGGTTTATAAAATAGGAACTAAAGCAGGAATTCTTCAGAAATGCTACAGTCAAAATGAATTTAAGCTAGTGACGCAAAAGTTTATACATGCAGAAGATGTACCTGCAGACGAAATTAGTCTTGGGCGGCGGTATCAACTACTTTCTCTACAGGTGGCCATCGAATGTTGCAGTTTAATTGTGCAAAGGAGTGCATAACTAAATTATGAAAATGCCTTAAAAATAGAGTAATGTGTAATAATCGCTGTCACTTTTATATAGGTTTATTATAGTGGTTTATATTAAATATGCAATGGGAAATGAGCAATGAGCTATGCTTTAATAAAGGTTTCTTTTTAAAATAATTATCTACTTATTTAAAATTTCGTTTTTTATATTGCCTAGTCAATGTGATTTTGTTACATTTTCAAAAAGCACATTAACTAATAATATAAACAATGTGCACATTGCCCGAAACACTGTAGCCATTTTGCAGATTGCCTAAAGTACTAGTGAATTTGCACAATACCTTACGACTTAGTCGGTTTGCACATTATCTAGGCATTGTGCAAATTGACAGAATTCGCGGATTGCCGGTAACATATGCATCACAGCTCATAATTAACTGAAGAATATGAATCTTACTTTGTAAGTTTTTATTGCATTTTATTATTATTGCATTGTTACAATTCGTATTCTTAATAAATAATTTTATATATTGTTAGCACCGATATGTGTACGTACTATTTTCGTCAAACTACTTAGACAAAATCAATATTTGACAAAATATTTCTCCGCTCATAAAACAGTATACTACTGGCCAAGGCCAGTTGTCACCAGAACCACTTGTCGCCAGGGCTAGTTTTTGCCAAGGCCAGTTATCACCAGGGCCAGTTGTCGCCAGGGCCAGTTTTCGCCAAGGCCAGTTGTCCGAGGCGAGTATTTGCAGGGCCAAGTGGCTCAGGGCCACCTGTCACCAAATCTTTTTTATTATTATTATAAACTTCACATTTATCATTAATTTGTGTATTATTTTACCTATACATTTCATTTTATCAAAACACTAGAAAAGTAACTTAAGGAGTTTACCCACTGTAAACTTAAATGAAATTAATTTTTTTTATTTACCATTTTATACAAATATACATATTCTAGAATATGTGAAAAAAATTTTAAGTTAAAATCTTGAAAATTGAGAAAGTTATATATTATTTAGTGCGAGAGTGGACTAATTACGATATTTGTGATCAAAAAGTACCCGGAATTCTTTATTTAAACGAACCATGCTTGAGATATTATCAAATGCATTTTTCTCGAGGTTGGTACAACTGTCTGTTGTGTACATGTTAATTTTGAGCCCAATCTGTGCGATGGTTCGGGCACAATAAATTTGCAAACACATCAATGTTTGATGAGTATTGCGAATTTCATAATGTTGAGCAAATAGTTTGCCTGAAATTTTGTGTTTCTAACGAAATTTTATGGTCCAAAACGTTGAAAATGTTAAAAAAAGCCTAAGAGTACTTAACAATGTTGGAAACACAGGCATACGAGTAGTACAAAAAGATCAAAGCGGGCAACAGATGTGTTTCATGACTTTCTTCGTTCTGGTTGTTCATCCACCTCTTCTACTGATTATTTATTAAAAAAATTGTGATTGACAATCTTTGTGGAGCATCAGGAGGTAGCAGCCAATTTTGGAGTGTCGTTTAGATCTGTGCAGAGCATTTTATACACAATGTTTTTGGCATGAGACGAGTTGAAGTGGAATTTGTGCCAAGATTTAAGCACACATCTCATTATGTACTCGACTATTTGACCAAAAATAACGTTAATGCTGTTCGGCAAATTCCGTATTCGCCTGGCATGGCCCCTTGTGACATTTTCATGTTTACACAACTTAATTTACCACTCCATGGAGAGCTTTTGAAGCGATAAAAGAAAATTCGCAGCCCAGGTAGCACACTATGTTGGCGCAATATTGGTGCAATATTGGGAAATCAATATTGCCCCAATATCGAGATGTTAAACTTTTCCAATATTGGGGCAATATTGAAAATCAACATTGCCCCAATATTAGAAAGCAATATCGCCCCCATATTGGAAAAGTTTAACATCTCGATATTGGGGCAATATTGATTTTCAATATTGGGCCAATATTGATTTTCAATATTGCCCCAATATTGGAAAAGTTTAACATCTCGATATTGGGGCAATATTAAAAATTTTTATTGCCCCAATATTGAAAATCAATATTGTCCCAATATTGAAAATCAATATTGCCCCAATATTAAAAATCAATTTTGCCCAATATTGGAAAGGTTTAACATCTCGATATTGGGGCAATTGATTTCCCAATATTGGTGCAATATTAATTTTCAATATTGCACCAATATTGACAAAAGGTTAACATCTCGATATTGAAGCAATATTGATTTCCCAATATTTCCCCAATATTGGAAGTCAATATATTGCGCTAATTATTGAGAAGTGAACATTTTCCTATTTCGGCGGAATATTGATTTTCAATATTGAAGCTATATTGATTTTCAGTATTGTGCTAGGATCGACGTGTAAACACTCTCCAATCAGTATTGATTTGATATATTTTATTTCTTTTATGTTCTTTATTTGAATTATATATTTTTTTACGGAAATATCACAAGTAATCAAATATATTACAAGATTTAAACATTATACAAGCATACAAATTTACATTCTTGATCATTTTCTGACGTATCTAACCACGACTCTTCGAATAAACGCGACATCTATCGACGACTCTTCAAATAAACCCGATAATATTTAAAAATAATTTTTAAACATTACATTGTTTTGCCAGTGTCCTTTTTGGATAATTGTAGCACCAAACATCTCATGCAAACCTGACAATTAAAATTTAAATATTTTTGTTACTTACCTCATACCACAAAGCAAGATTTGAACTCATGACCGATTATTTAAATGTTACAAGAGCCAACTACTCTAGCCACTTACCTATGGAGGGTAACCTATTAGCTTAGTAAATTTGTTTACTTTTAACGGCATAGTTGTTATTTTCGGAGCAAATCTGATTAATAAAATGTTTTATAAAATAATATGAAAACAACATAAACAATATATTATACTTATAAGCCAACATTTTGGTGCAATATTTATTTCCAATATTGGGTCAATATATGATATCAATATTGCACCAATATAGGCTAAATCTTGGTGCAATATTGCACCAATACTGATGACCAATATTCGATATATAGCCAATATTGGTGCAATATTGTTTTCCAATATTGGGGCAATATATGATATCAATATTGCACCATTATTGGCTAAATCTTGGTGCAATATTACCATAAAAATCATAAAGCGCATGCGTTGATACGTATTAAACAATTTTATCATACAGGGTGGAAAGTGACATAGATTTCCCAATCTCATTTTAAAGGACCGCATTCAGGGTGAAATTTTTCGTCGGAATGATTTATATAGGGTGAAGTATCAAACATCTAAAACACATAAATAGAGAATTCTGATAGGATGAACCTACATTTTAGTTTAGATACACAAGCTGTATTTGAAAATATATTACTAAAAAATTAGAAAATAAAAAATTTAAATATTTAAAGAAAGCCTTGTATTTAAAATTACAAAAGTGCACTAAAAAGTAAAAAATAATTTTAATAAAACGGTGGCTTAGAGTTACAGGGTTGTCACCCTGAATGCGGTCCTTCAAAATGAGATTGGGAAATCTATGTCACTTTCCACACTGTATGATAAAATTGTTTAATGCGCATCAACGCATGCGCTTTATGATTTTTATGTAAATATTGGAAAACAATATTGCACCAATATTGGTGCAATATTGCACCAAGATTTAGCCAATAATGGTGCAATATTGATATCATATATTGCCCCAATATTGGAAAACAATATTGCACCAATATTGGCTATATATCGACAGACAATATTGGTGCAATATTGACAGACAATATTGGTGCAATATTGACAGACAATATTGGTGCAATATTGCACCAAGATTTATCCAATAATGGTGCAATATTGATATCATATTTTGACCCAATATTGGAAAACAATATTGCACCAATAGTGGCTGAATATTGACAGACAATATTGATATCATATATTGCCCCAATATTGGAAATCAATATTGCACCAATATTGGCTAAATATTGACAGACAATATTGGTCAGCAATATTGGTGCAATATTTTTCCAAGATTTAGCCAATATTGGTGCAATATTGATTACATATATTGCCCCAATATTGGAAAACAATATTGCATCAATATTGGCTGAATATTGACAGACAATATTGATAACATATATTGCCTCAATATTGGAAAACAATATTGCACCAATATTGGCTATATATCGACAGACAATATTGGTCATTAGTATTGGTGCAAATATTGCACCAAGATTTAGCCAATATTGGTGCAATATTGATTACATATATTGACCCAATATTGGAAAACTATATTGCACCAATATTGGCTGAATATTGACAGACAATATTGATGTCATATATTTTCACCAATATTGGAAAACAATATTGCACCAATATTGGCTAAAAATTGACAGACAATATTGGTCAGCAATATTGGTGCAATATTTCTCCAAGATTTAGTAAATATTGGTGCAATATTGATTACATATATTGCCCCAATATTGGAAAACAATATTGCACCAATATAGGCTATATATCGACAGACAGTATTGGTCATCAGTATTGGTGCAATATTGCACCAAGATTTAGCCAATATTGGTGCAATATTGATTACATATATTGCCCCGATATTGGAAAACAATATTGCGCCAATATTGGAAAACAATATTGCGCCAATATTGGCTGAATATTGACAGACAATATTGGTCATCAATATTGGTGCAATATTGCACCAAGATTTAGCCAATATTGGTGCAATATTTATATCATATATTGGGGCAATATTGGAAAACAATATTGCGCCAATTTTGGCTGAATATTGCAATATTGCGCCAACATTCTATATTGGCGCTATATTGAGGCAATATTGCCCCAATATTATGTGCTACCTTGGAGAGGGAGCCGAAGGCGATTCCAAAATCGGTTTATGAATAGTGTTTTGAAGATTGGAAAAAGCGTTGGAATGTGTGTATTGCATCCAATTACGATCACTTTAAAGGACACAAAATAAATATCGAAGAATGATTGAACCGTTTTCGTTTTATTAAGAAATTCCGGGTACTTTTTGATCACAATGTATACTAAAACTTTCAATCGCGTTTTTCTTGAAACTATAAAACTCAAATTGGCTTGCACCATAACTCATGCAATTTTTGTCTGATTGGATTAAAATTTTAACTGTAGCCTTTGTCTAAGTTTTGAAAAAAATGACATACGAATTTTGCAAAATATTAAAAATTGTAAGTCATTAACAAATTTCTGTAAAGTTTTTGCACAAAATTTGAATTTTTTTTTCAAAAGCTTGCTATTTTTTCAAAAATTTAATATTTTTATACTTTCGTACGTAATTCTCTAGCTATTTATATGTAAATTAAGAAAATTTTTTATTTTTGTTGTAAGATCAAATTCACCCAAGTTATGCTGCAAACCCTGAAAACTTTTTTTGAAAAAATGTATTTTTAAAAGCTGCACAGTGCCGCGACTTTGTAAATTTGTTAAATAAAACTTTTTTCCAATCTAAAAAAAAGTTACACAATTTGTTTTATTTTTAGGCTTCCACTGTGGCAAAACCTCTGCTTAATTTGAAAATATAATTATATTTATTATTTTATTTATTATTTTTATGCAATAGCCCACCGAAGATGTATTAAATATTTCTAGTTATTCCAACATTATAAAATTTTTATTGAACACAAAATGGTATCACAATAACTATTTTACCACAAATCTTTTATCATCTGATTGATCAGTATTCAGTACAGATACAATTTATAAAGAGAGCAGCCCCGGATCTACGATTTTTCCAAACTTAGAGCAAGAACTTTAGATTGGTACTTCACATTGGTGCCTTTTCATTAAAGATCTTTTAAAGATCCAATATGTTTAAGTTTAATAGTTTAAATATATAATTAGCACCCATATGCGTGAAGCAGGCACCCTGGGTTGCCTCCCTTTCAATAAGTAACAATATAAGTTTACTGTCTTTTTGTAAATTTTAATAAAAATAGTAAAAAAGCCACTATGTCATTTTATCAGAGCATGTCATTTTGATTTACTTCTTCAGGTATTAAGGAATCGTTTTGATTAGAGTATTTTACTTACAATTTTGCGCTGTACACTGAGTGAGTTAAAACATTTCCATTGTTAAAACTGTTAATGTCCTCAACTTTTAAATTCATGAAAAGTCGCATGAAAATAATCATACCTCTTGTGCGTTGTGTAATATTATGTATGTGTGTGTTCAACAATTCATTGCTAAAAAAATCAATAAGAATTTTCCATTCACATTGTTTTAGAACAACAAAAACCACATAATGTTATGCCTTTCAAACTTTGAAAACTTTCTGAAAAAAATTTACAAAGCATATTAATTGTAATGTACTACTTTTTTTTCGTTATTTACCTGCTATTTACAATTTATTAAAATAATAAATAAAAATTCTGCAGAAACGTAATAAAATAGTAATTAATTTATTATTTTTTTTTGGGTTTTTTGGACAATTCAATAAACTACGAGGATTGTATGATAAGTCAACGTTTCGCAAAACTTTATTGTTCGCTTTATCATGACTAAAAATATTTAAGAGTATTCAAAAGTGATAGAACAAAATATTATATTATATTTTTGATAAATACATATACCTGGTGCTGAATGTGTTAGGCTAACATAGGATATTAAGGTGTCAAATATCTTAAAAGTTGTGATTCACGCTCGATAGATGTCGGGCGTGACAGTGATAGATAGCGGCACATTTTGCCGCTCACATAATAGGTATCCAGGTACTGCACTATTAGAAAATAGTTTTGAGCCTCTCCGGTAACAGTCTAATCTCTGTCTGACGTCACAAAATGCATAACGTAAGAAATTTTAATGTAAATAAAGATAATTTAATCACAGCGAAACCTTACATTATAAAATCACTTTTTTATTAGCGTGTATGTATCAGTTTAAATCTTTGACAGAATTTATTTTAATATTATAAAACTATTTAATATTATAAAATTTTTCGGAGAAAACTTATTAGTATCTTTTTTAAAGTGTTTGAAAAAACCTCTATTTTTGTTCTTTATAAAACTCTGTAGCGCATCAAAACTAAGCAAACTATGACAAAAGTATAGTTAATGCCTATTTTTTCGGTAACAAAAAAAGTGAAAATCATCCCCTAATTACCACCCCAATTGAAAATAATTGTTGCTACTTTACAATTCACTTTATTTATGTACTTGTAATATGCTCTAGAAGTTTGGCCAGTTAAAAGTGCTTAGTTTTGAACAAATTTGAGGTTGAAGTGTAAAGAGCATTTTTGTAATTTTGCAAAAAATTGCCATTTCTTAAAAATAACACAAAAACAATTAAAAAACTATACGCAAAATTTTACAAAGTAGAAAATTGTAGGTTTCGCTTTACTGAAAATTTAGGTTTTTTGCAGTATAAAAATTGAATAAGATTATATGGCCTTTTAAAGTTTGCATATTATGTTAGTAAATAGTACTTTGTTCAACCCCTTTCAGCTCAAACCTTTTCAAAAATAAGGGTTTAAAAAATATTTATATGAGCTTAAAGATCTTGATAAAACCTACATGGTTTTTTGAAAAACACACATGATAGCATAAAAACTATGCGTGTTATCGGTAAAAAACCAATCACATTTTTGTGATTTTCACATTTTTTGTCGTCGAAAAAAATAGGGATCAACTTTCTTTTCGTCATAGCTCGCTTAGTTTTGATGCTAGGGAGTTTTATAAAAATTAAAAGTAAAGGTTTTTCAAGTACTTGAAAAAAGATACCATGAGTTTTCTCCGAAGAATACATTGTTTTTTGGTTATTTCACGTTGAAAATTTCAATTTTGGCGTTTCACGAATAAGAAGTAACTTTTAACAAGCTATTACTCCGTTTGTATTGGGTCTAGACACCATTAACCTACCATTTCTTTTGTTTTTTCATAAGCTACATTTTAATAAGAACACTTATTTCGATCAAATACTTACTTTTGAGTTATTCGCGAAAAAATTTTCACCCTCGAGAAAGGGTGGCATCTACACCCCCAGAGTAAAAACAACCCCTGCTACAGTTCCAACTTTGAAGGAGAAGGTTAAGTAAAACCTAAATCCAAATTTTTATGAAAATCGGTGCTGTTTGGAATAATTCTTCAGTATCGCCGTATTTTAGCTTCAATGGCTGGACTAATGTATTTTTCCAAATTTCATATCAGTCTCAATATCAGAGGAATACAAAGTTACCTACTTTAACAAAGCTATGGCAGGAAGTGTGCGATCGTTTTCTAATAATTGATAGCATTCAAATTCAATATTGATAGTAATCGATCGTATATCGATACTTATCAATATAGATTTATCATTAGATAACGATTTTTATCGACATTTTACTATTAATAAAAATTATCAATTATTATCAATAAACAATGATTTTTGATTATCGATATCGATTTTCCAATATCGCCCAGTTGTAAGTAGCAATAGCAGGTATAAATTATCATAAAAAAATTTTCAACATTATAATTAATTTCAATTTTGTTGAAAGGTACATAATATATTAATGTGTTATTAATAATTTTTAAAATAAGCTAAAAAAGCAAGCCAATAGAGACGCGAGTGATTATATTATAATCTTTATTACACATTTTACAGATAAAAGTACTCCAGGCATTCATTGCAATTCATGCATTTTGTTGCAGTTGTAATTTTATAAGCTGTTTGAAATATATTTGAATGTGTGCAGAAATCTTTAAATAACAATTTAGATTATAATGAGCTAAAGAATTTCGCATAAAATATATGTATGATTTTTCAAACAGCCGAACGAAAGAGAGATTTTTCTTTTCATAAACAAACAATTTTAGAATGTCATATTCGTACCTATATAGTTTCTCTGTCTTTTGTATTTCTAAATTGAGATAAGACAAAGAAAAACATAGCGGCGGAAAAAGAAGTCATTCAATGATCACCTATTTAATCAAAAGTAATTTCTCTAGATGTATAAATGGGATATTTTATCGCCATCTATGTATTTAATTCTTAACTCCATTTTACATGTAAACTTACCGCAGTATTTAATATCCCATTGATTTTGTTTATGATTAAATCAATTAATTCGATGTAAAAAGATACATCTTTGATATTATTTTGTTAATGATATATTATAATTTCAACAATATATATGTATTAGTTTTTGCGTAATCATGAGAATAGTAATGCAATACGCGCCATCACTTTATTTATTTAATTGTTACGTTAATAATTATCTTTTACGCTTCATATTTCAATATGTTACACAGGAAGCTTTGACGAACAACCTGTAAAGTTTTTGTAGCTGTAGATGTAGTATTATTTAAATGCAATGGGATTTACTTCTTATGGCCAAATAACATGTAAATCGGCCACCTTAACGTGTAAAAACTTACTTTTGCAAATTCCTGCTTACCTAATTCGTTTAGAGAAAAATTGAAAGATACAAATATAATGCAGCAATATAAACTACGAATGATAAGATCATTACATTTTATCTAGCTTTTACGTAAATGGTCAAAAAATCTTTTGAAATTGTTAAAATTTTTATTTATCAAACTGGCCATGTATAAGTTTCCAAGGTAATATTCCCTTTTATGAAATTAAAATTTAATAAAGTGCAAAACTGTTAACAACGTGCAATTGTTTTTTATTACTTATCAAAAATAATTACCTCGGAAACATACATGGCAAGTCTCTCATTCAGCACCCGGTAGATATAAATTATTTCGCAGGAAATTATCTACCAAAATCTTAATAAATGATTTAATAGATTTTTTAACTGATAGTAACTCGATATAATTAAAGCATTAATATTAATTATATTTTATATTATATTTTATATAAATATTATGTTATATTTTGTTCTATCAGTTTTGAATACTTTTAAATATTTTTACTCTTGATAAAGCAAACAATAAAGTTTTGAAAAAAGAATATAGGTAGTTTATTGAATTGTCCAAAAGAACCTAAAAAAATAATAAATTGATTTATGATAATTTTTATTAATTTATAATAATATGATAAATGGAGTTTTAAAATGTGAATTTAAAAATTCAAAGTTTTTAAACTGTCAACCTTATACATAAATATTATGGTTTTATTATGGAATTGGTCTTAAATTATCTACAAGTAAATATATTTTTACAAATCAATGTGACAAAAAACTTTTTTACAAAAAAATAAAACCGACTTCAAGAAAACTACTACGAAAAAATGCACTAAAAAGTAAAAAAATAATTTTTTTAATGTCTGCCACATTTTTAGAGTCGGTGCCAGGCAAACGTTTATTAAGACATTTTTGGAAGTTTTCTAAAATATACATTAATTGTATTGTTAAAGGGGCCCACAAACAGAGCAACCTAGTCGTCAACCTAAAGTAGAACCACACACGTGGCGGCATGTGATTTTACAAAGTGGTTGCACACTAAGTTGAACACTAGGTTGATTATTTGTGGGCCTTTTGATACGCGCTTGTTAACCTTGGCTGGCACCGACTCCAAAAATGTGGCAGACATATTAAAAAAATAATTTTTTTACTTTTTAGTGCATTTTTTCGTAGTAGTTTTCTTGAAGTCGGTTTTATTTTTTTGTAAAAAAGTTTTTTATTTTAGTCTTTTTAGTGAATTTTGCTTTATGTAAATAATTTATCGAATGCGAATATGGGTAGACTTACAAAACGCACTGCCCATATTCTCATATGGCCGTTTAACAAGCGAGAAACGCGAGAAATTCTTAAATGCAACTTTATTATTTTCATTTAACCGTGATTAACTCCAACTAATCATAATTAAAATATTTAATCAGAGTTGGTGGAACCGGCTCTAAAAGTAGTACTTCAATTACTCAAAGTCAGGGCTGGGCAACATTGCAATTACATGAATTAAAAATACATTGAATATCCGCTGCTATTCAGCACTAGTGGAATATTCACTACCATTCACCACTAGTGGAATATGGAACGTGCTCATCGTCTCAGCTTGATTCACGAACGTCTATCCAATGAGACGGATGAGCAACGTGCCCACCGTTTTAGCTTAATCCACGATCGGTTATTTTTCGTTTGGATCGGCTTAGTGTAATGAGGGAAGCCAGTCATGTTCGTAGAAACATAGCAAATGAATAATATTTTCAAACGACTATTAACGTTTTCGCCGATGTTTCATGCGCTATTTGTAAAAGAACTATTTATCCATAACAGCGTTTTAATTTACAAACACATGTGTATGGTACACTGTTACCCGAAGAATTAGTTGCTTTAGGTACAATAAGTACATGCTCCCGCTGCAATAATAATATTAGAAAAAGAAAAATTCCACCAACTGCATATTGGAATAAAATGATGCTCGCAGAAATACCGCCGGAATTAGCCAATCTGACGAGTGTTAAAAAACGATTTTTATCTCGTATTGTACCATTTTTAAAGATTTTCAAACTGAAGAACCGCTTCAGTCAAAATTGGTGTAAGGGGCAGGTTATTTTATTTGCAAAGGATGTTATAGAAATAGCTGAGCAGTTACCATTGACCCCAAACCAAACTGGTTTAGTTTTGGTTGTAGAAAGTCTGGAGAATCTTTCACGCTGTAAAGAATTTGTCGTAAATATGCAAAAATTAAATCAAGATTTAACTTGGTTAATTACCAACATCCATCTTTATAGGGATGTTGAAGCGTATTTTGAAGTTACGTCGAACATTACTCCGTTAGTCCAAATAGGTAAAATTTAAACATGGGTTGAAATGTTTTGCGAGAATCCAGAGGTAGAATTTTGTGCATTCATAACACCGCCGATACTTTCTGCAGAGTTCCTCTCCTACCACCCGTTTTATGCGGAAGGTAAGCAATTAGGACTATTCTAATAACCGTAAACACCACTCGATGAAAAAACTAACAAGAAAGCAAAAATACGCAAATTTGTTTACTTGGATGACATACTTATATGTCATATGCACATATGTCAATTATATATTATATGATAAAATGTCAATGCACAACATACTACCTCTCGATTCTCGCAAAACATTTCAACCTACGTTTAAAAATTGCAATAATTTTAATGTAGAAACCAGACTGCTGAACCGATTAAATGCTTTCAAATAAAACATTATTTTTTTTAAATCGGGTTATAAATAACGAAGTTCTGAGGTAAAAAACGTTAAAAAAAAAATACAACCGAATTATATAACCTCCTCCTTTTTTTGAAGTCGGTTAAAAAACTAATAACAATCAGCACCGTCATCAAGATCGACGTCCAATAAAAACTAACCACAAAAAATTTTAAAATCAAAGACAAATTATTATTGGATAACATGTTTTGATTTTATTCGCGATTCTACGCATGAAACTGATCTTGTCAGATCCATACTGATTAAATGAAAATATAAAATTACTTACCAGTTGTTGAAAAAGACTCCGAATCCCAGTTATTGTAAGATAACTTTTTGATAAAAAAAATGGAAAGTTTGTAAGCATTCCTGTTATTTAGAGTATCATAATAAAAATATGGATGTGGCTATTAATACATACAGTATGTATAAGCAATTGGCTATTTATACATACAATAATAAAATGTTAACTATGATGCTAATAAGTTGCAATTAAAACGTTGTACAGTCCTACGGTATCATTAATCGGAATGACTTTAATAACTTGACTTTCTGTGAAAGCAATGTACTTATATGGTTTTATAACCATTACTTGTTTTTGAGACTTTGTGCACAAATTAAACTGAAGTCGCACTTATAAATTTGTTTTATTGTCAAACCAATCTTTTGTTTCTGGTTTGCACTATGTTTTATAATTTGCATTCAGTTTCATTGCAAAAGCAAGAACAATGATCGTAAAGCAAACTCAATATCTCTTAAAGGAATAGCAACCGTACAGAGTTATAGAACAGGATGCCTATTTTACGTTTAAAATTTCTAAAACTTATATTAATGGAAAATTTCTATTATTTATTTTGTAATTCTATAATTTATTTGTATACTAGTTTTATAAGATAGCAATATATTTAATTGTAAGGTATCTATAAGATGGCTCATGTAAAATTTGGAATTTAATTTTGCTTTAAGAAGAATATACCAATAAACATTTTTTCAAAATTATAATTTTATTGGTAAGGCTCATCATTGACATTAATGAATGAGACATAACATCGTTCAAATAGCTTTCACGACTTGCTTTACAGTGCCTCATTCGATCTACCCAATTCTTCAGTACATTTTCGATTGTTTGGGCTTCTATCTGGTGAACGTGTTTTAAGGTCTCAATGGACTCGGGATTGTTAGCCTAACACTTATCTTTTACGGCGCTTCAAAGATCAAATCGCAGCTGCGAGGCGGCCAATGGACTTCCGAGTTTTGGCTGATTATGCGGTTTTCGAACACAGTGGGCAAAAGATTTGACCTCGTTAGACTCTCTAGAGCGCCGTGAAAGATAAAGTGTTACACAAACAATCCCGAGTCTATTGAAGCCTTAAAACATGAAATCTAAGCTGTCTTTCGCGAAGTAGAGGCCCAAACAATCGAAAATGTACTGAAAATTTAGGTAGATCAAATGAGGCACTGTAAAGCAAGTCATGGAAGCCATTGAACGATTGATACTGTGTTTTATTCATAAATGTCAATGATGGGCCTAATCAATAAAATAATAATTTGAAAAAAATAACTATTATTATTTTTTTTTAAAGCGAAATTAAATTCCAAATTTTACGTGGTTCACTCTGTAATAATAGACGAAAAGTCACCTATTGAATAAATTGAATATTTAAAATATTTTTGATATAAGTAAGCTACAAAATTTATATTGCTACCACTGTAAACTAAACCGCTTTCAATATATAGGTATATGTGGAATAGGTGCAGTCAGAAAAGTAGTAAAAATTAACCTAAAACTTTCATAGAATAGAAAATTACAAAGTACCTACTCGTATACAACCTTGTTATGTAAATTAACACAAACCTCAAAGATGTTAATCTATGAGACGGTCAAAAAAGAGATGGAGCTTGCTACAGTGCTTTCTCGCAAAGCGATATTTACTCACCTGTAACAAAACATCAGAGGTGTCAACTAAGCAAAGCGAGAAGCTCGGTGTCAGATGTTAAAAAAAAACAAACAAATTTTGGTGTTTGGTTTTACCGGCTTAAATAGACGTAATCGGGACATAGTCGTTTTTCAGAGTAACAATTGTGACTTTTTGTACTCAAACCAAACCTACAACTAAAAGATTCAAATCACACAATCAGTCATCGCAATAAAAAAAAACGCAGCAACACACCAGCCTACCGTTACGTTTTATGGATATCTATTGTCTGTAAACGCAGTATCTACGTATAGTACGATGTTAATCACACCTTTACTTATTTAAAAGGTGGATGCTGATTAACACCGTATACTTACCCCTGGGATTCTTCTAATAAGAATCCTCTTTGCTCGCTCAGCCGGTTTTCTTAAATTTTTTTGATTGAATTTTTGCTAACTTTCAATTTTGGTTGGTTTAGATAAAACACAAATTTCAAATTTTACAAAATTATATAATGTTAATAACGAAAAAAATTATGTACATTAAAAAAAAAAGTAATCAATAATACGAATTGCGTCCCCCAAAAATCTTATTCTAAGACAGAAAGCAAAATTAAATGAAATTGTCTTGTTTTTTATTTTAAGTTTTTCAATTGTTCCAAAGGACCCCGCTACGGCCTTATGGGTTTTGGGTCCCAGTCAAATTTAACCAAAATGTAGGATATTGTAGTTCATAACAAGCTGATAAAAAGTATCAATGGGCACAAAGCCAAAAAATGGACAGTTTACGAGATATAAGGCATTACAGAGATAGTTTAGTCATTCTATGAAAGACACAATGATAAAATCAAAATCGATACTACCCGGAAACAAAAAATAGGGCCGTGTAGATGAAGAAATTCTAAAGAAGATAGCGTTTTTTGCATCGCTCTAGCTAGTGTATTACATAACCTAAAAAATTAAACAAATTCGAAAAAGCGGTTTCTTGCAATTTAAAGAAAACGAATTTTTTTACAAAAAAAAAGTTAAATGAAAAAGTTGTAGAAAATAAGTGGTAAAAAGTTAAAGTAAAGATACATTATTTATTTTCTGAGGAAAACGAAAAATGCCGTCAAAAATTTCCGTTTTTGTTTTTTTTCTTAAATCGCAAGAAACCGCTTTTTCGACTTTGTTAAATTATTTAGGTTATGTAATACATTAGCTAGAGTGATGCAAGAAACGCTATCTTCTTTAGAATTTCTTCATCTATACAACCCTATTTTTTTGTTTCCGAATAGTATTGATTTTGACTTTATCATTGTGTCTTTCGTAAAATGACTGGACTAACTCTGTAATGCCTTATATCTCGGAAACTGTCCATTTTTTGGCTTTGTGCCCATTAACACTTTTTATCAGCATGTTATGAACTGCAATATCCTACATTTTGGTTAAATTTGAATGGGACCCAAAACCCATAAAGCCGTAGCGGGGTCCTTTCTGAAAATATTTAATTTTGCTTTTCTACAAATTTTTATACAGGGTGGCTCTATGAAAATGAAACAGACAGGATTGTGGCCAGCAGAATTTTTTTTTTAAGAAATGCAAAAACACGTCAATTTTATCATCAAAGGGGACAACTTTTGCGACTAATGTTATTGCTTCATTCCTTTGCGCTGTCATGAAAACCCCTAAAATGTTAATAGGGATGATATGGCAAGTGTAACACCTCATTTGAAAGGTCTTTTTTTCCTGAATTCAGTGCTATAATTTTTTTAAAGTTTTATCAATTATTCAACAAAAAAATTGAAGTTGCAAAATGCGAAATAAATTCGATATTTCAAGACATTTAAAAATAAATCAAAGAAAAACGCTTGGATAAGTTGATTTTAATTTTAAGAGGCTTACTTTTACTGCTATAGTGTTATTCATAAACATTGACAGTTCAACCCTTGAAGTGAAGGGTGCACCACCCTTACAGTTTTGAATGCAATAAGAAATTGAAACAATTCTTCCATTATTTCATAAATTTCTGAAAGCATCAAAGCTAAAGTTGCAAAAATGCATTTCACTTTTTTGATAAAAAATAGTAATAATAATAATTTATTTAAACGGCAATGCCATACATACATTTACACAAATTACAAATCGCAACAAAAGTAATAAATCATAACAATAACCGTAACATTAAGCATGCTACTTGTCGAGTTTACTTCGTATTCGTCTTCTTACCTCTTGCTTAGATATATCAAAAAGATCGATATTGAGCTGGTTAGCAAGGCTGCAAATTCTTGATAGTGGCGAGTGACTCTTACCATATGTAGTCCTGTGAAAGTTAATGGAAAACAAAGATGGATTTCTCACTACATAACTATTAACTGAAAAGTTTACCAAACCTAGAATTGAAGAACTATTTACGTGATTATTTAATATGTTATAAAGAAATACTAGTTCCAAGTATGATCTTCTTTTTTCTAACGTTGACATGCCAAAATAACTCAAAATGCAGTCATAGTTTGAGTTTTGGTACAGAATATTAAATTTATAGCACATAAACTTTTCAATCCTATTAATATATTTTTTGTAGTGCGGATTCCACGCAATTGTTCTATATTCTAATAAAGACCTAACAAGAGACACGTAGAGCAGGCTAACCACACGAGGTTCTTTAAATTCATCCGATTGCCTAATCACGAAGCCTTGCCAACAAGCTCATTGATGTGACACGAAAACGTTAATTTACTGTCTAAGATGATTCCCAAGTCCCGGATAATGGTAACTTTCTCCAGCACAGTCTCAGAGAGTTGATAATTAAAATTAGAGATGGCACGCTTACGAGAATAACATAAAACCTTGCATTTCGAGATATTGTAATTTAATTTATTCACTTTGCACCACCATTCAAGAGCTTTTAAGTCATCGCAAAACATTATCCAATCAGAGAAATTGTTCACTATTCTGTAAATTTTGAGGTCATTGGCATATAGCAAAAACAAACAATATTTAAATACGTTAATAATGTCATTAATGTATAGAATAAATAACAGCGGCCCTAAGTGAGATCCTTTGAGGTACTCCAGATAAAACTAAAATTACTTTGGAAAGATTGTTACGGATTTTGACTCTTAGAGTACGATTAGAAAGGTACGATTCTAGCCACTTAGTTATGGGTCTACCCAGGCCTAAGATATGCAATTTAGATACTAACCTGGGAATATCAACACAGTCAAAAGCTTTTGTAAAATCGGTATAAAGGCAATCGATATTTGAACCAGCTTCCATGCAATTAATGATATATTCTAAAAATAGAAATAAGTTTGTTGATGTAGATCTTTCTTTATAAAAACCATGTTGCTGTTCAATTATAATGCCCTTAACTGCATTATACAGAATTTCAGTAACAATACATTCAAAGAGTTTGGGAATGCAAGACAAGATACAGATTGGTCTATCCCAGGTAGCACATAATATTGGGGCAATATTGCCCCAATATAGCGCCAATATAGAATGTTGGCGCAATATTGCAATATTCAGCCAATATTGGTGCAATATTGTTTTCCAATATTGGGGCAATATATGATATCAATATTGCACCAATATTGGCTAAATCTTGGTGCAATATTGCACCAATATTGCTGACCAATATTGTCTGTCAATATTCAGCCAATATTGGTCCAATATTGTTTTCCAATATTGGGGCAATATATGATATTAATATTGACTACATCTTGGCGAAATATTGTACCATCGACTCATGAGCGTCTTTATATTTCAAGTTCTAAGCCAAAAAACACATTTTACAGATTTAGATTTTTCTAAACTTTTAGTTCCAGGTAGCACACTATATGTTGGGGCAATATTGGAAATCAATATTGCCCCAATATTGAAAAAGTTTAACATTTCAATATTGGGGCAATATTGATTTCAATATTGCACCAATATTGCGCCAACATAGTGTGCTACCTGGGATAATTTTCAACATTTGACTTGCAACCATTTTTATGTACTGGTGTCACCGTGGATACCTTCCAAATATCAAAATCAGATAGGAGGATCGATTTGTCAACCAATATCTTTAAAGGTTTCACCAGATTAACACTGCACTTGTTTAGGAAGATGGAAGGAATGCCGTCCAAACCAAGATTAGGATTCAAATCAAGAGCCCTTAGTTTATCGAAGATGTCGGTTTCACTGATCGCCAACAGATTTAATTCTATGCACTCTTTGATGAGATTATCCCAAGGATTGTCAACGTTATTTATATCACTAGAAGCCTTGACAACATCTTGATTGCAATACACGGATTGAAAGTGATCGGCAAAGAGATTTGCTATGTCTTCATAGTTGTTTGCAGAACTATTATTGTGATACATACTTGTAGGAATACCATTGCTTTTCTTTAAAGAGTTTACAAATGACCAGAAATCCTTAGAGGAATTTTTTAAGATGTTATTTTCAACCTTCTGAATATGCAGTAGTCTATCATACTCAATCGAGAGTTTGCATTGCCTTTGGAGTCCACAAAATATTAAATAATCCCAGTGATTTCCATATAATTTGAAGAGCTTATGTTGCAATGTTTTGGAGGAAATCAATCTTTTCGTTGTATAACTGAACCAATTTGGATAACTATTTACACGTTTGCAACCCAATTTTACGTGTAAGTCAAAAATAGCATGAATTTTATTGTAGAAAGCAGCAACACTTTCATTCACTGTCTTAAAATTGTCCAAAAATTTCCAGTCAATTTGTCTAGCTGTGTATTGATAGCAGCACAAGGAGCATTTTTAAAGTCATGGAAATATACAATATTGTCTGATTGAGCAGACTCATGGCCTAAATCAGTGATCGTTATCAGTAATGGAGGATGACTGACATCAACCGGCGATATTAACGGCGACGAATTCCTGACATTTATACAAAAATCGTTGAAGAATACAAGATCTAATAGAACATTATTAGCATTAGGAATAGAATTAAACTGACGGAAACCGGCAAAGGATAAATCATCCCATAATGTCTCTTCAATTTCAGATCTGGGGCGTTCATGGGAGCAAAACTTATGCCATCATCAAAATCAAGTTTGCCAAGAAAGACTTGGCAAATTATAATCTCCTACAATGCAGATATTATGATTCGAAAAGGATTGAAACATTTCATTAACTGTGGCTAAGTGTTCCGTATAGATATCAATTGTCGAGCTGGGAGGAATGTACGTACCACAAAATAATAACTTATTACGACCAATGCTAATGCATACCCATAGTTCTTCTCTTAATCTTATTGAGTTAGGAATCCTATACGAGTTTAACTTTTTTGAAACAGCAATTAGAACGCCTCCACCAATCTTCTTATTACTTGTTACTTCAGATCGATCACACCGATAAACATTATCTATTGTCAATAAATTCATTATCAAAGTGCTGATTGGACAGCCAAGTTTCAGTTAATACAATTATCGGATACGATTCGTTTAAAATATTAATTAACAGTTGACACAATTTGGTACGTAGGCCCCTCACGTTTTGATGAAATATGATTAAGTCTTCACCGGAGAAGCTTGAAGTGGCCGAAAATTATTCCTATCCGAAAATGAAGCAGATTTCTCAAAATAATTTCTAACCAAAACACCTTTGAGCAAAAAACTAGAGTCCATGAGCTTGGACATATATACAGAGCTAACAGTAATCTTGAACGAGCTATAAACATCAGGATACCTAGCATTTAATTTTTCTAATTTTATGTTTGGTTGATTGTTGTCCTCCAAATCTGACATAAATTTGTTTTTAATGTATTCCAGGACGTTATCCTTACTGACCTTGGGATTAATACGAGTTAAATGAATATTAGAGGTACAAACCCTTCTATAACAGCACTAAAACCATCTTCACCATCATTGGTCGAACCAGTTTGTAGAGCATTACCAATAACCAATTGTTTCTTCTTATCTTTATTAACCGTATTTGAAACAGAAAAACTACTAGGATTCAAAGCATTCTTGGTGACAGTAGTACAATTATTCAGATCAATTTGATTTAAAGATATATTACTAACCTCGTCCGATAGAGGAAACTTTTCACTAACGGACTCTACAGGAGTAACAGTAGACTGCTGGACATTAGTAACGCTACTGTTCTTCTTCCTATTCTTCAAGACCCTATCCGATTGAGGCGGTAAAGTGGGAACATTACGACTTGAATTACGATCACGTGGTTCAACTGAAGCCGATCCTGAATTATCCGACATAATATTCGCATTAATGCACTGCCGTTTACACATTAAGAGGGGCATTTTTTCAGGGCCCTTTTAATTTAATCAACAGATGGCGCCTACTTAAATATTTTTATAAAATAAGAGGAATTTGCTATATTTAAAATATAGCAAATTCGTTGAGATAATACTATTCTATAAACAATATTCTTGATCTTAAGCTATTTTGAGTTCGTATTGAGTATGTCAAAACACATTCACTTACAAAAAAAGATAATTAAACTTTAATTAAGAATTGTGTTTTTATAAATAAATATTACGAACTCAAAATAGCTTAAGATCAAGAATATTGTTTATAGAATAGTATTATCTCAACGAATTTGCTATATTTTAAATATAGCAAATTCCTCTTATTTTATAAAAATATTTAAGTAGGCGCCATCTGTTGATTAAATTAAAAGGGCCCTGAAAAAAATGCCCCTCTTAATGAATTTTGATTATTAACAACTGCATTATCTCTGATAATAGCATTTAACAAAGTAACCTGATGGTTCAACTTACTAACTTCGTCCTGCAAAGGTTTAACATGTTTTGCCACAATAGTTTCGAAGAAATTCGAGTTGAAATGCTGACACAAAACTTCGGAAATTCTACCCAAAAGTAATTTATTATCATCCATCTTCTTATAACTTTATATAAATAACGTTAAGTTTGCTGAATAACTTACCAAAATCGTGTTAAAACTGCTTGTTTTCTTGCAAATTTCAAAATCGCACAATCAAATTTCAAAATTTTTAGTTGGTACACTATGTTGTATGGCAATTATTCCCCACTAATTCACACAAACGTTAATAAAATTAAATTTTCTAGCTAATATTTCGAAATTTCGATTAAACTTTGGTTGGTACTTCTGACGATGTTACCACTATGACTATAACTATGACTGACTCTTTTTAAACCGACTTCAAAAAAAGGAGGAGTTTCTCAATTCGTCTGTTTGTATGTTTTTTTTTTTTTTTTTTTTTTTTTTTTTTCTTATGTATGTTCGGGCATAACTTTTTACAGAGTGATCCGATTTTGATGAATTTTTTTTTATTCGATAGAGTATACCTTCATGGTGGTCCCATTTAATTTTCACAAAAAAATTCCATTCGTAAGGGTAAAAAATAAGGGAAAATTGCACCCGTAAGGGTAGAAAATAGGGAATGATTGTTTTTCATTTATTGATTTTTCACTTGTCAACCTATTCTGTTGAAAGTTGGGGTGGAGAAAAACTTTATATCGAGCAAATTAATTAATTAATTATGGTAGTAATTAGTAGATTTTAATCACTAAAAATTAAAAAATAAAAAACTTTTTAACAAAAAATTAAACCGACCTCAAAAAGGAAACTAAAAAGCATAAAATAAATATATTACATTTTGAGTCTTAATAAGTAATGTAAGTAACTAATTTTGAGTCGGTGCAAAAAATCAACGATTACTAAATTACTTTAAAAAAATTATTAAAACAAAAGTCACCCATTCTGCACCGACTCAAACTTAGTTACTTACATTAGTTATTAAGACTCAAAATGTAATATATTTATTTTATGCTTTTTAGTTTCCTTTTTGAGGTCGGTTTAATTTTTTGTTAAAAAGTTTTTTATTAAGGATGGTTTGCCCTTTATCTTAAGGGTTGATTTGTCAATGTTTATGAATAGCAGTAAAAGTAGCCCCTTTAAAATTAAAATCAACTTATCCAAGCGTATTTCTCATTTTTATTCTTAAATGTCTTGAGTATCGAATTTATTTCGCATTTTGCAACTTCAATTTTTTTGTTGAATAATTAATAAAACTTTAAGAGGGGCATTTTTTTCAGGGCCTTTTTAATTTAATCAACAGATGGCGCCTACTTAAATATTTTTATAAAATAAGAGGAATTTGCTATATTTAAAATATAGCAAATTCGTTGAGATAATACTATTATATAAACAATATTCTTGATCTTAAGCTATTTTGAGTTCGTATTGAGTATGTCAAAACACACTCACTTACAAAAAAAGATAATTAAATTTTAATTATGAATTGTGTTTTTATAAATAAATATTACGAACTCAAAATAGCTTAAGATCAAGAATATTGTTTATAGCATAGTATTATTTCAACGAATTTGCTATATTTTAAATATAGCAAATTCCTCTTATTTTATAAAAATATTTAAGTAGGCGCCATCTGTTGATTAAATTAAAAGAGCCCTGAAAAAAATGCCCCTCTTAAAAGAATTATAGCACTGAATTCAGGAAAGAAAGACCTTTCAAATGAGGCGTTACTTGCCATATCATCCCTATTAACATTTTAGGGGTTGTCATGACAGCGCAAAGGGATGAAACAATACGGGAGTGACATTAGTCGCAAAAGTTGTCCCCCTCGATGATAAAATTGACGTGTTTTTAAATTTCTTAAAAAAAAAATTCTGCTGGCCACAATCCCGTCTATTTCGTTTTCAAAGAGCGACCCTGTATAAACAAATAATGATGGTTTTACAAAATTTAAAATGTTTGAATTAATAAAAAATAAATGTTTCACTAAACCTTAGTTCGTCCAAACTCAGGGTCAATCTTTCTTGGATGCTCTTGGACTTCCAAAGCTTCTCCCGTACAATTTGTGTTTCTCGCTTCCAATTTTTTAATCCAAATTTTCTCAACTGCTTTCCAATTAAATCAATCCAAAAATAAATTATTTTCCAGTTCTTCTTTTTTCACACTTTTTTTATTTACTTGTTTCAATTTATTCACTTAATTCTTTTTATTTTAATCTCAATCTCTTTAAGAGCCAATGTTAATTTTTATTTTGAAAATGTGTGTGATTTTATCACGACACTTTTTTTTAACGTCTTTACTCTTGCAAAGATTTGCAGTAAGTTAATTTATTTGTATTTCTTTACGGCATTTTTTACCTATCTCACTACTACGCCGTTTTGTACCCAACTCATTTTTTTGTTATTGTTTTCGCTACCATCGCCCAGGAAACCTTCTAATTTTCTCCTTACTTGATCAACTTTTATTTATTTACCAAATTATTTTATTTAAAACCATGGCTTTATTTCATTTTGTTGCTTAAATTTTATTATACACAGTGCTTTTGATTTTTTTAATTTGAAATTTGTTTTGTTTGATTAAGTTTTCTAAATTTTATTTTGTCAAGTCAAAATTCAACCTTTTTAAAATATATTCATTTTAAATCCCTTTATACCCTCTTCCCTCAAGTTATCAACGCAATAGATAAAAATACATAATTGAATAGTAAGTTATGTAAGAAAAGACATCGGTACTGATAAGCAAAATATATAATTTTGGTAACTTTTGCTACAAACTTGGTTTGATAAAACCAACAGTCAGGTCATGAGATTCATATTAGAATGATTTGAATCCTTAAAACTATTCCTAAATGAAAAATTGATCAATCGCTAATGATTATTAATATTACTTTAAATTACAACTATACTTATAGGAGCAATCACGTGCTCTGCGTAAAATGTGGTTTGTCTACAATGAACAAAAAAAACGGTACTAAAATAACTAACCCAAAGTTGATTATAAACGTAATGCTAAACGCACTTTAATATTAGGTTGGTAATCTGGCACTACGATACTGTACACAAAAGCATGTAAAAATATAACAAGGATGCTACAAAACTAATTTTCTACTCACATCAGCCAGCGCCAGCGTCAGGTAATTTATTGAACTGAGTGGTTAGTAGGTGTTTCATCCAAATAAAACTGTTAAAAAACAGGAAGGCTGTGGTTGGTACAGTGGTTAATAAAGTTCACGTGCTGAAGTTGAAATAATGACCCTTTCGGGAAAATGAATGCTTTACTATGAAGACGATGTACGTAGGTTAATCCGACAAAGGTCGTAATACACACACTTGGCTTGCACAATACAAGAAGAAATAAATACACCATTTATTCAAATGTTATTTCAAATTTTATTTCATAGAATTTTATTTCATAGAATTTTATTTCCACGTTTTTGGTTATTATTATAATTTATTGTATAATTGTGAATTTTTGTCCTCAAAAGACATACAAATAATTTATTCAACGTTGAGGTTAAAAATGTAGTTTTTTCTTAAACCAAATATGAGTAGGTTCAAATTGCGGACTACAAGAAATTTCATCCGCTATACAGAAATATAGTAAACATTGATTTTAATAATATGTTGTCTAAAGAAAATAGTAAATAAGAGTATTCATGCAAACGCCATTTAAACATGCAATTATAAAACCCTTGAAAGGTTTTGTTGAATTTTTTTTTTTTTGAAAAAAAATAAGAAATTGGCCATAATCATATGTATTTAAGTTGCTGATTACAAAGAGATAAAGAAAATTCTAAATAAACTAACATGTCTCGCAGAAAATCAAACGCAACGCATATAAAAAAAGGCACATCGTCTTCTACTAATTACTGATGTTATCTTCACCGTTCTGAGAGAACCGAAAAGAGGCTAATAAGGAACAATCCTTTAAGCAAACTTTTATATCATTTACAGACTATCGAAAGAATAGTATAAGAAAAATTATTGATATAAAAGGATATCTCTTGATATCATTATGATGAACAAGACATCGGAAATTTAACAAAAAAAATTTTATTTTCTAATGGGCCTCGTATAGATAATATAGAAAAACGAGCGATGCCATGGACTCACCCATGTGTGTAGTTGTTGTCTTCATATGACATTAAAATTAAAACTCATAAAGACATGACCTAATGTTTATGCAAGAAATAAGAAACGCAGGATTTCATATGGCTAGAGTAAATCGTAAACGTTTATTAACACGAATTGATGTTTTCCATTGGCCAGTTAAGTTTAAGCTTTTATTAAATTTTGAACGACTTTAATAAAACATAATAAAAAGATAAAAAATAATGAATATATTATTTTTGTTATTACTAATTCGGTGACTACTTCGGTTTCAGAGAAAAATGTATCTATTACTGTTTTTTTTTTAGTAAAAAGAGCCTTAAACACGTAGAATTACATAAATTAGAGTTACAAAGTTATAAGAAAAAGAATATCTTGTCTTTGCAAATAATTTTTTGAAATATTTTAAAATATATGACAGATATTCAAATATAAAAATGCCTAGTTTATTCGGTATAAATGTATTATCTTAAGTAAATAAGATCATCAGTCCTTTTTGACGATTCCTGTATTAAGAATTATTTGAACTCTGTATTAAATGGACATTTATAAATTTCAGTGTAAGTAAAACCATGTGCGTTGGTTTTATATGCATTTTTATGAAAATTTTACCAAATTCAACACTACGTAAATTTTTCCTTATTCGTTCGTTATACATTTTTTAAAATCCTTTTCGAGTTGAAATGACTACACTTGTAGCTACATTTTAAAGTAGTAAAACCTTTTTAAATATTATATAGGGTGCATGTTATATCCAGTTGATTTTTAAAAATTCAAACCCGTAATAAATCAAAATATTTAACCTATCACTATTTTTTTAACTTTTCTGCAGTAGAATTTATTTATGTTTTAATTAGATACAACTAGAATAATAAATTGACTTATAGTTAACAGTTTTTGCTGATGGTTTTATATAATATTTTTTTAAATTTATGTTGTAACAGTTGTAATGATAGATGATAAAAAGTACCTAAGTAAAATTTATTAGAATTATTTTTACTCCATTTTTATTTTTAAAACTGCTGTAAATCAAAAACTTTTAGGCGTCGTGATAGAAAATTTCAAATAATATAATTGATAAAAATTAAGATCTGCAATTTTAAAACAAAATAAATGATATTTTATATAAAAATTCAGAATATTAGGAAAGTTTAGTGGTTAAAAAATGTGTTCGACGTAAATATATCAAGTATACTCGGTTCGACTCCCAGGTGAATAAGAACTTCAATGTAAACGTCTTTTCTTGCAATGCATTGATAAGCATGCAAGTTGCTTTGTACTTACAGTTAACATTTTTAAAATGAAATGTATAACTCTTTACTTTTCCGGAGGTTCAAATCTCATGTTAAAGAATAAGCTTCTTGTGTATGATTTTAAGTTAGTTTATTCTTAATACTAAGCGAAACTCACAAATAGTATCCAATTTTTGGTTTTAAATAAACTGGGATCAGTATGTAAGTTAAAGGAAATAAACTAATCTTAATTGGAACTATAAAAGCAAAGAAAAATCTAAATGAAACTAAAATGAGCATTTTAGAAACAAATGAAAATTGTAAAACGATAGATATAAAACTTATAGAGATTTTCTGATCTTTTTAGATTGGGTACGGAAAGAAACTCAATATAGAAAAGGCACTTTTGAAACTAAAAATATTATTTAAAATATTGGAAAAATGAAGTCAAAAACAACAAAAATATTTAAAACAGCAGTTAAGGTCAAAAATTATAAACTCACAATTAATTGCAGTTAAATTATGTTTTTGCAAAAAAATATAAAAATATAATATTATTCGAAATGATTTAATGATAAATTCTATTTATTAATTTTGAAATTTAAACAATTTTTAAATGTCGTTTTACTTCGCTTTCATTTCTTTAAAGTTTATTTAAAATTTTCAATATGTTTGAATAAAACATTTAGAAAATATTATGGCTTGTATAAGTTAACATGTGAGGGTGAATTCAGTGATGCTCCCTCGTGAAAACCTAATGCTTATATTAGTTGTCTAATAATGTAATAAACTTGTTTGACAAAATAACATCAGAGAGAACAAAATTAATGTTTTTAAATGTACACATGAATGTAAATTAATTAAAGTAAGTTATTGGATATATTGTCCAATAAGAAGAAATATATAGAGCATTTTGGGGAAAAACGATGAATGTCAATAATAAATTTTTAGTACGTTTCTAAAGTTCGAAACTTGATTAATTCCAATAGACTTCAGTGTAGTTCAAAGCTAAATATTTAGTGGCATGTATTGTTTTCACCTACGATACGGATACTAGGTTTAGTGATGTGGTGGTGTCAACCTGATATAAAGCTACAACCACCATGCCGATAATTGATTTTACCGCAAATCCCTCGAAGCACAAAATTTAGCATAAAATTGGTATAAAATTATTCTTATTGCACCTACCACATGGTACATAATAGTAATACAAATCGAAATAAATTGTTTACTATTTTATTTCAAGACTTTATTTATTATTAACTACTTTTATTTAATGAACCCTCAAATTATTAGCATAATGAAAAACTTAAATGAAAACTTACTAATATTGCACATTATAAAAACATAAAATAAAAAATGAATATGTCCTAAAACCAAAATGTAGAGTTTTTTTATTATTTTAAGTTAAATAAATTTACGTAACCAGAAATAATAAATAAGCCATAACTGCCCAATGTCGTCAGATTTCAGCACAGAATGGTATGAATTAGTTAGGGCTTCACTCAATCGACGAAATTGGCAACAAGCTTATTCCATTTATATCTTCAGGTACTTGACTTTGCAGCCCTGAATTAAATTTAAATAAATAATTTTTTATAAAGCTTTGTTTAACTTTTATTTTCAAATAACAAATTAAAAAATATTGTTAAACTTGTTTAAATTTGCACAGCTCGGATACGTCTTGTTCTGCAAATTAAACACTTGTTGCCGTAAAGTTACATTTCTAAAACGAACTATACAGATAATTATAACTTTTTTTAAGTAAGATCCTGTCTGTTATTTTAACGCAGAAGAAGCACATGTGATAGAAACACATTTTTTGACTAATTTTAATCAATTTAGAATTAATATCTATTTATAGATATATTACATTGTAAAAGTACAAAATTATTCTAGCTTTATTATTACAGGAAAGTACTACCACTTAAAAGTTAATTTACAATCCAGAGGAGTTCATTAAAAACAAATTTTCTTCATTAGAAGTATAACAATATAATTTATTTAATTTAATGCTACCATTGCTTAATAACATTACAAAACTTTCTTATTTGTTTAGCAGGGCTATTGATTTTATTAATTGTTATTATTAGTACCTATTATTTTTACTGATTTGACGATTTTGTGGAATAGTTGGTGTACGAGATAGAACTCATAAATTTTCTATTTCATATAACAGGAATATTATTAAATCAAATGAACACATTAGATACGAAGTAAACATGGCAGTATAATTCATTGTTGTTGATTAATTCCGTATTTAAATTTACCATTTTACTGCATTATTATAACATTAAATGTTAACCTAGTAATCTTATTATTCTTTTAGTTGCTTTAAAATATAAATATTGACCTTCAGTATAAAATTACCAATTATTTGCTATAGCATTTCTTCTTTTTCAAAGCAAATTTCATTTTTTGTGTTTGGTAGTAGATTTAAATGGAATTTAATATTGATTATGAACTGTAATTTTACATTTCAGTTAAAAGATTAAATTGAGTCGATTGAATTTAATCTTATATAATTCAAGCAAGTGAAGCATAGTATTAAATCCAATATTAAAAATACAAAAAAAAGTAAAAAGAAGTAAAAATTTGAAATATTTTAATATGACAATATTATAACTTAAACGAAGTTGGATTAAATAATGTAGTATATTTAGAAAATTTCAAGTTTAATATTAAAGTAAAAAGTATATCGCACAGAATTTATATTGCATCTCGGGCAGGTGTACTTTTTCGTTTCAACTCCACTATATTATTAACATTAACAATCAAAGAATAACACTTTTCAATTTAAGCTCTCTTAAGCTTAATGCTGCTAATATGGTAATGTTAAAATATTAATATACAACCGCTCTTTATGATTTTAAAATATTCCTGTAGAATATTTTAAATATATTAAACGATTTTACACTATAATGCCAATTTTTATTATCCCTTACTTAGGGCCAGTTCTACAATGCAAGTATAAATTAAGAATCAGCTATACTGAGAATATCTCATACAGATTTCGTTCACAATCGTCGTATAACGTTATATATTTGTATAAATTGTGTGATAATGATTTGTCCAAGATCAGAGCAATAAGTTATCCCACAATTTATATAAAAAGTAACGTTATTCGATGAGACATTTTCTCAGTATAGCTTATCCTTAACTTATACTTGCTTTGTAGAACCGGCCCTTAGTATTTTAATAAGTACCTACTTATTCTTCCACGTGTTTAATTTTTTACTGCATGATTATACGTAAGTAAGAAAAGTTACAATTCTAAAAAATGACTTTTATACCTATATATATCATACCATTTTTAATAGCTACTTTATAAATGTTTACCAATTAAAGCAAAAATAATGAAAGAGTTGATGCAGTTCTGAAATTATTACAAATAGCTTTATTTGCACTTGCTAGAAGGTAAATGGACAAAATTGGCATAAGTTTTACCATAATTTTATATTTATATTGATAAATAATATACAATTTACTTCTAAACATAGGTAGCTTAACCAATTAAACGAAGTAGTTTAAACTTCCAAATCAAATTCTATTTGACTTATTTCTATTCTATTAATAATTTAACAATTCCACATTCTAATTTTACACCTACCTACTATTTAAAATCTTATTAAATTAATAAAAGAGAATCAAAAAGGTGAGTACTTTAAGTTTAATTCGAAACAAACTTTAAAACTTCATAAAGAAAATTAAACACCGTACTAAAATTTATTAAAGCATATTGTATACTTATTATTTTGTGCAATCTTTGTAATTACATTTTCATGTTGTTTCAGGAGAACACCCTGCTGCAATGCAACATGGGGGGCAACTGCGTCTCGAGTATCCCATATCGGCCTGCTTTCTTAGTGTTTTTGTTGCCCTTGTGGGACCATAATGAGGAAACTTAATACTAAGTAAACGTTAATATTTAAACACGAAAGTGAACACTTATAAAAGTTGTTGCTATAACGTGATATTAGTGATAACACCTTAGTGTTGGATTGCATTGGAACATTCGGAACATGAAAATTGCTAAAAAGGTTCACTTATTTAATATTATGAGTGTAAATATTAATTAAAACCAAAATCAATGTGAGACACAATTAAAAATTATTTTTTAAACTACATCTTTAAATTTAATAACTGTGAATATTAGTGTATAAAATATATTAAACTTTCAAAAATATTATTTTTTAACAACAGAGCTAACAATAAAAATATCGTGCGAACAATGAAGTGTATAAATTAATTTCAGGTAAATGTATAGTATTTCATCATTTAACTGCGAATACAAAGTAACATAATTATTTTGCTATTTTACTACTTACAAAAGATTGAATTCAATGTTAAATTGCTTGGATTTTTAGGTCAGTAATTGAATTCGCTTAATTCAATCGATTTCAACAAGAAGACTTGAAGTGCTTTACACGTTCAGTCTACGAAAGAATAAGTTAAAAATGGATTTAAATTTTAAATTAGTTTCTTTACACGTCTTGCTGTTTTAACTTGAATAAAGCAGTTAAATATTTCTCATTTTAACTTGGTCGAATTCATCAATTTATCAATTAACTTTAAATTTAATTAAACAAATTGTTCTATAGTATTTCAAATTTACTTTTGCAAATTCACGCAGTAATTAATATATACCAATCGATCTCATTTTTAATCAAACCCTGTTGATGCAAAGCACTTTTCAATAAATTCTCAAACTGTAAAAATCAATTTACGCACTTACAGCATTAAAAATAATTTATTAATGAAATTTTATATCCATATTCGTATTTGATTTTTAAAACACAAAAAAGCTAATATTTTTGTAGGTTATATAATAATATTTTTTATTGAACTTACAGACAATAGGTAATTAAAGAAGATTGATGCTAGCAATATTCCCATAGTAGAGTACTGCTAGAGAAATAAATGTTCGGTAATGTGGATTAAAGTATCAGGTTCGTATTGTTACACAAATTTATTAAGCATAGTAAGGAATGAAAAAAAGACAGAATGAACTTGATACAAGCTTTTCTTACCGAGTCAGTAGTGAATAATAAACCAACGCTACATGCAAAAGCCTTTATAATTTTATGTAGTTCAAAAATTTTTATTCATTTAATATTAATCTAAAAAAATTTAAAAGTTTTGTTAAAATCGTGTGACACGTGTGTAAATTTGTTAACAAATTTGTTAGCAATTTTGGTAATAACCTATTGATTGGTTAAACAAACCAATGTTGGTATCGATGATATAAAATAATTGTGCAAAGCTATTGCACAAATTGGACAAAAAACTGTGACAAGAAAAAAAAGTGTTCAATGCACAATATTGTTCAAATACATGTAGGGGAGAAGTGGCATGAAGGAGCCAGGTTTTGAAACAGCCACTTGCATTATTTTGGTAGTTTAAAAACGGATTTGGCTGGTAATTTATTTTTAAGTGGTAACACTGATTTTCTGTCACCCACAAACATTTGATGGTTAGCCGAAACCAACGGAAGCCGGTACATCGAGTCAAAGTTTTTTGCACTAAAAAGTAAGTATTTTGCTTCATTTAAGTTGTTTTTGGTATTTTATTGTAAACAAATATAGGTAAATGAATTGTAGATTGGGTTTGTGCATATATTTGGCCTTCATCATCATTTCTTTCATTAAAGGTATATTTTTTTGCTCCGTTTAGTAAACTGGCTTTTTCATGCCACTTCTCCCCTACTTATTGCTTAATAGAGTAAGGTGTTAAGTGTACTTACTCCTACATAATTTTATTGTACGAATTTTTAAGCGTTTTATGAGAAGTTCTACAAGTGATTATAAAATGTTATTTTATTTTATGGGTTATGTGATAATTTTTTTTTGCTGATAGCTTTTTCATGTCCAAACGTTTGTGTAAAATTGAAACCGTTGCACCAGTTGGCATATTCATAGGTTTAGCCATCTCCCGTACTTTCAATTTGCGATCAGCCAAAACCATGTCACGGATTTTATCGATGTTTTCTTGAGTACTAACTTCAATTGTTTTACCTGGACGTTTAGCATTTTTTGTTCTGGTACGATCACAACGGAATTCCATAAACTACTTATGTATCATTTTAATCGATGGTGCGGAGTCCGGGTAATATTTATCCAATTTTATTTTTGTTTTTGTAATTCTTATTTCCACGAAAAACATCATAGTGTTTTATTAATACGCAAAATTCACTTGTTTCCATTTTTGAGAAAAATCACAAGTTGCGTTATTTAAATCGTTGTGACGACTGAAATAATTGACATACTTGTTTGAAATTTTTATGTAGACCAGCAACAGACTGAAGCTGTCAAATGTTTTTTTGTTTTTGAATTTGTGACGTCATCTATTTGATTTTTACGGGACTTATTGAACTCCCCTTGTATCTTTTAAAGGCAGTAGTACTAAGCAAGTAGCAAGCTATACTGAGAATTTCTCTTCAAATAACGTAATTTGTTTTAAAAATTGTGGGATAACTTATCGCTGTGATCTTGGGAAGGTTATTATTCCACAGTTTATACCAAGAATAACGTTATACGACGATTGTAGAACGCAATCTTTGTAACATATTCTCAATATTGCTTATTCTTAATTTATACTTGATTTATGGAAGTGATTTTTATACGCAGAAAAATGTTTATTTATAAAAAATAATAAGTTCAAATTAAATAAAACTAAAAGAAGTTACAAATTATTTACTCAAGCACTTACTTAATGTAATTCCTGCAAATTGCCAAAAAAGGTTTTCTAATACTTGATATCCATGATGAAAGTGGTATCTGTAGTCATTTACCACCGATTTTTGATTATTATAAATAGTGATCAATTTATATTACCAATGAAAAACTAACTGGAAGGAACAAATAATATAATATTGTATAATTATTATTATACCTACTTCTTAATATTTTACTTAATATGTGGGTGCCTACCATTATCGACAGTTAACTGAAATTCTTAGTTAGTATTGTTTGAATACTTACTGTAATTTTTGTTAAATGTATAATATCTTTTATTGTTATGTACTAAAAAATTTATTATCATATTAAATTTTTCATTCTTCTTTATTTTTATTACATTTTTTAATAAAATGATATGAAACTAAAATACTAAACCCCACATGTTATACATCATTGAAAAGAGGATAAAAGCTTTCATTTAAAAATGTTATAGCCAACTATGGATTCTATTTAAAAAAACAGAACTTTATGTAATAACTCGGAAACTAACCTAAATATTTAAAATCTCTTTATCCCATTTTGTTGCCCTTAAAAAAGTGTATAAAGAAAGTGTTAACACTTTTTTGGTAACTTTAAAAACAACCAAGATATAGACATTTATAGAAATGTCTAATTATCGAAGTTTTGGCTATAACTCGAAAACAAAAAAAGATAGCAAATTCTGGTTTTCACCATTGAGATTTTCTTAAAAAAGAGATCGAGGATGCGCTATTCATTTTTTGATATCTCCCATAGTTACCGATTTCCTCATAAGAAACATCGAAATTGAACCACCCTGTACAGAATTTCTTAGTTTGACCTTCTAGTAGATATCTACAACTTGACTCTTGAATAGGTCTCCTTCTCCAAAACCCATCTTAACATCATCATGGAACGAGGTACAATAGACCTAGAGTCTCATCAGTGCAGGTGAATTAAAGAGGCCAAGTTTCTATGGCGCTGTGCGAATTTTGACCTGAAACCTAAGCTACATTTTTGGAATCTTGGTAGTACAGTTATTGTACTGAGGAATGGTTTAAAATTACAGGGCGCCATATTTTATTCAGTAAACAACGATTTTGGTTGGCGATGGTATGCAACGTCTCTAAATAATAATATAAAACTAATGACCGATATCGTAAACAATTATTAAAATTTAATCACTATTTAACTATGTATAAAACAATACAATACCTAATTGGTGAAGCTAAATTAATGCTAAACAGAATTTTTAAAGGTTATAATTTCACTTTTCACTTACATTTTCATGGCCCAACAACTATGAACTTCATGTAAGTGACAAACTCCACTTTGTGAATCCAAACGCCAAATAAATACATTCGACAAATAATGCTGCAGACAACTGAAAAGAAATAATATTTTAGAAAAATATTAAAATATAGCAGAATCATAACAAGTATTTGAAATTTTAAAGTTTTCCAGAAAATTAAATTTAAATACATTATACTATGTAAAAGTTAATAGGCACTACTTTCCTTTTTTTTTAAATAATAGATACAAATTTTAGCTGCAGCCCAAAAATATAAACAATCTTTAAAACTCTTTATGTCAATTTATTCTTTATAAATGGGAGTAGTAATAATACGTTATGAATGAATTGAATAAAAAAAAAATGATAACCCAAATATACATACAAAATATAATATGTATACCTATGTTTATACCGCCAACATAAATTTATAAGGTTTCTTCCGGATATATTCATTACCTACTTATTTATTTTTCTAAATTAAATATTAATAACCATTATCTTGCAACAACAACAAAAGTTGTCACATCGGTATATGAACATACATATTATTTAGAAGCAAATATTTTTATAAATTGATGAAAATGGTTATTCTTACAAAATCATTGTAGGATAACTTTGTTAAGTACAAGTAAAAAAATAAATAAAATGTTTGAATTTAAACTGTTCAAAATATTTAAAAGAATTTCTAATAGGTATATTTATTGTTATTTTATAAAGGAAAACAGTAAAATCTGAATTATTATTATACTTAGTACATTAGTATTAGCTTTTATTTTAATTAGAACGTTTGATTCAAATAATGATTGCTTCTATCCAACAATTAATAAAAAAAACTAAAAAAAACGCAATTAATATTATAGAAATGTAGGTAGTTTAATTTTCAGGAAAATAAATTATTTACAGTATGAAAGTTTTGTGAATCACTCACGTAAACGTAATAAACACAGAAAGCATTACAAATGAACCCACAGCTTTTCAGAAAATGAAAATCAACACCAAAGCAAGAATCACTACTTTGACTACTCCAACCGGATGTCTACCAACAGGTATCAAACTACAATATTAGACTTTAATTTCAATTTCAAGTTTACAAAATGTGCGAAATAAATACTTTAGTATTATGCTCTAATTGCACAGTTAAATCGAAAAGCAGCTAATAAATATTTAAGAACAGCCACGATGACATTTCCTCTCTTACCTGCAGCATTGTACAGTTGTATAAAACTTAATGATGATTATCCATGTAGAAAAAACTGATCTACTCAGAGTTGAAATTAAAATTATTGATTAGTTAGAAGATGCAATTAATGTGATCTCTTTGTTTTTTCTGCCGTCACAACTAATGTGATTTCTACTGCTTTAGTATTTGACAAAAAAGTTTGTATAACTATCTTAATAAAATTTGGTTTTAGCTTGACATTCTTTATGTTCCATTCCGAATAATTAGAAAACAAAATCTTTCTCATAGTAGTACACTATTATATTAGTGCGTTCTCAAAGTATGATCCGTGGTACTCTGTAGAGTTCCGCATAAGAGTTCAGGGATTTCACAAAGCAAGGTACTTTTTAATTAATCAAAAAGTTTATTTAAATTTTAATAATAATTTGGCCTTAAAAAGAAAATATTTGCTTTATTATTTACTATTTTATTTAAATTGGTGGGAATGGGTCTTAGTAGAATATAAATTATATAGAGCCCAAGATCTTTAAAAAATTGTTTAACGCAGTTTCGTGGTAAAGAAAGTTTGAGAAACACTGTTCTATATTACTACGCTAAGTAAAGTGTTATTATTTTTTTCAAATAAAGTGAGTACTCGCGTGACAACTATACTCATAAACTACCTATATACTCCAATGCATTAATGTGAATATATGTTATAATAAGTTATTAATGTTTTAAAATAATAGAAAATGTATTGATTTGGAAAACAGTATTTAGGCAATTTAAATGTGATAATATCAAAGTGAAAAATGTTTATTTCAAGAATTCTTAAGATATAAGTTAGTAATGTAAAAACTTAGATTAATTTTAGATGGTGTTCCTTAAAGAGCGTCAAATAGTACATTTGAACCAATGCTCTTCCGCTCAAATAATCTTATATTCCAATACATTGAACATGATCTTCATTTTATATAATAAACCTCTCTCAAAAATCACACATCTAATCGTAAATTTACCAAAAGAAAACCAGATGTAAGGTACAGATTTCAAGGCGTAATTGCAAATATTTGCTTTTTCAGAAATTATATGGCAAAATGAAAATATTTGCGGCTTTACAAAATAAATTAAAAAGTACATCAAGCAAGGTACTCTTCAAATAAACATAGGAGAAAATGAGTTTTTGACTTATTTGCATCTAACGCTTTTGTATAATAGGTATTCTAAAAATACATTCAAAAAAGAGGTGTAATATTACAGGCATAACTGATTTTGCTTAATTTGTTTGCTAGCAAGCTTATTCTGTTTACCATTTCATTTCATTCAGTATTATTTTATGTTAATTTACAATAAAATAAACTAACATTTGATTTTGTTTCAGTAATCTATCCAGTGGTAATATTTTATAAACCTCATCAACATTTCCAATAGCAACGTTCAAAAATAAATTAATTATACCTACTATAACATTATATTACAGACTTATCAAAATATTATTTATTCTTAAGAATTTAAATTGTAATTATCTCAAAAACCTATGTAACGTTCAAGACATATTTTGTTATTATAAACTATAAGTAATATTAATTACATTATCTGCAATACGCTGTTACTATCTGTGAAAATTTAAATCTAAATTTTATTGTTAATTTGATGTAAATTACCATATTTAGTAAATAATAATTGTATATAAACTTTAAATTAATATCTAATATAATTATATCACACATTAATGTAAAATAAATTTAAAAAACTAAAATAGAATACCTATTTAATATTTTTTTTTTATTATGTAAAATTATAATGAATTATTACACTAAATACCTACAATGTTAAATACTAAATTTGTTTTATTTTTGGAAACTGAATAACTACGGTACCGCATTGTTTATGGTAGCATTACAAAACGAAATACAAACAAAACATGAATTAAATGTACGTTTTGGATAAAAACATCTAGTACCTATAAAATATCCAACATGAATTTTACTTACGTTGATATAATAATTCATCAGCATCATCATCATCCTCCAGCCTTTTATAGTTTACTGCATATTGCCTTATCCCACTTATTTTGGAGAGCAAAGATCAAAGCTGCGAGCAGATTTTAGCTATTGTTGAACAATTTGAATATAACTACTGAATACTAAATAGTCAATTTTTATTGTTTTATGTTCATATTGTCTATCTAATAATTTACAATTTGAATTTAAATTGTATTTCTGAAACAGGATTTCAGTGCCACCTAGTGATATAAATGATGAACTCATACATCAACTGTATTTTTTGAATAATTTTGAATAACTATATTGATATTGTAAAAGATTCATATCTACAAAGTCTTGCTAGTTTGCGAATTAGGTAATACCCTGTGACCATGAAAAATTGGTTTATTGCCTAATGAGGCAAAACGTGGAATGATTGCTAAACTGTGTTTTTACCACCGTCATCGCTTTCAGATAGAGAGATACTGGTCCTAACATTCTAAGTTTGTATGACTTGGTTTAATGGATCCTTATCAACAGCACGGCGCGGCATAATGAAGTTGAGGTGCTTTCACATGTCTGCTATACACGTGATTTGTCGTATTTTTTGAAAACATAATCTTCGTTGAAATTTTTTGCTTTTTAGTTGATCTTGTACGCTTCGGCACTCAGAGCTCTAAAGAAATCTAATAGAAAAATTAACTAATTTTATTGAGCTACGTCATCACTCAAAAGAAATGATATTGGCATTTGTTAAGTTATTGATTAAAATAATTATGTGTATTAGAAAAATAGTGCTAGAAGTGTAAGATCTAATTTATGACATTCTATTAATTTGATAAGATTAACAATACCTATACACACACACCTAGAAGGCCTTGGTTTGTTCTTTGACCATCTGATATCTCAAAGATGTTGGCAAAATCTTGTGAGGAAATACGGTTATAATAGTTGGTAGTTAAATGTGTAGACCGCTAATCCGCTTCCACTAAAGGTTCGTTTGCAGATGAAGTAAAACTTTATTCTGATCGTCTGCGACCTTCAGATGGCAGTATCAAATCACCATGGTATAATATCTGCTCTGTAAAACCTTCTCAAGAAAAATTTATTACACTTTCTGTAATAAAGTAATTAGAGAGCAGATCACCTATGCACTGCAACTGAGTGCACAGTATCCAAAGAAGAAAGTAAGTACGTAACTATAGTGCCTTTATACTATTTTTTTTATTTTACGAATATTAAATTCAACAAATAGTATTTAACCTATTCAAGTTACCTATGTAACAAAGCATATAAAATTTTCTTTTATCAGATCTGCTAAAGATTTTAAGTAATTCGGTATATGTATGTTGAGTTAACCTAAATTTTTTTATTTAACTCGATTTATTCATTCTGAGTGGATTTCGTATAGAACTAAAAAATACTTTTTTCGTACATCGCTTTTGTTTCAAAAGAAAGACAAAATTAATATAACTTAATTTTCGTTCCTGTAGATATTTTCTAAATCAAATCAAGATACCGGAGTTTTAACCATGTTATTTATTTTTTATTTGTTGTTCATTCTTTAGGAAATTGATTGAATGGCGTTTTTAGTAAAATAAAATTTTTTTATAAAGTATGTATCTAACTACATAACGTAGCTATTATATTATAATAGAACACAAAATATTTTTATACTATAACAATACATAATATCCTATACTACATATTTTAACTATGTCAATGAATCTATTGTCCTTATTCTAAAATTATTTTGCTAAATACAACTCCAACTTTCAAAAGTTAAAAACAATTCATTGTAATTTCAATGTACTGAAAACTGTAAGTTACAATAATAATTTAACTGTATATTTAAATACTACACATATTATACTTAAATAAACATGTTTTGCCCAAAATTATGTACTATCATTTTAAAATATTCATTCCTTAACGAGGGAAAATAAAACAACGAAAAACTGACAATTTCAGAAATACACAATTTTGTTTTACTTTCATGTTTTCTCGAAGTATAAAACTGCCCGGAGGAACGTTTCTCCGATGAAATAATTTCTGTATACATCCGTATTTAATGATAATGATAATTTACATAAATATAATAAATAAATAAAATTGAGAAAGACGTCAGTAGCGGTTAACAAAAGGTATATAATATAATTCAATTGAAATTATAAATTTGGCTTTGTACTACAATTTTACGCTGGTATTTATTATCAGTTCCTTAAACACAAAAAGTGTAAAAACAGAAAATTAAGATTTGTTTATATTCAATTTGATTTGGATTAAAGATTATGGAACTGACAGATTATAATATAATAGCGCCAAGACTGTAGATCCGCATGCCATTACCCAATGTCGGAAAGTCTGTGGTTTCAAAATCAGCCTAACGTGGCATTCAAACCACGGAAACATACAAATTTTACATCAGCTATTCAGAGCCAGAAAAGCTTTATATAATGTCATTTTGATCAGCAGATAATAATCTTTGTTCAGTTTTGGAATCCGCTAGTCAAAGGACTATGAATTAAAGAAACAATAAAAACTGATAGTTTTGGATTACCTTATCTGTTTACTATAATTTAATTTCTTGTATTATGATTTTCTTTATAAGACAAAGCTTTAAAATTTTTCATTAATATTAACATTGCATTACACTTAAATGTTTTCTCTATAGGAAATATAATCCTGAAGTACGAACTTAACAGTCGCACAAAAATATATACGTATAATCTTTAATTTCCTTGCCTACATCTGAGATAACTAATCCTTTATAACCCTTTCAAGAAATTCTACCTAAATAAAATATTTTAACTTATGTTTCAGTAAGATTTAAATCTAGAAAAGGATTATTCAAAGTAAGTATATCACTTCATAATGTTTCTTTATAATAAATAACTTTGACACTCGAGTGCAGCTTTATTATCGCCTGTCCAAGGCTTTGGAAAGTATTATCCAACATGTGGAAGATTTAAAAATGTTGTTCGTCAGTTAAAAAATTAAATCTCGAAAGATATTATCAGGAAGTTAGTGATTTGCCGAAAATGTTATAATAAAGAACCGCTGACGTAAGTCGACTTTATACAGTCGTGGAAAAGGCATCGAAGATTTTAACCCTTATTAAACATTTTAAAGTAATTAAATTATTCTCATAAAATCTGTATACATTCGTACAAGTTAATTTAAATTTTACTTGTGAATGTAATTAAAATTTCAAGTAAACTTTTAATTAAGGATACTACTTGCACAGAGACCATTTTACACTTAAGGAAAATTTTCTAAGGTTGCCTATAAAATAAAACTTTTACTGTTGAACATGTGCTGAGCGAGGTAGTTTTTGTAATCATATTGATGGCTATAGCATTTCTTTATTATCACTTATTTATAAAATTATGCTGAAGGTGGATATTTTAAGAAGTAAACTGGGGTAGTTTAATAAAACTGTTTAATTTTTTATTACGCTTCTGCAGATTGAAATACATTTTTCAAGATTTAACTTATAATAATTTCAACATTAAATTATGTTTAAAAAAATGTAACAGTACAAAAGTTAAATAGTTAGTTTTATTAAATTGTTAACAAACTCGAAATGCATAAATCTTGTTTTATTAATAATTAATGAAAATGTTTTATTACCAACAACAAAAATTACTAAGTTAATTTTATTATAGTAGCTACTTTATAAAATGTTCTTGTTCTTAATGTAGAAAAAATCTCTTTTGTGGTGAAATTAGGAAATACTCGATAAGGAAACCGCTGTAAAACGAAAGTCATAAGATGAATTTATTAAATTTCTCTTCTTTGTCTGCATCGTTTACTGCTAATATGAATCCAGTAACTTGGTACAGCTTTTAAATTACTTTTTAATGTATCTTAGCTAATTGAAAGAAAAGTAAATACTATTTAAAAAAAATTTTAAATAAATAATTTAAATATTTTAAGTAATCAAAATTATAATACAACAAAAATATTGTGTATAACTATTGTGTCTTATGACACGATTTGTTCGTATTTGTTAAAGCTTATTTGCTGCAATACAAAGATACGTAGAAAAAGCTGGGTAAGATGATCCTTAAACATTAAACTTTTAAAATTTATTAACTACTAATTAAATTTTTATAAATTACGTAGTTAGTTTTCCTCTCAGCAATTCCTCAACTTTTCTTGCATATTTTGCACTTTTTTGCTACACATAGTGCATATTATATTACTTGAATAAATGAGATAATGAAGAAGCCATCTAACTCATTAAAATTTTGTTAAAACTAAAACTTATTATTGCAACTGCAAACAAGGAAAAATCTATAAAGTCGTCGGAGATCTTCCCCCAACATTTTCAAGCATTGGCAAAATTACTCAAAAATTGGCAGCTTTACAACAACTCCTATTCATTCAATTAATGTCATTTTAATTAATCTAAATACATTCTTTGATTTTTATTGTCAACTTACAACTCCGAATAATATCTTCTCTTTAATGTAAAATTACATTTTGCTGTAGTCACCTACACCCCTCACCATTATAACAAACCACAAGCAACCACTGTTCAAATTCTTGTCAATTGTTTCAACAATCTAACATCAGCATCACGCAGCAAAAAGTTTATTGGCATGTCATTTTAAGATTCTACAGCAAACTTAATAGATTTTGTTACAAAGTTAATCCAAATATTACTAAAAAAGTTAATCATACAAAAGAATTAGGCAATAAGTAAGTTTAGTTTTAAACCAAATATTAACTGAAGCCAATTAAAGCAGATTTATCTATTTAGTGATATAATTATTTCATATTATCAATGATAATTAGACTAGTTCAGCAAAATTACGTTTATGGAAGATACTGATGTAACCGCAAAATAACTCAAATCAACATGATTAGGTAACTCTAAAGCATATTATTACAACGTTGTACAATTTAATTAAATAATGAATGTTAACATACCAATTTGTATAGCTAATAATCGAATGGTTTGAATATATTAGTCCAATCATCCTAGATCAAAATAGTAAAAAGAATTGGTACACATAATAATTTATGTATTCACTGTTTCAGTTCGAGATAGTTCAAATTTTCAAATCTTTAAAAATCATCCCGGCACGTCAGCATCTTTAAAAATATGTACTTAAAGTACCGTTTTACCCGATTATTCAAAAAAGCGTACCAAACAAAATTTTGCAATTATTTCAGGATTTCTCAAAAGCTATTGAGTTTAATAAAGAAAGTTATCACAAAAATTAAAGAAGGGTAAGTTTGTATAAATCTAGCCACATCCAGGAGTCAGCCACCTTGACATTAAATTTATTAAAACAGGGGAGTCGTCTTAGTTACGGTTGCGAATGCACGTGCTTAAATCATATTCGGTTAATCATTTTTATTTTTCATATTTACTTCCAGTTTTACTTAATAGTTTATTTTATCTAATTGTTTATATTTTAGTTTAATTTTTAGTTTTAGGTTTATTTTCATCTTACGATTTGGTTTGCAGTTTAGACATTTACTTAAAACTATTAAAAAATTTAAAAACAACTCAGTCTATGGAGTGAAACGTAAGCGACTACTAATAAGTAGTTGTGGGTTTGAATTCCCAGTCACTTATTGGGCCGGTGCTAATAACCTAGCAGTTGATGCACGTTAAAAAGTAAATTAAAAAAAAAAAAATTTGAAAAAGAACGATTTAAGAGATCTTTAAGAGCCACGGATATGATACAGAAACAAGTCAAAACGAAAGTTAAAAATATATCTAAGCTACACCTCAAACAGAAATTAAAACAGCCTAAACCTTTACCAAAAGTACTCATTAACAAAATGCAAATAAAAATCGACATAGCTATAAAAGATAATGATATTAATAAAAAAGATTTTCTTCTTCAACTGAATTTAAACCTAACGCTTGTTATTTCTAGCCACTGAGTCATAACCTTGGCAGGGCTAGATCTGTGTGCAAATAAATTGTTTAACATCCGATAGGTAGTTTGCTAAACTTCTCCCCAGACGTGCCTGTACCCTGATTTTTATGTTAATGATGGTAATTCATTAACCTAATAAAACCACCGGCTTAATGTGCTTTCCAAAGCACGGAGACTTAGTTATAAGAAAGTTGCCCTTCTCCGGATTTAAACCCGGTACCTCGCATTCGCAGCGCCGCGCCGTTACCTTCAAGACAAATGACCGTTTCAGAAAAGATTGTCGTTGCTTAAAATTACGAAAATCTTCCTAACAACCGTATAAAAGTAAAGTACAATCTGTATTTATTAAGTAAACAAGTAAACCCCCTGAAGTATCATCAAAATTTAGATCAAAACTACTGTAAACAAGTTTTTTACTATTTTTTGTCGTATTAAATTTTGTTAACATCTTATAAATATGATGTAAAAGATAAATTCAATTCGAATTTCATTCAATTGTTTTCAAAATTTTCTTATAAAGAATTAAATATTGCATTCATAACAACATAAAATAACATCCAACAAAGGTCTAAGACAAGGGTGTAGTCTTTCACCGACTCTATTTAATATATTATATAGACAACATGACAAGAGAATGGAAAGATAAAATCGGCTCGGGGATATGGATAAGTAGGAACACACTAATAAAATGTCCAATTATTTGCGGACGACCTTGTCATAATACAAGAGACAGAAGATGACCTTCAAAAAGCAATATATGCTTTGCAACAGGTGTATATCAGTTATGGTTTAAAGATATCACAAAAAAGACGAAACTTATGACATTTAAAGGCAAGGAAATAATTAGAAGCAAAATAGTGATAGAAGATCAATCTATAAACAGATATCTCACTTAAGGAGGTTGGGTCGCGGAAGCAAAATATTAAGAAATCTTTCAAACTTTGAATACAAGTCATTAAATGTATAATACACACGCTGTTAAAATTTTTAGACGATTTACCACGTCTAATAAAAGATAATTGCATTTAAAAATGACATTTTTTGTACATGTAGCATGGGAGAAGAGTGGGAAAATGACAGGTTTTTTAGTTTTTTTCTTTGAAGGAGTATTACCATTCTGACAAAAAACTAGTATATTGAAAAAATATATATTTTGAACAATTTAGAAAAAAAATAAAAATTATTTACCATGCAATTTTAATAAAATATTAAAAATAATTCCGTATTTAGAGGAATATTTTTAGTGGAAGGGGTATAAAATAGAGCCAAGCGGTGTGAGTACAATAGAGTGGTACAGTACAGTAGGGTGAGGGGTACACTACCTTTAAAAAACTTTATTAACTATCTTTGTTCCGCAGGTACGTATAATATGGGTAGTAAGCAGGTAGTAAGCCATAACTTTTTAACTGGACTGTAGGGAAAGAACTACCTTAACTTCCTAGGATGTGACATAAGTTTTTACCGAGACAATGACATTTACAACAAAATAAATAAGTTCCAACACATATGATGCGGCACGATACGCAAAACTCTCAAAACCCTAACTCAAAAAGAAACTAAAATTAAATTTTATAAAACAATGGCGGTGTTCGTCCTAACGTATAGATGCGAAGCATGGGTACCATCCCAGAGAAAGGAATCAAAAATACCAGAATGACATTCATGAGACGAACTAAAGGTTGCACAAGAATAGATCGAATAAAAAACAAGGACATACGAGGTGAATTAAATATCTTTTCCATTAACCACAAGATCTTGGAATATAGAGAAAACTGGAAACCACAGGTTAACAGAATGGAGAACGATAAAATTATAAAAAAGATCCTTTCGTATAACCTGAAAGAGAGAAGAGATGTCGGCCGCCCAATGAAACGATGGCGCGATCTATAAAATCGGAACAGGCTAATACTGCCTATACCTTGAAAAGAAAAGGAAGAAGAAGAAGAATATTCTATTCATTTCCACGCAGGCTGAAACAAGTTGAAACATATGGTTGAAACCATCAGTTTTATTACTGCGCAGACCATGTAAAGAATATCATACACTATAGTAGATCTATTGTTTTTTGATGTTGAAAGTCAACGTAAAGCTTGCATTCTTTTTACACTTTCAACTTGCAAGATACAGAAATATTTCGCCTAGTTCATTTTATTTTTCTCCTGCCACTTGACGTATAGTGTAGTGGGAAAATATTTTGTTAGAATTTTTATGCATTTTTAGATCAGTTTGCATAAAACTACAGGACAATTTGGATTTTGCTGATGTCTCAAGCAACCATGAATTAACCTGTGAAAGTATAGTGTGGGTGACTTCTTCGAAGCTTAGCCCCTTTGTAAAGTTAGTATTATATGTTTTCGTTAAGTTTCTCGCCGTTTTAAAACAACATTTCATTCGTTTTTGTAAAGTTAGTAAATTAAATTAGTGTAGGGCCTAATTTAATCTATTTCGTTTTGGGGACCACACATGCACCTATTCAATTATGTTGTTGCTTTTATCGTATCGATTATATTGTGGGTTTTTGAATAAATTTTTTTGTTTCGTATTTTTGAAATTCTATGTTTAGATTGCGACTTATTGCTAGATTAAGTCACATACTCTGATGTTGTACAAACCTTTATGTTTTTCTGAAGGAGTAGTTTCTTCCAAATCTAACCTGCTAATTTCTTTACCATCATGCTGACTACTGCTAACCAGAGCTCATTAATACTTTATGTTTGAATGCGTTTACCTCACCTCTAGTTGACTACTAAAGAACAATCAAGTACCTGCTGTATGTAAGTAGAAAATCATTTTGTATTATCAAACTTGTATCGTTAATTGCTGTAAAAGTGCTGTCATAGCTTACAGTAACTTTGCTAGATTGTCATGGTAATATTAAAGTGTTTGGATAATTCCGTTTATAGTTAACTATAAGCTAACTAATTATTACCGTTTTTTAGGCCGTTTGTAGACAATTCCATTTGACACAGGACACGTATTGCTTATGTAAATTTTGCTATAATATAAGTAATACCACAGATTAGTGTACAGATAGCCAATCCTTTTAGTTTCAACCAAGAAACCATGTTGGTACTGAAGACGATCACCAGTTTTGTGACAAGACTACTGTTAGCCATACGTATTTATACGACTAATAGCAGTCGTATTTATATGGCTAATAGCAGTCGTGTCTCAAAACTGGTGGTCGTCTCCAATACTAACAATAGAGTTAGCTATCTGTAACACTAATCTGTGGTAATACTAACTAACTTATTTGATTGATCAATCTTCAGTTAGGATTTACTTTTAAGGATTCTAACCATTTTAAAATGGCCTTGTTTATGCCATGTTGTATATTATGAATAAGTTTGTCACAATTAAACATTTTGATTATTGAATGGAAAGTTTTTTCTTACATGACTATTTAGTTGTGCATGTTTGTGTATATGTTTTTGTACTAGAACGCTGCGTTGACAAAGATAAACATCCATTAAAGTTAACGATAGGCTAATGTTAAATGGACCAAAAGTCTGGCGTAAATCAAACACGGATAGACTAGAGAAGAGAGCACCACGGTTCTAATCCTGGTTGTGTCGGATATGCTGTAATCTAAAAAGTCCAAAGTCGATCTGTGGACTATAGGGGAAGGCAACGGGAAACCACCCTATTAACATTTCTCTAGAAAAGTCATTTTGGCTTAGCCAGGAAGATCGCCAACATCCGGATTTAGATAAGCACTTGAAGAAGAAGAATGTTAAGTGACGTTTTTTTACTATAACTAATTGTGTGCTACAAATATGTTAGGCTTAGGTTTAGTTTGAGCACAAAAGATCACATTTGTTTTCTTGGAAAATCAACTATGGCGTCTTTATCGTTTTCATCTCAAAAACGTTTATTTAAGTCCGTAAAGCAGAACATCAACATTTACTTGTTTTTGTTTAACATCTGACCACGACCCCCTTGCTATACTTAGCTATCACCTCTGACACTCTATTACAGGTGAGTAAATGTCGCCTTGCGAGAAACGGCTGTAACACTACTACCAGTTATAATAAATTAATAACCACATAGGTGATCATGCTAACCTTCTTAGTAGCATTAATAAATTTTGTATAAAAAGTTTCCACGCTTGCTATTTTAGGAATACCACTAGAAAATACGTACATATTATACGATAAGGATGAATAAGCAATACTGCAAGCAAAATTATATAAAAAAGAGATATGAGTTCCGTGCCTATACTCCTCGTGATGAAAAAAACTCAAGCATTTGTTTAAAAGGACCAGATTTGAAATCTAGCACTGAAGAATTAGAACTATTATTACTATCTGGACGAGTTTATCTATCAAATTACTAGTTAGTAACAATCTATTGTAGCCAGCCTTTTATAACATCTTATATTTAGCTGGATCTCTTATTATTATTATTTGTAGCGTTACATTCTACTATAGAATTAAGCTGTCTTTTACGGACTTACAAAATCCATTTGTTGAGTTGGATTAATCCTCATAATTATGTACATCTCATCATATCTCATCACAGGTCACGATGTGTTGTAGCTTTATGTATGATTTTCCTCCATGCTGCGCGATTCTTTACCATTTGAGCTTAGTCTCACACACCCATCTTTTCAAGGTCTCCTTCTACTCCATCCTTTCATCTCAATCTTGGCCTTCTTCTCGCTCCCTCATTCCCCGGCCCCCCATGTCATTATTGCCCTTTCGATTTCCTCGTTATTAGATCTCGTTACATGGCCCCACCATCTCATTCTCTGAGCCTTGATAAATTTTACGAGATCTTTTCCAAACATTTCTTGAAGTAGTTCTGAGTTATTTCTACTTCAATATTGTTTATTTATGCGTTTATAACCCACTATCGTTCTCAAGACCGTTCTTTCAAATACTCTCAAATCTTTTTCGTCTTTCTTTGCTAAACAGATAACCTCCGCTGCATATGTGAGTATAGGTCTAATGAATGTTCTGTATATCCTAATTTTTGTTTTTTTAGATTTGCCTATTTCTTAGTAATTTGCTTATTTGCATGATACGCCTTATTTGCTGCTTGTATTTTTGCCTTGATCTCCGTGCTTCTATCATTTTTTACTGTTTAAAATTATCAGTTACCATTATTTATTCTATCGTAATTTATACCGTATTCTATTATTAACCTGCACACCAATATAGTTAAAATCCTTTACCAGCTGGAAAACATTGTCATCTACATTTAATTCATTCATATGTAATTACTTGGCTTTCCTTAGTCATTTTTTCTCCCAAACATCCAGTAGCTCGGATTATTTTCTCAAGTGCAAGGTTGAACAAGGTCGCCAATAATTCGTCACCTTGCCTCACTCCACTGCTCACTTCAAAGCTATCTGTGTCGCCTTCCATCGTTCTCACTTTGGCTTTTGCTTCTACTAGTGTTATCCAGATCATTCTTATCAATTTTAGAGGTATCTTAAAGTTTTTCTTAATGTTTTTCAATTGGTATCTCTTGATGCTGTCAAAAGTCTTTCTAAAATTTACAAACAGCAAATATACATCCATATCATATTCATGGCTTTTTTCTTGAATTTGCTTAATTATATGCAATGCATTCACCGTCGATCTTCCTCTCCTGAAGCCAAACTGGTAATTTCCAATTATTTTATCGGTGTACTTAATAAGGCAGCTTTTCTGATACCTTTGGGTGTCTTTACTTAAATTGCAACTTTACCCTATCAAGTGATGTACGATATAGAGCTGTGCTAGAAGCTTTGCTTTGTAAGTTATAAGAGCAAGTAGGTCCTTGAAGGCTGGTGATGTTGGATTTTGCAAAGCTAAATTTTCACTGCAAGCTCGATATTTAAAATTTCTATTGTAAATTAATTTTTTTTATAATACCAGAAACTTTTAAATCCTAACCATAAATTTTATTTATAAATTGAGTTTGGCTCTTGTAGGTACTTACCTAAAATGTTAATTTTGTGTTTGCAAATAGTGTTTTGCTATTAATTACCTAGTGATAACCATAGGTTTTTATAAAACCTTGAAAAAATATTTCACCCAAACGATTAAAAATGAGTCAATAATAAATAACCAGAAACGTCAAACAATTTAATATTGTTTTTCTGACCTAAAACCGCAACTATAGATTTCACAAATCTATCTCATTCTTTTCAATTACTTTCTCATCAATATTCTTCAATCTCGTGAATCTAAGAAACTTTTATTATTGATATATGAGTATGATTAAGGCAAGATTATCTTCCTATTGCAATTACACGGTTTAAACATAGTTATCCACGGCGAAGCCGATAGTATCAAATACTCTTGCAAATTATTGAATCTTAATCATATCGAATTCTCTATTGAGCTATAATTATAATTTATTGAGATAAAATGTTTAAATTTTTAAGAACCAACAGTTTCTCAAATGATGCTTTCTGGTACCTTAACTTCTATTTGGATTTACAAATCAATTAGTAACATATATGTACATAGGTATATAAAAAATAAATAATAGTTCCAATTTTAATCATCAATTTCGCTTGCAAGAAGCATCAGATTATTAATTTGCTAACTTACATCTTTATATTTTTATTTTACACTTTTATTTGATGAATATGGTTATACAGCGTTATAAATAAATATAAAAGTTACACGAGAGTTTGGAAAAAGAATAGGGTATCTTTCATTTTCAATGCTCGACATAAACTACATAGCGATTTCGCTTACAGATATACTCGAAGGAAGCATAGGAATGCATTACGACATTTGCTTCTTATGTAGTATAATGGCAATCAAAATCTCCCCTTTATTTTGTAATTTATGAACTTCCATAAAAAAGGTCTAAAAAGTAATTTAAACTGTAGCAGAAATAGTGGGCTAACAATATTCCTAGTTTCATTTAATAAAATTTGTTTCCGTTATGTTATAAATCTACTGATACAATACCATTACCACGTTTTATTAATTTATACGAGTATAACAAATATGTGAAATCTTAAACAAATACTACATAAAAACACTTTCTAACTTTTATATTAATAAAGGTTATTTAAATTTGTAAATATATAATTAATTTATATTACTTGCTCTGTTGAAATTGGTTCAAATTTAACGAATTGAGAAGTTAATTGGAAAAGTTAGGAAAGTTTACACCTACTTTTTTTAATGTACTACTAAAACATACCAAATCTTGAATTTAATTCAGAATGCGGATATTTACAAGTTACAGTTTGTCGACTAACTCGGAAGTTGCTATTGATATGGTTATTAACAGAATATATTTTATTATTTATTTATTACTACCGCAAATAAGTACTAAAACCGGAAGGGAATTAATGAGAAAACACATGTCGGAGCTTACACGAGAATATTTAAGGTAGAATCGGATGAAAATAAATTCGTACCTAACAGTAGGTATAGTTTGGTATTTGATTTAGTGCAGTTCTTATTTTTATAAATAAACAAATTTAAAATAATAATCTAACTAATAATGTTACAATAAAATAATTTAAAGTAAGTTGAAATAATATTTATTATAAATTTTAATCAGAAGACAATTAGAGATATTGTAGAAATTTTAAGATTGAAACTATGACAATGACAATATAATTATGAACAAAAAAGTACAGTGTTTGATTCTTGGAAACTCAGGTCTGATTCAATTAGAAGAAAACAGAGTGTTCATCTATAAATAAATAATAAATTAGGCTTAATAAATTAGTTTTAGTAAATTGGTAAATAAAAGAAATTTAATTAAATTAAATTTAGAAATGTAGATACATAAGTGTTAAATAATTAATTATAATTGAATAGTTTTATTTTAATTATTATATAATATATTAAAATTATATTAGCAAATTAATATTAAATAGATAAACATTAAAAATCTCCAAAAACATGAAAGAACGAAATCGGAGTTATTCATCAAATGGCACATAATGGATTCTCAATAAATGCAATAAAGTGAATAGTTACTAAAAACAAACATTAGAAAATATAACATATATTTAGAACACATAATGACAAAAATAACAATTACTTTCTATATAGATTAACCAAATGCCAAAGCTTACTAACAATAAGTGAAAAGTGACTAATTTATTTTTGTAAATATTTTTTTTACCCAGTAGATTCTGGATTTTTATTGTGTGGAGGACAAGGTAAACTCACACGCACTTGGGCCACTTAATCGGGTCCTTTGCACTACCTCTGATTTTACCACAACGTGTAGATGTCCACTAGAAGACAGATATATTCTGTAAACTCCGCTATTTGTTTTCAGAATTTCCGCTTTGTAATTCAACTAGCAATCACATCTTTCCATTGCTGCGGCTTGATCAACTAGTATAGTAAAACTAACAAAAGCATTTTCCACAAAATATGAAAAAAAAACAAAATAAATCTAAAAATAAAGTACAACTTTTGCTGTCAAAAATTTTCAAATAATTTAAAAAGTATTGCCAAATTAGTCCGCTAATTTTTTTAGCAAGCGACCAGCTATGTATGAAACTTGGTTCAGATAAGATGTTTTGCTCTTATAAATTATAACATTACACCGTGTGCAAAGTATCGCAAACAGTCATCTTTTTTGTTTTTTGAAACATGTGTTGAAAGTTAAGCGGGAGTTTGCACTTTATTTTGCATAATGTATTTCTTTGTATGGGGAAATATACTTATTATTTCGTCTACTCGATTTTAAGTATACGCCTTTTTTTAATTTTTCTCTGTACATTGTAGAGTGGAATATTAGTTCTCTGGTATTTTGATGCACTTTTGGGAGTTAGTTTGCGTCGGTGTGTGAGTCAGCCTGCATCAGGCTTCCATATCGCACGGTAATGAGTTAATCTTTAGATCTATTGAAGATGACTTCTTGGAAGTCACCAGTTAAGTTAGTTTTGTGTTTACGTCAAAATTGTTGCCTCCTAAAAATAGCATTCTTGTTTCCGTTAAGTAAAGTTCGTAATTTTGAGAGTTCAATTTAACTAACCTAGGTTAGTTAAGTTTTGGGTCTACATCAAATTATGTATGTTATTATTCCGTACCATTGCTATTGTGATATTATGGAGTTTGGATCAAAGTCTTATTAGGTGGGTGTAGTTTATCGTTCGTACTGTTAAATTCCAACTTACGTAATGTGACTTTCTTGGATCAACTTACACACACTGTCGTTATCGTAGAAGTTTTCATATTTTTGCAAGAAAATCTTTAATGCCAAATAATTCATTATGTCAAATTATCGACCACTATACCAACCACCGCTTTCAGCTTCTTTGCAGTTATTGTTTGGATGCGTTCATCTCTGGTTCCCCAATAAAACAATTATCTGACGCTTATGTAAGTATTTTTTAGTATCGGACTTGAACAGTCTTATTTTTCTATAAAGTTTCGTATCGTACATTTTGAGTAATCGTGTAACATTACGAACCTAATGTTAAAGTGCATTTGGCATTCAGTTTCTAGTCAAGTTTGGGTTAACTGATTATTACCGTTTTTCTTTCTGTTTGTGAACAAACAAAATTTCACAAAGAGCACGTTACTGATCATGTAAATATTGTTGTAATTTGAAGTAATATTAATTATCGTTACCGATTGATCAATCTTTCATTCTGGAATAGTTTTAAGTATTCAAATCATTTTGTTGTAAATTGGTCTTTACCTTTGGTCTTGTCAGTGCAATGTTGGGTGCGTTCCACTTAAAGCCCACGACGACCGCAACGTGGTCTCATGATTCTTTGATTGGACTAAAGATCGAGAGCGGTTATTTGATTGGACTGACGAACGACCGTGGTCGTTGTGGGCTTTAAGTGGAACGCACCCGTTGTAGATAACGTTTTTTGCATTTATATATTTTGCTTATTAATATCTATGTAAGTATTTTCTTACATGACTATTTAGTTATGTATGTAGTTTTATGAATGCTTTGTTCTAGATGTGATATTGCGTTAACTGAAGATAAACACCCATAAAGCATAATGGTAAGCTGTGTGCAGTCACGTTTTCCATTTATTACAATGACTAATCGTCATTCCTGTCTAGGATTTTAGAACTGATTTTAGCTATATTTTGGAAGGTGAATCTAAATATGAAATCAGTTATTTTCGATCAGCTCTACTTTTTGTTAAAAAAATTTTAAAAATTTAGTAACCCTAAACAAAAAGTAAACAAATAATTCAAAATAATTAGTCACTGTTTGTATTGTTGAATAGAAAAATATCTTAATGTGTATAATATTTGTATAATAACAAAAATTCCTGCTTTACTTTTTTTATTTAATCTATAGATTTAAATTAAAATAGTGTAACGTATATTTCATGAAAATATTATATCTCAAAAATTTGAGCTTTTAGGCAAAAAATAATGACATAATATTTGAAATCATTACATCAAATTTATTAATATCAGCTGCAAATACTCTGGCACCAAAACACCTGTTTCCCTGTGTAATGCATCAAATCGGTAACATTCAAACCCTTCTTTTGTGAGTTTTTCTATAGAAAATTAATAAAACTTGATAATGTCACCTTTCAATCTTTCACTACAAGCTGGCTACACACATCCTAGTTTTTATCCAGATAAATTCACAACGTATGCTCGTGCAATTTATTTCAAGTATCGATACGGTTCACTAATAATATTATAAATTGCAACATCTTGAAATGCCCTTTATCTTATAATTATTATAATAAGCATTACAAATACTCATATCATAATATTATTATCTTCACAGACCTATCAAAAATAAGTTGTTGAACATACGAAAACATCTTATCAGTAGAAAGATTTATGGCAAAGATTAAAAATAATGATCAACTATTGTTTCCGGTAAGAGACAAGAAATAACGACTACTTAATATCTTGGGTTATAAAAAGCATGATATATTTTTGCAATAACGTTTTAAGATACGGGCTGCTATAAACAAAAACGACTGAGTAAAAAATTATATAATTTAGAAAACATCGGTTTGTCAAAAATAAGAAAAATGTAAATATAAAACCCTAATATGTAATGTTTTAAATTTCATATGTTGGGCTATAACAATAAACAATCGTATAGTTTTAACGCCTCAGGTACAACGTTTTGAAAACCACCAAATTTTTTTATTATACGTATGAATAAAGAAACGTAAATAAACGGATTAATGCTATCATGTGGAAGTTATGATGGCTAAATATTATTTTTACGGTAATTTTGGGAAATATTATCTGTTGGTTATAAACTTGATAAAATTTTCGAGTTTTGTTATAATTTCCAACTTTGAGCCTCTACTCACATTTATATTTTGCATGTGAAATATTTGAAATGCAATTCAAGCTCCATTTCTTTAATCAGTTTTAAATATTTGCGGTATAAATAACTTATAAATTCAAAATAAGAATTTATTCAAAAATTTATTATTACAATTCTGTTAGAACTTATCATAATATTGTAATTTAAAAACCGTGGATTTCACTTAACAGTGACACATTGGGATTAGACATTTTTGGATAATTCAGTTTTATAAAATTTATCCAAATAAACGACTAGTTCGATTAATCGGTGGTCTAATTAACCGGAATAGATTAATAAATAAACTAATTTGAGTGGACATACTACACAGGTAACGCGTGATACAGCATTATAGTTTAGTTGATTACTAAACCAACAAAAATGTCTTTGATCCATCCATGTGGGTCAATTCTACTATCCGTAAAAATAATATTGAACAAAATCGTTAAAAATTGATTTTCTTAAAATTGGCCAATAAATATTTAGTTTTAAAACTTGAAGTCTTAATTATGATCTAGATAAAATAAGTATTAATGAATCAAATTGGTGATTCCAATGTGGGACTCTCCTCCTTAATGCATTCGGATTTTATAAGTATTCTTTCAATGACAGGTTAAAATAAAATTGAAAAAATTAAAAATGTATACTGTAAATATTGCACTGATTATTATTATATTTTTAGTCTTTATTAATTAAACAACATTCTTCAATGAAGATAAACTTTTTTATACTTGACTACAAAATAACCAATTTACAAATCTGCTTTTAACTTTTTATAAAACATTGGACTTGCTTGATAAATATGTTTTCAACCACCAAGTGAAGTGTTTTATCTCAAATTTGTGGCCATCCGGTGTCAAATACTTACATAAAATTCAGCGGTTCTATAAATTTTTACCAAACACTTTACAATATAGGAAATGACATAGTATATGAGTATACCTCTGAAAACTGACAAAAATGTTACCTCGCTACATAATTTCAAAAGTTTTATTAATTTTTTCAATTTGAAAGCTACTTTTTTTCAAAATTTTTTCACATTAGATCTTTTTCTGTTAGGGTTCTATTTTAGATTTTTTTCAGTTCTATATATTTTCTTAATTTTGGTCGAGTTAATGCCACGTCTTCTTTTAACTAAATCCTGCATCCAAGTACCTTTTTGTCTTTTAGTTTTCTTTCTACTCATTATATTCATTAAATGTTTTTAATATTGACATCCACATTGCATCGACATGTTTCACATCTACGGAGCGTCCCGTGACGGTAAATTTTTAATTGTATATCGCCACCTTCTTTACAAAGATAATAATTAATTAATGTATTTTCCACAGCTTTTATTGAGCTTTTATCTAATTTTGCTAATGTATATGGACATTTAATTTTAATAATTGCATTAAAGCCACAGCAGTGGAGTGATGCGATCGCTGGTTGAGTATAGAGCGGAAATTCTGGGTTCAAATCGTAGATTGCACAGAATTTCTTGGCTCGGCCTTCCGGTGGGCATACACACTCTGTGGTGATCCCACTAATTATGCTCCAGCTAACTTAAAAAATAATAAAATAAATGAGACAAAATGTTTTTATAGTCATGGCAACAATCAAAATTTATTCAAAAATTAATATCTAAATTATAATGATATTTAATGATTGTAAAGTTAATTTTAAAACCTGTACAACTTTCAAATTTATTTAAATATATAAATTATTAACTCGTTGATATTAGATAATATAAAACTTTAAAATATCGAGTTATTATTAAATTAAAAATTGTTAAAAGATTTATTTAGCTTTCAAACGATATATCGTTCGTCATCAGAATAATATACAAATGTAATGTAAACAAGTCATGGAAACAAGAACAAGTATTGTCATTTGAACGGTAACTAGATAAAATCTAGGACCGTGAGTTAGGAAAAACCTAAATTGTGTTCCGGCAAAGAAGGAAAACCTAACTCCAATACGTAAAAAACTTAAAGGAGTAATTGGCTGTAAATGTTGCTTAAGCCATCAATATCAGTTTGCCGGTTCATTGTGTTGTTGGTCTTCTTTATACAAATCATTTCATGTACCAGCCGATCTTTATAATTGGGAACAGACTTGATGATTTTGGTGTTTTTGAAGTCCGCAGTATGTCCATCTACCAAGATATGTTTGGCGATGGCCGTTGATTCGGGCTTATTACATCTGATGGTTGAGATGTGACCACCAATTCTTTTCTTCAACCATTGGTTGGTTTGTCCAATGTACACCAAGTTACAATTTGTACAGTCCACTTGATATATATAAGGTCAGATTTTTTCTCAAAAGGGATAAGATCTTTAAGTTTGGTATATAAGAGACCAATGTTGTTAGGAGACTTGAAGGTGGTTTCAATATTGTGTTCCTTTAGACTTCTTTTGATTTGTTCACTTAACCCACTAACAAATGGAATCACCGAATATTTGTTATGAATTTCTCTTCTTGCCATATGCCCATTGTATAATCTGTTAACACGGTCTTTGATTAATTTAACTATAAGTGGATAGGGATAGTTATTGCTTATCAAAGTTTGCTTTGCGATATTCAGAGTATCCTTTCTGAAATCGCCATGCGTTAATTTAAGAGCTCTGTCGATAAGTCCAATTGCTGTCCCAATTTTATGGCTCTTATGGTGGTAGGAATTATAATTTAGATACCTACCGGACCAAGTAGGTTTCTGCGTCCACATGTATTTAATAGTATTTCCTTGATGAATCAATTTAACATCTAAAAAGGTTATGGCATTATTTATTTCTTTCTCTAAAGTAAATTGCAATCTTTTAACAATTTTTAATTTAATAATAACTCGATATTTTGAAGTTTTATATTATCTTTCAAATTTATGTTGAATCCTTGATTCACAAATCAATTAACTAATGGTAGTAAAAGAATTTTTATGACACATTTGATTATCCTTATCAGCATTTCAAGATTACTTTAAAAAATTGCTGCAAATGCAAACTTATCAAGTTAGCAAAACTGAAAATCAAGTTGCTAATACCTACTGGCAATCGTGAATGTGTGAATGGGTGAATGTCAGTGAAGTGTGAAGTGCAATTCGTAATAAGAAAAACAAGAGACGTCAACAAAAATTTGTGGTATAACCTCCAAAATATTGTTCAGGATTTTAATTAATTGTATTAATTAATTAGGTACTGCTTTATTTCAAATTGTTGTAAACTGCTTTAAATAATCTTAGAAAGTATAATGAATTGTACTATCCATAAAAGTTGCAAAAAATGAAGCAATAATTTCCAAATAAGAAAAGTCGTCTATCGCTCATAAGATCGTGTGTAAAATAATAAGCAATCAAAAAACGAGTAACGCCAATCAGTAGAAAAGCTAGTCAACAGTAAACGAGTTACCAGTTTAAATTCAAATCTAATTATTCAAACTCAAAAGTACACCCACTCTAGAACATTCTTTAAAAAAAGACATTTATTTTGGACGGCGCACTACACTACAAACTCCAGTTGACTCCTCTTCTAGAAATATTTAGATATTTGAAATACCAAGTTTCACAATAAGATTTTACTAAGATTTCAAGAGAATCATGAATTTTATTTACAATTTTGTGACTTCAGCAAAATTTTTATAATATGTTTAAAACTTTATTTAAAATATCTCAGAGAAAACTTTTATTTTATAAAATTTAATTTTTTAGTTTTGCTCAAATTAATGTTATTTAAAAAATAGCTTTGAGGTAATATTATGTCAAATAATTTTCTAAGCATTATGAAAAATGAATTATTAAAAGACCTTCAACAATAAAGTTACAAAATTTTAAAAACGATTTGGGTCTTGAGAGAACAGTCTTAATACATCCTCTAATTACAAATTATATTTAACAAAATTTAATTAGCGAATTTTCGATTAGATTTCACAATCGACTATTGAAGAATAGTACTTGCACAACAAAGTTTAGTGTGTAAAATTACCAAAAATGTAAATCTTTGAGAAATTCTGTAAGACGTGCAATTAATTAATTAAAAAATCATACTTAAAAGTTTCTATGTAGACATACAATGTTTATGGCTTAAAATATGACTTATGTCTATCTGTAGATCTTGTAAATGTTAAATGTGGATTTTGGTAAAAAAAGGTTTTAAATAATTTCAATTTTGCAGATATATTCTAATCAATTCTTAACAATCGCTTTTCCTTATAATAAATAATAATAAAAAAATTATTTAAACTTTTTCTTTCTAGAATTAAAATTTTCAATAATTAGGCTCAAAAATATATTTTTTATAAGGAGGTAACCTATTCTAAATCTGCTATTGAATTATATTGTACTAAACAACAATTTAGCAATTCAAACTTTTGTCGTTTAATATGATATTATTTTAATTAAGGAGTCAGTGGGTTTGAGGAAAGACTTCGTCGAACCACAACCATTTCGACGTCGCTGGAGTTTCCTTAAAATATGCAATATACACATTGTTAAACGTCTTAAATAAATTAAATTAAGATTTTCTTATTTAGTGGAAGGATCTTTAATTAAATTCGAGTAAAAGTGATATAGTAAGTACATTTAAAATGTGCTATTCTGTTTTATAAATGTTATTTTTGTGTATTAAACTAATTACTCATTAATCTAATCTACAAAGTAATAGTTTATTTAAGGTAGATATCACGTTAAATGATAAGTGTTGATGCTTCCGTGCGGGTTGTCATTACTCAAAGTGCTTTGTTGTGGCAGTCTACTGGAAATAATTCTACAATGACTGGAGTATAACAAATAATGTCATATACAGATTCCAACCAAAATTATGTATACATTTTCTCGAAAATTTATTGCAATGTGGTCTAACTTTAGAACCCAAAGCTACAACTAATATTAAAATTGCATATAACAAATGTATCAAAAGGATGTAAAGTTTTATTTTTAGGAAGATCAAAATTTTATAATAACGAACCAACAGCAACAATTTATTATTTAAAAGACAAGGAAAACCAAATAATAAATTTAAATCTTTCTATCTTACAAAGCTATTTTAAGATAATTTAAAAAAATACTGCAAATTTAATACATAACTGTAATAATTTTTGAACTTCTTGAATTTTCATGAATTGATTGGGTAGGCTTAAATTTCAAGTTGTGCAAATTAAGTAAAATTAGGAAATTCAATCAGTTTTGTATATAGTAGTTGCCAGCTTATGCACGTTAAAATTAAGGTAGTTTACAAACTTTTGAAACTTGGCCCGAGCAATTAAGATTCTCAACTTGCAACAAAACTGAAAACAAATTCTGACTAGTTTTCTCTGTAGGTATTTGAGCGGTAAATTAGTATCCTTCGTCACGTCTAAGCAGTTGTCTCAAACGGTTAGCTATTAATTGCCAATGATATAATTTTCAGACACCAACAAGTAAAAAGGGGCTTTTGAAACAATATTTTTAAACCTCAAGAATTTATAAATTGTATGTAGCAAAAATATTAAATAAAACATTGTAAAATTTTTTTCAATTAACTTTCATTAACAATTGCAGGACGGTTTTGTTAATTTTGTAACGGAACATTATCAATTTGAAACAAAAGTTTGGTTTTTATTTCTATCTTTTAATTTAATATGATTGGAAGATATGAAATAATAAAATTACAAAAAGAAAACCTACAATTTTCAATTTGGCAATTCAAATGTTTCAGACTTTTTCAAATCAATTTTAAATGTCAAAGTAAACGCAATCATTTTTATTATGTTTGGTACTTTAGGGACTACAAGGTCCTTAACAATATCATTTAGATTTTTATTAAAAACAAAAGTAATATTATGTTTAAGTGGGTTATTACAAATACTTATCATGAATAAGTTGTCATATATAGACCAAAATTCATCGAAATACTTTACCTACTAAACAATATTATATTATTAGTTTTCCAAGTAATTATTCGGTCTGCCTTCGAGATGTTTGATATACTATATGTTCGAAGTACGTACGATACAAACCTAGTAAAAATATAACACGTGCCCAGTCAAATTAGATTTTCTGCTCGGAAAAATTACCATCGAGCTGAATTTTGGTATACACCTTTATTACATCATTGTAAACAATATGTGAAAAGTCGAAATCGAGATCATGTGAGCTTCAAAGGTTATTCGAGGTCAAAGGTCACAAAAACGACCTTTTTGTAAATAGTTTGCTTTTTGTTTATTTTCCGATAAAAAGCTTCAAACAAAAATTATAGAGGAGATAATTATCTACAAAAAAGGTTTTATAAAATTTTTATGAAAAAGCTATTGTTTTGTTATTGTTACAATGAGCAAATATTCTGGTGGTTGCTTTACCTTAAGGGTATATTATTCTTGATTCAAACTCCGGTTTTTTTTCTTTGTGGTGTTTTTCCATTATATATGTACAACATACTACCCCACAATCACCCGAATGTTTGCACATACTATCCCCCTACCCCACGAATGTTTGTACATTGTAATCCTTTTAGCGCAAAAACAATAGCTTTTCGTGAAAATTCCATAAATTCTTTTTTGTAGATAATTACCTCCTCTATAATTTTTATGTAAAACTTTTTATTGTAGGATAAACAATAAACGAGCTATTTCATGATCTCAATGTCAACTTTTCACACATTGTTTATAACGACGTACTATAATAGCCCAGTCAAATTACCCAAAGATAAGCTCCAGCTCGGAAAAATTACCATCGAGAGCTGAATTTTGGTATACGCCTTAAAGGTCGCGAAAACGAATTTTTGTAAATAGTTCGTTTATTGTTAATCCTACAATAAAAAGTTTTACACTAAAATTATAGAGAAAATAATTATCTACAAAAAATATCTTATGGCATTTTCACGTAAAAGCTTTTGTTTTTGCGCTAGAAGGCCTACAATGTACAAACATGCGGGGGTAGAGGGGTAGTATGTACAAACATTTGGATGATTGAGGGGTAGTATATTGTACATATTGACATAAAATATCCGACCATATGAAAAAACTGCCGAACTTATTTATGCATATCCCAGCTCGCTCAATCGAACATGAACAAACAATCGCCCAAGTTATCTTTCAAACCCTTTATCTTGCGACCTTGCACTTTTCCAAAATTAAAAATTCCCACTTCAACAAAACTCCGTTATTGAAAATTTTCCAATTTTCTTCTCTTTTAAATTTTCTCTTCTTTTCTAAAATAGAATAAAATATACACGAAAACTTATCGCTGCACGATAAGCACGATAAGTACACCTGCAGTGTACGTCCTTGCAAATAAATATAACTTGAAATTTTAAAAATTAATTTTTCTTTTCTAAAATAAATAAAAACTACACAAAACTTATGTGCTGCACTCAAATTTTATTTTACTATTCAAAATTATACATCAAATCTCGCAATGCTCAAAACCGCGACCTCACAGCTCCGTGGATCGCTCGCGAGTCCTCTCATGCACTCCAAAAATCAAAAATTTCCCCACCTCAGCTCTTACACCAGAGGCGTAACAATTTAAATTTACAAAATAAAAATATAAAAATTATAATTATAAAAATACACATAAAAATAATATGACAATATATAATAGAAAAAAACCACAAAGAAAAAAAACCAGAGTTTGAATCAAGAATATTATACCCTTAAGGTAAAACAACCACCAGAATATTTGCTCATTGTAGACCTTCTAGCGCACAAATAATAGCTTTTTCATAAAAATTTTATAAAGCTTTTTTGTAGATAATTATCTCCTCTATAATTTTTTTTGAAACTTTTCATTGTAAAATTAACAAAAAGCGAACTATTTACAAAAAGGTCGTTTTTGTGACCTTTGACCTCGAATAACTTTTGAAGCTCACATGAGTTGGTTGGTAACTGTTGAACTAAACAGACGTGTAAAAAGTGAGGTTAGTAATAAGAAAAAACGTGACAAAAGCGAGGTTAGCAAAAACAAAAACAACACAAGTAAAAATAAATTATTTTAGTAAATATAATTAAAATGGCACCTACGATCAGTGATGTTTTAAAACGATTGGACAAAATGGAAAACTCCTTTTCATCGAAAATTGAAGAAGTAGTTTCAATGTTTACAAAAAAAATGCAAGATATGGAAAATTCGTTCAATGACAAAATAAAACAGCACGAGGTGCTAATACAAAATTTACAAGAAGCAAACCATGGTTTATTGAAGGAATTGAATCAAATAAGGAATAACAGCAATCAAGATGACCAACGGGAATTAAAAAATAATATTATCGTCGCTGGAGTACCAGAAACGAACGGTGACAACGCGTTGGACGATTTCATCGACATCACTAAAGGACTGAAAGTTAATATTGATCCTACAAACATCAAACGTTGCTACAGGATCGGCAAAAAAAATGACAAGGGATCCAGAATTATTAAAGTGGAATTTTATGAAGGAAGAACAAAAGGTTTAATTATAGAAGCAAAAAAGAACTGTAAAAATTACGGTAAGACAAAAAACATTTTTATTAATGAGGAATTGTCAAGAAAAAATCAAGAGCTATTTCATAAAATCAGGATAATGAAAAAACAAATTAATTATAAGTATGCTTGGTTTGCGGATAATAAATTCTTTATGCGTGAAAATGAAGCATCTAAGATCATCACCATCAAAGATGAAATAGGTCTTCAACAATTAAAAAACTAATAATCAGATTAAAATTTTTATATGTAAATATCCGTAGTTTAAGAAACAAAGTTAACGATTTTGAAATATTGGCACAAGAATACAATAGCGATGTAATAGTAGTTGATACAACTTGGCACCCTCCGGCTAGACTCACTTCGTCGAAGAGCAGATTTTTTGAATTTGAATTCAAAAATACTGAGAACTTAATCTCAGGGTGGTACCTGCGTGAACCAAAATATACGCTTACCTCGCTTTTACATAAATGCACAATTCTGAAAATAATTTGGCGCTTTTGAATAAAAAGATATTTGCTGTCGTAAAATATAATGAAGGTAAACAAAACGTGGACATAAATACGGTACATATATACAATTTTTCCTTAATTTTACCTAATTTATTAAGGAACGTTCCGCAAGACTACTTAAAAGTATTTAGTAACGAAGTTACTTAGCAAACAATTAATGGTAATAAACAATTGACGATACGTCATCCTTTAAGGATTGATTTAAACTTCGATAATTTGTACAGATAAATAATTTGTACAGATAAAAAATATACGTAATTGTACGATCGATTTTTATTGTAATCATAATGAAAAATGAACCAATTAGTCGTTTGAATAAACATTACAACAAATCAATCGTTATCAATTATGTGTGTGGTTACATACATTTAAATTTAACAAAAACTAACCTTCGACCTTGCTAAACGTGATAAGTCGTTGCACAATGATCGCACTCTTCTTGAATTCAAATTCAAAGAATCTGGGTTGTCGGTACAATTGTTGATTACACCATCACTCCAAATCCATTTTTCTTGTAGTTGTCGTTAATTACTTGATAATCCAAATTCTCTTCATCCAATAGGTACACATTATTTTCGTAAATTAATAATTTGTTTACTGAATTTAACGGAAATTGCATTGTCGGTATTTGTCAAAAATATTGAATTTCTTGCCTTTATTTAAAATTTGCCATGATCGAGATAGATTTTTCTGATAATACCACATCATTATTGGTTTACTGCACATTAATTTAATTTATTTCTGGTTTTGGAGGCACGAGATAGTTAATAATAGTTATTTTAAGTTATTTATTTAACTTCAGGTATACGAAACAATTTACACACGTTAGTTGCTTGAAGCACGATACAAAATGAATGCATCTTAATTCGATGGATGCACGACAAGAAGTTTTTTGTTATTTATTTAACTTCAGATACGCAAAACAATTAACCAGGTATTCGTTCGGAGGCACAAGATAAAGTCTTAGTTATTTATTTGAAGCACGATACAAAAATTGACCACATCTTATTCGTTTGGAAGCACAAGACAAAGTTAAACGCATCATACTTTGATGGATGCACGACAAGAAGTTCACACGTCTTACTTGCTCGAGGTATCGGTAAAAAGTTTTTAAGTTATTTATTTAACCTTAGGTACACGAAACAATTTATACATGTTAGTCGTTTGGAGGCACAAGACAAAGTCTTAGTTATTTATTTGAAGCACGATACCAAAATAACACATCTTGCTCGATTGGAAGCACAAAGGAAAGTGAGTACTGCTTCCGCATTTTTCAAGATGGCCTCTTAACTTTACACCAAGATTTTTACTAAAAGTTCTTCAAAGATTAATGGGTTGCATAGATATAGGAGTCAAAATGAACCGATTTCTTATTTTTCTCGCTCGCTAAACATGACGTAATACTTCCTTTGCATGGAAAGCAACTTATGTCAAAATTCTAGGAAATTATGTATAAGAATCGCTTGTTCTCACGTAGATAAATTCTAAAAATAACTCAGTGGGGACGCAAGTCTGTTACATATACAAGGTTCGTTCAAATAGTTCCTATAATTTAATCGAAATTTTGAATGAATTTGAGGATTGTTCGACGTAGTCGTAACATAGTAACGGAAACTTGGTTATACTCAAACGAAATAAACTTTATGGGATTGACCAATTATACAGCTAAACACTCCTGTCGGGATGACAGGGGTGGGAGGGGTCGCAGTTTACTGTAAAAACGGGGTCGAAATGGAAGAGTTGGAAGAATATTCTGGTAATTTTTTAAACTACATTGTCATAAACGTTGCTTCTTTGGATTTGAAAGTACTGGCATTCTATCGCAGTCAAAAATGTCAACTGGATTTCTTCCTGCCAAAAATTGATGAATTGATGTCTCGGTATAAAAACATAATTATTATTGGTGATGCCAACCTTAACCTTCTACAGAGTACTAGTGACGTCTCTGAATATCAACAAACAATTTACAACAACGGCTTTAGATTCTTAAACAGATTAAGTGTTAAAGCACCAACTAGAATAGACATTCATAATAATAAAGGAACAATTATTGATCACATTATCACTGATACGAAACACTTAAAAAAAAGCTCAGTAGTTTTAATAACCAATCAGATATCTGATCATAAAATCATAACTTTAACAGCCCAATTCAGCAAGCAAAAAACCTCTAATTCTCAAGCGAAATCTGTGTTACTAGAAAAAAAGAAGATTAACTACGAGTTATTCAAAGAAAGGGTCAAATCAACATTTTCAGAAGCAAGAATTACCAACTTGAGGATCTAATTAATTTCATAAACGATAAAAAAACTGAAAGCACTATTACTTACAACGTTAGAGCAAAGAATGTATGGATAAATAATTCGCTTTTATTGCTAATAAAGAAAAGGAATAAATTGTATAAGAAATACTTGAAAAGGAAACACGATGTAACCATTTATGAAAAATATAAAAAATTTAAAAACGGCTGCACATTATTAGCAAGAAATCTTAAACAAAACTATGTAAATAAAACTATAGAAAACTCCAATGGCAACCCAAGAAAAATTTGGAACCTTATTAATAAAATATTAAAAAATGATTTCTCCAATCAGACAGAAAGCAAACCAAAGGATTTCATAAAGCAAATTATATGGGAAAACAAAGCAATAAATAATAATTTAGAAATAGCTAGTGCAATTAATAATTTTTACACGGAAATTGGAACAGAATTAGCAAAAGATTTAAACTCTCATAACCTAAAATTAAATTTTCAAGAAGTTGAATGGTCATCCATAGATCAAGATAATTTTAACCAAGATCAAGTATTATTAGCAATAAATTCACTTAAACAAAACAGTTCACCAGGACCGGATCAAATTTCAGTTATGGATTTGCAGACAATAAAAGAAATAATTGTACCAAAACTCACAGAACTAATAAACATAACTTATAGAGAGGGCGATTTTCCGAAAATACAAAAAATGGCTAAAGTAATTCAAATTTTCAAAGCTGAGGATAAGAATGAATGTGGTAACTATAGACCGATCTCAATTACCAGTATGTTCTCGAAAATAATTGAAAAATTGATGAAAGAAAAAATTATTAAACATATCACAAATAACGGAGGTCTAGACGATTATCAATTTGCATTCCAACAAAACAGTGGGACGTAATCTGCAATTTTGACGTTATTAGACTTCATACAACAAAAATTAGATCAAGGGTACTACGTCCTGGCTGTATTCGTGGATCTTAAAAAAGCATTTGACACAGTCAATCATGATCTTCTTTTAGACAAATTAAAGAAAATGGGCTTTGATGAACATAATATTAAATTTATTTCATCCTTCTTTAGTGACAGATCGCAGTTCGTAGTTGTAAATGGTGTAAGGAGTTCACTTAAAACTATTTCAATGGGAATACCACAAGGAACAGTTCTTGGACCATTATTGTACCTACTTTATGTAGATAGCATGCGATTGGCAGGATTGCAAGCCAAGTGCATTGCCTTTGCGGATGATACGGTTTTGTTATATTATGGAAGGAACTTACAGGATTTGCAGAACCAGGTTAATAGGGACTTGTACAAATACCACAACTGGACCGTCCATAATCAGCTCACAATTAACACCGCGAAAACAAAGTATATGATATTTGCACAGAAAAATAAGAAAGTTTCAAATGTCAAAATTACAATACATAACACGATTTTACAAAGGGCATCTAACATTAAATATTTAGGGATCATTGTCGATGATCAGCTAACTTGGCAGCAACACACTCGTTGGGTATTACAAAAATGATCTTCTCTAATAGGAGCTATGGGTAGATGCAGAAATTTAATAACAATACAATATAGAAAAATGATGTATCACGCATTCATTAAATCACAATATATATATTGTGTTTCAGTATGGGCCCACCAAAAGGGTAATATCGAGAAGATGCAACGGCAACAAAACAAAGCGATAAAAATTGTACTCAACTTGAATTGGTCTACTCCAACACAGGATATTTTCAATACAATCGATGTCTTTAACATAAAAGAACTCTTATTTATTGAAAAAATGAAGTTAGTTTACAAAATTGAGAGGAATTTAATGAAAAACTGTATCAATTTGAAAAAGCGAAATCAAATTCATGAATATAATACCAGGAGAAACACCGACTACCAAATCACTACACCAAGAACGAATATGGGAAGAAGAATTACAGAAATGAGCGCCTTGCAAGATTACAACCAGGTACCGGCATACATTAAGGAATCTAAATCTATAAATCAATTTAAAAAATCCATAAAAGACCATGTCAATTTCCAGAAAAAACTAAACCATTAGCAAAAACTATTCTCGCACCGTATTCTTTTTCTTTTGTTTACTTATTATTACCAACTATGAATTTTTGTTTTAAACTAATGTAATCTTTTATCTTTGTACCAGCTCTGCTGATTAAGATGTTTTTTAAATAAATAAATAAAATAAAATAAATAAATTTCGATTTCGACTTTTCACATATTGTTTACAATGATAAAATAAAGGTGTATACCAAAATTCAGCTCGATGGTAATTTTTCCGAGTTGGAGCTTATTTTTCGTCTAATTTGACTGGGCTATACATTAAAATCGTAGAAATTGAATGAAATTCGTGGTTGAAAAAAATTCGTGGTTTTGCTCATTTTCTTAGTTGTTATTTGGGATAGTGACATGAATCATATTTATGCGCAATTTTGGTTCAGCATAATTTCATTCCTTATTTCTTTGTACACGTACACAGGTTGTTTTCTAAATATGGAGTCTAAATAATAGTCTGGAATAAATGGAGTCTAAATAGATATTTTAAATAAATTTAAGTCTGGCATTTTAATTTATTATTTTATGAGTTTAATAAAAGTAATAGATCAACAAAATATAGTAAAATTTTAAAAATCATGAAATTTAATAAATATCATCTTCCAGCTGTAATATTTTACCACTTTAAGTGTGCATTAAGCCGCCAAAACTGTTTTGATAAATTAAAGAAACCATGTTCATTATTTAACTTAAAACTCTAATACTGTTCAATTAAAAATATTAATTCTGAATTTACCAAGGATTCATTTAGAAAACAAAATTACATTAATTAATTTTTAATCCTTTACACTCCTATGTAGAGTATGGCTCGACATCATGTAACAAATTTTTGTAATACTTATTACCTATTTACATTTTTACAAATTTTGTGCGCCCACCTTATACAATAAATTGGGTATCTATTTATTTCCGACTCAAGCAGATTGCCTGGACATGAATGTTATTCAAATTCACGTCTGATTGTGGTGAACGTTCGATTACGGGTAGAAGTTTCAAATTTCCCGTTAACATTAGTTTTATCAGGTAATTAGTCTTGATTGATATTTTACTCTGATGTAATTTGTTTTGTAGAGCAAAATTCTACGACAATAATAATTATTTTTACAACATCCAATTTCTACAAGATGGAATTTTTTTTAAATCATGAAAACTAGCCCATTTGGAAATTTTTTTTTGGTTTTCTTAATCAGTGGATATAATTGGGTGAATTGGTAAGTCTTGCAAAATGTCTTTTGAGGCTGCGTGTGTGTTTGTTACAAACAGATGATACCCTATAGTGATACCGATGTATGAGTCTTTTTTGCATGCTTCCGCATGGTGGCTAGTTCCACAACACCTCCAGCGTTTAGTAGATTTGTTTTGGCCCTTACAGCCATGTTCCTCGTGACCGGTAGCCCAGCATTTGACACAAATAACCAACTTATTATTTTTTTAAGCTTCTAGCAGTCTTATTTTCAGCGTTGGAGTGCTTATTAGTCTTGCCACTGTGTCAATCTAGGTCGACTATTACCGTCTTTGTTACGTTATGCGTAATTTAGAATATTCTAATAGACGTGTGTTCGTGATGTCTCGGATTTACATTGCAACATTTAACACCTCAATCCTGGGATCAACGTCCCTGATTTGGAATATCCAGTTTCTACCAAAAGGTTTAATCACTTGGCAGCCTTTTAGGCTATTTTTTAACTTGTTTTTTTTAAATGATGAGTGCTTTCACCCCTTTTCTCCAATTTGAGTAGCACGTTTTTTTCACTCTATGGATTGCATCACTGGGCTGCCGGTCGTTGCCGATGGCCTGCTCAATGGCCCCCATTGCTTTATTAAATTGTAGACCATTTTTTGCCTTTACCTTCACGATTATTTCAGACCTTTGGTGAAAAGTGATCAACTAAATTTGTGTAAAATATCCTGTTTACTTAAGATAATTAAGTAAATATTATATATTAGGTAAATGAATTTTAATTTATAAATCACATAGGAGTTTTATTTAAAATCAATAATATCAATAATTGTTCAGAATCTGGCCGATTAAGTATGTTAGATATGCCTCTTTCGCGGTAAGTTAAAGCTGTGTAACAAATTTCAGCTCTGTACGACATAGAGAAGCTGGTTAAAAATCACCTAAAAGAAGTCTACCCACAAGGACGACAGATGACGGACAAGGCTCACATAAAGTTAAATAAAAGCTTTGAAAAAATAAATAAAATATCAAATAACCGAAGCTTTTACTTTTCCAAAACTATTAGAACTTACAAACATTATCTGTTAAATTGTGCTTTTTTTAATATATTTGTGGTCAGTGCGTTAGCGGTCGCTAGCAAAAATCTCGTTAATCCATTCCGGCACATCAGTTATGAACAGTTGTTCCAAATGGTTTGTTATCCGTAAAAATTTATTGTAAATACTCTATCTTCTAGTGAACGTCTTTAAGATTTAAAATTTGTTGGGGTAACTTTGATCAGATTATGTTATATAAATTGTTTTTCTCAGTCAAGACAGGTTTTTACACTTGCGTATGATAATTTGTTGATAATTTTTGTTACAATGTAATGTGAATATCGACTAAGAAGTGATTTTTAGAAGTAATAAAATTAAATTTTGTTTAATATTCATTTAATTTGAATCTTTGTGAAAAAGATAATACCTGTGAATCTGTGTTTTCAAATAAAAATCATATATTTTTTTATACTAATTGAAATGTTAAAAAAATATTATACAGCTTTGAAGTTGAAAAAGGAGTAAAACGTAACTTGATAATTTTTTGTTCATAATTTTAACTTTTTAATCAAAAAATGTATTATTCTTTTTAAGTAAAGTTTTCGAACTATTTAAAGTTCTCTTGATCTCTAAGTAACTGCAAGTTTTAAATTAGAACTACATATTATGGTTGCTTGTACCACGTACATTATATTATTTTCAAAATTTTAAGCAACACTTAGCTACCGCAATAAGTAATCAATAAGCAGCACTTTTGAGTAGCACTTAACTTTTTATGGAAAGTTTAAGAATTTAAATAATGTGAAACAAATTAGATTCAAATACGAAGAATTTTACTTATTATCAAGGCAAAATTAAAGAAAGAGAAAAAATCAAATATTGCATACCGTAAAATTATCTTAGAAGATCATTGCGTATAATATTATGTTGTACTGATCCATGAATAATTTTTCTATTAATTAAGTTTATGTCATTAACCTAATTTCCTTATATCACAGGCGAGTGGAATGATCGAAACAAAGAATTTTTGTTTTGCGTGGGTAAATTAGGTTATGGTGATTAAGTTCTATAGATACAAAAATGTATTGTTTGTCGAGAACTGGAATAATACGATTAAAATCTTTTGGCAAATGTAAAATGTTTGTAAATCAAAATTTAAATAAAAAAATCTAACTGTTACTTTAAATTTTTGTGAAAAGCTTTAGGTTTCTCAAAAGAATCGTCACTTAGGTACCATTTAATTTAATAATTATGAATAAATTTTAATAAACCATATTTTAAATACGTTAAACTTCTAAAAGTAATATTTATGGTAAAATGTGGCACTTTAGATATAGGCGTGTGCTGATGAGAACTGAAAAAAAAGCTGGAATCCTATAGATTATTTCTATATCATATTATATACCTATGTGGCTTTCCCATTCTTCGCATTTCAAATTCTCAGCAAAAAGCGTTTAACAGTAAGTAATTTATTATATGTACATAACGCTTTTCGTAACTTCGATTGCTTGTTGAGTTTATCTGTAGGATTTAGTTTTAAAGACCAAAGTTTTAAGTATTGTATTGAGCTCTCTAACTTCAAAAGTTCTAGATGCTATCAAAATAAAATGTTACAAAATAAAATTGCTTGAAATAATTTTCTATTTTCTATAGTAAAATTAAAACGTTTATTAAAAGTAAAAAAAAACTATTTAAAAATACAAATTTTATAATCAAAAATGAATCAATAATTGAGTGTATTAAGTTTTAATTTTTTTATACTTTTCATTCCGGTGTATATTTTAACATCTCTAACTATACCTTTTTATCTTTCACCACTTTACCCTTCCAAGTTTTTATGACGCAACATTATTATAAAAAATAAGTAATATAATTTGCTCTGCTCTGAAAAAATAATAAATTCATAGTTTTGCTTACATAAATTTGCATCTGTGTTGTTGTGTTTATACATACATATTCTATAGAATGGTATTTCAAAAAGTGATCTTTAAGTAACAACTTACTGTAAATTAATAGTAACGAACACCAGAATGAGGTTTCATAGACATATTAGACAGCAATAACTGAAAAGAAAAATTACAATGGCAATCATAATGTCTTCTTCTTCTTTAACTTTTGTTTAGATCTGTTGATCTATTTATTTCCAAAATCCGCGTCGTTTCCTTCGCAGTGCTAGATCTGTGAGCATATAAATTGTTTAAGGGGATATTCTAGTCCAGAGGCACGAATTTCGAGCGTTTTTTCGGGCTCTGTAAAAATAAAACAAAGAATAATAATAATTATTCTAATATCTAAATTATTCTAATATCTAATATAATAATAAATATATTATAATAAAATTATTTTAATATCCATTTTTTTATCATTTATTTATTGATACTTTAAAAAATACATAAAAATTTTAACAATAACGAAAAAGTCTAAAGTCAAGAAGTTACGAGCTGGCAAAGTGGGAGGTTCAAAAAAAAAAGATAGTGTTATGGCGTGCATGGTTTCAATCTTTCTGATCATATAAAACAAAAAAATCTAACGGATTCTTAATTAGTAAAGTTGTCGCTATAGTATATACCTCGGGCAAGTCAAAAAAAAAATTTTACACGGAATGGCGGCCGTTTGAAAACAAAATATTGTTTTTTCAAGTTTTTTATAACGATTCCAAATTTTTTTAAAATAGTAAAATTTACAATTTTTAACTTTAGTAAGATTCATACCATAGAGAGATGTATAAAGAATGTTCAAACCAAATTTGAAGTAAATCGGTTCAGTAGAACTTGAAATATCGTGCACGCCAGCTTGAAAAAGGTACTTTCGAAAGAAACACGTTTAAAGTTTTGAGTCAAGATTAGATTACATTAGATGCAACGTCACTAAAATGGCTATAACTCGTTAAATAATCGGAATTTTGAAAAACCCTTTTAAGGGCAAATTCTTGAATGTCTAAACTTCAAAAATATTAAAAAAAAATTTTAATTTTTTTAAATTTCTAGACTAGAATACTGCCTTAACGTCCGATAGGTAGTTTGCTAGACTGGCCTCCAGACGAGCCTGTAACCCTGGTTTTTATGTTAATGATGGCAATTCGTTAACCCAGGAGGACCACCGGCTTAACGTGCCTTCCGAAGCACGGACTAGTCATAATAAAGTTGCCCTTCTCCAGATTTGAACCTAGTACCTCGCATTTGTAGTTAATCGCGTTACCTACAAGGCAAATGCCGTCTCTCAACGGCACGCTGTGTTTCCAAACGGTTACCCATCCAAGTACTAACCGCGCTATATTATAAATTTATGCAAAAGCTTGTAACAATATCTTCTAAAAAATTATTTTTTTTTGCTTTCAGCTTTCATAACAAGATTAACTACTGCTTTAAGCGATTATCAATTTTTGTTGTCTTACATTAATCATAATGTAATTTGTTTAATAAATTTTAATTATTATTTTACAAACGATTATTATTAAGATAACTAAAAATACTAATGATGCATTGATTCTTAGAATAATATCTGCCGTTTTCTTCAAAAGTTAAACATTATCTCTTGAATTTTTCAAATTACCTTCTTTTTGACCATCTCATCTAACGAGCTGAATTCTTTTATTCAATTTCAAGTATTTCAAGAAGTAAATTCAAGTATTGGTTTTTGTCCATAAATTTTTAAATTTGCTTTTAATTAGTAAGTAACTTCTATTAAATTAATCCTACAGGAATGTTTGTATCTTCCGCCTTAGGACGCAAAAATGCGATATAACTTGTCATTAGATCATGTACATGTACCTATTATTATTTTTGTACTGCACATTAAAAATTGAAAAATTCCGTTTTAGATTGCTTTATAGAAAACTTTACTTTGTACAAAATTGTTTATTTTCAATATTGCTCTATCTTCAACAGTTTGCTCCATTATGTAGGTATAATACCTGAAGTTTGATTATTAAAATCAAACTTTAGCCAAAGACAACAAGAATTGATAATTGCTTAAAGCAATAGTTAATCTTGTTATGAAAGCTAAAAGCAAAAAAATGTGACTTTTTGAAAGATATAGTTACGAGCTTTTGCATAAAGCAATATTTACCCACTTGTAATAATATTTAAGGTGCCGGTTTGCATAATGCGACTAATCTTACTCATAGACTATTGTTGACAATAACAGTTTTATAAATAATGTACTGTAACGTCGTTTGCGAGCAAACACCGCCAATATCTCGATGCCCCGTTGATCTTTGCGGGTGACTAGCTAAGGGAACACACCGCTGTTCAGTACCAGAGCTGGGTCGCCTGTACGCTGTTTGTAGATTGTAGATAAAAAAAATAATTTACTTTTCCAAAACAAGCTTTTAAAGTTACTGATAACTAAAAAAGAAATTGTGGGAGCTAGCAAGACAAAACAAAATTGATAGCAGATTTTATTGTGTTACAAAAAAAGGTAGTGGTTGATCGGATCAACCAAATACACACAGATAAAAAGTAATACTGCTATTACAAACAATTCAGTAAGCCGGACTCTAAGTCCTAAACAGAAAATTTTGTAGCTAAAGGCTACCAAAGAAAAAATCACTAGGAGACTGGTTGGTTGCCTCAGATATAGGCTTACCCGAGTAAAAAAAAAAGAGTAAAAAGGCACTACCAGCAAACGATGACAAAAGGTCACTTTGCTCAACCAACAAATAATGATACCTTAATAGGTAACACTGAAAAAAATTTCTAAAATTGGGTTAACAAACAGAATATAAATAATATTATCCAAGTGGCTTAAGTTTGCTTGCCTTGGTATTTAATACCAAAACACTATTTTTCGGCAGAATCATTTCCTTCTGAGATCTTGTCCAAAAGTTTTTTCTACCAGTGTTGAATCTGATTTCTAAAGCTAAAAATAAAGCAAACACACTTAGAAAATTATATTTATACCCGTCTGTCACCTGAAGCGTTTCTGTATTGAATAAAAATTGGTTAAGCAAAAGTTAACAGTGTTACTCCACTGAAATGCGGTAAACAATGACTAACTAATTATTAACACTTGATTTTTGCAAGCAAAGTTTAATAATTAGGATGAATATGGTGGTAACACAACACCAGCTAAACAAGATAGTCACGGAACCAACAAATGGTTAATACGCTGGAGATGAAATATCAGAATAGAAAACGACACACAAACCGTCGTAGTGATAATCGTAGCTGAGGAATTCCAGAATTGACAATCAGCTGATAAATGATTATTGACCCTAATGTTTACGTTTGGAGTTCCGATGGATCCACTAGATGGCGATTTATGCGGCAGTCCCAAAGTATAAAATTTCTTTATCATCAGATGTGACTCCCAGTACTTATCCGTCCTACCGTGTTGTTGGTAAATAACACTCTGACGAAAGTGTTTCTGGGATGTAGTCGGAACGACTAATTAAAAACTTAAAAAATGCGGTAATTAACTCAAAAATAACTAATTTACATCTAAGCACCAAGAATATCAAATTGCCATTTTATGATTATCAATCAAAAAGTCTTGAGTTCAATTGAACAATCCCGGGCGTTCAAATTTGATAAGCGGTAATCAAAAAATTGTACACAGTGCTTCGAAAAGAAAATACCAGAGTATACATAAAATGCATTCTGTATGCGACACTACTTTTGTAACTCCCTGTATGCTTTCGGGTGCTATTATTTATTAAATTAAATTTTTAATAATATTTTGCGCCTAAAAGTATGCAACTATAGTTGCTTTAGGTAACTTTGGGAATTTAAAAAAAAAGAAGTTGACATTATCGAACAAAGAAGAGTAAGGTATTGAAAAGTTTGAGTTATTCTTTTGATGTTTTTGGAACAATGATTGATCGATTGATTGATCAGATTTTCTTGTGGTGGCTTGGTGTTAAAGTCTTCTAGAATTCACGTAAGTAATTTTACACATTTCTATTTAACATCATTTGGCTGCATATTAAAAAATTTATTTTTTTGGTGATAAGTTCTTTATTATCAACTGGCGCCCAAATTTCCATCTTTTGCGGATACTGTCACTGAAGACACTAAGAGCTTCTTGTGGTAAATATATTAGATACTTTCTAAGGACTCACGAATCGCATACACGCGACCCATATTCTCCGACTGTAGTTAAATACCCAAGTTTAGCTACCTTTTTGTTCTAAAAGGATCAAGTAGTGTTGTGACCAACTTCACTGCCAAAGTTTGGTGCACTTCTTAAAGCAGTTGTGAAAGTTTTCTATTTATTGCTGTGGAACGAACAAGGTCACACCTATCACCAGTAGCACCTATACTTTAATGGCAGAGTAAATTATTGGATAAAACTTTATTTAGACGGTAAGTACAGCGTGACCCACAATAACACGGACGAGTTACAAGATAAGTATCCAAAACTTATACCGCAATTTTAACGTTATTTAAAGCTGAAAATTGCCAATATGAAATTGCTGAGCGTTTATCGACAAACTATTTTTAATGCTACCAAATAACGCAAAAAACTTGGTAATGAAGAAAATCGATCCGGAAGATGAAAAAAATGGTTTGCCAACACAAGCCAAAATTGTAACATCATCAAACTTCGGAATTAACGAAATCCAAAAGTGTCGATGTAAAAAGTGGCTTGTGTAATTTGAATTTTGTGAAAGTTGGCTCTACAAATAGCAAAATATAAGCTTAAAAAGAAATCTTACTAAAAGCAAAAATCTCAAGTTTCTAACTGATAAAAACAAGCAAGTACGGCTTTAATGATGCCGCTTCTTCTACATTAAACTGTTACTATGAAAAGATTTTGTTTTTAATGAAGAAAATTTTATTACAATGATGATCACAAAAATCATACGGAACTTCTGCCATTTGCTGTTCATCGCCAATATCCCAAATCTGTCATGGTTTGAGTTTGTGTGAAAGACGTTAAAATCCCATTCTTCATGTTTTGAATTATTTTCAAATTCAAAGTCTGGAGATGGCTAAAAACCCGTTTTCAAATATAAACATTTTAAAAAATGTTTTTAAGAAAATTAAAGTTTTTATAGACTTTTAATCTATGCAGTGCTGTTTAACATTAGCCAAACTTTATGAAAAAAATACCTTAAAATTTATGCAGCAACTCTATTATCTACATTACTACTACTTTAACGTATTTTGAAGAATATAATAGGTAATAATAATAATGATCAGGTATCCATTCCTTTAGAATATACCTACTTCTTTAGGAGTCTTCACGATTCGTTTTACGGGGTTAATCACCCCCCATTTTCTCTTCTTCGCTCTTCTAGATTTTCAAATGCGTTTTGGCTTCGTTAACTATATTCTTCCATGTCACTCTGCTTTGGCACTTGTCTCTCCAATTTGTTACCTCCATCTCCTTAAAGTCTCTTAATACTTTATCCGCTCTCTACTTCTCGTCTCACTAGGACTCCAGTTCATGATCTGTCTCAAGATATTGTCCGGTTCTTTCCTCATTACATGACCCAAATATCCTTTGTAAATTTCACAATATCTTCATTTCTCATTATTTCGGTTAGTTCAGCATTTGTTCTCGTTCTATATTCATTTTCGCCTATCTTCTTTAGGCCTGTAATCGCTCTTATTAGTTTTCTTTCAAATATTCTTAGCTTTTCTTCTTCACTCTTAGTCAAATTCATTGTCTCTGCAGTATAAGTGACTACGGTTCTCACGAATGTCTTGTAAATTCTGATTTTTGTTCTTATAGATATACTCTTATTCTTCAGCATTCTCTTGTTTGCGTGGAAAGTTTGCCATCCAGCTTGTAGTCTCTCTCTTATCTCTAACGATCTGTTGTTGTTCTTATTGAGTTGTACTCCCAGATATTTGAATTTCTCAACCTCTTCTAACTTGTAATTTTCTATCTTTAGGTCCTTCAGGTTTGTTTCGTTCTATCTGTGCAATCTCATATATTTGGTCTTCTGTTCGTTGATTTTCAACTCCATCTCTTTTGCATATTTTAGCATTTCCTTAAGAATCTGTATCATTCTTTGTCTTGACCTCGAAATAATAACAATATCTTCTGCATAAGCCAGTATTTGCCATTCTTTTATTGCAATCGTTGATCTATTTCCCAATTTTCTTATTATGTTCTCCATTACCAGGTTGAACAAAGTGGCCGATAATGCATCTCTTTGTCTCACCCCTCCATCAAATGAAAACTCATTTGTTTCGTTTGCTGTAATTTTCACAGTTGCGTTGGAATCTCTCATTGTCATTTGGATAAGTCTTCTCATTTTTTTTGGTATTTTCAGTTCAATCAACACTTCGTAGAGCTTCTCGCGTTTAATAGAGTCAAAAGCCTGTTGGAAATCGACAAACAGCAGGTGCATTTCTATATTATGTTCATATTCTTTTTCGGCAATTTGTTTTACAATGTGTATTGCATCCACTGTTGATCGTCCTTCTCTGAAACCATGTTGGTATTCTTCAATCCTGTCATCAATCATTGGTTTTATTCTATTGTATATAAGTGTCGACAGAATCTTGTATGCCGTCTGTAGTAAGGTTATTCCTCTATAATTACGACAGTTCTTAATATCACCCTTCTTGTGTATTGGTATTATTCTACCAGCTTTCCAATCGTTTGGCATTTCTTCTTTTTTCCAAATTATTAGTATCAGACTGTATATTCTTTGATGTAATTTTCTGCCTGCATTCTTCAACAATTCACCACTTATTCCATCTCTTCCTGGGGCTTTTCCATTTTTTATCTTCTTGATTATCAGTTCTACCTCGCTAAATGATGGCTCCATCATTGTTTCTTTTTCCGTCTCTTCTTCAGTATCCTCATTAATTTCAGTTTTATCGTTTTGGTTGAGCAGTTTCTGAAAGTGTCTTCTCCATATTTCTTCCACTTCTTTTAAAGAATATACTGACTTATAATTAATTTTCTCTTTTGAGAAAAAGTGGTAAAAAATCCGTATGTGTTTAGAATACATTTTTATTTATAATAATCAATTTATTATTTATAAACTGTGATCAGTCTTTCTCGTTTCTAGCTATTTGTTTTTGTAATGACTCTTTTTTATTTTTAGCATTTTCTCAATTGTTCCATCTCAAGTTTCCAGTCTTTATCTTCTTTCATTGTACTCTTCTGTTGCCTCCAATATTCTTGTGGTCGGTCGTTCTTTAGTTATTATTTGTAAGTGTCCTCACTATCTCAGCTGTGTTCTCTCTTTGTATTATTAGAATTTTTTTTGCTGTGATTTAAATCAAGTACTACCCGCTTTTAACCAAACGGTTGGATAAAACCGGGTACTACATCATTTTCTAAAAATAAGGTAAATATTTAACGTTAAATATTTAAAAAAAGGCTATTATGAGCAATAAAAACTGTAATGGCACGAAAAACTAATTATTTATAATTTATTAAACGTTTAAGTAATGTTAAAACTTTAAAATATCGAGTTAAATTAAAAAATTAAAAATCAATTAAAAAATTTATTGAGCTTTCAGATGATTATTTCATCCGTCATCAGAATAAGATTTACAGAAAGTGAGATTTTATATTAAACGTTTAGTACCCGGTTTTGTCCAATTCTCCCCTACCCTGTGTTGATCAATCATTTAAATAAATAAAATGATTTAAGAAAATAATGGTTTATACATATTAGGTTACACTGGACATACTTTTGTGAAAATCAATGCTTGACACGAATGTGGATAATATCAACCAACTTTATTTGGAGAGTTTCCAGAACAACTTTTCTACTTTGTAACTATCTATACCTATAATATAACCTTTACTTCGGTAACAGATGCGGTCATGTTCCTATAATAATTAATTTCAATAAAAGTTTACCTATGAACAATACAATTTTATTACAAGCAGAGAACATCTGCTTTGTTGGCAATTTTATAAATTATAAATCCTTTTTGAATTAAAATAGTAGGAATGTTTATCTAATATTCATAATAAATAAAATTAAACAATTTTAATTTTTTTTCATCTAAAAAAATGCGTTCAGAAACTAAAGAAACTGCTTTGCTATTTCAAAATTTAACAGGTAAAAACGTTTAAGCTAAAACAAAAAAGGCAAAAGATATCTCAGAGAGAAACTTTCAAAGAGTGAAGTGTTTTCAAGTGTAAATTTTAGTGCAAAGTGTAAAATTACATTAAAAACTTGGCTTGTAATTCAAATTACTTCAAGTACAAAATTTCTTTAAATGTATATACGTATTCACACATTATACATGCTAATTTGCTTTCTTAAATTTAACAATTAGTTGTATTTCACGATCATTTACTATATATTAAGAGGTTATTTCTAGTTATTTTTGGGCAAACTAAGGAATCTTTTTTTAACCATGTTAACAAAATTTTATTGAAATACCTTTCGCCCGTTCCCTTTATCTTCATACTAATGTAATGTTTATAATTATTATGAATAATTATGATAATAAAAAAAGGTTACAAAATATTCTTTGACAAATTTTCCTTGTTTTTGTTCGAACCTAATGACGTAAACTTAGGAACTGTTTTCTGATTCCAAGCCAAAGCATTAAATAAAAAGAAATGCATTTTCTGACCTCAAAGCCCTTCTTATATTGTATAACTAATATATTTTTAAAAACATAAAATTTTATTTTGTTTAAACAATTTGTTGAAACTAAGAGGCTCTTTAATATGAAGTATTTTAATATGAAGTATTAGATCTTCAGCATCTTAAAGGTAAAATTTTTGATAGATATTTATATTATACTATCTTTCAAATTTTTCATCAAAGGAAAAATTTAACAAAACTTTCTTTGAATTCTTATCAAAAAAGAACTTTACATCAAATTATTTCAATTTGATTATAAGATTTTGCTTTAAACATTAAATTTTTAAATTTAAACATATTTTTACAATGTTACTTTTGTATTACTTTATTATCATTATTTGTTTACATATTATCCGGTCAAATTTTTAATGTTTTCTAAGTTGAAAGATGTGATGCTTTTAAAAGGAATTACGGTAATTTTCAATGTTTTATTATACTATAATGAAGAGGAAAACATAAATATTATAAATTAATCCTGCCAAGCAAATTGACTTTTTATTGTCCTTAAAACAAACTTAAATTTGGTTAAATATGTAAGATAAGTAAACGCATCTCTAGCTAAAATTGTTTTGATTAGGGCAACATCTGTTGATTTTATCAAATTAATTTGATTAATAGTGAAATAAATCTTTCAGGGTAAATTTTAATAGCTGCTTAAATTTCAAGCTAGTTACACCATTAAAGATTTTCCTAGATGAGTTCTGCGTCAGCAGGACACTGATACGCATGTAATTGACCGTCTAGGGATGAGATAAACAGCGGCCTTCTTCAGCAAATTACAAACTAAACATACCCTCGAGAGAAAAAACTAATCTAGCTAAAACTCTAAATTTGATGTTACTTGTTGTTTTTAATCCCATTTAGCTTGTTTTCTCTAGAATTCTTAAATTAGAAAATATTCCAATTCAATATGTTTATTTTACATCTGTCATAAAATTTACTGTTTCGTTATTACGAAAATAAAGGGTATATAACATTTTTATTGTATTTTTCCTTGGCTCTTACAGCGTTAAACATCCTGTTATCAGTTTACTTTATATAATTCAATCTTGTGTATATTTTTTTAAAGTAGGTATATAGTTAAATCAAATCTTTATTTTTATTGTAAAACTGCGAATCTAATAAAATAATCTTGTATTAGTTTACTTTTTTTATAGAACTTTTCAATTTTGAAACTTATCGAACTACTCAATTAATTTTTCAATAGTGATAAAAAATATACAATCATTGACGTTAAAGTAGTGACGATTACTAACACTTCGTTGCTTCCAACTTGAAGCCAGTAGTCGGTTTTAACCGTTTTTGTTGTAAAGTTCAATCCTGAGCAATAATAATGATAGTTTATTCAAGTACGACGTCTGCTGCAATGGTGTGCTTTTGAGAACACAATGAACCTACAAATGACGGACTCGCCCACTGGTAACAACTTCAAGTGCCTTCCAGCCTTCCTTGCCGTACCTATATCCAGAAAATAGTGTTTTGAATTTACTTTAGTAATTTTCATCGTTGATGCACTTTCAAAGCTATAGTAGGTAGGTATATTATAGATATTTCTTTGATAGGCGTGGCTGATACGTCCATTTGTATACAACATGAAGGAAAGCGTTTAAGATTAGGTTTTTTTATTGGTAATACGAAAGAAAGAAATAAACTGAAACGGTTATCATTTCAACTCGTACTATTATAGAGTTGTATTTATCACCATAATATATGCAATTTTGTACTATTAGGATAAAAACCGTTATCTTCCATTCAAATTCTATTAAGAAAGATTATGTTAAATGTTAGGTGTTATTGAGAAAAAATCTGAATTCCCAATAATTGCAGAGTTCACTTCTTACCTTGACTAGCTCAGTAAATCTCATGAATAAGAAAAACATAACAAATGACACTAAATTTCAAGTTTCAAATTAATCAAAATTTATTAAAAATTAGTATTTAAAAAAAATAATCAATAGATAATGTTTAACAATGTATAATGAAATTGTAAAGCAACTTGTATACTTTCCAATTTATTGAGACGACTCGTAACGACTTACCAGTTAAACTCAAAAAAACTCTTGTTATTGAAAACTCAAAAATCAAACACACTCAAAACCATCACTCAAACACGTCTACCCTAGTCAGCCATACACACGGTCTCCCTTTATATCCACGACCTTTTACCAGCTGTCGAAATCCAAATTCTTCCAAAAAACTTTTATTTAAAGGTCTACACTTTTCTGTATTTAAAGGTACACTTCCTCGCTAGATTGCTTATAAACTAATCAATTTAATTTGGTGCACATAACAACTCAAAAAATTGAACAGTGTACCTTGTTCTTCTTCAGGAAGTACTAACCATACTATTACTGAAAAAAAAACAATCATGTAAAAAGATAAACATCATCCGTTTTTTTATACTCAAACTTCTATTTATTTACAAAACTTAATTTATAACGTATCCCTAATCTTTCCCAAAAAGAAAACGGGGTTTGCGTTAAACCAAAATTAATAGATAACAGTCGTGGAGTGATGTGACCGCTGGTTGAGTTACGGAGCGGAATTACTGAGTTTAAATCGCGGACCTCGTCGAGTTTCTTAGCTTGGTCTTCCAGTGGACATCTGCATCAAGGGTATGGTGAAGTGCTAATAACCCAGTAGCTGATGCACTTCGAGACCCCGAGCAACAGGGGTTAAAATTAAAAAAAAAATTTCACTCCAGCCTACATGCTATAGAATTACATAAAATCTTATCACAAATCTTATCACAAATCTTATCACAAATCTTAGAAATTTTGATACATAAAAGTTATTACTCACCTAGTTTCAGAAAGTTTTCATTGCCGTGATGGTGTTTACAAAAAATCGTCATGATAAAAAGATACAATGTATTATAAAATTCTTCAAAAAGTGATAAAATAAGAACCTTCTTCTGATCTTCCAAAAAAGCATGATACTTAGAGCTTCGTCCATATGGGAACCAATCGGCATCAGCTGCTCGACTCATCAAAAATATGTATGACCATATAAACTATAAAGCATCACCTCTTTGTAACATGCTTACTCGCACCTATTTTCTTATACCCACTGACTATATTTTGGTTTAAATACTTCATTGATGTTAAAACTACAATATGACAATATACCTACATTAATTTTTAAAGTAAATTAATAATATGACATTATAAGTACAAAAAGAAACTATGAATCAGTAAAGAAAATTTATGACCATCAAATAAGGTAAAATGTTTCACTTCTATAAAAACATAAGCTAATTAAATTACATTGATATTCGCTATAAGTAGAAAAAAGACAGAAAAAGCCAAATGAAAACTCGTATTAAGATCTGAAGCAAGAATTTAATAAAAAAATTTGAAACAATTTAGGACTTATCCAAAAATTAACTGCTTAAATGGAAAACAAGTGAAAGTAGTTCATATGGAAGCTATAAAAGCCGTGAAATTAATAATAATCCAGGCAATACGGATTACTAGCAAAGTCGGGTGCATACCACTGACTTTTTTCCCATCAAATCAAAATTGATGTCGAAAAAACTGATGTGAAACGTAGAGCCTCAATAAGCTTCCATTTCTTTTTTATAGAAATTTTTACAAAAACTTGAGAAGAGAAGGAAGTAGACACGTTCCTCTCCAAGTTGAATTTTAAAATGAAATTGAGATCAAACGTTTGAAATTTTATTGAACTGTAATGACTTTCTATATTTTTTGTTTAAACCCCAACGACCACGCAGTAAATTGCCAATCTTAGAGAAAAAAACTGCAAACATGGTTTTCTATTTGGTTCCTATTTTGAATTTTTTGAGAAACTGATGTCAAACGATGGTGATACGGTTGAGCTCCAATAAACTTCAAATTTCCGTTATTTTAATTTCATGTTCTAAAATGTGTTACCTACTCTTAACTCCAAGCAAGTGTTTTATTTAAGTTTAAAATCAAAATTTATTTAAGCCACGGCAGTGGAGTGATGTGATCGCTGGTTGCGTTACGAGCGGGAATTCTGAGTTTAAATCTCGGACGCATCAGAATTTCTTAGCTCGGCTTTCCAGTGGACATTCTCACTCCGTGGTAAACCAAATACTAACCAACCAAAATACCCAATCCAAAAAAAACATAAACAAAAAAATACTGAACAAATTAAAATTAACATTTAGAAGTGCTAATAACCCAGTAGTTGATGCACGTTAAAAAAAAATGTAAATAAAAAAATTTATTTGAGGTTACCACTGGCCAGATTAAAAAATAAAATTCTACTAAACTAGTAAATTCATTCATTTCAATAAAATGAACTACATAGATAGAACATTTTGGAAAAACCATTAAACCATTTTAGTAAATAAAAGAAAATAAGTAAATACTTCATTAAGTATTGGTGGATTTTCCTTCATATGATTGATTAAGTTTAAGAGATATTGAGAGGATATTTAAAAAAGTTTAGATCTTCTAGAAGTAGTTACGAACGGTTGTAGTAGATTTTTATTTTGTTTTGTTAGACTAAAATTCAGTTCACGTGATCAAATTACAAAATATATTTTTAATTATCATAGATATAATTAAATTATAAAAAAGTGATCATCATTATTTTGATGTTCTTCTTCGTATGTTTCTTAACAGAAGTGTCGTCATCATTAATTTTATTATTAAATTTTTAATATTAAATGGCTTTCTTGGTAGATTAACCTCGGTGTTTTGTCATTGCCTTCCGAGAAGAGATAGTCAGAATAACGTTAAAGAATAAAGAAGTCGAACAGGGTATTTAGAATTAACCACTATGCTTTCGGCCGTCTAGCGCTTTCTTTCAAAATGTTACATTTTATGTAACAATAATAAATTGTAAAAAAAATGTATAGAAAAATCTACGATCATCAGTAACCGCAAGTATTTTACAAGGAAAATATAAAAATTATTTTTTTGAAGGTCTACAAAAATTAATTCAGTGAAGTAATATAAGTTTGAGGAGATTATATTAAAAATAAAATTATAACATAATATATTTAAGTTTATTTCTGCGCTTTTCCATAAACTTAAAAATTTCCCCTCGTATGTGCAAAAACGAGGAAATAATTTTATTTATATAATGGGTACCGTTAAAAAAATAATTAAATCCATTAAGTTTAACAATTAAGTAAATTTCATTACAACAAAGCATATCTAAACCACAGAAAACAATCATCCCTGAATTGAACTAATTTACAAAACTTGAATTAATGCATTACATGCAGCATTTATCAACTGCTGTACACTGCAATTAACAGCAAAGCATTGTGCATTGCATTATCAGAGTTAATAATATAATGCATAATCCACCTCACAATTTATTTAAGTTTATAAACTGAATTTGTTAATAAGTTTACTACGAGATTATCAACAACTTCTGTAATTAACTTTAAATTAGTAAGTAGACGTGTAAGGCTTTGTTAACATTTCGAAGTCTCAAAGTTGGTCATATTAACTTTTCCAAATCAAATAGTAGTAACAGTAATTCTCTTTAAATTAATTACTTTTTGCTTACTGTATTACACATATAACTTTATAAAAATTAATAATTATAAATATAATTTTGTTCAATTTTTAATAAGAAAAAAATTAATTAAAATACAGAATATCTACTATACAGAAGTAAATTCTCAAGACGTCGCTAAATGCAAATTTTTGCCGTTGATGTCTACAAAAGCGTTAAAATATAAAATGCACAAGAAATAACCAAATGTAAGCATTGTTAAACATAGCTGCTAATTGCTTCTATTGTGAATACTTTTATGAAAGTAGTTTTTATTTCGAAAAATTTGCATTTATGCTGCTCGAAAGTGCTTTTTCATTTTAATTATAAAATTTAAAATTTTCTTTGCGAATACAGCAGTCGTTATTTAACAGGAAAATCAAAAAACTAAACTTGTAATTCTAATTTTTTTAAATTAAGTAGATATTAAAAATAAGGCCAACATTTTTCATTAAAAAGTTAGTCATTTTTAATTAATTAAAAATTGTATGAAGTTTACTTTTATATTTCTAAGATACAAGAAAAAATGTTTTACCAAAAGTTACTAACACTCGCTGAATTTCATTTGGTTACTACCTAAAAATTGTATGGTAATTATTTTAAGTAAAATACGCTTTATAGAACTGCTTTTGCTTGTGGGGTAGCGTAGTATTATATATGTGCATTTTTATGATAATTAACACTTTAAAAATACATTAATAATAAATTTCGTATAATTGTGCATAATATGATATTATTAACGTCTGTGTGTACATGAAAGCTCTATTACAGCAGCGACTATAAAGTAGCTAAAATTTGTTTAGCTAACAAATGCAAAATTTAAGGTTTTCATTATACAGAATAAAATAGCTCGTCCATCTATTCTACCATTTTTTATTCATTGAGTTCCCCTGGAGCAACAATAGTGCTATACCTCACATTGAAGGGCCAGTTTGATTAATGGCACTAAAAATGATACGTCTATTCAAATCGCAAAATATTTGTGATATGCATTTGTAGCGATTTATACTAAATATGTCTATTATTTACAATTTATAATTATTTTTTCTTTTATAATAACTTTCCATACTATAGTTTCACTTTATTATTTATATAAAACATAAAAATACTGCTTATAAAATGTAAATTAAACATTAAAATGCATCGAACATACTACTTAGTGCAGAGGCTTTTCTTTGTAGTGTAGTTCAGTTCTTTTTGAGTAGAAATCTTTCAAAAATGCAATATTTCTTGAGCCTTTTTAAATTGGCACTAAAAAATAACTTCTAAGTTTTCACAAGTTCGAACCGAAATAAAAATAAAATTGTCGAAAAAGGTTACAAAATCGTGGATTAGCCGTTAGTCATTCACAGTATATCCAAAATAGTCGTTCCAAAAGATTTTTTGACACTCCCGAAGAAAAACAATTCTCTTCGATAGCATTTTTTACTTCCTCCTATTCAAATACTACTTGGAAAATTGACATTTTCAAGTTCAACAAAACGAAGAAGTATATCAAAATTGCACATAACATAGGGAGTAACACTGTAAAACAATTTCTTTTATCCGAAGCAAATTAAAATTTCCGCTCACCCAGTTTATCTGGTAAGTTTGGCGTGCAGTGCCCTGATATTACAACCAGCTCTGTTTTTTGTATTTTAGAGGCTTGAAGTAGTTACGTATAAATTACTTCTTATGGTAATCAAAACACACGCTACACAGAACGAACCGCAAACAAGGTAAACATTCACTCACAGATCTGATAATGATTAGGATTACTTAAATAATAATGACAGATGTCTCTGTTGCGATTGTAGGTCTTTTTTTAAAGTGCCTGAATCTACAAACTTGTGACGCCACCGTCTCCTCCAGTAAAACAAATTTTCGTAAATATTTTAAATAAAAACTCTTAGGATTTGTAGGACATGTGAACATCAAATGGCCGCCAGTGACCTAGACGCGTTCAAATAAAAAATAATAAGCGCACTTGAAATACCACAAATAAAAAAAAGAAACCGCTGCACTCGTACCCCATCAAATCGTATATCAACATAAATATTATGCAGTCTGATAAAACAATGACTTGGATAACTATAACCAATAAAACCATTTTAATGATAATATTGATATCCGCAAAGAGCATAATTATCGCAGATAATAATTAGCAAATACCATAGTAGTTCAAATAAACTAAAATTTGGCAATCGTTAACCAAAAATCTCAGCAAGAATCAAGCCAGCCAAATATGACAGTTCAAGTCCTACCAACCCATTCTCTATCAACCATAAGCGTACAAAAGTGCAAACGTAGTAAAACTTCAAATGACAATTTTACGTTACACCACAAAAAAGTGTATTTGGGCCTATACTATATCTGCTATTCGTTTCAAATTTACTTGATACTTTAGACACGAAAACCCACTACATTGGCTGCTGACACTAACATTCTAACAATACATGGTAATAATTGTTTACAAGTTTGGATGTCTCAGTGCAAAATAAGAATAAACCAAATAAAATCTAATTATGTTGCGGTTACTTTGAATTATACACAATGTCCGCCGGTTTATATCAATGGCATAGAAACACCTCAAAAGCATCAGAAAGTCAAATATTTAGAATTATACCTTGATAAAAAAATTCACCCATTTGGTCAAAATTTGGAAAAATAAAGTTGTGTGCAATCAGTGCTGTGATGTACTTTTAAAATATAACATAACGTAAGTACGTTATGTTATATATATAACATAATATGTTAAGTTGGTCATTTTGGTGTGACGTACAGTCATAACGTTTTTCAAATATGTTAACTTTTAACATAGTATGTTATAATTTTGCGAAAAACAAACGACATATAACAGGCAAGTTTTACATACCGTTAACTGTCCTACGAAAGTTTTTAAGTCGTTTAAAAAGTTTTAAAATCAAGTTAAAAGCATGAATTTTGGAAATATTTTAAATATTGCTTTGTTTGAAAAACGAAACAATACAGTGAAAAGGTACAGTAAAATTTCAATTGAATAATTAATCCAGTGTGAGATTACCATTTTACCATTAAATGTTTACCATTTAAATTTGTTTCGGGTAAGTTCTAGTTTACGGTCAGGACACCAATCTTATTCATATTTGGTGTAAAGGTGCTCCATAATGTCCACTATACGAAACAATAAAAATTTTTGCGCGGAAACCATCTACTTGCCCGTAAAAAATTATTTTCTAAATTTGAAATGTCATAATTTTTATGACATTTTTGAAAAGTAAAAGTAAAATCATACCCAGAATTAGTGGTTCGGAAAGTAAATACGTTAGGTGAACCGTTTATAATCTCCATAGTGATCCACTTCATAGCCCAAACTGACCATCCTGGCAGTTTCTTTTACAAAACATCTTTCGATCAGGACGACTTTAAAGAAGTAGGCTATAAACGCAAGAAAATGGAAGATCTACATTTCTATGATGATTTATTGCCTTTACGAATTGGCAGAATTTTGCCAATAAAAAAGCCAAAGTTTGACAATCTCATGAACCTTTTGCAATGGGTAGATGCCAAACATCATGATTTTTTATAAAAATCTTCCTTACATTGAAACTACCAATGAAGATTCGGATTAATATTTTGTTTTATTATTGTTATGTAATTTAACAAATAAATTTTTTAATAAAAATTACAATTTTACGTAGTTTTTCTCTTAAATTATACTTTTAAAAGCCCGATGTCCATCAATGATCATCAAAGATGTTACACCAGCAGAAATTTCAGTAATGGCCGTTTATCTCAGTTTGACAATTTTGGACTCCCGCCCTTTCTATTTCAAGGTACAGATTTAAACTGTCATATTGCGGTTTGGTCATTTTTTTCATACGGAGAGCCATAACTACCCTTGTATAAAAAAAATTTTTTAAAGTGACATTAATCGTTTGAGGTCATGCGCATTAATTTTATGAGCTTGTTCCTTTCTAACTTACGACATCTCTGTATAGCGATGTCCTTGTCGCATAAAAACAATACTTTTTTCTACTTTAACATATTTGATTTAACGTAAGCCATATCTGGGTGATACATCACACCAAATTTACATATTTACGTTATCGGGACAGTTATCATAATGTGTTAAGTTAACATAACGTAAATTACAATTTCGGTTGACAAAAACCAGTTTTTAAAAAGTAAAAACCTTTATTACACAGGACTTAACTACTTCTACAGTGAATTAGAAAAAGCAACTACTGATGCTCTGCACCTCTATTTAACACCTTTGTTATCTTAAATCTAAGAAAAGCGAATGAACTACATCTTATCATTCTACGTATAACATGAATATCGTAACTCCTCTGGCCTAAGATGAGAACTATGGGTTACCAGAGTTCGAAGATAATTTGATGTTGATCTCCTTTTTCGGCTTACCATTTTCTTCTTCGGCTTCCTCTGCTGAGGGCTTCAAAATTTTGATTCTATTATAATAATATTTAAAAAATACATAAATTAAAATTACAAAGATTATAACATAAATGATTAATGTATATCCACTAATTCTGTGGAAGTGAACCGAAGTATCATTTAATGAATTTAATTTTTCTTTTTGATTTGACAAGTCACTAAAAATATTTTTGATTTCATCGACATTTACTGAATTTAATTTTTCAGTTTTAAAATTAAAATCGTTGTGTACTTTTTGATTTTGACTATAATATAATTTAGGTAATTCAATATTTTTAAATTCCAAATTTAAATTCTTAAAAGTCTTTAGTGTTATCTCTTCTATTTTCACTTCACATTTTGTTTCTATTTCAACTACGTAACTCCCGTTTAAATACACACTGTCTTTGTCATTACCGCACTTGTTCGTAGCAACAACACTTTTTGGTGTAATGATGATCCATTGATTATTTTCCAATTTTTGAATTTTGATGTTGGTTATTTGAATATGAATTAATTTACAATTCGTTGCATTTTCCGAGTGTCGTAGTAGTTGGATTTCACATGGTGCATCTTCTTTGAAATCGATAATTTCTCCATTTTGACATAAATATTCCTTGTTCGAAATTTCAAGACATCTTGCAGTAAGAAATGCATAGTTTTGCTCATTATAAAGGAGGTATTCGGAATGAGGAATTATTGTTTTGAAGGATGTATCGGATAATATTGGCAAAGGATATAAATGATAGTAATTGTAACTTTCAGTTTCTACTATTGGAATTTCTAAAATAAAAATGATTTGATTTTCTTTACTATAACTTTTTATTTCCATAATTTTTTCAAATAAAAGAATATTTTTAATTTCTGGTTCAAATGGAAATTTATTTTTATTGTTTAGTTGTTTATTGATTATTAAAATTTCATTCAGTAGTTCTTTTGGATCTAACATTGAATTATGAAATGTGTTAATTTTTGAAAAAGTGATAGCTACTTCAATTTTTTCCAATGAATCGTAGATTGTTTGAAAGGCTGACATTATTTGTGAAATAAACATTTGTATAAGAAAGAAATGATAAGTTTCGATATTTTTAAATTCCATTGTTTTTAATATCTTCTCTATTTGTAAAATTTTGGATTCTAATATTAATTGATTTTTTGCTAATGTTTGAATGTTTTTCTGATAATTGCCAATTGAATTTTGTAATAACGTTATCTGTTCTTTTACTAATGATTTAATTTTATCTTGGTTTCCTGAAATTGTCATTATTGCTTTGTCATATTTTTCCGCATCATTTTGATCTAAATTTCCCGTGATTGCTCTAATTATGGATCCTAAACCGTCTACTAAACCTCGTTTGGCTCTATTTTGATTTAAAGGATTTAATTGATGAATTTGTAATGTTATTTTTCTTTCTAAAATATTTATTAAATCATAGGAATTATTTAATTCTTGTTTATAACTTTCAGTAAGATTTGTCGAACTAATTTCAAATGAATTTTTTAATTGATTTAATTTTGTTTGAAGTGAATTGAATTCTCGTATGGTATCAGTAATATCAAATATTTGAATGAATGACCAAGTATCAATTTTATTTTGGGCATTTCCTAATTTTAAAGGTAAGAGTCCAGGGTTTTCAGTTATTTTGTGGAATTTTGTAGAAAAGGTTGCGGTTAACAAGGTGAATCTGAAACAAGAGGCATCTTAAGTTCTTTGATATGAATAATTTCGTTCTTGTTTTGTTTGTTAGTAATTTATACTCTATTTTTATCTAAAATTTCTGTAATTTGGTAAGGTCCAATAAATTTGTTCTCTTTCTTATTTCGAGTTTTTGGATTTTTCTTAAAAACAGTTTGATTTAATTTAAAAATGTCATTAGAATCTCCGTGAGTGTTATGTTTTGAAACTACTTTACGTTTTTGGTCGGTTAATTTTTCATTCAAGTCTTGGTAAACGTGTTCTAATTTATCTTTATGATTTTCCGCATATTCGGTGTAAAATGAAGTTGAGTTAAATATTTCATTTCGATTTCTAGAATTTATATGGCCAAAAGTTAATTCAAAAGGGTATAATTTGTAGCGCTGTGTATGGAATTGTTATATCCAATAATGGCATAATCCATCAGATCTTTTTCATTAGGATACATTTCATTCAGTATTCTCAAATGTTCAATAATTGTTGAATGAAAACGTTCGACAATGGAATTTGATTCGTGGTGCATTGCCGTTGTAAAATGAATTTTGATTTTATGAAGATTCAAGATTTCTTTAACTGTTTCATTATTAAATTCGGTACCTTTGTCCATAGTTAAATTTTGGGGGATTCCAAATGAAGTAAAGTATTTAATTAAAGCTTTGCTAATATGAATAGCAGTTTTACCTTCTATAAAAATTGCTTGAGCAAATTTTGTAAATGAATCTACTAATGTTAAATAATTTTTTATTATTGAATTAAAATTATTTGTTTTTCAGGGGCGGTTCCAGTATTAACTCTTTTTGTACATCTAATTAATTTTGGTTTGTTACCAGTAAAATATACTAAACAAAAATCCTTGTACAATTGATCATTGTGAAAATACATGCAATAAACTTTTTGTGGGTCCGTGTATTTTTTTCAAAAAATCTAATATTAGTTCGTTATTTTTTTCGGTATTTTTAGAGTAATTATTTTATGATTTTCATAACTATCCTGATTTACATCCGCTTTGTGATATGATAAACGTTCGGGAACACTAAAACTTGATTTATTTTGTTGTTAATGATTTCATCACTAGATTGAATTCCGTCATTTGTATTTTCGTTTACGTTAAAGTGCGCTGTGTTAAATACGGGTGTTAGCATTTTTTTATGTTTTTATTTAATAAAAAATATAAACAATCTTATAATTATGTAATGCGAATTTTATTTTCAAGCTTTACGTTCTATTAGTTAGAGTTTTTTTTTTTTTAAATTTGAAATTTTATTTTCAACTGAATAATTTGAATCTAATATTTCTTTGAAATTTATAAATTTGATTTCTTTTGGTTATCAGTTTGAATTTCTAAAGGTTTATTGAAATTTTATTTTTATGCAATATTAATTGGTCCATTATTTTTATGTTATTTGTACCTAAATTTAGAAAAGCGAGATTATATATTACTACTAATAAGCAAAAGATATTATAATGTATGCTACGAGAGCGAAATCCTGGAACTGATAAAGTTCTGGAGGCAAAAGAATACAATAGATTCCTACAAATTTGTTATTTAATTTCTTTCTTTTCATATTTTTAATTTTGAAAATTTGTAGTTGTATAATGTCTAAATTGTAAGGATTATTAAAACAATTTTGTTTAAAGTTTGAAAATTTTTTGTTTCCATAAATTTTTGGTAATATTTGAGGGTTGTAATTTAAATTAAATTTTGTCAACTTTAACTTGTCTTTTAATTCCGGTATTTGTTTATTTTCAAAATTTGGATCTTTTAATAGCTTCAGTTTCCGTTTGTTATCGTCGATTAAAAGTTCAATGCATTTTTGAGAATTGTTTAATTTTGTTAAGTTTTTTGTTTTCATTTTGATCTGGGTCGAGTTAAATAATTTTGTTGGTGTTAAATTTTCTAAATTGTCATCTTTCAATTTTATTTGTTTGTTTGCCAAAATGGTATTTTGTAGTGAGGTTAATCTACTAGTATTTTCATTGAATAAAGTTTCTATTTGATTTTTGGAATCTTGTAATTTTGAAAGCAAACGTTTTGTTTTAATTTTTGGGTCAGGGGTTTTAGTTTGAATATCGGATAAAAATTTAATTTTTGCTTCTATGTCTTTACTAGTCAAAAATTGGGGTTGGTCTGTAATATTTTCAACAATACATTCACATAAAAATTCAAGCGTATTATCATCTGCTTCTCTAGGATTATTAATTATTGATTTGTTTTCTAAATCGTTAATTGAAATTCTAGATAAACAATCTTCATTTGTATTATATTTCCCTCTTTTATTGTAAGGTTCTAATCTGAGATTTTTAAAATTTTGTTTTGATAAATTTAAATTTTCTTGTTCTAAATTTAATGGTTGATGATCGATATCTATTTGGTCAACAAAGTTTAAATCTACTAAAGTTCTTGGTTCAATTTTGAAATGAGCTGAAAGGTTTACTTTTGACTTATTATTGTTAAAATTTTGCATTAAAGGTTTCTTATCGGTATCGAACATTATTGAAATTTCAGTGCGTGTTGTTGTAAATCTTCTTTCTGCGATATTAATTTGAGCGTTTAATTTATCGAGTAAGTCAAATCCGATTAGTCCTTGGTAGTTTTCGTTTAATTGAAAAAGATAAAATTTATGATTTTGATTTGTCTTAAAAATTTGAAAGATGGGAATTTCGGCTACTTCATAATGATTTGAGATGTCATGTGATGTTTGAATATTAAAATTTTCGTTTGAAATGAAATTATTGTAAAAATGATGAGCTAATTTTGGATCGATCAAGCTTTTTGAACTACCTGTATCTATCAAAAATTTTGCATTAATTTCTGGTATATAAATATAAGGTAAGTTAGATTCAAAATTATGTAATTGTACTATCTGGGTTGGTTTGAATAAATGACTTCGCGAAAATTTGTTTCATTATTATCATTGTTAATGTCGTTGTGTTGACATTGACCCTTGTCTATAAATGTGTTATCTTGTTGCAAGAATGCATCTTGAGGGTACAAGTTACATTCTTCCGGCAGGTTGTTAAACTCGTCTTGATTTACATTTTCCGTATAATTAAATAAATTTTCAAATTCATTTTCGGTTTCTTGATTTTCGGTTACATTCTGATTAAAAAGGTGGTTCATAGAATATTTTGATCTTTCAAAAGTAGCATGACCACTACTTGTATCCATTGGTTCGTGTAATCGATTTGTAATTTGTGTTCTACCCGATCGGTTAAAATTTTGATTCATACCTTGAGAAGGTCTAGGTTGATTTTGAAAAGTTTTATTAAAATTAGGATTTTGAAATGAAGGTCTTTGATTAATCGCAGAGTTATTTTGAAATGATGAAAATCTATTAAAATTTGGGGTGTTTTGAAATTGTGGCGTTTTGTTAAAATTTGAATTATTTTGAAATGGTAAATTTTTATAAAAATTTGAGTTATTTTGAAATTGTATAGGTTTACTAAAATTTGAAGTATTTTGAAAAGGTGAAGACTGATTAAAATTTTGCGAATTTTGATACTGTGGAAATCTGTTAAAATTTTGAACGTTTTGAGTTGTTGGAGTTTTATTCAAATTAAAATTGGTTTTAAAATTATTATTTAATTTTCCAGGTGTTAATCTTTGTTCCGGTCTAAACATAATATTCGAATTTAAAGTGTTACTTTGGTTAGTGGAATAAAGAAAATTTTGTTCTTCTAATAATAAGCTCATAGCTTTTTCAAGACTATCTGGATTTCTTAATCTAACGTTAGTTTGAATTTGTCCAGTTAGACCTCTTATAAAAGTTTTTAAAGCTAAATTATTGTAATTTTTTATTTGAATCGCCATTTCTTCAGGTGGCATTGATGTTGAATTTAAATTTGACGTGATTAACGATCGTACGTCTTGACAACGCATGCCAAAATTATAAAAAGATTCATTTCTATTTGGTTTCAAATCAATTAAATCTTGCACAAGACAATCGATATTTCTTTGATCTCCGAAACTTAATTGTAATGCTGATTTTATAGCTAACCAATCGTTGAGTTCGCTACGGGAACCAATTAAAATTAAAGCTCTACCTGTTAATTTGCCTAATACAGCTCTTAACAAAAATTGGTTTAAAGCGTTATCGGTAGCACTTGAAAATGTATTTATTAAATTTTGACAATTATCTATAAAAATATTCAAAGTGTGAGGGTTTCCCTCGTAATGTGAAATACTATCTAAATGCAATTTTAATAAATGATAATTTGTTGCCATTGTTGATGGTTCTAATTTTATGTTACTAAATAAATTTGTTAATTTTTCCAAATCAATTTCTGGGTTCATAAATTTCTCGGAAACGTGCGATTGAAAGTTACACTTATCTATCTTATACTAGGAATTGAAATGATATGAAATTAAATGAGACTTACAATAATGCTGTTTTCATTCTTTGCGGTTCGTTTTCTTAGTTGCTAATGCATATAAGTTTGGACGATGCTTGTTCCTTCCTCAGGACTTCCTAAATTAATTGTCAACAGTTCGGACGATGCTTGTTCCTCCCTTGATGACTGCTGTGCTGTTTTTGTCCAAATTGAATTTTTTTTCTTCGAATTCCCAATTAATCGATGATACGAAAATTGCTCTTGCGATAAGGTCAATTTTGGGAATCCTACCGACTGCGCCAATTACAATTTCGGTTGACAAAAACCAGTTTTTAAAAAGTAAAAACCTTTATTACACAGGACTTAACTACTTCTACAGTGAATTAGAAAAAGCAACTACTGATGCTCTGCACCTCTATTTAACACCTTTGTTATCTTAAATCTAAGAAAAGCGAATGAACTACATCTTATCATTCTACGTATAACATGAATATCGTAACTCGTATTTACGTTATGTTATATTTTAAAAGTACATCACAGCACTGATTATCTGAACAATTATGATATTGTATCTCTCTCATAGCTGAGATGAGAAACTGAGGTTTTATAACCTAGACCTAGAGGTTACATACTAGACATACTAGAAGCGTACGTCTTTGTTATAGATTGGTAAGCACGTTATTTGTGCTTTTGTTTTAACACGAATTACTCTTTTCTTAAAGTGCACTTTGTACTCACTTACCTACTTCTGTTTCGTAAAACTTGAAATATTTTATATTTAATCCAAAGTTTTACAATAAATTGTAGTAAAATATAACTCTCTCGAGATCACTTAGGATGACTTGTATAGATCTAGTTTAAAATTTTAAACTGTAGATTAACCAATCACAATAGTCAAAATCCGAGTTTAAACCATAGTTACCGGTTAAACTTGGACTATACAAGTCACACTTTGAGAAAATAATTGCCTATCAATATCTGTTTATTTATAAACAAATATAGTCAAGCAATTTTTCGAAAACAAAATACATTTGAAAAATTTAAAAGAATAAATAAATAGGTATGAAAACATCAATCATTTTAATTTTTTCTTTTACAATATTTATATGTAACTTATACTAAACTTCAAAGTAATATGAACTGTCAACTTTAAATGACATATAGGTATTGTGTCAACTTACTTATTCAATTAATTTATAACATAAAGTATTAGGGAAACTTTTAAAAAATAACTTTATGTAAAATATTTGAAATACGTTACAAATATTTACTTTGTGAAATAAACATAAATTAAATATTAAAATTTAGAAATTATCGAGTTAACTGATGAGTAAATTTTAAAAGCTCAATACTTTTGATTGCATTTATTTTAAATAACTATCTGTTATTTTTTATTAAAAGATTTCTTTGAAATAAAGGGAATCACGTTAATTCCTTTAAGCGTATCATTAAAAATCTACAAAACTCATATAAAAGAGTTTTCAGCTATGGGATTTTAATCAAAATCTAATCAGTTCTTTACATCGTTTGTTCAAACTTGTGTGCAAAATTTCAAGTCAATTGGTGTGCGCACACCACGCACACATCCAGATATTGTTCCAAAAATCGTTCATGGTTAAAATGATACTTGTAAATCATCAAAAATCTAATGTGCCAACGCAATGTCGGTTTTTGACTCGATTACAATATTTTCTCTTACTACTTTAAATGCAAAAGTAAAACATGGAAATATAAATTTCATACATAAACAGCACATTTTACAACACATTTCCTTGAATGGTACTACTGTTAAAATTAAAATTATTAAAATTATTTTTACTTTTAATGCATTTTTATTGTTTGAGAAATTAAAATTTTTTTTTTAAATGGTGTTAAATATATGTCATTTAATTACTATGTACACAAAGTTCAAGTGTTCATAGTCTTTTGTCTGCACACAGTAAAACTGCGTTACAGAGTCATGCATTATTTAAACGTCAAATTTTATTTACATTTCAAAGTATAAAAAATCTGCTTTATGCAAAACAAATAATTTTTTGTGGTATATCTATTTATTTCTAGATTGTATGCGATAAATAAATTTCTTTTTATAAAGATTAATTGTCCGATTTTTCATAAATAGCCCTATTTATTCTAAATCCAAAAATCATATTTGTAATTTTACTTTTAGTAACATCGAATATCTCATTGTCTATTGTGTTCTAGCATATTAGGAAGAGCGCTGTGTATCAAATGTATACCCTCCATAATAACATATGAAAGGTAAAGATTGTTACAAGACTAAACGGCGCTGTGGTACTCACCCGTAACAGATGTGATTTACCAATTAAATTCGTCGGAAAACTGAAGGGTAGATGTTACGAAAATAGGATGAGTGGTGTAAATAAACTCATCAGATTCTACACTTACACAAAATCTGTAAAATGACAAGGCGCCAAACTGGATTAACATGGGATTGTTACGTTGACTGAACAAGCTAGGTTAGAAAAATGACGACAAGCAGGTTGACGCGACAGGTCAAGACACAAGTTGTAACAAATTTTTGTATACTTGTTAATGAGTGCTTCTTTAAATTTCTACTTTACAATATTCCTCGATCTAGCTCTAAATTTTTATTTGCTTATATGAGTATTTTATGGATTGTCATGCAGACAACCTGGCGTGAACGTGATCTTGAAGGCAGGCTACAACAAAAAGCAAACCTATGTATATTATTTCGTCACAACAATTTTCTTGAGTGTGAATAATTTTGGGTTGACGAATACTTTCTGGTCTTAACGGCACTGTTTCTCATGCCAAGTCAAATGTATGACAAGTGGTTCTGTTAACGTTTAATGTTTTTGACTTCTATAACATTAGGTGTGAGTAAAGAAAGTTAATTTTTTTTGTTTTGTTTTTTGTTCTGTTGCCCAAGTTTTTTAACTATATCCAACTGAACTCAACCAACCAGCCAACAACATGGAGAACATAACCTTAAATTTTTGTTATTATTTGGTAACGCCAAATCTGCTACTTTGCAACATCTACAAGCAGTGTTTCTATGTGTTTTTGGTTTAACAACAATCAGGTGTCACCTGTTGATTTGGATTAAGTGTAAGCAGTTGTCGACTTACAATTCTCACTTTAATAAGAGTTTGGAATAAATTAATGTCATCTTATTATTGTATATATAATATAGTAAAGAATTCTTTATCACTATTACAGTTTAAGAGTGATGTAACAAAAATTTGCATTTGTTATTTAGTTTTTCGTTGAATAGCATTATGATGCAATCCTGCATTTAATGAAAATATTCTAATACATTCAATTCAAATTCAATGCAGGAATTTTTCCTGATAGTGTTAATAAGTTGGCTGCTTTGAACTCAGCGTAGCAATATTTAGTTGTCTTCAAGCGATTGAACCAGCAGTATGCTTTATGTTTAGTCAGCAATTTTGGGTGCTTATTTAATTAAACGTGGACAAATATTTTGGATTTAGGAATCATCATTATTGTGCCAAGTTTGTGTGTGGCTAGTTATCCAACTATTGCTTAAAGTTTTTAAAAAAATCTAAAGAATTTTAAGCAGCTTTTAATCTGTGGGGCAATTCTGGCAATCATTTCCAATCTCTCACGGGTAGCTACGTTTTGATGTTGTTGTTTGAGAACCAAAACATTACCATACAAACTTCGTTCTTTGATGGAAGACAAATCTCTTTGGGCAATCTTTTTATCATGTGGATGGTTTACTTTTGATCAGCATTTACAACATCGGCACTCTCACTGGTAAAGCAACGTTCTACATCTTATTCTTGTCTTTACAATATTAGCGTCAGGTGTAACTTGTTTATTGTCGACAAGATCTCTAACTGTCACCTTGTGAAGCAACACGCAATACAAAGTAACACGCGATTTCACTTATTAAAATTTGTAGATCAGGGAAAGAAAGCAGGCAATATCTTACGCGTGAATCATCCCTTAACCACCGTGCCCTTAACAGTGTGTTTCACTTAAAGCCCACGTCGACCGCGGTCAACTATGGGCGACTTTAAATCATTCCATTTAAAGCTACGGTCATTACAGTTGAGCTCAAAGTAACCGATTGCTAGCCCGCTACGATCACGACGCCCGTTGTAAAAGATGGGTTGCCGTGTTCTTTTATATTGAAGCGCGCAATATTTAAAAGTCAAACATGGAAACTAAAAAATTATCATTTTTTAATGTTGAAACTGAAGAGGTATTTGAAGTGATAGTATCTAAAGTTGATGCAGAACGTGAAAAAACGGTAAATTATCTAATTATAATAATTTAATTATCAAATTAAAATATATAAATATATATTTTTACAAAAAGTTTTACAAAATATTGTAATTCACTGTAAATTATTTATCGTTGTTGCACTGCAAAAAGCGACACGTGATTTAACTTATGTTTTAAAATTAAAAATTTAAATTTGAAATTTTTAAAATCGAAGTCAGGGTTGTTATCTTATTCTCAAAATTTGTTTATACGATATAATCTCCGTGGCACTTTGCAACATAGACTTCTAATTTTTCAGGTCGAGTTAATAAAACTGAAATATTTAAAATCATTAGCTGTTCGTATCTTTTAAAAGCTGGACCAACAATTTGTTTTGTTCTTACTGCACACTGCTTGCTAAAAATATTAATAACAAATTACGGAAAAGTAAGCAAAATCGATTAACTCCTTTTAAAAAAATTTGTATGTGTTTTACCAATTTAGATAAATTAAAGCACATTGTTCTTAAAGATAAAATAAATGTAAAAAATAAAAATTCTCGAGCTAACAATAGAAACTCTATATCCACATTTAATATTTTAATAAAATTACATTTAAATTGTTTTGCATCTAATTAATATCTAGCCTATTAAAATCTATACCATCTACATCTAGTATCACAGTTTTACGTGATTTGCTTAATAGCTCAGCAATTTGACCCTTAGATACCCGTTCTAACTTTCTAAGTCCATGCCTACAACAAAAGTAAATGTCAAATTATAGAAATTAAAAGAAATTTTAGAAAGGATATTATAGTACTAAAGTAGCTTTTAAAAGGTAAAAAATATATTGTGTAAATTTATAAACTGCTACCGATTTATCTAATAGTAATGTTCAATATATTTTTTTAAATGTATGCCACAATGTTGATACGGCATAATTGAGTAAAATACAAAAAAAAATTAATTTTATTTTTCAGAATAACAGTAAAAATAATAGTAGGTAGGTACTATTTGATAGGATTTGTTTATTTAGTCAATGGTCTCGATTTGTCTGTATAATGTAAATCCTCTGTTAATCTAAAACGTCAAAGGTTCAAACCTCAAATTCAATTATTTCTTTTTTTTATTCACCATGGTGATGTGGATAGTTAAAACGATTTATTATTGTCATTTTATTTAACATGCAGCAATCTTAGGTAATTTAACGTTAATTAAAATTAAGTAATGTTTAGTTATGTAAATACAATAATTATTAATATTCAACGGTTGGTGGATCATCAAGAAAGTTTAGATGTGGAAGCGATAAGATAAATTAAGTTACTAAATTTTTTTAACACTAAAAGAAAGATGGATGTTGGATGTGTGGTACAACAAATACTGCATAAATTACTTTTGGTGTATGCAAAGTTCTAAACTAATATTTTAATAAAATTTAAGAAATGTGGCAAAGCGAAGTTAGTCAACCTTCTTGAAACTTTGCCACAAGGGTGTTTTCTAATTATATCTCAAAACTTTGTTGTTAGAAGTAGGGAAATATACGAAAAGTTGTAATTCTTTCAAAATGAAAGATTCTTGGGTAAAATTCACTATGCTATATTAAAATTTAAATTATTTTGCAACCTAGCGTCATTGAATAGTAATAAATTAAAAGTACTCTTTTGATTAATTTTGAAAGTTTTCTAAATTAAAAATCTTACATTTTTTGTGCCATTACAGCACTTACGTTGATTGGTCCAATTTTATTTTTCTTTTATAATATAAAATACTTAAAACTTGTTTTAAAAATTAATTACAAAAATTAATTAACGTAAAAAATAAGTTACCTATGTATTTTCATTTTATAGCAGTTTCTAGACGTTGCGTTGGATGGCTTTGACATTTTATGTTATTAGGAAAATAATATTCTTGAGCTTCCTAAATCATTTTTAGGAACCTTAAAGGATCAAATCTAATTAGAGAATTATCATTTCTAAGATGTTTTATCCATGTTGATTACATTTCCTTAGAATTCTGAATTTTAATTATATATAAAGATACATTGATGAGTGTATAAGAAAATTTTTAATTATTAAATTTTATTATAAGCTGTATTAAACAATTTGAGTAACAAATAACATAGATTGAGTTGAATACTTTAAATTACACTTCCTACATTTTGCTTTTAAGCGGATGTTATAACTAAATAATAAAAAGAAGATTTTACTTTCACAAGCAATTCTTTTAAATTTTCACGAGGGCATTTAGATAACCATTTTAAGTGATGTTCTTCGCCGGTGAGTATGTATGCTATTATAAATATGTAAAAAAACCTTCATCGCACGTTATTCTTATATTTTGCACCAAAAGTTTCATATTCTCTACAAAACGAATTAGGTTCACCAACTTATTTTAAATTTAAACAAATAAGTATAGCTAGAATTGCTGAGAACCAAAAGGTTTTATTACCATATCTTAAATATTAACATGAAAACTTCAAAGAGATAAAACGGTATTAAATTTCTCGAAAACAATTTGGAGAACTTTAGTAAATCAATTTAATGCTAATTCTTGCGACACCTCCGTAAAACATTAAATTATAATATTTAACCTAATAATATTATTTAGCTAATATACAAGCCTAATTGCTGAAAAATGTAAAAATAAAAACTATATCGCCTAGAGATTGCTTAAAAATTTAGAAATATTTCAATGATCAACAGAGATAATTTAGTTCTATCGTTTACAGTAGGTGTGTAATATGTACAGATTCTTTCTACAGATTCGAGTAGCATCATTCTGGTAACGAACATCTAAAAAACGTGCTTACCTTTTACTATTAGCAGCTCGATGTTTTTAAATGTTAGTTTTAACTTATTACCCAAAACCAGAAGAAATAAAACAAGTATAAGAAAGAAAATATAACGCTATAAAAGAGGCTCATGTTTTAATGTAACAGAGCGTAAAATTTCCAACCACAATTATATACATAAAACTGTAGATTCACGTACAGCATGCTAATTAAAGCTTGTTTAATTTAAATTAACGTTTATTGCTTCATTTTCAGGTACTGCTGAATAACTTTTACTTTATTTAATAGTTACACGATCGTCAACTATGATAAGGCTTAAGAACCTGAAGAATAACTTCCATTGCTTAAATTTTATTAACGATTTTAATGGATAGGTAACTAAAACCGATTCGTTACTAATTTCAAAAACCGTGAAAATACAGAATATCAACAATATTAATTATTACTTAAATTAAATTTAAAATGTGGTATATAATGCGAACACACATATTGTGGCATATTATTAAGCACTGTTCATTATTAATTAAGCTCAAGTATTATACACGGATAATCAGATTTTCCCATGTTTTATTTAGAATGTTGAAAAAGGAAGGATAAAGCTAAAATTTCCAATAACTTGGATTGATTCCCAAATGGAATACTCAAAGAAGTCAGCCAAGATTACTATTCCTTGTGAGGTAACTTCGAATAACTTTATCACTGAAAAAATGAACGGTACAATTGAATTTAAATTCCCCAGACTTTTTGTTTATATTTCCGCATTTGTATCGTGCTTTTAAATTTTGACTAACAAAAGCTTTCAATTATACTGAAACTTTTTATATTTTAACAATAACTTAAAAAAATTTTAATAAAAACTCATTTTTGGCGGATAACTTTACCTAGGCGGTGGTTAAGTATGGAATGTAATTTCTTACTTGACCAAAATTCTTTCGAGTTCGATAGAGGATCGTTTCAATTTTACGATCAAAAATTGCTTTTCAGAATAATAATTCACATTGTGATACGTTTTGGTATGTAGGAAGCACCGCAATGCGAAATCAGATTACAATCTATTCAAAATTTAAATTCTACAATAAATATATTCGAATGACGGCTTTGCTTTCGTTTAGGAAATCTTCTACTTAAATATGCATAGATTCCAGCTATAAACATAAGTATTTAATCAATCCAACTTCAATTAAACAAACAAATTAAAAAATTAAAATTGCTTTTATGAGAACTGGCGCAACTTACTTGCAAGAAAATATTTCATGAAATTCTACAAATGTATTTGCACAAAATAATTTTGAATTTAATTAAGTAATTATTTATGTAGCAAAATATGAATACTACAGAAACCATAAAGTAAATTTATTTAATTTTATATAGATATTCATGTCGTCAAAAGTCTAAAAAGTAAGATTTGCTCAATGTGCAGCTTAATTGAATTATTTAATACTTCAACTTGAATAATATTTGATATAATCGTAATTATTATTTAAGCTTGTAGATTTGCAGTTCACGTTTAATAAATGTAAATCGCCTGCAGTTTTAAAACGAATTTCGATTTTAAATTTCTAAGAGTCTTTTGCCTTCAATTGCTAAAAATTCATATAAAATCTTTCCTTTTCAGAACAAGCTTATATTTTTAATATATTAAAATGTTCCGCAACTGTTTCAATTTTAGCTTTCTCGGATGTGCAGAAGTTTGTTAAAAACGCATTGAATGAAATATACGCTAAGCTATAGCGATCACTTAATTTTTAGATATTAATAATTATTAGGTTAAAACTACAGAGATTCTGTAGAATTATTTTATATAAAATACGGGATGTGAATAAATTGATAATTAAAATAAATTAAAAAATAAATTTTTTTTGAGAGACACTAATTATTAGTGAAAGCCAAAGTTAGCTATAGTTCTCTATTCTCAACGTCTGGGATGTATTTATTATCCATACATACATTTATCTTTCCATCTCTTAAAATTGAGTTACCATTTGTGAACTAAACTAAACTTTGTATATTATGTAAACTGTGTTAAACATATTGCTTATGATAGCAATATTTCTTATGATAAATATAATCATTTTCTTCAATTTTGCTAAACCAAAAGAGTAACTCAAAATTGTCATTTGACGGTTTACGTTAGCACCTTCGTACGCCTATGGTTAATAGAGAGTGGGTTGGTAGGCCTCTTGTGCTGTCAGATTTGGTTGGCTTGATTTTTTAAAAAATTTTAATAATATTAATAACTTTATTTTCAACAGGTAAACCCAAGAACAAGAAAACGTAAACAAAATACAACTAAAAATCAAAAGTAAAACTGTTCACACAACATTAACTAACATGGCCACACATGTGGCGGCGGTGTTGGTTTTACAAAGGTAGTTGACAACTAGGTTGGCAACTAACTAAGTTTCTCGTCTGTAGGCTCTTTTACAGTTTGATGCTTTTTACGGAAAAGTAATCTTTGAAACAAAATATAAGCCTGTGCGGCCAAAGGTCGCACTAACAAAAACAACTCTAGTTAAACACACTTTCATATAATAAATTAAAGTAATATTGATGTAAATTGGATAAGTTTGCATCGGCTTTTCCTGGTATATTCGGATACTTACTTTTTTCTTCTTTTTTTCTTCTAATAAAAATTATTTCTTAATTTATTGTCAAAAATACCAAAACTTGGACCAAGCGTAAAATGAGTGTGGTTGAAAGCTTCGTAAAATTAATTATACTATATTAAGAAACTCATTTATAATTTTTAAACGTAAATGTTGAATACAAAGGACTTATTAATTTGTTACATAGATTAACTGTAGCCGTAAAAAATAAAAAATACCTCTTATCTAGCTCGTAGATCCAAGAGGTAAAATAATGTGTCAATCCCCTTACCTGGATGATAAGTGGATAATACATTATATACATTATATTTATATTATAAAAATTGTCTCGGAAACTAATAAGCTACTACCCTCAACTAAGCAAACCTGACCTGTACTAAGATCATCATCAACAGCATAAACCTTCCATCGTCGGATAAAAGCTTATTCCCCTATATTTATGAGAGTGTTGTTAACCATAAATTGCTACGCTGACAAGGTGGGTTGACTGTGTAGTCCATGGATCGATTTTTAACTTTTAGATCACAGCAAATATCCGACGCAATCAGGATTAGAACCGCAACTTCCCGTTCTCTATTCGATCCGCGTGTAGCATACGTCAGACTGCTGGTCAGGATGAGGAATAAGATCCTATAATAATTTAAAGTAGCCACAGCCGTGGAGTGATGTGACCGCTGCCTTTCAGTGGACATCCACACAGTGTGGTGAAATAGATATTGATTTATCGGAATAGGTAATATGGGGACTAATCCACTCCGCTAATCGGATTTGTAATTCTCAAAAAAGGAAAAGCAATGTTCTACTTAGAACGTAAAAAGCTTAATGAATGAATGAATAATTTAAAGTACCAAAACGCGGTCCAAAATCACCGTGACAATTCCGAAACCACAAACGGTAATGCTCAACTTTCTTTGGTCTCAATCAATTGATCTTTACTGTAAGGATTAATGCACTTAATAAATCAAATAAAAAATTATATATTGTTGAAAGTAGATTTTTGATTTTTTATAACTACTGGTTACATAAATGGCTATTTTAAATAGTTAAAAGTTTGTATCACATAATTACTAACTTGAAACTTGCACTTTTTCTACTACAACAGCAAACTAAAATATTAAATCTAATATTATATCTGCAGAGAATATTAAATTTGCTGTAATTATCTTATCTTTAGTGTATAATATTCATTTTGCTCCACTAATTAGTCTATAGGTACCTACTAGTCGCTGTTGGGATACGTACTACCTGATATTCATTTATACGTTATATTTAATCTTGTAATTGTTACCTATATCTACATTATAATACATAATTATGCGGACACCGTCATTTCGGCGATTCCAGTTCGGCACCGTCATTTCGGCGATTCTGATTCGGCGACAGGCAATTCGGCAACCCGATATTCGGCACCGCCATTTCGGCGATTCCAATTCGGCACCGGCATTTCGGCGATTTTGATTCGGCGACAGTAAATTCGACTACGTCGATTCGGCGACGAAAGATATACTTTTAATTTATTCTTCCAAATTTAAAATTTAAATGTACACAAAAACCTTAGTACCGACGCCTACGGCTTTTCGAACTTTTATTTAAAAACTCATAGTTAATAAAAATTGGTTTTCTCCCTACCTCTCTTAAATAGATCCCTTTTTTGTTATTTGCTCCTTTTCAATAATACTTATTGTATTAATCTTTCTTTGGTTTTCCCCATTTCAATATAATTCTTATGTATATCCTCCTTTTCAATAATGCTTATTGTGTTAATCTTTTCTTGGTTTTCCCCATTTCAATACAATTCAGCCTTTTCAATTAAATATTACCGTTTTCCTTAAGTATCTTTTCCAAAATTTCAATTAGCTCTCCACTTTTAGTAACGGTTTTCGAGGAGTCATAGATGGCATTTTGAGTTGAGTTCTTTAGTCAGTTGAGTTTTTACGCTAAAATAGTCAGTTGAGTTGGGTTTTGGTATCAAAACATTTCAGTTTAGACAAAGAAGAAGTAAGTGGAAGCGTTTCAGCGTAACATGTTATTAAGGTAAGTAACTTAAGTAAGTTTATAAGATTGCAATAATTGACATTTTATCTCCAGTTTATAGATTTCGCTGTATAGATTTTAATAAAAGTACTCCAGTGTAGTGTTAGAAATCAATATATTAATTTTTAATTCATAATACAATGGAAGAAACTCAAATAATTTTAACCAAACGAAGCAATGAAAAATATGCTCGTGATGGGTACCTCTATGTTAAAGATAAAATTAACACAAATAGTACTATTCAATTCTGGCTATGTGAAAGTAAGCATAAGGGTTGCAATGGCAGAATATGGACCAATATTAGAGACGGTTCGTTCAATTCACAGCGAAGGGAGCATTCCTGCAGGACCGTAGGAAATGCAGAAAACGTCGAACTTCAAAAACTTAATACTGTTATAAAACTTTTAGCCGAAAATACAATGGACAATCCATCGCAAATAAGAGCACGGGCTATTGCAAATGTTCCTGATGCCATAAAAGGTAACATTCCAAGCAATTCTGTCATGAGCAGAACGATACAACGGAAACGTCACCAAAATTCTGAAGCACCAGCAAATCCGGAATCTAGGGAACTAATAATCATACCGGAAGGTTATTCCACTTACGAGTTTAGCCCTGGTAATTTTGAGAGATATCTTCTTGCCGATTCAGGGAGTGAGAATTTGGACTCTGAACGTATTATGATATTTGGAAGAGAATATAATTCTAGTTGGTGTGAAAATATGTTAGAATTGTTTATGGACGGCACTTTTCTAATTTGCCCGTCTCTTTTTTCACAAGTATTCGTTATACTTGCTAGAAAAGATGGAAGAGCAGTGTTTCCTGTTTTGTTTTGCTTACTACCTAATAAGAGGAGGGAAACTTATGTAAAATTATTTAGTATGATCCGTGAATTGTGGCCTCAACTAAATCCGTTGAGTATAAGTGTTGATTTTGAGCTTGCCATTCATCAAGCGATTCGTGAAGTGTTTCCTGACGTTAATATACATGGCTGCTTATTTCACTTAGTGAAGAACTTAAAAAAACATTTATCGTCAAGTAATTTGTTAAAAAGGTACAGTGCCGATGTAGATTTTGCATTGCGCTCAAGAATGGTTACTTCAATTGCGTTTGTTCCTGAGAATGATATTTTTCATGCAATTACAAGTTTAGAAAATTATTTACCACCAGAATTTGATCCAATTTTAGAATGGTTTACAAATACATATATTGGACGTCTTAGAAATAATGGTACCAGAAATATTCCAATGTTTTCTTCAAATATTTGGTCTGTGTATCAACGCACGTTGGATGGAATTGATAGAACTAACAATTACGCCGAAGCTTGTCATCGAAAAATACAATTAGGTTTTGGTGGTGGTATATTTCATCCAACGTTGTGGACTTTTTTGGATAAATTAAGACGAATTCAAAAAACTTTCGACACAGAATACGAACGTATTCTAGCCGGACATGCACCTTCTAAAAAAAGGCCGCGGTACGAAGCGGCTGATTCTCGAATTTTGGCGAAGGTAACCAATTATAATTCTATTAATATTATAGAATATCTTCGCGGTATATCTTATAATTATAGCATGGATTAAAATTTGTATGTGTTATGTATGTAAATAAATATTTAATTTAAAAGTAAAAAATAATTTTTTTTAATATTTTTAATTTAAAAATTTTTAATAAATTTTAACACTTAAATAAATTTCCCGTCGCCGAATCGACGTAGTCGAATTTTCTGTCGCCGAATGGGAATTGCCGAAATGCCGGTGCCGAATTGGAATCGCCGAAACTAACATAGCCGAACATCGGGTCGCCGAATTGACCGTCGCCGAATATACGGTGCCGAATCGCTTTCGCCGAACTGCGGTCGCCGAAACGACGTGTACCGATAATTATGTTATGCTTAGAATCATTTCTGTATTTTCTGAATATAACAAAAGTTAACAGGAAGTTTTCAACTAGCACTTTTATATTTATATTACTTATTTTTTAAAATGATATAATTTTTAGTTTTGATTACTTAATTACAGCCTAGTGGGTAATAATAGAAATTTGATATAAAAATAACAAAAAAACAGTCGGTTTTATAAAAAAAAATTATCACGAAAGACTTTTAATTTGGCATTTTTTATTATACTTTTAATAATTATTATTGCATGAAACCACATTAACCGCAAGTAAATTAGAATTTTTTTTAAATTTAATAAAAACTCCTAAATATCTGAAGGAAATTTACTTTAAAATTCCTTCGTCCTACCCACTGACAAGCAAATCTAATAATTCCAGCATTGTGAACGCGATGTTAGACTAATACCAAAAAACCAGAAATCCTCGAATTTTCCCGAGGCTAAACTTGTTCAATTGTGTCATGTGTACATTGTTTAGGTGACATACTGACTTTTATAAACTTTCATGTCTAATTTAACTTTTTAACAAAAAATACAGTAAACAAATTTAAATTTTTTTAATAAATCTTTAAAATACATATTTACCTAATTAAAGGATTAAATATGAAATTCTTTTAAACTGAAAATATATCACTGATGTAAGTGTTTTATATATTACCAATGTTACTTATTTAATATTTATTAATTATTCAGTCAATATTGCCTAGCGCAGACACTTTTCTAGATATTAAAAAATGATTTCACCATTGAATTTTCTAATTGCTCAAATTATAGTATATCTTCTAACACCGTCCCACACTACAACAATAATTTTATGTAGACCGCGCAATACAACAGCACCTAAAGGGATCAAATATCCAATTTTGTGGATTGAGAAGGATCTTAAGGGGTTATATGCAGGTAGACCGTATCAGAAATTTAGTAGACAGCAGCTGCTCGGTAGACCGTTAGTTACAACAACACTGAATAAAAATCACCAAATGTAAATCCTAAAAACAATGTTTCAGTGCTCATAGATTGGGCAGAAAACTAGCAAATACTTCGTCGCTGTTTTGTATAAAGGGCGAATAAACCATTTTACGAAAATGCAAATTACATATTTCTTTCACTTCTTTCTCTTTGCACAAATAATTTCAAGCATTATTTTTGTATTTTATAGTAAGTAATATCTATAGAGTTTAATATAAACACTTAACAAATTTTAAATCGTTAATAGATAACTCACACAATAGTCATAAACGTTGCGCTTGTAAAGTTTTTCATTTGGTTTATTCGCCCTTAATACAAAACCCCGACGACTTGACAACGGTCAAGTTTACATTTACATGACCATGTAAACAACACAATGGGTGTTATGAATTAAATTGAGTACATACTTTATGCTCGCTCAGTATGAGTAGGTACTCTCATCTACAAATGTCATGAGCATAAACTTACTATTCATATGATTAAAATTAGTTTATACTCAACACAAAATGGGAATGAACATCGATACGATACTCGATGAGTGAAATGAATAACTCGGAGCATATACTCTATACTCACAGTTTCATTTGTCATGAGCATAATCTTATTATTCATATGATTGAAATGAGTTTGTGCTCCACAGAGATGAGTTTCTACTTTATAAAATTGGAGTGTGCTTAATAGGAGACTCATTTCAATTTCATAAATGAGTTATAGCTTAGTTTATCATTATTATTAGAAGTATAAAGAAATATTTCAAATTCATAAAAACTAAATGCCATGATAACTATAAAGTACGGTATATCGTTTTTTAAAGTTAACGTTGAATGGAGTTCAAATATAACCTGGATGAAAAGTCGGGTGAAAAGATTTTTTATAGTGAGAAGTAAAAGCCTTCTCTTTTTTTCTTCTTTTTCAACCGTTATTCGTACTTTTCTGAACGTTAGGTCTTTCCCATTAACAGGAAGTTTCAGGCATAATTCGCAACGTTTGCCAGATGGGTTGGCGAGTGTAGTCTGCAGATCGACTTTGGACTATAGTTTTTTAACATCCATTAGATAGCTTGATAGACTGGCCTTGATATGTGTCTATAGCCCTGTTTTTTGCTTCATCTTTCCTTCATCAACTTAGGGAGACAACCGGATTAACGTACCTTCAGAAGCACGGAGACTTTGTCATAAGAAAGTTAGACTCTCCCCAGGTTTGAACCCGGTACCTTGAATTCGCAGTTCATTGCGTTAGCTGCAAGACAGGATTCGAAAGATATATATCACTGATATAATATTAGTTTCTTGTGCAAAATATAATTACAGGATCATATATATCCCTAAGACTTTCTCCATACTTAATTTTAATTTAATTTAAATTTTTTTAAATCGTTTCTTGAATATAAATTCGTTGCTATCTTCCACGAATGTAAACCCTTCAGACTTGAGGTAAAATTTTATTTATTTTTATCATTGCTTTATTTTTTTACTTTTTTTGGAAAGTTAGTGTTTATGCCTTTTAAAATGTTATCGGTTAATCTTTTTAAAATTTTGGCAAATTCTAAAACTTGCTAGAAATATTATCAGCGTTATCTGTATATTGTAGTCTGTAGTATTGTAATTTCCAATTTATTTTATTAGAACCATCGCACATGCGACCTTGAGTTAGAACACAAATTTTGTTCACATTGCTCGCTTGAAACTTCACATTCAACTGACTAAAAATAAAACTAATAAACAAGCGGACGGCAAAAAGACCTAAAAATTAGCCTGTACAGTGTTATCAAGTACCTATTTGTTTTACAACAGATAATAATTAAAGAAATTCCCTGTAAAAGTAAAATTGTTAGAAAAATACTGTACAAAATTCAAATTACAAATAATCTCTTGGAAGATTTAAAATGCAAATAATTAAAATATGTTGGTTTTTTGTGCCGAATATTATGCCTAAAAGGCTTGAACAAGTATACCCATCTAACCTAGCTGTTACTTATGTAGGCAGAGAATGAAGCCAAGAGCCTTCTAGGCCTGTAGAGCAATAATATATATATTTATAGTTGCTGTACTGCAATTTTTGAGCCGAAAATAATCTCCCAACGTGATGTAATGGTTTTTATCGCTTGAGACTTATTTTTCGAGCAATAGGAGTTTGAGATTTTGGAAACATAATTGAAAAGTCGCTCAATAACTTCACAAGTTCCATTTGAGTTTCAGAACCTTTCGCCGGTACCTCTTATTCTTTGCTGTCACTCATAATGTCACTATAGTACTGTTAATTATGGTCTATTAGCCGATTCAATATTTGACATAAATAATTTAAAAAAACAAATTATTTTAATCAATTTGACCAAGGCTGTTTAGATTGTGATCGCCTATGAGTATCTACTCGACTTAATAAGAGCATTTACTCGTCGACCTGCATCAGTTTTATTCATATGGATTTGAGTATAAACTTGCATTTGATGCTCATGCTCGCGAGTACATACTCTGAGTATAAACTCGTTTTTATTCATATCACCCATTGTGTTGTTATTATTATATTTACAGTTTTGCTGCCATAGTAATATTAACAAAATGCTTGTCGTAATATTAACAAAAAGTTTCATAGAATCAAAATTTAGTAGTATTAACGACGAATTTCGTTAAATACACACTACTTTTTTTTTCTGTGTACCTTCTAAACTGACTACACTCAAGAAGTTAATGGAAGAAAAGCTACTACATCGCTGTCTCTTATTATAAACTTGCTGTTACATCGGGATACTGAACAGATAGTAACAAATAAAACGTTCTGGTGAGGAAACATACCTAAAATGACATAGTATGATAAAACGACACAGTAACTGTTTAGCTCTTCTACTAAAATGTAAGAACTGCTAATTACACTACAAGAAGAAATTAAAATTTAATTACCACTTCTGTATAACCATCATCAAAACTATCACCTTCACTGGGTAACAAAGTATTTCTTTATATACAGTGGGGCCCGCTTAATGTGTTCGCGGTTAATGTTATTATTTGGATATTGTTATCACTTTTTCCAGGAACGGAACAGACATATATTATTACACACAAAAAACATCGCCTATAGTTATCGTAATTCGGTTAATGTTATCATATTAGTCTTAAGATTATTTTCTCCCACGAGCAAAAGAGTTGATTTTCACTTACAAGCATTTTTTTATATTGTGCATACCACCCACATAATATAAAGTCAGGTGTTAGCAAGAAAATCAACGTCACACATGTGATATCACATTACATATTTATGTTTATTATCAATTCCGTCGTTTAAATACATAAATGGACGATAGTTTGCTGTTAATGTGTGTTGTAAGATTCAGTCCTACTTGAAAACTTCACAATGAGTGACTATTATTAATTAATTTTTGTAGATGTACTACGTACTAATAAATAACCAATAAAAATTTTTTCTCTTCAATGTTATCAATCGGTTATTGTTATCAAAAACATCAAGTCCCAATGTGATCACATTAAGCGGGCCCCACTGTATTAATAATTTTTGGAATAGTTATTAAATAATTATTATAAGATGCACGTTAAAGTGTAGATAAAAAAATAAATAATTATTATGGCTGCATCATTATGTTCAATAAAAATCTTTATATTATTAAAACAACTGAAGTTATTTAATATAGAAGTTGGAATTTAAGCTTCTTTGGTGAGTGACTAAGAAAACTCTCTTCTTAGAAGTAACTTTGCATGGATAATATAACAAATGATATATTATGTCAATTTATCCTTATTCATTATTTATGTTACCGATATTAAGGCATGTTTCTCTTCTGTATTGTATATAGCCACGAGAGCTCGAGTATAACGCGTTCCTTTTTTCTAATATAAAAAAATATATTTATTTTTTACCATAAACACTTTTGGGGTTTTTAAACATTTTTTATATCTTTTACTGTTTTCAGTTATTATAGAAAGACTGAATCATACTTTATTTCTTATGGTTATAACTACAAAATGGTTTTAAAATGCATAAATCAAACAAATCACAAAATATCTACACAAATTAAATAAGTACCTATGTAAAGTGACCTACTTGTTTATTTACAAAAAATTTTTTTTACTTTTATTACTTTTTACGTATATAAGTAAGCGTTTAGTAAACTAATGGTTTAAATTTCAATATTTTATTATTAAAGCTTAAGAAGTTATTGATCAAAAGCAGATGGTATAATTTTCGACTTGTTACCTATATTGATTGTAGCCTTGTTCAGGACAATATACGTAAGAGCTACTACAAAATCTAAAAACTTTAGACATAAATTATGTCTAAAAGATCTTTTTATTAAATTATACATTCAAAATAATAATATTAATGCTAAACTTTGAACACAAAACTGAAGTCAATTGAAAAGTACTTACTAAGTAATTACTGAAATCTAATTACTATCCATCAGATACAATGACAAGTGGACATTGAATCCATATCTCTTATACAGTTTCTTCTTGTATTAATAAATCAAATATTAAATTTTAATAATGAAGTCCATACTACGAGTCAATGCTACGTTTCACCACAGTAATCTGTGGTTTCACACACACACAGTTATAATTTTCTTCTGAAACTTCAATCAACAATAGTTTGGTTGTAATATAATACTGTAATAAACATATCATTATGTTTAAACAAGAAACAATCTTCTTAATAATAAATAATTATTATTAGATTTTATTTAAAAAATTTACATTTTTGAAAAATGAAACAATGTAATTTATATAAAAATAAATTTAAAGTGTTAAGCCCATAACAGTTCATAATTCAATATTACTTAATTTAATATTTTAATAAACTGTGGGTGAGCTAAACAAAAAATTTTAAATTAAAAAATAATTTTCTCTTACTGATAAAATGGAAAAGCTTCCACCAACTTTTGTTTTCGATAGAAGTAACTTAATAACGTTGCCATAATTGCTGCCAACTTCTGACAATTACATCACCATTAATCATAAAATATTTATAAATAACCCCAAACTTTCAAGATTGTGATGTATTTTTAAAATACATTACTTTTGTAGATTTAGAAAATAAAACGATATAATTATAAAACTTTCGCAAATTAATTTTTAATGTCGTTGTTCGATTAATTATTTTACTATACTATCTAATAAAGCATCGTTTTTATTGCTAAATTTGTCATTTTGTAGGATAAAGGGTTCAATAATCTATACATCTTTCGTTCATCCGAAAATGTCGGAATGTCCATCCGCATGAAATTGGAACGACAAACTCAATTCGAATGGAATCTAAAACGAAAAGGAACATTCATACTGACATTTACATTTTCGTCTACTCAACAATAAACTTATAAAACTTTTAATTTAATTAGTTTAATTTGATCAAGCAATCTTAGCAAAATGTAATAATGTGGTGAAAAAATCAATAAAAGTAACAAATTAATTAAAATTTTAGATAAAAATAAGTGAATTAAATTACTACCTGTTAAACTCATATAAAAAGTAATAACATTATTTGGTTATTTTAATGAATGATTAATAGATTTAACAAATGAAAATGTATTAAATTACAAAAACCTTTTAATGTAGTTTCACTTTACAATTAAAATCTAAAATTAGAATAATACTCCAAAATATTAGTTGCAGAATTTTTGTTTGAAATTTTGATAAATAATATTTTTAATAAGTTGCTTGGCTATTAAGAGTGTTTAACATGGTCTTGAATAGAAATAAAAAAGAATCTGATATTCTGAATTTATACACAATATGTATTTTCATATGGTATTTTACTGGTAATTATATACCAGTTTATATAATTTTAGTTAAAAAATTATGCTTATGCTGTTATCAGGTAAACTGCATCAGCTTATATTAGTTATTTATATTTTATTAATATTTTTTGTGAATTGGTTTGTTTATTTGCTGTCTTCTAACAAACAAAACTTTTTTTCATATTATATCACCTCCTTTTCTATATCTGATATAAATGTCCTCTCATTTTTACTCTGCACTTATTAGCCTCTACATACTATTCTTTACCAAACAGCAAACTTCAAAATGCTTCCACTATTTCAATATTTATTCAAATATTATATTTGCTAAAATACTCTATATCTGAAATGAAAAATGTGGACAAGTTTTAATTTTGTAAGTTCTTTTCATCTATTTACATTAAAATTTCAAATCAATCTGATTCAATTAAAGAGTTGCCCCACAGTACTATAAACTATACATTACAATATTTTAATTCTAATTTCCGCTCATACTTACTCCAACCCAAAGGAATTAGATTTGTTCCAACCGATAAAGAAACCGTATGCGGTACCGTCACGCTTTCGTGAGATCAAAACAAAAATGAGCCAAGCACCAAAGATCGTTGCAGGGAAAGGAATGTTGGTCACATGATTTCTTAAAAACTTTTCTGAAAATGCATGTAATTCAACCAATTTTTTTCACAAGCAAGATGAAAGAATTGTCCTGGATGTGATCTACTTTAAGTACTTCTGCTAATAACGGTAACGATTACAAAAATTACGATATGGCTATTTTTGTTATCTTATTATACACCGTGGTAGAGATAGTATGAAACTATATCGCACTTTGTTGCACTCATGGCGTGAGATGGGCAAACCAACCTTTGACGGCCGATAAATACTTTAAAATTTACAGCAATTTAGAAATCACCGATAAAAATGGTTTTTTCTATACCGCTATATATTTTATGTGCAATAGTACTAAAATGTACATTTTTACATAATACAAAACAATACTGAAAGTAGCTATTTTCAGTTCGGCAAACGTCATATTTTACTTTTTAGTACAGAAATGTCAGAACTGTAAATTTTTTATGTGCAATCCTACTAAAATGTACACTTTGACATATATTTCTGACGTATTTTGTGAATTTTAATTATTTCGTTGCTTAGCAATGTGATCTTTATACATACGTATTTCGTTAAATTATTCCGTGTAACAAAATAAATTATTATCGTACATTTTTTGTAAAAAATGTCCATTTTATTTCAATTACACATAAAATAGTGTATGCACCTTATCCTTAAAGTGCCTTTTTGGCATTTGCGTGGTCATAGACTTCGGCTGCACTTTTCACTTCAAAAGTTCTAAGTTTTGATTGATACGTTTTGTATAAAGCGATTACAATTTTGGAATGATTCTGGCTCTATTTCTAGTCTTTATTTCTATATTATTAATATTTAAAATTAATATTGTTGAAATGATAGGACTTTCCTTAATATTCACAGAAATCGTCGTATTACAATTAATTGCACACATTTATTTCATTTACAATTTTCAAATTTTGACAAAATGAACAGTAGTATTTATAACACAAACTGATTTGAACAGCTAAAGCATGTAAATATTATGCTTACCAAGAGATGCGTTATCCATAATGTCCACAAAAAAACCAATAAAATCAAAATGCAAATGCAATATTTAAAAGCTTGTGAAAATGTATCATGATTATGTCTGTAATATTCATAAATTAAATAATAATAAGTTAAAGTTATAAGCATAAGTTAAATAATAGATCGTTGGTAATATTCATGGATGTTATGATAACAGAAGTTGGTATTTTGTAGGCCATAAAAGCCTTTTATTCAAATAATTCAAATATTGGTGCAGAAATTAGTCATAAGGTAATGGTGGCGAGTTGAAGTTATACACACGCGTAGGTTGTACATAAATGAAAAATGTCAGAAAATTAAAAGATTGTCCTTTAACGTCTTAACTAATCGATGGCCTACGAGTTTCTACCATTGCACTCGCAAAACGGCGTTATTAGGTTTGTTTCTGCAGCAGTTTGTGATTGTCTAACACCAGTTTGATAACTGTAGTTATTGCGCATGTCAGGTCCCAAACTACTTGCAAACCGTTATGCTGCTCGAACGCATTTAGTTGGATATTTGTTTGACATCTGATAATGAATGATAAATCAACCATCTAAAAAATACGTAATAAAGAAAGCATGAGTTTCTTCATTAGCATTACATTGGTATTATTACATTTAATTCAACTACTTCTGATTTTCTTGTTTGGCTTGCCAAGAAAATTTGATTCAGTTTTTTGATGGCGATAATGAAACACAATAATGTTTATGATTTTTTATTGATTGTTGAGTACTGAATCGGGTATGTGCCCTTAACCACTGCTTGTTTGGTGGTTTGTATGGTACTGACTGATACTGACTAATGAATGGTTAACAGATCTTTTTGTTAAGATTGACAAGGGATGCAACCCCCACTCTTAACTACTGACATGTGCTAATAATTTAACTAACATCCCGGCCACCTTGAAAAGTAATTTTCAATGAAGAAAATTCAAATGATTAAGATATATACATAATATAAATGTGTTAAATCAAAATTCTTAACTATATACAGAGGTAATGAATAAATAAAATAAAACAAAACTAAATGCTAAAAAATCGAATGATGGGTTACAATAAATAAAATAGTGTTCACGATGCATATAATGTTTTCTTTTTTTAAAGTTAATTGCACATCACATTTTACACAACACTTAGTTCGTTCATTTATTGTCTAAATCGTTGAGTAATTCCACAATCTTGGTGATGGAACGTTTGAGAGTGCCCGTGCTTGTTTTAATCGACACTACACGCACGATGCCATCTGGACCTGGGTGGACGTCGGTGACGCGTCCCATGCGCCACATCAATGGAGGTGCTTGCGATTCGCGTATCAGTACGAGAGCGCCTGGTTGAATTGACGAATTTTGATGACGTTGCCATTTTGCTCGTGGTTGTAGCAATGTCAAATAATCTTGAGACTATAACTTCCAAAATCTTTGATGCATTTGTTGAACCATTTCAAAGCGTTTGAGCCGATTTTGTTTGATCTCAATGAGTGATGGTTCTGGTAGTGCCATTAGTGAGTCTCCTACAAGGAAGTGAGCAGGACTTAGGAAGTGTAGGTCTTGAGGATTTGTAGAAAGGGGTATGAGCGGTCTTGAATTAAGGATTGATTCAATCTGACAAAAAAGTATGAATTTCCTCAAATGTGAATGACGAGTTACCCGCAATTTTATGCAAATAGCGTTTCGCGGATTTTACTGCTGATTCCCACAGAACCCCAAAGTAGAGTGATCTTGCTGGAATGAATTTCCATTGAATAGATAGTTTGCTTAAGAAATCTGATACGACACTGCTATGAGTTTGATTCGAGTTTAATTTGTACCATTCCTTGATTTCTTTGTTTGCACCTACAAAGTTGGTACCGTTGTCCAAGTGAATTTCACGACAGAAGCCACGTCGCGCTAAAAACCGTTTTAAACAAGCGAGAAATGATTCTGTGAAGACTATGCTAGTATTGCAAGATGTCACGGTTTGTTTGACTTCTGGCAAATTTGTAAATGATTCAACTAATGATCGCGGCCAAGTGGATGAATCTTGAGTCAGCCATTTTGGTCCAAACCACCAAAGTTGAGAATTGGATAGTTGACTTACTGAAACGCCACGACTTACAATATCCGCGGGATTGTTGCCTGATCGAACGTGATGCCAATCAGAAATATTTGTTAACGAGATTATTTCCGAAACTCGATGTGCTACAAATGTTTTTAGTCGATTTGGTGCCATTTGTAACCATGCGAGAACTATTGAGCTGTCGCACCAATAGTTAATTTTGTTGATAAGAATGTTAGACGTTAAACTAATAGTTTGATATTCTGATACTGTTTTGGCTAGTAAATGAGCTGCCATTAGTTCAAGTTTTGGTATAATGATTACCTTATTTAATCTAAATCTAATAAGTATTGTGAATAAACCGATTACCGGACCGACCTTTAAAGTATCATTTAATGAGAGTCCTGACGTGGTTTTGCAACTACCATCAAATACGATTCTTATTTTGCTGGTTAATTTGTCGGGTTTGACGACCGGATGATGCGGTAAGAAATATGCCCGTTGTTTTTCTTTGTCTGAGTACGTAACGGGTGTCATGTGTCCCAAGGTTTTGTACTCTTGCATAAACGCCGAATATTGACTTTCGAGGCTTGGATTTGAATTCAACCGTTTTTCTAAAAATGATAATCTTTTTTTGGCTATGCTGTATGATTCCCCTAATTGGGTGATATTGTCTTTGAAAGGTAATTGCACGATAAATTTTCCATCTGTTTCGCGTACGGTGGTTTTTTCAAAAAGTCGCTCACATTCAATCTCTTGTTGAGATTTAGTGTGTGCTGTAGGACCTTCTTCAATTTGCCAAAAGGCCGCTAATTGATTTTGAACGTCTAATTTTTTGAAATCGACAACAGAAAACATGCATGTCGAAGAGTGCAGTGATGAAGTAGGACGTTGAATTGTAGAACCCGAAATTACCCATCCGAAGTGTGTTTTTTGCGCAATTGGCTTGTCCCTTCTCATTGAAATTTGACCGATGCATAATAACTGCCAAAAAAACTTCCGCACCTACTAAAACATCGATTTTGCTGGGTTGCGTAAAGGTAGGATCAGCTAATTGAATGTTATTGGGAATATTGAAATCAACGAAATTTAATGAACTTTGTGGCAGTTCGTTTGTTATTTCCGGAAGGATTAAGCAGCTAATAGTGCACTTGAATGCATTGTATCGTGAATGTAGCGTAATAGATACCTCGCTTGTGACATAATTTTGAGAATTGTTAATACCCGATATTGGGTAATTGACCTTTCTTGTTTTAAGGTTTAATTGATTGACACTGTCTTGTCGAATAAAATTTGCCTGGGAGCCACTGTCCAGAAGCAATCTTATTTGATGACAATTGCCTTCATTATCAAAGGTATGAACGATGGCTGTAGGTAGAAGTACATGGGTTAGTTTAAATTGTGAAAAATTTACTACTGCTGGAATTTGAGTTTCAGATTGCGAATAAGTGACAGTATTCGATGATAAGTTTTCAGAATTTGAATTTAATTGACTTGTTGTTTGTTCATTGGTTAGGTGCAATAACGTATTATGCCGCACTGAGAAAAATAAATTTGTAATGATTATGAAATAACAAAAGTTGTTATCAATACTAAAATATTTTGTAATTACATGTAAAATTTTTGGTAAATGTTATAAGATTGCACCTTGTGACATAATTAATTTGCTAGTCTAAGTAAAACAATGTACTAAAAATTTAGTTCATTTTATTAAAAAATTTAGTCAAGAGTAGTAAAAAATTATTCATTTTAAAAAAACATTTATTGTACACAAAAGTTGTCAACAATACTAAAATATTTTGTATTTACATGCAACACTTTTGGTAAGTGTTACTAAGATTTTACCTTGCGATACTAAATAATTTGCTAGTCCAAGTAAAAAAATGTACTAAAAATTTAGTTAATTTTATTACATTTAGTCAACAGTAGTAAAAAATTATTCATTTTAAAAAACAAATTTTTTGCAAGTACCCACTAGATGTGTGATGACGAGGTTTATCAATGCACCTACAATTCCGTTGCGAGATAAAAAATCTGCAAAGTTGCATTTTCAGCATACAATTGCGCCATAATAAAATAGAAGTCGTTGGATTTAGATGTACCTACCTACTATAATTTTATAAGAAAGTTTTAAAAGTGTTACAAGTGTTGTGTCTCTGTGTTATTAAATTTTTGTGACTTATGTGAATTTCCATTTGCAATGTTATGTGTGATGGCGAGTGGAAAATTATTTGTTGCTATGCGAAAACATAATAGCTATCCATAAACGGATATGGACAAACGTACCTATACATATATTGTAACTGAGTAAACTGAGTTATTTATTTTTTCTATACTTATTTGTAATATTTTAATTTTAATAAATTTAATTATAAATTTTGATAATAATAAAATTTTTCAATATAATAAATGTTTTTGTTTAAGTAACAGTGATGGTAAAGAATAATAACAAAGGTAGGTTATTAAAAAGTACAAAATTTACTAACAAATTATATCACTTCTTACAAATTATTTTAGTAAATGTAATAGGTAAAGTTTAGTTAATTTCACAAAAAGGTATTATGGCAATTAACTAATAAATATTATTTCTTCTTAATAAGCATTCTAGTTACTATAAAAATCCAAGTTTATTTCTCTCTACTAATTTTATTTGTCAAATTAACTAATAAAATGATACTATTGATAAATAACTAACTAAAATATTTTAGTGTCAACGACTATTGTCGTATGTGCTGGTGCCATTTTCAATCAAATAGTTAGTTATCGTTACTAAAATTTATTTACAGCTACAAATCTTTTTTCTCAGTGCGGCGATCACATTTCTTGCAGTTAGAAGATCTGCAGTCTTTTGTTGCGTGAGTTCCACGAAGGCAACTCTTACAAAGTTGAAGTTTGGTTACCTCATTTAGGCGATTAAGTACATTCATTTTTAAGAATTTTGCACAATGGTAGATTTGGTGACTACCTGAGCAAATTTTGCAAGATGGTTTATAAGTAGCAACATGTGCTGAAAGCCGTGCTGGTTGCTTATGGTAAATAGCTGATGGCTTTGTTGTCTGCAAAGCCTCTAATTCACGACATTTATTTTTTAGGAATTTTGAAAGGTCTTGCATTGTTGGAAGATTTTGTAAGCCTGATCTTTCCTTTTCCCAATCGCGTTTTGTTGAAGGGTCAAATTTGGAATGGGTTAGGTATACGAGAATGGAATCCCAATGTTCTGTAGGTTCATTAAGTGAATTGAGAGCTTGAACATGTTTAAGTGTATTGTTTAATAATGACTTTAAAAAAGTGTAAGATGCCTTTTGTAATGATTCTAATTCGAAAAGAGATTTTATATGCGTATAAACTATTCGCGCTTTGTCCTCGTACCTTTCCTTTAATAAATTTAGTGCTATTTCGTAGTTGTGTGCGCGAATATCTACCGATTCGAGAACGTCTTTTGCATCTCCGGTGAGAGAACTTTTTAGGTATTGAAGTTTTTGGACCGGTGACAAAGTGTCGTTTTCATGAATGACGGAGTTGAACATATCATAAAAATTTAACCATTTGTCCATTTCTCCGCTGAAAGTTGGGATAGGCAATTGGGGTAGCTTTATATGAAAGGATTTGTGAAGTGAATTGTTACCTCGGCGAAATAAAGCTGCCGTCAGCTCTTTGGGATTCTTCTAGCGAGGCGTCGCTTCTGCCCGATAATGAACCGTTATCTGAATTATCGTTTTCAAATAAAGACGTTTGTTTTGGATTTAAAAGAATTTCAAAATTTGCCAATACCGAGAAATAAGTATCTTTAAATGAAACTCGCTCTTGCTCATGCAGGGCCGTATCTACCGATTCATCAAGCTCAATCTGACTCTGAACGAAGTCAAATTCTTCCCATAAGGGCTCTACTTTACTTTTTCTAAATTGAAGTTCTTTAATGAGAGTTTTTTGATTATTTGTTTCTGAATTTATATTAGCAATAAATTGCTTACTTCTTGTCAAGTGAGCCTTAATATTACCACGTTTACGTTTATGACTCTCTAATTCAGACATATCGAATTGATTTGATATTGATGATATAAAAATTATTTGTCAGATTGAATCTTAAAGTGAAAGATAATAAAATAATGGGAATATGTTGAAAAACTCACGTTTTGGTTTTCCCAGATCTGCTACTGATGTTTACCCTTTGTGTTGCAGGTAGCGGAATTTGCCTGTTGGAGGAGCCGCCTTGGATTGTAGAAATGTTTCCTTCTTGCTGTTGCAATGTTGAATCGTGATTGAATTTTTCTTGATTTAATTGATTTAATTCTTGATTTTCTGATTTGACTCGAAGGACCAAAATGATTTTCTTGTTTGGTTTGCCAAGAAAATTTGATTCAGTTTTTTGATGGCGATAATGAAACACAATAATGTTTATGATTTTTTATTGATTGTTGAGTACTGAATCGGGTATGTGCCCTTTACCACTGCTTGTTTGGTGGTTTGTATGGTACTGACTGATACTGACTAATGAATGGTTAACAGATCTTTTTGTTAAGATTGACAAAGGATGCAACCCCCACTCTTAACTACTGACATGCGCTAATAATTTAACTAACAACTTCCATTAGTCAAGTTACATAAATAAATTTACTCAACAAATTCTAAAAATTATAAATCTATTAAAATATAAATCTTATCTTTATTTATTGAAGTATTAAAATTTATGAAACAAATTCCAAAAATTATAATTTATAAAAATATCAATCTCAACTTTTAGAAAGTCAGGCGAGGTAGACGTTTGCGTGTTTACGCATGCGTCTGATTAGTAGTTTCTGTAAAATCCTCCAAATGATTTGAGTGGTAACAAACGGTTGTCAACGCAGTTTGAGTAACTGCAAGAACACCAAACCAGTAGTCAAAATTTGAAATTTGCACTGCACGAACGCGTTATTGAATATGCGCATGCCTCAAACGTTTTCAAACCGTTGGCAACTGCTGCACAAACAAACCTATTATCTCCGGTTTGATTTTTATAGCTTTATTTTCATAATCAAAATTTTTATTACAACTAAAGATACATAATATCAAATGGTATAATAGTTTCTATTAGAAATTAAAAAAATTATTTAAAGCTTTTAGCTCGTAGATTTAAAAATTCCTTTTACATATTATATACATTTTTTTATTTTAATTATAACTATTTAACTAAATAAAACACAGATGAATTCGAATATTTTAAACGGAAATTGAAACAATTTAAAGTGTATCTAAGGTAATATAAAACCTCTTGTTAAATTTAAGGTGAATCTTTGTTAAACTTTATGAAGTATGAAACTAAATCCGGCTGAAGAAGCCATTTTCTCGTCAACTTATCGATGCACTCATCAGAATAATTGCATGTAAGCATAGTGCTTAGACTAAGTATTTCATCCTATAACTCAGATTTGTTTCTACAACGATGTTGATATTCTTCCTAATTCATTTAATCATTAATTTTATTTTATACCAGAATGTAAATTTTATGATATTATGTTTGGTGTTTCATAATGGCATGAACATTCTAAACCAGTGCTTCTCAACTTGCAAGTCGCTATTACCTACTTATTTATTATTATTTTATTATTGTTTTTAACAACTATGATCACTCGACGATCTGATACTGATGTTGACTGAATAATCTGTATTAAAAAAATATAATTACATATGGATATCCGGTTCATACTGCAATACGTAGCTTCCCGGTTCTCAAACGCCTTACGGTGTTTGGATTTGAGAGCATTTTACATTTTTTTCTTAAAAATGAGACGGCCAAAATAAAGTAGTTGTTAAAAGCGCATTTAGGAAGTTAGCTTGCCTCAATAATTTACATTGACGTTGAGATCTTATCGTTTGCAGGTGAACTGTTAAAAGGTTAAAAAGGCAATTACTGTATTTAATTTCACTTGATGATATCTCTTGCAAATGAGTATTTGCAGTCAATGTTACCGACGAGTTATGTCTGCGTTGGGCAGTTTCTTGGATACACGATTTATATATTTTTGTCGATTGTCTTCATATGGCAACTCATTTGTATTTTTTAGTTTTTTTATTTTGATTTGATTGTCCCAGCTTTGTAATCAAGCTTTGTAATCAAGCATTTTTAACCTCACTTTTTAACTTGACTTTTGTTTTTTTTTTTAATAAAACCAACCCTTTTTCTACTTTCGTGTTTTATTTGGAAGACTGGCGCCCAATTATTTTTTTTCCTTAATTAGTTGCCAAAGATCGTCTGAGTCACAACTGGTACTAGACGGAGGTGTAATCCTTTAGTTATTGGCTTGTCTTCCATACCATCGCAGATCAGCTGAGCAAGCGGCACAAATTAGAGAAATTTGTGGTTCACAACATAATCAAACTATCAATGGGTACTTCATTCACTTCAATCGACATAAATTTAATTTTAATTCATAATTCTTCAATTCTTCTTGTTTGGTAACCACAATTTTTTTTCAAAATATTAAACTTTATAATCAAATAATTCTGTTGGGTTGCTTAAATACGATTTTAAAAATTTTATCATTAAATGTTGTACTTTTTCTTTTTTCTTTTTTTTTCTTTTAAATTTCCGTTCTGCATATCTCTCAAAGATTATAGTTATCAATTTTGTTATTAAAGTTTCAATTACTAAATTTTAGTTAATTACAATTTTAAATTTGGTTGTGCGTCATTTTAATTTTAGTTGATTATTAATTGTTGTTTTTTTATTTAAATTGATTTTTATGTCTGGTGATAATAATCGGCATTTATTTAAACTTTTAATTATTATCATATTTACAAACTATTTTTACTGAATTATATTTACAAATTGACTTTAATCGTATTCATTATAATCGTGGTTATTATAAATTTTTCCCATCTTTCTTAATTGTCTATCGAAAATTGGTGACTTAGCGGTTTTCTACCTCGTATGCCCGTCCGTATGCCCATTTCATCAAAATGACCTCTCTTCTGATTTAGACAACATTCAGTTTTTTTCAAATTCTTCTTAAAAGTTCCTTCCAGAGTTCTTTTCTTGTTTTTCTAATTTCCTTTTCTTACGAAATCTTACAAAATTTCAAAAACCAAACAAATATGTTGTGTGGTATTTCTTTATATACTTCATCTCATTCTCTGCCATGTAAATATCAGGATCTTTTTGATGATCTTCATCTGGAAGCACTTCGTTAAACGGGATAATTTATTCTACATCATTCCCTTGCAGTAATATTTCTTTTATGTGCAATCGTACTGTACATTTTCACATATACAAAACAATTACTGAAATTAGCTATTTTCAGTACGGACACGTGATTTTTAATTTTTTTTAGTGCAGGCATGTGATCACTTCAAATGTATTATGTGCAATTGGACTAAAATGTCAATAATAATAAAGAAATGTACTAATATTATTGACGTATTTTGTGATAATACAAACGTAATGTACTACATATTTTGTTAAATTATTCCTTGTAACATAATTATTATCGTATATATTTTGTAGAAAGTGTGCATTTTGTTCCAATTACACATAAAATAGTTTATGCACCTTATCTTTAAAGTGCTTTTTTGAAATTTGCGTGGTTATAGACTTTGGCTACGCCTTAGTCTATAATTTTCCACGCTCATACCAAAAAGATGCACTTTTAGGACTTGGTACATAAATAACTATTTTTATTTCCAGGACATTATTCTGAGTGTCATCGTCTATATGGAACATATTTCTTTTATGGTAGCCTTAATTTTTTCTACCTGTGCAGATTTTTTGGAAATAAATTGTTTTTTGAATGTTTATTTTATACCTACTCTTTTACCGTTTTGTTCAGTTTTTCAAATTTTTCATTTGCATTTCTTTATTTAATCAAAATTTTTTCTATTTTTTTTAAATTTTTGTATTCAATATTATCTTTAACAGAAGTTTCATCAGACTTAACCGGAAGCTATCCGTTCTGATTCCTACATGATGGCAATCAAAATAAAGTAATAAATAATTATTTTATTATTAAAATAATAATATAAAATAGTAATAATAATAAGTAATAATTACAAATTATCTCAGGGTTCTTGTAAGTTCATAGTGAACATTTACTCTTATAATTCTCTTTAAAAACTCACTCTAAAAGATGTCCGCTAAAAATACTAAAGCTGCATTAAAACACTAAAAAATATAAGAAAAAATTTTCTCAGCAATTATTAATAAAGACAATCTTTATTTATCATGACAAGCTCTTAAGACTTTAAAATTTTGAATCTTTTTTAAAAACTGAAAACACTACGAGTGTGAACTGCTCCTCACATAATTATTAAAAAATCCTTTCAACAAAAAGAAATCTTTAATTGATACAAAAGCATAAATTTTATGTACCTATTATAATAACAAAAAAATCAACACTTTATTTATGGAATTTGAACTGATAAAATTCAGTTTATAACCAACTATGCCCTCCATTTGCTTATAAGCAGATTTTTGATATTCAAAAATAACCTGCCGCTTATAAACACAGGTAGGGAAATTATTATAATCACGAAAAAAAAAAAAAACGTTTGGTACGTTTTTTGTAATTTTCGTAGCTTTCCTTTTAGGATCCTTATCAATTTTAACCTTTCAATTTTTTCAAGCATATAAAACCTCAAACTTTGCGGCATCAAACACTTGTTCCAGAAATGCAAAATAATATTTTAAAATCTCTAGGACTAACAAATCTTTTCTCGCACTTGGATGCACTCTTGGAAAAATACACTATTCAGGAAAAGCAAGATGGTCCAATTTCCGGCACTTGAAAAATACACGAGACGAACGACACACCTCTTGCAATGCCGTTCTTTTCTTATGTATATTTCTCGTTTCCGGACGTTTTCTACCATCTATAAGAATCAAAAATTTCCAAAATTCTCCCAGCTTCTGGATAAAAATTTAAATTTTTGCCAACTTTAAAAATTATTGTCACTATAAAACTTACCAGTAAAAAAATTCAAAGTTTTCTAGTTTAAATTTTTCTTTTATATCAGCTTTGTTTTTTTTCTTCTTCTGCACGTTTTAAGTTTAAATGACCCGTTACGTCACTTTTGATCAGTTCATCTCTTTTTAGGTCTGCCAATACTGCGCCTTCCTATTGGTCGATACGAGAATATTTGCCTTAGAATATTGAAATATTAAAAATTAAATTATTCAGAAGCATAAGCGCCTATAGTTAATTAGATGAGATATTGCTGTATTCTCTTCACAACAAAAGCCAAACATTGAAAACAAAAATACGCATATTGTAAAATCTATCTTTTTTCAAAAATAGCAAACTAACAACTTGTAAAATTTCAAAAAAAATCAAGCTTGTAGTACCTTTATTCAAAAACATATAAAGCTAAAAATCGCTTATTTTGCTGAATAAAATAATTTTTCTAATATTAGAAACTACTGTTATGTAAATATTAGTTTAAATGTAATCAAAATATTAGGGCTGTTTTCTGTTTCTCCTCTTTCCTTTAGTTCCTTCATGCAAGGAATAAGTAACTATTACATTTTAAAGTTAATTAGTCTCCATTTAACTGGCTTCCAAAACTGTGTATCTACATGTACCATTCTTCCTCTCGTACCTATTAATTAAGGTATAAATTAATTAGATAATTCAGCAGAGAAAAACGTTAGAAAATTTTTGTTTTTCTGAAAAACTTTTATTATTTAAGCAAAACATTTTACTGTAACATAAATAAAATAGTTTGGTTTGGAAATGTATCAAAATATTTCAGGAATATAATACAAATGCTGGCTGGGATCACTCCAAAATTTCAGTTGTCTTTATACTTAATTAATTAATAATATTATCAATATTTCTTTTATATTGCACTGAATCATTATTTGTATTTTATACCTTGACAACGAGATATATTAAATAGGCTATAATGCCCTAAGGGGTATAAATCATAATGCCCGCTTATTATGCCCTCTCATTCATAAAACAAACAAATCGTCATAGATACAAGCCACCGCAAACTTGGAAATTTAGCAAAATCAAATTTATAAAAATGTCAAATGTTCACTAATTCAAATGCAGTGGAATACCAGGGTAGTTCAATAAGTTGGGTAAAAATGGTACAAAAAAAATTTTTTTGGGAAATTCTTTTTATTATTTTTTAACATAGTCTTTTTTTAACTGGATAAATTTATTCCAACAATGTTCAAGTTTTTTAATATCATCTGTAAAGTAAGATTTACTAAACCTTCAAAATATGAATTAGTTTTTACGGTTACTTCATCATTTGTTTGAAATCTTCTTCCAGCAAGCCATTTTTTCAGATTTTAAAACAGGAAATAATTGCAAAATGCCAAATCTGATGAATATGGTGGATGAAAAAGAAATTCGTAGCGTAATTCTTCAAGTTTTATTGTTGCAATTTTGGACGAAAAATTTATTTTTGCTTTTATAATTTTTTTTCCGCGAAAAATATAGTGCTTTATTAATACGCAAAATTCACTTTTTTTCATTTTTGAGAACAAATCACAAGTTGCTTTATTTAAAACGTTGTGACGACCAAACTAATTGACATACCTATTTGAAATTTTATATGTAGACCAGCAACAGACTGAAGCTGTCAAATGTTTTTTTATTTTTAAATTTGTGACGTCATTTATTTGATTTTTACCGGACTTATTGAACTCCCCTCGTATAAAACGTTGTATGCATCACAGTCATTACTCGATGTTTATGACCAACCAACCAGATTAAAAAAATGAGGGGCGCCAGGCCCGAGAGTTTTTAAGTTGCCCTCTACATAAACATCTCTATAATGCCTTTGATACATAAATAACTATATTGTCTGAATTTAAATTTAGGTTTTGTTATCACAAATTAAAAAAAATTTAAAAGTAAAGTTAATCTTTCAACAGAAATCCCTAGTATTTACTAAAAGTTCATAATCTAACCCGAGTTTCTTGTACACATTGTTATAGAATATAGACTGCTATATTATATTATTATATAATTGTTCTGTCATTTTCAGCAAAATATAATAATAATAATTATGTGTGTATAGTATAATATAAGATAAAGAGAAAATTTCATTAACTTGCTAAATTAAAGTTTTTTAACACTGACAGATTTAGTTCTTTGTAAATAATTAAAAAGTACGTTATTAATTGGAAATTAACAATACTTTATTGTTATTTATTGTTAAAGAAATTTATAATAATTTTCATCGCAGCCAATAATCTACTTTAGTCTATTTTTGTCTAGTAATTAGTACATTTTAACTTAAAAAACCATATTAATTTAATAGTTCGTAAACTCTACTAAATCTTGATGGAATATCCCCTATGTTACTAGTGTTACTACATATATTTTCAATTATAGGCACTGCACACGCTAGAACCAACACGCACTGATATCCAACGTGATATATACTATAAATCTGCTAAATGATAACGAGTGCAACAATAAAATTAAAAAATCTAAATTACCTACTACTTAAAATAGCACCTAACCGTTGTTATTTTAGAGATACAATAAAAATATTGTAGTCAGAGTTTTAGTATTATCTGATTAAATACTAAATTTAGCTTTTTTCTACTATACTCAAAAAATAATAAAACCAAGTAGGATCAGATAAATTAATTGGTTTTCTAGATTCCTAACTTTTAATGAGTTAAAATAACGACTTTATCATTTTAAGTAAAGAACTTAATATAAGCAATGGTAGATTCATCAATTCATAATTTTATAATATTAATATTATTTAGGTATCTCTTAGTGGCTAGACTATCGATAAACTTAAAATTTAATTATAGCAAATTTGCAATTCAGAATTGAAAAAGTTGACAGCGTATTTCTTTTCATTCGATATTGCTATGTATCTATTAATTTACAATTATGTACAAATAAAATTTCAAAATTAACTTCAATGTTGATAAAGCCATACTGTTGAAATGCGTCTGCTATAACAATATTTGATCTTTCAGCGCTTCAATGGTTTACTCCACTATAGTGAAGTAAACCTTATTTATATTAGATTTAGATTTAGAAAGCCGTATTAGATATTTAGACTACGTATGGCAATCAGTGTATTCAAACGGTCACCCATCAAAATACTTAGCTATTTGTTGAAGCAATTTATAGATCATAAGAGTAGTATGTTCAATGCGATGTGGCTACTGTCTTGCTAGGGGGTGTAAAGTTCCAACTAGGCGGTATACTATTACATAAAATATTTGTCTGCCAACATAAACTATTGCTAAATTCGCACACATTATTTGACAAACCTTTAAAGGACAACTGCTCATGCATATATTTATTTGAAGTTCAAAATTTTGAAAACGGTTTTAGTAAACAATTTTATAAAATTATAAAAATTATTTGCATGTAAGATTTATATAACATAATTTGCCTTGGAATATGAAATAATGGAAAAACTAAATTTTTGTAGAAACTTTGATAAAATGAAATTCTAATCTCCTTATCAGAATAAACTTTTTTATGCCAAATTTACTAATAATAAAATATAAAACTTCCATTTTTACTAATAATATTTTATAAACATTAAAAGTTTCAAAGCTAATGCATAAAATCTTTAGATAAAACTATGTACTAGCTTCATATTCAATTTAAATAAAAAATATTTTTTGGTTAATTGTTTACAATGGAAAAATTTCCAGGATGTACCTACATCAAAAACATTATGATAAATAACAGCAAGAAGATTAGTTTAATTATTTAAATCAATCTGCTTAAAATGTTTCTGTTTTTACACAAACAATATAAAATTAAATTAAAAAATGTTCGAAACTGTAGTTTTTACTACAAAATAAATTAACACTAAATAAAAAATTTCTTATCGAACAAACTTACATGATGATCCCCAAAATCATTAAAAACATGTACCATTGAAATAGGTAAATAAAATAAAGTACTTGACTGATTTAACAACAATGTACTAAAAACTTGTGATTTCAAATTTTGATTACAATATATTGACATGAGCCGTGATAGATACAAAATTTGAAAATTTCCACAATTGAAAATTTAATTTAATGATTTCTTAAATTTGAATGTTTTTAACTTTTGCTCGGACGAATGGAATTATTTGTAGTCATTTGTTGCACTAATAGTTATGATGCGCAGAAACGTAATTTTATAGGTGGATTCTTTGTTCCGGAACCTGAAAGAGTTGGATTAATCAAAGATGAAAAAGCGTTTAATTTTGGAAATGTAATTTTTTTATGTTTTGTTTACTTACCTAATTTTAAATTAAAGTGTTGTGCGGTGGTAGCTTCTGCAATAGTTGGTACGCCTGAGAACTACAAAATAGTGTAATAATTTGTTGTGTGGAAACTTCGAAATGTTTAACTTGGCAATGGATTCTTCAAATTTAGCGGGTGAGATTGACCAATAGGCATTTGACACGATTTTTCTAAAACTGGATGAAGAGGAAATGAAAAGAAAAGTTAGTTGCTGGAGAGAGTTGAGGAGTGTAGGAAGTCGAAGACGCAACGACTTCGTAGAAAATTTGGATGTTTGGATAATTTAATTTTGAAAAATGGTTTGCAATAATATTAAGCAACTAGAAAATGAATGAATTAGAAAGGAAGATTTACCCGTTTGCTGTAGTGTGAGGCCATCGACAATTTTTTTCAATTTATGGACATGGAAAGTTCATCCAACTCAATCTGATCTATTTGAAGCCATCTTATTGGTAAATTAACATCTTAATTAATTTAATTTTCGTGATTCCAACAATCATTTTTGATATTTTCGACGAAATGCATTTAAATAATTTTGAGGTTAACTACGACGCACGCTATGAAAAATTTGAATCTTCGTATGCATTTGATAATTTATTTGCTGCACATTACTAATTAGGATCACTACTGGAACTATGATAATCACTATTTTATTTTATTCGTTTAAGAAGATTAATTAATGTGTTTAACTTTTCGATGTGTTACATGCGTGTTAAGTAGTTGCTACCAATTTCGTATCAGTGGTTCCAAAACTACCATCAATTTAAACTATTTGATTCGGCGACAGACTTAAATTTAAATGAGAACAATTTATAATTTTTTTTTGTACAAATTTATTCCAGATTTATAAAATTTTATTGAACGCTATAATTGTCTTACAAGTTGTAGAAATTATTTGGTATTTAAATGTGTAAATTTGTAGGACAATTATGTGAAATATTTGATATTCCAACTGAGTTAAATGATATTAACGATAAGATTACGTTTCATTTGTGTAATTCCTTTAGATTTGAATACAACATTCGTCTAAGTAAAGATTTGTTCATTCCCTGCATTTGTGTTTTATTTTAGTTGGGAAAATTTTCAAAGTTTTAATTGAACTTACTACCTGGGAGAGTCTGTTTTTGTAAACTCCGACTATCGAGCTACGGACCTCTTTAGCGCTTGTTCTTCAGAACACGACAATATATTAATTATTTAGTAAATTCATATTATAATACTAAAATTTAGGCTTTTAATTACAATTTGATATAATTAAATATTTGAACTATATTTCATAAATACAAAAGATCAAACAAATTTTGTAAAATCCAAATGACAATAAATTATTTAATATAAATTTTAATTTCAGTTAAAAATAATTTCCAACTCAACGATACGGTCACTTGTTAGTAAAATAAAATAAAAGTTATTTAAGAAAAGATCGCTTTAATAAACATAAAAAATATATTTAATTAAAAAGAAACACCAACTTCAAAAAAAGCTTTGAGAATCTACCGGGTGCTGAATGAGTTAGGCGAACATAGGATATTAACATGCAAAAACTTATTTTTGCAAATTCCTGCTTCCCTAATTACTTTAGAGAAAAATTGAAAGACACAAATATAATGTAGAAATATAAACTACGAATGATAAAGGCATTAGATTTTATCTAGCTTTTACGTAAATAATCAAAAAATTCTTTTGAAATTGTTAAAACTTTTATTTATCAGACTTGCCATGGAAGTTTCCGAGGTAATTATTTTTGATAAGTAATAAAAAACAATTGCACGTTGTTGACAGCTTTGCACTTTATTAAATTTTAATTTCATAAAATGGAATATTACCTTGGAAACTTATACATGGCCAGTTTGATAAATAAAAATTTTAACAATTTCAAAAGATTTTTTGATCATTTACATAAAAGCTAGATAAAATCTAATGCTCTTATCATTCGTAGTTTATATTTCTACATTATATTTGTATCTTTCAATTTTTCTCTAAAATAATTAGGGAAGCAGGAATTTGCAAAAATAAGTTTTTACATGTTAATATCCTATGTTCGCCTAACTCATTCAGCACCCGGTATGTTGTATAATGTAATAAATAATTCAAATCATCTAAAATCCTTTAGGTAAATTTAAAAGGTAATATTTCTCCAATACAAAAATAAATTAGATAAATTGAAGTAATTATTACAATTTTTTAAATAATTTGCTTTTATAACCTTTGATCCACTATCTACTGTAATATATTATGTCTCACAAACAGAAAATGCAACAACAAATCCTTCAAAGTCGCGATAACGGTTTATTTATTTACACAAAAATATTAAATAAATTGATATTCTTAATCACATGACAGACGAGCCTCCGGAAAATATCTCAAAATAAAAGACTTTGACCTGTTGAGATAAATTCATAGCAAAACATTAAATAATAATTGTTTGTTATTGTTATCTTAATTTGTAATTAATTTCTATAAATAAACAATATCCTTAGAAAAAAGTATATATTATAGTTATAATAATCCTAAAAATTACATTCAAGGATACCTGAAGACAGGAAGATACTATTCGTATCATTCTAATTAGTTCCAACTATTTAAAATAGTTTTTTTTTAATTAACTTGTAATTTATTACAATAAATAACACAATACAAAAGCATATGAAAAGGCTACTTCTTTTAAATGTTTGTTTATTTCTCATACCAGACGAATATTATCTTTGAATACCGCTATTGTAGGGTTGTATAGTTTAAAAACTAATTGCTTCAAATTTTCTAGCCATTTTGGTTGGGTTTTTGGCTGAGAAAATTATTCGGACAAGCCAAAAAATTAATATGAATTTTTTTTAAACTTCTTTTTCTTGTTTTTTTTTTGAATAAAAAAGTAATTGTTTTTGTCGTATGACAGGGTGCTCCATCTTGCATAAACGTATAATTTGTTTAACTACTACCTTAAATAGTCAAATAAAGTACCAAAAAACGTTTCAATCACTCCATTATTATTTCGATAACAACATAAAGTGGTCCAAGGTCTTTTCAGCACGACCAAATCATTATTGCTTGCTTAATTGTTTTTATAATGAATCATTCCTTTAGGTATTCACAAGGTATTATGTACAAAATAAACCGAGTTACGATATTCATGTTATAAGTAGAATGATAAGATGTAGTTCATTCGCTTTTCTTAGATTTAAGATAACGAAGGTGTTAAATAGAGGTGCAGAGCATCAGTAGTCGCTTTTTCTAATTCACTGTAGAAGTAGTTAAGTCCTGTGTAATAAAGGTTTTTACTTTTTAAAAACTGGTTTTTGTCAACCGAAATTGTAATTGGCGCAGTCGGTAGTATTCCCAAAATTGACCTTATCGCAAGAGCAATTTTCGTATCATCGATTAATTGGGAATTCGAAGAAAAAAAAAATTCAATTTGGACAAAAACAGCACAGCAGTCATCAAGGGAGGAACAAGCATCGTCCGAACTGTTGACAATTAATTTAGGAAGTCCTGAGGAAGGAACAAGCATCGTCCAAACTTATAGGCATTAGCAACTAAGAAAACGAACCGCAAAGAATGAAAACAGCATTATTGTAAGTCTCATTTAATTTCATATCATTTCAATTCCTAGTATAAGATAGATAAGTGTAACTTTCAATCGCACGTTTCCGAGAAATTTATGAACCCAGAAATTGATTTGGAAAAATTAACAAATTTATTTAGTAACATAAAATTAGAACCATCAACAATGGCAACAAATTATCATTTATTAAAATTGCATTTAGATAGTATTTCACAATACGAGGGAAACCCTCATACTTTGAATATTTTTATAGATAATTGTCAAAATTTAATAAATACATTTTCTAACGCTACCGATAACGCTTTAAACCAATTTTTGTTAAGAGCTGTATTAGGCAAATTAACAGGTAGAGCTTTAATTTTAATTGGTTCCCGTAGCGAACTCAACGATTGGTTAGCTATAAAATCAGCATTACAATTAAGTTTCGGAGATCAAAGAAATATCGATTGTCTCGTGCAAGATTTAATTGATTTGAAACCAAATAGAAATGAATCTTTTTATAATTTTGGCTTGCGTTGTCAAGACGTACGATCGTTAATCACGTCAAATTTAAATTCAACATCAATGCCACCTGAAGAAATGGCGATTCAAATAAAAAATTACAATAATTTAGCTTTAAAAACTTTTATAAGAGGTCTAACTGGACAAATTCAAACTAATGTTAGATTAAGAAATCCAGATAGTCTTGAAAAAGCAATGAGCTTATTATTAGAAGAACAAAATTTTCTTTATTCCACTAACCAAAGTAACACTTTAAATTCGAATATTATGTTTAGACCGGAACAAAGATTAACACCTGGAAAATTAAATAATAATTTTAAAACCAATTTTAATTTGAATAAAACTCCAACAACTCAAAACGTTCAAAATTTTAACAGATTTCCACAGTATCAAAATTCGCAAAATTTTAATCAGTCTTCACCTTTTCAAAATACTTCAAATTTTAGTAAACCTATACAATTTCAAAATAACTCAAATTTTTATAAAAATTTACCATTTCAAAATAATTCAAATTTTAACAAAACGTCACAATTTCAAAACACCCCAAATTTTAATAGATTTTCACCATTTCAAAATAACTCTGCGATTAATCAAAGACCTTCATTTCAAAATACTAATTTTAATAAAACTTTTCAAAATCAACCTAGACCTTCTCAAGGTATGAATCAAAATTTTAACCGATCGGGTAGAACACAAATTACAAATCGATTACACGAACCAATGGATACAAGTAGTGGTCATGCTACTTTTGAAAGATCAAAATATTCTATGAACCACCTTTTTAATCAGAATGTAACCGAAAATCAAGAAACCGAAAACGAATTTGAAAATTTATTTAATTATACGGAAAATGTAAATCAAGACGAGTTTAACAACCTGCCGGAAGAATGTAACTTGTACCCTCAAGATGCATTCTTGCAACAAGATAACACATTTATAGACGAGGGTCAATGTCAACACAACGACATTAACAATGATAATAATGAAACAAATTTTCGCGAAGTCATTTATTCAAACCAACCCAGATAGTACAATTACATAATTTTGAATCTAACTTACCTTATATTTATATACCAGAAATTAATGCAAAATTTTTGATAGATACAGGTAGTTCAAAAAGCTTGATCGATCCAAAATTAGCTCATCATTTTTACAATAATTTCATTTCAAACGAAAATTTTAATATTCAAACATCACATGACATCTCAAATCATTATGAAGTAGCCGAAATTCCTATCTTTCAAATTTTTAAGACAAATCAAAATCATAAATTTTATCTTTTTCAATTAAACAAAAACTACCAAGGACTAATCGGATTTGACTTACTCGATAAATTAAACGCTCAAATTAATATTGCAGAAAGAAGATTTACAACAACACGCACTGAAATTTCAATAATGTTCGATACCGATAAGAAACCTTTAATGCAAAATTTTAACAATAATAAGTCAAAAGTAAACCTTTCAGCTCATTTCAAAATTGAACCAAGAACTTTAGTAGATTTAAACTTTGTTGACCAAATAGATATCGATCATCAACCATTAAATTTAGAACATGAAAATTTAAATTTATCAAAACAAAATTTTAAAAATCTCAGATTAGAACCTTACAATAAAAGAGGGAAATATAATACAAATGAAGATTGTTTATCTAGAATTTCAATTAACGATTTAGAAAACAAATCAATAATTAATAATCCTAGAGAAGCAGATGATAATACGCTTGAATTTTTATGTGAATGTATTGTTGAAAATATTACAGACCAACCCCAATTTTTGACTAGTAAAGACATAGAAGCAAAAATTAAATTTTTATCCGATATTCAAACTAAAACCCCTGACCCAAAAATTAAAACAAAACGTTTGCTTTCAAAATTACAAGATTCCAAAAATCAAATAGAAACTTTATTCAATGAAAATACTAGTAGATTAACCTCACTACAAAATACCATTTTGGCAAACAAACAAATAAAATTGAAAGATGACAATTTAGAAAATTTAACACCAACAAAATTATTTAACTCGACCCAGATCAAAATGAAAACAAAAAACTTAACAAAATTAAACAATTCTCAAAAATGCATTGAACTTTTAATCGACGATAACAAACGGAAACTGAAGCTATTAAAAGATCCAAATTTTGAAAATAAACAAATACCGGAATTAAAAGACAAATTAAAGTTGACAAAATTTAATTTAAATTACAACCCTCAAATATTACCAAAAATTTATGGAAACAAAAAATTTTCAAACTTTAAACAAAATTGTTTTAATAATCCTTACAATTTAGACATTATACAACTACAAATTTTCAAAATTAAAAATATGAAAAGAAAGAAATTAAATAACAAATTTGTAGGAATCTATTGTATTCTTTTGCCTCCAGAACTTTATCAGTTCCAGGATTTCGCTCTCGTAGCATACATTATAATATCTTTTGCTTATTAGTAGTAATATATAATCTCGCTTTTCTAAATTTAGGTATAAATAACATAAAAATAATGGACCAATTAATATTGCATAAAAATAAAATTTCAATAAACCTTTAGAAATTCAAACTGATAAGTGATAACCAAAAGAAATCAAATTTATAAATTTCAAAGAAATATTAGATTCAAATTATTCAGTTGAAAATAAAATTTCAAATTTCAAAAAACTGTAACTAATATACCTATTATAGAACATAAAACTTGAAAATAAAATTCGCATTACATAATTATAATATTGTTTATATCTTCTATTATAAAAAAAAAAATGCTGACACCCGTATTTAAACAAATTCTTCAAAAACCGTTCAAATAAAGTTTACAATCAGCACTTAAAATTAAAAGACTACCATTGTTTCACAATTTCTTCAAATGACATGAAAATACAAATGACGGAATTCAATCTAGTGATGAAATCATTAACAACAAAATAAATTAAATTTTAGTGTTCCCGAACGTTTATCACAAAGCGGATGTAAATCAGGATAGTTATGAAAATCATAAAATAATTACTCTAAAAATACCGAAAAAAATAACGAACTAATATTAGATTTTTTGAAAAAAAATACACGGACCCACAAAAAGTTTATTGCATGTATTTTCACAATGATCAATTGTACAAGGATTTTTGTTTAGTATATTTTACTGGTAACAAACCCAAATTAATTAGATGTACAAAAAGAGTTAATACTGTAACCGCCCCTGAAGAACAAATAATTTTAATTCAATAATAAAAATTATTTAACATTAGTAGATTCATTTACAAAATTTGCTCAAGCAATTTTTATAGAAGGTAAAACTGCTATTCATATTAGCAAAGCTTTAATTAAATACTTTACTTCATTTGGAATCCCCCAAAATTTAACTATGGACAAAGGTACCGAATTTAATAATGAAACAGTTAAAGAAATCTTGAATCTTCATAAAATCAAAATTCATTTTACAACGGCAATGCACCACGAATCAAATTCCATTGTCGAACGTTTTCATTCAACAATTATTGAACATTTGAGAATACTGAATGAAATGTATCCTAATGAAAAAGATCTGATGGATTATGCCATTATTGGATATAACAATTCCATACACAGCGCTACAAATTATACCCTTTTGAATTAACTTTTGGCCATACAAATTCTAGAAATCGAAATGAAATATTTAACTCAACTTCATTTTACACCGAATATGCGGAAAATCATAAAGATAAATTAGAACACGTTTACCAAGACTTGAATGAAAAATTAACCGACCAAAAACGTAAAGTAGTTTCAAAACATAACACTCACGGAGATTCTAATGACATTTTTAAATTAAATCAAACTGTTTTTAAGAAAAATCCAAAAACTCAAAATAAGAAAGAGAACAAATTTATTGGACCTTACCAAATTACCGAAATTTTAAATAAAAATAGAGTACAAATTACTAACAAACAAAACAAGAACGAAATTATTCATATCAAAGAACTTAAGATGCCTCTTGTTTCAGATTCACCTTGTTAACCGCAACCTTTTCTACAAAATTCCACAAAATAACTGAAAACCCTGGACTCTTACCTTTAAAATTAGGAAATGCCCAAAATAAAATTGATACTTGGTCATTCATTCAAATATTTGATATTACTGATACCATACGAGAATTCAATTCACTTCAAACAAAATTAAATCAATTAAAAAATTCATTTGAAATTAGTTCGACAAATCTTACTGAAAGTTATAAACAAGAATTAAATAATTCCTATGATTTAATAAATATTTTAGAAAGAAAAATAACATTACAAATTTATCAATTAAATCCTTTAAATCAAAATAGAGCCAAACGAGGTTTAGTAGACGGTTTAGGATCCATAATTAGAGCAATCACGGGAAATTTAGATCAAAATGATGCGGAAAAATATGACAAAGCAATAATGACAATTTCAGGAAACCAAGATAAAATTAAATCATTAGTAAAAGAACAGATAACATTATTACAAAATTCAATTGGCAATTATCAGAAAAACATTCAAACATTAGCAAAAAAATCAATTAATATTAGAATCCAAAATTTTACAAATAGAAAAGATATTAAAAACAATGGAATTTAAAAATATCGAAACTTATCATTTCTTTCTTATACAAATGTTTATTTCACAAATAATGTCAGCCTTTCAAACAATCTACGATTCATTGGAAAAAATTGAAGTAGCTATCACTTTTTCAAAAATTAACACATTTCATAATTCAATGTTAGATCCAAAAGAACTACTGAATGAAATTTTAATAATTAATAAACAACTGAATAATAAAAATAAATTTCCATTTGAACCAGAAATTAAAAATATTCTTTTATTTGAAAAAATTATGGAAATAAAAAGTTATAGTAAAGAAAATCAAATCATTTTTATTTTAGAAATTCCAATAGTAGAAACTGAAAGTTACAATTACTATCATTTATATCCTTTGCCAATATTATCCGATACATCCTTCAAAACAATAATTCCTCATTCCGAATACCTCCTTTATAATGAGCAAAACTATGCATTTCTTACTGCAAGATGTCTTGAAATTTCGAACAAGGAATATTTATGTCAAAATGGAGAAATTATCGATTTCAAAGAAGATGCACCATGTGAAATCCAACTACTACGACACTCGGAAAATGCAACAAATTGTAAATTAATTCATGTTCAAATAACCAACATCAAAATTCAAAAATTGGAAAATAATCAATGGATCATCATTACACCAAAAAGTGTTGTTGCTACGAACAAGTGCGGTAATGACAAAGACAGTGTGTATTTAAACGGGAGTTACGTAGTTCAAATAGAAACAAAATGTGAAGTGAAAATAGAAGAGATAACACTAAAGACTTTTAAGAATTTAAATTTGGAATTTAAAAATATTGAATTACCTAAATTATATTATAGTCAAAATCAAAAAGTACAGAACGATTTTAATTTTAAAACTGAAAAATTAAATTCAGTAAATGTCGATGAAATCAAAAATATTTTTAGTGACTTGTCAAATCAAAAAGAAAAATTAAATTCATTAAATGATACTTCGGTTCACTTCCACAAAATTAGTGGATATACATTAATCATTTATGTTATAATCTTTGTAATTTTAATTTATGTATTTTTTAAATATTATTATAATAGAATCAAAATTTTGAAGCCCTCCGCAGAGGAAGCCGAAGAAGAAAATGGTAATCCGAAAAAGGAGATCAACATCAAATTATCTTCGAACTCTGGTAACCCATAGTTCTCATCTTAGGCCAGAGGAGTTACGATATTCATGTTATAAGTAGAATGATAAGATGTAGTTCATTCGCTTTTCTTAGATTTAAGATAACGAAGGTGTTAAATAGAGGTGCAGAGCATCAGTAGTCGCTTTTTCTAATTCACTGTAGAAGTAGTTAAGTCCTGTGTAATAAAGGTTTTTACTTTTTAAAAACTGGTTTTTGTCAACCGAAATTGTAATTACCGCTTGTCTTGCACACTCAAACCGTGTTTCGTCACTGAAAATGATCTATAATAAAAAATAAAACACCTGCGACTGACCCTAGTTTGGTCGTATATTATAAATGTGGAAAAAGTATTTACGAATAATTAATATCTTATCATATAGTCAAACATATTGAAAAAATTTTTTGTTGTATTCGTACGTATTCTTAAATCATTTAAAAATTTAATGTTTGCTGTTTAATGGTTACCAAACTTAAGAAGTTTTACCAATAAGTAGTGGAAAATGCTTGTACGTAATTCATTTATCAGTATAATAAACCTCTTACAACTTTATCTCATCTCAAATTTTACAAACAATCCATAAAGATTAAATTGTTGGAAGTTTTTATAAATAAATTATTCCATTTTAAGTGTATAATTATTGATACAAAAATAATAATTTTCCCTCCCTAGTGATTATGTTTGGGTGATAAATCATTCTTTAAATAATTTTGTATTGTAAGACATATAGTTCAAGTGAAATGAAATTCAATTTATGAAAAAGAAACGTAAGTTTGTTAAATAAATAAGTACTCCCTTGGTGCAAATTCTAACATGAAAAGAAATAGTTGAAAAAAAACTTAAATCAACTGTTAGAAAGAAATAAAAGGAGCAACTCTCCCCGGAATGAAGTTCATAAGTTTATTTTCACAATATCAATTGCAATACCGTGTATAAATTACTTACAAAGTTCTTATTTAATCTGGCGATGATATCTAAAATTTAAAACTACCAAACACTAAATCCAACTTGAACTTTTTAAACCATCTTTAAAGTAACTCCCCTGGCAAGCAAATTAATAATAATTTTTATCATAATCATAAGCAAAAGCTTATGCTATTTTAGGAATTATTTTAATTAAAGCTTCATTTTAATTAAACATTTTATAAAAGTAGTTTAAAATGAAATTTGAATTTCATAAAAACGTGTAGTAATAATTGACCTTATACAAAATAAACGGAAATTTATAGTTGAGAAGAGGTCTAAGTAATAATCTACAAATAGATATTACATTTATACTTCTTTTACAGAATTTATAACACAACAGTAATAAATATAGTCAGGACCGTCATCAGGATTCAAAGTTCATTGAAATAATTAGCAAACAAATTATAAAATCAAAAGACACCTTATCGGATTACATGTTTCAATCTCATCCACGATAAACATTTTATTGTATACTTTTCTTCGTAGTTTTACTCAATTAAAACCTTCAATAAGTTATTCTTTTAGTTAACCTATTTTTCCACTTGCACTAAAGTTTGTAAAACTTAAAAGAATCAACTGTTTTAAATTAAAACTTCAACAGCAACGTTTTTAGGTTTAAAAAATTATTTTTTTGTACATTTTATGATATGTTGTATTTAAAATAGGTATTATTATTGATTGTGTAATCTCAGATACTATAATATATAGTTTATAACAAAACTAAATTCAAACTATGCAGAAGAATAATATGGACATATACATTATACATTGTAAAATGTCTCATTAGATTTTTATAAATTAAAAGCTATACCAATCCAGACTCATCCATTACACTGCCCTACCCTTGCCCGTGAAATGATGCTTAAATCGGAACGTGCTGAAATAAGCTATTTATGCAATAAAATCAATATAATGCAAGTTATATATATTAATAAAATTTAGATAACTGGTATAACCCGAAAGGGAGAAGAGATGTCACACGCCCCAGAAAACAATCACGCGATCTATAAAGTCGCAATAGGCAAACATTGCCTATACCTTGAATGGAAGAAGAAGATAACTGCCATTTCCTTGCAAAATATATCTTTTATTTGACAGGACAATAGCAAGGAAGTACATACTTACTTTTTGTTGAACTTTTGTTAATTTTTATGTAAGTTAAGAAAATAAGATAATTTTAACATAGTTATTATAATAAATGCGCGTTTTGTAGAGCGAGCTTACTTTACAAACAATATAATACACATTATGTAAGATAATAATGACCAATTTTTCTATGGTGTTACATACAACTTTTTATCTGCGTCTTTTACAAAACTACGAGAAATGTATTATAATTAAATGAATAAATGAATTAATTAATGAAGGAGAAATGTAATTTAATTCTAAACTATGGCAATTTTAACTAAAAAATAACTTTAATTGTTTTATTCGTGTCATAGCTTCTATATTATTTTATATTTAAAAATCCTAACAAGTGCGGTAATGTACTTTATTATAATATTAAAAAATGTTTAATTTTGTAACGCTATTCTCTATCGTTAACTAAAGCTTCTGATTGGTTTTTCATATTTCCTACTTATATCGGGTTTATACTGCAATACGCAGCTTCCAGGTTCTCAAACGCCTAGCGGCGTTTGGTTTGTGAGCATTCTACATTTTTTACCTGAAGGACCATCGAGACGGCCAGAATAAAGTTGTTACTTTACCCGGATTCAAACCGGGTATTAAGCTTCTTGACCATTGCTCTCTGACCGTCTCTTTTTTTTTCATGATGACATAGAAATTTTATCCAATTCACAAATATTCCAAAATAAATTTTTATATTCTAAATAAACTTCTTCCAAAAAAAAAACTAAATTCAATGGTCGGATTATTCGTTATTACTACCCCAGCTTAGCTCAGTCGAAAACTTTCCCGCACATTGACCATGCGCGACCTTCCAAAAATAAAAACATTTTCCTTTCAAAAATTAAATTTCTTCTTTCCTACAATAAATCAAAAGAAACACAAAAACTTTTCGCGTCACTCAAATGTTATTAATTCTTCAAAAATTTACATTGAATCTCGCAATTTCACAAAACTGCGACTTTGCAGCACCGTGGGTCGCTCGCAAGTCCTCTTTCATCAAGTAATTAATTTTTATAATTATAATAATTCTTAAATATTCATAAATCGACTATATAAATTTTCAACCTTTTACCGGGATCAAACCGATAATTTCCATATAAGAATCAATGACCGCGCCTGCTATCACACCAGGGCGTCGCAAAATTAAATTTTCAAAAATTAAAATTACAAAAATTGTCATCAACTAATAAATTTCTTCATCCCAAAAAATATACGACAATATATACCAACCTAAAAGAAGCTTATCTTTAAAGAACTTCAATTTCCTGAGTAGTAATTAAGATAAATAGAAAGACTGAAGTGGTGTTAGGTTGGCCATGCAGCGTGCTAAAAAAAGAGCATAAAGAAAAACAAAAAGTTGCGTGGAAAAGTCCCAGCCGAGCATCCATGTTCTAACAAATATTCTGTAAATATTTTGCATGGATCAAAGGATTACAATCAATGTATAATTTTTTTTATATACTGCAAATACTTAAATTACAATTTCAGTCTTAATTGTCAAAGTCTTAAGTGTATTTTAAATTTCTATCAATAAAATAATTGTATTTCTTAATTTTAACAAAATGACAGGCAAATATTAGCGGATATTCATGCACTACTGCACATACTGGGGTATTTCAATTTTCGTCAGAAATCAAATTTTATTTTGTTTTATTTTATACTATTAAAATTAAAACTGTCAAATTGATAAATTTGAAAAACTTTATATTTTACGTTTTTCCACAATTTTGAAAGATATAGAAATTTTCGAAGAGAAATACTATTCCAATATACCCCTCTTGCATGCCATACCTGAGCATTTTCAGATGCTGAGAAAATATTCTGGTATTTGGCATGCATTCGGGATATAAATACTGAATATCTAAGGACTTAAGTAAAACAAAAGAACGTGTTGCTATGATAAAATGCATTTTATAATGTAAACAAACGTTAAAATGACATTTTTTATATATTTCAGTTATTTATTTATTTATTTATACTATTTTTTGCGATAATGTTTGCATATTGTCCTCTACTATTCATTCATTAAGCTTTCTCATTTTAAATAGATTATTGCTTTTTTTGGAAACTACAAATCCGATTGACGTGGTGGATTAGTCCCCATATTGCATATTTCAGGTAAAACAATATCGATTTCACCACAACGTGTGGATGCCTACTAGAAGGTCAAGTTAAGAAATCCTATATATTTTGCGATTTGAATTCAGAATTTCCGCTCTGTGCTCAACTTGTCCTGTCCTATGTGGATGCCCTCTACTATTGCTGTTTATAAAAATTTAAAAATAATTTGGAAAAATCTTAGCAGCAAATAACAGAGCAATAATCTATTTCACCTGGTTAGCTCAAAAAATTTTAATTTGTTTGTAAAATAAAGCAGCACCATGGATGTGCTTTTCACACAAAAAAAACGCTTTTTTGACAAAATCAAGATTTTAATTAACCAGAATAAATTTCGTGTATTCAAAAACTTAATAATAAAAATTCAACAACTCAGTTATGGATTTCATCCTATGAATTACAACTCATAGCTAAAACACCTTGTTACGTGTTAGTAACCAATTACAATTAAAATTCAAAATAACCTGCTAATTAATAACATGAACAGAAAAATTATAATTACAAAAAAATTAACGTTAAGTATAAATTAACTTTATCTTTTTCCCGAATCTTGAACGAAGAATTCTTAATTATCGACTCCAAATTAACTAACAAGTATCCAAATCGTATGCTCACGTGAAGTCAAAAATAAATGTTATCCAATCTAATTTTTAATCTTGCACATCCAAAATAATTCGTACCCAAGAAATAAAAAACGACGTTATCCACTCAATCAATCATGAATTTCGATATTTACTTTGATTGGCTAATTGTACATTTGCGGGGTTTTCCACATTTGTAACGCTACATCCTAATTCGAAAATACTATTTCCACTTTACTCAAAATTTATTAAAAATGTCTTGGCACATTCGGATGACACTCAAGAAACTACACTTTTTAAAAATTAACGTCAAAATTGGTCCAAACTGGACTCTAAAGAAAACATTAAAAAAAAACGCAAGAAGGATTTATTCAACTTGACGTCAGGCAAAAGATAATCTTCTTTCCGTTTTCTTACCAATTTTCAAAATCAAAACCTTCCAACACTTTTCAAGCACCAACACAAAGTTTTAAAATTTCTTAATATTCACAAATTAATAAAAATAAAAATTTTCTTTTTATTATGGGTGTTTTTATAAGGGCACAAGCCGTTTATTATAAAAACGGGTTGTTGAAGTGATTCTTACACAATACAAGAGTCAACATTGTGAAAAACAAATATACACAAATCAAAAATTTATCTCTATTCAAAAAGAAGAAATTTAATTGTAAGAAAATTACCTTACAGTTTAACTACATTCTTAAAAATTTAAACTAAGGCGTAGTTATCCCGAAAAATTCAGTTATAAAATAAAAATATTACATAAAATTTACGATAATGTAAAAAGTAGGTAAAATAAAGTAATTTGAAAAATTTAAGTAAAGACACAGAAAATAAAATTACTGAAGTGAAATAATGACAGCTTTCTAGGTGTAAAGTAACCTACATATTATGTCCCTTTTACTATTAAGCTCACTTATAAAATTTTAAAGCGGCATTTATAGTTTTTAATATAATAACCAATTATAATTTCGTAAAACGAGTGTACATACATACTACATCATGCTTAATGTTCGTTATAATCTAAACAATTTTTTTCAAATTCTTAATTGATTCCATTATCGCAAAATTGTTTTGACGTTAAAATGAGAATATTTTTATCGGTGACTTAGTATACTGACATTTAGACTTCGATCAGTTTAAGTATCATAATCTTAGACAACTTCTGGAATCACTGACGTATGTAGTCCAAAGATTATATTATTGTAGTTAATTAATTTTGTTTACACCAAGAATCAACTAAACATTTTATAGCTACAAAAAATGATCTATTACTAAATGATATGCATATAATAATTATTTTATTTCTTACAAATTTACAACAAAATTTTGCATTTTTGCATTTGCTAAATGGAAATATAATCGTGTTTTTAAAATCAAAATATCTTACAAAAAACTAATCAATATCATGTGCCAGCAGTAAAATATTCATCAAACACCTCCTCTATTTGCCTACATGCTTCTCTATCCGCTGTAAATCACATCCACTGTTTTCCATCTATGTGTTAGAAATCGTCTTTCTATCTTGCGCAAGGTCTTGTACGATACATTTTTCCTGTTTTCAGTGTTCCCTCTGCGATATTTCTATTCCACTTATCATCAGCTCTTTTTTTTTCAGTATTTTTCAACATTCTTTTCATAAATTTCAATTCTTCATCAGTCGTTATCTGTACACTTCTAATCAAACTTGAAAATGGTCTTGCTAGACTGGCCTTCAAATGTGCCTGTAGCTATGTTTTTTATTAATAGTAGCAATTTATTAACTCAGGGGGACCGCCGATTTAATGTGGCATCCGAAGCATAAAGACTTTGTCATAAGGAAGTTTGACTTTCACCTGGTTTCAACCCGGTACCCCGCATTCGTAGTTAACTGCGTTAGCTGCAAGGCAATGACTGTCTCAAATTACAAATTTTAATTTAATTGTTAGCGACACTTATCGCGATCGCATCAGGATTATGGTTAATAACACAGATTAATAACCCAAAAATTTACCTTTACTTTATATTTTAGTTTTATAAAATAAGCAACATTGCACCTCTAATAATTTTATAATGCGTTTTTATTTAGTAAATTTCTGATTTAATATCAACATCCACATCGACATCTTTGCTATGTTTTTACTTACATATTATTTATTCTCTACTATCTTTCTATTTAAAGAAATTTTTCTAAGATCTAGAAGAAGATTCGAGTAGTTGTAAAGGTATTAAACAGGATTTTCTAGAATTTTATTTATTTATTTAAAGCATTACATTCTAAGTAGAACATTGCTATCCCATTGCGGGATTTACAAATCCATTTGAAGGGGAGGATTAGCCCCCAGTTAACATGTTATATATCAGTTTCTTTCTTGTTTTCGCACCATTCTACAGCTTTGCGTGTGTCTTCGCTTCTCTTACAATTTCTCTCCATTGGTTTCTGTCTTGTACCTTTATCTACCATTCTTTGACCTCCATCGCTCCCAGGTCACTCTCAATCTGGTCCCACCATCTCATCTTAGGCCTTCCTCTCGTTCTGCTGTCATTCGGCTTCCACAGAGTAATTTTCTTTTCCATGTTTTCCTCTTCACCTCTCATTACATGTCCGAACCATCCCATTCTCCGTGACTTCACCATCTTAACTAAGTCTTCATCTTTCATTACAGCTTTTATTTCATGGTTCATCCATTGTCTATACTCGCCGTTTTCATCTCTCTTGGGGCCCAGGATGGTGCGCAATATCTTCCTTTCCAGCACCCTCATGACTTCTGCTTCCTGTTGTGACATGCAAACTGTTTCTAAGGCATATGTAATTACTGGCCCGATGAGTGTTTTGTATATCTACAGTTTTGTTCCTCTCGTCACCGTTTGGTCCTTAAGTAGAGTTTTGTTGGCGTAAAAAGCTCTGTTACCTGCTTGCACTCTTCTTCTGATTTCTTCCATTCTGTTGTTGTTCCTGTCTATATGGGTTCCAAGGTAGTTGAAGCCTCTCACCTCTTTGAATCTATACTCATCTATCACCAGGTCCCCAAAACACCGTTTGCGTTCTTTAAGCATTTCATATATTTTGTCTTCTTCTCGCTAATTTTCAGTCCTGTCTTCTCAATTGCCTTCACCATTTCCATGAACATTTCTAACAATTTTCTGAGCGACCTCGTTATGATTACTATGTCGTCAGCATAGGCAAGTATCTGTCCTTCTCTATTTATGATAGTTCCTCTTGTGCTATACTCTCAAGTAGGATGTTGAAAAGCAGCGCCGACAGCGCGTCTCCTTGTCGCACGCCCTTATTTACTTCAAAGTTGTCTGATTCTCCTTTTGTCGTTCTGACACTTACCATTGTCTCTTGCATTGTCATCATTGTCAATCTAATGAGTTTATCCGGAATCTCCATCTCTTCCATCACCCTAAACAGTTCCCCTCTTTCCACACTATCAAATGCTTGTTGGAAGTCCACAAACAGCATGTATAGATCGATATCATGTTTAGCAGCTTTTTCCATTGTTCTTCTTAGTATGTGTATTGCACCTATAGTAGACTTTCCAAAACCGAATTGATACCCTCCTATTTTATCCTTCACCTGTTTTTTCAGTCTTTCAAATATTAGTGTCGACAGGACCTTATACGTCGAGTTGAGCAACGTTATTCCTCTGTAGTTTGTGCATACTTCGGGGTCCCCTTTCTTTTTTAAAGGTACTATCACGCCTTCCCTCCATACCCTTGGCATCTGCTCTTCTCTCCACACCAGTTGAATCAGTTCACATATTCTTTCCTGGAGTTCTTCTCCTCCATATTTGAAAAGTTCTATGCCAATTTCGTCACTTCCTGGGGCTTTTCCATTTTTCATTCTTTGCATTACGTTCTTTATTTCTTCGTGTGTAGGTGTGTGCACTTTTTGATTACTGCCTTCTACTGCTCTTTCTGTTAAGATGTTCTCGTCTTGTTTGTCTTGTTTCTAGGATAATTCCTAAAATAATCAACAAATTTAATCCATCTTGGACATTTTAAATTCTCTAGTTAAATCTTAATTAAATATAACGCAGAAACAAAATATCTCGTTAGCTATTTTATGCCTTTAATGAAAACACTTTATATTTAAAAAATTTATATTTTTGTCGCTTTAGAAGTGAATACTCCACTTAAGTATTAAGTGGATGTACAAAATGGAGTGCCCTTTTAGCAAGTTTAGTCAAGTACTATTTTATAGGTAAAACCTCAATATCAATCACAGGTGTATTGACAATAATCTCGTCAAAAATTATTTGCAAAATAGACTGGAAATTAATCTGTTAGAAAGGAAAGAAATTATGAAACAAGCAAAAAAAGAAGATAGTCAGAAGAAGGCGGAGAAAAATAACATAATGTTCACTATGAATGAATAAATAAAGTTGTAGACACGGGTTGATGTAATTTCCACCGACACTTGAGGATTTTCATAATCAAACGTGTAAATTCTACTAACGACGTGCTAAGTGGCCAGACAACTAAAAAGTTTAATTATTTAGGAGATAGCGGTAAGACTCGTCCAGGATTATTACGATTGAATTTATACTTTTATTATGCTTTTAGAAAAATCTAACTAGCTAAAAACAATATTCTAAAATGTTCCAATTTTATGTGCATATAAATAGTAGCCTTTATAATTTACTTTCATAAAAACTCATAATTCTTAAAGTAAATTCAATACTTATTTTGTTCCTTGTTTATGATAAAAATTTATTGCAATACGAAGCAACAAGAATAATTTAAGATTATTCATAAGAGTTTTTACATTTTTAATTTGTCTATTGTACCGTTACTAATGCTGATTAATCAAATAATACTTTTAAGCAATATTCCAAGTGTGGACAATAACAGCTAAAACTATTTTCATTTCCATCTTTTACCAATTTTTACCATTCATCGTTATAAGTTCATCTTTCCTAATTTGAAACTTTCAACAAAATGCCATGAAAAAAAAGAAAATGTTTTACTAAGGGCCAGTTCTACAATGCAAGTATAAATTAAGAATAAACTATACTGAGAATATGTCACACAGATTGCGTTCTACGATTTTTGTACGTTCTTTTTTATGTAAAATGTGGGATAACTTATCCCTCTGAACTTGGGCAGATGAATCTCAGATAAGTTATGCTAAATTCATCCTACAACCAAACTATTTTCAATAACAGTATTTAAAATTCTTTTTTTCTTCTTCATGAATCTCAGATCCGTATACGCAACTGTGTAGAAAGATCATAATATGGTGTGTGGAAACCCAGTTTTTCCATTCTTTCAGTGGGTATGCCCATGTCACCTGGACATTCATGGGTAATTATTGTTGCTGCTGCTGTTTTCTACAATTTTACAATAGAAGAATACAAGAGAAAACCATCTAATGAACTTCAAGTTAAAGATGTCAAACTTCACTAATTCATAATATTTTCGTCAATTTTCTGTAAATAAAATATAATAACAAATGAAAATAAGATTTATATTGAATTGTTTTTATCATTTAATTACCTGTATTTTCATCTAGAAATCAGAAAAGAACGAAAAAATTAATTTTCATATTTTCAGCCAAACATCCGAATGGGTTAAATTGTTACCCTAAAAACTCTCATCAATTGTACATGATGTATATACATACTTGCTATATGAGGAAACAACTATAATAACTTTAGACAATTTATAAAATACTTAATGTAATGCAAATATTTATTTCGAAAAAAATTATTTAAAATGTTATATTACAGTTGGATACCATCACATTTTTTACATTAATCACATTTTGTAAAAATTATTCTACTTTTATTTACAAATATTCCTGCATCACATGTAACTCATTTTTACATGTCCAACAAACAATGTGACAAAGAGAAATTATTTATTTGAAACTCGTATAATTCATCAAAAGCAAATCCATCATTTTTAGTTAAAAAGCGAAATTGCAATTGTAGAAATTTAAAATATTATAAAATCAAAACAAAAAGTTAATGATTAATTGCTTTATTTTTGATATGGATATTAAAAATAATTTAATCAATCGCAACAGATATAAATTTGAATAAAATTTTTTGTTATGATAATCTGATGAAATGGTGGGGATTTAAGATTAAGCACCGTGTATTTAATAAATGAACTGTTGGAATCGCTTTGTTTATCCAGTTTGTATTAAAATTGTTACCACATTTTATATTTCTTCAAGTATAACAAAATTTAAAAAGTTGATTGTTTGCAAGATTTATTTTTTAAAATGGAAATAATTACTACAACGCTTCTTCTGGTAGCGCTAACTTTTCCGATATTATATCTATTTAGATCGTATAAAGAAAGAAAAGAATTTGCAAATATGATTAATTTATTACCTGGACCACCAAGTTATCCTATTTTTGGAACTGTTATTGATTCATTATTAGCTGAAAGAAAAGGTTAGTTAATATTATTGGTAAGATTAATTAAACATTTTTTAACAATAAAACAAGGGATAATTTTAATAAAAATAGTTAAAAATAAATTAATATAGTTGATATGAGGGTGGTGCAATTAAGTTTTCTTGGTATTTTGTGATATTACAATTTTTATTTGCCTTATCCGCAACATTAATGGAAAAATTCTTTGTTATGAGAAAAATTATTATTGTTATTGATTTGGAAAAAGTTATTATCTTAATAGCAAACTTCTCGATAAATGATAAAAGACGCCCCAACTACCAAAGGCTAAAACCATGTCAGTTAGAAATACCTACTTTAATTGGATATTTTGACATTGTCGCATTCCATATTATACTTTGTCACCTTAATGTATATAATAAATTACGTTACATAATATTAAATATAACACATTAATAAAAAAAACATTTTATTGTACCACAGCTCCATCATTTATTATTTGTTTGATCTGCATTCAAATGTTAACATAAAATGAAATTGGTTCTTTGTAAGTAATTTATTTTTTAGAAATAGAAAAACCGAAAAACTTATAAAAACGCGAATCCGTAACAAATGTGGGATTATATCTGCTTGAAGCAGTTATCTATCAACCCGCACTGTCAGTTCACGATAACGTTAAATTTTATTCACTAAAGTTTAAGGTTAGCGACTTTCTAACAGTCCTAATACATTGGAAAACCTAGATTTGTTTTAAAAAAGAGTAATAAATTTTTTACCTGCACTGAAACTTACATCTCTTGAGTATTAATTGATAAACAGTTTCTTTAGACATATTCCCAAGTTGCGCGTAAATATACGTTTATTATTATTATCGAATAAATTAAATTATTCAATCTAATTTAAAATAAACAATATTTCAGAATTGTTTTATATCACAAGAAGACGAGTTGCAACATACTTTCCACTTTTTCGATCATGGTTTGGAAGTACTCCTGTTATTCATCTTATGAAACCGGAACATTTAGAGGTAATTTAAATATTTGTTCTTAATTATTTTTATGTTAGTCCGGCTAATTTAATGACCAAAGATCTGTAAACTGAAATTTTTTCTATGTGATTGAGCGGAGCCTAATTATTGCACAATGCTTGTGGAGGGAGAACGTGCCGATGCCGACGTGAAAATGGATCGGTCGAATATTCGTTTCTGTACATTAGATCCGCCCAATCACAAAGGAAAAATTTTAGTTAGCATATATACTTACTCACACAATTTTTATTATAATTTTTATTTTTCAATGTTAAGGTTAATTTCCACTATGCGTTCCATCTACGTTCCGTCTTTATTCCATACCGGAAGTATTCACATGTTATTGTGTAGGTACACACAGTTAAGAGTATTACAACGGAATCAATATGGAACAGAAATAGAACGTATAGTGGAAATCACTCTTTACTTAGCTAGTTGACACCTGTTAAGGGTAGTTCACACTATATGATTTATCATATGACTTAGTCATAAGAAAAGTCATGGCTAAAATCATACCATCACAACAGCCAATCATAAAAGCCATAACTTCTATAATATCAAAAATCATATAGTGTGAACGTTAAAAAATCCCTCATATGAGAAGTCATGTGACAAGTCATATGATAAATCATGTAGTGTGAACTACCTTTTATATGTATTTAAGTCGTCATTGTGCATAACATATGTAGTTCTAAGTTTAGCTAAATAATTTTCCCCACATACAAGTGGCCCCTAAACAATCAATATATTGTTTAATAATATTATTGTATTAACCAATGACAATCTAGAGTTTCTATATCGTACAATAATATTGAACCATATTTCCACTATCTAGGGACTACTGAAACTAGCTCAGAGATTACTACTTACAATATACTTGGTTAACAAGCTTTTATAGATATCCTGACATAGATAGATAGATAGAGATAGATAGCTAAATGACAGCCCTTTGTGTTTCGAGAACCTGTATTTCTATAATCTCAAAATGACAATATTTTTACTTTTATAAAGGTAATACATTGATGATACTTTTTTTTTACAAAAATCATCTGATATTCCATCAAATGCCCCTTGCAGCTCCAATCACTTATTATGTTTTACAATAACAAAATAATTTAAATAAATAAAATTTATTTAAAAGAAAACAAAAAATGTATGAAACAATTAAAATTATTAATACAAATAATAAAAAATTGTGCATTATTGTTTTACATTAATAATCCTATGAAAAACAAAATTTTGTGTTATAGTTTTTTGAAAATATCTTTATTTGTGGAACTAAAACAAACTCAAGTAAACTTTTTTAACACAAATTGCCTAATTTGTACCACTTGATCTGCTAATATACGATATAATGGTAGACAGGCTATCCAAGGAATTACACCCCCATCCAGTACCAAAGCTTGAATCGCACGTACATGTAAGCGATTTGTGAGTTTTTCACGTTTTGACTCAGGCGATCGTTTAGTAACAAATTAAGAAAAGAAACATCAGGTAAAATAATTAATCCAAAATTCTAGAATAGGAGATAAATAACAAAGCAAGTAAAGCCAAATCAAAATAAAATGTTATATTTAAAAAAAATACAGATGAGTTGCCATCTGAAGACAACTCACAAAAAACTAATTTGCGCATCCAGGAGACTGCCCAATACAGACAGAGAACAGTGGTAAAAGTTGTCTTTGCAACAGAATTTCTTTTTAACTTACCCTTTCATCACAACTCATTCGACTTAATATCTCAATACTTTTGAAACCTCTGACATAATAATGGTTTATTGATCAAACTAAGTTACAGATATAAATTTAAAATTAACAAAAACTGCACATAATTACGCAAGAATTAATTTAACTGCAAACGGTATCATCTCAATGTTCACGTAAATTATTGAGGATAGCTAATCTCCTAAACGCGCTACTACAAAAGTAAAATAATCTATTGTTTTTCGGCCATTCCATTCCGTTAGTGTTTGATGTTGGAATGGAGAATGCACGGCTTCCCAAAAGAGGTACGGAGAAATCGTTAAGGGAGACTATCAAAATGACAAACTTACTATATCACTCATTAATAAAAGCGCAAACATACGAAGAAGTGATCAATATAACGATTAAAAAAAAACCTTGATCAGTTCTTTCCTCTCCATTGATTCGATACGGAGCCGGTGAACTCAAAATTAAATTTAAATTTAAAACTGAATATGAATTTAAAAGACAAAACTTCTATCTTCAATACAATAAACGAAAGAATGGCATCTTAATAATTTTTGTAAATAAAAAAATTTAGTAAAGATAAATGTCAAGTAAAAATAATAACATTTGAAATGCTAGTAACTTTTTAATAAAAAAATTAAGATTTCAATTTAAAAAAAAATTTGATAGCATTCCGGGCGCACCTTTTCAATTTCTAAAATCGCATATAAGTCAATACTTTTCAGATAAAGCATGTTGAAATGTCATATCCCTAACAAATAAAAACAGGTGAACTTTATATAAAAAAGATTTTCAATTTCTTTCAACTGAAAAGAAATATCCGATTTTTCTACTTAATACTGCCATGTACATAACAAAGATTATTTGGTCAGACACAAATTTAAAGAAACAGATTACTATGAATCGTATACTTTTAACACACTGCCAAGTTAATGATCATTAAGAATTTTTTTAGATGATATGTTATGAATTGGATAAACATACGAGAAATATTCAAATTATCATAACATTCATTATTAATTATTCAACTATTATTAAGCCATCTAGTATATAAATAAAAATGTGAATGTTTGTTTGTTCAAAACGTTGCATTCGAATACGTGCATGTTTTTATATATCCACTTAAGCCTATAGGCGACCGCGGCTTGCTCCTGTGGTTCTTTAATTAGACTAAAGATCGAGCTCGGTTATTTGATTGGATTGACAATCGACCGTGGTTGTCGTGGGCTTTAAGTGGAACGCACCCTATATTATATATAGATGTCAGCTTCGATTATGTATATCTACTTAATACTACAGATGTTATAAAATTTATGTCAGAGCTGTGACAGGTAAAAATATGTTTTTTTAAACAGCGCCATCTGTTAGACCTAAAAGCAGCACACGCGATACTATAATATTTTACGAGTGTCTCGCGACAGTAATATCATAGTATAATACTATACTAGAATAAGTAGTTTCACTCTGTGTCGGTACCTTTGATGTCGGTGACCACGAGTTGACAAAATACAAGGGTTGTCTTTGACGGAATACAGGACTTGTCAGCAACAGCTGATATAACGTTATCTTTCTTCTTCTTCTGCAAGTGAATGGCTGCGCGCTGTAGAATGCGCAAGTGCAATCCGTGGTCACAAAATTGGTCAAGTGAAACTACTTATTCTAGTACAGTATTATACTATGGTAATATCCTTGCTGTGACTATGGCGCTATCTGTGGTGCGGTGATGTAACTCTTAAAGAATTTGACTTAACATTTGGCAGCGAGGTTATGCAAAGTTGGGTTATGTCTTATGTAGTACAGGGGTATCCTATCTAAGGGGGTATCAAACTCATTAAAGCCGTGTGCCATTTTCTGACAAGCAAAATTTTCGACAGTCGAACGAATGACCTTTTTTTAATTTTTTTCTTTTTTTTAATGGCATGCCTATATTTCATTCTAAAACATACATTGTTTACCAAAATATATAGGTATATTTTTATTAATTACACAGGGTGTCCAACCGCTTATCTGAACATAGGAAAACAACATGAGAAATTGATTTTTTCTAAATTTTTTCTTCCTATTATTGTAACTAATACAAATGAAAAAGGTATCAATTTGGTTGCTGTATATTTAATTTATTGATTTAATTTATCTAATCGTACGATCATAATATTTTATTGAAATAATCTTATTCTTATGAAAATAATAAAATTCTAGTATTCCAACTGATTTACTTTCATACCTATTATGTACATATAATTAAGTTTTTGTATCTCGAAACGAAGTCAATATTTTATAATTAATTAAAAATATTTTTTCATGATGCTCTTATCTACTATTAAATTAAAACTAAATTAAAACTATTTTTACTCGTTACTAAATAAATTTTTTTTAAACAATGAGAGCGCCATCTGTTGAACAAATCAGTAACACATGCATCCATTCTAAACATTGTTCATGCCGAACAGCGTGCATCTTGACAGCTGCTTTCACTTAGCATTTTAAATGTTGCCGATTGCATTGTTAAATTGAATTTTCACAGGTTTTGATTTCTTTTTATTACTTTTTTTTCTTTTTATTAATTATTGTGGTTTTTTTTGCATTATTCAATAAATTATGTATGTAAAGCTACTTTGTCTTTTTTACTCACTCACTCAGTGATTCATCATAATTTATAACTTAGACAACCATAACAGTACTAAAAAGTTGAAATTTTGCATGAACCTAAAATCACTGCTAAAATAGGCCAAAAACTTTTAAGTTAAAAAAACATCCCTGTTCTCGCTTTACGCAGTGAGCCATATCATTGACTTTGTTATTTACAAGCAAATTTTCAATTTTTTGCTTTTATATTTGTTTTGCGTTATATTTCCGTAAAGAAACATAAGTCAGAAAGTCTGTTTGTTTACTTTTACCGAGAAAGTTAGTGCAAATTTAGTGCTTACTCCTTTGCAGGAACTTCAGCAAGTGTTTATTAAGAATTGCACTTTTTGCATAACTTTTTCTAAAAAAAATAAAAAGTTTTACTTTATCTACCGCCCGCTAACAACGTACTAGATAACACCACGACGATAAAGAAATACAACCTTAATCTTGATGTTCATGCTGGTGCCTCACGCTATAATACGAACACAAAAGAAGCAGGTTTTATACGCCGGATAACCAGCACCAATCTTTGGATTTGAATATCCGTCGGATTTTCTGCTTCATGCACATGTGGAATAAAAGCGTTTTACTGTTTTAATTTAAATTACATTTAGGTATAATCTGAAGGAAAAACACTTTTTTCATAAATAATTGAATACTTCTACTACTTAATAATATTATTATTTCGTGTATGTTATTTAATATGATACCTACAAAAATAGATTGCATGCGCTTGATTAGTAATTAAAATTTTGCATTACAAGAAATATTCCCACAACCTTTCAGTGATAACGTAGGTACCTTTTCACAGACCAACGCATTTAACTTTATTTATACACTTTTTACAATAAAATCAATAATGTGTGGGTGGTTTTCGGTGATCTAGTAGGTAAAGTAATCTAAGGTTAAAAAAACCTCGGTAAAACAATCTAAATGATATAATTCATTTTTCCACAATGATAATGCAAAATAAATTTTTTTAGTGTGTTGAACATAATTAGAAATAACATTTAAAATATTTTCGAATTAATAGATTCCAATAAAATCAATTTTTTATTACATTATTTTATTATCTGTATAATATTTTAAATTTTTAACTATAATTAAATTATTACAATTTCACAAGTTCTGAACTTATATACTTTAATAATTTTACTAATTTTAAATAATATGTAAAAAGAAATTATCACCTATCTAACTGGCCGTCTACCCACAACTCTATATTATCAATTATTTCTATAATATTTATTTAGAAAATTAGCAAACAAAACCTTACTTTACATTAATCCTTTTTACTTTGTTGTAAACATTAAAATGATAAAATTCGATTATCTTAAAAATTCCTGCAAACTAAACTTGTTAAATTAGCCACGATGGAATACACAATTTTAAAGTTTTATATATCATATTCTCTTATGTACACTTTCCCAAGTTGATATAATGTATGCCTTAGTTAATATTTTAATATGGGAAACTGCGTGAATTTTGTGAAAATTGAACCTTAAAGTTTGTTGTTACAAATTATAATGCATAGCTACCAAGTCTTATTATTTACCAGAAAGTTTTAGGTGATGTCTATTATACCGTTAGAAAGTAAATATTAGCTTTAGGCAAACTTCGCGTTAAGTGTAAAAATTGCATTTGTCAATTAATTACAATAAGAAATTAAAACTTTTATTTGTTTTAGGTCGTTTTGAATAATTCCCAACACATTACTAAAACATTTATGTACGAATTTATAAGGCCATGGCTAGGAGAAGGATTACTTACCGGAGAAGGTATCTATTATTAACAAATATTTTTTAACAACTATTTAATACTTCAGTAATTTGCCAAATGGTTGTGTTATTTATTACCAATTAAGAATATTTTGTTTTAGTTTCTATTATAAACAATTGCATTTAAATCTAAGGCTAAGTATTTATAGCAATCAGTATTATTAAAAATATCTATTTTCGGCATCAATCTTATCAAAAAATTAATACATGCAAAAATACTTTAAGACCATCAACAATTAATAACAAATCACCCTATAAATATTTAAATTCGAAATGTAAACTTGAGAAATAAATTATTAATATAAATTAAATTTGAACATGGCTTTTAAAATTTTAAAATATTATTGATCAACTGAAAAAAGAAAACTATAAAAAAAACTTAACAATAATCTACTTCTGTCCGTCAATTATAGTATTTTGATTAAAATTTTGATAAAACTTAAAAATAAAATATACCTCTACCTTTATATTTGTAGAAAATTGATGGGTTAATTCTCTACGTTTGACTTTTATAAAGTAAAAAATTTATAAACAGAATATTTCCATTCGTATAGAATTAATTTAAAATTGAATTTAACAACTACCTACTTTTAAATATTGATTTTGAAGTGGTAAGATTGGTATTGAAGTGGTAGCATGATTTTTACTTTTCCGTCTTTGCACGGTATTTTTAATTTTCTATAATAAATTATAAAACTTATAAGTAATAACATCCTATAAGATTTTCCAGATAATTACAGCTATTCTTAAGCTTTATTATTATTAGCATATGTCAAAAGTCGAAAAAGTTATTTATTTATATAATATACTTAATTTAAATGTATTATTTACTATGTGTAGTAAGAAAACTTATAAATAATGTTATAATATAAACTACATTTGACCAACAAAATATCTAATTCAATTTCTTGTAGGAGCAAAATGGCACAAAAATCGAAAACTAATAACACCAGCGTTTCATTTTCAAATTCTAGAAAATTTTGTCGAGGTATTCGTCGAGAAGAGCCAGATGCTTGTAAGCCAGCTTAGCCATAAAGCTAACGGAAAAGTGTTCGATATCTACCCTTTCATAACACATTGTGCTCTAGATATTATCTGCGGTAAGTTCCAACAATCTAATCTTTACAAAACGCAATATAAGCAGAATATTTAAATGGAATTTGGTTCAAATAAATGCCAACATATAAACCCCATTTAAGCATATTCTACATATACGAAACAAGAAATTATTCCGTTACATGTTGAATACGTAGAAAGACAAAAATTCAATAAATTTATTATACCTATTACAATTTTAAAATTTAATAGATGCATTTATGCCTGATATTTTTTGATAATTTTAAAAACCTAGTACGCTATTGGTTTAAAAAAGTTGATAAGTTTCAAAACTGTTTGAACTAAAAAAATATAAAATAACATCAATAAATTAGGATTAAAGTTGGATATGGTTTTCTGTCACCAATCGTACAAAATTAGGATAAAGTATTCTACACTAAAACAATTTTTTTCGTTTGAATGTAAAATTCTACATCATCTAAACTAAACTAAACTGATGAAAAATTACAAGTTTATGATTGGGATTAATTTAAGTAACAATATTCATTCTTAGACTATGCAGAAACTATAAAGACATTTTATTGCACTCTTTCGTCATTTGACTTGTTAAATCTTTTATTTGATGTTATATTTGATGTTATATTTTAAATTTAATTGATGAAATAATTTTTCCCAATTTTTGTGCGTCGTACTAGATAAAGATGCTATGAGCTTTAAAGATGGATAATGCTATACAAATTTGTATGTATGCTTTTTCTATACTCATTTTCAGATGGCGCTAATGATTTGGATTACTATTTTTTGAAATTAACAAATAAACTTACGATATTTACAAAATAGTAACCCTAAATCAGTAGCGCCATCTGAAAATGAGTATAGAAAAACCATACACATAAATTTGTATAGCGTTATCCATCTTTAAAGATCATAGTATCTGTGCTGTAACTCTTGCAAAAAATGTATTAATTGCTCTGCAATTTTGCTGCTTAAATAAATATAAATAACTAATACCTACCAATGATTATAAGAGCTATAAAGATGAATAACGCAATGTAAATTTATATGTATCAAAATTATTTCTCATAAGTAGATGGCAGCACTATTTTGCGTAATCAACTTTTGAAATGCCGGTATGTAGTTATTGTGTTTTGTGGTTATGTAGTTTTCTTTGGTTTATCATAGATGTCGCAAATATAATTTTAAATTCGTTTATTCGGTATTTTTAAGGTTTATGTGTTGGAATTTTTAAGGTTGTTAAGAATGGCGATGAGAATAAGTTGTGGTGGGCACTCTGTCCTATGCTAAATACATATTAAGATAAAGCAGGATAAAAGTATCTATTGCCAATTTAGGTAAAATTTAGGTTTGTAACTTTGCTAGAAGTGTGAGTTATCCTTGTTAGAAAAAAAGAAACGGAACGATACAAATACGATTTAATAATTTCGTTGTATATGCAACACATTATACACTGCGTGTACACTGTAACAAAATTTGTGACATATTAAAACCTATAGCTTTGGACATCTTTCTAGTTTTAGATAATCTTTGCTAATAACTACATTATTATTAAAAATTTTTGAACAAAACATTTTAATATTTAAATTATGCATCGATAAGTAGTGCAAGATTAGTTTTCATTTTTACATTATTATTGTTCATTTTAAACATTAGCGTACTTATACTGTCCATAAAATTAAGATATTTTTTCCAAACGTTTACATTAAAATACTAAACATAATAACACGTATACACAAAATTTAAAATTTTTAAATTAAACATGAAAGTAAAAATAATTAGAGACGTCGTCGTCAGTGGAAAGATATGTAATTAAGAGTATGGAAACGTTGCCGGAAACATCAAACGTTATTGTCTTTTATAATGTGATAAATATAGAAAAGTTATTTTGTGCTCATAAAATTTTCATTTCGAAAAGGAACGAAAAATTAAATTCCTGTGCTGAAAGTTTTTTTGTTATTTAAAACTTAAAACTACTATAATCCTTCACATGTACTATACAGAAAGTTGCAATATTTCACATTCCAAATGTTATATTAAGTATAATATTCTATTAACATTCTAAGGGTTGAAACCTGTGGTTTATAATCTATAGAAAGATCTTTGAATCACAAATCTTCTAATTGCTGATCTTAGATAACATTATAGCTGGTTTTAATACTTTCCAGCTCCTCTACTTTTCTCCGACGATGCAAAAATTGTTAATTTTTGTGGTTCAGAATTCACAAATTTTCAACAAACAACGGTGGCAGGCAGAGAAAATCTAGAAAACCCAGAAAACTATTTTCCCAAACGGTAGATTACTCTCTTTACCTCGGTTAACCCAAGGCACAAAAATTATCAAACAAATGAGACTCAGAATACTTAATCAAAAATGTAAAAAACGTTTATTGAAAATTAATTTAATAAGAATGTAAGAAATCAAAAAACTGACAGGTTTACAATTAATAAAAAGTTACATATTTCCTTTCAATATTGGTGCATTTCACGTGAAGCAGACCATGGAAAAAAAATGAGGTTGTGAATTTCGTTCATATTGAGCATATTTGTACTTCTAGGGGATATAAACGTGTACACATAATATTTTTTTTATTTGAGGTTTAGTTGTTAAGATATGAGATCTTAAAGATTCACGTAATTGACGGAAGGGTTTATTTGGAATTTTATTTTCACATTGAAGTAAATTATAATAAAATAATAAATGTAGTGTTTTCTATAGAAAATTTACTGTTCTTTTTTATTTTTAAATCAGATTTCAATTTGAATTTTTTTCTTAAACCGGAAGTAAATATTTAAAATATTTTTTTTAATAACTTCGACCATTTTAATTTTAATTTTTTTTACTTTAAAATAAAGCTTAACATTTATAAATTCTGCTATAAAAATTTCAGAATGGGATCTCAATTAGTTTAGAAGATACATCGATTACAGTAAGTACATGTCACGCCGGGCGCTTGATCAAGTTGGCTGGACTAAGTACTTTTACCTTGCCACAGCAGTGGAGTGATGTGATCAGTGGTTGAGTATAGAGCGGAAATTCTGGGTTCAAATCGCGGATTGCACAGAATTTCTTGGCTCGGCCTTCCGGTGGGCATCTACACTCCTGTGGTGATCCCTGATGTTTACGTCGACGTCATTACCGTTGATACGGCTGCGTCACACACGAGAATTTACAAGACAAGTTAAGGTAGACAGGGAATGAAGCCATGAGCCTTCTAGGCCTGTAGAGCTGTAATATATATTGAATCTTTAAGTAAAATATTTTGATTATGGAAAAGAATTGATGAATTTCTGGTTAGAGAGTAATTTTAGAGATAATCAAGAAAAGATATTTTGCAAAAATCAAAAATATTACCAAATTTGCGTTGCGAGAAATATGGAAAATTTTCATAAGTAAAAGTGGAAAATAACCACGTAACTTGATTGTCGATTGTCTGGAATGTGTTATTTGGTTGACAAATTAGTTTTTCGATCTATAAATTAAGGAATGATCTTTTAAGGAATCATATTTTAAAAGGAATAATGATTTTAAGGTTAAGTGTTAATAAAATATGACGTGCTTGAATAAATGGCAACTTACTCAGATTGAAAATAATTTGATGAGTAATTTAGTTAATTTAGAACCTCGTGAACGAAGATTTGATTTATAACTCTTTGTTGTGAAAATTAAACAGTATCTAATTTTTTACCAGAACATCAAGTGGTGATTTGTATTCAGTAATATGTAGCAAATATGATAATATTGTGCGGCTTTTTCGCCCTAGGTTCTCTCTACATTACACATTGGACGATTGTTTGCGACAGCTCACTAAAGATAAAACCTTGATGCCAGTTTTCTAAATAAAACTTGGAAGTAAGAAGAATTTTACGTAGTTAGTTGACTGTTTTGATTACCAGAGATGAAATGGTGAGTTGAGTTCAAATCACAGCTACGATAAAGAAATCCTTCGATGTTGAGAGATGGCAGCAGGGACTTGACTTGTCATGCCATTCCTTAAAAATGTACGTTAGTTAAAAGCTTAAAATAATATGAGGACGGACAAGTTATCTGGTATAATCAACCAATTGCGTAGATAGGAAAAGCTTCATAAGACAATAGACAGTAATGCATCTACTCAAATAAATAATTCCAAATTACCACGCTAACCGAATACGAACATTCTTTGAAAATTCGATGATTAAAACTAAAATATTATAATCAAAACAAGTGAGATTGGAGCTGAAAAAACGTCAACATCACATTGGTGTTCATTAAAATTTAAATCAATAAACATTGAAACACCATTTGGAGCTCAAACTTAACGTAACTATCAGTTGCATTCTCCATATTATTTATTACCAAAGTGACCGTTAATGAATTCTATATTTGCATTGTACTGGGTTTGATGTAAGTAATTTATGCCTAATTCGAATTAATTCAACACCCATCCGCAAACTGAAAATTAATAAGAATTAACTTTTTCCAAACCAGATATTTGGGAATAATTTAATTTATTACACAAATAGTTTAAATAATAAATCGAGTAAATAACAAAATGAATGATAATTTCAATATTATTAACCGAACGTTCTCTTGAAAAATTTATATCATTTAGTTGTTAAATTTGGGAAGCAGTCCTCATTACCTGTTATGTCTTATTATATTTAATATATTGTTTTGGTAATTTTACACTGTTTTTGTTTAACTGAGTAGTACAATTTTTAACTCCATTTATGGTTATTTACTCACCTCGGTAATTTGAAATAAATCATTTAAATTACATTTATTTATTATAGCATACTAAATACTTACTTACAAAGCATTTTATTAGCTTCGAAATAGAATCATATCATTTCTCCAACTTCTCTCATTCGGCAAATTTCTATTCGTTTTTATATCTTTTCTAACCCCAGTTTTATTATTTATATATTAAATTTCACGCAATTGCAGAGCTGCAATTCACGTTTTCAAGAACGTGAATCGTGAATTTACGATGTATATAAAACACCACAAAACCATAAACTGTTTAGCGAGATCGTGTCGACCTACTGATTTCTTTTGTTATTTTGTTTCATTTCCATTTTACACTGTAAGTTCCATCAAATCAAATAATTTTTATTGCTGTAAATTAAGGAAAACTTGAAAAATCGATAATGGTTTTGAAAGCTTCAAATAACAAAAAATCGGAATAAAAAAATTTACTAAAAGCTCACATAAAAACCTTTTTTAGTGTCGACAAAACCATTCTTTGACGTTCAAATAATAATAATTCTTTTTTATTCCGTTTTCAGTAAACTAAACACAGCAAGAATGTTATTTTTAAATCATGAGTAAAATTGTAAGAAAGAAAACGTAACTGAGTTAATAACTCTATTAATAAGTTACACATTTAAATAGAAAATTTTTGTTAAATTTGCATGAGAAACATAAGTACGAGAAGTAATTATCTCCTCGAAAACTTTAATAATGAAACAACAAAATTTAGTATTTTGAACTTGTTTGTTTGCATTTTACTAACACGTTCTGAATAATGATCTTCATCAAATAACAAAGTACAAGTTGTACACTTTAGTATTACGAAGTGCGATATTTATATAAAAGAGACATGTAGGCACTATTTCCGGATTCACAGCAAGAATTTAAGACCTTAGAAACTCCACGCTTTGGAACATTACTGCATATTACTTCCGACCTTCAACATAACCGGAAAATGCCAGAAAATATGACGGTTCTGAATCTAACCCATCGAGATCTCTAACGCTATTAAGAAACACATCTAAAGATTATCTCTTTGATAATTTGCTTTAATTCGATTATTAGATTGAATAATTCAGTAACATACTCGAAGTTGTCTTTTCGTAAAATAATTATTAAAGGTAAACTGAAAATTGTAGACATAGTACCTACGTAATACGACAAATTTTTAAAATTTAAATTAATTTTCAATTAAAGACTTGCATTATTTAATAATTTAGAATAATTATGTATAATTATTATTCCACTAGTAGGACGCTCGCTACTAACAAAGAAAACGCCCACACTTGCACTCGCCGATTTGCAATATACATTTTGTACATTAAGTAAAAATTTAAAATTCTTAATTCAGGCAATTTAGAGAAAATCAATTTTGAAGAACAAATTCGTGTGATTACAGTATAAATTACATTTTGATCATGTTAAAGTTAACCAAGTCTTCCTTATATGAGTAACATGAGTTGCATAATCGTAATGGGCATATTACGTTATAAAATATTATTTGCAATATATGCAATGTAAAATTACCTGCTATTTTCTTTTTCCAAACTCGTTTTTCTCCAATTTGGCTAAATTAAGAGATTTTAAATTTTCATATTATAAAGTTCTAATTGGGATCTAAAAGTATAATGATAATGGTGCAAGTCTGTGACTACCAAAATTGGTCCTCTCTTTGTAAGTGTATTATTGTTCTGCAAATCTTTGAAACTATTCATACTTTCTTAGAATTTATAGTTTTGGCGATAGTATGATAAACCTACACCAAATTTTAAATTTTTTTTAATGAAATTATTGTGTCGTGGTGGCTGAAGATTACATTCATAAATTTAAAATTCTAAAGATTATTCTGGCATTGGGGGGAGACAAATAGGGCCAAAAATAGTAAAATATTAACCGGGTATTATATACGATGTTTGCATAAGCTTAGCTACGGCCGTCCCTAAGATTTCTAGGCTGGATCTTAAAGCTCATGAACTTGTATAAAAAAAAGCTTCTCTGAAGGCCGCGATACTAAATAATCTGGAACTCTGAACCCATACACTTGAAAAAACTTGAAAGAAATACTAGTATAATTAAGTTTAATTCACGTATGATACTGTATGTGGATTGTGAATGGTAGAATCTGGCACTGTTGATATGTTTGGTAATCAATCAAGATTGGTAGTCTTACATTTTCAAAATCAGCAATGCCGAATTCTACCATCCACATACAATCCCTTTACACACACTGTACACAGTTTTACATAGGTATAGTTTACACCTCGGTTTACACAGTCTTCTTCTTCTTCTTTAACTTTACTTTAGATCTGTTGATCTATTTATTTCCAGCATCTGAGTTGTTTCCTTCGCAATGCTAGATCTGTGAGCATATAAATTTTTTTAACGTCCGATAAGTAGTTTGCTAGACTGGCGTTCAGACGAACCTGTAACCTTGGTTTTTATGTTAATGATGGCAATTCATTAACCCAGGAGGACCACCGGCTTAACGTGCCTTCCAAAGCACGGAGACTAGTCATAAGAAAGTTGCCTTTCTCCGGATTTAAACCCGGTACCTCGCATGCACAGTTGATCGCGTTACCTATAAGGCAAATGACCGTCTCGTTTACACAATAAATCCTCAAAATAAGTAATGTGCAGAAACGAAATTTGCACTGGTCTGTTTGATAGCAGCACTTACACGTTCTCTATCCACCATCCACTGCGCACAAGATGGCTACATCGCTGCCATGATTTATTGTCTAAGCTATAGCTTATAGTATCAGTTTATGTAATTATATTGTAGACACAATCTAGAATCGTGTTTAGATGGTTTTGAATTTAGATATTTTGACGTAATACCTTTTTTATGGAGTACCTACTGATAATAATATATCCGTAATTTTTACGGAGTTACCGAGTATTTATGAAGATGTTTCCGTTGTCCAATTTGAGTAGTAAAATGCTCTAAAAATCAATAAATGGCAGATCAATTTGACATGTGAGATAAAACCATTAAAGGCTAAAACATGCTGACAATAATTGTAAACGATTGTTTTTTTTACATGTGATGCTTAACGAACTAAACTGTAAAATCACTTGAGCAACCTTAGTGTTGCTTAATCTTGTAATTTGCTTAGCAGCTTTGCTACCAAAAAGTTCCTGTACTCTTTATTTGCGGATTGGTCAACTTTAGTATTCAATTAACCTTTTACCCTGACTACAGATACCTACATACAATTTTTTATTTGAATAGGTATTTTTTTTAAGTTCATAGTTCATTCAAGCCATTGCAGCAAAAATTCTCTCGATGATGGAAATCTGGAAAAGACAAATTTCAGAAATCTACAATAAATTGAAAGAAATATGACCATGGTATCGATAATATTATAAAAATAGAGAAGTGTTATGTCTACTGCATTCTAAATTTTAAATGTCTGAAAGAGGTTAGCGATTTGCCTTACTTAAGTAGAATCTAGCAAAAACTTATTAGATAGAAAATACTTCAATCTGATTAACTCTTGTCAGCTTCTACCAAAAACATAACAAGGCGCTAAACCTTATATAAACGCCGCTTACACTCTTGATGCCGAAAGAGTCCCTCAGAATAAAAAAATTGGAACAACCGGTAACTATTCTGAACCAAGAAGGAATCAAAGTAAAATAAAAATTTAAAATTTAAAGAAAATCAAATGTTTATACAACAAATTTGGGAAAATTTGCAATATTGCTTCGATGGTCCAACATATGTAATAAGAACGTAAGAATGTAAAAAGTCACGAGTCCTTGGGTTGCACAGATGCGGTTTGTGAGTTCTTACTGTGGAAGCGGCAGCTCTTCTCAAATGAGTCTACTACCGCCAGCTTAAAGAAAAGATGCTCTAAACGCCAATCTATCTACATAAAACTCAAAGAAACCATGTGTTATTCAATAGACGGAAAGCAATAGAACAGATGGTTGGTAAACGTATTCTACACAAAAATATATACAAAGTTGTACAAGATCAATTGACCTTGAAAGTCACAAACAGTATTAGCAGCTGAAAAAGTCAGAAAAAAAATATAATTTAACTGACCGAAGGTTGGCTAGATAAATCAGCTATCACGTAAACAAAATTTATTTAAATAAAATTGAGAGCAAAAAAGTAAAATTGCGGGTTTCAAAAAAAAGTGTAGTTAAAAAATTTTAGCACATGATGTAAAATGTAAAAGACTTATCAGTATTGCTTAAATGGTCATTATCAAACTGTAATTAAATCACCTGGACGTGAAATTAAAACCAAAAGCTTTCCTCTGCGAATGCTCTACTTTAAAAATTTGATCGGCGCGGCGTTCAAAACTGATGAAAATTATACTGCAAAAATAAGTTCACAAATCAAGCAAACGTTTACATGCGCGTAATAAACCAAAGCGTATCTGTTGAAGCAAATTGCAAACGATTTTAAAGAAATTGCTAACGTACCAATTGAAAAAAGATTAGGCAACTATTAAGAATAAAGTTATGATAAAAAATCAGAATTGAGAATGGCTTTGCTAAGAAATTCTATCCTTATTAATCCAAAAGACAAATATTGGCCGGTAGGTAAAATAGGTACTTTAATAAAGCGTTGGTGATAGAAAATGCTTGAATCTAAGGTGCAATACAATCGTAATAGCGGATATTCCAAAGAAATGATGATTTAATATAGAATGGCACAGCATCAACAGTACTCCTCCAAAGTACACGTTGAATTCCAGTTGGTAAAATGTAGAAAAATATAAGCTTCCTAACTGCGTAAGACAGAATTTTTCAGCTTATATTCCAGTACTTTACTTCAAAAATTTGATGCACTATGGCTCTAAACGTGGTATAAAATATACTCCAAAACTTTATAGGTGTCTTCAAAAATCATTAGAGTAATTAACTAACTCTTACAAAAAAATAATAACATAAAACTTGGACTCCCTTCAAAAACAACAGCCTTTAGCGCAAAACATTCCGTCATATCTCTCAGGTGGTTTCTTATCTCCTCCTTTCCGTTGGAAGTGTAGCAAACCACTCTACTTATTTAAAATTCAAATCTCTTTGTCCTTCTTCGTATTGCTTCTCGACAGAAGCGTCGTGACCAATTTAATATGTTATTATTAAATGGCTTTCTTGGCAGATTACTCTCGGTGGTTTGCCATTGCTTTCGTAGAGAAGAGGGTTATAAGAACGTCGGATAAATTTTGTAGCCGGGTTGAGGATCGAACCTAGGGCTTCTAGCCTAGAATCCGGTCCTTAGCCTGTTGACTTAGCTCACCTCGTGTGTCATCACACGACAAATTAATAATAGTACATTACTATGCACGTGTGCTAAAAGAACATATTGTTTTTCACATTACGTAAATGTTTTTTACATAAAAATATTTTAGATAAAAGCTTTTCGTTATATTAGAGCTAATATACTTGTTGTGATACAAATTTTAATGGATTTATGCAGCAGTTGGTTAATTAAATAGCATAATATTCTTTTATTGCCCTAAATGAAGCGTTTCTTTGAGAATTAAATTAATTTTGTGCAAAACTATTATAATTTCCTTTGTTATAAATATGTATCATAGTACAAAATAAATTTTATTGCAAAATATGTGAATGCAAACAGTCTTAAAAATTGCTTATAAAATCAATAACTAAAAATAGATAAAATCAACATAACGATGTTTTGATATGTAGACCTGTGAAAGCTATATAAATACAAAATTAACCCATTTTGAAATAAAAGTATTTCATACGGTTAACTAATTAAATATAATCAAAATTTGCTTTTTTAGTGTAGAATACATTACGATATTTTGATATAAATTTTGTCAGTTAAAAAAGAATTTTGTTGTTCTATAAAAACATTTATTTGAAGTTTATCACATTAATTTTTTTCTTATGAGCAATCCTAATAATATGTATCCAATTCACAACAGATCGAAAATTGCAAAATATACAGTTTGAGTACTTTTTGTTTTGTTTTTATAATTTAATGTTCTCCAGTTACCAATAAAGTAAACTTTGAAATATTTTTTTATTGCTCGTGCTGCTAATTTTTAAATATAATGTTGTTTTTACGAAGCTTATAAACAGTTTATATTATTTTTTGCGTTTTGATGATATTTTTCCAGTCCAAAAAGTTGTTAATTTCCTGTTTATTTTTCTGTTCATTTTTTAAATTAGGATTTTTGTTTTTATTTAAGTATAAAAATTTCAATTTTTATAATTTACGTATCATTCAGTTCCTTTTCGGAAAACATATAAAACAAACTTGAGCAATGGTTACGGTTGATATGTGTTTTATCTTTACTTCCAAATAAAAGAGTAATTTTTCATAGAAGCATCCCAATTTATTCTATCAAATTTTCAAATAATGATCCGGTGCCGACTAAAATATGGATATCGATTAATTCCAAAGCCACGAGTTTGTCACTTCTACTTCTTTACATTCTCATTAGGTTAATTTACGGTAAACATAAATAACAATTTAAAATAAAATGTTGCATGTTCAATTACAATATATTATGTAATTCCACAAATGCGGTGAAAATTCAAATTTCAACCAAGTAGTATATTATTTGTATGAAGATTTTATCGTAACGAGGTTTGCAAATTAAAACAACACTGTTTTATAATTTATGTACTGCAACAAAAGTAAATATAACAATAGCTGCTTTTATTTGCAAACCTTTAACAAAAAAATATATTTTACCTAGAATTTAAATTTTTTTTTCAACAGAAACTGCGATGGGGGTTCCCGTCAATGCTATGGGCAATACAAATTCGGAATATGTGAAAGCTGTGTATGGGTAAATAAACTCTAATATAATAAATTTCGTATAAAATTAACTATTAATAATTTTTTTATTAGAGTCAGCGAAGTTATCGTCATGAGAAACCTAACGCCGTGGATGCATCCTAATTTATCGTTTAACATGTCATCTTTGGGTCGACGTTTTAACCATTATCTATCAATTTTGCACGGTTTTACGAACAAGGTATATATGCTTTCAAAATTGTCAGTAGTTGATTTACGATTAAGCTTTTATGTCGATTGAATTTGATAAACGTAGTATTGATGTAAACCGTAATTAAACGGAAAGCCAGACAAAGCGATTGTAAACATAATTATCCGCCATGGTTATCGCGATTTATTGCATTTTCATGATAGATTATAGTGAAACATGCACCATCATTGTAAATGGTATAAATAATGCTTATTTGTAGGTAATTAAAGAGCGAAAAGCTAAAATAAACGCTAGCAACTCCAACGATAAATTCGTCACCGAAGACGAGGCGTTCATAGGCAAGAAAACACGTAAAGCGTTCCTAGATCTTCTAATTGCTGCATCACAAAATGGAAAACTCCTGTCGGATACCGAAATTAGAGAAGAAGTGGATACCTTTATGTTTGAGGTAAATTTAAAATAAATTATTTAATAGGCAAACTAAACTTACTAAAATTAAGTACGGTGTAAAATTATTGTTTTGCTATTCCAAATCCGATAAATTTGACACAATAATCGTTGCGATATGAATGCAAGAAAGTTTTGAATTGGAACCGATTATTAATGAATAAAGTTCCAAGTTTAATTTCGACTCTAATTTATTGACAGCGTAAGATGTTACAAACTATTGTTACAAATATATTGCATATTCTATTCAAAATTTGACCTCAGGCAATGAAAAACTCGCACTGTTAAATTCAAACCATTGCTTTTCAATTTCATTGAGGTGTGGAACAAATATGCTAATATTTTTTATTTTTTTATCATCTTCATGAATAACATTTTGTGGCAAAAATAAACCCAAGAAAACAATTAAAATAGTAATAATTTAACGAGACACAATAAGAAATATTCTTTGAAAACAGAAGTGACATCCAATTTATCAACTAAAAATTTATTTCGACGACCACATTGTGCGCTTGTACAATTATTTTTTTTTGTGTGTCCTACGGTATTTTTGTTATTGAAAGTTTACCTTTTGACCCACATAATGAAATAAATACATTTTTTAATTACTTTTTATAATAATGAACATCAAACGTAATTAGGTCGGTTTATTTTGCAATTTATATTAATGTAAACAAAATTGCTTTTGCTACCAAATCCCTTTATGCAATTTCATTATTTAACTTTCTTTAAAATTATGTCAATATCCAACAACAAACAGAAATTGGTTTTTGTTTTTGATGGAAAAACGAGCAAAATAGTTTAAAACCGAAGTTAATGTTTTGGACAGCGCTCAAGCGTAGCTTATTGATGTTATCTTGAGATTAATTTGTTTTCTTCCAAGCAAAGCCTGATAAAATAAAATTTATTTTGGTTTGAAATTTAAAATTATCAATAAAAAATGCATTAATACTTTTTTCAAAAACATTCCACTTATAAAAATTTTGTAATAAGTAATTATCCTAAATATGGAAATCCATTTAGTTTAACTAATATTGATGTGTAGTAATGAACCCAAAACTTTTACTTTTAAGGAAAACTTTCTAATTAAGTGCGAAATTTAAAAGCAAAGTTTTTTATAATAATTGGTTTGTACCATAATCCATTTTTAAGTTTTTTATTTTAAGGTAAATTTCTTGAAGCATTGTTGAGCATTTCATTGAGTTAAAATAAATGAAACATAACAATATTATGGAATTGCATCCATTGTAGAAATATTCAGTAAGAGGTTGAACGCAGAATAGTACAAAGAGTTGCTGGTATCTTGAAAATCCACTTTAAACCAAAAAAATAGTTACAATAAATTCCTTTTTTATTTAAATCCTTTTGTGTAAAACTTTTTAGCTTGGGTTCATTTAAGAACAAATAGAAAAGTTTCTTATGTCGATCAAAATTGAAGTGAAGAATTAAACTTTAAACTTCCTTCCCTGTTGAGTAATTCAATCCGCTTTGCAAGTTTTAACTTTGTATTAAGCTACCTTTTAACAAAAAAGTGATGCCATTATAATTAAAATGTATAAAATTAGCAATTTAAATTTCAAACTTTATCACATAGTATAAATTTTATATGCTTTATTATAATTTATTCAATTATGCACCAACTTAAAATAAATTATGATTCGATCATCTTATTAAAGTGTTTCAATTTAAAAATTTGACTAACGCAATTATAACGTTCTAATAAAATTTGTCTTGACACCGAATTAATTATTTGTTAAAGTCCTCTTGAGTGGTACAGTGATTAGCGTAAGTTTCTGCAAACAATATTTGTTAAGGAAAATAACAAAAACAGTAATATTTGAATAGCCTTTGATGTTTTATTTAAATTTTTTTTTTATTTTAAGTAGCCAATAAAATATTATAAAGGCTGAGATTTTCTAACATCAAAAGCAAAAATACAATAAGTCGATCACGAAATAACTCGGCTAAGAAATAACCCCTTTACAAGAAATTTGGAATCATTAATTTTAAAACGAAAAAAAGTATAATTCAACTTGATACGGCTTTATAATAATTATTTTTGTTTGATAAATTATGCAATGCGTATAGTATGAACTTAATTCTCTAGAAAGATACAGCGAGAGTTGAATACCTTAAAGAAGATTATATTATGTATTATTTGTAGATCTTGAAAAAAAGTATGTGAGTATAAATAATATTGAAATGTTGATAACATAGTTATGATGAATTATGATGAAAGCAGACGCAATTTAGTAATTAGCTTAATATTAAATAAGGTTGTCAAACAAAACTGTAGCATGTCTTTGTGGTTGGTTAATAATATATTTATGGATAATTGTGGGATAGATGCTTGTTAAGCTAGTATACAAATAATGAAAATCGGAACATGTGCGTGTGTTTTAATGTGCTGATAATGCTGTGTTGAAAGCAGGGAATCCAAATGAGCTGCAAAAAAGCATTTGATCGTTTGTACAAAGCTACTGACAAAATGGATATTTGGATTAACGTTGATGCACACCTAGCATGTCTCGATTAAATATTTCTTAAATATGTGTATACTTTAGAAACTGAAAAATAAAGTATTGCAAATGCAGTTGAAAAATGTAGTTTATAACTAAGAATAAAACAGCGTCAATGGAACCGACAATAGCACTACATAAAAGTCTTTTGATGACAATTTCATTGTAAGGGTGCGAAACCTAAATTTGTCGAGAGAAACATAAACAAGGTGAATGCAGTTGGAATACTTTATCTTAGAAACGTGCTTGGAAAAACTTGTGTAGCAACATGACTGGTAATTGGCTGGTGATGAATCAATTTCTACTTTCAAATTTGTTCAACTTTCAATATGTTAACGACTAGTAAATATCCATAAGTAGTAGTGTGGCATAATGAATCGGATGTACTAGTATATTCCAAAGCTACAGGTTTCACTGGTTACTTATAGTTGAATGTAAATTAATGTAACTCTAGGTATGCATTACAACTTACATAAAGTGCCTCTTGTATGATTTTGAAATGTTTTGGCGGAGAGTTTTGAATTTTATTTTCGAAATAGTTTTTAATTTAAAAACTCTGATTCTTAAACTGTACATATACTATTATTTATCTTATTTATTGTTTTGTTTTGTTTTGTTTTTGTCTTTCTCTACCGAGAAATTTCAAATTTGCAACGGGGTACCCCACGTTTGGGCGCCTGTTTGAAATATTATGGAGTAATAGTAACAATTTCTTTTATGTATTATTCGGTTTTTGCAACGCTCTACGACGTCTTCTGATTCCCAAACATTGCCAAGCGGCGTTTGGTTTTATCAGCACTTAACATTTTTTACCTACGACTACGACGAGGAGCCATCCCGACGTAGAACCCCCAACCTGGAGTACCAGCGAGACGGCCAGAATAAAGTTGTAACTTCACCCGGATTCGAACCGGGTATTGAGCGTTTGCAGTCAGCTCTTACTGTTACTATTACTCTCCAACCGTCTCTTTCTTTTTTTCGTTTAAAAGAAAATTTCTTTTAATTTTATAAAAAAAAATTTGTAAAATCTTGTGTGGATTAAAATAATTGAATTAAATGATCAACGGATAATGTACTTGTAAAATATTTAGTTACACACCGAAAACAATAATATATTATCATTAAAGCTGGATTTATAGTTGGACGGACTGTAAGCGTAGACACACTGGATACGTAACAAACGGATTGTAAAATATTATTAAATTTATAAATCGACGGAACAAAATTTTTGCACATGGGTAGAAGTGACATAACCAACAAAAATTATACGAATCGTAATTCGTTTTCCATTGAAAAATGGATGATGAAGGTATGCTTCTTGGTGCCAAATTAACAAGACAGGAATAAAAAGAACTACAATTTAAATTTTCAAATATAATGCTTTGTTTTGATTGGCCGGACATAAGAAACGTACTGTAAAAGATGAAAGTTGGCGAACACTTCCGTTCCAGTCCGTTTCACTTACGTTACGTCATGCGCTTACGTTCATTTATATACAAACGTACATAAATTCTATAGTTGATCTTTTTGCAGTGCGTCTACGCTTACAGTCCGTCAAACTATAAATCCAGCTTAACACATAATCGACATAATTACGAAATCCTTCGTTGATTCAACTAAATTAATGTACTCATAGTGTAAGCATCGGAATACAATACATTAATTATTTCTTAAAGTATTACACCATGGCACCGTCAATCGTGTATCTTACTTCTTGTTCAACCAACGTTGCATCGTTAAGCATCACTCGCTTAACATTGGATTTTTGGTTGCCCGCCTTTCTCTTTGCTGAAGCAAATCTATCACCAACTTATTACTAACATATTTATATTCATTTTTACCCCATACTTAGATTCAGATTTATCCAAGTTATTTATAAGTTTATTATTATTATTATTACTGAACGGGTGTGGTCTGTAAAAGTTACTCCCACTTGCACTTAGGCTCCTGGCCCACTGTACCCCGCGTTCCTAGTTTTACCCCAACAAGTTCAAGTCCTCAACAAAGTTGAGTACATTACTGATGGGTGAATTTCTTATCTCCTCGGTGGTCGGATAGCGACTCCCTAGGTGTTCATGCCTTACGGTGGCAAGAGCTGGACATACAAATAGCAGATGGTATGGAGTTTCTTCCTCCTCCCCACACATACTACATGTAGGATCTTCAACGACCCCAATATTATTGAGGTGTTTATTTAAGCAGCAGTGTCCTGTGTATAGTCCTACTGTTTTCCTCAACTGAGTTCTGCTCAGTCGCAGTATTTCCTTGGTCTCTTTGTCCCCGGAGGGTTCCCGAATGAACATCCGCAATTGCCTCGGTCCCGGAAGATTCCTCCAGTGCACAAGGTGTTTCTCTTTTAGTAGTTCCTTGATAGTCCCTTTTGCAGTCTTGTATGCAATCCCGCAAGTTGGTTCTGGACCTACTAATTTATTACACGTTGCCTCCCTTGCTAGGGAGTCAGCTTTTTCATTGCCACTGATACCAGTGTGTCCCGGCACCCACATCAGTGTTAGCCTGTTGCTTTGTGCCAGTCTCATTAGTGTGTCAAGGCAGTTCTTCACAACTTTGGAATGAATTTCTACTCCCTCCAGAGCTTTTAATGCTGCCTGGCTATCGGTTATGATGCAGATGCGCTTATTTACGTAAGCCCTCCGAATCAGTTTCTCTGCACAGGTCATTATTGCCAGAATTTTGGCCTGGAAAACAGTTGCGTGTTGGCCCAGGTTTATGCTAAAAGCATCCCCTGGTCTCTTACCACTTATTCCTGCTCCAGTGCTTACAGAAGTTTTGGATCCATCTGTGTACCAGATAGTTTCGAATCGTTTTCCCAGCTCCTGTTTGCCGCCCTCCGAACTCCTCTCAGGAATTATAACCTTAAAAGGTTTTCGAAAGTCTCTTACAGTGCTGGTTCTATCCGATTTTATGCAGAGCGTGTTGTTACTCTTGTTGGAGTTGAAGATCATGGTATGGTGGCCCTCTCTACAGATTCCTCCCCCTTGATCATTAATCGTCAGCCTGTATGCAGCCATTTGGGCCTCCATTTCCACCACCAAGTGTAGTGGGTGTAGTCCCAATAGTGCCTCCATTGCTGCGGTGGGCGTTGTTGCCAATGCCCCCGTTATTCCTAGACAGGCTAGTCTTTGCAGCTTGTTAAGTTTTTTAATACTTTCCTTTTTCTGGGCTTTATGCCACCAGATAAGGGAAGCGTGTGTTACTGAGGGTATCACCACTTTGGTGTAAAGCCAAAGGACCATTTTAGGTTTAAGTCCCCACGTTTTACCGATTGTTCTCCTACAGGCCCACATGGCCCTAGTCGCCTTGATCGTTATGTTATCTATATGTTTGGTAAAAGTCAATCTTTTATCCAAGATTACCCCCAGATATTTGACTTCATCTGCTAGTTGCAGATTTTTCCCCCAGAGTATGGGCATCCTCACTTCCTGCAGTTCTTTTCTGCATTTAGTGAAAGCTACCACGGCGGTTTTTTTCGGGTTTACCGACAATCCTACCTTGGTGCACTACCGTTCGACAATTCTCAGAGCCCGCTGTATTAATGCAGACAAAATTGTCAGCAAAACCTTGCGCATGTATTCCACCCTGTTCTAGCGCCCTCAGGAGCTCGTCCACGACCAGGCACCACAGGAGGGGCGACAGAACGCCCCCCTGCGGACACCCCCGCGCCGCGGAGACCTCCGAGGTCGCCAGACCCAGGGTAGCCTTAATGTTTCTATTCCTCAGAGTGGAGCTTATTCATCCTATAATGAATAGACTCACTCCTCGTTTCTAAAGTGCAGTCTCAATTGAGTCAAAAGACGTGTTGTCAAACGCCCCCCCTATGTCAAGAAAAACTCCTAAGGCAATTTCTTGACCCACAAGAGCCTCCTCTATTCTACGTGTAACGACAACCTTTCTCAAAACTACACTTACATCTTTGGGTAGCTAGCCTTTATACCCAGCACCATTGTCAAGACCATTGATTTTTCTATACAAGAAATTGTATGGCAACTCTATAAGAAACCATCAGGTGCTAGATAATTAATAAAACTCAAAAGAGGTAGAAGATGGTCACTTTATTAATTTTACTAAAAAGTAAAACAAAAAGGTGGGGGCAACATGTTTTAAAAAAAATCAAGTTTAAATACAACACTAACATATAAAATAAAAAGTAAACAATCAGGCCATTCTGAAAAGATGAACCTAATACAAAAATTCCGAGCATTTGAATGTATGCGCAAAACAACGTTGTTCAAAAACTACGTAGCAAATTAATCCTTTAGTAGGTAATCGTTAAAAATGTAATCAAAGATTAGTTTACAGCTCACCTTTTTAAGAATCAGGTCCCTATTTATACTGCTCTTTTGTAGTACCTACTATCATGATGGATTGCGAGTTCTGTTTATGTAAGTTATAGCTTCCAGATTTTCTGCAAAAGAAGAAAGGTCCTCAATCTAGGCGATAAATAATAAATAATATAATAAAAGTCAGTAATTTAAATAGTGTTTACACAGAATAACTAATACTATGGTGAAACTTTGCTTATCCCATTTAGAACGTCTGATTAGATGTCACATTAATAAACTCGAGCTCTCTATGTGTCAACACCAAAGAAAGGAAAACCATAGCTCTCTAAAAATAATAAAAGCAAATGCAAAATATGACAAAACAACATATTTTTCAGGTTCTAAGCAATAATAAACTTATAACATGCTGTATTCAACAACCAAACATAAAAACAAAATACAATTCATTTACCAAGGTAAATTTACCAATGATTTATGGTAAAAATCTATAAAATGATATCCCTTGGATTTCATTTATTTTATTATTTTTTATTTATCTATTAAACGGATCAATCAATGTGCAGACAATAAGCAAATACAAACAACAATAACATACTACATAACCCAGTTGCAGAAGAATACGAAATACTCACTTAGATACAGAAATGTGCTCCAGGGAAGTAAGAGGTGGGATTAATATGATTATGAAGGATTTATCTCTTATAAATTGAATATTATCAACTTATATAAAATTAAAAAAAAAGATCATAATTTGAATTACGTATAGGTATAGAAACTGCCATGAAACCAGATCATACAACTTCTTGCTATGCTGCGTATAGATGCCGAAGAAAAAACAATCCAAAAAGATTATGACATTACAATGAAATAGTTGGTATTTGGTGATTTGTTTCAATGACCAACTTATCATATAACTTGCGTTACTACCTGGTATATTTTCAAAATAGGTTAATGACAAATCTATGGAAAACCTAATTACCATATCTATCCAAAGCTCTTTGAAAACACTTGATTACACAAAAACACTATATTTTTCAACAAAATCTATTGATTATACCCTGTTTATTAGTTAAGTACATTGAATCCCCTCCCAAATAGAGCATGCGTTATTTAGAATAGAATTGACTGAAATATAATAACTCCATAAGCTTAGCTGCACCTGACTAATGAACGGAGTACAGTAAGAAATTTCTTATGCAATTTATTATAAACGAATGTAAAAAAGTTGATTTTTAGCGAACGAAAATAAAACAAATTTATCAAATTGTCGACCATTTCGGACAATTGCTAACTACTAGTTCTATCGTCAAAACAAAAAGATACAAAAATAACTGAAAAAAAGCTATGAAGATGACAATCATAAATAAAACTTATTAATTGAAACAAAGAGACGGTCGGAAAGCAACGGTCAAGCGAGTTTACTGCGAACACTCAATACCCGGTTCGAATCCGAGTAAAGGTACAACTTTATTCTGGCCGTTTCGTTGGTTCTCTGAGTTGGGGACTTTACTGTCGGGCTAGCTCCTCGTGTATACTCTGTATATACAGGGTGAATGAGACCACCCGTATCAGTAATTTTTTTCAAAAACGGTTAGTTGTAGAGAGTTGGGTTAAAAAATTTTATTATAAAAGTCGTAATAAAGAATCAAATAGTGATATTATTATTTCCGGGAAAGGTTGGCATCTAGAGTAGTTTGCTCCAGAATATCCAAAAGTCTAGAATTTTAAATAGCACTATAGGTCAAAAAAAGATTTTTAAAAAATAAGCAAGTTTTGAAGAAAAAATTATTTTATTACTGCCACTCTTTTTAAGTATTATTCGATTGAAGTTAATAAAAAGGAAAATCATTACTGGAAACTTAAAAGAAATCGACCTTTTCTTTTTTGCATTTTGTCAAATTAATAATAATAATTAATAATAATTAATGAATATTATTACTTTGACAAAATGTTAAAAAAAAAAACTTGATTTCTTTTAAGTTTACAGTAGTGGTGTTCACCCTGATTAATTTCAATTGGATATTACTTAAAAGGGGTGGCAGTAATAAAATAATTTTTTTTTACAAAACTTGCTTAATTTTTAAAGATCTTTTCAAAAATATCATTTTTGACCTATGGTGCTATTTAAAATTCTAAAGTTCTGGACATTGTGGATCAAACTAGTCTGGATGCCAACCTTTCCCGGAAATAATAATATCACCATTTGATCCTTTATTATGGCTTTTACAATAAAACTTTTTGACCCAACTCTCTACGACTAACCGTTTTTGAAAAAAATTACTGATACGAGTGGTCTCATTCACCCTGTATAAATTGAAACAAAATGAGAATATTTTACAATAAGAATTGGTTAATCAAATTAGCAGTTTAAAAACGTCCAACGTACAAAAATATTTAGTGATAAAAATAATTAAATTAAAAATATAAAATTCTTATATCAAAAATGAAATCTAAGCCACGGCAGTGGAGTGATGTGATCGCTAGTTGCGTTACGAGCAGGAATTCTGAGTTCAAATATCAGACGCATCCGAATTTCTTAGCTCGGCTTTCCACTGAACATTCTCACTCCGTGGTGAACCAAAAAACCAACCAACCAGCCAACCAAAATACCCAATCCAAAAAAAAACATAAAACAAACAAAAAAATACTGAACAAATTAAAAATTAATTAACATTTAGAAGTGCTAATAACCCAGTAGTTGATGCACGTTAAAATGTAAATAAAAACAAAATGAAATCTACAAGACGTAAGCAAAAAAAAATTTAAGTTGGAATAACAACAATAAAAATATTAACATTAATCATCTTGCAATACGGAAAAAAGCTAATCATAGGATTCGGCAAGCAATTCAAGTAATATCTGCCTTGTAATTATAGGCACATAAAAGGACCTTTATATCCTGTATTTATAAATTTAAAATTTGTTTCTTTATTTATTGATATTGTCTGGAGTTGTTGAAATGTACGCTACTTCTAAGAAAGTGCTGTTTTCTTTGAATAAAGAACTTTATTTAAAATCGAGACACTATCTAATGGAGAATAAGTGGTTATTTTCAATTAAGTGCTCTGGCAATCCAATTCTTTACATAATCGACACACATAATATGGGACAGTATTGTAATCAAAAAAATTCTTTTTTCAGATTTTGACAGATTTACAGTCTTTGAGGTCTAATGAATTGAAAAAGACCAAACATCAAAAAATGTCTGTGTGTGTGTGTCATTAAATTTTGTGTGCCTTTTTTGAAAAATTGTTTTATTTTTGTAATGTAAGGAATATGAGTGGGTATACCGTGTAAGCCCCACATGGACGCCGAATCATAAGGGCAGCCAAAACAATAAACTATTTTTTTGTGATCTGTATGGAATTAGGATGCAAGACATAATATTACTTGATGTTACAATACCATAAGATAATGAAGAAAGATAAGAAGAAGAAATATGGTAAAGTCATGCGGAGGCCACATCTCTCAGCCAGTGAAGCCGAAGGCCGAACAACCAAATCCGATATTTTGCTCAATTTGTATCAATTTTTACGGACAATATCAAATGAAATCTCAATAAAATATTTTCTAAAATATTTGCATACTGATCAATAATGCATTAATTGTGCTTATTCAATTTTGAATCATAACAACAACAAACCAATTATACTTTCAAAATTTTGTGTCCCAGTTCTTCAAAATTCTTGTTGGTTGCAACAGTAATTCACAATATCATCTCGTGCTTGCATTATTGTAATATAATTTAAACCATTAGAAATTAGAGTTGAAATGAACAATCACAACAATAATTATGGACAAGTTTGCAAAGCACTTTTTATGTTATTTTATTATTATTAATTAATTTCTTTTATATTACAGGGACATGATACAACTACAGCAGGAATATGTTGGAGTCTCTTCCTTTTAGGAAATTATCCAGAAGCACAGGTAATCAAAATTTATTATGCAAATAATGTATCCTTATTAAAAAATAATAGGTATTCTACTGTCTCCTGAAAATATTGTAAATTAATACCTTATATTATAATTATAATTTATAATGTTAAATACCGTTTCTATTAAAAATAAACTTAATTTTTATGTTATAACTTGGTTATAACTTTAAAAATAAAGTTGTAAACAATTTTTTATTGCAGAAATGTATTCAATTTGTAATTGAGAAAGTGTCCTACGTATACGTTTTGCAATTTTTAAAGGAAGCGATTGTAACTTCAAGAAATGTTGATATTTTTATTTTGTCCCTGTTACTCAGATATGAAATCAGCTAGCGAACTGCCATTTGCGAGATTGAAATAATTTGGTAAAGTTGACTCAATATTGTCCAACAACAATAAAAGTCCAACATCTATCTGTGGGGTATTTGAATCATCCAGATAGGTTAATACCCTACCAAAATATATTATTGGATGGATCATATTTAAACGTCATTATATACGAATTGCTTATTTCCTCATTCATAAGTAAAGAAAATTAATAAGCATTATATAGAAAATGTATAAGTGCTATAATAAGAAAAGTGTTTTGAAAATAAATAATGCAAAATTACCTTATTACGTATTATATAAAATTCAAATCGTTATAATTGTAGAATAAACGAAATAAACTACTTAAATTTGGATGAATAATAAGTACAGTAAAGTAGCGATACCGTGAACACCGGATACCTTAAACCTCGCGCTAACGTAAACACGTTTTTTTTTACATAGACTTCTTTATGCTGTAAACAATTAGACCACCCAATAACGCGAATAAGTTTATTACTCGGCGATACTAGACAAAATACATGCAAGTAAGCATTGTCTAGTACGCCCACGGTATACAGGAAATGTTTCTTTGCTTATTCACCTTTTGCACATCTAAGTAAGTGTTTCTTTTCTTTCTGAAACTTAAATTTTGATTTTATTTACTGTTTTTATGTATTTACTAACAAAATATTTAATAGTAAGTACATAATTCTGTCTGTATATTCAAATATAATTACCAATATAAACCTTTCACAATACCTTCACTAACGTAAACAAGCCTGGTTTTATTTTGTTTAGGGTATCGCGACTCTACTGTAATATAATGGTAGGTATATAGGAGCTCTAAAAGAACTCTTGATAGTAATAAATTTTAAATTTATTTTCTATGTAAATTATAATTACTAAATGTTTGATTATATTGACTAGTTAATTCGGCCACTTCACTGTTTGAGTGATTGGGTGACTCAGTAATAGATAATGCAATAGATAAAGATAATGAATAAATTAAAGAAACACAATGAAATTATAAAAAGCGCTGAAATATTCAAGTTTTAACTGAAAGTAGAAAAGCAACATACAAGTAATTTTATTTAAAAACACTTTAAGGTATAGTATTTATTCCTTAGTGACGAGGTAGAACCAGAAATATTTACTATATTTTTACCATTTTTGGAAACATTATTATTTCTTTCATATTTCTAAATATTTCTAGTTCTATCCTATCACTAAGAGATAAAAATGTTTTTTAAGTGTTTTTAAATAAAATTTTTTATAATAATATGATTTTCTTCACTTGCAGTAAGTTAAAATTTCAATATTTTAGCGCTTAGTAACGTTTTCTTGTTTTTATATTTTACAATAAATTATATATATATGACAGCTCTACAGGCCTAGAAGGCCCATGGCTTTTCCCTGCTTACCTAACCTATCTTGCTAACTTTGCGTGTGTGACGCAGCCGTATTTACGGTAATGACGTCGACACAAATATCAGGGATCACCACAGAGTGTGGATGTTCACCGGAAGGCGAGCCAAGAAATTCTGTGCAATCCGCGATTTGAACCCAGAATTTCCGCTCTATACTCAACCAGCGATCACATCACTCCACTGCTGTGGCTTTTACAATAAATATCACACCTAATATTCTTGAAATTTTTTTTAAGATTTATATTTTACAATTAAATTAAAATGATTCCATAAGCTTTCAAAAATGGATTATTTCTTCCGATGCTTTTGTTTATAAATATCGACTTCTAGGTTAAGTGTCTACAAGAAACTAATTTATTATGATAGATAAAAGGTATCAGCTGAATATTAATATATTGGCAATTTTTTACCAAAGAAATCATGCTTTAACACTAAATTATCTATGCACTTTTGGTAATTTGCAAGGCTATGATTCTTTTATTAGTAAATAATATTTACTAGTAAATGTTTTATACTTCATTCGTTTCAATTTCTCTTGGGTTGCATTTACAAAATAAAACTTTTTGGCAAACTAAAATCGTAATATACTAAGTAGAGTAATTTTGAATGAAATATTTTTGAAGCAAAATATGCTTTAATATTATAGCACAGAAAACTTTTTAAAGTGAAAGTAGTTTTAAACATAAACTAAAAAGTTAAGGTGTTGTCAGAATTTTCGTCATAATGAAACATTGTTTCTTTAGCTAAATTTTATTCAAAAAGTTTTTAAATAAAATGTTTTAATACATAAGCGTATTTTATAATAAAAATATTGCAATCTTTCAAACTGTTTAAGTTGTAGCTCCAAATGTCCGAATGCACACGTAAGTGTCTAAAAAAATAACATAATGCATTGCAGTACAGTTAAAATATTTATTAAAGCTAGAAGAAGTTTTCTTGTATAACAAAAATTTCCCTCGGTGTATATACTCCATTTTAATCTAAGTTGTGCTGCTTTCATAAAACAACTTTAAACATATGCAAAGGCATAAGAAATAGAAACGGTAAAACATTTCACGCTTCTTTGAAATTGTTATAAGTTAGTAAATTGCTAAGTAATATCCAGAATTGAATTAAATGGTACGTAAAAACTTTATTTTTTAGGAAAAAGTAGCAGAAGAACTTGAATACATCTTTCAAGGAGAAGATAGAGCTATCACTATAGCAGATTTGGGAGAAATGAAATACTTGGAAAGAGTGATCAAAGAATCTTTGAGACTTTACCCTAGCGTACCTTTTATATCCAGGTCACTTCATAACAATATTGAAGTTGGTAAGAAAACAAACTATTTAATAATAATATGAATTACGTAATTACAAAATAGTTTAAAACATGATCCTTTTATTTTTCATTCTATATTAATTTGATATTGTTCTTTTATTAATGCAATATAGTTTTACAAATTTATTTCTTAGTTAAATATTATTTTAATACCTGTGCTTAAATAATTTTGAGATTCATTTATACGTTACGTATTGTTAAATTCAAATAATTTATTATTTATCATCGTTATAATAGTTAGAAATCATCAATTGTGTAGGTTTGTTTCTATATCCACGTACTAACTTTATAAACTGAAGGTAATAAATCTTTTTAATATAAGAACTAAGAGTAATTATTGTGTTCGACAATAATAATTATTGTAACATCATACAAAATTGTTTAAGAGCAGTGATTGAAAATTTCTATAATTAAACTTTCATTATAATATCAAATTCAGAATAAGTTTTAATTAAATTTTGTTCGTTAAACATTATAAAATTTAAAGTTTATTTAATGTTGTACATATTAATATAGGCAAATCCTAAAACTACAAATGTTATTATATTTGCCTAAAGTATAATTGAAACAATTATATTCAAGTTTATTCAAGGGGAAAACTTTTAATAAAACAAAAATTGATTGGTAGTTGTAGAATAACAAAATTTCACACAATTTTTATTTTTCATGTTAGATGGATATGTTTTACCCGCTGGCTGTTCTGTAATTTTGCATATATATGATGTACACCGCGATGTAACAAATTTTCCAAATCCAGAACACTTTGATCCAGATCGCTTTTTACCAGAAAATTCAAAACACAGGCATCCTTATGCGTATGTTCCTTTCAGTGCGGGTCCTAGAAATTGTATTGGTAAGTTTTTAAAACTAATTAAAACATTATAATATACCTAGTGGCTTAAAGTAAGCAACTTTTTGTTCCAAAACAATTTAAAGTTTCAGAATACAAAGTAATTTTTAAATAAGTAAAGTGCTATAAATACGTAATATAATTTCATCAGTAAATATTTAGTTGTATTAAACTTGAATTTATTATTTAAAACTTTCTTATTATTTAAAAAACCACATAACTTCAAAGAAGTTCCATATAAACGAAGTAATTTATCAATTTCTAAGAACTCTTTTGAAGTTGTATGAATATCTAGTATATTTTAATATGTATAAGGTAAATTTTTTTAAGAAAGTATTTTAAATTTAAAACAATAGAAAGTAAATACTATACTACTTGTATAGTATATGTGATTGCTTTTATTTTTTCTTTTTCCAAGTATCATATTAATTTTTAATCGAATTTTACTTTATCATGCAAGCGTAGTAGTATGGGAAGGTTATAAATTATAATAGTGCAGAAAATAAAGTTGAGATTTTGATGAATTTAGATAATATATTCCTTGATATTTATTGATTAATTGGTGGATCGAAAAAGAATTAATTATAGGTCAAATGTAAAACAAAAGGTTTATCTGTGTGAACGGAGTTTATTGAACAAAATTTGCTGCAATACTAACTACTAGAACTCTTAAAATGTTGAATTATTAACTCGTTAATATTAAAGCTTTAGTTGTATCGAGTTACTATCAATTAAAAAATCGTTTAAATCATTTCACATTATTTGTGAATTTTAAAACTTTTGTTCTGATGACGGAAGGAAATAATCTTCCGAAAGCTTAGTAAATGATTTAAATGATTTTTAAATTGATAGTAACTCGATATAATTAAAGCTTTAATATACCTACTAACTAAAACTCTTACGAGAGGACAGCCAACATTGGCTCTAACCAATTTCCACCATTTTTAATATATCGTTTGGTCATAATTAGTTATACATCAGGTAAAAATTAAAAATCCTTTAACTCAGGCAATTTGAAGAAAATCGATTTTGAAGAACGGAAATTCCCATTAATTTTACATTGCATACATCGCGATTAATATTTTATAACAGAACATATGCATTACGGTTATGCAACCAATGATGTTTTTATAACAAATACATTGATAACTTTGACATGCAATTTATACCTACAGCAACCATACGAATTTTTTCTTTAAAATCGATTTTCTCCAAATTGGCTGAGTTAAGGGATTTTTAATTTTTACCTGATGTATAACTAATTATTATTTTATGACCAAGCGATATATTAAAAATGGTGCAAATTGGTGAGAGCCAATGTTGGCTGGTCCTTTGTTAGTCTAAGTCTGAAGCCACACGTGCAGTAAAATGTCAGTACATTTGGATGAACTTGATGCTGAGTTGTTTACGTTTGGTAAATATGTGTTTTTTCCACGTCAAACGCCTATCCAGGTGAATGCCTAGATATTTAACATCTTTGGCCTGAGGAAGTTGTTGGTTGTTTAGCTTGACTGGTGGACATGTTGACCGGTTTAAAGTATAGGTAATGTGAACGGATTTGGTTTCATTGGCCTTCATGCGCCATTTTCGTAACCATGTTTCAATTTTGTCCAAGTAGGATTGGAGATTTCTGGGAGCCATATTTGAATCCAAATGTGATACCAGAATCGCTGTATCGTCCGCAAATGTGGCTACCATGGTTAAACGAGTTGTTGGTAGGTTGCAAGTGTAGATCAGATAGAGTACTAGACAAAGTACGCTACCTTAGGGTACTCCTGATTTGATGGGATAAAGGACTGTGTATTCGTTCTGTTGTTTTACCATAAAGTGCTTATTATCCAAGAAGGATTTCAATATTTGAGGATGATGGTATGGCAGTCGTTTTTTAATTTTGTAATATAGGCCCATATGCCAGACCTTATCAAAAGCCTGACTCACATCCAGAAATGCAGCTGAACAGTATCTTTATTTCTTAAAATTGTTGTTGATTATATTCACTAATCGGTGCACTTGCTCTATAGTACCATGTTTATTTATGAATCCAAAGGTGATTTGGTATGATACTTAGTTGTTTGAGTAGCGGTTTTAATCTTTTTAGGTAAAGTTTCTCAAATACTTTGGAGAGCATTGGTAGCAGACTTATGGGCCTATATGATTTAACATCTTCCGGTTCTTTGCCAGGCTTCAGAATCATCATTATTTGAGCTACTTTCTACAAGCTTTTAAAATAGTGTGATCGTAGTATTGCATTTTAGATAAAGGTGATAAATTTTAGGCACTTTTCTGAGACTTGTCGTAGAACTTTTCCTGTAATTAGATCAAATTCAGGGGCTTTTTTAATATTAATTTCTTTTCGTATTAATACTTTTGACGGGAAGATCTAGTTGAATCAAATATATTTTTTTCTTCTGATGTTGACATAGAGGGAAATGGTTGGAAAACTTTTTCTAGATGATCGGCAAATACTTAAGCTTTCTCTTTTTTGTTTCTAGCTCACTTGTGCTATAGTTGTGGTTTCTTAAGTTTCCTTGTTGCTTTCCATAGAGAGTAATCTGTGGCTTCTGTAGGTGTTAGGCTTTCTAAGTAATCTTGTATGTCTTGGTTTTTGATTTCCATTATCATTTTTTTTTAGCTCCTTACTGCATTTGTTAAGCTTAGCTTTGTTTTCTGTTGTTCTTATTTGCTACCATTGTTTTTTTACTTTTCTTTTTTCGGCGATTTTTTGTTGGATAGAGAGTGAAGCCGTTTCTATTTGGTGGGTCGTACTTATGTTGGGAGTTGCAAACCAAGCTGTTTCTTGGATAGCTTTTGTTAACTCCTTAACTGCTATTTCGATTTCAAGTTTTGTTTTCAGAGACTTGTCTAGAGTAATTAGTTTATCCAATTTATGTCTAAATAACTCCCAGTTTGTTTTCTTGCTACAAAACTAAGACTTAAAGCTAATTAGATTTTGGTTGAAATTTGTCCACGGAAACCTAAAAGTGGGTGTACTATACTACATAAATGGATTAACGAGATTATACTGTTTGTTTCTAAAGTTGATTGCTTTTTATGTAATTTATGTATATTCAGAGAGCATAGACTACGTCAATGTGCACATCACGGCAAACGAGTGCCGTTTCATATAGTTGGCAAAAATAACAGACAAATAATTTTATTTTTGTAATTTTTATGCAAAGGTACACTGTCTATGTCTACAATGTGAGCAATGCACATAGGCGCTAAATCGTAAGGGCGGCCAAGATCAGATACAAAAATATACAAATGCAGATCTTAAAACCACGATATTTTTATGTTTTCCTAGATTATCTCTTATCGTCAGTTAAAAATAAATAACCTTTTACATTATGTGCTTAATTTATAATGGATGAATGTCAAATGATTTTTTCTTTAAAATAGATCTTGTACAAAATTCCACTGCAATTGCTTTAGTTTATTTTTACCATTTTCGTACTAAAATCAAAAAGTATTCCACTTTATAAATCGCTACTTATGTACGTATTTGGTAAGACGCGATTAACCCTATTAAAGTTTAAATAGCGTTTTACATATTAACGTCATCCCAAAAATTAACATTAAGCTCTAAATACTTTTATTTTTCATTATTTAAACCTATTTCTTGTTGTCTACTTTTATTCCTTATAATAATAAATTTATAAATATGTAAGTAAATAATAAATATAATAATTCTTTGTAATAGCAATCTACAATAATATTAAAGCGGTGTACCATAAATTGATAAATTTGAATTCATCGAACCTTGAATAATAACTTTCAAATTAAGTAAATACTACACAAAATAGACATAAACACAACAATAGGAACCCATTTATGAGAACGTCGACAAAGCCATGACAGACATTTGTCAGAATTGACTTATTAAATTAACTTTCTCTTCATGAATAGAGAAGTGAACTTCTAAACAACCACTGAGGTCAACTTGTGGACAAATTGTATGTGATGAACTCTCTATAGTTAATATAAGCATATATCTCAGAGATCTAAATATTTGATAAAAATTGATTAAATTTCTATTCAACGAACCTTAAATGATAATTTTCAGATTAAGTAAATATTACACGAAATAAACGTATTGTAAACATAACAATAACTTTCGACAAAGTTTTGGTAGATATTATTTGTCAGAATTGGCTTGTTAAATTACCTTTATTTTAAAAAATAGCGAAGTAAAATTCTAAACAATCACCAATCATTGTGGCTACATTATAAAAGGTGTCCCAAAATTAACGCAAGATTTGAATTTTTGAAAAGTTTAACAAACGAGTGCGTATATGCATGTAAAGCTGTGGAGGCCATTTGCCCGATGTGTTATTCCATAAATAACCCTATTCTATATACTTTATGATTCAATAAAAAATAACAATCAAAAGACTAAAAGCTGTGTTTTATATTTAATTCAAATCTTGCGTTATATTTGGGACACTCTTTATTAACTCTCTGTTGTTGATATCATGACATACTTTGAAAATTCAAATATTTGATAAAAATTGACTAAAATTGAATTTATTGAACCTTAAATAATAATTTTTAAATTAAGTAAACACTACACATAATAGACGTATTATAAACACAACAATACGTTATGTCGACAAAACCATGGCAGACATTTGTCAGAATTGACTTATTAAATTAGCTTTCTTTTCATGAATTGAAAAGTGAACTTCTCAAGTCTACACAAACACTGATGTGAAATTGTGGACAAATTACATACGATGAGCTCTCTTTGGTAATACGAAGCTTATTTTGTTGTATAATATTTAGTCTTTTATTCATTTCTCTTCGAAGCACTTTTATTCCAACTGTAGCATAATTGTTCAATTTATGTTCCATAAAATTACATAATCAGTAACCTATTTAGGGGCAAAAAATATTTGCAGTTTAAAACTTATTAAGTATTAAAAAATGTACAAATTGACAACTAAGAAAAATGGTTATTTAAACAAGCAATGTCTTTTATATTACAAAGCTTTATACGTATTTACATATAATTTTATTTAATTATCTAAGGTACAGAACGTGATTATTAATTTTGAATTGAATTTTACAGGCCAGAAGTTTGCTTTGCTGGAAGAAAAAACTGTCATCGCATCAATTATACGAAAATATAAAATTCGCTCACTTGAAACTCAAGCTAACATAAAAATGATGAGTGAACTCATTCTGCGACCTCAAGAGGGAATAAAACTAACTTTAGAACCCAGGGTCTGCAAATAGAAATTCTTTGTAAACATTGTTATATTATTTATGATAAATTTTATGTTAAAAGTATTTTTCCTCTTAATAATCAGAGTTTTAGTAATATTTGTAGTAGTCTACTTTATTTTCGCTACTTTGACTGAAATACGAAAATTAGAATATTAATAATTTAAGCTACAATTTATGTTGTAAAAAACATTATCGCTGTAACTTTTTTCACTTTAAATAAATAGTACTAATTATATTAATTAACAAATTTGCTCATTATTAATATAGATTTTAATAAAAACTGTACTATGTAATTGCGTCTGACATTAAATATAATTTTGCACAATTTTCGTTAGTATTTTAATGCTCCATTAAAATTCGTAATAAGCGTGAGAAATGCGAACTACTACTATTGTAGGTGTTAATAATTATTATGTCTTCAAATTTGATGTCTTATATAACTACGATCGAACTGCACAGGTAACTTCAGTTGATCTAGTAATTATTTGCTAATTAAAATAAATAAATTAGTGCATGTTTAAAAATATTTTATTAAGCTTGATCAAATTATATTAACAATTTAACTTTTTTGAAACTTCCCATTTTCTACAATTCTAATTTCATTCGCCATTGATTTGCGCTTTGTAATCCTAAAGGTTGGAGACTGTCTTTTTCGATATTGGAAGCTTTCCTTCTCTGATGCTACGTTAACAGTTTTAACGGTGGCTATCGGATGGGACTTTTCCTATGACTGCACTAAAGCAAGCTCTTAATAAATTTATAATATCAAATGTAACGCTAATTGCAAACCAAATATTTAGCCAGAAGAAAATTAAAGCTTTCTTAATTTTTGGATACTTTCTATAGTACATACAACCCAATAACTAAGAAAATATTTTACTATGCATTAAATCATTTTTGTTACATTTTTAATTTATTTAATTCATTAAAAACAAAAATTATTTGTACAGTATAATGTCGTGTTTAAGGTAAATACTAATTTTCTTTACTATTGTAAGATGAAAGTTCGAATAATATTTTTGTTGTTATTAATTTCTTTCAAAAAAAAACAATTACACGTTACAATATTAATTTTTTATATTGTTACTTGTTTTTGTTATCAAAAATATATAAATATTTAAGCGTTGAATAACATTTCAAAATTAAAATTTTTGTATTACATTAGTGAATTTTGTAATTTAATCGATAATAAAAGCAACTAAAGAAAACAGCATGATTATTTGAACAAAATGTAATAATGAATCTTTTTGATTAAATTGGAATAATCAACTTAAACTATACTTATAATATTTATTCAATACAATACACAAAAAGAATACATGATTAATACATAACTTCAAATAACTCCATTCTCATGGAGTCAGCTTCATATATTGGATTCACCTCGTTGATTCCTCAAATTAATGTAACTTAAGTTTGGTAAAATATTAAACACATTAAATTAATTATTCGTTAAAGATGTTGCGTTATCGTACATCGATCAATATAAATTCCATCGTTATGTGTCTCTCGTGTCCAGCGCTACCCTTAAGACTCCCTAGACCCTAACATACTACTCTTCGTGCATTCGCCCATCTTTCTTCTGTTGAAGTAAAAACAGCCTTTTACTACCAACCTATCCACATTTAACTATTTAATCTCTTTCTACATACACCCTACAATTATTAAGTCAAAACTCTATAGATACAATCAACTCCTTCAAACAGATTAAATTAAATTATTGTTGGAACTCCATCTAAATAAACAAAGCGTTTTTTGCATAATTCTGCAGTCACATCTTATAATAATCGTGATCGGTTTCGTTCTGATTCATAACGTAGATGAGGCAGTTGATGCTTTGGTAGATGAATTACATAACAAACTTTAACCACTTTGAGATTGGTTTAAATATAATAACTTAGGAAGAGCAAGCAGTGCAGAGAGATAACAGGCGACCTCTTCTATTTAAAGTAGAGATGTAGAATCTGCACCATAGAACTTTAAACGGCGATTATCAATAACCACGCAGAAGATAGCCATTGTATAATAGTTTTCAATTTATTTCTTTATTAAACTTAATGTCTCTGCTTAAGATTCAAAATGTTTCTCTACAGGGTGTGAAATTTTAAAAAGTATTACATCAAATAAACAGTCAACCATCCTGTAAAACTGTTATATTTAATACAATATACAAAAGTTAGTATTATATTGACTAACAACTAAAAAACAACAAAATTAAAGATTAACATTACCCTTATCTAAATGTTCATGAGTTATTTTCAATAAAAAAGCAATTTTTTTTTAATAAAAAATAAAAGAAAATCCAGGACTTAAAAAAAGATTACTTGGCCTTGCACCGAGCTGACCTGGTGCCGAATTGTACCGTACCATGCATGGAACATAAAGTGTGTAATGTCCTTTGCTGCTTCTTCTCCGGTTATTTGCATTATTTTTCGTAACGCATATACAGCTCTACCCAAAGATTGAATTATTGGATATATGTATGATTGTTTCAAGTTAATGACGTATCCATGATTATGCTCAAATATTTTATAAAGCTCTCAATCTTTTTCTTGGTTTTCCTGTTTTCCGTTACTTAATATTCTCAAATTATAATGCTGAATTTTCATCATATCGAATTGGCTAAACCACAAAAAATATAATAAATTACCCAAGTAACACATAATGGTATATTAGGCGTATAAAAATCGTCTAGACCAAACGTTAATACCGACTATAAAACGTATACCATTGACGTATATTATCGGTATTTTTGGTCATGGCGTATCCCAATATACAGACGTATATTGTATAAATATATTATAAATATTTCACATACGTATATTATCTGTTATTATGCTACGCATATAAATTGTATAATACAGACGTATACCTATACGTATAGGTATTATCGGTATATTTGGTCATGGCGTATCCCAATTTATAGACGTATTATACGTATTACATACATATTTTACATACGTATATTATCCTATATTAAGCTACTCATATAAATTGAATAATACAGACGTATATTATTGGTATTTTTGGTCATAGCGTATCCCAATATATAGATGTACATTGTATACATATATTATATATATTTCACATACGTATATTATTCGTTATTATGCTACGCATATAAACTGTATATGACAGACGTATATTATCTGTATTTTTGGTCACTGCGTATCCTAATAGACGTATTTGATCTACAAATATAATACGTATTGTCGTGTTCTGACGAACAACTCTTTAAGTCCCTAGCTGTTATGGTCGGAATTTTGCAATAAAAGACTCTCTCAGGTAGTGAATTCCAGGGTATTCTTAAATTATCCACAATTTGAAATAAAACATAATTATACCGGGCATCAATAAAATTTTACTTAAACGAAAGTTGGTAATTATCAAATTCTTAATTACAAGCGGAAAACAGAATTTTTGTTAAATCAAATTCAACAATGAATAAATCAGATATCGACGTGATTTATCTACAAGTTCTCACATTTACTATGTCAAAACTTATTTCTCTAACTTGTAAACAAATCAAGCATTATAAATTGTACAAGCTGAAATAAAATAATAATTCGCACAAATTAATTGTCTTATTTAAATTTTCGCGCCAGCCTATAACGAATAGTATGAAAAACTGTTAACTTATACCGCTAGACGCAAATAAAGTTTGACGTAAAGCATAGCACAGCAACTGATATAAATCATCATAAGAAAAATTAATCTCGACGGTAAACTAATTAATCTAAATATTGAAATTGGTGCATCGATGTGATTAAAGTTGGTGTAATACTCCAATCAACCTTTTATTAGCGAAGTTTCCAGGTTTGTATAAAAAAACGTGCATTGCATAACCTCCAATTGTAAAATTTATAAATTCCATTTTCCAGATAAATAATATCGAAATAACATAAAATAAAAGAATTTAAATTCTAATTACCATTCGATGCATTGGAAAAATGTTGTTGCGTGGAAATAACTTGCGATGAAAAACGACAAAAAGTGCGGCCATTCCACAGCTCATCAGGCAGAAATATTCTTAATTTCCAATTCCAGAAATCAATCTTCTAGAAGACACCATAATCATCATACTGACACTTCACTCATCATAATTACCATTATAATTCACAATTCATTCTCAAATTGCAACATTTCACAACTTATCGAGAAAATTTGTCTTCCTCGAAAACACAACTTAACACGTTCGCCTCTCAGTCAGTAATCCCCTATCATCTACAAAATTTTTATTTCCTTTCCATTCTAGGCTTTTGGAAATTGTGGCCCACGCTGATTCGTCAATTTTTCTAGCCAAATTTGAAAATTTTCAAAAAAAAAACGATATCACAAATTTTTAAATTAAATTTTCAACACTTCTAGCACCATCTAGATTTATTTACTATTAACACGACGTTACAGGTTTCTACGTACACATTCACTTATTTATTAAAAAGGTAAACAAATTAACAATATAAAAAAAATTAATTAAAACAAAACGCAGTCATATCTGATTAATTTAACTTATTTTAGGTTTCCGGAACAAAATATCCACCTATAAAATCCTGTTTTCTTAATACCAAACAAAAAGTATAACCAGTGAAAGCAAAACCATTCCACTCGTCCGAGTAAAATTCAAAATCATTCAAAATTCAAATAAGGAACGGATCAATATCAAATTGTGGAGACTTTAAAAATTAGTAATTAGCTCGGCTCATGTCAGTATATTATACGTTATCCGTTATCCGACTAACGAAGACGTATATTATCGGTAAAAAAAATGTTTCTAGCATTACATTTTTTTAATTTTATGGTAGTCTATTATCACGTTTGTATTTTTTAAGCTGCCGTGTCTTCATAGATTATCTGGAAAATTCTGATTAAGTTGTACCTATCTATACATAAACTTTAAATTGTACTTACATTTCTTTCTGGCATCTAGGGGGATCGAACTCACGGTGTTAGGATATTGAGGCAAGCACTGTAACCATTTAGCTATGAAGCTTATATTGATATTTGGTGACTTTACTATTATAAACGTATTGATGATTATAATGGAGTTTTATACAAATCGTACATAAATATTTAAATAGAATGCCTGTGCACTGCTATTCGCGATTTAAATAAAAAATTGTTATTATAATAATTTTTTTTTTGGGAACACAACATTGTTGGGACTTTTTATCGATAAGCCAAAGTCCTTTGTAATTACAAAAGCTTTGTAACATTTGAAATAATCTATATCTTCGGCAAATTTTCCTTGAACACTCTTTTCAGTTCAGTCAATAATTTTCTGATGGTTAATAATTAGTAACACTAAAATCTATATCTTTTATGCGGTTGTAAATTTGTTAAAGTGACAATTTATTTCCTGTTATTTTTATTTTTAACTGTCCTAAACAATTTTCTTACAAAAAGCAACTATAATTTTCTAATGGGCCATATCGTTCCACATCACTGCATATATGAATTAATTAATGAACATTGTAAACTACAAAATATATCGGGACTTGAATTAACAAATTTATGCAATGCATTTTTGGGCACGCTGATATGTTTCTTTAAAAAATAATCATTTTACAAAATAAATGTTCATAAGTGTCGCTATTGACATTACTTCTCAGTAAAATTGAGTTTTTTAGAGCTTTATTAAAGCTTTTTCTGATTTTACCAGTGATTTTGGCATGGGAACAATGGCAACTTCCTTTCCAACAAATTCTACCGCTGCGTACATTTTTAAAAAAATGGAACGTATTTCACGTACATCTCAAGTATCCCAAATATATTCGTCTAATTTACGGATATTTTAAGTATGGTATATAAAGTGTATGTGATATCCGTATATCAGATATACCAATATTAGACGTATTTCACGTACATCTCAAGTATTCCAATTATATACGTCTAATTTACCAATATTTTAAGTATGGTGTATAAAGTGTATGTGATATCCGTATATCAGATATACCAATATTAGACGTATTTTACGTACATTTTAAGTATCCCAATTATATACGTTTAATTTACGGATATTTTAAGTATGGTATATGAAGTGTATATGATATCCGTATATTAGATATACCAAAATTATACGTATTTCACGTACATCTCAAGTATCCCAATTATATACGTCTAATTTACCAATATTTTAAGTATGCTATATAAAGTGTATATGATATTCGTATATCAGATATACCAATATTAGACCATTTCACGTACATCTCAAGTATCCCAATTATATACGTCTAATTTACCGATATTTTAGGTATGGTATATAAAGTGTATATGATATCCGTATATCAGATACACCAAGATTAGACGTATTTCACGTACATCTTAAGTATCCCAATTATATACGTCTAATTTACGGATATTTTAAGTATGGTATATGAAGTGTATATGATATACGTATATTATTATAACCAAAATTAGACGTATACCAAAAATATCCCAAAAATATACGTCTATTATACGATCGTGTGTTACTTGGGTATATATGGGGCATTCCACACCAAATCGACTACTTTTAAACCTGACTCTTTTCGATTTTTCTGAAATTTTTACATATTATACTATCACATCAAAAACAGTTTTGTGAATTTTTTCAAAATTTTTTACTCGAGCGAAAAAAAGTGAATTTTCAGAAAAACTGATGTTTTTTTTTCAAATAATTATAACTATTTCAAAAATTGACTAATCGGGATTCAAACTTGCATTCTACATTAATTTTTATTTTTTTGGAAAAAAATCATTAATTTTTCAAATTTTGCCACTTTTGAATTTTGATTTTTTTAATTAAAAAACAACTCTGATTTATTCCGCGTATACACCGCAAACCCCATAATGGGCCGACATTTCTTTCTATTTTTTTTGTTAAAAATATTTTTTTAATATTTTTGCAGTGTAATATTGTTTTTATAATAAGAGGTGACCTAAGTGAACAGGCTAAAGACCGTACTTTAGGCTGGAAGCCCTAGGTTCAATTTCCAACTCGAACAAAATTTATCCGACTTTATTATAACTCTGTCTTATCGGAAGACAATGGCAAACCACGGCAGCGGTCAGTGCAGCAATGAACAGACTTATATGTTCGTTATTGAAAAGAAATTAATAACCAAGCAAAAACGATCTTATATAAATCGACATTGTCGATGAACTTTGATCTATAGTCTCCAAGTCTAAAAGGAGCATCAGGCCGTTACAGGTTTACTAAAATCAATATTTAAGACTTACTATAAACCATAAACATCATGAGAAAGCCCACATAGTACGTAAAGCAGGTATATAAGTAAATTCAACAAAACTTATGTCAAAAATAAAAAAAATTGGACTGTGGCAAAAATGTAATTTAAGACGTAATTCAACTAAATTTATATAAAACTATTCATAAATAAGCGTTTATAGTGATAACTGATAAGCTTCAGACAAGTATTTATCTTATTGTTAAGATTCCTGACGAAGCTCATAATAAATTAGCGAAACGTAGAATAAATACGTATTTTTCGTTGATTTGATACCCATAAACCCAAATAATTACCAACAAACAAAATAAATAGGTAGTACTAATACTTGTATTTTTTATTTACACATCAATTGTGTTAATTAAAACTTGAAGAAAACCTAATTTTATAACATTTCCGCAGCACTAATATAATTTTGTAACTTTTGTATACATTCAGTTTTACAACAAACTAATGGCATTTATGTATTTATTTGTGGCTAGTACGATACTGCATAATTGCTATACACGCTGATTATTATTTGTTTTGCTCTAAACTGAAATAAAAATTTTACAAGTTTGTTTAGCTCAGAAGAAGAACATTAATTACAGCAGAGCTTGAAATGGCATTAATTCTGATGCTTGATAATCGCTCTCAGCAGTATATCCACTTAGGTTTACTCACAGATGGATACTTACTTTAAGAAAGCACAAACTAAGGATTGTCTCCACAGTGTAGTGTATAGAGAGAGATGCGATAATGTGATAAGACGTTCGAATATCGGACTTCGACAAGTTTCTTAACTCTGCCTTTGCTAAACAGAAACACTTTAAAGTTGCAATAATTTATATCTCTATTTGTACTGACATCGCGTCGCTGATGCAATCTAAAACAAAAATTTCGTTTTCCTACAGTGAATTACCAAATATTTGCATCATTTGCGATAGAGAAGTATTGCAATATGAAGTGATCATTTTATCATTTTGCCGTTTCTGTTAGAAAAACTATTTTAACCAATTTTAACTTTTAGTCTTATTGACGATCTCATATCTACTGGAAATTACAATATCCACTTATGATGCATTCTATAATTGTACATTGTATCGTACATGCAGTTACTAAAGCTTCAGTGTATTTTTTTGTTTTAACAAAAATTATTTTTTAGAGTAAAAAAAACTATATTACTTTACTCCATCAACTGCAAAATTCATGAAAAGCCAGTGCAATTAGCAATTCCGATCGTAATTATTCTGGTAGTTGAAATATTTTAATATTTTTAACTCCCATACATAACCTTAACTCGCGGCCTTACCGCGAGCGAATCGTCGTTTTGAGAGAAAAGCACACACAAGCAAACAACATAATTTTAATTTTTAACCCTTATAGGTCCATACAAATTTACACATTATATCTGCCATACGTAGTACCCGGGTACTACCATATAATTATATGTAATTCTTGTTGTGCTCAATCTTTTAGCGGATTTTTAAGCTTTGCACAGCTTATTTACTCGTATCTACTTCTTGTTTGAATTGTTACTTTACTCACCCTAAATTGAAAATTTTGATTATTATATCAGATAATTATTACAACCAGTGTTTTGCTGAGAAACTGCCTTCGATTACCATTTGATTTCAGAGCTCACCACCCAGCTTCACCGATATATCATCGAATGAACTAATATATAATCTATACGATCATTGTGGAAAAACCAAGCAGAATTTTAGCCGCTCCAGATTGCAAGGTTCTATTAATTCTGTTTTTAGAATTTACATTTGAATTTTATTTACCTAAAAATAACCTTTTTTAGTGATTAGAATTTTTTAACTTCTTTTGTGTATTTGAAAGTTGTATTTTTTGGTGCCTTTTTGTACCACTTTCTATGAAAACTTGAAGTATAATTATTCCTTTAAGCTGTTCGGGCCACATTATACTAATAATAACAAAAATTATTGTTTAGGATTGTGAGAAATGGAATAAGTAGATATTTTTTCTAACGTGTCACACACACTTTGAAAAAAATTTGGTAACATATTTGCTTACTTTACGCGTAGAAGAATTAGTTAACATATTAATACAAATGTAACACCGCTTTAAGTAGTTTCAGTATTCACTACTTTCAAGGTCATTCAGATCTTTCTCGATGAATAAAGTTTCTTCTCATCAACTTTTTCTGGTTATTTTAACATTCATATACAGGAGAGTCATTAAGCCCAATGGTGATACTATTTAAAACTAAAATACCTTTATTCTATGATGTGATGAGCACCAAGCCAATAAAAAAAATTTCATATTACCGAATTACATATTTTTAGTTCAATGTTATGTAATATAAAAAAATAAAAGTTTTACAGCTATTCACCACGCTGTAGCTATTACCTTCTGTTCACAGTATCACTCAGTGCAACACTAGATAGAAACGTAATAAGTAAATGTAAATTGGGTTGCCTAAATAAAAACGAGTGTCTCGCGACAGTAATATCCTGGCTGTGACTGTGGCGCCATCTGTGCTACGGTGATGTAACTTTTAAAGAATTTGACTTGACAGTTGGCATGCAAAGTTGGGTTATGTAGTACAGAGGTGTCAATCTCAGTGAAGCCGCGTGCCATTTTCTGACAAGCAAAATGTTTGCGAGTCGCACGAATGACCTTTTTTAAATTTTTTCTTCATTTTTGAATGACATGCCCATATTTCATTCTAAAACATACATTGATTACCAAAATATATTTTTATTAATTATACAGAGTGTCCAACCGCTTATCTAAACATAGGAAAATAACATGGGAAATTGATTTTCTCTAAATTTCTTCTTCCCATTGTAACTAATACGAATGAAAAAAGTATCAATTTGATTGCTGTATATTTAATTTAATATTAATTTAATTTATATAATCGTACCATTATATTCTATTGAGAATAATCTTATTTTCACCAAAATAATAAAAGTGAAGATGAACTGATTTACTTTATACATATAATAAAGTTTTTGCATCTCGAAGCGAAGTCAATATTTTATAACTAATTAAAAATATTTTTTCATGATGCTCTTATCTGCTATATAATAAATTTTTACTCGTTACTAAATAAATTTTTAAATTAATTTATTTTAACGCCAAAAATCTAGAAACATCAGTTTGTCTTATTGTTAGTAAAAATCGAGGTAAAAAATATACATAACCATAGTGCATAACTGTGTACCACGGACTGCTGTGTACATAACCTAAATTCGCATAACCTCACAGCCAACCCAAATTTTCTAAGAGTTACATCACCGCACCACAGATGGCGCCACAGTCACAGCCAGGATATTACTGCCGCGAGACACTCGTAAATAAAATGGTTAGTGGTCTATGTAGATCATGGACTTAGAAAGATAAGACCATGCAACTAAGGCTGAAAATACTAAGCTCTTAACCGTATGGGTTCATCATTTATATCACTAGAGGCGCTGAATTCCTGTTCCAAAATATTCATTCAAATATTTTATTTTTAAATTATTTTAATTACAAAACTTATTTTTTCATACATATAAAGTTTTTTTAAATAATAAAATACGTACTATTTAATAAGAAATTATAAAATATCGATTATTTTAAAAAAATGTCTTTTAATTTTTATCACACTCCAAGCATGCGCATTGTAGACAGTTGTCAAATTTCGTTTGGATAAAAGTTCACGTATATATATAAAAAATACATTACTGTGTTTAATACGTAATATATTTTCAATCTTCAATGTTTTATTTTCATATTGGTTTAATTAATAATTTTCAATTTGAATTTAAATCGTATTTCTGGAACAGAAATTCAGCGCCCCTAGTAATACAAGTGATGAACCCATACGGTTAAGAGCTCGCCAATTTTAAGCTTTCAGGTAGGGAGTTGCGGGCCCTACCTTCTAAGTCCATGATGTAGATTAATTTAATTTCTTTTGCATTTGCTAAGCATTTGCAAATAAAACAAAAACAAACATAATGCACTCATTGTCTAGAAAAAGCATTAAATAATACTTAAAAAAAATTATTATTAAACGCTAGCTTGAACTCAATTAAGTTTTTCAGTTATATTCCTGAGAGAAAACTTTTAAATAAAGTATATAAGTAGCACTACATGCAATTACTCAACGTATCCACTAATTGGATCTCGTTATTACTTTTTATCTGATGTGTTGCTACACAGAGAAAAAATGTACTTAAAAGTAAAACAATTTGTGTCTAGATTATCTACAAGTACAAATAAATGTGAAAATTTAATACAATTTGTATTAGAAAATAGTACCAACAATTGCTTTAGAAATGAGTAGGTATAATTGTCATAATTTGTACTTATAGACATCAATCTAGACACAAATTGTTCTACCTTTAAGTACAATTTTTTTCTATGTAGGCTACTACCTATAACAAGTATCAGAGGTTAAGAGCAATATTTAGTGCTATATTGAATAATTCGTGTTTTCTGTCATTTATTTCCAGGACGTTACAAAAATTTAAATAGTTGCTAGGATTACACGATCTTTCAACACTTTTTTATTAATATTATTATCTCATATCGAAAAGTGAGATTCTAGAACTGAGAGAGATTCCCACATTCTAATCTTCAAATAACGTGATACAAATAAATCAATTTCTTTTAGCGTGTTTACATAAAAAAAAGTGTTGAGAGGTTATGTAATACTAGCAATCATTTAAATTTTTGTAACGTCCTGGAAATAAGTGACATAATAACAAATTATTCAGTAAACAGTGGCTATGGTTCTTAAAAAATTACTTAATTATTTTAAATGTTTGGTACTATATGCCTATAAAGTTTTAATAAAATTTCGATAATTTTATTTTATTAGAGCCAATTACATAACCCAGGAAGATTATTTTCAGTTTCAGTAACATTTTGTTTTCATTGCATCGAAAATGCTTAAAAGTAATAGATACGCAATAGTAAATAATGTAAATAAAGCCTGACAAACTTTCACCCTTTTTAGTTAAATGGTTTAAATAATTGTTATGCAGATAAGATTAGTTGAATACCTTATGAATAATTATAGATAAACATAAAATTACGTACAAAACAATCTTGAAGGTACGAGACTACTTGTTAGCAAACTTTTATGAAAATTTATAATTTGACAAAATATAAAGAAATTTCTAATGTGATTTTAAGTACTCGTCGAAAATTGAGATACGTACCTACGTGTTTAAAACTTTTCCATATTAAATTTGTGCTTTAATACGCTAACCACCGTAAACAATTATTATATGGATTAAATCATCACTTAGCGGCCATTAACGTGTATAATGTATAGTTTTTCTATAGGTAGTGTTTTTTAACCGGGGTGCTGCAAAGTTTAGACATTTTCTTGAAAATTTACAAATTTCAGATACACATAAAGCTAGAGTATCCTCAAGTAGTTAAAGTAACTCTCACAATATTATTTCAATTCTTGACTTCATAATTTTGTGTGAATTTGGATTTTCGGCTCTTACGTCCATCAAAAATAATAAACCAGAACGTTTGCAAACGATCGAACAAGAAATGAGAGTGTGTCACTCTCATTACGTTAAGTTTAGATCTTGCATTAATTAAAATTGTTATTATTATAGCGAGACTATTATTTTATATGTAAGTATTTCGAAAAAATTCAATAGACTAAAATCTTAATTTTGGACACATTGAAACACTTTTCTTGCATAAAGTAGACTTCGAACTGTCAATATTTAAACTTTTTCTTTTCCTAGGAGGGGACTCTTTCCCCGGACTCCAACCCAGCATTGCGCGTGATACACGTTTTTGCAAAAAATTGTAGAAAGGTAGGAAATTTAAAAATGTGTGTTGAAAAATTTGGCAAAACTGGAAAAAAATTTTTCGATGTGTGACTTCAAGTTAGACGCACGTCCATCTTGCGTTTTTCCGAGTGATTACCAAGTGTCCAAATTTGGACCAGTTTGATGTTTTACTTTCAAATGATGTTTTTCCTAAGTCTTATATATGCGTGGAAAAATTTTTGAGTATTTTAGAAAGTTGGTTTTGCGTTCCGTGGTAGCGTGATCAATTTTGGTAAGAAAGAGACATATTATGTTAAATTTGACAAAATCGATGAACGTTTGCTTTGTAAATTTGTCAGAAGAGTGAGTTGAATTAGTTTTTACACGCCCGGGAGTAGAAGTTGGTTTCTAGGTGATGTAAATTGTGACAGAAGTTGCTCATTTTACTCTAGGGAGTTTTAAAGAAATGCCAATATTATTAAGAAAGCCAATAACGATGGAAAATTTAAGAACTTATTTATTAATATTAATGGAAAATGATATGTCATTACAATTTTCAAATTTAATATTTGAAGATATTTCAATATCGGCATTATTTACAGTTCTGATCGTACTGGCAGGTTCTAGTATTGGATTTGTCACATCTTTCCTATTTTCGTGAGAAGTTCCTGCAGGTTGTAATAATTGGTAGGCAATATTTGTTTTATTTTCTACCGAATCTTCAATGTAGCCTTCACACACTGCAGTTGACTTCCAACCTCCGTGACGCTTTATTGTTATAATGTCGGCACCTGCGTCTGCTAATAGTGTTGCAGAGGATCTGCGCAGACAATGGCCGGTGTAAGAAGTTGGATTTGGTACGTTTAAGTAGGTAGCTATCAAGAATGGTATTTTTCCAAATTTATTTTTTCCAACTGGCTGTGTAGTGCATTTTCCTGCTTTATAAAATATGAAGAAGCGACGATGATTCGTGTGAGAGGAACGTAATACAGCGTATTTATGGTATAAGTTGAGTATGTATATGTTACAGTTAAAACCCGAAATCAGTTAAAACCCGATCTAACTAGTAAATTCTAGTTTTAACTAACCGCCTTAGTAAATTCTAGTTTTAACTGAAATAAGTTTAGTTAAAACTAGAATTAACTGATTTCTAACAAATTTCTTCAGTAAATTCTAGTTTTAACTAAAATTATACCAGTTAAAACTAGAATTAACTGAATTCTAACAAACTTCTTTAGTAAATTCTAGTTTTAACTGGTATAAGTTTAGTTAAAACTAGAATTAAGTAAAAGTAGACTTAATTAGATAAAAATTGTTTTATTAAGCAATTATTTTAGACATTATTATTATATTCTACTTATTGCTACATGGCATGCTGTTGTGACATTTTGAAGTGCATCTGGCACTTGTTCTTGAATCAAAAAAACTTTAGAATTTTTTAAAAATTTTTTTTAGTTATCGTCACTTTCAAATAGGTAAATTTAACTTTTGTTCAGAATTGCATTAGATAGTAATGGAAACCAAACTTTACGGTTTTTAACGATTCGATAACGATAGTCGATAACGAACAATCTCGAAAAGTTACCAAATGGGGGGGAGGGAGGGTTAAGCTCAATTTCCATGTATCCGTTTGTACGTTTATCCGATCATACAGGAGCGCTCTCATTGGTCCAGTTACTTTAAAAGTGACAATGACAAAAAAATTTAAAAAAATTCTAAAGTTTTTTGACTCAAAAACAAGTGCCAGATGAAGAAATTTGCTTAAGGAGTGCAGCGCAAAAAGCTGCCGTTGAATCTGAACAAGGGTTTGTCTGCTGTTCTTGTAAAAAAAATTGCACCTCAAAGCGTTGCCTTTGTTTAAAAAAAGAAATTATTTGCAATTCAATATGTCACAACAACATGCCATGTGGCAATAAGTAGAATATTAATGTATCAAATAATTGCTTAACAATTTTTATCTAATTAAGTCTATTTTTACTTTAATTCTAGTTTTAACTGGTATAAGTTTAGTTAAAACTAGAATTTACTAAAGAAATTTGTTAAAAATCAGTTAATTCTAGTTTTAACTAAACTTATTTCAGTTAAAACTAGAATTTACTAAGGCGGCTAGTTAAAACTAGAATTTACTAGTTAGATCGGGTTTTAACTGATTTCGGGTTTTAACTGTAACATATATATATGATTCCTGCATTATTGGTTACCACAAAGACTCGAGATATTTTAGTCTTTGTTTTCGGCACGGTTATTATTAATGATGTACCAACATCTTCAATGTCATCAACTGTTATGTTGATCAATTCTTCTGAGCGACATGTGTCTGCAATACCCAGAATCAATGCTACCTACAAAGTATATAAATTGTTAATACTAGATAATATTTATAAATATATAATATCTGTATATTATTCTGATGACGAACGAAATAATTGTTTGAAAGCTAAATAAATCTTTTAATTAATTTTTAATTTATTAATAACTCGATATTTTGAAGTTTTAATATTATCTAATATCAACGAGTTAATAATTTATATTATACTTAATCATTAAATATTTATTATCGTTTGCTTTTGATAAAAAGTTATCAATTTACCATTTGTTCTCGTGACAAAACTTTTGATTTCTTTCCATGATACCCATCAGATTTTCGTTTTAAAAATGCTATTAGTTGTGCGTACTTACTTATGTCTATATTATCATTTATTACCATGCACGCTCTTATCATTGAATATTGCGCCCATAATGTAGAGGACTTGTACACTTTTGCCTTTTCTGCAAAATAAGCCAACATGACGTTCTCGGAATATGATTGTACTTTTTTTTCCGTGCACCAATCTCTTAGACGATTATATGCAATTTTGTATAATTTTTTCGATTTCACTGGTAATAACTCGGAGACTGCAATATTAGCAGCATCAATAATTTCTTGTGGTTCTTCCATTTTGAAACTAAACTTGTTTACACAATTTTGTTTGTTGTCATAAAATTCGTTATATTGTAATTCAAAAGCTACTACAGTTGTTATCTTGAAAGATGAAGCTTACGTCACAACCATCTGAATTAAGAACCGACAATCTTTTTTTTTCAAATTAGTTGTTATAACATAAGTGCAACAAAGACACACTAACATAAATAATTCTTAAGTGTCTGATTTTAGAAATCTTATACGTCAAAAATTATATGATATCTAACGTATGAGATAGAAAAAGATAGATACATTATTTCATAGCTTGCATAATAATTTTAATGAAAGTAGTTTTTCATATTGACTGATGCTATAATTTTGACAAGTTACTTTGGTTTTTAGGTTATATTTCCATTTCGTTGTAATTAATTATTTTATATTACGTTAATTGTAAGTTTTGTTTTGCTATAAACTTGTTAAAATTTGTTAGTTTTTTTTAGAACGAAGTATTGTTGTGGGTATTATAATGATTATAGATTTAAAGTTATTATATCAAACACTTATTTGACTTACAATTTTCGTCTTATTTCATACAAATGCCGTTTATGACGAAGCTTCATCTTTCATGATAACAACTGTAAATAAAATAATTGCAATTTTCTGTCATGATATAAATTAGAATTTTATTTATTTTTTGGTTTCGGACGTGTAAAAAATAGTATATACACCACTGGAGAGAACGCCATTATTCCCTCAGTGCAGCCAGCGCGAAGCCCTCTGGCTACAAACTTGCACCTCGTGAATAATATTGCTTTTCTCTCCCTTAATGTATAATGTACCTACTATTATTTTGAAAGTCACCATGTGCATGCTATTTGGTTAGATGATAATCGGATTGGTAATTAAATTCAAACGATAATCAATATTTGAAAAAGAATAGAAATAAGATTAAAGATTTAATAAAAAATTTTTATAATAATAAATTATAAAAATTTATAGTCTATCAGTTGGCCGGAGCGTTAAAGTTGTTACTCTGCTATTTGCTAGTAGGATTTTCCCTAGTTATTTTTGTTTTTTTAATATAGCGATAGTGTAGTAGATGCGATACATTTAGCAAGAAAATGCAATTCCACCAAATACTTAGTACTTAAGTTGTATAAATTTGATCGAATTACTACAAAATGTATTGAAGTAAAAACATTACATTAATTAATTATAAATCCCATGCCAATAAAATTCTAACCAGCTTATCAGTAAAATATTATACTTTTAATTATATCTACAAACAAGCAATCTTCAAATAGGGCAGATTTTAATCAAACAGATTTTGTGGTTTATAAATTAACCAGTTACGAATAGAACAAAAAACAAATAATAAATTCCCTCGGCTCAGCTTGCCGCAAACCGTCAGATTAGGAACTTATTATTTGAAAACTAGTAATAAACATGAAACGTATAAAAAAATTGTGTTACGAAAAATAAAGCATATGTAGACAAAATCTTGATTTTAAATGTTGAGTAATTCAATAAACTTTTTTACGCTTTATTATTTCTGTAATTTAATTTTATTTTACATAAATTTTATTGCCATAATTTATTTATTTTAGATATCTTATTTCTTTCATACGAATTAATCTACATAAATTATAATTGATAAAATAATCCAAGTTAAAAAAATTACGGGCGAATAATCCAGGTAAATAATCCACAGAACAGAAAAGTCTATTGTACGTTTTATCGTTTTAATTTATTTTTTGCGGTATTTTGAATTACTTAATTTAAATCTTAATCAGCATTAGGATTTTGAAAAATATTTTTAAATTCCCTTAGTCTTTTCTATACAATATATGTTTTTAAAAATTTTAGTCTACCTCCCCTTCCAAAAAAATCGTTCAAGTTAAGCAATCGTTAATTCAATTAATAAGATTACTGGCCACTTAGAACTGTAAAATTTGCAGTTAAAATTCACTATAATATTAAATATTTAGTTTTATCTACTATTATGAAAATATTTTCATAAACTAATAACGTCTTACATTAGATCAGAAATCTAAATGGATCAGGTTCTAAATGGGATCGGTACCATCCACCGGTGAGCATTGAATAAATCTAATGGAGCGTTTTTGGTCCAAGACAAATTTAACTGGTGTTGAGAACCAACTGCCACCCCCTGAGCAATACTCGGAAGAACGAGCAGAAAAGTTTGATTAATTACTTAAAAATCATCAAATGTATGTTTTGTTATCCATACGAGAGAAGTATAAACCTAAATTTATGTTTTTTTTTCTAAAAAGACAAAAGTAGATCAAAAAATATTGGAAACCTCTTACTTAGATCATTATTTAAAGTTACAGGCACGCCACTTTCTAACCCTCCTTGATGCATATAAACTGAAGCAAGCATGTGTGACGTCACGCGCGGCCTTGTTCAAGATTTAAATTTTTGATGAACTAAATTAAACGGTTATTTTTTAACAATGCATGTCTATTAGTTTAAACCAGGTATGAGCAGATTTTACATTTTAACTTTTAAAAATTGCTACAATGTTCCTAGGTTTACTTAGTTATAAAGAGATAATTTGATTCTTTTATTTTCTTGCTAGCAATTTTCTCTCTTCCCCCTCTTATCCTCTTATCGCATACCAAAATCGTTCTTTTATCAATACAATATACTTTTTATATTTTGAGTTTTGATTCTTTTTTTAATTTTTTTGAACACTATACTTAATTTCTGGGCAGCATTCCAAACTTCATATAAGAATAAAATTTCATTCTTTATTTAGGTAGGTACCTGCAAAAAATTCAAATTATAGATGATGGAGTCAAGGTTTTTATTCACTTTCTTGAAAATGTGAATGTCCAGAATAGTCCAAAATTTTAAATGTTAATATCGTCTGCTTAGAGGTAAAACTCACTAACAAAATTATCTAAAATTATCTCTGAAAAATAGAAAATGGTTGTATTTGGTTTGAATTTTGCTATAAGTAGAAGTAATGCTTTTTATCAATAATTTTTGCTCAAAAATAATAAAAAAATGTTAATATGGCATTAAAAATAAGCTTTTTTGTACTTAATGAGTTTTACCTCTACAGCTATTAAGGAGTTTCGACACATACTTATCAATTAAATAACTGAAACTTTATTATAAATTTTTTTTTTATTAATTGTGTCGTTGCCTCCAGGAATTTGCTTATCACAGGTCACTTGATAACATCCATTGTTGCCTAAAATATTCATCTAGTAAGTAAATGATACTGATAAACTGTGCAAGAAGTGAAAAACTTGTACTTAGTGAGTGTGGAAAAGTTTATAATTGCACCTAGTGAATTTTACCTCTGCCTAAAATGCTATAAAAACATTAAATGCACTTGATCAAGTTTTCATAAGATAGAACGTCAAAAAATATTCGCTTAGGTATACTTATCTCATTTTTCAACAAAAGTGTACTTAGTGAGTTTTACCTCTAAGCAGACGATATCTTGGTTTAACATTCGAAAATATGGCAACCCTAAATTACCTAAATTTACTATGGGTAAACTATGATTTTTCCAACAGTTGCCTAATTAAAGATTATTCCCTCTAAACAGAAATTGGTTGAGTCCGCCCCTGTTACCTCCTTTTACGTTATCTACTAAACACTGCTAAAACACTGCAGATGCCAACAGCACAGACATATTTTTACAAAATATGATAAATTTCATATTGAGATGTCGGAAGAAATAATACTACACCTTCTATGTATTATAAAATAAATTTGACTTGCACCTCTTGAGCAATTAATAGGTTAATAAATGTGGAAAGCTTGGATAATGTAAAGTAGATATAATATTGAAATGTTTCCTATACTTCCTGTGTATATTTAATTTTAGTTCATAACTTTTCACAAAATAGAATAATAAGTACTTAACAGTAGACTTCATTAATTAAAAGTTATGTTCTAACTTTATTTTAATCAATAATTTACTGTGCTTGTAAGCAGTATAACATAGCAACTTTTAATTATTCAAATATAACAGCATTAATCTCTGCGTCAGATATTACAGCAAGGTTTTTAATATTTCGAATTTTGTTTTTCCTTATAAGTTACATCTTGAAGCGGTATATATGGCGCCCTCCTTTGGTAAGTAGCAAAATACTTCAAAAAATTGAAAGAGTTTACATTTTATTGTAAGAAATAAAATTTTTCTGCCTCACATATTAATAACAAGAGGACTCGTGTAACAACATTTAAAAAATAATTAATAATATAGTTACATATTTGATAATCAACTATCTAATTGATAACTAATAATCACTTCTGAACTTTATAAAGAAATTATTAGTTATCAAAATAACCTTTGAGAACAATTATTGTAATCACCACAACTAACCCTTATCCTTATCATAATTACTAACATTAGATATTATAAATACAGGGAACACAATGAGGAGTTTAGTTTAGAACTTCTCTATGTTATTGCAACTTGTAATGTCTAAATTCAACTTTATAATTAAATAAATCTTTTTAAAAATATAAATTGTGGTGTTGTGAACTTAAGTGGCGCTGCGAACAGGATTGTTTCGCGAGTTCTGTACGTCTTATTCGGTCAAACTTCAGGAAGAATTCAAGACAACTGGCATCCTCCATTTGGAACAATCTTTAGGAAGATTTCGCCACGACTTGTATCTCCATTTGGTAACACCGAGGGAAAACTGGACTCGAGGTGTCTTAACACTTCAGAAACAATCGACAACCAAAAATCCCTTCCACGAAGGAAAAATACTCAACCAACCAAGGAAAAGGGTCATCTAGAACGAAACAGAAAATTCGAGTTTGGAATGCAAATCCTTCAAGTACTTCTGTAAGTTTTTGAACCTCTCCTTTACCAAATTATTTTAAATTTTATTACCATTTCGTTACAATTTTACTTATGTCAAAAAAACGATATTGAATTTGAAGTAGAAGACAATTACTCTTCTTTAGAAAACGTACGCAATTTTAAAAACAGATTTGAACCGTACCAAAGAATGGCAACCGGTTCAGCAAATATACTACCACCATTGACGGTAGAACCAATTGTTCAACCTGCAATAAATTTATTTTCTACTCGGGAGGTGACTGCATTAACGGATTCGTTACCAGAATTTTACCCGGATAGCAATTTATCTACATTCATAACGGCTGTTGACAATTTGGCAAAATTTTTAGAAAATAAACTATCTCCAACCTTAACATACCTATTTAATGTTTCGATTCTTTCAAAAATAAAAAGAGAAGCTCGCGATTACTTAAACTTTCATAACCAAACCGAATGGGTTGGTATAAGAAATGCACTTTTGCATAAATATGGCGATCAACGCAATGAAGAACTTTTAATTTCAGCTTTACGCAACACCTTTCAAAAACGGACCGAAAATTACAACGAATTTTACGATCGCGTTTTATTAGCTCAAAACGACTTATTACAATATGTACATTTGCATGAAACGGATGCAAACGTTTTTAAATTTAAAAGTAATTTGTATCAAAACCAATCGCTTCAAGTATTTTGTTCAGGGTTGTCGGAACCTTACAGATCTCAATTAATGAACTTCGAAATAACGACCCTGATAGGAGCATTAAACAAATGCAGGTTATACGATAACAAATTACAAGAAAACAACTATACCGATTACATGAGGAGATTACAAGATAATCGACCTCCAAAAAACTATGCGCAACAATCGAAACCTATATCAAATCCTAGAATTAACTTTCAAAATAACCCTCAAAATAAATTTCAATCTAATTTTCATAATAACGCGCAACCTAACAATCATCGAAACTTTCAGCCTAACTATCAACATAATTTTAACCCCAATAATTACCAAGGAAATTCTCAGTCTAATTACCAAAATGATTACCCAAATAATTTTAAACAACCTCAATTTCAACCTAAACCATTTTCGGGAAACATTAACAAACCCGTACAACAAACAACAAGATTTCCATCCGGTAAACAACTTTTTAAAAATAGAGCCGATTCCACACCTCAAAGGAACCGTTACGAACCGACACCTATGTCCGTTCAAACCTCCGCGTTCACATTTAAACCAAAAACAAATTATCAACAACCTGCGAATAAACCGACCTTTACTTCGGAAGAATTATTCAATGCAGAAATAGCAAATAATAATCACGAACAAGGAGAAGAATACGAATTTTACAACGAAAATAACTTGCAAGAAAACTACGAAGCAAATCAAATTGAAAATTTTCGTAGACAAGCCTCGGAACACCAACCAACAGTAGATTTAAACGTATTATGCTCAAGACCTAAACTACCTTTCTTTTACCTGCCATTACTAAACTTAAAGGTACTAATAGACTCAGGCGCAACCGAATCCATAATAAACCCAAATGTCGCTTCGAAATTTAAAAAATACTTTCACCGAGAACCATTTACAATCAAAAGCTTAAACAAAACGGTAAAATCAGATCAAAACTTAATTTTTCCCTTATTGTCAGAATTGAACGTTCATAAACCAATTAAATTTAGAATCATCGATTGGCACGAAAAATTTGACGTTCTTATTGGCACAAAAGATTTAAATAAATTAGAAGCAAACGTCAATTACAAAGATAGAATTCTTACGCTCGACAACCATCAAATACCCTTCTTTTTAGAATATAAAAATGACCAAGTAACTAAAACACAAACGCATGAAAACTATTTAGAAATCCCTGTGACGATAGACGAAGGTCAAGTATTCATACCAACAATTAAATTGCGCGAAAATCTAGAAATCCCCGAATGTATAGCTACAGCAAAAAATGGAATCTGCAAAGTACCGAACCTCACACAAATGGAAATACACTTTAATGAGAGAATTAATGTCTTACCAATCGATTACTTGGACATTGAACCACCAAGCAGTGAAGATTCAAACCAACGTCCCAAAATTGAACAATTAATTAGAACCCAGCATTTAAACGAAGAAGAAAAACGAGAGATTTTAAAACTATGCAAGAAATACCACGATGTGTTTTACTATGAAGGAACCGACCTTACCTTTGCCAACCACGTCAAACATCGTATTAGGACTACCGATGATAACCCTATCTATGTGAAATCATACAGGCATCCGAGAGCAATGCAAATAGAAATTCAAAATCAAATAGAAAAACTACTTGAAAACAAAATTATACGTCCTTCGATTTCGCCATACAGTTCACCTGTATGGATCGTACCAAAAAAGCTAGACGCCAGCGGCAAGAAAAAGTACAGAATGGTAATCGACTATAGGAAGCTGAATGACGTCACCGTTGAAGAAAGATACCCACTACCACTAATCGAAGAGATTTTGGATAATCTCGGTAAATGTACCTACTTCACCACGCTCGATTTAGCACAAGGGTTCCATCAAATCGAAATGGACCCCGAATCAATTGAGAAGACGGCCTTTTCAGTAAATCACGGTCACTATGAATACTTAAGAATGCCTTTTGGACTCAAAAATTCACCTGCAACATTCCAAAAAACTTTAGATCATACCCTTAAAGAATTTCTCTATAAATTTTGCTTTGTCTACATAGACGACGTAGTGATATTTTCTAAATCTTTACAAGATCACCTGCACCACGTCAAACTGATATTTCAAAAATTAAAAGAGGTAAACCTGAAGATCCAATTGGACAAATCAGAATTTTTATGTAAAGAGGTTGCTTTCCTAGGACATGTTATTACACCGGAAGGAATTAAACCCAATCCGGATAAAATAAGAGCAATCCAGGAATACCCTATACCAAAAACCATAAAACAAATTAGATCATTTCTAGGTCTTGCAGGGTACTACCGACGATTTATCGCAAACTTCGCGAAATTAGTGTCACCAATGACAAAATGCTTAAAAAAGGGAACTACCATTAACATCGAAGATGATGACTACAAAGAATGTTTTTATACATGCAAAGAATTGCTGATGAATGCACCAATCTTAACGTACCCAGATTTCGAAAAACCTTTTGTACTAACCACAGACGCTTCTAATGTCGCTATTGGAGGTGTATTAAGTCAACTAAATAAACCGATCGCGTATTACTCTAGGACACTGAACTCAGCCGAGAGAAATTATAGTACAATTGAAAAAGAACTTCTTGCGATCCTAGATGGAACTAAGCACTTTAGACCTTACTTATACGGTCGAAGATTTAAAGTAGAAACGGACCACAATCCGCTTGTTTGGTTACACAAGATTCGCGAACCAAATTCGCGATTAATAAGATGGAAGCTCAAACTAGAAGAGTTTGACTTCGAAATAGTTTATAAAAAGGGAAAAGAAAACATAGTAGCCGACGCCCTTTCAAGGATAGAAATTAATAACAAAGAAATGGACGAAATATCCATAACCCCACAAGTGGAAGAGACCCCTAACCCAGAAGAATTGGATGAAATAATCAACGACTCATCAAACGACCACAGTTCGGAGTACGAAAGAGTCCTACACGAACTAGAAAACACAGTACATTCAGTAAGTGGAGAAAACGATGGAAAAGTTATTCCTTTGGCAGAATACCCCGTAAACCACTTCAACAATAGGATAATAATACTACCAGGAGAAAACTACAATGTTCGCCTCCAACGACCATTTAATAAAAAGCATTACACCATACGCGTGAAAAAAGAAGATATCAAAACGAATTTATCTCAAATGATAAAAGAAGTTGTACGACCTGATATCACCTTTGGTATCTACTGTCCAGACCCACAAATTTTAGAAGAACTAACCAAATTATGTAAGACATACATGAATAACTCAGCAAAATTAGTTCTCTCAAAAAACTACCACACCGACGTGCTAAGCGAAAATGATCAAAACGATATTATCTCAAAGTATCACGACGAAACCCACACGGGAATTATAGAAACGTATAATCAATTAAAATCTAGATATTATTGGCCAAATATGAAATCGTCAATAACCAATGAAATTAACAAATGTGAACTATGTTTACAAACAAAATATGAAAGGAACCCGTATAACATAAAATTACAAGGTCCATTACTAGCGCGAAAACCTTTCCATACTATCTTTATAGATACATTTTCATTCCAGAATAGCAAGTTTTTAACAATAATAGATTCATTTTCCAGATATGCTCAAGCTTACTTTCTAAAAGAAGGAACTAGCCTAAACGTTTTAAATAAACTTCGACATTATTTCACGCATCACAATTTTCCTAAACGCATTGTGTGCGATCAAGGGAGAGAATTCTTTAATAAAACTTTCAAAGAATATTGTCAATTACATCACATAGAACTACATTTCACCACGGTAAATAACCCGAACTCCAACTCACCCGTCGAAAGGCTCCATTCAACCTTGTTAGAAAAATTGCGAATCTTAAAATTAAAGACACCCAACGAATCACCCCAAAACCATATGATAACTGCTACGCTTATTTACAACCAATCAGTACACTCTTCTACAGGGTTCTCACCATTTTCGATTCTTTACGGTCCATACGAACACGAAATAGATTTTTCTTTAGACATGACCGTTTACGAGGAATATAATAACAAGAGGAAAAACGAGCTGTTACCTTTTATTGACCAAATCTACCATAAGAACATGGCTAAAGAAAAAGCAATCTTAGAAAAACGTAATTTAAATAAAGAAACGGGTCCAGAAATACAAGATGAAATAATATTTGTAAGAAAAAACAAACCAAGTAAAACAGATCCCCTTTACGCGAAAATTCAAGTCACAAAACAAAATAGAGATACGATTGAAGGAAAGTCAGAAAAAGGAAACTTTACCACCTCAAATCTGCGAAAAATAAAAAGATTAAGAAAACATCTTTCTTTGCAGGATCCCCATTTACCTGGGCCTAGTACAGCTCACGACTCAGTTACAAGTGACTCCGATTCAAACTAATGGATATTTTGGAGAAGAACTCGGAACCACAAAAATACATTCTCACTATCATAAATTTTACTTCTATTATAACCTCACCCTATTAGAATCAGGCTTTAGACAATTAATTGCAAACACTATCATTTTAGAATCCAAAATTCCAGATAACATTTTATTAAAACGACAATTCAATCAATTAAAATCAGAACTTATATCGACAGAAAACTCATTAGAAAAACTTTCACATTTTAAGAGAAAAAGAGGATTAATCAACTTCTTAGGAAAAACAATTAAATTCATCACAGGCAACGTAGACGACGATGACCTACAAAATATAAATAAAAACCTTGAAACCCTTTTTACGAACCAAAAAACTCTAACGTCGGAAAATTCAAAAATAACTTCATTTGCTAAACATGTCACAGAACGTTATGAACAAGACTTAATCAAATTAAATAATTTCCAAAACGAAACAATTAATGCACTCAAATCCACAACAGAAATAATTCACTACAACCAATTAATTAATCTTCAATTAATAAATATTCAAAATTATCACCAACAAATAAAAAACTTACAAAGAACTATCAATTTAGCGAGATTAGAAATTGCAAATATCGAATTGATAACTGCATCTGAACTAAAAGAAATTTATAACAATTTAATCAAAATATACCCGTGTGAAAACAGCGACTAAAGTCAGCGACAAATTTTACCGAAAATGCCCGAAGTTATACCATTGAGAAAATAAATCTGGATAATTATTTTTCTGCGCATGCGCATTAATATAACATAATTAATAATTTTTCAAATTACTTTCATAATTATAGATAAAATTTAATACTACTAATCAATATTATTATAATAATTATTACATAACAAAAAAGGTACGAATTTACAAATTATAAACATAATAATTATTATAAAACACAAAATATTTACATCTGTAAAACAGCACATAGTCCAACTTTTATCGCGTTTATCGCGAGTTCTTCAAAACCATACAGACTCCCACTTTTAAATTTATACCATAGGTACTACTTTTTATGGACTACAATACCATCTAAATTTTGTGGATTTGCAAAGGGGCCCCGGGGGTGAAAACGCGATTTATATGAATACACGCCGGGAAATTTTGCAGAGTAAAATGTAGATTACTCCAAAACCTCACATACTCCCACTTTTAAATTTATACCACAGGTACTACATTTTATGGGCTACAATACCATCTGAATTTTGTAGATTTGCAAAGGGGCCCCAGGGGTGAAAACGCGATTTATATGAAAATACGTCGCTAAATTTTGCAGAGTAAATTGTAGATTACTCCAAAACCACACATACTCCCACTTTTAAATTTATACCACAGGTACTACATTTTATGGGCTACAATACCATCTGAATTTTGTAGATTTGCAAAGGGGCCCCGGGGGTGAAAACGCGATTTATATGAAAATACGTCGCTAAATTTTGCAGAGTAAATTGTAGATTACTCCAAAACCACACATACTCCCACTTTTAAATTTATACCATAGGTACTACTTTTTATGGACTACAATACCATCTAAATTTTGTGGATTTGCAAACGGGCCCCGGGGGTGAAAACGCGATTTATATGAATATACGCCGGGAAATTTTGCAGAGTAAAATGTTGATTACTCCAAAACCTCACATACTCCCACTTTTAAATTTATACCACAGGTACTACATTTTGTGGGCTACAATACCATCTGAATTTTGTAGATTTGCAAAAGGGCCCCGGAGGTGAAAACGCGATTTATATGAAAATACGTCGCTAAATTTTGCAGAGTAAATTGTAGATTACTCCAAAACCACACATAATCCCACTTTTAAATTTATACCATGGGTACTACCTTTAATGGGCTACAAGACCATCAAAATTTTGTAGATTTGCAAAAGGGCCCCGGGGGTGAAAAGGCGATTTATATGAAAATACGCCGGGAAATTTTGCAGAGTAAAATGTAGATTACTCCAAAACCTCACATACTCCCACTTTTAAATTTATACCACAGGTACTACTTTTTATGGGCCACAATACCATTTAAATTTTGTGGATTTGCAATGGGGCCCCGGGGGTGAAAACGCAACTTATATGAAAATACGCGGCAAAATTTTGCAAAGTAAATTGTAGATTACTCCAAAATCACACATACTCCCACTTTTAAATTTATACCATTGGTACTACTTTTGATGGACTACAATACCATCTAAATTTTGTGGATTTGCAAAGGGGCCCCGGGGGTGAAAACGCGATTTATATGAAAATACGTCGCTAAATTTTGCAGAGTAAATTGTAGATTACTCCAAAACCACACATACTCCTACTTTTAAATTTATACCATGGGTACTACCTTTAATGGGCTACAAGACCATCAAAATTTTGTAGATTTGCAAAAGGGCCCCGGGGCTGAAAACGCAATTCATATGAAACTACGCCGGGAAATTTTGCAGAGTAAAATGTAGATTACTCCAAAACCTCACATACTCCCACTTTTAAATTTATACCACAGGTACTACATTTTATGGGCTACAATACTATCTGAATTTTGTAGATTTGCAAAGGGGCCCCGGGGGTGAAAACGCGATTTATATGAAAATACGTCGCTAAATTTTGCAGAGTAAATTGTAGATTACTCCAAAACCACACATACTCCCACTTTTAAATTTATACCATAGGTACTACTTTTTATGGACTACAATACCATCTAAATTTTGTGGATTTGCAAACGGGCCCCGGGGGTGAAAACGCGATTTATATGAATATACGCCGGGAAATTTTGCAGAGTAAAATGTTGATTACTCCAAAACCTCACATACTCCCACTTTTAAATTTATACCACAGGTACTACATTTTGTGGGCTACAATACCATCTGAATTTTGTAGATTTGCAAAAGGGCCCCGGAGGTGAAAACGCGATTTATATGAAAATACGTCGCTAAATTTTGCAGAGTAAATTGTAGATTACTCCAAAACCACACATAATCCCACTTTTAAATTTATACCATGGGTACTACCTTTAATGGGCTACAAGACCATCAAAATTTTGTAGATTTGCAAAAGGGCCCCGGGGGTGAAAAGGCGATTTATATGAAAATACGCCGGGAAATTTTGCAGAGTAAAATGTAGATTACTCCAAAACCTCACATACTCCCACTTTTAAATTTATACCACAGGTACTACTTTTTATGGGCCACAATACCATTTAAATTTTGTGGATTTGCAATGGGGCCCCGGGGGTGAAAACGCAACTTATATGAAAATACGCGGCAAAATTTTGCAAAGTAAATTGTAGATTACTCCAAAATCACACATACTCCCACTTTTAAATTTATACCATTGGTACTACTTTTGATGGACTACAATACCATCTAAATTTTGTGGATTTGCAAAGGGGCCCCGGGGGTGAAAACGCGATTTATATGAAAATACGTCGCTAAATTTTGCAGAGTAAATTGTAGATTACTCCAAAACCACACATACTCCTACTTTTAAATTTATACCATGGGTACTACCTTTAATGGGCTACAAGACCATCAAAATTTTGTAGATTTGCAAAAGGGCCCCGGGGCTGAAAACGCAATTCATATGAAACTACGCCGGGAAATTTTGCAGAGTAAAATGTAGATTACTCCAAAACCTCACATACTCCCACTTTTAAATTTATACCATGGGTACTACCTTTTATGGGCTACAATACCATCAAAATTTTGGGGATTTGCAAAGGGGCCCAGGGGTGAAAACGCAATTTATATGAAAATACGTCGCTAAATTTTGCAGAGTAAATTGTAGATTACTCCAAAACCATACATACTCCCACTTTTAAATTAATACCATGGGTACTAACTACCTTGTATGGGCTACAAAACCATCAAAATTTTCTAGATTTGCAAAGAAGCCCCGGTGGTGAAAACGCGATTTATATGAAAAGAGGCCGGGAAATTTTGAAGAGTAAAATGTAGATTACTCCAAAACCTTACATACTCCCACTTTTAAATTTATACCATGCGTACCACCTTTTATGGGCTACAATACCATCTAAATTTTGTGGATTTGCAAAGGGTCCCCGGAGGTGAAAACGCGATTTATATGAAAATACGTCGCTAAATTTTGCAGAGTAAATTGTAGATTACTCCAAAACCACACATACTCCCACTTTTAAATTTATACCATGGGTACTACCTTTAATGGGCTACAAGACCATCAAAATTTTGTAGATTTGCAAAAGGGCCCCGGGGCTGAAAACGCGATTTATATGAAACTACGCCGGGAAATTTTGCAGAGTAAAATGTAGATTACTCCAAAACCTCACATACTCCCACTTTTAAATTTATACCACAGGTACTACATTTTATGGGCTACAATACCATCTAAATTTTGTAGATTTGCAAAGGGGCCCCGGGGGTGAAAACGCGATTTATATGAAAATACGTCGCTAAATTTTGCAGAGTAAATTGTAGATTACTCCAAAACCACACATACTCCCACTTTTAAATTTATACCATAGGTACTACTTTTTATGGACTACAATACCATCTAAATTTTGTGGATTTGCAAAAGGGCCCCGGGGGTGAAAACGCGATTTATATGAAAATACGTCGCTAAATTTTGCAGAGTAAATTGTAGATTACTCCAAAACCACACATACTCCCACTTTTAAATTTATACCACAGGTACTACATTTTATGGGCTACAATACCATCTGAATTTTGTAGATTTGCAAAGGGGCCCAGGGGGTGAAAACGCGATTTATATGAAAATACGTCGCTAAATTTTGCAGAGTAAATTGTAGATTACTCCAAAACCACACATACTCCCACTTTTAAATTTATACCATAGGTACTACTTTTTATGGACTACAATACCATCTAAATTTTGTGGATTTGCAAAGGGGCCCCGGGGGTGAAAACGCGATTTATATGAAAATACGCCGGGAAATTTTGCAGAGTAAAATGTAGATTACTCCAAAACCTCACATACTCCCACTTTTACAAATTTTATATGGTTTTGTAGCCCATAAAAAGTAGTACCTATTGTATAAATTTAAAAGTGGGAGTATGTGAGGTTTTGGAGTAATCTACATTTTACTCTGCAAAATTTCCCGGCGTATTTTCATATAAATCGCGTTTTCACCCCCGGGGCCCCTTTGCAAATCTACAAAATTTATATGGTCTTGTAGCCCATAAAAAGTAGTACCTATGGTATAAATTTAAAAGTGGGAGTATGTGAGGTTTTGGAGTAATCTACATTTTACTCTGCAAAATTTCCCGGCGTAGTTTAGCGACGTATTTTCATATAAATCATACAAAATTTAGATAGTATTGTAGTCCATAAAAAGTAGTACGTACCTATGGTATAAATTTAAAAGTGGGAGTATGTGTGGTTTTGGAGTAATCTACAATTTACTCTGCAAAATTTTGCCGCGTATTTTCATATAAATCGCGTTTTCACCCCCGAGGCCCCTTTGCAAATCTACAAAATTTAAATGGTTTTGTAGCCCATAAAAGGTAGTACTCATAGTATAAATTTAAAAGTGGGAGTATGTGTGGTTTTGGAGTAATCTACAATTTATTCTGCAAAATTTCCCGGTCTCTTTTCGTATAAATCGCATTTTTACCCCCGGGGCCCCTTTGCAAATCTACAAAATTTTGATGGTCTTGTAGCCCATAAAAGGTAGTACCCATGGCATAAATTTAAAAGTGGGAGTATGTGTGGTTTTGAAGTAATCTACAATTTACTCTGCAAAATTTAGCGACGTATTTTCATATAAATCGCGTTTTCACCTCCGGGGCCCCTTTGCAAATCCACAAAATTTAGATGGTATTGTAGCCCATAAAAGGTGGTACGCATGGTATAAATTTAAAAGTGGGAGTATGTAAGGTTTTGGAGTAATCTACATTTTACTCTTCAAAATTTCCCGGCCTCTTTTCATATAAATCGCGTTTTCACCACCGGGGCCTCTTTGCAAATCTAGAAAATTTTGATGGTTTTGTAGCCCATAAAAGGTAGTTAGTACCCATGGTATTAATTTAAAAGTGGGAGTATGTATGGTTTTGGAGTAATCTACAATTTACTTTGCAAAATTTAGCGACGTATTTTCATATAAATCGCGTTTTCACCCTCGGGGCCCCTTTGCAAATCCACAAAATTTAGATGTTATTGTAGCCCATAAAAGGTAGTACCCATGGTATAAATTTAAAAGTGGGAGTTCTATTATTGCGGTAAAAGTATCCGTCAAAGCGTGTGTTGTGCTTATTTTGAATAAAGTTGATTAAAACAATTAGGTTCAAAAAGTTCTGTTTTCTATTTTGAGGTAAGCGTATGTTTTATTTTTATATCTTTTAAAATATAGGCTGTGCTATTTAATCTAAAGAATAATTACTTGTGTAAAAGATAACCTAACCACACATCACAAGTGCTGAGTGTTTAACAACGACATGTCATAGATAAACATATATGTTTTCAATTACCCCAAGCTTTTTAAATTTTGGGGCAATTGAAAACATCATGTTTTCATTAAAAAGTTGTTTTTCTGTTCACATAAAAAAGCGACCAAGTTCAACTTACTCCAAGAATGACTTGGAAAAAGCGGTTGCTGATGTTGAAAATAATAATTTGACATATAGGCAAGCTTTTCAAAAGTATGGTGTGCCTATATCAAATATATTTCAATTTATCAAATACCTAGAAGTTTTGAAAATTTTAAAGACACCAAAAATAATAATTGAATAATGCTGAATGTTTTCTATTACCTCTATAGCTGATATATGTAAATACAAAGTAAATATAGACTTTGTTTCCATTTTCCCCAATTTTAAGTGTAATTGGAAACACCCAGGGGGTAATTGAAAACAGACATTTATGGAGAAAATACGTGACAGAAGCGTATTTTTTTCTTTTTACACTATAGTTAATGGTTGGGGGTAACTTATAATTTGATTCAATTTTAAAAATTAACTCATCAAGAAAAGTTGAAATAATTTTAAAGTAGTATGTTAAAAACCGTTTCTAATTACCCTCATTGACCCTACCTATGGTATAAATTTAAAAGTGGGAATATTTTACAAATTTACACTTTTACAAATTTTATATGGTTTTGTAGCCCATAAAAAGTAGTACCTATTGTATAAATTTAAAAGTGGGAGTATGTGAGGTTTTGGAGTAATCTACATTTTACTCTGCAAAATTTCCCGGCGTATTTTCATATAAATCGCGTTTTCACCCCCGGGGCCCCTTTGCAAATCTACAAAATTTATATGGTCTTGTAGCCCATAAAAAGTAGTACCTATGGTATAAATTTAAAAGTGGGAGTATGTGAGGTTTTGGAGTAATCTACATTTTACTCTGCAAAATTTCCCGGCGTAGTTTAGCGACGTATTTTCATATAAATCATACAAAATTTAGATAGTATTGTAGTCCATAAAAAGTAGTACGTACCTATGGTATAAATTTAAAAGTGGGAGTATGTGTGGTTTTGGAGTAATCTACAATTTACTCTGCAAAATTTTGCCGCGTATTTTCATATAAATCGCGTTTTCACCCCCGGGGCCCCTTTGCAAATCCACAAAATTTAGATGGTATTGTAGCCCATAAAAGGAAGTACCCATGGTATAAATTTAAAAGTGAGAGTATGTATGGTTTTGAAGAATTCGATATTTCAGTCTGCAAAATTTCGCGATAAAAGTTGGAGTACCTGTGTGCTATTTCACAGATATAAATATTTTACGTTTTTTAATAATTATTATGTTTATAATTTGTAAATTCGTACCTTCTTTGTTATGTAATAATATTGATTAGTAGTATTAAATTTTATCTACATTTATGAAAGTAATTTGTAAAATTATTAATTATGTGAAACTAAGGCGCATGCGCAGAAAAATAATTATCCAGATTTATTTTCTTGATGGTATAACTTCGGGCATTTTCGGTAAAATTTGTCGCTGACTTTAGTCGCTGTTTTCACACGGGTTCAAAATATACGGTACTGGTCAACTGCTGTTTTTAAATGATACGCACCTTTTCGAATTATTAGATCTTTCAAAATTTACTTTAATGATTTCAAACAACGCAATGGTAATGATATTAAAAATTCCAATCCTACACCCTACTCCTTACACCTTACATAAAATCTATCCATTGCCAAATTTGCAATCACAAATACTCGTGCCACCTGCTCGTTACCATCTACAAGGAGATGAAGAGGAAAAATGGTTGAAAGATTGCCTCTATGGAATAAATCAAACCGTTTGCTACAATCCAGTAGAAAATCTTTGCAAACTCAAAGAAATGGTAAACTGCACAATAGCCTTAACTAGAAACAAACACAACATCTATACAGTATTAAGAACAGGAATAATCACCAGTTTCAATCCTCCGGAAGAAGTAATTGAAAGCTGCAACTATAAAGTTAACAAATACGTGCTCCACAACGCCAACTTTTTACAATCAATGTGTTCCATAATAATCCACGACCAAATTATCAACCTAAAAATTTCAAACTTTTCGATTCCACCACCAATAGTACAACAAGAAATTCTAAACGGACCTTATAAAATTCAACTAAAAATGGATCACCTGAACAATTTGGACCAACTACAAAAAGACCTGGAAAAAATTGAGAAGGAACCTACCACGGAACAGTCAATCATCCACTACGTTCATTACTCGGCTACCTCAATAATCATCATAATTATTATTGTGTGTATGTGTGTGTTAGTGAAGTACAAAAAAGTAATTTATGACAAACTAATAAAGAAAAAGACAATAATTAAAATATCCAAAGAAGACGCGGTAGAACTCAACTTGATTCCTAAAAATCACGAGGACGTTCTTTCATCTTAAGGAAGGAAGAGTTACATATTTGATAATCAACTATCTAATTGATAACTAATAATCACTTCTGAACTTTATAAAGAAATTATTAGTTATCAAAATAACCTTTGAGAACAATTATTGTAATCACCACAACTAACCCTTATCCTTATCATAATTACTAACATTAGATATTATAAATACAGGGAACACAATGAGGAGTTTAGTTTAGAACTTCTCTATGTTATTGCAACTTGTAATGTCTAAATTCAACTTTATAATTAAATAAATCTTTTTAAAAATATAAATTGTGGTGTTGTGAACTTAAGTATATCTAACATTTCATTTTAAAATACTTTTTATCAATAAAATAATGATTAAGTTGCCACGAAGAAAATTAACTAAAAGTCAAATTTTCCCCATATCACTGTTTCCAGGTGTAAAGTTGCCACTAGATTAAAATTTGCCTACGACGCCACGTAATCTTGCCTAAAGTTTAAACGCTATATCATGTCAGTGATGACGTAGCTATATGTGCAGAAACAAAAACTTTTCCGTTTTATTTACATGACAACACTTGCACCACTGACTTGCACGTTTTCCCTCTACTCCCCACTGCACATAAGATGGCCACATCTCCGCCATGATTTAGTGTTAAAACTCTACCACTCGGCACCAACTTTTCTACCCACAGATTACGAAATATAGTAAAAAGTTTGAAGTCGAAACTCGACAGCGCCAGAAAATCAAAAGAAAAGAAAATCAACGGGCACAATACAGTACAATTAAAATTGTTGGGATTCTCCAAAATGGCGGTGCTATAGACTTTCGATAAAACACGTTTTGGCCCAAAAAAATTTTATTTTTTAAAATAAAATTTTAAAATTTACGGCACACTGTAGCACACGACGAGCACAATTCAGCACAACTAAAATTTTCAGAATATAAAATCCGTTTTGGTTCAAAAAAAATGTATTTATCAAAATAAAATATTATGATTTACGGCACACTGTGGCACACAACGAGCACAATTCAGCACAATTAAAATTTTTAAGATTATCTAAAATGGCGGTGCTAACCACCACCCTCAAAATAGGCTACCTCCATAAAATCCGGAAAAAAAAATTTTCAAAAAAAAATACGGCACAACGCGGCACATACCGGGCACAATCCAGCACAATTAAAATTTTTGTGATTTTCAAAAGTGGCGGTGCTAAGTACATGCACATTCATCTCATCCTTTTCGTCAAGTCCGTTAAAAATTCAGACATGATATTAGAAACAAATGAAATTTGAATTAGTCTTGTTTTCTTTACTTCAAAAAGTTAAGGCAATAAAATGGTAGAAGAACTATGTCGTAATAGTTCATCCCACCCCTGGTTAGCATTCTTCTAAAAAAGTTTTAAAATTTTTTGTAAAGCTTATTATTAAATTATATTGAACAATAATTTTAAAATCAATTGTAGAAACGTGTTACAGCGCGTGAATGTTAGTTGACGGCAATAGTTAATACTATATTAAAATAATTCTTTTAACATTATGAAACTTCATGTTTCGAAATTGTTTTAAAAATTTTTTTCTCAAATTCTACCAATTTTTCTTCTATTATAGTTTTTAACAAACTACCCTTATGCAAAGCATATTATACCACCACCCAACCAGATGGTCTCTTCTACTTATTATACCCGCTGTACACTCTCGGCGAGACAGGATGAGACAAGGCGAGAGCGAGAAAGTAGATGGGTGCTCTCGCCATGTCTCGTCTGTCTCAGTGTGCCTCGCTAGCTCTCGCTTCCGAGGCGGTATTTTTGGTCCAATCAAAGGGTTTCTCTTGACTTGCGAATGTGCTTCTCTACACTCTCGTCCGAGTGCTCTCGCCCGAATGTCTCGGCAAGACCTTTCTTTTATGTACACTCTAGCCTTATTTAGTTGTCATTGATAATGATAATGAATGATAGATAATGAACGTGCATGGCTAAAATTAAAAACTGACGAGAGCTACCATGTACACTCTCCTTTTTGCTACGAGACATTAGCCGATAAATTCAACAGAAAGTCGAGACCATTCGCTCGAAAGTGTAGATGGTCGCACGAGCACGAGACTTCTCGCCGACCGCCGAGACATTCGCTCGAGAGCACTCGGCGAGAGTGTACAGCGGGCATTATACCGGATGCTGAATGAGTTAGGCGAACATAGAATATTAACGTGTAAAAACTTATTTTTGCAAATTCCTGCTTCTCTAATTATTTTAGAGAAAAATTGAAAGATACAAATATAATGTAGAAATATAAACTAGGAATGATAAGAGCATTAGATTTTATCTAACTTTTACGTAAATGGTCAAAAAATTCTTTTAAAATTGTTAAAATTTTTATTTATCAGACTGGCCATGCATAAGTTTCCAAGGTAATATTCCATTTTATGAAATTAAAATTTAATTTGATTTAAAGTGCGAAACTGTAAACAACGTGCAATTGTTTTTTATTACTTATCAAAAATAATTACCTCGGAAACTTACATGGCCAATCTGATAAATAAAATTTTAACAATTTTAAAAGAATTTTTTGACTAATTACGTAAAAGTTAGATAAAATCTAATGGTTTTATCATTCGTAGTTCATATTTCTACATTATATTTGTGTCTTTCAATTTTTCTCTAAAATAATTAGGGAAGCAGGAATTTGCAAAAATAAGTTTTTACACGTTAATATCCTATGTTCGCCTAACTCATTCAGAACCCGGTATATCGTGGGTATTCTGCGAAAAATCACCAAGTCAATAATCATAGTTTTAACATAATTGCATTTGAAAGTTTGTATTGAAATAAGAATTACATTTATTAAGATGTCAGAAAATTAATGGTTTCGAACAATATATTGCTTTATCAAAATCAATATTATGGCACGGGATCAGTTGAAACACGATTTTAGACTTGGGGTGATCCCAGCCTTTGCTTTTGCTCGGGCAGAAAATCCTCACCCTGGTCTGAAATCGTTTTGATTCATCTCTAGCCAAACAACATAGATACTATTTTATAAAATGTAGACGGGAAAATATTTAGAATTTCCAAGTTCAAAAACAGAATAATGTTTAATTATTATTTATTCACAATAGCTTAATAGTATTACTAACGACTAAATTACTAACTTAAAAAATGTTTTAAAGTGAGCCATTAGTAACCGTGGTTGGGAAATAAATATCTTGCCAATTCGACAGCAACATTGGTATTGATGACTGCTTGATAAAAATATTTTACGAGTAGCAAAAATGTAACAAGTAATAAATCTCAATTTCTAAATGATAAAGTGGTATACAAACATTGCTAAAAAACTTTACGAAATCTTTGTACTATAGACTATAAGCTAACCTAATCAATCACCCCTCAGATATAGATACGTTATATGCAATTTTTAATTTTTTGTTTATGTCTTAAGGTACAAGCATAGCCAAGATAATTTAAAATGTAAAAGAAAACAAATAGTCACGTGCAATTAGATTTATACCTCGGAACCCAGCTATATAGTGAATGAATTTGGATATTTTCTGATTTTTTGAATTTCTTATACTAAAACTAAAAAGTGAAAAGTTTATCTTTTGAAATCTTCTGCTAATGTTTTCATTTTTTTTATGGGTTGTATTCCCCTTTTTAACTGGAAAATATTCCTAAGTTAATGGAATTTTAACAGGTTGTTTGGAGATGGTTACTCTAGGATGTTTATCCTAAATTTTTGACTTCAAAGATCCTGTGCTAACTTAGGGGGAAAGAGGCAAAAACTTCAACATTTTTGGATTTTTTGTTTTTTACTTATATTTCGTAAACTGAATATTTAAAAATATTTACATGATCATCGTTTTTATAAAAATTTAATTACATTCATTACAAGTTTGTGGGGAATTTTGGACCAGGAATTAAATAAAAAACTTTTTATTTTGATCAACGTTTCGAAGCTATATTTTTCTTCTTCTTCAGGATCTAAAAACAATCATTTACACTCACATGTAGGCTACAAGTAGTATAAAATTTACCAAAAAATCAGCTCCAAAATAACATTCCTAGGAGAGTACATCTATAACTTATCATTCAATCAAATATTTACGCAAAATTTACACACACCAATTAAAATTCTTAAAATTAATAAAATATACGTCAAATAGTAAAATAATCATTGTTAGAACAAACTAGAATTATAACCCACAAAATTATAATATCTATGCGAACACCTGCTGATACTCCCATATATAGTAGAACTCTAATAAATCGCTCCTACACAAAGAACATTAACAAATTTCCTTCAACCCTATAATTGAAAAATTTAATGTAAAAATTTACATTAAGTAAAAATTAAGTAAAAATTAAGTAAAAACAAATTAAGTAAAAATTTAATGATTACTAGGGGGGCCTAATAGCACATAAACGAAATAATAAAATCAAGTTATAAAACTTCTTTCCATACAACATTTTTTTCCAATGATTGATATTATATCTCAACGGATGAACGGTTAAACGGATTATAATGTCTATAAAGCTTATTGATTTAAAACAAATGTTATCGATTATTATTATTTTTTTCATAACGAACGGATCAACGTCTCAAGGGACTTGATCTGTTTAGTACTTGATCCGTTGAGACGTTGATCTGTCGAGTCGTTGAGTTGTTGATTGACCACCGTAGAAGCCCTTTAGTATCTTATTAACATGCTATTGTACAGGGTCTGGCAGTTAAACCAGATGATTTAAAGAAGGAAAAAAGCTCGTAAGTTGTTGATGGGGACGGCGGCGGTGGCCTAACAACGTCTCAAGTACTAAACAGATCAAATCGTCTGAGACGTTAATCGGTTGGTATAAAGGTCGCGACAGTTATAATAATTTTACATATTATAATTATATACTATAAGCATTTCGGTTTCATAAAAATGTGAAATGAAAACGTGACATGAAAACGTTACATAGAAATGTTACATATTGTGCCCTTATCTTTTTATAGTATAGAGTAGATTTATTGAGATTTTAATTTCTTTTTAAATTTACGGATTTTCAAAACAGCGCTAATTTTTAATGGGTAAACTTTTTAGTTTATGGTATTAGATATCCAAAAAAAATCATTCAAATCTTATAGCTGGGTTCCGTCACTTTTCATTTATAATCGCTAAATAATTGCACTGGACTAAAAGCAAGATTTGAACTTGGAATTTTTAACCTGACAAAATGTAATACTGAAGCTATTTCCGTATCTTCACCAAAGCACACTAAAATAAATGTAGCAATTTGTATTATTAGTTATTCTTTAAATACATATATATATTACGAGAAAAGTACGTATACAGGTAATTTTCCGGTAAATGTAAACTTATACCGGCGCTTTTGGTAAATGTATATACAATGTACTTTTTTCAATAGAATTAGGGAAATGTGCACATATACCAAGCAATGATGAGAAAAGTATGAGATTTGAAAACAAGTTAATGTATTAAAGCTAAAGCGAGCGGCAGGTTTTAAATTTTTCGTGGGATGTATCATAGGGATTTTAATAATAATAATACAAATTTTGAATAAACTGAAAAGTTGCAAAAAATATATTTACTTCCTTCCACATATTATTTATACAACTTATTTTTTATTTTAATTTTAATTTATTAACATAAACGGAATAGTTTAATTTAGTGTTCACGTGTGTACATTTCTCGGTAATTGTAAGAATAACGCTGTCTTTTAAATTATTCAACCCACTTTTACCAGCTCCCGTGGAACATGTACAGATTTACCGGTAAATTTTCCGGTTACGTACTTTTCCCGTAACATATATTATACATATATAAAGTTTTTTGTCTAATTCTGTTTCGAAAAGTGGTACTTTGTGATATCCAATTGAGTTTGGAAAGGCACTACTTTCCCGCACTGTTTGGAAAAGTACAAATTTCAGTGCGGAGAAGTAATTACTTTTCCGCACTGAAATTACTTTCCCGCACTAGTGTGGAAAAGTAATTACTTTCCCGCACTAGTGTGGAAAAGTAATTACTTTTCCGCACTGAAATTCCGCCCGAATGAGTTCATCCGTTCGGGTGAACGCCTGTTTATCGGTTAGGTTATTAATAACATGACAAAAGATTTGCAACCTTCACGCCATCTATCGATAGTTAGATAGTTAGAAGGTGTTCATCCGTTCGGGTGAACACATGTTTATCGGCTATGTTTGTCGGCTATTACCCCCAAAAAATCGAAAAGTTGTTGATATTACTCGGACGGAGTAGAGTATTAAACATAAATTAAAAACCTAACCTAACCTAACCTAATCTGTTCTCTCTAGGTTAGTAGAGTAGTAAACATAAATTTAAAAAAAAAAACACACAAAATTTTTACTATGAAAAAACACTTTATTTAAAATGGACATGCACAGTAAAATTTGAACAATTGTTAAAGGTGTTCACCTTACTTAAATCGGCCGTAGATGTGGCATTTGATTTCGATGTTGACGGTTGAGGATCGTCGTTACCTAAAATTCTTTTGGCCACTTCGGTTTATCGATACCACAGAGACAAACTTGACCAAAGACTTGCAACCTTCACGCCATCTGTCGATAGTTATTATGTGCAAAAAATCGGGAATTGGTTCTTTTTCGAAACATCATTAGACAAACTATTGTTCGATACTAGCGGAAAACTATTTCTCCATACTCAGCTTTATGTTCACGAACTCGGCCTTCGGCCTCGTGCGCAAAACTCAGCCTCGTATGGAAAAATCTTAGTTTTCCTAACTAGTATCGAAAATAGCTATTTTCCACTACTATAGTCATACTGGTTTTTATTTTTACTTAGGTTATAGCACGGTTATAGTAGCTTAAGGGTCTGATCTATCATTATTTGGAGAACTTTTATAATAGATGGCGCAGTTACCAAGATTTAAAATTTAATCAAAAATTTTGTCTATTTGCACCGATGCAATCCCGAGTCAATCCAAGCAAACGAAGTTTCATGAATGAACAACCGCTTTAAAATTTTTACTAAAAGTGATTGCAACACTGCATTGATATTTCTGAAATGATAATTATTTCTTGATAACTTGACTACTATTACTATTTTAACGTCTTTTTATTTCCACACTATTGCATTTATCCTAGTAACGCCAAGTAAAGTTGTGTATTACTAGACGTTACTAGGATATAATACAACGGTGTATAAATACAACACCAATCCACGAGTGAGTGTGAGTATTTATATTTAATATTTATTAATTAATCTATTAATTTAATTTTAAAATTTATATAAAATTTGAATTAAATGTGACAAAAAGTGAAAACGACATCTTCTGTTAATTTGACAAACCGCGATTTAATTTATTTACCAATAAGATTCAACAACTGTCACATCTACAAAACAAAAGACTGTCATTTGTTTTATAATTTATTTGAAATAAATTTTAAATTCGCATATTCTTTTTGACAAAAATTATAAGAATTGTAATAAATCTAGTAGTGGAAAAAATCGTATATAAACCACGGTTGTGAAGACCATTATAACCTCCGCGCTGTAATCTGGCGCTAGGGCTATAATAAGAATCTTTACAACTTTGGCCTACAATAATTATTACTGATAAATTTCATAATAACATATCGTCGGCTTACTGCCAAAACAAGCTAACTCCACTTTTGACCAAAATGAGCTAGAATCGTGGTTGCATTAAAATAAGACCAAAGTATATTCTGGCAAAAGCAGATAAGTGTAAGTTCAATATTAAAGGAGTATTAAGAAGTTTATTTTACTAACTCCTATGTGTTTGCAGGGCAATCAAACATTACAGTCAGTTTATCTCAGAACTATCATTATGGAGTTAGCTTGTTTTGGCAGTAAGCCGACGATATTAAACAAAATAAACGTATAAAACAAAACTTAAAACTTTTTTAACACTTATCACTATAAGTAATAACTAATAAATTGGTAATAACACTTGATAAAGAAAAAGTAATCCATTTTAGAAGTATTGAGAAAAAAGCAGGAGTGTCACTACACCTCAATGTCGTGTACTAATGTGTAAACTCCGTTCAACTAAACCCCACCTGAACTTCTGAACTTCTATTGTCCAACTCAAAAAAATGTGAACCTAGTTCAGCTTTGAACTGCTGTTCAGTTGAACCGGCGTTCAAGCGAAGTTTGTACAACCGGCCCTATCAAAAACCTATCATAAAGTGTGTAAGCTCTATTTATTAAAATAAAATATAATAAACTTAAAATATATTAATATATATATATTTTTTTTATATACCTATAGTTTTCATTTCACCATCATCAATTATTGCGATAATCCTGATGAGATCATGATACGTATCTTTCTCTCACTCTCATTAAATACATACGTTTGTCTTTATCGGGACATCTACATCCATGCTATATTTGTATCTTTAGAATATGAAATAGCTTTTGTTTACATTTTAAAATGTTATACATTTTGAAATGCTATAGGTATAAATGCTACCTACAGAGAGAAGCCACCTCCTCAGAATTGCAACATGGAACATAAAATTACCGAATAATAGAGATGAGAAAATCTTTAAAAAAAGATCGAAAATAACATGGATATTTGCGCATTGCAGGAAACAAAGTAAAAAGGGAAGTACAATATGAAGACTTTTACTGCTATACAGTAGTGTGCCAAAAGAAAAACCAGCAAAAACTGGAGTAGCAATCATAATGTACAATGAACGTAAACACCTTATTAAGGAATGCAAGTATATATGAGAAGGAGATATTCTACAGTTGTTGTCATGAAAGATGAAGCTTTGTCATAAACGGCATTTGTATGAAATAAGACGAAAATTGTAAGTCAAATAAGTGTTCGATATAATAAATTTAAATCATAATAATTATTATAATTATTAAAATATTCACAACAATACTTAGTTCTAAAAAGAACTAACAAATTTTAACAAGTTTATAGCAACAACTTCCAATTAACGTAATATAAAATAATTAATTACAACTAAATGGAAATATAACCTAAAAACCAAAGTAACTTGTCAAAATTATAGCATCAGTCAATATGAAAAACTACTTTCATTAAAATTATTATGCAAGCTATGAAATAATACATCTATCTTTTTCTATCTCATACGTTGCATATCATATCATAATTTTCGACGTATAAGATTTCTAAAATCAGACACTTAAGAATTATTTATGTTAGTGTGTCTTTGTTGCACTTATGACTACAATTAATTTGAAAAAAAAAAGATTGTCGGTTCTTAATTCAGATGGTTGTGACGTAAGCTTCATCTTTCAAGATTACAACTGTATATGCAGTTTGTCCAATGTAGAAAATACAAAGTGCAGTTTGTTCAATACAGTTTTTAGCTGTTTTGCAAAACCGCCAATCGAATATTTGCTTCATTTATGGATACTTCATAGTGTAATTTACACTGTGTTATTGCAAAAACTACTTTTTTAATAACTTATCATTTAAACTTGTGGTAGTTTTACTGCTCTCGTGAAAATTTCAGAAAACGGACATACTGCATATAGAATGTCTGCTCCTCATATGTATGTTACGGGAAAAGTACGTAAATGTGTACATATTCCACGGGAGTTGGTAAAAATACGTTGAATAATTTAAAAGACAGCGTTATCCTTACAATTACCGGGAAATATACACATGTGAACATATACCTTGGTAAAAGTGAGTAGACGAATGCAGTGTTAAATATAACCTCTAAATTAAAGTGGTAATATAATATTTAAAAATTTAACAAATAAAATTGAATAATACGCGATTCCCGCAGCAATAAAGATTAATTTAATTATTATTATTCTGTTTTTTATTTTCAATTAAATTTAATAAAATTAATTTAAAATTAAATGAATATTAGAAAAATTTTATAGGGTGTGTCGCACCTTGTAAAAAATCTTATTTACGCGTGATCAGAGAAGAAAAAATACTATTGCTCATTAGTATTAAAATCCAATAGTAAAATCATCGATTTTTGTGTTTTATAATAGTATATTTTCATCGGGGGGGAGGGTCGTAAGATAAGCAATAAATTGAAAACTGGATTTGACCGAATTTTGTTTGCTATGTCTGCTTTGTTTCTAGAACTTTAATTTTCTACTTTCTAAGTTATATAAAAAATATGTAGAAGAAAGTAAATACATTTTCGTGATTTTGGGAGTAAAGTGACTACTTTACTCCCGGTTTTTCGGGAGTAAAAAAGCTCCTTTCGTCACACTTTGTTCGGGTATCTTTCCGAACAGGTTTTCGGGTTTTCTCGGAATTTTATTCCCGACAGTAAAGAGGCTCTTTTCGTCACTTTTTGTTCGGGTACTTTCTCAAACAGGTTTTCGGGTTTTTTCGAGACAAAAAAACAAAAATTTTCAAAAATCATTTATTTACATAATATGTAATGTGTACCACACAATTATTAAAAACTTGCCTGTCTTGCGTATCTACAACGTTTTGCGGTTGTCTTCGGCGAACGTGCTTTTAGTCGTTTTTATTTTTGATTTTCAAAATCCTGTAGGGGAGACTAGAACGCGTAAATCGACTATCGTGGCCCAGAATGTAATCTGAAATAAAAGATAATGTATAAATTCACCTCATAACATACGTACTTTTCCCGTAACATATACTAACATATCTGAAAGAATAATATTAGTAAATCTTGAGGAAGAACAACAACGAAAGATACATCTATTATTATTCATATATGGTCTTGAAGATTGCAAACCCAAACACGAGAGAGAGAGAGAGCAATTTTATAAGGAATTACAACTTTTATGTAATTTTCAGTTTAAATAGAAAAAAATCTTTCTTTTACAACGCCCTTAAACTGAATTTAAAATTTTTTTTTTTAATTTAAATTTGGTGCTCGGTGGTGCTAACCCATAAGCATTATTAAAAAAAAAATAGTATAAAGACTAATTACTTGCTTGTCATTTAATCTATATATTGTCGTATAACAGAACTCAAAAACAAACGATATGAGCGATGATTTTTTTTTATTTTATTTGTAGAATTTGGGTTTTGAAAAGGAAAACTTTTTTTTGTTGGCGCAGTTTTTTTTTTTATTTTTCATACTTCTGTTGTGAAGAAGTAAAAGAAAATAATACTTCCATTTATTTTATAAGGCGCTTGTGCCTGTTTTTAGAATTTGAATAGTCAACGGGTTCAATTGAAGGAAAATTTTTAATTTAAATACTATTGTAAAAGTTAGGTATTTGAAAAGTGACGGTTGGCAACAGGAGTTGAAGAATAAATAAAATGGAAAGTTGGAAATTTTTGATTCGGCAAGTTTGACGAAAAGCCGGAAATATCTTGATCTTTCTTGGGTAGGACGTCAAGTTAGACGGACGTCCATCTTGCGTTTTCTCGAGTGTTTAAAAAAGTGTTTAAATTGAGACTTAATTTGAATGATGTATTTTCTGAACATGATTTTTCAAGATTTGGATTGGTTAATATCCTGAAAACAAGCGTTTTTTTTTTATATTTTCTGAAACGAAAACGTGGATTAGTTTGTTACAACGGAGGAATTAATTTAATTTTGGAGTCCCAAGTTTAAAATATTGGAGAGATCTATTGTTTGGACCAATTTGTCAATTATTTCATTTTTGGTAAAGAATTTTTGTTGAGCATACCACGGGATTTAAGTGGATGAAATTTAATTTTTGGAGACAACGTGTGAGCAATAAATTTTTGGACATTAAAGAAAAATTGGGTTGGTGTCATAGTTTACGAATGGAAGATTAAAAAGGTACCCAACGTTGTTTTTTTTTATCTATTTTGTAAAATTTATTTCCGCAACGTGTTTGTAACCAGTAGGTTATTTAAAATTTAAAAGTATCTGCTTACAGACACGTTAAGTGAATCTTTGGCTTTGAATTACTATTCATTGGTTCAAATCTGATAATTGAAGTATTATAAAAAGATTTTTTTTTAATTTATCTGCGAAAAATTTTTTCCTTTTGTTAAAAATTAAAGAGAGTTGTACATGCATATCGTTTATTTTTTTGATTTTTATAAATTTTATTTTTAAAAGGCTGGCTGGAGCAATAAAGTTGTGCTTTTCTATTGCGGGTAAAGTTTTCCCCAATAATTTTTGAGTTTTTTTTTATATAATTTTCCAAAACAGCAGTAGAAGAGTACAATATATAAAAGAACAACGTGTTAGTTACACCATTTATAACTCGAGAACGGCCGAACCGATTTTTATGATCTTTGATTTGTTGGATTTCTCGCCATCTCGAATAGCAGAATAACTAATAAAACATCGCAAAAATTCACTAAAAAACGATTTATGAAGAAAATTCACTTTTTGACCTAAAAGTTAGTTCGGTACTTAGTCGCGTAGAGAGCGCCACCTAATATTGTCGCAAGTAATGTAATGTACATCTGTACAGATAAATTCATTTACCAATGAAAACCATCGCAGACAAAAAAAAAAAACAGATTCCCTAGATTCCCTGCCAAGACTCAAACTGTCATCGAAGAATATGTCAAGCTCCAAGAAGTTATCCGATTTAACCAAAGTGGAACTCCAGCGCATGCTAACCAATTTAGAGGCTTCCCTATTGGAGCAGGCCAATCTGGCAGCCAAGACAAAGAAGGAATTGGAAGCGTATGGATCGAGCCCGACGAAGGCGTTTTATCAAAGTTTGGGAGAAAGACCGGATAGCCGCTCTTACCAAAGGGTAAAGGCGGTTTACGATGACGCCATCAGCACTCATAAGAAGCTGATGGGTTACAAGAACCTGATCACCTCGAGCCTGAAAAAGTTCGAGGCCAAAAGGCAGAGCGCGATTAAAGAAAAAAAGGTTGTTTCGAGCAACCCTGTAACCGTGCAAAGTGAAGAAGCCACGATGTCCACCGAAGAGCCGGATAAGGAGGAACCGATATTCCCGGGAAACCACTCAGGAAAGACCAAGTCTAGCCAATCAAAAGTGCAGGATGAGCCAAAAGATGTGGAGAGAAAGCGCGACCGAGAAAGTAGGCGCAAGCTGCAACAAAAAAAGACGAGACCTGCCTCAAGCAGTATGTCAGGAAGCCGAGATAGATCTTCAAAGAAAAAGAAGCCGACTAACGAAGCACAGGTAAGTACTAACCAGACGGATAATCTGGTGGAGCGCCACCTAATATTGTCGCAAGTAATGTAATGTACATCTGTACAGATAAATCCATTTACCAATGAAAAACATCGAATCCTGTATTTGGATTGTAGCATCGAGTTATCGATAAAAGGGGTGATCCCTGGAAGGTGATTCGATTCACGATCAAATTAGTGACGCATTAATTGAATACTGTCTCCGGCAGTGGGCGACCTTAAATGTATTAGTTAGCTAACTGTCCAGATAAATTTATTCACGCTACCCAAAAGGAATCGCTTAAATTTAAAATTAACTAAAAATTTAAAAAAAGAGAATAGATCTCCCATTTTGAATCTCTAATGCCCCCCCCCTGATTTCTACACAAATTTTTTTAGCAAAAATAGCTCACTTTTATCTAAATAAAAACCACTAAGGAGAATAGGGCGACCTTAAATGTGTTAGCTAACTGTCCAGATAAATTTATTCACGCTACCCAAAAGGAATCCCATTTTGAATCTCTAATGCCCCCCCCTGATTTCTACACAAATTTTTTTAGCAAAAATAGCTCACATTTATCTAAATGAAAACCACCAAGGAGAATAGGGCGACCTTAAATGTGTTAGCTAACTGTCCAAATAAATTTATTCACGCTACCCAAAAGGAATCGCTAAATTTAAAAAAAGATAATAGATCTCCCATTTTGAATCTCTAATGCCCCCCCCCCCGATTTTTACACAAAATTTTGTAGCAAAAATAGCTCACATTTATCTAAATAAAAACCACCAACGAGAATTTTTAAAATTGATAACAACGAAATTCTTGATGTGAGTATTCGATGTTCAAACTGTTTAAACCCTTTAATTTGACTACATTTTCAAACATCGCAAAAATCACAAAAAGACAATTTGGAAACAAATTTATTTTCTGGCCACGATACCAAAAAAGCAACGCTTAAATTTGAAATGAAGAGGTTTGAAATGAAAGATAGAAGAAGAAGATAGATAGATAGAAGAGGAAGATATAGAAGATAGATGAAGCTATTTTTGTTACTAAATTTTGTTTAGAAATGGGGGGGGGGGGAATTAGAGATTAGAAATGGGAGGTCTATTGTTGTTTTTCTAATGTTTAGTTAATCTTCTATCTTCTTCTTCTATCTTCTATATATATAAAAGAAATCTATATATACCTATAAAAGAAAGTCGTGTTAGTTACACCATTTATAACTCGAGAACGGCTGAACCGATTTTTATGATCTTTGATTTGTTGGATTTCTCGCCATCTCGAATAGCAGAATAACTATTAAAACATCGCAAAAATTCACGAAAAAGTTATTGATTCTGTGGCGGTACGAAGTTCGCCGGGTCAGCTAGTAATTACTAAAATTGCAATAGTAATCTTCTAGTTATCGGGGCTGAGGATACCTCAAACGTCGTCGTTGACCTTAAAATACAAAATATTTTTGCCTGCGGCGCATATAAAAAAGTTTGCCCTTTTTACAAAATATGTATTTATAGGCCACAGAATCCTAGCACCACCACTGTTCTAATATGACTTATTAGATGAGTACTAAAAACGGGTTTTATAAACGGGTGAGGCTGGAGACCAAACACAGTCATATCCGACTATGATAAGAAGTCAATGCGGCCGAATGCCGCTGAACCTCTTAGTCTTTGTGTAAGATACAAGAAGTTTATACATGTTATTATTAACAGGTAAGCAACCCATGTTACCATGGTACTAATTACATGTAAAATATTACACATAAGTACAGTAGGGGCTCGGTTAAGTAAATACTCATACCCACTAGTAAACTAATCGAAAGATACTCCGAAAGCTACTGACAGTTTTCATCTAGGATTTCAGAAATCGTAAACATTTTATATCTTAAAAATAAACACAGCTAATGGGGGAGGCAAAAGGGTGAATTTTCCAAAAATGCTACACTTGTATCTATTTCACCAAAGGGTTACATAGTATTTAGAGATATAAACTTAAATATATTTTTTATGAAATCGTAAGAATTTTTTATTCCGTTTGTGAAAACGCCCGTAAACAACGAGATACTAAAGATGTATGGTTAGGGAACAAGCGCCTACTATAGAAGGCTTTTCTATAATCTTTTGATATAATAGTGTGTACTCCTAATGATATCTTTTCACCATTCCTTGGTCTCCGCGCTATTCTACAAATTATTACGATTTTAAAACATTAATTACTTCTTTATCCGACCATATAAACGTCTGCCACTTTTGGTTTTGTACTTAAAGATATCTATCGGTAAGCCATAAAATTTTCACGGCTTGTCAGTAGCCGTCAGTAACTGTCAGTAGCTCTTAGACTAAAAGTGAACAGTTAAATTTGTTATTAAATTATCAGGTTCTATAATTACAGAAATATTTTAAATGATGAAAATTAATTTTAAGATTGTTTAAATTTGAATACAGTCGAGTCGCGGAATAGTGAATTATATATGGCAAAGACCTTTCCCTTTTTCGGGGTTGTTCACTATTTCCGTACTTACAAAATTTACAATAAAGCCTCGTTTTGAAAATTAAAGCTTTATTTTAAAGAAAATTGATACAAATATAATTATTAATTAGAAAAAATGATGTTATTTTTGATTGTATTTGTTTTTTATTTAATTTAATAGTTAATACTTTTTCCCTTAAATTGATACACCAACATATATATAAAAATTCCATTCTATGCTAACGTTACGCGTGAAATGAAGTGTAAATATAATACGTAATGTAAATTCTCAATGTTGGGGAAGTCCCTATAAAAGATGTCATTCAAACTGCACGATTTATATAGTACGAAGTTTGCTGTATTGGGGTTACCGCTGTTCGTTATATAGGAGTCCCATATACACTCAATGCTAAAATTTTTGTGTTTACTATTTCCGGTAGTTCACTATATACGGTATTCACTATTTCGCGACTCTACTGTATATCAAAATAAATTTGATTATAGGTACTGTACATAATAAATATTGTCTCTATAGTATGAACTCTCTTGGTTTCTATTAGTTCACAGAATCGAGCTTCTACTGTATGTATAAATTCGTCTTTTTAAATTGATTTTCTCCAAATTGACTAAATTTTGGTATTTTTAATTTTCACCCAAATTATGATCTACACGTATAATAATAATGGCGCAAATCGGTGATGGCCAATGTTGGCGTTCCCCTTCAAGCCACTCATAAAAATGAATAATTCAAAAAGCCCTGCAAGCAATTTTTGAAATTTTCAGACAAATGATCTAAAATGAATAGAGTTCCGATATCAAAATATATTTTTTAAATTTATTTGGTGTAAACAAAATGTCAAAAATTTTTGTTTTTGATAACAAAATGTTTAATTTCGGTTGGGGGGTTGAGCATATACTTCCAGTGCTCTCTTCTGGCCACAGACTTGCATAACATTAATTATAATAATAAAAGGAATTATGAAATTTGAAAATTTTTTAAGTGAATTCGTTCCTTATCTTAGTATTTTTGAATATTATTCAAGTCACACGCAATAATAAAATTGGAGACACGATTGGTTTATCAACAAAAGTGCTCGTAGATACCTATAAGATAGATTTAATCAGCTAAATTGTATTTTTATTTGTAAAAATGTTATAAAATCGCAAAGATTTGTTCAAATAGTGTCCTAAATCACTAGGCGCATGTCGAATGACGCCATAGGTTCCAAGTTACGTAAACGTCGGGCTCGTGACTTTCTTTGGCCGATAGTCGTCGCCATTTTATATTATCTTTTGTGAGTGGCTTAAATGTGTACACGGATGGCGACAGTGTGAATGCCGTGAGAGGGCTGTACGGTTGATGTTTAGTGTCAAGTGTTTTTAGTTGATGTATAATTGCACTTTCATCGTTTAGAAATGAAATATTTAGTGTGTTCTGTTGCCTTGGTTTTACTATATTTTACTAATTGTATTTCATCGGAAGGTAAGTTAAATTCCTTAGCCTTTTATAATTTTCGGGTGTTGGTTATTGAATTTCTGTGTATATTTTAAGTTAGCAGCACTACACATGTTATGATAATTTTACGGGGCTCAGATTTCACACAATCGATACAACCAACTATTAAAACCACAATAATTTGTTTATTCTTTTTAATACACGCTAGCAAATTTTACTCTAGAATTATTATATCTTTCGTTATCCATACATACACCTTCGTTACTATACTTTCATCTAATCTGGTCAGATAGGTAATAATAATAAGTACACTCAAGTACCTAATTGTCCTCGTTTTCGATTGCTACGTTGCTCCCAATTTTTATTAGACTATTTAAATTCAGCATATTTTATTCAATAAAATCCTTAAAAATGTGCTGAAGTGCAAAAATTAACAGTCTGACGTCATTAGTAAGAACTAATAATAAAGAAAACCTTGCTGATAGTTTTTAGAAAATACCATGATTCACGGTAGGTTTTTCGTTTGCAGCAAAAATTGCTTGTCCATCCTTTTACAACTTATTAATGCCATGTTTTAAGCTTTTCGAATTTTCAATTACAACGAAAAAGTTAATTCTTGACTAAAGGCAACTTGAATTTGACAAATGATCAAATACCCATCAAGTTTTAGTTCTACCTAAATGTGTAAAGTTTTATAATTAATTTTGCCCGACTATTGATGTTCCTGATATGCATAAATGCCTTCGTGTTACGATTTAATCAATTGTTTTTTTTTGTTATAAAAGAGGGTTAATCAACGATCCATCCATCCATCAAAAATTAAAATTACATTTAAACCAAATTGTAACTGCTGAACTGGAGTTTTATCTTTTCAATCGATATCACTTCTAAATTTGATCTTTAATTTTTAACATATTCGAAACTTTCAAGAACTTCACATTCAAATTAATTATCCAATAAGCCGACAAAAATACCATCAAGGGAACTTTATATTTCAGGAAATACTTAAGTTTTAGTTATTTCGTTATTGACTTTTTAAAACTCGTTATTGTAACTCGAAACAAATTAATCCAACTTTCCCTTTATCGACACTTACCATCCGCTTATTTATTTTTCAAAGTAGTTTTTGCCAAGTACATTTTTCACCCTTATTTCGTTTACCTTTCATTTTAATTATAAAATTGTTTTCATTAATAAAGTTTTCTATGTATGAAATTCTTAAACTTGTGCGTGTATTGTTTTTCGTTCATACCTAATATTTAAAAATTCTTCACAATTATTGTCTCATTTTTATTATACGTTAAATAATGTTACAACCAAGATGAGATTTACGTCCGATAGAAAATCGAAGTCGAAGGTGTTGAATCCCAAAAATATTCCTACACATTTCAATAGATAATAATTATCCTACTCAACACCTAGCTCCCCCCAACCGGATCGTTAACGTCTCTCTGTAATAGCGCAAATTAAAGGAAAACTCTGGTAGTGTGAAATGAATTAATAACAATTAGTTATCAACAAGAAGTACGTTTATCAGGGCAGGATAGAATTTCAAGGGCGTGAAATTTTTAAAATAATTAAAATTTCAAACATGCAAAAAAATTATTATTCTTCATTTCTCCTGATGGAATGGATGCAATCACGAGCTATCATCAAGTATCTCCAAAAAGTATTTTAATATACCGAGTGAAAATATGACGTGGTAATTTAATATCGATACTCCAAAACAAAAAGCGACTAAATATTTAATGCATTTTATAAAAAAAAGTTCGGGTAATCGATTGAAAATAAGAATGATAAAATACTTTTGGTCAAGGCTTCCAAAAGATAAAAAGATAAGCGAACTAAAAGTTTTGATAAAATTTAAAGAGAAGTTCAAGATACAAACCATACATTAGACACGATAAATCAAATCAATTGTGACACGTTTAATGAGCAGCATTTTATTAACTAAAGACAAAGTAAATTATTAATTACATCTGAGAAAAATTTTACAAACCTCTTAGGAGTTTACAAGGATCTTTTTTACCGTTCACATCTTCAATTTTTATCCTCATTGGAATCCTAGTAATTTTCTTCTTTATTTAACGCCCTTAATTTTCTCTTATACAAGTTTTTTGTTAGGTACTTGAAATGAAGTAGTTTATCCCTTCAAAATAGTTACTGTAATAATGCAAAACTAACATAGCATGAATAATTACTTCTGATATAAGAGTTCTAATTTCCGTAGTTTCAATTAATTTTGTCTTTAGAATAAGCCCATTGAAGTAAATATTTTTAATTTCTTTAAAGCTAGGTAATAATTTATACCACTTACAGAATCAAATGTGACCCATATCCTTTTTGTGAAACTTATCTTTTGTGTACCTAAATTAAAATTAGTACTAAGGGCCAGTTCTACAATACAAGTATAAGTTAAGAATAAGCTATACCGAGAATATCTCACACATATTTCGTTCATAATCGTCGTTTAACGTTATATATTTGTATAAATTGTGGGATAATGATCTACCCAAGATCAGAGCAATAAGTTATCCCACAATTTATACAAAATATAACGTTATACGATTAGACATGTTCTCAGTATAGCTTATTCTTAATTTATACTTGTTTTGTAGAACTGGCCCTAAGTAAAACAAAATCAAAGGTGGTTGTAGTGTAATGGATTTATTAGTTCTATATTATTATTAGCTTTTTTTCTGCTGCACCTACTAAGAATATGACGTACAAGAAATACCCTAGGTCGTGTTTAATGTAAAAGTAAACCTGACAGAAATGGAAATTCCACACAGTATAAATTAATTTATTGAAGATCAAATCAACAACCTAATTATAAAAACAAATTTATATCTAAACTACGTCTTTAAAACTAATGTGTACCAGAAAACTATCAAGTCGACCCAAGTAGTATTTGATGATCGAGATTACTAAAAATCATCTTTTTTACAAAAAGAGGAAATAAACAGGCAGTTCCAAATTTTTTAAACCATACGAATAATTTTTCAATTTACATATGAAAATTTTAGGCAAATCAATGACATAAAACGAAGTTAATACATTCAGGATTACCCCGATTGGTGCGGTTCATACGATCCGGGGAAACACTAAAAATATTATGACATCTTTTTTTTTGGAAAAATATTTGAAGAAACTTGTTTGCTTTGTCTTGTTGACGCGGTAACGGAAACATCGCATTAACTCGAATTATTTTTACCTAACTACGAAAAATAGCGAGGGTATTGTATTTATCAGTAGATATATTTCAAGGCCATATTGATAATTAGGAAGTAATTTTATGACAATTTTCGAAGGAAAGTTACAAAAGGTAACGTGCTGTTGATCATCTATGAATATTCTTTTTGCAATTCTGGTGATTATATTAAATTAAGAAACTGTCGATGTCTTCATTACATAGCAATATCAAATTTCTAGTATCCATATTTTAAAATTTGTTAATTAATTTGGCCAATGAACCCACAAAGCAAAAGACAATATATTTATTAATATTATGATTGATTAATTTCGCAGACATATTAGAAATGAATGAATTTAATTTGTTTTCTATTTAAACAAAAAAGAATTCGCACTAATCGAGGTATTTCTACAATTTTGGTTTTTTTGCACTTAATAGTTGACTATATTAGTTAGTTGTTTCATATAGAAATAGAGGGGTCCGCGAGCCAACTAAATAAAATTATACTATACATGGTAATCTACTTGTATATTGCACTAATTGTGGACTTGTATGTTAAATGTGTGGATACGTCAATGCAAAATTCTATTTACTACAAGCATTCCAAATTTCAGTAAGAAGTACTAAAATGTCATTTAGTTGTTTTATATTTATTATAAACTACTGTATGTTTTATAAAAAAAAGTTTGATTATTTGCTTTGGCATATCGGTTATTCCCCATACAACGTATTGCTTTTTACAAACTGGATGAGTTGATTATTTTCTCCAGTGCATCGGGTATTTTCCGAAGTGCTTGTATAATTTACAGTCTATGTCGGGTATTCCCCTTTAACATTTCTGGTTTATTGCAAGAAGGTTAAGATTAATTCTATATCCAATACAAATGTAATCCTTCCTCGTTTTGCTCTACTTTTTCTTTAAATTTATAACGGCAACATTTGCCCTGCCTTTGATGTTCATACTCGTTATTGGTTGATTTTAATTTAAATTTTAATACTCTCCTTAAGGGATTTTTAAAACTGAATTTAGAAGTTAACAGCTTCGATCATATATTACTACAGATGATCTAAATACACCGTGATCTAAGGTTAACAGATAAAACTAAACTCTCACTTATAATAGCTTAATTTTTTGTTCCGTAAAGTCATAAAATATAGGTGTGAATTATACGTAGATAGACATAGAGTTAACAAAATCAGTTTGGCAATCACTGCGGTTTATACAATAAGTATTATTTTTTAATGTCTACTTATTAAATAATACCTACTATTATATTTAATTTCGATTCAATTAAGTATAAAATACATAGTTCAAATCAACTGGTTTCTTATTTAAGAATAGAAAATTAAAAAAAAAATAAAGCTGATAGAAGAGATAATCAAGTTTTAACCAAAAGAAATAACTGTAACGGTCGATCTCTCTGTTCATATCTACATTTTGAAATATCTATCAGTTTATCAGATGATATGGTAGTTCCAATTTGATTTTTATAATTTTTAAATGTATTAGGATGTACTAGGGGAAAGATGCGTGTAAAACTTCCTAACTCGAATTTTAACTTCGATTTTTCTACTTTTAAGAAAGTTCGTTAAAAATCGTTATTAATTACATTATTTACTTAATCATTAATATAATTTATTTTAAAAATATAATATATCCTCATAACTTGTCATTTTGCGATGTTTCTTTTGGTATTTTTAAAACGTTATTGAAATGAGTTAAGGGGTTACGTACAGTCATGAGGTTGAAGAAAAACAGTTTTTTGAGATTGTTTTTCTAAGTTATGTATTGAGGTATTTATTTTTGAAAGTTTTTCTACATGAAACAGCAACATTTAAAGAACATTTTAGAATTTTACTTCCACAAGACGTGGACAATTAAACCACTGGTAGTAGATTTTCGAAGACGCTTAAAAAAAGATGATTTGCGGTGCGTAAGATAACTCGTCACAGGATTATCCAAAATGAAAAAAGTAAAAAGATTCAGTTAATATATTAGTTTATAATATTATGGAATGTATGTATTATTCATGAATCATGATAAACAATCTGAATTGAAGAATTAAATAATGTTGCTTTGGGAGACTTGATCACAAAAGGAAAATAAATTTTATAACAAGTAACAAAACAATACAATGGTCAAGAGTGTGAAAATATGCTAAGGGTGACTTGTATAGTGCAAGTTTAACCGGTAACTATGGTTTAAACTCGGATTTTGACTACTGTGATTGGCTAATCTACAGTTTAAAATTTTAAACTAGATCTATATACAAGTCACCCTAAAAAAATGATAAAAACTCAGAAATATTATATAATAATACAGGGGTGGCCAACCTGCGGCTTATTGAAGGATTATTTGTGGCTCTCGATAAATGTACCCGATTTCCCATTTCATTTTTTTACCCCTGTAATAATAGCTTTTTTTCAAGACATCTCTTCTTTAATGTTTGTACAAAACAATTGATTTCTTTGGTAGTGGTTTATAATATTATAATTTTATAATACAGTGGCTTAACCAGTATTTTTTATAAGTAGCCTTAATTTGCCTTAATTTTCTTGATTTTTTACTTTGCCCACTCTTTCTACTTTACTCTCCTCGTTTCTATATTTTTTATTTTCTTTTGTGTATACCGATAGTTCAATGTACTATTATAGGCTAATAATAAATATGAAGTTTATAAATTAATTCAGAAACAGGCATATTTACAAAACTACTAAAGATAAAGTACGAAATTCAGTATTTTAAATAAAATAATCTACAATGACAAATTAGACTGAATGTATTTTCTGATTAAAAATATTTTTGTACCATATCTGTTAGTCATAGTTTATAGTTCTTTGTTAACATTTAAGAGGTCATAGGGCATAATTTAAAACAACAATACAATTCAACTAGAAAATTAAATCAATTTAACATTTGTTACATTGAACTGTATTTTTCTTATAAGCATTTGGGCAACATATTATGTATACCTATTATAAATATTATAATTTTTTTCTGGTTATTTACTAAATTGAAAATTTTAATCTTTAAAAAGCGTATAGTTTTATTTATATTTGAATCCATTATCAGTAGATATCAAAGCAATTTATAATTTAACGTAATAAAAGTGCATTATCATTAATTTTGAAACTAAATTCAAGGCTGTAGAGTTTGGAAAACGCCCTGATAATTTAGTAATTATTGTGACATATTATTAAGATAAGACTTCCGATAAAAGACAAATTTAACATTACAAAAAACCGAAAGTTAAAAAATAATCGACAGATCTAAGCCATCCATCACCAAGAATTCTTCATAATAACTCAGAAACAGGGACAGTGTTAAAGCTCTTTACAGTCCCTAATTATAAATTATTCGGTAGGCTGAAGAAACGTATGTACGAATAAGGTATAAAATGCGACGCAGTGCGTATATAGTAGAATGTACATTATAGTAGATGTGTATTCATTGTTCAAAATCGTTTTTCTCCAAATTGGCTGAATAATTAGTTTTTAAATTTTCTCCTGATAAAGTCCTAATTATGATGTTCACGTATAATGATAATGCTGCAAATCTGCGATGACCATACCCATTCCGTTGTAAGTTACATTCGGATCAGCATGCTATTCTAAGTAGATTGTAACTAAAATTATGTTTCTTTTTAAGAAATTGATGTTTTGATATGAATTCGATGGTCTATTTAGTGATGGTATAGACCAGGGGTTCCTAAACTTTTAAATCCTAAAAATTTGACGGAACCCCACATCAAATGATTACAAATAAAAGACCCTGCAATTTAAATATAACTTTCAAAAATTTATATAATTTTCAAAAATCAAAAAAATATTCAAAAATAAATAATTTCGCGGAACCCCGGTAACTTCTCCGCGGAACCCATTTTAGGAACCGAGGGTATAGACTATTCGCGTTTTACATTACCGTTGGTGGCGCCACTGTCAATAACAACATTACGTCTTTCAGCAGTTCCAATTATTCTGTGTGGTGGCGTTTTGTTAATGTAAACAAAAGAAAATGTTTGTTTGTGGTGTTTACGTTGGTACTTACTATACGTTACAAACGAGTTTAAAATTATTCCGCATGGTGGCGTTTTGTTAATGTAAAACGCGAATAGATAGTATTGTACGAGATAGATGGAATTATCTTCTTTTACTCTAGTACGAGAAAATCTCTACATTAACCGGAGTTGAAATGTTTGAAAAATGAGTTGAAATATTACAAATTCTAATTTTTGAGAAAATTATAATAAATTATTGTTATCCACATTCTAGATACTGATGTCTTAAATGTAGTATCACAAAAAAAAACAATAAGCACGTAGTAAGGATCGTATCTAGAGTCAGTATCAATTGAAAAGAATAACAAGAAAATATGCTCTGACTATTGATTATATTTTTTGTGATGTGATAGTGCGTTGTGGAAATCCGTATCTATGTACAATGTAGATACCAATGATCACTTACCCAACAATGTTTTTAAGTGCGTATACTTCAATTGTTTAAGTTAAACCTTTGCTTATTGTGTATGTTTAATTATCTACGATATTTGGCATTAATTGGTTTTGTTTCTAAAAATTCTAGAACTTTTAAATTACTTGTTTAAATTTAAATTGCAGTTTCTTTTATTATTTATAACCTGTTCAATTTATTTAAATTATCCACAATTTTGTGTACACTCCGCCAACTCGAAATTGTTTTGAAATTGGATTTTATTGTTGGCTTTACAATTTGAATTATTTGATCGTAAATTTGGAAGTATCATGAATTTTAAAATGCAAATATTGTTATTATTGACCGTAGTTATATTTAAAATTATTTTAGTCGGTGATGTATCTACCCATAATATTTTTAATTTTTCTTTCCAAAATGGTAAGTTTAATTAAGAGTAACAGGTACCTAGATTAGGGATTCGAACGCACGGTTCTTTGTTAACTACCACTGGCATTCCGCAGGGCAAACGATAGATTGTAACTCGTATACAAATTTAATTATTTCGTTATAAAACAAGTTTTATTCGATAAATATCTGGTGATTAGAAATGTCGTTTGTTTTTGTCATCAGATATGACGTAAATTGCTATTACAATTCTCAATATTTACTAATTACCAGCTCTTGATATTTACTTAAAATTAATTCTTTATTTACCAATGGCCTGATTTAAAATTTTGGAGTAAACAAGTAGTACATAAAAGCAGAAACATTTTTTAATCAAATTTTCTGTGTATCTAAAATAACGTACTAAATTATAAGGCTTCATAATAGCATCTAACTTAATTCTTGTTAATTTTAGTTTTGAAGTTCATTTTCGTTCAATAAATTGGGTATTTAACGGCATTAGTGTGCAAATATGGTGATAAATAATTTTTAAATGCTTGTAATTTTGATATAAATGTTATTGCCTGCTTATACTGTTTATATTATGTAAAACTAATACAATATTTTAACATCATAAAAACCATAATATAAATAATTATCTATATGGCGCCAAGAATTACTGGAAGTGGAAAAAGTTTTCGTAGCACTCTGATACCTATGGAGTAACTATGTGCAGTACTCTGCACATAGGTGCTAAAGTGTTATGAAAACTTATTTCATTTAATCCAATAATCCCTGGCGCCATAAATATATATTTTTTAACTTATACATCATGCAAAATTGGTTTACAACCATAGGGATTGCAATAGTACCTATACATTCTATTTGATCCTCTAATATGGATATTAATAAGGTAAATAACCATGGAAACTAAAACTATATTGCTTTAGTAAAATTTTATTATGTATTAAAAAATAGTAGATACAACAACTGTGATTACTGCGAAGCTTTTACTACATTCAACTAAACTTATAGATCAACAATAATGGTTTCTTTTTTGTTTCAACAAATCTAAGGCAATACTGATTTTTGTTAAAATGGCATTTTTAAAATATGGTAATAGTATTGTGGTGGAATTGTTGAAACACAAACAATCATTATTGATCTGTCAGTTGAATATACAGTGGAGTCACGATAACATGAACTAATTAATCACAGGTATGTGTTCACATTGTCGAAAACTTTATATAAGTAATTGAAACGTAATATTATCTATACTTATAATAAATTTACCTTTCTAGCCTTAAAATTCCTTAAAATTATTAAATAAAAATAAAAGTAATTCTATATATTTGAATTCCGAACAGATTTTGTAATTAAAAAGCGTTTCATTCATTTTCTTAAAAACTACTTGAGTATCATCAAAATTTGCATTATTTTGTTACATTTTCTTGTTTGCGTTTCGACATACCTGAATATCAAACTAGATGTTCGCGGTTTTGGATGTTCACGTTACCGAGACTATACTGATTTTTGTTAAAATAACAGTTTTAGTTGTCCATTAATATTTCTGATTTACTAGTTGTTGCATAGGTTGACTATGCAAGAATTTACCATTGAAATTCTTATGTGCGTGGACCAACTCTACACCCTGTATAATAGAGATGATGGTTTCAAACATCTAGCTAGTATCTTTTTCATTTTATCGTTAATTATTATTTAATAAGTAATTTAAAATATTACCTATTGTATACAACAAAGATTGCCAAACAGTGCCTCGCAAGCCGCATGAAACTTTTTTACAGTTTTTTTGAGGCCCAACTAATAAATAAAAAGTACTTCTGTTCTTTTTTTTCGACTGGATTATCAAAAATTAATTTCGACATTACAAATTCATAAGCCTCAACTAGCAAAGAATGAATAAAAAAAATTACTTTTATACTATGAACTTTCGGTGCGGCTCCCAATATTTTCAGATATAAAACTAAGGCTCTTGCTACAGCAAGTCTGGACATCTTTGGTATATTATATTACAATACTCATTATGTACTGCGTACATTATAGTAAATAAGTAAATATTTGAAAATCACTGCCAACCTATTTTCATCAAATCTTGTGTTTATATTTTGTGTTTCTTTTATAAATCTAAAAGTAGGATCAGAGTGAATAAACGTTTCTCTCGCGTAGGTATTTTACGTTTTATAAAAACAAATAATTTAAGAATTGGTTTTGCTTATTCATAAGTATTTTAATTATTTAGTTAAAAGATATCTAAAAAGGTTCCGTTTGAATTATCAAGTGCATTTAGTATCTTCTGAAAATAGTACTACTTGTTCTCTATTTTATTAATTCAAGTTTAAATCATTTACCGGTATAACCAGGGATTCCAACACTAACAGACATTTTTTGATCTTTTTATCAAAAAAAAAATAAAAAAATTATTAGATCTCCTCAGTGCCACATAGTTCTGTCATTATTGCAATTTTTTTCATTATGTGCTTTAAACCCTGTTTACACTACATGATTTCTCATGTGACTTGTCACATGACTTCTCATATGAAAAATTTTTTTACGTTCACGATATGATTTTTGATATTATACAAGTTATGGCTTTTATGATTGACTGTTGTGATGGTATGATTTTAGCCATGACTTTTCTTATGACTAAGTCATATGAGAAATCATGTAGTGTGAACTAGCTTTTAAACCAATCCTGATTTTTTGATAAGTAAGTCAGGAATCTTTGCTTTATAATATACCTACTATATTATGTAGATCGGAATAGTATTCGTAAGGTATCTTATGCGGCGTTTTAAATTGGGCCAAAAGATTATAAGGGTCTCGTGTAAATTGGGTAAGAAAAGATTCAGTTATTTTAATCCCTTTACCTTTTGTATATTGATAGTATTACTGATAATTTACAAATTTCACTTTTTAGGGGTATTTTTAACTTAAATTTGACGAAGAAAAAGTTATATCTACCCCCTTCACAGTAGCACCTTTTTTTGAGTTGGAAGGCCCTAAGGGATATTAAAATACAGCGTTAGTCAAAATGGCTCGGAGCGAAGCGGCGGAGCAAGCGAAGAGTCGATTTTAACAACGCAACTGTATCCGATAATGATTTTTCATTAAATTATTAGTTTTTTGACTTATATTTGACGAAAAAATAGTAACAACCACCCTCTTCTTAAGAGCAGAGCACTTTTTGGAAGGTCCCCAGAAAAATATATTGACCCGCTGGCCCAATTTACTAGCGTCCATTTTATGATACCTTCACATCAATATTCGAGCGCTCTACAGGTAACCTACCCAACATACGAATGCCATTTAATAGTTTTGTGACAGATAACTGCAAGCAAATATTTGTGTTTCACTTGTGAGGTGAGACAAATAAATATACATTTTTCTCCGATAATCGCGCACGTTCAAAAATATTAATAGTAAATACTATTTTAAAAATTTATGGTAATGCTTTGATAAAAATTGTAATGGATCTGCATAATCATAGTTCATGCATTAAAGTTACATATTATACGAGTATTATAATATAATCCGTAAATTATATCATAATTAATCATGATTTATAATATTATAATATCGTTATAACAAGGCCCCAATTTTGATATCGAGCCTATTTTTCTTATAGTATATACATAAATCATTATCTCGATTATATTTTATTTAAAAGCAACCAAAAGTAGGCGAACGAATCGACTCTAGTTTAATATTAATAATATTGTACATTTAATACGAAGTAATATATTAATAAGTAATATCTTGATGTTACATGTACTTAACCACTTCATGCTCGCATTGATGTGTGTGGTCAACGTTGAACAACTATTAGTATTAAATAGTTAATATATTTTTATTTGCAAATAATCCAAATTAGGTTCAACATAAAAAAAGGGGGAAACTCGAAGACCAAGGGTAGTTAAATCTTACAAATTATGCTTATTTAAAATAATTATCGGTAGGTTAGTGTTAAAAGTTATCAATTTCATTGCTATATTAAACATAAATCGATGCGTTTCAATTTCAATAATAAATAATTAATTACTAACCAATTTTTTGTTCACTTATTGGGGGACCGCTACTGAATGTAAATTATTACTTTTTTACCTAACATATCGAAAGGAAAATGGCTAGTTGCTGGACGGTTGGAGAAAATATTTTTATTTGAAGTACAATATTATGGTTATTACTTCTTAAACGTAGTGCCAAATTAATTACCCACGATGACCCATTTACGTACTTATGAATATATCAAAATACATATTTTCAGATGTGAATTTATCTTTTTCTATATAAATACATTATAAGGGTTTTGTTTATATAAAGGTTTATATTGTTTTGAATACAAATTAATTGATTTTTATTTTTGTTACAGTTTTAATAAGTGCAAAATACGATGATGCACAGTCATCTACAAAAAGATTCGAAATTAGACAGGCAATACAATTATCGTGTAATGTGTCGTCGACGGAAGCGTTAGATCCAAGCCAAAAATTAGAAGTAGTCTGGTAAGTTATATTTATTTAAATTTTATAGATTGTTCTGTTCAAATAATAAACTACTATTTTTATAAACAAGGTTCATAATTCAGATTTCGTTTAATATTATTTTACATAACGAAATATAATTAACATTGTCTAAATTTAATTAGCATTATTTATAACCAGATACCTAATTGTCACACTGTTGCTTTGGGAAAATTGATTTTAAAATGTATGTATTACATATTTACATGAACAACATTAAATTAATTAGTTGATATAATAGTAAATATTTTATTATGAAGAAGCGTCATAGTGTTTGTAATATATACTGGTTAATAAATTAACAATGAAAAGGAAAAATACCTGATAAATTTATTGCAGTTTTGTACCAAGGACAATATCAACACACACAATCATGGCGTTTGTCAACTTTAACTTGAGTTATTTATAATTATTATTCTATACCAATTGTTCTTAAGTTAAATACGAGACGTTACGATAATCTCCTTTACTTTTCATCTTAAAAAATATCGTTTTGAATATTCAAACCATTATTAATAAATATCATTCATTGTTACAAAATTGCAAAAAAAAATTTTAATGCCGGCAACTAAAAAGGTTAAGAACCACCCTCTAGTGGTCGGCATACATTAGAACCCAATAGTTTTATTTATGTTTTTAAAGTAAGTGACAACTATAGTGAATTGATAAAGATAGTAGTGACAATACCCCCAAAACCGTCCCAGGTTGGGAGAAAATCAACTTTATTTATCGCTGCCATAATCACATCAAGTCGTATGTTTATAATTTTATTGTATTTTATCTACTTCCGGGAGATAAGTGCGTACTTAGCTCCACCAAATAGCGCGGATATGACAGCAATTACTTTGTTTCGTTGATTTGCGGGAGTTAATATTCTATTAACTCCCGCCGGGAGTTAATGTTGATTGCTATAGGCAAATGAACAAAAATAATTTAAAAATTAGCAACTTGATTTTAATAATGGAAAATCAAACAAGTCACATGATTTCCCAAACAATTATAATAAAATTACTCAAAATTTAGATGTTCGTGAATAATAAGATTATGTTTAACTTTGCAATTTATTTTTAATTTTTATAATACAATAAAAATAATGACGTTTAAACGGAACACAACAAATTAAAAATAATTTTAAAACAAGCAACCTGATTCAGATAATGACAAAGAAAACAAACCTCATGTCAATTAATTTATTTTAATATGACAGTTGTATTAATTCATTTGTTTATATCAATTTTTTATTTTTTATCTAAATTTTTTGAATTAGCTATAACTCGAGAACGACGCTAGATATCGAAAAACTGAGCAAAAAAATCTCTCCCCCCCCCCCAAATCATAATTTATTACTTACCCCCAGGGAATTATCGGTAGGAAGGAATATGCAAAAAATCAGATCGATCGCGCGCAAAAAAATTTACTCATAGTTTTCTCAAGTTTAACATATTTAGCACGGAAGTAGATAAAATAGTATATTAAACTTGGGAGATATGTTGCATTACCACACTCAAGTTTCAAAAGCCTTCGTGCGGGTAATGCACCTCATATCTCCCGCGTAAATAATATATTATTACTTTGAATTTTATATAAAAATGTTCAATTTATAATCACAAAGCAAAAACACAATTTTAATTATTCACTTTTAAATTTACGCTTTTTCACACTTTCTTTAGTAGACACTTCCTCGGGCTTTTAAAACCTTCGTGCGGGTAATGCACCTCATATCTCCCGCGTAAATAATATACTATTAACATACGACTTTATATGCCATATAAACAAAAATATCGCAAGAAATCACAAATAGGACACCCATATTGTTGTCACGGTAAATTTGATTCAACTTACATGTCACATTATCGCCGCTTACATACCTTTATTTATATATTTAAAAGGCAGAAATATTGACATCTTTCAATACAAAAAAAGATATTTTTAAAAAATAATTGTAAGATCAATATAATATCGGTCTAGTTCTATTGAAAGCAAAAAGTTTAGTTTATAGTACAGTATCAATTCCGTGGTAGTCAAAATTTAAAAATTTATGGTAATACCGTTTAGTTATTGATATCGTGAGGGGTTATTAATAACTTTCTATGTTTATTATTTCATTGAATTGTATATTTATTTTTATAAATTCAATTTATTTATTCATATTTTATAGATATATAAATATTCAAGTTGTTTTCATTTGTAATGTATATAATTCCGATTTATTGGGACACAGGGCTAGAAGACATTTGACCAAATATGCCAAACTTCACCCAAAGAACTAAAACACGCCTTTTGTTGCATATATTAAAATATAGCATTAAAATGTCAAACAAATAACAATAATCAAACCATCATTTACGGATGAAATTAATGAACATGATCAGGGACGTTCCCAACCAACTTTTTTCAGGGGAGAGCAATTCCAAATTTGCCAACTGATTTAATTAAATTTGCCAACTTTTTGTAAATTTAGACATAAAAAATGCCAACTTGACCAACTTTGAAGTGTTTTTGCCAAATTTCTAAAATATTGGGGAAAAGCTCTCCCCTCTTCTCTTGTATGGGCACCTTTGGGACGGTAAAAATGTGTCCGCTTAAAGGAGATGTCCATAATATGGAAGAAAATTAAATTCAAATGAAAATTATAAATTATAGGTGTTTCAATTTAAGATTGTAGCGCCGCTATTGGTCATGTTGGTACCAGGCAAAAAGTGACAACTACTATAGGCATTTACGAAAATTGTACCGATACCGCTTCAACAGGTGGCGTTGGAAAATTGAATCGTACCTCTGTCCCACTTCGTTCAATTATTAAGAGGGGCCCTTAATTCAGGGACTTTTAATTTAATCAACAGATGGCGCTTACTTAACTATTTTTATAAACAACTAGGAGGCTTTTTGTATTTAAAATATAGCAAATTCGTTTGAAACCAAAACTGCCCTCTGAGTCTCAACCCCTAATGAGAGGGTTGGCCAAAATAGAGACTAGAGTATGTTGCAATCCGGAGAGAACCTCTCCAGTTTGTTTGCCACGATGTTATAGACCAGCTCACAATGATTGCGTAGGCCAGGTCGTGAATCCTGAAAAATAAGGGTAGTTTGGGGGAAAACTCTAATAAAACCAAGGAGGTAATAAAAAGCTTTTAATAACAATAAAATTTGAGGAGGATGTTCACAGTTCCAAGAATTGCAATGTATTGCTGTGTAAAACAATACACACAGCATAAATGTTGAAAATAAAAGCGTAAGCTGTCAAAAGGTGTTCCAGAAATTACTATAAACAAGTCTCGCACCTCAATGATAACCGCTAATGGTTACACCACAATGAAAAATATAGCTTACAATTCACGTCAGTAAAGACGAATAAGAAAGAAAAAAATTTACTTACTTGATATCTTGTAAGTTTACAAATGGTAAAAAGTGACATTGGCTTGGTTTACACCGTACGCTTGGTACGCGGACTAAAGGCGGACCAGGACTATATTGGGACCATATCCGAACTATATTTTTAGTCCGCCTGGTGTAAACATACAGGTACTAAGTTGGTCCGGCTTTAGTTCGGTCCTCTAAAATATGAGTACCAGACCAAATACGAACTAAATTGGTTCGACGGGTTCGACTGCATTCGACATCACTCGAGTATTTTTAATACCGAATGCGCTCATTATTAATTTTTATAGGTTATAAAATAAAATTTATCAAGTAAGTAGCTTAAATTTAAATATTTTGGTCACATTTTGGTCCTCGGTTCTCGTATACGGTGTAAACACTTGCGAAGCAATTGCGAACTATATTTTGTCGCATCGAACTATCCCCTACGTTTACGGTGTAAACGTAGCCACTGTGTGTGGCTCTAAAAGATAACAGTACTCGATCTTGTTTCCAATAGACAGGTTGCACCTGACGCTAATATTAACACAAAGAACTCTGCTCGCTGATGTTGAATGCAGCTGGTCCAGTGAGAGGCGATGAAATTGATTGGTTGAGTAACAAAACTGATACCCAGATGATAAGATCTCCTAGAGAGATCTATCTTCCCACAAAAAGATGAAGTTGAGGATGGTTTTGTTTTGGTTGTCAAACACAACACCAAAACACAGCTCCTCGTGGAAGATCGGAAATGATCGCCAGTAATGCGCCTCGGATCAAAAAACTTGTAATAATTTGCGCAGCAAGAAAATCAGTTTCCCCAGATGTTTGGACATATGTCGTCAAAACGAACAGTAGCCGAGCGACAGATGGACAACAGGTCACACACGAACTTGGCACGATAATTATGGTTTCAGAATACTGGATATTCGTCTAATCCAATAAAATCGGCATTCAAAATTGTTGACCACAATATAACAACTGCTTGGTTCAATCGCTCTCGGGGAACTGAAAAGTTCAACCCACCAACCTTTGCAACAAAAATCCCTGCATTCAATTTATAACGTATGCATAAGAATACTTGCATTAAATAAAAATGCAGGATCGGATTGAAGAATATCGTGAAATGAAATGAAAAGTAGAAGCACGTAACAAATGCAAAAATTTGTTACACGTTGAGATAATACTATTCTATGAACAATATTCTTGGTATTGAGCTTTTTTGAGTTCGTATTGAGTATGTTAAAACACACTCACTTACAAAAAACGATAATTAAACTTTAATTATAAATTGTGTTTTTATAAATTAATATTACGAACCCAAAATAGCTTACTATCAAGAATATTGTTCATAGAATAGTATTATCATATTTAAATATATAAATTATTAACTCGTTGATATTAGATAATATTAAAACTTCAAAATATCGAGTTATTAAAAATTAATTAAAAGATTTATTTAGCTTTCAAACGATTATTATTCTGATGACGAACGAAATAATCGTTTGAAAGCTAAATAAATCTTTTAATTAATTTTTAATAACTCGATATTTTGAAGTTTTAATATTATCTAGTATTATCATAGTATAATCGTTGATTTCTCAATCAACGGTATAATACTATACTAGAATAGTAGTTTCACTCTGTGTCGATACCTTTGATGTCGCGCAAGTATTTGCGTCGCACACAATACAGAATAGGGTTGTCTCTGACGGAATACAGAACTTGTCAGCAACAGCTTATATAAAGTTATCCTTCTTCTTCTTCTGCAAGTGAATGGCTGCGCGCTGTAGAATGCGCGAGTGCAATCCGTGGTCACAAAATTGGTCAAGTGAAACTACTTATTCTAGTATAGTATTATACTATGGTATTATTTCAACGAATTTGCTATATTTTAAATACAAAAGCCTTTTAGTTGTTTATAAAAATAGTTAAGTAAGCGCCATCTGTTGATTAAATTAAAAGTCCCTAAATTAAAGGCCCCTTTTAAATAGAATTTACACTCGGTACATGCTTAGATCATCTATATTGTATTGTATCATCTGTATTGTATATATGATCAAAGGGTACATGTACCTGGTTGATAATTCGTGAACCGACACATTGGGTATTTAATTTTCAAACGGGAGTCAAATAGATTTTCGAAAGCAGCCGGTAGATGCGGTATATACCCGTACAATTTTTGTAAATGCCTAATATAAATGAATGATATCACTTAACTATCAACTTTTGGAGAAAATGAATGATAAATTTTTTTATAAAAACTGAACTAAAACTGTAAGTCATTTTTTATCATACATATTTTAATTAAATTATTTTTTATAACATTTATTTCCTCATGAGCTTTCAATAAAAAGCACAGTGAAACATTGAAAAAGATATCTATTTCCATTCTCGGTTTCGGTTTACAAACTCGGCCTTCGGCCTCGATCGTAAAACTGCTTCTTGAATGGAAAAATCTTAGTTTTCCTACCTAGTATCGAAAATATCTATTAGCGTTTAGTTAATACATAGCTGCTATTATTTTTACACAATGCGTCTAGAGCCCGGCTTCGAAGCTTTTTGCTTATTGCTCTAAATTATAAGCAGAAGATATTCCTTTTGTATCTTGACGTTTCTTAAAAATTGCGGTGATTTGACCTAATGTTGAGAGAGCTTTTTTTTCTTAAGAGTTTGCTTAACACGCTGTTAGTGCTATTAGAGCTTTTTTTAAATGTTTTTTGGGACTTGGAAAAATAATTCCAAAAATTAATAATTTAATTTCGAATGGAAAAAGAATTATTCCCAAGGCGTCTTTGAGAGTGCAAGCTATTAAAGAAAATTTTTCTGAAACACTTCTTCCTCTCAAAGCAGTGCTTACAGGTGAGGAACGTGGCTCAATGCTGTCCTATATTATGCCACAAATTTTAAGAATTTTCAAAAATTTGTTCTTGAATTGTCAGAATCGTCGTCGGCAGCAATAAAATAATGTCAATAAATTTTTAAGAATACAATAAATTCGACAATAATTAAGTTATATCAAAGCTAACTTTTCATACGTTCGTTCCATCATTCATCAAAAATTTGGAAAAAAGATATTTGACTTTAGTGGAACCGGTAAAAATTATAAATAATTTTAAAAAGAAAACTTTGGATGTGCAAGGGAGTGTGGAATAATTGTTAATAATAAATTAAAGGACATCTTAGACAAAAATCAAAAATTTTATGCACTTGAGAATTTTTTGAGAAGCGAATGTCTAATAAAAATTATATTTAATGTTTGATTTTTTTTTGAAATTTTGAAATTATAAGTGTTTATAAATCCGGGATATGACAATTATCCTGTCAATTAAAATTCAAAAACTATTGAATAGGTAAATACCAAAGTAGATAAACTGACCCGTGTGAAAACAGCGACTAAAGTCAGCGACAAATTTTACCGAAAATGCCCGAAGTTATACCATCAAGAAAATAAATCTGGATAATTATTTTTCTGCGCATGCGCCTTAGTTTCACATAATTAATAATTTTACAAATTACTTTCATAAATGTAGATAAAATTTAATACTACTAATCAATATTATTACATAACAAAGAAGGTACGAATTTACAAATTATAAACATAATAATTATTAAAAAACGTAAAATATTTATATCTGTAAAATAGCACACAGGTACTCCAACTTTTATCGCGAAATTTTGCAGACTGAAATATCGAATTCTTCAAAACCATACATACTCTCACTTTTCAATTTATACCATGGGTACTTCCTTTTATGGGCTACAATACCATCTAAATTTTGTGGATTTGCAAAGGGGCCCCGGGGGTGAAAACGCAATTTATATGAAAAGAAGACGGGAAATTTTGCAGAGTAAAATGTAGATTACTCCAAAACCTTACATACTCCCACTTTTAAATTTATACCATGGGTACTACCTTTTATGGGCTACAATACCATCTAAATTTTGTGGATTTGCAAAGGGGCCCTGAGGGTGAAAACGCGATTTATATGAAAATATGTCGCTAAATTTTGCAGAGTAAATTGTAGATTACTCCAAAACCATACATACTCCCACTTTTAAATTTATACCATGGGTACTAACTACCTTTTATGGGCTACAAGACCATCGAAATTTTCTAGATTTGCAAAGGGGCCCCGGTGGTGAAAACGCGATTTATATGAAAAGAGGCCGGGAAATTTTGCAGAGTAAAATGTAGATTACTCCAAAACCTTTCATACTCCCACTTTTAAATTTATACCATGCGTACCACCTTTTATGGGCTACAATACCATCTAAATTTTGTGGATTTGCAAAGGGGCCCCGGGGGTGAAAACGCGATTTATATGAAAATACGTCGCTAAATTTTGCAGAGTAAATTGTAGATTACTCCAAAACCACACATACTCCCACTTTTAAATTTATACCATGTGTACTACCTTTTATGGGCTACAAGACCATCAAAATTTTGTAGATTTGCAAAAGGGCCCCGGGGGTGAAAACGCGATTTATATGAAAATACGCCGGGAAATTTTGCAGAGTAAAATGTAGATTACTCCAAAACCTCACATACTCCCACTTTTAAATTTATACCACAGGTACTACATTTTATAGGCTACAATACCATCTAAATTTTGTGGATTTGCAAAGGGGCCCCGGAGGTGAAAACGCGATTTATATGAAAATACGTCGCTAAATTTTGCAGAGTAAATTGTAGATTACTCCAAAACCACACATACTCCCACTTTTAAATTTATACCATGGGTACTACCTTTTATGGGCTACAAGACCATCAAAATTTTGTAGATTTGCAAAAGGGCCCCGGGGCTGAAAACGCGATTTATATGAAAATACGCCGGGAAATTTTGCAGAGTAAAATGTAGATTACTCCAAAACCTCACATACTCCCACTTTTAAATTTATACCACAGGTACTACTTTTTATGGGCTACAATACCATCTAAATTTTGTGGATTTGCAATGGGGCCCCGGGGGTGAAAACGCGACTTATATGAAAATACGCGGCAAAATTTTGCAGAGTAAATTGTAGATTACTCCAAAACCACACATACTCCCACTTTTAAATTTATACCATAGGTACTACTTTTTATGGACTACAATACCATCTAAATTTTGTGGATTTGCAATGGGGCCCCGGGGGTGAAAACGCGACTTATATAAAAATACGCGTCAAAATTTTGCAGAGTAAATTGTAGATTACTCCAAAACCACACATACTCCCACTTTTAAATTTATACCATAGGTACTACTTTTTATGGACTACAATACCATCTAAATTTTGTGGATTTGCAATGGGGCCCCGGGGGTGAAAACGCGACTTATATGAAAATACGCGGCAAAATTTTGCAGAGTAAATTGTAGATTACTCCAAAAGCACACATACTCCCACTTTTAAATTTATACCATAGGTACTACTTTTTATGGACTACAATACCATCTAAATTTTGTGGATTTGCAAAGGGGCCCCGGGGGTGAAAACGCGATTTATATGAATATACGCCGGGAAATTTTGCAGAGTAAAATGTAGATTACTCCAAAACCACACATACTCCCACTGTTAAATTTATACTATGGGTACTACCTTTTATGGGCTACAAAACCATTTAAATTTTGTAGATTTGCAAAGGGGCCTCGGGGGTGAAAACGCGATTTATATGAAAATACGCGGCAAAATTTTGCAGAGTAAATTGTAGATTACTCCAAAACCACACATACTCCCACTTTTAAATTTATACCATAGGTACTACTTTTTATGGACTACAATACCATCTAAATTTTGTGGATTTACAAAGGGGCCCCGGGGGTGAAATCGTGATTTATATGAAAATACGTCGCTAAACTACGCCGGGAAATTTTGCAGAGTAAAATGTAGATTACTCCAAAACCACACATACTCCCACTTTTAAATTTATACCATAGGTACTACTTTTTATGGACTACAATACCATCTAAATTTTGTGGATTTGCAATGGGGCCCCGGGGGTGAAAACGCGACTTATATGAAAATACGCGGCAAAATTTTGCAGAGTAAATTGTAGATTACTCCAAAAGCACACATACTCCCACTTTTAAATTTATACCATAGGTACTACTTTTTATGGACTACAATACCATCTAAATTTTGTGGATTTGCAAAGGGGCCCCGGGGGTGAAAACGCGATTTATATGAATATACGCCGGGAAATTTTGCAGAGTAAAATGTAGATTACTCCAAAACCACACATACTCCCACTGTTAAATTTATACTATGGGTACTACCTTTTATGGGCTACAAAACCATTTAAATTTTGTAGATTTGCAAAGGGGCCTCGGGGGTGAAAACGCGATTTATATGAAAATACGCGGCAAAATTTTGCAGAGTAAATTGTAGATTACTCCAAAACCACACATACTCCCACTTTTAAATTTATACCATAGGTACTACTTTTTATGGACTACAATACCATCTAAATTTTGTGGATTTACAAAGGGGCCCCGGGGGTGAAATCGTGATTTATATGAAAATACGTCGCTAAACTACGCCGGGAAATTTTGCAGAGTAAAATGTAGATTACTCCAAAACCTCACATACTCCCACTTTTAAATTTATATCACAGGTACTACTTTTTATGGGCTACAATACCATCTAAATTTTGTGGATTTGCAATGGGGCCCCGGGGGTGAAAACGCGATTTATATGAAAATACGCGGCAAAATTTTGCAGAGTAAATTGTAGATTACTCCAAAACCACACATACTCCCACTTTTAAATTTATACCATAGGTACTACTTTTTATGGACTACAATACCATCTAAATTTTGTGGATTTGCAAAGGGGCCCCGGGGGTGAAAACGTGATTTATATGAAAATACGCCGGGAAATTTTGCAGAGTAAAATGTAGATTACTCCAAAACCTCACATACTCCCACTTTTAAATTTATACCACAGGTACTACATTTTATGGGCTACAATACCATCTAAATTTTGTGGATTTGCAAAGGGGCCCCGGGGGTGAAAACGCGATTTATATGAAAAAACGCCGGGAAATTTTGCAGAGTAAAATGTAGATTACTCCAAAACCTCACATACTCCCACTTTTAAATTTATACCATAGGTACTACTTTTTATGGGCTACAAAACCATATAAAATTTGTAAAAGTGGGAGTATGTGAGGTTTTGGAGTAATCTACATTTTACTCTGCAAAATTTCCCGGCGTATTTTCATATAAATCGCGTTTTCACCCCCGGGGCCCTTTTGCAAATCTACAATATTTTGATGGTCTTGTAGCCCATAAAAGGTAGTACCCATGGTATAAATTTAAAAGTGGGAGTATGTGTGATTTTGGAGTAATCTACAATTTACTCTGCAAAGTTTAGCGACGTATTTTCATATAAATCGCGTTTTCACCCCCGGGGCCCCTTTGCAAACCCACAAAATTTAGATGGTATTGTAGTCCATAAAAAGTAGTACCTATGATATAAATTTAAAAGTGGGAGTATGTGTGGTTTTGGAGTAATCTACAATTTACTCTGCAAAATTTTGCCGCGTATTTTCATATAAGTCGCGTTTTCACCCACGGGGCCCCATTGCAAATCCACAAAATTTAGATGGTATTGTAGCCCATAAAAAGTAGTACCTGTGGTATAAATTTAAAAGTGGGAGTATGTGAGGTTTTGGAGTAATCTACATTTTACTCTGCAAAATTTCCCGGCGTATTTTCATATAAATCGCGTTTTCACTCCCGGGGCCCCTTTGCAAATCTACAAAATTTAGATGGTCTTGTAGCCTATAACCGGTGGTAAGCATGGTATAAATTTAAAAGTGGGAGTATGTGTGGTTTTGGAGTAATCTACAATTTACTCTGCAAAATTTCCCGGCGTATTTTCATATAAATCGCGTTTTCACCCCCGGGGCCCCTTTGCAAATCCACAAAATTTAATGGTATTGTAGTCCATAAAAGGGAGTACGCATGGTATAAATTTAAAAGTGGGAGTCTGTATGGTTTTGAAGAACTCGATATTTTACTCTGCAAAATTTCGCGATAAAAGTTGGACTATGTGCTGTTTTACAGATGTAAATATTTTGTGTTTTATAATAATTATTATGTTTATAATTTGTAAATTCGTACCTTTTTTGTTATGTAATAATTATTATAATAATATTGATTAGTAGTATTAAATTTTATCTATAATTATGAAAGTAATTTGAAAAATTATTAATTATGTTATATTAATGCGCATGCGCAGAAAAATAATTATCCAGATTTATTTTCTCGATGGTATAACTTCGGGCATTTTCGGTAAAATTTGTCGCTGACTTTAGTCGCTGTTTTCACACGGGTGATAAACTGCATGTAATCTATCTATCTACCTTGGGTAACTACCGCTTTATGGCCGGCGTCAGGCATTTAATAAGCAACACACTTTCAATAATAATTAGCCGAAATTATTGCATAATTATCATCGCCCTTGGTACATTATAGCTGAAAATTATTTGTTAATGTAATTTTCTATCATCAAGTATATCGTCGGCGATGTGACAAAACCTCCTATCTCGACTTTTTGCTAAAATGATATTTTTGTATGACTTTAAAGCCCTCGGTAATTTACATGTCCTGGTAAAATTGCTTACAAGTAGCAAAAATTTATTTACTTTGAAATTCTGCAAAAAACAATTAGCTTTTACATTAAAAGAATTTAAAAAAAAATTAAAAAAATTTCAAGAATTGCTGATAGTTTTCTGTCCTTCCTGCATAATTTACTTTTATGTAGATAGGAGGTTTTGTCACATCGCCGACAATATCCTATTTAGGATAACCTATCTAGGCTCATATTTTAGGTTTAAGGTCCCAATAAAGCGGCATAGAACCCAATATACAAAGCACATTTCAGGTTATAATTCTCATTTGTTTCGTTTTTTTTTTTTCAAGAATCTGGTGTATTTATTTAAAAAATTAATTGATTTTCTTCTTGTTTTAAGGGAAAAAGATGGTATACCAGTAGAACAAGATAATTCACTAAAAAAACGCTTATCGTTGTCCCACAAAGGTGATACTTACAAACTCCAAGTATCTCATGGCAATGAAACAGATAGTGGAATTTATACATGTAAAGTTTTACTTGAAGGCGTGCCACAAAATAATGCTTCTATATCATTAGAAAGTAAGTAAACAATTCAAGTTTCAATTTTTGACTAATTTTCTATTATCATTTAAGGTATAATTTATGTTAAAATACCTAAAGATATTAGTGTAATAGAAGGAGAAGATATTAAAATTACATGTCTAGTTTATGGAAAACCAATTCCAACAATTAAGTGGACTTACGGTAAGTTTCATACCTCTACTTGCAAGTCTTAACAATGTCATTGATTTATTTAATATTTAGATAATCAATCATATGAGATCAGGGAAGGAAGAATACGAATAGAAGATGACAATGAGAACCATATTCCGGATGCAGTTTTTGTCGTAGAAAATGCTGTACCTGAGGACCAAAAAGATTTAACCTGTACAGCTGTTTCAAAACACACAGGAGAACTTAGTAAACCGTCAAAAGGCACCCTTAGAGTAAAAGGTAATAATAAACATTGTAACATGGTTCATTTTCAAAAATTTCTCAATTTTTACCAGATAAATATGCTGCACTATGGCCATTCATAGGAATTTGTGCAGAAGTTATTGTTCTCTGCGCTATAATTCTTATATACGAGAAGAAACGCAATAAAACAGAATTGGAAGAAAGTGATACAGATCAAAGTCCCGAGCAGTAAGTATTATTGTTGGTTTTGGTTTTTAACTGCTTTTCGTGGCCTTTTTATTTTAATACTGTGTATTCGCACAACTTTCACAATGTATTTATTTATAGCATATTGATAAAGCGGAGCAAATAAGGTAGGATAAGTTGAAATATAAATTATTTGTTTATTTTATTTTTCTTTATCTTATTATGGTTTACTGGGAAAAACAACAAATTTAGTTTATAAAATTTTCTCTTTGACTTTTGTTGTTTTTCTTGTATCTTTATTGATGTTATGTTAATTATGTTGAAAGTTGCACTTAGAATTTTGATACTCGGAATTATTTTTAAGCCAACATAATATTATAGTTTTATATACATACATAAAAGTATCCGGCCACCCTTTAACTCTGACAAATTTTGCTTGGTGATTATAAAATTAATGCAGTGTTGGGCACATTAATAAAGACACTCAAAAAATAAATGAAATTCAAACATTGAAACCATGTAAAATCAACATAACTAACTTAAAATTCAAACTGGTTCTTTTTTTTTATAATACAGTGAAATCATGGTAACATAAACATCCAAAAACTTAGTTTGATATCCTATGTATAAATAACCAAAACGTGAATAAAAATATTTAGAATTCGAACAAAGAATATAAATTGCATAATAATATAATACACAATACTAGGGACAACAGCAATTCACAAGTTGGTGCAACAAAATAATGCAGACTTTGACGATATTCAAGTTATTTTCAAAAAACTGCTAAAAGGCTAATATACTTTTTATTGCAGAATCTGCAACAATCAAAATTATTAAATTATTTTTTATTTATATTTAATTTTAAAATATTGTTGTTTCAACTAGTATTTGATTGACCGCTATTTTAATTATTGTAAACAACTTGCAATTGCTTAGGCATAATAGAAACACTACAATAATTTACAATTAGTTCTAAACGTCGTTATCCAAACTCTATTCCAGTAGTTTTCCATACCATGTTGCTTTGGGATTAAATACTATCAGCACGTGTAACTTTGATTTTTTGAAGATCACTTTGTCTCAACAATAAAACAAGATTCAATACTTTGTAGGTGATCACTAATAACTACCTGCAAAGGTAATTTTTATTTAAAATAAAAAATAGACGCAAAATACTTTTGTGTTAGATTTCCTATATTAAATTGGAAATTTTTATTTTCTCCATTTTCTTGTTACTGGAAAGTTACATTTTGAAGTATATTGATCGTAAAAATATTAATAACTTTTTATTTTTTCTATTTATGTTAATGTTGAAAATCGCCAAGCAAAGTTGTACTGTTTGTAAGCCAATGCACTTAAAAAGTAGTTAGGGAAATCGAAAGAAGTTGACGAATTATTTATTTTGGTGTGAAGAACGATCTTTTTAGCAAACTAAATTTTTTTGTATTTGAGCCACACATCAATGAAGATAATCTTTCATATATTATGATAGAATTCCTTGTGAATTCCTAATCTTAACATTTTTATCTTACCAACTTCCTTGTTTTAGAACTACAGCCTAATTATGCAATACGTAAAGAAAATTTGTTTCTAAATTTTGGTTTGAATTTGTCGAGATTCATTGTGCACCGTCAAATGTATTGCATAGGGAGTTCAATTTCAGACCATAGATCTGACCCCCCGGTTCCCAAATTATTTGTACAGTGGTTCAGAAGTAACCAAAGGAGTGTGTACTTAATACCCTCTGGTCTAGCGTATTGGGTTCTTCTTGCTAAAGTAAATTATTGTATTTTGTATCAAAATAAAGCAATTATCAAACCTTTTCGATTTTCTTGAAACAATTTTGAGTGATAAAAAGAAAAACTTTTATACTGAAAATATTTTTCACACAATTTTGATCTATTGAAATAATTCCAGTTTATTTTAAAGTTATTTCTTTTATATGCTTACCAACTTCCTGAATTTATTTTTTTTTCTTTTAAGTTTTACTTTTCATGTGTAAATATAAATTTTGATTTTGCGCTCATTTGGGGAAAATGTAACTTCTACTGCAAGTTATATTTAGTAATATCCCGCTTAACCATTGCACCAATTGTAAGCTGTAATGACATTTGCATTAAAATTCCTATGCATATTATTAGTTTTAATTTCCACTCAAGTAGAATAAATATGTAGTATGTATGTTCATATAATTTCAGAATGAGAGTAAAACTTCATGAGAAATAATGTTAATATGCTTACAGAAAACTTAGGTTCATGATATTGAACTAATAAACTTCTATCTATTTAACTCTTCTAAAGCTCTTATAATAAAAAAGTTTTGTAATCTTAACAGCAAAATATAATATTGCTATTGAACTATAATTTTGTATGTAGAAGTACAGTGCAACCTCGATAAACCAAACCAATTTTGAAGTAATATAAATTATTTGGTTGTTTTTTTTAAATAGGTTTTCCTAAATTTTTACCTCAAATTAACCAATTACTACAAAAATTGTTGAGTTTTATTTCTTTAAAATGATATAAATCATAATTTCTATTAAGAACCTTATTCATTTTTTTTAACTATTTGATTTAACAAAAAAAACTCTTAAAACGTTTCTACGGTACCTAAAGCACAGACGCTTTCTGCCTGTACTACACACAAATTGTATTTTCTACAACTACTTGAAAAATTAGCAAAAAGTAAATAAAAATACTCAATTTTCCCTATTCTCAGTATTTTTATGTTAGTTACTTATAGTAAATATTTGCATCGCTATAAATATAATTTTATATCATGATATAAAAACAATTAACATAAATTAAACCTGAAATTACAATTATTATTACTTCTAGTGCACAAAGTATATTCAGTTGATCTTGATTTTTTTTACTGGAAAAAACGAGTACAAAAACCCAGCGCCACGCCGCGCAATTCCTTAATTCTAGTTATGTAAATGGAAATATTATACAAGTTTTCAACATAAAGTGGGTATTTCCATTAGGTATTTACCTACTTAAATATCAACTATTTTTATAATTTAATAACTGGAAAAGCCTCCTTTCACTGATGGTAGTAGAAAAACAAATTTATTTATAACATATTATAGGAAGAACCCACTAGTTTTAAATGTTATTCAATATGCGTCCATTTTAATGATATACCAAATTATCTAAATTTTATCAGATTTATTTTCAGATTGAAAAAAAATTGAATAATCTCGTTTTATAGCCATTCTTTAATAATTGTTTGTTTACTGATGTGTAAAAATGTTTTTATTATGGTTTTGACCACTTCTCTCCAAATTCTACTCTAATGAACTTAAAATTTGGTACAAAAATACCCCGATCAGTTTCACTATTTTTTAATAAAAATTGAGCCCTTAATTTTCTTTTAAATGTTTTTAAGTTTAAAATACGTGGAAAAAATATTAAAATTCAATAGGTATGAGTATGATTTATGAATGAAGTCACATGCTTAACTACAAAAAAGTCGGTCTACTCCTTTTCCATTTTAGAGGCCACTTTCAATATAAAATTTCATTCCTTAAATAGATTCAATTGCATTATTTGCGTATTTTAAAGTTCTTTCTTTTTATTACTTTTAATAAAGTAATTTTGACATCTAAAAAGTCAAGTCAATAATCTAGATGCAACTTTGCATATTAATTGGTTTGGATTATCGAGATGCAGGTACTGTATATTAGTGAGTTACATTTTATTCAATCTGCTGAATTTGCTCCAGCTTAAAACACCAATTTTTGTTATAATTAAAAGTGTAATGATTAAAAAAATGCTAATGACTTATTAATTTTTATAGAAAGAACACCGCAGACAATGGTGGAAAGGAATCAAATTTGAGGCACAGACAGTGAATAATAGCTTGTTGTTTATATTGAAATTGAAAACATATATAGATAAGAAGATAGGTTCTGTTCATCATCGTCATTTTGTAGGAAAAGACTTTAAATTCACCGTCATTATGTCCGAGACTGGCGCTGTACAGTTATGCTATAATTATTGTTGCCTTCCTGCTCGGACATGCCTTAGCTGCTGGTGCAGTTACTTTATAATATATTTAGCCAATAATGTTATTTCCTTAAATCGAATTAAATTTTTAATCGTGTACTTAATACAAGTTACTTAGTATGTATTTTAGTATTGCGAATTTTATTGTCAACATCCACAATTATCACATTGCTGTTTATATTATAAAGAACTCATATAGGTAGCTAAGCTGTCACTTATGTACATAAAAATAAATTATACACTCCTGTTCATATTACCTATTATATTGTTATTTATAAAATTGTGTTTAAAATGCCTATGGACTGTTGTAACTTTTTTCTTTGTGATAATATTCGTTTTATTTTGTAAAGTGCTTATAAAGTTCTAAAGACAATTAATTAATTATTCTCGACACTTCAAATTTAATCCTTGCACTTAGTATTAACAACTTGAATGTGGTTTAAAAAAATCAAATCTACAACAAATTATTATATGCTTATGCTTTTCAACTGCTCAGAAAATTGAAGCTGTATGTGATTTGCCTTTAGTAAATAATAATACAATACATCCCATATTACAGATGTAAAATATAATTATTATTATTGCTTTTGTACAACCAAACACCAAACCAGGTTGTCTCATATAAAAAAAAAATTATCCTACCCCACACTCCCATCCAATTCATTTTTTATTTATCACAATTTCATAATTACTTTGTAAAAAGTTGTAAATGTGAGGTATCTCTAATCTGTAGCGCATCCTTTCTACTATAAATTCATATTCATAACTTAACTACGTATGTACTGTTTAGCCTTTTGAAATTGACTTTAAAATACCGTACTTTCGAATCACCAATTTTATTTTTGTTTGTAATTATTATATGAGAGTACGTTGTTTTAAAGAAGTAATTATCTTAATACTAATAATTAATAACGATACTTAAAGTTATTAAATTAAATATATAAAGTGGGAATCAAATTAGAAATGCAGCACATTAAAGAAAATTTTAAACACATTCCTACGTGGTAAAATAAAAGAAATATCAAAATTTCAATGTAAATTTTCTTGTGCTTAGGACATTTTCGTCCGGTCAATTAGGTTTTTTTGATTTCCACATTTACTTTATAATCTTTTATCTAGTTACTTATTTCCTTCGAGTAGTTTGTAAGATTATTGGTGCTTGCACAAATTTATTGTTGACAGTTACCACTGTAATGAATCGTAAACGGTTTAATAAAAAGCCACCAGTTATTATAAAATGATTGATTTGTTTTAGATTAAAATAAAATGGATCGATATTGTCTCGATTCATTTACTGTTAGATAGTTAAAATTTTAGTTGGCTGCCATGTTTTCAATAAATATTAACAGTTTCTGCATATTTTATTTAATTACCCATATAATTTATTATATTAAGCATACACTTAATAACATTAATAGACCTAATACAATTTTTAAATAAATAACACAACTTACAAATAATAGAAGATTTCCACATTATTACAAACATAATCTACAGAATAAGAATCCACTTGATTTGATATTTTAAGCCCAAATCTACAAAACAATATTTGTATATTTTACAAATTTTTTAAACTTCAAACTTACACGTAGTGTAAAATCCCACGATCCTGTGGAAAGTGCTGTACCGTCCGGAGAAACTTGCAAACAGGATACTCTATTTTCATGTCCATACAGAAGACATACACGTGAGCATTTTAAAGTATCCCAAACATTCACCGTGTAATCATTATAACCGGCAAACAAAAGTCGACCTGTAAATGTTACATTCAATTATTATCGTCAATAGATATCATTACAAAAATAACATACCAGACACTGAAAAATCAACGGCATTTACACCAAATATAATGCTTTCCTTGCTATAAACTGCAACTTCTCTGTCGGCTCTCAGATCGAATAAACGGCACTAAACAAAAGTTTTTTGTCGTTATTTATTAACTAAATTTTTTATATTATTTACTGTTGCGTCATCACTTCCAGTTGCAATAGCATCGCCACTAGGATGAAATTTAACACTATTAACATCTGATTCATGCCCTTCAAATGACTGTATGCATTGACCTGTTCGCATATCCCATATAAACACCATTTTATCGCAACTCTAAAGTTACAATAAAAAGTTTAATAAGTAAGGTAAGATTTAAAAAAAAACATACCCCTGATACAAATGTATTCCCAATTTCTGACGGTGCTAAATCGATGGACATCACATCAGCTGTATGACCATGGAAACTCTGCAACAACTGTCCCGATTCGACATCCCATAAAGCACATGTCGAATCTCCACTTCCGGTAAGTATCTAAAGAAATTATTTTAATAACTTCTAGGTTTTCCTCGAATAAAATTTTTCCTAACTGATGAATCAAAAAACAAAATTAAACAGAAATTAAATGTGTTTTGATTACACAAAACACGTACTGATAGAGTAAACGCAAAGTTAGTTGGATCTTCAACGACAAATATCTGGCGCCATCTGTGGATTACATTAAAAGGGCTCTGAAAAAAGTGCCCCTCTTAAAGTGTGACGTAATTTATGGATGACCCCTAAGAACCACCCAGTTCTTTCATTCTGTTGATGGTGCGTGCACTTGACGTAAATACTTAGAGCAAGGTTTATTAAAGGGTGGGATCTACCGCATTTGCCGTTTACTTGTGAAACAAGCAAAATAAATCTATTTTAAAATGCATTTCGTTAATTATAGCAAAATTTTAACCCAAAAACATTTTACACAGATCTGTAGGCTTAAAGATCCCGATTTTCGAGTACCATGAATTTCGTAGAAGTTTTTTCAATAGGCAAATGGGCTTAAAGTTCCAAGATTTCCAGTTCCGTGGGCTTCATGGAAGCTTTTTTCAAGTGTGGATTTAAAGATCCCGGTTGTCAAGTTCCGTGGGCTTTGTGGAAGTTTTATTCAAATGAATGGGTTCACAGATCACCATTTTCGAGAGTTTGACATATTCACGACGAATCACACTGGTCACTTTATTTAATCTAGGAATTAATAATACAAAAAATTTATCGTCGCTAAAATAATTAATTTTCATCTTATTTCAAAGGGACATAGATGGTTAGTTGACAGTGTACAAAAATTAAATACTAGTCAAATGCATTTTATATTCTTGAGTTGTATTTTACGAGTGTATTTTAGCGATTATTAGTGGTGATTCTGTAAGTAAAACGTTAAATTTTAACGTAAAATTTTAACGTGATGTCAATTTTAATTCCAATTCTATAAGCAACAATTAACATATGTTAAAATTTTAACATAAATTCCAATTCTGTAAGGTCGAGAACCGTTAAAATTTTAACATAATGCGTTAAGTCAAGGCGTTTATTACTTGATTTTAAAGCCTACCCAAATAGTACATGTTAATAATTTGCATTCGTATTTTGGCACAGTTATTAAAGTTATTTTGTGAATTTTTGTTGAAAATATGGCACTTGATGGGTTTACTCATCTTATGATTGTTGATAATCATAATAATCAACAAAGACAGCACGTAATTTTTATATAGGGGAGAGGTTTGCAAGTTGCCAGTGCTTGCAGGTTGCCAGGGTCTCTGAATTTCGGCATCTAAGCGAGCCACACAAAAAATTTCGACTGAAATCGTCAACAAAGGAGGTGTGGTCAATTTTAAACTACTTTTGGTCTAAAAATATCCAATATTACAGTGTCTACTGAAGAAAGTGTGAAAAAGCGTAAATTTAAAAGTGAATAATTAAAATTGTGCTTTTGTTTTGTGATTATAAATTGAACATTTTTATATAAAATTCAAAGTAAATATTTTTACTGTGTTGTATTATATTCAATTTTATTCATTCCAAAAGAATTTCAAAAATAAAACAAATTGGAAATTTTTTGTACGAATTATTGTAAAATAGCTTCAGAATGCAGGTTGCCATGCTTTAAGACTTGTAAGTTGCCACCCCTTTTTTTTCGCTTATTTCAACTTGTATGCCAGCTTTCATGATTTTTTGATGATTACAATTGTTATTAAGTCAAAAGTAAACTGTTTTTCTTACAACTTTGAAATATTTGTAGTATGGCAGCGCGTAGATCTAGAAAAAGCGACCGCGGTATTAAGAATTATGATGCATTGCTCGTCGGGCAATTTCATGCCAATTTACACAAATTTTTTTATAATTATGTTTTTAAATATGACTAAGAACAAAGAAAATGCAATATATTTTTACAATCCGATGTTTTTCTTTCCGTTTTTCTACATTTTCAGCAATTTTACAGGGGGTGGCAACCTGCAAACTTAAATTTCAAGGTGTCGATTTTAGGTACTTTAGAAAATTGCCTGTAGAAATTTTATTTTTTGAAATTTCAAATGATTTCTACTTCAGGATTGTGGCATTATAGTTCCTCTTTCCAAAGTATTTTTTTTATTTACAATATATTAATTTTAAGATGAGTTATGATAAAAAAAAAGCTAAGGGGTGGCAACCTGCAAGTCATTCCCCTACATTTTTAGTTGTATTTGATTAATACATTAAAAATTAAGACGAAAAGTGCGAACCATTCAAAGGCAATTGAGAGATGCTAGTAACCGCTTTGAACTATCCAATAAGTTATTTTTAAGATTATTCCATTTGAACAATGTATGATGTGCTCGAAGTTTGATCGACAATTTTTCGCCATATATGCAACAACCTCAAAAAGACAACGTTTCTCACAACGTGAAAGGTGAGGTAGATGAGCTGGCCAAGGACCAGACTCTAGGTCCTAGGTTCGATCCCGAACGCAGCTACAAATGTATCCGACTCTATTATGATCCTCTCTTATTGGAAGGCAATAGCAAACTACCAAGAATAATCTGGCATTCATGGTCACGATGCTTCTGTCAAGAGGCAAAACAAAGAGAAAGAATGCAACTCTCGCAAAGAACTCAAATACCAATTCACATTAAGATTACCAGCAACATTGCATTTTTTTTAAATCAGCAGGTTACTAAGTGGGAACTGGCCACGGATTTTCTATTAGTCGCTGCATAGCAGAAGTTTCAGATCTCATGACCAGGCATATTTTTAATACATGCATAAAATTTCCAAAATCTGAAGACAAAAAGCTAAAAATAAAGAAAGGATTTGAACAATTGAACCCGTTTTTTCTGGGTTCTTACTCATCCTACTAGAGCAAGGCATTTTCAGATTGAAAATTATAGTAATTAAATGCCAAACAAAATAATTATTAATTTGCTAATAAATATCAGAAAACAAACAAAGCAAATATTATGTTGGTTACCTACGTTTTGACATTCGTTATTTAGTTTGAGCGTTGTTGGAACTAATATGATTAACTTGGAACTACTTTTACGAATATTACCGAACGTTTTAGGTCTGTTCGTTTGTCTACACTAAGTTACACTGAACCACACCGGGTAAGTTGGTGTAGAAAAACGCGTTCGTTTGTCCCGGTGTAAGAAAACTACACGTGTTCGTTTGTCCAGTGTAAATTACCCAGAACTACATCGAACTGTTCAGAGCTACACTAACTTACACCGGCCGAAAGACAAGTGTAGAAAAGTGTAAAGTGGTGTAGAAAATATTTAGCCTAGAAAATAGCTGAAAAAAATTACAGAAATTGCTCAATTTATTTGAATGTTTGTTCATAATTTCATCTTGATAATATAATCTAATTTTACAACAATTAAAAGTAATAATTTTAATTAAAATTAAAATATGATTATTGTTGATGTCCTGGTCATAGGTATATTATATGGGTTCTTTAACCATTATAATTTTTTCTTTAATTTGTCGCACTGAATTGCTTTTTAGCATAATGTCGCAATTTTACAATTTTTACTTAATTTGGAGAATATAATTATTTATTTGAAGTCACACTAAGGCGCTTTTTACCAATTTGCAGATTACTAATAATTTTTATGAGCATCCTTTTCAAAACAATTTCAGCAAATGTGTTTTCAACCTGGACAATAATAAAAAATTCGCCAAGCATTGTCAGAGTCGGGGCCAGTGTAGAATAGTGTCAAAAACGCGTTCGTTTGTAACCGCTGGTGTACACTACACTTTCTTACACTACCTGCTCTATTTTACACTGGCTGTTTTACACCAGACTACACCAGTCTATCCAGTGTAGTTTAGTGTAATTTAGTGTAGGACAAACGAACAAACCTTTTAACGCATGATGTTAAATTTAAACATTTTAACGTATACGTTATCTACTGTTTTACAGAATTCAAAATTAAGTTAAAAGTTAATATATTTTAACGTACGTTAAAATTAACATATTCGTTACAGAATCACCACTAATGCAAGTTTACTTTTTACATAGGTAGTGGTCCTACCAAGTGTAAAAAAAGTGTAAAAAGTTAAAAGTGTAAGAATAACTTGTAGATAATTAAATGATCTACAATTTTTGGCTGAACTAATTTTCTCATAAAACTAACCGTTTCGCTAAAAAATTCAAAAAACCCATGTTTACAAACTTTGACCTCTCATAAAATTTTTTGCACACATGGGATCGATGGGGACTTTTCACAATTTCATTATAATGGTATCCCTAACGTTCATGTAAATTTTCAGCTTCTTGGGAATTCATGCAAGGGTCAATGTCTATTTTGACTGGGCTACTAGCAAATTAAGTAGGTAGTAATTAGTAGATTTTAGACACAAAAAATTAAAAAAGAAACTTTTTAACAAAAAATTAAACGGACGAAAAAAGAACCTGAAAATCAAAAAATAAATAACATATAATATGTTAGAATGACCTAAGTTTCTAATATTTCAATTAAACAACTGATATTTCTACGATTATTCTTTATTACTATCTTTAGTACTATTCATCCACTTGTTCTATTCTTCTTGTATTCTGTTCTATTGTGACCGATTGTCCTCTGGATATGGCATTCCCCAATCGATTACCCCATTCTTAAAATATCTTAACTTAACTTAATCTTAACTTCATTTGATTAAATGGCCACTTGATTAAATGTCACATACAGGTCCGGTTTACGTATGGTTTCTATTTTCCTTGATCAATGTTTCCAGATACTGATCAGGGTCGGCTTTTGTATGATTTTCATTGTTTCTAACATATGTTGGTAACTAATTTTGAGTCGGCGCCAAACCAATAATCAACAAAAAGCATTAAATTACTTTAAAAAAATAGCAACATTAGCAATAACATTACAACTCACTCACTCCTGCGCTGACTCAAAATTAGTTACTAACATTAGTTTAAAAAGTTAATTATGACTCAAAAGGTATATTTTTATTGGTGCACCTTGGCTGTAAAAGCGATTAAAACGGCGTGACCAATTCTGTTATTATAATGTAGTGTAATGTTAGACTGACGGAACCGAACCTTTACAATCAGTTACGACAGATGAATTTTGTGTGTATTTGTGCATCATTTTTATATTGTGAAGGTACTAACATAGCAAAGATGTCGATGTAGATGTCGATCACGACACTCATTGCAATGCTTATCGCGGTAGTCATCATGATTATTGTAATAAGGAAAACGAAATGTTAATTTGAGTAATAAGTTCATTGTTATAAATTTTTATTTTAATAAATAGAGCTTATTTTGCCAATTAAATTACTTCTAATAATTTTAAAACATATAATTTTATGATTCCCTATTATTAATATTTTTATAAATTTTAGCAAAAAAAATAACGTAAATTTTACTATTTTAACCGCCATGCCACAAACACTTATTGAAATTAGCTTTGTTTGGTATCACAGTCATAGTGCTATACTAACTACAAATTGATTGGTGTAAAATCACTAACCCACTTTTTACACCAATCAATTTTTGTAACTTTTTTCACTTACTTACTCGAGTAGTACGGTGTAGCACACCAAACAGACCTATTTCATAATTTTGCAAGGTGTTGCAGGTGGAATTTTGAGATTTTTTTTAATTTGTAGGGATTCCAAAGCAGAATTATGTCAAATTTTCTTCCGAGTAGTCAAAAACTAGTAGTCATTCTTTGAAAAGTTAATCAATTAATTCATTGAATTTAATTGTGAAAGAATTCTAAAAAATATCGGATATCTTTTAGTACAAAAAAAATGAAGAAATATGAGAAAACAGTATTTTCCTACCAAATTAAATTTATAGGCTGAAATTTTACACACGACTATCTTTTTACATTACAAACTTTGAAAAAAATTAGCAGCATAAAATGGCAAACGGGGGTTTTTTATATATAATTAAATGGACGTGGAGTTCATCATTTCAGTTTCTTCCCATTTCATTAAAAAATGCAATAAATAATAAAAAAAAAACCAAAAATTAAATATAATAATAAATCTTTTAAGGGTAGTTCACACTACATGATTTGTCATATGACTTGTCACATGACTTCTCATATGCGGGATTTTTTGACGTTCACGCTATATGATTTTTGATATTATAGAAGTTATGGCTTTTATGATTGGCTGTTGTGATGGTATGATTTTAGCCATGACTTTTCTTATGACTAAGTCATATGATAAATCATGTAGTGTGAACTACCCTTTAGTAAATAACAATTTTAAAGACATCAACAGAAAGAAACTGAAATTATGGACCCCACTTATTATTCACTGAAAAGAAGATAAAAAATACTATTTAAAAATTTCAGATTCAACTATGATTTCTATTTAAAAAAAAACTTTATATTAGGGTCAGTGTGGGTGATTGTAAACTGGGGTTATTGGAAACAATAGCTTTGTTTGGTACACAACTAGTGTAGTGTAGTGCACTATACTACACTACACTTTTTACAGTTTTTATACTACACTACACTAGTTGTGTACCAAACAAAGCTATTGTTTCCAATAACCCCTGTTTACCATCACCCTATAACTCGGAAACTAACACAGATATTTAAAATCTCTTTAGCCCATTTTATTGTCCTTAAAGAAGTGTCTCAAGAAAGTGTTAAGACTTTTTCAGTAACTCTTCAGAAACAACCAAAATATGGACATTTATTAAAAAGTACAATAATGGAACTTTCACCTGTAACTCAAAAACGAAAAAAAATAGAGAATTCCGGTCTTTTGCCATTGAGTTTTTCTCAAAAAAAAGCAATCGAGGATGCGCCATCCATTTTTTCATAACTCCTATAGTTACAGTTCCCCATAGGAAACGTCAAAAGTCAAAATCTTTTCCACCACAAAATCAAAATCTGCTAAAAATTGAATACTTTTCAGTCCCAACAAGCGGTTCCAGTTTTTACAGTTTTTAGTGTATATTTCTGTATTATTTATTTGTCCAGACTTAAATTTTAATTTAAACTAAATATAAGACAATATTACCTGCTGATCTGAATTTGGAAAGGTGCAACAGCTGGTATAACTTGTGTGTGTTCCTACAGTCTTTTTCTTTGTCGACACATCTTCGTCCAGACTTAAAGGATAAACAGTCACTTTATTGTCCAATCCCCTGGTAAAATTTAAAACTTTTTATTTATGTATACTTAAAAAAAATGAAGTACATTAAATAAACAACCAAAAGTATTCAGTAGCAATGTTAAGAATTCCCAGAAATAAAGATTACAGTAATAAAAATTAGTACATATGGAAAGGAATACACATAAAATGAGCATGCATTCAGACTTTACAGAAATTAATGTAGCAGTTACCCGCAAGCAACCAAATTTCCTGAAGGTGCATAAGCACAAGCCATCACCCAAGTAGTAGGCATGGTAACTGCATGTTCTTTATTAGTTGTAAATGCATCCCAAATAATCATCTTACCATCCTATTTAAATACAGAACAAGATGATAAAATAATCCAATCAGTAATTATTATTAATGCTAATTTACCTGTGAAGATGATACAATGTGTCGCTTATCTGGCGACCAATCGGAACATAAAACTTTAGCTTGATGACCTTTCAAAGTTCGTCTTGGTTTCACATTCATATAATTTATTATCAACAATTTGTCAGCTACCGCAGATACTAATCACATAAAAAAAATACAATTTCCATTAAATTTATTTGAAAATAGTTTTGTTAGTATTAGTGGAACATAAATTCAACTTACCCAACACGAAAATACAAATTAAATAAATAATACCAGAAAGTGGAAAACAAAACAAAAAAAGAAGTTTATACAAAATGATAAAAGAAGTTTTAAATTTGAAATTTGAATTTCTTTAAAACGTGTTATAGTTCACCTTATACTTAAATAACAGAAATTATTGTCGAGAATAGGTCTAGTTTATATAATAATCTACAAGTAGATATTAAATTTTATACTTCTTTACAAACTTACTATCACATTAATAGAGACAGTCAGGACCGTCTTAAGGATTCCAATTTTATTGAAATAATTAGCAAAAAAATTATAAAATCAAAAGAACACCTTATCGGATTACATGTTTCAATCTAATTCACGATTCTACTTGTGAAACTGATATCATCAAATCCGCACTGGTTTTATGAAAATACAATTTTACTTACCAATTTTCCAAAAAAAAAGTGGATCCTTTTGATCCAGACTGTACAACTACCTTTAAATACAGACTTATTATCACAAACGATTGAAACATGTAATCCGATAAGGTGTTCTTTTGATTTTATAATTTTTCTTGCTAATTATTTCAATCAAATTCTAATCCCGAAGACGGTCCTGACTGTCTCTATTAATGTGACAGTAAGTTTGTAAAGAAGTATAAAATTTAATATCTACTTGTAGATTATTATATAAACTAGACCTATTCTCGACAATAATTTCTGTTATTTATACAAAATATTAATTAACCAAGTAAGTAGACAACTACAATAGAAAATTACAAGTAGGTAGGCAATTAAAAGGAGTAATATAACATTCAAAACATGAAATTGTAAAACGCAAGACAATATTGTAACTTACGAGTTACATCGTTCAGTTTTTGTCTCTCATCATCCAACTTAATTTTCAATTGTTCCGCTTCTTTCACCAAACTTTCAACTGTTTCCACTGGACTAACTTTAGTATCTTCACGAGACATTGCTGAGATGTTAAATTATTACAAATTTCTGTTTAAATTTCAAATATTTTTCAATGATAATATTTAAATATAAACAATACAAGAGATCAATAAAACGAAGTGATATTTTAGGTTAACTTTTGACAAAAACGCCCTTGAAAATCATAAACATAAAGTGGTGCACTCACAACTGTCAAACGTTGAATATCAATCAGTGGCGGACAGTTTTACTTGCACTGGCGACTCGTGGTATTTTGTTAGAAATGACATTTTGGTAGTTGTTCATTCAAGTTCAAAAAATAGTGCCATTTTACTGCATGAGTAGGCATGTTTCATCGCGAGCCTTGCGAGCGATGAAAGCCTACGAGTGCAGTTAAATCACTTTCCTAAACATATTGCGTACACTATTTTTTCGCATACTAGGCAGAAATGTGAAGAAAATTATAAATTTCCTTTAAAAATTTAAAAACTGTATCTGTCAAAAATATATTTCCTATGACAACTATATAATTATTTTATTTAAAAAAAATTTAAAAGGTTGCTCACCATAGCAACATAAAATATATTATGCAGTAATGTGTTTCTATGCAGTAATGTGTTGCTATGCATCAGGAATTTACCACATTTCTGAATGATTTAGCTCGTAGTAACATACTACATTTCTGTCTAGTACGCGAAAAAAAAATTTTTATATTATCATTTTGATGAAAAATGGCGGAAACAGAGCCAATCTTTGAAATCGCTTTTCTTCAAAACTGCTTTTTTTCTTAAATCTATCCATACTATCCATATTATTTGATTTTGAAATAAAACAGTCAAAATTTTAAAATATCAACACCGAAATACTGGTTCTTTATAAATTTGTTTCAACCAGCCAAAAAACTGTACAATCAAAAAATATTTCTACAATGTTTCCCGCTTTTTATCTTTTGCGCATTATTTTTACTTATTACGCATGAGTGTGACCGTACATGGTCATGGTACGGTTTCAGTTGGAACAAACCTTATGATGAACTAAACCAAATACTGTAGATTCTATTAATCTAGAGTATTTGACTGAAGTAATTATTTTTTATTTATTTGTGTCATCACATGGTTGAATTTGCAAAATAATAAAGCAAATCATATTCAAATACAACATTTTAAATTCAAATTACCACCTACCTAATTTTTGTAGCGTCTGAAAGGGGCGGAGCCAAAGCGTTTGGTACCGAGTGGAAGTGCCAAAGCGAACACAACAAAAGTGTTTTGATGGCCAAAGTGAACACGGTCCTCCTAACCTTATTTTTTCACAAATTTTATAAAAGCAGTTAATAAGTGGTAGTGAAGAATATATTAATAATCTGTTTATAAAACAGATCCTTTTTATAGTTTTTAAATTTGTGAATTCTGCAAGTTCTTTTTAGTATTTTTAAAAACTTTTACATACTTCAATAAAAAGAGAAGAATTTATCATGACAGTTTGTAATGTTTTCTGAAGAAGTTATTTGATTGCTGGGATAATGCAGCCTGAGTGTAAAAATATCGGTATGTACTACTGTGTGTGAATCTATTAATTTAGTTTTTATTAAATATTTTAGCGTGCATTTACAAATACAGGTACTTGAAATGTTTTTCTAACAAAATTATTATACAAGCTAATATAACCTCAATAAACTTTATAACGTTCCAATTCAATTTACGGATACACCATTTTAAAATCGGGATAAGATGAATTAGAAGACAGTAATTATTACTTATTGACTAAATGTAAACAAGAAACTGCTGGTTAATGTGAAATTTGAAACACCCACAAATAATTTGATAGCAACTAGGAATTGAACCAATGATCTTACAATTTTAAACCCAGCATCCTATGTTCTGCACCAACTACCTGTACAATAATATAGGGGAGAAGGAGTTGTTGTTGTAGCAATAAAATGCAACTATGTGCATCTGGGGCAGGTCCTGACAATTGATGTGGGGCAGGTTTGGACTGTCCAAATGCTTCTTTTTTTGAAAATACTTCTGTTTGAATGATGGTGCGAAAGTACAAAAAAAATATCTTATATCTGACCAGAAATTCCGAGTAATGTCTTGAAAAATGCAGTACGAAGTGTTATCAGCAGAACTATATCTTTGAGAGCTGCTGCTATTAAATTTAATATACCGAAATCTACTTCATTTGATAGTGTCGTCAAAGCTAAAAAGAGTCTGAACGACAATGCCAGTGATTCAGGAAATGGGGGTGCGATGCAATTAAACGGTGACAACAAAATTAAACTTGTCCGAAACTGCCTCATCATGGGGCAGTTCCGGACAATTTCATAATTTTGCTAAATAAAATTTTTCTGAAAAATGATTTACTATTTTTATTTAGATTTAACAGGAAAACATTAAGGGCCGCTTGTATAGTGGGAGTTTAACAACAGTTTAAACCACGTTTAAGGTAAACTCGGTTTTATTCAGTTTTTTCCCTTGTTCAGTGTAAGTTTTTAAGTATTAGGGTGACTTGTATAGATCTAGTTTAAAATTTTAAACTGCAGATTAACCAATCACAATAGTCAAAATCCGAGTTTAAACCATAGTTACCGGTTAAACTTGGACTATACAAGTCAACCTTAAAGTATTAAGAATTTAAACCTGGTTTATAAATTAAACGAAGTTTTGTTAAACTCAAAATTAAACCGTCACTATACAAGTATACATAGCTATACCTACTATAATTTTTGCAAATCTCTATGTCAAAAATAAATGAATACATAGCAGTTTGAAAAAAACTGTCCGGACCTGCCCCCTTCTCCCATAATTACACCATTGTATAATAATATATAATATAATAAATCAAAGTAATGAGACGGTTGAAGTATAGAGGTCAAGTTAGTTGACTATGAACGTTCAATACCCGATTCAAATCTGGGTAAAATAAGAACTACCTTTTTATTCTGGCCGTCTCTCTGGTTCTTCATGTTGGGGGTCGCCTCATTGAGCTAGCTTCCCATCACCTGTAAAGAAAACAAAAGAGGTCATGAATCATAACTCTGCTTCTAACAGAGATACTTAGAGAATGGGAATGGATAAACAGTTTGTAGTTGTAGCTTGAAGTATTGTGATGTGTTTACTTACATTATCTGAAATGTATATAAATTAAAGTAAAATATGTCTCTAACATAAAAGCAAGTTTAGTGCTGTTGGATTTACATGTAGGAACACTGTTAAACCAAAAAAAAAAGGTTCTTACTTTATAGTTTCAGTCCTTATTTGTTTTGAAATTTGGAACAGTGGAATTACTACTTACAAGGGGACACAACAGTGAGTATGTCGCCAATCAAAATCTCAATTTTTTTGGTGATTCTATGAGCTAAAATAATTATCACTTTCTCGATTTTTAGTCCATTGGGCTTTAGTTACAGAGTTATGAATTTTTGAAAATCTACGTTTTACCATAAGATTACATTGTTAATTTAGATTTTATTTAAAATTTTAAATTAAATTTATTTTAAATAGATTTTTGCTTTTTTTAAATAGAATTAATAGATTTAAATAGAATTTAAAATGTTAAATTAGATTGTTAAAGCAATCCAAACCATGTAATCTTATGGTAAAATGTAGATTTTCAAAAATTCATAACTCAGTAACTAAAGCCCAATGGACTAAAAATCAAGAAAGCGATAATTATTTTAGCTCCTAGAATCACCAAAAAAATTGAGATTTTGATTGGCGACATACTCACTGTTGTGTCCCCTTGTTAGTGAAATAAAAACTATTAAAAATAATAAAACAAGCTTTCAAATTTTAGTTTCCTATTTAACAATGTTATCAGAAATGTATTGTATCATTTGTATTATAAAATATCAACAAACAATATTGTATTAAAAGCAATAATACTTATTTTTGTTTAAAAGCTAAAATTAAATGATGGCGTTATAAAGCTAAAGTATTTTCAAAATATTAATCTAATATTTACATTCGAGTTTAACATTAACATGAATTGATACGTCACTGTCTTGTTTAATTTTCAATGAACCAAAAATATTGAATTATATGAGCTACTGTATTATTTATATGAATTAAAAATAATTTACGAAAGTATTTCTATATTGGGATCATGCATGATTGGGATACTTTTTAAACTTCCCTATTAAACTTATAATATACATATGTAATTATTTAATTATGCATGTTATCGTCAAATTTCTAACATGTTGAAAATTAAAAACTGGGGTTCATCATTTGAACGTTGAAGGTAGTGACTTAGTGAAACCAGCACCATTCGATTACATAACGTTAAAATTTATGTTGTGGCGGTGAATGGCTAACAGTAATACAGTAAGATTAGAGCTTAATAATTAAAGTAATGAAAATAATTGGGAAAAGAAAATTTTCATATCATGATCAAGGAATATATTATATAATTATCTCTCCTCTGAAAAGTACTTAATAAAATAATTAAGAGGAAATCCGTCAGATTATCTTTGCTAAATAAAACAAAATTCTTTGTATCAACTGCTTTCAGTTTATTCAACTATAAGTACAGTACAGTCTCGGTAATCTGAACTAATAAAAACCTGGCATCATTCGGATTACAGAGAAGATAACTTTTCTCCGCTGCCAAGTCAACTGATGAATTTTATGACGTTTTTTAAATTTTTGTAACCAACCTATGATGGCATTAAAATGATTTTTGTAGTTTATTTTTTTATAAAAAAATATAGCTTTTTCACAAATAATTTCGCCAGATATTGGCCTTTTGGCACGTTCTTGAAGGAATCAAGTAAACAAGCCGTTCTCCATAGCAAGATTTTCACTTTATTTAAGAAGGGCATTTTTTTCAGGGCTCTTTTAATTTAATCAACAGATGTCGCCTACTTAAATATTTTTATAAAATAAGAGGAATTTGCTATATTTAAAATATAGCAAATTCGTTGAGATAATACTATTCTATAAACAATATTCTTGATCTTAAGCTATTTTGAGTTCGTATTGAGTATGTCAAAACACACTCACTTACAAAAAAAGATAATTAAACTTTAATTATGAATTGTGTTTTTATAAATAAATATTACGAACTCAAAATAGCTTAAGATCAAGAATATTGTTTATAGAATAGTATTATCTCAACGAATTTGCTATATTTTAAATATAGCAAATTCCTCTTATTTTATAAAAATATTTAAGTAGGCGCCATCTGTTGATTAAATTAAAAGGGGCCTGAAAAAAATGCCCCTCTTAAGGGTCTTTCTTTTACTTGGACCTTTATCTGTGGAAGATATGAAATCCATAATTTTACTTTTATTATTTTTTTAAATATCGCACATTGTCGATTTTCCTACATTGTATAACTTTGCCACGTTTGTAACAGTTTAGTTTTGATTTAACTTGTTTATGATTTCTATTTTTTGACTTAAAGTTAGTGTGCTGTGTTTTTGTTTTCCGGATATTTTATTAAGATATTACGATTTTATAAATGTAACTACAAACAAACAGCGCAGAATACTGACTTGTAAACTTGTTCTGCAATCCAAACATTTTATTAATTGTGTTCGGATTATAACTATTTGTGCGGACTACTGAGTTTTTCTTCTTTTATTCGGATTACTGGATGGTCGAATTAGCGTGTGTTCGGATTACCGAGACTGCACTGTATATACGTATACTATAAAAATTTTATAAGTCTACACAAAATCACATTACCCACGGGTTAAACTACAAAAATAAACTACTTTATGATGGTTATCACTAAAAAAGCAACATTTTTGTGTATGAAAAGAATAGTATTTTTTTTTATTTCATTAAGCTTTTTACGTTCTAAGTAGAACATTGCTTTTCCCTTTTTGGGAATTACAAATCCGATTAGCGGGGTGGATTAGTCCCCATGTTACCTATTTCCGATAAATCAATATCTATTTCACCACACCGTGTGGATGTCCACTGAAAGGCCGAGCTAAGAAATTCTGAATAGTCCAAGATTTGAACCCAGAATTTCCGTTCTGTACTCAACCAGCGGTCACATCACTCCACGGCTGTGGCTTGAAAAGAATAGTATATTGAACTAAAACTGACAATTAAGTGTTTGGCTAAAATAGCATTCAACAATCTTAACAACAATAACAAAATTTAATACCGCGTAACATTTTTTGCTTGAATTACTGCTAGCTTTTTGGCATAGAATTTACCAAAGTTTGATACTCTTCTGCTGCAACTGAGTCCCAGACTTTTTGAAGTGGGACTAGTTACATACTCGGACTTGGAAGATATATTTATTATATAAAACTTAATGGAATTTGATAGATAACATTAAAATGAAGCATTTTAGATACGGAGGAATGTCATATCAATTAGTTTAGCTAATAATCGAAAAATGCGAAAAATTCGACTTTTTGGACTCATTCTGTTAACGATACGTGTGGATTTAATTAGTCTATATCTAGACTCTAGAGGAAGGAAGGGACTAACGATCGCGGCAGCTTTAGTCGGTATCTAAGTACATCTAACGTACAGCAGTTAACATCGAAAAAATTTCACTGGTTAGGGGTATTTTTGACTTTAATTTGCCGAAATAAAAGAGAGATCTACCCCGTTCTTAGTAGCATACTTTTCCGAGTATGACTTGCTAGGGGGATATTTTTTCGGGGACCGACTCTCCGCTCCGGGACGTTTTGACAAACGCAACCACTGCAAATCTCGGATTTATCCTGAAATCTAAATTACATAGGTATCTTTAATAATATTATAAACTTATGCGCCGGTGTGATTACATGGGGTAGGGCTAACTTTTTAGCGTCAGCCAATGCAATGTAGTTAGATGCAAGTTTAAGTAAATTTTTTTTTTTATACCGGGTGCTGAATGAGTTAGGCGAACATGGAATATTAACATGTAAAAACTTATTTTTGCAAATTCCTGCTTCCCTAATTATTTTAGAGAAAAATTGAAAGATACAAATATAATATAGAAATATAAACTACGAATGATAAGAGCATTAGATTTTATCTAGCTTTTACGTAAATGATCAAAAAATCTTTTGAAATTGTTAAAATTTTTATTTATCAAACTGGCCATGTATAAGTTTCCAAGGTAATATTCCATTTTATGAAATTAAAATTTAATAAAGTGCAAAACTGTCAACAACGTGCAATTGTTTTTATTACTTATCAAAAATAATTACCTCGGAAACTTCCATGGCCAGTCTGATAAATAAAAGTTTTAACAATTTCAAAAGAATTTTTTGACCATTTACGTAAAAGCTAGATAAAATCTAATGCCTTTGTCATTCGCAGTTTATATTTCTACATTATATTTCTGTCTTTCAATTTTTCTCTAAAATAATTAGGGAAGCAGGAATTTGCAAAAATAAGTTTTTGCATGTTAATATCCTATGTTCGCCTAACTCATTCAGCACCCGGTATAATATATAAAAATATAAGCAATTATCTGCAATTTTTTTGATTTATTATTGTTTTTTGGATCATTTTTTATCATTCTGGTCAGTGAAAAATTTTAATTTCCAAACTACCAAAATCAGGTCATTATTGACCCACTACAAATAACTAATTTATGTTTATTTTTTATTTATTTAGGTTTTTTACCTATTATATTTAAATTAAACTGGTTTTAAACGCATAAAGGGAAATTAAAAATACTGATGATTCATCAAGTACAATGAAAACCGAAGCAATATTTATTTTTATTGTGGATATCATTTTTGATAATACGATAAAGCGTTGTATAATCTCCGTCGATTAGTCAACTTGTCAGTAAACATGGTTTTCTTTCACATAGAAGTATTACCTACTTGAACGTTTTTTTAATAATTTTGATGTAATCCGTTGTTATAATTAAATTTAAATAGAGCCGATTTTGCAATAAAAGCGTTAATGGTGAGATTATAAAGACTTTCAAAACTTTATTTAAATCTCAAAATTGGTGATATTATATCAATTAAATTTTTTTTTTAACGGAAAGAGAAAAATTTTGCGAAGGTCTCACAAATTTAAATTTTTTTAAATTAAAGATGATACTAGAGAGTCCAAAAACCAATATAATTATTATAAAACAAAAATTTTATGGATCATCAAAAATAGAACCTAAAATTTGCAAAAACGGAAAAATACATAAACTGGCATTTAGGCTCAGTCAACTCTTTGAGAACATAAATCTCTGAGACGGTCCACTCATTAAAAAAATCTCTTTAAGCCCACGGGACTCGTAAATCAGAATCTTTGAAAATGTGAATTAGCACCGTGATGGAACTAACTTGCACCCGCAGTCTTTGACCACGCCCAATGTGTTATTCTTATTAAGGTCGACAATTGCGTAGAAAATGCAAACTTTAAAATTGATTTTTGGCTAAACTAATCGATATATGACATTCCTCTATATCCAAAACGCTTAATTTTAATGTTATCTATCAATTTTTGTTGAGTTTTCAGTAATAAAATTAATATCTTCTGAACCCGTTTCTCGTCCTACTACCCAGATTAATATTTTGATTATGTTAACCATGTTAAGTTTCCAACCAATCAAAGACATCATTTATAATTGAAAAAGTTCTCGGCTTAATGATAATTGGGTTCTTGGGGAATTCCAAAAAGTTGTTTTCATGTTTCTTATGACATTTTTCGGTTATCTTTTAGTACAAAAAAATGTGAAAAACAGTTTCTTTCTTCTAAAGTTAACAGGAATTACATTAAAAGGCTGAAATTTTGCACACGACTTTTTTTTTACAAAACAAACTTTGTAAAAAAGAAAATTGCCACCATAAAATTCCAAAGAGGCATTTTTAACATAAGCGGTCAGACCCTTTATGATGTGTTTTTGCTTATAATATTATGTTATTATGAATTTTTGCTGTACCTAATATAAAATACATTTTACTATTTTAATTTTTGTTTTTTATCTTGGTAGTAAACCTTATATTTAAAGTATACCAGGTGCTGAATGAGTTAGGCGAACATAGGATATTAACATGTAAAAACTTATTTTTGCAAATTCCTGCTTCCCTAATTATTTTAGAGAAAAATTGAAAGACACAAATATAATGTAGAAATATAAACTACGAATGATAAGAGCATTAGATTTTATCTAGCTTTTACGTAAATGGTCAAAAAATTCTTTTGAAATTGTTAAAACTTTTATTATTCAAACTTGCCATGTAAGTTTCCGAGGTAATTATTTTTGATAAGTAATAAAAAACAATTGCACGTTGTTGACAGTTTTGCACTTTATTAAATTTTAATTTCATAAAATGGAATATTACCTTGGAAACTTATACATGGCCAGTTTGATAAATAAAAATTTTAACAATTTCAAAAGAATTTTTTGATCATTTACGTAAAAGCTAGATAAAATCTAATGCTCTTATCATTCGTAGTTTATATTTCTACATTATATTTGTATCTTTCAATTTTTCTCTAAAATAATTAGGGAAGCAGGAATTTGCAAAAATAAGTTTTTACACGTTAATATCCTATGTTCGCCTAACTCATTCAGCACCCGGTATATACTAATAATACAAATTCATTAATTTTTTTAGTGTGCTTTGGTGGACATGAGGGTTTCGCTTCGGTATTACATTTTGTCACCTCAAACATCCCAAGTTCGAATCTTGGCTTAAGGTGGCAGATCAATAGGGGCTGAACTTGTGTCAAGTTCAATTCAAAAACGAATAATCGTAGGAAGTTGAAATTTTTAGAATATACGTAAAATATGATTTTACTTTACATAAGCTATTTTTGATTTTAAAAAAATTAATATAAAAAATGTTTTTTTTTAATTTTCTATAAAATAAATTTTTGTTGTAAATATAAAATAGCTTATGTTATGTAAAACCATCTTTTATGTATATTATAAAAATTTCAACTTTCTACGATTATTCGTTTTTGAGATGAACTTGACACTAGAATTGAAGCAATATACATGAAATTTCAAATTTTAACCAATCAGAAGTAAAGGATCGATTAATATCAATAAAATAGACCAATAAAATATCATTAAGCAACTAGTGACATCTGTTGAATATTATTATCTACTCCTATTGATCTAAGATCTTAAGTTTTTTTAAATTTTACTTATAATTTCCACAAGTTAAGAAGTTAAGATTCATGATATCGCAATCGACATCTGCATCCTCATACTATGTTTGTACATAGTATGAGGACATACATTGTGGTTATTCACAACTTATACCTAATAAAATTTACAACACTAGGTACTTTCGGGAAACACTTCAAGAATACTTTTTTTTAACAAATTTGTTAACAAACAATTTATTGTAAACTAATTACCTGGAACATCCTGTTTGCTGTGCGATTTACAAAATATTGAGTCCCCTTGCTTTCATTTGTAGAATTATCTTCCGTTTTTTTACAGGGCAGTGTTTGCTTTGTCCTATGACTAATTACTGCAAAACAGTAAAATCTAATGTTTAATAAAAATACGTACCTACTACTTCATTTCTTTCTTTCTCTAATACTACTCACTTTTGAATTGTATTTTTTAAAACTGAAATTTCTAATGAAAGTACACCATTCAAAAGCAGTGCTATTTCTCTGAGCAACTTCATACACCTGATTTTGTACAAAAATAAATTTTTATGAGTTTAATTTGTTTTTTAAGAAATAAACATTAAGCAAATTTTATACATACATTGACATAATAGGTCTGTTTGGTACCACAGTCCTAGTGCTACACTAACTACACTACTTCAAATTGATTGGTGTAAAAAGTGGGTTAGTAATTGTACCACCAATCAATTTGTAGTAGTGTAGTTAGTGTAGCACTAGGACTGTTGTACCAAACAGACCTATTATTTGCTTACATGTTGAAAGCAGTAATATTGAATGCATTGTTTTGAATTAAAATGTGATTTAACAAAATCTTAAAAGGTGTGCTATTTCTGTGATCACCGCCTTTTAACAATTTTTTTTTACAGATCTTCCAACATGTGGTATTTGTTTAACAACGTTAAATTTTAATTTGTTATTGGAGAAGAAAGTACAAGAGCATCCAAATTTAAAAATACTCATTTGCCAAAATTGTTTCGAAAATTTTAATATGACTGACAACGATATTTTGTGTGCATGGTGTAAAACCTCTGAGGAAACTATAGTCAAATGTATTAAATGTTCTGCTGCATTTTGCAAGGTGAGTATTTTACTTAAATGTCACTTCTGTTCATGGGCGCCCATATGAAATGTTTTCAATAGGGGCCATTGTATATTTAATTGTGTATCGTTTCTCATGTAATTTTCGGAAAAGCCCGAAGATAATTATTATAGTTTGTTTAAATCTTGTGTTTTCTCGAACTGTTTCTTATATAACCTTATGAAAATTTTATATGTATTTATAGAGAAAAAATTGCAGATTACAAAAATGTTAAAAAAAAGACATGTTGCCATTTGAAAAAAAAAATTTATGTTTACTTCCGGTTGAATCTGAAGTATAAAAAAATATACGTTGACAGTTTCCAATAGAAAAGTTGGAGTTGAATAAAAAACTATTTAAACTTTTTTTTGTATCTAGTAGGTAATTAAGAGCAATATCCAGTGCTTAAGCACAATTTTTGTGTTTTATGCCATTTATTTCCAGGACGTTACAAAAATTTAAATAATTGCTAGTTAGCCGAAATCTTTTAACACTTCTGCATATAAAGGCGCTAAAGGCAATTGATTTATTTATTGGAATACCACGTTATTTGAAAACTAGAATTGGTGGGGGGGGGAGAATCCCACATTCTAGTTTTCAAATAACGTGGTATTCCAATAAATAAATCAATTGCCTTTAGCGCCTTTACATGCAGAAGTGTTAAAAGATTTCGGCTAACTAGCAATTATTTAAATTTTTGGAACGTCCTGGAAATAAATGGCATAAAACACAAAAATTGTACTTAAGCACTGGATATTGCTCTTAAGAATTATTCACTGTTACCACTTTTCGTGAACACACTGTATAATATAGGGTGTTCCCGCAACCGTTGTATACCTCTTAAGTGGTGATAGAAGGCGCTTTTCTAAGATAAAATTTGAACCAAACTTTTTGTCTAAATTAAGTTCAGAAAATAAAAAAAAAAATTTGGATTTTTTTAACACTTTTAATTAAGATGATGTCACATTCCTTAAATATAATTTTATAGTTTTGATGTTATGGCTATTAGAAGGTAGAAAAGGTCTCGCGAGAAAAGTACCCATGTTAAAAATATTTCTTTGGAATTTTATGGTGGCAATTTTTTTACAAAGTTTGTTACGTAAAAAACAGTCGTATGCAATATTTCAGCTTTTCTATTTAATTCCTGGTAATTTTAGAAAGAAAAACTACTTTTTCACATTTTTTTATTTATTTTGTACTAAAAGATATCTGAAAAATCTCAGAAAAGTCAAATTTTCTTAGAGTAGTCAGAAAATTCTAACATAATTAAATCATTTTTTTAAAAGTTGATGAATTCTTATTTCATTGAATTTAATTGTGAAAGAATTCAAAAAAATTGTTTACATGTTTCTTAGGATATTTTTGAATTTTCTGATATCTTTTAGTACAAAAAAATGAAGAAATGTGAAAAGCAGTTTTTCTTTTTAAAGTTAATAGGAATTAAACTGAAAAGCTGAAATTTTGTACACCTCGGTGCAAAACTATGTAAAAAAAATTGTCACCATAAAATTCAGAAGGGATATTTTTAACATAGGGACTTATCCGGCGTGACCCTTTAAAAAATTGCATATTAGAATATTTTTTTAGTTCCCAACATTCCCATAATGAAACAAAAATTCGCAACTTTTGTCCGACTAGACAAATAATAATTTATTCTATAATATTAAATAAATAGGCAATCAATTCTAAGAAACTGGCTTGTTAAATTCAATTTTTTATAGTAAGGGATATTCATTTCTAATAATCAGGGGGGTAAAACCGCAGACTTGTGAATATTTACGAACTTTTTCCAAACATTTTGCTACATTTTGAAATTACTTAGTATCAAACCATAGATGCGACGACTTTGTTTTTATTATAATAATAATAGATTATTTATATCTGGTTCACTGTAATTATGAGTTTGATACTGTCTTTATCTACATACAAATGAACGGACTTGTTATTGTGTGTAAACGCGAACTTCCGAAAAAAATTTTGCTGGATTGAGAACCCATACTCATTCCTTGTAAACTATGAAGAGTACTAATAGTCAGCAATACTTTTCTAGCGTACCTAATTGTCTTATTGTATGATTCCGGACATCATCATTAACTTCAGCTTAGTAATGTTTTATTATTATTAAATTAAAATTATGTATTTTAGAAATGTCTCGAGCAAAATTTTGATGAAGACAAATTAAAAGTCATCTTAAGAAAAAAGCAGTGGCTGTGTTTTACATGTGATCCAATACCATTGCGGAAGCGAAGAGATTCTTGCAACAAGGTTTTGAATTGGTATAAAGTATAAAATATTTTAACAAAATTTTAATTATTTGTTTGTTAGGCTGTCGAATACCGAATGTCCTTCTAACAATTTAAATAAACAGTTTCACTACGACAAAAGTATGAATAATATAGACGAAGAACTTCCTGGAATAAGGAAAGCATTAATTGAAAAATGTTCACAACTTTCCGAAATTGGTTTTCAACTCATTACACGATCAAATTCTCATATGACTGTATTTAAGTTACAAGATATTAATTTGCCTAACATTTTGGAGGCTTTAAATTATGAAAGTCAGTTAATGCTGTCTGTAGCTGAACTGTGTAAGATTTTTATCGCAGAAATTGATACTATGAAAGAAAAACTAGAAAATTTAAATGAAGAAGTATCACAAGAACCTGAGGTGATTAGCGGCACAACCAATGCGTTAGGTTGTGGTAAGAAAGATAATAAAACTAGAAAACGAAAACGTAAGAATAAACTTAGCTTACTTGCCAATACGGCAATTACTTCAGAAGCTAGTGATACTGAAGAAAACAACGAAAAGATGGATACTGATGACGATGAGGAACCACAAGTATCTAAGCCTGGTAAGTAATATAAAATTATTTTCTACACAAATTGATTTTTTTCTCTTAAAAGTTTTGAGTGACGGTACTGCAAATTTAAACAAATCTGATAATGGTGATTCTAACAGTGAAAAGATAAGTTTGTTCTCTCAAGAGACAGTTGATCTTAATATTCATAAAGATTTAGATTGTTCAGATGAAAAAGTTGATAATTGTAATTCTGAACCTGCAACTGATGGTGAGCTATCATACAATCTATTGAAAGTTATTTTATTTTCTTATACCTATTTACTAATTGTAATCATTTCAGGAGAGCTTCGGTTAAATGACAAAAGTGATGTGATTATCAATGAAGACAGTGAAAATTTACCCGCTAGTGAAACTTTGTTACCAAATCCCACAGAGGCTTCAATAATACAAGATGAACAATTGAGCAGTGTTGATGATATTGATAAGAATTCTACTTTAGAAGAACGTCAAGATAAAACTGCGAATAATTATTCAAATGATAAAATCAGCTACGATCAAGAAAAGGAAGAAGATTTTCTAACATCATCTAGTCAGGGTTAGTTTATTTTAATTTATTCAAATTTAACCTTTCACTTAATTCTTACTTCGTAGACGCTTCAAAAACATCTAAAACTAACTTTTTATTCGCTCTAGGATTATGTAGTACAAAAGAAATTGATGATCGATACGTAGAAATTTTCAAACAGTATGATGATTTTGACATATTGGAATCGGATGAAGAAGTTTCAAACGAAATGTCAAGGTAGGATATTCTTTTCATGTATTTTTCTTTGTATACTAAAAGTTTTATTGTAGCGAAAAGAGTTCTGCATATTCGACACCAGATGAATTAAGAGGTGTTGGACACATTTCAAAATCTTTACCAAATCTCCCATCCGATGATGAACAAAATGATTTACATCTTGAAAACTCTGAAACAGCTAACGGTTTAAGTTTTCCACCATGTCAAATTGTATTAAATAAGTTAGATAACACAATTGCAAGTTACTTAAATGAATATAATGCAGAGCAAGATGAAAGTTTACAGTTGTCATATGATCAGGAAAATCAGGAAGTTGACAGGTTGTTTTTCAGGTTTTTCTGTAATTTTTAAATTAATTATTTTTTTATTTTTAGACTGGCAAATTTAAATTCTATAGGAGTAAATGAAAAAAAAAGAACTCATGATACTGAAGAAGTTCTTAAATCTGACTTGAAGAAGTCAAAAGTAAACGACAAAGATAACGATTCTGATTCTACTATGTCAATATCTCATTTATTAGAAGGAGATAATGAAAATGAAGATAAAGCAGATTTGCCAATAGAAGAACATACCTCTGAAATGGATCTGATAGAGTATGACTGTATCGAACCTACAGAAGTTCAAGAGCAAATAAATCCTCCAGTAAGTGATTCTGATTTTGATAGTGATTTAATTAGAGATAGTGATGAAGAAAATGAAAGCAAGTCTAAGAAGAAGAGCAAATTAAAAGAAAGTGAAAATAAAGAGAATGAACCTCTAAAAGAAGAAGCTGATGTGGTAAGTTTAATTTGAAATTAATAAAAAATATAATTTACTAAAAGGGGACACTCTGATCTGTTATAAACAGATTTTTTATGAAATTGAATGAGGTAATTCTCTTGAATCACAAAAGTGATTTTCCTATTAAAGTGTTTTAACTTACAAGGGGAGCCTACAGCTGATGATTTGCCAATTTTGATAATTTTTGTTTTAATGAAATTTAATCGAAAATGATGCAATTAATGTCTCAACATTTTTATTCTAATGCGTCTTATTTTGGAAGTAAATCGTATTTTAGTTCATTTAATTTCAATATATTTATATGGAAAAAATAATGGAAGTGACAATCTTGTTTGTGCAACTAATGGAATATCTCACTGATTCTTAAAATATGACGCGTTAAAATAAGTGCTGAGACACTTATGTATTTATTTTTATTTAAAAAAAAATTGTTGAAATTTGTGATTCATTCATCAGCTAGTCGTCAAGGCTCATCTTGTTAGTTTTATGTAGGATAAGCAGAAACATTTTGCTTGAAGAATTAATTATTTTATTCAATTTCATAAAAATTCATGCTTAAAAAATTGGAGACTAATTTATCTACTAATTAACTAATATGTTTAGAAACCAATAAAAGCTGCAAAGCCTAAGTGGCGTAATGATCCTTTATTAAAAGGAAAAATAATTGGAGATACCGATAGTGATGATGACAAAAGTGTAAATTCTGATGACCAAGTTAGAAAAAAAAGAAAGAAAAGGTAAGTTCAAAAGTTAAATTTGCAAAACCTTGAGGGCTATGGGATGAGGTTGAATCAATTTTTTATCAGTGCTTTATAAATTTTTTAGAGTAAGAAAGAAATTTTGCAAAATTTTGAAAATTTATCATCATTTTATCGAAACATTCAAGAATGAGAACAAACATTTTTTTTCTTCAATTTTTTTTAAATGGAGAAAATATATCGACATTTCGAACGAACGACATAACTCATTTTTACATATTTTTCAAGAGAGCAATTTGAAAGTTTTAAAGAAAAACATAAAAGAAAAAAAAACAATGACGTAACTGATATTACGACTATTTTACCACCTAACATGATCAGAAACGCTAAATTGTAAAAAAATGTAATTTGAGTAATAGTAATTAGTAAATAAGTAAGTAATTCTTCGTTGAGAGTGTCGATATATTGACGTCCCCAACGAAAACTAGTAATTCAGAAATTAAAGCTTTGATTAAAAATAAAATTTTTCATGAACGGTCATAAGTAAGAGCTAGTGACAGTTTTTATCCCAGATTTCAAAATGCAGTTTTTGTCAAATTCTTTGGTCAAGATCAATAAAACCTACACTTTTTTTCAAAAGATTCAGTTACAAGATATGATTTTCATGCTGATTTATTAAAAAAATTCCGTTGTTTCCAAGGAGGGGTCAGACATTCAGGTTACCGATTTTCTTAAACTTTACACACTAGTAGTGAACCATAAGCACAACAAACTTTCTAAAGTTACACACTAAACTCAGACATTCGCGAAGAAATTGTATTTAAAATTATATTCATTTAATAATATTGAATTTTGTTGACCTTATATTGAATTCATAATTTATATTAGCCTTGTTTGGTATCACAGTCCTAGTGCTACACTAATAAGTACAAATTGATTGAAACTACTCCGAGTAGTTTGGTGTAGCATACCAAACAGACCTATTGTTGGGTATAGATCTAAATTGCCGACGTTTTCGGCCTTTTCATAGCCCACTTTCAAGGTTAAAATAAATAATAACAATATTATTACAAAATAATATTTAAATAATAAAAAAATAATCTTATATTATTAATATTAAATTGAAATACGTAAATGTAACCTGTCGCTAGGAAAGATACCTAAGCCTTAAAACATCAATCTTTTTTGCAGTTTTGGAAACTGCATGTTCTCCTCTTTCTAATGGTGAAACCAAAAATTTTTCTGCCGTTTCTTTGTTAAATAGAAATAGTCGTAAAGTATTTTTCTCACTATCTGCGCTATAATAATAGCTACAGTTGTTCTCAGCTCCCCTGTAAAATTTTTCAAATCATGCTTAGATATCTTTCATCCCGACAGGTCACAAATATACTTTGGGTTATTAACTTGTGAAATTATAATTAATAACTAACAAGTAATGTAAGATGCTAGAATTTCAACATCACTTGTTTAACACATTCAGTATGGCGTGGGACATCATGTGTGGCTCACCGGTAAGTACTTCTGGATGGTGACCCACTTATGTGTGCCACACAATATAGAGATCATACTTGAATAAAATATACCCGGCCTTAGGGATTGTACCTGATTGTACACCCGTACTTAACGTGTTAAAATTAACCTTAATACAATAAAATGTCATTACCTGCACTACCTTATATTTTAAATCAAGATACCTTGAAATATATTAGAAATTTGTAGATTTTTATTTAATACTTTTGTTACATAGTGAACACGAAATAGAAAATCACAATACCCACGCAACAAGCAGCAACGAATCTGCTTCTGAGGAAGAATGCGTTTCAAATTTCATATCTCTTTCGAGCGACTCTGATAGCAGCATTGAATTGTAAGATGTATGCATTAAGTTTTCTGTTTATCTTATTATTATTTTTAGCGTAAAAGAATTTAAGAATAAGCACAGTAAAAGGCCTCCAATAAGCCTGAACTTCTCTTCAGATGGTGAGTCTGACAGTGAAGAAGAAGTTAGCCAATCTATGAGTAAAGGACGAAAAAATATACGGACCGTAAGTTACCAATCATAATTTATAAACATTTTGAAAAATCTTTGAATTTTTGTTGTGTGGTTTTACTTTAAAATTGAGACCTTGCTCTATTGGCTATGTGGAATTCCGGATCTATGTCCACACTTCCTTTGTCCTAGCTGGCTTTAGCCAGATCAATAGCTTTTAAATTATCAACGTTATTGCTTCCAACTGCAGGGAAGAGAATTGCCTCCCAGGGTCTATTGTTTCTAACTTTATTTATTCTAACTTAGAGCTGTGAAGAGGGAATTCCCTCATGCGAATTTCAGTTCTAACGTTGCCAAGTTAAAAAGGGTACATAAGGTAGGATATGCTTGCTAAAAGGGTCTAATTTTGCGCAATGACGTCATAACGTGAATCTAACATGTGTAAAGCATGAAGCATATCCTATCTTATTTATAAAGTTATGCTCACTACATCTTTCTTGCTGCTTACGCACGCGCACGATTTTTTTTTAATGGGTATTAATAAATAAGAGGTGATTTGGTCAATGAAAGCAATGCAAATGGCAATCGTTCTGTTGGAGTGTATGACCTGCACACCAACAAAAAACTCTTTCAAGTGTTGTCTCTTGTTCCTATAGTAAATATTCTTTAATTAAATTATCTTCAGATTACAGTAAAGCATCTGTATTTCAATAAACTTTCTGTTTACTTCTTCACGGAATATGAGAATACTTTCAAACATAGAATGCACCTTGTGAACTCTTTATCTTAAAATTTTTAAATTTTACCATATTATATTACTTGTATCTCTAAATTTAAACCTTTAGACAAGGTGAAATTCGGATGACCACTGTTTTTAGTCTTCTCTATATTTTAATATGATCAATAGATCACTAGATCAAATTCTATAAGGGCAAAAAAAGAGATTATTATTGGGAGCGTTCTAATTGGCTCTGAATTATGCAGATGGATGGACACATAGCCAGATCATAAGTCATAAGGCTTCTATTCTTTATTTGAATGCTATGGGTACTTATTAGTTGATACTTATTTTTACTAGGGCTGGAACTTTTTATCGATTAATCGATAGTTATCCTTATTCATTAATCGAAGAACGATATTATATTTTTGAAATGTCGATATTTCAATAGTTATTGTTTGATATTTCGAAAATTATTATCGAGTTATTCCGATAATTATCGATATTCCGATAAAAATAATTAAATATCGATTAATAGAAATTATCAGTTAATCGAAGTTATCGATGGTTTTTTAATTATTGACATCTGATATCGATATATTTTTTTTTAACCCCTGTGGCTGGGGGTCTTGCAGTGCATCAACTACTGGGTTATTAGCACTTCACCACAGCCTTGATGCAGATGTCCACTGGAAGGCCGAGCTAAGAAATTCTGCGAAGTCCGCGATTTGAACCCAGAATTTCCGCTCCGTAACTCAACCAGCGATCACATCACTCCACGACTGTGGATTATCGATATTTGAATATCGCTTATTTAGTAATGTAGAATAAGTTTTATTCCGTATTTCGTTTACAATTCCGTGAACGAGCAATGAAACAAGAATCTTATTGCGCGCGCATTCGAGCAATCATCGATTATTTTCCATTACCATTTAGGCATAATCGGAATCATCCGATTATGTATTCCAAATGCGCCCATTACTAGTCTCTATATCCATTTGAATAATTCCAAATTGCTCAGCCACTTGAAACTTGTTAACAGGAAACTTTTTGATTTTGATTCCAGAAAATATAAATGTAGGAGATTAGTTTTTGATTTTATCTTTTTGTAGAAACAGCAATTTAAGTGTTGACTTCCCCGAGCTTCTATGAAGGTTGAATCATGCTCTAAGGATATTCGAGGTAGTCAATAATTTTATTTTCCTCTGGATACTGCCAACAATAGTTATTTTTCTCCTCTTATCCAGCAACTACAGTAACTTTTCCGCCTTTAATCCATCCTTTTCATCGGTTAAGGTCTCAGAGATTGGATCTAAAGGAATTGTTTGTTAACAAATTTTTATGATAATTACAGTAGAACCTTGATTATCGGTGCACCTTGGGACCGTGCTTAACACAGATAATTAAAAGCCATGGAAAATAATATTAAAAAATTGCATTTTGTCTTGTACTGCAGAAAAGCAAGTTAATTTCTTCCAGATGTTCTTATAACTGAACGCCCAAATTTGTAGCTGTGCATACTTACTTTTTAGATTTTCATTTTCTAAATTGCACATTGCAAATTACTATGCACTTTTTTATAAACTTGTATAATACACAGGTACTTGCAAAATAGCTCTGGCACTTCATAAAATTGCAATAATTTCCATATAATTTAATTATTATTATTTAGTGGCATCAACTTACCATTTGATGAAGTATTCCTTAGATCACCAAAAACACAAAATAAAAAGTTTGACATCATACAATTACGAATAGACATGATAAAGTTTTAATAATTTGATATTGGGCATTAGTTGATAGATAAATAATAACTTACTTTTTTTACGTACGAAAAAATTGACGTAAACTTGAACAATAATTTGTTTCTTTCTTATTGATAGTCTGTAGCGTCAATATTACAAACCATATTGCTAGATGCAGCACATAGACGGACTTAGAGAGGCTTGGGGCCCAAAATATAAATTAGTGCTACTCCAACACTAGTCAGAATTTTCGTATTTAAATACCATTTTGTACTACTAAGGAGACCACCCCTACTTCTGCATCATCAATTTGCATATTGATGGAATGGTTTCAACATCTTGACGAATCTATAACTGTAGTTAATATACCGGGTGCTGAATGAGTTAGGCGAACATAGGATATTAACGTGTAAAAACTTATTTTTGCAAATTCCTGTTTCCCTAATTATTTTAGAGAAAAATTGAAAGATAGAAATATAATGTAGAAATATAAACTACGAATGATAAGAGCATTAGATTTTATCTAGCTTTTACGTAAATGATCAAAAAATTCTTTTGAAATTGTTAAAATTTTTATTTATCAAAGTGGCCATGTATAAGTTTCCAAGGTAATATTCCATTTTATGAAATTAAAATTTAATAAAGTGCAAAACTGTCAACAACGTGCAATTGTTTTTTATTACTTATCAAAAATAATTACCTCGGAAACTTACATGGCAAGTTTGATAAATAAAAGTTTTAACAATTTCAAAAGAATTTTTTGACCATTTACGTAAAAGCTAGATAAAATCTAATGCTCTTATCATTCGTAGTTTATATTTTTACATTATATTTGTGTCTTTCAATTTTTCTCTAAAATAATTAGGAAAGCAGGAATTTGCAAAAATAAGTTTTTACATGTTAATATCCTATGTTCGCCTAACTCATTCAGCACCCGGTATAAATCTTGGCAATACTAGAAACTGTGTGGTTATACATTTTTAATCTCAAAGGCAACGTTTGCGTTCTGATTTTTTGCATGGATAATGGAAGTAGTAAATGGGCACGGATAAACCGCACCCAGATAATCGACGTTCTACTGTATATAATGTGTGATTCAATTTTTTGTTTGGGCTATGCCCTGTAAGTTGTAAATAAAATCTATAAATAAATATTAAACCCTATAAAATATGTTTGCAGATTTGTTCTGATGCCGAGTTAAGCGTTCTGACGAAAACGGCAATGGATGCCGAGAAAATGCGTAGAGAGCGCGTAAATAATAAACAAAAGCTTTTAAGTAAAGTTACAAACACTCAAAGTCTCGTTCTTGATGTGGATGAAGTTACCGCCACACCAACAGTAACTGTTCATCCGACTTTATATAAACGTCTCAAAGATCATCAGAGGCATGGCGTACAGTTTATGTATAACTGTTGTTACGAAAATATAAGCAATGTGAAGAAAAATGAAGGTACAGGATGTATTTTAGCTCACTCGATGGGTCTGGGAAAAACTTTTCAGGTAAGTAAATGTTAATTTAAGATTTAAATTTATTTTTTGATTTTTGTAAAGGTTGTGACCCTTATTCACACTTTGTTTGCTCACGAAGCAACCAACACCAAACGTGTACTTATTGTATGTCCTTTATCAGTTGTTTTTAATTGGAGGGACGAATTTAAAGAAGCTTTTAAGAGTATAAATGATAACAACACCATTAATGTTTTTTGTATAAGGTACATCATATTAATTTTTGATAATACTTTTGACTGATATATCTAATTTGCAATTGTAGTGATAAATGTGATATCATGGAAAGATGTCAACGGATAAAGAAATGGCGACGAGAAACTGGTGTCTTAATTATGGGTTATGAGGCATATCAAAGATTATCTTTACCTAAAGAGAAAACGTTTAATGCTCAATTAAAAAAACTAATCAGAAGTGCATTGGTGAATCCAGGACCAGATTTGGTTATCTTAGATGAAGGTCACTTGTTAAAAAATGGCAAAATAGCTAGGACCCGAGCCTTAATGGAGATAAAGACCAAGCGTCGTATAATACTGACTGGAACACCTTTACAAAATAATTTGAAAGAATGTGAGATTTTATTGTTTAATATTACAAACGGTTTAAAAATGTATGGAATTTTTAGATTATTATATGGTAAACTTTGTGAAGCCTAATTATTTGGGAAGTCTAAAGGAATATTCTAATCGTTTCATGAATCCGATAACTAACGGACAGTATCATGATTCAACGGAACGAGATATTAAACAAATGAAGAAGAGAAGCCACATTTTAAATAAATTATTGAATGTTTATGTTATACAAGTAAATATGATAGCATTTAGTAATAAATTTTTATTTGGCTTCTACATTTTTTTGTAGCGATATGGAATTTCGGAATTGGAAAAGTATTTGCCTAAAAGACACGATCATGTTTTGTTTATCGAGCTACATCCTGTACAAATACAAATGTATACCAAATATATGGCCAATTTGGAAAGTTCAGCAATGGAAAAAAATAATTTGTTTAATAATTTTCACTTTTTACAATTTATTTGTTCTCATCCAATAACCCTTCTTATGAAGGAGAAAGTAAGTACTATCTTTTCTGCATATTTATTGGTTTTATAAAGTTTAATTTTTAGGCTTCTATAAAGGCTAATTTAAAATCAAATCGTCCAATGACAGATTCTCCCGACTTGAGAGAAGTCACTGGTTTACCACCAAATTGGTGGAATAGTATATGCCCCAACGATTATGAAAGTAATCTTGATTATGGATCAAAGTATAAAGTTATGATGGCTATTATTAGAGAGTGCGAAGCTGTTGGTGATAAAGTGTGAGTTTTATTATGATTTACTATTGTGTAAATTCAAAATTGTAATAATTATGTATTTTTTAGCTTAATATTTTCTAACTCGATGATAGATTTGGAGGCTATTGAATATTTTTTGCACCAAAATTCGACTAGTACTTCAGAGTGGAAACGTGATGTAGATTATTTTAGAATGGATGGAAGTGTATCGCAATCTAAACGTGCAGAAATGTGCCACTTTTTTAACGATCCAAAAAATAAACGTATTAGGTAACTTTTTACATTTTTTAGATCATTTAGGAAAGGGGTCGGCAACTTTTTGTTGCAAAAGGGTTAAATATTTTACGTGGTGATTAGTGCAAAATGTACTTGGCAAATCCACTAAAATTAGCTTTTTTTGAAAAAAAACTTCATACATGAGAAAAAACTTTTTTATATTCCAGTTTTTCGCTATTTTACAATCTGGTATCATGCAAGGCTGCAAATTTATCACATATTATAAATATATGATTTATAATACCCGCTACTTTTTCATTATTTCATGAAAAAATTACCTAGTGTAGTATATTGACAGTTAAATGTTCAAATAATGTTATATATTTTTTGTGATAGGAAACTCCTATTATTATTTACAGAAATACAATATAATTTACCTTAAGATCAGAATATTACTAGGAGTAGGGAGCTTTCTTGGTGGAACTATTTCTAAGATTGTTCCTCAAATAAACTTCATTAATGTCCATATTAATAATCAGGGATTGATCTGAGATTCAGGATTAAATCTCGGATTGGCTTTAAAATGCCTGCAATAATTGCAATGATCCTGGATTCGTGAATACATAACTCTCTGAAATATGTACCTACCTACCACCAAGTTTAAACCTCAGATTTGAAATTATATTTGTTTTCATGGTTTATATGTAAAATCATTTGAATTGAAATATTTATATTTACAAATTCTTATTTTCTATCATAATTGATGTAAGTGGCAAGTAACGCGTGTATTTTGTTTTAAAGTTATTAGGGTTTTAAAAACTGGCGGGTATTGGATACTCGGCAATAATGACGCCGAGTTAAGGGGTTTAACCACTCTAGGATTTTGGAAAAATGGATTTTTTTTTGGCTTAAACAATACTTTAGGGTCACAAAAACCATATCCAGTTGGTCCTATTCGCTGTGCACGTAGGTGTAGAGGGGATACGAAAATCGATCGAAGCGTTTGGAGTGACCGGTAATAGAACTGAATTGGGACTTGCTTTATGTGATTACTATGGACTTAGAAGGATTATGACCCGCAATTCCTTACCTGAAAGCTTAAAATTTTCCAGCTTTTTATATGTCAAGAGTCCCAATTATTTTGTCTATTTGAGCCACCAGAGGGTAGCAAGAGCAACGCACACAACGAATAGCAAAAATAGTTTTTAAAAGGATCAATTCTCGATTTTGCCGCAGCTTCCAATTAATAGATTTTGCACTGTTTTTACCTGTCATAAAAAATGCTCTTAAACTTCAAACCTGTTTTTCTCAAAACTAGTGTTTTTGACACGGCCGGAAACATAACTCACACAAATCTGGACCAATTTGCTTAAAATTTTAACTGTGCCTTCTAAATATTATTATCTAGTTCTAGAGAAAGACGTAGGGATTTTTTGTTATGATTCATATTTTTTTAGTTATAAACAATTTAGTATCTATTTTTGTAGGTCAAAAAGCTAAATTTTTTTCAAATGTCCACCATTTTTGCAAAAAGTGATATAAAAAATTCCCTACGTCTTTCTTTAGCTTTTAAGATGTAAAACTGAAAAAACTTTTTGTTTTTGTTCTACGTTGAAAATTGTAACAGAAAACTTTTCGGCCGCGGAACACTTCCCTTAAGAAAGGGTTCTCGTTACGCACCTGTACAACTGACATATTTTTTTTAAATTAACTTAAAAAAATATTTTTCTACTCTTCAAAGTACAGGCAATAAGGGCCCATAAATATATTTTTTATTTTTTTCATGGTTTTCTCGGAAAAAATTCTTAAAATTAGGTAACTTTTCGATGCTCTGGTTAAACCCCTTAATACGGGTATAACTGACTGATTTATTTCTTGCCGATGTTTTCTAATATCCTTTAATAATGTATCTAACTTGCTAAATAATGGATTTGATTATTCTGCAAAACCTTTACTGGTTATTTGCTTTAACATAATGCATAATACCTGATGGAACATAATAATAAAGAAGTGAGTGGATAAAGGTATCCATTGATTTGATGATAATTAAATTTTATTGAAAAAAATCACAATTTGATTTGATTTATTTAGAACAAAAATCTACATTAAACTTTTTCAAGGGCAACATCTACTGTTGCAATGAATAATTTGTGTTTTATGTCATGCATTTCCAAGACTTGACAAAAATTTAAATAATTGCTAGCATTACACAATCTTTCAACACTTTTTTATGTAGAAACGCTAGAGGAAATTGATTTACTTATTTGAATATCGCATAATTCGAAAACTGAGATTGGGGGGATTCCCACAATAAATGAATCAATTTCTTTTAGCGTGTTTACATAAAAAAATATTGAAAAATTGTGTAATGCTAGCAATTATTTACATTTTTGTAACGTCTTTGAAATAAATGGCTTAAAACAGTAATTATTCAGTAAGCAGTGGATACTGCTCTTTCAGAATACTTTGATCAGCTGATATGTCATACATTTGAACTATTTTCAACAAGATATGGTTACAGATAAAATATAACCATCATGGTTATGCAAGTTTAATCATAATACCAAGTTTTGGTAACGTTGAGGAGATGATTATAATTTAAGACAACAATCTATTCATAACCATGTTGAAATCAGAATCAAACTGATTTTTAGACAAATTTGGTTATATTATTTTGTAAATTTTCTAATTACTTTTGTTTCAAGGTTGTTTTTATTATCGTATCGTGTTGCTTGCCTTGGAATTAATTTGATGGCTGCCAATAGAGTAATCCTTATGAATGTCAGTTGGAATCCAGCAATTGATAGTCAGAGTATTTTCAGAATGTATCGTTTTGGTCAAGAGAAGGAATGTTTCGTTTACAGATTAGTTGCTATGGTAAGTACCTAATGGGAATATATTCCGCTCAACTGTTTCGCCTAGTTAAATTAACTTATAGGTTTCAAATTTGAGGGAAAAACACCTCATACTTAATAATTTAATAATTAATCATTTTTAAGAAATTTTATTGTTTTTATTACACTTTATTATTTTAGGGAGCTATGGAAGAAGTTTTATATGAACGTCAAATAACTAAGTTAGCAGTGGCTCGGCGTGTAATAGATGAAACGCAAGTTTCCAGACATTACAGCAGTACAGATTTGCAAGTGATGTATCGGTAAATTTTCAACTGCAAAATTTGTTACTTATTCAATTGTAATTTTTTACTTTCCTGCTAGGTTTAATTTTCAAACTAACCAACCTAGACCAATGCTTCATGTTTCTAAAGATGCAATATTAATGAAAATCATTGAAAAGTTTCCCGATTGTGTATTTAAATATCACGAACATCAATCTTTATTGGAAGATAGACCGGACGAGGTGCTAAATGCTGATGATATGAAATCAGCTTGGGAAGAATATTACAGAGAAGATGAAGAAAGTAAGTAATTTATTTATGTTTTAATAAAGGTGAATAATACTGAATTAATTTTATTAAAAGAAACCACTGAACAACAGAAAAAGCAACTTAAAAATGTTCCTGTAGCAGGCCCCAGTGGAATTCCAAATGTACCTGGTGCTAAAGTAACTGATCAGCAATTGAAGGGTGCACCGATAGGTGGATTAATTAATGCAGTCAATAATATGTCAACGTCAACTCCAGTAAGACCTTTGAATCCACCAACTATGAACAATAATGGTCCTACAGTCAAATTTCCCCAAATTCCTAATCTTCGCCCTGATTTAAATCGCACTCTCTTCAACAATTATAGTATGAATGCAAACAACATTCGAGCAAACCATTCTTATCCTAAAGGAAAAATAAATCCAATTTCTTTTTCTAAAACACCCACTTCTCAATTCAATAATAATTCTTCTAGCAACATAAACCCCTTTTGTTTAAATAGACCAGTTACAAATGCGCGAACAATTAATTCTAATGTAATAAACTGTGATGAGCAAAATACGCAAAGCAAAAAACCTGTTGTGTTGCAAACTTTAGCTAGAGCGATTCACAATAAAAACATGCAACAAAATGCAGCAAGATTGGAACAATATCCAGTACAGCCTATTAAAATTTCTGTGAATCAAGTCATTTTATCAAAACAAGAAGAACAACATAGATTGTTATCTTCTATGCATGGCAATTCAGCAATTACAATATCGACAATTGGGGACCCTAGACCAAGCACTCCTAATCTGAATTCAAACGGTGGTAAGCACAATAATTATTTGTACCTACCTACTTTTTTTTACTTAATTTTATTTTGTTTTCAGATTCTGTTATCCAAATCGATTAATATTATAAGATGTATGTATATAAAAGAACTGATTTGTATATTTAAGATTTTTTCTATAATTTAAACTTGCGATTCCATAACTTTGTTTTATTTTGAAATTGTAAATTAATTACCCTATGTAATATTCAAATAAAACAGTTTTATTTTCACATATTTGTTTTATCAAATTGGCAGTGCAAATTAAATAAATTATTGACATACCACAATGCATAGGTTATTAAAAGTAGAAAAAAAAGTTTTTAATTTACTATTACAACATTTTAGTTTAACTTTGTATAGAAATTTAAACTTGCTTGGTCGACATTGCATCATTCCAAGAACTTTGACGGCTGATGATATAAAATCAATTTTGTGGACAGCATTGGAATTGAAGCAAGTTAACAAAAGTAATCGTTTCAAACTTGACAATATGTCACACTATAAAAGTATCTTGTTAATGAGCAGCCCTTGTCTAGAGATACAAGGTTCAGCCATGGCTGCGGCTAACATAATTAACACTAATTTAAATGTTATTATCGATCCACAGTGGGACAAAAACAGTTTTGTACAAGATGTGGGAAAGTTTTTAGCGTCGTGTGCCGATTTGATTTTTTGTCAAACTAAATATCAATCTAAAATACAGAAACTTGCAGAAGGATTACCTGTTCCTGTGATCAATGTTCGAAGCTGTTCTTTTACTATTTTAAGTGTGTTGGCAAATATAATGACAATACAAGAAAAATATGGATACTTGAATAAATTAAATTTAGGATGGCTTGGCCATCCAACCTCAATAATTAATACTTTTTTTTGCATCGGCTTAAGACTCGGTATAAATATAAAATATTGTTGTGCATGTGAACCAGGTTTGGGAATGTGTCCTGCTATGTTACCTATGGGACAGGAAATTAGTAAAGAATATAATACAGGTTTATTAGAGTACAAGGCAGCTATAAATGTTTTGGATAAAACTCATGTGATTTTTGTTGCTCCTCATAATATACATGGCATGAAATTAAAATTGAAGGATATAGAAAAAAGAGCAGATAAGAATTGGTCAATATTACATGATTTAGTTGTACCTGGTTTAGAAATGGATAAAGACGTTTTTGATCATAAAAATTCTTTAGTATGGCAATCCAAAAGTAACAAAAAGTGGATTTATGCAGCTTTTATGGTGCTCTTCACGAGTGAATTCAACCATTGCACAGTCAGGCCGAGTTTTGACAGTAAACAACAAAAATAAGTTTACCAAAAATAAAATATTATTTTTGTACTTGATTAATAATATGAATCGAAAGAGATTTTTTTTCAATTATTGTTAAAAATGTAAGGGTATAATTAGTGATTTTTAAAAAATTAGATCTGCTTTGGATAACATCATTTCGTCGGTATCAAAACGTATAATAGGGGTAACTCAGTTTTCATGACTTTACAGGAGAACAGTATAAAGAAATGGTGTATTGGTTATTCTAGTAACGCCAAATAAAGTTGTTTATTACTAGACGTTTCTAGGAAATATACAACAATGTAGAAATACAAGGATATATACACGACAGTGTGAATACCCTTATTATTTTTGGGTGTAGTATTTTTGTGTGGGTAATTACAATAAAACAAAATAATTCATTCAAAAATAATAACATACGTTATATTTATAGTACCTACTTATAACTAAAAAAATACTCTTGTTTAAACAATGATGATGATTAATGCCATTATGGCAAAGTTGTCCTTTAAAATTGTTTAAAAAGATGGGTCTCGGACATTAGCCAGCGCCCGAAAGTATAATATTTATGAATGAAAACTAGACGGAATCTGATAAAAAATATTTAAAGGAAGCGTTTTAGATATGGGGGAATGTTGTATATCGATTAGTTTAGCTAATAATTGATTTTAAAGTTTGGTATTTTCATACAATTGTGACCTCTATTCACTAATTCTCTTACCGGTACATGCGTTTAGAACTAGATTTACGCTCATGGGTGGAGTTTCACGGCGGAGCACCATTAGTTGTACCTAAGCCGTCGCGTCGTTCAGTTAACATCGAGCAAATTTCACTTTTTAGGGGTATTTTTGAATTAAATTTTACGAAAAAAGTAGTGACAACCACCCTGTTCTTAAGAGCACCTTTTGCAAGGTTGGGAGGCCCCCAGGGATATAAAAAGAAACAGTTCACCCCTTCAAATTAGCATCTTTTTCGAGTTGGAAGGCCCTCGGGGATATTACTAGCTAGTGAGCGTTAGTCAAAATGGCTTACGCTCCCTCTGGTCGCTCCAGAACGTTTTGATTCAATTTTGACAACGCAACTGTATCCGACAATGATCCATTATCGATAAATTAATTTAAAACCTTAAATACTTTACGTGGAAAAAACCTAGAGTAGATTTTTACAACGCTAGTGTGTTTGATTATAATTCATCATCGAAAAATCAATTTAAAACTTTAAATTTAATTAAAATATTTCCGAGTAGGGGCCAGTAACTCCGTGCGGCAATGCTACACCGTCTGTGCATTGAACAACTTGCTCCTAGTCGATCTACTGGAGGTGGGTGGGGTTTACTTATGGCGGAAATCAGTCAAAGCCTTAATAGGCGATTTTTGAAAATTTTGTATAATAAGGCCTATTTGCAACGGTTTATATTTTTTATGTTTTATAATTGCTCTTTGGTCCATTTTCTTTCGTAATTTGCTTCAAAATTTTTTAAAATCGCGGCGCTAGTTGGTGTCCGACTCCCAAAAAGATATTTTTTAAAGTGCTTATTTTATTTCCAACGCAGGTCTGATTTTATGAAAATTGCTTATTTTAATTTAATATTTCTAAAACTACTTAAAGAGCAAATATTAAGTATCGGGTACCATAAATACAGAAAACAAATATCTTCTTCTTCTGCGCTTCATGGTGTAGGCATTGTTGCCTGTTCCGGTACCCATCTCCGCCTCGGTCTTCCCACTCTTCTTTTTCCTGGTGGCCTATATCTTACAAATATCTTTCTATTAATATTATTTTCGTTTTTATCCGCCATAGTGAGAAGCAGGAATCTTAAAAAAACCAAAGATATAAAAGCTGTATGTTATAATCCCAATCATCAACCCCAACTAGCGGATTTAGCAAGATAAGCTCTACTCTGAATTTATTCCAATTCGCTTATCTTGCAGAGAAAATAACATGTTCTTGCCAGGCAAGACTCGGGGTGGGTCAAAGTCTACTATGATGGAATTATAAAAAAACTTAAAAATCGATTTTTGGCTAAACGAATTGCTATGATATTCCTCCATATCTTAAACGCTTCGTTATCTATGAAATTCCATTGGGTTTTCATTCATCATCATCAGCACGTCATAGACCTGTAGTCTGTTGTTTTCATTAATAAAACTAATATTTTCTGTAGCTGCTTGTGCTATTACTCAAAAATATATTTAAAGTTACTATTTTCCGGGCGGTAGAGGTAAATATTTTGTTGTAAAAAGTTTTTTTCAATCATCTCCATTTTTAACCCCCGACCCAAAAAGAGGGGTGTTATGTGTTTAACGTGTGTATCTGTGTGTCTGTCTGTGGCGTCGTAGCTCCCAAACGAATGAACCGATTTTAATTTAGTTTTTTTTTTGTTTGAAAGGTGACTTGATCGAGAGTGTTCTTAGCTATGATTCAAAAAAATCGGTTTAGCCGTTCAAAGATTATTTGCTGTTTTGTAGTAGAGTTGATGAAATCAGGGCCGTACTAGTAATATAAAAAGTTGATGGCAGGACCGTACTATTAATATTTAAAGTTTAAAAAGCATCAAATAAAATTAAATTAAAAATTTAAAAAACCCCCGACAGAGAAAATCTTTAAAAAGTAAAAAATAAAATCCAAGCGTCGTCGCGTCGGGGGACCGCTAAGGAAATAAAATAAAAACAGAATACAACTAAAAATGATACAGTATGAAATTTAAATACACGTCAACTACCTAGGTCCCCGACGCGACGACGCTTGGATTTTATTTTTTACTTTTTAAAGATTTTCTCTGTCGGGGGTTTTTAAATTTTTAATTTAATTTTGCTACTTTTCTTTCAAAACTAATTTTCGTAGGTCCAATGATAGCCACATTTATACCCCAATGTATTACTAGCAAAAAGTTGGCAATTTGTAATTAATTCAGTTGGCAAATTTGGGATTGCTCCCACCTGAAAAAAGTTGGTTGGGCACATCTCTGACAAATTGTAAAAAAATTCGTTTATTTTTTGATAACCACGTTGGTCAAAAACATTGCACCTGATAGGATAGTCATTTTGAAACACAAGTTACGCGTCGATCTATTACTTGCATAATTCCCAATAAATTACTTTGCAAAAATTTTTGGTTTTACTTTAAACATGAATAAATAAGAATTCTAATCTTCAGCTCAATTGCTTTACCAGTTTTTTCAAATTTAATTTCTACAGATTAGCTGTACTGATTGCTGTTCACAATAGATAAACCTCTGAAGGGGTAATGCCACTCTAGGATTATCGAAAAATACATAAAAAAATTTGGTTTAAATTATACATTAGGGTCCTAGAAATAAGGTAGTTAACTTTCCTATTACTGCAAGTTTTACAGTCGAAAAAAGCTGTGCTCTCTAAGGCGATTTGATTCATGTAAACTTACAAACACTATATCTCAAAACTAAATTTTTTAAGCAGATTCCAACCGATTCACTCAAAATTTTTACTGTAGCTGTAAAATTAAATTATTTATAGAAGCATTTAGGAATTTTATGTTGCATTGTAAACTTTTCTTGTTATGAACAATTATGTTTCCTGCAGACAGTAAAAAAATATTACTTCACAAAATTTTATTACTAGCTACCACAAAGTAAAAACCCTTCTTAATAATGTAGAATATTAAATTAATAATAATATTTATTTACGGTAAAACCCATTTTACAACAATAATACAAATTATCAAATTGAGACAAATATTGTCGGTATTTTAAAAAACAGAGTAGTTTAGCAGTGGCAGAATGTAGCACTAATGTCTCTTGCTCTAAGCTAAAATTTTAAAACCGTTAAAATTGGCACTGTTTTATGTACATCCACAATTGTGTATAAAACTCATTTATCAGGTTATTTATTCTCATATGTTCAGGTTTAAGGCGGGCCACTTAGGGCCAGTTGTATAAAGGAGGGTTAACTCAGGGATCGGCTGATCCTGGATCAAGAGTTGACCCAGGATCAACGTTTATTCCTTTTATTTTGTTATTATTACTTTAATACACAAAAAAACAATGTTGCCAGGTGTTATTTTAATAAATGACAAATGGATTGAGACAAACAGTATAAATCACAATAAATTTAAAAGTAAATAAAGTTGATCCTGGGTTAATCCACCGATTTCTCGGATTAGGAAATCGGTGAGTTAACCCAGGATCAACGCTTGACTTTCGCTCATATAAAAGACATTTGCTTTGATTCTTGGTTTAACTCTGATCCGAGGATGATCCTCTTTTATACAACTGGCCCTTAAGGGCTGGTTTTACCACCTCTAGTTAAGTGGTTTTTTGGTTACACAAACCACCGTTGGTTGTTTAACCAATGTTTGCACCCATTGATGACGTATTCAGTTGGCAAGACCAGTCTATAATTGAAGTAAAATCTCAATTAGCAAATTTCCTGGTAGTCAAGCTCTTAGGGCTAGTTTTACTACATCTAGTTAAGTTGTAGTGTAATTTTTCTTCAAAAGCAATGCTGACATGATGTTTACATATGTTCACTGCACATACATGGCCGCACCTTTGCCTTCAAAGAAAAATTACACTATAGCTAGCAATTGGTTGCTCTACAACGTAATCATTAGTTGACGTTAACTCTGTGGCCACTACCACAGCGATACACACGCGAGTGTGAATACTATAGAAGTTTGATTTTTTAAATTTTTAATTCATGGCTCAACATCAGTTTCAATAATTTATCACAATATTAAAAATGTTCCCACCATTTTATTTTTTCTCATAACATTTGTACAATGCAATTTCTTTTTTGTCTACCACTTTCAACACTTTGTATTCTATTTTGATAATCAATAAAGTTCTGACTGTTGTTGTGTTCTACATCTGCATAGTCATTATTGTAATCAATACAATCACCCTCTTCCATTAAAATAAAATTGTGAAGAATACAAGCAGATGCAATAGTGTTTTTAATTAGATTTATGTTACTCATTTCCAAGTATTTTAATATACTAAATTTTTCTGTCAACAAACTGAAAGTATTTTCTATTAAAGACTGAACTGCATATAATTTTTGATTATATCGTATATCGTTACTTGACAGATGTATATTATTTTTAAATGGTACCATTAAAAATATACTTAAAGGAAAACTAGTATTGCCAATTAAATGATTTTCTGTTGGAATCAAACTATGGGAAGTAGCATTCTTAAATAGAGGACAGTTTCGAAAAGCACGTGCATTACTAACTCCTCCTGGTACGCCTATGAACACGTCCGTAAATCTGTTTTTATTATCACACACGCCCTGTAAAATTACACTGTGAAAGCATTTTTTGTTGTAAAAATCGTTTCCATTATTATTTGGCTCCATTATTGGAATGTGACAACTATTAATGACTCCAATTATTCCTGGTACTCCATAGGAATGGTTAAAATCCTAAAAAAAGGGTAAAGTCATAAAATGATTTTAAAGATAATAGTAACACCTCCAACGTACAAGGACGTAACTCACGATACGTTTATTTTGAGTTACAATCATTGAAATAACCAAGATAAAAAAATTTTGCTCTGTAATCAAGACATACGACTACTAACACTATTCATGATGTAACTGCAACAAAAACGTTATTAAACCTAATCTTTCTTCCAATTTAGAAACATAGCCGTTTGGTAGTGTCATAGAGATTAGAACAATAGGAAGATAATTGGCGTTTTCCGTTAATATCGTCACTATCCTTTCATCAACTCCAGAGATCGGTCTGTCTAGCAATAACGGCTTTCAACGCGTTTTTAAAGATAATCTTATTCCATGATATCTTATCTAAATTTTCATGTGGAGGAACAAGCAATGAAGCCAACTCTTAAGTTGCGTTTATGGGGCTTATTGATCTAAACAAGAAATCAATGGGCATGCATGGACCCTGATGTACTCCAAAAAACTTTCCTGTTTGATCTTCGAAAAGTTTTCAGTTATTTAACCTGAGGGTGCATGGTTACGCCATGCTACTGGTCGATCTTTGACTTCAATATATTTATTATGAGAAAATCAAGAGTATGTACAGGGTGGCTCAATTTCGATCCTTCTTATGGGGAAATCGGTAACTATGGGAGATATCAAAAAATGGATGGCGCATCCTCGATCTTTTTTTGAGAAAATTTCAATGGCGAAAACCAGAATTTGCTATCTTTTTTTGTTTTCGAGTTATAGCCAAAAGTTCGATAATTGGACTTTTTTATAAATGTTGATATCTTGGTTGTTTTTGAAGTTACCAAAAAAGTGTTAACACTTTCTTCAGACACTTTTTTAAGGGCAACAAAATGGGATAAAGAGATTTTTAAATATCTAGATTAGTTTCCGAGTTATAACATAAAGTTGTGTTTTTTTAAATAGAAACCATAGTTGGCTATGACATTTTTAAATGGCGTTTTTTATCCTCTTTTCAATGATGTATAACATGTGGGGTCTAATATTTTAGTTTCATCCCATTTTATTAAAAAATGTAATAAAAATAAAGAAGAATGAAAAATTTAATATAATAGTAACTGTTTTTAGTAGATAACAATAAAAAATATTCAATACATTTTTTAATAAAATGAAAAGAAACTAAAATATTAGACCCCACACATGTTATACATCATTGAAAAGAGGATAAAAAACGCCATTTAAAAATGTCATAGCCAACTATGGTTTCTATTTAAAAAAACACAACTTTATGTTATAACTCGGAAACTAATCTAGATATTTAAAATCTCTTTATCCCATTTTGTTGCCCTTAAAAAAGTGTCTGGAGAAAGTGTTAACACTTTTTTGGTAACTTCAAAAACAACCAAGATATCAACATTTATAAAAAAGTCCAATTATCAAACTTTTGGCTATAACTCGAAAACAAAAAAAGATAGCAAATTCTGGTTTTCGCCATTGAAATTTTCTCAAAAAAAGAGATCGAGGATGCGCCATCCATTTTTTGATATCTCCCATAGTTACTGATTTCCCCATAAGAAGGATTGAAATTGAGCCACCCTGTACAAGTAGAATTTATCTTTTTCTGTGATATTATAACTTTAAACATCAACCAGATTATTACCAAGGGACTATAATATTTTTACACCTCAATTAAAATTCAATTAATTTATAATTTACATGAGACTCCACTTATAAAAACTATTTTTTTTACAACTTATACGTTAAATTTTCAAGAATTTTTCAAATCGTCTCCCAAATAATAAGTACAAATGAGTTACGTCTTTGTTAACTGGGAGTTTTTCTAAATGTTACTTACATGTGTAATATTTTTTAAACTAGATGCACTGGGCCAAGTAATATACGAACCTATTAAAGTGGCCAATACAGTTACTACATTTATAAAACAATATTGTGCTGTACGTGCCGATAAACCATACTTATCAGCTATTGCTATAAACGACTCTCCTTTTGACAATTTCCAAACAGTTAATAACACTTGCGTTTGTAAGGGAGTGATGTAATGATCCTTTGGATTCATATGTTGTCCAATGGTAATTATAAGTCGCTACAAAAATTAAATTAGAAGGTAATTATACCTATTTGGTAGCTATAATTTATTTACATAAAATAATATTTTCCATTAGAATGCTAACACAATACAATTGGTGACAGTGTAGTTAAATAAAAACGTTACCTCCATTGTCGAGCGCCCCATTTTAAAATGAACATGGAAATCGCTTACAGAATATAGCGGCATTAGTACGTCTGAATAGTTTTCGTCAAAATTCTTTAGTGTTTTATAGTTTTTCAGCCATATATTTTCCAATAAATTATTGCAAGTGTGTATCACCACTGGTATAATACTAGCTGCTTCATCATCTTCTGATGCTAGATCAAGTAGGCGCTGCTTTTCCATTGTTATTCAATTCACAAGCTGCTATTTAAAAATTCACTTTTCAAAATTTTGCTTGTCAAACTTGAACCGTTTTTTACTGTTTACAAAAATAATTGTCAAATGACAGTAGCCGATGATGGTGGGGACTGGGGAGACGGGATATCTTAAAACATACAATCTGAGGCAAAACTTTAGGCACACAAAATGATTGTTAATAACAATAATAATTTATCAATTGAGAATTAAGTCGCCTATTTCGAAAACCGGCTAAATCCATGTACCACTTATTACGTTAAACGTTATTACATATTTGTAATAATAATAATTTGTAATAATAAAGTTTTAAGGCTGTGTGACTTACTTGTTTTTTAATTAAAATAGTTAATAGAACAGAATAATGCTGTATTTTACTTTAAAAGATCTTTGACTGTTTTGGAACTTAATACACATTTGAATCATTTGGTTAGGTACCAAAGTTACCTTTATCTTTTTTACCAATGCTATGTTTTTGTTGATTAACAGTAGTTGATTAAATTTTGTTTCTGTTACCATAGTTATTTAGACCCATTATGTTCAATCAAAAACAGGAGTTCCCTACTAAACATTCGATATGCTGGACTCACTAATGTATATTCTCTGAATTAAAAAGTTGACGTGAGATTTTCACTAAATCCCCGCTTTCTTTAAATGAGATTTGGTAAGATTACACCCACGTAATTAATAGACGTCTCCTTATCACTCCATTAAGCGGTTATTCACTTTTGCCTCATTCTGTATAACGATTTAACCTAAAAATTTGACAGTTAGATAACCTAACTAAAATTATCTCTTTCTTATTATTACCGCTGTTTTACCAACTTAGTTTTCCATATCAAATATTTCATTTTAAATCGAGAAATTAATTTGTTACGAGTGAATAATACTTTGCGACCTTATCCGAGCCTTAAAACCAAATTAAGTGAGGGTAGAATTGAAAGTATTATACATAGATTTTATATTATCGAGAAACGTCCAACATAGTAGATGGTAAATTGTTACATTATACATTATCGAATTGTATAGTAAGATTTATTTTTTATGCAGGTATTCTCAAAAGTGTTAGAGATACTGATATTGGTTTTCAAGGATGCTGGTCATCCCTGCATCAAGTTCTTATCGCAAAAAAAATTTGGTCTTTAATGAAGAATTGTTTAGAACAAAATTTAGTGAAATAACTGCTGATGAGTGGCTGCCAATATGTAACCATATCAAGAAACCAAGAAGGTTTTGAATTTATAGATAATACGGGTTTGTCAGACAATGATAGTGATTACTCTAATGGTGAAGAAAGTGGAATGAAACCATTTGATGAATATTGTATACACTACAAATTTAAGGTACTTTCAGGAATTTTTGTTGACAAATAAGTTATAAATTGTACTAATTACACATTATTCCAGGTACTAGTCAGGTAATAAACGATAAAGCAACCATGAGAAATGTGATTGACTAATTTGAAGTAAGAATGCTTTATAAATAATGTATGCAGATAACTCTATATGTAAATTCACGTTTTTTAAGATTTATTTGAAAAAATCACAACATGGCTTCATCTCGATGTTTCTCTCTTGAGGCAGAATTTGCCACCTGGGTTTAATCCCAAAAGTCGATCGGAGTAACAAACTGTTACCTACAATGACATTTACATATCTAAAATGGCCTTACTGTTCCATTGACAGGAAAATTAGTTACAATTTAGTGCTTACCGGTGCTGCATGTATGCAATTTTTTAGTAGCTAACCCCTCCCCCAATAGACTTGTATGTAGATATTTCATTTTATTTTCACACTAAAGTTACTAAAACTTAAGTTAACTTGAGAATAATCATGTCTGATTTTGATATAAATAAAGCTATACCTGGTCCTTTCACAGTAGCAGAAAGTGAAGAAATAGATTTCTTTCACAGTGAAATATCAACAGTACGATTAAATAATGCGTTTGTACATTGTGAGCGGTCCTTCTCCAGAATAATCTTATTACAACATAAGCTTCTAAATTTAGTACTGAAGAAGATATGCTATTCGGAGGAGAAATATACCAAAATCTAATTTAAAAAAAGGAAAGGTACATGCTTCTCTGGATGATAAAATAAATATTGTTAATTGAGCAAAACAACATCCACAATGGAGCCATATTAAAAGAGGAAACTGACTAAAATCAAAGAGAAATTTGAAAAGATGGGAAGAACATGTTAAAAGTAGTTTGGGATCTAAGTGGAAAAATATACCACAGTTGATTTATGAGTAAATGATCGTTTTGTAGAAGCTTGAGAAAGCAGCCAGTCAGTAACGTTTTATCTGCAGGCTACATAAATCCACACTATCGAGCAGTCACTAACTAATGTGCATGTTTAAACTGTTGAACTTTTATTCTAATCAAACTTGTTTACATTCTGACATTTAGACAGAAATTGACCATTTCAAAATTAAGATGGTCTGTCAACATGTATAGTATCAAGGTAATTCCTCCTAGCCTAGATGTACCTCATTAGCACAGCCATCTATTTCTATTGTTTATTTCTATTGACAGGTAAAAACTTTTTTATAATTATAAGAATTCAGAATTACAGCTACGTTATTGAACAGAATAAGAGAAATTACTTTTGAAAAAGATTGTGTTAAAATACAATTTATTGATTATTTGCATCAATATTTTACATTATGCATAGTTTGCAGCTCAACTATGTGATGGCAGAGAAGCATTTTTGATCTTCAACCAAGTTTGTCTTGCGGTGGCTGATTTAAAAATACCATGCCAATATAAAAATGAATATTTATTGTTTTACATGCTTTTACAATCAGTACTACAGTACTAGATTGAAGCCATGCATACTGCTACATATCCGGAAAAAAAAATTTTTTGGGTAAACAGCTGGTGATTGTATTTTTAAACAATTATTTTGACAATTAATTTTTTGTTTAATGAATTGTGCAGATTTTTGAAAGTATTAGATGAAAATTTTTACTTGACGATAAAAATAAACTTTGCAAAGTTGAACTAATACATTTCAGAGGAATTACTTTAATATCACATTTTAATTGACCTTCAACCTGATACATTTTGTTATACAAATTTGAATTTGTTGGGCCTCCCCAAGAATTGATTATAATTAGAAAACGTTTCTTTTCCATGTACGACTTTCAATTTTTGTATTTTGTAGATAGTATATTCTGATACTGATATTTTAACTCTTTTTGGTCTAAATGATTCTCTTGCCTCTTGTAGGCATATGAAAACAATAGATAACAGTTTTTTCCCGCCAGCGTAGAGGCATATTATAGTGTATACAAATGGGTGACCTTTTGTGTCGATTCTTTCAACAAGAATTATACTATCGATTCCTGCTCAGCAAGATTGAGGTTATAAGTGGACTGGCACTCTGTCTGATCTCTTTTGATATAATAAAATCCTTCAGTGGCAGCTAAAGTTTTCTCCGGAGTAGCGGGTTCTTTTTGACTTACAAATTTTTTTATTTTTTTAAAAATTCAATTTTCACACTTTGAATTTAAAATTTTCAAGCTGACGCGTTGCAGATAATGTCCACTGTTGCAAATTCCTTGTTGCTAATTTTGAATTCATCAAATTTTGTTCCACTACTTTTAATGTGTTCTTTCCAAATTTTCAAATCGTTCAAAATTTTTAGATCACATCTTTTTTTTGGAGGGTTTTAACGTCCCATTTCATGTTGTTTAGCAATATTTCGTCATCTAGCTGCAAAAATACCTGCAATGTGGCAAAACACAAACAAAAAAAAACTGTTGAAAAATTTGCTTTTGAGAGTTAGTGTAAGGATATATCGAAGATTTTATAAAAATAGATCTCACATTGGGGGTATCGCAGCTCGACGACGATTTACAACCTTGATTTTGTAATCCAGTGGAATATTGTCGGTTTTTTTTTCACAATTTTTTTTCTGTAACTGATGATCATCGGTCATATATTCTTCTGCTTCTTCAAAAATTATGCCCTCTGACACAATTTTTTTCTTGCTTAGCATTTTTATTATGTTATGGTACAATTCTTCTTCTACTGTCATAACATCTTCAGTAATGACCGTATAAGCTTCTGGCGCCATTTAATTATTTCCAACAAGGAGTTGCTCAGAATGCTTCACTTGTATCGCCGCATCTTTCAACTGTTTTTTTTTTAAATTTCACGATATCGAGATTCTTCATTGGCTTTATTTTCTTCAACTATCGAAGGGCCAGGCATTTCGGAAGATTTCTGGATTTGTTGTGGAGGGTAAGTAAACTCATATGTACTAAGTCTCTAAATTGGGTTCATTGTACTACTTTTGGTTTTCAGCTCTACCCTGATTCAACTGTAGGGCGAACTTCGGGATTTTGGCAGGCTGAATGTCACTTTTAACAAAATCTATGAAGGAAAAACGATTCGAATTTGCAAAAAAGTAGGTATGTCAAATGAACCTTTGACGATTAGAGTATGGTGAACTTTTCCGACGAATCAAAATTTTTACTTTTTGGACCTGATTGTAAAAGATATGTGCTTCGATTTCCAGGCAAACGCCTATCCGAACGATGTACAATTAAAACTACACGCGGTCGACTGGGTATTATGACCTGGGGTTACTTTTCTCAGCGTGGGTTAGGCAATCTAAATATTATACAAAGTTCGGTAAGCGCCAAAAAATATATAGGAATTTATATCAATGCCTGATCGGTTACAAGAAGTTATAAAGGCACGAGGAGGTTCAGCTGACAACTGATGTAAAAAATATATATTAATAAACTATCTCTTACATTATTTTTCATAAAAGTGTTTTTTTTTTAATATTGGGTATGAGTATAAAACATATATTTAAAATATGGACGCCATAAATGAAATTAATATTTATTATAGTTAGTCAACTATGAAACTTGAAGATTAGTTCCATATTACAGTAATATCTACGAAACAAATTACAGTCGAGTCGCGAAATAGTGAATTAAATATGGCAAAGACCTTTCACTTTTACGGGGTTGTTCACTATTTCGGTACTTACAAAATTTACCATAAAGCCACGTTTTGAAAATTAAAGCTTTATTTTAAAGAAAATTGATACAAATATAATTATTAATTAGGAAAAATGATGTTATTTTTGATTGTATTTGCTTTTTATTTAATTTAATAGTTAATACTTTTCCCTTTACATTCCTTTAATTATTCTTCTAAATTTACATAATCTCTCCTCAAAACGCGACCTCACAGCTCCGTGCATCGCTCGCGAGTCTCTTCCAAAATTAAAAATTTCTCCCATCTTGGCTATTACACCAGAGGCGTCACTAAATTAAATTTTCAAAAATTAAAATTACAAAAATTGTCATCAACTAATAAATTTCTTCATCCCAAAAAATATACGACAATATATTGTGTCTTTTTAAAGACAATTATTCGGTATAAATATTTCTTATAGGTTTTTGCATCTGCTGATTGAATGTGCTTGGGTGTATTTCATACCCCCCAGACCCCTCGGTTTCCCCAATATTACTAACATATAAAAATTCCATTCTATGCTAACGTTACGCGTGAAATGAAGTGTAAATATAATACGTAATGTAAATTATCAATGTTGGGGGAAGTCCCTATAAATGATGTCATTCAAACTGCGCAGTTCGTGCATTCGTTGCATCGTGCGCACGATTTATAGTACGCAGTTCACTGTATCGGGGTTACCGCTGTTCGTTATATAGGAGTCCCATATACACTCAATGTTAAAATTTTTGTGTTCACTATTTCCGGTAGTTCACTATATACGGTATTCACTAATTCGCGACTCGACTGTATTTTAATTTAAAAGTTGTAATAAAAATAAATAAAAAAGTTTAGTTTGAAAATTTTATTTTTTTTAATAATATACTAATTAACAAACTTAATTTGATAACAATTTTAAATTGTATATTAGGTAATGCGTAAAATTTTCATTTACGTATCTTCAATTTTTGAATAATTTGCTAACATATTGTGGGTATTCTGCGAAAAAGCACTAATAAGTCAATATTTTGCTGTTTTGACTTAATCATGGGGTTGTATTGATTGGTGAACGTTAAACAAACTGTGAAAACGACTAAGTCATATTTCAAAAAATAACAAAGATAATTTCTGTTGTAAGTCAAAAGCACTTAAAAGGAGGTTGGGTCGCGTAAGCAAAATATTAAGAAATCTTTCAAACTTGGAATATAAGTCATTAAATGTACAATACACACGCTGTTAAAATTTTTAGACAATTTACCACGTCTAATAAAAGATAATTGAGTTTAAAAATGACATTTTTTGTACGTAGCATGGGAGAAGAGTGGGAAAATGACAGATTTTTTAATTTTTTTCTTTGAAGGAGTATTACCATTCTGACAAAAAACTAGTATATTTAAAAAATATATATTTTGAACAATTTAAAAAAAAATGAAAATTATTTACCATGTAGTTTTAATAAAAAATTAAAAATAATTCCATATTTAGAGGAATATTTTTAGTGGAAGGGGTATAAAATAGAGCCGTAAGTAGATGAAGCGGTGTGAGTACAATAGAGTGGTACAGTACAGTAGTGTGAGGGGTACACTACCATTAAAAAACTTTATTAACTATCTTTGTTCCGCAGGTACGTATAATATGGGTAGTAAGCCATAACTTTTTAACTGGACTGTAAGGAAAGAACTACCTTAAAAAATATTTAATTTTTTTTTATTTTATTGTTATATTTTACCTTGTGTACCATTTCTAGACAAAATATTTAAGAAATAAATGTGATAAATGGGAAAGAACTGCTGCTGAATCTTAATTTTACCTTTATTAGTTAAGAAAAATGCACCAAGTCATACACTTTCTATCACTTTTTTTTTTAAATTGACCAATAAAGTCTGAATTTTTTCAAAATTTTTTACTCAACCCAAAAAAAGTTTTCGAATTTTTAGAAAAACTGATGTTTTCTTTCTTCAAACGATCATAACTATTTCAAAAATTGACTAATTGAAACTTTTTTTTGTCTGTTCGTAATTCGTAACTTTTTTACGGTTGAGTAAAAAATTTTGAAAAAATTCACAAAACTGTTTTTGGTGGGATAGTATAATATGTAAAAAATTCAGGAAAATCAAAAGAGATCGGGTTCAAAAGTGGTCGATTTGGTGTGGAATGCCCCATATGTAAATTTACATAATAGTGAAAACAAAAATCATCTCCTTATAAAAACTATATTTAGAATTGCACCCTAATTTGTTTTGCAAGGCAGTTCTTATATTTATCATTGAATCAACAATGTACCTACCTACAATCAGAAAAAATCTTACAGAGGTGGTATTTAAGTTTAATTTAAAATTTATATTTTTGAATACCTACGTTAATTATTACTGTTCAATATGCGTAGACGTTTCATTTGAACTTTTTTTCTACAAATAATTTTTGAACTTTAGTTTGCAACTATCCAAAAATATTTCATAACATTGTTAAACAACACGGACGAAGGAAGCATTTGTGATTAACAAAGACAATAATGTATGTTGTTAATATTCTCAATTACTCAAAGCTTTACCTCCATACAATCGAAAAACCTAATAAAAGTTGATAATTTTTTATTGGAATAAAAAGTGAATACCTAAACTTTATTGCGAAATTAGGCAAGTGCCATATTAGTAAGTTCCGTCGTTAAGAATATTAGAAAAACGTGATCTTCCCTTCAGTAAATTAATAGGCAAATGTTACAATCAACTTTTTAGTTACGTCACTTGTAACCATGCACGTAAGGCATATTTACATTGTCAGCAGTGAAAAAGAGATTTAATTTAAAAATATTTAACAATGAAAACAAAAGAACTCGTCATTACAATAAAAATAACACTTGATTAGTGATTTTGTATCCTTGTGTTTTAAACAAAACATTTTGCAAAAAAAATTGTGAATAGTTTTAGAAAAAATTAAATGTATTAATTAGAAGAGTGAAGTGATTCAAAATTAGAAAAACTACAAATGTTACGAACAAAAAATTTATTAGTTTGTTGAAACTATTTAAGAAATACAGTCATTACTAGGTACAAGAAATTGCCTCTTGAGAACACACATAACTACTTTTAAAGAGTTTACATAAATGATTATTTTGCGAATTAAGCAAGCAGAAACTTCATTTATTTTATGCATAGTTTAAATTTAATTTATAGAAGCTTCACTACAAAAATCTCAATATTAAGAATGTAAATGCTTATTCTGCTTGTGAACCCACAATTTAAAAATTAATTACAATTCAAGTTCAATAATAATTGTCATTTGTATTACCATTATTATTTTTATATAAAAACTTAACTAATTAAATTCTTTGAGCAAGTTGCAAATTGAAGTAAAGTTCTAATATTTCGTCTTATCGTTTTGGTTTACTGATAACATACATATATTTTGTATCTATTTTTATTTGAGGAAGTGACTAAGAATACATAATTACAATATCATTTTAATTTTAAAAACTAATTTAGGTACTTTACTAATAAATTCATCTATGTATGCAAACCCCCAATATTTTATAAAAGTCTCAACTTAAATGCAAAGAAAAAATTGTAGAAAAGTTAAAAATTTGTTTTATATCACTGTAATGCAAATCATGCTTTAATTATCACAAATGAAGCTGTCTTATTGCGAGTAAATAATTAATTTATCGACAGTATTAATTTAAAATTAAAAAAAAATTACGACATAATTTGTTTGTTATTTGAGCTAACTTATTTAATCGGTAGCATCTTCTTTACTGACAGCAAAAGGTTCTTCTACAGTTTCTGATCCACAGTCAGCAATAACTATATCTTTAAGAGGACGGTCACGATTATCGGTAGAAGATTGTTCAATTTTTCTAACAACATCCATTCCACTGATAATTTTACCAAATACTACGTGTCTACCATCCAACCAGGAAGTTTGCTTGGTAGTGATGAAAAATTGAGAACCATTAGTGTCTTTACCAGCGTTAGCCATAGATAACCAACCAGCACCATAATGTTTCAACTTGAAGTTTTCGTCTTCAAAGCGCTCACCATAAATACTGCGACCTAGACATTTATATAATATTAGTTTAGTCGATGAATAAAAACCAACTATTTTTTACCTCCAGTTCCATCGCCCTTTGTAAAATCACCGCCTTGAATCATAAAGTCTTTGATGACACGGTGGAATTTACTGCCTTTGTAGCCTTCTCCAACAGGTTTTTGAGCTAATTGAACGAAATTGCTCGCTGTTTTAGGAACGGTCTTTCCAAAAACACCAACAACAATTCTACCAGCAGCTTCACCTCCAATTGTGATATCAAAATATACCTGCCAAACAGAGATTTTGTGTTAATAAAAACAAATGAAAAATTTTTAATTAAATTTACCGCTAATTCAATAAAACTAAATGGCAATTAAAAACTTACTTTGTCTGTGACTTTGGGTCCGTTAGATTTGCTTTCAGTTCCGCTACCATAAACCACACCACAAATTAAAAGTACAATCCCAAACTGTAAAGTCGAATGCATTTTGCTTAACTTATAATTGTGGTAATAAGAAAAGAAGAATGAAAAATCGACACCTGATAAACAAAGGATCTAATCAGTTACTAAGCAAAACAACAACTGAACGAGAGTGCCACCACTGAAAAAGTGCCACGCTTTGTCGCTTTGCACCACCGAAAATACACGTAAGATGTAAGCGTCAGCAGTTTTAAATGTCAAAATTTAAACAAAAAACCATTGAGCAGTGACGTGACTCCCCGAGGGTACAAATCAAGTCCGCACCGTCAAATATGTATAAATTTAACCAGTAATAGGTACCATGCTCTCGTTTCACAAACAAAATTTTCAGCATAAAGTAGACACTTCATACCTATCGACAGAACGTTTTAGAGAAAATGGGAGGCCCGGAACAACTGATATTTTTGAAGGCTCTCCTCTTTTCAGAAATGAAAAGTATGGGAAAGAAAATATAAAATTACTTAATGTTAGCTTTTGTTTATAAAATTTTTTATTTATATCTAGCTGACCCGGCAAACGTTGTTTTGTCTCCGTGTCAACTCCCAGTCGATAAAAAAAATTTGGGGTGGACCACCCTTAACATTTAGGGGTATGAAAAAACTTTTTAACAAAAAATTAAACCGACCTCAAAAAGGAAACTAAAAAGCATAAAATAAATATATTACATTTTGAGTCTTAATAAGTAATGTAAGTAACTAAGTTTGAGTCGGTGCAGAATGGGTGACTTTTGTTTTAATAATTTTTTTAAAGTAATTTAGTAATCGTTGATTTTTTGCACCGACTCAAAATTAGTTACTTACATTACTTATTAAGACTCAAAATGTAATATATTTATTTTATGCTTTTTAGTTTCCTTTTTGAGGTCGGTTTAATTTTTTGTTAAAAAGTTTTTTATTTTTTAATTTTTAGTGATTAAAATCTACTAATTACTACCTTAATTAATTAATTAATTTGCTCGATATAAAGTTTTTCTCCACCCCAACTTTCAACAGAATAGGTTGACAAGTAAAAAATCAATAAATGAAAAACAATCATTCCCTATTTTCTACCCTTACGGGTGCAATTTTCCCTTATTTTTTACCCTTACAAATGGAATTTTTTTGTGAAATTTAAATGGGACCACCATGGAGGTATACTCTATGGAATAAAAAAAAATTCATCAAAATCGGATCACTCTGTAAAAAGTTATGCCCGAACATACATAAAAAAAAAAAAAAAAAAAAAAAACATACAAACAGACGAATTGAGAAACTCCTCCTTTTTTTGAAGTCGGTTTAAAAAAACTTTTTAACAAAAAATTAAACCGACCTCAAAAAGGAAACTAAAAAGCATAAAATAAATATATTACATTTTGAGTCTTAATAAGTAATGTAAGTAACTAAGTTTGAGTCGGTGCAGAATGGGTGACTTGTTTTAATAATTTTTTTAAAGTAATTTAGTAATCGTTGATTTTTTGCACCGACTCAAAATTAGTTACTTACATTACTTATTAAGACTCAAAATGTAATATATTTATTTTATGCTTTTTAGTTTCCTTTTTGAGGTCGGTTTAATTTTTTGTTAAAAAGTTTTTTATTTTTTAATTTTTAGTGATTAAAATCTACTAATTACTACCTTAATTAATTAATTAATTAATTTGCTCGATATAAAGTTTTTCTCCACCCCAACTTTCAACAGAATAGGTTGACAAGTAAAAAATCAATAAATGAAAAACAATCATTCCCTATTTTCTACCCTTACGGGTGCAATTTTCCCTTATTTTTTACCCTTACGAATGGAATTTTTTTGTGAAAATTAAATGGGACCACCATGGAGGTATACTCTATCGAATAAAAAAAAATTCATCAAAATCGGATCACTCTGTAAAAAGTTATGCCCGAACATACATAAGAAAAAAAAAAAAAAAAAAAAAAAAACATACAAACAGACGAATTGAGAAACTCCTCCTTTTTTTGAAGTCGGTTTAAAAATAGATGTTGGCCGATTCTCAGACCTACCCGAGAAGCACACAAAATTTTATCAAAATCGGTTCAGCCGTTTCGGAGGAATTTGGGAACAAACACCGTGACGAGAATTTTATATATTAGATAAATGTCATTATAACATTTGACTTTTTCATTTAAAAAAGTAACACAAAAAAAGTAACACAATAATAGTTATTATCTACTTTGATTTTGTAATGTGCCATATTTCATAATATTTTTTAGTACCGTAATGATAGTTTTTACCGCACTAGTGCGGTAATCAACTTGCTGTCACTTAAATGCTTGGGAAACAATTAAACAATTTTGTAACTACGCAACTAAACCGCCGGATTATTTTTTCATAAACACAATTATAAAAATTTAACTACAGACACTAAAATATATGTGTAGGTACTTTTAAATATGGCACTTACAAAATCAAAGTAGATAAAACCAGTGGCGGATTTAGCACTTATGAGGCCCCAGGCGCAATTCAATTTTGAGGCCCCCCTTTTCAATATTTGCATTACTCATTTACATAACATTACATTACATTTACAGTAATGGTTTTCAACTTCTAGCTTCCCAACACAGAAGGGATTCGTTAGCGCCGCAGGCGATTTTTTTTTGAAAATACTACTTAATTTATATGGGAATATTTCACCTGAGATCTTGTTTTAATACCCAAACTACATTACGGAACTTTTAATAAAATTAGGTTCATCAAATTTTCACTTATTTAACTAAAAATTTTTGATGAACTTTTGAAAGTTGTTTTTTTAAGTATTTTATCAAATTAACATTGATAATTCTTGTACCAATAAGTTTCAATTTTCATAATTAATACAACCTAAACATCAGCAAACCTTAAAATACGACGTATATCCAAGCAGTTGTTATATTTTATATTGATTAATTTTCAATGTTATTTTCTGACTAGGTAGAAAGCCCCGTCGACGGACGGGTAGCTAGCCGGTGGATCTCTATTTTAGCGGCATTAATTAAAATAAAATCGTTTTCAAACACCAACACAACAAATCGATGGATTTCTCTTCTTACAATCTCTATTAAAAAAAATAAATCCTTAATACCGACAATTTCAATTGTTCACGTTCAAACGTCTTCAAGTTTAAAAATAATAAGAATTATATTGCTGATTCAATCGCGGACGGGGCGTCCCACCAACGTTGGAAACTCGTTTGGTGTGCAACTCGATCCCAGGGGAGTTGATTTGAAGTTGCTAAAAACCCACGACAACAACCAATTAGAGTGCATTGTTTGTCTTACAAAAATGACACGCTGAAGGAGAGGAGTTGCCCGTTTATTATTGTGAAATACATTTATTGAAAATGTAAAAGTCGAAGATTACATTTTTTACTTGGTAACTTACTTATTAGTTCTCGATCCCAGGGGAGGTGATTTTAAATTAGTAAAAAATTGGATCATTTTATAACTGGCTCAACGACGGACGGGCGTCCCATCAAGGTTGAAAACTTGATTGGTGTGCAACTCGATTCCAGGGAAGGTGATTTTAAGTTGGTATGATTAACGACAACGACCAATCAGAGCCAGTTGTGTGTTTTAAATAATAACATGCTGCTACTGCTGTTACTTCTCCAGCGTGTTATTTTCACTCCATATAGAAATATATATAACTAGCTGGAAAGCCCGTCCACGTACGTCCACGGAAAAAAAAATCGTGTTTAAATACCAACACTAATCTAAGCTCAGCCGATGGATTACTCTTTTAACATTCTCAATTAAAAAAATAAATCCCTAATTCTGACAATTTTAATTGTTCGCGTTCAAACGTCCTCAACGTTGGAAACTCGTTTGGTGTGCAACTGGATCCCAGGGGAGTAGATTTTAAGTTGCTAAAAACCAACGACAACAATCAATCTGAGTGCATTGTGTGTCTTAAAAATATGACACGCTGAAGGAGGAGAGGGAGGTAGAGAAGTTGCTTGTGCTGCTCGTTTATTATTGTGAAATACACTTATTGAAAATGTAAAAGTCGAATATTAAATTTTCTTAATGGATAATCTTCGAATTAACCGAGATAAAATTTATATATAAGTACCCTAGTTGAAACTTACTTGGTATGCAACTCGATCCCAGGGGAAGTAATTTTAAATTGGTAAAAAATTGAATCGTTTAATTAATATAGCTGGCTCAACCACGTACGGGCGTCCCATCAAGGTTAAAAACTTGATTGGTGTGCTACTCGATCCCAGGGTAGGTGATTTTAAGTTGATATGATTAACGACAACAACCAATCAGAGCGCGTTGTGTGTTTTAAAAAAATAACACGCTGCTACTGCTGCTACTCCTTCAGCGTGTCATTTTTTTAGAACACACAGCGCACCCTGATTGGTCGTTGTCGTCGGTCGTACCAACTTAAAATTACTTTACCACTCCATATAGAAATATATATAACCTTTTCTGAATGGAGTACTAAGGTGATTTTAAGTTGGTACGACCAAAGACAAGAACCAATCAAAGTGAAAAATGACACGCTGGAGCAGCAGTAGTAGCGTGCTGGTCTTTTATGTTTATGATGCCTCACTTTTTTAATAATTAAATAAAAACAATTTTTTTTTATTTTGAGAGCTGAATTTTGAGGCCCCCTTGATTTATAAGGCCTGAGGCGTCTATTTGGAAATCCGCCACTGACAGGAAATTAAAAAAAAAATTTGAATTCCACCACTAACTTTCAATAATACTGTAGGTACCATAGAATAAGGATCACTACAATGTATGTACTTCTTATTAACAGCTTTTCATACAAAAAAGTAATTAAATAAAATAATTTTATTTTGAGAACTAAATTTTGAGGCCCTTTGGATTTCGGAGGCCCGAAGCGCGCGCTTCCTGTCTTAATGGGAAATGTACAATATTGTATCGTAATGTATCTCTTTTTGAAATATCTTCTTGATATTTGACGGATTATCCAACTATCGCCTTCGGCTTGTTGGACAATTTTGCATCGCGTATCGTAAAATTCTACATTACGATACACATATCGTAAATATCTATTAATTTCCCTTCCGACCCTTATTGTCATTCATATACAATTTCTTATTGTACGAGCGGACCTGCTTTGTTTTCATTGATCCACTAGGAAACACTTCTTGTAAACGATTTTCAAGCACAAAGAAATAAACAATTGTGTTGAGACATTTTATCTCTTTATATTTTAAAGAACTATGCAATAATCTGTAATTTTTTTAAATTTTAGATATAAAATTTTTTTTTGAGACAAAGGAAATCTTCTTCCTCCATTCATGCGCGTCATTAAAAATCAAAGAAACACAAATAAAAAAAGGTTTTATCGGAAGAATTACACCGTTTGTTCAAACCAGTTGGCAAAATTTCAAGTCAATTGGGGGGCGCGTTTGTTCATAATCGTAGCTGAAAAAATGTTCACACACACACAGACATTGTTCCAAAAATCGTTCACGATCAAAATTACACATTTAAATCAAAATTCTAATTTACTTACGCGAAGTTGGTTTTTAACTCGATTACAATACTTTCCTTTACTACGGAAATGGGAAAGTGATAATATTCTGGAGCTTGCGGTAAAGAAAGGGTCAATGTCAATTTAATTAGTTTAGAGAAAATGTAAATTAAAATTTGTGTAAGATTTCATCACTCAATTAGATAATAATAGTTATTTAAGTTACAAGGAACGTAAGGACGTTATTAGGTCTGTTTGGTACCACAGTCCTAGTGCTACACTAACTACACTACTACAAATTGATTGGTGGTACAATTACCAACCCACTTTTTTCACCAATCAATTTGTAGTAGTGTAGTTAGTGTAGCACTAGGACTGTGGTACCAAACAGACCTAATATTCAAGGAAGGTGAATTTAAGGCGAGGCGGAGCCGAGGCTTAAATTACCTTCCGAGAGTGATAAGCCTTACGTGTCGTGTTGCTTATTAAATTTTTCCTGCTTCCGCGGAGCACTACCGGACAATATTTTTCTATAATATTACAATTTGACATCAAACGTCAAATATTTAATTAGAATTTTAATTTTATTATTTTTAATTTATAAGTTTGCTTTGTTAGGAAAATAATAAACGATTGTCATACAGATTTGATTTATATTCGTTTATCGTTTCTAAGGAACGGACAGGCAAAGCAAACTTATAAATTAAAAATAATGAAATTAAATGTATAATTAAATATTTGACGTTCGATGTCAAATTGTAATATTATAAAAAAATATTATCCGGTGCTTCGCGGAAGCAGGAAAAATTTAATAAACAACACGGCACGTAAGGCTTATCACTCTCGGAAGGTAATTTAAGCCTCGGCTCCGTCTCGCCTTAAATTCACCTTCCTTGAATAATAACGTCCTTACGTTTCTTGTAACTTAAATGACTATTTAATACGTAGGTGCGAATTCTGAGGTCCATAATTATAGAAAAGTATAATTGAATGCGGCCATTATGGTCGATATTTGAATAAAAATATAAACTTTAAAATCGATTTTTAGCCAAACTAATCGCTATATGCGACATTCCTTCATATAACATATAAAACGCATCATTTTAATCTTATCTATCACATTTTGTTAGATTTTCATTAATAAAATTAAATCTTCTGTGCCGGTATTTCGTGCTACTACCATTTTTTCCATCGTTTGGGTTTAATAAATAGCCGTGTCATCGTAACCATTAAAATTTAATTGTTTATTATTAGGAGTGAAATTAATTATGTATTATAATTGCCTTGATTTACTATAATCGTAATAATCGAAATTTAATTATTTATTATCGATGGTGAAATTAATTATCAAAGATATAATTTTGCAAAACTTTATATGATTATTCAGATTTTTTATAACTGATTTTTTTTTATCTATATTTAATACTTAAAATTAGTTACGATTAATAAATTTAATACATAAAACATTTTAGGATACGAAATATCTTTCTTTAACAATTAAAATTTATTTTGTCTTCCTTTAATTTTTATCGAGTGTATTGACTTTATTAGTACTACTATACCTATAATTAATTTAGATATCTTCAGTTTATTATTGCAGTAACCTGATCAAGTACTTATATTAATATTTGATTTTAGTATCTAATAATTTTTGATAAATATTTTAAAATTAAAATTGATCTTGAACTTTAAAAATCAATATTTTTTAATAATCAGAATATTAAAAATTGTCGACGCATATTGCTTATTAGAGCAGATGTAGACTATAGGGAACCACCAAGTAAAATTATGAAATAGAGTTAAAAAAAGAGTAATTAAAAAAAAATTTCAGGGAAAAAATGAGATGGGGAAAGGGGTAAAACAATTATTCGTGCCTCCCGCAAAAATTTTACTTGCAGGAAATGGCCCACGACTGGAATGAGTTTGACATCTCTGTACACGCAAAAAACATGCAAAGTAAGGAATCTCGTAAATTCATTATGCGCGTCAGCAGTGGCGTAATTACCAGTGTTCAAAAGCACACGGTCCGTGAACTTCTAGAGGACCAAAAGCAGTGACGTAGCAAGAGGTCGTGGTAGGCCACCGAGAAAATTAAACAATCATGTTAGAGTGTAATTTTTTGTGGAAGGCAGAGGTACGGCTATTTATGTGCAGTAGACATACATAAACTCATGAACATTGAGTTAACACCATGTCAGCACTGCCTTTCACAAAAAATTACGCTATACATGGAACAAATATTGGAGTAGTAATATGTATGTTGCTTGGAAAAAATGTAGGCTGGTTAAAAAGGTCATTCAAAATAATTTTGGGGAAAAAAAGGCCGAGAGATATAAAATGTGTAAAACATGGAATCGTTTTTATGTTTTGGGTTGCAAATTTGACTAGGGAGTTAAAAGAAAAGGTTTTTCAAAAAAATTTTGGGGAAAAGTTCCCAAATGTCTCTAAAGCAGTTCGAAACACTGATTCTAACAGTAGGGGGCCCTCTCTGATGAGTCTTGCACCAAAGTTTGTAATCTTGGCTTGTTACGTTATTGCCCGAAGTAAAATATTTTTACACTTTTCTTCACTTTTTTCGCTCTTCTTCTTCAAGTGCCAATTCAAACCCGGATGTTGACGATCCTCCTGGCTAAGCCAAGACGACTTTACTAGGGAAGTGTTAATATGGAATGGTTTCCTTTGCCTTTCCCATAGTCCACAGATCGATTTTGGACTTTTTAGATCACAGCACATATCCGACGAAACCAGGATTAGAACCGCGGTTTCCCTCTCTCTAGTTTATCTGTATTTGATTTACGTCAGATTGCTGGTCTTTTTTCACTCACTTCTCGCTTAGAACTCTGTGGCAACTCTGCATTAAAGAGAAACAATGTTTTGTTTTTGTTGTTTTGCGAGAATTTGGCGTTCCCTTAGGACAGTGCCCGGTGCGGTCGTACCGCCATAGGGCCGCCGCTGTAACTATCCTGTGTCTAGCTAATATTTTACAAAGCTCGAATTGACCAGTTATTGCCTGCAAAGGTTTACTAGGAAAGAAGAAGACGTGGTTAGCCTCTGAAAATTGAGCAATTGTTGAACTGTCTGCACTCGCAAGACTTTAGTCAGGGAAAAAGGAAAGAATTATTGCGCTGGCCTCACTCGCAAGAGTTTGGCAAGAGAAACTTTTTGAATCAGTTGCAGTTGGTGATATTTTCATCGTGTCTTCAAGTTTTGGATGATAATTTGCATGTGTTTAATTACGAGTTGCGAATGCTCAGGAGATTTATTATTTTTTATTAATCATAAATTTTACTGGAAAGTTTTACGAGTGACAACAATTAAAATGTTTTTTAATTATTCACACATCATTTGATTTGTGTAGAAATTTTGTTCGTATAGTTTTACGATCGTAAACTTTATTAAATTAATTTTAAACGCGACCGTTTTTAACAGTTTAATTTAAAATATAACTTAACAATAAACTAATTTTCAATAGCGTTTGGAAGATAAATACGAGCATTTGGTTTTTGTAAAGTTAAATGATTGTTAAATACATAAAAATTTCAAAAAGAATTGCATTATTCTTTATTGTCTGTTTAACTACAAAACAATCCAAGAAATTACCAATTTTTTACGCTTTACATGAAACGCATTTTGTAAATTTGATTTTATACTATAATATATCTGTCTAGGGGTCTTACAATAAAATAAAGCAAATTTGTGCACGTTAAAAAAGATGTGATCATGTAGAAATCCACTTTGAAATATACCATCTTTAATATTACTTCTAGCAGCTGCTACTTCTAGCATTCCATTATAATATTATTGGCCCAGTCAAATAAGCATTTGACCTCGGAATGAAAGCAAATAAGCTAAAAATTTGCATAAACTTTTATTATGTCATTCTACAAGTTGTCTCCAAAGTCTCATAAAATCTGGTGTTCACGTCACAAGATATTAAAGGTCAAAGGTCACGAAAATCGGGATTTTTCAAATATCTCGGTTTCTATGCTCTAAATGACATTTTGAGCTACTGGTAAAGTTGTAGAGCATTCAATTCTCTACAAATTAGGTTCTATCGAATATTTTGTACAATTAACCGTTTTTAAGATAGAGCGCGAAGAAGTGGGAGCGCTTATCCATTATTTGTTATGTTTCGCTGAAAAAACATTATATACAGGGTGAATGAGACCACCCGTATCAGTAATTTTTTTCAAAAACGGTTAGTCGTAGAGGGTTGGGTCAAAAAATTTTATTATAAATAATCAAATGGTAATATTATTATTTCCAGGAAAGGTCGGCATCCCGAGTAGTTTGCTCCAGAATATCCAGAACTCCAGAATTTTAAATAGCACTATAGGTCGAAAATAGTATTTTTGAAAAGATCTTTTAAAAATAAGCAAGTTTTTTAGGAAAAATTATTTTATTATTGCCACCCCTATTAAGTAATATCCAATTGAAATTAATCAGGGGAAATCCCACTACTGTAAACTTAAAAGAAATCAAGTTTTTAATATTTTACATTTTGTCAAAGTAATAATATTCAATAATATGTGAAACAAATTTCAAGTTAAAATATTGACCAAGTTACAGCGTATTTAGTGAGAGCGGACTAACTACGATATGGGTATTCTAAAACTTTAAATCCCATTTTTATCAAAACCTTTTTTGTTTTTGCTGGAACTTGGTCAATTTTCAATATTTTAACTTGAAATTTGTTCAATGAATATATGGGGCATTCTACACCAAATCGACCACTTTTGAACCCGACCCCTTTTGATTTTCCTGAAATTTTTACATATTATACTATCTCACCAAAAACAGTTCTGTGAATTTTTTTAAAATTTTTTATTCAACCCAAAAAAGTTACGCATTTTTAGAAAAGCTGATGTAGTTTTTCTTCAAACGATCGTAACTATGTCAAAAATTGACTAATCGAAACGTTTTTTTTTGTTTTTGTTTGTCTTTAAACGTACTTTTCAGGAAAAAATACAAAAAAAATATTCAAACTTGGATTCTACAAAATTTTTCATTTTTTCGGAGAAAATCATTGATTTTTCAAATTTTGACACTTTTGATTTTTGATTTTTTTATTTCAAAAAAATTCTGATTTATTCCGCGTATAACAACGCAAACCCCATAATGGGCCGACATTTCTTTCTATTTCTTTTGTTTAATTGAAAAATATTATTTGCGTAAAAATAAAACAAAATATTTTTTAATTAAACTAAAAAAATATAAAGAAATGTCGGCCCATTATGTGGTTTGCGTTGTTATACGAGAAATAAATCAGAGTTTTTTTTGAAATAAAAAAATCAAAAATCAAAAGTGGAAAAATTTGAAAAATTAATGATTTTCTCCGAAAAAATAAAAAATTTTGTAGAATCCAAGTTTGGATATTTTTTTTGTATTTTTTCCTGAAAAGTACGTTTAAAGACAAACAAAAAAAAACGTTCCGATTAGTCAATTTTTGAAATAGTTACGATCGTTTGAAGAAAAAAAACATCAGTTTTTCTAAAAATTTGTAACTTTTTTTGGGTTGAGTAAAAAATTTTGAAAAAATTCCCAGAACTGTTGTTGGTGAGATAGTATAATATGTAAAAATTTCAGGAAAATCAAAAGGGGTCGGGTTCAAAAGTGGTCGATTTGGTGTGGAATGCTCCATAAATACAACACCAATACACGACTCAGTGTGAATACCCCTAATAAAAATGATGACGTATAAACGGAACACAACAAATTATAAGTAATTTTAAAACAAGTAACCTGATTCAGATAATGACAAAGAAAACAAACCTCATGTCAATCAATTTATTTTAATATGACAGTTGTATTAATTCATTTGTTTATATTTTATTTTTTACCTAAATTTTTGAATTAGCTATAACTCGAGAATGACGCTAGATATCGAAAAACTGAGCAAAAAAATCTCCCCTCTCCCCAAACCTTAACTTACTACGTACCCCTAGGGAATTGTCGATAGGAATAAGGCATATGCAAAAAATCAGATCGATCGTGCGCAAAAAATTTACTCATAGTTTTCTCAAGTTTAACATATTTAGCACGGAAATAGGTAAAATAGTATATTAAACTTGGGAGATATGTTGCATTATCGCACTCAAGTTTCAAAAGTCCTCGGGCCTTCGGCCCTCGGGCTTTTAAAACCTTCGTGCGGGTAATGCACCTCATATCTCCCGCGTAAATAATATACTATTACCGTGCTATCCCCTATTAATAAATTTTATTAACGCACCAACATTTCGCGCAGCAGTCTGAACTCTGAACGCACCTTAATAAAAATTAGTTGTTTTTGTTTGTGAACACGACTTTAAAGGCCTAAACAGAATGAACGCGAAACCGACGCGACGTAACGTCCGTCAAACGCTGACGTTACGCTTTCGAAACGATACTGCACAGAATAGCGCGAAACCGACGCGACGTCAAAAACCTAACCTCACAGCCTAACCTGCATAATCATAAGTGTTGTTATTTGTTGACGTGTTAACTTATTCTCTTAGGTTATTCTTATTAAAATTAAAGACAATGGATGATTTCGAACTATTTTTAAATTTTTACATGTTGTATTTAATGTATCAAATGTGTGTGAATATAAACACGAGTGGTCACTTAAATCGACGTTGGTGGGTGCGACCTACGAATTTGGACAGAAACGAATGTGGTTATTTTGTTACAACCTACCTTAAACTGAAAGCAATGGACCCGGAAGAATTCTTCAAACATACGAGAATGGATAGAAACTCGTATGATCAACTCTTAAATTTATTGGAGAACGGCTTAACAAGACATTCAATAAGAAAACCAATCGATTTTGAGTGTCGATTAGCTTTAACACTATCGTAAGTGCCATACATATTACCTGATAATAATTAAATAACTAGTAAAAATTAAAACCATTTTTAGATACCTGTCTCAAGGAGTGAGTCACCAATTTCTAGCATCGAGCTTTCACATGGGAAAGTCTACTGTTCGGGAAATCATACTAGATACATGTCAAGTAATATGGAAAGTATTACATCCTATATATGTGTCACCGCCAACTTTACAAGATTACAAGAATATATCTGAAGAATTTTGGTCACAGTGGAATATGCCGAATTGTATAGGCGCTGTCGATGGCGAATTCTGTCGATGGCGAATTCTGCACACGAAAATTAAAGCAAATCCAGAGAATGCAACTCACATTGTGCTTGCAACTATTGCTCTACACAACTATATAAAATTAAGTTCATCGGCACGTACATACTGCCCTAAAAATTATATTGATTGGGAAGACCAAAATGGTGTCGTTCATTTGGGAGCATGGCGAAGAGAAGTTTTAAAAGTTCTACCGACCTGCCGAATGGGTGCAAACAATGCAGCACGAACTGCATTTAATTTAAGAGACATTTTGGCAGAATATTTTATGACGGAAGGATCTGTAACATTTCAACACAATAGGACATAAACATTAATTTTAATAAACAAAATAATATTTTGAAACTTTTATTTTATTCGTACTGTTGCATATTTACATCAGACAAATATTGTAAAATATGTGCCTTTGTTCGCTTTTTTAGCAGCGAGTCCTCTATATGCGATACCAACAAACCCACCGTTTGGCCAAATTTTTCATCATCTGTCTTTTGTGTGCGATTTTCTATGTGTGTTTTGAAGACATTTGCAGCTTCGGTAAAAGCTTTGTTGACATCTTCTAAGCCTTCTTTTCTTTTAAACTTCTTGTTTGGTGGTGTTTCACACGAAGCAACATGTTCAGGAGTCGAGCGCCCAGAAGAAGTTACCGCATCTTGGACAACCGGCTCCATATTTCCAACAGTTCTATAAAATAAATAAATAAAATAAATTCATATTGTTTGTGTTATGCCTTACGTTCTCGGTTTGTTACAGTCTGATAAAAATTTTAGGGCATCCATACATTCCCATTTTGAACTTGCGAGCTGTTGTGCCTCACTTCCCGACGTGGCCATGCTCTCCAATTTCTTTAACTCCCTAGTATTCCGATCCCTTAAACTTTTCCATCGCTTACAACATTCGTCTCCTAAAAATAATCCATTGTAAACTCAATAGTACAATTAAAATAATGTATTTACCTGAAATACCCATGCTGTCGCCTATTTCCTGCCACACCTTTGTCTTTTTAATTACATTTTTATATAACGGATGTCTCTTATCGTAGAGATATTCTCGAATTCTTACTTCCTCTATTAGTTTCTCTGAGGAATACACACACATTTCATCGATTATCACGCGATCACCTGCCATTACAACAAAATTTAACAAAAATCAGAGAAAAAATGAAAACATAAATAATTGGGTTATGATCTGCGTTATGAAGGTTATGCTTATAAACAAAACATAACAAAAAATGTTACCAACTTACATTATTAAAAATTAAATCACCAAATTGTAGTTGGTAGTGGTCGTTTCGCGTTAAGTTTGCCAACGTTCGACGTTGGGATCGCGTTGCGAGCGTTCATTCTGTTCGAACGTATTGCAACTACATACATTTAACTTTTGACGGACGTTACGTCGCGTCGGTTTCGCGTTCATTCTGTTTAGGCCTTAACTGTTGTGTGATTTTAACCTCACTTTTATGAATATTTTATTTTATTATATCAAGTTGTAAGTTTATAAATACGCGAGTAATTCGTAGTAATCAGAGACGTAGTAATTGAGAAATGAAATGGAATCGCAAAATATTTGTAAACCGTTGCGTAATCCTGAAATTAAATGCAGTTTCAAAACTGTAATAGAAAACCTTTCAGCAATAGAATTGCCTGTTGGTTGGAAATTAAATTATTTTGCGAATAAGAACATATTGGTATGTTCTACATTACAAGTAGATGAAAATAAAAAAATTAAGTCTAGTAAATCTGTGGTATTGTCGGAAGGTCGAAATTCAAAAATTCAAATTAATGTATTATTGAACAGCCAAATCGTTAATATACCATTTGTTACAAAATCTGTTTCAAATATTGAAGAATTGATGATGGTTTTAAAGGTGGTTGATTCTTTAAAGTTGTGTAACTATTTCCATATTAATAATTGCGGCAGTTGCTTATTGTACAGTTTAGAATTTGATATTTGTCGTCCATGCAAAGATTTGGAACTTGCATCTACAAAAACTGCAATTGATAGCGATTTGTCTGGCTCGAAAACTTCGAATATAAGTGAAATAAATGACATTAGGTGTAGATTGTGTAATAAATCTTTGACTAATTTGACTGACTTACTAAAACATGAACACCGTCACTTACCCAAGTATAACGAAGAGAAGTTTCAATGTACCATTTGCAATGCATCATTTCAAGAATCCAATATACTTGTTGAGCATTATGAAAAATTGCATAAGGGTGTTAAATTTATTAAATGTATATTGTGCTCAGACAAATTTAGCAGTTTAAAATATATAAGAATGCACATGAGGTATTTTTATAAGTAACTATATATCGTGAATAATTTGTAATAAATTTTTGTTTTAGGTTGCACAAAAATTCTATGAAATATTTTTGTCAAAATTGTGATGCTGAATTTTTAAACAACAATTTATTTAGAAATCATATCTGCAAAGTTATGAAAAGAGATGAAATTAAATCAAAGTGTTACATTTGCAATATATGCCATGTGAAATTTTCTACAAATCATTTACTGATTCAACATCAACGAGAACATCAAATTTGTATTTCACTCAAGTGTTATTTGTGCAATAAAGTTTTTATTACTAAGGATGAATTGTCCGACCATAAGCGACATTGCAAATTAAAACGTTTAAGTTTTATTTGTGATATATGCAATATACGTTTTTCTTGTATTTCTCAAAAAACAACTCATATGAATACCTTACACATTTGAACTGATTTTTAATTTTTATTGAAATTTTAAAACTAAATCGTTTTTTAAATAATTTTTCAATTCATAAATTTGAACATTTTTCATTTTATTTAATGTAAAAGTGAAAGTCTTGTTGAAGCTTGCCTATGTGCAGACCTGAGATGAGACTAGGCATATCTGAATTTATTTGTACCTACTATTATAATATTTAATGTTATTATATTTATAATGAGTATTGTGCATTGCAAAAAGCATCGATATAGCAATAAAAAAATTTATTGTAATAGATTTTACATTAATTACATGTCTCAATGTTCTCATATAGACACTAAAAAATAAAGTTGCGTACTTCATTAAATTTTTACTTTACCATACCGAATGGAAAAGTTATGTAATCGAAAAATTTTTTTTTTTTCAGATTTTCACGAATTTACAATCCTTGAAGTCAAACGAGTTGAAAGAGACCCAACATCAAGAAATGTCTGTGTGGGTGTGTGTCTGTATGTCACTTAATTTTGTGTGCGCTCTAGCGCCCAAACTAATAGGAATTTCTCAACCAAATTTTATATTTAATACTTTTATATTGAAACTTAGATTTGATTAGATTCTGGTTAAAATCGTGAAACGTGAGATTGGGAGTAAATTAGTGACACGATTTAACGAGATGCCATTTTTTTAAAATTTTATTTTTTTTGTAATGTAATGATCATGGGTATACTGTGCAAAACTACAGTCACTAGATAGATACAGTACAGCAACGTCCGACCATTTTGGGTCTAAAATAACGCTTTCTCTCTCGCACTCCCTATCATCGGCCAATGAGTGCGAGAGAGAGAAAGCGTTATTTTGGACCCAAAATAGCCGGACGTTGCGGTACTGTATCTATCTAGTGACTGTATGCAAAACTGCACATGGGCGCCGAATAATAGATAGCGGCCAAAATCGTAAATCGTACTTTTTTGTAAACTGTATTAAAGTAGTGCGCAAAACATAATATCGTACCATAAGATTAATATATGGTAAAGTCATGTGATGGCCACATCTCCAATTTTTTTTATTTATTAACAACTCTCTGACATGCCCGCTTTAAACAGGGACTTTTGATTGGTCCTAACAATTTTATTTTAATATTGTTAAAAACATAATATAGCCCAGTTAAAGCAAATAAGCTGAAAATTTGCATAAACCTTTATTATGTCATTCTACAAGTTGTCTAAAAAGTCTCATAAAATCTCTTGTCCGCGTCACAAGATATTGAAGGTCACGAAAATCGGTTTTTTGTAAATATCGCGTTTTCTATGCTCTAAATGACATTTTGAGCTATTAAAAAAGTGGTTGAGCATAAAATTTTCTACAAATTAGATCCTAACGATTATTTTGTACAATTAACCGTTCTTAAGATAGAGTGGGAGCGCTTAGCTATATACATACGTACGATAGCGCTAGGTCAACTTGGAAATCAATACATAGTACGGTATGTAAAGTTAATTATTTACTAAAAATGTTAAAGCAACGGAACAACTGAGAAGAACTGCTGCTCTTTCAATATCTTATGAAGTTTGTTTTGATGAAACAATGATTGGAGGGGAGCGTGTTGTACCATGGAACACTTTTTCGATTTTATTTTATTATGCAAAAATATTCAACTTTAGAATGAATCCAACTTATGCATGAGAATGAGGTAACTATTAATATTGTAATAGATTATATATTTTCGCATTAAAAAATAACTTGATATATAAAAGAAATGTTACTTTCCAAATACTTATATAGGTATACTAATAATAATATTGATTTTTATATCGCTATATAGCCACAGCCGTGGAATGATGTGACTGCTGGTTGAGTACAGAGCGAAAATTCTGAGTTTAAATCGCGGACCAAACAAAATTTCTTAGCTCGCTCTTCCAGTGGGCATCCACACGCTATGGTGAAATCGATCTAGAGTTTCGAAGAAGAGAAAACAAGAAGTGATTCACCTCGGTAAATAAATCGTAAAGACTTCCAAGAAACTAGGCATATTCCAAATGAAATGGATACCTGATAATAAAAATAATATTATTTATATAATATAATAATAAGACTATTTTCGTTATATTATCTCACTGTGGATTTCAGGCGACGATATTGTAATCGATAAAATCCGACTGTAAGATTAAAAAAAAATTAATAGTCGATTATATAAACCTATCGGACGTTAAACAATTTATATGCTCACAGATCTAGCACTACCAAGGAAATGACGCAGTGGCTGGAAATAACAATGAATTTATTCAGTTGAAGAAAAAGAAGAAGATTATATAAATCAGCTCGTCAGAAAAATCGAAAGTCATGATGAGCTACGGCTAGCCCTGTTTCCACTTACAGTTGTTGTCATGAAAGATGAAGCTTCGTCATAAACGACATTTGTATGAAATAAGACGAAAATTGTAAGTCAAATAAGTGTTCGATATAATAAATTTAAATCATAATAATTATTATAATCATTAAAATATTCACAACAATACTTAGTTCTAAAAAGAATTAACAAATTTTAACAAGTTTATAGCAACACAAAACTTCCAATTAACGTAATATAAAATAATTAATTACAACTAAATGGAAATATAACCTAAAAACCAAAGTAACTTGTCAAAATTATAGCATCAGTCAATATGAAAAACTACTTTCATTAAAATTATTATGCAAGCTATGAAATATTGCATCTATCTTTTTCTATCTCATACGTTGCATATCATAACATAATTTTCGACGTATAAGATTTCTAAAATCAGACACTTAAGAATTATTTATGTTAGTGTGTCTTTGTTGCACTTATGACTACAATTAATTTGAAAAAAAAAGATTGTCGGTTGTTAATTCAGATGGTTGTGACGTAAGCTTCATCTTTCAAGATTACAACTATATATCGAGTAAGCGCAATATTATCCCGATTTTATTTGCTCCGAGCAATATGCGTAGGTGATTTTTGAGATTAAAGAGGCAAATGATAGCAAAGGAAGGCGGTTCACAAAAAAAGACGGCTGGTCACCTTAGTAAATTAATAAATATAATATCTTTTAAACCCGGTTAGCGTGTTGTTACCAAAAATCCAAAAATGCTGTTACCAAAAGTTATTTTCCAAGGTAATTAATTTTTTTTTTATTTACATTTTAACGTGCATCAACTACTGGCGAGTTATTAGCACTTCTAAATGTTAATTTTTAATTTGTTCGGTATTTTTGTTTATTTGTTTTTTTTTGGATTGGGTATTTTGGTTGGTCGGTTTTTTAGTTTCACCACGACGTGAGAATGCCCACTGGAAGACCGAGCTAAGAAATTCTGAAGCGTCCGTGATTCGAACTCGGAATTCCCGCCCCGTAGTGCAACCAGTGATCACATCACTCCACTGCCGTGGCTTGTAATTAAATTATTTCCGCGATTTTAAAAAGTTTGGAAAGCAACGGCAAACTTTTGACAGAAGTCTTGGTTTGGAGTCTGGACTTACCTTTACAAAATATCGCGGTAAATTTTTGAATTATTTATTAAACCATTCCAATCGTAGGAGTTCTCTTTACTTCCCTTTGGATAATTACCAACTCTTATCATATCGATAGTCTCAGATTTTCACATACTTCGGTACTTTGTTGGTGATATTTTATCACATTTTAAGATATCAATTTAACAATTTGTAATATCCGGTAATACGTATTCTAGTTAAATTTCGCGGTTATAGTTTGACATTTCATAAGCTTTGTTTGACAATTTCTAGTGGTTCATTTTATCCGTTTTGTGCCTTTTTCGCAACTAATCACTGGAAATTCAATTTTTATTATTGTAGGTTAAAATTAAATTCAATTGTTTTATTTTAAACCTAAAAAATCGGGTTAGTAAATTTTTTTAAATCAAAATTATTCAGTTTTAAAGAAAATCCTGTCAAAAGGAAGTCACAATGTGTTTAATATTATTTTAGAACAATGAATAACGTCAGTGCAGAGGGTGAGAAATTAATCGCAGAAGAAATAAATAAAATACCTATTGAACCACGTCTGTCACCATCTATCACGAATGACAGCAATGGAAGTGTCAGCAATAAAGGATTGGATGATGGTATCGTAGAGAATGAAAATAGCAATATCAATGAGGATAGAAGTATTCCTGATAATTTAAATGTTAATGATAATATTAACGATGGAGTTAAAGAAGCTGGTGGTTCCAGCAACGAAAACGGCGACGATGTTGAAGGTGAAGATGGAGAAGTCTGGGAAGATTTGCTTAGTAGCGGTGCAGTTATGAAATTAATAGTCCAACAAGGAGAACCAAATACAAGGCCAATACGAACACAAACTTGTATAATTGATTTAGAGTGTTGTCTGTTGGATGGAACAGTTGTTGAAAAGAAGGTTGATTTCGAAATAGTGCTTGGCGAATGTGAGGTTTGTAAAAATATTACTTTTGGCCCCAAATTGCTTTTTGAAATAAATCGGTTAATTTAAAATATATTATGCCAACACTTAAAAAAAGTTTTGATTTTCAATTATCAATTTTAACATTAACAGCACAGATTTAAGATTCATATTTATACACAAAATTAAATTGATAGAATTATTATCAAGTTTAATTTTTTGTCCTTAGTTTGCTATTTTCAACTTATTTTTGAATTGTTAATATTTTTACTTAAAAAAAATACATTATTATAAAATAAACCTTAAAAAAGAAAATTTCAAGAGTACGGTGTGATATTATTTGTGTGTGTGGTAAAATATAAATTTAACAGAAACTGAACTAAACTTTTTTTTGTACTTTCCCTTATATGCAATTTTTTCATATTTTCAAATATTTTGTTAAATTTTAACTACTTTGCTTTGCGTGTAAAGCTGCAAAAAAATTTCACGTGTGGGTGGGGGGATCCAAATTAAAAAAAATATATCGTGATTTTTTTTTAAATATTTTTTGAAAGTTTTTAAATTTTGGGATGAACATTGTGGAAGGTAAAAAAAGTAATAAATCTGATTTTTGTACCCTTTTCATCCCCTGGAACATTGTGAAATTATTAAAAAATGAACGTAAATTTGCAATAACTTTATAAAAAAAAATACTGAAATTTATGCAAATCTTGGAGTATTATTAGACACTTCAATATTGCATAAAATGAAAATTAAAGTTTGGTAATCTTCGAATCTTGCTTTAATTGTATGTGATATTTGATAAATGGCATACTTGGCTTTCAAACTTGGTATAAACTAGTCATTTTTTAATTTTCATGCAATTCTAAAGCTAAACACGCATTACCCATCAGTAATGTACTTAAACACCGAACAATGCTTTTTATTATTAATTCAATAATTACAACTGATGATTGACATATTTATTTTAGGTTGTGCAAGGGTTGGACCTATCACTAGGATTAATGAATACTGGAGAGATTTGTAAGCTAAAAATTTCACCTAGGCTAGCTTATGGACATTTAGGATATCAATCTCTGATTCCCTGTAATACAACTGTCATGTTCATAGTGAATTTAAAAAAAGTTAAACCTATAGTGGAAATTGAAGATCAGTCGATTCCTGAAAGGCGAAAAGAAGGGTAAGAAGCATTTGAGTTTACAACATTTACAGTTTTAAGTAAATCGTTTTATTGCAGACATAAAAAACGTGAAATTGGAAATTGGTGGTACGAACGTGGTGAATACCAATTAGCCATTCAGTGCTACAGGAGAGGTTTAGATTACTTGGACCAAGTAGAAACTAGCTCCGAACATGCAAGCACTACCGATGACATTTTACAACAAATATTAGAAGATAGAATAATTATGAATAATAATATGGCTGCTGCACAGTTAAAATTAAAACACTACGCACCTTGTTTACAATCACTGGAGACAGTTTTACTATGCCAACCGAACAACTTAAAGGCACAGTATCGAAAAGCTAAAGTTTACAGGGAACAAAATGATGTCGAAGGTGCTTTAAGTATTTTGAAACAACTTCTTCATCGTTATCCTTCAGAACAGGGAATTAAAACGGAAATAACTTATTTAGAAGGTTTACTGGAAAAACAAAAGATTAAAGAAAAAGATTTGGCTCGAAGAATGCTAGGTCAGTTACCTTCTACTCCAGCCAAACCTAAAAACATTGCAACCAAGAATTATTCACAGGTAAGCTCGAGTGTTTTCTTCAAAATTTATTTCAGATGATTTAAAATAAAGTCTTATTTTTAGAAGATGATTATGGCAGTAGGTTCTGTACTTGCTCTTATCCTAGGAGGAATTATTGCTTATCGTTTGAAATAATATAACAAGCATCAAAGCTTTTATTAGCGCAAGTGGCATTCCGTTTGAAACAACTTAAGTTATGTATATCTATTGTATTGCATGTTTATTATTGTGTTTTTATATTTTAGTTAATTGTTTCTACTTATTATCGATTTTTTGCATTTTTGGTCAAGTGATTACTTTTATACAATAAAAATTTGTTAAGAACTTTTTATGTTTTATTTTAAATAGTAATTAATAAATTAACAAAAAACACTACTATAATAATTTATAGCATTATTTATATATTTATAGCATTATAAATTAAGGCTGATGTAATAAAATGCAAGCATCGGTGGTCGTGGGATACTGACTTACTACATTTGCATCAAAAAGATAAATAACATTTCTGAGTGATCTGCTTATATTCGAAGCAGAAACATTATCAGGTTTAGTTTTTAAATCCAATGCTTTTTCTTTTGCAAGTGGAACCACGGTACCTGTTTCATTAACTTGCAAACGTTGCACAGTTTTACCTTTTACAACAACTTTATGAGCGGTTTTCCTATGTCGACTTAAGTGATTCAACCGTTTGTATGTTTGTTGACATATTTCACAAACATACGGACGTACTTCAGAATGACAGGACCGATGACGTACCAACTCAAATTTTCTTTTAAAACTCTTGTCGCATATTTCACATTGAAATTGTTTCTCCTAAAATAAAAACAATTAAAGCCAGTGAAATTAGAATTTTAAATGAAACTAAATCAGAAGTTGATCAAACCTGGGCCATTTCATTGTGAGGCATTTTATAATTTAGTAAACAAGACTTACAAGAAATCAAAGCTTAGATAATTTTTAGAGATGGGTTCAGAGTTTTATAGATCCATCACTGCACAGGTTTGATCGACTCCTGATTTAGGACCATTTCAATGCTAAAATCAGTTAATTTAACTGGTCTATTAAGGCCCCCTTTTACAAAAATATCAACTATATAATATTACAAAATTGTATTTACTTGTATATGTAAATATTTGATGTGATCCATAAGACTTGCAGTATTTGTAAATGTTTTTCCGCAATGGTCGCACATACAGTTTTTTTCGCTGCTGAAGTGCAAATTTCTGTGCCTCTCCATATTGGGTTTCAGATGAGATTTGTAATTGCAATATTTGCATGATAACATGGTGGTTTTTTCCATATGAGATCTACTTATATGTCGATTCAGTAAATATTTTTGCGAAAATTTTTTATCACAGGTAGCACACTTATAAATCTTATTAATTTTTTTCTTCTTACATGAAATACTTTTAACCTTTGGCTGTTCATAATACTGATTTGGAGTTTCCGATACGACAACTGACTCATCTAAAAGATTATGTTATTATAATATATTTGAATTAAAGTTTTATTAAAGAAAAAACTCGCCTTCTGCACAAATGTGCTTTTGGAATTGACGTATACGATAAAAGGTGCGTCGACACTTACGGCAACGAAAATGTCGTACTGTGTTTTTTACCAAATGGACCAACTTATAATGAAAGTAAGCATGAGTTTTTGTTGGGAGTAACTTATTACAAGTCGAGCATTTATATAGGTCACGTTTCTGGAAGGATATATTTATTTACCCTATCAATATCCATGAATAAAATTTACCTGCAAGTGATGTATTTCATTTCTTAACTTCCTATATTTACACAAATGTTTCCGATGCCAATAATACGATAATTTATTTTTAAATGTCCTGTTACAAGCAGGACATTTCGCAGAAATTCCCTCATGACTCTGCAAGTGTTTCAATAGACCCAGTTTGGTTCTACTACGTTTATTGCATTTTCTGCATTTGTATAATATTTTAACCAATAATTTACCATTATTTAGTTTTTGCTTTCTTTTTTTTACATTTTCTTTTTTATTAATTTTTAATAACAAACTGTTAGTATTGATACACTGTTGAATATATTGAAGAATTTCTTCTTGCTCTTGTACATTACAATATTTAATTAAATCGAACGCATTGTTAAACTAAAAAATTAAATTTTATAAAGCAAAACATATTTTTAATTAGGTTATAATCCGACCTGTTGTTTGATATTTATTAGGTTAGTGGAATCGTATTTGAAAGTTGAACCTTGGATCTTGTATATTGCATTTTTGCTTATCATTACGAAAATTAATTGATCATAATATTTCAATTAATTTTTTGATAAGGTTATCTGGAATGTCAAATGCCCAACCGCGCCATATTTAAATTATTTGTACAGTGCTCTTCAAACAGTTTGTGATTTCAGGGTCGCGCCGTAACAACCTTTTTAATAATTACTTTACCATACCGAATGGGAAAGTTATGTAAATCGAAAAATTTTTTTTTCAGATTTTCACGGATTTAGTCTTTGAGGTCAAACGAGTTGAAAGAGACCCAACATCAAGAAATGTCTGTGTGTCTGTATGTCACTTAATTTTGTGTGCGCTCTATCTCCAAAACTAACAGGAATTTTTCAACCAAATTTTATATTTACTACTTTTATATTGAAACTTAAATTTGATTAGATTTTGGTTAAAATCGGTCAACGGAAGCGTGAGACTGGGAGTAAATTAGTGACGCGCATTAACGAGATGTCATTTTTTTTTAAATTTTTATTATTTTTTGTAATGTAATGATCATTGGTATACTGTGCAAACTGCACATTGGCGCCGAATCTTAGAGAGCGGCCAAAATCGTAAATCGTACTTTTTTGTAAACTGTATTAAAGTAATGTGCTAAACATAATATCGTACCATAAGATTAATGTATGGTAAAATTCATGTGATGGCCACATATTTTTTTTACTTTACCATACCGAATGGGAAAGTTATGTAATCGAAAAAAAATTTTTTTTCAGATTTTCACGGATTTACATTCCTTGAGGTCTAACGAGTTGAAAGAGACCCAACATCAAGAAATGTCTGTGTGTCTGTGTGTCTGTATGTCACTTAATTTTGTGTGCGCTCTAGCGCCCAAACTAATAGGAATTTCTCAACCAAATTTTATATTTAGTACTTTTATATTGAAACTTAGATTTGATTAGATTTTGGTTAAAATCGGTCCACGGAAACGTGAGATTGGGATAAATTAGTGACGCGATGAGTATGTTTGGTACTGTGGTCGGTAGAGGGCGACACCTAATAATGTCGCAAGTTATGTTATGGGCAACTGTCCAGATAAATCCACTCACCAAAAAATAGCACCGCCTCCCCACCCTAGATCACCCCAACAAAGCAACCCAATACCAGACGTCACGTATTCAGACTCTGACTCCGAGGACGGCGTGTTCCAGTGAGGAGTGTTCACGCTGCCCCGGGGAGGTTACAAATATTCGTCATTGGCCTGTCCAATTAATCTTCTTCTTTTTCAGCATGTGTTTTTAAATTTTTTTTTTTCAGCGCCTATTAGATTATTGTTGTGTTTGTAAATTGTAAAAAAAATTTTTTTTATATTAATAAAAACGCTGTAGCAACGGCGCGACTGAGGCTCTGTTATTGTAGAAAGGGCTCAAGGTAAGCACATCGCGCCGCCGCGGGCGCGCGGATTGTCTCACCCGTGCATGCACGCGTGGACAATTCGACGTTAGCCTCCGGCCCCGCAGTGCTTACCTTATAGCGTAATAACAAACAAGACACCGGCTCGACGCCGCTCCTCGGGTTTGAAATCCCTGTAAAAAATTCTCAACGTCAGGTTTCTAATCAGACGAAGGAGATAAGCGGGCTATCGCCCGCATCTGCTCCGCAGATGCCAAGTGTCAGCTACAGCTACAAAATAGCACCTTAGATAAGGAAAAAAAAACAGATTCCTTAGATTCCCTGCCAAGACTCAAACTGTCATCGAAGAATTTGTCAAGCTCCAAGAAGTTATCCGATTTAACCGAAGTGGAACTCCAGCGCATGCTAGCCAATTTAGAGGATTCCCTATTGGAGCAGGCCAATCTGGCAGCCAAGACAAAGAAGGAATTGGAAGCGTATAGATCGAGCCCGACGAAGGCGTTTTATCAAAGTTTGGGAGAAAGACCGGATAGCCGCTCTTACCAAAGGGTAAAGGCGGTTTACGATGACGCCATCAGCACTCATAAGAAGCTGATCACCTCGAGCCTGGAAAAGTTCGAGGCCAAAAGGCAGAGCGCGAATAAAGGAAAAAAGGTTGTTTCCAGCAACCCTGTAACCGTGCAAAGTGAAGAAGCCACGATGTCCACCGAAGAGCCGGATAAGGAGGAACCGATATTACCGGCGAACCACTCAGGAAAGACCAAGTCCAGCCAATCAAAAGTGCAGGATGGGCCAAAAGATGTGGAGAGAAAGCGCGACCGAGAAAGTAGGCGCAATCTGCAACAAAAAAAGACGAGACCTGCCTCAAGCAGTATGTCAGGAAGCCGAGATAGATCTTCAAAGAAAAAAAAGCCGACTAACGAAGCACAGGTAAGTACTAACCAGACGGATAATCTTGTTAACCTCCCTCCATTAGAGGACTTTATTAGCTCCCAATTGGCGGGTGTGCTCGACACCCAACCAATGTTGGTAGACGAGCAGACCAGCCAATCGAAAGAGCATGAACCACCCGGCCAATCACTCCCCTCAAATCCCCCCAATACAGACATACCACATAATACCTCCCCAGCCCCTAACCAGACGTCCCGTCGAGAATCCCCTTTGGCCGTTCCACTTAAGACCAGAATCCCTCCACTAGTTCTAAGGGATACTGCTAAGTGGGGCAGCATAAAGAGCGAATTCGTGAGGCGGGGGATTTGTTTCACAAAGGCTAAACTACTCGCTGGCGGACTGAGCATCACTCCCGCCAGCGAAAACGACTACAGGGCCATATACAAGTACTTCGAGGAAGTTCTTACTCCCGAAGAAGGTGGATGGTACTTCCACCAATTGAGAGAGGAGAAGCCCCTAAAAGCAGTCATTAGGGGCATCTCCATTAACATTGATGTTAAAGAGGTCCAAGAGGACCTCATTTCAAAGGGATACGACTGCACGGTAGGCAGAATGAGGAGCAGTCGGGGCAGAAGACCCCTTCCCCTCATCATGGTCACTATGCCCAAAACCACGACCTCCGCCAATATTTTCAACGAGGATAGGGTCCATGACATTTGCGTCAAAATAGAAGTCCCCCACGCAAAAACCAAGATTGGGCAGTGTCACCGCTGTCAATCTTTCGGCCACGCTCAGAGTTGCTGCAAGGCCACACCCCGGTGTGTAAAATGTCCAGGCCAGCACTGGACAGCCGAGTGCACCAGGTCCAAGGGTACGGCTACCTGCACTAACTGTGGTGGTGACCACCCAGCTAGCTACCAGGGCTGTAAGTCATATCCTAAAATGTGGAGAGCGCAAGCTCTCCTTCGACCAGTTCCCCTCAACAACCAGGCAAGACGGTACAAACCGGTCACCAATGAACGTTCTTACGCTCAGGTGGCCCGGTCAAACCCCACCCAATCAGCTCTCTCCCAGAACGTCCAGGTGACCAGGCCAAAACTCACCCAACCAGCTTCTCCCCAGAATGTATCTGAGGCTCCCAAAAAAGACAAGCCTTCTAATAATCTTCCTACCGACGACAACGGTAGATTCACCGCTTCCAAGCAAGAAATAGCCAGGGTTACCTTGGAGCTCGTCAGGTTCGGAATGTCCTCCGAGGAGATCCAGAAAACCCTCAGCCATTTCGCCAGGTCCGACTAACTTCTTTCCTGTCCTCCAGCTCACGCCATCACTTCTAAAATCTCATGACGACAACTTTTCCCGCAGCCCTAAAAGGCGTTTATTGGAACGCCAATGGGCTGACCAATAAAAAACGACCACAGCCCCAGACGTCACGTATTCAGACACTGACTCCGAGAACGACGTGTTCCAGTGAGGAGTGTTCACGCTGCCTCGGGGAGGTTACAAATATCCGTCATTGTCCTGTCCAATTAATCTTCTTCTTTTTCAGCTTGTGTTTTTAATTTTTTTTTTCAGCGCCTATTGTTAGATTATTGTTGAGTTTGTAAATTGTAAAATTTTTTTTTTTTATATATTTTAATAAAAACGCTGTAGCAACGGCGCGACTGAGGCTCTGTTATTGTAGAAGGGGCCCACTCCGGCCCCGCAGTGCTTACCTTATAGCGCAATAATAAACAAGACACCGGCTCGACGCCGCTCCTCGGGTTTGAAATCCTTGTATAAAATTCTCAACGTCAGGTCTCAAAACCAGATGAAGGAGATAAGCGGGCTATCGCCCGCATCTGCTCCGCAGATGCCAAGTGTCAGCTACAGCTACAAGAAAAATTTATAACATCGAGTTATCTATAAAAGGAATGATCCTTGAAAGGTGACTTGGTATAGAGTGACAGCCGATAAAATTTTCGCACATGGGCACCAAATCATAGGGAGCGGCCAAAATCGTTAACTACGTTTTTGTATGGTAAAGTCATGTGATGGCCACATCTCTCATCCAGTGAGGCCGAAGGCCGAACAACCACATCCGACTCACATCCACTCGTTTTTGTACTAACAAGGGGCGAGCCAACATTGGCTCTCACCAATTTGCACCATTTTTAATATATTGAAGTGTTTTATCCCAAATTCAAAAATTTCAAATTTCCACAATTGAAATTTCACAACATTTTTCTTTTTAAATTCTGAGCCATATTTTACTTGGACGAATAATAAATTGTTTTTATTCAGTAATTTGCACCGAGATGATGGTGATATGTAAAACGGAATTTTCATCAGAAGGGGACTGTCCATTTCCTAAAATAAATAAACCAATCAAAGTGAACAACGTTATATTTTATTTTTTTTATATTGTTTAAAATTGTTACCTTAAAAAAATTAATATTAATTTGAAGTGCGGGTAAAACAGACTGCGATAAATAGTACACCAATAATATTCAAGATGTAGTGATAAACCTTTCAAAAGTGTGGAAAGAGTTAATTGGTTGATTTCAAAATTGCCTGGTTAAATAAGCCAATCACAATCGGACACAAATTCCAAAAACTGAAAAGAACAAAATTTTACATTTTTAAAAACGGAGCAAGAGTTGCTGGCTTGCCATGAGAGGAGTCGTTGGCTCAACTACGTACGATAGAGGCGAATATTTATGCATTTGCAAATTAGCATAAATTTGCGAGCTGTTTGCGAGTTAATTAAATTGAAATTTGTTTTCTTAATTAATTACCAGAGCAATGGTATTTAGAGTGAACTGGTGTTGAAATCAACTTGGATAGTGAAGTATTTGCTGGAAATATTACCTGGGCTTTTGAAGATCGATGTACGATAATCCACCATTTTATGAAAATTTGACGATGACGGAATTTCACAGATGTACACCATGTGAAGACATCAAGACGGTAATTAATGTTTAAATTTAATTATTTTACACGACATCAGTAATATTTATCTGCAATTTGAAAAGTGATTTGCTGGACTTTTCGAGGTTAATGCATAATTAACCATATCACTTACCACGTTTTACTATGGAGTTTTATGTTGATTGCGACGTGTTAATTAAACGTAAAAACTACACATTGAATTATTGAAATCACAATTAAAAGAACATTGGTGATGAAAGAGGGGCACTTTTTTCAGGGCCCTATTAATTTAATCAACAGATGGCGCCTACTTAAATATTTTTATAAAATACTAGGAGGCTTTTGTATTTAAAATATTGCAAATTCGTTGAGATAATACTATTCTATAAACAATATTCTTGGTCTTAAGCTATTTTGAGTTTGTATTAAGTATGTCAAAACACACTCACTTACAAAAAAAGATAATTAAACTTTAATTATGAACTGTGTTTTTATAAATTAATATTACGAACCCAAAATAGCTTAAGACCAAGAATATTGTTTATAGAATAGTATTATCTCAACGAATTTGCTATATTTTAAATACAAAAGCCTCCTAGTATTTTATAAAAATATTTAAGTAGACGCCATCTGTTGATTAAATTAAAAAAACCCTCAAAAAGTGCCCCTCTTAATTTTCATCGAATATTACAGTAACTTTTTCTGCAGTTGTGTGCCGCGGTTTATTACGAACGATAAGGCAGAAGTAGCGGTAAATGACTACTGATCGTGTGCTACCAACCGTTCAGCGCCAAGTTTTAAAATTTGAAAATAAAAACAATTTATTTTATTATATGAGATTTTTTTTGAATTTTAGTTTAATTATTACAAACGTTAATTTCGTATACAAGGAACAAGAAAATTTTGCATACTTAAATGTGTAGACTTGTAAGCGAAATACGTTCTACTTTGATTATAAACTGCGTTTATGTTGGTTTATACAAGAAAATTTCGTTTTTAATTGTTATTCTCAATATTATTTGCAACAACATTTGTTTAATTAAATTTTGTTAATTCCCTGCATTTTTGATTTTACTGATTGTGGAAACTTTTTGAAATTTTGAACCGACTATCTGGGAGAGTTTCATGCTTCCAAACAACCTGAGCACGGACCTTTGAGCGATTGTTCTAACGGAACACGACAATACCTTTTGGTCATAATTAGTTATATTATACATCATGTAAAAATTAAAAATCCCTTAACTCAATCAATTTAATAAGTTAATGGGGGTTATAAATAAAAGTGAGCATGAAGTATATACTCAAAATTTTGAATTAAATACCTCAAATTATACAAATAAAATTTATAAGTAGATGCTTAGCATAAGTAGGTACGCTTATTATAAGAGTATCTACTCATATGCTTAATTATTTTTGATTTTTATTCATATAATTCCGAGAAATATTTCAAAACTTTTGAGTATATACTTCATGCTCAGTTTTATTAGGTTAGCTATTTATTTACTGGAAATTTTACCTCTGTCGCATTAACACGTCCGCTCAATGCAAACCTATTTTTTAGTCGCACACATTTCATTTGCCTGTTCTCTAACAATTGAAGATGCGTTTACACGATTAGTTTTCTAAATACATTTTATCATCAGTATTATCAATAAACTAATAAAGTAAATTAAAAATAATTATATTAATAGATAAATTATTAACTCGTTGAAATTAAATTATATTTAAACTTCAAAATATCGAGTTATTATTAAAATTAAAAATAAATTAAACGATTTATTAAGCTTTCAAACAATTATATCGGCCGTCATCAGAATAAGATATACAAAAATCGTTTAATTTATTTTTAATTTTAATAATAACTCGATATTTTGAAGTTTAAATATAATAAAAATACGTAATTATATTATAAACTTTAGAATTTAGTGACTAATGCCACTTACAAAGCTGAGTTACTAAAATACAAAAATGTTTTGATTGCGCAAATATTAATCAAACTATTCTTTATAATTCGCCCTTTATCTTGCAACCTAAAGGTGCAACTCTAAGTAAATCTACTTGCAAACTAAAGGGCTAGATCTATTGAAACTCTGTGGCTGAGAAATTCATAGTGAATTTGATGAAAATTCAAAAAGAAGCTGAAGCTTCTGCTGTAAAATTTGTAGACTGGGCGAAATTTGACTTTGAGCAAAGAACATTCAATTTTTTCATCGAAGAGTGTGTGTCTTGGAGAAAAAGAATTTTTTTGTTTTAAAAGTTTTGAAAGTTTTTGTGAGCTTTCTTTGTTTCCGCTCTGCTTGTTTTGTGCTGTTGACATCACTGTAAAGTATCAAAAACTACTGTACAGTTTTCACCATAATGTTTTTGTACAAAGGCAATGTACTGATGGTAAATTAAAGAAATGAAGAAAGACTCTTTTCACTTCATACGGTGTAGAAAGAAACCACCGTCTACCACATTGATGCTTTGGGTGAAATTGAGAGTTGGGTTGTCTTCTACTGGCAAAATATCGTAGAAGTATAAATTTTTCCTTTTTGCATTCCATCTTCGCTGAACAGAGCTAAGAGCAATAGATTTAATTCATTTGCTAAAAACTCTTTGGAAAATTGTCAGAGGTAACTGTCTTGCCATTGATTTTAATGGTACTGCTTTATAATGGTAATGATTTTAATTTGCTGCCAATGAAACTTTGCATGATTTTGTTTTCAATATCCGAGGCTTGGTGGCAGTTTACTTTGGAGTTTCCAAGATGCCGGTTGAGAGAGACATGAGCAAATTTAACTTTGGAAAATGAGGATGGTCATTGAAGCATTTCTGAGTTTTAGTTCTATCTTGTAAATCTCTCTTTTGGCGTGATGCCCGCAAATCAACCTGCAGCTATCCATTTGTAAAAAGCACTCAAGCAAACTCCTCCAATAACGTGCAGATGGCGGTACTTCTAGGTGATTCACAAACCAATTTGGTGAATACAGAATCTGTAAATTTCTTGTACGCCTGCTGATGGCTATTTTTTTAGTTGTTTTATGTTTTGCACACAAAGATGGGCACATTTTGCATACCGAAAGTCGACATTTGCATGAAAGAATGGAATAATCTGACCTCATTCCAATCGTTTTCCTCTTCTCTCTATAAACACTTATTGTTGTGGTTTCCTCTGTACAATTTTTCTTTTATATATACATGATTATACTTACATGCAGTAAAGTCATTAATACGTGGTCTGAGCATATAGTTCAATTATCATTATCACTAAAATTTGATTTTTAACAATAAAAACAGATTTTTTTATAATTTCCAATTTTCTCCCTGCATATCTCTTTCAGTATTGATTCTAGCAAAAAAGTGTGCAGTACTTTTTTTATAGAGAATTTTATGTAGATAAATTCAGTGTATAGACATTTTTTGTTAGAGATAGTAGTTTTCGAATTATTAACAAAAAATTGAAAAAAAAGACCTTTAGATATTCCCAGCCTTAGCTTTACCTCCCCCTCCCCATTAGTAATTTTAGTATGCTGTTAAGGACACTTATAGCAAAAATTTGCTTCCACATTAATTATTTCCGCTTTTTTTCTTCGTTGCCTGCACTATAGGAATTTACAACTTGTTTATAAATTTGAAGTGATTAAAATTATTTCCGTGATTTTAATTTTTTTTAAGAGATTTGTTTTAAACAACTTAGCTATTTTTGGTTTTTTTTTCAGTATTTTGTTTATTTTAAAGTAATTAAACTTGAGACTTTTTAGTAAAATTTTCGTTTGCAAACGAATAACTCCAATTTTTATTTTTTGGAGTAACCCTCAAGATATTGCTCTCTTCGAGATATCTATCACTCCTAATCTTTATCTTGTCTGTAATTTTTTTCTTTTATTTTGTTATTCTTCACTTTTTTTTTCTTCTTAGTGCCATGATTAATCATGCCGATAGCTAATCTACTGGATCAAAATACTGAAATTTATATTTATTAATATTAAACAAGCACTGTTGGAGGTGTTAATCTAAAGGTGCTTGCACACTTAGGCGACGCGACACCACACTACACACAGAAGCACACAGCACACACAAAAATGTGCAGATCCTACCAAACTGTCGCGTCGCCTGGTGTGTTGTGGGTTTTTGTCTGTGGTGTGGCGTAGTGTCGCGTCGCCTAAGTGTGCGGGCACCTTAAGGCTACACGTGCAGTAAAATGACGCTAGCAGCAGCAGTAAAATGAAGCTGCAGTAAGGCAGTAGAAATTAGAGACGTGTCTAAGGGGGGAGCTTCCCCCCCAATGTTGTAGAAAGTTAGCAAAAAGTTGACAAAAACACCCAAAAGTTGGTCAATTTGGCAATTTTTTATGTCTAAATTTATAAAAAGTTGCAAAACTTACAAAAAGTTGGCAATTTTAAATTAATTCAGTTGGCAAATTTGAAATTTCTCTCCCCCGAAAAAAGTAGGTTGGGCACGTCCCTGGTAGAAACTCATTTTATTCTATAAGTTTTTACTGCATAAATGATTATAATTTGTTTGAAACAAGTATTTTTACTATTACAATCTGAAAAAAATTAATTTTAACACAAATAAAGCCTCACACTATCTGACGATGTGTGTATGTGAGATGTGATGATAGGTGTGCTACCGACAGTTACATAACTACAATAACAAAATGTTATTAAATCGGTAGATGAATTCATCAAGAATTTATAAATATTTAAAATGAGGTAATACTATTCTGGTAAAAAAATTAATAATTTTGGTCGTCAGAAAATTACAAATTAGAAAGGATTAATTTAAAAAAAAGGTGCTGTTGGATATGCTTCCCTATCCTAAACAAAGTTGAGTTATTGTAAAGTTGTACCTACTGATTTTTATATACAATTTATAAATATTAATCAAACGAAATATATGTTTGAGATATTAATATGAGATGTTCTCATTTTTGTAAAATTTGAGAGCGACAGGATTACAAAAAAATATTTTTAATTTGCAAAATAGTATCTTTAAAAGGACATTAGTCCCATATTATTAAAATAAAACGAATGCTTTTCAATATTAACAGCGTATAATAAATAATTTTCGGAGTTTAGTATTTTCATACCTACGCATTATTATTTTATTTTTTACATATTTTATTTTTCATCATTGGTTTCACTTAATAATTCAATGTGAAAATGCAAATACCACAGATAGCTATTGCTTTATCAATTTATGAATTTTAATTTCAATATGCTTAGGGATAGGTATACTAAGTTTTTAGTTTAACTTAAAATAAAGTGAGAGGACTAGTTAAAATCGAATACTCAAGCCATTGTTGTAATTCTTGAAATTCCCGAACAGTCCTTTTCATATTGCAATATCTGAAGATGTTGGCGTCTTTGAATTGAATTGAAAATTGTAAACCACCCTATCCATACCCTGACATTCCTTACATTGAACATTCACGCCAATAACCGAATGACAGATACGTGCCATTTAAAATTTTCACTATTGACAATTTATCATTTACCTATTTAATAAACAACGATTGAACTTCCTCAATTTTCTTCATTATTTTCCTTCCGACATTATACTGGTTCTTTATTTCGTTCTAGCACAATTAGTAAGAATATAATAACATAAAGTAGGTACCTACGTACATAATAAAATTCAAGTTATTTTATAAGCCTTTAGAAACATAAATTAAATTATTAATGAAAATACATCTGAAACATTTTGTTGCTGAAAACTTTTCTTGCAAATTTTTAAATTCTAATTAAATAATATATAAAAATATATCTAATTAGTTAATCTAACAAAATTTGTTATCTACTTAATTATGATTAATTGTTCCTTAAAAAAAAAGTTATAATACTTTTCATATTAGGTTTTAAATTTGAAAATATCAATTCTGTACTATTGTATTATAGTATCAGCTGAAATAGAAGATTTTTTTTTATAATACGAGATATTTCCAAAATTTTATATATAATGTTCATGCCTTCATATCTAACGAAAGTGTTTTTTAATGTTAAGGTTAACCAAACGATCAATTGACGCTGCCGAATGTGGCTTATTTTAAAATATTCAAAAAATACATAATGTATTACCTATATATACGGTTTTTCTTCTAAATTGTATTTAATTAAAAAAAGCTATATGTAGTATTATGTGCAAAGAATAAAAGTAAGTGAATGGCTTATATCATAAACTTTGTATTGAATTCATGTAATAATATACCAGAAAGTAACAATGGGTTTGGGTATTCCAAATATAAAAGTAACTAAATGCTAATATGGTAGTGATACTTGTGACGGCCTGTACAATTATGGGATTAGCCCACTGCAAAATTACATTGAATGACAAGCCATCATTGGTACCTTTTCATAACAATGACAGAAACATTACACCATTAGTACCGTTTCTGTTGCAACCAAATATAAAACTAGTTTCGCTTTGGGCGGTCTCGCTTGCAGTTTTTTTTTCAAATTGCATCTACTAATCTTATGTATATTAGCCCATCTAAAATTTGTAAGCAGATGTCATCTTTTTCGTATTTTTGCATTAAAGTTGTTCTTTAGTGTTAGGTAATACATATCTAAAATTAAATTAAAAAAATGAAACAATCAACTTTGGAAATCCAAAAAGACGTGTTTTATTTCGCTATTAAATTATACTATAAAAATATCGGCAAATTTGTATAACATAATTAGTAAAATAATTGCAGCGTACGTAAGTAGGTTTGGTGCGCAAACATTTTATCGAATGTATTACAACCTCTCAAGATGCATTGACGAGGAAAACAACCAAATCACGATTTTATAAATTTACGTGGTGCATAGCAGGTATGTATATTCATTATGGAATAGCACAATAATCAAGTTTCGTCGAACTTTACAAATACATATTTCAAGGCGTTAAATAACTTGACTCATACTATTATTTCAATTCAGAAAATTAATTTTGAAAAAGAAATCCATCATCAGAACATAATTACAAATGCAGTCGAATGTGCAAGTTTTTGTTTGCTCTAAACGATACCAGCTCGGAAACCTCTTAATTGATCTCATTATTATTTGCAAATTGTGGTTGCAATGAATAAGTGGGTAGACATTTTATTTACCATTTTAACGAGATATACATGTTAGAATAATTATTATTCTCGATAATGAATACAGGTTTTATAAACAATACTATAATACTACACCTATATAAAAATTATTGTACTTATTTACAGGGTGTTTCTAAAATTAAAAATAACACAGTAATAAAAAATGTCAAATACAAAACTATAATTTACTGATTCGTGGCTAAAGAAGCAAAACTTAATAGCAAGAATAACTATCAGAATAATAAACAATCAACAAATATTTTTCAGGATTAAAATATGTGGAGGAAATAAAAATAGGCTCACTTAAGATTTTTAATAGAAATTAAACTTCTTATCAACGATATAATAATTTTTTTTTATTAATAACTATAATAAACACGACACATAACAAAAAATTAATATGTTAAAAAATATGTAATAGACGATTTTGATCAAAAACTATCATATTGAAAAATTAAGTAGAAATAAAAATAAAGTCATTTATAAATATTTAGAAGTAACCTAAAATTTAGCAAGCTTTTATGCACCAAACTTTAAAGGTAAATCATTGCTATTATTAGAAAACAATTTTTTTTAATTGCAAAATAGTATTTTGCAAAGGATATTAGTCCCATATTATTAAGATAAAACGAATGCTTTTCAATATTAATATAATAATAAATTAATATTGAATATTAATATATTCAATTCAATATATTCAATTTCAATATTGAAATTAATATTGAATATTAATATATTAATATTACTTAAATATGCTATAGCATATAATAAATAATTTTCGGAGTTTAGTATTTTCATACCTACGTATTATTATTTTATTTATTATTATTGAAACAATTTTTTTTAATAATTAATTTAATTTTAATACTTCAAGTCAGTATGGGTTGAAGAAAGCGCTAAAATGCTAAATAAATGAGGAGCAGACATTCTATATGCAGTATGTCCATTTTCTGAAATTTTCACGAGAGCAGTAAAACTACTACAGGTTTAAATGATAAGTTATTAAAAAAGTAATTTTTGCAATAACACAGTGTAAATTACACTATGAAGTATCCATAAATGAAGCAAATATTCGATTGGCGGTTTTGCAAAACAGCTAAAAAATGTATTGAACAAACTGCACTTTGTATTTTCTACATTGGACAAACTGCATATAGAATGTCTGCTCCTCAAATTGCTTCAATCAATGCTTTTAAAAGTACTGGTTTGATAACTCAGCAAATTGCAAAGAAAATGGAATATAACCAGGGGTAATAAACAATTTTCTAAAGAAAAAAAATTATGGAAAACATTTATAACCAAAAATTAGGGAAACTGTGATTCAACTCATGACATCATCTACACCAGTGGTGGCGAACCTTTTTATGTACGAGTGCCAAAAATTTACAAAAAGTATTAATCGAGTTGCTCCCGCGCCGAACACTTTTTAATAGGGGAAGAATTAAAAAAAAAATATATTTATTTCAGAATTGTATTTTTGCTTGAATTGTTTAAATATTGAAGAAAATTCGTTTATTATCGACTGAATAACTGCAGAAATTTTTTTTATCAATTTAACTTTATCTGGATTTTCATAAGATTCTACATTTCTGCAACAGATGCAATACACAAGAAACTCCTACAAATTTTAATAGAACATTGCGGGTCTAGGACGATATCTAGTACAAGAAGATATTATATTTATTAAAGAAAACTCAACAGGATTTGATAGATAACATTAAAATGAAGCGTTTTAGATGCGAACCACAAACAAATATTTTACTTATATCGATTAGCATCAGTAATCAATTTTAAAGTTTCTAATATCTATCTAATAGCCACAGCCGTGGAGTGATGTGACCGCTGGCGCTGGTTGAGTACAGAGTGGTAATTCTGGGTTCAAATCGCGGACTATACAGAATTTCTTAGCTCGGCCGTTCAGTGGACATCCACATGGTGTGGTGAAATAGATATTGATTTATCGGAAATAGGTAATATGGGGACTAATCCACCCCGCTAATCGGATTTGTAATTCCTAAAAAGGGAAAAGCAATGTTCTACTTAGAACCTAAAAAGCTTAATGAATAATGAATATCTGTGCTATATTAGCCTTTATGGGGCATTCTGTTAACGGTAGGTGTTGATTTACTTACTGTGCGTGGCGAATGAACACAAGAGCAGCAGTAGCATTTGCACCATGCTAGCGTTAACATGAAGCAAATTTCACTCTTTAGGAGTTTCATATTGAGGGTAATCCACCTCCTTTCTAGTAGCACACTTTGCCGAGTTGGACCGACTTGGAAGATTTCTTTCATTAGTACAGCGTTAGTCAAACGCTCAAAGCGTGCGGAGCGAAGGTGACATAGGTAAATTGACGAAGAGTCAATTTTGACAACGTAATCACATCCAATCTTGGATCTACGCTGGGCACATAAATTTAAATTGAAAATAATTTTTGCAAAATACTTATGCATTGGGCGATGTTACTCTTCTAGCGGCACCCAATCAATTGTTAAATGCTATTTAATGTAAAATTTTAATTGTAAGCGCTATTTACAATGGTCCGCAATTTTTTTCTAATTGCTTATTGGACCGTTTTGTATCATCCTGGTCAGTGAAGATTTTTAAAATCAGAGTACCGGATATTGTCTTGCGTACGAACCAAGGGAACAAGAAAGCTGAAATAGCGTCTTTTAAGAATTAAAAAATTTCATAAAAGAAGTTTGAGCCGCTAACGTCAAACTTTCTCGATCCCTTATTGGAGAATTAGCAAGAAATCTTGACGGTAGGGCATTTTAGCGTTAAAAAAGTAAACTTTTTTTAAGTGATCTTTTGTCAGGAACTTTTTTCATGGGAGAGGGAAACTTTCCCGCTCTTTATTGCTTTTGCTTAGCCGTTTTTACACAGCTGCATGAATTCGACTATTGAGATTAAGTATTTCACGTTACTTAATTTGTAGCGCGTATAAAATGAACGGGGAGGTGAGCTAAGTGAACGGGCTAAGGACCGGACTCTAGGCTAGAAGCCCTAGGTTCGATTCCCAACCACCCGTTACAAAAATTTATTCAACTTCATTATGACCCTCTCCTCTCGGAAGGCAATGGCAAACCACCGAGAGTAATCTGCCAAGATGTAGCATTTTAAATGCTCGCCAACTTGCGATAGGAGACGGCACCTTAAGAAGAAGATAAAATGATATTACTTGTAAATCGTTAACGTGCCATTAAAATTTTCGTACGCGCCATCTCTGGCACGCATGCCATAGGTCCGCCACCGCTGATCTACACTCTATCTTGTCGATTATCGGAAGAGAGTTGGTAAACCTTGACTTAAAGGAACATAAAGTAGCCAGTTTTGGATTTTTTCCAGAAAACACGTGTCTTGAAAAATATACTTTTTAGTGACAAAAAGAAGTTTAACTTAGATGGATGTTAGTACTACTGGTACAATCTGAGTAAAGAAACAGAAGTACGTCTATAAGTCGTAACTTTGTAGGAGGACCATTGATGATATGGGGAGGCTTCAGCTACTAAGGCATTATTTTGTTTGCTTAAATTTCGACTAAGATGAACTTCAGGAAATATATTTTCGTAAAACGCTTTTAAAAAATCATTTTTTTAATTTTTATTAGATCAAATTAGGTCGAAATTAGTAATTGAATTTGTTTGCTTCATTTTTTTTATATTGGTACAATTTATCAAAGAGACACAAACAAAAAGACTTTGTAACTGTAAACATAAACAGACAAATTTTATTTTTATTTTTAACCCCCGACCCAAAAAGAGGGGTGTTATGTGTTTAACGTGTGTATCTGCGTACCTGTGTAAGGGTGTGTCTGTCTGTGGGGTCGTAGCTCCCAAACGAATGAACCGATTTTGATTTAGTTTTTTTTAGTTTGAAAAGTGACTTGATCGAGAATGTTCTTAGTTATGATTCAAAAAAATCGATTTAGGCGTTCGAAGATCACTTGCTGTTTTCTAGTCTAGTTGATGAAATCAGGGCCGTACTTATAATATAAAAAGTTGATGAAGGCAGGGCCGTACTACTAATATTTAAAGTTTAAAAAGCATCAAATAAAATTAAATTAAAAATTTAAAAAACCCCCGACAAAGAAATTCTTTAAAAAGTAAAAAATGAAATCCAAGCGTCGTCGCGTCGGGGACCGCTAAGTAAATAAAATAAAAAGTGAATACAACTAAAAATGATACAGTATGAAATTTAAATACACGTCAACTACTTAGGTCCCCGACGCAACGACGCTTGGATTTTATTTTTTACTTTTTAAAGAATTTCTTTGTCGGGGGTTTTTTAAATTTTTAATTCAATTGAAATTTGAATTTACTTAGATTTATAAACTATTTTAAAAGTGCGCGCATAGTGAAGTGATGGCTTCTTAAAACGCAAGTTTGAACGTTATCAAAAATTGCACGACAAAGAGGAGCTGAAATTTCCTGAAAAAGAAAAGTCTGTCGACCGAGAGTCGTAGAGCAGTCGACGTTAAGTCGAAGAAGAGTTGACATTAAGTCGAGGAAGAGTTGAAATTGAGTCATTTTGAGTCGATTCAAGGCCGCCGAAGAAGGTGTTCAATTAAAGTCATTGATTAGTAAGTAGTGAGCCAAAGTTTAGTGAGATTTGGATTGGCGTTCGACCAGAATTCATTGGTCGTTAATTTGGAATTGTCCAGAGTTAGAGCGGCGATTTATTTTGGTTTGGAGAATTTGCAATTTTCTGTGAGTTGGAGAATCTACAATTTTGGAAAATTTATTGTGCGTTTGGTATATGGATCAACGTTCGACATTCAATACGTATTCAATAAATTTACAAGGTAATTGAGCTCAGTACAAATTGTTTAAATTTTGAAAGTACGTGTTAGTGAAATTAAAAATTTGTGGGCCGATAAACAATTTGTTTTGATTAATCTTTTAATTAATTTTTTATTTTGATTTAAAATAAATTTGTTTTATTATACTTTTTTTTTATGAGTTACATGAATACAATGCAGTGGGTACGAATGCGTTGTTTTGCTATTTTTGATTGTTTGAATTTCATTTATAACAGCGCATTCGTATTTACTAACACCAAATACATAATAACTTTCAAAACTCAAAATTTGTGAGTTAGTATTGGTAGGTAGTCTTTTTGATAAAATTTTTTTTATTAATCTTGAATAAATTGCAAATTACATTTTTCTAATTGTTTTTATAAATTTCGATTAAGTTTAAATTTTGCCCACAACGTTAATTTTCTTGAACCCACGTACCCTCAAGAAGATTTGCAAGTGTTCCCGTTAGTTGCGAGCTACCGGTGCACTTTTTTATCTCGCCGATATCACTACAATATAGAAATGTTGGAAGTATGTCTTTCAGAAAATGCAGATGCTGTTCTTGGAGAAAACTACATTTTCCAGCAAAAAAGTGCTGCGATTCATAACTCCAAGACCACTAAGACATGGCTTACTGAAAAAAATATTAGAGTATTGAAGTGCTCAACGTGCAGTCCTACCAAAATAGAAAAAAATTTCAATCATCTGAAGAGTTAAAAAGCAGAGTTCGGAAAGTATGTACCTTACCGCAAAATTTATTAATAAAAACTTTAGAAAATTTGGTATTATTGATGCCAAATCGTTTATTTGATGTTATCACAAAGGAAGATGCACTGTATAGACTAAATTTTACATATAAAATACATTGTAAATATATACATTTATTATTTAGTTGAAAGCAGTTTGTTGCATGAATGAAGTAGATGAAACTACTTGGTTGTTAGTTCAAATCTCAGCTACTTTTGAATTATTTATGCCGTAATTCAGATTTAACGTTAAGCTATAGGTCGTACTTTATACAATTACATCAAATCTGTAAGTAAATGGTGCAGCCAGAGAAGATCACTTTGGGTTACCGACGGCGACGCTTAATTCATGTCGCACAGGGTGCGAAAATTCTCAAAGTACTACAATATAAATTTACGTTATGTAGTACAATAATATATTATTTATTATAGTACGCCTCAGATAAAAATGCACTAAATAAATATCTGATATACGGCAAAACTCCAAAGTTTTGTTTACTTTTCAGTGCAAACAATTATTTTTGTTATAATTACCTAATAGTTAATTCAATGTTGAGCATGATTTACAAATGCTATATTGTTGCTAACAATGTAATATTTATTGTAAGTCATCCGACTGGTTGGAGATCAGTCGTTTTTCATTTGGCAGCAAACTGAATTTCAACGGTTTCTCAATAAATTAATTCAATACTTCTATCATTATCAACGTCTCGTCTGTCGAATTAAGCTGCGTATATGTTCTTCTGAATTATTTATATATTTTCTGTACTACTTCTATGTTTATGGTTTCATTACAAAATAAAAATTTAAAATTTGCTAATATGATAGGCGTACGTATGTAAGAACTTGAGAAATACTACGCTATGGTAATGTAAAGTAATGATACTTAAAGGTGTGGATTAATTAAATTTTTTAATTTCCGGAGGCTATTCCATCAATTGCATACGAAGTAACCGAAACAATAATTAAAATTTTGTTTGTTACTTCAATGCATTCTCATAGTACACCCGTGGATCTTTCAAAAAATATGTAATACGTTTAGGTGTAAAATATAATTATGTATAGGTGCATTTTGATTTATATTTCATAACAATAAAATAAATTATGTAAACTACCTATCAAGACGAATATTTATTTCGATATTTTGGATCGTTAGCTAAAAAATAATAATATCTATTACTTATATTTTTTTAAATGCAGCAAGAATGTCACATTTTGTGACAAATCTATAATCTGTAATTAACAGATGAAATTAATAAGAGATTTTTGCTTTGAATGAACCTGATGCTATTTTTTCTTCAACCTCAAAAATTAATTTTAGTTAAAACGTCAGAAAAGGTTATTTATTGGATGTTTAAATAGTAAAATTTTAGAAAAACAAAAGTGTCACTTTTTAGGCAAAAATAGGTCTGACGATTGCCATGGGAAACTGCAGATAAAGTGTTTTGCAGCCGATCGCTATCCAGGGGCGTTTTTAGCCAACTGGCGTAGGGGGGGTAATTTACCTATATGAATGTAAATTTCAACATAGATTAATTTTTTTAATTGAAAAATAAAGGGTAAATAATAATTCTTAGGGGGGGTAATTACCCAATTATCCCCTTCTGAAACCGCCAGTGTCGCTATCAAAGTACTACCGTAACATGCTACAACTTGGGACACTATCACAAATTGGGACAGTTTGCACACTATTCAGAAAACTCAATCTAATAAAGTTGCATCCATATTTTTTGATTCAGCACGCTGAATATTTGTTTATTATATGTATTTCAAATTTCCTGAATTCAGTCGCGTGTGATAATTTAAGAGTGCATCGCTGTGTTGAAAAATTTTTATGAAAAATATTACATAATAAGGTTTATACCTTGGAAAACTTCTGCTGGGGCGGTGTGGCTGTAACGTGTAGTAAATTAATATTTTATATGTTTATAGCAAATTTTGTTGTTAATTTGTTGTTGTTTAATTATTGCTGTTATATCTTAAACCTCATTTTTTATTAATTTATTTTTTTTTAAATTTCTCTGCTTTAACAACTTGGGACAGTGTGTTGTAAAATGTTTTTTTTAGTATTGTTAAGATTTTCCAGATTTTAAAGGATTTTTTACGTGACTTTTAAAGAACCAACTGATTTTGGAGTAAATGAGATTTATTGTAACATTGTAAGAAGAAGTATTTAAGATCTAATAAGACGTTCTTACAGATATCGAAGTAATACGGGTCCTATTAGTGACTTACTTTCTCGATCATGGATATTTTTTTATATATCTAGGTACTAAATGTTGTTTTTTATATTTTTTAAAAAGAATATACTTGTCCCATATTGTGAATGGCTCAAACAACTTGATTATTTAGTTATTTTAATAACTGTCCTAACACCTGTGAGGTAACTTGGGACACTCAGTTTTTTTTCTTTAAAATAAAAGGCTTAAATTATAGCAATTTAACCTATGTGATAACGTGAAATTTGCAAAATGTCAGAAGGTACTGTTAAGTACTCAAAGAGACCGAAAAAATAGTTATCTCTGATAACTGAAAGAAAGAGTACAAAAGAATGGCACATTCTTGAATGTCAAAAGAATGTTAAAAATTTTTTTTTAAAGTTTATTTTGTAGTTGATACTAAACTTACCTTTTACTTTTCATTTGAGAAATAACTTGAATTAAGAGATAAACCATTTTACATTAGGAATAAATTGGTAAACCTATAAAAAAAAATGGCATTTACTGACTAAAACGTAAGAAAGATTTACAGCTTAACGTGGAATCCGAACCACGTCCCAAATAACTTTCATTCTAAAGTCTGAAGTCTAATTTAAAATGCTCTACACTAACTCCGACAAAGTTCTATGTACGTATACGGAGGATGAGCTCATAAATACCCGTGTTTAGCGACTAACTGTTTATGGAAAATTTCTATACTATCGTTTTAGCGCCATTTATTGAACGTTGCTTGTTAAAATTTAGTGAGTAGTTTTGTTTTGTCAGCTGTTGAAAGGAGCAAGATCATGTTTATTTGCAATTATGAAGAAAAAGTAAAATGGTCAGTGATTCGATTTCTATTTTTGGATGGAGAAACATGTGCAAAAATGAAAGTAAAGTTGTGTAACGTAGGCTGTGAATCAAACGCCGCCAATGTCTCGATGCCTTGTTGACGTTTGCAGGTAGTTAGCTGAGAGATTATATTCTCGTCCAGTACCAGAGCTGGGTCGCACTTATGCGGTTTGTGGATTCTAATAATATGTTTTACTTCACTCAGCAGCAGAACAAGCTTTACAATCCTGCTAACTACAAAAAAATGTTGAGCTTCCGTGAAACATAAAAAAAAGGAATAACAATCTTTAATGAGACACTTTTCTTTATCAATATTTAATAAGACATAAAGTCCCAAACAGTAATATTTGTACTAAAAGAATAATCGCCAAGTGACGGGTCGGTTTTCTTTAGCAATATGATTTTTCTACTTCAGAAACAATGGTTAGTGACTGCAGGATCACTTCACTCAATTATTCAAAAGCATCAATAACCTAATAGGATGGATAACGTTAATGCTTGTGCTTCTATGTTATTAAACAAATCAATTGTAAATAATAACTTTTTAAGTGGTCTACCTTAAACTTAATTTGTTTTTTTTCCAATTGACAATAAAAAAAATACACTATCGTTCGGCAGGACTCTTTTTAAGATCTCTTTGGAAATGTATCCAATCAGTGCCCGATGGGGAGTAAAATTGCTAAAAGTAAAATAAACATACCTAGAATTCAATTTTCAAAATTTGCTGCACTTCAAGCGTTAAAATTGAACAAAAGAAAACCGGAATATCACATCAATGACATGCTGATAATGATGGCAATTTACAAATGATTATGTGAAATAATACTTTATTAAGATGTCGTTAGTAAATAATCGTGGCACACCACCGACAAAATCAATTCGCTGCATATAGGAACAGGAAGCATCGTTGCAGCACGGATAAATTCTCAAACCGTATTCTAACGTGGTGTAGTTCTTAAAAAATCCAACCAAACCGAGGATTAGCTGGCAATGTTTACGTCCTTAAATGTTTACGTAAGGAGTTCCGATGGATCCCATTTATACATTTTAAATAAAAGTTATTGTCACAATCTTTTACTCTACGGCAAAGTACACGGAATCTTGATAATCTATTCATATGCGTCTGTATTTATTCTAAATAATTTTTGTCGCCATACTATATACGCAAAGACTATGCAAAATAAAAAGAATCTCGTTAATTCCTTCATGGACGTTAGCACCTTTGTACTTGTACTCTTTTCACCATAGGTATAGAGTAACCTGAGCTAAAGTTAAAACTAGCTGAAAACGTGAACTAGGCGCTTAGGACGATCTTAAAATTAAATGTAGACAGACTCCTTAGCTCGAACTAAAGACAGTTTGACCTTGCTTTGATGAATCAGAGTTGGGAACACTGCTTTTATTTCGAACTAACAAAATGCATGTATACCTCGTACCGTAAATTTAAAACCTAGCTTGCTTAGATCGATCTAACGTTAAGCTCAAGCTAACGCGTGCATATATACGGGACAAATGAGTCACAAAAGTGAACTGAATTTTAAGTTAATCAAAAATTATCAAAATCAATACTAGTAGAATATGATTTTATACATTTTAATTATAATTTATACTTAAAACTTCCGTTTCATGATTCATCGTTTGCATTTTGAAATTCTTATTATGTACGACGAAATTTCTACGAATTTTCAGCAGTTTATTGTAATATATTGGGTTAATTTTGTAATATAAATAAATAGTAATAATAACATAACATGAAGAGCTAAACGATTATACAATCTAATTGCCAACTTGGATGTGTTTAAGATGCATTCCACTTAATGCCCACGACGACCACGGTCGATCGTCAGTCCAATCAAATAACCGCGTTTGATCTTTAGTCCAATCAAAGAACCACAGAACCACGCCACGGTCGCTCATGTGGTTAAATGGAACGCACTGTTAAGGTCCATTTACATGGGGTAGTGTATTGGTAAGGTAGTGTGTAGTGTAAAACTTACGGTAACGGTATTTAATGGTACCGTTCACGCCACTGTGGATGTTGTAAGAAGTGTTGTAATATAAACACAATAGTTTTTACACACTACACACTACCTTACCAATACATTACCCTATGTAAATAAGGCTTTAGAAATTAGAGCGGAAATGTGGTTTAGTTGAATAAGAAATGGGAGCGGTAAATTTAAAAGTTATCTGCAATATTATAACTAGGTAAGCGTTTAGTATAGGTATAATTCTGAATTAAAAACTTTCAGATTTTAGAAATTATCACTATGGAAAATTACTATATACCTGATGGAGCGATAAAGTTTGTGACATTTTAAATTAATTAATAATATTGTAAATTATCAAATTACTTATTATCAATTAATAATTATTAAAAAATAATAATTATTGTTTTTGAGCAGAACAAAATTATAAAATATCTTATGCTTGAATATTGATATTGCGATATTGATTACTATATTAATTATAAAAAATGAATCAACATCATTTTTAATTATAAAAATAATTCTTCACACAATTTAATTTAACTTTTTCATTAAAATAAGTCTTAAAATTGAGAAGTACTCGACTATCAGTAACATCATTACTGTACGCAGCGCGCTGGTTTCCGCACAGTTAACGGCGAAAAGCGACGTCCACTTACCGTGAAATGTTCTGTAACTTGAGGCAAATTATTTTCCCGCATCAAAGGTGGCTTGGAAATTGTTTTAACACGCGCCCTTCCGACTTTTCTACTTGGCTGAATATTTATTGCAGACTTTGTTTCTTACCCCTTGTTAAATTCTGTGTTTCTTTCTTGTTTTCACAGCGTCGCCGTCGTCGTTTCTATTGTAAAATGTTGAGTTTTAACAAAAATTTAATTTTCTGAAAATGATTCATCAATTACTTTTTAATTATTTTAAACGAAATTTGCGCTCTATGTAACAATTTATTTTGCACTATTGTTTGTTTTTGTATGTGTACTTTTATAACCTACTTCGTTTTAACAAATTTCAAGACTTTTGTTTGTGCAGGTTTAATAGCCTCGTTAGTAAATTTTGTATAAAATTGAAATGCAACTAACTAACGTTTAATTAAGACATTTTAAAATTGTACATTTAAAATATAACAATTAAATTTTATGCTTGCGAGATTGTTTTTAAACAGGGTTAAAAGAATTTGTAATTTTGCAGGTTACAATTGTTAAATTTTGAATATTTTAGTTTAAAATAAGAAAGGAAACATTTTTATAAAAATTGGCTATTCTTTTATAAATTCTATCAATTTCTTAAAAACATAAAATTTTATCGTAGAATTTAAATCCTCAGACGCAAATTGATGTAAGAAAATAAAATCCGTACGCCGAAAAGTGGTGTTTTGGATATTTAAACATCCTTTGAAATAATTATTATGAAGGAAATTATTAAATAAGGGTATCACTACATTTGCTCCGAGAAGCCTTGAGGATGAACTAATAAAAGTTTGAAACGACGGCAATTCAAATGATTGTTTTATTGACCTACTCCCAACAATATATTATTAAATTATGAAGGAAATTATACAAAAACTTTGTCTGCAGCATTTTTATTTGCTACCTATCTACAATGTAAAAACACCCATCGAAAAAAATCATTTGTTTTTACTCCAGTATAATAAAACGTAGACAATACCGTAACTGTAGTTGGCCACTTGTACCACAAAATTGCTCTTAATTTGTGTCGCTTGCCCCGCTGATCTGCGATGGAATGGCAGACAGGCCAGCTAAGGGATTACACCCCCGTCCAGTACCAGAGCATGGGTCGCGCATGCACGGTTCGTGGATTCTTTCACGTTGTGTCTCAGACGATCTTTGGCAACTAACAAAGGAAAAAATATATTCGGGCGCCAGTTTTCTAAATAAAACACGAAAGTAGAAGAAAGGGTGGTTTTATTTATAAAACAAAAGTCAAGATAAAAGGTGGGGTTGACAATGCTTGATTCCAAAACTCCATATAGGAGACACAAACACATAACAATTCAAGTTAAATCCTGGATACCCTGAAGGGATACCCTGGGACAATAAACGCAAAATAAAAGAACTAAAAAAATACAAATGAGTTGCCATATGAAGACAACCCACCAAAAATAATATCGCGCATCTAGGAAACATTGGTCGGTAACATTGACTACAAATACTCATTCGCAAGAGATATCATCAAGTAGAATTAAATACAGTAATTGCCTTTTCAACTTACCCTTCCACTACAATCATTCCGATTCAACATCGCTATTCTTTTGGAACCTCTGGAATATTAATGGTTCATCGTGCAAACTGAGTTTCAGATGTAAAGCTAAAAATAACAAAACTGCAATAATTAAACAAGAATCAATTCACCTGCGAACGGTAACATCTCAATGTCGATGTAAATTATTGAAGTAAGCTAATTTCCTAAATGCGCTTTTAACAAAAATAAAAATCCATGGTTTTCCGGTCATCCCACGTCGTCAAAATTATCAAAATCAAAGCCGATAGGACGGCGACGTCAAACGGACAAGGTCAGCTCAAGTGGACTGATAACAATGAAAACCAGGTGCAAAAACTCCATTATAAACATCCATGAAAATAAAAAAAGGAAAACACCCTCATGGAAATGGCTCCATCACGCTGATTGAACAACAGAAATATATCAGCTCCACTTTAAGTTTGCTTCCAGAAAACCATAAACAAAAGTTGAAAACCAAAATGGACGAACACAGAAATCGACAGGTGGTAATAAAAAGCTAAAATTTATCAAAGTCAAACTTCGTTCAAAATGGAAAATATTAATGTAATGCTTACCCACAAACATAAAACTGAAGGTTATTAAAAAGATCACTTCATTAAAAGAAAGTTTGTGGCTTTTAAAACTCAAACATTACACAGAACAAAAATGAAACTTCCATTTTAGATGGTGATAAACGGAAGAATGCCAATTTGATAAATTTTCGAAATGTTAACGCTTGCGCGTGATGGATATACACAGGATGATGCATAGATTTCAAACCAATTTAAATAATAGCATTTGGAATGCTACACACTCATTAAGGTAAATTTTAATTTAAATTTTATCTGCCACTTTGCATGTAATTTAGGATAATATGTAAACTTTTTGTAATAAGTGTTGTTAGAGATCGTATCTATCATTTGATATTTTATTATAAAATTGTTTACTGAAAATTATTAACTGAAAAACAAAAGATTATAAGTATAACAAGCAAGATTTCATTTTTAACTGAAATTCAATATTGGTAATGTTTAAAATTTTTATTTTTAAGTTATTTTATTGATATATTCTACCGAAACTATTATTGTGTTCTGATAAAATGTGGCTTCGATAGAATTCTTCAAGCATGCGAACTTTTATACAAGTTGCTTAGTAACGCTTATTTCAACTGCTATCTGCAAAAGACGTCTGAAACAAACCGTTTGAAGTTGAGAACTTACAATTCTAGAGCAATTACAAAGTTTTCAAGAAGAGATCCGCTCGCCACCGAGTATAATATTTCATATTATTTAAATATGAAGTTTAATTTTCTTTCATCTATTTTTTTTACTTTCAGTTATTAAATTTTATATATTATTCTGCTATACCTAGGTTTCTATTTGTTTTTGTTTTATCAAACTAATTAATTAATAATGAATTGAGCACAATAGATTTAAAAAAGTATTTTCCCACGCCCATACAAATGATTGTAAAAAAAGTGTATTGCTTCCTTTTATACGTATCTTTTTACCAACTAATTCACCTCAGTGTTTTTCAGTTGCCGTTAGCAATTTGATAGCTTTTTGTACCTATACCTGTATGTAGTATTATTATTTTTTAATACATATTATAGCTGGTAGGATATTGGATCGCTTTGTATATAAAATCACTATTGCTAAATTTAATTTTAAAAAAAGAATTTTTTTACCACAATAAAATGACTTTTAGCTTGTTTAATGTGCATTAATTTTGGCAATATATCTAAGCAGCTTCTATATAAAGCGTTTAAAATAGGAAATTAAAATTATCAAGTCAATTAAGCGCATTAATTAGCAAGTTATTATAAACAGAAAAAAATTATTTCTTGTGACAAATCTGTAATTTGACGAACGAAAGAAGAAAGTCACAAAACTGAAAGCTCATAAGAATACTATAATATAATTGAAAAACTCAATTAAAATTTATTAATCAGTATGATTAAATGTGATAATTAAATGTAGAAAAATGAAGAGAAAAACTTGGCTTAAATAAAAAACTACACAATTCTATTCAAATAGCCTAAAGTTCTTTTACATTCTCTTAATTGTGAGATTTGTTTTCTTAACTGTATTTTGCAATGGCACAATGAAATAACGAAGCTGATGGTGGTGTTTTGAATGCATGGTAAACCACGTGTAGTTTAAATGTTATTTAATACTTTATTGAAACGTCTTGGTAGTCAATAGAAAATTGTGATAGGTTGTATTATTAAGAATTAAATGTGGAGAAAACAAATTAAGGATAATGTTACGACTGTTGTTATATGTAAAGGATTTCAATGGCACATACAAAATGTTTTATTTTTTGTAATCTGTAGACGGTTTCAGTTACTACTGTTGTTCCTGAATGCGGTTTTTGGAAATAGGTTACCAGAAAAATAACTCATTCCAAATTAAACCGTTTAGTAGTACATTAAGTTGTGATAAAATGGTATAAAATGCAAGTTTAACTTTGAGAAAAATGAGGCAAATTGAACAACCCCTTTTATAGTCTATTATACCCTTTCCCTAAGAGGGTGTTACAAATTGTCGACATTCTTGTGTCTGACTGCGTTTTATTACCACACCATACTTCTAATCGAATATCTTTTATAACTTACATTTGAAATAAAAAGAAGAAAAGCTGAATCGTACTTTTTAATATTGTAATTTTGTATAATAATAAGAAATATTTAAATTTATTTTTAGAAACACTGTGCATATTTAAATTTTTATGGTATTTATTATTATAGAAATATGTGACAATAATAAAAATCGATTTCGATTTACTAATTCGTTACCACGTTTTTAAAATTCTCAAAAACTTTCTACTATTTTTTTTCTTAAGAAGGGCATTTTTTTCAGGGCCCTTTTAATTTAATCAACAGATGGCGCCTACTTAAATATTTTTATAAAATAAGAGGAATTTGCTATATTTAAAATATAGCAAATTCGTTGATATAATACTATTCTATAAACAATATTCTTGATCTTAAGCTATTTTGAGTTCGTAATATTTATTTATAAAAACACAATTCATAATTAAAGTTTAATTGCATTTTTTTGTAAGTGAGTGTGATTTTACATACTCAGTACGAACTCAAAATAGCTTAAGATCAAGAATATTGTTTATAGAATAGTATTATCTTAACGAATTTGCTATATTTTAAATATAGCAAATTCCTCTTATTTTATAAAAATATTTAAGTATGCGGCATCTGTTGATTAAATTAAGAAGGTCTTGAAAAAAATGCCCCTCTTAAGTAAATAAAAATTATAAATAGTTAGGTATGTATATTAGATTAATTAATTAGTGAAATAACTGTTTCAAAAAAATAATACATATTTTTTTAAAATACGTTTACAAGAATTTAACTCTTAATTAAAAATTATCGAGTTAGTTAAACGTAATAAAATCTGTTATAATATTTTTAATTTTTTCTTTAAAACTTTCTGAAATATATTAAAAATAGATGATAACGATAATTTTTAAATTTTAATTATTATATAATATTTGGTATCTACAATAAAAAGCATAAATCATTATAGATGTGTAATTGTAACTTGCAGAAATTTGAACCTAGGCAATTTTAATAAATAAATAATAAATTTTTGGATTTGTATAAAAAACGAAGAAATAAATTATATTACTATTATAAAAGTCGAAACCATTTTTTAAAATTTCACCCCTGTTGACAAGAGTTCTGATATATAAGAACAGTGACAAACGTTGGGCGTGTTTCTCGACACTTTTATATTTCGAGGAACAATATGAAATGTAAATATCCGCTTTGAGTTTCTTATTGTCATATTGCGCCGACTTTTTTATTACTACTCCAACTTTAAAAATGCAATTTGTATTTAAATTGTCCTCGGAATGCTATAATTGCATTATAATTGAATAAAATTTTTGAATAATTTTATTTTTATGAAAATATCTCGATAAATTTATGAAGCGTCCAAGTCCAAAAATATGAAACGTGGGAATAGTAAATATTTTACCTGACATTTTACTTAATATTATGTCACCAAGATATTAGGATGACATATTTTACGCTATATTTAATTCGGAACCTTTATATTAATTTGTAAATAAAATTGTATACCGAGGAAGTTTCCACTTTAATACCATTCGAATGGTTCCGTTTGAATGGTATTAAATAATGTCTTTGATTCCATTATAATATAGAATAAAAATTACAATTGTTTTTTAATTTTGTTAAATTATACTCAGCTCTGAATAAAACCTAGATTTAGTTTATAATTTTTTGGGTTCCATAAACAATTTTGTTCAGTTTAACCTGTTCTTTGTAGTATTTGAACAACACAGACATCAATATAGTACAACTAAAAGTATTTTTCTAATCTTTTTCTTGCCGATCCATATGTTATTCTGGTCATTGAAGAGCTCTTCTGGCATGAAGTAGAATCACCGAAACTCTGAATAGGCAGCATCCCAAAACCTATACAAGTATCTCGTTATCCCTTAACGTAATATCTTTTACATAGAATCACCACCGTTCAAGTTTCTGCTATAAAACTTTTATTATTCATTTGTATACTCAAGAAACGTTTACTAATATTTCAAAAAAAAAATCGTTTTGATGGGTGAAGCCACTTGAGTTTTTTAAAACCTCCTTTCGCAAAATAAAATTTGCAAAATATAATATGTAATTTGCTGTGAATCAATGAATTGTTTTGTTATTATTCCATTGTTATTAATACAAGTCGAAATCAAGTGGATTAACTTTGTATGGGGTGTAGCCTCATCAAAACCCCGAGATTCTAACATTGTTTTAAGTGAACTCAGTATAATTTACTACTAATCTATAGCAAATAGGAGTACAATGGAGTCTAAACAATATAACATCACAATTTGGACATACTATAATAATGAAAAACGGTTTGCGCAAATCTACCACATATTATACGTTTGAATTTAATCAGGAGGTGGGCAGATTGCGAGTGCTTTTAGAATATTTTAGACAAAGAACAAACCAGTGGGAGGTTGAGCGTGCATGCTGTGACAATATACAGCTCCTATTATGCCATTATTATTCAATAGGGATCACTATATCAAGCGATTGCTACTGAAAAGGTACACTCGACTTAAATATTTCTAACAGAAAAAAATTTCGAATAAAAGAAACTGGAAGAAACTTAAGTAATTGCATTTTAACGTTTGTTTTCCGGTCTTTTAACATGATACCTACTTGGCTTTATTGTATTTAAACATCTTTTGGAAACTCTGATTTTATTTATTACGTTTTTGTGTTTTTAACGTTATGATAAATTATATAAATATCTGAGATTTCAAATTTAATCGATCTTATATTATTACGTTGAAGTTTAGAAGTTGCCAAGGTAAACTTTTGCGCTTTATAGTTACAGCATAAAAGCAAATTGAGAAGAAAGGTGATCGTGTACGTTATTTTCATAAATTTTAGATTGCCCATAACTTTAAACGAATTTGAGTTTTCCACTCTCTTAATTCACCATTACGTTAATAATCTCGACCAGCCCATTTGCAAATTCTTTTAAACAGTTTTCAAAACTTTATACCTCTAGTTGAAAGGAAGACAAAAGATCCAGGGTTAAGTTTTTAAGGGAGATATAAAATATGAATTGTTGGTTTTATATCCACCCACTTCATAGCTGCTTCTGAAACTTAGTGCTATCGAAAAGTTTAAGAACGAAGTCATCAGTCATCGAGTTTAACATTTAAATACGTCCATCCAATTTTATTTCAAAATCTTGCCAAAAAAGTTATTCTTTACTTTCCAGTAAGATTATGTATAAGTGTGGATGATAAATAAATAATTAGGTAATGGAATAGCTAATACTCTCTCCGTGGTTTTATCCAACATGTTGATATAACACATGGAACACTACACAAATCATTGCATACTGACTACTGAGTGGTGAAACAATGGCACAATAGCACTGTGAAGTGACGTGTATAACAACATTGACAGTCTGTGACGTGTCAAGTCGACCTGCATGGCTTGTCAGCTCAATATACCCTTTGTTATCATGTGTGTGATAAGTGATAACCAACGGTCATCCATCAAAATTGCGAATGACGTACCGGAGATACTACTACAGTGTAAATTCTTTTGGCCACGTATTCTTTTAATGCTATGCAGCTTTCGAATGCAAAGCTAACTGAAGTATGACAGTATGAGGTACCTACCATATGAATAGCATATTATATAACCTCCAATTTGTAAAACCGCGATGCTACCTACCCATACAATTTGCTTTATTCAATAATAAAAAAATAATTAAAATAGAAACATTTTAACACGATAATTAGCTCAACTAGTCATGAACACCCAACATTACGAGTACACTAATTTTGGACAACTTATAGGGGAGAGCGATGTGTTTGACCACGAATCACCGCACGGTTCATTATAGCATAAAATATTAATTACCATTCGATATTACAGTGTTATAAAAGGTTAACTTAAGTCCAGCTTTGAATTATTAAATAAACTACCTCATCAAACGTCAAAACATTATGTAAAGGTTTTTCGTGTAAGTCAAAACTTAAAGATTAATTTTTAAATTTCTAACGATTTGAAGCTCTTAAAACGTGAATATAATTTTTGATTGTCCATTTACAATTATTATGATAATACTCTTTTTCATGTTCTGATGTTGGTTTTTCAAATTAAGAATTTAATTATGAAAAATCTGAAGCGGTATATCTGCGCGACTGTTTGAAAAGAGAATACTAATAGTATTTCAATTAAGTTTTCTTGAATCTGAAGAAGTTGTGAAAGAGTGTCTGGTGTGCGACTGACATCCGTGGCCAAGATATCATTTCCAATTTTATACCCGTGATTCAATAAAGTCTCAACACCATCGGCAACCCTTATATAAATAGAAACCGGTTACCAGTGGCGTAGTATTCAATACAGTAATGGAAAAACGCTTTATATTTTTAATGCAATTTAAATATCGTAACGCTATTTCTGACTTTTAAATATATTTTAATTAAAATAAATTTAACATCTATTTTTTGATAAAATGATATGCTCATAAATTTATCTGTAATAATAATAAGAATATGTATATTATTATAATTTTTGTAATTTGTTTCATTAATACTATATTAAGTATCTATAATTGCAGGGCATTATAATATTGAAAGATGGTGGTGAATTATCGGTTAAAGAGAGTGTGTTGACCGTAGATGTCGAAGTATCCGATTTAAATCCTGATAAAGAAATCTTTCTCGAAATTAAGTGTATCACACTTACGTGTTTTTAAGCCCTTGTTAAGCAGAATATAAAAATACTTTAATTACACATCACAGTCATATTAGAGGATGGGTCACAAGCATCAATCAAGAGGCAAGCTGCTTATTTTTGCATAATATTACCATAAATATAAAATATTTGTTCGGCGTATCTATTTCAATTTTTGTGTATTTATTTGTAACCCATCCCTGATTGGTTGGAATTAAAAACACTATCAATATAATAATTTACGTATGGTTGTAATTCTCCTAAATGAGGCCAAATAACTACATCAATCAGTTACATAATAAGTAGAAAATTTTCCTATTATAATTGCATTTAGCTTACGGTTTGATATTAGCATGTAGGTTAATGAGTAAATTAATAATAATATGAATGTAAAATAATTTTAAAATTTTAAGTGATCAAAATAAAAAACTATGTGTGCGGTGTGTGAAATTTAATAATCGTAAAAATCTGGAGTCGTGTAAAAGTTCAATTCATATTGGCGACCAAAACAATTTTTTAATAGCTTTGAGCTAAATGTACAAAAATTAATTTCAAAATCAACGTTAAATAAACTTAATATCAATGTTCTGCACCGAATCATACTAACACCTTAGACCAATTTTAATGCTTCCTTGCAAAGTCGGTTATTGCATATTTGCCGTCAAATTGTATAACAATTTCAAAATTATTCTTTCAAGTACTTTCTAAGAATCTTTAACTAGCCATTATTCTAAATATTGTTATTGAAATGTATTTTATTATAATTAAATGTCACATTAACAGCAAAACTAAGAATGAATGGAATGCTTTAATATCGAAAAGTTTTACATCATATAATAAAAAGTACGTCTCTGCTTTTAGATGATGATACGATATAGCGGAAATCTCAGCTCTAAACGCATTTCAAGTGCAGAACGGATATGGAAATGTCGCACAAAAATAATTGGTTATCTACTTGTATAAAGACGATCTACGTCTTTTATCCCACACAATCGCATACTAACATTAAGAACAAATACAGCTGAATGAATGAAATACTAAGTTTAAACTGCATCTAATCTCTCCAAATTGTTCTAAATCAGGGGTTCTCAATCTTTTTAATTTTTGTAACACCTGGTAAAAACGTGAAAGATTCGCCTATCACAATAAAAATATGAGTTGTCTAAAAAATTTTTTTAAAAATATATAACGGATTTAGGCAATAGATGTAGGTACTCATTAATGAAATAAGTGAAGATTGGTTTACAATAAACTAATCATCGAATTGAACAATATGTTAACTTTTTTAAAAATATTATAACTTAATATATACTTTTTATAATACAATGTATAATATATTTTATATTAATTTATAAAAGATAATAAAAACCCATATTGAAAAAGTAAATGGTTATTATATAGGAATAGTCAAAACTTTTTAGCTGAGGTTTCGTTGCTCTAAAAGTAGCCGTTGTTTCCTTATTGAGCGAGACAGAAGGCCGAGCAACTATATCCTACTAATAAGTACTATTTACATAAAATATATAGTACATAAAATATTTTTTATTAAAAAGCAAGTTATTTGTTATCAGATATAGTATCGTAAACCACCAGTGGTACCCATAGCATATGTTGAGAACCTCTGCTCTATATTGAAGTTATACTTTTAGTAATAGTGAACTATCAACACTGAATAATATACAAATAAGTTAAAAAACCGCTTAGGTAAAATATTCTCGTTCTATTTAGGTACCTACCAATTTTAAGTTTATTTAAACAATACAACATGTGTAACTAGAATTTAATAAAAATAATAGTGTAGGTATATGAACATTTGTACAATATTTGGTTACTTTAAACCATCTTTAAATTAAGGTAACTGACTAATGGCTACGTCAACATTGTTGTTTAGTGTCCACTATTCTTTTATTATATTATAGATATAGACGTAGGGTATAACATTTTTTGATACTTTTTATCGTTTGGTACATCCCTTAGTTTAAAAGGTTTCCATCGGCTAATGATGATGACCCCATATGAATTGAGGACCCCATATGTTACATGTTTATTTAGTCTAGAAACTAATTTTATTATTATTACTAACAAAGGCATACTGTACGTAATACGCATTGCAATATTCAAAATTTTAATTACTTATTTAAAAAACTATGTAGTTTCCACAAAGTGAAAAACTTTGCTTTCCAGTTTTTTCACTTTTTTATGAGATACTTATAAGTACATTTTAGTAATACTTTTTTTTGCGTTTCTTCATCAAATAAGAAAGTATTATTAATAATAATTTATATAAAAGTACAGTTTATCGCGCATTTAGTTTAAAATGTTATATTAACTCGTTGAATTTATTCATTTATATTTTTAGTAACTCGTAATACTTAATTAAAGTTTTAATAGTTATTTTATTTAATTTAGTTTAGTCATCTGATGATGTTATTGTATGACAAAAACGTTTGTGAATATATTATACTTCTCTTTTAGTTTATTTTACATTGCGATAACTTTATATTTTAATTCTGAAAGTGTTTAGAAGATTTTTAGTTAGTCTAAAAATTATGATATAATTTACCATCAACTTGCACTACATCGACCACACTATTATAGATTAGTTTAATATTATATATAAGATACCCGGAAAATTTGGAAAAATTTACACATTTCCGTTGTAAATCAATTAAAAATAATTATTTTTATTTTTAACCAATTATTAATATTATAGAAGAGTTAACCTATAGTTTTTGCCTGAAACTTTGCTTGTAGATAAGTTTTCAATTTTTAGCGGCGGATAACAGAAAACAATCTGAAACTATTCGAATGTTTGTAAGATTATTGATTAACAATAATTACATATTAACTCTTACTAACTGTGCCAACCTTAATTAATTGAACTAATCAATTTAAAAATTTAAAAAAAAAAGTTTATTGCTTATTTTTTTTAAACCAGTGCACGTTGTATTTACTAAACCATTAGCAGTAGAATTTTGGTGCAAACTGCATTAAATGACACGTCAAAAATGCAATAAATGAGCGGGTTGCCAGTTCTCTAACGGTAATAGGCTCCAAAAAATCGACGTTGTTTTAACTCTCTTCTGTTACAACTTTCTTCGGTCTCCCCTACTACTTACCGCTCACGCTAGTTTTGGGATAATCAGAAGCAAAAGGGGACCAACTACAGCATACCTTGAGCAGAACTAAAATGCCACCATATATTTTCTTTACTATAACATTTATATGTGAACGACATTGCTTTGAAAAGTTTGTACAGCAATGATGAAACCAAAAAAGTCTTAATAAATTGGTATACAGGGTGCTGAATGAGTTAGGCGAATATAGGATATTAACGTGTAAAAACTTATTTATGCAAATTCTTGCTTCTCTAATTATTATTTTAGAGAAAAATTGAAAGACACAAATATAATGTAGAAATATAAATTACGAATGATAAGAGCATTAGATTTTATCTAGCTTTTACTTAAAAGGTCAAAAAATGCTTTTGAAATTGTTACAATTTTTATTTATCAGACTGGCCATGAAATAAATTCAATTTAATTTTTATTGTGCATAAATTATTATTAAAACTATACAATTACAAACAATTAATAAATAATTAAATTTACAGCAAATGTTCAAACATTAGGTTTCCATATTCAGCTAAACCAAGTCTATCATAAAAGTTACGTCGTACATTTGCAAGTTGTCTTTCGGTAATATTGCCACACTCCTCCACAATTTTATTTTTTAATGAATGACCCCACAAAAGAAGTCATTTGGAACCAAATCTGGTAAGCGAGCTGGTCATTTTATTGGTCCCATTGCGTCCTATCCAAGAATTGATAACATTCATTTAAATAATTAGTTACATCTCTGGTATAATGTACTGGACTTGCTGATAGTAGATTATGTTAATTTTTCCTGCCACAATATCAGTTGCCGGTCCAATTTCGTTTTGTAACAATTCCAGATATTTTAGTCCATTTAAATTTCCATCAATAAAAAATAATCCGACGATGTTTAATCCTAATATCCCTGTCTAAACATTTACAGTGTGGCGATACTGTGAACGATTGTTGATCATTAAATGACGATTTTCGCGTGGACCAAAACCGATAATTTTGAACATTTAGTTCCCCATTAATACTCGTACTAAACGTTGTCTCATCGGTAAAACAAATATTTTTAATAAAATTTCTATCCAAATTGGCTTTTTCGATAATGCCTTCACAGAAAATTATTCTTTTGTACATATTCTCTTTAAAAATTTCTTCATGGTTGTGGAGCTTATAAGATTGAAATTTATGTTTTTTTTATAATTTTTAACGTCGTAGTGTGATGAATATTTAACTTCACACCAATTTTTTTTTGTACTGATACAAGGATTATTCACTACGGCAGCACTTACATTTGTTTCGGTATCGGTATCTGGAACTTCACCAATATTGATTTCTTCTAAATTTAATCTTTTATTTCTGCAGGTCTTGCATAATGGCTTAAATACAGATCCATATTGATTTTGATTATCAATTACTTTTTGAATTGTTGAAAGAGTAGGGATTGGTTTTTCTGGGTATAAACCAGCGAGGAGATCTCGTACCCTAACGAATACTGTATCGAGAGTAGGTAATATAGTTTTAAAAATTGATTTTTTTCACTTACTTCCTTGTACTTGGCTTCTATTTTATGAAATTAAAATTTAATAAAGTGCAAAACTGTAAACAACGTGCAATTGTTTTTTATTACTTGACAAAAATAATTACCTTGGAAACTTATATCACCATTGTTTTGTTAACAAAACACCAATCGACAGCGACTTGTTAAACAAAATAAACAATGGGAGGCTAAGGGAACGCATACATGTCCTTACCAAAATTAGATGAACAGAGTATCTGCACCAAGATCCTTGTTAATTTTAACATTCGTTATCTTTACTAAGATATCCCCGACAGAAATAAGCCAGTGACTTAAACTTGTTGTTTTTTTTTAAATTGAAAATCTTTTAAAAACACACAGTCCCATCCCCATAAATATCATAGAAATAACTCGAAAAAAGCTGCAACACCTGATTAAGCCAGTCGGCACTCAAGTCACCCAGAAACATAGAAAACGGAAAACCTCCATAAGACATACTGGAGTACAAGTAGTATGGAATGGAACAATCTGTTACACCGAAGATTTTTTAAGGTCTGCTATCTCTTGTGATCTTTTGAATCTCATTTTAAGTGTTTTAAGATTGCCTTTATTATGTTGATTTTATTTACACCCATTTCTGTAAGGCTTTTGACAGAATTAATCATTTTATTCTGTTTTATAAGCTGTAGGCACTGAGTTTCATGGTTCTTTGTTGTGTTGGATCATCAGCTACATATTATATGGAAGAGTTGAGTTTGTTAAAATCAAGATGCAGTTATCCCAGCCAATAGAGATGACTTTCAGAGTTCCTTAAGGGTCTCATTTAGATCCCTTGCTTTTTAGTCTTTTCTTAAACTATTTAAAATACTATTTTAAGAAAAACTCTCTTCAATCATTTTAAAAAGGCAATAAATTAAACAAATATTGTTTCATTCTTATTTTTAAAAAACAAAATACAACCAAAGTATTGAAAAGTAACGTAAATTTGTTCAAATATAAATTAAATTATGGGTAATTTTGTATATATCATGAAAAGCGATGTTGGTTGAGGAATTCCCGAGCTTTTCTGTGAAACTATGAGTTTCCGTAGAACACACGTTGAAAACCACTGTTTGAATATTTTAAACTATTTTGTACAATTTGATTCATAACGTATAGTTACCTGTAATATGCCTGTCATATTTTTTTAAATACATATTTACCAATATGTAACTTTTCAATAAAAAAGTTTTCTTCTTTACTTTCATTTCTTTTCGTTACCAAATAATTTTGTTAAAGATCAATCTTTGTAATATAATTTTTATTTGTACCCAATTGTTTGCACAGTTAAAAACATTTGCTATTTAAGTCAAATTCTAAACAGTCTCTAAATTAATATTAACATAAGCAAAGTAAAACATTATGGCTTGAATAAACTTCTGGACATTATAACTTTTTGTGACCAAAATCAACACTTATAACCTAGCGGCTCGACTCAAGTTAAACCGACGTTATATGCTTTTATGTAATCTTATTCCTGTTAAACGCTTTGCCTGCTTTTTATTTATTTTGTCAGTGAAAGAACAATTAACAAAATATAACAAAGAATTTAAAAAGTAAAATAGATGCCAACAAATTTTATAAAAAATTACCATACTTTAGTAAACAGCGATAGCTTGTAGTATACAAAAACAAATCCTCAGTATAAATAATAAAAAAAATGAATAAAAAGCTCGTCATTGAGCTTTATTTAATAATATAAGAATTCGCTCAGGCGCGCAAATACGGATAAATGAGTTCATAGAAATTATATTTATGTGATATTATCGAGTTATATTGTGGATCATATATGTTTATCATTATTGAATATGAATGTGCTTATACAATTCGCCCTTAATAAATCGTATCTGATATGGTTCGAGGAGGATGTTATATTCTACCTTTTATTATATTTACACACAGGTTGCTAAAGCAATCGTTGGTTTTTATTTGGATCTGTTGTTGAGTTTTTCTGCAACCGAAAAACAAATTTATCTCATCAAGCTTTTAAAAAGTAATTGATAAATAGAACCTCTTATTCAATAACTTTGTTTATTAACATTTTTAGATTTGTTAAACTTTTAATTGAAACTAGACGATGCAGGTAAATATGACTATTTTATCTATTGTGATCTATAGCTTTACAAAATTAACTGCTAAAATAAATTTCTAGAGCTATGTATGTTTAACGTAAGTTTATTAATACGCGGTTAGCACATGGGGTAGGTACCTACCCGCAATTAATACAAGAGTGACACAAACAAAATCGCCCCAATCATCAACTTCAAGGGCTAAACTTTCATAAACTTTAACTTCACAATAGAATTAATGCTGTCCGTACTAACCACGGATTAATTGAAACTATTTAATGTCACCAACAGAACTTTAAATTCAAATTTCATTTATATTTTTATTTGTCAGCTTCAGCGTATTAACACTGCAACAAAAGGAGTGTGCGATGGATTTAATTTTTTAATTTATCCGTGGTGCCAAGTAGGTATTAAAAATTAAAAAAATAGTTAATTAAAATATTGTACTGACTATTTTTGTCAACTTACACTATTATAAACTTCATAAAATTCTATCCACATTTAATCAAATTAACATAGGTTTATATAACATAGATTTATTGTTCTATTACAAAAATTCGATTTGATAATTCTATTTCAAATTAATATTGTTTGCAGATTAAATAAAAAAGTAAAATAAAAGATTTATTATTAAAATATAATAAATTGGAAATGTTAAAATTTTATTTAGCATTTATGTAAAAAATTAAAAAGTACACATAATTCAATGTAAATTACATTCTCACATTTTATCGAAGTATAGATAGCCAATATAGAACAGGACTAGACTAGAACTGCATATGACAGACATTGTCTCCAACCCTATCTTCGGAGATCACTCTTATACTACCCCAATAGCGGTCACACTTATAACTAAATTACATTTATAGAGGGTGTCCTTTACCCTGACGTCGTGGGCAATTGTTACACTGTTGTGACATACGTTTGATGCTTAATGGATCCACAACCACTCTAAAATTAATTACAACTTTTGTCACAAACATATTACAATAATTGTTAAAATAATATTGAAAAGTCATTTTAACATACTACTACTATACTTTTAACTTGAAATAAATGCAATGTTTCATAATATAAAAAATAATATTTAAAAAGTTTACCAAAAATTGTAAGGGTTATTATTCTTAACATCCTCCGCGATCTGGATCTGAAGTTAACCATATCAGAACAAATATCAAAATTATAATCATCAGAGCATTACAAATTATCATGACTATAAGAATTCGTTCTTTTTTTGTTCTTTTACCCCAAAATACTTCACGACGAGTTGAACTTGACGCTTCTGAATTCATATTTTATTGCATCAAATAGAAATACTTCATTATAGTGAAGTTCATTTGACATTTTTAAAATGTTGTTATAGTTACCCTGGTACCAACCATTTTTTTTTAATGAAAACAAAAATAAATTTTTGAAATGGTACACTTTCAGTTATAAAATGTTATATCAAATACATACGTTATATTAATATTATATTCTTGAAACTGAGGTTTTCTGGGGAACATCAGAGCATAGGTTATTTGTTAAATCTTTATCAAAATTTCTTTTTAAAGCGCTCGAATAATTTGAGATCTCGGAAATTATGCGTTTATTAGAAACATTTACATTATTTTCTATAAAAAATTGTTTCAAAACTGTTGTTCAATATTGCACCCTTTTATATATTTATATTTGTTCAATATTTTGTATCCTTATAATTTTTGCATTTAAATATTTATACTTCATATAACATTTCAAATTTGCCACAGTTTTCTATACTGTGCGCAGGGTTTTCGCGTTGCTGTTAGAAGCGCGCGTATTATCAGGCTTTATAGTCAGTACCAAGTACTATACGAAAGCTCAACAAGTACACTACGAACGTTCGAAAAGTACAGTGCTCCTTTCTTGCATAGGAAAGTAAAACAAATCATGTATTTTAAGCAATAAAATCATTAACAACAGTGACTAATGGTTTTCATTCATCTACAACAACAATTAATTGACCTAGTTCGTCGTTCAAAGTATAAGTTTTAAAATTTATACACACCGGTAGCACCGAGGCATCTTTTCGATATCCAACAATCAAAGGAGAACCTCGTGCCTACCATTTTTTGGTCCTTCGACCGCATTTTGGTAATTCGCAATTACCAAACAGTGTTTCAGTGCCCTACAGTGCAACAAATATCAATCAAACAAATCGATCAAGTACGGTATTGACCCCAAGTGGCGTGCCCGAACGAGATTTGTAAAATAGCAGCGTCATCCCACCATTTTGAAGCCTCTAACAGGGTAAACCCTACGGAGCAGTCCAGCTCAAGATAGCGCCAATTCGAGAAGCCTTCAAACAGGTACCAAAAGCCATCTTGCAGAGACCAACGGCAAGATCACGTGACAGCCTACAACCACGTGACTTCCAACCACATTCAACGGCGGTAAATAAAACTATTCCATTACCATTACAGTTCCCTATATCCACCATACAGTTTCCTGCTTGGTACAATAGAAATATTTATCTGTCATTTATTTACATTTATTTACAAAAATTTCAAATCTTCATACACATTATGGAGAAATCAAATTTAACTAAATCTCAATTAGAAGCAAGCCTAGCAAGGTTTGAAAAATTTTTAAACAACATCAAAAATGATTTCGACTCGACAGAAACTACAAACGATAAAGTCGAAGCATTAAAATCTAGACTTGAGCGTATATTACCATTAATAAATTTATACGAGAACTTGTACTACCAAATCCCAGAAAGCTCTGAGGATTTCGAAGCGGAAATTTCTTTCACAAATTTCGAAAACCTGTATCATACACAGGTTGGCATTGCTCGTAATTTAATTAACAGAAAATCTCAAAATTTAGTAAGAACTAGCGATAGGTATAGTTCGCGAAGTGGCACCACAAGCCCAATTTCTGGCAGAAACTCACCTGCAAATTCAATAAATTCTAATGCGCAAACTATCCCTAACGTTGAGTATCACCGAAATCATAATTACAACATTAGTTTACCAAAAATAACTTTATCAAAATTTAATGGCGACGCAAAGTCATGGTTAGAATTTAAAAACATTTTCATAAATTTAATTCACGATAACTTACAACTTAACGAAGTACAAAAGTTTCACTACTTAAAAGCTAGTTTAACGGGTACAGCCACTGATGTAATAAGTTCCTTAAATTTTAATTCAGAAAGTTACGCAATCGCATGGAACACACTGATTGCGCGATTTGACCAACCAAAGGTCATCATAAAAAATCACTTAAATTCAATCATCGAACTTGAAGTTCAAAATAAGGAATCAGCAAGTGATTTACGTAGAATTAATGACGTTTTGTTTAAGCATGTCTCAGCACTAAAATCTCTTGCTAGCACCGAGCAGCTGTTTGAAACACTGATAGTTTATCTGGTGTCAAATAAACTTCACGCAGCAACGGTAAGGGAATGGGAAATAAACTTAAGCAAAAGCATTGCCATACTACCAACCTTATCAGACTTCAAAGAATTTTTAACAAATCATTCAAATCTTTTAGAAAATATAGAAAATAGACAGTTGAAGAAGGTCGTCGAAAAACCTAAATTTCATTCGAAGTCGTTCGTTACCACTTCTCCCTTTTGCGCTCTTTGCGAGGGAGAGCACCCAATAAGTGGATGCGAACGATTTGCTGACCTCACCCCTGAGCAAAAAACAGAAAAAGTTAAGGAACTCAAGATCTGCTTCAACTGCCTATCGAAAAATCATTTTCTGCCTCAGTGCACTTCAAAATATTCATGTAGAATATGCAAACATAAGCATCACACTTTGCTTCATCAATCGAAGCGAGTGGAAAAAACTCCTAATTCAACCGTTGCCCTTCCAACATTAAATCCATCTGTCGATGAAGAACCTCTCGAGATCGTATCAGCCTTCTGCTCTACGACTACGCAAGTTCTCTTACCTACAGCAACTGGCAAGGTGCAAGACTCCACAGGGAACTACCAATCCCTAAGAATATTACTTGATTCCGGTAGTCAATCGAACTTCCTGAGAGCCGACACATGCAACAGGTTGGGTTTGGGCACCTCAAGTGCAAACGTCTTTGTCACCGGTTTGAACAACTCAAACACAAACATAAAAACAAAATGCGAATTAGAATTACACTCTCAACATTCAAATTTTAAAATAAAATTATCTTGTCTAATACTAGACCAAATTACTGGAAGCGTTCCCAGTGTTAGTATTAAATTAAACAATTTCCAAATTCCAAAAAATATTCAACTATCTGATCCTAATTTTGACAAACCAGGAAAAATTGACATTTTAATAGGCTCGTCCACATTTTTTGAATTATTGTGCATTGGACAGATAAAACTAGGTACCGCATTACCTATACTACAAAAAACTTATCTGGGTTGGATCATTTCAGGTCCTACCGGCCCACATCCTAATAATCAGGTGCAATGTCATCACAGCATTGAGAATGAATTAAACGACCAACTCGTTAAATTTTGGGAAATTGATAACTATCCTACCGACAAAGTATTTTCACCAGAAGAAAGTGCATGCGAAGCACATTTTGTAGAGCACACTCGTCGCGATAATAACGGGCGCTTTATAGTTTCAATTCCGTTCAAGGAACCACCCTCACTCTTAGGAGATTCATTTTCTATTGCACAAAAAAGATTTTTTGCACTTGAGCGGCGTCTACAGGCCAACCCCATGTTGTATAAGGAATACTCAGCATTTATTAGGGAATATCTTGACTTAGGTCACATGTCTCTTGATAATCGCAGGATAACTCCTTCATATTACCTTCCTCATCACGGTGTTCATAAATTGGACAGTTTAACCACAAAACTTCGTGTTGTATTTAACGGTTCTTCTGTTACTTCGACAGGGCAATCGTTAAATAGCCTTCAAATGATTGGACCTACCATTCAATCAGATTTATTTTCCGTGCTCATACGCTTTCGACAACACACATATGCAATTTCGGCAGATATTGAAAAAATGTATCGACAAGTATATGTGGATGAAGAACAGCGAGTACTTCAACGTATTCTATGGAGATTTGCACCTAACGATCCCATAGAGATATACAATTTAAATACTGTCACTTATGGCACCGCTTCTGCATCTTACCTTGCCATACGATCTTTGATTCAGTTAGGCAATGACATTGAAAAAACTTTACCCAAAATCTCCGAAATTATAAAAAGAGATTTTTACGTCGATGATTTGTTGAGTGGTTCAGATAGCATCGAGAGTGCTCGGAAAATTTGCACCCAACTTTCCGACACTCTAAAAACGGGATGCTTCAAATTGCGAAAATGGATCTCGAACCATTCTGAAGTGTTGTCTGATATTCCAACTGCCGACGTTCACCCCGGTCTTCTCCACATTGGAGACAGCGAATCATCACGCACTTTAGGTTTAACTTGGTTTTTCCAGACAGACCATTTTATGTTTAAGATTTCCGGTCTTTCCAATTTAAAAACCACTAAACGCCAAATGCTTTCTGAAATTGCTCAGATCTTTGATCCACTTGGCCTACTTGGACCTTGCACCTTTGTGGCAAAGATTTTTATGCAAAAGTTATGGTTGGAAAAGTTAAATTGGGATGACATTGTACCTAAGGAAATCGAAGCAAAATGGCTGTCCTACCGCTCCGAACTGTTATTGTTAAACGAACTCAAAATTCCGAGACATGTGACCTGTTCAAGTCCCAAGGACGTCCAAATTCACGGTTTTTGCGACGCTTCTATTAACGGTTACGGTGCTTGTATATATATCAGATCCGTTTCCAATAACGACAAAATTTATATTAATTTATTATGCTCAAAATCTAAAGTCGCGCCTTTAAGACCTACCACTATACCAAAATTGGAACTCTGTGGAGCCTTGTTACTGAGCAAGTTGTTGGTTCAAGTCAAAAAGACTCTCATTTTAAAATGTTCCTCCTGCTTTTTGTGGACAGATTCTACAATTGTATTGGGATGGCTAAAAACCAGTCCAAATTTACTTAAAACCTTCGTTTGCAATCGAGTTGCTGACATTCAAAATATCACTTTAGATGCTGTATGGTGCCATGTTCCAACAAAGCATAATCCAGCTGACCTTCTTTCGAGAGGAACTACTCCTCAAGTTTTAATGGATTCTGTTCTTTGGTGGAACGGTCCATCCTGGCTTTTTGAAACCGAATCATCATGGCCTCACCTTAAATCTTGTCTTTCAGACCTACCCGAATTAAAAAAGGAAACTCAATTCTTTGCAACCACTGTGCAGCCATTTTGTAACTTTGAGGACTACTCCAGTCTCACAAAACTTGAAAGAGTCACCGCGTATTGTCTACGTTTTATAAAAAATTGCTCCAAGCAAGACAAAGATAGACAGTTTGGTCCATTGACTGCAAAAGAATTGACGCTTTCATTAAATACTTTAATAAAAATTTCTCAATCAGACTCATTTTACCACGAATACAAACTGTTGAAAAAGGGATTACCATTAAAATCCAAATCTTCCCTAGTTAGTTTTAATCCATTCATCGACACTGATGATTTAATTCGCGTAGGCGGACGCCTTCATAATTCACTTTACACTCATGACAAAAAACATCCCTTCCTTCTGTCTGGCAAGCATTATCTTTCTAAACTTATAACGTCTCGTGAGCATCTTGTAATGCTTCACGCAGGCCCCCAACTTTTGTTAGCTTCATTGCGTGATCGCTTTTGGATCACTAATGGTAGAAACTTGGTTAAGCAAGTCGTGCATCGGTGTGTTACATGCTTTCGCGTATCACCTATTTTAACTCAACCCATTATGGGAAATCTTCCTACTGCTAGAGTGCAACCTACGTTTCCTTTCTTGCACACTGGTATTGACTACGCTGGTCCAATACTAATTAAGGATCGTAAGGGCCGTGGAGCAAAAATTACAAAGGCTTATCTTTGTTTGTTCATTTGTTTTGCTACCAAGGCAGTGCATCTCGAATTAGTTACCGGTTTGTCTACCGAACTATTCATTTTAGCCTTAAAGCGTTTTATTTCTCGTCGTGGAAAACCACTTCAAATATATTCCGACAATGGAACTAACTTTGTTGGAGCTAGACATCAACTTTTAGATTTGGGTACTTTTTTAGAAACCAATCACTCTTCAATCTCAGAGCTTTCTGCTGATTTGGGTATAAGCTGGAGTTTTATTCCTGCTCGCAGTCCTCACTTCGGGGGTTTGTGGGAATCTGGAATAAAGTCATGCAAGTCTCACTTAAAAAGAGTAATTGGCCAACACGTTCTCACTTATGAGGAATTTTGCACGCTATTGTACCAAGTAGAGGCTATCCTCAACTCCCGCCCCCTTGCTCCTTTATCCTCAGATCCTAACGATTTGCAGCCGTTGACACCAGGACACTTTTTGGTTGGACGTCCTCTAAGTGCGCTTCCTGAACCTGACGTTACTCTGTTGCCTGAAAACCGTTTGGACAATTTTCAAATTATTCAAAAGTTCATACAACATCTTTGGACTCGCTGGAGTAAGGAATACATCTCGGAGCTACAACAAAGAGTTAAATGGAAAATTCACCACTCCGATCTCACCAATGACGCTCTCGTTTTGATAAAGGAAGACAACCTGCCTCCGCTCAAATGGAAACTTGGCCGTGTCATCAAACTCCATCCTGGCGCTGATGGCATCAACCGAGTTGCCACCGTTCGTACCAGCTCCGGCATTATCAAGAGAGCGTTCTCCAAGCTGTGTCCCTTACCCAGTTCGTGAGATTTGTTTTGTGCGTGAAGTGCGCGAATATTGATTTGTGTATTTCTTCAACCTTTCTTAGATTTAACTTGTATATTTTTTATTCTGTTCGGCTTGATTCAAAAATTGTTTGTGGCATTGTTTTCACCAACACTTTTTGATACTCAAGTCTTTTTTGTATTTGTTAACATTTTATGCGGGCTTTACTTAATCTTTGATTATTAGCATTATTGAAATTGCTCATTTCAACCCGCGGGCTATGTTCAATATTGCACCCTTTTATATATTTATATTTGTTCAATATTTTGTATCCTTATAATTTTTGCATTTAAATATTTATACTTCATATAACATTTCAAATTTGCCACAGTTTTCTATACTGTGCGCAGGGTTTTCGCGTTGCTGTTAGAAGCGCGCGTATTATCAGGCTTTATAGTCAGTACCAAGTACTATACGAAAGCTCAACAAGTACACTACGAACGTTCGAAAAGTACAGTGCTCCTTTCTTGCATAGGAAAGTAAAACAAATCATGTATTTTAAGCAATAAAATCATTAACAACAGTGACTAATGGTTTTCATTCATCTACAACAACAATTAATTGACCTAGTTCGTCGTTCAAAGTATAAGTTTTAAAATTTATACACACCGGTAGCACCGAGGCATCTTTTCGATATCCAACAATCAAAGGAGAACCTCGTGCCTACCAACTGTCATGCTTATACCATTTAAAGTTGTTTCTCCATAAAAGAGATTTCTTGATGAATTCTCGAATTTTGTCATGCACTGCAAATCTATTTGTAGTTCCTATGCCTTGTAAGTAAAAATTTAATTCATTTAGACTTTTGAATATGTTTGCCAAATATATGAACTTTAGAACAAATTTCATATAGCACAATGATTTCTCTACTTCGATTTTATAGCCTAAAAATATTGAGGCTTTTTCATTGAGCAGAAGACGTGATTTGTAGTTGATACTCATCTCTTTGCAAAGCATTTTAAATAAACGCGATTGTAACTGTTTTAATTTTATTAAGGACACTATTTTAACAACAATATTCAAAATATTTTTATATCATCTGATATACATTTTGATTTCGGTATTTCCATGTGAATGTAGAAGTAAGTATGCATTTAGACTACCCACGCAAGCACTTGAACGACAGCACCGCTGTTTTACATATTAATATAATACGATACATTTTATCCAGTCTATGACTTTGGGTTTTATATCTTCTTCTTCTTGGTCGGTAAGTAGATCTGAATCCGGGCATTACGGCAGCATTTATGATAAACAGAACAACTGATCATCATTTACAAGTCCTAATACTCTCTTGGGACAAGGTACGTATGCACTGGGGGTCCTTTTCTCTTCTGAATAAAGACGACCACAATGAAGTTCTTACTTCCTCCGGAATCGAACCAGGCATTTGAAGTTAACATACTTAACTGAATAGGCCCCAACCACCCCGGATTTTATATAAGTGTTATTTTATATATCGTCGCCTTACTTGTAAAACCTTCTAAGTCCGATTGACAAAACTTTTCAAGAGACATAAAAAATCTGCTACTACTCTTATTTTAGAATTCTAATTTATGAAATTTTTATGAGATACTGCAAGAATATAGTTTCATGTTTATCATCAAAATATTTTACGGGGATTTCATAATTTCCATATTAGAGAACTTAAAGGTTTTTCATTGAACATACATTTTTTTTTAAATTAGACTTACAAGGTTTTATAAGTAAGCCGACGATATCTATTTAGATTAATCAAAGGTTCAAACAAAAATGTAACTAAATTCAAGATATTTGTACTACGTTTACATATTTCGGGGAGTCGACTACAATTATTTAGAACGTGCTACCGATTTTAACGTCAAAAATCAACACATTTTCTTTGTTTGTTTTATCCTTGCTATGAAGACAGTGCTGGATTAAATAATCCAAAGAACCCGGCTAGATATTTAGAGGTTATCCTTAAAGCGATAATATTATATGTTTACTAGCACACTCCCGGTTTATTACTGTTTCAGTAAGAAATGATGGTTTGATAAGTTAAAAACGACAAATTACAAGTGATAAAATTACAGCATTTGTTTATTTGAAGAATCTGATTCAGAACGGTGAAAATTGTTGCATTGTGATTGTGAAGAGTCCATAATTTTCTCCACTTTTTCAAATCGCGGTGAAGATAAGCAGAGACATAGTGAAGTAATTTCAAACCGTTATTGAAGTTTTCTAAATTTTAATTAGTTCACATTGCATTTTCAAATTGTAACCAAAATTTTTCACTTTTAATTTAAAAATAAAGATTGAATTTTGCGATTTTGTAAAATATTTTATGTCGATTTTCTCTTATATTTATTGAACTAGGAACATATTATATTATTATTATTGGTTTGCCGTTTTCTTTAATTTTACATATAAAATTTAGATATATTTACTTTTGAAATAAAACATAATAGGAAATAATTATTATTAGCCGGTGGTGGTCCATTGGTTATGCGGTTGGTTTGTGTATAAACAATTAATTCACGGTCACTATTTAGAGAGAACGTTAATGCTGCCATTATCTATACAAACCTTTCTAAGGACCTTGCTGCGAGGAGTTGACTAGTAACAAAATTTGGCTGACTAAAGAAAGATTTTCTGGCAATATTTTCTTCATTTATCAAATTCTCTCAATCTATCAAGTTGATGACATCTATCTCAAACAACAATTGATATCTCTCTATTGGAGACGTGTCTTGGTGGAGCACCTGCACAGCCTGCATATATCTGAATTAACAGAATCGGGATTATTTATTTGGAATTGTCATGAGTTTGATGATGTGAAAAGGAATTTGCTTAAGCAAAAAAATTTCTGAGCTTGGAAGCATTCCAGAACTCTACAGAATGATCATTCACATATCGAATTCATGATATTCACCTCGATCAACAACAACAATTGATCTGCGTTTATAGGAGATGTGTCTAGGTGGGGCACCTTCACAACCTACATATCTGACTTAACAGAATCGGGTTTATTTATTCAGCTTTGTCATGAATGCGATAGATAGCGAATAATTGAGTAGAGTTTGGGAATGTTTCGAGTAAAACGATCTTAAGTAAAACATTTTTTATTTCTGGTAAACTTATCTCATCTTACCTCATCTTACTATATGGACTCTCTGGAGCTGCCATTGCTAAAAAAATTAAATAAAACATTATAAATATTGTTCAAAGCATATACAATGAAGTTCTTTAAGCAGATCTTGAATTGCATTTACTCTATCTTCATAAAAAATTGTCAAAATTTTGCTATTTTTTTAGGTCGCTAGACTGGCATTACCCCTTTTATATGCTTTAATTATTGCAAGATTACATTTGCGACATTTAAGTTTCTCGAGTTTGATTTCTCAGATTCTTGATTTTGAACCACTATACTGCACGTTTCAAGGTCTGAAAGCAGTGGCGTTTTCAGTCAACTGGCTTAAGAGGGGGGGGGGTAATTTACCTATATCAATGTAAATTTCAACATAGATAAATTTTTGTTTATTAAAAAATGAAAAATAAAAGGTTAAATAATAATTTTTAGGGGGGAGAGCTATTACCCAATTACACCCCCCTGAAACCGCCAGTGTCTGAAAGTGACGATTCTTTTACCTTTTGTTCCGAAAGTTGAGCGCTAGAACATTATTTGAAAGAGGCATCTTTGTTTATTAGGATTGCATAGTGAATTTTTTTGATTCATATCACCAAAGTTATTCTGTATGTAAAACATGTTCTCATGTTCTTTAATAGAAACTTAAAAATTTATTTTGTTACATATCGACAAGGTATTTTTGTAACCCAGAAGCGATGAATGGTTTTGCAACTGAAGATGCCCTTGGGTTGATAAATTGCCATTATTATCAAAGAATTCAAGGGGTAACAGTCAGGACCTTTCAAAAAAATCTAGAAAGATCGATATTTTTAAATATATTATAAAATAGGAGTAGTTGAGTATATAACAGAAAATATGATAATTTAAGTATTTTTCATTATGTGAATCTGATATGAAAAATTTTGTTTTAAAGGATCTTTAATGATCATTAACTTGGTGGTGTATCAAAGGTATTAAAGTTATTATTTTATTTTTGTTTGAATGTAATTAATTTGTACAGAACTTACCTGGTACAAAATAAAAAAACTCATAAATTTTTTAAATTTTTAATAATTATTTATTGTACACAATAATAGTATACATTATTAAAATTCTAGTGACTATAGAACATTATTAATTACAATTAATTTTTAAATTTCTACTACATACAAATATAGAAGTAATGACTTTAAAATAGTTTCTATACAAAGTTATGTACAAATATATTATCTAATTCTATACAAAATTACATTTATAGAGTGGTTCATCTAAAAATAACTACTTCATTACGTATGTCAAAATTGTACATTAAAAAAATTTATAAGTAAAAAGTACTAATTTTTTTTATTTGCCATATTATGTACTTATAATTTATTGTAAATAGTATACATTAAATCGTTCAAAATTAAATCGGACAGAAAGTAACGTCGTAACGTGAGTGGACTTCTTTCGAAAAAAAAACAATGAGTATACAAAATCAAATATTACATTTTCAAAATTTTTCAACTTTATTCTTATTATCTTTCGTCATATTTTAATTTTAAAATTTACTTTGCTGTAAAAAAACACGTTCTATTATTGGTGCTATTGGGGTGGTGGTAAATCTTTAACGGTATTATCAGGATACGTACCTACATATGTATTATACATAAGGTACATAATATCAATATGTTGCAAAAACATTTTTACTGAAAGCAAAAAAATATATTGAATTATAATTTCAAAAACAATAGGTATAAATAATAAAAATTTTATTTACAATTTTTAATTAAGCATTATTAAATGACACAATCGTAGTATATATTTTTTGATCAATGTATTCACGAGAGTTTAATTTGATTAAATTTTTTAAGCACCTCCATAAATATGGGGTAGAGAAGTAAAAAAATAAATTAAAAATAAATAATCCTTTATAAATTTAATAAGTTATTGTGAAGTAGTTAATTTTTTTTTTTTTATAAAATCTGAAGTTCAGGTACTTATCAAATGATATTTTACCTGCAATTAGCAAAACAAAGTGAAAATAGCCTCACTAATGGAAAACAATAAATTCAAACACACGCCACTGTTTACAAAATAATTTATATGATCTGGTCGCTACAGGCTAACAATAGAAGCCTAATAACTGGCTTTGCGTAGTATTCGCCAGTAATGGGGGACTTCATAATATGAAATACAAGGGATCGAAGTTGATTCATATGTATTTTATAATTAAATTTTGATGTGATTGTTCGCCTGAAAATTTCAATAGCTTATTGTTAATTGTTTTACAGATAGGTATTTTAGTTTTAAAACCTAAACTGTAGCGCGCGAAATTTTTTAATTAAGTTTTCCTATTTTATTAAATTTTCAACTTTCATTTCGAACAAAAATCATAATTCTATTCTGCATAACTTCCATTATTGTAAAAGAATTTTTATTGTTTCTTTATATACACATTTAAATTTAATTTAAATTTACTTACTTTATAGCATCCGCATACTTAACACAAATACAAATTCTAATGCATAAGTAGGTAATAAAAAGAAATTGTTGTTTTCTTTTTCAGATTTAGTTTAATTCACAGCACATTTAAATTGTCACTATGTAAACAAGTCCTGTTTTTCATAGTAAATATAAAATTAAATATTAAGAAGGTCACAAATTATTATTGATCACACAATGTCCATAGATGTTATTCCGAATAGGAAGTTTTATCGGAACCCGTATTCGAACCAGGTGAAGAAGTTGTTGTTTTTTCGTTGGCGTATATGTCGTGAACTTGCCCTACAAGAGGAAGTCCGTAATCTGATGGAGGACGGATAACCGTTGGTAAATATCCCGTACCTGCATACGGTGCCGATAGAAATCTTCGCGAAGGACTGAATCGGTGAAAATTCGGAGGAGGACCTAACGGTGAAAATGCAGACGAAGCGGCTACTTCTTCTTGGTAACCGCTGACCATCATTTCCATAGCTTGCAGTACATCGCCTTTGCATCTGAAAATAATATTTTATACTAATTAAAATAATTCAATTTTATAGTCGAAGAGACAACCTTTGTAATATAGCTTCTACGTCAGATCTTCTTCTTCCAGGAAATACTCTCAAAAGAATGTCAACCGGTGATCGTTGCATTTGAAATTGAGGCAAGTATGACGGAAATTGTGGAAAGTGGCTATAAGGCGAGTATGCTGGTGATTGTTGTATCGGTGTTTCGGGGCTTGCGGGTTTCTTAAGAGAGAGGTTTTCCGGTGCTTCGGTGTGAGATTCTTCTACATCTAAATCAGGATCCGGACTCGTTGTCGTTTCTGGAGGTGATGGACTAGGTACGGATGTAGTATGAGGTTGAGTACTGAGAGGTGATAATTGTCGGTTACGTTTTATGTCTTCTGGTTCGGAATCAGATTCATCTAATGTGCAATCTTCGGTACTTAACCTAGGCCTCTTTGTAACTGAAATAAAAAAATCTGCTTACTGTTTAATCATAAACTTAATTGAGTAATTTAGAAGTTTGAGCTAGAAGTTTTTCATATTATATTTATTGACGTTTTGTGTCCGTATTTCTTGCAATGACCCATAAACGGTGCCTTAATGACGGTCTTTATTAAATGGATACTACTATTTATAACACCATCGACGGCATTCTTACGTTATTGCGAATTCCCCAAGTATCATTGTCATATAATGAAGTGGCGACATAGCTTCCATACCTTATATTTAAGTTTCAATCTCACAACTTTATTTTAATTAAATACGAACTGAACAGTTTTGCAAGTTACAAATAGTTAATAAATTTTTTCAATTTCACTTTATTTGTTATGCCGGGTGTAAAATTACCGAATAATAAAGTAAGAAAAAAACTGCCAAGTTTAAAATAAGATTCTTTTTTGAGGAGCAACAGGAACTTAAACGTTAAAGTATCTGTTTTCAAACGCTTATTCCGAATTGTTTCCAAGTTTCGTATTACTGTCATGAAATCGCTATCGCAAAAGAAGAGAAACAATTTTCATTGAAATTATTTCTCTATTGTAAAGAGATTATTCCTCTGTTACAATATTTTTGAAACCGTGCCAAACATAGAAGTTGTATTGTCCTAGTGTTATAATGTCGCCAACAGATATGCAATATATTCTAATATATTATGTAAGACAATGCCGCCAACATATACTCAAACAATGGAAAGCGCCAGTATTGCGAGAGGGTGGCTATAAATTTCGTAACGTTGAAACCAACTTTTAGTCATATACTATAGTGTAACTTTTAAAAATAAATTTACACATAAATAACAATAATAATACTAAACTTTACAGGAAGAGATGGAATTTCTTGTATTATTCGAAGGGCATTTCAAATTTTTCTTTTTAAAATTATTGTAGGTACTATAGTAATAATGCAGTAATCTGATGTTTAATTTTAATTTTAAGGCGGGAAATACTTGGAATATTTGTGTCAAATTTAAATTATTAAATAAGCATCATTTAGTAAATAAGTAGCCAACACAATATGCACACTTAACATAAAAATAACTTGTTTAATTAGTTAAAAGTTTCCATAATAATCGTCATATTAATTAAATAAATAAATTGCTCATGAAGTCATTGTTTGTAAAAGCATTATCTTTGTAAATGTTAGCCATTTAGTATAAGTTTAAGCATACAACATAATAAATGTAGTACATCATGTAACAGTTGCAGGAAATGTATTAGAAATCCTTAGTCAAATCTATTGTAGATACACCAAAAGTTTCTGTTATTATGTATCAAATTTTAAAAATTTATTGCCTATTTTATTGCGATTTTCTTAAATCCACAAAAAATAATCTCTGATATTACGATAGGTATAAAATGTATTTACATTAACATATTAGCAATTTACTTAATTGGTAACTAAAGTTTCACTAAATGCAAATATTATTAAACGAAGAAACTAAAATATCAAGTTGATAGCAAATAAAAAGTTATTAATTATAAGTGCTGTTTTAGTAAAATAATAACGAATGTTTTTTTACAATCTTCGAGTATAATGAAAACCATAAAAATATTAAACTCATTAAGAAAGAAAAATTAAAATTTTTATTTCTTTTATACTTTCTGGCTTCATTTCCATTTTCAGTATTAAATAACTTGCATTTCAAAACGGTCAATATTTGTAAAGCTTTTTGCGGTTGCAACAACACATAACAAAGCGTACGTCATAAGTCCTTACAGCAATGAAGGGAGCATTAAAATCCTGGTTAAGTATTGCTTTAAGCATTTTGATTTTAAGTCTAGGACTCGTTAACAACCTTTGTATCGATTTCAAGAGCCATTAAAAGAAGAAGTGTGTTAGGGTTGATCAATTAAAATTAAACTTGAAGCTATAACTAACTTGCGGTAAGAAAAGAGCAAAGGCAGGAAATAATTTCGCTATTTTACTCACTAGAAATTTTTGAATAGCACAATTTTTGGATTAATGTTTGAATTTAATCGTAACCATGAAATTTTTTAAAAACAGCTTAAGTGAAAAAAACATGACTTTTTAGGAGGAAGATAATCTCGATTTTACACTAAGTGGTTTATATTGTTTTTCGTCACTTAAAGTGAACTTATTAGTTCACTGTAACGTTTTATTGTTTAACTAATAGCATATATATATTATAATATGATTATAATTTCAGTTTAGTTCTACGTTTTATCAAACCAAACAAAATATCATAATTTCTTAAAAAAATTATTATATGTTTACTATCAATATCAAGTTACACTACATCGACCACACTATTATATTTTTTTATATTATAGATTATTACCAAATACCTACATAGAATTTCTATTTAAATTTAAATATTTAAGAAATTATATATTCCATTTGTACCAAATGATGGAGTGCAGAATTTCCAATGTAGCTATGTAGATAATTCAAAACCTTCAGTTTTGAAAAGCCTAAACCTTTTTCCATATATAGTCACATAATTAACAATGCTATTTTTTAATTTAAACAAATTTATTTTTGATAGGTATAATATTATGATATAATGTTAAATTTTTGTATATACAGTGGGGCCCGCTTAATGTGATCACATCGGGACTTGGGGTTTTTGATAACAATAACCGATTGATAACAATAAACAAAAAAAAATTTTATTGCTTATTTATTAGTATGTACTACATCTACAATAATTAGTTAATAATAGTTACTCATTGTGAAGTTTTTTATGTATTTAAACGACAGAATTCATAATAAACATAAAAATGTAAAGTGATATCACATATTATGTGAGGGTGATAGAAAAATCTTCTTTGAAAAGAAAAGTCTTTGAAAAAAATGAACCATAGGCAGATTTTCTTGCCAACACCTGACTTTAAATTATGTGGGTGACTTATGCATAAAATAAAAAAATGCTTGTAACTGAAATTCAACTCCTTTGCTCGTGGGAGAAAATAATCTTAAGAATAATATGATAACATTAACCGAATTATGATAACTATAAGCGATGTTTTTTGTGTGTAATAATATATGTCCGGTCCGTTCCTGGCAAAAGTGATAACAATATCCGAATGATAACATTAACCGCGATCACATTAAGCGAGCCCCACTGTACCTACTATAATAAAAACAATACACAACATACTACATTAGGTAAGTGCAGTTCGTGTTAAATTCAAAGATCCTAAAATGAGCAATATCATATTATTATGGATGGATAACCTTAAACTTTTATCGTCATCCAATAATCCAATACTATGAATTATTAGCCACCTCTTTACGTATTTCAAGCAGGATCTTGAGATTTGTATTCCACAGCATAGTCGCTTTAACAAAAATTGGAATTACTAGAAACATAACATGGACAAATGCGACAACTGATGAGTTATCACTCTCGCACTGTATTTATCTCTTTATCTATAAATTTACAGAAAAATTTGTTTGATTAAAAAAGATATAGTAAAGTAAATTGTGCGCCCGTTAGGTAAATATATAAGTAAAACTCTTGCAACTGTACACGAAGTATATACTATACCTGTGCCTTGCAATGCTGTTCAACAAATATTGGAATTGTTAACTGGGACTTACGATAGAGAATATTTGATCATGCAATATTTGCAAATTATATATTTTAGTCGCAAGCTTTACATTAACTTGATGTATCTACAAAAACTAATTCACGATGTTTACCAGCTTCAAAGTTTTCCTACTTTAATATTTAAACAATAATAATATAAAATTATTTATTTGTGCCGATTTAATGATTCTTTTCCCAAAAGGTTAAATACATACCTAATCATCTAAAATGAAATTTTTTTTCGATGTTTTAAAATGTTTGATAATATTTCTGTGGAAGTTACAGAAAATTTCAGATAACTGTGCAATATGTTGTTGAAACTTCATCTTTAATATGAAATTATCGACAATTTTCTACAAAATAGAGTCTTGTTTGTCCTATGTAACGTTTAAAAATTTACCTTGTAAAATATGCTGTATATATATTGTAATTATGTAAATTCGCTTAATGTTTAAATTTAGTTCTTGATCGTTTATAGTACCCTTTCTGATACTTTGTTTATTTTCTTCTAAATGGCATTGCAGGTATTGCTCGGAATATTTTCGAAAATTATCTGGTGGTATTGATAGGAATTATCAGCAAGAAAAATCATTAAGAAAGTTTTGTAGCGTGCAAACTTTTCGATCACCATTTTTACGATTTCGTAATACTTTTTGTGAACGTACCAGTTCCTTTGTGATTTTTTTTTGGAATTTGTGCCAATCCAAGTTATTTGGGATTTATTTCAATCACTGGGTTTTGGATTGCTCTTGGCTACCGTACCGGCTTCGTATGAAGTATTTTACCGGGAGAATCTTATCTTCACTTTTGAAGGATTTATAGCGTTACAAATTTTAAAACATCTGGTCGAGAAGTGACCGCATAATCTTTAATTTATCATGATTGGACCCTCCAATTACATCATTGAGGTGATAAAACAATTTTTTTTAAGTAAAGTTTTAACTTTAATTCCGTTTAGGGTCTTTCTTTTCCTTATCAATTTGACGTGGCTTCTTATCATGGAGTTCTTGTGTTATTTGGGATTTTGTCACTACAGTTCGAAGGTTCAATTTTTTGTGGTGCCTTCTACATTGTAATCTTGAAGACAACATTCACCCCGTCTCAAGTTGATCTATCACCTGCCCATCTATTTGTCCCTATCACATTGAAGACCAGAAGACATCGTCAAGTTAAGATATTTGTTTGTGATGTCCATAATTTTATATTGACTATGCTATTATTTTTTTTATTACTGCGCGTGGTATTTTGGGCTTATTTTACTTTTAGATTTTGAATTCAATAATTTTTGTTTGAGATATCTGTGCATTTACACAGCGTGTATAAAATCTGTACGCCAAGTATAGCTATACGCGGTATCTATTCTAACAGTTATTTTCATAACTTATTATTTTACGTGTAATTAGTAGGGCAATTTTTTTGTTGCATTTAAAACACGAAAAGTTGCATTTATAAATCATAAAAGTTGCAATAAAAACAAAAAAAGTTGCATTTATTATTTTTTTAAAAATGATAAAGAATATACACATAGAAATTTATAAAATAAATAAATACATTGCCATATTTTATTTTTTTTATAGAATTATAATGTAACGTTAAATATTTTGTGAGATTTTCATTCTTAAATTGACGATCCTTAGCAAGTAACTTGTTAAGCATTGAAAAGCTTCTCTCCACGGAGACCGATGTAGCCTGGCCTGACCCATGTAATCAAAAAGAGACTGGAGTACTTTGTTATTTACCTTGTATACTCTATTTTATTTAAGAAAAATGTAAAACGTTTGCATTAAATGGATGACCTTTAAATGTTAACCAATGAAATTGCTTTGAATAAACACTAAATCTCGTATAATTTCCTTATTGTGAGTGAGTCTTTATTAAAAGCAATTTCATTGGTTAACATTATAGTATACATTAGAGTATAGAGCGGTATATCGGCGGAAAGAAAGACTGTAACTATCTGATTGGAAAATTCCGTTTGAGATGTCATCTGTTTCTTACTCAGAAAAGTTTGAATAAGCGTAGGCTGAGTTTTTGTCGGGATTGCCTTCTGGTGTTTAGCGGACTCGCGGTGCTTTGTCAATCAAGATCGTCAATCAAAATTCGCACAAGATGCAGTACAATGTATTTCTTGGTGTCGACTGGAATTCTTTTGGAAACTCTGTAACATATTGACGCACTTTTCCAATCAACGTGCTGGTTTTCTTAGGCATATTTGAAACTGAATCACAACACAATCACAACTGTGAACGACTACTTAGAGTAGTAGACTAGTACACCACCGAATGTACAGATATAAAATAAATAAATTATAAAAAAGTTTTTTTGAAAATTAGACAGCACAAAACTAAAGTAGTACTAAACAATTCAAAATTCAAAAATAATACGTACTAACTCATACAGGGTTGTACTTAGTACATGGTAGCTAACCAATAGAAAACGTCTGATGGATACTAACACGTGCTTTCTGTTGGTTAATTACCATTTGCTAGTCATAACGAGTTTAAGATTCATGGAAATTAAAAATTCAAGAAAAAATTGTAAAAAAAAATTTATTTAACTTGTAATTTTGCTAAAAGTTGCAAGAAAGTTGCAAATATGTGAAAAGTTGCAAAAAGTTGCAATAACGTGAAAAGTTGCATTTTAGTTGCGCTAAAAACTCCTTTATTATTTATTAGATGCGAATAAAATACAGTTTTTTGTTGTTTTTAGACAGTTTGCGACTCGTGAAAAAAAGTTGCATTTGGTGTCAAAAACTTGCCCTAGTAATTAAATATAATTTAACTTTTACTTTCGATATTTTTTTTTAAAGCTCATTATTACTACGCGAGAATTGTAAATTTTCATGAAATTTAATCTTAATATAGAACGAGATAACACGTTTTTGACACTTAAGGTGATTTACCCAATTCCCACTACTGTTTTTCTTTCAGTGCGCCATATTTTCGTGGTTTTTTTAGTGGGTACCTTTGCGTTCATATACCAAGGGCGGATCCAGGGGGAGGGCGATGGGGGCGATCGCCCCCCCCTTGGAAAAGTTATGAATTATAAATATAACGTAAAAACTAAAATTAGTGAAAAAAAGGATATTAATTTTGGTATTTTTCTTAAAAATCTATGAATCGCCCCCCCCTTGCTATAAAATTGCCCCCCCCCTTAAAAAAGTTGCTGGATCCGCCCCTGTGATATACAGGGTGGTTTATAAACTACGTGGCGTCTATTTTATCATCTTTTATCGCCTTGCTTCGTGGAACATAACTTTACGGCGCACCCTGTATTATCCATTTAACATCCAAGTAAGGGAATTGGTGCATCATTTTACTTCTTGCACCTACGAGCTAGCCAAAGGGGCAAATTTTACTTACTTTTTTATTTTATTTAAACATTCTACCAGTCGCCCTGAGAAAGACTGGAAGTGCGAAGCCGCACTACCTATATAGCCGCATATTTCTACCGTGGTACCTACTAGGATTTACTCTGGCAAATCCGTAACAAATTTATTAGTTATTTTAGATATATATTATTTGTAATATTGTCAGATTGCTAGAATAAATATTTAATTGGAGCTTTAGATTTAATACATTTATGGTGAGTTTCATAAACATCACTTATAAATTAATGCAGGCTTAAATTTAACTCGCCAATATAGAAAACGTCAATTTGTGCTTATTATTGGTGAGAATTTCTTGCCTCTAAATTTTAAGTGACTTATATGAAACCCATCTTTAGAGAAAAGGTTAGTATTGCTTAGGACCCAAAAACTTAAAAAAATAAAATTAAACTGTTATTTGTAAAAAAGCTTGTAAAACAAAATTAGATCGCAAAAACTTAATAATTTGACTGTTGTATTTAATCTATTCAGCAAATTTCAGACAATTCAGTAAAACCACTTAAAAATTAACTATACTTTACTTTTAACCAATTACAAAATTTCTAACAAAGTAGTCTTTTATAGAACTAAATATTTGTGGTATTTATACTTAACTCGAGAGTGGTTGGTCAGCGTTTCGATAAACCACTCGAAATTTAAAATTGAAAACAAACGCTGAAAGGATGTGGAATTAACTTGGTATACAGTCTTTTATTTATTCAATTTTGTGAATAAAGCTTTAATAAACTGTAATGAGTCCGTTTCAAGTATTCTAAGTTCAACTTTACAAAATATTTTTCACATTGGTTTACTATTCGCCTTTATTGAAATTTATTCATTTTGCTTTTTTTTAATAAAAAATATCAAAGCAATTACGTAACTTTAATGTAAAAAATTAAATAGGTTCATAATATAATTTAACATTAATTTAATGGTTATTTTCAAACTTGTTTTCTTTACCTTCGAAGCAATTCAAAAATTAATTGAAATTTTATTTTAAATAATTTTTAATTACCTGTAACAAAAATTTAAATAGGTAAAGAATGCATCTTTTCAAATACACTACATGCTTTTGCACATCAAAGAAAGAAACTTGCTTAATTTTCTATAATATAATAAAAATTCATGCAAATTATCACATCAACACTTCCAACTACATTTAAAATTATCAAACGAACACCCGCGAGTTTAAATTTTCACTTAACTTGAAAATGAAAAACCCTGTAGGTAGGTAATTGGAAAAGGTTTAAATGATGAATAATAAGTAAAATTCTTTGAACATTTCAAAGACTTCCGATGGATTATAAAAGTGCTCATACATTACATGAATATTAAGCCATAAGTGAATAAATAATAATATAGTATTATAACTATAGTTGTTTTCAGTTAAGCTTACTTCAGACTTATGGTTTAACGCCACCGTCGCTATATAAAACAACGATGTAGGTATATGAGCAAACTAAATTGATTTTACCGATATATGATCGTAATTTAATAATCTTTTACAAATATAACATTTAAATTGCAATCGATACGTTTTAAGTCAATATATTATTATATTATACTTCATAAGAATAATTCTGGATGAGTTGTGAGAGGAACTAGCTAATGATCAGCTGATAATACTCATCAGGCAAAACTTTAAGGTTGGGAAACATTAACATGAAATTTTCACGGAGATTCATAGTGTGACATGTTGCATCGTATTTTAACACTTGAAAGTTAATTGCCTTAATTAGCATGTCAATTTTGCTTTCAAATAAGACGTAGAATGCTTAAATTTATTGCTGTTAGTTATTACATTTAAAATATTTTTAATGTTCTTTTTTATATACTTTTTTCAATCCTGTTGCTCAATATTTCTTATATAATCTAACAACTTAACAGAATATTTTCAAATGTTTTTCAATTTTTTCAAATTTATACAGCTCATTTTCCGACTTGACAAAGCTATATAGATGCTTTTTTATTTTGAGTATCTAAAATTCAGTGCATGGCAGCAATAGAGGTACTTTCATACACAATTACTTTTGTTGTATTGGCTTGCATTATAAAAAAATATAAATTATTATATTTTTTGTCAATTAAGGTAATTATTTGGGTTTCCCAATGCTGCGCAGCAAGAACTTAAATTGAATAGTATTGAGAATAAAATTCTAAACATTTCCGGAGTATACTGTGCAAAACAATGAACAATTTGAAGGAGCATCTTCAACAAAGTTTAACGTAAAATGGAGGTCATCATTGTTAATAAATTTCTCATTTCATAAAATATTATGAATCACAAAAATTACTGATAATGTTCAATAAATATTTAAATTATGCATTACAAACATGGACACACAAGTTTTATTTGACTTTAAAATCGATGATATTATTACTATGTTATATATTATAGGTGTTTGTGAGTATGTGTAAGATGCATATCCCAAAGTAGAATAATTTTAAAGTTTTTAATAAAGTAAATAGATCAAGTCACAAATTTTAAATTAAGATTTGGTAAAATTGAAGAAATAAATAAAGCATAATAAATAAATAAAAAAAAACTTCCGGAAAACCTTCCAAGTTAAATCTGCCAAATGACTGGACTGGTTATTAAATTAAAGTGATATGTAGGTATTTAAAATTTTTGAGGATTTTAAACATTAGTGTTTTTTTTAGTGATTTCGACGTGCGCTTTTCAAAATTTTACTTTACCACCTCGTATCTTTGCCGCTAGAGCCTCCATATTGGAAAAATGATGCACAAAAACAGTAGTTTTTGACAATAACTCCTTTCCGACTCATTTTACTATGAAAATAGTTATGTATTAAAAAATTAAACCAGAGAAAATTTTCTATAATTTATATAACAACTTATTTTTGTAAAATAATTAGTTTTAGCGTACAATAGTGTTTTCATTTGAATTCCTGATTATTGTAATCATTTCACAATGAGCTCTTTTAAAGCTATAAGTAAACTAGCTATATCGTTTTTTCTAAAGTAAAGCATTAATAACAAATGTTTATAACATTTTGAAAATTACACTAAATGAGCAATTTTTTAAAATAACTTGCCAGGTTAGTATGGTAGGTACATTTTTTTACAGTATGAAGAGTCGAAGTTAGCAAATAAACAATTCCGGAGTCGGGCAAAAACTTTTTTATTTCTCTAAAAGTATGGCACTATTAGGTCTATTTTAATCTGTGATTAATAGCGAAGGATATTCAGGGTTGCGCAATCAAAATTATAATCTTATAATATGAAATTTTGTATCTATCTGTGGCATACGATAACTGATAAAAAATTCATAAAAGTTTAAAACTAACGATGTTTTACTAAGGTCATATTTTGATATTCTGGTCAGTCATGACCTGGCCTATCAGCCCTTCAAGGGATGATGTTCAGTTTTGGAACACTCTGTATATCTGTCGATATGCTAGAGGAGATAAAAGTGTAAAAAGGACTGAATTTCCACAGATATATTCATCGAAATATTGATTATTTTTGTCTTTGTATATATACAATTATAATTCATCGGAAATACTTTAATATTGAACTTATAGCTTAATAGTTATTTATGTACCAAGTCCTGAAAGTGCATCTTTTTGGTATGAGCGTGGAAAATTATAGACTGAGGCGCAGCCGAAGTTTATAACCACGCAAATGCCAAAAATACACTTTATGGATAAGGTGCATACACTATTTTATTGTAATTGGAATAAAATGCCCACTTTCTGCAAAAAATGTACGATAATAATTATATTATACAGAATAATTTAACGAAATACGTATGTATAATGATGCAGTTGCTAAGCAATGAAATATTTAAAATTCACAAAATACGTCAAAAATATTTGTCGAATTTAGTAAGATTGCACATAAAACATTTGAGGTTATGACATTTCTGTACTAAAAAGTAAAATTTGACATTTCTGTACTAAAAATAGCTACTTTTAGTATTGTTTTGAATATGTGAAAATGTACATTTTAGTACGATGCACATAAAAACTTTTTTTTATTAAATTATCTGAATTTTATAAAAACGGAATTCACAAATCATTGAAAAAGGTTAGTTCAATGTGAAGGTGTTTACATACACCGCTACATTCTTTTGCATTGGCTGATGAAGTTGCAAGACAAAAGAGTTGATTTTCATGCATATTTTTTACTGATGATATTGACAAATTAAAAAAATGCATTAAAATGCAGACGGATTTTTAAATTATCTGCCCAACCTGCAACTTTAACTGGGGTTTTCAAAGAACTGCACTGTTAATTTTCAGAAAATAATAATTTTTTGTAGTTTGTCCTGAAATTCAAATAACCGCTGCAAAAGTAGCTGTATCTAAAAACAAATCAAAAAGTGAATATTTGACAAATAATTTATTTTTAATAAAATTAGTCGTAACACTTTTGCAGAGCATGAATTAAATCCAAAAATTTTATATTGATAAAAGAAGATGAATTTGATAGAGGAAGTTTCTTCGCAATATCTAACTAAAGTTTTGGATATGATTTATTTTATATAAAAAGAATTGTACATAGTACCTACTATTGTTTTTCATTTGAATCTCAAAACGACAAAATTTTATTGGTTGTACCTGATATTATTAATTTTAGTAACAATTTGAAGCTAACGCCTTAAACTACAGTAGTCTTTGTTGAATTTAAATTACATCAGTTTAATGTAATGCAAGTAAGTTAAGTTTATTTTATTTTATATTTAACACTAGCGGTATTCACACTGACGTATAAATACAACATCAAACACGAGTAAGTGTAAATATCCCTATTATTGAAAACTGGATATGGTACCTAAATTAAATACATATATTTAAAATTACAGTAAATTAATGATATTTTTGCAATTATAATAACTTTGAAAGTAATTTTAGTTATAATTCAAAATGAAATACTGGGGCAGATTATGGATAAAGTGAAAATTGGTAAAATAAATATATAAAGTAAAATAATATGCCTAAAATCTCTATAGATCCTCCATAAATTCAAGATCCAAGGTCAAATAATAAAAAGTACTTTGCAAATATCTCTCAAAAAGTAAGTGTTATTGCAAAAATAGTCATTACAAAGTTTGCACATTGAGCAATTTTTTTTTTACAAAAAAAGGGGTTTATACTATTTTTTTTCGACGCATCAACTATCTATGAGATATAGCGACTTCAATAAATTTAAATTATATTTTGTATAAATATGCAAACGTCTTAAATATGCAATAAACCATCTTAAAATTATAATTTAGATTTTTCAAGGATAAAAATGAAGAAACAGATTGTTGATATTTGTTTGATAAATAAAATTTATAAAAAGCTAAAAAAGATAATATTTCCAAAGTTTTAAAACACAATTTTTTCCAGAATATAATATGCTGAAGTATAATGTCAGTCAATGTATTCTATTCTTTTATAATAATGAATGAAAATACAAAAATAATTTCTATTTCTTTCAATTAACCCTTAGTTCTACGCAACTCACTTGGAATCCACATGCACCCTATAGTGGGACAGTTATGAACAAAATACCAAAAAAGTATTTCTACAAAAAAATTATAATTTACAAATAATTTTGCTGTTTTCAAAATTGCTTTTTAATGTAAAAGTTAATAAGGTAGGTCTTGTTGTATCATTTCAGGGTGGTAGATATTATAAACCTTACTTTTCAAAAAACCTCAGAGAAAGAAATCCAAACGTATTAAATTAGAACTTCTCGGCGGCCACTTTTCCACTTCAACGCTATTCAAAATTCAAGTTCTTGGTGCGACACCTTATATAAATCAGATTAAATAATGTGTACCTACCAATATAATCTAATACAAGTAGGTACCCGAGTTATTTCCGGATAATATTTATTTGCGATTTACATCCGCCACTAAAGGTAACTCAGAATAATCAGTTAAAAGTTTATTATTATTTTTGACTTTATAAGAAATATTTTTGTGGATATGTAGATACATTTTTATTGAAAGAGTGATAAAAGTGCGGACTTGAAGGTGGAAAGTTTGAAGGTCGTGAATTCCAGAATTATTTATGCCTGATTCGTATATTTCCCTAAAGAAATAGGTATAACAAAAAATTATTTAAGAGAAAACAAATAAAACATATTACAATTTTCAAACTAAATAAAACTGTATTAAATACCTACTTTTAGAACTAAAAATTTAAAGTTATCACAATGTAAAATATACTAAAAGTAAAATTTATTCACAAGCATTTTCGTTTCGTTTCGATATAAACATCATTAGCTTACTAAACTGAAAGTGTACAGGAATAATTTCATTTATGACATAATTTAAATAATAGTTTAGTTAATTAATAACAGAATGAATGATCATGTTCATGTAAAATTGATAAAAATTACGAATTATAAAAATCCAAGTAGGTAACCCAATACCCTCGATTTTTTCAGATTGAATTTCATGAATCGGTTACTCATACGAAAAATTCTTAAATTACCATTCATTATGTTATTTGCTCAACTATTATTATAAGTTATATAAAAAATAATTAATGATAATTAATATTCAGTGTATGGAAGGTATTATAGTCAATAAAATTAAAAAATTAAGTTATTGTGCGAAAATTCTGGGTTAGCGGACTTCAACAAATTTTTTTGCTCGGTTCTTCGATAAACATTGTGTAGAGGTTTAAATTTAAGAATTGATTGAAAAATAATTTTAAGGTACAAAAAAAGAAAAAACTATATTATGTGGTATAGGTACTATATTATAGAGTGTTTAAAGAATTTATTAAACTATTTTTCTTTCTAGAGTGCTGTAATATCTGTTCAGTGAACGTTTGACTATATCAACTTAGCTGCGGCTAATACGATGACTTACTATTAGGGAGATGTAATTAATGGGGTGGTTTTCCATTGCTTGCTGCATAGTCCACTGATCGATGGCGATGTTGAAATTTTAGATCACAGGAATACAATGTGACGCGATTAGAAATACAATCGTAATTTCTCGCTTCCTAGTCTACCAGTGTGTGGTGTACGCTTTGCAACACTTTGATTTTATTCCTTATTTTAACATATGTTGTTAATTATTATTTTAAGCTAAAAATATGATAATTTATTATTTTGCACCTAAATGACAGATTTTGGCAAAACATTTTGAAACTGTGTCATTAGTATTAATAGTATTATAATTATATAGCAATGCTTAAATATTATTAAAGAAGGCATTTTTATCATATCGTATAAACCAGTGATGGTAAATATGTGGCACACGTGCCAGATTGGGCATGTGAAAAATTTTCATCAGCTCGTTGAAAAATTCAACGTATCAGTAAAAAAAACTATTGTTTTTATTACAGATCTCCTATCTAACAAAATATAGGCAAACTTTGATTTATCTGATTTTTGTTTTAATTATTATAAAATAACTTCTTGATTAAATTTATTTCCTGTTTTAAAATAGTTTAAAAATGGTTATCACAGTTAATGTTCTTAACTGCCCAACTGTGACAATCTCTTATTCTCAATGGACCAATTATTTAAAAAAAAATTGGGCAATTCTGAACGTCTGTAAATAGATAACCCCTTAATACATAGCCCACAACAACTTTGCAAGTTGTTTCTGCATCTATAGTATTGAGGAAAAAAGCAACCTACATTTTTATCTTATTTTAGAACATTGATCGCTATTTTCCATCCCCAATATAGACTAAATAAATATTAAAATAGTGTCCTAACGTTTACATCTAGATAAATATCTAGATATTACTATTAATTTTTTTAATTTATTTTAATAGAATTTATACATTAAATTATTGTAACACACACTGTATAATAATAATAATTCATTGTACCGTATCAAGCGTAACTAATATCACAAATAATAATAAAATCTATTTGTTTACCAATATCATATTACCTATCATTATTATTAATTACAATGAAACCTCTATAAGACGAACACTCAATAAGTCGAAATTTTGTCTATAGTGGAAATTTTTCATTGTCCTTTATAAAAAAAGTATCGTAAAATTGATCGGATTCTGATTAAACTAGAATATTTTTTAGGTTCCTATAAGCAGTTTTGGCTTAATAATTGTTTCACGGTAGTAGGAATACTTATGATAAAAAGAAAATCGATATGCAACAGTCGTCGGTCTTGAAAAATTAATTCTTATTAAATAATTACACATAGTAATTATTGAAAATATTTTTTACCACCCGTTAGGGTGAAAACTAATATGAAAATCTTACTGATACATTTTATTAACATTTTTTAAAATTTTATTGGCAATTTTAAAGTTTAGACTTGGGTTTTCCAGTTAATCTTTTTACTTATACTTAGTTTAAGAGATAATATAATTGAAAACCAATATAATTGGTTTCATGTCACAATGCGGGTTTAACGATGTGCTTGAAATTTCTTTCTTTGTACTTTAGCTAGTGAGCGTTGTTGATGACATTCAATTCACTGCTTCAATTCATTCGAATTTAAAAATGCAGTTTAATTTGTAAACGATTTCAATATAATATAATAACAAAACCGCTTGATATATTATAAATACAGTAAAATAAATGAATAGCTTACTATATATATAGGTACTTATTGCAAAAGTTTTTGAAAATAAATTTTATCAGTTGATATGCATTTAGAGAAGTATACTTTTCATCCTCTATATGAAAATTTCCATGATTTATCATATTATTTTGCTCTCGTTAATGAACATATTAAAAAATTTAAATTTTTGTTTGATGGATTTGATACTTATAATGTGCAACTATCGTAATAATGAGTTAGAAGCATCACTTACTTGGACTGGATGGTTCAGATCCGTCGGAAGATTGAAAATTATTTCTTTGCATTAATGATACAACACCCATTTCAGAAGAAGTGGTTATATTATGTGATGGAATCGATGTGGCTTCTGTTCCCGAAGTAACCGGTGGTGGAGCAGCCCCTGTTGCATACAAAAGTCCTAATTCTCTAGCTTCATTTTCCTCTTGTGCTTGCTGTCGTCTTAATGCAACTTGTGCTGCCATTACACGTTGCCGTTCAGCTATCAAAGTACATTTCGCACAATTACAATCGCGCCAACGACAATACCTTTTATGGCCTTTGAGAGCGGAAACAACTCCATGATTTCGACACCTTGCACATTTTGGTGTTCGTTGGTAACGTTCGGAAGCTCTCAAGAAAAATGCTGGCGGAATCGAACCCAACACGGGATGTTGCGACATAAGAGTTTGCATATCGACACCACTTGGAAGACTCATCGTGCAGAATTTTAATAAGACATAACCAAAACTACTATGTTTATAAACTTGTAATAATATGCAATCACGTGGTAGGCCACGAAGTACAACGAGTGATTAAACGCGACTGTAACGCTAAAGCTCCGGACTCCGGAGTTCCGGTGACCGATCTGAAAATTTTCTACTAATGATACGGTATCTGGATGTGGCTACTGTGCACACTGTTGGTTGCTTGCGCTTGATACATGCACCAATAGCATCCCCTTTTCCATCCGTTCCACGCCCTTATTCCATGACGTAACATTTCTGCACGCCTACATACTCTACTTTGATATTTACAGTATTATGTGCCCTATTATAATGAAAGGCATAATAGGAATACAAACTAGTCTTGAATGGTAAATATATTATACTGCTATTATAATCTAGTGAAGGAGGGTGAGTTGTGCGGCTACCCCTCTGATGCTAGGATTTCATATGCTATTGTACATTCAAGTGCGATACTATTAATTTATTGTTGTTGATATTTCAGTTTCAAAATCTATTGTTTAAGGTTTTACAAATCGTATAACGTTTAAATTGGAACCTATTATGTTATAGGTAGATTGAACTATATTGTTATACGATGTTTAACAATTTTTGAAATTAAACATAAAAAAATTTTAGTTAAGTAGTCTATACTAAATTCACAGTTAGTCAAGAAGTTGGAAAGTGATAAGAAAGCATGAGGCAAAAAGAAAGAAATATGTATAAGAATGCAACAGTTTTTCGATTTCATTATCAAAAGAGTGAGCCTGGTTTGGACATATCCAAGTAGAATCTGGGTAGAATAACAAATAAAATGAACTTTCTAAATTATCTTGTATAATAGCTCTGCTATTTGTGAAGTCATTTCGCCTGAGAGACTGCATTGTGGTGACTTCTTACATCGAGATAGGCTCGGACTTTTATGCACAATTACATGAAATTGTCTCTTTGAATCCGTGAACAAAAGACGGTATGCGAAAGGTTATATGTATAGAATAAAAGAAGGAGATAATGACGGCGAGGTGCGCCATAGATCGCAGCTTCTGGAATTTAATTAAACGCGGATTACGACTTAGCATCAGAGATAGATACACGCAGCTTGATTTTTGTTCTACCTCTTTCTATATCTTACTTTGTTTTTAAATTTATTACAATATATTTTCCAAGCTATCCATTTTAAATTAAATTTTTATTGTACTTGAATGTTATATTTTACTATTTGTATGAAACAACATATTAAATTTTCACATTGAATTATGATAAAGGAAAACATAATATGAAATAACTACGATATAACTGAGAAATAAAATTTTAACTTAATCATTATATTATATAGGTAGGTAGGTACTATCCCTTATTTTTTATTATACCTACTTTGATGCATCAGGTTTCATACTCAATTGATTAACCTCGTTTGGGTTTCATGGAGACGAAGTACATTAATAGTAGGTATTTAGTTGTTCTAGCCTTCACTATAAATATGTAATTAAAATACAATTGGGATTAAATCTCAAATAGTGCAAAATATATTATTGAAGTTTAAACAAATTATATGAATAGGGAGGTATATAAATTAAATTATTAATAGGTACCTACCTAATAAATAATAATACTTACAATAATGTGTCAAAACTGGTGGCCTGCCTATGTATAAATTTTCGGCCTGAATTAAAGCAAAGATTATTTATTATATTATATTTTACTTATATTAGGTACCTCATACAAAAAATATATTTTGGTAAACATTGTATATGTATTTTAGGATAGACAATATAGATGTACCTATCTATCATTCAAAAATGAAGAGGTGGTTAGAAAAAGGTCATTCGTACAGCCCGCGAGAATTTTGTTTTTTCAGGAATGAGTTTGACATCTTTGATATAGACTATAGAGAGCTGAAAACCGTGGTAAATATTAATGTTGATTGTGCTGAATATCTTCTGATATGATCTAAAGTCTAACGTGTGAAATCTTAAAAAAATAAGATCGAAACATGTCACTGTTTAATATATTTTTAAATTGAATGTTTTGTTAAAAGTTATTTTTGACGTGATAACGTCTTATAAATTGATGAACGCCGACACACACGAAAAAACATGACTCATCGGTAACGTTCTGCCGAGCCATGCGTTCGCGAGAGAGCGCGGAACGAGCCGATGCGTCCGAGTGAAAACCATCATACAGTTAACTGCATTGTCAACTGTTTATAAACAGTTTAAACAGTTTATTTATTTACATTTACGTATAAACCATTTTACAACTTATCAATCATACATTAAATTATACAACGAAACAACTTTAAATCCGTGAGCATTTTACCGGTATTATTATTATTAAAATTAAAGTAAAGTGAAGTAAATATTTAATGTGAATACCATTGTTTATAACAATAACAATTGTGGCATTAATATTAATAATGAGAAATCATAAAATTATGTGTTTTAAAATTATTAGAGGTAATTTAATTGGCAATATAAGCTCTATTTATTAAAATAAAAATTTCGAGTGCAAACAAAATGTTTATTTATCGAAAAAAATTTAATTTTTAATTAACTCCTTCTTTTTATGATACAAAATAATGATAATTTAGTGATAATAATTCAATTCAATTCATAAAAGTATGCAATTTTTCATCAATGTTTTCTTATGACGTTATCACGTAACATTATCATCGTCCGTAAACCGATTTACAGGCAACCAATTTTTCTGACAATTATTCTGTTGATGGATCTGATAGCATAATAGGTTTTTCTTTGGATACTATAGGTATGTAAAACCACACATCATATGAAGTATTCTATGGATTATAATGATTTCTTATTGGTCTAATCCTCAACTGTAAATTTTTGATGATATATTTTTAAAACACTGACTTAGAACGACATGCACTTCAATTCATGCAAGTCAGGTGAGTTAAAATTGCAATTGTTGTTTACATTATTAAATTTAACTAATTGAGTTTTTAATTATATTCTATGGATTGGCGATATCTTTATTTTTGAATCTGCAATGCAAAAACTGTTGATTTTTTAGAGTCTCTGATAAGGTATAAGGGAAAAAGTCGTTCGAGTTGTACCTAATATAATATAATATTATAAGGTTATTGTTGTATCTTTGTAAATTTAATTTATTACAATCAACCTTTAAATTATTTCGGAACAGTAGGTACAGAGTTACAAAATTTCCTACCCATATGTTAGGTATCAAATTTTTGTAAAAATTGTAAGGTATGCACTTAATAGTATTGATGATATACGTAATTGTCTAACAAACCATTATAGTAAGAGACATCTTTCGTATGTTATCCTTTCTATTCAAACGGTATCACCTGCTGTACCAAAGTTAGGGTTACAAATTCAATAATTTTAGATAGGCTTATTTTTTCACTAGTAATTTCTTTTTTAAATTAATTCCATTGATATAATTTAAGATTGTTTTTTCTATTATTTTTTAATTTTTGTAATAAATTAGTAGTCATAACAAATAATAATAAAAATAAAGCAATATTATTATACTAACAAATTACTTATATTCATTTTTACAGAATTGTCACAAATTGGCATTTTCAAATTAAATGTTTTAAACATGGGAAATTCTTAACAATAACATAAAATAAAAACTTTTTAATTTAATTTAATGGATTACAACGGGCAGAAGACCGACCACTTCAAGATAAATTGCGGTACCTTTTTATTTACCCTAAAAAGTAATTAAAGATTAGAAGATTTGTAACAAAAAAAGGGAAACAAATTAAAAAAACTACCAACTTATTAAATGGCACCATACCATTTAAAATATCTTTAGAAATGAAAAGAACATTACAATTTGATGGTCAAAAATATTCAGTGCTTTTCACTGAAATTAACCATTAAAAACTTACTTAACCAAGAACCAAACTAATAATCTCGGGAAATCTTTATTTACTATTATACAATATACATCTATCGGTTTGACAATTTAGAAAAAAATGGAAAGATAGAATTTTCTCCCTATCTTTATTTTTGGAATATAAAAAAAATTTAAAATGGAAAATGACTTTCAAGGGTGAAAAAACTACTCAAATTTTTACTAGCTGTTTGTCGCTGAATTCTACTGTGCATGAACCCTTTAAAAATTTTTAAATTGTGTTGAATACGGTAGTCCGGAGACAATTAAAACAATTTTAACAAAATTACTGCCTATAACAACTATTTGAACTGAGCGTATTTGAAAATATGCCTAAATTAAACTTTAGTTATATCAGACTACTAATAGATAAGAGAAAAACAATAAAAATCATTTGCTACAGTTGATAATACAGGGTAAGGTCAAAAGAAAAAGAAGACCAGACAGAAGAAAAAACTCGTGGCTGAAGAACTTGAGGCAATGGGCTGAAATGACATCAACGGACATCTTCAGGGCAGCGGTGGATAAAGTTATGTGGGCCAGATTAATAGCCAACGTCTAAAAAAGATATGGCACTAAGAAGAAAAAGAATAGATAAGGTTATAGTGGTAAAAACACCACGGAACAATTTAAAAAGTCAGAGAAAATGTTTCATATAACGACCCCATACCCGGGGCAGATGTAACAGTGATTGTGATCAGTTGCAACACTTTCAGAATCAAGAAAATAACGGTCATTACATACTTATTTATTAAAACAATATTACATAATATGGTTATTTTTCAATATAGTACTACTAAATTAAAAATTAAAAATTATGTTTGAATAAAAACAAATAATACCTACCAAATAAAAAATATTAATAAACAGAACAAAGTAAATATTAAAAATCAAACAAAAAGCAGATGACCGGTTGATCTTTTTTATTTTTTTTATTTTTGGTAATTTCTTCATCGCTGGACATCAAAATTTTGAATTTAATTTATAACTGCTTTGGAGGGGTTAGGGTTCTTATTATTATAGTAGTTATTGTTAATTACACAGAAAATATAAATGTGACCTTACAATCCTTTAAAATATTGATAAAGTATAAAGAAACTTGAAAAATTATAAAATAATTGTAAATTATAAGTAAGTGGTTTAAATGTTTCATCTGATCATGAATAAATTGTTACAATTGCCTTTATCACGTTTTTTTTTAGAAAATTTGTTAGTTTGACGTCCACAATGAGCAATTTAAATAAAAAAGAATTACACCTATTCGCACCCCAATAATCAAAGTTCTTACATGAAATGTATAATAATCGTAACTATTAAAGTTTTGTATTAAAAAACAAAATAACAACAAAAATACATACTTTTGCACTAAAAAACACAATGTACCTTATTGTACGAGTAGGATGCACTTGGAGCGACACAGAACACTGAGACCAGATCGATAGAACTTTTAGTTTCAGTTGCTATATAAAGACTAAACAATTATACTGCAACCTCCCCCTAGAGAGCTATCGGGGACGTTGGGTACTACGTCCAAAAGCCGCTGAGGTAGCCAGCATACCTATTCCCTTCAAGGGCTGCAAGACCCAAGTAGGGACCTGTAGGTGTCAAGGTTCCCCGGCAGACAGGCCGAGTGCTGATCGATGCTACTATTCCCAAGAACCACTAGCCACAGCGAATCCTCCTCAGTGAGCAAGGTCACAAAGACGGGGAGGCTAAGCACGCATGCGCGAGAATTAGCCCCGGGCTCCCGTCTTCCCGCAGACGGTTATTTATTCGAATTCTCCCGTAAATCGTGGAGTTTAACTGATTCAGGGACGTCGCGTTAACGCCCTTTAGAGATTTACTTGCAATCTCAAAGTTCAAGCCGAGGCTTCGGACTCCACCGAAGTCAACATCCTACCGCGCTGCCCAGGTCACCTTGTAACAGGTTAAGATTGTGGCTCCTTAGTTATCCGTTTGGTTTCCGTCGGGAGATGAGATTTCAAGTCCATACTGCGCTACTACTGTAAGGGTTGAAATGTTCATCCCCTCTGTTCACCAGAAAGAGATGTTCTCTTCGGGTCCCAAGTCACCCCATCGCGCAATACGAGTATCATGCGGTGCCAACTTTTTCGTCCCCTCTGTTCACCAGAAAAGGGAACCTTGCCGGCTTTCGCCGGCAGGGCCCCCGTGACCATTTTGCAAGAAAGGTCTGAGTCCAATGTTTGCCGGGTGACGTCCCCCATTGGTAACCGGGCCGGTAAGATTTTCTCTCCTCGGGACCGCCTCGTAGGCTCTTACTTACTGATCCCTTGGGTTCACGGTCGGGAAGTCATGGACCAAACACTCATACCCGGGCGTGTTAATCCTAATTCACTAGAGGATTGTGCCTTTGCCACTTACCAAGGTAACATTTCTTTTTCTTTCTATTCTTATACATCAATGATATCCCCAAAACCGACGACATCATCATTGCACTTTACGCCGACGGCGTTACTATATCTTCCGACAACGAGCAGAAAGACTTTTAATGTTACAAAACTCAGACTTCTCATGAACAACACCTAGCAGATAGACAACATTGATATTCAACAGACCCTGACCAACAAATACTTAAAATAAAGCTTGACAAAGAAGTTACTTTTAAAACTCACATCAAAATGACAGCTAAAAAAGCTAAGAAAGCATTTTATGCCTTATTTTCATTACTTGCCGTAAAAAACAAACTAGATCTCAAACAAGAAATTAACTGGACAAGACAATGATTTTTCCAATTCTACTATACTCACGCCCCGTTTAGATCAAAGCTACTAAGTTAACATTAAACTACTAAAAGTTGTCCAAAACTAATGAATCCAAGTGATCACGGGAGCGGCCAGGTACACAAAAACATGCGACTTCCAAGACATATTAGTATCACAAAGATACCAATAATCAGCATTTTAAGAAGACATTCTTTTCCAAATAATAAAATTGTTGTAAAGACGTGGTAGATAAGATTTTGAGGTTAGAAATAAAATCGAATTATGGATTTTTTTGAATTATTTGATTGATGATTGATAAATAATATTGAGTTAAGGGCCATATATAAGAGGGGGTTGGGGTTTAATTTTCCTTCAATATATGCCTCTTAAACAGAAGATACAAACTGCCCAACTGTCGAACTTGTTTAATTTATTGACAGAGCGCGGCACAGTCCGCACAGTAAAATTAATTCCATGATTGTTGTCCAAAAATAAATCTTTAAGCTTTGTATAAAAATAAAATAAATATATAAAAAAATAAAAAACAATAAATTTAAGATCAGGATAATAATAGAACACTACTCATTCATTTTCATCAAATTCATCTTGCAAATAGTCAATAATGCTGTCATCTGATTTAATATTATTAATCAAAAAACTGTAATATTGCTGATTGCTTTTGCTAATAAAAGGCAAGGGTGTTTTTAAGTCGGCAAGTTTCTCTGAACTTAAAGGAAGTGGTTCTTTATTCAGTGGCTGAAAATGTACTATAACAACCATATTTCGTGTTCGTCTTCTGGATATGTCGTAATGTTTAAAATCTTTTTCAAATGAATGCTTGTACAATATCGTGTTGTTACTTGTCGAATACTGCATCCACTTAATTTTTAACCATTGAAGAAGTTCTGGATTGAAAGTAGAAGGCAAACCATGGTTTACATGCACTCAGGCCACATAAACGGACCCATTATGCTGCCTACGATGTTAGCAGCCCACCAGCCTTCTATTCCTCAAGCCACCCCAAACTCAGGACGAACTCGAGTACTTTAGAAGGCGGTGTGCCACTAATACTGGCATTGCTAAGCCAGAAGCTCCCCAACATGGATCTTCTTTTTGATGCTAACACTGGGCAGTTGCAAAGCACATTCTCCACTGTTTCATCTTCTTCTTCACATCTGCGACATATTGGGCTGTCAACCAGTCCCATGGTGTGCAGGTGTTTGTTTAGCTTACAGTGTCCTGTAAGACATCCCACGATAACTCGTAAGCTGTCCCGAGACAACCTCAGATAATATTTTGCATGTTTGTCAGATGGTATGTTAATTGCAGCCTTAGTCTGACGGCATCCAGCCACATTCTCCCATCTTTCCACATGCAATCTGCGGGTTTCCCTTTTATGATGGCATCAAGGATTTTAACAGCCAGCGAGAGAAAAAGCTCCGGACCGCATGGCACGTTTCCAGAACCCAGCCTTGCCAGCTCATCAGCCCTCTCATTGGCCTCATTCCCTTCATGCCCTTTAACCCAACTAAGAGTTAGAACATTATGAGTGGATATCACGTTCAGTGCCTCGATGCATTGTAGCACAAGACCAGAGATAATCTTGCAGCGGTTCAGCGCCGCAAGGTCCGCCCTACTGTCCGTGATTATTTGAATAGTTTTGCTCAGGACATTTCTATCCTGAACTTCAATTCTGCAATTCGGAAGAGAATATCCCCGCACCCGAGCCAGTATTGTTTTTGGATCCGTCCATGGACAGACATATAATATCAGCTCCGTCAGATCCTTTTGTGTTTGAAGAGGTTCATGTAATGTATTTGTTTTACGATGTACAAAATGCGTTTTTAGGGTAGATTTGACTTCTAAAAAATCAGTTTGCTCTAGTTCTATCACTTGTATAAGAGGTTTTCTTTGAACAAAACGTATTCAATTAGCCCAATCGCGTGGTAACTCAATATCAGCTGCAGTATGTTTTTTGTTTTTCTATAGCAGCATGGATAGTATCTGCTTCTATTTATATATATATTTTTTGAAACTTTGAAACACAAAATGTAAATAAAATATGAACATCTCAGTATCACCTCATAATAATGTAATGTGCAAGTTAAACATAAAATTCATACAGACACCTTTTGTTTAATTTAATATCATAAAATGCATCTGTAATCACACGAAACGCAAATATTATCAAAGTGTGATTGAAGGCCAATGTCGTTGCTGAAAGGGCCAATGTCTACTTTGGCCTTTTTAGCACCAATAGTTTTTAATATATCTGTAAGACATTGGCTGCTAAATTATTCGTTAGACCTACTATAACTTAAGTTTTAAATTGGCCATTTTGCCATAAACAAGTTCACAATAAAAGGACTTGATGCAATATCTAACTCAAAACAGCAAAAAAGTGACATTGGCCTTTTCAGTTCCAAGCCACAGATATACAGTAGCACGAAACAGCAGATTAATTTGATACAGTAAAATTTCGCAATTATTCCTTCCATTCAGCAATTGGTCTACAAAGCGTAAATCACCACTAATTCTTGTATGGTGCAAGGATTAGGTCCCACAATAAATAAGAGCATTTTCTTGGGAAAACTCTTACAACACACCATCACACTTCAACTGATAGTATGAAATGATAGAAACGTAACCTGGAGAGAGAGATCCTATTTCTAATGAGAGAGTGGATACTACTGATACAGATCTCCCAAATCAATTTGGAGTGTCTTAATTACGGTTGGAGACCAGCAGTCTGGCGTAAATCAAACACGGATAGACGAGTAAGCGAAAAAACGCTGTCCTAATCCTGATTGCGTCGGATATATGAGAAGCAGACTTTCTATATGCACTATGTCCAATTTCTGAAATTTTTAGGAGATCAGTAAAACTACCACAGGTTTATATGATAAGTTATCAAAAAAGTAATTTTTACAAAAGTACAGTAAAACAGCTAAAAAATGTATTGAACAAACTGAACTTTGTTTTTTCTACATTGGACAAACTGCATATAGAAAGTCTGCTCCCCATATGCCATGATCTAAATGTCCAACATCGATCTGTGGACTATGTGGGGAAGGCAACTAGAAACCACCTCATTAATATTTCCTTAGTAAAGTCTTCCTGGCTTAGCCTGGGAGATAGCCAACATCCGGATTCGGATAGACACCTGAAGAAGAACTGCGGTTACGTGTACTTTTATATTATGTTAAGTAAACAATAAAATTTTTCACATCTGGTAAGGCAAATAAGATACAATGAGATTGATTTCCTTAAAGGTTACGTACAGTCATGAGGTCGAAAAATAGCAGTTTTTTGAGATTTTCTTTCTAAGTTATGAATAGATGTATTTATTTGAAAGTTTTTCTACATGAAAGAGCAACATTTAAAGAACATTTTAGAATTTTACTTTCACAAAACTTGCAACAATTAAACCACTGGTAGTAGATTTTCGAAGACGCTTAAAAAAAGATGATTTGCGGTACGTAAGATAACTCGTCACAGGATTATCCAAAATAAAAAAAGTAAAAAGATTTGGTTAATATATTAGTTTATCTCGAGACTGAACAATTCCATTTAAAAAAATTTAAAATTTTCTATTTTTGGGATGGCGTTGCAATAAAAGTGACGATTTTTACCCAAAAAATTGGTCTATAATTACTTGTAAAAAGAGATAGAAATGAAAAATAAAAAAAATTAATGGTTCAATCTCAAGAATTATTTATATTTAAGACGTGTGTGAAATTTTTTTAAAATGTAGTTTTGAGTTAAACACTCTAAAGTCTAAAGTTTCTGTTTGATATAATTTTCATAATAATTGTACTCTCATTAGCTTATATCTTTGCGAGTTTTACTCCGATTGATTTGAAATTTTCACATATTATTTCTGAGATGTACTTTCATATGAAGAAATAAAAATAACAAGTTTTTTCGAATTCATGACTGTACGTAAGCCCTTAATGCACACTTTCTGTAATTACTTCTAATTTATGAAATACGGAGAAATTAATTAATGGTATAATTTAGAAAAATATTATTTCAAATATTATCAATAAAAGGTTTTACTACTTCCTCTTGGTTTTTGCAAATATTTGAAAGATTTGACTTATGAAATCTGACAGCAGGAAGTAAAGTTGTAACAAAGAATACAAGAACCATAAACGTTGAAAAAATTAATAGCAGAAAGAATAAATGTGAGGTTAAAAAGAGGTAATTTAAATTATAAGGTATTTTTCAGCAACACCAATAACCACTTACTTATTAGCAAAAGAGGAAAATGGAAAAGGCACTTAAAAGTCTTGAAGGATAAAAGTAATTTATTTAAAAAATAAGAATTTTGTGCTAACATTTTACTTTTATTAACAGTAAGTAACATTAGTGATGATGAACTACAATAGAATTACCTATTACTAATATTTTTTAAGATGACTTTTTGTAGAAAAAGAGTATCCACAGTTACAGTTAAAATTACAGTAATTTTATTCAGTTTACAAATTGATTTTCTTGTTCCAACTTTTGACTAGGCAGTTATCGATATAGGAAGGTTCTTATTTATTAAAATAAAAAATCAACAATTCCGAAATGTTAATAAGTACAACATGGGTGATACTGACAGGTTTAGAATCAGTGAAATTATGCAAAACCAAATTAATCCGGTTAAAATTGACAGGGTAAGATTTTAATGTAAATGTGTCTGCCTCAAAATAGGGGTAGGTATCTTTATCGTTATATGATTTAGTTTTACTTATTTTGAAAATTTGTTCGAAGACGTAAAAAGCTATTTCTTTAGGAAACACAAAATTTTTCAAGATTCTATTTAATTAAAGTTTCCCAGTGTAGAAATACAAAATATTATATTCATGTGTCAGTGAATTAATTTAAAGTTTGGGAGTTACAATGCTATATTGGCGTATTGTGCGCGATACAATAGAATTGTGACTTTGCATGGATATACGTTCATAACAATGCCGAAACTGGCAGCATGAAATTCAATTAATATTCTCTACTCTCGTCTGCATATACATTAAGTTTGAAGTTATTCTGTATTAATTCGGTTTTCAGCTTCACGAGATTTAAGCGATTAAAATCTAAATCTACGTGTTCAACTTTTAAACGAAATTTCTGTACCTACACCTGTTCCTCGGCACCAATTTTACGTTACAAAGTATTATTTTTGTAATTTCTAAAATTAGATCCTTATTTATTTTAAACCCATCAAATGTTATTTTTAGTTTTAAGTTACATACCTAAATGATAAAAAAGGCTACAGGCTTAAAAAAGCAAATACACACACACAAATTTGTTTTACTAACCTACCTGAACTTTCAATCGATTTTTTTTTCATCAAATAAAAGGTGGAACGTTGGTTATTCTACTTTAAAGGTATACAACAGATAATAATTCATCTTCCAAGTTGCCGATATTAAAAATTAGATAAAATGTTAATTTAAATTATGATAATTGAAATAAAAACCTTAAGTTAAATAACTGCCAGTACTTTGATTGAGCCGGGTATTGAGAGATCGTAGTCAATTCCGACCGCCTCTATTCTCAGTTCTTCTATAAAATGTTAAAATTAATTTTTGTGTGACTTTTCGTTTAAAAAGCTTTACCTTTCATCTATTCACTTGTTTGCGTTTACCTATTCTTGAGAGGGGTATGTGTACGTTTCAAAACGGACGATGTTGATCCTATGCGTGGGAGCTTGGTCGCCAGGACGATACCGATAAGCACCCTCCGGCTTTATTATGTAACATATTGTGAGATACAAGTGGCCCGATATTCAATCTCCATATCGTACCTTACAAGTTCCCTTCTTTGTACTTTTGTAATTTCCATTGTTGATTAAGTATCAGATATACAAAAGCTTACTTTTTTATCCCAGTGATTTGTGAAGATGCTAGATGATTTAGTTGATAAAGTCGTGTGTGTTTGTATACTTCAACTTTTTGGTTTCAAATGTTGGTTTACTTTTCAATCACCTGTTACTTGTATTGTTAATGTGGTTTCGTCTCAATTTTTAGACACGATCTTATCTAACTTGTAAGAGCACTTTTGTTGCAAAATTTTTTTGTATTGAATCATTTAGAATACAGTATTCTTAACGCCTTTAATTTTATTCGTATTAAATCAAAAATCATTTATCTTCTACATTCATTTTACAAACGATTCACTAAATTTTTTAATTCAAATTTTTAAACGATTTCCATCAGTTTCCGGCGCGAAGAACCTGAAAGAGTAAAAAGAAATTATTGATTTTTTTAATCTTAGCTTTTGATCTTTATCAGAAAAATTCTAAACGTTAAAGTGTTTTTTAAGTAGAGTAAAAAGTGAAAATTTTGTTCAAAAATTCTTATAATTTGTAAAATATACATCTAATAAATAATCTACGATACTACACTAAAAATGGTAAAAAAGATTTTATCCTTGAGGTAGCTGTTTTCGAAAAAAGTAAACAATAAAATTAAAGCTTAGAATTTTTTTTACTATTTATTTTCTGTATTTGCAGGTTTAATGTTAACATATTTTCAAAATTTTTAAGCAAAATATTTATTCCATATACCTTTCTAAAACCACCACAATTTTTTCAGCATTTGTTTTGTACGTTTTTTTTATCTTTCCAACGGAAAACTCAATCCAGGTTAAAGCGAATGTAGCAGATTTGATAATCCACCAATACAGGACGAATTGTCGGATAGCTAGAGAAGTATTAGCACCAGAACGATAAAAAAGTAAAATAGTATATTATACACCGAGGAAGTAAAGTGCCACTTTTCGTCATGAGGGTAAAGGTGTTTACCCGAGACGCAGTCGAGGGGGAAAATTTATCCGAAGGATGAAAAGTCACTTTACTCCCGAGCGCGAATATACTATTTTTTGTATTTCCGAAAGCCAATTACAAAATTAAAAGCAAGTAGAGTAAAGGGAGGTAAGAGTCCGCACTTAGTACGTTGTATTTTTTTACGCTTAGATGTTTTACTCAATCAGCTGAATATTTGCATGAGAAGTTTGTACAGTACTTAGGCTTTGTTATAAATAACATTAATGCCATGATTTGAAAACGGTATGTATAGAAAATCAATAATACGTATAAGTTGCGGAAAATGGGACTTTTACCCCATAGGTGAGGCAAAAGTCCGCCATTGGACTCTGCGCTATTTTAAGTCAAATTAAAATCAACAATTTCTTCCAAAAGAAAAGTAATAAGCAAAAACAACAAAAGTACAAGATATAAAAAAAATAAAATGTAGAAAAATTTCAACAATGGTCACAAATAAATTGGCCAATTTCGTGTACTCTTTATGACACCATTGTTTGCAGCTATCGCATTGAATCCACTCCCTCATTGATAAATTCTCATATTGCTCTTTGCAGCCTAAACAAAGCATTTCGCCATCGGTTAATTCTTGCCTTTTTTGTTTCTTTAAACTTTTGCTTGACATGAGTTCAGCAACATAGGACTCTTGCCCCAAGTAGCCAAAAACATTTCCGCGCCATAACCTTTCCAGACCATCAAACCTAACATCGATTATATCCTATAAGTTTATAGCAAGAAACATGTATTTTCAATAAAATACTTGCTAGTTATGGTTACTACTCATTTTCAACATTTCTACGCAATTTCTGCAAGAGCTAATGATACATCAGACATACGCAAAATCGTAATTACCTCATGGTTCTCCAGTTAATCCAACTTTGCGTGATAAAATTTGGTACAGACACTGTAATTGATGACTACTAACTGCACCTTGCGCACAATGATGAAAATTTTTGAAATATAGTGAGATATTTGAATTTGGGACTCTTGCCCCATGCAGACTCTTACCTCCCTTTACTCTACAATCAAACTTTCCTAACTCAAACTTTCTAGAACGATTTAAAATAAAATTTATGTTTTTAAAAATACAAAGCTGATTACAAAAAAGGGTCTAATTCCTGCCTTGAAAATAACCATAAATCTTGACTATTATGTTCTACAACACTTTATTGCCTACCCCAGATGTGGTAGTTTGCGTAACATGAGATCATTGCCAAAGTACCGTATGCATTTTTGGAATCTTAGACATAGTAATAAATTTACTTTTCGTCCCTCTGCTTTACTTTTCGTCCCGCAACTTTACTTTTCGTCCCGTTTCCAAGAAAAGTGGCACTTTGCTCCCACAAAAGTGGGAGTAAAGTAACCGCTTTACTCCCAAAAAGACAAAAAAATTGCTACTTTTTCAGTAACACGGGAGTAACTTGCGATGTCCAACGTGTTGTTAAATGCAATCAAAACTTCTGAATATGATATGTAGGTATGTCTATACTTAGATGGCTCCAAAAATAATGCTGAATTAAGCACATCAACATATTCTCCAGAATTTGACCCAAGCATAAGTATTACTGCTTGGTATATTCATATCCTTACTTCAAGCGTAAGTTATAGGCACACTTCACTGCGCAAAAATATCCAGCTTTCTTCAAACAGTAGGTCGAGTTTTATGGCACTTCGGGGCCATAAAATCACCTTTGGTCTGGTGATGCTTGACTGCATCCAGATGCCGAATAAAATATATTGTTAATATGTATTTTTTTTCAGCTGGATCAAAGGACATCAAGGTGACAAAGGCAACAAAAGGTCTGATAAACTGGCGAGAAGCGGCTTCAACGGTTTTCCCTGCGGCTCGGAGCCGATGATCACGTCTGTTATGGAGAGACCTTAGATGCCTTTCTTAAATACTGCTTTATAGTAAACTACACACTAGAGTACAAAGAATTGCATACAATCATGTAAAAGTAGAATACGTGTTATGCGAGATACTATCTGAAGCTATCCAGAGTCAATCTATAAATAATTACAGAAATTTTAACTTGACGACGGAAATCAAAAACACATTTACATGATGGAGTGTGCAATTGACCCTATATACCGTAGATGCAGCAAAGAGAAGGAAACAGCTGAGCATGTACTTTGCTACTATTCGGTGCTGACTTCTATAAGAGGATCAATGTTGAGAGATTTTTGGTCTGAAATGGCCAGAATGAGTAATATTCCATCTGCCAAGATCCTGGACTTTATCCTACAATTAGGATAGCTTGAGGAGTGACAAGGTTGAGGTAGAACTAAAAATTAGGGCTAGTAAAATAGGCTCGATTAAAAGCGTAAGTGTATGTGTGTTTATTATTTATTATTACTGTTGCTGAGCGGGCTGTGTTTCTTACGATTCACGTGCTCTTAAGCTCCTGGTTTATTGTACCTCGCATTCCAGGTTTTATTCCATGAGACTCGTATTCTCTATAAAGTTGAGGACGTGGCTGATGAAAACTTGATTTATTTCTTTGGCAGTCGGATAGAGAAAATCAAGATATTTAAGCTCTTTTGAGGCTAGTGTAGCACATGCACATAGTATATGGTGAGGAGTTTTATCTTTCTTTCTACGTAGCCTACATATCTTTTGTGACCCTCATTAAATTGAGGTGCCTGTTAAGACAGCAGTGTCCGGTACACAGTCATACTATTTTTCTCAGCTGTGCTTTGCTCAGCTGAAGGATTACTTGTTTCTTTTGTTCACTCGAGAATTCTCTTATAAACATCCGCCATTGCTTCAGTCCTTGGAGATTCTCCAAGTAAGTATAAGAGTTTACTTTACTTTCCACAAAAAACTTGTTTTGTTTTGAATTAGTTTCAACAATAAAATGATAAATTAGTCAAGAATTTGCAGTTCAACATGTGTAACATGTTTAGCATTTTTGGTTGCGTTTCGTACGCCGCTATACACCTTAAAAAATTCCTTGCACGATAATCATGTTGGTTTTAATTTGACAGACATATTTCTGACTGTCAATTTAAAGCGATCTGAGTTTTGTCTTTGCTGGACGATTTAGTTTTTTGCTGTTCGATTTTGCGAGCTTACTATTTTTTTTTTATTTCTTTGACTTTACATTACAATGTAAATGATATGGTATTTACAACAGTTGTTGTTCCAATACACGTCACAGATTCAAATTTGATGACGTCGATCATAACACCACATAAAGATTAAATTCCAATTTATCTCATAATTCGAAATTTGATAGTTTAGTTATTTTTGTGTCTAGAAGTTTGTTTTGATGAAATGTCATATACACTGTTGTCAGTAGTCGAGTTGTTTACAAAAATTAAAAGTTAACCTGTAAGTTTTTATACTCAAAAAAGCATTTATACCAGTTACACTGCTGTTATAAATATTAATTATTGTTGTATAAATGACTCAAAATATTATCTACAGAATGGACGAAAACCGTAAGTAATCGATCGATAAAATTCAAATATTTTCTATACTACCTAATGTTATTTTTACAGATGAACAAATAACTTTAAAATCTTTAGGAGAGAAATTGTTGCAAGATGGAATTTTTTCAGGATATTGTCAATCGCTTCACACTGTTCTGAAAAACATAGGTTTTCGCAGTGGCGGATTTCCCATTAGGCGCAGGAAGCGCGCGCTTCGGGCCTCCAAAATCCAAGGGGCCTCAAAATTTAGCTCTCAAAATAAAATTAATTTATTTAATTATTTTTTTGTATGAAAAGCTGTTAATAATTACATTGTAGTGTTCCTTGCAATAAAATTAACCCACCGTATCAGTTAGTCGTATATAGAGTTAATTTGAATAAAAATTATGCCACTCAAACGAAAAGCGATAGGTCGAAATGTAAATAAAGTATTAAAGTTTTATTGGCTGTCCAATAGTAGGTGCTCCATAATATAGAAAGACTAGTGACATTGGCAACAACGAATTGACAGCTTTGAAATTTTAATCAAGGTTTCCTTCATAAGTTTAAACTAGAAAGATAGCCTTAGAACTGCGGTCATCCGAGTTCCATCTTGTTCTACCAAGTAAAAAAAGTGTATCTGTGGCAACCCTGCAGTATCTACAGTATTATTGAAAGGCAGTGGTGGAATTCAAAATTTTTTTGAATTTCCTGTCAGTGGCGGATTTCCAAATAGGCAGCTAAGGCCTTATCAGCACCTCAGACCTTATCAGAGGCGGATGGGCCTACCGGGTTACCGGAAAATTTCTTGGTGGGCCGTCGGTCATTGGAACCGTGGGCCGTTAATAAAATAAAAATTTCTTTGAAAATTACAATTTTCAAAAAAAATCGCCTGCGGCGCTAACTTTCCCTCTTTTGTGTGCCAAAAGTTGAAAACCATTACTGTAAAATGTAATGTAAATGAGTAGTGCAAATATTAAAAAAGGGGGCCTCAAAATTGAATTGCGCTTGGGGCCTCATAAGTGCTAAATCCGCCACTGGGTTTTCGATTTAAAAAAGACGATCCTAGAAGAGGTTTAATGGAAACGCCAAGTGTGGTTTTAAAGAGAGTACAATTTTTTGAACCAATTTTCCGTTCTTTTGTGTGTACGTTTGTACGCAAATATTTCTTTAAAAATACTGATTGAGTTTTCTTCTAAAGTTGAGTGGCCACAGTTTACGGTAATTAAATGCATTACATTTTAATAATTTTTTACATTACTAAATTTATTTAATCACATCTAATCTTACTTTGTTTTATTTTGTAAAAAATTAAAATTTAAATGTGATGTTCTCTAAAATTCATTAATTTTACTGCATTTTACACTATCATCGTAGTCTGATATTTCTGCCGAAGTGACTATTTTAAGAATATTGAATAGAATGGAACCTATAGCAAAATGTTACACCAACAATATAAATATTGTTAATATTAAATATTTATGAAAATATCAACGTATAGCGACATTATAGGTGTTTTATTTCTGTCCTATAACCTTAAATTTCTATGAAAATTGTGACAATAATGTTCAAATCTGACGTCATCAATGCCTATGACGTGTATTGGAAGTTAGATTTTATAGACCATAGCTATACAGGCCTAGAAAGCCCCTGTCTTTATGACGATAAATTGTCTTTTTTTTCTACTTGATTTGTCATGTAAACTTTTCCATGTGTGACGCAGTCGTATTTACGGTAGTGACGTCGACACACATTTTAACCACAGAATGTGGATGTCCACCAGAAAGCTGAGCCAAGAAATTTTGTGCAATCCGCAATTTGAACCCAGAATTTCCGCTCTATACTCCACCAGCGATCACATCACTCCACTGCTGTGGCTCTGGCTAGCTATAAAGCTATCAAATAGCTAACATGTACATTTATTGTTCTATTGTATACTTTTTAAGTGACCAACACTTAATGGGAACTACCTTTATATTATAATTTGCAACCTTTAGTATCATAAGACTTTTAAACATTCAAACTGTACATCCGTACACTACGGTAAGTTTATGACAGCCTAAATTATGATTATTGCCACGATACGCATCCAGTTCCAATTTTTTGTATAATTCTAACGGAATCTCTCTGGTTCCTTGTTTCCGGAATTGGGTGCAAGTATTTTGTTCTATATTTGTAAATATACTGTATTATTTGTTTAGTTGTAATCTTTAATTGGGTCTTCAAATATGGAAGATCACTCAATTGCGCACTGGCTTTGCAAAGTTTGCAATGAGGGTGGTACTTTATGTTTATCTATAGTGTATCTGATTTGAATTTTCATGATGCGATAAATGTTGTCAAAGGAAGTTAGTAAAATTCAGAATCTGGTCTTTTTAACTTTTTTAACTTTTGGTTAATATTCAATTTGTACTTATAAGTTTTAATTGTAAATAAAGTGAAAATAATTCAACTTTACGTATTTTATTGTATTCATACATCTGGTCCTTCAAATATTACTCCACTTTTCATACTTCAATCATGCAGTGGTGCCGATACAGTGTCATCAGATATTGATAAATTCGTAAAAAAAAGGCATTAGTGTGCATCTGTACTTCTTCATCATGAATATTTTATCGATAAGTATTAGAATAAAAAGAAAGTGGAGAAAAACATTATTAAAATTTAAGTTGTTACGTCATTTGTGGACGGCCGTGTAAACTTCTTAACAACTTTTTTGTTAGAATCACACTGATATCAATATTTGGTATTGTAAAAATATTGTTGTTTGAGATATTCTCACTTTAAAGCGGTCTTCCAGACAACTTGTAGCACTTGAGCTGCAAAATAAGTACATACCTCTTGACTGGTCAAAGTTACTGTGCTAATGACTGGTTTAAGGTACAAGATAATATAGTACCTAGTATTATTTATTTTATAAAATTGCATGTGACACAATGGGATTAGGTTTCAGGACGTCGTTTTTATGAAAAATATTTATATAGGACTATTATTTATAAACATAATAAAATCTTGAAAAATAAACGAAATTTCATGTTCTAAACAGAATCTTCATTATCATCACATATGTACCTACTTTCTTGGACAACTCTATCTTAAACAACAACATTGCATCATAATAGTACCTCCTGTTTAAATGAGCACATCAATTACCTTATATCTTTCGGTAATAAGGAATTGACGTTATTCGGCACTGTGCGAAGTTCCCTTAATAATTATTTGTAGTTTATAATTTGTACCTATACTTACTTTTAAATTAAAAAACAAATCGTATTGGGAAACACCAATTTTCCTATAAAAATTTTAAAAATCTGGAGAAACTCAATGACGTTAAACTTTTGAAAAATGAATTGTATGTTTCATTAATAAAAATAAAGTACTGCTAAATTACTGCAATCATATAAATTATTCTAAGTAGTGCGAAACTTAGAATAAATCCAAAAAATAATTACTCTTGCACTCTAGGTTGACAAGTTTGGCCAATTTCTTGCGTAGTAGAGGTGGAAGAAGAACATGTCACTACTGTCATTGACCACACCCTGTCAACTTTATCATCGACTTTATCCATTACATCATACAAATATGAAAATCTCACAAATATGAAAAGCTCGGGATGCAATTTAAAACTTGGTGTTAGACTACTTTAACTACATGTAGGTGTATGGCTGTGTTGCATCAAAAGTATGAAATCAGAGCTGTTCAACCTTTTTGTATTTGGGATCTATTCTTATTCGCGTTTTACATTACCGTTGGTGGCGCCACTATCAATAACAATATTACGTTCAACAGTAGTTTGAATTATTCCGTGTGGTGGCATATTGTTAATGTAAAACGCGAATAGTATTATATTATTATCATGATCGACCAGAACAGAACTGTAAAATAAAATTTAAAAAAGTCGAGTATTGACTATGATATTGAACGCATGTTTATCGAGCGCTCTCGTATCAGTGCACCACAATATTTAATTGTTGATAAGAGTTAAACATTGAGTTAATACAAACATAGTTTTTTTTTTAAGTGAACTTTTTAACCACATAATTGGAACACTGAGACCAAATTGACGGCGCACTATTTAGTGCTGCCTTTACAACATTAACATCAACATGGACGACATAGACGACATAATTATGGATGACTCCACCGTCAAAATATCCAAAAAATAAATTTAAATAAAAATACACAAACCTGACGATCGATCACCTCAACCAGATAAACCTCAAAAACGCTACCTCTGCACACAAGAAAACATCATCAAAGAAAACAGATACTACCTACTGTCAAACTTAAACAACAAGGTAAGTGACGCCTTTCCTTCAAATTCCACAACTCTACAAACACAAACTAAGCCAAAAATTAGAGTTTCCCCAATCTTTCTTCCAGCGCCAAATAATTATAACGAAATTACTTCAGACATTAAAAAAATAATTAAAGGTGGATTCACCACAACCACCGGCGCAAGTCGAGTTCGAATAAATTTAACAGAAATTGAAGATTATAGAAAATTAACCACATTCTATAAAAAAATAAAGTTAACTACTATTCATAACAAGACCCAACAAATAAATTACTATCAGTAAGTTGTAATAAAACATGTACCGATATCGCTAACAAATGAAGAAATTGAGTCTCAACTACAAACTTTAAATTATCTCGTTACTAAAACTACTCGACTATTTAATAAATATCGTGAACCAACGCAAGTAGTAGCTGTTGACTTAACTAATAATGATGCAGGCAAAAATATTTTAAATATGTATAAACTGCAATACTCAATAGTAGTAGTAGAGCTCAGAAGAAGTAGTCAAAACATTCCACAGTGTCACAGGTGCCAACGATATGGGCACACCCAAAACTATTGTCAAATGGAATTCAGGTGCATAAAATGCACTGGAAATCATTCTTACAAAGATTGTAAAAAGCCAGTGAATATCAAACCAACGTGCGTTAATTGCGGAGAAGAGCATCCGGCAAATTACAGGAAATGCAAATACCACATCGAAATCCAACGTCAGCAACATGGCTACAAACCTACCTTTACAACTGCACCAACAAATAAAAGCAACGAACAACAGTCACAAACAAGATCAAATCCTACTGCAAACGATCACACCTATACTTATGCAAAAGCCGCATCACAAAAACTTCTCCCGCATCCATCAACAACCTTAACTTTTCCTTTTTCATCCTAGTCATCAATATTTGATAATATATTATTCTTCCTTCTTAACCTTATAACTCCTCTGGATTCTGGATTTGTTCTGGAGGGCAAGACAAGCTCGCGCGCACTTAGGCCACCAATCGGGCCCATTGTACTACCTCCGGTTTCAGTTACACCCCAGTCCTGTCATTCCCCACTGAGCCAATCCAGTTTTAGGATGAACTCTAGGATCCTGGCAGGTGGAGTGTCCCTGATTCTGGCCATGTCAGGCCAGAAGTCCCCCAACACAGATCCTCTCGTTGAAGTTAACGCCGGACAGTAACAGAGTACATGTTCGGCTGTTTCCTCCTCTTCATTGCATCCACGACATATTGGGTCTTCTGCATATCCCATCATGTGAAGATGTTTGTTTAGTCTGTAGTGTCCAGTTAGAATCCTTGCAATTATCCGCAGATTGACTCTGGACAGTTTCAGATAGTATCTAGCATGTTTCCAAGAGGGTGCAGTTATTGCAGCCCTTGCTTGACGACATGTTGTTATTTGTACCCATCTGCGGGTGTGCAGTTGTAGGGTATGTTGTTTTAAGAGTGCATCTAGAGCTTTAACTGAAGGCGTGATCATCGGCTCCGGGCCGCAGGGAAGACTATTGGAACCGCGTCTTGCAAGTTCATCAGCTCTTGTGTTGCCCTCATCACCTTGATGTCCCTTAACCCAGCAAAGGGAAAGAACATTTTGGCTAGATATATTATTCAGTGTCTGAATGCAATCCAGCACCAGACCAGAGGTGACTTTGTGGTTCCGAAGTGCCACAAGTGCCGCCATGCTGTCTGAAATAATATGAATATGTTGGTTCTGGATATGTCTATCCTAAACTATTTTTGCGCATCGTAGTATGCCCATAAGTTCCGTTTGAAATACGGCTGCATATGTGCCCAGCGCTATGCTTATGCTTAGGTGAAGTTCTGCAGAATATATTCCTGCACCTGATCCAGCATCGTTTTTGGAGCCATCCGAATATAGACGTATATCATAGTTAGGTGCTCTATCAGTATTTAACAGAACGTTGTACTTCCTGTCAAATATATATTTAGGTTGGATTCTATCTGGCTCCAAGTGCAGTAGAGGTATTCCTCTGGAATATTCCTCCAAAATCCGCATATGTGCCGTAGTTCCATGCTTATTGTCCCATATTTTCCAACTACGTAGCCTAAGCGCCCCCCTAACCGCCATCTCCTGCACATGAAGATCAAGTGGTGGGAGGCAGAGGAGAGTGTCAAGAGCCGCAGTCGGTGTTGTTTGCATTGCCCCAGTTACAGCCAGACAGGCTATTCTCTGTATTTGGTGTAAGGAGGATGCTGTTGTTACTTGTTTGGTTCTGGGCCACCATACAAGGGCACCGTAGCATAGCATGGGTCTGACAACGGCGGTGTAGAGCCAGAGGGTGATTTTAGGAGACAAGCCCCATGACCGCCCCATTGTTCCTCGACATTGCCAGAAAGCCAGCTTAGCTTTTTCGAGTTTCATCTGTAAATGTTTTCCCCAGTTCAGCTTTTTGTCAAGTATTATTCCCAGATACTTGACTTCATCGGCTAGTTTTAGAGGAGTACCTGTTAAGCTGGGCATAATCATGTCCGGCAGCTTTCTTTTTTTGGTGAATAGTACAAGCTCTGTCTTTGTCGGATTTACCGAGAAAGAGTGTTCTTTACACCATTGTGCTAAAATCTTGAGAGCATCCTGCATTAGCATGCAGAGGATATTCTCATATTTTCCTGTAAGCAGTATGACGATGTCATCTGCGTAGCCTAGGGTATAATAGCCCATATCATTTAGGAATTTGAGTAGGCTGTTCACTACCATGTTCCACAGTAGTGGGGAGAGCACTCCCCCCTGAGGGCAGCCTTTTGTCACAAATCCTTTAATCTTTGTGTCTCCAATACTGATCTCCACGGCTCTCCAAGTCAGTACAAAAGGAATCCATTTTGCAATGATCACGGGAACCCCATGAAGTTGTAGTGCTACACTCATACTTTCGATGGTAGCTTTATCAAAAGCTCCTTCGATATCAATAAACACGCCCAGGGTGGATTCACAATTATCCAACGACCACTCTATGCGCTCCACTACCTTGTGAAGTGCCGATTCGGTCGATCTCCCTGGGATGTATGCATGTTGATTCGCATGTAACGGTCTGTGGATCAGAACCGTATCACGGATCTCTCTATCGCATAGTCTCTCCAACGTTTTCAGGAAAAACGATGTGAGGCTAATTGGTCTAAAAGATTTAGCGAGGGAGTAGTCACTTCTACCTGGCTTAGGTATAAAGACAACTTTTGCTTTCCGCCATTCCTTCGGTGTGTATCCGTGCGCAATGCATGCCCGAAACACTCGCACCAGGTGACTGAGCACTAATTCCAAGCCCCACTGTAGTAGGGCTGGAAATACCCCGTCAAGCCCAGGCGATTTGAAGGGGCTGAAAGACTTAATTGCCCATGTTATTTTAGCCGCATTCACGACTTTGTTTGCAGTTTCCCAATCTGCCTCAGTCGGCGGCTGGCTCGTAAGTGCGGACCAGTCAAAGTCCAAGACAGTTTTGCTATCAGGAAAGTGTGTTTTTAGCAGGATTTCAGCAGCCTCCGAGAGGGTCTCTGTGTAGGAGCCGTCCTCTCGGCGCAGGCTGCCTGGCTGCCGGTGTGGATCTTTTGACAAGATCTTTTTTAGTCTTGCTGCAGCAGTAGTTGATTCAACACCACTACAGAAGATTCTCCATGATTCTCGTTGTTTTTGGCGTATCAGTCTCTTGTACTCCGACTGTCGCATTTTAAATGCTGTCCAGTCGGCGTCACTTTTAGAGACTTGCGCTTTGTTGTAGAGCTTTCTAGTCACCCTTCTCAACTGGTCGAGTTCTTTGCACCACCAAGGTGTTGCATGACCCCGTAATCCAGCCGTCTGAAGTGGACAGGATAGCTCATAAGCTTTTGTGAGGGAATTCTGAAGTGCATTAGTATACATTTCGATTTCCTCAGTGGTTGTTAAGAGTTCTTTTGTGAAGGTTTTCCCTGACGTATTGGCCTCCAGGGAAGAGGATAGGTGGTCTAAAAATGCCGTCCTGTCAACCCTTCTCGGATTCCTGTATTGTCTGGGTTCCACTTTTTTAGTTTCAAATTTGAAACAAATCCATTTATGGTCCGACATTGTCATTTCTTTTGACACATGCCAGTCATATATTTTATTTGAAATGCTTAATGACGCAAGGGTGATGTCTATTACCGAGTTGCGTGTGGGTGACACATAGAAAGTAGGGTCGTTCCCACGGTTAAGAATTTCTAGATTAGTACTTATCAAGTAGTCTGATAGAGACTTACCTCGGTTGTTGCAGTCCCCGCTTCCCCATGCAACATGGTGGGAGTTGGAGTCGCAACCAATTATGAGGTGCTTTTTCCTTTGCTCACAATAGTCCACGAGGTCCACCATCCTCCGAGAAGGTGGTAGTTGAGGTGAATCTATTGGGAGGTACAGTGACGCCATAATTACGTTCTGTTGGCCATTCCCAAAGTCACAGCTGAGTCGGACCACTGTAAGGTCCCCGTCACTGAGCTGCGGTAAAAGGTTGGCCTGTATGTTGTCAGGTATGTATATACACGTCCTGATTTTACTTGTGCTACCTGTAAAAATGGTACCATTTAGTCTTGTAAGACCCCTTACTTGGGATTTTACTAACCATGGCTCTTGTATAAGAGCTATTGTATCCGTGCAGCGGTCGAGGTGGCGGCATAAAGTTGCAACAGCCCCTCGACAGTGTTGCAGGTTAATTTGTATAATGTTAAGCTCTTTCAAGGAGGCCATTAGCCTACCTTGTTGAGCTTATTGGTTGGAACTTCCAGCCTCACCCAGGCTTACGCCTGTCTCCATTGGAGTGACCGTGGTGGCCGGTCTAGGACGTTTCGGCGCAGCCGATTCGGTGCGACCGTTTCGGAGCAGCCGGTTCGGCGCAAGGCGGTTTGGCGCGAGGCCGATTCGGCGCAAGCCAAATGCAAGGGGTTTGAACCCCCAAACCCCCCCCCCCCCTTATATAATGCTCTGTATTAACATTCTATTAGATAAAAACAAAAATAACAATAAAAAAAAGTTTACGATTATACAAAAACCCCAATTCTAGATTAAAAACTGCCGGCTTTCTAGTATTTTCTCAACCCCCCCCCCTTGAGCACGTCTCTGTTGCAATTTGTTTTTGTACTAAAAATAAACTTCAATCAATTTATTATATATTTTCCATTTTGTCTGATGACCTTTTGCCATCTTTCTGGGAACGATTCCACGCTCATAGAACATCTAGTCTTTATCAGAAAAAAACTTAACCAAGTGCGATTAAAGTCAAACTCAAATGATTATTTTGTAACTATTAGATGAATAGTTGTATCTTTTTGTATCTAATGTCTATGACTAAAATGACTAAAATTCAAAGAAAAAAATTAAATGTTTGTAATTATTTGCACCAAAAAGTCTTCGCGCCGAACTGGTTTGCGCTAAAATTGGCTTGCGCCGAAAAACCCTTGCGCCCAACCGGCTCGCACCGAAAAGTCTTCGCGCCGAACTGGCTCGCGCTGAAATGGGCTTGCGCCAAAACGGTTTCGCGCCGAAACGGTCTCGCGCCGAACCGGCTTGCGCCGAAATGGGCTTGCGCCAAACCGGCTCGCGCCGAACCGGCCGCGCCGAAACGGTCGCGCCGAAACGGTGGCGCCGAACCGGCTGCGCCGAAACGTCCCATCCCGGTGGTGGCTGTGGGCTCTGTAACGTTGGTTGTAGGTTCGTCCTCGATCCTTGTTAACCTGATGCTAAGGGTGGTGAACCTATAGTTCAGTCTCCCCCTTTTTTGTTTTATGGCAGCATCGTCTTCTCTCCCGACTCCGAAAACAATGAGTCTGCCTTGCGGCTCCTCCTTGACGTTGTCGGCGAAGATGCACCATTCTTTTGGCTTTACCCATTTATTTTGGGCAGCCAGGCGCTTTATGACAGCCTCAGTGGGTTCCGGTTCTCCCGGGACCCAGAGGGTTGCCTTAGTAAGTCTAGGCAGATTATCTGCCTGGACTACATCGAACTTTGCTCCCTCCCATAATTCTGGTAGGTTTGCAATTGTATTAGTTAGCCATTCCAGAGAGCTCTGGTCCTTACAGGTGATCCGGAGGATCTGTCCTGCATGTCGCAGGCTCACAAAAGTGGGTGCTTGTATCTCATCTGAGTATGTCTCGATGTATTCATCGAGAGCAGCGATGAGTTTATTTTCCACCAACTTCGCTTGGGACTTAGTGAGTTTTCCCAAGGGGTTCGAGCGGTCTATCACAGCTACACGGAGGTGCTTGGTAGCAGCCTCCCTGTAGGCGACAGAACCCGCTAGGTTGGAGGGTTTTGATGGTTGCGATTTTGAGCGATTCACCCTCTTCCCCTGATTGCTCCGGGGTGAAGGCTGTGAATCGCTGGAGCGCATCCTTTTTTTTGTAGCTTCATTTGAAGCTACTTTGTTTTTCTGTTTATGAGCTGGCGGCTTCTGAAGCCTCGCCTGTTCATGAACAGTTGTGGTTTTACGCGTAGGTGCGCCTTGCGTATGAGTGCTGTCTTTCGCCAGCTCCTCTGCACGCGTCTTCCTACGGCGTCTCATTTCCCCCCCGCAGACGCGCCTTCTGCGCTGCCCTGCGAGGGGATCTGGGGTTCCTACAAACGGGGTATCTTTAGCAGACGCACCCGTTGCAGTGGTATTAGCTGACGAATCAGCTGATTTGCTTATTGTTTTGTTCGTTTCCATGCCAAGGAAAATGATTCGTCTCCCAGAGCTCCCCACCCGCCATGGAGTCCGCAACGTTGGGGACGTCGACAAGTCGACGCCAGGGTTACCCAAGAGATATAGCATCCGGAGAGGTTTGGCACTTACATGCCTTCCTTTCCTAGACACTCGTCCTGCTGAACCTCTGACGGAACAGCGCAGCCGATTGATCAGGATGGACTAGTCCGGACCTCCCGTTTGAATGGAAATCCAGGCCAAAGTGGAGTGTTGCCAGACCCAAAAGAACTACTGCTGCCCCCGGGCTGACTCAGCCACCAGAATCCTTTCATCCCACGGTACGGGTCACCGCGCACGGCAAGAACACGCAGGTACCTGTATTAGTCAGGTTTCTCCACAGCAGCCGTCGTCCCGATCCATTGACAAGCTGTAATGGCCAAGCACAAAGGTTTTTAAGCCCCGGCCCGAACCCAGCCAGCCAAAACAGACCAAACACGAGGGGGTTTTAGTTTCCTGGTTTGCATCCTAACAGGTGCACGCCTACCGCTTCCTCAAAACACGCAAGCCCCCTCACCACGGCAAGGTTCAGGTACATCGAGAGGGCTTATAACTCCTTATATAGATACTATCAAAACATTTTTCCTTAATCAAATCCTCCCCCACTTACTTCTAGGCCAAAAATAACCTACTCCCTCTCAAAAAATTAACAATCCTAAACTGGAATGCAAACGGAATCAAAGAAAAATGTAATCAATTAATAGACTTTCTATCAAGACTTAATGTCACAGTAGTTTGCATTTCTGAAACTCATCTAATTAAAAATACACAATTTAAGATTCCAGGATATCATGTATATCGATCGGACTGTATAACAGATTTTGCAGCCGGAGGAGTTGCAGTACTTGTTAAATATAACATCCATCATTGTGGACTATTAGATATAAACTACAGTAATCTCGAAACAACGGGAATTCAACTAAAACTTCAAGATTCTAGCCTATTAAACATACTAAGTGTATATAAGCAACCAAATAAGCCTCTTCTTAATCAAGATATAAGAAAAATTTTTGCCAATGATAACTCGACACTCCTAATATGCGAACTAAACAGCAAAAACCAAATATGGGGTTGCAGATGCAATAATCTCGCGGGAACAAAACTTTTTGATATCCTAGCTGAAGAGGCAATTGAAGTTCTAGCTCCTCCCGAACATACTTACTTTCCCTATAGATCTAATCATATGCCTGACATCTTGGACATTGTAATTGCAAAAAATTTTAATAAAACCTTAACCCAAACGGTTTTAACGGAATTGGATTCGGATCATCTGCCTGTTTTATTGCAATTTATAAGCAGGCCACATTATATACCGCTTATCCCACGTCTCATTAATGGTAAAGTAAACTGGAAAAAATTCCAAACTCTGCTTGACAATGAAATTACTTGTCCATAAATTACCACTAAAGAAGATATTGATTTACTAATAAAAACTTACACGACTAATATAAGCGATTGTGTCAAAAAGCTACACAACCAAATTCCAACAACAAGCATCCGACTAACTTTATAAGAACTCCAACCTATATTCTAGATCTAATAGAACTAAAAAATAAAACTAGAAGAGACTACCAGAGAACCAGAAATGCACAAACAAAAAACATGTTAAACAGGTTAACACACCAAATCAAAAGTAAGCTCGACCAACTGCGACTAGATTCATACAACCGTCACATCGAAGAATTACAACCGAATGATCTAGGAATGTGGAAAACAACCAAAAGAATATTACGAAAAAAAGAAACAATTTCTCCGATAACTGTAGATGAACAACAATTTTACACAGATACTGAAAAGTGTCACATATTCTCTGAACACCTAAGTAATGTTTTCTCACCAACATCTACTACAAACAACAATGATTTTCGTAATGAAATATCTTGCATTCTAAAAGCTAACTATCCCATTCCTGATAAAATCAAACCCACATCTCCATCTGAGATCAAACAAATCATTGAATCGCTCCCAACAAAAAAATCACCTGGTCCTGATCAAATACCAAATATTATACTCAAGAATCTATTCAAAAATTCCTAGCCTTCCTGGCGTCACTCTTTAATGGCTGTTTACAGATTGGATATTTTCCGACCGAATGGAAACATGCTGAAATATTATTATTTCAAAAACCAGGAAAGGCTAAAAAAAATCTTGACAGCTACCGTCCTATAAGCTTATTGTGTACCCTCTCAAAAGTTTTGGAAAAAATTATCTTGTAGTAAAAGTAGCATTTTAGGACCAATCTTATTTAATATATATGTGAGCAATATACCTCAAACTAATACAGACTTAGCAATGTTTGCTGATGACACAGCAGTTATTACCCAAGACTGATCTCTTCATGAAGCAATCAAAAAACTGCAATCCGCAATCAATTTACTTTGTAGTTGGCTCTCACCATGGAATATTTCATTGAACGAAACCAAATGCGAAACCAAAATATTTACACTGAGGTGAGTCAACCAACCTCCAACTATCAATATAAACAATAAATCAATATCATGGAACCCAAAAGAAGGCGCAGGTAAGTACTTAGGAGTTTATCTTGATCATCGTCTCAGTTGGAAGTATCACATTAATATTAAATTGCAACAAGCCAATGCAAGACTTGCCCAACTTTATCCAATAATAAACAGAAAATCGAAGCTTTGTATCAAGTGCTCTTTATTGCTGTATAAATCATTAATAAGACCACTATTAATGTATGGGTGTGAAGTGTGGGGTAACACTTCCCCGACAACTATTAAAAAACTGCAAGTATTTCAAAACAAAATTTTAAGAATAATAACAAATGCTCCATGGTATCTACGTAACGAACAACTTCATAACGAACTACAAACTCCAACAATCCATGAACATATCAAAACAACGACAACGCGATTTTACACACGACTAGAAATCTGTGAAGGAGCCATCCACTTTTCAATTGGAGAAGAAAACATACACACGCGTTTAAAAAGAAGAATGCCTAAAAATATCTATTGCCCATAAAGGAGAATAAATTGTCCTCGATACTTTTTTATTATTGACTTATTACAAATACTGTGTATAACAATTTATGTATTGTTGAGCCGGTAATAAACATTATTATAAAAATTAAAAAATAAATGTATTACATATTGAAATAGATAACAAGAATCACGAGATATTTGATTGTTAAATAAAACAACTGAGTTGTCGGTCGACGTTTTGGCTTATTTACTAAATGCCCATCTTCGGAACTAACAAATTTGTTAGCCAAATTATAAAAATTAGTATTTTTATAAACTTCGACGTTGTCTTTTTGAATTTTTACTTTGTCATCTCGTATCTTTGCCGCTCGCACCCCCATATTAACAAAATGGCGCCCAAAACAGTTTTTTGACAGTTTTTTGAAAATTTTCTATAATTCATGTGGTAACTTTTTTTTGTAAAATAATTAGTGTTAGAGTACGATAGTGTTTTTATTTAAATTTCTGATCAATGTAATATTTTCACAATGAGTTTTTTATGCAGTAAATTAACTACGTAGATATCTTCTTTTGTAAACTACAACATAGCAAATGTTTATACCATTTTGAAAACTACACTAAACTATCAATTTTTTAAAATAACTTGCTATTCGGGGTTACGTAACCAAACTTAAAATCTTATAATTTGAAATTTGCTATCTGTGGCATACTTAACTGATTTAATGTGTCGATCTTCACAAAATTCATAAAAGTGCCAATATCTTGAAAACTAACAATGTTTTACTAAGGTCATATTTTGATATTCTGGTCAGTCATGAGCTAGTCTATCAGCCCTTCAACGGATACAAGTTCAGTTAGAAGACACCCTGTATGTCCACTACAAAAAAAATTGAAAATATTTTTGTTTTGGAATTGTGACTGGGTATAACCCCTTAACTCAAATATAGTACTATATACCGTAAAATCTAATAAAAATTAAATTATCAATTTTGCCAGGTAACCTACCCATATACATTATGTATAATACTTTTATAGTGCTAATAATAAAAATTACATATTAATAACACTATGTTTTAAAGCTAGGCTGGAAAGTAATTAACAAATAAATAACTGCAGAAGAGTGATTTTCTCGCACATTCTTATAATATTACATTTTCTGCTGTATTTTGAATTTGATTATATTTTTTATCTAAATGTAATACAAAAAATATTTGTAACAAAAAGTTCATAATGAAGGTGCTTCACATAAATTTAACAAATAGTAAAACTGAAAATGGATAAATCATTATCAGAAAAAAAATGTTTATTTTAAGAAACTAAAACTTTTTGTAAAGTTGCTGGTGATGTATAAATATTGCAGGTTTGGCATTGGTCAGCAAATGCAAGGGTTGCTGGCTGCTTTATACAAATCATGGTCTGGTGGCGACATTGACTGGTGGCTTTAAAAAATGCAGCTGGACATCGCGGACACTATTATATACTGGCGAGATTTATAAAACTGCCGGTTTTCTGCAATCATTTTTAAAACTTTTCTGCCAACAGCACGTAGTAGTTATTGAAATTTTCCTCGTTATTCAGATTCAGATTTATGTTTGCGATCGACTCATTCGACATAGAGAATAGCATTGTTAGCTAACATTTAATTTTACGATTTTTATTTCTTTATACAAAAATTTAAAAAATTATATTTAATATTTTATTTTTAGAAATGTTTAAGGTAATTTATATATTTAGTGTATTTGACTGGTGTCATAATTAGGTACATTTTATTCTTTTTTGTTGGAGAAACTGTTGTAGCACCACGAATAACTTTGAATTTTAATATTTGTTTTTAAGAAGTTAAACTGATGAAATTGCTTTTGCACATATTATAGGAAAAGATACAGGTTAATGTGTAACATTTGTATTATTTTTCGAATTTATTATTAAGAAATTTTGCATATCAACTTTGATTTGTGAGATCAAACTGGGTGTTGAATTATTTCGCAATGTTGCTTTTGTATATTTTGTATACTGCTGTAAAGTTTATTAGTCACGTCATCTAGATAATTTGTAAAATTTTTTAAATCTTCGTTCCAATATGGAAAAGTAGTTTCAAATTTTTGTTGAGTTTTTAGTTCTTTTTATTTTTTTCAGTCATAATAATTATGGTTTGAGCTTGACTTAATATTTTATCTTATCATAATCAAGGCAGTCGATGACGTTGAAGCGACCAGAAGATCATAAATAATTAGTTTGCTATTTCATATTCAGAAAACTAGCTTAATTCGACTTTTTATTTCATCGACGTTGAAAGAAATTCTCCAAGTTGGAAAACAGTCTATTGTAATTCACTGATATTTTGCTTATTACTGAAAAAAATTGCACAAAAGTATACATTTTTTAAAAGAGAACACTTATTGGACACAAACCAACTTGTTTTGATTTTTTTTTAAATTCAAATTTTTTGAGAAATAAATTTTGTAAAAAATTGAAGTTTTTTAATAAACATTAAAGTTGATAAGGGTGTCTTAACTTTTTTTTTCTAAAAAACTTTTTTTGTAAAGACCATATTTGTCACCAATATTATTAACTTTCTGATTATGAAGAGATTACATGACCTATTTATATTGATAATTTTATTATTGCTCCATCTCGATTTTTACTCTACCACTTCATCAAAATTAAATATTTTTTGTATATCACAAAAAAAAGACATAATTTTAATAAAATTTCTTTAATAATGTAGCAAAAAATTGCTAATCAATAAATACATCTACAATAAATTGTAGAAAACTAAAACAAATATACAGTTACATCATTTCTTAGTAGTATTTTGCTACTGGAGCACCGTGAGAATAAACGGGGGAGTGAGCATAGGCAACTGGAGCGGCGACTTTAGCGATCGCTGGAGCATAAGCAACTGGAGCTGCAGCAATAGCTTTAACGGCTAAAGGTTCTTTCGATACAACAGCGTTGAAGCCATTATGAGGATCAGCGGTGTATTCTACAATACGTTTTGTTCCATCAGATTCGATTAAAGAGTAACTACCATGAACTACATCTCCTTGGCGGGTTTCTTGTTGAGTTTTTGAGTCTCCGGTATGTGGATCATTAACTGAATATCCAAATTGGTAGTTGGCTGGGGCTGAATGTTCAGCAATGATTGTTTTGGTAACTGGTGCGTAGGCTACTGGGGCAGCAACTTTAGCGATAGTTGGAGCATATGATACTTGTGGAGCGTATGATACTTGTGGAGCGTATGCTACCTGTGGAGCGTATGCTACTTTAGCAACTGCAGGAGCTGCGTAGGATACTGCTGGTGAAGCGTAAGAAACTGCTGGTCCTGCAATTTTGGCAATTGCTGGAGCGGCATGAGCGTATGCTACTGGAGCATGTTGAGTGTAAGCAACTTGGGCAGGTTGAGCGTAGTGTAAAGCTGGTGCATGTTGAGTGTAAGCAACTTGAGCAGGTTGAGCGTAACCGATTGCTGGTGCGGCGTGACTGTAGTGTACAGCTGGTGCAGCATGAGCGTATTGTACAGCTGGTGCGGCGTGAGCGTATTGGATAGCTGGGGCGGCATGAGCGTATTGGATAGCTGGGGCGGCGTACTTAGCAACAGCTGGTGCAGCATAAGCAAGAGGTGCTTGTGCTGAATAGCTGTACGATACTGGAGCTGGGGCAGCAGCATAACCAGCACTGGCAAATGCCACACTAGCGGCGATAACAAATAACTAGAACAAAAAAAATAATTAATCACAGTTTTCACTAAGTTAAAAAAAATGAATCACAAAATAATAATTTATTATTTTTAATATAGTCACTTGCACGTTTTAGTAGGTACTCACTTTAAAAATCATGTTGTATATTGTTTAACAGCTTCTAAGCTTCTATAATTCAGACCTGATCTGCAAAGTATATATAGTTCTTCGGGAGGTGTGGCCCTCAACCTGGGACCACTTTAGGCCTTTCACTAAAGTATATTACATTATTTAGTTTTAAATTTTACATACAATTTACAGACTATTGATATTGATAATCTAATTATATCATTTTATAAGTCAATGAAACGACTTGACAAGAAGTTTTTTAAATGAACATAAAACATAAGCAATTATTGCTGAACGTCGAATGTTAAATACATGAACGACTAATGCATTGCGAAAATATACTTTTCTAATAAAACCGAAATGAGAAAATTTAAACTTAAAAAAATTGTATTTAAGAGATTAATAGCAATATTATTTATTATAATGTTTAGTATTTATTATAATGTTTAGTATTTATTTATTTACGACGATTATTTTTTTGGTTTAATTACATTTATTCCTTTTATGCCGAATATTGTTTAAGAAACAAATAAATAAAATAATTTATAGCAATCTTTGTTAATAAAACATTTTTATGCATTGTATGAATCCCGAAAAAATTACATATTAATAATTAGTGTCCAAATTAGACATTATGTAGATATATTTTGAAATAAAAAATACTTTAAAAAAACATTGTGTCACTTAAATTTATTTAACATTTTTAGCACATACAGAAATAAACAATTCAATTTATAAGTGATAAAAGTTAAATCATTTATTGAACTTTCTTGAATTAAAAGTAAGTGCCATAAGAGTCATAAGAGTGTCGTAATTCTTTTGTAACGACAATGTATAAAATATTATGTCTACAACTAATTAAAGATTGCCGCTTAAGATGTATGTAGATTATAATTTTAGGAACTTGTTTATGCAAAAATTTTAAATTAATTATAACCTTCGATTAAGAATTTGATATATTTTTTATATTTTTAAATTATTAGATTCGATACATTATTTGGTAATGTTATATAAATTTTCCTGTTACATTTTCTTGAGTTTACATAATAAATAAGATGATTTTAATTTATAATAACCTACGAGGAATGTATTACAAATAAATTATCTGATCTACTACCTTTTTGCATATTTGAACTGAAAATATACAGTGTTTAATTAATTAAGTGTAATTAATTGATAATTTACTGAAGATCTCATTTAAATTTCTTTTAAACTTGATTTAAATGTCAAAAAATAATATCGGTATTAAATTAAATATATTTAACCTAAAATTTACAAATTTGTCCATTTGCATAATGCTTTTGATGGTAACCTTTACAACTTTTATTAAAAAAGAAGCAAAACCTGCATTATCCTTAAACCTTAAACTATTCTAGAATCGGTAATTGGATTTATGATTATCATTAAAACTTAAGTATTCCATAAGAACTTTATAATTTTTAACACCAATCACTTTATTTGTTAATTTACGAAATTGAACTTCTACGTATCTCCCACAATTTCAAATTATTTTAAAAAGTTGAATTCCATAAGCAATAAAATTTATTACCAAGAATACAGTGTTCGACATCTGGATAATGTAAAAATGTTTCATAATATTTTTTATATAATTGATTTAATTATTAATATGGCTCATTACAATATAATCCTAAAATTATACAAAAATAAATAGAATTTACTACGAACGTATATAAATACGCGAGTAATATTGTTATGGTAGATTTCCTTGCCTTTATCCGAACCACAGAAATGGAGAATTTCAGCAGTCAACTCCAGATCAAGGAAGCACTTAGGCCATTATTTATAAGTTATAACTTAATATTAAAATGTAAATTAAACTTGCAATGCTTACTCGTAAAATCATTACACAATAATTCAAAATAAAAAAATTTATTTATAACGTTAATCTACTCTATTACAGAAGATTCGCCATGTGAGTCCAAGCTGGGAATTTTGGCACAAGAAATTCCATGTCAACCACTTTTTCATCCAGTCACCTAAGAGTAAATAAATTACATTCTAATGATAAAAAATTGTTTAAACGACTAATAAAGACAACTGTCAGAAATTAAGAATCAACTCCAAAATGGTTATCTATTTCAGATCTTATCTATCTTGTTTGACATAATATTATGACAATATTCTTATTTAAAATACACCATTTCTACTATGAACAAAAATCTTATCATGATTTACGCTTTGATGGCAACGTTTATATGGGCTGTGTTGACGAGATTTCATTAAAACGATTCTTTTTTATAGGTATATTAGTTTACTCGTTAAAGTAAATATACTATGGCAGTAATGTTAATTTAACTAACATCGTGATATAAATTTTTATATTAATTATTATTTTACATTGCCGCAAGAAAGCGAAAGCATCGCAGGTGATTTAATTTTTGTTAACGTATGTGAAGTTATTATATTTTTAGCTTCAATACGCATGTAATTCGCATGAGAAGATATGAAAATACCAGAAAAATACATGTTATATCCACGTTGTCAAGTCATTTAAATTAAGTTAGTTTCATTGTTTAGTTATTTTTGACCAAAGGGCCTATGAGACACGTATTGATCTGGTTCGTTACTATACTTAAAATAGTACAACTTCCGCTTGTAATGAAGTGGTACAAAGGGCCCGATTTAGTAGCCCAAGTGGGTAGAAGTTTATTTTGTTTCCCACAAAATAAATATACAAAAAATCCATTTGTAATATAGTGTAGCATTTCTAATGCTATTATTTTTGCTTGCCATTTTCTGTTAAGTAAAAATTTAAATTAGCTTGATATCTACGCATCATCCTGTGCATATCCATCAAGCATAAGGGTTAATATTTTAAATTGGCATTTTTTCATTTATCACCATCAAAGATGGAAGTTTCATTTCTCGTTCTGTGTAATGTTTGAGTTTTAAAAGCCACAAACTTTGTTTTATAAAGTGATCTTTTTAATAATCTTCAGTTTTAAGTTTGTGGGTAAGCATTACATTTAGATTTTCTATTTTGAACGGAGTTTGACTTTTTGATAAATTTTAGCTTTTTTTTTATTATCACCTGTCATTTTTGTGCTCGTCTATTTTTGGTTATCAACTTTTGATTATGGTTTTTTGGGAGTAAAGTTAAAGTGGAGCTGATATATTTCTATTGTTCAATAAGCGTGATGGAACCATTTCGATGAGGGCGTTTTAGCTTTTATTTCCATGGATGTTTGTAATGGATTTTCTACATCTGGTTCCGTTTTTATCAGTCCGCTTAAGCTGACCTTATCCGTTCCGACGTCACCGCTTTATCAGCTGTGACTTTGCTAATATCGACGACGTGGGATGGCCGCAAAAAACAATTAGGAAATTAGCTTGCCTTAATAATTTACATCGACGTTGAGATGTTACCATTCGCAGGTGAATTGATTCTTGTTTAATTATTGCAGTTCTTGTTATTTTTAGCTTTACACCTGAAACTCAGTTTGAACGACGAATCATTAATATTCTAGAGATTTCAAAAGAATAGCGATGTGGAATCAAAATGATTGTGGTGGAAGGGTAAGATGAAAAGGCAATTACTGTACAGGTAGTTTGGTGTAGTGGTTAGGGAGTGGAGCTATAAATCCAAAGATCTTAGGTTCAAATCCCGATCGCTCCCAAATTTATCTGTGCCGTGTTTAGGATTACACGTTAAACTATCATCCTACTATGACGTTTAGTCGGTAGAACTGCTGACTTGTAATTCGGTTTGGCCTTTATGGTTTAGCGGGTTTATCCCGTATTGCAGTATTCAATGAGTTGTCGTTAGATGTCGTGTATATCCCAGTGCAGTATTCGAAGATTCGTCCATAGATGTCGCGTTTATGACTGCAGCATTTGAAGAGACGTCACGATGTCGTGTTACCGGTGAGATGTTCACGGATTTGAAGTTGTTTCGTTGTCGTATGATAAAGTTGTAAAATGGTTTATCCGTATATGTAATAAATAATAATAATAATAATAATAAATTTAATTTTACTTAATATCTCTTGTAAATGAGTATTTTGTAGTCAATTTTACCGACGTGTTATGTCTGTGTTGGGCAGTTTTCTAAATGCGCGATTTATTTTTTTTAGTGAGTTGTCTTCATATGGTAACTCATTTGTATTTTTTAGCTCTTTTATTTTGATTTGGTTGTCCCAGGGTAACTCTTCAGGGTATCCTGGATTCAACTTGCTTTGTTATGTGACGATCATTTGCTATGAGACGGTCATTTGCCTTGTAGGTAACGCGATCAACTGCGAATGCGAGGTACCGGGTTCAAATCCGGAGAAGGAAAACTTTCTTATGACTAGTCTCCGTGCTTCGAAAAGCACGTTAAGCCGGTGGTCCTCCTGGGTTGGTTAATGAATCGCCGTCATTAACATAAAACCAGAGTTACAGGTGCGTCTGCGTAAAACAATTTATATGCTCCCAGATCCAGCACTGCCAAGGAAACGACGCAGATGCTGGAAATAACAAGCCATAGGCTTAAATTCAGACGAAAAAGAAGAAGTTATGTGTTTGTGTGTCTTCCATATGGAGTTTTGAAATCAATCATTGTCAACCCCACCTTTTAACTCGACTTTTGTTTTATAAATAAAACCAATCCTTCTACTTTCGTTTTTTATTTGGAAGACTGGCACCCGATTATATTCTTTTCTTAGTTAGTTGCCAAAGATTGTCTGAGCCACAACGTTAAAGAACCCACAAACCGCGTACGCTCGACCCATGCTCTGGTACTGGACAGGGGTGTAATCCCTTAGCTGGCCTGTCTGCCATTCCATCGCAGATCAGCGGTGCAAGCGGCAGCAATTTGTGTTACAATAAACTGCAAGAAATGAAAAAATTAGTCTAATTTAAGATAGTTCATTTTTACCACATTTTAATACATGGATAAAATAGGAGCTTAGTCTAATTGTAAGAATTTATTTATTATAATCAAATTTTCATTAAAAGTGAGTTCTTTGAAGTGGATTAAATAATGTAGGTATTCTGCTGTTTTAGTAATCCCTGTTGCAGTTCTTATTTATTCAAAATTAAAATTAATAAAACTTTATTTTAGAATTTCTGTGAGGTAACATAAGAAATGTCATATACATTAAATTTGATTATCCTTTGAAAAAGAAACAACTTTAAAATTTGAAATCGTCTCGAAATATTATATATTAAAAAATTAATCAATAGTTTTTGCAAATGTAAATTGAGATTATCTAAAAAAAACATCGTTAATAAAGATAATATTATGCGGATTAAAGGTATATCTAGTCGTATATTATACTTGGTCTCTTGTAGATTCAAGGTATAGTATCCCAAAAAACATTTAAATTTTCATTATATCAATGTTTGTGCTGTAACTCCTCAAGATCTTTTTATGCAGCTTTTATACCAATTACTATCTTGGGTAGTTTTAACCATTTTTGAAAACACTAAAATTAATTAAAACATAATAAAATTTAGGAAGTGAATATTAAATATAAGTTTGAATAGATTAAATTTAATAATTGTTTGAAAAATTATTATTTGGGTCTCTTTAATGACCTACTTATTTGAGAAAACTTGTCTGACCTACTTACACCATCCACCGCGGTGTAATAACACAATAAATGATTTTAATTATTTATTTTAATTAACGTGTAAGTTGAAGCAAAATAAAATAATGCGTTGGTACGTGGTGCCAATTTTTGGCATTGCTATGAGTATAGTCACCTGCTGCTGACGAAACTGTTATAATTTCATTTTAATCCTGCCCTTGACCTCATAATTTTAATTTATGACTTTGATTGGAAATTAATATTTAATAACAAAGTTTCTCTAAATACGCACGCATTAAATTTTATATAATATGAAAGCATGCGGTAATTAGCGAGATATTTCAAATTATTATTAAATAACCGTGGTTTTTGTAATTTACTAAAATTGAAATACTATTACATAAATGATGATTCCGACGTAAATTATTTTGTTATTGTATTTCAAATTAATTTAAATAAAAACAATAAAGTTGAGTTTTATTAGCAGGTACCTGACATAATTTTGGTAGGTACGTTTAATATAACAATGCAATAATAATTGTAATTACTTTAGGTAATTTAAATTAAGAGGATTTTGATTTTAACCTACGGATTTCGAAGTAATGAATATATTATATTTTTCTTTCCACATTATAGCCATATTAGTATGTAGTATTACATCAGTATTATCATGAATGAGGTAGAAGAAATAATTAAGCAGTAGCAGTATACTCACGTTCCTGCTTTCCAACACATGCTGGTTTTCCTTCTTCCTGCTTATAATATAACGCCTTGTGATATTACAAATCTTTTGATCTTCTATCTAATCTATTTTTAGTATAGTGGAATTGTGATAGTTTTCGTATAAAAAATAAAATTTCAGGTGCATTGTAACAAAGTTTAATTTTACAAACAAACAATTTAAAACACGGTTTAATAAATAAATATTATTAGAATTTAAATTATAAGTATAGTTTCGTCTTTTTTCAATTTATGAAAAATCCACTATTTTTCAAGCACACACCGCGATGCTCTCCCTTAACCCCCCATCGAATGCCCCTTGCCGAAAGTCTTATGGCCACCACGTATAAGTAGGCACAATAAAAAAAAAACTTTAAGAAAAACTACCGCTGGTGTAGTAAGCTAGTAAATAAATAAATAAATTGTTGATAGCCTGATTACTTTGTGCTAATCATTATACTGTATTTTTGAATACGCGAGACTCATTGTATAATTTTTCATTTTATCCTTTTAAATTTTCACGGTGAATTTGAAATTCTAGGTACAAATTCACAATACGAAGTTGAAGGACGGATATGTAATATTTCAATACGTAAATCGTAATAGATATTTATCTCTAACAGTCTGTTTAGAAACCATTAACCAATTTTACAAAACTTTAACATTTAATTAATATTTTTGTTAAGCAATAACGGATATTAGTTTTAAAACTACAATATTTTTTAAAAACTTGCAGAAATTGACCTTCTTGAATATTTACGATTTCCTTTCGTTATATCTAATAGAGGTTACTAATAATCCTGTTTCAAATTACATTTTTATCATTTAAATATTATATCTGATTAATAAAACATGATTGCATCTCTCAAATACTTATATTATTTAGGAAAAAATATCATGAAAAAGTTAACTTTTAACTTAATTAGTTTACTGGAATCATCTAATAAATAAAATTCTGGTGCTTTATGAAAAAATTTAATGATGAAGGAAATAAAATTTTCTATTAGAAAAATACAGATAAAGAACTCTTTCACTTGAATTTATTTAGCCAATATAATGTACTTAAATTTACTTCATATCGCTACCACAATCACAAAAAAGTTCAAAACTATTTTTTCGAACTTACAACCTTATGCTGTTCAACATTAGTTCGCATGTTCAATAGTTTTAAACATACGATCAGTAGCGGATCCAGCATTGAATAGGCCTTGGTGCAAGAAACATTTATGGGTTCCAAAGACGTAACAGCATGGTTTGGCGCCAGTGTGCAAGAATTATTAATATTTGTTATTTTAATTTGCTTTGCATTCTATTTTCTACATTTCTAGACTTTTTCTCTTTTTTTACCTTCTACGCTTCTTATGGGTCCGCATTGGGATCCTCAAACCTTAAGACATCCGAGCACCGCACCGAACTGTCTGGTGATACAGTAGCGCTGTATACGCTTTCTGTGATTATGGTAGCGATATTATTGTCACTTTACCGAGTATATAACTATAGTAATTTGGTAATTCGACAAGTTGAAAAATCTGAACAAAGAAGTTTTTGTTGATTTTGCTCTTTGCATATTATACCGTAGGTACACACTCAGGAAATCAAGACAAATAATTTTTGCCTAAAATATTCAACCTTTTACCTACCAAATTATTACTAGTTGTGTTAACTTTTAGTACAATTTTTTCAGATTTTAATTGAATTTACTTAGCTAGGGTCTGAAATAAATAAATAATAAAAATAAAATAAAATAAAAATTAAAATATGAAATTGAAATTTTGCATACTTCTTCTAGATAGTATTATGACTAGTGATTGAACGAAGGACTTTTTGTTTCCTTGATCAGAACTTATTTTACAAGGTGCAAGTACATGTGATAAATTTTACTAAAAATCGTACTTTTTTTCAAAAGAACTCAGCCAAAAATTTAAATTTTAATTTTTAAAAAATTATTTAATTCTCTCATTTAATTACGAGCTTTACTCATCTACTAACAGAAAATATTTGGTTTATCATTTCAGATAAAGCTATATTAAGTTATCCTGTTCACCACGAATATAATGGGTCTCCAAAGACAAAGTCTCAACGGCTGAATTTTCAAAATTTTAAATAAAATTTTTATATAATGGTATTCGAATGCTGCTCTTTTTTATGCTTAAAAGTTTAAATAAAATAATTCTTTTATAATAGTAAAAAAAATTAGAGAACATTTGCTTTTTTTCAATTTTCGAAAACCATGTTATATTATACATTTTAATGAACTATTTCCAACTCAACTCAAATTGTGATTAAATGAATCACCTAGATTAGATATAATGGTTTTTACATACAAATCGTTGCAGGTGAATACATCCTTTATATTTTATTTAAATATTTACTAATATCAAAGAAGCTTTTAAGTAAGCCAACTTTTAGTAAATATTACAAAAATTCTGCAAAATCTCTGCTTTTGTATGGCGCCGTTTAGGTACCGGACGTTTTGATAGAAAACACTTAATTGAAGCATTTTAGATACAGAGAAATGTCATATCAATTAGTTTAGCTAATAATAGATTTAAACTTTTTAATTTCTATGCAAAATTCGACTTATTGTGAATTATTATGAACGTATTTTGTTAACTTTAATCTAGAAATTTGCTTAATTTAAAAGAAAGAAGGGGGCTACCAATTGCGGCAGCAATTCTTACGTCATCGCGCAGTTAACATTTAGTAAATATTACGGTTTAGAGGTATCCACTCCAAATCTTAGATCCACCTCAAATTCTAGTCCTCCATCCTGGTAGGACCGGTTTAGGGGAATATTTTTAGTTGGTACAAAGAGGGTGCAGAGGGTTGGTTTTGACAAACGCAACGACGGCAAATCTCAAATCTCCCATAAAATCTAAATGATATAGTATCTTTAATATTGATTAATATTGCTCTACACATGGGGCACGTGCGGGGCTAATCTTCTAGCGACAGTCAATGCAATGTGGTTAGATGCAAATTTATGTAAAATTTCAGTTTGTTAGAAATATAGGTTCGTATTACAATGATCTGCAAATTTTTTTTTATTTCTTTTTAGGTCGTTCTTTATTATCTTTCCGTCTAGTAAAAATTTTTAAATTTGCAGATTGAATTACGCAACGATTCCCTGATTTTTGTTTTATTAGTAGATCGTTAAAAATCGACCTTTCGGGCGCTACACTCCGTCACTAGCGCTGTACTAATTAATGATATCCTTGAGGCCGGTCCAACTCGGTAAAGTGTGTTACTATTAAGAGGATGGATCACTCTCGATGTGAAACTCCTAAACAGTGGAATTTACTCGATGTTAACTCTACGTTGATGTAGCTTAGAACTAAACCAGACGCGAGCAGTTTTGCACTCTTTGTGATAAGCCTAATTTTAAAGACATGTACCGTCAACACATAAGATCCCATTTCGAACAAAAATTGGAAACTTCAAAATCGATTATTAGCTAAACTAATTGATACTGGTAATTCATCCTCTCCTTAAACAATTCAGTTTAATGTTATCTATCAAATACTATTGAGTTTTCTTTACTAAATATACTGACATGAACCGTGCTAATTACCCATTTTAAGAATTTCCACAATTAAAAGTTATTTTAATATTTTCTTGAATTTTGAGTGATTTTGATTTTTACTCGGACGAATGAAATTATTTGTATTCATTTGTTGTACTGATAGTTATGGTGCGCAGAAACGTAATTTTATAGGTGGATTTTTTGTTCCAGAACCTGAAAGAGTTGAATTAATCAAAAGTGGAAAAGCGTTTAATTTTGGAAATGTAATTTTTTTTTTATGTTTTGTTTTCTTACCTAATTTTAAATTAAAGTGTTGTGCGGTGGTAGCAGACTGCAATCGTTGGTACGCCTTAGAACTACAAGATAGTGTAATAATTTTTTGTGTGGTAATGTTGAAATGTTTAACTTGGCAATGGATTCTTCAAATTTTGCGGGTGGAATTGACCAATGGGCATTCGACACGAATTTCCAAAATCTAAGAAGGGACAGGAAGTGAAAATTGTACGGATGGATAAGGAGGTTAGAGAGACCATGAGCGATGATGGAGTCGTGAGCTCAACCACCTCGTTGTAGATTTTCTGATGTTGGATAAATTTAATGATTTGCAAATAGTTTTGCAATAGTGTTGAGCAACTAAAAAGATTATTGTGAGTGCAACGATGATTTCGTGTGATGGGATGATTGATGGTTTGGTGGAAACATTGGTAAGGAGACTTACCTGTTATGCGATATAATCTGGTCCTTCATTTTGTTAAGTCATGGATATGAATTTTATATGGCTCAATTTTGGCTTCTTTGGATCATCTTGTTGGTAAATAGCATCTCAATTCTTTTATTTTGAACGTTTTCAACAATTATTTTCAACATTTTCGTTACAATGCAATTTAAGATTTTGAGGTTAAACAAGATGCACGTTATGGAAAATTTGAATATTCGTGTGCAGTTGATAATTAATTTATCGCGCTTTGCTAATTAAATTCACTAGAACTTTTATAATTACTATTCCAATTTATTCGGTTTTTAAGAAGATTAATTTATGGAAGTGTTTAACTTGCGATTTTTAAGGGAAGATCGTGCGTGCTACACATTTTCTATTAACTGCTAATACGGTCATTGCTACCATCAATTTGAACTATTTATTCGGCGCCAGACTTAAATTTAAATGAGAACAATTTATCATTTTTTTTTGTACAATGTTATTCCAGATTATAAAATTTTATTAAACGTTATAATTGTCTTACAAGTTGTAGAAATTATTTGATAATTAAATGTGTAAATTTGTAGGACAGTTATGTGAAATTTTTGATATTCCAACTGAGTTGAATGATATTAATGATAAGATTACGTTTCATTTGTATAATTCCTTTAGATTTGATTTCAACATTCGTATAAGTAAAGATTTGTTCATTCCCTGCATTTGTGTTTTATTTTAATTGTGGAATTTTTGAAATCTTTCTTGAACTCACTCCCTGGGAGAGCCTTATATTGCAAACTCCGACTATAACAGCATGGACTTCTTTAGCGCTTATAGAATAGCGCTATAGAACACGACAATACCTATAATATCTTCGAATACAGTAAACCAGAAAAATTTTATTTTTGCTATGCAAAAATATAAATTTAACTTTTTGGAATAGTCTTAATTTTTACTGCTTTTAGATTATGATTTAAAAGCAATCAAAGATTTAAAATTTTGTAGTAATCTGCTTCATTTTATAGAGATGACGATGTAATACAAATTGCTCCTATTTGTGCCGCTGGCCCCCTGATCTGCAATCATATGGCAGACAGGCCAGCTAAGGGATTACACCTCCGTCCAATACTAGAGCATGGGTCGCGCATGCGCGGTTAGTAGGTTTTTTTAACGTTGTGACTCAGACGATCTTTGGCAACTAACTATGAAAAGAATATAATCGGGCGCCAGTCTTCCAAATAAAACACGAAAGTAGAAGAGTTGATATGGTTTTATTTATAAAACAAAAGTCGATTTAAAAAGGTGGGATTGACAATGCTTGATTCTAAAACTCCATATAGGAAACACACAAACACATAACAGAGCAAGTTAAATCCAGAATACCCTGAAAGGGATACCCTGGGACAAACAAATCAAAATAAAAAAATTAACAAGTACAAATGAGTTGCCATATAAAGACAACCCACAAAAAAATAAATCGTGCATTCAGGAAACTACCCAACTCAGACATAACACGTTGGTAAAATTGACTGCAAATACTCATTCGCAAGAGATATCATCAGGTAGAATTAAATACAGTAATTGCCTCTTCAACTTACCCTTCCACCACAATCTTTCCGATTCAACCTCGCTATATTCTTTTGAAACCTCTGGAATATTAATGGTTTATCGTGCAAACTGAGTTTTCGGTGTAAAGCTAAAAATAACAAGAACTGCAATAATTAAACAAGAATCAATTTACCTGCACACGGTAACATCTGAATGTCGATGTAAATTATTGAGGCAAGCTAATTTCCCAAATGCGCTTTTAACAAAATAAAAAATCCATGGTTTTTCGGCCATCCCACGTCGTCGAAATTATCAAAATCACAGCTGATAAGACGGTGACGTCGGAACGGACAAGGTCAGCTCAAGCAAACTGATAAATACAAAAGCAGATGTGGAAAATCCATTAAAAACATCCATGGAAATAAAGGTAAAAAATACTCTCATGGAAATGGGTTCCTTCACGCTGATTACAAGATGGGAATGTAAGATGTATTGTGAAAAGAAAACCGTTTTTTTGTCAATTTTTAAAATCAAAGTGCTAAAACAATAAAAAAAATTAACGTTGATAATGAACTATCTTGACCTGCTATACTCCAACCGTCTCTTTGGTCCTCCAGGTTAAGGGTCGGGGCGTTGAACCAGCTCCCTATCACCTGTAAAGAAGACAAAAAAGCTAATGGACCATAATCAAGCCTCTGATACAGATACTTGGCGAATTCTGAACGGATCAACAGTTTAACTGTATCTCGAGGTATTGTGATGTATTTACTTACATTAAAAGCAATCCGAAATACCTAACAATAAAATTTTTTAGTTTTAATTAAAAATAACAAATTAACTCGTAAATACTACAACTGTGTAATAAATTATTATTATTTGATTATTACGAAGCTTATATATTATTTATTTTGAAATATAAAAGATGAAATGAAAAAATGTTGCTTTAAAAAGGACTATTATCTCCTGAGGATTTTGATGGAGATAAAAATTTTAGTTGACATTTTTTCTTAAAAAGGTGTCATCTAGAACCATTTTATGTAGGGCTTTGTATTGTTCATTAAGACACCCTGTATATTTAAATATATATCTAAGGGCGTAAGTACAGTGTCTATATTTTACTTTTCTCCTGTAACTTCAAACAGATATTTTTTTACAAAACTCATTTGTAGGTACTATAAAATTCACTGTTCAACAGAAGCAACCACCTGCTGTTTTATTAATTTTTTTTTATCTCATTTTAATAGTGTTCTTTGAATTATTATTTAGATATTTAATAATTTATTTAAAAATATACGGTTTTAAGTCAAATAATTAAATTATAGGTTTTAAATATATTTATGAATTTATTAAAATAATTATGGGTTTTTATTATAAAATATTTTACTACATTGTAATTATTAAAATTGCGCGAATAAAATTTGATAGAAATAAATGATCTTAAAACGTATTTCTATTCTTTCTAATAAAAAATGCAGTTTTCATTAAACTAAAGATTTGAAATTCCATAAACTTTCTCGTTTTATTGCAGGATCAATTAATTTATCTGGTCAGATGTTCAAGTAGCGTCATGAAAATAAAGATATAAATCAAGCACAAGAATTGATAACAAGACTCATAAAAAATTTACTCAAATTTTAAAATAAGTTCAAAATAACAAAATTTGTAGCAGCCAAAGAGCAATCGTGTAGAACACGTAAACTCAAAATAGTAAAAATTTTTTTGTGGTTTTATAACTTCTTCTTCAATACGGGGATAATCAACTAGCAAGCATTCAGTTTTTTTTATCATCGGACCCCATTTCTTCGTAAATTCGTCGGTTGCCATCAAAACCTCATGATCAGCGAAGAACAATGTAAAAAGTATGTTGTTATCTACTAATATGTCCATATATTTAACTAAACTTCTTAGTCCATTCTTGCAAACCTATGAATTTAAAAAAAGTTATTGTGTCTATATGTATGTATATTGGTGGTTATGAATGAATAAAAGTCGGTCATTTGCCTTGCAGGTAACGCCATCAACTGCGAATGCGAGGTTCTGGGTTCAAATCTGGAGAAGGGCAACTTTTTTATAACTGATCTCCGTGCTTCGGACGGCACGTTAAGCCGGTGGTCCTCCTGAGTTAATGAATTGCCATCATTAACTTAAAGACCAGTCAGTCTTGTTGTCATTTAAGATTTTATGTTTTGGTTATACAGAATAATATTTAAAAAATCATAAAAGCTTTTAACAATTGAGGAGCAGACTTTCTATAATGTAGTTTGTTCAATACATTTTTTAGCTGTTTTGCAAAACCGCCAATGGAATATTTGCACCATGAATGGATATTTCATAGTGTCACTTTTCTGTAGTTTTGCAAAAATTACTTTTTTGATAACTTATTATGTAAACCTGTGGTAGTTTTTCTCCTCACTTGAAAATTTAAGAAAATGGACAAACTGCATATAGAAAGTCTATTCCTCAAATATTTTCAGATATCTTTAGATTATTTAAGTTTTAAAATATTATTTATTTCAGGAATTAAGAGGTTATAAGAGACGGTCGGAGAGCAATGGTCAAGCGAGTTGACTACGAACGCTCAATACCCGGTTCGAATCCGGGTAAGTAACAACTTATTATGACCGTCTCATTTGGTCCTCCAGGTTGGGGGTTCTACCGACGGGCTGGCTCCTCGTCGTAGGTAAAAAATGTGAAATGCTAAAAAACCAAGCGCCAATTTGCAAGGTTGGTAGTTTGATATCGGACAACGTCGCAAGACGTTTAAACCCGACTTACACACACATTAAGAGGTTATATACTTATACTTTAAATATTTTTTATATTGTTACAATGCTTACCTATTTATTAATTTACAATTTGAATAATAAACATATTATTGGCAATTACATTTATTAATGTAACCAACACGATACCCATTTTAATTAAATGCCATTTTTTTTTCTAATATGAGAAATATAAATAGTGTTAAGGTCATTATATGGATTTAAGAAAAGTCATATATCATTTAAATTCAATTATTTTTCAATTATATACACTACTTAGAGATTTAATTTTTGTAAAAAAAGTGATGTGTAGGTACCGTTTTGTACGATCGCAATATAAAAAATAACCTTACATTTTGTTCTTGGTTATGTAATCTGTAAGAAATTAAGTACGTAAGAGGTGTGTATGCACTTTAATCGCACTTTGGTTGAACACTAAATCTTTAACTACAATATTAGTTAATTATAAATTCACATAATGACAGAATTGCAGATTGGATAAAAATATTATAAAAATATCGAATAATGAAATGTTTGTCGAATTTCTTCCTTGAACTAATTATATTACATTCTAGGGGTCCTTTAGACCTAGAATTCTTTATTTTAGCCTATAGTCTCTTATTAAGAACTGTAGTAAAGTAACGAAAATTAAGTAAATAATATAATAAAGCAATATAACAATAAAGAAGGTGCTTTATTATGTAATCAAAATAATAGATAAAAAAACTAGTACAAAAATAGAATAATAATAAAAAATATAACTAGTTACAGCAGCACTGTATTAAAGTTGACTTATTAGATAACTTGACGTCAGAGCTAAATAAGATAACTTAAAACATAGAGCAATCGTCATGGGATTAAACCCCGATAAAGTAGTACACAAAAATTTTTCTGTGTTTTCTTAATTAATTGCTGGCAACATTTTTGAGGTATTCCACTTCTTCACAAGATATAACTTTAAATTAATTTCACTGGTATAATTGCCATAAATATGTTAGTGGTTGTCACAATAAAAGTTGGCAGTACTTTTCTGCTTAGTTTAGTTCATAAATTGTTTCGACATTAGTTTCAAAAATAGGTGTTTGCTTATTCATTATATTGAGCTTTAAATAAACCAATTCACTAAATTAGTTTACAAAGCTGATCTGTCACAAGATAATGTCAATACTACAATCAAATTAATAGGTCTAGCGACACCAAAACAATTATGCAAATTTTAGTATTACAATTTGTTTTCACGAAGGTGGTAATTATGAAATTTGTAAATTAAATATTTTGTTTAATTTTAAGTATTAATATTATTTATAAAAGATATCATCGATTAATAATATTCCAATTATCTATATTTTATGAAAGAATTAATTTGTTTTATGCACTATAATTTATTAATTAACTCTATTATACAAGTAATCATTAAAATTATGTTAAAACAACCGAAGCAACCTTACCTTAGTTTTGGGGGGAGTGGTTGAGTAACAAGATAGCAAAAGGATTAACGACTTGATCACTTGAGAACAGAGATTTTTAAATTTACAGGTGTCAACACAGCCGTGTAATTGTGATTTATACAATTTAGAATTATGGATGAGCTTATTCTTTCGATATTCAAAATAGACTTTATGTCATTGATTATAATAAATAATTGACCAATATAGCTAATTATAATAATCAAAGCAACTCAAGGCGTGTATTTATTTTATGCAACTCGTGTGCATAAGTAAATTTGAACTTAATTCAATTGGTACTTTACATACAATACAACTTTTTAAGATGCAATTTTTAGAAATAATTTTTAGATAGCTATCTAACTATGCAAACACATTAATTTACTTAGGACAGATTTAAAGGTTTTTACTATCTTATATAGTTCGATCTCAAGTATTAATAAAGTATCACTGCTAAAGTTTTTTTCCAACCAATGCTCTTCAGGGAATATTATTACCTTGTAATATTTGATATTTGCTAATTATAACATTAGACACCTTAGCTGAATTAATATTTTACTGATGAACTCACAGTTAGAAAATTACCCACATAAAATAAAGTTATAAACCCACAACGTATACTACAAGAGAAGGTTGAAAATTAAATATCAAACTTCATGAATTTAAAATTCATTGTAAAGATCGAAAGGCATTTTTAACTTTAAATTTAAATAACTTTCTTTCAACAACTATAATTAAAAAAAAAGTACATGACATATCGGTTTTAACTTGCATTCAGTTATATTATTCTAAAAATATCAAGATTGCATCTTTAATTTATTACAACTAAAAAAATAGGAGTTTACAATAAATTAACTGTTATTTCCTGCATTTACAGATTTAATCTTAATATAGTTAGTTATATTGTTTCAGTATAATAAGTTCATTTTTAAAGAAATTATTTGTTTATTTTTTCATTTTTTTTTCTTAATTTAATATTAGGTTTTAGGTAGCTGTTTTACTAAATTTCAGAATTATTAAACAAAATTTAGTATTAATTATTACCGCTAAAAATCATCCGATAGTTAAAATTCAGTAGGTACTACGACTATACACTGTAGCAGGAATTATTATCAACAAATGATCAAACTACTAATGAAATTATCAAAAGCAAGTACACAGAATCATCTTGATTGAGAACAACAATTTATTATGCAATCAATGGTGCCCCGGTCGATGATCAAAGTTATACTCCAGCAAATTTAATCGCTCCCAAACATTTGTTAAAAAAATTTATTGTATGAAAGTGTGAGGTACACGTGATATACATCTAAAATAAATTAAAATAAAATTTTTTATTTTAATTAAATTTTTTATTTTTTTTAAATAAAAATTTTGTTTAAATATAAACATAACTATTCAATCATAAACTACTCAGTTGTCCACAACTACCCTATTACTGGATAAATGTGGTCACTAGGTGGGGTCCATGCTAAGGGTTAAACCAAATTATTATTAAATTTTTCATTTACATAATATTATATATAAAAGGATAGAACGTATTGACAAGCATTACATTTCTGCATCCAATTTATCACTTTCTGAAACAATATTATGCTTTAAAAATTTTTATTTTTAAATTTGCTGTTTGAAATTTTTAAGGTGTCTAAAATTCGTCCATTAATCGCAGGGACATCATGTAAAGTATATTTGCTATTTTTAAAAGCACGTCAACCTATTAAAATTTGATATAATAATGATAAGGACAGCCATTATTTAGATCCTCAATACCAAAAATTTCATCATAAGATATTCCATTTACATACTCAGCAACTGACGAAATCTAAAGAAATTAAAAAATTTAACATTGTATAGTATTTAAATAATTATGTGAAACTCAATTTATCTCAAATACATTAAAATACCAATACCATTATCGTCTTTCTATAGCAAAAAATTGACAAGAAAGGAAAGTACATACGTAGTTACTATTTGAATGAAATTTGATGGAATCAAATAATATTGTGTAACAATATATTATGTTTATGATGTCAAATCGGTACAGTTTAATTTAAGCAATGCACTAACTCGTTAGCTGTAATAAGAAGACACACCTATGTACAAATTGTGTGATATGACATAACCTGATAAAAAACGAAAGTGTTTTCGAGAGACCTTGAAAATGAGTATCATGCAGTGGTAAAATGTGGAGCACACCGCAATTCGCGGTCGGGTGAAAGGACCGCGCCTTCCCATTCTAAGTAAAGAACGATGGCATTACTTGTCATCAATCAATATTTTCCAATATAGCATTTTATGATAATGTTGATAGTACCTACATTTTAAAATACATATTATTTGAAAAATATAAATAAACCATTAGTAAAGAACCGTAATTTTGGGTTAATTCTCACATTTATGAGGGGCTTCATTCAAAATATTGCAATAGGTGTCATCGAACTAATCGTCTATTAACAGATGTAATGAAATTACATTTATAAAAAAATAGTTAAATTAGGGTGTATAATTAAAAACCAGCTCAATTTTTCCTATTTGTCCTTAAAGAGGCAATATCTACGAATTACGGACAGTATAATAATTATTAAGTTTACTTATTTGGTAAAATGTCAGCTTATAATTTACAGTATTACATCATTGTTCACATGATATGATGTTAAGAGATTATAGAAATGAATTGCAGATAATATACTAACCTTTTTTCAGAACTAAAATACACAAATTTTCTGTTAATTTAGAATATTTTAAATACCTACTAATGAAAATTAGAGATCATGTACTTTTATAAGATTTTTGTATAAGAGTTTTTTCTTCGTTCTCAATTCTCATGACAACAATTTTTCGCATTTTATCGCAAACCTAGCTTTTTAGTTAATAAAATATTAAGATTCTATATTCTTTGGAGTTTTATTTGTAGAAAATAATCTAAAGCTACACGCGGGTATCTTCTTTTACAAGGGACCTGCAAAATGAACAATATGTAAAGGAGTCGCAGAATAAAAAAGATTAGGAACTCCTGGTCTAGTGGTATGTGTGTTAAACTTTTGTGCTAAGATTCAGGTTGGATACGATATCCTGAAAACCACAATTCCGATATCGTAAAATTTTTGAAAATGAAAATATCGATTAGCCCAAAACCCATCAAAAATCCCGATGGAGTTAAATCTCAACAAGATAACTTTTTGAAACTGAAAACACAACAGAAAAAACAACTTCAAAATGTGTTGGATAGTAATCATGTTAATAAGATACTAAAGGGCTTCTACGGTGGTCAATCAACAACTCAACGACTCGACAGATCAACGTCTCAACGAATCAAGTACTAAACAGATCAAGTCCCTTGAGACGTTGATCCGATCGTTATGAAAAAAATAATAGTAATCGATAACATTTGTTTTAAATCAATAAGCTTTATATACATTACAATCCGTTTCACCGTTTATCCGTTGAGATATAATATTAATCATTGGAAAAAAATTTTGTATGGAAAGAAGTTTTATAACTTGATTTTATTATTTCGTTTATGTGATATTAGGGCCGTGAAGCGGCCCGGGAGGATTGGGCCGCGGCAGCGGCCAGGGGGGCGGAGCCCTCCTAGTTATTATATAATATAATTAATTATCTGATAATTAGAAGAGATTTAAACTCCAGTTATTAGAAAGTATAGCGAAGAATACTAAACGAAAATGAGAAGAAACTTTGCATGTCATAATAATACAAAGCAAATTTTCAAACCTAAACAAACACATAAATACACATGTTCTACTAGAGAAGTGGTACGTAACCGTGAGTTGTGACCCTCTGGAAGTCGTGAAAAAATGTTTATGGGTTGCAAAATTCCAGAAATGGGAAAAAATTCTAGATGGATTTTATTTTAATTAAACCTTTTTTATCAAAAATGTTCGAGTATTTAGGAGTGCTGACGTAGGGACTGATAATTTTTTGCAACCATCAAACAAAAAGCAAAATGGCCAAAAAAACCAACAGAAATAAAAATAATGAAAGAATTAAAAAAAAAAAAATAAGCAGTACTTTTTATTCACAAAACTTCCCGACTAGAAATTTGTTAGGGTTGGAATAAGGCCCTGATGTGGTTTGCCCTTAGGCAGATCTGGTACTGATCAGGCATCCCGGTCTGGTCCGGATGTGGACTGTAACGCAAAAACACGATCCGATCCAAATCGGGAAAACCTAGTAGGGGCCGGGAGAGGCTTCCACGTTAAAGCCGGGTTTGCATAGCATAAGCGGGATGGGACGTTTCGGCGCGGGAGAGGCGGGACATTAGGGCCTGGTTTGGAATGTAATAAAATGATAGCTTCGCTATATGTGCACATTGTAAATTTTGGGTGCACTTGCCTCGCGAGTGAGAACTCAGTCCCGACACTCAAAAATAGTACGCCCGAATTATCCACATTAGAGATATTTGCGAGGGTCAGCCCAACCTAAGTGCAATGAGAAGGCCTCACCTCGGAAGAATCTCCGTTTTAATTCCTGTAAGTAAGTATGACTATTTTTTGAATGTTTCCCTTAATCTATGCTGTCAATTAAAAGATTCAAAGCAATTCACAATCAGCACACCATCTGTCGAATTAATGAAATAATAGATTAAATCCGGACCGGGGCCGGGGATTAATATGGTGTTCAGGATCAGGGCCACATCAGGTACGCCAAATCGGGCAGCAATCAGGTATAGCCATGGCTGCCCAATAAGGCTTGCCATATTAAAATCGGACCGGGGATCAATATGGTGTTTTAGATCAGGGCCATATCAGGCTTGCCAGATTTGGCAGCAATTAGGTTCAGTCATGGACCGCCCTAATAGGGCTCCCCCGATCTAAGCCGGATCAGGGCCTCAAATAAATGGCCTAATACGTCATGCCATGCTGAAACCTGATCAGGCCCACATAATGTTAGGGAATGCCCTAACAAAGGACCCCGCTACGGCCTTATGGGTTTTGGGTCCCAGTCAAATTTAACCAAAATTTAAGATATTGTAGTTCATAATATGCTGATAAAAAGTGTCAATGGGCACAAAGCCAAAAAATGGACAGTTTTCGAGATATACGGCATTAAAGAGTTAATCTAGTCATTTTATGAAACACACAATGATAAAGTCAAAAATGATACCACCTAGAAAAAAAAATACTGCCGTGCAAAAGAAAAAATTCTAAAGAAGATAGCGTTTTTTGCATCGCTCTAGCTAGTGTATTACATAACCTAAAAAATTAAACAAAGTCGAAAAAGCGGTTTCTTGAAATTAAAAAAAAAATGAATTTTCCAACAAAAAAAAAGTTAAATGAAAAAGTTGTAGAAAATAAGTTGTAGAAAGTTAAAATACTGATTCATTATTTATTTTCTGAGAAAAACGAAAAATGCCGTCAAAATTTGCCGTTTTTGTTTTTTTTCTTAAATCGCAAGAAACCGCATTTTCGACTTTGTTTAATTTTTTAGGTTATGTAATACACTAGCTAGAGCGATGCAAAAAACTCTATCTTTTTTAAAATTCTTTCATCTACACAGTCCTATTTTTTGTTTCCGGGTAGTATCGATTTTGACTTTATCATTGTGTCTTTCGTAGAATGACTGGACAAACTTTGTAAAACCTTATATCTCGGAAACTGTCCATTTTTTGACTTTGTGCCCATGGACACTTTTTATCAGCATGTTATAAACTACAATATCCTACATTATGGTTAAATTTGACTGGGACCCAAAACCCATAAGGCCGTAGCGGGGTCCTTTCTAGTCGGGTTATGGTACGACTGGGTATACAGTCGATGACATGGCAGGAATAGATAAATTTCAAGAAATCAATTAAATTGTGGTTGATGTAGTGTAACTTGATACTAAACATATTACAATTTTTTTTAAATTAACTAAAAATTATATGTTTAAATTTCAAAAACAATTAAAAATGCTGCTTTTTTGTAAAATGGGCAATATGGGATATTCAATGCCAAAGAGACCAGATCTTTACCATTTTTCTTTAAGTATTTGTATTATAGAAAATGACGCAATAAAATGAATTATGCCATATTGTCCAAAAGCATCAGTTTTTCACTTAAGGCCGTTATAGGGTAAACCATATGGGGAAAGGTAGCTACTTTGGGCGACAAAATACAAATTTTACGATTGAAACCTCGATGAATTCTGAAAGAGTATATTTTAAATAAGAGAATAAGCGGAGGTACAATGCCCTAAGTGCACCTGTTTTTTCAAAAATCGAATTTAAAAAAGCTTGATTTTCGAAGTTTAAACGCTCGTGATTGGTTAATCAAGTTCGTTCGTGGGAGGTCCGTGTACTGCTATACATAAGAGTGTCGCACTTCTACAATTAGACAGTAACTCTACCGCAATGGTAGGAATGCGTTCTCCTTTTTTATTTAATTTAAAAATTTAAAATTATTTAAAAATTACTTCAGAAAAGGGTTACTTAAATTTAACGAACGGTAGTTACTTTTGCCGGTAGGTCCGGCTCTTGCCATGGTGATTTTGATGAAAATTGACTCTCAGCACCCTTCGGGCGCTTCGAGCCATTTTCATCAAAATGACAACTAATTTAAAAATATCCCTAGGCCGACAGATCAACGAAAAGGTGGATCTTTGAGATGTGAAACTCGTGACAGTGGATTTTTAACGCACGGTACTTGTGCGAAGAAAAATCGACTTAAAGCACCTCTCGCTACGCTCGGGTGCTTTAAGCCATTTTTCTAGCACATGTACTATTCGGAAAGGTGGTTGTGCAAGGAAAAATCGACTTAAAGCACCTCTCGCTACGCTCGGGCGCTTTAAGCCATTTTACCAGCACATTGAGGGTTGAAAACCATGATTTTCGTTCGAAGTGCTCTGTTACTGCATCGCAATGCAAGTGTCGCTCCCACTCCGCGCAAAGCTAAGACTATATCTGGGTGCACGTACCGACAGAATTAACCAATCCCGAGCGACTTTGCTTTAAAATTTACTGCAAAAATCGAAGTTTTTAAATTCGATTTTTGAAAAAACAGGTGCACTTAGGGCATTGTACCTCCGCTTATTCTCTTATTTAAAATATACTCTTTCAGAATTCATCGAGATTTCAATCGTAAAATTTGTATTTTCTCGCCCAAAGTAGCTACCTGCAACCAACCATATAGTTATCGGACAGTTAAGCAATTTTTTTTTTTTAATTCATATCTTTCTTACTTTTTGGTACTTCTTAACCAAATTAATTTTTAAGTAAGTTCGACCTTGCATGTTAACTAACGTTGCTTAATTAAATTTTTGATTCTGACAACCCAATTTGAAAAGAAAGGAACAATAGTAAAAGTATGCAAATATGTATAGTTACTGGACACTTTTTATAGTTACTGGACAGGTTATAGCTCAGTGGTTGGACAGGGTTAAAGATGACCAGAAACATTTATTTTCATAAAAAAAATATATTTATTTAAAACACAATTTTGGAATTAAAAGGTATCTGTAGTTTACAATAAAAAATTAATATTAAAAAAAGTTAATAATGATAATATTTTAAAATAAAAAATGTTACGGTAAAGTTAAGCAAATTTTGTTTTATAAAATTTGGTTTTTAAGCATCTTTAATTTTCTAAAAACTTATTGCACTGTTAAACAATAAAATTACAATTTATTGAAGACCTGTCTAGTAACTGATTAAGTGAAGTTTGCAAAGAATTCTATTATCAGACGGGCGTCCAAAAATAGAATTTCAAGTATATTTGTAATACAGTGGTTGGACACGTCTTTTTGGGTTCATATTTTAAATTTAATTAAAAAATGTTTTCATTAGCATTTCCGAGACATTCGTAGCTCAATATAGGCGAATAAATTATATTATTAAGTTAGACAATAAAAGCTGTAAAAAACTTTTTCGTTATTTCAGGTTATAAATGACCCCGTTACGTATCTGTTTTGAGCCCTATAAAAGGGGTCTTTTCTCAAAAGGTCACCTCAAGGGGGACCAACACGACCATAAAACTAAGTTTTATAAGGTCCTAGGACCTATAAAACTTTACTTTATAAGGTCCTAGGACCTATAAAAACAGTCCTTGTTGAGATACCTGCCCGAACGATTCATCCGTTCGGGTGAACTCCTGTTTTTCGCTTATGTTGTCAATAACTTGACTAACAACTTGCGATCTTCACGCCATCTATCGATAGTTATTTCAGAGCAATTCACCCGTCGATAAACACGCGTTTATCTATATGTTGTTAATAACTTGACAAGCAACTTGCGATCTTCACGCCATCTATTGATAGTTATCTCAGAGCAAAAAAATCGTGAATTTTGTAGAATATTATCCCCAAAATAACGAAATTACGACACCTTAAGTTAAAAAATTGGCAATTAAATTAAGTGTTACTTTATATTTATTTACAAAATCATAGATTTAGATAAAATCCGACAAAATTCGAGATTTTTTTGCAATAATTGCATAACGTGATCATCCGTCCGTCAATACGACGGACCGTTTGTTATTTCAACATGCTGTCCGTCAGACCAAATTGTCCGTCATTCGGAAATTTCAAAAGAAAATCATCCTTTTTCACTCCAAAGAGACAAACATTGATCAACGACTTGCAAGCTTCACGCCATCTATCGATTGCTATTTTAGAGCTATTATATAAAATCGCGAATTTTGTAGGATATTTTTCCTGAAATAACGAAAAATTGTTCATATCACGCGGGCGATAAGGGTTTTCATCCTTCGGTCGATTATTCACTCGCCGCTGCGCGGCTCGTTTCATAAACTTTCGCCCGGCGGATGAAAATACCCCCTTTATCGCCCTTGTGATATAAACTACTATTTTTGCATCCTACATTTCTTAAGAAAATATTAAGAGAATATTAAGAATACATCCCGAACTGTCTCATTAAAATTTAAAAAAATCAGAACAATGTTGAGACTGGGAATTAATTCTCGCGCGCTTTTCCTTAACACCTATGCACTATACACTTACTATTTATCTACTATTTGTTTATATAGCCTTAGAAATAGTCTTATTTTTAAAGTTTATATGTGCAGTGTCTGATAACTGTCATGTGTCCAATAACTGTATGGTTTACCCGATGTTGTTTTTACAACAGAACAGAATACGTAAATTCTTTTGAAAAACAAAAATTAAAATTTATTTGATTATGGCCATAGATATATTTTAGTTTACACAGCCAAATTAAGATTTAAACTAGAAAAATTAAAAAATTTCACTTAACAATTAATTATAGCTAAAAAACGAAAATCTCGTTAATTTAATCATGTGCATGAATATTATCATTGAAGTTTTTTATTGAAATCATCAAAAACTATTTAGATACAAACGAAAATAGGGTGTGTTAAATAGCAAAATGTACATGCTATTTTAAACATTCAATATTTCACTACCGTAACTTTTTAAAATTTTCTAAAACAAAAAAAAAAGAATTCTTTTATAATAAAACTTTTTTTGATTTTCCTTCCCTTGAAAATAATTCTATAGGCGTTTATGTATTTAGTTAAATTAAGTGGGTGCTATAAAAGGACGATTTTTTAAGATATTTTATTTTGTGCAACAACAAACTATTACTCAATAAAAACAGTAACTGGTAGAAAGTTAATATGTGTTTGTCTAATAATTTGAAAAAGCGTTTACCTTTTATATTTTAAAACATTTTGACTGGCTCAATGCAAAATATTGCGATGGTAATTGTTAGATTAATAAAAGAATTGTAATTTTCAACCATGGTAAGAAATTACCAAAGAAAAACGGGATTGTTCGAATATTTCAATTATGATCCGAATAATATTTCGACACCTCCTACGTAAACTATCGTATGTGCAAAATCTTAATTTTACAGGAGAGCATTTTATTCTTTATTTTAAAAGACCTTAGCACAATCTACACGATAAATAACATAGAAATTTCTAGACACCATAAAATCCTTTATCTGAAAAACGTAGTTTGGTATAATACTTGCGACTATTTTCTTTGGTAACATTAATATTAGGTGTAATACAATTAATTTTTCTTTTGTGGGATACGATAGTTTACGTAGGAGGTGTCGATTTTATGTCCGACTGTATTATAATAGCATGATTACAATACCAATTAGTGGCCATAAGATACCTTTTTATGGGACTAGTCCCTTTTACTTTATTGATAAAGTAAACCAGCCGTCTGTCAATGTCATTGAAATAAACCATAACAGTAACCATAGAAAAAGCAAAAAAAGCACTCTTGAAAATTATACAATTTTTAAATGTCAAAGTGAATTTTTATTATTACGTCAAAATATAAAAGAAAATCTTCTATGGTGCAGTCGAACATAAAGCTATGTATGTCTTTCGCACATAATTCGGCTTTTTGGACTCAGCCAGACCGAAACCTAGGCTTCATCCGATAAAGACCTTAATTATGTACTCATGACATAAATAGCTATTATTGAATTTGTTGTTTTATAATAATAAAATTCATTTTAATAACATTAACTTTCAAGTTTTATTTTTGAAGGGTCTAACCAGTTAAGTATGTTAAAAGTGCTCTTTTTGAATTTTACGGTGGGAATTTTTTTACAAAGTTTTTTATGTAAAAAACAGTTGTATGCAAAATTGCAGCCTATCAATTTAATTCCTGTTGAATTTATAAGGAAAAAACTGGTTTTTCACCATTTTTTCGAATTCTTCATTTTTCTTGTACTAAAAGCTATCCGAAAAAATTAAAAAAATTTTTAAAAATCAAGAATGTACCAAAATATATGAAAATAATACTTTGGAATTATTTCACAATTTAAATTCCATAAAATAGTAGTTTATATCACTAGGGCGATAAAGGGACTATTTTCATCCCTGAGGTCGACAGGTTATGAGACGAGCCGCGCAGCGGCGAGTAAATAACCGACCGAAAGGTGAAAACTCTTATCGCCCGAGTGATATGAACAATTTTTCGTTATTTCGGGAAAAATATCCTACAAAATTCGCGATTTTATATAATAGCTCTAAAATAACAATCGATAGATGGCGTGAAGGTTACAAGTCATTTGTCAATGTTTGTCTCTTTGGAGCGAAAAAGTATGATTTTCTTTTGAAATTTCCGAATGACGGACAATTTGGTCTGACGGGCAGCATGTTGAAATGACGGACGGTCCGTCGTATTGACGGACGGATGGTCACGTTATGCAATTATTGCAAAAAAAATCTCGAATTTTGTCGGATATTATCTAAATCTATGATTTTGTAAATAAATATAAAGTAACACTTAATTTAATTGCCAATTTTTTAACTAAAGATGTCGTAATTTCGTTATTTTATGGATAATATCCCACAAAATTCTCGATTTTTTTGCTCTGAGATAACTATTGATAGACGGCGTGAAGATCGCAAGTCATTTGTCAAGTTGTTAATAACATAAGCGAAAAACATGAGTTCACCCGAACCGGGCAGGTACCCAAACAAAGACTGTTTTTATAAGTCCTAGGACCTAATAAAGTTAGGTTTTTATAGTCCTAGGACATAATAAAAGTTAGGTTTTCAGGTCGGTCCCCCTTGAGGTGACCTTTCAAGAAAAGACCTCCTTTATAGTTCTCAAAACAGGTACGTTAAGAGGTCATTTGGATAGCGCTTAACTAAAACGATCCAAGCGCCAAATTGTAGTTTTGAGATAGAGCTCATTTAAGTTTTTAATTGGTAATTAAAAATTCAAATTATAATTTTTTTTTAAATGCATAGTTCTTTAATTGTATTAAATTATTGTTTATTTTTTATTGTTTATATTGTTTATTGTTATTAGCAAAAGCAAATTATTGCTTTTTGCAAAAAATTTGCAAATTTGTTGTTATAGATCTTGGTCAATATAGGGCGTAAATATCATTAATGGAGCTTAGAGATTTTTACACAAACAAACGATGATGTTCAGGAGTCGTTTGGTATATCTAACTCAAAAATGTCGATTTGGCGCTTGGATCGTTTTAGTTAAACGCTATCCATTTATAACCCGGAATAACGAAAAAATATTTATCAACTTTTCAAAAATTTATTTAACTATCTTAGAATTTTCCGACTTTTCTAAAAAAATTTGACATGATTTTGCTTTATATTCCCTACAAGTTAAAAAAAAAAATTCTCAAAATTCAATTTAAAGACGTCATATGAATAATAGTAAATAATATATTATTGTGAAACACTACTTGTAAACGTATTTTAGGTGGCACTTAAGTAGTAATCTGTGTTGATGAACCACAAAGAAAACAGTATCTATGGGTTGATACTACACGTGAAAAAGGCATTTCTATTATTTCCACGTCTGTTGATGCATGGGTATTACAACCGTATGTTTTTAATCAACCATGAATTTTTTTTAGATTTTTCGAACAGCTTTTAGTACAAGAAAAATAAAAAAATCGAGAAAATAGTAAAAAAACAGTTTTTTCATTATAAATTCAACAGGAATTAAATTGAAAGGCTGAAATTTTGCATACAACTGGTTTTTTTATTATACACAAGAAACTTTGTGAAAAATTCCCACCGTGAAATTCAAAAAGAACACTTTTAACATACTTAACAGGGCAGACCCTTTATAGCAACTGTAATAGTATTCACACTGTCGTGTATATGCCTTTATATTTTTACACCGTTATATTTATCCTAGTAACGTCTAGTAAACTTATCTAGATGTTGTTAGGATAAAAAAACGGTGTAGAAATACAACACAAATACACAAGCGAGTGTGAATACCCTTTGTATTTTTTAAAACCAAAATCAAGAATAAAATTTACTTACACCTACTTACTTATTAGTTTTTGATCGCGATTGTTTATAACGTGGAATAGAATTTGCCTTAATTTTCAGGAAAATTCGAACACCTAATTTAAACAACATAGGTAATTAAAAAGAGTATGTACCGGGGAATCTTAATATTCTACAAATATATACAGCTATGGATCCTTTATTGGTATTAATTTTTTTGTTGAAAAATATTTCCAATAGTTTTTCTGAAAAGCTTATAATGATCGAATCAATTTCAGTTTATCGTAAGTAATATGCTAATAAGGGACTCACTATTTCTGCCATAATTCTATTTTCAAATTAATATTTAAAATTATAGCAGCTTCAAAGACTTTTTATTGCACTATAAATTTTGAAATTTGAATATCCCAAAGAAAACATTTTTCAAATCTTGGGATTTCGGGAAGTGAAAAACGTTTGTTACTCCAGAATCCCATAGTATTCTAATATATAAGGCAATTAATGCTTGTCGAATTAGTGAAGTAAATAAAATGTTATTGAAAATTTTAAAGTATCAGGTCATGAACAACCATGCAAATATTTAGTTATATCGTTAATGACCTGAAACTTTAAAATAATTATCATTTTATATTATAAATTTATTACAACTACATGGTTTTAATCAAATACTTGTAAATTTATATCTAATTAAGAAAATATTAAACATAATTTACATTTTATTAATTTTCTCTTAATAATTAAGCAATTTATCTAAAATGTAGTTATTACCTACAATTTATTTAAATTTATTACACAGAACTTGTATAATTCAAAAATGATTTCAAATTATCTTAATAAAAGTGAAGAATATAATTCTATATATAATTTTTAGACATTTCCTATTAGCTCAGGATTATGGAATTTTACTTTTTTTTCAAGGATACCTCTTAGCAATACAAACTAGCAGTTATAAAATAAATTGAAACTTCGAAACCATTTTGGCACAATCTGAGGATGCGCTGATTATGAAAGGTATATAACATTTCCGCAAATGCTACAATGTAGCGTTGCGACGCCAGGATTGGCGTAACTCCTACAAATGAAAAGCTGTTAAAAGCCGATACTGTTGATGCGCAATAGTTAAAAGATTATTAATTATAAATTATAATAATGATTATATACTAGTAGGTACCGAGCAAATAGTAAAACATGTTAATTTTCAATTAATTGAAAAATAATGTAATTACTAAAATAATAATTTTATTATTTCTTTCTTATGATAATAAAGCGTACGATAACACACTATAAATTTATTTAACTGTATCTATAAATACAACATTAGCAATCTTACAGTATATAAATAAAATAGGTAATAATGTAGGTAATATTACCAGGTATAAATAAAATAATATATTAGCTTTCAAGATAATGTGTTAATAAACTAAAATCTTAATTAGGTCAATTAAAAATGATATTCATTGTTAGATATTAACATTAATTTGGAGGTGTGGTTCTATTAACTATTATAGCTGCTAGCAAGTAACAATGACTTAAAACACTTAAATTATTACAATATAATTTGCATATAAGACGACATAGGTACAGCACCTTGTGGTTGGTTACCTATAGTTATAGACAATTAATTGCCATTTTATATGAATAAAAATTCCTATGATGTAAGAAAATTAATTAATAGTTAGTTACATTGAGAGCAGTTCTGTATAGAAATTAATTTCAGTGCCTAAATTGTGTAATACATACCATCTAGTTAAATTTCGGTATAATAACAGAAATTAACAATTTAACGTACCTACCTTTAAAATTAAGTAATAAATGAAATACTTTATGAAATTTTAAAAGTTGATTATGTTATTGAGCAGGTCACCAGACTTTTTTTCACGTATATGTAAGTATATTATCATGATGTAAAAATTTAAAGAAATAAAAAATGATTGCAATTTTAAAACATTTATGATTGATTTTTGGAAAATCCCTCATTTGAAATTTTAATTGATAGCAATGAAGCCAATATTGTAAAATGTGATGCATCAACTCATAATATGTAGAGTTGGTTTGGAAAGAACCGGCAAAGAGAAATACCGACGCAGTACATGTGGGAGGGAGAATGTGTCGGTGCCGACAGGTAAATGGACTGAACAAATTTTCGTAAATGCATATTAGTAACTCTAGTTACTTATTGAATTTATTCATTGAACTATAAACTAGCAATTTAGCTTTCGCAACCTGATGATATAAAACTGCGGTTTCTCGATTCTCAGCCTGCTTCAATGCTAGATCTATTTAATTATTAGTTTTTAATTAATTAAATAAAACGTACCTATATATTTTTTTAAGATACTATTAAAAATATTACTTATAATTTAAGAATTGTTTATTTATTTCAAATAATTGTTTTGTTTGAGCTTCAATTAGCTGCCATTTCTTTCACTTGAGCCTCAACCGCTGCAAAGATATTCGCAAAACAACCAAAAAAAGTTGAATTGTAGAATGAAATTCGATTCTATTTATTACAAAAATTGATACCGCAGAAGAATGCAAAAAATATTTTTTGAATAGTATATTGAAGATGTTTTGGTATCGATGCTGTAGAATTTTTAGTGCAATTTATTCCCAACTTATTTTAATTAATTTTGTTAACTCTTGCACAATACCTTATATTGTTTTCTTCCTTTATATACCATAATGAGTTAAGATCCCCCATAAATTCTATATAGGATTTAAGTCGGGAGATCTTGATGACCTTTTACGATATTTCTTTTTTAAACACTTTGCATTATTCTGTTGAAAAATTTGGTTATCTGCCGATAATTGTTTTTTAAATTTTAATAGTTAATACCTTATAATAGCACTCGACATTTTCTGTAAATTTCCAACAAATTGTCATTTTTAAAGAATAACAGAATGCAGGTTTTTTGGAAAAATATTAAATAATAATGTAGGTATAATATTATTTAGGTATTTCTATAGATACAATTGATTAAAAATCAAATTATTTTATAGTTTTTATTAAGGACACTAGGCAATCGAAAAGTCGATTTTTTTTTTATTTAATTATCTGTAAGTACTATCCTTCCTGAACAAAATACCGTTTAGTTCATATGAAAATTCACAAAATTGTTGATTTTGTAAGCGAAAAGGTGGAGCGGTGCATGAACTGGATGTCAGTCTACCGCTGGTAGCAGAGCGGAGACCGTTACTCGGACGACTGTAATGTTACGATATGAGCTCTTTATTGTAATATATTATTATAATTAAATAAGATGTATTAAAATATATAAAATTTAATAATTTATTATATGAAATTTTTTGTAAAATTCAAATACTTCGATAAATGTAGAAAGAATCGTAGATATCTGCATGATTGCCTTTCCAGAGGGTTTAAGACCTAAATATCATGTTACATAGGGTTGTCCTAGGTCGTTAGAATAATGGTTTGGTCTTTACTTTAGAACAAAAAAAAATATTAAAAGAAATCAGTTGTGAGTTCTTCACATTGAGATCAAAATCGTTGTCATATTGTAACTTTACTTCATTTTAATTGTGTTAATAATAAAAAAAAATAACAAAAATAAATTTTACAATAACGGTCTGATGCCGAAGCACTACTGCAAACATAATTCTATGCATCTGGATAGTTTTAAAAAAGGTAAATATGAGTAAAAGCACTTTTATCAATAAAAAAACTTTGAACGCGTTTTTCTCGACTTTTTATTTTCATTTGGTTTTTACATGATTCCAAAAAAACGGAAGTCTCTGGTGACTTGAAAAAAATTGAGGACACGTAAAACATGTGTAATTTGGGACTGAACCTCCGAAATGATTCATAAAAATTCGAGATTTTCCAAAAAAAATTGAAAAGTCGCGATTTTTACATGCAATTATAAAAAAATCGCATTTTTATCGTAAAAATCGCGGTTTTTCGTCTACTACTTAAATAATTCCAATTCGATTGTTCTAATTTTAGGTTCAGTCCCAAACTACGTATCTTAGGAAACTAAAAACCATTTGTAGAGCCGAAAAAAATTAGTTCCACGAACGACAGCATGTAAAAATGGAAAATAAACACGTACATACTTCGCAGACTGTGCCGCCATTTTTTATGTTCCTAAGGGCTTTATAGTATAATTTTTATTATCATTTATATATCAATAAACATTGGTTAAAATTACATTTGTGTATCTGCTTTCTTTCTATGTTAAAATTAATAAAAACAAGAGCGCGGATTTTGCGAATAACGATTGCCTAGTACCCTTAAGCTTTTGGGATCAATTCGTCTTTTCGTTAGAATAATTATAATGAAACTCGAAGTATAGGAACTTAAAATTTTACATCATTATTTAATTTCAACAAATTAATAATACTATAACATTTTGAATAGGTAATGTATATTGAAACGATTGTTACCACAGTTATCTTCTACTTGTACAAAACTATTTATTACCCTCGGTGATCTATTAATTTTTTTCCAATTTTCGTTTTGAAAATTTAAGGTTTTTATGCATATTAATTTTAGTAATTTCCTTCTCTGTTAAGGAGAACTTTACCTATTTTGAATTAATGGTAATTGAAATTAAAAATAGTAGTAGTTAAGGACAAAAATATAAAACTAAAAATTCTCTTTGTTAATTTAAAACAAAAAGCGTTTTTGGTTTTTTCTTGCACTAAAATGCAATAAACATTAACTGAGGTAAATATAATTTTGCACTGATATGCATTGCAATTTTATTAATAATGCTTGCATTTCTGCAAGTTTGGAAAAATTATAATTTTTTTCATTAAATTTTACATTTTCATACAAATGGATTCATACAAATAAATCCAAGTTTCATCACCAGTAACGATATTGTAGACCAAATTTGAAAGACCTCGGTTGAATTTCTTGAGCATTTTTCGTGATACGACATTGCTTTTGAGCTGCTCTCAAATTGTGTGGGATCCAACGACTGCAGAGCTTTCGTATATGTAAATGATCATGCAAAATCTTGTATATTGTTTTCATGTCAATGACAAAGCATGCTTGAATCTCTCGATATATCACATGTCGATCTCGCTCAATTATTTCACACGGAGCATCAACATTAGAAGCAACAACCGAAGTTGCTAGACGACCTGCACTAAATTCATCACTACGCTGGAATTCGGAAAACCAGCTATAAACAGTACTAGTCTTGGATGGTGCTTTATATGCAAAAGCTAAAACAAGCCGTTTGGTGGATTGTTTCGCCTTTAGACCACATCTACAGTGGTAAAAAATCATGGCACGAACATTTTAACACAAAAGTTCCGCATTTTCTCGTACAATTTCTTTCTTTAAAATGCTGTGTGAACCCAACTGGTCTATTTAAGTACGAACTGTCAATTAAATTATAAGTTAAAAATGTCAAATTTTACGAATATGGCAGTTAAAAAAAAGTGACGCCACTAAAATTACTGGATTCCGGAAGCTTTTCCAGCAACCCACTTAATAACAAGCTCTTATATATTTTTTAATTTATACATTTCAACAATTTACTAAAATGATAAAATTACATTTATTAATTTAAGATTTCGTTGAAATTTCAGCTACCCTAATAAGTATTAATTAATTAGCTGCGGTTGTTTTGGTATCATGTCTGAGGTCTTTGCTCTGGTATCGTTAGCGGATAAAGCAAATTCAAAAAGCCGTCTCCATGATGTCCTTGTCTTATCCGAGAGTTCAAAATTTACACTTTTTATTCTGCAGATGTAAATAAACGATTTAAAATCTATCTTTCAATTATTCAATTATGAGTCTTAGATTTATAAGAGGAAGGTTAAAATATCAAATCAATGATTTAAACTATTACTATTATTATATTATACGTCTTCTTTAACTTTCTATTAGATTTGTTGATCTGTTTATTTCCAACATCTGCGTCCTTTCCTTTGCAGTGCTAGATCTGTAAGCATCTGATCTGAAAGATCTGTGAGCTTTCAGATGATAATATCATCCGTCATCAGAATAAGTTTAATTACCTTTTAATTTTTATAATAACTCGATATTTTAAAGTTTAAATATAATTTAATATCAACGAGTTAATAATTTAACATTTTAAATATAAATTGTTTAACGTCCGATAGGTAGTTTGCTAGACTGGCCTCCAGACGAGCCTGTAACCTTGGTTTTTATGTTAATGATGGCAATTCATTAACCCAGGAGGACCACCGGCTTAACGTGCCTTCCGAAGCACGGAGACTAGTCATAAGAAAGTTGTCCTTCTCCGGATTTGAACCCGGTACCTCGCATTTGCAGTTGATCGCGTTACTTACAAGGCAAATGACCGTCTCACATTATACATGTCGATCATAATTAGAACTTCATTTGGTGGAAATTTAAAATGACCATTGTCAACCAATTTGGAGATTATCGATTTTAAAAACCAAATTTTTATCTTTTTCTGTATATTCTATAATACGTAATACATAATTTTTTATACAATATTACCACATTTAGTAACATATGTAGGCTGCCTACCTTACCCATAATATTACTTTAAAAGTCCTAATTATGATCAACACGTATAATCGTGCAAATCACTGATTAAAAATGTTAGTTGTGGTTTTGAATATTTTTATTGGTCGCACATACATACCCTACACAAAAATGCATAGTGATAATAATTATGTAAGCAATCAGTTTAAGGCCCGTTCTTCACGGGTCTACATAGCATCAGCACGACATGCATTTAACATGTTGCGCATGTGTCGCAGCCGTACATTCAAATGACCAATTACACAACATCGTTCTAATAAATGTTGTACTGTTGTCGTACCGCTGCTGTTTCCGTGCAGACTCGTGATGAGGAATTGGCCTAAATTAAAACATAAAATCGTAATATTGGCTTTATTGGAAAGAAAATTTTCTGTCATTAGTGTTTAAATGTGATTTCTACTCTCGACCACTTCTTTGAACATCTGGGACCGCATATCGGCAATAACACCGCAAATGTGCTTCCAAGTTGTCCATCAGCATTGATTATGCTGTCAAATATTGAAAATCTCTATCTCTGCCTCATACTTTCTATAGTCCTAAAGTTGATCATGTAGAAATTATCTTTTCTCTGCGAGAAAGCTAGAGTGTAGCGTCGGTCCAAGATGGCAAATAAGGTAGATTTTGACAACCCCAGCAGTCAAGTGCTCTAGCATTAGGTTATTTATACTCATTATTTACAACTATTCCAAGGATTATTTTGTGAGCATCACAAAAGAATATTTTTCATATAAGCATCTAAGTATTTTAAATGTATTTTTGAAACTTAGAGAAAATTTTAGCTATTTGTCAAGAAAAATAATGTAATACATCTTCATACATAATGCATACTGATCTTCACATAGATTCAAATTCATTTAGACAATATCATATAGCTAAGAGCCAATCGGTAATATAATAAGTATAAAAAATAATAATTATACAGTAATTTTTTTTCATGCCAAGGACAATCTATAAAAAAATAGTATAATAGTAGAAAAAGGGACAACAAGTTGACAAAAAAAGTGAAAAATAAAGTCATTTGTAGAAAATTTTTCCAAATTTATTTTTTGTTGATTCTTTAGTTATAAATTCTTAATTTATTAAATTATTATCTTAAATATTATTATCAAATGTATAAAAACTTTATTTTTCTAAACCATAAAAAATAATTAACATTTACATATTTTAATTAATGTCTAAATCAGCCCTGCCAAACTCGTGGGCCACTTGACCTATACATTATTTTATTGGTCTTAGATATTTACTACAAGGTTTAATATAAAAAGATTTCAATGAAGGGTTATTTTTCAATAAGGTAATGCGATCAATTCAAATTTTATTTTACTAGGCACTAGGGTATTTTCTCATTCTTTTACTTTTAATATAATTTCACTAACTCTAGCTTAACTACTTAATTAAAACATCAAAATAGTATTCGTATTTTACGATTACATCAAAATTATTGATGAATGAATATCGATATAACTTAAGATAATATTATATAATACCTACTCCATAATATTCATGTGTTTTGTCTGTCGATGGCTGAATGTATTAGAAACTAGTAACAATTTATATAATTTTGTATGATAAGAGTGTAAATTGTTTATTTATTTAATTTATATTGCTAAATGCTAGAAATTTAAAATTCACAATTTATTCAGAATTGAATACAAATGTAGCATCTAGTAGGTTTGTTTATAAAGTGCTGTAGAAATCTTGGAAGCGATTGGTTTAAGCTATTAACTGCGTATCCTAGATGGAAGCACGTCATATTTTCTGAATTTTACAAATTTTCCTTAAAATAATACAATCAATATTATTAAGCCTAAAGTGATTATAATACGAAATATTTTTGATAGTTCATTTTTATTTTAATAATCTTTAAAATTATTTTTTAAATTTTTATTATGTGTCTAAAAAAATTAATGAAGTGCAATTTTCACGTATATTTATACTAAATTACAATAATTCTTGGGTTATGAATATATTTATTATATATTCTTACTTTGCCGACGTTTCGAGAATGTATATTATCATATGCATGGTTCTATGAATGGTACAAATTAGGAAAAAAGGAACAATTAAATATAAATTTTCCATAGGTACTCACAGTAAGACGGAATTAAAAAATTAAAGGGAAGGGCGAAAACTGTAAAAATCTTCCAAAATATGCAATTATAAATACAAATTAAAAATTAACAATAACTGGATGTCAATAGTAAAATGACAAAAGTGACAAAAGTCTTAAAGTGAATACCTATGAAACAAAAATATTACAGTAGTTAAGGTTATAAAAATTAAAAAATACGGAAAACACTTGAGGTAACAATTCAGAAAAATGGTGTCGAAATTATACTTATTTATACTAATTATAATATTCATAGTTTATTAATTTTTGATTATAATTTTATTCTTTTATCTTTATTATGTACTATAATTTATAATAATTAATTTTGGTTTTTATCAAAACGGTTGATTAACTATTTTAATTACTTTAATAACTTTATTTTCTTATAAACTTTTTATACAAGTATAAAGCATTTATATTTTAAATTCCTAGAAATCCAAAAATTTTAAACATTTATATTAATTGTATTATATCATAGTTAATTATAATAATTATAAATATAGTTAATAAAAACCGATGATTACAAAATTATAGATCAGGAATAGTTTTATTCAATTTTTCGATTTTATTCTATTCCGGGTAAAGTAAGAATATTATTCTGACCGTCTCCACTCGGAAGGCAACGGCAAACCACCGAGGTGTAATTTGCCTAGAGAACATTTGAAAAAATGTCACTATGTCCTTTCGTAGGACGAAGGAATCTGAGAAGAAGAAGTTTTATTCTACAAGGTATATAATATTTACGTATCTAACAAAAATCATCAAAAATCAGGGTTATAAATTAGTAATATATTGTTGGGAATATTACTAATTTATATATAAAAAGGTCAACTATATTCTTTATAATCAGGGCTATCCTCAGAATCATCATCAAATAAAAACTAACAAGAAAATTATAAAATTCAAAACACCTTAACAAATGAAATGTTTCGATCTTATTTAGGTACAATTTTACTCATAAAGTTTATCTCATCAAATCCTTACTTATTGGCAAAACAAAAAAAGAAACAAATTTAACTTTTATTTTAATTTAATTGCAAAAAGTAAGAGTGTTGACTTTATATTAAACTACAACCTTACCGTATTCATAGTAGGTTACGTGTATGGATGATACTAAAAAAGATTATCTAAACATACAAGAATTTTTTGTTACTTTTTCGAAAAAAGCAGATATTCTAATTTTTTGCACACTAACTTAGGCTGGTCAAAAGTGGGAGTTTAGATCAATTCAACCATTGAAAGTTCGGAAGGAATAGATATTGCAACAAAAAATACTAGATTATCTCAATTCTATAAGAATTGACATAGCATAGATAGTGACCAATAAATTTCATGTTTTGCAAATGGGTTACCAGCACCGTTTTGAGCTGTTAGGTACCCTTACTTGATTACTATAAATTACTATAAATTTGAAGTTTAAGGAAATCGTTTTAGTACAATGGTTGAAGATTCTGTGGAAATAATTGTCATTTTCCGTTTCAAAAAACGATTCAAGAAACGAAAAAAAAAATTCTATAATTAATAAGTATTCTATATTATGCATTGATAATAATTATACTTTTACCATCTTACTTATACCTACCTACTTTTGAAATTATGTTATTTTCTAAACTATTTTAAAATCATCTACACAACAAAAAATTTATTTTTTGAAGCATTAATTGCTTCTCCATTTCTTCAGTTCTATTCTTAACCAGAATATAGCTAATTTATTCAGTTGGACGATCTCCAAATTTATTTTTCAAACTCTTTTTTTTATTGTTACTATATTATGTAATAGTTTGCTCAAAATATTGTAAATTTTTAAATAAAGTTTTATATGGGTATTACAAAAATAATCCGACAAAATTTTTTAATTTTAACCAATGACTTAAGTTATATTTATTAACAATTTTAACAAACTTTTTATTTTTTTGTCAAATGTTTGGTGAACGGTTAAATATAATTTGTTTCAAATAAATTTGCTTCTACGTCACGAACTTCTATTACTAACATACTGAACGTAACTGATAGCGTCGTTCAGCTTTACTTAAAGAAGTACAAAAATATTTGCATGCCTTGCTGATATATTACACATATATTGTACATTATAAAAGCATTACAAAGAAAAATTAGTACTATGTTATTACTACGAATACATTAAACTCTAACAGAAGTGCTGATTCACGTAGTCACTTCACATTACTTCAAATTGTAGTAAAGAGAGAAAATTAAAATAAAAAGAAATGATGCATCACTATAATTTATTGGTGATTTCAAAATAGTTATAAATTTTAAAGTATTCAACAAAATAGCTTGAATTTTCTTTACCGCTAAATAGTAATTCTGTAGATTCTAAAAAACAAAAAAAACTTGAAAATTTTTTAAGGTTTATGAAAATTTTTTGCCACCGTTCAAGGTTGGGTTACTCATCTTGCACCATGAGTGCAACAGAGTGCGATATATTTTCTCTACTAGGCCCCTCTTAATCAACAGCATGTAAGATTTTCAGTGCTCGTAACCAGGAACCAGAGAGCAGTAACCAAATTTAGTTTAAGATATGGTAATATTTCACAGATGTCATATAATTTTAGCCATGGCATGTTACGTAGTGAAAAATCGCATTAATCTAGTCAAGTCAGGTTTAACAGATATTTTGAGGATACCTACCTGCAATTTTGAAACTACAGAAGATACACAACGTAAAATTTTTTTTTTGAAACCCTCAAAAAAGCAAATTTTGAAATCGTCAGTGAAATAGCACCAAGTGATGTCGTTGATAGTCAACAGTCATCACGAAAAAACTTTGTCTCTGCTGTGGCAAATAATTTATAAGTTTAAGGCACTAATTTTAGTGAAAGCAACGGTTACTATACAGAGCTTGTATAGTAGGGGAGACCGAGGAGAGTTGAAACAGAGGTGAGTTGAAACAGCGTCGATTTTGTGGAACCTATTCTCGTTAGAGAACTGGCAACGCGAAAAATTATTGCTTTTTTGACGTGTTATTTAATGCAGTTTACATCGAAATTGTACTGCGGATGGTTTAGTAAATACGACGTGCACGTGAAAAAAATTGACAAATGTAAATTTTTGACCAATATTTCGATAGCCTATTATTCAATAAATATCAGGTAAATACTATTGCAACATAATTTTTAATATACATTAAATATTAAAGTTTGATGGCATAATATGGTTTTTTTGGGTTCGATACGTGTTTTGGAATTAACAGACATTATTCTAAATAAAGGAGACCGAGGAGAGTTGTAACAGCTTGTTTCAACTCTCCTAGTTCCCTATTAATACATAATGAATAAAAAAAAAAAATTAAAACCGGCAATAATTATTTTTGCTTGTGTTGCCTCGAGCTCTATTTCAACAAGAAATTTAAAAAAAAAGTGGGTTCAGTGTATGGAATGCAAAAAATGGTCATATAAAGCTTACACTGGAGAAGAGCTCTAATATATTTGTCACAATTTCCTTTAGGACTAAATTTCAAACAAAAACAAAGCAGTATAATTTTTGTTGTATTCACTTTTATTATTAAAGTTTATTTTATTCACAAAAAGTAACGTTTAAATAAAATTTAAACACAAATACCCACTTGTTAAAACTCACCTCGCCGTCTGTTACAACTCACCTCGGTACTAGGAGAGTTGTAACACTGGGAGTTATTTTAGTTTTCGTCATTTTTTCATAAACCTTAATTATTTTTACTTATTTTTATATTTTATTCATATAGTGTATAGAACTGGCTATATGGAATTCTATAATTCATAGAGGTAGAACCATTTTTGGCTAAAATATACTAGATACTGTAAAAACTGTTTCAACTCTCCTCGGTCTCCCCTATAGTCCTCCAATCGTAATTAAACGGGGAAGTTTAAACCGAAAACGAAAGGGGCCCGAAAATGCAACATGAAGAATTCAGTCATGGTTTCGAAGATTAATAATGACCAAAAAAATTCAAGAACGTGCGCTTATTACGAAGAAAGATTTACAATAATGGTTTATATTAAAAAAATAGTGTTAGTTCTGTCCTACGTTTGCATGCGTTTTCAACAACGTCTTTTCTTCTTCTTCGTATTGCTTCTTGACAGAAGCGTCGTGACCAATTTAATATGTTAGTATTAAATGGCTCTCTTGGCAGATTACTCTCGGTGGTTTGCCATTGCCTTCCGAGAGGAGAGGGTCATCATAAAGTCGGATAAATTTTGTAGCCAGGCTGGGGATTGAACCCAGGGCTTCTCGCCTAGAGTCCGGTTCTCGGCTCGTTGATTTAGCTCACCTCTCTTTCAACAACGTAAATATGAAAAATTTCGGTACGGTATCATCCTTAAACAAAGTTGTATTCGTGGTTACATCCCAAGAGGAGAGATCAGGAGGAAAATATATGCTAGCATAAAAATCCAATCGTATGTTTGGATGTTTATTGCCAGAAATTTTTATTTATAAATTTCAGCACCAGTGATGGTTTTTCAGAAATTGTTAAGGGCGCGTAATGCAATGATTTTCGTGCGTAGCCGCTTTTTAAAACTAAAAGAAGCTGCGATTGTATTGCAAAATTGGTTTAGAGCAAACGGGCAGATGAAAATCGAACGGGATCGCTTCTTAAGACTGAAGAGTGCAGCCATTACGATTCAACAAGCTGCACGCGAAAAAAAGTGAAAAAAGCAACATTTTTGAAATAAAAGTAGCTGCAATTATGTTACAAAATTATTTTAGGGCAAAGCTTGTAATGAAACTCGAAATAGCACGGTTATAAAATTTACGGAATGCCACCATTACACTTCAGTCTGCTTTTCGAACTTATTGTTTATTAAGGAACAACGATCAAAGTTTTTATTGATGAAGAAAGCAGCAACCGTCTTACAAAAACGGTTTAGATCCCACGGTTTGATGAAAATGGAACTGGAACGTTTTCAAAAGTTGAAAAATGCAACGCTTGTTATCTAAAGAAGACTGCGTGCGAATTTCTCGATGAAGTCTGAAAAAAAAGTATTTGGTATTGATGAATGCCTCAATTGTGCTACAAGTTTGTTTCAGAGCAAATCGGTTGATGATAATAGAAAACCATCACTTCTAAATTTTGACAAAAGCTACCATTACCATTTAAATTTCCGTTCAGGCATATTTCGCTATGAAGAGGAAACGAAAAACATTTATTGTGTTGAAAGAAGTAACAGTTACACTTAAAAATCATTTTAGAGCCAATAGACTTATAAAACTGGAACGGTTCTAAACTTTGAATAAATCAACAATTTTTGTTCAAACTATTCTGCGGGATAATTGAGCTATGAAAATTTAAAAAAAAAGTTTTTTTTTACTTAAAAGCCAACCAACTGATGAAAATTAAACGCAAACGTTTCAAAACCCTTAAAAAGAATGTCTGTTTTCATTCAAACCACTTTAAGAGCTAAATGGGCCATGAAAACAAACCGCCAAGACTTCTTCGTTTTAAAGAAAGCAACTATACGTAACATTGCAAAAAGACGATTTAAGGCAAATCGCGTAATGAAAATTAAACGCGAACGATATCAAGTTTTGCGGAAGGCCCCTATCACGATATAAAAATTAACGCGAGCAAATAACAGAATAAAGATTGACGGGAAAAATTCTTGTTGTTGAAGAAAGCTGCTCTAACTACAAGCTCGGGTTTGCGCGAACATCGAAATGAAGGTCAAACGTGCCGAATTTCAAAACCTCAAAAGAAGTGTAATCGTAGTTCAGAAACTTTTACGTGCTAAGTGGCTAATGAAATTAAAGCACGAAAAATTCTGCGAGTTGAAGAGAACCACTATTTACGTTCAGACCTGTTTTAGATCAAATAAAGCGATAAAAATCAAATTCAAAAAACACCAAAAATTGAAGAGAGCGGCAATCACTGTTCGGAGAGTCGTGCGAGCGATATGTGCGATGAAGCTTTATATGGATCGGTATTTGTCGTTACAGAACGCGGCAGATTTTAATTCAAAGAAGATTTAGATCGAAATTTGTGACCAATCATCGAAAGGAGTTTTTGAATAACTTGAGAATTCGAAACCGTGCAGCTGTAAAAATTCAGACTATATGGAGAGCTTTTCACAGTCGTAAATTACATCCAGAGGTGGGAAACATTCGCAAAAATATTAAAATTGCAAAATTTGGAAGCCCTGCCATTAAATAGGTACGCTTGGACAGCAACGAGAATGTGCAATTCAATTGCTGAATTCCGCCAAAGTGTCACTTTTATACATCATTGGCGTTCTGGAAGATCTTGATTTTATCACGCAAAGAAGTGCACTGACATGCATAAAAATAAGCCAAACTTTACCACAACTTCTGTAGCTATGAGTCATTATTGTGATAAAGAAAGTATTTTATTTTGCTACTTGAGCACCTTCATTTGGCACTTAGCTTAAAATCAAAATTATGTGCATATTATTCATGGTTTACCAAACTTTTTCCAAGGAATAAATTTGATCAAAACGAACTGTTTACGAAAGAAGAAGATGGTGGAACGCCAGTAGTACAAAAGAACTTTGTTCTTTTCAGAATACACACATTTACCTTTTCTTTCACTTACTTCAGATTGGGGTTTGGAACTACCTAATCAACCATGAACTTTTACTAACTCGTTGGTGAAGCCAGCCCAACGTAGAACCCCCAGCCTGGAAGACCAACGAGACGGCCAGAATAAATTGGCTGCAGCGGGTGAAAAAGGGGTTAAGTCAATTTTTTCGAAGCTGAGTTTTTGTCATTTTTTGGAACCTATAAGCGTTCACCTTTGCATTGGTATAATAATTATTATTTATATTTAATAATTGGCATAATAATTATTATTATGAATATAATAATTATTATTATACCAATGCAAATGTGAACGACTATAGGTTCCAAAAATGACAAAAACCCATTTTCGAAGAAAATGACTTAACCTTTTTTTCACCCGCTGCAGCGAATTGTTACTTACCCGGATTCGAACCGGGTATTGAGCGTTCGTAGTCGACTCGCTTGACCATTGCTCTCCGACCGTCTCTATTTTAGGAAACTAATATATTTTAATGTAAAGGAATATTTTGTAATACATATAATTATATAGAAGTGTTAAATTTAAAGTTACACTTTAAGAATTGTATCCTCTTCCTTAGGTAACTAATTATTATTGTTTCTAAAATAATAATTAAAAGTTTTTCAATCGAAAATACTCATTATCAGAAACACACTATTAAAATATTTCCTTTAAGAATAATTAAATTAGTAGATTACATATGTTTTTTTTTTTACGAATTTAAATTTATAGTTTTAAATGTTTTGCAATTTTTTGTATTCAAATGATTAATTACAATTTTAACAAAATTATTTAGACATTGATTAGAAGGTAATGTGAATACATTTCTTGTATGCATTCTATGTATTTGTATTTCTTTTCCGACCTCGTAAAACTATTTTTGTACAAAATATATAGAAAAACAAATAATTATCTGAGAACACAAGTTCGAATACTTAAATTTTTGTAAAACATTATTTAAAGCTCATTTTAGAATAGGTAATCCTGTAATTATTATAAAAAAACCTTGCAACAGCGTAGTATAAGAAACCGATTCTATTGTTTAAAAATATAACTAATAATTAATAAAAATTAAACATTTATATATACCTAATGTAATGCGTTACTAATATATGCAATGATTAATAATAATATAAAATATTAATTTAAAATACAAGTAAAAAATACATCAAGGAGACCAAAGTTTTAGATTTTTAATAAATTTTAAACAACTAATAATTTTACGCTAGTTGACTTAACTAAAAATTTAGTATAAATAAAAAATTAAATAATCTTTCTTATTATCTCGTATAAGAGATGTTTGAAAAGTAACAGTTTTACAAATATTCCATCTTAAGTAGAGCAAATCAGACCATGATAATGTATGTGTATTTAAATTATTATACTAGAAAAATAGCAAAATTCTTGGTAATTAATTGTTAAAAGATGCACATTAAATTGAAATGTGGTTAATGCAGAAGTCATTTATTGTTCTAATTAAATGGTACTTTCTAACCACTTCCTCTACCTGTACAATTTTTATTTGAAACAATATTGCCATAACATTTTTTAGAACACAAATTATTTTATTTGTAACGTTTTCTATAAGAAGCTTGTTTAAGGATATGCAATACTACAGAAAACAAAAAAATTTAATTGGATACTTTCGCATCCTTTATTATTTTTGCAATTAGCACATTAGAACGAGTGAAATTTCTCGATGTGAACCTAAAACAAAGTAGACAAATTTTCACCATAATCGTGTTATCAATAATAGCAAAATTGTTGATATTGTGCACATTTTATTAACAATTTTTATTATGGATCTCAATAATTAGTTTGAAATTGTTCTTTTAAATTTATTGTATCTTCTGCGCAAATTAAATCACCAAGAGACTCAAATGAAGAGATGTTATTAGAAAACCTTCTAAAATTTAGGAAACAATACATAAATATTTATTTACTGGTGTTGTAACTGGACCGTCTACCGTTTTCATATATATCCGACGTGATAACCTCACCCATCAAAAAAATAAAAACAATTTCTCTTTTAAAAAACAATTACTTAACTTTAAGTAAAAGGTTGATTACTTTGTTTACAATGAAGTATTTGAACACGCTTTGTGAATTTATTATACTTAGCCTGTATCTCTCCAAACGATGTATACTTAATTGAGTAACTAGCACATTTTTTTGATTTACGATAGTAAACTGATAAATAAACTTTCTATGATACATTTCGCCCACCTACGTTTACAAATTTGCAAGCCTTCAGCAAAAATGTATAAGTGGGTGGATATTCTTCTAACAAAATATTCAAACTAAATTGTGCGAATCTAATAGAAAAGCAGTTATATTTGCTTAATTGATCTCGCATGCATTCAAAACTTTCTGCAAGTCACTCGATGCTAAAAATCATCTACATCTTAGAAATCAATATCCTGTAACACAGAACTTACTATAGTACTAATTCTAAAAGTTCGTTAGAAAACTAATATTCGGTACAAAAAATCAGAATTTTTATAGGTATCGTCGTAGGGCAGCGCATCGCACAGGTCGCTCTACTACCCCTCTTTTAATTATTGCCCAAAAATATCTTTTGCTTTTCAAACGAAAAGAAAGTTTTTGTTAGGCAAGTTTTAAATTGCAACCTTTGGATGTTACTATTTCAATTAATTAATTTTTGATTATGGTCTGACTGGAAATACATTGTGTATCGATAAGGTTTCAATTAATGATTTGAAACGGTGAAAAGAAAGATGCCCATTGTTTTAAATTTCTCTAACGTGTAATAATGCATCTGCACACTGGATGATAATATCATGTCTACTTCCCATTTGTATTGCGTTCTTGTTATTTCTCAGAAAGTAATTTATAGATAGTATTGTGAAGTGCATTTCAAACTGTTAGAAGAACGATTTCATCAGTTCCTTATTGGTTTGATGTTCATGTTATAAGCATTTTCATAGTAATTACTGACGTTTACTGATTACCATTTAGTATAATTAGTAAATCACCAAGTATACGTTTAGTGTTTCTTATTTGGATATGTGTGGTATTAATTTATATGCTGATTTATTACTTATTAGTTAGACTAATCACAATTATTATTTTTTTTATAAACAAAGTTGAGAAGCAGCTTTAGCTAGAAAGTAGCTTAGGTATCATTTATCACATAGGGACTAAAGCAGAAATTGTTATAAAGGATTGATTAATTAAATCAATAATGATTTTATTATTTATCGAGGGCCAAATGAACCACATTCATAACATATTCTAGAGATTATGTTTCAAATTGTGACAGAATTTTGGATTTAATGCAAAGCAAAGTCCCAAAGATTGCAACCAGCGCTGCTGTTTTTTTACCTTCTATAAGTATTTAACTTGGAATTTCATTTATCGTAAAAAGGCTAATATCTTTTCTCGCAAAGTAATTGATTGATCTCAAATGACTGTATTTGGCTTCTCAGTTCCTTACTTTATATTGAAAAGCTGAAAGCACGGAATTGTAACAATTACGATCCAGCAATGCAATATAGTAAACTAATAATTTCTATTAAGAACTAACTTAACACTGTGTAGTGTGTACTTTTAGGCCAACTCTTTCTTGTGTAATTTATTGTAGAACGCACGTATACAATATAACGATAGTAAAAATCAATCAAGTTTCACCTTAACTATCCTGTTTGTTGACCCCCGTTACATCTGAAAATAATTATTTAAAGCTAAAAATTTCGATGACATATTATATTTTATTGAAAGGTGCTTTAAATAATACGAAACCATAGAACATTATACCAAAGCGATATAAATCAAAGTCAAATCGACATGGAAGCAACCTGTCAACGACAGAAAATGTCAATTTAAATTATTTAACTTCGTTTTCTATCTTACAGTTATCATTTTTTACACGTAGTAGAAGTAATAAATTAATAGAGCTTCCAGTATTACTGATAAATTATTACTAATTATACGTCTTGTATGTTAATTAATCACTTATTAATTTGAATAAGTGGAATAAAAAATCGTTGTACTACAATATTTACAGTTATTTACTTTTAATTACCTACTTATTGAAGATATTTTGTGCCATCGTAATTGGGATTTTCTATACAAACGTAAATTAACTGCAAGTGTTAAAAATTATTAAATGGAACTTCTTTTTTTACTTCTTTTTCATCAGTATGGTTTTGAATTACATTAATCAATATGTATGTTAAATTTAAAATAATTTATAATTACTAACTTTTACCATGGCATAAATTATTTTTATGTACAAGTAAGTGTAAAATCGAAAGGTTTTCTACATTCATTACTCTTCAACTTTTAAATTTACTGAAAAACTTCAAAATATTTTTGTACCTTGAAATAGAAAGGGTGGATGTCACAAATTGAGAACATGAGAAAAACGGTCATTATTGAATTTTCTGACTGTGTAAAACTTTTAGTAATTCTTAAAAATTATTAATAATTGTCTTGTTAGTAGTATTTAAAAATCACCAAAGATTTTACACCAGCAGAAAATTCAATAATTGCCGTTTTTCTCATGTTCTCAATATTAAACGATATTTTACCCAAATTGGGGAAATAACAGGCAATAACCGCTTTTGGATTATTATTTTTTCGTAATTGAAAATCAACACTTGAAATTTTGATGTTTAATTATTGCTTTGCAATTTATTATTTAGATTAAATTTGGGTTAATATTTTCATAACAATTTTAAAAAGCCAAATACCAATGGTTAGATATTTTCATATGCGGAGAAGATCTTTGATTTCCTAAAAAACATTCATAATCATTCTTTCTACACGGGTGTGGCTCACATTTCCAGAAACCACGTGCACTGAAACAAACAAGCTTGTTGTACCCTGCCCATGCTAAGATGTTAGGTGGTTGCAGGTAGCTATCGAGGTCCCGAAAATACAAATTTTACGATTGAAACCTCGATGAATTCGGAATAAGCAAATATTAAATAAGAGAATTAACTATGACAGAATGCCTTAAATGCATCTGTTTTTTTAAAAATCGAATTTAAAAACTTTGATTTTCACAGTAAATTTTAAGCAAAGTCGCTCGGGATTGGTGAATCAATGCATTCTATTGACAGTCCGTGTAGTTTTAACTGGTCTTAGCTTTGCGCAGAGCGGGGATAACCACAGGGTCACAGGCGAGGCGTTTACTCAATGTCTCGGCACCGACCTAGATAAATGCTTAAGTGATCTGGACGTGGGCATGTATGGTAGAAAACCTTTTTCAACTGTTCAATCCCAATGCGTCTACTGTTGTATCTGCCGTCTAACTCGCGATTTACTCGTAATTACTCATTCATCAAAGGTTGATTATCGCCTTCGCGCGGGTCAACACTCCACTTTGAGGTGCGACAAGGCTCCACGCTTATAGTATTATACATACACACCAAACCATCCTTGCGATGTTTTTAGATGTTGAAAGAGGTGATGGAGGCTGCGCCTCCACAAAACTCTGTCCACGAAGTGATGCTATGCTATAGCGGGGATAACCAGAGCGACACTTGCATTGGGATGCTTTACCAGTGCACGTCGAGCAAAAATTATGGTTTTCAATACTAAATGTGCAGGAAAAAGGGCTTAAAGCGCCCGAGGGCAGCGAGGAGTGCTTTAAGTCGATTTTTCCTTGCACAACCACCTTTCCGAATAGTAAATGTGCAGGAAAAATGGCTTAAAGCGCCCAAGCGCAGCGAAGGGTGCTTAAAGTCGATTTTTCTTTGCACAACCACCCTGCGTTTAGAATCCACTCAAACGAGTTTCACCCCTCAAAGATCCACCATTTTCCTTAATCCACGGGCCTAGGAGTATTTTTAAAATGAGTGTCTTACCACCATGGCACGAGTAGGATCCACGCGAAAAAGTAACTACCGTTCGTTAAATTTAAGTAACCTTTTTCTGAAATAATTTTGGACCTAAAAATTTGTCAAGTGCAACACTATTATGCATAACTGCACGCGTACCGACAACAGAATGCATTGATTCACCAATCACGAGCGATTTATCTTCAAATTTGCATTAAAAATCGAGTTTTTTTAAATTCGATTTTTGAAAAAACAGGTGCATTTAAGGCATTCCGTCATAGTTAATTCTCTTATTTAATATATACTCTTTCAGAAAAGTTCGAGGTTTCAATCGTAAAATTTGTATTTTCGGGACCCTAGTAGCTACCTATCCCCTGTTAGGTATATTGTGAGGTGAAAACCCGTCACAGCAGATCTCAATAATTACCTTAGTTACCAACAGCGTTGATGTCTATTAGAAAGCCGAGTTTTAAGAAATTCTATTCGGTTTTATTCTGAAGCTTCTTCGTGCTATGTTTTCTCCCTTCTACCTCGACGTAGGGTTCCGTAGGTGTAGTTTCAATTGGTCCTACTATAACCCAGATGCACAAGTTTAATTACGCAGGTAGAGTGACACCGTGTCCGGTTCGACCTGTTCTTGATTCGAACCCATAAATTTCTGTTCCATAATACAGCCAGTGATCACATCATTCCTCCATTGCTGGCGGTTTTAATTTCAATTTCATTATTATCCATTACAGCAAAACTCAGCAATCATAAAAAACTAATTTTATTTATCATATTGTGCAAGTTAATATGTTTAACAACAATAGCTTTGAAGTTTGATAAATGAATTTAAAAAACGGCCAATCTCTCTAAACAGTCAAGAAATTGTATTGCCTTCTTCTTCTTCTTCTTTTTCTGGTGCCGATCCGCTATCGAATGTTGGCCACCATCATGGCAATTCTTACTTTGTCTGCTGCTGCCCGGAAGAGCCCAGTCGTTGATGTACCAAACCATGTTCTGAGATTTTTGAGCCACGATATCCTTCTCCGCCCTGGATCTCTTTTTCCAAATAAATTGCCTTGCAGAATGTGGCCATTATGTGGCCCAAGTACTCCGGTTTTCTAATTTGTACCGACTTAAGTATCTCTGTTTCTTTATCCATGAGCAGTAACACCTCTCTGTTAGTTACCTGTTAAATCCAAGATATTTGTAATATGCCTCTATATAGATCCACATCTCAAAAGCTTCTAACTTCCTGCTAGATGTTTCAGTTAGAATCCACGTCTCTGCCCCATACAACAACACTGGGAACACATAGCACCGTGCCACTCTCATTTTTATGACACAGTAAAATCATAATTTTGAAAAAACTTGACATTCTTATAAATGCTGCTCTAGCTCGTTCAATACGACATCTAATTTTCAATGAATGGTCCCGTTGCTCTCCAACTGTAGTTCCTAGGTATGTGTATTTATTTACCCTCTCTATCTGTTTGCGCTGTTGACAGTCAGTTGTCCTAGAGATAATATCACTTCTTTACTGATGACTATAATATATTTAGTTTTTGCGGTATTGAGTGTCAATTAATATTTTTCACTTGTCTCTGCGATTCTTCTTATTAGTTCTTGTAGACCGTGCAGACTATTTGCAAATACTACCGTATCGTCTGCATATCTGATATTATTTAGGCATTCTCCGTTAACCAATATTTCCTCTTCTATATCATTTAAAGTCTTCCGGATTATTTCTTTCGAATATAGATTGAAAAACAACGGCGAGAGGATTGGCTTACTGATCAGAATTAGTGCTTGTATTTGACGAAACACACATTAGGCATGAGAAGAGTAGCAAGAACGGTTACCAAAGAAAATCACATTCTGTACAAAGAAAGCACCGCTGTGCTTTCTAAATAATGTGTAAATATCTAGAAGAAATAATGCATAAAGATGGAAATATTATTAAAAGAAATTAGAAAATGACAATAATTAATAATATAAATGCTACATCGATCATACTCGCAATTTTCAATGTTATTCGTGAATCTGGCGTTACAATTGTGATTGTCCAAACCGTAGACGCACTAACGGACTTTTCCATGTGGAAGAAGTAAATGCAATCATCATGAGTGACAAAGATTAATGTGTAAGGCTTTTTTTTTTCAAAAAATGTGTTTTTAATTTCATTTTGTCATTAAGTAGGTAAAACGTAATAAATTATTTCGTTTGAAAAATATTTTTTTTAAATTTTACTGTTTTATTGATTCAGTAGTTCTAATCCTCAAAAGTTCTAATTAATCAAAAGTAGGTACTGATAGTAGGTACATACACATGGCACCTGCCAAAACATTTTAAAAATAAAGAAAATCTTCGGTAATTTGTGAGGTGTCCTTTATTCCGGTTAATATAGATATTTTTCATCGATGATAATATCATATATTGGAGCAATATTGCTTTCCCATATTGACGAAATATTGAACTAATGTTGGATTAATATTGGCCCAATAATTCACCAAGCTCTAGCCAACATTGGTGCAATATTGATTTTTTATATTGCTCTAATATTGGAAAACAATTGGCTGAATCTTCTAATATTGTGCCAACATTCTATATGTGTACTACATGGGAAATGAATTGCGATAATTTATAGTATTCTGATAGCTTTCAATGTAATTCTAGATGTGGTCAATCATCCTAAACCTTTGTTACGCAATTTAGTATGAACTTCTAGTAAAAATAATTTCACTACTAATTTATTATTTCACTATAAAAGTTTTTTGTGGAATTTCAAAAAATTGTTTTCATTTTTTCTGGGACACTTGATTTTTATGAATATTTTGAGATATTTCGGACCCTTTTTAAAACAAGAAAATTGAAGAAATATGGAAAAACTATTTTTTCCCTCTTAAGTCAACAAGAATTAAATTAAAAGTTGAAAATTTTGTACACGACTGTATACAAGTATTATGTTTTACATAACAAACTTTTTAACAAATTACCAGTATCAAATTTCAAAAGAATATTTTTGACATACATATCCGGCTAGGTCCTTTTAAAGTAAGATGGTAATAGGATCACAGGAAAAATTTTTTTATGATATTGATATTTTTATATTATTGATATGGCAAATCTTAATTCGCTTTTTATAGATTTTCAATTTGATAGAATTTTGTTCAAAAAACAACACATAATAAGTACCAAATTATAAAAATTAGAAACTGGTAAATTATTATTTTTATAAATATTTGTGTTTTAGAAATTTTCTTTGAAAAATGATAAAAAAGCTGTTGAAAAAATATTTTACGTCAAGTAGTACCTACTAATTTTATTATGTGCACCTACCTAAATTTGGTACATATTCATTTATTACATTATTATACTTAACCTACCTTAATACCTACTTAATATTTATAAAATCAGATTTTATTATTATTTTACAGTTGCCTTATGAATATATCTCAATGAATATGCACAAAATTTATGTACAACTATTTGATATAAAATTTTTTGTTTCTTTGGTTAACATTTTAATAACTGTAAACAGAGAAAAATTTTAAATATTTGTTTATAATATTTTAATATTAATTATTTATGGTGACTTGTATAGTGCAAGTTTAACCGGTAACTATGGTTTAAACTCGGATTTTGACTATTGTGATTGGCTAATCTACAGTTTAAAATTTTAAACTAATTTTAAATTAAAAAACTTAAAGATTAGCCAATCACAATAGTCAAAATCCGAGTTTAAACCATAGTTACCGGTTAAACTTGCACTATACAAGTCACACTTAGTATAATAAGTTGTACGAACTACTGGATCGTAAGCAACTAATATAATATTATTTAGTTGTACAAAATTCTAATAATATTATTGAATAAAATATGCCACAGAGTACAGAGCGGAAATTCTGGGTTCAAATCGCCGACTATACAGAATTTCTTAGCTCGGCCTTCCAGTGGGCATCCACACGGTGTGGTGAAATAGATATATTAATATGAATAAAAGGAAAGCAATATTTTACTTACAATGTAAAAAGCTTAATGAATAAAATATAGGCAAACTATAGGGTTTAGTATGGGAAAGGGAAAAGAAAAACCACCCCATTAACATTTCCCTAGTAAAGTTTTTTTGGCTTAGCCAGGAGGATCGCCAATATTCTGAATCGAATAGGCACCTGCAGAAAAAGAAAAATAGGTTTTAGGTATAAGGTTGGCAGCAGTTAGGTTATGTACAAAGTTGCCTATGCCGTACTTCCTCTTAAATCGTACACAACTATTTTATTTAAAACTAAAGCAATTTTTTCAATTTGTTGGTAGTATTAGTAGCTACCATATAGGAAACAATAGTTTGTCATATACTCACCCAATATTGTGTTCTTGAATTTTTGTAACTTTTAAACCTATTTTGGGATGTTCCCCGTCTAGCACTTTTAGATATGAAAAGTTGTGTTGATTTTAAACAACTGCTTGTGATATTTCTACCCAACACTTTTCACTTGAAATTGTACAACTTTTAAATCCAATTTGTGTTCTTTTACTCAACGATAAACAATTTACATTTTTGTACCTAATAAATTCTATTGAATATTTAAACCCAACTTTACACATCTTTTGACCCTAAAGCGCTTACAAGCTTTTTAACACAATATCGAACTTGTATCTTGTATACCTACAATGCAAACCTACTAACAAGAGGAATGCCAGCAGTGCTTATCACCGATTTGTCCCATTATTGTTATGCGTGTTGTTGATAATTACAAAATCATCTGGTGAAAGTTTAAAACCCCATAATTCAGCTAATTTGGAGAATTTAGATTTTGAATAGTATTCTTAAAATGTATCATATATTCTGAAAATCAAGGGTTTTCCAACAGGGGCGCTCAAACTTGGACAGTTTTATAGAAGCTATGTTTAAAATTCGGAGGTTATAGTAATTAATAGTAGGCAAATCATTATGAAAATTATACCCAATACCTACTTATTAAATCAAATATATAATTATTTAAGTCTAATTCAAAATTTAACGCAAAGTATTATTTATATTCCAATATAATTTGTTTAAAATATCTTTTATGGGTAATTAAAAAATAATTTTATTTATATTTTTTTTTGCTTTTTTTTTGTTTATTATAGAATCTTATTTTTCACGATTAGATTTGAACATTGATTTTGTTTTGATTAATTTTGTTTGGTGTTAGCGGTGACCACAATTATATAGATTATCTTGTGAGTATTTTAATTTGATTGATGTAAGACTACGATGCGTGCCAGAGCATGCAAAACCGATAACAGTTATTCAGTAAACAGCGACTTTATTATAAATTAATGAATTCTACCCACAATAATTTCCTTTGCAAGTTAATTTTTATATTTAAAAATCTACTATAATACATTATTAATACTTTTACTAGTTAAATAAAGTTGAAAAACAGATGAGTGAGTGGCTGAGCGGTTATTTCACCTTGTCCTGTCAATATCCACGGGTTTAAATCCAGGTGACTATCATCTACAGAAGAATTTCTCACGCATCAAATGTTGGATTAAGTCAACTTTATAAATATGACTTTAATACTTCTCTGGTCAGAAATTAACAATGTAAAGATCGTCCATTGATGTGGTTTGGAATCCATGTTAAACTGTAGATCCCCAATTTCCGTCATAGGTAATTGTTCAATACGCTATAGATACAGGCAGGAAAAACCGGAAATGCATATGGTGTAGAATTTAAAACAATGTATTTAATTAGTCCGTACTATACTAAAAATAATAATAATGTACAAGGTATATAATTATTATTAGATATAACATTCGAACGAGAAACGATAAAATGATTAAGATGATCACATTGACACCAATTACTGTTATTTATTTAAATAATATATGTATTTTCATATATTAAGTGCACATTAGTGCATAACATTGTATCAGTGAAGAGCAGCGCTGTATGTTCTATAAGTGAAAGCTGTAATTAATTATAAAACTTTTTAAATTAATATTTTACAACAAACACGTACAAACACGAGGTGTGTACTTACTTTTATATTATAACAGTTTTAGATAACATTCATTGTTTAACAATTTAAAATATTACCGAGTAAAAGTTTGGCTTATAGCTTGCCTAGAATTATGATATGTTTTGGGCACTCCTTTCATATGAATGCCTCATCAAGTAATTTATATTATTATATCTTTATTATTGTAATTTTTTTCTAAATAACTGTTGCAAATTTGACGGTTATTTTGCAAAAAAATAATTAAATTTTATATTTATAAAATTGCATTTTTTGCTCTTATAAATTAACATATAGGTTTTAAATTATTTTTTATAGCTTCTTTTAATATCATATTATGTTGTTCATGGGAAAATAATAAATATCTATTTAGACAATATTCATCCTACAATCAATCTACATCAATAAAAATTAGTTTGTACCAATTTACTTTACTGATATTAAAGTTGTCAGAATACAATAAATCTTCTTAAGTAAATGATTTTATCATTCACTTATCTTTTATGTGTACCTGTAAAAATGAACTGACTCAGAGTCACGTAAATTTGTGATCAGTAGGTGGCAATAAGTTCGGTTTTCTTGTCATCTATCTTCTTGGCCTACATACAATCCTTTGTAATGTTTTAGGTGCGGTGCAAGTTCAAAGTCAAAGAAAGTTTGATGTTGCTTGTACATAGAAAAATAATTTAATTTTTAATAACAAAAAACCGCATTCGTATCTATGAAATAGTTTTATTTGAATATATTTCCTTATAATAAGCCGTAATAGAGAACAAATAATTTATTGAATGCGTCTATTTAATTAGATATTGTCATAATAGGAAATTTAGTAATAAAGTTCGAAGTCCATTATTTTATAGCGTAACTATCTCGAGCAAACGTTACTTCCAGCACTATAGAATAGATGAATTATTTGTTATTCATAAAAGTTTTCAATATATATTATGTATGTATTGACCAGGACTTGATAATGGAATAACTTTTAGATTTATTGTTATTACACATAAGTAATACTTTCTCATTAAAATGAAGTTGTTCTGCCATTCCATATTAGAATATAGAACTTTACAAAAATGTTATTGTGATTACTAATCTGCTGTAAAAATATATGTAATAATCTAATTCTTCCTACATACTACACATTATGTACATACATAGTACATATTATTAGAGATAGGTAGCATCCTATTGAATCGAGATTTATTCTTTTTTTACGTACGTGGTATGTATAAAGTACGCCATAAAAATTAATTTAGCACTGGACACCTTACTTATAATTTTCAGTTTGAATTCTTCAACGTTTACAGAATACAGTAAATTTTTCAAATAGTTTATGATTTCAAACAGTTACTTATTAGCTATTATTATTTTAAGTTTTAAGCCTGGTATTATTTAGCTATATCTAATGGATACCTTCCATTGAAGTGGATTATAAAAATACGGGCAATTAATACCTCACATACTTAAGCATAACTTTATTAAGAAATACAATTTAGATGTAATAAAATTTATAGATGACCATAAAATTAAAATTGTTTGCATAGACGACACGATCTAATAAGAAATTAAATAGAAAATTTACGACAGCAAAGTTTAATTAAATGGATAAAAAAAAAGCATTTAGACATTGATTAGAATGTTTCTGTTATTTTTCAGTAAATGATCGTTTATCTGTTCTTGTAGCATTTTCAGATAAATAAGTATTTATAAAAATGTAATTTGTTCAATTATGTCCCATGGTGGTATACAAACGAACACTGGAGGAGAAATATTCGAATATACAGGAATTTAAAAGCAAAATTTGATATTTTATTTATATTTATTAGGTATATATTTTTCGGTTTTAGGACGTCTTCCGAATCCCAAACATTGCCAAGGTTTGTGAACATTTTCTATTTTGTTCCTACGACAAGGAGCCAACCCGACTTAGAGCCACCAGCGAGACGGCCAGAATAAAGTTGTTACTTCACCCGGATTCAAACCGGTTATTGAGCTTTTGTAGTCAACTCGCTTGACCATTACTCTCCGACCGTCTATAACAAAAATTGATACATAATAAGTAATAACTTATCAATTGTGTGCTGAAAAGATATAAAAAAGAAACAAAGATATAATATATACCTTTGACATACTGCCAAGTTAAGGGAGAAACCCAATGTGATTACCAAAAAAATGAGGATCAATTTGTGGTATTTTAAAAAAAAAAACTATTATACTAAATATATTAAAACTTTGAAGTTATATTTAGCAACAGTTTAAGGTGTTTCTAAAAAAAATTCACATGAAATATTAAGCTGTAGTTGAGATATTGGTCACTTGTCAGGGCTCATTCCATAAAAAAGTAGCCCAACTACTGCAGTTTTAAATGACATCAGAACGCTTTGAATAAAAAACGAAAAAAAAAGGGTTAAACCAGATAAGCTTTTCTATATCATAAACAAGAATATTGGAAAAATATTGAAAATTAAATAAACGGCAGTGTCTTCAAAAAGAAGTTTAAAATTTACCTAATTTTTTGCATTGCAAAACATTTCTTAACGAATCAAAAAGGTCCTAGTTTATGGTATGACACAATATGTTCTGAGTATGTCCACAAAATTTTAATTAAATTCTTTAATTTGTTTAGCAGTTACAACTACGGCAATTTTGAAAAACGTGGTTTTGGGAAAAGCACATTAAAAGTTTTAAGTAGATACAAATATTTTTGTTATAAAAGGTCGAGTTAAAAGGTCTTGTGCAGGTTTGATATAGCAGATTGTTGCTTCAAAAATATTTCAGATCCGACAGTATATTTCAGGATACTGTTATACAGATATTACACTTTTTGATTATTTAAAACTGTCACACTGAGTTCCTCCTTCTTTTAAACGTAAATTTTCAAATTTCATTTTTTGTGTTGTTTTCTTTAGTTGCACTACGTTTAGTTTTTTATACTAATTTCTCTCTATTTTGCTAAAGATCCGTGGTATCACCTTGTCTATGCCTTTTTTTTAAATTTGAAATTACGTTATCATTTCTTTTACTTTATTTTACTTCTCGTCTACAATAAAACGATTTTATTTGTTTCTTTGCTTATTTAATTCGAAGTTATATGGGGCCGACAAATTTTTATTTTTAGCTGATTGTGACCCAATTAATCGAGTATCCAGAATCCACGGCGGCTTCCAACCAATTCACGCTTTCAAGACTTAGGAATAAAAGCTAGCTACTCTCAAAAATTAAGATCATTTATGCAGTTTTGCCACAACTGAGAGATTGTTAGCACATCTAATCAAAAAAAAATTAATACCAACAACAACAGTAATAAATCAAATTAACAAATTTCAATAAAATAAAATGAAAGCAGAAAATTATTATCCAAAGAAACAGATGACGAACTAAATATAACCAAAGTCACGGCAGTGAAGTGATGTGATCACTGATTGCGTTACAAAGCGGGAATTCTGAGTTCGAATCACGGACTCTTCAGAATTTCTTAGCTCGGCCTTCCAGTGGACATTCACGGCATTGTGGACACAAAGAACATATAACAAACAAAAATACTTAACAAATTAAAAATTAACAGTTAGAAGTGCTAATAACCCAGTAGTTGATGCACGTTAAAATGTAGATAAAAAAATATATAACCATACCACCGGATAATCAATACCTTAGGTGTGTAGGTCCATATTTAATAATTTTGTATTTCCGACGTTTCGAGTCTCTTATGGCCTATTCTTAATTTTATTATCAAACTTACAGTTTTCTCTAAAAAAAGAATTGAGTATTGGCCAGTAAAAGGCCCAAACCCGAAACATCAGCAGCACAAAATTGTTAAATATAAACCTGTACTACCCAACAAAATTGTTTCTATTAATTTATATTTGAAAGTCAATGAAATTTAACTATTATTCTACCATTGTTACTTGATTTAAATTTGATAAAAAAAAATAGCTAACAAAAATAAAACTTTGAACTAGCAAGGTCATCCAAATTTACCTAACAAACTTCACCACAGGTGTAAGATCCGATAATATAATTAACCTTAATTAAAAAAAAGTAATAAAACTTAAAAAAAAGAGATTCAGTTAGACTTCCGGTAAACCGCGATTATAAAATTTTAACTAAAAATTAATAAAAATTTTGTCAAATTGACTAAGATTTACTTTCAAAACATATAAATATTCATAATAAACAATACTTCTAACCAAAAACTTTTATCTTCTTCAAAGCTAAATTATAAAAAATAATGTAAAACCTGAGATTTCAATGATACGATATTACCAATTCAGGAAGGACGTTGGACAATAAATAGGTACTATTAAAGTGTTATGCTCCACCTCCAATTTCTGTGTACAGAGTGAGAAAATGCATAAGTTTAAAATTTATTTACACCTAATGCTAATTTTCACTCATACAGAAATTAATTTCAAAGAGTTGTTATTAATAAATTAAAATAGACAATTTACGTTAGTTGCAACTATTTTTGCAGAATTCAGTTATCAACTTAGACACTTTTTTTCGTTTGTTCATTTGTTCGTGGTTAATTTAAATTATCCCAATGCACCTACTTCATATATTAATAAACCCCACTCTCGTCTATCCAATTTTTGAACTAATTTGTTAAATATAACTATTATAATGCATATCAACGATCAGAACAAAATTAAATAATAAATTGCAAAGTTCCATGAACTGATTTAATGACCTCTTAGCTTTAAAATGTGTCCAGGAAACGCCCACAAAGTTTTGTATTCCATGATGTCTATTGTCTTTTTGGTCTTTTCAATCGCTTGTAAACTTCTTTGGACAGATGTGTATTGGGATTAGGATGATCTTCTAGTCATGTTTGGTATTTTCGGTTTTTTCTTAATTTCTGCTGTCACATATTCATTACATTATTATATTAGTGTTATGGATCTGATTATACTTCTTTTATCTCATGGAGTATTAAAAATTAATGTAGTACTTTTACGACGCAAATATGAATTTACAAAAATAATTTAACTGACAATGAGTAAGAGTAGAAACTTAGTATACTTAAGAAAAGCACACTATCTGATATTAATAATAATGATAATGATGTATGTATTATATTTTTTTCTAGTTAATTATCTGAAAATAGAATGCCAATAGAAATCTAAATGAAGCTATCAATACCTATTAAAATAATAGAACAAATTAAAAACACTTGCTGAGAAAGAATATCATTTTCGATTTGTTAATTAAGTAAAATGTTATTGTATGTTAAACTATCAATCTATCATCTCAAAATTAACCTATGATCCGAAATAGAAACAAACTTTTTCTTATTTCATTTTTATATAGCACGCGTCAGTTGTGCCATTGAGTGCCTAGTTTACTTTTTAGACTTTTGTTAACAACTAATTTGCGTATGCAAACATCAACTGACAGCTATATAAGTCAACTAAAAAATTTGCATAACAAATTTATTAGGTAGGTACTATTTTATATCGATTCCATAACGCATGTTGTGCTTTTTTGGTATTTCTGTTAATTTTTTTAAATTTTTTTAGAAAGGAAATTTTTACAGGGTAATAGCCAAATAAATTACCTAATCAATCATGAAAGTGATTAAGTTACCTTTAAGTAAATATATAAATTCAATATCTATTTTGCTTCATAACTCTGCGGTTAACTTATGTCGGCTTCAGTAATAAAATAAAAAAGAAAGTTTATTTTTCTTCTGAATTCGGTTATGTAGTAATTGATAAGAATTTACTTAGTTTTTTTATCATAAATATCTGTCAATTACACCGCTTTGTACAAATATAATATATGGTTTGGTATAGGTAGAAGTAGAGTATTCGATACGTAAGCAAATAATAGAACAATATTTCAATATTTATTTTCTTGATTACACTTTACTTTTGTTATTAAGATATTATATTGGATAGCAGGGTTTAATGCACGATAAATACTATACAAAATACAGGAAATGTAAAACTTCCTGAAGACCTTAAAAACTCAGTAATACCTATTTATTACTTTAAAAAGCTTAGTGCAATAAACAGTTTTATGTCAACATAATATTTTAATAATTGCAGTTATTGCCAACCGTTTAAGATGCTTTAAATTTCACTTTTAACATCTATTTATATGAGAAAACAAATGATACTATATGGCAGTATTTTCCTTTTTTATTGTCTTATAGTAAAAGGATTCTTAATACCATTAAATTGACTCACTGTTAGTTTTGAAAATTAAATCTTATAATATTTTTCAATATTATTTTTTATGTTTCCTTACATAGTTCTAAAGCATGTTAAATCCATAATTACTGCAACTTTGAAGTTTTTACAGGTTTAGCAGTCTGGTAGCAGCATTGTTAGCAAATACATGGAATATAAGAGTGTATACTAATTTTTAGTAAACAAAAGATATACGAGAGTAAATAAACAAATAAGATGCCTATTATTTACGTACATCTTTATCTTCTTTTGATTATTATGAAATAGCTTCGTGATTAAACTCACTTTATAAAGTCCATATCAAATAATCAAAAAATTCTTTATATAGAATTTATCAATGTACTTAACCTCTAAATTATGACAGTTTTTACCACAAAAATCTTTTATTTAACAATTTTTTGGTTTACTTTGAACGCCTGCAAATAGAAGATGCTTCAAAGCAGAGTAGATACCTACCTTGAAAGTGGTATCTGAATCCAGTATTGGTACAAGAATAAAGTAACCTAACCTTTTATCATATTTTAGCACATTGATTACATTCTGTTTTTTATCTCATTTAACTTCACGAAATGAACCTAGTAGCCCCTAGATTTTTCGAAAGGTTATTTAATACTTAAAGATGTTGCTAGAATCTTATATGTCTCATGTACTCGGTCGAGGTATGATCCCATGATAACCGTAATTCCACGCTCTAATCACAACTCTACTGCTATCTTGAAATGAATGTATATTTTGTTCGATTTCCTAAAAAATTTCAATTTGAAGCTTTTTGAAGAGCCTAATATGTATTGGTAGCTTAAGTTTATTATTATAAACTCAAAGTATAGCTTTATAAATTTAATATATTCTATTTATTGGATAGTAATGTTATTAAATATTATTAGTTCTTCAATAAAAAAATAAATTGTAGCTATACAAACGGTAAAATGCATGATAATTATTAGTTACTCTCATCTCAGTAAAAAATCGGTTATAAGTGTTCATAATCCGTAAAATATTACTAGCACAGTTTTATATACGAACATAATTTTTAAAACAACGGCTCTTTTATGTGCTACAAATAACCAAGCAAAAGTACTCTGCTAACAGCAAGAAAATCTTCAAAAGTTGGTCTGTTGTAATTATATGTATATTTTTCTGTACCCATCTAAAGCCAAAGCTAAACGAATACGATTTAGTTCATGTCTCGTTACACATCGCATTACATTTGGGTTGCCGTGACATTGCGCTTTATAATCATGACGTATTCTTGCATTATAATATCTTTTTGGGGCAATTATATTTTGTGGGTAATTACTTCATTTTTTTAGAAATGTTCCAAGTTCAATAGCAACCTTACGTTACTCAATTTAAAAAAAAAAGTTGTATACTTTCTATTCCTTTATTATAAAGTATAGTCGTAACATTGAATTTTAAGTTAGATTAGAGGTTTCTGCATTCTGCGGGTTATTTATAGCTTATAGGTATTTAATTGTGCAAAAAATTGATCATCGAAAGTAAAGTTAATTAAAATCTTTTAACATTATTTCCATCTTCTCGATTTAACGGTTTTAAAAATAAACTTTGTTAACATGAAAGAAAAATCTTTTTAACTATCCAAGTTGTCATGGCTAAATTCATCTTGGTACAATTATAGATTGCGATGCAAAAAATCTTCTTTCGTACCTCTTACCTCTGTAAAATAAGGACAATAATGATTAGCCTTTTATATTTAATATTGAATTAGTATTCATATAAGGAGAGGCCGTCTTTTCGTTGAATCCTAAGTAATAATTAATTAAGCATTAAAGAGTGAAGAAAACATATAATTTTCATACTTACAGTATTTTCTATTTCATTATCATTTTTTCAAACAAATACGTGCCTTAAATAGAAATATCGATCAAGCCTATACGTACTATGTCAAACAACAAACACAAAATAATATACAAACTAAAAAAAAATTGTTAAATTACAGGCAGTATTAACATTTTGTAAAAGTTATTGGTAAAAGTAAATTATACCTACATACTATCTATATAAATACATGCGTTTCATAAACCAGTAATTAAAAAGAAGATATAAGTCGTGCGAAAATCTTGATAAAAGTAGTCACGCTCTTCATTTTAGTTTGTTTTCTCATAATACTAGTAGTTACTGGAATCTGTGGTATATTTTTTTATTTACGTAATAATTATGTCTAAGTGAGTATCATTTGCAAAACTTTTGCTTTCAGATTATTTAAATATATGATAAATTTTCTTAAGAAAAGATCGCCTTATACTTACTGCATGGCGTGTTTAAAATATTTAAATTGTGGTGAATACACGTACCATAATTTCAAATTCTTCTTTTTGTATAATAAAAAATAATTATAATAACATGTACATAAATAATCAGACCAGTGTGTGCTCTCATAAGCAACACAAGAAGGTGTGCCCAATAGTTTACACAGAACTTCACGCTAACTTGTAGAGTTCCTATTGTGCATAGCGGCAGTTCGTTATCATCAGATCATTGATTTTTCTTGCAGTTTGCAGTCTTCTTTTATTGTGTATTTAAAGGGTTATAGGTTTGAAAACTATTTGCATAATATATTCCCCGGTGTAAGTTTAACAATCCCTCTAATGAAAATGAATTAATCATTATTAATATTAATAAAAAGTACACAAACACACCTTTCTTGGCATATTAATCTGCAAGCATTCTGTGAGACGTATTACTATAGTAATTAACACCATAAAGCCAAGATCTTTGTTTTTTCACAACGCCGGCGCCGGTTTAAAGTTACCTGGTAAACTCATAATATGGACACCACCGTTGATCACGGTTTCAAGTCGAAAACTGTTGTTTCGTCATCGTCAGTATCAACTATCAAGACGTTAATAATTCGAAGAGAAAAGTAAGGGTAGATGCACTCTTAATCATTCACAGTTAACTCACCAAAATCGGTGATTCAAAACACAATATGGAGGAGTTAACTCATGATTAAAAAGCTGACTATCGAATGCCTAACATCCATTTTACCATGAAACTAAACTTACCGACGAGTTTAGTTTAACTAACGAATTTATAAAACTTAATTTAACTTACCCATCTACGTTTTTAAAAGATTGACTCACAGCAAAACAAAATCAGATAAATTTTAAGTGAAGTGTACCTTAACATAAAGAATCATTTGTATTTGTATTTATTAAGAAAAGTAATTGCAAGAAGAATTCTTCTTCTTCTGCTTTTGGCTAGGGTGAACCCTGTTTACCTGGCCTTCGGATTATTCATTGAAAGAGGACTGCCAGCTCTGTGCCCAATAGGGATTAATATACTTTAATTAAAATTATTTTTAATTTTGACCCAACATTTCTTCCAAATAAATCACTGTTAGGTGATATGGAATAGTGTTAATCAGTCACTTGTAGTTTTATTAAAGTGGAAACACTGATAAAAATTTGAAATTATCTAACTCCGTTTTGAACTAAATCGACTCACTTTAATAAACATTTTGTTGCTTTTTTGAAACAAACGAAAATTTAGCAAACTTTTAGGAAATACAATACACCAAAGACCAAAAGTAACCTTAAGATTTCCTCTCAAACTTAATATAAGAGTACCTATGTACATCTTCTGAATTAAATTATTTTTATTAATGCTAATATGTAATGTAATTACTGCTAACAGAATATAAAAACATTAACGACTTTAGAAACGTTAATTTTTTGCAAATTAAATGCAAATACCATGTTGTTAGGATTTAATACTGCATAATTAATTTTGTATACCGCAATGCATCATATAACATTATAGTGTAAATCTTCGAACTTGAGTTCTTATGTCATCACATGTAATCGTATTAATTAAGATGAAAGCGTCAATAATACTTAGTTAAAATGAATGTCTATAATTTATTATAATATTTTTTAAATAAAGTGAAAGAAGCAAATTCATATTACTGTTATTGTCAAAGCTGCCATTTACTTATAATAGTAAATTATAGTTGGACATATTTACTTCTAAAACTGTTTTACGTAGACCACAAAATATTATCTTAGAAAAAATAAATATGCAAATCACGTTTCAAGTATGAAATTAAACCATATCTCGTCAATGCGTAGCATCTGTTCTTATCAACTTTGGTTTATAAATGTCGATAATCCATCTCTGCTCTCTCTGCTTTAAATGATTAATGTCAAGAACTCTAAAAGCTCATTGGTCATTTTAATTTTATCACGTATGCATTCTATCTTGTTCGAGTGTTAAATCGATTACAAGTAATTAATTCAGTGAGGTAACACCAGATTATTATTTCAGTGCAGCAAACATCCTATGTTACCTACACTTGTAACATGAAGTGCAAAGCTCTATTATAGTAAACGCCATAATGTTCTTCTTCACTATTGTAAAGTCAATTATTTACCAAATGAATTTGCTGCTTCACAATTTAAAAACCTCTATTTTCAACTTCTTCTAGTTTACCGTAATAAAAATGAATTACAATGAATATAGAAATATTCATCAACAAAATTTAACATTTTTTATTTTCTTCCTTAATTTTTAAGTGGTAAAGAGACCTTAAAAATATCAGTTGCTCTGGGGTTTGCATTTTTTTTAAAAAAGGCCTGTTATTATTATACTAGGCACTAATGAATGTTATTTCACTTGCCGTAACTAAAAAAATTCAAATTGGCCTCATTTTCCCAGGAAACAAATCAAGACCAAACTAACACCAATACTGACAATAATTATCACTCCTTGTTTGGCAAACTGCTACAAGCAATAGTAGATACAAACCAAAAAGCATTCATTGTAAATTGTATATACTTAGTTTAATAAAGAATTTAAAAAGCAAATAAATACGTAGTACCTAATAAGTATATATTGGGTACAAATAAAAACCGCATATAAGCGCTGCCATATTATGCCAATAAGTAGTTAATTGACAATAATTGGTAACTGACAAACGAGAAGTGTAATTTCACAATGTTCGTTTTAATGAAATTGAATTTTATCAATCTGTTAAAACACTTTGTATTTAACATTACATTTGTAACAAATGTATTTGAAAATATTAAGAAGTTTAAAAAGGACTATCGCATCTACAGTTTATTGAATTGCTTACTGCAGAAAGGGGCAAAACTGACATTTTTGCATTTGTTGAATCTAGGGGCTTAAACAGATCCTTACTACAGAAATTACACATGTGACATTCTTGGTATTGACGAGTTGCTATTATTAAATTGTCATTAAGTATTGCAAAAAAGGAACATATCCGGGAGATATCACCTTTCTGCAGTAAATATACTAGCGGCAAATGCACTGTAGCTATATGATATTATAACGTAGCTTTTGCACCATAAATTAAATTAAATATACATGAATTTTGTAAAAAAAATGTCCTTAACCTTCAGGAGGTCGCGGTCTATCTGACAGATACATACATACATGCAAAATGTTTTCTTAAAACCTTATTATTATTTTGTTAAAAATGTTGAATTATATTTGCAAAGTTTATTTATATTTATTTTCCATTTTAGAGCACATTAAAAGGTATGTATCTCACAGATACATACACAGATAGATACAGGAGGCGGTCGTTAGCATAGCGATTAAGCGCACAGACTGCTAATACAGAATACCCGGTTCGACTCCGGGCGAAGTAAAAATATAGTACTGACCGTCTCCACTCGGAAGGCAACGGCAAACCATTACCGAGGTGTAATTTGCCTAGAGAACATTTGAAAAAATGTCACTATGTCCTTTCGTAGGACGAAGGAATTTGAGAGAGAGAGAGATCTCACAGATACACGCGACCTTGCGTGTGATTTTTAATACCGCGACCTCCCGAGTGTTAAGTAAAACAATTTTCAAATAGTATATTAAAAAACAAGTTTCATGATCGAAGTTTTTATTGCACGAAATCTGTTTAGAAAACAAGCCGCGAAGCGGGTTAGGTTAGCGTAGGGTAAATTTTTATAAAAACCACCATGGTACGAGGAAGATCCACACAAAAAATTGCTTACGACTAAGTGAGAAAATTGTCATCAGCCGGATTCTTATGCATTACTGCACACAGAATGACATAATGATCGATCAACCACGACCGACTTAGCTTGAAATTTGCTATGAAAATCGACCTTTTTTAAATTAGATTTTTGAAAAACCTAGTGCTGTTATGGCCATTCTTCGAGGTTAATTCTCTTATTTAAAATATGCTCTTTCAGAATTCATCAAGGTTTCAATCATAAAATTGTTATTTTAGGGTCCCGAGTACTTTACATCTCTCCGTGACTATTATATAGAGGTAAAGATAAAGAATAACTGACTCGTTCTCCATCTTGAAGTTCACTTTTAACATATAGGTAGTTTGCTGTACAATTAAGTTTAAAAACAAATTTCAGTTCCAAAGCCAAAATGTAACCTTGATACGTTATCTTAAATTGTTTTTAATTATGCTCTGTATAAATGGTACACAGGTACAGTAATATTACACTTCTAAAATTTCTATCACTGTCAAAAGTTTAGGAAATAATTAGCAATATCAAGGAATTACCAAGTTTTTAATTCTCTTTTTACTTACCTATATAATCTTTGGCAAATATCATTTACATAAGGCAGATTAAGCCACGAACCACAAAGACACTATTTTTGGCATTATTTTTGAAATTAATGCACTAATTTGCATTAATTGAGAAATGGCTGCCATGAATCTTTATTTTTTAATTTAATTAGAGCAAATATTGTAAGAAATTATAATAATTGTTATTAATGTGCAATAAAATTTTTTTTAAATGACTAGACTTTTAAAATTATTATTGTAATGCATCCGGCCTATTATAAGCATAACCTAAAAAGTTAAAGCAACCGACAACTCATTAAAAATCAATATCCCAATCACGTATCGCCAGCATTGTAAAAATTTGACAGGAATTATAGAAGTAAAATAGACTAGAGTTATAGGTTTTACTATGACGTTTACTTACTCCAATTATTTTTGTAAAGTTGTTTTGTTTGATATCGTGGTTTCCGATCAGAATTTGTTATACTATTTCTTTTGTCCGATGAGTGTTTATATTTATATTCGTTATTATTACTTGTATGTATTATAATCGCTTCCTGCATGGAAAAGTGAAGTTTAACCATATTTTATAATTTTATATTATAATAAGCAGTACTTTTTATGTTTATAATAGGGGACACCGGAGCTTGTTCTCGCAAAGATAGGTTTTTACATTTACTCAGTATTTCTACCTACCCCATGCATAGCAAAATGTTAACATTCATAGAACCAATAAATTAATCACACGGCAATTGAAGAATGAAAAATGTTTAAGATGTAGTTGCGTTTTTATATTTTTAAGTAGCTGATTAAGGTGGTCTTTAATTATCTAGTAAGTCTTTGATTTTTTTGTTTGGGCTTTAACCTCACTTGTACTAGGAATGCAATCATATTTGTATTTTATTGTACTTGGGGGTCGATTGGCTGGGAAAGCCTATCATAACTGCGACCAGTTTTGATCTTTTGTTCTTGACCCTACTAATAAGATTTATAAGAATTCAATTTTGTTAGCAAAACATAGAATGCTTCTGAGAGGTTTTGTTTTCACCTCATTGAGTGTCAGTTGTAGCTGTCCCAAATATTGTATTTGTGTGGCAATGCTCAGTGAAAAACCTTGTAACGAGTCTAATTTTGTTCTTTGATAAAATAAGAAGCTTTTTAGCCTCTCCAGTCAAGTACTCTGTAAATTTCTACGCTTGTCTTTGTCCTGGTGTATTATGCCAGAGGGTTTTCTTGCTCTTTGCTTTTCCCTTCTAGATTTCTAGATTCTGTTTGTTTTGGATAAGCCACAGAATGGCTCTTAAGCGTTTTTCGGGAGCGTCCTTGAGCCTCATTTAGCTAGTTTATCAGCTATTTTGATATCCTTCATTTTCTCATGACCTGGCACTTAATGAATGCAGCCATAAGTGCAGGTTATAGTAAAATACTATTTACAAATTATATAAAAAAAGAAGTATCTGTACTAAAATCATAATTATCCAAACAGTAATAATTTACAATACCAACAGAAAATTTGGTAACTAGAATATTACAAAATAAAAATTATAAATGTCTGCATATTAATAACAATAAATGTTATATCTTCTGGGTAATTAAGAAAGTACCAGACCTAAACTTAACAACACTTGAAAATGCTCACTTTTTTAGAAAATCTACTTGACTTCTGACGGTTACTTTTAGTGTCATCGTTCTGATATACAATTACTTATAATGAACAACAGTACCAAAATATGATGATTTAATAATAATAATTAAGCATTTACTATGAACTTTTAAAATGCTCAAAAGAAACACAAATTTAACAATATCCATTAAAGTCACAATTCTAGTTAAGTAATTAAAAATAAATTTTCTTTTTTGTGAGTTAATGATCAAAAGATTAGCACCTTCATTTATTGTGTTAACACCGTAGATTCGAACCTCACATCATACTACAATTTTCAGAAGAACTTTTTATTCACCAAATGTCTACTTGTTGACCCCATCAGGTATCATTATAAATGCCCAGTATAATATAGTTGTAGTTAAATTGTCTATCTAGTTCTTATTATCGCTGTATATAAATTTAGAAGTAAGTAAAAATAACATTAATTTTAAATTCAATCGGATGAAAAAGAAGAAATTTTCTATGCCGAACGTCAATTATTGTCCAATACTTTTTATGACGTATCATCCAAATCTAAAAGGAAAAGAATCCTTAATTATGATAATTCTGGTAACATAATTATACGATGAAAATAAAAAAGTATCATTTTGTCACAAAGCAGTACATTGCCAAATATTTCATTTCAAAAAGCTTTATCCTTACCTTAATATTTCAGGATTTGCTGCAACATCTGGTTCCTTACTACGTTTGATGAGATCATAATTACAAAAAAAGTTAATTAGATTATTATAAGAAAAGTATAGTTAACCTAATTTTTAAGGTTTTTTGTGGTGAAAATTAATGAATTATTATTATTCTTCAGTGCGAGTTTAATTGAGTTAAACTCGTCTTAATGGAGTAGTCAGCCATACAATGTATAACAAAATTTGAAAATTAACAAAAAGTAGTTTAGATAAAGATTTTATTATTTTAATAATTACTACTTCACCAAGCAATAAGGAAGAAGGTAGTTAATAAATATATAATTTCACATGCTTCTAAGACACGTTAACTTAATCTTAGCTCCTTACGCTTTACCGAAAGATTATTAGAAAGTAATTGATGTACCCTAAAATTTGAAATCAATTTTTTTTTATTTAGAAATAGGTTCATGTTTTGTAATTCTAGTATTCAATAAATCATGATTAAAGCATTAATATTTGTGATTAGTTCTACTACTCTACAATTTTGTTGTCTGTTTACATATAACATTTTACAATGAGTGTTTATAACTGTGCAGAAACTGTTACTTCTTAAATCTTCAAGACATGTTTAAGCAATTATAAATAGTTTTCATTGTAGATTCAAAGTATTGTATAAAATTGTAAGAAGATTAGCAAGTATTATTTGTTACAGCTTTTTATACACATCCTGACTTTTTCGTTATTGCCTAATTTAAAATAGATTGCTTACAATTTTGTCTGCAATACAAGATTAACCTATAAATGTAACAATGGTTATTTTTTGTCAATAAGAACTTTCAATGGCAAGTTAATTAAGTTTAATTATTAATTTAATGAACCGTATTGCTTTCCACTTTTTAATATATTGAATAAGGATAACAATAAATTGTTTGATTGTAGTACCAAGGAGATAATAATTATAATGAAATGGTTTCGTATTCCTTTGGTCTCTAATTTATAAAGTTATTCATAAAGTGGTATAAACTTGTATTGGATATATCCAATAAAATATTTTCACACAGATAAAGAAATAAAAATTAAAAGTATGTTTTAAAAAAGTAAGTACATTTTATTTTTAAATTGTTATTTTAAGTACCCACAAAAAGTAAAATTTTAATTGCTTAAAAACATTAAATTTTTTATGATTTTGGCTCTGCTGAAATACTTTAACATGGTTGGAACAGTATAATTGATGTAAATGAGCAGCCATAACAATACATATTTTGTTAGCATTTTGTTTAACATGATAGGAGACTTTTAAAAAAATCATAAAAATCATTTTTGCCTGCTATATGCTAAAAAAGAGTAGGTAATAGAGAAACAATTTTAGTAGACAGCAATTTATTTACAAAAATAATTACAGCATTATAACCTAACAACCTAATAGCCGAAATAAATCCCATTAAGAGTATTTAACCACTAATTTTTTTATTAGCAATATATTAATTTATCAATTAACTTTTACAACACAATATAATTTTAAAATAATCGTAAAACTTGAAGATTTCCATAATTATTTTGTTGTAAATTATATTATTGATTAATGACTTATAATTAAAAAGAATATGAATCCATTATTTGCTTTGGGTTTTCTTTTCTTTTTGAAAACAAGTAGAGAAATGTTTATGTTGAAACAAGATAATTAAACTTGTATTTAAAATTTCCATTGGCCACTAACCTTAATTTTGTCTCTTGGCTTACGTAGTCATAATGTATTTTATATTTTAAGCTTAACTCCGAGACAGACGAACTCTCTTGCGAAGTGCACTTCCGCCTTGCAATACGTAGTAAATTCTAAATATAAGTATTAATTAAACATAATATTCACAAGTGGATATGCTAATGTAAATTTATGTGAAAAATTACGAATATTCATCTTTTAAAATATAAGTTAAATATTAACTACTACATCTATTTAACTTTCAATAAGTGGGTGGTTCTTGTAAGCATCAATTCCAGCTTCAAATCTCAGATTCGAAAATTTTAATTATAATTTGATATTAAAATTATGTAGTAGATATGAATTCTTTCAGACAATGAATTTAAAAATTAACTACTCAATTAAACAATAAATCTTGATCTGCCATTTGACATTCCTTCTAAGTTCTTTCCGACTACAATTTCTTTTGCTTATTTAGTCTCACTTTGTCAATTAGTGAAAAAAAGTTGTAGGCTCATCTTTTGGGTAGTCATCTATGTAGTCTTTTGCACTTCAGTAGTCTTTACGATCTTTACAAATTATTGATAGTTTTCCGCTTTCCATATTTTATGTGCTGTCTCACTACTTCTACATAGCTGTACTACACTTGAGCACATCATATTCCACAATTTGTTCTTATTACTCTGTCTGAGAGTTAAAATAAAGATTAATCGCAACGCTTTCATTTTAACTGCTTAAGTTTTCGCTTTTCTAATATAGGCTTAAACAAGGTGTTCCAAAATGACCAATACAAATTTTGTGATATAATAATACATTTTGATAACAAAAACTTTTAATTAAAATATTTGTTTAAATTAAACTCTTAGGAGGTAACTTTTTTTCATGCAAATTATGTAACTTCTACGTTAAAATGTTCATAGCACAGCAACTATTGATTTTTTCGAGATCGATCTGTTGAACACCAACCGTTTGAAAGCTAGAACTTTTGGAGATCGGTTGATTGGGCATTAGATCTTTTTTTCAGCAAAAAGAATTTAATAAATACACATATATTACGCCATGAATTATTTTAATGGAACAATATCTTAATAAATACATAATTGGTTTTATTTAGTTAGTTTTGTCGGTAGCACATCAAAATATCGAAAACAAAAATGTCTAAAGTAAAAACTTCGAAGTCAAAACTTCGAAAACAATAACTTCTATAAAAATAACGTCAAAAAAAAAGCGTCATAAAAGCAGTGGTACGCGGATGGAACACTCGAGTCTGCTCTCTCATTATTTGAACAGTTGTTCACCATTTAGGCTGCTAGGTATAATAGGGTGATTCCGACTATGTTTGCTCTTTTACCAAGTAAACGTCAAGTATTGGTAGAGTCCCATCTCTACCTCGTGCTTGGGCTAATTCCTGAAAGCGTCTAAGACAGATTAAGAAGTCGCTCAGTTTCAATGATTTTAGACAAGCATTACAAACAAAAGCTGGTTTTCCACTTGTCAATGCATATGGATGGTTATTCAAAGAAACCATATTATTGGAATCCAGTGCGTAAACCGTGAAAACATTCAGTTCTCAGTTAATATTTGAAAATTAACTGCTTTGAGTTTCGTCTCCGTTGCCGAAGTAGTTCACTCCTTTGAAGAACTCATTCAAACCAAGTTCTTTGTTACTAACGCTGAGATACTCAAATCGCTGATTAATTATTTCAAAGATACTTGAATCGGCTGCCAGGGTGCGAAAACCAGACGTCCTCCAATATAAGTAATTTTATGAAAAGAAGGCACGTTATTAAATTAACAAAATCTAATGTGTTTAAATTAAACGACTGTATTTTCTTAAATTGTTAAATTATTTTACTTTTTGATAGTATAGTTTACGATAATGCTGCAAAAGTCGTTATAGTTGAAGACCAATATAGGGTTTTCAAAGGTAGATCTACCTTTACAAGTCTGTTTGTGCTTATCGACTATATTGTGCATGCTGTAGAATCTGGTTCGTCAGTCGACTGCATTTCTACCGACTTTGTAAAAGTTTTTGATAAGGCCAATTTAAAACGCTTTAAACTTAAATTGAGGGGTATGGGTTTTGGTGATGCAATCATTTTATGGTCGTGTTTGTATCTCTCCAACAGAATACAGAGAATCAAAATAAATGATAAACTCTCTAGGCAGATTTTAGTTCAATCGGGAGTCTTACAAGATCCTTGGTTATAATATTTGATATAACTAGTGAAATATTTGCAAACTCTTATATTTAAAAATATTTTTAACTATGAAGCCATTATTGTCTCATTTTTAAATTTTGGATATCACTTAACATAAGTACAGACTATTTACAGGATTTTTTTTAATTTTTTGGTGATGTACTTTTTCAGAAAATCAAAATCAAAATTTTGATTTTGAGCTCTGAAAAGTATTTTTACAAAGAAATACTTATATTGTGCTGTATATAGTTAGAAATGTCATTAAAAACTAAAATGACAGTACTCTCGCCTCTCTATCTTAATTAGGAGAGCTGATGTGATGCTTTGAAAATAAACAGCCAATTTTTGAAAATTTTACATAGCGATATTTTAAAAACCGTTAGAGATATTTAAATAAAAATTTGTATTTTTGTTAGTCTCTATAAATTCTCCCTATATACTAAATTTTAACAAAATCCGAGATGATTATTAAAAAAAGTGTGTTGATTTTACATGGAATTAACCTTTGATCCAGGTGTAACTTCTCATGAAAATATTTTACAATTGGCCCTATATTAACCTAGCATTGGCCCAACGGTAGTCACCACTGGGAGATCGTTGGGCCACTGCTGAAATGATAACCTTGGTCCTAGGTTGACGGCCAACGTTGGTGCAGCTTTGGCTCCCAGTTTTGGTACAATGCTGATTACAGGCAATGTAACACTAAATGATACTGGCCCAGCATTGGCCATTTATTGTACTCTGCTACTTAAGCTAAGCACCGGCAAATCAATGTTAACAGCCTTGGCCCAAGGTAGGTTTGATCATCGGCCGCCAACGACTGGTTGCCGGTATTAAACCGATACTAGCTCAGCATTGGCCATCCACAACTCCGTCTGGGGGAGTCTATGAGTGGATTGAGTAGCTCATCGACTCTCACTGCCGGTTCCAAGCCCGGATAAAGAAGGTTGAGCGTGAGGCTACCAACCCCCCTCGAAAAAAGAAACATGTTGTGAAGACTTACCAAAGCTTTGGAATTAAATGAAAATACTAAAACGACAACAGCTGGTAGAGCTAGAACGGTAGAGAGACAATGTGAAGTCAGCCAAGACCCACCCAGGGTTGTAGAGCTGTACGATAGATAGATACACTGGCCATCCACTGTACGCCGATTCTTAAGCTAAGCACCGTCAACGGTAAACATCTTTGGCCCAAGCTTGGCCTCAGCGTTAGGTGCCAACGGTCGGTTTGACAGTGCTAATTCAAGCATTGGTCATATTGTAATCGTCGGTAATATTTTCTTAGGTTGGTAAAACAGCTTTGGTTTCACAGCGAAATCATAGCTATTTATATAGTTTGATCGTTTCTTAAATATGGTACTATTGTGTGGAATCCCCATCATAAACAAGACATTGAAAGAATAAGTGAAAATATTCAAAAACCTTATGTGAAATACTCATGCTACCAACTGCATTATAGCATTTAACAGATCTAATTATGATCTTAGTTTATCTTTTCTTAAAATAAAAGGTGTGCTTTGGAATTTAATTTTCAATATAAAATACTACATAAAATACAATATAAAATCGACAACCTAAGAATTTAAAGTAAAATAAATTTTTAGCCAGAAACTGCAATATTAGTTACCCTTACTTGTTGCTGACTGAATTTCACAAATTATGGTATTAACTATTTGTCGATCTCAGGAATTTGAAGTCTTGCAAACTAGCTTGAAGTGGAATCCTTCGCAAATTTCAGCATTTGAAAGGGAAATTCGTAAAAAATTAAATATTTATTTAACCAGCAGTGTGGTGTTAAGCATATCGTCGGCTGAGTATTGGAGTGTTCCATGTCCATTTTAATTTTTTTTTAGATTAATGCATCTACTTGTTGTTAATATTGAATTGTACCATTTCCATTAAACGTGTCCAAAAATTCGAAAACGTTTGTGAGATATAGAGTTTTAGCTTTTTACTAACTTTTAAAAATTTACTTTAAATGAGTATTGTTTTGTTCCAAGTCCACAGCCAACCTATTGCATTACTAGGAGTAATCACGTGGGTAAGGACTTGGAACATTCCAATACTAATTTACAGGCAAGTGACGTTTTAATATTATTATGCATAATTAGCTTTATACGCTATTATATTACGATATCGTAATTTTTACGAAAAATCTATTCTAAAATAGTTATTTTATTATTAGTATATGCTTATTTAAAATTATTTTTTAAGTTAAAGTAACTTAATATATTAATTTATAAAAAAGTTTATGTCATTTGTTCCATGTCCATTTCGAATAATTAATTATTTTCAGAATACTATAATTAAAAAAAAATAATTAGCACTATTTAATTCACGTGATAATACCCCAAATAATAAATTATGTATGTACTATTATAATCTACTACATATTTAGAAAAAATGCGTTTGAAACTTTAACTGCAGTTTTCTCGTAATTACCTTTTTAGGACTTGGAACACTCCAATACTCAGCCGACGATTATACTGGCCGGCTAGGAAGCGGAAAACCGCAGTTCTATTCCTAGTCGCGCCACATACACTGCTGGGAAATCGGAAGTAGTACAATGGGCCCAATTTAGAGGCCTAAGTGCGTGCGAGCTTGTCTTGCCTTCCATAATAAGATCCAGATAAATATTTTTTTTTTTAATTTTTGTATATTTTAAAAAAATTTGTTGTCAATAAACATTACAATAATAATAAATAACTAACCACACCATTCCAATTCCATCCTGCTCTTTTTCAAATATAATCAAATTTCTAAATATCAACCTAGTTAAGCTTTCCAATGCTTTGTTTAAATTTACGATTGAACTTAATTTTATTAGGTATTTATTACCAGCCATTTGCTATTATTTATTCCAATTTTATCTAAATTTTATTTATAAAGAAAATTTTGAAACTCATTTAGTTTGTCTTAACAAATTCTTTAAATGTTAGATGAGTTTGAATGGACTAAACGTTTCATTGTTTAATTGAAATCCTAAATGTGGACCTCTTAAAGTTTTAATTGCATTGTTTTATTTATTAAAATTTATGATAGCGTCGCTTTCTTATTCACCTTCGTTATCATTATCAAAGTTACATACATGCTCAGTCGTCTAATTTAGCTTTCCATCAATTTTCTCTAATAAAAATAATAACCATCTTAAGAGTATTTCTTATTTTCATCTTTCTTGCTGGTATTCCCATTTTCATGTTGTTGAAATCCATATAATTTTGTAAGCGTCTTTTCTTTTGTATTGAGTTCTTTTGATGGTAGCCTGTACTGTCTTAAACAATTATTGCACTTGGCTCAAAATAAGGTTTTCGATGGCAAGTATACAATATTTTATACCAATTCATGTTCATCGTACATCCGTAAGTCATTCCTATCCTTCACCAGTCCGCTTTATTTTTAAATTTTATTCATATTTTTCTCCCATCTTCAATTCCATCTAATAATATTGAATGGCTCTTATCCGTAGTTTTTTTCCGTTAAAAATATGTCTTGCTCTAATGCAGTGAATCATATAAAATTATTTCTTTCTATGTTTTAATTTTATTTCTTCACTATCTTGTACTAGTTTTTTCATATTTTTATTAATTTCAAATTTTTTGAATAAGCCTAATATCTAAATTGCGCCCTTTTTTGCTCAAATTTTCAGAATTTTGACGCTTTTTAATATTCTATCCAGATGTTCTAGTGCAATAGTCTTTGCACCAGGTAGTCAATTTGCACTGATTTTTTCAACTAACTTTTTTAAATTAACGAAACCATTTTTTTTAAATTTAACTAGTACTTCATTTTCTTATATTACAAAATTTTAACTAATTTTGCAATTTTATTCTTAATTGTAATTTACTTAAAATTTTTAATTTATTTGCTAAAATTATTACTAGGTAGGTACAGTTAGAGGCGGTCGGAGAGTAATAGTCAAACGAGTTGACTACGAACGCTCAATACCTGGTTCGAATCCGGGTGAAGGTACAACTGGCCGTCTCCTGGTCCTCTAGGTTGGAGGTTCTACGTCGGGCTGGCTCCTCGTCGTAGGTAAAAAATGTAAAATGCTTAAAAAACTAAACCACACGTCGGTTAATTTTTATTATTTTAAAATATCAAATATTTAGGTATAAGCTATGTAAGTATAAAATATGCAAATTTTATTTTTGTTTTGTAGCAGGGGTGTCAAATTCATTCTAGTCGTGGTCCGTTTTTTGACAAAAATTGTTTTGGGCTTCACGAATTATTTTTTTTTCACTCCCTTTCCATTTTTGAACGATATGTTTATTCTAAAAAAAGATACTGTTCTTCTAAATTTATTAGTGCATACAAATAATCAACGAAGTTTTTTCGGGTTGTTTTTGACACCTCTGTCTATGAAAAAGTTTTCTTTTCTAAACAATATCAATGGTTGTAAGTTTTATCTTGTCAATAATAAATATACTTTAATCATTTTTGCAATATGAACCAACTCAAAATTATTTCAGATTTTAGTATCGTATAGAAAAATATAATAATTTATGTAAATATAAAACAAAAGTGCTGAATATTGATGTAAAATAAAATCAATTTTTTTTTATTTTATTGCATAATATCAAGAAATTTTTAAAGTATGCAAATTAAATAATAATATCATGATGTAGTGTATATCGCAAAATAATAATTTTAAATAAATTTTGAGTGATTACTCCTTTTACTGTCAATTTTATTTTAATGTTTATTATTAAAAGTTTATGCTTTCTAACTATCAAATAAATCAACCAAATTTACTTAAATTTAAGATAATAAATTTTGGTTACACACTACAAATCATCAAACAGGACATTCACAGAGAAATGTTCGTTTCGCATCATTGATATCTTGCAAACATTGATGTCGATATGCTCCACGTCTTTAAGTGTTTCTACTCAACCAACAATTTTCTGTATTTCTACAAACTGAGATTTTCAATTTAAAAGTATAGTTATTTATTAACTGTAACCACATCTGCCAGCTGTAATCACCTTTTTATTTTGTAGTAATTAATTAATTCAATAAGATTTTCTTAAGAATAAATAAATAAAAAATCGCTCCGACGTTACTCCGAGAGAGCAACATAAGTTTTTGAATTATGTAGTATTTTTATTTTAATTCTAACGTTCAAGCTCAAGGTTTATTTATAACAAATAGTTTTAATACAGGTCTAAAACCTAAGTAAAAATATTGCTAAATATTTTACAACCACTTCAAAATTTTACTATTCAGACACACAAGGTTTTGAACAAGCATCTTCTATGATAAAAATAGCAGTTTTAACATTGCCATAATTAAAATTCACAAAAATTCATAAATTTGTTTGGATAGCAAAGATCAATGAAATTCATGACAACTAGGGTCAACGAAACATGGTGTTATGGTTTACTAAAGCGCACTAAATGCAACAAATAATAACGATCTTACAATAGAAATAGAAATTGGCACGAACTAATTTACTAGAAAATTGTTTAACACTAACAGCATTGAAATTTATTTTCATACGTTTTCAAGTTTTTCATTATTTGCCATGAACCTTGCGTGTATGAAAAATACGTGATATATTTCTTGTCACAATAAAAAATTATAATTGTAAATGCTTTACATAAAAAGTATTGACTATTTAGTATATTTAAGTTTTACTAAACGTTGTTTATTTTAGAGAAAGTAAACGGCTATTAAAATTAAAGTTTTAAATAAATTTAGTAAGTAGGAGTTGAACTGTGTATGTTCATATTTTGCACATACAATTAATTTATTATAGGTAGTACGCCCTTAAGCCAAAATATGTACCTAAGTCTAATGTACCGATGTTATGTCCTCTTACTTGCATTTTATTAATTTAAAGTGATAAAAAATAAAATGAAAAAATGAAAGAAACAAAAGCCATCACAGCCGTGGAGTGATGTGACCGCTGGTTGAGTACAGAGCGGAAATTCTGGGTTCAAATCGCGAACTATACAGAATTTCTTAGCTCGGCCTTTCAGTGGACATCCACATGGTGTGGTGAAATAGATATTGATTTATCGGAAATAGGTAATATGGGGACTAATCCACCCCGCTAATCGGATTTATAATTCCCAAAAAGAGAAAAGCAATGTTCTACTTAGAACGTAAAAAGCTTAATGAATGAATTCTGAAAAGAAGACATTTTGAGATTAACCGCGTGGTATGGAAATTTTAAGTATAACTTACACAGCAAATAAAACTTGACATATTTTGAGAAACATTGGTTTCAGAACCAGAGAACCAAATAGAAGAATTGGTTTAGATCATTGGTGTTTTTGTGACAAGTAAGTTAAAAATATAGGCGTTACATTTTAAGATTTTTCACAACTAGATAAAAACAACTTATTTTTTTAAAATTTTATTATTTTTGTTTATTTTCATTTATTTTTGACTTCATAGTGGATGCAAAGAATAGCGGGGTTAATTTTTATTGTAATGCTTTTTTGCATGTACGTTGACATAGTATTAGTCGAGACGCGTAAGAGGTTTAGAAGTACAATTACAATAAATAAATCTGTTAGGTTGTCATATGAAAAGTATTAGCATAGAATTTTTTTGCATGGAATTAAAATTATTATTTTTAAATATTAAGAGATTTTATGGTAGTAACTGATCTTTGTAGGTATGCCAAGAAATGGCGCAGACCTGCCAATAATAATTTTGTTTTGTACTACTTCATCTATGCATGATTTTCAAATTCTTCGTATTTTGTAACAATCCAATTATATTTTAGAATTATACCTAGTATAAAATTTTAATGGTTTATAAATTTTAATTTTCTAATAAAATTCATTTAATTTTTGTAACATATTCACTGAAAAAATAGTTTAAAGCAGACGTTTGTTTAGTCATGAATATCGAAATAAAACGTAAGTTAATTAAATAAAATTAATGATCGTGTAATATGTCATCGTGTCTAATAAGTAAATCTAGTCGAAAATTTTTATATTAGCTGTCTGATACACAATATGAGTCAGTACTTGGATATTCACAACCATAACATGTTTTCGCACTTCTGTAGGTGGAAATGCAGGTTATGTCTGATGGTATAACTGTAAAAATTTACAATTACTTTGCAAATATATACCGCAATTGAAATTAAAGTTTTTATGACACATAAATTAATTTTCATTGTTTACAAATGACAGTAAAATAAATTTTTGAGAAAGAACTTATAAGTAGATTTTATATAGTCTGTTTTCATGAATAAAAAACAAATTTCTGTTTAGACAATTTTAAAATTCGAGGATGTTTACAACATCAAATCATAAATTCAATTATACCTCTTGTAATTATTTATCATTGCTTATGGGATTTTACTCAAGCTTGTTATAAGCATACCTAATAAATAACAACAAGAACAACAGATACAAAGAAAAACAAAGGTATGAATGTAGATGTAAGTATTCAATTCTTATAAAGAAATTTTTTGAACAATATTGTTTTAATTATCGTCAGTGTTGTTTTAACATAGCAAGAAGGTGTGGACTATAGAATTGCATAATATTATAAAGCTCGATTAATTTATTCTTCGATTTTTTCCCTCGGCATTTTAACAAACGTTAAAGTGGGATTACAATCAATATTTTTTTTATTATAAATTATTTAAAATTAATACACTGTGAATGTTCAGACAAAATTTAGACATAGTACCTATATTATGTCTAAATATGTAACTACACTATAAAAGTATTAGATCTAAATTTAATATATAGTACTAGTAAAAAAATGTAATAACCATCTGAATATTTTGTTTATACAAAGAAACGGTATAAAATTTAAATAGTGTAATTTTTAGACTACAATACTACAAATTGCAACTTTTTATGAATTAAGTAACCAGGAAGCAGGGAGCTAAAATTTATCTTCTTTATAGTTGATGAATACATAATGATTTTTAAATTCATGATAATATTGCATTTGCTGTTTAATTTCAACATTAAAAATATTTACTCACAATAGATTAATAAAATGTACTGTTAATTTTATCCTTAAAAGGTACACACGTAGTATATAGTATACATAATAATTTAAGATAAAAATAGAAAAGATATTATTGCATTTTTTTTTCTAATTGCGAGTAAATATAAACCAAAAATCGTATTTGCTAAAATTGTATCTCAAATATTTTGGAATGAAAAAGACCATAAAGGAAACCTAAGAATAACACAATAATAATGGTTTTCTTTATAGTTCAAAGAAACATAAGCTATACAGCAGTATAGATTTATCGTACAATAAATTAGTAAAATAAAATTTTAATTTATTTTTTTAATGGTTTAGATAGTTCAATTTGATATCTAAGTTATCTATATTAATTTAATATAGTAGGTACAGTAAATTACCATATTACGTAAAACTCATCAGATGCACCTAGTTTTCGGAAAATAAAATCAATTAATGATTTTATATTAATAACCTAATAATATATTGTCGTATTATTTTTGGGATGAAGAAGCTTAGCTATTTAATTTCTATTATTAGTTTGATAATCATGATTTATAAAAATTTTATAAAATGTAAAAATGTTTGAGACGCCCCTGGAAATAGTCGAGGTAGGGGAGTAAAAGTTTTTGATAGGGAGAGCTGTGCGACTTTTCGAGTCGTACGGTTGTGTTTTTGATTTTGTTAGTTAGAAAATGGTTTAATTTGAGTTGATGAGGAAAAATAAAAGTTACTTGGATAATTGTGCGTTTTCTTATTTTAGAATTAATTTAACCAGAGAAGAACATCAGAAGATTTTCAGTTAAGATTTTTATTGAAATAAGAAATTACTTAGTGTAAAAATTTACAAGGTCGTCGATTGCGAATGTCCGATTGAGCGAGCTGGGATATGCATAGATAAGTTCGGCACCTTTTGGGTCAGATTATTTTATGACAATATATTACTTAGGTAGGTATAATATATTTTTATTTTATATTAATTTAATGTATACCTACGGATTATAATATGAAATATAGTAGGAACGAGATGTATGTAAGTATAATATAAATAAATCAATTAATTAGCTTACAAATTACAAAATAAATTACTTACTTAAATAAACTCTAGTATAATAATAATGAAAATATAAATTGTTGTAAAATTTAAACAATATAAAATTCACGAGTTTTATGAAAAAATTTAAATAAAACTTATGTTTATTTACTTATTAGTTATTACTTTTCATTTTAGTTGTGATTATTAAGTTACGTACGTATGTAAATAAAGTGTATTAAAACTTCATGCAAAGAAGCAGTGAAAGCTCAAGACAATTGTGGGAATATGCAAGAAGTATAATGATTATATTAATAAGTGCCGAGAAAATTCAGAATTTTAACAATTAATAATATAAAGAAAATATTAATATAGCAGAAAAAATAAATGTAAAAATAATAATTTTTTCGTTGAATTTGAATAAGTACATGTTTTTAATATTTACTTATCTGAAAGTGTATTATTGACAACTTGAATAAACTTTATTTTCCATTGTGAATTATTACATAATAAATATCAATGCGTTGGGTACACAACAATAGTGCATGTCCAATAAGAATCTGGAAACTGAAATTCAAGTCATTCCATTAATAAATAAATTACTGATGAAAGTAGAAAATTAAATAATGAAAATTTTATCTAAAACAAAGTTTTATCTAACTTTTCATCCATTTTTATTGCTTCATATTTTTGAGGTTTTTTTGATAAATTTTAAAAAATTATTGAATAGTCGGTATAGTAATAAATAAATTATTAAAAAAATTGCATAATCGCTGTTTAAAAAAATATTTCATTGTATGATAAGAATGACAGACGAGCGACTCTTAAAATAGCTAAACAATCAATCTCTATCTCTTCTTTAGATCAATCAATCTCTTCTTTAGACGAAAACCTTTTGCCCCGCAAATTTTTTTTAAGTCCAGAAAATAGCCAAGAGTTGCACATTGCTAATTCAGGTGAGTACGGCGGATGTCCTATGACTTTTATATTTTTTTCAACCAAAAACTGGCGAGTTAAAGCTGCCGAATAGGATGATGCATTATCATGGTAGTGCATAGATGAGCATGGACCCTTGGCTAGAACTCTAATGAACACATCAGGTAAATATTTTTTAGCGTACCATTTAGCTGTAACTCTCCTTTGTCCATCTAGCTTAATGGCATTTACTAGGCCCGTACTTTTGAAGAATACCGCATACATAACTTTTTTCATAGCTCGCTGTTTCTTGATCATTGTTGGAGTTTCCTCATCTTCGTGAATCCATACGGGACTCTCTTGACGAGTAGGTACGTCGAAAAAATAAATATAAGTTTCTTCACCTATCACGATTTGGAATAAATTTGGTGTCCGCCATTATTTAACAAATTTAGAGTTTCATGGCAAATTCTTACACGAGCTGCTTTTTGGAAATCAAAAAAGTGATGCGGCACAAAACGACTGACCACTTTTTTAAATGCAGGTGATCGTGTATGATTGTTTTAAAGCTAAGGATTCAATCTTGAGTTGATGCTCTATTACCCCATAAGTGGAATTATTGTCCTCTCTAATTATTTTTTTAACAGCAGCAATGTTTTTGTTGGTAACAGCGGTAGAAGGACGTCCTGCTCTTTTTTGATGCTGAACGGAATCCCTTTCGCGTTCAAATTCCTTATACCATCGGTAAATTGTAACCAAGGAAGGTGCTTGTTCACTAAAAGTTGAATCTAAACTCTCTTTGCACTCGTAAACGCTTAAATCTTTTTTAAAATCATAATAAATCATGATTCGAAAAAGCTCTCTTGATAATTCCATGTTTTCACTAGCAATGTCACTTTAAAAAATTAATAACTTGAGTTATAACAAATGTATTTTCAAATTCTAAACTTTAAATGACAGATAAAGAGTTTCTTAAAATAATACCGTATGTTTTATTTTTAACAACTTACTACATCTATTTTATTCTCAATAAATTCAGCTTGACCCTTGTATAATGATAATATTATGAAAAAAAATTTTTATTGTCAATATTTTTTCAGCAAAAGTACCTACTTATGAATTCCAAAAATTTTTATCTTTATCAGTTTCAGTTATTTTTTTATAATTAATGTAGAACTAACTATTGTTATTGATTGATACATTGCCCAATTTGCTTACCAAATAAAGGACTCCAGAATTTCGACTCATGACTACTTTTGACACTTACTATAATCCACTCTGCTCGGAAACATTTTAAAATTTTTACTAGAGTACCTAGTTGCAAAGTATGTTAAGCTGTTATAAGTTAAACAATTTATGCAACAAGGCGTTATTTTTATACTCAGTTAAATCTCCGATTAGGTTAACTATTATTCTACTATGAAATTCAAGTTTCCCATATCCAATTAGCAGTACAGTAAAGATTAAGTATGGTTAGTTAATTAAATCAATGGTATGCTGTAACAGGCTCAAAAGGTTATTGTTTCTTATGCTATTATGTTGTTCATGATAAATTTTTTTTTCAATGATGCACAAAAGATTGAAGTAAGCTGTTGTAAATCCAGCCAAGTGACAAGGAGTAAAAAAACAAAGAACCATAAAAAGTAGGAAGGGTTTAAAGTGCTGTACACCACCATTTTGTTATTAAAATTTTGAAAAAAAATATTTTTGTATACTCCAATACATAAATAATAAATATCTGAAAAGATTTTTTGATCGCTTTTATAGTAGTTTTGTCATAAAAATATCTGAAAAAACCCCTTTTGTTAAGGCTTCCTGAAGTATACTACAGCACTGATGATTACAATGTATGAACTTGTTATTTGAATTTCTAAAATAATTATAAAATTATTATGGTATAAAATTACAATTTAATTATCGTGTTAATTAAATACTAGAAAAAATTTAAATAAAGTAATTGCAATAAAAATTAATTGAATAGTAGTATTATAAACTGATGTTATTTTTAAAAATTTTAACTATTTTTATACAAATTAAACTAATTTGTAATACTTCTCTAATCTTTTCACTCACTCATCAAAAAATTGGGATTGGTAAAAAAACTATACAGGGCATTACCAATATAAAGATTTGTATATGGTCGTAACGCTTCAAAAGTTTGAGCAGTTGACTACGTTTTTGATTGTACATTGTTGTTTAGTACATAATAACTAATTGCCATTTTTTAATATTTTATCCATCATTGACTGTATGTTGCCAAAACTAGTCGCGTATATTAAATGGTAATACGAAAAAATACAAATTATTAATTTATTTTATCAATATCTCTATTTCATAATGTGGAATAGAAAAAGACATGCACATGCTAGTGGTAGGTTTGCTTCAGCGGAGGGAAGACGAGTGAACTCACGAAAACGACGGTATAGGTGTGCTGATGTATGTATGTTAAAATCTAATTCTGTTTTCAATTAGATCCACAACACAAGAGCAATTTTAAAAAATTAAAAATAATAGAAAAATTCAGTGGCAATTGTTCCAATTGCTGAATAAAAAAACTAACTGTCGAATAATTGTCAATTACTCTAATTTTTTAAATAAAGTTATGATCTTCAAAAAAATTGCTGTATTTAAAAATTAAGTCAATATTCTCAAATTTATTTGAATTAAGTTGATTACTTTTTTATTTTATTTTTTTTATTAAGCGGCTATACCTATATAGCGTTAGCGATAAGTTTGATCATATTATTATATTTGCTGTAACTTCATAGATTTACATAGGTGTTTGAGTACTGACATGAGGGGTACAGGGTAAGATTCCTGGAAAACGTATAATACATTAACCAATCGCTTTCAGATTGTTTCTCTCAAATCGCGGATGCCACAAAATTTCTCAGCTTGGCTCTTCAGTGAACTTTGACACGTTGTGATTTTAAGAATTGCTTGCATAATCGTGAACGACGTTTAAAAACAGTTTTTGGCTGAAAAAATCAAAAGGAAAAAAAATAGATTTTGAATGGAAGATTTACATTTTAACTTTGGGTTCCAACGATTATTGCAAACATCTTAGCATTGAGAAAAGTATGCAACAGAAAGAAGCTATGTTCAGCAATAAATCAAATAAGGCAAAAAGATGAAGTACATGAGCAGTAAATAAAGTTTATTTGGACAAAAGAAACTACCACAATGAAAAACCTAAGAATTTTCTTTTTTTCTTTAATTTTTTTTGTAAAAAGTTTTTTAAGAGGAATTTTAATCTAAAAGCCGTGTGACACTGGTACTATTTTGTCAACAAACTTCTGTTGAAATTTCAAGAGAATTTTGTTGATAAATTTTATAAAAAACTAATATTGAAGTTGTAGGTACCGAATAAGTCAAAAAAATTAGTACTACCTAAATAATTCAGAATGCTGAATATGATTTTCTTGTCAGTTTTTTTAATATGTTCATTATGTACATTAGTCCTAGACAAAATACTGTAAAATACTACAGCTTTTTTGTTGTTTGGTGAGAAATCGTATCCGCTTAGCGATTCTACGTAATGCTATAACTAATTTCGACAAATATGCAATGAAATCAATATAACAAGCAAGACAAACGGTAATGTAAGACAAAGGAAATATAATTAATAGGATAGTTTCCCATTAAGCATTATCTTGTCCATAACCCATTATCTATGATAATTAAAAATGAAGTCCATATGTCGATATTTGACTGTTGTGCAAACATAGTAGCAGTGTAGTCGGCGTGACGAAGCATAGAACCGCGGTTTCCCGCTCTATAAGCTTGTTTTACTTAAAATTTCTAAACAGGTCAAACCCAAAAATTAATTTCTAAGTATTTTTATCTCTAAGTACCTTTCAAAAATAATCATTCATAGGAAATTTAACAAACATTTAGTTGCCGTAATTCACGAAGAGGTAATTTTCGACATGCAATTTATGTAAATTCAGAGAATTAGTATGATTGAATAAAATTTTAACAATTAAATTGTTAAAGCAAATCATGCTATTCTTCTGTTTGATGATTACTTCATTGTCAAAATGCTCTACATTTAAAAAAATTTTATTTTAATATATTTTTTATAACAGAACATCATTAGAAAATGTATTCATAATTGAAAGACCATGTTAATTTGCCATAAACAAAATGTTATATTCATTTATGTTATTAACAATATAATAAATAATATTACTGCATTATCTACTCAAGTTTTAATAAATTAATATTTTATTTATAATAAAAAATGTTAAGCACTTATTTAAAAATATAAAGAAGCAAATAATAAAATAATGAATTTTAACATACTAATTAATTAACCCATTATTAACAGAATGTTGATTTTTCTCATTCTAGTGATTATATGTAACATTCTGCCACGCTTCTACTTTTAATTGTTTTTTTTATGGTAGGTACATAGCTATACTAAAAAATATGTGCATATTTAAAGTTACGTTATTTTCATTTATAACACATTTCCCATTTCAACTCATTTAAATAATTTAAAAACAATTAACAAGTAAAGAAAGTTAGTTAAGTATTTTATGAATGAAACATCAGTTAGTATTACGAAAGTGCGTATTGTACCAGAATGATTAAAAACAGTTTAACATTTTTTAATTTTAAATACAGAGAAAACTCAAACGGAAAATTACGATTGAAATGGTTTAACTCTGTAACTGTCTCATCATAAAATGTGTCATCGTCAAATAATTTTATTTAATTATTATTTCATTAATTAACGAGGCTTTAAGTAAAGATAATTTTATATATTGTATATTATGCAATTATGTGCATAGGTAAAATAAACGATACAATACTACACATACAAGGTATCTATTATAACTTATTAATATATAAAAAAAATAGAAAAAAATACTACAATTAAAAAAAAAATTTTTATTTTATGAAAGTTCGTTGCTTGGCAGCACTCCGAGTCAAATTTGTCACCAAATCATAAAACTTTTTGGGACGAGAAGCTTTAGCTTTCATTTGACAAGTGATATATAGTTGTTATCTTGAAAGATGCAGCTTACGTCACAACCATTTGAATTAAGAACCGACAATCTTTTTTTTTTCAAATTAGTTGTAGTTACATAAGTGCAACAAAGACCACTAACATAAATAATTCTTAAGGACCTGATTTTAGAAATCTTATACGTCGAAAATTATATGATACCCAACGTATGAGATAGAAAAAGATAGATACAAAATTTCATAGCTTGCATAATAATTTTAATGAAAGTAGTTTTTCATATTGACTGATGCTATAATTTTGACAAGTTACTTTGGTTTTTAGGTTATATTTCCATTTCGTTGTAATTAATTATTTTATATTACGTTAATTGTAAGTTTTGTTTTGCTATAAACTTGTTACAATTTGTTAGTTTTTTTTAGAACTAAGTATTGTTGTGGATATTATAATGATTAAAATAATTATTATGATTTAAATTTATTATATCGAACACTTATTTGACTTACAATTTTCGTCTTATTTCATACAAATGCCGTTTATGACGAAGCTTCATCTTTCATGATAACAACTGTACCCGGATATACCTACAGGCCAAACTTGATTTCAGGACGAACTAATTAAGCCTGATTGAAATTAAATAATTTAGGAGATATACATACGAGTAGGTACTATAGTTTGTTCTAGGACACTATACACAGTTTGGCGAGTTAATAATAATTGTCAAAGAAAACTTTTAATATTTTAATATTTCATTTGCTCTGTGTTCACAATGTGAACAAATGTTCACAACTTATTTTATAATATAAAAATTTTATAATATTCTTTTTTAATGAGAAACCAATAAAACCTTTAACGTTTTTTATTAATAAGTTTTTCTTACTTAATTAGTAAGCTTTTTGTAAATTTATAATTTGTTGTAGATATAATAATGTAAATTTATGCATTTTGGAGTGTCGTACCTTAAGCGGTATATTTTTTTCAATACAATAATGATCCTTATCGATAAAAATCAATCAAAAATTGACATGCACGTATCATAAAGATTTCTTATATTAAACACGTTTTAAAACTTTAAACGCGTTTTACTCGATACCATCGCGATTTCCAAATCGGCAAACAGTAGAACTCAAGCAATTTTTATCCGATTGACTTGAAATTTTAACTATAGCTTTTTCGATAGATTTTCTAGAGAAATACACACGTTAATTAAGATTGATTAACAATTAATTTTTTTACAAACAAATTAAGGCCGATTTTCCGTGAAATTTGGTAAGTTTTGTTAAAGCTGGTGCGATTTTGCGAAATGTTCGTGTATTTTAATAATCATGATGTGTACCTACTTATTCTATAAATCTAATGTAGTTGATAAAAATTTCTTTTATTTTGCTTTAGGTGGTGTTTAAAAATTGTACTGCTGCTTGCCGTAGACTTCTCAAAAAAGGCAATCTCTTCTTGTCTACTGTCATGCCGTCATTTTGTCAAGTTGTCTTATCAGTTATCACTATTGGTTTTCTGAGCGTATAGTTGTTTTACATCTGATAGGTAGCTTGCTAGGTTAGCCTTTTGATGTACCTGTAACTCTGGTTTTTATATTAATAATGGCAACTCATTAACCCGGGGACCGCCTGATTAACGTATCCTCCGAAGCATGGAGACTTGTCATAAAAAAGTTTGACTATTCTTCGAATTCTTGCTTTTGCAGTTGATCGCGTTAGCTGCAAGGCAATGACAGTCTTTATCAAAAAAAATTATTTAAAAAATTTAAAAACATTAAAAAATGATAATAATAAACAATGGTACCTAATAGTTTTATTATCAAAAATTAAGAAACTGCAAAAATCAGCAGGCTAAGTTTCATAACACAGGAAACTTGTAAATTTATAAATTTGAACTGTTTTCTTAGATTTCAAGATATGCAAGTCAATTAACTACGCCAATTTCGCAGAAAATGATGGCATGATGCTAGCTAATATTTCTATTAATAAATGGTTTAAGGCTTTAAGGTATAATTTATTGGGATTAATCGATAAATGATAATATAGCATCAAAATATAAAGTGTATTGTAGCTAGAGACACAATCTTTGTAATTTTGTGAAATCAAGTTCTTCATCGTTAGAGCAACCAAACTGCCACTATAACATGAATTTAATTTTCTGCAATTTAAATGGTTCTAATCAAAGAAAATTAGTTAATTGTATAATTAGTCTTATCGTTAGCAAAATAGCTAAAAAAAAAACAAAATTTTAATGCAATCTCGCAGCTGCTTGTACTTGTTGAAATAATTATTATTTTAATGTAATAATTTACACCAATAAAGAAAACATTAATCTAAGAAATTACATAAATAGGTACCACATACGTAGTAGATACATAAGTCAACTCAAAAAAAATACTACTAAATAATAATAAACTAAATTAAATGTGTCTACAGCTTAATGATTTTAACTCTTCAGCAACTACATTAGGTGCTATGTAATTATCTTAATTATTTATACTGTAAATATATGTCAGTGTTGGTAATTTAGAAATAGGTGCATAAGCATTAAATATCAATGCACCTATTTTGCCTTTTTGGTAAATACTTATAACCAGGGCTCGGAAGTTCTAGCAAATGCTATTTTTTTCTGGAGAGTCCTAGAATATTCAAAGTAAGACACAAATTTGTTTCACACTTTCCTGATGTTATATACGAAATTTTATAATGCTAATTTTTGCATATTTAAGGTTTTTAATGCTATTTTGCTATTTCAGCGTTTTACGTGCTATATACAGGTATATTTTTATATAATTAAAGAAATAAGTAAAATGTTAATGAAAAAAATTTTTTTGGCCTCATATACGAATAAGCGAATGAAAACACACATGGATTTTAATGCGTACTATAATTTTCAAATAATAATAGGTACGTACATATTCGAAGAATTTGCTTATTTTTAAAATTATGTCAAACGTATTGTAGAAAATAAGGACTGTTCATTTTACTAAGCGGACAAACATTTATTGATATAACTTTTTTTGTTATCATTAGAATGGTATAATATTTAACTAAAGTGAAGATTGGAACTTGTAAAATATTTTTTTTTTGATGATCACTGTAGGTTCACGTCCGGTAGAAATATAGAACTTTTACGAGGACGTATTTCATAAGCTTTGGCACATGTTCTGTTGTCACTTTGGGACTAGCTATAGCCATATAAAAACTTTTGTTCCAATTTTGTCCATCTGGACCATCTTCATTTTATTAGCCACATCTTCTTTTACCACAGCGTTATAATATTCTAGGCTTTTTAATGTCCTGGTGTCCATTTTGACGTAAGTTTTGTCGTCCATTAAAGTGCACCAATTTTTGTTATCCAGGAAAAATGTGTATCACTTTTTGCACCTCTTTTCTGACCTTGGTTGTTGTTCTGTGAACCTTATACTTAAGTGTTATTTGGTTTTTATACGTCTTCATATTGTTTATTTTTTTAATATTTTGCACTGTGCCCGCACTAACTCCAGAAATCTTTGAAATTTCCTGTACAAAGATATTTCTGCTGAACTGAGCAGCTTTAACACTTTCTCTTCGGCTACATCACTCCATCCCCTTACCTATGTCATCATTTTCGTATATTATCATAAACCGTATAGATCTTAGAAATTTTATTAATGATTTGGAACACCTCTGACTTCGAAATTCGTACTATTTTTGCACTAATCCTAATAGATAATTTTTCAGAACATCACTTTTGCGAGATAAGTTTTCGAGCTTGATAGCTAATTCGCTCCATAATGTTAATTTTTGATAAAAATAAGGAATCAAAGGTGGTATGCAATAGCTGACACTTGTGTTAAATAAATGACGCGTATTAGAAAAAAATCGGCTAACAATTATAATTATTACAGCCGATTAAAGCTGTCCGCTTAGTAAAATGAACAGTCCTTATGTCCTAAAACCTAACGGGAATCGGTCGTCAACATGTGACCAGACAGAGCGGCTTTTTTTACCGCATCATGAGGATTTCAAAAAGATCCAAAAACAAGAGGGCCCCTTCAGTCGATCTGTGATTGAATGTAAAGTATTGTTGTAGTACTATTCATTTAAAAAATAAACAAAATTGATGGACAATAATTTTATTTTGCATATTTTCCATTGGTGCTATTTATAGCGCTAATTTAGGTGTTTTTAAGTGCATATTAAAGCGCTAAAAGTTCACTTTTTTGGTGCTATAACTTCCGAGCCCTCCTGCTTATAACTTACTCATTTTATTTCGCAATATTAGAAATTAATAACACATCGAAAGTTTTTGAATTATAGAGAATTCTGGATGTATGGTATAATCTAATGTTGCTGTTTTTACAGCAAAAACTATAAAAAATGAAAATAGCATCCTTACAATAAAATAGTATTGTACAGGATGTATTGTATTATAAAGTAAAAGCTTATCAATTGTGATTATTCTTGGGTTGTCAAGTGTGAAGACAAATTTAGCAAAGATGCAAGTGCCTTTGAATATTTACTTAATAGTTCTTTAAAAAATTGTTACGGTACCTAAATTTTAACTTAACAAAATGTTATTTTAAGTAAAGTCTGGAGTATAATTGGAAATGCATTACTTTAACTTTGAACATTTATTCCGTGATGTTATAATATGCAAATTTATATCCTAATGGTTGTATTATACTATGCTTACTTTTATTATATAGAGGACGGATTTAAATGCGGTAAAAAACATCAATATACATTTTTTTACGTAGTTAAAATTAGTAAAAATAAGTTTTTTAATATGAAGTTATATAATTAGTCGATATTATGTAGGTAAAAATCACTATTTTGTGTTACTAAAATATGAATATACGGTTACACCAATACAAATTTATTGTATTGAAATAAAAGAAATACATATTTATTTGATATTTATGCTAAGAAAACCTGGAAGAGAAAATATAGTATCTAAATTTTATAGTTTGAAAGGTAGGTTATATTATGACTAAAGTTGTATTACTGCGTGTGAGAAAAAATTGCATTTGAAAAAAAAATTTAATGTTGACTTCCGGTTGAATTTGAAGTATAAAAAAATATACATCAGCAGTTTCCAATAGAAAATTTGGAGTTGAATAAAAAACTATTTAATTTTTTTTTGTATCTAGTAAGATTTAAGAATTATTTACTGTTACCACTATTGGTGAACACACTGTATATGCCATTATGTGCATAATATGGATAATAATTTTATATGCGGTAAAAACCGAAAATATTAGGTTATATAGCAGGGAAATAATATAAATACATATCAATCCGCTCTCTATACATAATATTATAATGTAATAGGTGTAATAGTATTATCTTATTGTACCACTTTGTTTCCTAAGATGCTGAAGTTTTTGTACAATGTTCTTTTCTCTTTACGAGTATCTGTAAAATATTCTTTCTGCTTGGAAAAAAATATTAGAAAAATTTAATGAATCCAAATTTCAACGCAAAATCAAAGAGATATTTTAATAAGCACAACATACTACGTATCATTTAGTCGACCCCACAAAATACACCTTTAATACAATTATTATTTAATATAAATTATAATTATTATTGTGTACCTACCTAAACAAAATTTTGCAAATAAGCTCACAAACAATTAACTTATTGATATTATTAAGATACAACCACAGTGAAACAAAACAAAGACACTCAAAAATAAATTACAATATCAAAACGTGCAGAAAATGAAGTGAATTATTTTGCGATGCTTGCAAAATAATTGCAATAATAAATAAAAAGTTCTAATAGGAACTTGGTATTTGCTCTTTAATTATTGTGAAAAGTGCAAAAGTGAAATAAGTGATTTTGACAAAATCAGGCTTAATTTGGAAAACAATTTAGAAAAGAAAATTTAAGGTTACATTAAAAAAAACTGCTTAAACTTTATAACTCAAAAAATAAATAAAATCAAAAAATATCAATGGCTCAATATATATATTTACTAATATATTGTCGTATTTCAAAATGCCTGAGCATCTTGAACTCTATATTGAATCTAGTAGAAGATGTTAAAATCTTATTTGTTAGAGCGTAACTATTTGTGCTCAAACCAGTTAAAATCATAATATTGGAGAATATGTTGTTCAAATTAGGGATTTCTGTATGGAGTTATATAATTGAGGAGCAGACATTCTATATGCAGTTTGTCCAATGTAGAAAATACAAAGTGCAGTTTGTTCAATACATTTTTTAGCTGTTTTGCAAAACCGCCAATCGAATATTTGCTTCATTTATGGATACTTCATAGTGTAATTTACACTGTGTTATTGAAAAAATTACTTTTTTAATTACTTATCATTTAAACCTGTGGTAGTTTTACTGCTCTCGTGAAAATTTCAGAAAATGGACATACTGCATATAGAATGTCTGCTCCTCAATTGTTCTCGATATAAGTAAATGTCACAAATCCTTCAAAAACAAAAAGCAAACAACCAAATATCTAAAATAAGTAGTCAACTTACTTACGGAAACTTCGTCTTGCCAATCACAAGGTGGAATACAGAAATTTGAGGCTTTTTGTGCCAGACGCCGGCAGTAAAAGAAAGAGCCAAAGTCGCTTGCTTAAAATTATTACGTTTTACTTGCTAATTGACGGTAAGTCAATTATTATCGATTCAGGTGAGTCTTCTTCTGGTGTTCTTACAAATCAGTAAAGTTTGAGCTGATGAATTTGAATGATCTTACAAAAATAAGTGTAAGTACAAATTTTATGAGTACAAAATTTTTACGTTTGAAAAACGCAATTATTTGATTTGAAACCATGCATGAATGATGTTAATTTTTGTTAATATAATGCCACAATTAAATTGGAGGTTTTCTATAGAGAATAAATAAGTTTAGATTTGTTTGGTACAATTATTTATGAAGTACTTTTTTTGAATTATCTATCCGAGATGAAAAAATTGCAAGTTTCGAGTAAGATTATGTGACCTATACCAATGGAATATGAAACTTTTAATTGTTATAAAATTAATTTTTCTATTTAACTTGATATAATCTCCACAATATAAACAATCAGTGCCGTTCACGTCACTGTCTGTTTCAGATTCTACTGTTTTATTTTTGCATTTGATTTGTTTGTTCGTTTCAATTTATTTTGAACATCTGTTATCTGAAAATATGCTGAAATGGGAACCCCGTTATGCCCTATCTCATTTTGCCCTATAACAGCATTGTTAAGTAAGCTCTGATTTTTTTATTAAAAAGTTATTGTTTTTGCAACAAATTTTTGAAAGATGCATTATAATATACTACTTACGGCGGTAACAATAATAATGTATAATAAAATAATCTACTAATAATTATATTGAGTTAAATCTATTATAATATTTTAAATTTGTCTCATGAAAACTAAAATTCATTTTTTATGACGATTTAACAAAAACTTTAGGTCCAGCCGGTAATATACCTGTGTGTAACGCAATAATAAATTTTTTTTTACTCCGGCGCATAGATGACACTCTACACAGGTGCTAGACAACACGGGTTTTCCGTTTTAGTTTCTTACCCCGTTTTGCCCGTCGTTCCCCTATATCATACATAGTATTGAAAAGTATTGTATTTGATTGTGAGGCAAAGATTGTAGACGACAATATGTTAAAATAGTCAAATACACACACAAGGTCGCGATTTAACCAAATTTAGGCAAATCAATTTTATAATTTTGCAAAATTTATACTTTTAGGAAAAGAACCACTCATTTTAAAGAGTAGGTACTGTAATATTTTACTACTACAGATACTAATACCGAATAGATATTAATCTTTGCGGAGCATCTGATATTAGTTTTCTAACTTGAGAGAAATAATAATCAAGTCTTAATTTCACATATCATCAGTAAAACCAGAAAAAGCTGTAACTTCTTTTACTAAATTTTACAGGAGGCAATTAAATTTTTTTAATTTCTGAGGTATTGTAATTGGGTTAAAATTTCAGTAATGTTAAAAAATAGATAAATGCTTGCTGCTCACTTAATTTTTATTTTTTTAAATTGGAGATGAACTTACTGCTTTTCAAATTTATTAAAATAGAATTACACTATTTTCTGGGTTCACCGACGATATGGAGTTCTTCTTACAACTTTTAAGCCCCTAGTTATAAGTATGACCTTGTACTATACTATAACAGTGCAAAACTGTCAAAAAGGCAGTCGACATTTGGATTGTCAGATGCTTTAAACATATTCAATAGAATTTCAGTTGTACAGTCCTAATTGTCCAACCTCTATTAAACCCTACTATATCTTCTAAATTCTGATCCTTGACCCACAAGAGAAAATGGTATTTAAAAAAAAATATTTAATACATTGTCCTTATATTGTGAATTTAAAACACCGTATGTGATGCAGAATTGCCACTAGACTTTTTGGCACTTTAGGAAAAATATATTTTGCGCTCTTACTTTCAATATTATTATGTAATATTTTTTGTGTAAATTGAGTGAACAATAATAATATAATCGTTTTATAAAGAGCAAAACTAAATTACCTTAGCATTTTTAAATTTATTTGAAAATAAATCTATAATTTAGAATGAAAATAGAAAATATTAAAATAAATAATTAAAAATTATCGTTTTGCCGGCCTTTCAATTTCACGCTACAGGTGAACGCCTGTTGCGTATACGCGTAACGGCGGCATCGGCACTGTTATTATGATGGATTATTATTAGTTTAAGGAATAATTTATTCTATATTATAGGCAAAGATTAAATATGATTATTTATATCTGTATCTTTTAAATTCTATTTTTCAAAGAAAAATGTACACCAACTTTTCTTATTTTTCTATATTTTATTTATCCACAGCAGTGGAGTTATGTGATCGCTGATTGAGTATAGAGCGGAAATTCTGGGTTCAAATTGCGGATTGCACAAAATTTTTTGGCTCAGCCTTCCGGTGGACATCTACATGCTGTGGTGAATCCTGATATTTGTGTCGACGTCATTACTGTAAATACGGCTGCGTCACACACGCAAAAGTTTACGAGAGAAATTATTAAGCAAGAAAATGACGATTTATCGTCATCAGCCCTGGGCCTGTGTGGCCTGTTAGCGCTTGCTTATATATATGATGACATCTAATAATCTTAAATCACAATTTTTCCAAAATAAAATTTTAAAATTCTCAATAAACTTCTTAAAAAAATCAAATTCAATTTTATGGTCGGATTATTCGTTATCAGTACCCCAGCTTGGCTCAGTCGAAACACTTTATTGCACCACTCACACGCGACCTTCTAATTTTTAAAACTTTGCCTTTCAAAAATTAAATTCTTCTAAAAGAAATAAAAATCAAAAAAACTTTCGCTAAATTATAATTTTATTATAACTGATACTAAATTTTTACATCGAAACTCTCAAACCAAAATCGCGACCTCACAGCTCTGTGGATCGCTCGCGAGTCCTCCCATGCACTCTAAAATCAAAAATTTCCCCACCTCAGCTCTTACACCAGAGGCGTAACAATTTAAATTTATAAAATAAAAATATAAAATAAAATGAAGTAAATAAATTTCTTCATCCCAAAAAAATATACGACAATATATATATTTTTTTTATTTATTTATTTTTCCATGATCATAACGAGATAATAATAATGAAATACTAAATACTATAAGTTATAATAACTAAACTAAAAAGAATTTGACGAAAATGGTTAATCATGAACGTCTAGGTAAGGCACTTACATTTAGATTAATTATTACTATAGAATATAGATACATTCAAAACATAAGGAAAACTATGCTTTTTATAATAAATCAATTTTACACTATAATATTTATATATTTGCTGAATTCGTTCTTAAAAATAATTCAGGTTTTAAAGAACATTTTTTTGACAGGTGCATGTCGCTGCCCCCCCCCCCAAATTGAATTTTGAGATGAAATTGGTGTCAATCGTTAGAGCATCGTTAGAGCCTAAATGAGCTTTCATTTTTTTCGTTTGAGCCTCAACCGTCGCGGAGATATTCGCGAAAATGTTTGGGGGGGCTGTAGACACGTTGGCCCCCCCAAGTCGAATTTTGGGTTAAAAATGGTGTCAAACGTTAGAGCTTCGTTAGAGCCTAAATGAGCTTTCATTTTTTTCGTTTGAGCCTCAACCGTCGCGAAGATATTCGCGAAAACGTTGGGGGGGCTGTAGACACGTTAGCCCCCCCCCAAGTCGAATTTTGGGATGAAAATGGTGTCAAACGTTAGAGCTTCGTTAGAGCTTAAATGAGCTTTCAATTTTTTCGTTTGAGCCTCAACCGTCGCGAAGATATTCGCGAAAACGTTGGGGGGGCTGTAGACATGTTTTTCTTTTTGGCTCATATTATGAATTTTGGGCTGAAATTGGTGTCAAACGTTAGAGCTTCGTTAGAGCTTAAATGAGCTTCCATTTCCATCATTTTAACTTCATTTTTTACAAAGTTACAAGCATTTTTAATTTTCGAGCCTCCGAGCAAGTTCCGTGTGATAATCTTCAAGTTTTTTCTATTACATTAGATTAAAATATTTAATCCGATTAAAAAAACTAATTCTGCTTTCTATTATAATAAATGTTGATAATAAATAAAACTGGGAAAATTAATTTTACAGAATAAATTTTATTAATCGAAAGTAATACAAATAATGTACGTTTTTTTTTCTAAATGTATGTTTTTACTCATAAACTACATACTATGAATTGGTTTTTTTTGGCAATTGTAGTTCTCCGTACTATCTTAGTTAAAAGTTATTCTCAAAAAACAATTTTTCCTCTCATTTTGAATTTATGTGTGCAGGGACGTGCCCAACCAACTTTTTTCGAGGGGGAAAAATTTCAAATTTGCCAACTGTATTACTTCAAAGTTGCCAACTTTCTATAAGTTTTGCAATTTTTTGTAAATTTTGACATAAAAAAATGCCAAATTGACCAACTTTTGGGTGTTTTTGTCAACTTTTGCCAACTTTCTAAAACTTTGAGGGGGATTTGCCCCCCGATGATCACGTCTCTGTATGTGTGCAGTCGATAGAGCTTCGTTTGAGCTTGAAAGAGCTTCAGTGAGTAAGATTTTAAATTAATTTTATACAAAGTTGTGAATAGTTGAAATTTTCAACTAAACTCTGAGCAACATGCGTTAAATCGTAAGGTTTTGAAAATTTTAAGAAGATAAATAACTTAACTATTAACCAGAGCTTTTATTTAAAACTATTTAACGCTAAATAGAAGCTCTAACGTTTGACACTATTTTTATCTCAAAATTTGACTTGGCAGGGCCAACGTGTTTAGACCCCCCCCCCCCAAACGTTTTTGCAAATATCTTTGCCACAGTTGAGGCTCAAATAAAAATAAGTAAAAGCTTAACTATGAACTATAGCTGGTATTTAAAGCTAAATAGAAGCTTCAACGTTTGACACAATTTTTATCTGAAAATTCGGCTTGGGAGGGCCAACGTGTTTAAAGCCCCTCCCCCATACGTATTTGCAAATATATTTGCAACGGTTGAGGCTCATACAAAAACAATTTAAGCTTATTCAGGCTCTAACGATTGACACCAATTTCATCCCAAAATTCCATTTGGGGGGTGGTGGAGGGGGCAAACTATTGGGGGGTGGGGCTCTAGACATGTTTTACAATTTTGCTTACCATTTTGATATTATGTGTGCAATTGATGTCAATCGATAGAGCTTTGTTTGAGCCAGAATGAGCTTCAGTGAGCAAGACTCAGTTAATTTTTTACAAACTTATAGATTGTTACTCTCCGAGCAACATGCGTGAAATCATAAGTTTCTTTAAATCTCTTGAGCCGATAATCTAAATTCTTTGGATAAAACTAAGTTCTCTAAATAAGCAAGATTTTATTTTTTATAAATATACAATTTTTAAAATCGAAGTAATTTACCGAAATAGAAATCATGCCGAAAAAATATTAAAATTTTAAAAAACCTTACGATTTAACGCATGTTGCTCAGAGTTTAGTTGAAAATTTCAACTATTCATAACTTTGTATAAAATTAATTTAAAATCTTACTCACTGAAGCTCTTTCAAGCTCAAACGAAGCTCTATCGACTGCACACATACAGAGACGTGATCATCGGGGGGGGGGGGATCCCCCCTCAAAGTTTTAGAAAGTTGGCAAAAGTTGACAAAAACACCCAAAAGTTGGTCAATTTGGCATTTTTTTATGTCAAAATTTACAAAAAATTGCAAAACTTATAGAAAGTTGGCAACTTTGAAGTAATACAGTTGGCAAATTTGAAATTTTTCCCCCCCGAAAAAAGTTGGTTGGGCACGTCCCTGCACACATAAATTCAAAATGAAAGAGAAAATTGTTTTTTGAGAATAACTTTTAACTAAGATAGTACGGAGAACTACAATTGCCAAAAAAACCAATTCATAGTATGTAGTTTATGAGTAAAAACATACATTTAGAAAAAAAAACGTACATTATTTGTATTACTTTTGATTAATAAAATTTATTTTGTAAAATTAATTTTTCCAGTTTTATTTATTATCAACATTTATTATAATAATGGAAAGCAGGATTAGTTTTTTTAATCGGATTAAATATTTTAATCTAATGTAATAGAAAAAACTTGAGGATTATCACACGGAACTTGCTCGGAGGCTCGAAAATTAAAAATGCTTGTAACTTTGTAAAAAATGAAGTTAAAATGATGGAAATGGAAGCTCATTTAAGCTCTAACGAAGCTCTAACGTTTGACACCAATTTCAGCCCAAAATTCATAATATGAGCGAAAATAAAAAAACATGTCTACAGCCCCCCCAACGTTTTCGCGAATATCTTCGCGACGGTTGAGGCTCAAACGAAAAAATTGAAAGCTCATTTAAGCTCTAACGAAGCTTTAACGTTTGATACCATTTTCATCCCAAAATTCGACTTGGGGGGGCTAACGTGTCTACAGCCCCCCCCAACGTTTTCGCGAATATCTTCGCGACGGTTGAGGCTCAAACGAAAAAAATTAAAGCTCATTTAGGCTCTAACGAAGCTCTAACGTTTGACACCATTTTTAACCCAAAATTCGACTTGGGGGGGGCCAACGTGTCTACAGCCCCCCCAAACATTTTCGCGAATATCTCCGCGACGGTTGAGGCTCAAACGAAAAAAATGGAAGCTCATTTAGGCTCTAACGATGCTCTAACGATTGACACCAATTTCATCTCAAAATTTAATTTTGGGGGGGCCAGCGACATGCACCTTTTTTTGACCAGCAATCTGGCGTAAATCATGCACGGATAGACTTAATCCTGGGTGAGTCCAATATTTGCTGTGATCTTAAGAGTTCAAGATGGATTTATAAACTACGAGAAATGTAAACGAAAATCACCCCATTAATATTTTCCTAATAAAGTTTTATTGGTTTTAGCCAGGAAGATTTCCAGCATCCGGAATTGGATAAGCACCTAAAGAAGAAACATATTTTTGAATCAATATTAACATTTTTTTGGCAGATTAGGTTTAGTCCAAATATCTACTATATCTACTATAATAGTATAAAGGAAATTAGTCGGTTCGACGGTTTATTGTGATAGACATAGCCATTGTGATAGACATAACATTTATAGCCAATTACTCATTTAAGTTCTTTTACGTATTGGAGTTAAGTTTTCCTCCTTGCCGAAACACAATTTAGGTGTTTCCTAACTCACGGTCCTAGATTTTTATCTAGTTTGTTTCCATGACTTGTTAACTTGTAATATTTGAAATCTTATTCTGATGACGGATAAAATAATCATCTGAAAGCTTAATAAATTATTTTATTGATTTTAATTTTTAAATAACTCGATTTAATAAAGTTTTAATATTATTTAAATTTTGATTGCTATATACTATATTTTAATAACCATTTTAACATATTTTGGTTTTTATGCACACCAACATGTTATGGGGCTAGAAGAATTATTGGATCGGCATGTATGGTAGTTTTTCTTAAAAGTCAATAATTATACAGTAGGTTTAATTGCCTATAAAGAAAATTCTGCGTACATCAGTCTTTATGGTATAATTATTAGGCTTCCTAAAACCTTAAAATATGTACAAGTATGAACAAGAGTGCTATCATATTTTGTTATATTTTAAATACCTAATTAGTATTTAGTACATAATAAATAATAATGAGTACATATATCTTTTTGTGTTTATTTTACTTATTCACAAAATCTTTTGGAATTTTTGGTTTAAAAGGAATTTAAAAAATCTTATTTTTCACAATTTCAAGAGTAAAGTGGTCACTTTACTCCCACTTTTGCGGGAGTAAAGTACCAATTTTTTTCAAAGTGAGAGTAAAGTAAACATAAAGGAATAAAGGAACGATATCCATAGAAACAAAACTTCAAATAAAAGAAACGTCACATTTTACTAAATATTTTTGCAAATTTAAAATCTCAAATTTAGTTATTGACCGATGTAATTGAAAAATTGTGAAAAATAGTATATGTATCTTGGGACTAAGGTGACTTTTCATCCCGTGTGCGATTTTTGCACTCGGCAAGCCTCGTGTAAAAACCTTCACACGCGGGATGAAAAGTGGCACCTTAGTCCCATGATGTATAATATACTACTATAATATTGTAATGTTACTAGGGGAGCTCTGCCCCAATGGCCGCTGAAGCGGCACAACCCCCTCGGGCCGCTTCGCGGCTTTAATAGCACATAAACGAAATAATTTCAAGTTATAAAACTTTTTTTCATACAACATATTTTTCCGATGATTAATATTATCTTAACGGATGAACGGTTAAACGGATTATAATGTTTATAAAGCTCGATTTAAAACAAAAAATGTTATCGATTACTATTATTTTTTTATTTCTTGAAAACGTTCTGCAATTTTGCTATTGGTTAAAAGAAAAGAACCAATCACAAACTTTCAAAGCTTTGCATAAAAACGTTGCATATTAAGTCATATCTTTTTACAAAATTTATTTTTCCAAAATATTGCACTGCAGTATCGGCATTTTTCCGTCATATATCTGATGGCATCATGAAATACCTACTATTAATAATTTGGAAGTATTGGAAGCATTTCGATTTCATAAAAATCTGACACGAAAATGTTACATAAAAACATTACATATTGTGCCCTTATCTTTTTATAATATAGAGTAGAGTAGATTTATGGAAATTTAAAAAAAAAAGTTAAACATTTTAAAAAATATGCGACACTACACTGTTCATTTAAATAAAATAAATAATTAATTTTTCAATCAATTTTTTTTTAAATAGTTAAAAATAGTTTTTGCAATTTGCAACTGTTGAAGTCGTAATAATAGCCTACACTCTACACATATAGTGATAAAGATAATGGATCAAATTGGTGCGGAAGCGCTTGCATTTTTTTTATAAACGTAAATATTAAGATAATAATATTAAAGCATCTCAAGCATAGCATTTCAAGTTAATAAATAAAATTAGTTATCTCAAAATGCTGCTATGGACATTAACCTTTTGTTTACTTTTGTTAGGAAAATATTTTTAATAAAATTATGTGTAAGGCTTTAATTTTACTATCAAAAAAGCTATGGCCATTATGGTATAGTACCAGATAAAATTTTACAAGGGCTGAGAGTTCGAATTGGAGAGAGCATCAAGGATCTCGAACTATAAATCACACAAATTTTTCAATCTACCATTAAAATTACAATGTAGTTGCAAGAAATTGAAAATTTTATAGAAATTGAATGCGTTAGAAAAAATCTTGCACGCTGTAATTTAATAATAAAAAGTTGTTAATTTAATAATTATCAGTAATAAAATATTTTAATTATAAGTTTTAGTTAAAAGTAACAATTTTAATAATTATCGGAATATACATAGATTGTACCAGCATGTTTTTGAAACTTATAATTTGAAAAGTGCATCACAACTTCCTTATTGTTCAATTTTTTAAAATCGTTTTTAATTTTTTACTTGCACATACCATCGAAAAAGTAGGAAAGATTCTCCGCCACGAAATATCGGATATCGTATGGCCCAGTGCACGCAGTGCCTATAAAAGCTTCTCCAGAGCTGCAGGCTTTCAGTCAGCTGTACAAAAGTGTACCGGTAGTTTGCGCAACTCGTGTATTATTATTATTTCATTGTCAGTGATAATGACCACATACGCTACATACAGACACATTGAACTCGACAAAGTTGGCTATGGCAAAAAACGGTATGTACTTACAATAATTTTATTTTTTTAATGATCACAGAATTTTTTAATAATTATGAATTAGTTTTTAAAATCATAACTTTCGATTTTGACTTTTTATGTGAGTGGAAAATTAACCCTTAAATTTTGGATACAAAGAAATATATAAAATCTCGGCTATAAATTTTATTTGGAATGTAACTTTTTAAATGTAGGTTAATATAAACTTGAATTTATTAACGTACTATTTACATACATATCAACTCGAAGTAACGTTATCATGCACCACCTAACTTTTCGTAAGAGATTCCGTTTTCAATTACCTATGTACATGAAAATTGGATAATTAACCATCTGTGGTGTATTAATAAATAGTGCTGAGGAGATGAGGGTTCGAATTTTGAAAATAAATACTATGCATGTTAGGTCTAAAATTAGGGGAAGTTTATTACATAAGACAATTTTAATTATATTTAATGGAAGAAAACTGCATTAAGTAATATTAAAATAGAAAGAAACACTTAAAAATATGAAATCTGTTAATACTAACTTTTTCTCTGTTCACATTACTAACTGAATAACTTTGCAAATAACTTCAACTTGAGCAAATAATTATTGTGATTAAATTGTTGAATAGCTGCGAATGAGGTATATGCTTCTGAAGTTTCTAATGCACGGTTGTAACTTTCCTCGTTTGCATTTAATTATTATTGTAATTATAAAAAGGAATTTGTCTCATTTAATTCAATAGTGTCCAATACTAATTTAAAAAATTTATTAACTGTTAAAATTAATCAAAACTAAAAGTAATTAAATACGCTAATGATCACATTAATAACTTTTTATAGAAATAGCTAATTAGTAACAACCAAGTTAATAATCTAAGTAATTTGAAAAGTAATTACTTATAAAATACCATGTACCTATCACTTCCTTATTTAACCAAAAATGTTTACATTCTAAATATATTTTTTAATAGAAATGTGTACCTAGTATAGATTGACTATCGCATATTAATTTAATCGTTAATTAAATAGGTCATTTGGACCGATTAAAATTTTAATTTTTTATTGAAAACCTAATGAAACGTAAACACGCTACAATAAAAAGTGGTTCACTGGATTTAAAATTCGGTATTGAAATAGTCAATAAATTATATTATCACTTCAATACAAAAAGAAGTCTAGAATAAATTGCACAATAATTTTTTTTGTAGTTAATGCATAATTAAAATAATATTAAGGAGACACCTACTTTCTCGTTTTTGAAAAACTCTAAATATACAGGAAGTTCCAAACAATACTTAGAATTTTGCCTATTTTATATTTTTGCTAATGGTTTGATGATATACAGGATGACAAAGGAAAGGAGATATTTATCTAAATTGTAGAGGAAGGGTTAATAACCTTAATATTCGTATTTATAGTAGCAATTTTAAGTTAATTATAATGTTTATAAGTAAATTTGACCATTATTTCAAAAATTGTTTACCACAGTAAAATTTTACTATTAAATTGAGATATAGCAAACCATAAATTCTATGAACTAATGTACTGGGTTATTTACAATTAGATAATTTTGATTTGATCTGTTTCTTTACTTACTAACCCTTAAAATAACTTGAAATGCTAATTAATTTGATGATTTCATCATCCAACTTTACTAAGGTGATTTTTGACTAAATGTTTCCTGAGTACTGAATAAATGAATAATATAATAGTGAATAATTAGATTAGTCAGTTTTTAAGGTGATTGCCCACAAGGTCATAAAGCTTTGTTATCAATCATTTTTATACTATACTTTTACCATCACAACATAATATTAGCATTAAAAATTTTAATATCTTGGTATCACTTTTAATAAAATGTTAATTAACCTTTTATTGTAAACGTACATCTTACAGATTGATTAATAGTTCTAAATTTATTTTAAATAATAACAATAAGTTGGATTTCTAACAGAAAAACTCAATTATTTTCTTCTTATTGTTGGAAAAACAAATTTCATAATTATGAGCCTTTCCTTATTATCCATATAATTTAAAGATTAACCCTTCTTGTTCTTGTCTACTGCTTAACGTGGATTCCTAACCATGGCAGAAATAATTGTGAATATTTGAATTCAAAATTATACTCGATAATTATGGCCTAGGCAACACAATCCTTTTAATTGGTAATATTTTGTAGGTGTTGGTGCATCGATAAAAAACATGAACAACATTAATAATATACCGTTACTAATTTCAACATTTCCAATTCATAATAATAGGCTACAAAAAGATGTACATATTAATTCGAAAGGAAAGTTTGTGTTAAATCATACTCGACTGAATAATAAGCACATATTGCATAAATTTAACAATATACTATAATTTTTAATTGTCTAATAATAATTTGCTTCTACTAAAGTAGAAGAGATATTTATTTAACAGAACAACTTTTTGTAAAACATTATCTATTTTTTATTTAGTCAAATATTGTACATAATATTATTAATAAATTAAACATACAAATATATTAAAAAAAATTTATTACGATTTATTTATCATAATAAAAAATTGCAGGACAATTCTTATCATTTTCACTTCCTCTTACATTAATTTGTTTTGATTACCATATAATCATTGTTAATAATAGAAATTTTTTATATTGTGATAAATAAAAATGAAAATATAGTAATGTATGATGGATACTGACGATTCTGTTCGGATTTTCCAGGCATTACTGTACTTCAATCAATAAATAAAAGCAGCATGTCACATCAGTGAGTGCAATTGCACAAAGTTCTCGATTGTTCCAAATACATCATATTACTGATTTTCATAGTGTTGCGTGGCAACTCTTTTATAAGGAACGGTACTAAAAAAATATGGTACAGAATCTAAATCTAAAAATAATATAGATAGCTTTCGTGTTTGATTAAAATTTGCATAATTTATATTGATATATTTATTTATAATAGCCTCTATCTTATAATACAAAGACATTAATGGTTTTTAAATCAAATCATTTTGTACTGAAAAAAAGCTGATATGGAATACGAGTAGTACTTATGGAATATTTCTTGAACTACCAGACGTGTTGAAAAATTTTTCAAGCATGAAGCTTTTGCATAACTAGTAACTAATAATTTTCTTGTTTTGTAGTTTTCTTGCTTATGTTTTCCTACGGTAGTTGGTTAAGTTGAAATCCTGTTTAACACTTCTTGTACAATGTTAATTCTTTTACCATGAACGACTCGTTACATGAATCCTGCAGCGTATCGCAGAACAGGAAGTTCTTCTTTTACCTAAATTTGGTGATTATTACTTTTAAGGATTCCTTATTTTTGTTTTCGGATGTTTTTATGTTAAACCGATATTCCGGTGGAATAACCGATTTATTAAATCTGACTAACAATAAGAGAATTCCATAAATGCAATAAATTCAATTGTATGGTTTTGTATTTAATATTGTCCAATAATTTCTGAAAAGATTAAACGCAGCTAGCACAGTCGTTTAAAACTGCATACAATAATGATTTTTTATTTTCATTTGTAAGCTGTTCCTTCACAATAAAACGTACCACGTTCTTTTAAATTTATTATACAAAACCTTTTTAGTTTCAAATAAAAAAAATATTTCTGGTTTTAAAAAGGTATTTGTTTGTATTGTTGAACCATACACGTAGTTATTATTTTGTCGTACAATTTTCAACATGCACCAGTGGTGTCGTATAGCATCGTTCATATTGTGGTATATCAATTCAATTAAATTCCATTCATAATATTGAAGGCGTTGGTGTTCAACAAATGATTTTTTCTTTAATGAAAAACCGTAATTACTTTAGATGAATTTCACAATTTAACTTAAGTGCATTTAAAAATAGTCGTCGAGTTTTAAAATTAAGCAGGGTCATAGACCTATATTTAAATTATTTTCATAATTGTGAATTTCCTATTTTATGTTCTTCTTTGCAGTACTAAAGTGCTTAATTTTCTCTGCCATGTTGTCAATATAACTTAATTTCAAATTTAAAAACTTTTTTATATTATAGGAAGTGTACAATTTCATCGTTTAATCTAGAATCGTGGGATATCGTATTTCAAAAATATTTCACGTTTCTTTCACCTTTAGAAGTTTTAAAAAATATATCAAAATTAAATCAAACCTGTCAAAAACTTTTACATCTGAACTAAATTATGATTAACATTCACTAACTTTTTAAGGTAATCGTTATTTGAAATTAAGCTTTTATATTTCAAACTTTTACCATCAGTACAACATATTTTTTGTATACTCTACTTTCATTTTTTCTTCAAACAAACAAGTACGAATTACTATACTAACACAAGTTAAACAAACTTTGTATTGTATTTCAAAATCCAGCAATTCCAAAATATTTTATAGCATGACCTGGAAAAATTTTAACTTGACAGTGAAATCTTTAGTTCATCTAGGAACTAAAACAAAGTTTTGATAGTACCTGACATTCTAGCACGATTATATTTTACAAACCTGCCGTGTAAAATTGAAGGTGAAAGTTCATATTTTTCTAAGATGAGTAGTTTGTCATGTCAACCGTGACTAGAATTTTATTTATGTTTTATTTCAAAATAATAAAAACATTTCCGTTTGTTGTACTGTTTTATATTTTTTTATAATTGTAAATAAATGTTTATATATAATAAAACGTTTTAACAAAAATGCGAACTACACATACTACATACAATTTATACTATATTGGAATATAAGCGTACGTGCATAGTATAATTACGTCTATATAATCACTATCTGTTTTACTATTTTTTAATCGTTAAGTAAAAGGATACATTTAATTGCCTGATTTAATTAGTATAATAGTAGCTTTTGAAATCAGGGTTGTACTGGCCCGCCGCGCAAAAATAAATTTGCTTGTTTATTATCAGAGTGTGCTAGCCAAAACCTTACTTCTTTTTTACTGTTCACAAAAGAAAGAGATTTAGTTGTTAGCAACTTACCAATGCTTTACAACTCTATCGGAAGGTTATTCGCAATTTGATGGTGTCATTGTAATTGTATAAAACTTTCGATTAAGTATTAAATAATTAAACTACAGTAGTAATTATAAGTCTACTATTGTATAATATATAAATGTGTAGCACAGACATTTCATCCAATTGAAACATCATTGTTGATGCAACAATTTTATAATAATCATTAACATATAAGATAAACTAGAAAGTCCTTAAAATGATTAATACGTTTTTTATTAATGAGTAGAAGAGGTAATTTGCATATAAGGTTATGTAGTTTCAGGTAATAAAATTATGTAAAGCCTAATTATTTCAGATTGTTAAAGGTATGCTAATTACTCTATCTGGAAATATTACTTAATAGCTCGTAATTAAATAAGAGTAATTTTTGGTTTTAAGATTTCAATGACTAAATCAGAAAGCTGTATAGGTACTAAATGCAATTTTAATTTATTGTTGTGGAGCTGAATTACAATAATTAAACTGTCTAATGCAAGCTTTATATTAAAATAATAAATAATTAAATTTGCAATATTTAATTTAGGCGTTTAACTGTTCATAGTGGTTAACGTCTTGAATTTATAATAGTAAAAGTTTATTAAATATTCAAGATCAACATAACTGTTTTTTTTATACCCATTGAACTATTATAATAAATATAATGGTTATATTATATAAAGTGATATTTACCTAGTAACATAAAAAATTATATAATTTTATATCCTTCTGGCAATTTTCTGTGTCAGTTACCTAGTGCATATAAAAAGTTATAGCTAACTTCTTGTAACTTTAATAAAACCAAACATGCAATTTTCCTGATGACTACTTACTTATGGCTAAAAAGTAATTTGTATTTGCCCAAATAACCTTGGTACATATTTTTAAATAACCTATATAGATTATGTATTTTTTAAATTTAAATGTCATATAATCACGAGACGTCTGAATAAACATTAAATCACTGTCGTCGTTCTGACTTAGGTACATAATTGGATTTTGTTTAAAGTAAAACGATAAAAAACAGAAGACCTAAAAGTAAACCTAGAAATATAGGAAACATGCTGTAAAAGTGGTTGAATAAAAGGGAAGTCGACATCATTGCGTGCCCGACTGAAAAGGGAAGACTAAGCTGAACTTAGGTCATACACCCCTAACGTACAGTGGCGTACATTGTCTTCATTTTTTCAATTAAATAAGAAATTGGTGATTATTTATTCTTTTGTATTAGTCTCGATTAATTAACAATGTAAATATATCAGACTAGACGTAATGGCTCGCTTTAATTAACTCAATTAACATAATTATCAGATTAAATAAAATTGATGTAGTTTAACAAATTAATAATAGGCTATACTAATTGATATAATTTTACAAAATTTTAACATTTCAATTTTAATTGTTATTATTTACAGTTTGGAATTTATGTACAGTTTTACTGCAATAAATAAAGTTAACTGTTTGGATTGTCATGATTCATGCAGGTGTTAAGTAATGTTAATAATTTAAATTGTAACTATAAAAGTAATATTAACACTAAATTAAAAATTTAACTATAATATGGCTAATTGACATTAAGTAATATCAAAAAACGTTGTAGTGATATTAACAATGAAAAATTGTGAATATTGAATTAAGAATTCAAGATAAATTACTATAAGGTACAAAAAATAATTATAGTTAAAAATAATAGTCTATATATCTCTCTTGGTCTCTTGCCCACTATAACTCTGTGGAATTCAAATTAGGCATCTTGTACATTATTATTAATCTATGTAATGAGTGTAAAATTTAACCTGTAGGTATATTGTACAAGAAATTTGATACTAGGAAACACACGCAAACCTCCAGAGTTGCAAACACATAAATAAACTTGTCAGATTTAATTGCTCGTTATACTACCTGTAATTTATAAAATATTTTCATGATACCCCACATTTTTAAAAACAATCTGTACATCTATGGGATGCAAAAGGACAAAAATTTTGTAACTGTAGATTTCTTGAAATCTTTTAATTACCACATCAACTCCATATTTGTTGGTTTATGCATGAAACGTTATAAATCAGTATCTTCAATCTCTACCAAAGAAATATGTACGTAGTTTTTAATTTGCACATGTGTGGGTGATTTCACTTATTAATTGTTGTCTTAAAATGAAAGTAAATAAAATTCTCTAATTTAAAACCAAGTTTTATGTACGTATTACAATTTAATTACCGACAATACCTACTAACAGTCATAAAAACTATAAAATACGTATTGTATACGTACGTAATTAAATTCTAATCGCAACTTTCGATAAGAAAATTACTTTATACCTTGTCAATAAATTATACATTTTCAATCTCTGATTGTTTAAATCATGACACGGAGATGTCTCCAATAATATCTATACCACCCTCACGACATAAATTGACTACCTTTTTTATCATCGTGTTATTGATTGTTGTAAAATTGGTTATGCTGACGATTTATTTTTTGCGAAATTTGTTAGTAATTCTCCATGACCTACAATTTTTATTATAAGGCAGTAAAAATAGTTGAGCGTCATTTTAATCACAAACATGACAAAAAGCAAATTGCTACGTAATCCACTTAAGTCGATCTTGATTAAGTATGGGAATTGCGGTACTAGCCTATGTGAAGGTTAATAGCATAACGGATTAAGCTCTCTCTTGACCATGTTGCATTACTGACGATATTAGATGCAGTCTATTAACACCATCAGTTATAAATTATAGACAGTTATTATTATAACATTTTCACTCAGAAATTGTATACCTAACAAAAAATATATAATTTAAAATCATAATGCCTCATTTTGTGCAATCGCATTATGTTTGAACCATCCACTTTTTCCGATTTGTTCTTTGACATAGATCCCATAAAAATCTGAAAAATAAATTAGTGATAATTTTTGAGTGGGTACCTTAACTAAATAATTGCTTTACTGTCGGAAATTGGTTCCTACCAAAGGATATCTTCAATCAACTCAATTTAATAAAAACTCCCATACCCTCGCCCATACCTAAACTTTGTTTATTATTTTCAAGTATTCAAAATTAATTTTGATTAAGTATTCAAATTTAATTTATTCAGTTATTTACCTGAAATCAATTACTAAGATGTAAAGAAATGTAAAAACAATTAATCTAAAAGGCATTTATAATCAGACATACATAATTTAAGTATATAAATATAAGTGGCACTTCAATCTTCATTAAACATCTTAAATTAATTACTTGGAATGTTAAGATTACATGTAATCGAATGGTGAAATAGTGAAGTGCAAAAACGTTTGGAATTCGTGTAGGATATGTTATACAATAGGGAAGTTGCACAGTTTTGCCAAGTAAACGACATGGGAAATACTATAGCAGGTTAGCAGGCATTTATTGTCTTTGTTAAAATCTAAATTTACTCTCTTTTATAAGTGTTCATTCAACATCCGCTAGAATTGAAGCAGAACATAACAATTAACGTAAATTGTATGGCCAATGCTTACTACGGTCATGACAGTTTAGTAAACTTCGTCGTTTATTTTAGTATACCTACCTATCTATAGTTTTGCCATCACGCAAGTTATCTTTGAGAAAAATAATTGCAATGGAATTGGATCAACAATTATATTTTTTGTAATGACCAAGTAGTCCAAATTCGTAAATTTTTTTTTCTACAAAAGTTATTTTTTGTCATGAAAAACTTTTGAAAGCTTCAGAAAATTAATGATTTCAAAACTTTTACTTTACTACCTAGCAATAAGATTTATGGCTTTAATATCAGAACGTTGAAAATAAAACAGATTGCAATTTTTTCACATCATAAATTAATTGAAAATGTATTTACCTGCAATTTGCATACAGATAGAGGAAGTTAAAATTAGATTATCACTGCAGAGTAGAAAATAAATACTACAAACTACTTCTCAAGTTTAAATCTTTGATACGAGGTCGAACCGGGGGGTAATAAAACCTTATTTTTGATTTGTAAAATTTTAAGTAAGAATCTATTTCTCTCGAAGAGAACTTTCGGTTTTAAAGTCAATTTAATAACCTATGATGGGGCGAGTTTGATCTTTCCCTCAACGGCAACGATACTTTCCTTATCATTATTTATGTGTCATTATATCGACATATAAATCAATATTATATACCTTATAATAGAGACATTCAATAACTTCTTTTAAAATATTTACTTTCTTCTAAATGTTTATTTTTTAAAAGTAACATAATAAACCAAACTAACACCTATTAATATATTTTTGTATCTCGAAGAACTTGACAGGGGCTTCATTCATTTTAAAACTTTGTTGCCATTATTTTTGAGCATTATATACCTAGTGAAAATAAACTATTTTCTTTCACTTCAATTTATTTTTCTTTATTCTTCTTTTTCCTTTATTTTTTTTTCTTTTTCTTTATTTAAAGATGTTATATTTTTAAATTTGAAAAGAACTGAGTGAGGTGCTAAAATAAAAAAAGCAATAATTTATTTTTTACGTTTAATTGAAACTTCTAATGATTCACTTTTGATTTCAACAATGTCAAATAGATTCTTTCTCAGAACATTCTATAGTTATGCTTGAATAATTTACAACATGAAACAAATTAATTTAAATTTACTGTAACTGATACTTAATTATTTTTTTTGCAATATTACGTAATGAATTGCATTTTTAAATTGTTCATTTAATTTATAAATATTCATAGTGGAATCTCAATAATCACCTATAATTTTGAAATAACTTAAATACGTGGTACGTACTTTGTGGAGCATATAAAAAAGATAATCTGCTGAAATGCACAAAATAAAGCAATTTTCATTTTATTAAAATTTTATAATTACATGGTAATTACAAAAATAACTGAGTGGGCAAGAGCAATGCTCTTCGTGCTATTATTATAGTTAGTTGAGTTTAGTTTAATTAGAATTACATTTATTAAGGTCAGTCGTCTAACGAGAACTATCCGTTGTTTTTAATTTATATTTATGAATTACACCTACCACAAGTTCATACAAAAAATTTTAAATTATTCAGAGGTATGCGGAATAGTATATGATGATCTCTTTATATTAAAATATTGGTTAGAACACATCTAAATGCAAAATTATTGTTATTAAAATAACACAAAAAGAAGAAAGTGGCAAACGAATACATCGATTTCATTAAAATACATTTGCTTGAGGTTAAGCTATAATATAGCACAATCAAAAAAATTAAGTTACAAAGATATACAATTAAAAGTAAACCAAAGGTGTATTCTAAAAATAAATATGTATGCGGGTAGGTATTATATATTTATACGTCTAAAAATATAAGTAAATAAATGTAGTTATTTCTCTTAAAGGCCGTGTGACACGTGTGTAAATTTGTTAACAAATTTGTCAGCAAATTTGCTAACTACCTATTGATTGGTTGAACCAACTAACATCGGTACCAACGTTGGTTTGTTTGGCCAATCAATAGGTTATTACCAAATTTGCTGACAAATTTGTTAACAAATTTACACCCGTGTCACACAGCCTTAAGTTTTAAACTTCTTCGGGACATTTCAATTTCAGTATATTGACTGCCATAACTGCCATATTGCCTGATTATAATGTGCTGATTTCAAGCTGTTAGCTATGTATACGTAGAAAATAATACAACAAATTTTCTTTAAATTTATATCTGCACAGAAATTGTTTTAAAATTTAATAACGATCAAAATGGGTTGAGAGACCGTGATTAACATGTAACTCTCTTTACCAAAATACAAATTTCCGCAATTATTTTATTGATTGCTTTTCTTGTGGTTGAATTTTTGAAAAGTAAAAACAAGAATTTAAAAATGTAATTGATGAAAGTCAAATATTACAAAATAAATTATGTTTGTTTTAAGTTATAGGTACATGAAAAGTTTTTGATTTAAAAATTTGAAAAACGTGCGTTGATAACTACATTTGGTTCATAAAGTCTCTGGGACTTTCTTAAAAAGAGAAATTAGGATGATACAGCTGAAATTTTATCCAATGTGATTGCAAATAACTGAAAATGTATGTATATCTCAACTTTTGCCTTTTTACCAAATAAGTACCTATTATAAACATGATAAAAATAGAAACTTTAAATTAAAAAACTTTAATTTTTAATTTGTAAAATTCAAATAGTACTGATATTACCAACAATGAATACTTCTAATTATACCATAGCTACGATGTTGAAGTCGTACACTTTGTATAACCATGTTAACGCTAAAAAGCTTGAAAATTAATACTTGTGCTAATAATTTTTGTGTAAACTAAAGAAGAAGAGCTTAAAAAATTCTCGTTTCTTTAATAACAATAATAATAATATAAAGAACAATAATTTACTCTTTCAATAATTATTCATTCTTCTCTCTATAGATTCTTGAAATATATCATAATACAGAATATTTCATTTTTAAAAAAGCTCGTCAAACTGTAAAAAGTTTTAAATTATTTAAAAAACTGTGCTTTAAATAATAATCTTAATTTATCTACAAAAATAATGTTAATTAGAAACATTTGTTCTCGACATTAGTTCTTTCAAGAGAATATTTTAATTTAATGAATATTATATGAATAAGCATGCAAATTTTATTTCCATTTATTTTAATGCAAAATGTGCGTGCGGAAAGAAAAATAACAACGTCATGGTTGTTATATTAAGGCGTTACAAATATTTGATTTAAGCCATAAGTTATTTTAATTAAAACCTTCACCCTTAACAGTACTTGTTTCTAAATATATAGTTTAAATATAGAAGAAAATCTAAGCAGGTTGGTACTTTTTCTATTTATTTTCGTAATTTACATAACACACCAACCCTTTATTGTTTGTTTTTTGAAAATATTGAGCACTGGCGTCAACATATTGCAGTAAAATCGTTCGATGCCGTCTGGTAACTTTACGGTCACTAATGACACGCTAAAAACCCACACAGCAAGAAAACAATTACTATTTTTGCAATGAATAATAATCATTTCTAAAAATCATTGTCTATAACTAGTTTCTTTATAAGCGTAGCAAATGTTTAACTTAATTGCACTTACATTAATTTTGCGGATCAATGAATTTGGTTTTCAAATGATGCGCGTGTTTGTCTGATAGAAAATTTGTTTTCGAATCCGAAAAGTATTTACATAACCCATTTAGTATAAATTGGAAAAGAAATTAGGTTTATATACTGCTTAATAGGAAAAAGAATGCTACAGAAAGCGCTAATTTTATTGGTATAATTAAACGATCATTTTCACATTCCGGAAAATGGATTTTTAATTATGTTGGAAGGTAATTTATATCGATACACTTTTAGTTCTCCTGTAAATCATTAAATTTAATTATAATGCAAAACGTGTCTACCGTAAAATATTTATTATGGTTCTAATGACTGGCATAAATTAATACAGTTTAACTTACCCTTGATTTAATCAAATCAGTAAAGCTTGACCTAGGCCAACAGAGCTTACTCCAGTTCGGGATTATGGAATAATGAGCAACAAGTCTAAATGATAATAAAACCGAATAATATATCACACATTTCAAAATAAAAAGAACTGTTCAGGTATAAATTTAGAAAGTCAATTTTTAGATTTGATTATCTTAATTACAAAATTGGTGTAATTAGCTATTATATTCAAATATTACAAACCTATACAATATTAAAAATCACTTTTTACTAATGACTGGTGTCGGTGTAATCAAAAGAACGGACTTCAAGTTCATTAACTTCCATGTAGATACACGGGTGGAAATTTTAATTTAACGGATTTAGTCACGATTAAAATGGCACGAGTTACAAAAAGAAAATAAATGGTACCATATTTGGATGAACTTCCATATAATTATAATTATGAACCATTGAAATTGATTCCACTTTGAATTAACTTTTTGGTTTGTAACCCTTTGAGCAGGAAGTTATCACGTTTACCAATAGAGCGATACATCCCAACCCGTTCTTTTGCGGAAACTCCAACGCATTCCGACCCAACCTACCACGATATAGTTTATGATTTTTATATACTTATCAGTTGTTCTGCATTGAATTCATCTTATCATCTAACTAAAGCTTGTGAAGCTTGTTAACATATCAACCTTTAAATTTAATTTTTTATATTAAACCTATAATAATTTAGATTTTTTGCACTGCACATATTAAATTGCATCATCCAATTAATAATAAAATATTTTAAAATAATCGAGTAAACAATAAAATAAAGTAAATCCAATTAATTTAAATTGATTATAACACGCTTGAAAGCTTAAATAAAAAATAAATATTTTTATTTCAATTTAATTATTGTTAACTCGATATATTTTTAAAACTTTTAATTCAAAATTGATTATAAAAAATAAACATTAATATACAGTTGTAATCTTGAAAGATGAAGCTTACGTCACAACCATCTGAATTAAGAACCGACTATCTTTTTTTTTCAAATTAGTTGTAGTAACATAAGTGCAACAAAGACACACTAACATAAATAATTCTTAAGTGTCTGATTTTAGAAATCTTATACGTCGAAAATTATGTTATGATATGCAACGTATGAGATAGAAAAAGATAGATGCAATATTTCATAGCTTGCATAATAATTTTAATGAAAGTAGTTTTTCATATTGACTGATGCTATAATTTTGACAAGTTACTTTGGTTTTTAGGTTATATTTCCATTTAGTTGTAATTAATTATTTTATATTACGTTAATTGGAAGTTTTGTGTTGCTATAAACTTGTTAAAATTTGTTAGTTCTTTTTAGAACTAAGTATTGTTGTGAATATTTTAATGATTATAATAATTATTATGATTTAAATTTATTATATCAAACACTTATTTGACTTACAATTTTTGTCTTATTTCATACAAATGCCGTTTATGACGAAGCTTCATCTTTCATGACAACAACTGTAGCTACATGCAATTGATGCATGAACAGTTGCAAAATAACAACAAAATTAATAGCCCTTTTATGATAGTAACTGTTTAAAGTTTCTTCATCAAACCTTTTAAGTCTCGATTAGTTAGTTCTTCTTGTCAAGACATTTTAATATTTAGCTTTAGATAGACGATACTAAAATAGATTTCCGATATGTCGTTAGTCGTTACTACCCAAAATAGTTAATCAAATCGATCGAAATGCATTCGTGACACTTTTGTCTTCATAAAAACTTATTCCTTTTTGAAGGCGTAACGCAGTATTACATCACAAAAGAACTCAAATTTTAAAACAATGCAAATGAAAAACGGTAATTTTATTTATCTATTGTCTATTGTAAAGTAAGGAATTTTTATGACATATTGGCTTGGAGCTATCATATTTGTCTAATCATTACAACATTCTTTAGTGACAATTTAATTATCCATGTCTGATATTAATTAAATAATGGCGGTGTTTATTATACAAAAATTTTAAATTTGTGTGTAATTAATAACTAATTTTATGCGATCAGTCACAAATATCAAAATGGTATTAAATGATGCAATAGCGTAGTTTAAATATAATTAATATAATCTTGCATTGTAGTAGTTTAATCGAGTGAATAATACGTAATTATTCTTCGTTACGCTCAAAATTTGTCATATAGAATTTGAAAGCATTTATTAATCTGTCTCAAATCATTACAATTAAACGATACATTTAATTATCTTCCAATTCAACCATGTTCTTTGGCAGGATTTAAGTCTTTTTTTTAATTGATAGGAATTGAAGAAATTCTTTAATTCTTCTTCTTCTCGTGGTTTTGATTGTAGGGTACCTATATTGGTAAGATTGAACTTTTTGAAAATAATAATTTAATAAGAATTCTACAATGTTAAAATTTGTATGTGTGTATCCTACATAATATTGCTGAAAACTGCTAAATAACTACTGAAAAAGCTTTCAATTGCTTCTTTCTAATATCTAAAACATATAATCTGTGGACATTCCACAGTTTTTTCACACCTTTTTGATTAAAATTCTTGAACTGGTTTTGCTTCAAAATAAGTTTTTAATTCCTACTCATTTTCTTAAATCTTTTTAGAAATATAATCGTTCGTGCATGGTATAGGTAGTACGTGACGTTTGCTACAAAAATGTGTAACTGTTAAGATTTTCAAAAACTGTACTGTTGTCAGATATCAAAATTATTGCCAGTCGAAAAGCTGCAATTACTATGTTTTACTGTAAATCTAAAGCTGCAATGAAATTGTTAATTGGGAGCCTAATAATATCCGCAGTATTTAGTTAACAAATTTGGAAAATAAATTATCGCTATAGATCGAAAATATGAGTCTGCATTATCGTATTTTTTTATATAATTTCTTTAATAGTATATTTCAGCAGAACAAGTTTTTGCTCATTTAAAATAGATACGTGTCAAATACTCGTAGCAGTAGGAAATTTCTGTTCAAAGAATTATAATTGAATTGCAGAACTTGCCGCTGAGTTTCTTTCGAAAACCGCAAACAAAAAATAACATAAAAACTCATCAATAATTTATTATTAAAATGGGTGAATAATATAGTGAAGTACATACTAATACATAGTACAACTATTATTCCTCGCCTCTTCAACTTAAAATTTTAACAGGTTCTTTAAAATAACTTTTACTTATAGAATGGACTTTTAATTTGAACCCACGGCATTATTAAATTGGTTTAATTAGTAATCAGCAAACATGTTAAAATAACGATAGGTTTATCACGTGCCCAAAATTTTTAATAATACATACTCGTAACGTACGTTAAAAAACCGTTCGTATTCATGCATAGAATGCAAACGTGGTTATTATTATTTTTAAGTTTGTAGCATGTTTGTAATTCTTGTGCCTATATCCATCTAACTGTTCATTAATTTTCTTTGAAGTTGATAAGCTATTAAATATTTTACCGTGAGAAAAACATTTAATAAGTATATTTTACATACTTTAAATTATTCTTTTTGGCTGTCTCATGGTCATTGCATCTCGTATAGTCCGCTCACAGCAGCAGCTCTAAATTCTACCACGTTCATTGGCTGCATAAAGTCGCTCCTGTGAGCAGCCGTGATCTCGAATGCTCTATTTTCTATGAAAAGCGCTACTGGTTAATTAAAATTTGTGCTTTTCTACACAGAAGTATTTTTTAACTGCACTTAATTGTTTGCTTTAGGTATGTTTATCATTTAAGTTGTATATTTACATGTAAAGTGATGCAATTATAATAATTAAGCTTTTAGAGCATATAGCTATAATTAAATTTAATGTATTATGTGCAAGAAAATGAGACACGGAAGGTGTAATATTTTATGCCTTAAGATTGTAATTTATAATTAGTTTAAATTGCATTCTGTATGAAGATGTTTTACCTATGTATTTTCCGTGACTATCTGTCGTATATTATTATAAAATTTATAGCATACAAAATTGTTTGTTCAAGTTTTAGTAATGAAAATGCTTCATACAATTAGCAAAATATACATTCTCATAATTACATATAGCATTAATAATAGCTGATCGTTATTTCTTAAAAATATCGTTATCCTTGCTATGCATTTCATAAATAATAATATAAATTATATAAGGTAGAAAAGTGCCTGAAAGTTTCTTTAAAACAATGCAACTCACTAATTATTTTTGTAAATCTATTATTGGTTACAAATACGGCTCTCGTAAATATACTTAAATGACTACACTAAAAACAGCTTCTTGTGATGGTAAAAATATATATAGTTCATCTCTGATGCTACGGTACTCTTGTCCTAAATGAATTTTAAGTAAGTGAAATTTTTAAAGGTATTTTCAGACATCTTCATTTTTACATTTGCAACTTTCAGTTAATGTAAAAAAGATTTATTACAACGGTGTGACCATTTGTTTTGTAGCTTGAAAATTGTTGAATTATAGTATTTTTAAGTTTAAATTAAAAATTGCGCAGATTTATATCCTTGGACACACTGACAAGTTAATGATCATTGATCCTTTCAAACGGAATTTCACAAATCCAATCCAATAATTATGAAAAATAGTTCTTTACTTCTGTTTAAGCTATTTAACAAAATAAATTTTTTGCAAAACTTCAATTAGAAAAAAAAGTTAATGGTCATTAATTTTTAGTGTGTTTAAAGTATTACAGAGTTAACCTGTTGCTCCTCATTTTATCCTACTATATACATAGGCGTATTGTAAACCTATAAGTTTTAATCACCATATTAAATCAAACTAGTTAATTAGATGTTTTTCTCAAAAAAACCCTAAACAAATTGCATTCGTGCACATGCTAATTATTGCATTATTGTTCTTGCATACAAAGGAACTCACGACTTGATAATAAATATGAAGATCACAATATATGCAGCGTAGGTAGTAATAACAATATAATCACATTCTACATATAAAATCAGACAGAAAAAAAAATAGATCACAACATATTAAGTGGATGCCTGTCGAGAAAATAAACTATTGTTTTATGAGCAACCTACTTTGTAGGTAGACACTTCAGCTAAAGGCATTTTACCCGAGTTTTTTAGTTCCGGAAATAAATCTTCGTGTTTTGAATATCAACTTTAAAAAACTGTAACAAATTATTACTTAATTTCATTTTACTGTTAGATACAACTCAAATTACAAAATAAAACCGTAAAGCTTCCTGGCTATACGTAACCTCAAACTTGATACTTTTTTTTAAATAATTGCAGAACAATTAATTAAATATCTGATCGGAAGGATCATGCAAATTTTTTTTTACTACCGAATAGTGCTTTCAAATTTGAAAATTGTAGTTAATAATCTAAAAAATAATGTAAATTGAAAGTGTAAGGGCAATCCCCTAAGTTAGTAATTAAGGTATCATTTAAATTATTTCAAATTTTGAAAGCAATATTCCGAGAAAAATTGTGATTAATTGTTTTATAATTATTGTAATATTTTGAAAATTTTGAAGGTAATGATTGTTCGTATAGACAGAAGCCTTTTATCCTACAAAAAATCCAATTAATAAATTTCTTTTGTAACCAATGAAAGAATAATTGGTAGAACCTATCATTATTGCGTTCCTAACATTTTTTATCACTTAAAAAGTGAAAGCTATCCTGTCCATAATGAGCAATTTAACTAATAGAATTTTTTCTTTTCCAGAGTAAGCAACCCACCAAGTGATATCTTCAATGTACTTTGCACTTCCGAACCGTCTTCTCCTCAAAGCAATAACGCAACTCCTCGTCGAGGCCACATGCATAACGATTCCTTTAATCGCCTATTTGGAAGTTCCAATTCATCACCACAACGTAAAATATCTTTCAATAAGCACGGTAAGAAGAATGACCTGTTAGTTAATTGAAATCTAAACTGAAAGATTTGATATTCATGAAGTAACACTTTCATTTATTGTTACAATTAAATTAAGACCACGAGTTTAACTATGTTGAAACTTGTACTGGTTTTAAACTTGTTGGGATGATGTTGACAATAAGGTCAAAAATTTATTTAATTAATAAAAATTTAATGTCTCATAATTTACTTTCGAAATTACTGACTACAGTTACTCGGGCTTTCTGTGATCACTGATTGAAGAAGGAGTTCTGGACTTCAATCTATGACTGATGCATGAAAGTTCCTGATTAGTTAGCCCTTAGAACAAGGACAGTTTTAATCACAATAATTTGTTGAAAACAATTTACAATTTAAAATAAATTATTTAATTAGACAGCTATCACTACTATAAAAGAGCTACAAAAAAACATACAAATTTAATCTTTTACAAAGTTTAAACTCTTATATGAAAGAGGTTAATTTTGATGAGCTTTAATAAAACTTAAGTGCAAAATAGCGACATGAACTACACTTAAACTTTTTAATTTTTTAGATGTGACAAACCGCAATCCTGTAACTGGAAATGGTGTTACATCATGGGACCAAAGACGTAGTAATTCTCCACGAGTTCGTACAGGTAAGGTATAAAAAAATGGTTTTTAAATTCAAAACTGTTTTTAAAAATATATTTATTTCATTACAGAAAGAAACCCCATAACTGGAGAAGCACTCGCAATCGTAAGCCCTGCAGTTACTCCAACAAAACTTGTTCAAAATGGATTCTCGCATAAAAATGGACATGCCGAAATAGCTGCAGAAATTAAGGCTGTTTCAGAAAAACCATTGACCAATGGACAAGCTTAAACTTTCTTCCAAATTCGAGTATTTAATTTTTTTTAATTTTTGATAATTCTATTGATGTAGTTTGTATTTTTATACCATTTGGTATTTTATATTAAATAAAGTACTTTAAATGTGAAAACAGTTTTAATATTACGATTTTGTTTCAGTATTGTTTGATATAAAACTTTAAATGTAAGACAAATTTATGTTTAAACAAAGCACTATTAAATACAGCTGCTCCACGAGCTTTTAAACCTTAGTACTTTCTTAATAAGCATTTAGAATTATTAAATTTATAAACCTGATACTATTGTAGATGTATTCGAGATGAACCATGCGTATTTATCACTTGTAATAAAATATAGCAATAAATTTTTATATTTACAATTTTATATTGTTATTTTGATTTACACAAAAAATATTACATAATAATTTATTAAATATATTGAGTTTTTTAATAATTGCACTGAACTAATATTTATCGAAACCAAATTAGTATATCCCAATCTCCTTTGTATTATTTCAGAACAGCGGTTTTCAAGCTGTGGGTCACGACCCCCGGAAGGTTCGGTACAACATGTTAGAGGGTCGCGACTTATTGTAAGAAAAAGCAATAAAATTGTACTATTTATTAAAAAAAACTAAATGAATACAGATAGAGTTCCCACAATTTAAGTTGGATCAGCGGTAATAATGTGTAGAACAAGATCCTTGAATGTATAGCGCAATAAACATACACGACTCGAACTTGTAATTATCTCGATGTATAGATCGTCACTAGAAAATATGCAGAACTTTTTTAACATTCTGACAGATATCTTAGACGGTATCCACCCAAAAATTGTAACCCATGACATTGTTATTGCTGGAGACTTCAACATTAGCCTAAACGTAACTAATAATAACTCGACGTACTTTTTAGACATAATAAATTCCTACAGCCTAAAACAAACTATCTACGATACAACAAGAACCCAGAATCAAACCCAAACTCTAATTGCTAATATATTCACAAACCAACAGAAACCGACAACTAAAGTAAAATTAACCGCATTTTCAGATCATTATAAATTATTAGCCACAATACCTGCAGTAAAAGAATTCAAGTGTAATGACGTAATTAGGAAAATGATATTTACGAAAAGGAAACTGACAGAATACAAGAAACTGATATCAGATGAGGACTGATGGCTTGTAGTATACAATGAGAAGGATATAAATCAAGCATACAATAATTTTGAAAAAATACTGACTAAATATTATTTGAAAAGCGTTTTTCCATATATAAGCTACAAAATTAACACAAAATGTCCAAGAGACTGGATAAGCCGAGAATTTAAAACATCATGTAAAAATAAAAATAAATTATACGAACAGGTAAAATTGAAAGAAACAACTGTCGAATCGTCTAACAAATACAAAAACACACTAAAAAAAAGTTATTGTTGCTGAAAAAAAAGCATATATTGTACGAAGAAGATATTCAAACAACAAACCAAAAAAACATGTGGGAAATAATAAAAACTCATTCAAAATCAAACAAAGAGAGTAAAAATAAACTCGAATAATACTAGAATTCAACAGAAAAAACGGCAACACTTAATGAAATTAACGATTTTTTTTTACAAATTGCTGTCCAGATATCCACGAAAGAATCTCAGATTATTTCAATATTAATAAATTCTTTTCTGTTCTTTATGCAGACGACGCCTTAATTGTTCTACACGACGGTGACAAACACAGACTGAAAGACAAACTAATACAAACAATCGGTGGACCGATTCAATGGTATTAATCAAACGATTTTATAGAATTATTAAACATGAGAAAAACGGAAATAGTCAAATTCTTACTCCCTGCAAAAAAGATTAAAGATCAAATTAACAGATAGTCAAGAAGTAACCTGTAGCTACTCCACCAACTTCTTGGGAGTAACAATCGACGTCCGTCAGGACTGGAAAGCGCATGTGGAATTACTAGCAAATAAACTTAATAGTATGGCCTTTGTTTTAAAAAGTATAGCCTACCACATATCTACTAGATTAGCACCAGCGGGATTATTTGGTTATGTTGAATCCTTCTTAAGATGCGGGATTATTTATGGAATTTATAATTTCTGGGTTTTTCTTGCAAGCCCTGTGTATTCTCTCTTTCTGTTCATCCAGAAAGCGTCTAAGCTCTATAAATGAAATTCTAATTTAAGTTTCTAATAAATGAATTAAAACTCTTCATAAATATTTTGACTGGAAAGAAATAATTCGAACATTAATTTTTCTAGAGATTTTCATCATAAATTGATTTTTTTAATAAATCCATTAATTTTACCTTTGACTGTTAGGATGTTATCCTATCGCCTTTGAAGATTATTATTTAAAATATAAAGATGTTCAAAAATATCAGCTAGATATGCTAAAATTGAACACGCCAACATATTATTCAGTTTTTACACCTTGTAAGTAAGTACATGAGCAATTCCGCTTTGACTTCCAGAACCCTTGTCAATACCTTTCCTTTAGATAGCCATCTGACCTCTGTTTGATAAAGATTTCGGTAAAGTGAACTCATGTCTTCACAAATTTTTCAACTCAATACTTGAGTTGAAAACTCAATAATTGAGTTTGCAAAGTTTTATCTTTAATAGAATTTACAACTTTGATCACGTTTATAAGCACGTCATTTAAAACAGGTAGCAAAGATTTATGGCATGTTTCATACAAGTGTCTACTCTGATCGCCGATCAGTTGACGCTCTGATTACTTTAACAAACCATCAAATATCGACGTGTTTCATAAAGTACTCTCCGGTTAATAGAACATATTATTTGACTTTGTTAACTTCATATTTATTTGCTTTTAGCTGACATTAAAGTTTTTTGTTTATTATATTATGCTTTTATGTAATATTAACCATTGTTGACAACAACGACAATTATTGTTAATAAAAATATTTGTTTATAACAGTTCTAGTATCTCCTTCTTTAACTTTCCTTTTGATCTGTTTATTTCCAGCATCTGCGTCGTTTCCTTGGCAGTGCTAGATCTGTGAGCATAAAAATTCTTTAACGTCCGATAGGTAGTTCGCTAGACTGGCCCATGTTAATGATGACGATTCATTAACCCAGGAAAACCACCGGGTTAAAGTTCCTTCTATAAAGCACGGAGACTAGTCATAAGAAAGTTTCCTTTCTCCGGATTTGAACCCGGTATACTTTGCATTCGCAATTGATTGCGTTACCTACAAAGCAAATGACCGTCTCAGTTCAAATATATTTTGTTAATACTTTAAATTTTAGGTTAGAAATATCTTGTTCATCTCCGGTTAAGCGATTGATTGAAGAAAGAGCAGTCAAAATTTGACGACTTATTAGTGTTGAGATATTTTTATGAAACGCAAATGTGCGCGACCACTCGTCGATAAGTTAAACTTTTAAAATGAGTAAACTTTGCCAGTTAGTTCGTGTATTTCTATGATGTTTATGACTTATTATTATGCGGAAACCAATAATAAGATTAACAAATAATCAATTTGTAAATTACAATAAACAATATCAACTATAAGGCGTTTCAAGAGAAGCGATACGCTATCTGGTGGCAAGTTTTGTACTAGAGGTAATGCGCTGGAATGGTTGTTTACCATCAATTATATTCAACAAAAATGTGCAGTTGTGTGCTGATTAAGTTTTTAATATAATAGATATGTTATCTGCTGCTCGTTTGTTTGTAATATCATGGTCAATTTATTCATTTATTTAGTAGTTGCCTCTTCACCCCTAGTACGAACATTGCCGCTAGCGGTGCTACAATCTTAAATTGAAACTCTTATAGCTATATCAATGCTATCTTTATATTTGTGGCAAGGCTATACCCTACCCAATATAACGGCCATTTTGGTATAATGCCGGTAGGTAGCGCCATCATAGGTAATATAAACTGCGTTTTTGTCATGTAATTCAATACAGTACCTAAATTTTCTAAATAAAATAAATAAAAAAAGTTTTGTTGTTGTTTTGTTTAGACTGTAGTGTGACTTACGCATTTTATATTTTCAGAAGTTCGTTCCTTAATTTTATGTGGCCGATTTTTATGATACCCTCTGCGGTCTTTGCACTTTATTTCTAAACTTAAAACGTTTAAATTGTTTACATGACGAATTTCGTCGAAAACGTTTACACATTTTTACATCTCGAATTTCGTCGAAAAAACACCTGGATGCGTTACTTATTAATCCGCCGGTTATTACTTTTTATTTCTTTTTAGTACTTCTTAAAGTTACTTTTGATAAAAGTAAATCATCATTACTTGTAACACTCATCTTGGCAATCGACTAAGAACTAAGAAGTACTGCACGTTTGCAATAAGATTAAACGGTTTACAAGATGCTCATTTACTAGTACTACAATACTACAATTGCAGTTTATTGTAATTATGCAATCATTTATAAACGTGATAAGTAGCAAAAGAAAGCATATAAGTGTTCTCGAGGAACATTCCGAGTAGGCTAAGATCTAGACTTGGATCGCTTTTCCAAATTAGGTACACCTTATTTTCAAAGACGATTTTACTAGACTTAGACTGCTATTAGGACAACAATATTAATACAGAAGAAAGGTATATTTGATAGGAATTAGATGGCACCTAAAACTTACTTTTTTAAAAATTGTGACTTGGATCGTTCTTCGCGCCACCTTTCCTTTGATTATATCAAAAATTAAATTACAATTTTGTAATAACGGATATTATATTTATTACTTAAATTTAATATAAAATGTAAGTTTAAATAAATTTATTATAACAAAGACTCCAACAACTACAGATATGTTTTGATCTTATTAGATCTTATCAGTGCCATACAATTAAAAATATTTAGAAAAAATTGATTGGCAGATAAGTCTTCAAGCCTCTATCGGAAAGTCTATGTGTTTGTTTATATTCAAAATATTCTTTTGAAATTTTCTTCAAAGTACAACTTAGCACGCCTATCACAAATATTGTATGTATTTTATAAGCATTTACAAAAATTGTACCGGTATATACCGCATCTACCAGCTTCATTCAAAAATTTAATCGTACGTTTGTTTCACATTCAAATATTAAACAGAATTTACACTCGGTACATGTACTTAATTGAGAATTCGTGAACCAACTCATTTGGCATTTAATTTTCCAAGATGGGATGAAAGTACGATCAAATTTTCAAAAGCACAATTTTCGTAAATGCTTTATGCAAGTAGAGTGTGAATCTACAAATTTGAATAAAATAAATTTTGTTTAGGAATGGCACTTACATTAGATTAGCGATTTCCATACTGATAGACGCGGACTGGTGCAGATAAGAGAGCCCTTTTAACAAAAATGTAATTTTCATAACATACCATATATAATTAAAAAAAAATATTTATACAAAATTATACTTTTTACCATATAAAATGTCAGTATTATTTTATGAAATAAAGAAAATATATAAATATGCCTTTTTTTAAAGAAGGCACATAGTAACATAACGTTTGGAAACCACTGCATTGCGCCACTGTGGTGTCCCTGATGTTTCGCGACATCTATTTGGTGCTAACTGAATTATACTAAACAAACTGTCAGATTTATTCTGGACTTTTTGCAGAAAACATAAAAACGTCTTTTACATTACTAATATAGGTTATTTTAAAAGAAAATAATTCTTAAAATAAATAATCATGCAAGAAAAGGAAGAATTGGAAAAACCAACCGATTGTGTAACTCACCAAGAAAAAGAATTTGCTCAAAGTGCCCTCACCGAATTTCAAAAGTATACTTAACCTAGAAAAAATATTGGCAAAAATTTTCTAATAAAATATTTTTTTATGTAATATTCAGAGCGAACTATGGATCGTCATTACAGTTTCTTCACAAATTAGAAAATAGACAATCCGATTTTAAGGTGCTGCATAATAAAATAGTTGTAGAATTTATGAAATCCGACTTGAAGAAAACTGATACTTTCCAAAAAAATCTCAACTCGTTGTTTAGTCAGGTAATGGGTAATGTTTGATCACATCGAATGCTTTTGATTGTTTATTTCTTAGTTTCAGTTATGTATCGATAAATTGGACGACATTGATTACTGCGTGGCTTATTATAATCAAGCATTGTGGCACTATCATCTGAGGCATTATACTCAAGCATTACAGATTATGGAAAAAGTGTATAAGTTTGTAGAGCCTATAGGTAATTATTCTGATCAATATATTTTAATTCCAAATTACAATTGAGATTTTAGATGAATCGTTGGCTAAACAAGTTGGTTTATTACTTGTTGAGTTACAATTTTGTACCCAACAGCTTGACAAATCATGTAACTTAATAAGCTGTCTTGAAAGTCAAGTGTATTATACCAATCCATTTAATTTGAAACCTCCAAATAAAAGCGAAAAAGAATCTAAGGAAAAGAAGGTAATTTTTAATTAGTATGTAAATAAAGATTCAGTTTTTAAGTAATTTGAGTTACAAGGTTGATTAAAAATCAAATTATTTTATTGAAGTTTTTATTATTCGGACGAAGGGACTTATTAGTCTCGAATGCTCGATAAAAATATAAAATAATTTGATTTTTAATCAACCTTGTAACTCAAATTATTTAAAAACTTAATCTCAAGAAGTTAATAATATAACATTTTTAATTAGTATGTACTACATGAAATAAAATTTTATTAAAAAAATTGTTATTTTTATAGGCATCCGTAGTTTCGGAAGCCGCATTAGAAGAATTTAGAAAGAAGTTGGTGAAATATAAAGCTAGGTGCTTTTTAATGATGCACAATCTTGGTGCTGCCAAAGCTGAAATTCAAAAGTTGTATTTACAAGACGAAACGGTAAATGAAGCTTTTTATTTTTTTTATAATAGTATACAATTAAAGGTTTATAAATATATAAAAAACTTTTTTCAAAATGCAACAAGTCCATTTTACACAAATTTGCAAAAAGCACCAAAAACTTCTTGACATTTAATTGTTAATTATTAAAATTTAGAAGTTAAAATATTATTTATCTTGTCCGTACATACAACACTAAGAGTATTCACTGATTTGTTTGCTCAGTATTAAAATATCAGGTTTTGTTAACAATGAATCAATCGACAATCTTCAAATGCCCAAATAGTATGTACGGCATTACCAATATAAAAAGAAGGAGAATCTAGGCTAAGGTAAGGCTAGGAAGTATGGAAGTCAAAGGCCACCTGTATTTAGTAGTGTATTTATGGGTTTATTCCAACCAGCCATGAAACTATACAATGCACGGTCACCCTTTTGCGCAACAGATAAAAAAAGAACGCGTTTTATCTGTTGCGCATGATTTTTACGTATTGTGCACTAGCATAACCGTACGGTTTCTTGGCTGGTTGGAACAAACCGTATGAAAGGTGAATACTGGGTTAATTCTTGATGTCATTTATTTTGTGAGCTTTCTATTTCTGATGTCTTCAGAAAAACTGAACTTTTTGTATTTTCAAAAAAGCTTTGATAATGAATTTGTTATAATATTTAATTTTTGTGTCAAATGTTCTAAAAGTGCTTTAAAAATTAAAAAATTGTGTATGCATCTCACAAATGGATACTTTCTGAAATTTAAATATTTATTATTGCATGTTGCTGATTAATTCAATGTTAGGAAATTGTATAAACCCGTGCTATTTACTGGGAAAATTGTATGAGAATAACTAAGTTTGTTGTTACTCCTCCAATAATCTAAAAATACATTATTGTAGTTAAACAAAATTTATACAAATTAATGGTACCTACAGAAAATAATAAAGTGTAATCTATTGGAAACAATCCTGCTGCACTAAACTTGACTCTTTTGTGTGCTATTTGTAAGGAGAACATTTCAATCTGATCTTTTACGTCATTATCATCACTGTCGATTTTGTGTATTAGAGATCCAGATTTATTGGCCTAAAAAGATTTTATCAAACAAAGAAGTAAAATTATTCTACTTTTAACAGCCTCGTGCAATTCACTTATGCCGTGCATTTTTACATCGTGAATTTGAAAATATGAACCAAGAAGTTGTTTAAGGGCTCTGGGGAAACATTTTTTTAAATTTCGAAAAAAGTCTTCCACGCTTTTTTTTGAGAAAATTTGAAATGCAAAATTTCAGAAATAAATGCAATCATCCATTTTCTGTACAAAATCCAACCAGTACAAACAAAATTTTTTTGATAACTTTTAAAATAGCAAAGTTATTAACATTAAAATTACGTTTCAAGTTTGAAAACGCTGTAATAAAACTTTTCAGCCAAGTATGACATTGTATACTATTTTATTTACAACTATATTGATGTGGATGTTTGACCCCACTGAGGAATTCAACCATACATGTAAGCGATAGTTATTTAACATTTGACCTCATCTTCATTGTTTGAATACTATGATATCATCTACCTTTAACATTTACGATCCATTAAGAAAAATGCAAGTAGCTTTTTTGCAGAGCAAAATTAAATATAAAAATAATTGCGTTGACTTAGAAATTTGCATCTGAAGGTCCTGTAAAGTGGAAATTTGAATGATCTGCCCAAGATCAGAGCAATAAGTTATTCCACAATTTATATAAAAAATAACTTTATATGGTTAGACATATTCTCAGTATAGCTAATTCTTAATTTATGTCAATTGACTTATGTAGGTACATAATTTAGAGATAATTATCACAACCAACACAATACCGGGTGCTGAATGAGTTAGGCGAACAAAGGATATTAACGTGTAAAAATATATTTTTGCAAATTCCTGCTTCCCTAATTATTTTAGAGAAAAATTGAAAGATACAAATAAAATGTATAATGTATACAAATATAAGGAGGGACACAAACACAAGAAGCATGGAAAACAATTAGAAACCTGAAACAGAATAACCAAAACTTAACAAACATACAAGTCATAAAGATGGAGGATTGGAAGAAGCACTTTGAAACAATACTAAACGAAGATAGAGACGAGTTTAAGAAAGTAAAATTAACAACCAAATTAAAGGACAATAAAAGTGAAAAAATAGCAAGTATCTATGGGGCATTCCACACCAAATCGACCACTTTTGAACCCGACCCCTTTTGATTTTCCTGAAATTTTTACATATTATACTATCTCACCAACAACAGTTCTGTGAATTTTTCAAAATTTTTTACTCAACCCAAAAAGAGTTAAGAATTTTTAGAAAAACTGATGTTTTTTTTCTTCAAACGATCGTAACTATGTCAAAAATTGACTAATCGGAACGTTTTTTTTTGTTTTTGTTTGTCTTTAAACGTACTTTTCAGGAAAAAATACAAAAAAAATATTCAAACTTGGATTCTACAAAATTTTTCATTTTTTCGGAGAAAATCATTGATTTTTCAAATTTTGACACTTTATTTTTGATTTTTATATTTCAAAAAAAACTCTGATTTATTCCGCGTATAACAACGCAAACCCCATAATGGGCCGACATTTCTTTCAATTTTTTTTGTTTAATAATATTATAATAATAATATTAAAAATATTAAAAAATATTTTGTTTTATTTTTACGCAAATAATATTTTTCAATTAAACAAAAGAAATAGAAAGAAATGTCGGCCCATTATGGGGTTTGCGTTGTTATACGCGGAATAAATCAGAGTTTTTTTTTTAAATAAAAAAATCAAAAGTGTCGAAATTTGAAAAATCAATTATTTTCTCCGAAAAAATGAAAAATTTTGTAGAATCCAAATTTAAATATTTTTTTTTGTATTTTTTCCTGAAAAGTACGTTTAAAGACAAACAAAACAAAAAAAAACGTTCCGATTAGTCAATTTTTGAAATAGATCGTTTGAAGAAAAAAACATCAGTTTTTCTAAAAATTCGTAACTTTTTTTGGGTTGAGTAAAAATTTTGAAAAAATTCACAGAACTGTTGTTGGTGAGATAGTATAATATGTAGAAATTTCAGGAAAATCAAAAGGGTTCGGGTTCAAAAGTGGTCGATTTGGTGTGGAATGCCCCATATATAAATATAATGTAGAAATATAAACTACGAATGATAAGAGCATTAGATTTTATCTAGCTTTTACGTAAATGATTAAAAAATTCTTTTGATATTGTTAGAATTTTGATTTTACAGACTGGCCATGTAAGTTTCCAAGGTAATTATTTTTGAAAAGTAATAAAAATCAATTGCACGTTGTTTACAGTTTAGCACTTTATTAAATTTTAATTTCATAAAATGGAATATTACCTTGAAAACTAACATGGGCAGTCTGATAAAAAAATTTTTAACAATTTCAGAACCATTTTTTGACCTTTTAGGTAAAACCTAGATAAAATCTAATGCTCTTATCACTCGTAGTTTATATTTCTACGTTATATTTGTGTCTTTCAATTTTTCTCTAAAATAATTAGGGAAGCACGAATTTGCAAAAATAAGTTTTTACACGTTAATATCCTATGTTCGCCTAACTCATTCAGCACCCGGTATAATGATTAATTTTAGAAATATTTTTTGACATAATTTTTTTGTTTTTTAACCCCCGACCCAAAAAGAGGGATGTTATAAGTTTAACGCGTGTGTCTGTCTGTGGGGTCGTAGCTCCCAAGCGGATGAACCAATTTTGATTTAGTTTTTTTTGTTTGACATGTGACTTCATCGAGAGTGTTCTTAGCTATGATTCAAAAAAATTTGTTCAGCCATTTAAAGATCGTTTGCTATTTCCTAGTCGATGAAGGCAGAGCCATACTAGTAATAGGTATATAAAGTTTACAAAGCATGAAATAAAACTTAAATTAAAAATTTAAAAAACCCCTGACAAAGAAAATCTTTAAAAAGTAAAAAATAAAATTCAAGAGTCGTCGCGTCGGGGGACCGCTAAGTAAATAAAATAAAAACAAAATACAACTAAAAATGATACAGTATGAAATTTAAATACAAGTAAAAGCTACCTATGTAGGTCCCCTAACGCGGCGACGCTTGGATTTTATTTTTTACTTTTTAAAGATTTTCTTTGTTGGGGGTTTTTTAAATTTTTAATTTAAGTTTTATAAGCTGTTTTTATATTCATCTACAAAGTGAGCCCTAGAGCCCTCTTAACATTTGAATCAGACCTGGTCAATCTGAATGTGGCCTGCCTATAACAATATCATTTTATTACGTTGGCGTTGTTGAGGAATCATTCATTAGGTGCACCAGGCACAATATACAGGATTTCAGGTCGACTAATCCAAACTCAAATGATAAATCACAGTAAAACCAATAAAACTAACAAATTTTGTTAGTTTCATTTTTTAAAACAGCACTTAGTTTTCTTATTTTTGAGTTTGATTATTTTTTGAATTAGGATAAACCTAAAAATATGTATGTAAGCTATTTAAAAATCTCTACAAATAATATTAATAAAGTACTATTATATTAAACCACTTCAAAATGGCAAACAATTAAAAGGTTTGAAGTTTGATTTCTCCTAAACTTTTTAATTTTTTCATTTCAAAACAACTTTTTCTTTTGAATTTAAAAAAATTAAACCAACAAGAACTGTTAGTATTATTTACTGTGATTTATCATGTGGTACAATTTGGACTAGTCGACCTGAAACACCATGAATAACAAGAAATATAACATTTAATTATATCCAATGAAAATTCGGACAAGTATGAGAAAATTGTAGGTCAAGGTAACCTGCAGAACAATTTAGGTTGGCCAGGCTTTATATTTCCAAAAAAACGAAAAATTAAAAAAATAGCAAGTAAATGCTACACTGTATTAAATTCAGACCCCAAATTTTCACCCCAAAATGTAAATTATTGAAAAGAATTACTTTTTCGACTAATTCTCCGTGTTTTGATGAAATACCGATTAAAGTCTAATTAGACCAGCTCAGAAGAAGACCCTAAAAGTGTTACAATTAAATCGTTGCAAAATATCTTAGATTTATTTTAAACTTCATCAATGCTTGTTTAGACAAATCGAAAAAATTATTATAGTAATATAACCAGTCTGTAAAATTCCTAGTTAGTATTATTATGCTTATCTTTTAAAAAAATTGTCAGCTGTTAAATCTGATTGAACTTAAAACTAAAAAAACAATGCAGCAAATATTTTTTGTAAACGAGTACAAAAATAATGTCCATCCTCCTGGGTTCTTTTACCCTAATTTTGGATTGGCGACCACTTTATTTGGAAGGTTTCTCTTAGAAAATTAAATTATTTTAGCCTGCCGAGATTATTTCATATTTGAAGTTAATGAAATATTTAAATCTAATGTAAAACATGTCAATTTTGGATTTTTATTGTTATTTGTAGTAGGTGAAATACAAGCTAAAAAAGATGACCGGGCGGAGCCAATTTCTTGCACAGTAAATGTGCAGGGAAAACGTGCCAGTGCGGTTGTGCATTCGTGATGTACAATTCACATTTTTGATTCAACCCAACACCCCTTTGTTGCAAAAATGGACGCGACCGGACACATTTTCGTTTCTGGACATACCATACCATAAAAAGCGACATTTTCTGATTCACCTAAACACGAAAGTGCCATCACATAAATAATTTTTTTTAAATCAATTAAAATTTCAGCAAAATTTTGATAGGAAAAAAAATGCATAAGTATGATCCTCTTATGAGCCACCCAGTAGAATATTCTATTACAGTGTAGTTTTACTTGCTAAATTTTTTTAAATCAAATAATTTATTTTACCTCTTCTGCTGTTGTATTACACATATGACAAATATAAATAGTTTCCAAGATATAAGTTGCACAATGTAAAAGTGTTCCAACTATTATTATCGCCTTTTCAGGAAAGTGATTCTTTTGCCAAATTATATTACAAAAATACAAATTGACAACGGCGCTGATGAAAGTGTTGAGAAAAGACATAAGTAGTACAATTCCAAAGCGTGCATTAATAATTTCAGATATTTTAGTCAATTCGTGATGTAGGGGACACACGGTTCTCAACATCTTTAATGTAGTACCCAAGAATGTGGTCAATTTAATTATTTTTATGTCGTCTTTAGCCAAACCATTAGAAGAAGTCTGTAATGCATCCAGATGTTTATTTAAGATTTGAAAACGATCTCTTAGGATTGCTATGTATACTGATACCTCTTGGCATACCACAGTATTCATGATTATTGGAAACTGGATTATAAATAGTAATAAAATTGTGTCCAAAAGAGAGATATATTTAGCGTAGTTCATTGCGATAGATCGATATGCAATAACAGCCAAGCTTATAAGACATCGAACAAAAATTTGATAGTAGATTAGCTTATTGAGTTTTTCATAGCTTATCCAAACTCCCAATTTTCTCATATCTTTGTCCAAACCTAATATTCTTGTTAAGATTTTTATATTTTTATTTTGATAACGTCCACTGAAAATCCATATTGTTAGCACTAGTAGAGTTGTAACACCATATTGCATAATATCGGTAGTTGTCATCATCGTACTGTCGATGTAAACAAACTGTTTGCGTATAACGACAGTGTATCCAAAAAAGACCAAGTAAATAAAACATAATCCAATTTTAAAGTAAATTTGAAATTTACATACTTGGTATTTTAGCGAATTAAATGTAATAGATATTGCTCCAAATATTTTGGATATCATCAGTAGCGGATTTATTGCTTTGTAAAAATTGTTAGTCATTTTTACAAAGAAAGTAACACGAAACAGAAATATTCAATAGTAATTCACACAAAGGATTTAATAAAATGACTCCGTTTATATACCTACGTAGTTAGTATGTGAAATGATTGATTACTTTGAATATACTGCAAGTATAATTTTATTAAGTAGATATTAATAATTGGTTTTATAATGTCAATACATTATGAATTTATTTTAATTTTGTTTTATTAAAGGATAGAGCAAATATTTTGTCGATCAATAATTTTTAATTATGAAATTGTTTTTTTTTAATGGGTAATTTTAATGACTATATTTTATAGATATTAGTGGAAAATTGTATTAGAATAACCAAATATGTAGTTACAGCACCCATTAACTGAAATTGCTTAATATTAATCACATGATATAGTATGATGGATTCACATCACTACTGTGTTCCTAAATTATGTACTTACCGAACATATTAAACCATAATTTATTGGAAAAAATTCAGCCGCTTTAAATTCGATTTTTTCATGAATTAGTTGTAGCGAAAACCATTCTGTGTGCTTATCAAACTCCACGTTGTTTTGTAATTTGTAAATAAGAGTACCCAATAAGTTGGCCTAAAAGTACAATCATCATCAAATATTTTACAAAGTACAGAACTTACCTCCTCAACTGTGGTATTGCATAGGTAGCAAATATAGATAACATCTAAAACGTATGGAACACAATTACACAGCGTCCCCAAAATGGCTCCCACTTGGATATCATTTGAATCTTGCATCAAAAACATAATATAATAGCAATCTATAATAATTGTCACAAAAGATATTCCAAAAGTTGCTAATAACGATAATCCAAATATATCATTGATAAGGTAAACTATTTTGTTAAATTCATGGTATAATGGAGAGGTTGAGAGTATTAAAGATTTTTTTGATTTTAAAACTGCTATAATTTTTAACCATCTTTTGTTGCGAGGAAAATTTTTCAAGAATTTTGACGAGCCAATTAAATGTTGGTTTAGTATGATGTAGCTTTCTTTGACTATCATAATGTAGGTTATTACTGGTGTACATAGTCCCGCACTTATTATCACCGGAAAGTAAAAAGCGATATCGAATATAATTATAATTAGGTCATTTCCAAAATCAAAAAATACGTGTTGGATAATACAGCACACAACGATTAGTATTACTCGTATAAATATTTGTTTGTTAATAAACTTCTCTGTATTATTTAAATAAATCCATGGGCCAAGAGTGCGAAGCTTCTTTTGAGTTTCTTCCAAATATCTCAATAGTTTTATATGTTTATTTTGAAAACATGCGCTCGTTATCCAAATCGTAATTACTTGTATAGCAGCAGCTGTTATTTGTAAAATATCGGTTATTGTGTAGAAAGTAGTACTAGTAAAATTGAAATGTATGCGAACGTATATTGCGGCGACTGTAAAAGCTGCGTATGAAATACTTGCTATAATTAAAACTATGTATAGATATTTTGATTGATAATATCCTTTTTCATTGTAGGTAAATGAAACAGTACCTAATAATTTTCCAAAAATTAGTAACGGCTTAATTATCACATGAAATGATTTCTCAGACATTTTTATGATTATTATAATTATTAAACTATTGAAGGATTTCCATTAACTAAATCAAATTCCACTTGAAGGTAACTTCTATTTAATTTTCGTTATGAATTCCAACTTGATGTGACACTTTCTTTGTATATTCTTTACTAATGTAATTTTTTTGTGAAAATATCAATAAAAGTAACCTTTTTTCCTTATCAAACTACGCAGTACAACTACTTTAACATTGCATTTTCAAAAAACTAAAAACTACGGTGTTATATTCATGTAAAAATAATTTTGATTTCATCTGAAGTCAAATGACTCGATCATAGTGTCTTGAGGTTTTACATTTTAGTTTTTAAATTTATAAGAATAACTTTTCATCATAAATTGCGATCGGCATCTTGGTTTTCTAATAATATCAAGAGATAAAAATAATAAATGTCAATCAAATTATAGTCAAGGTTTAGGTTAGTATCATCTATAAAGTAAATATGTTTAAACCTCAAAAACAAATAATATATTACAAAAAAATTGTAAAATTCAAAAATACTTTAAGATCCATGTTTGTATCTTATTCACAATTTTATCCGTGAAATTGACCTCATTAGATGCTTATTGGCTAATGAAGAAAAAAAAGTTTCAAATTATAAAGTTCAGATCTACCATAGATTCTCTATAGAATTTAAATCGGTAGATCTCAATAAGTTATATATTTTATATTAAATCATTCCATCACTTTACAGGATTTGGAAAAAATCCTATATAAACCACGGTTGTGAAGACCATTATAAGTATAACCCCCGCGCCTTATATTCCGAGGTGTGAATATAATCTGGCGCTAGGGCTATAATAAGAGTTTTCACAACCTTGGTCTATAATATACTATTTTGTGTTTTCTTTTTATTGTTTGCAAAATAAAAAAAAAACAAAGCCAACTTCACTCACATACTAAATTTTTTTTGTAGAATGTGGGAGCTCATTTTTTAGATGCCAACTACGAATACTTAGGTGGAAATTATAGCAAAGCTCTAGAAATTTTGAACAATATTTCGGTAAATGATTTAACTTACAAGTAAGTAATAATATATTATTTATTTAACGAAAAATAGCAAGCAGTAATTTTTAGTGACGTAGGTGAATCGGCATTAGTTATGCAGTATAATAACCTAGGAGTAGTTCATCATGCAATGGGAAAATTTCATTTTGCTAGTCATTATTTTCAAAAAGCGTTGAAAGAAGATCTTGCATATAATCAAAATTCAAAGGAAGCTGGTAAGTGCAGTTTATAGTACAGGAATTTTTTCATATTTTTAAATTAATGTCAAAAAATATTTACGATACGAAGAAGTGACACTTTACAACGATTTTCAATGCGCATGTTTACCAAAAAAATGACCGTTGTTCTTTTGTTTTTATTGGTAAGCCACAGGGGCGGATGGGCCCACCAGGGCACCGGGAATCAATGGGACCGGTAGATTTTTGATAGCCCATCCGCCCCTGGTAAGCCAAAATGGTTTACCAATGTGCTATGAAAACTTTTTCCATTTAATCCACTAATCACTAGCGCCACAAACATGATTTACTATAATTTATACAACATGTCCTAATAATTTTTTTCATTTTTAAGTTGAGCATATTTTTTTACAGTTATTAATTCTGTGGTATAAGTGGACATTCAAAATAAAATAACGCTATTCAATTGTCGATACTTATAATTTATCTATTTACTTATCTATAGTTATTTCATTTATAATTTTTTTTTTAATTACAATTTGTTTAGTAATAAACATTTAGGAAATTATACAGTCAAAACTCTCTGAATAGAATTCTCATAATGTATTAAAATTTGTTCGAATTAGGGGGAGTACGAATTAGAGAGTAAGAATCAAAACCTTATTTAGTTGGACGGGCCGACTTTCTATGGCCTATACTTCTGAAAGTATCAGCTTTTCGAAAACCCTTGCACTTTTTTGTCCAAGGCTCCCCGACTATTATGGCAATTAACAAAATGGCATGATAAAAACAATCCATCGAGTGTGTCCATAATATGCAAGTTAACTCTAAATTCTGTCAACATTCATAATCAAATTTGACAAATTATTTATAATAATTAATTACTTGTAATTACTTCGAAGTTTTTTTTTAACTATAGGTGAAAGACAACTATACACATTAGGCGCTTCCAGATATCACGAACTAGTCTATAATCTTGGAATATCACTACTTCATGCAGGACGTCCAGCAAACGCATTTGATTGTTTAATAATTGCAGTTAGAAGGTATCATCGTAACGCAAGGTTGTGGCTCAGATTAGGAGAATGTTGCATTCGATTACATAAAGAGGTAAGGAATTTGGTTGAATTTATGTAACATACTTTAATTAAACAAAATTTTAGTCCAACGAAATAGATTTTGATATACAAAAGAAGCAAAAAGAAATTATTGTCGATGTTATAGGTTCAAAAAAACATAAAAAGGTTATACTAGCAAAAAATTTAACAAAGGACAAAAAATATAGGTAACCATTATGACTGCAATGAAATTCAATAAATTAAATTTAAATTTTAGTGCAGAGGGACAGTCTTATGCCGTACCAGTGCCGACGCTAGAATTTGCTTCACTGTGTCTTAAAAATGCGTATCTTTTACTCCCAACCGATATGATAATACATCCTGTTTCTCTTTTATTATTACCTGGTCACGGTCCTGTAGGAACACAACCTCCACCTGCTCCAGGTTCTGCACCGTCTACTCCGTTCTCCGATAACTGCATTGCTTCTTTGAAAAATGCAATTCTTGCCGCTAGCGCTTATGTTGCTTTATGTTTGGGCGATTATATTTTAGCTTTGGAATATGCAGACAATTTACTTGCCCAACCAAAAATTTCTGGCGCTCATAGGTAGGTATTACAAATTTTAAAGTGATTGATGCTTACATTAAATTATTTAAGACTATTGGGACATTTGTATTCCGCAGAAGCTTTAGTATTATTGGATAAAATTAGTGAGGCACAAGAACATTTAAAACCTGATCTAATTCAAGATATTTCAATCGAATTTCCTGTGGAAGAAGATCTAGAAGTTCAGGCTATTAAAACAAATCCACCTTCAAGTAAATATTCATTTGTTTGTTTTGATTCTAAGATTATTAATTCGTATAAATTTTTAGAATGGTTTCCGATTGATATTGGAAGTGCACATGCGACAATGCAATATAATTTAGCTGTGTGCAAGACTTTGTTAGGGCAGTTTGATCAAGCATCTGCATTATTGAAACAAGTTTGGCAGGGTAGATCTGTTTGTAAAATTCCAGCACAAATTATTATGTTGGTGCTATACATAGAATTACAATTGGGTAAATTTAATTAAATCATAGTTTTATTTTAGCATAACATATTTTTTTGTAGGGCATGCCGAAGTAGCTCGGACGTTAATAAAACAGTATTCATTGCAATGTATGGTTCCAAGTTGATAACAGCTTAAATCAAATTTGATAAGTGATACTAAACAAATAATTTAGGTTGTAAAATATTATTAATTCATAGAAATAATATGAAATTTTCAGCTAAAATGACAATTGTGTGTAATTGTTAAAAACTGACACAATAAATATACCTATAAGTTTAATAAAATATTTTTTTATTTACACAAATATACAATATATTTAAAAATACAACATTATTTGCTCACATCCAATTAAATTATACACATTATAAATTTAACTGGAGCAAATTATCATAAAAAATTAAAGTACTACCACATAAAATAAAATATAGATGATTTTATATATAAAGATCTATAAAATCAAAATGGTAAAATGTAGAAGAAAAAAAGAAAAAATGTAAAATTCATAATTAAAAAGTTTTTAAAAACGACATAAAGTTCAAAAATTGAAAATATTACTTAAAATACAGTACCTAACTTACATGAAAAAAAAACTAATAATAAAATATTTGGAAAAATTCCCACTGATTAATCCATAGAAAAAGGCTAAAATTACAGCTAAAAATTAAAAAAGAACAATTTAAAACAATATAAAAAATATGAAATTATACTTTACGTTATCAGTGTATTGCTCCAAAATTTAAAATCACTTGCTTTGCAAAAAACTATTGAAACTTAACTTTTCCTTCTAAAGTTTTAAAATAGCGATCCTCCTTACCATTAATTCGAATAATACCATTATACAACTTGATGTAAAACATCCTAGTTTTTTTGCGAATACTTTTGTAACGACAATAAATGTTGTTTTCACATGCAGCATCTAGATTATTTTCAGTAATGTCATCATCTTCGTCGCTGATATTGTCATTGGAATTAATGCTTTCATCGTCGCTGGTATAGAGATCTGAATCGATCTTGGTAGAAAACAATTTTTCTTTTAACGAGCTAAGGTGAAATTCATCATTATGTACAATGCGAAATTTTGCACCTGTAAACAATTTTTAAAATTTAATATAAATTATAAGGGCGGGTTGGCTGCAGGGACAAAAAAAGAGCACATCCTTGTATTTGCTGGAAAGAAATAGAGATAAGAGAGAGAAACCAAATGCTAAAATGACTTTTATTGAACAATTTAATTTGAATCGGATCATCAAAACGACGATTTTAGCATGAAGATTCTTCAGCTTAATGAAATTATTTTCAATTACCGCTATAATCGTGTAAAAGTTTTCTATTTCTTTTCAGCCCGTACAAAATATGACATTTCTTCATCAGCTATCAGCCAACCCTTGAAGGGATCGTTCTTACTTAAAGGCCCATCCATTTGTGACACAATCATTTGTTTCATTGCTGAATCTACACTCTTCTGTAATACAAATGTAGCTTCAGATTCAGTAAATTTATTTACTTTATTTATTAATGGATTTATGATCAAGTTTAAATTTTCTAGTAACAAAGATGGCACTATAAGCAGATATGTTCGTTGTTCTTTCTCTTGATCTTGATTTGGTAGAAATACCACAACATGTAAAATTGTACCAGTTAATTTGTGAAAATTGCAACTTTTACTCAAAAATCGTACTTCAGATATGACTTGATAAAGTATTTGATTAATTACCCCTCCTTTTTCATTATCAAGTGTTTTTCTTCGTTTTCTTTTACACTGTTTTATAGAATGCTTTCTTTTAAGTGATAATATTGGTAAATGTTCATTAATTTGAATATGATGATCTGAGTCATCATTCGTATTAAATGAAGATTTACTTTCTTGAAAATCGGCAAAATCGTTCATATTGTAACGAAAAGTTTCATTTTTAAATGTTTGATCATCGTATTTTTTGTGGCATATTAAGTGATCTAAACCTGTATACATTACAAATTTAAGATAAGAATCGGATTTGGGGCTGTCAGATGTGGTTTGGGAAGGATTTTCATCAAAATCATGTTTACAGTCTGACGGTAATATTATATCGACATTTTTGAGGGTGCATTTGGGACTTTCTTCTTCCTTAGACTTGAAAGAATCAAAATTTGGCACATCTTGGAATTTGGTCTTTAATTCGTTTTGATCGAGCTGGAAAAAGTTTTCTTGTGAAAAATCTTTTACATTACAATTCAATTTTTTATTTTGTTCCAATTGATCACTATTGGAGGTGTGTGTGATAATTTGCTTATGGTTTAATGCAGTTCTGTTAAAATTGTGGTCCACGTTCAACGCAAGATTACTATTTTTAACACTACATTTTGGTGCTTTTCCATTGGAACAAATATAATTATTTTTTACTAATGGTGCACCGAGTCGTTCAAACGGGCGTGAAACGCCAATTTCGTCGTCCAGCAAAGGCATACTTAAACCAATTTTTGTTATATTCTTGTTGTTCGTTAAATTTGAATTAGTATGTGTAATTCTTTTAAATTGGTTATTAATTACATCCAACTTTTCTTTTTCTGATGATCGTCTATCTGTTTCACGCTTTAATGATAATTGCTCAATCTGTTCAATCTCTTTTCTGCGTTTTAATATTTTATTCCATTCGGTATCTGCAACAATATCTATGTTAGTAAATTATTGTTATACCATATTACAATACGAAATGTACTACCTAATGTTTACTTGAAATAAAATTTTATAATAATGCTTAATTATATTACACAGGCCTACAAGAAAATTTTTTTGTGTCTAGGATTTTTAGAGCTGATTTCAGCTATATTTGCCCACTAGACATGTAACATTAAATTAACATCGGCGATGTCAACATCAGCAACGTCAATGTTGCTTTAACATCTGTAACATTGTATCAATATTGCTTCAATATTGCATTTCCATATCGCTTTAATATTAAGGCGATGTGATAGGGATATAATTTAAATATCGTTATAACATTGTCCACATGTTATTTATAACAAAAATTAAATGTTGTAGTTGAACTAATATTAAAAATGAATTTATATACCTACACAAAATGATAAAGGGGTACATTTTTTGATGCACCCCTTTTTGCACAAATTAAAATTTATTTATGCAATATTTGGACCATTAGCGAATATTTGCTGATTAAAAATATAATTTTTAATTAAAAAATTAATTTCTGCCAAATGACATGATAAATTAGCATCGATGTTGTTAGATTTTTCAGCAAAAACAAAAAAGGTTTTGATAAAAATGGAATTTAAATTTTAGAATACGCATATCGTAGTTAGTCCGCTCTCACTAAATACGCTGTAACTTGGTCAATTTTCAATATTTTAACTTGAAATTTGTTTCACATATTATTGAATATTATTACTTTGACAAAATGTAAAAAATTAAAAACTCGATTTCTTTTAAGTTTACAGTAGTGGGGTTTCCCCTGATTAATTTCAATTGGATATTACTTAATAGGGATGGCAATAATAAAATAATTTTTCCTACAAAACTTGCTTATTTTTAAAAGATCTTTTCAAAAATACCATTTTTGACCTATAGTGCTATTTAAAATAATTCTAGATATTCTGGAGCCAACTACTCGAGATGCCGACCTTTCCCGGAAATAATAATATTACCATTTGATTCTTTATTACGGCTTTTATAATAAAATTTTTTGACCTAACTCTCTACGACTAACAGTTTTTGAAAAAAATTACTGATACGGGTGGTCTCATTCACCCTGTATAGAATGATAAAGTTACCAGAAAGATGGCAAGATATCTGGGCAAAATGGAAAATATATTATAATAGATTAAAGTTTATTCTTAGTACAAAAAAAATTTGTTTTATTTCACAGTAAAAAACTGAAAGTATTTTCTTGCCAACTTAATAAATTACCTATATAAATGATACACTACACCGGTTATTAAAATCAAAATTTTTAAAAAACTGTTATCAAAAATGGCAACCATTTCGCATATTTCATCTCGGACGTATCTAGTACTAGAATCTAGTATGGAAATATGCAAAAAAAGTATAATGTAATTCAGAAAATTTCGTTCGAGTTTCGTCCGAGATTCTAGTATAGAAATATACGTTTCGTCCGAGTTTTCATCCGAGATCGGACGAAATTAGGTAGTGCCAACATCGAATGCGAAAAACCCTGTGCATAACCCCACACTGGTTGGTCCTTCCATCTAAGGTGACAAGTGGTGATTTTGTCGTCCCTATTGGCGACATCTATACTAAAGCAAATGAAATAAAAAATCGAAAGAAAATCGAATGAAACTCGGAACTAGTTCCCACTAGACATGTAACATTAAATTAACATCGGCGATGTTAATTTTTCAATGTTAATACAACGTTACAATAAAACGTTGTGTCAATGTTGCATTAACATCTGTAACATTGTACCAACATTGCTTCGATGTTGCATTTTCACATCGCTTTAATATTAATGCGATGTGATAGTAACATTGTACCAACATTGCTTCGATGTTGCACTTTCACATCGCTTTAATATTAATTATTATAACGTAAATTAAATTTTGAATTTAATCTAATTATTAAAAATTAATTTATATATACAAAACGATAAAAGGATACATTTTTTGCATTTTAAAAAATTGACGCTCAGGTTATCTTTGGGGACATAAAAAATTAATTCATTTATTAATTGTAACTTTTGAAGTGAATTAATTTATATTAATTTAAGGGTCGATCGTTACTTGACGTTTATTAATTATAAAAAAATCGGTTCCTAATTATTTAATGTACTCTCGCTTATAATATGGCGATAATAATCACATAAAAATATTAACAATTTTAATTTGTTTAATTTCACGTACCTATAAGCTTTTCAATGCAGAGTAATAATTTAATGTTTGCGATAATTCATCTTTTTTTGTTTTATAATATTATACCTCAAGGTAGATAGATTTAACAGTTCACACTACATGATTTCTCATATGCCTTAGTCATAAGAAAAGTCATGGGTAAAATCATACCATCACAACAGCCAATCATAAAAGCAATAACTTCTATAATATCAAAAATCATATAGTGTAAACGTAAAACAAGCTCTCATATGAGAAGTCATGTGACGAGTCACATGATAAATCATGTAGTGTGAACGGGGTTTTACAATCCATATACCTTGATTATATTCACAATTATTTAATTACTACCCTAAAAACCATAAGTTATGAAGTATCCATAAATGAAGCAAATATTTAATTGACGGTTTTGCAAAACAGCTAAAAAATGTATTGAACAAGCTGCACTTTGTATTTTCTACATTGGACAAACTGCATATAGAATGTCTGCTCCTCATATTTTCAACGCCAAAAAGAAACATGTGAATATTGAATCAATGCGATAAAGGGTTACATTTCCAATATTAATTTAAATTATTTAATGCTTCCTCAAAGAAATAAAAGTAGCACGTCGTGTTTAGCATAAAAGCTTTGGAATGCAGAATAAAATTTTAATCCGGATTTTTGCTTTCTATAATTTTGTCATGTCATAAAAATTCTGACCCTTCGTTTTGTTAGGTACAATTTTACCCAAAAAAAATACCGTAACTATAAAATTTGGTACTAGATAAATACTATTTATTCTTAGCATAAATCTCAAATAAATATTTATTTTTTTTATATCAATACAATAAATATATGTTTTTTAAATTTATATAATTATTATTAGTGATTTTAGTGACATAAAATGGTAATTTTAACCGCCTTTTTAAAAAATTATAGCCGCAAATAAAACTTATTTGGACTCATTTTAACCAAAAATACTTTAAATAATTTTAATACAAAAAAATTTATATTAATGTTTTTTTATCATCTATAAATCAGCCCTCTGCACAAAATTATTAACTTTACAACCAAATTATATAAATATTGAAGTGAAATAATCATAATTTATGAAATATGATTTTATATTACTTGAGTTGTTGTGGGACAAATTGCATCGTCGCATACGACTTAGATCTTCAGGAAGTGGTTATCATTTATGGAAGATCATTCAGGAAGAATGTCGACCCATTTCTGAAGCTGCTATAAAAAATTTGATTGAAAGAATGCCACATATTTGTGTAACAGTGATTAAATCTAGAGATGGATATTTTGACGAAAAACTGTTTAAGCCTTTTTTATCAATTAATTTTATTTTTTCTAAAATTTGCTTTGGATTTTTGAAATAATCGTTTAATTTTGATATAGTAATAATGATTTACTTGTTTATAACACTAAACAATCGTACAAAATAATCAGCAATGTGAAAAATTATTAGGTGTATTCAAACTTTTGCACGGTACATGTAAGGTAAAAATGAACTTTAAAAAAAATTTTTTTTTTGTGACTTGATCCACTTTAGATCTGAGCGCCTCATATGTTCGTATAAAAACTATTGTGAGTGATTATGCGAATCGGGATATAATCGACTATCTGCGAGGATTGTCTTATAATTACGAGATGAATCTAAAACAATACGATCATTGCAGATACAGCTACAACTACCTCTTTTTTGTACATTAATAAATTTATTATCTATACTACATATCTATCAATATTTATAATTTTTGAAATTTTCTTTTCATTTAATTAGAATGTCAGTATGACAGCCTTAGTTTTTTGTAAGTTAAAATGCACATGATTGATTAAATAAACCATTAATTAAACCGGCCAATCAGATAAAAGTCAAATAATAAATAATTTTATCCAATATCTCGCAATAATAGAGGTATAACTATGGTTTTTTAAATGAGTAAAGTGGCCTATAACCCACTAAGTGAGTAAAGTATAACTTGCTAGTGAGTAAAGAAACTGGGAATCACTTACATTTTTAATAATTCAAAGACGTATTAAAGTATATATTTTTTCAGTTTCTATTAGGGGTAAAAAGTTTAGCTCACATGTTTTGTGAAAAATGAAAACATATTAACACATTTCTAACCAATATCTCGTAATATTTAATAGTTTAAAATAACCTATATTTGACACCTACTATGGTTTTCAAAATTTAAATTTGACATTTTAAAACGTCAAACATCAAAAATATAATTATATTTTAAACTATTATTACGAGATATTGGATAAAGTTTTGTATGCCACGCGTGTGTTAATAACAAATAAGTCACTTAAGAAAATAGCCCGCTCGGCCTTACGGCCTTGCGGGCTAAACTTTTCTCGCGTGACTTATTTGTCATATAACACACTCGTACCATAAATAACTATTATCGGAAAACGTCGAGAAAAAGTCACTTTCCGAGCGACCTATCAGGTGGAGAAAACACAACATTCTCTAGTCACTTTAAAAACAGACGTGTAATGAAAAAGAGACGTGTAATGGTTTTCATTACTGGTCTCTTTTCCATTACTGATCTGTTTTTAAAGTGACTAGAGGATGCTCTTGTTTTAAAAGTTTTTAAAAGTATGCACCTTATCCTTAAAGTGCCTTTTTGGCATTTGCATGGTTATAGACTTCGGCTTTGCCTCAGTCTATTTTTCCACGCTCATACCAAAAAGATGCACTTTCAAGACTTGGTACATAAATAACTATTATGAGTATAATATTAAATTATCTAAAAATTGATAACTTTTTTTCGGTTGAGTAAAAAATTTTGAAAAAATTCACAGAACTGTTTTTGGTGGGATAGTATAATATGTAAAAATTTCAGGTAAATAAAAAGGGGTCGGGTTCAAAAGTGGTCGATTTATATCTAATAAATAAGTAATTAATAAATTGTTGGTGTTTTTATAATAATTTCCAACCTAAAAAATAACTTTTAAATTTCCTCCAGAAATATTAAGTGAATATTAATTGATGATATCAAATTATAATAGTAAATATAAAATTAATAATAATTACATAATATAATATCGATGCAATAAATATAAAGGGTTTCCCAATAGCGACGATATATTTTTAAAACGTCATGGTAGCCGTATTTGCAATGGAAGAAATGTTATTAGCTGTCGTTTGTGTTTAGTGTCATAGTTTAATATAATTTGACAATTCATCATAGCAAAATACACGCTTCAGCAACGTTTGGTTATTATCCAGAAATAGAATTGACCTCCAAGAAGTTTTGATTTAACACCTTTGGATTTCTTCTTGTGAGGATATTTAAAATCGTTTGTCTATGCCAACAAACCTTGAACTAGAGACATTTTGAAATTGAACATAGAACGCTGATGTATTAATGAAATTATACACCTGATTTATTGCAAAAAGTCATCATAAATTTGATGAAAACGAAAGTCAAGGTGGACATTTGAATGATATCGCTGGCTTAGAGTTACAGGGTTCTATGTTACAATTTTGACCAAATTGAGTTACTTGTTGACGTACAGTCATGAATTCTAAAAAAACTCGTTTTTTTTTGTTTTTTCATATGTAAGTACAACATCTCAGAAATATTATGTGAAAGTTTCAAGTCCATCGGAGTAAAACTCGCAAAGATATAAGCTAATAAGAGTAACAATTATTATGAAACTTATATCAAACGGAAAACTTCAGATGTGTTTAACTCAAAACTACATTTTAAAAGTCCGTGCGTAAGATAACTCAAAAACTACTTAACCAATCATGATGAAATTTCACACACATGTTAAATATAAATATTTCTCGAGACTGAACGATTAATTACATTCATTCCAAGGTTTTGGGGAACTTTGGACCAGGAAATAAATAAAATACTTTTTATCTTGATCAACGTTTCGAAGATTATATTTTTCTTCTTCTTCAGGATCTAAAAACAATCATCTACAATCACATTTAGGCAACATCTAGTACAATATTTACCAAAAAGTTAGTTCTAAAATTACAAAATTCCTAGGAGAGTACATTTTCAACTTTTCTTTCATTTAGATCTTCAAGATATGGCCTAAACCTTCAAGTTGAACACTTGAAGAGGCGTATATCCAAAAATAGATGTAAAACAAAAAACGCTAATAAAGAAGAAGAAGAAAGAAGAAGAGATCTTCAAGAAATTACACACAACAATTAAGATTTTTTAAAACTAATAAAATATACGTCAAATAGTAAAATTAACATTGATAAAGCAAAACAGAATTTATTATAACCCACAAAATTTATAATCTCTTCACCAACACCTGCCGATAATCCCATACATAGTAAAACTTTAACAATTCGTTCCTACACAATTAAAAACATTTAATTACCATCAACCCCATAATCGAGTCACCCTCCAAAACACTACAAAATTCCGCTGTAAATCCCGCTAAGTTTCATGGCATCCTCTCTGAAATTTACACAATCATTAGTTTTTATAAAGTACATTTCACTAATATTTTTTTTTAATTTGGAAGCTTCAAAATCCAATATTTTAACATTATCAAAATTAAAGTCATGTCCGAACTCTCTATGATGCACTACCAACGCCGTAGAATCATCTCCATCCTCTTCTCCCTCGCTCCTTATCCTTTCCCTCATCAGCCAATCTGCAATCCCTTCTGTGTTGGTATACTCTTTGTCTTAAGTACTGTTAGTCTGCCCTATGTATGTTTTATTACAGTCTACACAAGGAATCTCATAAATCAATTCAGACAGATTTTCTTTAGGAATGGCATCCTTCAGTCTGGATAACAATCTTTGGTGAGTCTGTAAGCAGTGGCGGCTCGTGGCAAATATTTTTGGGTGTTCTGCATTATAAAATTTTTAGTAAAATTCTAATCTGAGAAAAGATATTTTACTACCAAAATTTGTTAAACATTAATTAATTTTTTACTTGAATATAATTTATAATTTTTGATAAAACATATCTGTTTTTTATTACTTCGTCAGTATGTTTTTTATATTTATCCAATATGCGGAATATTTGTCTAAATTTACAAAAAGTTGGAAATTTTGAATTTTCAGTTGGAAAATTTAGGATTGCTCCCTCCTGAAAAAAGTTGGTTGGGCACGTCCCTGCCTTAAATAAATATTCTTATTGAATTGTCTCTTATATCGTTATACCGTGACTTTTGCCTTCCACTTCAATAATTAATTCAGGTTTAGGATGCTCCTGTTCTTTTATAGCTAATTTTTCTTGATAATTAAGTTTAGAAAACTTATTTTCGCATAATTTAAATATAATATTCATTTTTGAAAAAAAAACACAAAATTGCAACTTTTGATTGCTTTTAAATTAAATTAACACTAAGTAAGTACTAGATAATTCACCAACTGCAGCTTTAAAGCACTAAAACTAGTGAAAGCAATCGTTGCATTGATAAAAACAGAATAAAATGTTGTCCTTATCTTTGAAGAGCTGCAAGAAGTGCAGGTACAATTTGTCATAATTTCAGCGTAGGAAATTATACGATATTATATCCGATATTATACGAAGCGTAAAGTTTTAACGTTACGAAGTGTGATTTTCGATCACAGATCTGCGTAGTCCGCCAACGATTTTATAAGCATACCTAGTCTTGCATTTATGCTTTCATATTTATTTGGCCGACTGACTGACTCAAAAGCTCTGTTCGTTTGTATAAACTAACCTGAACCGAGCAAGTTAGTGCAAAATAATACTGCACAAACTTGGATAGTGACGTCATAGAAACGTGTTCAGTTCAAGTTAGTGCAAGACAAACGAACAGATCTAAACACTCGCAGCAGATTTATTTTTTACGATAATATTTATTATTTGCCGATTTCTTTTGGTTGTTCTGCAGCTCTGCAGCACTTACAGAGCAGCCGCCACTGTCTGTAAGCTATAAATACCTAGCCCACAATAGTCTTTAAGAGTGGTTTGCACTCTCTCCGTCAATCCTCGTATGTAGGGGAACTTAAAATATGGGATTCTCTCTTCTGTCTTTCTGTTTATATTAACATAATTATTTTCCTTAGTTACCCTATTCCATTGGGAATTAATGAACCACATTGGATAATTATTTTGTTTCAAAATATTTATCACTTTTATTTTGTTGTTCTTATGAAAATCTGGATGTGACAATCTCAACACTCTTTTTATAAAGCCTGTCACAAGACCTGTCTTTATGTTAGTGTGATGGTAAGACTGATAATAATCAATCATCCGATTGGAGCTCGTTGGTTTTGTGTACTAATTAGTGGTCATTAGTCCTTCAGGTCTTCTGATAACTGTGATATTCAAAAACGGGATTTCACCATTCTTTTCCATCTCCATGGTGAACTTAACTCTATTGTGGTATTTGTTAAATATATCCAGAAGTTGTTCTTCTTTTCCATTTGGAACTGCTGATAGAGAATCATCTACATATAATTTGAAAAATGGCACATCAAATGACAAATCACTCAACAATTCATCTAATAAGGTCTCCATCACCAAACTTGCCAAGACTGGACTACTAGGGCTACCCATGGCCAAACCATCTAGCTGTTTGTACAATTTCCCTTTCAGTGAAAAATAGCTATACTCAAAACAAATTTCCACCATACTCAAAAAGTCCCTCTTGCACAGTTCTGTATATGCTTTTATTATGTGCCATCGTTTGTTTATGCAGCTAAACACTATTTCTTTGGGGACACTGGGGAATAAGGAAACGACATCGAATGAAACTAATCTATACCCTAAAGGTATTTTTATTTAATAAATTCGAGATTTTTTTTGCAATAATTGCAAAAAAATTAAATTAAATGTTACTTTATATTTATTTACAAAATCATAGATTTAGATATAATCCGACAAAATTCGAAATTTTATTGCAATAATTGCATAACGTGACCATCCGTCCGTCAATACGACGGACCGTCCGTTATTTCAACATGCTGTCCGTCAGACCAAATTGTCCGTCATTCGGAAATTTCAAGCATAGCATAGCATCCATCACATTGTGAACAGAGTTTGTTTGAAGGCGAAGCCTCCATTACCTCTTTCAACATCTGAGAACATCGCGTGGATGGTTAGAGTATGAAATACTAGAGCGAGCATAGAGCCTTGTATCGTTTCAAAGTAGAGTGTTGACCCGCGCGAGGCGATAATCAACCTTTGATGAATGATTTACGAGTTAGACGGCCGAAGCAACAGTAACCCCAGAGAACGTAGCGTCGTGGAGCCCAGAAGGGTCCGCAGAAGGAAAAGGCGACACAGTTGCAAAAAAGAATTGGGATTGTACGGTTGAAAAAGGTTTTCTACCGTACATGCCCGCCGGAACTTCTCAGTCCGAAGACATTCAATTAGAACTGATCTAGGTCGGTGCCGAGGCATTGAGTAAACGCCCCGGCTGTGACCCTGTCGGAAGTTTCAAAAGAAAATCATCCTATTTCGCTCCAAAGAGACAAACATTGATAAATGACTTGCAAGCTTCACGCCATCTATTGATTGTTATTTTAGAGCTATTATATAAAATCGCGAATTTTGTAAAATATTTTTCCTGAAATAACGAAAAATTGTTCATATCACTCGGGCGATAAGGGTTTTCACCCTTCGGTCGATTATTCACTCGCCGCTGCGCGGCTCGTCTCATAACCTGTCGACCTCAGGGATGAAAAGAGCCCCTTTATCGCCCTAGTGATATAAACTACTATTCCTTTTATTCCAAATATTTTGTACTTTATTTAATTTTAAAAACATATCGTCTTTATTGGAAATTCCTATATGTACCTGAATTGCAAAAATCAGTACAAAAACGTTTGTTTTTATAGCTATTTAATAATATTTGTGCAATAGTATATCAAAATGGTGTTTATTTGTTAGTAATTGCGATAATATGACGTACAAAGGTTTGTTTATTTGAAAAAAAGTTAGAATAATTTCTTGTAAAGATTTGCCACACATTAACCAGTTTATATTTCACTGATACAAAATGCCGAACAATTTGAAAGCACAACACAATGATAAGAATATAAGCAAAAGCCCAGAAGTTATTCGTAAAAAAATTATCGAATGTGCAGCTGAAAATGTTAAGATATGCAGTGCAAATGTTTCATGACATTTATTTATAATCAATAAAATTTGATTTTAAATTGCTTTTTAAATGAAATTATTTTAACTTACTACTAAATTAACTTGTTAAAATTAAATTGTGTAGGAAAATTCTTAAAATTTTTAAATCTATAAGAATGCACTTCATTTTAAAACCATTTTAAAAGGGCGAAGCTAAAGTTCTACACGTCGTCGACTGAGTATTATGGTTTGTTCCAAGTTCATTTTGTAAAAATATAAAGTTCTTGTGTAAGAAGGGTTCCAGAGTAGCTAATTGTACCATATTGGTTTATATAAGAATATAAAATGAATATACTTATGAACTTCATAGTTCAATTTTAAATTTTTATACAAACGGATATGGCACAATTTGTTATTCAGGAACCTTTGTAGTGTAAGAACTTTATATTTTTACAAAATGAACTTGGAACAAACCAATACTCAGCCGACGATGGTATCACAAACCACATCATGCAAGATACCGTAAGAAATACAATATTGAACTTACTTGTGGATCGGTACAAATCCGGAATACTATCTTTAAGTTTCGATAACCACACAGAATGTAATTTTTTAAGTACCTCAATTTTGATGCCATCCTTCTCACAATTCAGAATGAAGTCTTCGATTATAGATTTTGTTATTTCTGTATCTGAAATTTCCTTCTTTGACACTTTCTTCTTAGGAACAAATCTGCTAGCAGTATGGGTGGCCATTGTATGTGAACGCACCACAGCACCGGGTCTGTAGTAATAACGAAAAGCACTGTTATTTTGTGTTTATAGATCACATTAAATTAACACAATATACTTAATAAATTTCGTTTAATATGATTCTGCTGTGTGTCCCCCCTATTGCAAAACAGTAGTACGCAAACAATGTAAAGAAAAATTAGTTCTCGTTACCAACAGTAGTTCTAATAATCAGTATTTAATGTATAAACCACATGCGCCAATGGCAGATATTGCAGGCATTTGTTGGATAGTTGATTAATTAATAAATAGATGGCACCACTAAACCACTTCGATGCGTTTTTATTCTCATAATAAAGATTATAGAGGGGCGGTGAGTACGGCAGTGTTTAGATGCTATGAAAAGTCAGTCGAATGTGTGTTTTGTAATGGTGGTTGTTAGTTTCAATTGCAAACTGTTATTATAGATTTATTTAAAATATGTGAATTGATCGTTCCTTTTAGTGTGAGGTGATAGTTCATTTTGGTGTTTTCGACAAATTTGTTAATGGTGTACTGTTATCGGTATAATGTAAACTGCTCCGTTTTATTTTATGATTTTGCTTATCATAATTTGCTATCTAAAGCCTTTAATGTCCTAAATTGTGTGTAACTTTGGTAGTGTGAAGTTAATTTAACTGTGTTTTAATTTTCCATCATGGAAACCCAAATGGAACGCGATCATGGAGTTCTGGGGGGTCTTTTTCAACATATAATTCAAGATATGAAGGTAAGGGGTGCTGTAATAAACTTTGTCTGGTTGATAGTCGATATAAACGGAAAGGTTTTTGAAAGATATTTTATTTGTAAAAACGTCAATAGATTTGTTGATTTCCGAACACATTGGAAAACATCTGCCACACAACATGAAAAACTTTATTGGCTTTGTGGTAATCCGTTCATTTGTCAAAATTGTGTTCCGTTTGTTTTTTTATTTGTTTTGATTTTGAAGTGAAAATCTCACTGCAACCCTTTTTTTGTTATTTATAGATTGGTACATTTAAAGCTCGTGAACTTGCAAACGAAATTTTGTCTTATTTCCGCGACCTTGGGTTCCCCTTTTAACTTATTTGAGAAGGGTAGTTAAGTTTATGCATATGCAGGAACATACCTAAAGGGGATGACATGTAAATTTTTTTACTCTTCACCCCCCTCTGTTTCCTATCAATTTTTAATTATAAAATATAATTCAAGACGGAAGAGATTTAAAATGACTCGTGCTTTAGTTAATTACGTAATTTTGTTTTGAATTTAAATTCAATGTTACCTTAAATTTGTGTAGGACGATTAGTGTCCCATATTCTATTTATAGGCAATGCGTATATAAAAACTTACTATACCTGCTGTAAATAAATAGAGTTGAATTTTAATTATTAGTTAAATCAATCTATTTATGTAATAGAGTGAAATAATTAATGTTAATGCTCATAAAAACTTTCTAATTTAAATTCCATTGTTCGAGTGGGTTGTTAATTTTTAGAGCTTAAAATAACGCAAAGTTTATTTTTTCAAATCGTAAATGGTGAAATCTGAACAGGTAAATATCGAAGAATTACGATATCGCTACGACTTCTTTGTTCCTTCCATTAAAAGGCTGGGCTAATTTTTTTGCCTTTATTCCACTTCCTACTTTCTATAACATGTTTTTTTAAATTTTGTCTGCATTTTGCTTTAACATTGTATTCCATTTATTCATTCATTATCTTGAGTTGCTAATCCCCTGCTCTTCAGTTTCACTCATGCACGAGCCATTTTTACTGCTTTTATTACCTCGGAGAATGGAGCAGATTCTTAAATGGATGGATATTCTATTACTAAAATTAGACTTTTTATGTTTACCATCTATTTTCTGGACGAAATTAAAACTTTTCCACAAGTACAAATGAGTAACATATTATAATTTATTTGCAAAATTTTATTATCTACTAATTATATTTTTTATAGTATAAAAAATCTTGATACCAAGCTATTGATTTTGCATTTTCGCCTTTTTAACGGTTATACATTTTCAATTATAATTTTTGTTTATTTTATGATAAGGTATCGGAATACATTATAATGGTATAAATTTACATGAATTTATTTTTGTTTTATTGATACAAGGGCGACTAATCAGTAGCGGATACAAAGCTGGGCTGGAGGTATTTCTGCAACTTTTCATGGTCAAGTACCTACCTACATACCAAGTTTAACAATGAAGAAACTTCCGAGTACTTAAATTTTAATCATATACAAAACAAGATATAATATTTGTTAATTCCGTAAATGTTGAACCCCAAAATTCTAGACAATACTGTAGGTTTTAGACATCTCTACTAAGGACTGTTCATTTTACTAAGCGGACAAACATTTATTGATATAACTTTTTTTGTTATCATTAGAATGGTATAATATTTAACTAAAGTGAAGATTGGAACTTGTAAAATATATTTCTTTTTTTGATGATCACTGTAGGTTCACGTCCGGTAGAAATATAGAACTTTTACGAGGACGTATTTCATAAGCTTTTTCACAGTTCTGTTGTCACTTTGGGACTAGCTATAGCCATATAAAAACTTTTGTTCCAATTTTGTCCATCTGGACCATCTTCATTTTATTAGCCACATCTTCTTTTACCACAGCGTTATAATATTCTAGGCTTTTGAATGTCCTGGTGTCCATTTTGACGTAAGTTTTGTCGTCCATTAAAGTGCACCAATTTTTGTTATCCAGGAAAAATGTGTATCACTTTTTGCACCTCTTTTCTGACCTTTGTTGTTGTTCTGTGAACCTTATACTTAAGTGTTATTTGGTTTTTATACGTCTTCATATTGTTTATTTTTTTAATATTTTGCACTGTGCCCGCACTAACTCCAGAAATCTTTGAAATTTCCTGTACAAAGATATTTCTGCTGAACTGAGCAGCTTTAACACTTTCTCTTCGGCTACATCACTCCATCCCCTTACCTATGTCATCATTTTCGTATATTATCATAAACCGTATAGATTTTAGAAATTTTATTAATGATTTGGAACACCTCTGACTTCGAAATTCGTACTATTTTTGCACTAATCCTAATAGATAATTTTCAGAACATCACTTTTGCGAGATAAGTTTTCGAGCTTGATAGCTAATTCGCTCCATAATGTTAATTTTTGATAAAAATAAGGAACCAAAGGTGGTATGCAATAGCTGACACTTGTGTTAAATAAATGACGCTTATTAGAAAAAAATCGGCTAACAATTATAATTATTACAGCCGATTAAAGCTGTCCGCTTAGTAAAATGAACAGTCCTTAAGTTACATGAAAATCCCATTGCTGCTTCAAAGCTACCGTTGCACAGTACTGCCGTCCTAAGAAAAAAAGTCTTAACTCCAATTATTTATTAAAACGAGTTAGAGGTTTCAAACGCACAATAATCTATTAAAGTTTCATATTACTAGGCTAACATATTTTAAAAACTTACTAAAAATATAAGTATATGTACCATCAGTCGTTATGTACCATCAGTAGGGCAATTTTTTTGTTGCATTTAAAACACGAAAAGTTGCATTTATAAATCATAAAAGTTGCAATAAAAACAAAAAAAGTTGCATTTATTATTTTTTTTAAATTTTTTGAAAATAATAAAGAATATACACATAGAAATTTATAAAATAAATAAATACATTGCAATATTTTATTTTTTTATGGATTTTTATTATTTTTTATTATTTAATTAAACAAGGCACGTCAACAGGGACGTGCCCAACCAAGTTTTTTCGAGGGGGAGGGAGAAATTTCAAATTTGCCAACTGAATTAATTCAAAATTGCCAACTTTTTGTAAGTTTTGCAACTTTTTGTAAATTTAGACATAAAAGAAATGTCAAATTGACCAAATTTTTGGTGTTTTTGTCAACTTTTTGCCAACTTTCTACAATGGCACGTCCTTGCACGTTAACTTTCATAACTATTACTTGGTCAAGTTACCAACTTACAAAAATTAAACTAAACAATTAAAAAATAACACGTACTAACTCCTACAGGGTTGTACTTAGTAAATGGTAAATAACCAATAGAAAACTTCTGATGGATACTAAGACGTGCTTTCCGTTGGTTAGTTACCATTTGCTGGTCATAACGAGCTTAAGATTCATGGAAATTAAAAATTCAGGAAAAAATTGGAAAAAAATGTATTTAACTTGTAATTTTGCTAAAAGTTGCAAGAAAGTTGCAAATATGTGAAAAGTTGCAATAACGTGAAAAGTTGCATTTTTGTTGCGCTAAATACTTCTTTATTATTTATCAGATGCGATTAAAATACAGTTTTTTGTTGTTTTTAGACAGTTTGTGACTTGTGAAAAAAAGTTGCATTTGGTGTCAAAAACTTGCCCTACTTATCAGTTATCACTAGTAGGTGATTAAATATAAAATAACAATACCTGTGTTTAAATGAAAAGAATTACATTAGGTATATAATATTGGTCGGTTGTAAGTTCCACTGATGGGTCAAATCTTTTTTAATCTGACATGTAAGTTCCACTTATCGGTTTTGGGTCGCTCTTATGGGGTAATATAAACTGGGCCAAAAAACTACCTGAAAGTGGTAAACTGGGCCAAAAGCAAATTTCACTAAAATTTTGAAAATGGTAAACTGGGCCAAAGGCAGAATTTTTTAGGTAAGCTGAAATTGTAAACTATAAACATAAATCTTTCACTATTTCTATAAAATTAAACTAAATAAGCTGAAAACAAACAAATCTGCGCGAAAAGGTAGATCGGGCGCTCGAGCGTAGCGAAGAGTGCTTTCAATCAATTTTTACTTACACAACCACCGTTCTTGTAGAATCCACGCAAAAACGAGTTTCACTTCTCAATAATCCACCTTTTCCTTAACCCACGGGCCTACGGGTATGTTTATAATATCTGTAGTTTTTATAAAAATGGCCCGAAGCGGCTGAAGCGAAGCGTAGCGTAGGGTCAATTTTTGTAAAAACCATCATGACACGAGGAGGATCCACGCGATGACGGGTTCCCCCCCCCCTTCGCCGGACTCATTTGGCTGATCGCACACATACCGACCATACAATGCACCTCCTTTGGCCCAGTTTACAATTTTCAAAATTTTAGTAAAAATTGCTTTTGGCTCAATTTACCATTTTCAAAATTTGGCTTATTTTACCTTTGGCCCAGTTTACATTCACCCTCTCTTATCTCACATGTAAATTCTACTGATGGTGAATTAAGTCGAGACGGTAAGCTTTTAAGTATTTCAAATTCTTTAAGCTTACATTGTGTTGTGGAAGTTGGTTTTTATTCAAGCTTTGCAAAAATATTGTGATTTATGAATTATGATACAATTTTAACTCAGTTCTTAACAAGTTATTTCTCTAAAGGGTAGTTCACACTACATGATTTATCATATGACTTAGTCATAAGGAAAGTCATGGCTAAAATCATACCATCGCAACAGCCAATCATAAAAGCCAAAACTTCTATAATATCAAAAATCATATAGTGTGAACGTAAAAAAATCACTCATATGAGAAGTCATGTGACAAGTCATATGATAAATCATGTAGTGTGAACTACCCTTAACAAGGTGGAAAGCCGGGCCCACAGAGACGGGTCTAGCCGGTGGATTTCTATTTTAGGGGTATTAATTAAAAAAAAAAAATCGTTTTTAAGCACCAACCCTAACCTAAGCTCAACCGATGGTTCTCTTTTAACATTCTTCATTAAAAAGAATAAATCCTCAATACTGACAATTTTAACTGCTTGCCTTCAAACGTCCTCACGTTAAAAATGACGAGGATGATATAGCTGACCCAACCACGGACGGTCGTCCCACCAAAGTTGAAAACTCGATTGGTGTGCAACTCGATCTCAGGGAAGTGATTTTAAGTTGGTACGACCAACGACAAATAAGATAATAAATGGAATAAACATAAACCATCTTCTATATTAATAAATCTCATAAATTAACATTTTGTTTTCGTTCTACTATCATCATTATTACAATAATCCTAATGAGACTGCAATAACCTGAGATTGCGTGAGGTATCGCAGTAAGTCATCGCGATGTGTATTTCTCTCACTATCATTGAATAAATACGTTCGTATTCATCGCGACATCGACATTCGCATCTTTGCAATGTTTGTATCTTTAGAGTTTCGGTTATCATTTAGAACAAACTGGTCAAAATGTAATCCATTCGGATACGTTTGATATATTGTTCAACTTTACTTTATATTTTTTAAATAATTTTGTGGTGAGTGGGCGATCGGTAGCCGGAATGTCGTTAATCCATTCATGCGCGTTTGTGGTGGACACAACAGAGAGGATCCAAAAATACTAAGAGTAAAATTTACATTTAATGTTTTTCTCTCTACGACAAGACAAAAATTATAATAACTATAAACAATAATAACAAAATATTGCGTCTAGCCACCCTTATACTGGAAAAATACAATAAAGTTGTAGTGTAACTAAACATCAAACCAAATGTTTACTTGTTAACTAACTTATTTTGAAAATTAATTTTGTTAAAGTTTTGCGATAAAACTGTGCTGTTGAATTCGCGTAGTATTTAGAAGTCCTTTAAAGGTCCTACTCGTAAAAATAATAATAAAGATTGTAAAAATTAACCAGTTATGTTTCTCAATAGGTAATCCTTAAAATATATAGACGTTAATATATCGATAAGTGGAGATAATTAAAAAAAATAGTGATGAAATTATCTTAGGTATGTACTAGATAGATTTTTTTATTTCTAAACGAGGTCGAAATTTACAAATGCTAATACCTTCAAAATTGTTAATATCTTTCTTGTAGCTGGGGTGACTTATCTATTTATTGTTTATTGCATTTCAAGCAATTTAATGTAATCAAGTTTCTGTCCGTATAGATATTGAAACAATTCGTTTTAACTTGATAAAACTTCTGAACAATGGGAACTTTTCTTCTTATTTCTATCAAATTGACACATCGACTCTAAGCGGATTTATAGAAGCTGTGTCAGCTATAATTTATATATTTACGAGAAATCCATTGTTTAGGTATTTTTGGTTCAAATCTTAAATCTTGGCATCTTCTTTGTATGATGTGGTAAAAACCACATCTAAGGTTTCTGAAAATTTATTCCGGATTTTCACAATTCTAAACAATGAACTACCTACATTTCAAAAAATTGGAATCGTTGATCGCTTTAAAACAGCATTATGTTAATCTATGTATTCCATCTTTAATGTTAGTTCTCGCTGTACCTAGTAAATGACCAAAGAAAATAAAGAAATTTGATTTATACACTAAAAAAAGTATTTTTACATAAATGGGAAAATCGCCGGTAGTAAATCAATTTCAGTTCAGTTTAAAGCTATTTGCGATATTGATTTTTAAGGCTAACTGCAGTTCTTGGCTGTAGTAACTCGCGAGAAAAAGTGTTGCCTGCAAATACTTCGTTCGACTTCGAAGTCGAGTATCCACAAATATCGTAACAATTGTGACGAATCGGTTTGTTTTTGTGCGTTAAATAATTGCTCTATTTTAGGCAATTTCTTAGACAAATTAGAAACATAAATTATTTAAATCAGCTACACAATTAATTTCCAGTACTTTTATGTAAATAGGTTATCAAGGTGATAAATTTAAAATATCCATGTATTATTCTTTTTGCAAGTTTTTATTTAACTTAGCGTGAACTTGAAATGTATTCAAAATCGGAAAACATATGCAAATTTTTAACATTGCGATTTAGTTCTTTCGGTTGGCTTTCGCTCTTTTACGCTATAATTTTCCTCACACTATGAGTATGAGAACATAGTTAAATTTTTTCTTTAAATTTATATCATATATAAAGTTATATCAATTCAAAAGCATAAATAATTTGAGCATCAGAATCTATCACGAAAGTTTACCTACCAGAGAGTTCAAATAAGATTACTATCAAAATTGTAACAATAAAGTACTACTTTTATTTTCACCAAATCCTGTACATTAATTTATTTATTATTCATGGAAATTATTGTTTTGGTGCCTAATGGTATATGATTTTACTTTCAGGAATAGTGTTAAAATAATATATTTCCATTCTTAATGTGTTTTTAATGGTTAATAATATTTAGACCATACCGAATTATTATTTTACCAAAATTTCTAATTTAAGAAAGCAAAAGTATTATTTAAATAATATTTAATTGCGTGTCTATACGATGAATTTCAAGTTCATTTTGTTTTAATTTTCCTACTATCAAAAGAAATTAGTCTAAGGTTAACTTTTTTTTGTAATTTTGTTAATTGATTCAGTTATTTAAATGGTTCTATTTTTGTCAGTTGGCACTGCAATTTATGTGTGCAATTATGGAAAATTTTGTAAAAATACACCTATTAGTTTATCCGATTCCGTGCGACAAACTACATACCTTTGCCACTCATTTGCGTTTGGAAAAGAAACATTTTTATTATTATTATTTATACTCGTGTAATTGCACAACTTGGCTCACGCCTCGCCGTGCAAACGAAAACACACTCGTGCGATAAAGTCGTCTTTTTCACACTTTTTGCATAAATAAATTTTGTGATGAAATCGCTGCTTAATTTAGAACATTTTATTATATTTTATTATATTAATGAAATTGCCGTCAAAATTAATAAAATCTGTAATCTTTTAGTTATAAAATTATAAAACATACAATCTTATGATGTTATGATGTTAATTCAGTGTAATCTTGTTATCAAGTCTATTTATATTAACAAGTCAAAAAAAACTTAAAGGTGCCTATTAATAATAAACTCATGTAATATTCATCTCGTGCTATCTGTCCTCGTTGATATGGGCATATAAAGTTAACAGAATGTAAGTCAATTATATACGAGGGCACATTCGACATACATTTGACGCTTGTTCTAGTGCTACATTCAAAATTTTACCTACACATTCAAGTATGTAGTAACGGTCGATAACCTTCGATTATACAAACTTCTGCAGTATTTCTCAATGTAAATTACCATTTAATATTATACAAATCGTAATTTTTATTTTCCTGTGAATCTATTATTTAACTGATACAATTCTACATTAATTTATAATAACATTACAAAATTTTGTACGAACAGCTTTTGTGTGGGAGATACAAGAGATAAATGTTTGTACGGAACTATGCATTTAAAATGTACTTCCTAGTCTATAATTTAATTACGAAATTGCTATGAATAGATTTCGAGCCATCATTACTTACCTACACATTTACTTAAAAGACTGCGGTTTATTTTAATGAATTGAATTAAAACTTTTGTCGAAATAAGAAACAATAGTAGGTAAGATAATTTTTCAAACATTTTTAGTTTTATTAAAATATTATTCAGTTATTATAGGTAGTCAAATATTATTTAGAACAATTCAATGTCAGGGTTTTTATATGAATTTATTACAATTAAATAAAATAGTTAACATTTTTTAAGAAGAATTATCTCGTTAGTTTCTGCAATACTAGATGCATTTGGGGTCGTTGACTTGTTGGCAGTGATTTTATTTTCTATATTCTCTACTAGATCTAAATAGGAAGGAAGTAGTATAGGAACAATAAGATTACAAAAACTATGAGTTGAACGATTATTTATTATTTTAAGACCACTTAAATCACAATATCATACCCGAATAAAAATAACTTTTTCAATTTTATCAAAATATTGTGATCATTTTATTAACTTAAATAGGATTATATTATTTAATATATTTTAATGTAACAATAGGAATAAAAGTTAAATTTTAGGGGAAAGGTAGCTACTTTGGGCGACAAAATACAAATTTTACGATTGAAACCTCGATGAATTCTGAAAGAGTATATTTTAAATAAGAGAATAAGCGGAGGTACAATGCCCTAAGTGCACCTGTTTTTTCAAAAATCGAATTTAAAAAAGCTTGATTTTCGAAGTTTAAACGCTCGTGATTGGTTAAACAAGTTCGTTCGTGGGAGGTCCGTGCACTGCTATACATAAGAGTGTCGCACTTCTACAATAAGACAGTAACTCTTGCGGTATGGTAGGAGTGCGTTCTCCTTTTTTATTTAATTTAAAAATTTAAAATTATTTAAAATACACTACAGAAAAGGGTTACTTAAATTTAACGAACGGTAGTTACTTTTGCCCGTAGGTCCGGCTCTTGCCATGGTGATTTTGATGAAAATTGACTCTCAGCACCCTTCGGGCGCTTCGAGCCATTTTCATCAAAATGACAACTAATTTAAAAATATCCCGAGGCCCGTAGGTCAAGGAAAAGGTGAATCTTTGAGAGGTGAAACTCGTGAGAGTGGATTTGTAACGCAGAGTAGCTGTGCGAAGAAAAATCGACTTAAAGCACCTCTCGCTGCGCTCGGGCGCTTTAAGCCATTTTTCTAGCACATGTACTATTCGGAAAGGTGGTTGTGCAAGGAAAAATCGACTTAAAGCACCTCTCGCTGCGCTCGGGCGCTTTAAGCCATTTTACCAGCACATTTAGGGTTGAAAACCATGATTTTCGTTCGAAGTGCTCTGTTACTGCATCGCAATGCAAGTGACGCTCCCACTCTGCGCAAAGCTAAGACTATATCTGGGTGCACGTACCGACAGAATTAACCAATCCCGAGCGACTTTGCTTTAAAATTTACTGCAAAAATCGAAGTTTTTAAATTCGATTTTTGAAAAAACAGGTGCACTTAGGGCATTGTACCTCCGCTTATTATCTTATTTAAAATATACTCTTTCAGAATTCATCGAGATTTCAATCGTAAAATTTGTATTTTCTTGCCCAAAGTAGCTACCTTGAACCAAATTTTATCTTACGTAACTTGTTCGGATTTACCGAAAATTTAAAATGCTCACACTTTTTGAATATCAAATTAAAATTATGGCAATTGAAGCTTATTAGAGATCAAACGAATCTTCATCGGAACATCAGTTTTACACAAAAATTTGAAATAGTAAAGAAAATCATGTCTGCAACCTCCCCCCTCCTCGCTGAAAATTTACAAATAACACCGTGGCTATGAGGCTCAAGGAAAAATATAGAAGTTCATTGAGGATCAAAAGTTTAACAGCAATTTTATCCCAGATTTCGACTTGGTGGTGTTTACAGCGTACTATTACTATTATATTGTACTATACGCACAGAAAAAAAGGTGTACTTAAAAGTAGAACAATTTGTGCCTAGATTGTCTACAAGTACAAATTGGGTGAAAATTAGGTACAATTGTACTTAATTTTAGTCAAATTCAGTCATCTCTAGCGCAATTGTACTATTTTATAGCACAAATTGTGCTAAATTTTTACACAATTTGTACCTGTAGACAATCTAGGCACAAATTGTTCTACTTTTAAGTATACACATTTTTTTCTGTGCGACTATACCATACGTTGCCATACATACGTCCGGAATTTACGCGATTGTTACCGCGTTTTAGTCGCCTGTCCCATATTTTAGTCAAATTTTTGTCCCATACTTTTAGATAATTTAATTTTTAGAATCAAAAATCGAAAAACCATGAATAAATCTGCTGAAAGAGGGATCCTCCTATTTGCCCAAGAGTTTTTTTTACTGCTAAATCTGCTGGAATTACAATTAAATTAAATTACAGCAAAAATAGTTTTTCTGATTTTGTTTTCTCTAAATGTATGTATACCGACTTTATTTATATTTATTTCATTTTTGATATTCTTACCAGTAGGTAGAATGCTTTACATTCACTGCATGATTTTGTATTTCCATTTAACGATATTTTGATTTAAAACTTTTTTTTTCTTATTCTATTTAAAAATACTACCTACTTGGGTTAGCCTATTGGAAATTCAATATTATGTTAATATGAATAAATGATGAGTTGAACATTAGTATGTAGGAATCTTATATGTTTTATTTTAATTTAACGGAAATGTCCTTTTTTTTTCTTTCCGTTTTTACTTATTCTGTTTACAAAGTAGTTACAGACAATTTATGTATTTTACTATTATTGTCGTTTATTACACTACCTGTTTATTATATCTTGGATGGCACTAAGATATAATATATAAGTTAATTTTGAAAAATTAAAAACCTTGGGTTTTTGGACTTTTTCAAATTTAAAAAATGAATTGTAAACTTACCAGTACAGTACACTAACATTTATTTGGATCGCCAAACATTAAGAATGGATTTCTTTACCAACTTCATTTTTTTCACATTTTTTGCGGTAATTTAACACCACTTATCTATGAGAGCAGTTCACCTACGAGCACATATTATGTAAAAATCCTTCTGGATGAGATTCTAACTCTAACCTATACTGTAGTGTGTGTATCTTACTAACTGGTGTTTGTTTATTCTATAGTTACTGTGGCCAGGGCTGGGCAAAATGCATTTCAAATACAAATTTTAAAATACATTACATGACAGCTCTACAGGCCTAGAAGGCCCATAGCTTTTCCTTGCTTATCTAACCTATCTTGCTAACTTTGCGTGTGTGACGCAGCCGTATTTACGGTAATGCCGTCGACACAAATATCAGGGATCACCACAGAGTGTGGATGTTCACCGGAAAGCCGAGCCATTTCATACCATACATTTCAAAACAAAATAGTAGGTACATTCAAACTTTCAGGTATTTGAAATACAAAATGCAATGTATCTTGGAATTTTTTATTTTAAATTCATCAAATGAGATACAATGCATTGTATCGTACATGTATGATGCGGTGAATAATATTTTGAATTTCAAATAAAAAATTCAGAATTATCTTGCTTTTTCTACTTTCAACCCAAAAAACAAAATGTATTTTGTATTTTTCTCACTCCTGGCTGTAGCGGACTAAACATAGCGTCAAATATCTATATCCAAAATGTATTTATGATAAATCCATGTTTGATGATCGGTGGATAGTGGCAGACTTACGACCTACCTAGCTCATACGTCATAAGACACAACATAATGGTACGACATGAATGATCGAAAAATTCAAATTCTGATTCGAATGAACTTAGTGGTTCTTAAAAAAATTAAATTAAAGAAAAACTTACTTCCAGTCATGATAACTAATGATACCACAAATATATACACTATAATCTACTAGCGGTTACTATAGTTTTACAAAACAATCGATTATGATAATTCAAAGATAATTTCAATAAATAATACTACAGCGGTTCCTTCAAGTTGATAATTTCAACTTCCTTTTTTGTTGAAAACAAGTTATTATAATTTTGTTTTATATAATGGATTTAGTAACTGATTTAAGTATGAAATACAGTCAAACTTCGAACTTGGATAACTCCGAGTCTCAATAAGTAGCGAAACTTTTTAGTAATACTAATAGCTATAGCTTATTTGATGCTAATCATAATTCTATAACTCGTAAATTTTCGGAAGTCGAACTTTTTTCATGGGTAATACTTAATACATTACATTTCGAGTTATCAAAGTTTCACTATACATATTTCGAATAAATGTAATTTACAATATCTAACCCTTATTGTACCCTCAACCTTAAATTTTGCATTTTCTTGAATCTCTTATTATAAATAGCTAACTGTTATGTCGATTGCTTTAATTAAGGCTAAACGTTCTTAATTGGTCGGTTTTTTACTTATTTAAAAAAAAGTTTCTTTTATTTTTGTTTCAACTTCGTTTTAATACACCAAACAAACACTTGAAGATAGAACTTAATTGAAATGACTTTTTGATGATTAAATATTATATTTTGCGCCTGCTAGCTTTGCCGATTATTCAATTTTCTGGTGAGAATTGGCAAAAAGTTAATTCGTTTCTTCTACATGATTGATCAAATTTGAGGTCACTGCTTTGAAAGAAGACTGTTAATTAGCCTATCTTACATTAATAATATGTACCATCATTTTAATTGATTACCATCAAGTGTATCTACATCAATTTATAATACAGTGGGCACTTAATTACAAGGGCCGTATACTCGTCTCAAATGAACGTTTTCCTTAATGATTTACACTAATTGTTATTTATTTAACTACATAATACTAAAATGTCTATTTTTATTTATTGTGTGTGACTTTTTCAACAAGCTACTGGTGTTACATTTTAAAATTGTAATTTATATAGTGGTATCTCTTTTACTACTACTACTACTATGTTCTACACTATTTCTAGTTTTTACAGCCTTCGGGCAGTGTTGTCAACAAATCTTGAACTGTTTCGTTTTCATCATTTTTATATTTCGTTTACAAATATAGATTACCGCTTTACCGAATAAACGAAATTGTTTATTTGTGAACTATTATATTTTTGAACATACAAATAATTCATTTTTGCATATATAAAAGGTCAATGAACACGTAATATTTCGTACCTACTACGTTGTATATAAATAAATCTTCAAGTTAAGTAAATGTTGCTACTAACAGACTGGTAAAAGTAGGGTTGATAATTCATCCACTAAACATTTTATGAATTTTTTTGAAGGTTTAATATTAAGCACATTGATTGTGATTGATAGTTAGAATTTTAGGCACGTGCTTAATTCAACTTATTAGTGCATGTAAACATAGTTATTCTTAGTTAGAAAAATATGTACGAGTAATATTTTGAATTAATTAACATTTGTATGTACATAATATTATGTAGGTACCTAGCTTTAAATATCATTTGTTACTATTAATATTGTGTAATGTTTTGTATGCATGCAGGTCACACAAATACAAAGCAGAAAATGTCATTTCATGTGTTTATTCTGACGTTTCAGTAAAACTTCACATTAACAAGAAAGAACCTTTTTATTTCGAGTGTATTATACTTTTTAATTATAACATTATGTTTTTTCGTACTTGCTTGGATAACCGAAAGAAGTTTTTAATTTTTTAGTTTGTTTTTCTTTTTGATACTCCCTCGTATATACATTTGTATTATTATTACATTTCTAGGCCAAGTTGAAGAACTATAATAGTAATCCCAAAGATTCGGCACTACAACTATTTTAAGAGTTTACAACCGGAAAATGTTTTTAGAAAATAATTCTCAATCGTTTAAACTTTAAAGTATATTATTTAAAATCAAATTTTTAAATTGTGATTATATTTCAAATTTTGAAGTATTTTTAGACGAAAACTATTAATACAATAATTACAAAATAATGAATTCGAAGACTTTCTCCAATCTACAAATCATGTCTGTTTTAAATTAAATTTATCACAAAAAAATCTGATTCATTTAATTCTATTCGCAATCCGAATTACAAAGTTAAAATCTTATAATAGTACAGTGGGGCCCGCTTAATGTGATCGCGGTTAATGTTATCATTCGGATATTGTTTTCAGTTTTGCCAAGAACGGAACGGACATATATTATTACACACACAAAACATCGCTTATAGTTATCAGATTTCGGTTAATGTTATCATATTATTCTTAAGATTATTTTCTCCCACGAGCAAAGGAGTTGATTTTCAGTTACAAGCATTTTTTTATATTGTGCATACCACCCACATAATATAAAATCAGGTGTTAGCAAGAAAATCAACGTCACACATGTGGTATCACATTACATATTTATGTTTATTATCAATTCCGTCGGTTAAATACATAAATGGACGATAGTTTGCTGTTAATGTGTGTTGTAAGATTCAGTCCTACTTGAAAATTTCACAATGAGTGACTTTTATTAATTAATTTTTTCAATCGGTTATTGTTATCAAAAACCTCAAGTCCCAATGTGATCACATTAAGCGGGCCCCACTGTATAAAAGTTTATACCTTCAAAGTAGTTCCTGCGCACCGCTTTTAGGTCATTTTATACACTATTTGACATCGTTTTTGTTTGTGTTTGTGGTTAAACGGAAAAATAATTTTAAAATTTTAGTTTATTGAAAGATTGTGGAGAATAGCAGTAGCAACAATAATGGTCTGTAAATGTCCAAGTGACAGGCATACCCATTGTAAGAATGGATAATTTGCCTTTCCACACACCATAATGATCTCTCTACACAGTTGCGTGTATGAATCTGAGATTAATTGAAAATAATTTCAGCTGGTGTATTTGTTTGCTGTAAAAATGTAATAAAAAAATTTGTATTGCCATATCCACTCTCCTAAAATAATGGAAGGGAATCGAATTTCCAAATTATAAAAATTATAAAATACTATTATCCCGGCCAATAAGCTACAATGTCCATTATACGTAAAAGTGCATTGCATATTTTGTACATTTCATGAAATTCCAATTTCATTTTCTTGATAAGAGTAAAAAATATTTAAATTTATTGAATCGGTTATAGAAGCTACAATAAATTGAATTTTACTTTTGAAATAAACAAAATTTTCACACATTTGTGTTACCCACGGACCTGGTTTGTTAGAAGTCCGTGGTCTTAGCGGACACAAATAGTGTACTAACGAATATTGAAAATCAATTTGAAGTCGCCACAAATTCAAAAATCTAACCTCAAAATAAATTATTGTTTACATTAAATTTGACCAATAGAAAACAAGAATAACTTATTCGAGATTTATCGGACCAAGTTCAGAGGGTTGAGTTATACCACAAATTATACCAAGAAGAACGTTATACCACCATTGTAGAATTGGCTCTAAATAGGAATTAATCATATGTAAAGCTTGTCCAGGTAGATAGCTACTTACTGTTTATCTAAAATAAAAGCAATTTGCTTAAAATAATTGGTATAAATCCGTGAATAGATACACTTTTAAAATGATAACACCATTCTAAGTCCTACTCTAGGAGTTGTTTTGTTTAGAAAATATGAAATAAGTATGTATTTGAAAAATATTGTTTAAAAATTTTAAAAATTTTTTCAAGGGCTACCATACTTTTAACTGCAAATCGCAAAAGTTGTTCAACAATCAAAATTATTGAATTGCTTTGTTATTATACGTATAATAATATGTGCATTTGAATGTGGATTTTTTTATTTACTTGTTTTATAAAACAAAGGTGCATAATAGTATTATGTATTTGAATGCTTGAATCTACAAATAATTGTTATCATCCCCGTGTTCAGTTCTAGTGATATTTTTGAAAACTTGGAACACTCCTATCCTTAATTAGTTCACTATCATGACTATATACTTAATATTAAACCTGTGCCTACCAAAAATAGTAAAAGTGATGAGAGGTGGTTAAAAAATAAATTTTGTACCTATAGAATAATAAAATAGAAACAAAATATTATTTTTTTTAAGTTTACGATAACCTTTAGTTTATTATTCAAAAAACAATTCAATGATAACTAAATTTAAAATAAAATAATATGTTTTAATTCTGGCTTTTTTTTAAAGTTTAGTTATCCATTTTTACATAAATATAAAAATCGATGGGTTACTTAGAAGGAATACCACGTATCTGCATTTGTTATATTTTTCTGATAATTAAAAAACTACTTCGGCTAATTTCCACAGTTTGAATCTCTTTCATTGTAAAGGCTTTGTAAAAGTAATGGTAGAACTAATAATATGAATTCTGAATATTTTAAAAAACTTTATTTTAATACGAGGTATTGATCGTAAGCCATCGATGTACGAGGGTCAAGCTGAATTTATTGAGAATAAAAAACACGGTTAATATTTTCTAGGATTTTATTTTAAATATGCTCAAAGTAATTCTCTCCAACAATGATACACTTGACCATTCTTACTTTCCACTGCTTAAAAGCTCCCAACCAATCTTCTTTCGGAACACCTTCAAAATAATTGTGAACTGCGGTATCAATATCTTCTTCAGACGAAAACCTTCTGCCCCGCAATTTTTTTAAGCCCAGAAAATAGCCAAAAGTCGCACATTGCTAAATCAGGTGAGTACGGCGGATGTTCTATGATTTTTATATTTTTTTCAGCCAAAAACTGGCGAGTTAAAGCTGCCAAATGGGATAACGCATTATCATGATGGAGCATAATTCCCTTGGCTGGAACTCTACTGAACACATCAAGTAAACATTTTTCACTGTACCATTTAGCTGTACCTGTCCTTTGTCCATCTAGCTTAATGGCATTTACTAAGCCCGTACTTCTGAAGAATACCGCATACATATAACTTTTTTCATAGCTCGCTGTTTCTCGATCATTGTTGGAGTGTCCTCATCTTTGTGAATCCATACGCGACTCTCTTGAGGAGTAGGTACGTCGAAAAAGGAAATCGTCGCCTTACTTGTAAAACCTTCTGAGTCTGATTGACAAAACTTTTCAAGAGACATAAAAAATCTGCTACTACTCTTATTTTAGAATTCTAATTTATGAAATTTTTATGAGATACTGCAAGAATACAGTTTCATGTTTATCATCAAAATATTTTACGGGGATTTCATAATTTCCATATTAGAGAACTTAAAGGTTTTTCATTGAACATAAATTTTTTTTTAAATCGGACTTACAAGGTTTTACAAGTAAGCCGACGAAATATAAGTTTCGTCACCTGTCACGATTTTGGAATGAATTTGGTGTCCGCCATTATTTAACAAATTTTGAGTTTCATGGCAAATTCTTACACGCTCTGCTTTTTGGAAATCAGAAAGGTGATGCGGCACAAAACGACTGACCACTTTTTTTAAATGCAGGTGATCGTGTTTGATTGTTTTAACAGCTGAGGATCCAATCTTGAGTTGATGCTCTATTACCCCATAAGTGGATTTATTGTCCTCTTTAATTATTTTTTTAACAGCAGCAATGTTTTTGTTGATAACAGCGGTAGAAGGACGTCCTGCTCCTTTTTGATGCTGAACGGAATTCCTTTCGCGTTCAAATTCCTTATACCATCGGTAAATTGTAGCCAAGGAAGGTGTTTGTTCACTAAAAGTTAAATCTAAACTCTCTTTGCACTCGTAAGCGCTTAAATCTTTTTTAAAATCATAATAAATCATGATTCGAAACAGCTCTCTTGTTAATTTCATGTTTTCACTAGCAATGTCACTTTAAAAAATTAATAACTTGAGTTAAAACAAAACTTATTTTCAACTTCTTAACTTCAAATGACAGATAAAGAGTTTCTTTAAATAATACCGTATGTTTTATTTTTAACAAATTACCAGATCTATTTTATTCTCAATAAATTCAGCTTGACCCTCGTATAACTTCTAATATAAAAAGGAGTTACTGTGTAAATTTTCAATTTAAATTATATTGTATTAAGGCCAAAAAATTTTTGGTGGGTAAATAGATTTCATCACGATGTTGCTGATGGGGTACGAGCTTTCACTCGAAATGCTGCAAAAAGTGTAATAAATTCGGAAAACATAGTATGTAACATATACGTGGGTTGCTGGAAAAGTTTCCGGAATATAGTAGTTTTAGTGGCGTCACTTTTTTTCAACTGGCATATTCTTAAAATTTGACCTTTTTAACTTATATTTCAGTTGACAATTCGTACTTAAGTAGACCAGTTTAGTTTACACAGCATTTTAGAGAAAAAAATTGTACGAGAAATTGGAATGATTTGTTACTACTGTAGATGTGGTCTAAAGCCAAAACAATCCATCGAACGGCTTGTTTTGACTTTTGGATATGAAACACCATCCAAGACTACTGTTTATACCTGGTTTTCCGAATTCCAACGTAGACGCACCACTCTCAGTGATGAATTTCGTTCAGGTCATCCAGCAACTTTTGTTATTGCCACTAATGTTGATGCTGTACGTGAAATAATTGAGCGAGATCGGCATGTGACATATGGAGAGATTGAAGCAGGCTTGGGCATTGACATGAAAACAATACACGCGATTTTGCATGATTATTTACACGTATGGAAGCTCTGCAGTCATTGGATCCCACACAATTTGAGAGCAGCTTAAAAGCAATGTTGTGTCAAATGGTGTCGAGAAATTCTCAATAAATTCAACCGAGGTCTTTCAAATTTGGTCTACAATATCGTTACTGATGATAAAACTTGGATTTATATATATGAACCCGAAAATAAGTAACAGTCCAGTGTTTGGGTATTTCAAAATGAGCCTAAACCAACAAAAGTTGTCCGTTCACGTAGTCCTGCAAAGCAAATGATCGCTTGTTTCTTTAGTATTACTGGACATGTGGCAACCATTGGTATATCACAATTTGTTTGCCGAAAGTCATTGAAAAAATAAGAAACAACAATAAAAATCGGCGAATTATTCTGCATTATGACAATGCAAGCTCTCACACAGCGCGTCAACGGTTGACTTCTTATCCAATAAAAATGTTGATTTAATGACCCATTGCTCGTATTGACTTGATTTGTCACCTAATGATTCCTTTTTGTTCCTAAATATCAAAAATAAAATGCGTGGTGAGCATTTTTCGTCATCAGAAGCAGCTGTTAAAACATTTAAAACCTTGGTTTTTGAGGTATCAGCCTAAGAGTGGAAAAAATGCTTTACAGATTGGTTCCGACGTATGCAAAAGTGAATTAATCTCAAAGGCGAATACATTTAAAAGCAATAAAGTTATTTACCAAATTTTTATGTGTTTTATCATATAGTTTCCGAAAACTTTTCCAGCAACCTACGTATAACTAAAATTTCAAAATCTATGACTTTGAATGTCGCCTGCGTCTAGCCTTAGAAATTGCATAATAGTATTATATTTTCCGTTGAAAAACTATCCTAAACACCGTTCAGTAGAAATGAATCGCTGCAAATTCAATACGAAACTATACATGCTTTGTGAGCGGATTTTGAAGAATTGAAAATAAAAATATTATAGCAAAACAAGTTACAGAATTTATGGTTAGACTGTGTACCTACTATAATTAAACTATAATTTGTTTCGTTTGCATGAGAAAAATTTCATACACAAGAACTTATGGATGCATCGTTGTGCAGTAGAGATCATCTTCCTCTGTGGAAAAATTAGCTTTTGCCAAAATGTTTTACTAATCGAAGGCACGAATTTTTCACGACAATGAAATTTTCCAACTAAATAAGATTATACGTATAATATTATATATAATATATAGTTAACGCACTAGAACAATAAGTTGGAACCTTGTGGACAAATTTCTGCGTAGTAGATGTGGAGGGAGAACGCGTGACACCCAATTCCACCAAATGCCACCAACATGAACTCGACCGGACGAATGTTCGTTTCTGCATATGAGCAGTCACCTAAGAAAAATTTCACTGTACCTACATGTGTACATGTCATACATCACAAAGTAGCATTATCATTTAACATATTATCCGCACATTTTTGGGTACTAATATTGTTATGAATAATTTCTATAAACCTATACAGTTTTATATGGAAGAAAGAAAAACCACCCAATTGTCTTCATTAATCTCCTCTTCTTATTTTAATAAAAATTGCAATAAATAATATAATGGTAGTACAAATATATTATATAAATTTCATCATAATATCTTGACTGAAAGCTGAACACAAGTTTTAAATTATTATGTCTTTCTTTGAACTTAGAATTTCATTAAAATATATTTTTAATATTATCAATACAAAATGGAAAAAAATCAGCTTGAAGTTATTCTAGCAGTAATATTTGTAAATGTATTGCCGTTTGTTGATAACCAGGTTTACTTCATTAACATATCCGGTAGTAAGTCAGTCAACAAGTCTATCGATAATAGGCAAATGCATCACTTGCTTTACATTTTCAGTGGCTACTACTATAAATAATATACAGAGTAAATAAATTTTTTGAATACATTTGCCGGAAGGGTAATTTTTAAAATTTCAATATCATATTGACATTATAATTTATGATACTTAATACCATCTTTGTTTTAATTTGACGGCAGCTGTGTTTAACTTGATATAGTATTAGTAAATAAAATATAAATGAATTGCACTACTCTTTCAAACTGGTTTTTAATCATTATTAAATACATACTATTGTTTTAAACTCATTAGTTCTCAATAGGTAATAAAATTCACATCAAATGGCAATACATCATTGTAATATTATAGAAGTATCAAGATACTCTTTCGGCTAGTTTGTTGATTGAATCGAACATTAACTGTGGGTTACCGATTTAAAGTTTATGGTGCTATAGAAATAACTTAGGTTTTCAATTAAGATTTATTATATTTTTAAATGTTTTATACAGAGTGTTGAAAAAAAATTGTACCTTTCATGCCTATATGAAACTCTGGAAAGCAAAAGAAGAAACCTTAATAAACAGGTTCAACGATCTGTCATTAGTCATTACAGAACGTCTGCAAAAATTTGCAATTTTTCAATAAACACTGAGAATAAAGCACTGTCAATACTTAAAAATATGGTTTTTGGACTTTTTTAAAAATATTTTCTTTGTTTTTACGAGTTCTATGTAGATATCATACTAAAACTAATGAGATTCTGTGCGAGAGACGTAGACTGGTCAAGTGGCTATTTAGCGACCAATGGAAATATAGTTTAGTATACGCATGATACTAATGTTTAGTGTTAACTCAAACTCTGCTACTTCAATAATTTGGAGTTTGGACTACCTTTTTACAATATATAAATATATTACAGGTCTAGAATGCCCATGGTTTTTTCCTGCTTACCTAACCTACCTTGCAAACTTTGCGTGTGTGACGCAGCCGTATTTACGGTAATGACGTCGACACAAATATCAGGGATCACCACAGAGTGTGAATGCCCACCGGAAGGCCGAGCCAAGAAATTCTGTGTAATCCGCGATTTGAACCCAGAATTTCCGCTCTATACTCAACCAGCGATCACATCACTCCACTGCTGTGGCTTACCTTTTTACAAAACCCTGTATAATTGAATTCCTCAAGTGTTTTCATATTACCTAATTAATTTGCAAGTTGTGGGTGGTTCAATCCTTAATATTAGTGATACGATTAACAGCAATTATTATTGGAGAGGTGTAGGCTGCTGCGTAGGTTATAGTAAGATTTAGGCTTTCTTAATATTTCATGCATGAAAATATGTTTTTAGCATCTATGATTTTTAGTTACTAATTTAATTACACAGATTGCTATACGTTACTACTCGTATCTTTTATAAATTCAATACAATTTACAGAAAAGTTGTGCAAACAATACTTATGAAAAGTGCCTCGATTGTAATTTTCTGTTTTCATTTTCACAACTAATTCCGAGTTATACTAGTATAATTTTAGCACTTGACTACATTTTTTATTTATTTGATTCATTTAATAATGTCGCATTTTAATATTTGTCCGTTTATGGCTGTATGTAGTCGATTAAGTAACATATAATATTAATTTATAATATTTATATGAGAAGAGTGCAAACTACATAATAGGTATTGTTTATTTCATAATATCCATTATATCTAATTTTTACACAAAATTTGTAGCCAATTAAATTTCCTATCCGAAATGGAGCCTTCATTTTTCGGTAAAACGTTTCGTTTAAAAGATGTAAGTTTGCAAGAAAGCTAAATAAAAATTTCAGTTTTGTTAAAATTTTATTGCTTTTAATGTATAATTTGAAAATTTTAGATAACTTCGGGTCCTTGAAAAACTAGTCGTTATTAACAAAACTAGTTACGATGAAATGTCCATTTTAAGGTAGAAATATAGCCCTTTAAAGGCGATTTCGTGAGGGTTTGGATTTAGAACTTTTGCCTTTGAAATGTGTTCTCTGTAGCTAATTATCTAAGAACTTTTTAGTGGTCATTAGGACACCTTGTTAAAATTAAACTGTATTATTAGTCTGACGATGTCATGAAATGACAAATTAGTTGTGTTCAAGTAGAAAACTGTTTAAAATAGAATTTTACTATAATAACTATAAAACTAGATTTTTAAAAATTGTAACCGTAATATCGATAGGTTGGTGTTGGTGTTTCATTTATTGGGTAAATCAAGAACTAGATGCCTACTCGTTCATAGTAGATATACATTTTTATCTAACTACCGTGTAGGTTTTCATACATCCCTGTGAATGACCTTAAATAGAGAGAATGCTATTTTAACAATTGAACCTATTTAATAGAGCAATCTTTTCTAATTAATTGCGATTAGATCAATTGTAATAGTAAGTAGTAAAACAATTTCCTTTTTAAAATAATGAATAAGTTAGGCATGCACAAATCAAATTTAACTGCAAATTTTTAACTGTACATACTTTTGTATTTTCTATGCCATAATGTTATTATAAATTAGTTACCTGTGTTTTAATAATCACATAAATAGTGATTTAAGCGTTGAAATGATAGATGCACATAAGTAAGCAGAAGAAATAATTACCGTTTTGACGTCAATAAAACCACTGATTGTAGCGGTATCTTGACCTAGGCGATTAAAAAAGTAGTTAATGATTTTCCATCGATGAAAGTTTTTTAAGTTCACATTCTGAATTACATAAATGATGTTGCATAACTTGTTTTCTTTAATAAATTTAACATCTGTTACAAAATTATAAAGAGACTGATGAAAATGAATTGATTTATTATTTGTGAATTGCATTCTTTTCGGTTTGTAGGACAAAATTAAAATTGACAAAATACTGTTATAAAGCGCCCTCCGCAGCCTTCATTAACAAATAAAAATACAACATCAATGCAATATATTTAAATTGCTAATTTTCATACAAATTTTAAACAGAATTATTGAATTAATTTTGAGTTGAACATAGCAATTTTGATATGCTCTCAAATTTTAATATTTTTACCGATACTGGTACTTTATCTTTATCTATACAGATATGTAAGATTTTAAAGTAGACTGTCGCTGTTTATTTGATAAATTGATAAAAAGCGTTATCTGTTCTTTCGAGAAATTTATGTTGAAATCAATAGCAATAACATCCATAATAAATATAATGAAAAGTTTCAAGAATAATCGTAATTAAAGACATCTTTTTTTTTTTTTTTTATTTAACCCCTGTGGCTGGGGGTTGATTTTTAAGACTCTTGTGGCTGGGAGTCTCGAAGTGCATCAACTATTGGGTTATTAGCACTTCACCACAGCCTTGATGCAGATGTGCACTGGAAGGCCGAGCTAAGAAATTCTGCGAGGTCCGCGATTTGAACCCAGAATTTCCGCTCCGTAACTCAACCAGCGGTCACATCACTCCACGACTGTGAATACATGATTTTTATATTGCTAGTTTTTGATATTAATAATTATATTAATGTACTATACACAATGCCGATTGGTTCGGCATTCATATTGTATTTACACATGTCAAATATTCGCGTGGGGACCCCCGATCGGTGATATGCGTTAAGGGGAAAGTCTACTGTGACAAAGGAAAAAACAGGCCGATTTTCCGGATTTTTGATTCGTACATTAAATTAAATTAAACCGTAATCTTTACTATATATTCAAGTATTTGTAAAAAAAAATTTCAAGTCGAAATATTCAAAATTGCCGTCGTGGCACTCCTTCAACGCAGTTTTTTAGGTGCCCAAACGGGTGTACATGAAATGTCACGTCTGGGTGATCTAAAACAAAATATGGTTATCATCTACATAGTATTGACTCTCGTTTGATGGAAAATTTTGTCGTTAAAAAATTTTGACGCCGAAAAAAAATTTTTAAATTTTTTTTTTAATTTCAAGAATATTTTTTTCGGCTCCAAAATTTTTTTATCGAGAAAATCTTCCGTCAGACGAGAGTCAATACTATGTAGATGATAACCTTTTTTTTTTTTATTTTTCATAATTTGTTAGAAAAGAAATCCGGAAAATCGGCCTGTTTTTTCCCTTGTCACAGTAGACTTCCCCCTTTATAATTCAAAATGGAGCAGAGGGTGTATACAAAATGCTATGTTATATAGTTACATAATATTTTTAATCCTTCATGTGAAAAATTACTAACTAACAAATAAAACGAAATTAAGCTGACTTAAAACGTTCAATATCTTGTTATATAAATTAGTATTTTTTTTTATTTTGATAATTTTTGTTTTCAAGGTTAGACCTCTTTCAGTTAGTTATTTCATGCATTGAGAAGTATGCATTCTATTTACTTCTGGATGCAATTATTAAAGACAATTGACTAAAAATACAGTTAGTGACTTTTCGCAGGAAGGGGATGCTTTATTATGTTAGTTTATTTCAGCAGAAAAAGCAAAATCAAACCAAAATATCTAAAACTTTAAACGTGTTTTCAAAACAAGGCGTTTTGAATTGTGTTACTATTGCATTGGTGATGCGATATGCTGTGCCTATTATACACCATGTCATAATTAATAATAAATTATTACCAATAGTGTTACTGAAATAGATTGTAATGATTCTAATGGTATACAATACAAACGCATATTATACGCATTTATTCGTCTCTCTAAAAAATGTTCAGGATATCGTATGAATTTTATATGCAACTATTAAATTTAAATGGGTATAATTATGTTTATTATTATTTTGTCCTCGTCACTAAATGCTCTTTAGTATTTAACTTTTTCATATAATGTAGATCTAATTCTACCCACACAATTTTAATTTATAAATGATTCGAATTTTGTACATCAGTAAATAATTTTAAATTTAACTTATGTATGCAATGCTCGTTTGTCCAAATCAATTCTATTTTAATAGGTTTGACATTTTGTGTGTCAATAATAATAAGTAAATTTAGCTGTTTACATAATATCTTAGCCAATTTTTTTTTTATTTGTTTATGTTAATTATTAAACTACATATTTTTTTTACAGAATGGAATGCCCCTCTGGGAAGATTTAATTACCAAAGCTACAAAATTACACTCAACTTTGAGGTAAGTCTTTTTGACATTCGTATTCCATCCAGCCTATTATTGGCTTGGTAATTTACTGTAACATACATTTAATTACAATAATTGTGTTTGTGCAATCAACAGAACCTTGGTACCGTTCCTTCTTTCTTCAATATTTACCCATGTACATATGAGTGCCATGAAAGCGGGTTATCGGTTAATGTACTTTTAATTGGGAATTCAAAAAAGTCTTTTTCTGATTGCAATAAAATGCATTAACGACACCTAACATTTTAGTTGTCGTAATTGAACAAGTTATTGAACAGCTGATATATTATAAATAATAATGAATTGAATTATTACATGGTTTATTGTTATAATCTTTAAATTTTTACTGCAATAAGTTAATAATTTATTTGTAAGGTTTTATAATGTACTACTTTTGAAATAACGACTATGTCGGTATTATTAATGCACTATTGAGAATTAATCCGACTTTGCCTTTTAAGATTTATATTCAATTTAGGTAGAGTGCTTCATTGAACTGTTTGTTGAATTAATCTATTATTTATTTTGTACATTCAACTTGATAATGAATTATTTTCGCAATCATTCTCTTGGCGATATTGTTTACATTATCAATAAACCTATTGTGTTGGTTTGTAAGAATAATGAAAGTTGAGATGAATGTATATAAATTAATTGTAACACATCTACATTATGTGCTTAAATAGACCCCTGTTCAAATTTAATTTGAGTAAAATTAAGCTGTACCATGATGTTATTTTGGTAACTTATTTTGAAATATTATCGCACTTATATTAGATATCGAAATAGTTTTCTACATTCTCGCCATATAATATTACCCTTCCGATTGGATATTGTACGTGATATCAATACCATCCGTGAGGGACGAACATTTATTTTGACACAATATATACGTGATGTAATTTTTGGCACAATTCGACAATTTTATAACTTGAAATTCATGAACACTGTGTTTCTAGGGCGGCGATTCAAGCCATTGGATCTTACTTGGACGCCTTCCAAAAAATTGCTGACTCTGCTACTAATGCCAGGGGTAAGTGCATGACTATTCTTATTTTTGTTTATTTTCATTCATTTAGTGCGTTCCAAGTCAAAGTACGTGAATGAAACGAAATTAACTTTTCTGAGGTTACATTCGCTGCTTTAACTTCTCTCTCCAATATCATTTAGCACTTTAGAATATTTGCATCCATATGGGAATCTACTTTTCTACTTTTTCGCAAATGTCGAAACTCGAGTAGTTAAAATACGGAGAGCTAAATCAACATTGTAAATATAATTTCTGACGGTTATAAAATTTTCTCGTCCCTAGATAATCAAATGCTTTTGATCTTTTTTACTCAAAAAGCCTAAAATTGTAAACTTAATTTATTTTCGGTCTCGAGTATTTAACTCGCACATCAATGCAGGTCTTCGTAAATTTATTTTACTGTTCTAAAAGATTTGAAAATAAACACCTTTTTATCTTTTCTCTGATGTTTACCATGTGTAAACTTTTGAAAGAAAGAATAACAATTATTTTTTTTATTAAAGCTGCATAGATAGCAAACCGTCTTAAAACGTCGTTTAAATGATAAGTATCAATATAAAAAAATTAAATTTTATAAAACGTTTCTTTTGCGCTCTATTTCTCTTAATAATTTTCACCATTAAGCTTGGAATAATGCAGAAAATCGTGCAAAAAATAATCTTATCGAACGGGCCTTTACTTTCTACTTTCAAATTTAAAAAATTTTATTTAAAAATAATATAAATGCAAATTATTATCAGATAATCATAAATGATGGCTCTTATTTTCTTTTTTTTTATGAAGTTTTACATAATATAAAATGAAGGTATACATTATGTATATAGTACTCGTATACTGATTAATAGTTATTGATTAATAATAATTACTAATACAAGATTGAACACAGCTTTAATAAATGAAAATTCTTACTTGTTTACTTCGTATGTATAATTATTGTAATTGACAAATTGAACAATTAAACAATTAAACATCCTAATAATTCACATTAATATAAATATTAAGTTGTATCTATTACTCATTGCAGTTGCCATGCGAGAATAATCATATTGAAATATTACATCAATATCACAAATAAACCATATTATACGACATAATAAGTAATATATTATTTATTGATCTACAGATGAAAATATTAATTTTGAATCACAACTTTTTTATTTATATAAAAATGACATCAAAATACATATATTTATGTGCAATCGTACTAAAATGTTCATTTTCACATAATACAAAACAATACTGAAAGTAGCTATTTTCAGTACGGACACGTGATATTTTATTTTTTTAGTACAGGCATGTGATCACTTCAAATGTTTTATGTGAAATCGTACTAAAATGTCAATATAATAATAAAATGTATTAATATTATTGACGTATTTTATGAATTTCAATTATTTTATTGCTTAACACCTTGATCATTATACATACGTATTTCGTTAAATTATTCCGTATAACATAATAATTATTATCGTACATTTTTTGTAGAAAGTGTGCATTTTATTCCAATTACACATAAAATAGTGTATGCACCTTATCCTTAAAGTGTTTTTTTTTGGCATTTGCGTGGTTATAGACTTCGGCTACGCCTAAGTCGGCTACGGCTTCGGCTACGCCTAAGTCTATAATTTTCCACGCTCATACCAAAAAGATGCACTTTCAGGACTTGGTACATAAATAACTATTTTGATTTACAATATTAGTAGAGTTTTCGCAATTTAAGTTGGATCAGCGTTGATAATGCATAGATACGAAAAATTGTCTGGTCGAGTCCATTTTTGTATTTGAGGGTTGTCAATTCGAAGCGTTCATAAGCTCATCAGAAGTAAACTAAATCACGACGGTAATGGCACGTTGTCTACATATTATTTAATGTGCAGATATTTGTTCGTGAATATCCAGCTTACTGTGAGTTTACTCTTAAGTTTTCATCGCGAAAAATGAGTGTTAAAATGTTCAGGTAGACATCGTGTCATAATATGCGCAGTGTTATGTTCATAGTATCATTAGTTATATTGTTGTCCAATAGCACTTTATGAATTTATTAGTCTTTTAGATTAGTTTACATCTTTGGCGTAGGATTTTTTGAATAAATGGCACAATGTCTAACTGCTACTTATTATTTTCATATTCAATTTGGTTGTATTCTATTGTATTCTCAAAATTTTTAAGAACATTCAAAATATCAATTCTTTAATGTTTTTTTTATTGATACTAATTTGATGGCTAAAAATTAATGGATTACCTTATTTCACCCAGTACGTATTTAGTATGACTATACTTGCAAGAAAGGAATTTTAAAATCGTTTTATGTTTTAAAATTACATGATTATTAGTACTATTATCATCACTAACTAACTATAAAATTAATTTGATATTACTAGTTTTATAGTCATTCCCACTAGAATAATAATTGCTAGCGTGAGTTGCATATATCCCAGAAGAATTATTTCAACGTTTCATATTCGTATTATTGTTTTAATTTTACAGAAAATGTCACTGAACATTATAATAATTATATACTCTCACATTCACCTGTCGGGTGAGCGTAATGACCCTAATTGTTAAAACCATGTAGGTAAATTAATCAAGTCATATTTTATTGTTACCAGGGGAGGATCTAATTAGAAGCTAATGAAGCTTAAACTCCAGGCCTCTGACAAAATAGATGCTCGATCCGTACAGCTCAACATAAGGGGCGCCCACATTATTTTTATTTTAACATTTTTTAATGCGCATTGCATGGCAGATAAGATAGTTGTCGGTGAATATTTTTTATATCATTGTAGTTTATTTTGTACTGTACTGTTACAAAAACAATTATAGAAGGGGCCCCAAACCTACAAGTCCCGAAGGAGCTATACACTACAAATTGTTATATCGATTACCTAAATCGGAAAAGTTTAAAAATTGATATGTTAATCGGTGGTGATTAAAATAAAACTTATAGGTTAAATTAAAATCACAGAAAGGGGCCAAATTTTTAAACAAGGCTTACAAGGAATAAGTCGAATGGGTTCTAACTATAGATGGGCAATTCTATTATCGCGGGTGCAACATTTAGACTCATTCAAGGCTTCCTACTAATAAAATAAAAACCATGTTTAAAAAAATTATTGTTTGAAGGGTTACATTTTAACCTGTTTTCTTTAGATTCGTATATAAGAATTCAAATAAAATGTATAAATAGTTACAAGAGAGGTTTAAAGTGCTATCGCGGGTGCAACTAAATCGGCCCACTTTTCAAGATCATAGAAGAAGAATGAAAAAAGTCTATTAATTACGAAACATTTATTAAATTAAGCTTTCGTATTTTGAAAGAGTACAAACTTAGCTACTCATTAAATTAAATATAATTATAAAAAATATATATACTATGAATTCTTATACTTCTTATACAGTTGCGGGTGCAACGTCAATTTATCGCGGGTGCAACGCATCTAACTTACGTAAACATAAACATCATTATAAAATCATAAATGAAAGAAATAAGAGATCAAAAAATGTATAATGACTAATTAGTACACTTCTTTGTTACTTAAATTAATTATTTGTTTTCAATATTAGCTGAAAATGTTATAAATATATTATTTATATAACAACGATTTAGTAAAACTATTACCGGGGACCGATGCTCGATGTACAGTTTGCACCGAACCTGTGGGCACTACCGATTCTGAGCGCGCCTAAAATTCAAATATGGATTTCTTAGGTTCATAAAAGTAGTTTTATTATTAAATTTAAATCTTTTTCTTTGTATTGGCATAAAAAAAAGTGTCAAATACTCTGATTTAAAAATTCATGTCGAAAATCGTCTCGCGCGGAATCGCCCAGATGTTACTACATTTAGTTATAATTTAAATTATAACCTATTGATATTTAACCATGTTAAAAGAATCTCTTATGATTAAATATTGGAAATACTTTCTACCATGCAAAACTTTTTTTATATACCTAGGTACATATTTTGGTTCTAAATTTTTTTTTATTAATTTTCATAAAAATTTATATACAGTTGTTATCTTGAAAGATGAAGCTTACGTCACAACCATCTGAATTAAGAACCGACAATCTTTTTTTTTTCAAATTAGTTGTAGTAACATAAGTGCAACAAAGACACACTAACAAAAATAACTCTTAAGTGTCTGATTTTAGAAATCTTATACGTCGAAAATTATATGATATTCAACGTATGAGATAGAAAAAGATAGATACAATATTTCATAGCTTGCATAATAATTTTAATGAAAGTAGTTTTTCATATTGACTGATGCTATAATTTTGACAAGTTACTTTGGTTTTTAGGTTATATTTCTATTTCGTTGTAATTAATTATTTTATATTACGTTAATTGTAAGTTTTGTTTTGCTATAAACTTGTTAAAATTTGTTATTTTTTTTTGAACTAAGTATTGTTGTGGATATTATATATATATTACAGCTCTACAGGCCTAGAAGGCCCATGGCTTCATTCCCTGTCTACCTTAACCTGTCTTGTAAACTCTCGTGTGTGACGCAGCCGTATCAACGGTAATGACGTCGACACAAACATCAGGGATCACCACAGGAGTGTAGATGCCCACCGGAAGGCCGAGCCAAGAAATTCTGTGCAATCCGCGATTTGAACCCAGAATTTCCGCTCTATACTCAACCAGCGATCACATCACTCCACTGCTGTGCCTCTGTGGATATTATAATGATTATAATAATAATTATGATTTAAATTTATTATATCGAACACTTATTTGATTTACAATTTTCGTCTTATTTCATACAAATGCCGTTTATGACGAAGCTTCATCTTTCATGATAACAACTGTAATTTTTCAATTCTATCATTATAATAACATTAATAATAGAATATTTTGGTCAAAATGTATCGATATGGATTTCTTAAAAAATTTCTCCAATCACAGATCGGATTGATTTTTCTGGTTTATTCAAGTTGTAAAAAGTTAGATTGCTTCATCGATTAAGACTATAAGTACTTGACTAACCTATCACGAAATATTCCGTTATACTATTTATATAAATTAAATTTTTAGTTAAACTTAGAAAGACTCGAAAATTAGGTACTCGTTTTAATAATAACTTTTAGTTTATCTCGTTTGTATAATTTCAGGATGCTTATATCAATCATAAAATATTGTTTAATTCAAATATTGCATAGATGAATGTTGCGTATTATTGATTACTTTCGATTAACGACTGATTTTTATTATACATAATATTATACGCTGCATTAACACATTTGGGCTCAATAGCCACTAATTCACATATTACCGATTGTAATTTATTATTTTTTATTGAAAGCGCTCTTATTAATTATTTAATTTATACCAATATAAGTCAAAAACAATTTGAATATTAATACCTTCAAAGGCCATTGCTAGAAAAGCAATGAATCAGCCTCTGTTCCAATAGAATTAAAATTAATTACCCCTAAAAATCTCTATTTACCAAAGCTAGCTTTAAAATCCTACTATAGTAATAATAATCGTTGTAAGTATTAAAAAATAATCGGAAAAACTTTGTTCAAAACAAGAATGGTGTTACTAATGGGATTACAAACAATAAAATTACTGACAGTATTATACGAGGGCATAAACAGTTCATAATAATCTAACACAGATTTAATTCAATCATAATTTATAGACCTCCCAAAATATATTAAGAAATTTTTTAAAAGAACTTTACTAAACACTGCTTTAAAACAATTTTCATAATATTAAAATAATATTAATAATAATAGATTAATATTTTATATTAAAATGGTATTATGAAAATTGTAAATATCTACATTCTACTAGTACCTACCTAGTATTAATTACATGGTCAGTTTACACCGGGTACCGATTTTTTTTTTCAATATTTTTTTATAACTAATTTTTTCAATTTTTGTTAATTATTCTCTAATTATTTAAAGTAAATTATTCTTAAAATGTACAAATCCATAACCCAACAAAGGAGGAACTCATTTTTATTAAGTCTAATGATGACGCAGGTTTTGCACCAGATTCAAGTCAAATAGTTATACATAGTTATTTAAATTAGGAATATAAACTTAATATTTTTTTATTGTGGGTGCAATACTAAATGAATGCTAGCTAGCTTAATGGGCAGACCAAAATTGATTGCAGAGTTCCTTCCAGTTGGAAAGTAACTGAAGGCTGCATGAATGAAAATTGCCTTGTGCATCACGTAATCTTCGGCTTTTGCTACCTAGATTAAGAGAATGTAGCATGTTTCAGATCGAAACTCGGACAGCGCCAGAGATCAAGAGTAACACCCGAAATTTTGTTAGTAAAATTAATTTATTTCTGCATTACTGATGTGATGTATGAAATTTGGCTTCACATAAACCACCAAATATTAACAATCGCATAGTGCGAATCTTGCAGGGCAAGACTTGTCCGCGTATATTGGTTCACAAATGAAGAGTGCCGTGATAAAAAGTAGAACACGAGAAATAAATAGAAAAAATCTACATATGTCCAAGGATGCATAGAAGAAAGCTAACGGAAGTTCAGTTTGACTTGGTTTCGTTTTCTTCACTCCGTACTGAATTATATATTTAGTACTTTTAATAATATAAGAGAGGTGAGCTAAGTAAACGGGCTGAAGACCGGACTCTAGGCTAAAAGCTTTAGGTTCGATCCCCAACCCGGTTACAGAATTTATCCAACTTCATTATGACCCTCTCCTCTCGGAAGGCAATGGCAAACCACCGAGAATAATCTGCCAAGATGTAGTAATTCAAATGCTCGCCAACCTCCTATAGGAGACGGCACTTTAAGAAGAAGAAGAATAATAATATAAATGTATAATCAGAATGTGACATGTTAATCAGAAAGGATCCAAGCGCCATTTTTTTTGGCGCTGAAACGATGTATACCTAGTACGTATGTTATTCACAAAAGATTTAAACTTTATTTTAATAAATTATAGTCAAAAAAAACCAAAGAACCAACAGCCAAAGAATTGATGCCAATACAAACTTGCAACTTTAGAAGCACTTTTCTTCCATTAGTGCTTTTGGCGCTTGGATTATTTCTGATTAACATGGTACAATTGTGTAAAATTTTATACAAAGAAGTTTTTACTGTTGAGAAAATATATTTTTTATAAAATTTAAAAAAAAAATGGATTCTCACATCGATTATTGCAAAAACCAAGATTTCCAAAGTCAAATTTGATAAGGAGGGGGGTTTATTGCAGATACCTTCTTTGAGTATATTATTAGATTTTAACTACATAGAAGCTGAAGACAATTTCACTATTAGTTCAAAATGCTCAAAATACTAACGGAATTTATCCCGGATTTCAAAAGTCCTGAAAATTTTATGGGTTATAAATTGATATCTCCTAAATACAAAACCAAAAATGGCAGACGGTTTTCTTTTAAGGGATAGGGATAATGTACCTATGGTAACCTTCTATTATGAACGCGTGTGTCCCAACTAGAGGGCGGATTTATATGCGATGAAAAACATCAATATAAATGAGGAGCAGACATTCTATATGCAGTTTGTCCAATGTAGAAAATACAAAGTGCAGTTTGTTCAATACATTTTTTATCTGTTTTGCAAAACCGCCAATCGAATATTAGCTTCATTTATGGATACTTCATAGTGTAATTTACACTGTGTTATTGCAAAAATTACTTTTTTAATAACTTATCATTTAAACTTGTGGTAGTTTTACTGCTCTCGTGAAAATTTCAGAAAATGGACATACTGCATATAGAATGTCTGCTCCTCAAATGTTTTGTATGCTGTTAAAATTAGTTCAAATAAGTTTTTTATATGCGGTTATAATTTATTAAAAATGCGGTTAAAATCACCATTTTACGTCACTAAAATCACTAATATATGAATTTAAAGGATACATATTTATTTGGGATATATGGTAAGAAAAAATAGTAGAGATAGCATGAAACTATATCGCACTTTGTTGCACTCATAGCGCAAGATGTGTTAACCGAACTTTGACGGCGGCAAAGATTTTTCGTAAACCATAAAAAATTTAATTTTTTTTTGTTTTTTAGAATCTACATAGTTACCATTTTTTGGCGGTAAAAAAAGATCAAAGTATTTCGTTAAATACCTTAAAATTTATAGCAATTTAAAAATCACCGATAAAAATTTTGTTTTCTATACTGCTACATATTTTAAAGTATTTAACGAAATAGCTTGATTTTTCTTTACCGCCAAATAGTAACTATGTAGATTCTAAAAAAAAAAAAAAATTTTTTATGGTTTATGAAAATTTCTCGCCGCCGTCAAAGGTTGGTTTAGCCATCTTGCGTCAAGAGTGCAAACGAGTGCGATACTATCTCTACTAGGACCCTCTTAAACGGTATTTTTTTATGGCCAAAATTGTATTACTTTACTGATGTCCAAACACAATAGAGGTACAAAACGAAAGGTTCGAAATTTTTATGGCTGTTTGCAAAAAATTTATTTTTACTTAATTGACCTGTAAAAAAATGATATTATAAAATGTAAGAAATACGGATTAAAATTTTAAGTTTAAAGTTTTTAAATTTAAATTTTCAGTTATAATTAATTTTTAATTGAGAAGTTTAAGAAAATTGTCAAATATGGACCATATATGCGAAATGTGGATAATAATTTTATATGCGGTAAAAACCAAAAATATTAAGTTATATGCGGTAACATGTAAATAGTACATATAAATCCGCCCTCTAGCTCCCAACAATACCTCGAGCATCCCGTCGTCTCCGGACGACTAGACAGACGAAATGGAAATTTTTACGATTTTAAAACATTTATGTTCCCGACCGAATTTTCATCTGAAATTTTGTTTATATTATCTATAAACACTATCTAACCATTTGGTGAAGTCGGTAGAAGTGTAGCATTTTTACCATAAACGGTTTTGTGCTTAGATTAGGAGGTGTCTATATAAATCATAAAATTTTCAGGACTCTTGAAATTCATCAGTTCATCAGTATCTCTCGTACTTTATCCCCAGCTATAGCTTTTATCGTAGGTAGATTTAAATTGAAATATTTTTTTTATAAAATTCTATTAAAATTGCTATCCTTTTGCAAATATACATTATTTAGACATGAAATTATTTCATAAATAAAAAGAATTAAAACTCAGTTTTAAAATTAATACAGGTAGGTATAATTAAAGGGTTGGATAATATTATATTTTCACGTTCACGCCCTACTGAATGGGCATATAATATTGACAACCACACAATTCGAGTGACATATTTGAAATTAAAATCATTGACATTTAAAAAGAAAATATAATTAAAATTCGAGTGCACTTGAACGAGGCTGAGATTTCATTAGGTAATCCAAAAAAAATTATGTATATATTTTAAATTTCTGTGCGTATTATTCTATAGTAACCATAGTATAATTATAATTATTATTAGTAACTATAGGACAGTATAACACTATAACCAAGCAGCTTTTATCAGCTTTACAGTAAAGTGCGTAAATACATACTTTTCAAAAAAAAATTACTTTCAAAATAATACTTGTATTATTTCAAACTTGTTCTATAATAATTTATTTGTTTGAACAGTAAGTGAACCATTATTGGTAGGCTTAGATATGTGTGAATGTATGTAAGTAGAATTTACAACTGTGTCATAGTCTTAACAGGACTAAAATATTATGTCCCACTATGTAAAAACTATGTAGTACAAAAATAGCCAATATTTGATAAGTAAATGTTAGGTTGACTTTATTAACTTCTGCTATAGATATTTTTTTAATATTTTTCACACACATCTTAAAACATACTACGTATACTACTCATACTATGTAGTATGGTAAAGTAAAAAAAAATAGCGTACATTTTTATCAGTCTGAAAGGATCATTATGAACTTGGCAGTCTGTGGAAGGTATAAAAGACATGTGATATAACTACATTTATACAGTGGGGCCCGCTTAATGTGATCGCGGTTAATGTTATTATTCGGATATTGTTATCACTTTTACCAGGAACGGCACGGACATATACTATTACACAAAAAACATCGCTTATAGTTATCATAATTCGGTTAATGTTATCATATTATTCTTAAGATTATTTTCTCCCACGAGCAAAGGAGTTGATTTTCAGTTACAAGCATTTTTTTATATTGTGTATACCACCCACATAATATAAAGTCAGGTGTTAGCAAGAAAATCAACGTCACACATATGATATCACATTACATATTTATGTTTATTATCAATTCCGTCGTTTAAATACATAAAGGGACGATAGTTTGCTGCTAATGTGTGTTGTAAGATTCAGTCCTACTTGAAAACTTCACAATTAGTGACTATTATTAATTAATTTTTGTATATGTACTACATACTAATAAATAACCAATAAAAAATTTTGCCTTTTATTGTTATCAATCGGTTATTGTTATCAAAAACCTCAAGCCCCAATGTGATCACATTAAGCGGGCCCCACTGTAATAATACCTATATATTTATCACTATATAACCATAATATAAACTGCGGTATATCAATGTATATTTTATTATAATTATCGTACTATAAACATTATGTTATTTATTTGTTAACTACTAAATTTTTGAAGTGATTATCTTGGACTTGAGGCATTTATTTAATCGCCAACAGAAATTTACCATTTGCACCGCTATATCGTATCGAATGGAATGGCTTTAACCCCCTTCTCAAATTCGATAATTTAATTATTCCTGAAAATTTTAAAGTCATATAAACTTTACTTTTCAGATGTCCTCATAAAAAAAGTTTTGGAACATTTTATCTAACAAATTGGGGCCCTTTCTTTTTTTGTTTTTTTTTTAGCGTGGTAGCTTCTCTTGCCAAGATTCATGGGTTCAAATTCCGTGGTGTACCATCTATATTAGAATTTCTTATTTAATACAATAAATGTCCATTGATCAAAATATACCCATAGGAGGCAATGTATCAGTGCGCAGTCTTTTCAAAGGAAAATACGTTTAGTAGTCAGCCGCCCATAAATTGCTACTCTATAACGTAAAATAATATGGTAAAGTAACCTTTGAAACCTTTAAAATTATTATAATAAAAATACATACATAAGCTCTAAATTTAACCGGAAATTTTGTTATAATGAATAGAATTTAATGTCGAGATGGCTGACTTCTGGATGTGGTTGGGCTGGGTTAACTTACCCTAGAATGAATCAAATGCCTCTGCGATGGGACTGTTTATAGATTTTTTTTTTTAATATTATTTTGGATATTTTTACATATTTACAATTTTAATCGATTGTAATATTACAGAAACAAGCAATTTTCTTGTCTTTTATTAGAAGTAATACAATATTGTGATTAATATTTGAAAGAAATTTCATTAGATATGAAATTGTATTATCGTTAATATCCGAATCGAAACGAATTCGTTATAATATGCGCATACCTATGGATAGATTGAAATTTGAGAGAAATCAATACTGCGAAACAATAGTAGTTGTATAAAATGAAATTTTATAAATTAGCTCTACGTTTTACGTTATTTCTGGTAGTTTTCGGGACTATAGACGTATGTTGTACCTATTTAAATTGAAAGCATTGTAAAACTATTATGTTATCATAAAATTTTGAAAATAAAAATAGTTTACATAAAAGTTTTATTTCTTAGTTGCAAATAACTTTTAATAATTCTTTATTTATTAAAAAATTGATTATGGACTTACATTACGTGTAATATTAAAATAAGTTATTTTAATTTTTATTTAAATATTGGACGGGACCAGGAAATACTTTTTTACAAAAACATTTGTAATAAATTATAAAGATAGTGTGGTTGTGACATCAGAACTTACACACCTGTAATTTATTTGTACAAAATAATAATTGGAAATTTCTCAACTTATCGCAATGATAGATACTTCATTTGTAAATTTTATATAAAAATGTGTAAGTTTGTAACCTGTAAAATTACTATTAATTTAAATTTAGAAATTAACAAGTTTATAAATAGTATAACTAAATTTTTAAAATAAAACTTTGTTATCTATAATTTCCTACAAATTTTTATTGTAATAGCAATTTTCTCCCTACAAATTTATTAGTTGCAATAATTTAATACTCGTACATTGAGAAAGGTTAATTAATTGCAATCGATCGATGATACTTTATTTACTAGAATTAGGTCGCTTTAATTTAAAAAACATTAACATGCAGTTTTTAACGCCATTTTATTATATTATGTATTTGTAACTCAACTTTATAAGAAAGTATCACGATAAATAATGTTTCTACATAATTTTATCCAAAATTGAAATTTTACATCTGAGTTGAATTATATCAAATCACCAAATTAATGTCTACTTTCTGATCCCAGGGGAATCTGGAATTGACGGTATCAAAAACTGTAAACCATAGGAACAAAAAAAATGACGTAAATTGAATGACTTATCTACTACTTTCAACGTAAACATAGTAAAATTCAAAATAAATTTTTTTTGTAGAACATTGGCACAGCAGCAAATCAGCACAGCCAATTTATTTTCAAAATTGACAGGACTGATTGAATGCGTATTAACATAAACATAAAAAGTTAACATGTATCTATTAAAAACTGAAAGGAAGGGAAATTGCAAAAATATTTATGGTAGATACCTTACGTATACATATCAAATTTGGTAAATATATCAAATTTGCATTATGGTAATAGATACATTTTTTCACAAAACAGTCATAAGGTTATCAATGCCTTTTTTACGTTGCTCTCGAAGTAGTTTCAACAATTCGTATGTAAATTTCTTAGGAACTTCACTTCTACTAGAAAACTTCCAATTTTGCAATAACTTTTTATTACTTTTTTTACAGAACTTACCTACTTATTTTTTATGAAAAGTTCAACTTTTTATTAAGAGTCTACGATTAGGTACAAGTTGTATCGCTTGGGTGTGCGGGGTACAGGGAATTTCTTTTAGAAGGAGGTACCATGTTGAGATAAAAGCACTACCCTTCATCCCTTCCATAAATAATATTATTGTCTCGCATACCTACGAAGGTCAGCAAATCTGCAAATTCTATTATTTTAGTATTTTGCACCGCGTGGTTGCGATTTTAAAGTTTCATTGATTAAATTAACATTTATAGAGTGTTTACCAGTTTGTTCCCGAAAATAATTTGTTAACATACAAGAAAATTTATAAAAAAAAAACACTTTAAAAAACATTTGAAACTTTTTGTGGCAAAGTAGAACTAGATAAAATATTAGAAACAATGACTAAAAATTTGAAAAAAGGAGAGGGGGTAAAGAAAAAAAACGTGGTATTTAAAAATTGAAAAATATACTAAAATGATTACAGAATAGTAATTCGATATGGCGCCATTTCAAGGTAATTGCCTATATAAAGAAAATTTCAAGAATTAAATAGGTGTGATATTAGTATGTGTCGTAAAATATAGAATTAAACAAACTTAACCAAACGTTAAAAATATTATTTTTAATTGTAAGAAAAGAAACAACATACAAGAAATTTTATAAAAAAGAATACTTTAAAAAACATTTGAAACTTTTTGTGGCAAAGTAGAACTAGATAAAATATTAGAAAAAATGACTAAACATTTGAAAAAAGGGGGGTGAAGAAAAGAAAAACGTGGTATTTAAAAATTGAAAAATATACTAAAATGATTACAGAATAGTAATACGATATGGCGTCATTTCAAGGTAATTCCCTATCGAACGAAAATTTCAAGAATTAAGTGTGATATTAGTACATACATAATTATATGTGTCGTAAAATATAGAAAGAATTTTTAACCGTAAGAAAAGAAACAACATATAGGTACAAGAAATTTTATAAAAAAAAAACACTTTAAAAAACATTTGAAACTTTTTGTGGCAAAGTAGAACTAGATAAAATATTAGAAAAAATGACTAAAAATTTTAAAAAAAGGGGGGTGAAGAAAAAAAACGTGGTATTTTCAGTTTTACCTTTTTACAGTTTTAGAAATTTTTTAGGATAGAGACTAACAAAAATACAAATTTTTATTTAATTATTGTATTTTTGTTAGTCTAGAATTTTTAGAAAAGAAAAAGGATGGTGAAATTAATAAAAACCACAAATGGTATTTTCAAGTTCAGGGTCAACTTCAGGTAACGAAAGCTCAGGTGTGTAATTTTGCGGTATGGACTCCAAAAGGATTAAAATTTGAAAGAATTGCCAAAGATGATGCCTTTTGGGAATCAAAGATAAAAAAGCAACTACAAGATTTTTACTATGATTGTATGCTTCCCGAATTAGTCGACAGTAGAGAAATCAGAAGCATGGAAATTAGAGATCCACCTTACGTGCTTACGTGTGTAATGAAAAAAGGGAGGAGTATCTGAAGAATCGAAAAAGAAAATTAAGTACAACAATAAGTGAATAATAATACAATAAGTTCCAATGGTATAGTGATTTGCAGTTATTGTACCTATATTACAAATAAAAAAAAACACAATTTGAATATTATTTTATTAAAGGGTCTTTCCGTGTGAAATAAACACTCTCTTTTTAATGATCATCTAGGATTTTGTTAAAATTTGGTAAATAGGTAGAATTTATAGAGACTAACAAAAATACAAATTTTTATTTAATTATTGTATTTTTGTTAGTCTTGATAAATTCTACCTATACCTATACCATATTTTAACAAATTCCGAGATGATCATTAAAAAAAATGTGTTCATTTCACCTTAAAACCAGTTGACTAATATTAAAATTTAAGAGTAAAGTACTTTATTCTAACCGATGCAATATTTCAAATTTCAATGCATAATCGTTCGTCTATCTCATTCCGAGAATATGGCTGTTTCACTATATAGAAGGAGGCGCGTGGGAGGCGCTAAGTTTGTAAGATTTATTAAAACCCATGGTGGTGCCATCTGTTTAGTAATATTTAACTAAAAATGTAATTTTTTAAACACCGTTTTTTGGGTCCAAAATTCATCCATAATATTATTAAAAATTTTGGCGATAAGAGAATCCCCTAATCTATGTGTATTGGTAAAAAACATAGTAATTTTACCATTATAAGATGAATAAAAAATGTTTGAAATAACCTAAATTACCGATTTTTAAATTGTAAAATGTTAGGTAAATAACATACTAATTTTAATAACTAATAGCAATAAACCTTTGACTATCATCCCTTATTATACAGTTTTTTTCATATCAATAAAAAGTAACTTTATAACGGAGAAATTATGTATAACATAGGTAAGGTTTTGCTGCACTTATAAATGGGTATCGTAGACTCTTAAATCTTCCTGAATTTAAATTTTTTTCACAATTCTGTTTTTATTAAGTTATTCTCTAATAATTGCGGAATTCAACTATAATTTGGATAAACGAGATGATGAAATAGTTTTTAAATAATTAACAGGTTATTAATAATAATTACAAATAATTATACATTACAATTTATTACATTACAGTACAGTTAATAATTTCATGAGCTTGCTATTATGTAATATACCAGAATAAGGGCTCTTTAGTTTTAAATGTCATTTATCGACGCTACTTATGTTGGAAAATTATGTAGCAATTTTATCTACGTCAAGCGTTGACTAATTGGAACTCGATTGAAGGGTATACTATAATAATGTATAGTATCTAGTACACAACGGTATCCCTCTAAAATGCATATTATAAAATTTGAATTTTTTAAATCTTTTATCTTTTTGTTACATTACATCTTGCATCAGCAAATAAAATTGTCTCTTCCAATTTTTACTTTACCATACTACATAGTATGAGTATACGTAGTATACCTAACGTGACCATTTATTTTTTGACTCAAAACGGGACACCCCCCCCAAGTTCCCACTCATCAATAAATTGACAAAAAAACACTTTTTTTAAGTTATTTATTTAGAAAAAGTTAAATTTTATTACAAATTAAAAAAATATATCCAAATTGTTTAGTTATTTATTTATATTTATCATTCATAACATTGCATTGTTATTGTAGCAAGATAACACTGGGTTTCTGAAAACGGGACAATTTTGCGTCCCGGAATTCATTGTCGGGACACCGGGACAGGTAATCAAAAAAAGGGACGGTCCCGTTCAAAACGGGACGTCTGGTCACGTTAAGTATACCGTACACGTAGTATGAGAAAGTTATGTAATCGAAAAAAAAATTTTTCTAGATTTTTACGGATTTACAGTCGTTGGGGTCAAACAAGTTGAAAGAGACCAAACATCAAGAAATGTCTGTGTGTCACTTAATTTTGTGTGCGCTCTAGCGCCCATACCAATAGGAATTTCTCAACCAAATTTTATATTTAGTACTTTTATATTAGGGGTATTCACACTGATGTGTATATACCCTTGTATTTTTACACCGTTAGTATTTATCCTATAGCAACGACAAGTAAAGTTGTACTAGACGTTGCTAGGATATTGCAACGCCAACGGTGTATAAATACAACACCAATACATGACCCAGTGTGAATACCTCTAATGAGACTTAGATTTTGGTTAAAATCGGTCCACGGAAACGTGAGAGTGGGAGTAAATGAGTGACGCGCATTAACGAGATGCCTTTTTTTGAAAATTTCTTTTATTTTTTGTAATGTAAGGATTATGGGTATACTGTGCAAACCGCACATGGCTGCCAAATCATAGGAAGCGGCCAAAATCGTTAACTACTTTTTTGTAAACAGTTTTAAATTAGTGTGCAAGACATAATAACGTACCATAAGATTTAATGTATCGTAAAGTTATGTGATGGCCAAATCTCCATTTTTTAATATGTATTTGAACTTATATTATTTGAACTTCGTAGTATCTAATTGCAATATTTTGCAACTGCAATTGTAAGATTAAAATTTAAGATTTATCAAGTATGATAATTATTTATATAATGTACCTACATAAAATTTATAATTAAATGGTAAATATATACTATTGCAATACAAAAATTTATCGAAGTTGATTTTAATGGCCAACTGAAATTGGAGATTACGGGAGGTACTCATTGATAATTTTGTTGTTTACTGTGTAATAAATTACTGGTATGAAAACCAGAAGTCAATTAAATGTTAAGGATAACTTGTTAACTGAAATTTAAACATAAATATATTTTGCCAAATTACATATTTGATGATTAATTTAAACTAATTTTAACCAATAAAAGTTAATTTTTGTTTTTCTGACTTACATAGGTACTAAAAAAATATTTGATAGTTCAATTAGTTGGGGCTTAAAGTCAAGGATAACGTCATTTTACTTAAGATTAAAATAACTATTGTTCAAAGAATGATGAATATTATTATAGGTATTCCTACATAATGTATTAAAACAGAATTCTTAATTTTTTTGTTTATTATGTCATTATTATTGTCAGCAAATGATGACTTCAAGTATTAAAAATTTAATACCAAATAACGCGTAGTTGAAAAACATTTTAGAATATTATAAGTTTTCTAATTTTGAAAGATATAATGAAAGTTAATAAAAGAATAAATTATTTTTCTAATGGCAACCGAAATGCATGCTTTTGTTTACCGGGCACGATTTTCATTTAAAATTAGGATAAAACTTGGAATTATAAAATAATTAATTGGTCCCATGCGTACGAAACTTTTTTTAAGTTCTGGTAGATTTATACATAGAATTTATTATTACAGTCGGATAAATCTATTTATTCATACTCTTTAGTTTTAGCAAATATTTTAATAATTGTAACTCAAAATTTTAATTAATTTGCTACTGCGAAGATAATATTTTTTACCTTATTACTCGAAGCTATATGATACATTCTTGGATTTCTGTCATTAAACTTATTAGAAAACGGAAAACCAATTAAAGGTAGGTAAGAAGTTCGCAACAACTGTTATTTTATTTCCTCGTAGAGCACAGCACGCTGACGGAATCATGCTATAGTTAGTAACTTGCAACTTTATTCTTACTGACGAGGGGAGATAAAAACTATGTATTATGGATTAGGTACATATCTCGGGAAGTTCTTGCACAGACCACTTTTTTCGTGTTTTATAGTAAGTACCATCTGATCTTTCTAAACAAGTACGTGCTCTGCGTCTGCAGTTGTTTTCTTCGGGATGATCAAAATTACTGGAAAAGCTGTGTGTAGTGTAGATTTTGCAGTTGCTTATTGTTAGATGTACCGTTTTTGTTAACAATCTCTACTTGTACATTGAAGTGGTTGTTGCTTATTTAATAATTTTATTTAAAAATTGAATGTTTCATTCTTCAAATGGTACTTCTCGAGCGGTTAGCACCATCTTTTCATTGACGGGCAAGGTATTCGTGCGTTACATCAGCACTTTACAGTTCAATACTCCAATACTTAATATGATAATGGACAATAGCTTATAGCATTTCCTTCTTGCATGTAACAAATTCCGATTAAGAATCTTAAAATCCGGTAGGTTATTTTATCTATTTGCATTTTATCAGTAAAACTTATTTAACTGACAATCTCAAAGCTCTCCGACACTATAATAATTAGATTAAAACGAAAGTGTTTATGCTAATAACATCTGATACTTTATTAAAAGGACTTATCCTTACATCTTGAATTAAATTTAAATTTGTTAACAAAAATTTTCTCCATCAGTTTATTTTGGGAAAAGATAAAAGGTCTATTAATACTTAAATGTCACATAAAATTATGGATTCAATTAACATTTCTATTTATATAGAGAAGTGTTCTCAAGTAGTACCTATAGTTTTATTACTTCTGGGTCTATAGTGAAAGACTTTCAAACTAAAGAAATGGAGCGATTTGAAACACTGTAGCTCTTTTCCAAGTGCTACAGAACATTCATTCGTCAAGATAAAGTATTCAAAGAAAATTGTTGACCCAAGTGTTGTGCTCTCAAGCTGAAATGCTCGTGCATAACATAAAACCTTTGTTCGAAAACTTTAGTAGAAAAACTAGATTTGTACAATCGTGGCTTCCATTTTTACCATAAGGAATAGAAATAACTTCTTTATAATACTTTACTGTATCCAATATAGATTCGATATGTGTTTTTTTTAATATTGGGTATTTCTTTCTCTTTTTATGAATTTTACGGGCAAATACACTAAAACCTTCTAAGAATACGATACTAATCCTTGTTGATCCTGAAGATCCTACATAGAGTTTAGTGACCCGCGTTTACGTTTTAGGGTTGCTATTGATCCTCGTACTTTGGCGTCGTAGCTCCCCAGGTCATGCAGTCACACTCATGCCCCAATTACTTCTGAAGCGTGCATGATACGTTCATCATGTACTTTATACCTAGTGGAATTCTGTTTACGTTAATTTGTTGATAGAGGGACTCGTAACATGCAGCCACATAATTGTACAGTTCGATTAACTTTCGATTTCAATGCAGATTTCTGAATTCACGAAAATCAAATAATACAGCAATGTAATAATTCAAATAATATATTTGATGATTAATTCTTGGCAACCGTTGGATTATAATTATTAGATTTTGAAATAACAAATACATATTTGAAATTTAAAAATTTTCACGAGTTTTCTTGATTTCAGGAGCTACAAAAGAAATTGGATCTGCATTAACAAGAATATGTTTAAGACACAAAGCCGTTGAAGGTCGCCTGAAGACTTTTACGAGGTAAGAAATTATTATCCTAATATTGTATAAAAGGTGCGTTATTAGTCAAATGTCAGATTTTATGAGAGGCGTGGAAAATAAATTTCGATTCTTGAAATAAAAATAAATTAATTGCATCATTTTGGTTCAATTTAATAAAATTTTATGTGGACACCTTTCTAGAGCAGTAATACTCAACTGTTCTGCGGAACCCTGATGTTCCACGAACATGATATAAGTGTTCCACGAGATAATTATGAGCATTCGAGCGGCTCTGCCTTTACTTCTTTCACATTTTTTTATGTTCGTAATATAATTCTTTTTTTTATTGAAGAAAATAGTAGATAATGTTTTTTTCATTCAAAATAAAAATTCTGAAACGTAAAAGGAAATTATTTAAAATTCAAATTACAATTTTGTTTCAACTTTACATTATAATTTTTTGACAGACATCATTAGAAAATACAAACAAAAAAGAACGGTTTTTCTAATCATTTGAGAGGGTTGTATTGGCAACTGAAGGGGGTAAGCGAGCCATGGGCGTCCATTGGGGGGGGCAAAAGGGTCGGCTGCCCCCCCTGGCTCTTGGCTACTTAATTTTTTTTAGACATTTAATATTTCACCAGCCCAAGTTTTTAAAATTTTCTAAAACTTGCGGTTTTAAATGATTAAAATTTTTTTATAATAAATATTTTTTCGATTTTGCCCCCCCCCTGAAAATGGTCCTATGGACGCCCATGAAGCGAGCTGTTTAAATTATAATGAAGCGTTTTCCAGGAGTGAATGTCATCAACAGATGCCAGATTTTAGCTGCCATCTTTCAATTAATTTTGAACTTGATGGCACGCATCCCCCCCCTCCGCCTCATAAGTCTTGGAAAATTATAAAACTGGCCCAATTTTATGAAAAACTTAATTATGTTGAATGTTTAAGAATTCTATGACACAAAATTAAGTACAAAGAAATGATAATGGATAACTAACCTGTAGAAAACGTTTGTTGAATTCCAACACGCGTTTATATTGGTTAATAATACCATTTTGTATTAAATTTTGAACACAGTTTTGTTTTGAGTATTACATGACCTTTACATAATACTAATGTTTGTTTGTAAATACTTAAGATTACTTTAAAGAAGTCTGTAACTGTTGATTCTGTTAGTTTATTTATTTCTTATCGTGAGAAGGTCTGCTCCCTGATCTTCAGTGCCCACTACGGATGGTGCCCACTTCCTTTTGTCATTTGTTGATTATTTATTATTTATTAATCAGAAAAGCATTCCTTTTTGAAACACCCTGTATTAAACAGACTTAATACCTACGTCTCAAGTAGTCAGATTTTGCTGCTTTTGTTGCAATTGTTTTAGATATTCTTTTATTGAACTTTAACCACAGATTTCTAACGTGGCACATTTATGGAATTTTATTGATTTAATAAAAAAATTAGGAATTAGTCTATTTGCAAGTTTTAATTTTAACTGTCTTGTAAACTAGGTCATAGATAAATGTTTATATGGTTTAATTATAACTTGCGTTATCAAAATATTAGTTAGCTATTAAATAAAAGTATTTTTTATTATAATAACATTTTACTATTTGTTATATCTTATTTTATCATGTTATTTTGAGTTAATCGAGATTCAATGTTGTTTTATCACCTAGTATACCGACGGTATGCCTAACTATGTACTTATTGTTAGATAGAATATTTCATTATCTTATACAGTTTTATATAAATTTCAAGATTCTCTCATTGGACGTAAATTTCTTGTAACTTAAAGGTACTTCTCTTTGTAACATAATTTTGTTACAAGGATTTACTTGGATTATTTCAGTTTCAGTTTTGATGGATGCCAAAACAATATTATAGATAGGTACCTACTATTTTTGAAGTAACGATGGAAATTGTGGTGCACCTTTTAGACCAGAACATAAATTAGTAAATCAGTTCTTTTTAAGATTCGTGCTTCCAATTGTGACGGATAAGAATTAAAATGGTATCAATCTAAATATTGGTTTTTTCCCGCGTCTGAATATACCCAACACTTGACACATTTGCTTTTTAATTATTATTATTAAAAATATAGAACTAAAATAAACTGGATATTTCTTTGTTTGTTTTAAATGTTTATTTTATTTTCAAATCAGGTCTAATATTTTGAAACCGCTTATTTTACTTATGAAATTTTAACAATAATTTAAGAGCAAATATCAAGTATCAGTTATATTCAGAAGTGGAAAAAAAATTCTCTTTCAATCGATATGTTAATCTCCTATGTGCGGGTCTGAGGTGGGCTACCCGGTATAATGTGATTTTTGTAATGTAAAACTAATCATTGTAATTTTCACTGAAGTTAAGCAAACCATACTTGATTATAGTGAAAGAAATTAAAATAATATTACGTGGAAATGAAAATGAATTAAATTAAAATGTGGAGAAATAGAAAAGGTTCCAATATTTATTTTAGGTATAAAAAAATTAATTCTTTATTTTAATGCATTTTGGTTTCTTATTTTTTTTTCAATTTAAAATAGTTTTAATTTTTTTTGTAAAATTATTACTCTATTTTTATTATTCTACAATTTTTAGCACAATAATGGAATGTTTAATAGTACCTTTACAAGAGAAGTTGGAAGATTGGAAGAAAACTGTACTTAATTTAGATAAAGAACATGCCAAAGGTCAGTATGCACCTTTGTTATAAAAAATGTCAATAAATTGTATTGTTCTTTTAGATTATAAAAGAGCTTGTTCGGAATTGAAAAAGCGTCACTCGGACACTTTGAGATTACAGAAAAAAGTTAAAAAATGTTCTACTAGTGAATTACAAAAGAGATTAGAATTTGGTTTACAAGATGTAACACAACGTAAATATGTAATTGAAGAAACCGAAAAGCAAGCTGTACGAGCTGCGTTAGTGGAAGAGCGTAGTCGATTCTGTACATTTGTTGGTTTTCTTAAGCCTGTGGTGGTGAGTTTACCTTTTCGAGAAATAAGATTAAATTCTAATAACTGATTATTCTAACAATTAGGATGAAGAACTTCAAATGCTGACAGAATTGTCTCATCTTCAAGAAGTTGTTGCTCAATTAGAGAAAAATACAACTGACCCACAAACTCTTCCTCCAGCTTCTGAACAAGTTATTGCAGATTTGAAAAGTTCAGACAGTGGATGGTCTTTTCAAACTCCACCATCGTCTCCGTCTAGTTTAGGTTCTAGAAAATCTTCCATGTGTTCCATTAGTTCCTTAAACAGTTCGTCTTCAGGTAGTTCCAAAAGTCATTATTCACCTAGTCATCCGCATTGGAAACGATCGCTATCACAAGTAAGTTCAATATTTGTAAAATTTTGCTTGTAAGATGAAAAATCATCCACCTATAACACTCCTAGCATGTTTTTAAGTTTTTATCGATGCAATAGCACAACTTCGATTTTTGTATACCTTCTCTATTAGGTAGAAAAGAATTTTTGTTTATTTTAAGTTTTATTTATAATTTTGCCTGTTAGTTTTGATGTTGTCTTGTATACAGTCTGTAAATCAAAACCTGCGATTGACATCGGTTTCAAGTCAAGATTCTGGCTTTACCTCACAAGATACTCTGTATCCTAGGCCACCTTCTTCTTTAAGCGTAGCACAGGTAAATAAATTAAATTATTGTAGATTTCTTGCAGAAAATGTGTTCCAGATATTTTCAAATTCTCTTAATTAAATTTTAGATTTCAAATATGTCGGAACACAGCAGCAATAGTAGCAGTTCTAGTACACCATGCACACCATTTTCTGCAGCTTCCATACCCACAACGACATCCACATGGCCCAATTTACAAGAAACTGCTCAATTCGAAAGGGCTGCAAATGCTATAATGAACGAACGCCCTCATACCATATCATCAGGTTAGTGAATACTATTAGAAAAGCAACCATAAAGTCAAATAAATGTTTTTGTAGCTTATGAGAAGGGACACCAAAGATCTCCTCTTACAGTTTATACATTCCAAGCACCAGATCAAAGTTTATCACAACCTACCAGCCCCGTTACGGCTACAACTCCTTCGGAAAGTACTTCAACAATAACTCCAAACAGTCCTGCAGTTTCTATCAAGTCAATGCAAAATAAACCACCTCTGCCTACAGTATGTATTTCATGTTTATTTTTATTTAGTGTTATTAATGTAACATTCCCACAGCGTTGTTCTTCTTTGGAAAGGCCAAGTGGACCGAATGTTCCTGCTAAAACTTTAGTTTCTGGAGTCCGAGTTCTCCCTCCAGGCAGTTTAGATCATAAGTTGATTAAACCAACACCTTTGCCAGCACACATATCAAAGGGTTAGCAGAAGAAATTTTTGTTTTACTTGTTTTTAAAATCCAATTTTAGCAGATATTCCGCAACCAACGTACGTTAATATGCATGAATTGGCAAATATGGCAGCTAGTAAAGCCCAAGAACTTAACTTTCCACCACCTCCTGTTGATTTTGTTGTACCTCAGCCTACTGCAACAGAGAAGGTAATTTTAATAACAATTAAAATATTGTCATAGCATTTATATGATTTATGCTTTAGGGTCCTAACGAAGTTGAGAAGGACGGTAGTACAAGCGAAAGTTCTTTGGAATCTTCTAGCGGATATGGAAGCCAAACTACATTTCCAGTTGAAGAAACAGTTCATTCCGAAGGTAAGATATTTTAATTCAGATAAATGTATCACTTATGAAGAGTTCATGCATGGTTTTTTCTAATTAGTGTATTTCGTTGCACTTTACACCAAATCAAGCCTATAATTTGACGGTGAAATCTTAACACCTCATAGTCCACAAATTTCATGTTTTCATGATACTTTTGTGAATTATGATGCATTAGGACTTCACTGAAGATTTGTATTCGTAGATGGATTTTAAGATTTTTGTGAATAAACTTTTAAATGTAATCTACGAATATAAACTTTTTTTGTGATTTGAATTTTTCCAACTTGATGTTTTATGGTTCCACTATTGAAAAATTATTTTCACATAAAGTTTGTTTTGTGTATGGTACACCTATTCCTTTTGTATGGGTTTTCAGAATGTTTCCTGAAAAGCTTCACAGTTTATAACGCCGTTATTTTGGAATATACATAATTTGATTATCATATTACAATAAAACATCAAAATTTTACCCGATATTTAAAATTTAACAAATTCTTTTGGTCTTTACTTATAGACTGATTTGTAAATTTGAAACGGCAAAATTTTAAATTTTCAAAAACTCTAGTTTGAGTTTTTTGAGAAATTTTTTTCGCAAATGATTCAACGGTATAATTTTAGTCTTTGGAACAATATCCGTGAAATTTTTTTTGGCTAAAATTTCAAACAAACGCGCAAAAAACGTGCGAATTGTAGATTCGCTACAAATGAAGTTACATCAAATTTTTCTACTCTGTACTGCAGCACTACCAGTTGCGAATATCGTGTAGTGCTACTATTTCTGATCTAATAAAAATTTAAAGGAATGATGTAATTATACATTAGTTTACAAACTTTTTTGTAACAAATTATTAAAAACTGAAATCAATAAATGTAATATAAATTATGACAACATTGTTTTGATTTCATTAAAGCTCCTCAGATAGTTTTAATATAAGAATATAGTAAATATCATTCTTTAAAATTAATTCAAATCTAAGAATTCAAACTGAAGAAATATATAAGTAAGTACCTATTTATTAAAATAATATTGAAACTATCTTACTTATTTTAGAACTATCTGAGGAGCTTGAATGAAATCGAAACAACGTTGTCATAGTTTATAGGTATTACATTATTTATGATTTCAGTTCTTGAGAATAGCTTGAGAAACAGGCTCAAGAATTTAATAATTTTCAGATGACAGGATGATATGGAAAATGGAGCAAAAAGCAATTATTATAAAACAAAAATTTGGAGAACCATTGTAAATTGGCCCTATAAAAATATTAAAAAAAAATAAAAGAAAAAAATTTTTTTCAAAAATTCAAAAAATTCATGCAAATACCGTGCATTGGCTAATGCGACACCCTTACATAAGTTCAGGACCAAAATTACTTGAAAAGGATTTATTTGCATTTATAAAAATCGATTTTTACCACTAACCTAAGCTTGATCCGTGAATATCTCTTGTAACGGTCCTTTCATTAAAAAATAATCGTTTACTAACACTAACCTAAGCTCTCTATTAAGAATCTTTCGATTAAGGGTAAAACTACCTCTAAACCGTGAAATTAACTCGATGTTAACGCTACCATGGTGTAGGTACAACTACTGCTGTCGCAATCGACCCCCACGCTTACTCAGAAGCCTAACTAAATCAATACGAACGGGTAATAGAATGCGGTGATTATGGTCGAATTCTGCATAAAATGGTAAACTTTAAAATCAATTTTTGGCCAAACGAATTGATAATTGGGATTAATGTATTCTATCAAATTCCATTGAGTTTTAATTAATAAATTTAATATCTTTTGGGCCTGTTTCTCCTTCTGCTACCCAATTCTCAATAACTTGTTACAAGAAAATTTGCAAAATAATATAATTCAATAAATAAATAAAAATACCAAGGCATTCTTTATTTTATGGGAGCCCTAATTCCAAGTTATCACAACATTTTCAGTATAAAGATGAAACATTTTTATTTTACTTTATTTTTACCCCTGACGGTTTTTCAAAAACACAGGGTATATGAAGTTACTATGTAAAATCTTTGTTTATTTATTTATATAAATGTTTGTGTCACCATATCTCCCGAACGGTTATAGGTAGCGACGTACTTTTTTGACAGCATGTTTGTAAAGATCAGGAGAGTGTTCCTGGCTGGTAAAATACAATTTTCACCCACGGGAAAAAATTCTATCGCAGAAAACCATCTCTATCTCCCCCCTGTTCTTTATATTTGTTAGATTATATAGGGTCATTCATTAACTACTATGATACATCTTTGAAAAAATCTATAGGTACTAGATTTTGACAAAATATACTTCAAAAAGAGTGAAATAAAATAAAAATTAAAAATTTTAAAACCCCTGACTGTAAGAAAAACAAAAATAAAAATTAATAATAGGTCTGTTTGGTACCACAGTCCTAGTGCTACACTAACTACACTACTACAAATTGATTGGTGTAAAAAGTGGGTTGGTAATTGTACCACCAATCAATTTGTAGTAGTGTAGTTAGTGTAGCACTAGGATTGTAGTACCAAACAGACCTAATAAAAGCACCTTACTGTAAAAACTACTGTTCTCTTTAAAAAGGAAAAAATGATTTTGTCTAATTCTGTTTCGAAAAGTGGTACTTTGTGATATCCAATTGAGTTTGGAAAGGCACTACTTTTCCGCACTAGTGTGGAAAAGTAATTACTTTTCCGCACTGAAATTCGCATGTGAACGGTGAACGCATGTTTATCGGTTAGGTTATTAATAACATGACAAAAGATTTGCAACCTTCACGCCATCTATCGATAGTTAGATAGTTAGAAGGGGTTCATCCGTTCGGGTGAACACATGTTTATCGCTTAGGTTATTAATAACATGACAAAAGATTTGCAACCTTCACGCCATCTATCGATACTTATCTGAGATCGTGAATTTTGTCGGATATTACCCCCAAAAAATCGAAAAGTTGTTGATATTACTCAGACGGAGTAGAGTATTAAACATAAATTAAAAACCTAACCTAACCTAACCTAATCTGTTCTCTCTAGGTTAGTAGAGTAGTAAACATAAATTAAAAAAAAAAAACGGATGAATCCAACATTTTACAATAATTCTAAAAGCACGAATTACAAAAATATAAACTAAAGAATTTACGATAAACTTCGGTTTATCGATACCACAGAGACAAACTTGACCAAAGACTTGCAACCTTCACGCCATCTGTCGATAGTTATTATGTGCGAAAAATCGGGAATTGGTTCTTTTTCGAAACATCATTAGACAAACTATTGTTCGATACTAGCGGAAAACTATTTCTCCATACTCAGCTTTATGTTCACGAACTCGGCCTTCGGCCTCGTGCGCAAAACTCGGCCTCGTATGGAAAAATCTTAGTTTTCCTAACTAGTATCGAAAATAGCTATTTTCTTCTTCACTCAACATCATAAACTCTCGGACACTTAACTCGAAAAATTAACTTATCATCCTTCCCCCCCCCTATACAAAATTTAAACATCAATTTTGAAGTCAGAGGGAACGGAGATTTGTTCCACTTAAGAAACATGTTTATAAATTCCGTATTAAAAATTCTTGCCTTCAAAATTGATGTTTAAATTTTGTATATGGGGGGGGGATGAAGTTAATTTTTCGAGTCAGGGGTTTTTAAAATTTTTATTTTTTATTAAAAGGATTACTTATAAATTTTACCTTCTTTCTACTAACGCTTTTCCATTTTCTTACTTCTTTTTTTTTATTTTATTCAAATTTTTTTCTACAGCCTCTAATAACTTATTATTACCACACAAATAACTACTAAAATTTTCACCATTTGATTTTAAGGCTGTTCTCTCGCAACCACTTTTTTATTTACAATTTTCTGACTTTATTTTTCAAAATAACGAGTTATAATTTTTACAGTATGTCTGAAATGTTATTTACAATATTATGCCGGAGCGCTTTTATCGCGAATAAATAAATCGCGAAAAAAAAATTTTTTAACGCAATTTTAAAAAAATTTTGGCTCCGACATAATATTAAAAATAACGTTTTAGACATACTGTAAAAATTTGAACGCGTTATTTTCAAAAATAAAGTCAGAAAATTGTAAATAAAATTAACGCTTAAATGCGCGTATCTCTTGCATTCGCGATTTTTTTTACACATTACTTTATTTTTTATTGTACGTTTTTGGTCAGCTACTGTTATTGTACACCAAATAGTCCATTTTCTATTTAAAATCGAATTTTCATTCTAAGTGAGAACACAGCCTTAAGGTAGCCAGTAGACAGACGGTCAATAATGTACCTATTTTATAATATGGAATACTGAACTGGCACTTGAAAGGTCAATTGGTGTAACTCGCATTTAAAATATAATTTTTTTAGCAAAGAAAAACTAAATTAATTATTTAAGTATATATTGCCCAAGCAGCATTTTTAGCTGAATTGCAGCAATTTTCTAGCAAGTTGCTAGAAAATTGCTGAAATTCAGCTAGAAATGCTACATGGGTTGTGATGGTTGAAAACTGCAATGTTGTTGGTCAATAAGTTTTGTTTTAACAATTGCCAATTATTCTAAAATAATAACTACTCTAGATAATCTAGTCTAGGGGCTTCTTAATATTTTAACTTATTAAATTTATTTTTTTTAATTTAAAAACAACTGCAACGACTCTTAAATGAATTAAATTAGGGGCTACAAAAATGTTTTGCTAATATTTTTCTCTTATTTCTGTGAATAGTCTTTGCTGAAAATAATTACTATCAAGTAAGAGAAAAAATAGTTGATATGTCTTTTGAAAAATTATTTTTCAAAAGCTTGTCATAGAAAAATAACGGCGCTGTAAGCTGGGGCCTTTTTTGTGAAGCATTGTATAATTTTTATTTGTTAGTATATTAGAACTTGTAATTAGCATGTGAGTGCTCATTAGTGTGTGTTGTTAGATATGTCGGTGTCTAACTTAGAAACTGCTGGCAAATACTGCACTCTTCCACGTAACAACGATCAATTAAACGCCATCAGGCGTCGTCCACTATCCATGACAGGTAATTTATTCATTGCTTCCCTGCTTCTTATATAATGTAGGTAAATTATTTGGCAGGAGTAATCAGTCATAATACAGAAAAGGTTATAAACCAAAATGTTTAATTTCTTCCATAAAAGGCTAATTTACTACTGCCAGATTTTGTACTAACAACCATTCAACCTTTGTTGCTTGTTTTTGAGTTTAGTAGATTAGTTTTCAATTTTCTTTGTGTGTCATTAGTTTTATAGTCTTCTAAAACAAAAACATTTCTAAAAAACTAAATATATATGCAATATTTTAGCAATGTATTCAAGCAATTCAATACGAAATACATTGTTACGTCGTGGATCAGGTACAATTAATAAACCTCCACCTCCAATTCGTCGAACTTCATCAATCACAAACACCAATCGAGCTATTACGCCTATTCAATTTGAAGATAATTTGCCACCGCCACCAGCATTTTTGTTGGATGCAACACCACATTCCAAAAATCGTGTCACAGGTGCGTAAAAAGCTAAGGATATTAATTTTTTTAATGAAATTTTGAACTTGTCTGATTTTAGTGAATGTGGCCGAAACTGTAAAAGCTCTAACCGAACTTAAACACACTCCAGCAAGCCCCGGATCAATTCGTCGCATGTCTACAAATCCTCCATCACCTCACATACCACAAACTATGCTACATACTTCTGCCACAATTGTCAATGCTCCACAAAACGTTAATTTACCATCTCCGTCGCCAGTATTAAGTACCTTCCAACAAGCTCCAGTCCATCCAAAGCCTTCGTCTGCTGTGATTTATGCTTATCCTTCACAAATTGTATCGGGGAGTCCTAGCGAAATAAGAAGAGTCAATTCTTTTCGGTCTCAAAGTTCCGATCGTAAATCTAGTGAAGGTAAGATATTATTTATGGTGAATAATTTTTATACCATATTTTGTATCTTTGTGTATTTTGTAGGTCCTGGTGGAGTGGGATCTAATTTCATAGCTGCTTTAAGTGCTAAACTAACTCCAAGCCCACGAAGTTCACGTCGTAATTCGGAAGACACTTTGGGTAGTGTAGTTTCGCAAAATCGAATAAGCAGAGGTCCGGGGCAAAACTTTCTCGATTCTCTTAATGCCAAAATAGCTCAACAAAATAACAGCAATAATCCACAGCAGACCTACGTAAAAGCTTCAAAGATAAGGCATTTTATTAATAACATTGTGCAAGCTGATCCTAAAATATGTCACGAATCGCTTATGGATCAGATAAAAAGAGGTACAACTTTAAAGAAAGCAAAAGTGACAAACGATAGATCGGCACCTATTATCGATGATTAAATATTTATTTGTGTTATCTTAGATTTTTTTTTTGATCGATTGACGTTAATTTTGTATTATTTTTCGATGTAGTTTTAATTTTTTTGGGATTTATTAATAACGCAATAATAATAATATAATTTGTGTAAATTGCAGTCCTTTTATTTCCAATGTTATAAAGAATAAAATATCGAAATTTACACGTCCATGCATAATAAGTAAATTAGGAATTGGATTATTATTTTTGCATAACTTACTAAGTACATATATATGACTGATTGTGTTAATTCAATTAACTAGAATTATATCGTAGTTTTAGGAATAAGAAGAAATTTACCAAATTAAATTCATGAATGTTTTATTTGTTATAGAGTTCGTGATTATGTTTATTATTTTTAGTTGTTCGATGAAATACAAAAAATTTTTGTTTGTGTTTTATATTATTATTATTATATTTAAACTTGATGGTATAATTTTGAATAAAATAGATTTAACGTATGTTCCTTTTTGTTGCAAATTATTTGTTGTTTTCTTAAGTATGTAAGTGGAGTATTTATTTTATCAAAATATATATTCGCTTGTAAATAAATTAATATGATTAATGACAATATAATTAACACACATAATACTTTTAAAGGATATGTTAACACAATGTTCACAACTTTGTTATTATTTATTTAAAATAGTATAATATTATCTCAACATACCTACAAAATAATTTACTGTACATAGCTTACAATAATGTTTTGTAATAGTTACAACAATATGATCAAAGAATGCAAATAATATATTGGTGAAAATGTCTTAAATAGTTTTATATTGAGCTGTGTTAAACGTAATTTGTGAATTTTATACATCTTAGTTATATGTTTCATTTTCAGTATTTAATGCCGTTGTATATAATTGGTATAATGTATATTAATAATGCATGGTATTTGATGGAGTGCACGTTACGAATGTAAGTTTATGAACTGTATTTTTTAGTTTAGACAGGTTGCTTCTCGATGGTGTATAAATGGCATATAATAAAATTATATAATACACTTCTTATTTTATTTACCTCCTTCACCAATTCTTATAATGTAATAATCAAAATATACTAAACCAACTCCGAAAGAAAATGAAATATTACAAGTTATTACAAAAACTAAATTTGTATTGGACATCTGAATTTTAAAATACCTAGAGGGCCGTCCATTAATCACGTGATGTTGTTTTCGGCATTTTTTAACCACCCCCTCCCCCTTGGTGATACATGGTGAGGTTTGAGACTACCCCCCCCTCCCCCCATCATATCACGTGTATTTTTTAGTACCTACAAAAAATCTTAATTTTTTTTAAATATTTATAAAATACAGGTACAAGTTCATCAAAAAATAAATACACGTGATATATTACTAGACCCCCCTCCCCCCTTGTGATACTTCGTGATTTTTTTTTGACCCCTCCACCCCTTTCGAGCCTCACGTGATTAATGGACAGCCCCTAGCAGGAAAATATTAACCTTATTTGAGAACAAGCAATTGATTTTTTTATAACGTCGAATTTAAGGCGTTTTTCTTGGTTTAAGATGCTAAAAATGTAAGTTAAGATTGTGCTGTTAATTATTTTTAAATGATTTGAAAAATAGTAATTTAATAAAACAAAACCATTTTGGTACGAGCTTCAAATTTTGAAATTAAAATTAATTTCTTCAAGTATATTTTACCAATCACAGCATTTATATTACTGGTCACATTATTGCTTCAAAATTAATTTTAAGTACGAACTAAAATAATTTTATGTTTTACTTAATTACGTACTATTTTTTAAATCATTTAAAAATATTTATTATTAACAGCACAATCTTGACTTGTTCAAACCACGCATCGTAAACTACGAGAAAGGCGCCTTAATGTAGTTTTAATTCAAAACATAAAAAGTTTCCAAGCTAAAGAAATTAATTATCTGGATTCTGTTCTGGATTGGATGTGGAGGGCAAACCATGGTTCACGCGCACTCAGGCCACATAATCGGGCCCATTATGCTACCTCCGATGTTAGCAGCCCACCAGCCTCCTATTCCTCAAGCCACCCCAAACTCAGGGCGAACTCAAGTACTTTGGAGGGCGGTGTGCCACTAATACTGGCCATGCTAGGCCAGAAGTTCCCCAACATGGATCCTCTTTTCGATGCTAACACTGGGCAGTTGCAAAGCACATGCTCCACTGTTTCATCTTCTTCTTCACATCCACGACATAATGGGCTTTCAACCAGTCCCATAGTGTGCAGATGTTTGTTTAGCTTACAGTGTCCTGTAAGACATCCTACGATAACTCGTAATCTGTCCCGAGACAACTGCAGATAATATTTTGCATGTTTGTCAGATGGTATGTTAATTGCAGCCTTAGCCTGACGGCATCCAGCCACATTCTCCCATCTTTCAACATGCAGTCTACGGGTCTCCCCTTTTATGATGGCATCAAGGGCCTTAACAGCCAGCGAGATAAAAGGCACCGGACCGCACGGCACGTTACCAGAACCTTGCCTCGCCAGCTCATCAGCCCTCTCATTGCCCTCATTTCCTTCATGCCCTTTAACCCAACTAAGAGTTAGAACATTATGAGTGGATATCACGTTCAGTGTCTCAATGCATTGTAGCACAAGACCGGAGATGATCTTGCAGCGGTTTAGCGCCACAAGGACCGCCCTACTGTCCGTGATTATTTGAATAGTTTTGCCCCGGACATTTCTGTCCTGGACTTCTTCTGCGCAGCGAAGCACCCCAATGAGTTCCGCCTGGAAAACAGAGGAGTACCTCCCCAACGATAGTTTTATATCTAGCTGCAGTTCCGGGGAGAATATTCCCGCACCCGAGCCAGTATTATTTTTGGATCCGTCCGTGTACAGACATATGTCAGCCCGGTCAGATCCTTTAGTGTCTAACAGAATTTTAAAATTCCTCTCAAACACGTATTTGGGGGGGATCCTGTCAGCATCGAGACCCAAAAGAGGCAGCTTTTTTGAGCAGTCCTCCAGAATCCGTGTATGCCCAACCGATCCCTACCTATAGGTCCAGAGACCCCAAGCCCGCATTCTCAGGGAGGCCCTCAGTGCCTGTTCCCTCACATAGAGATCCAGTGGAGGAAGGCATAAGAGAGCCTCCATGGCCGCAGTAGGTGTTGTTCGCATCACTCCCGTCACCGCCAAGCAGACCGATCTCTGCAGCCGCTCCAGAGAGGACACTACTGTAATCAATCTGGTTCTGGGCCACCAGACGAGTGCGCCATAGCAAAGCATAGGCCTGATTATGGCAGTGTACAGCCAGAGGGCAATCTTTGGGGAGAAACCCCATGACCTTCCCAATGCTCTGCGACACTGCCAGTAGGCCATACTTGCCTTCGTCACCTTAGTGCTAATGTGTTTGCCCCAGTTAAGCTTCGAGTCAAGTATTATACCCAGATACTTGACCTCTGAAGTTAGTTTAAGAGGGGTTCCTTTTAAGCAAGGCATTTTCATGCTCCTCAGCTTTCTCTTTTTGGTGAACAGAACAAGCTCAGTCTTGGTCGGGTTGACCGAAAGAGACTGTTCCGAACACCAATTCTCTAGGATTCTCAGGGCGCCCTGCATCAATTCTCACAGGACATCCTCAAAAATCCCTCTAAGCAGTATGGTAATATCATCTGCGTATCCGACAGTGTAGAAACCACTGTCATTGAGACGCTGTAAAAGGCTGTGCACCACAAAGTTCCACAATAGTGGCGAGAGTACACCTCCCTGTGGGCAGCCCTTATTAACAGCCTCTCTTATGTACGCATCTCCCACAGCAATCTCAACAGCCCTACTATTCAGCATAGAGCTGATCCATCTAATGATGGCGTTAGGCACATCGTGTTTGTGTAGAGAGATGCCAATGCAGTCAGAGGTAGCATTGTCAAATGCTCCCTCTATATCTATAAACGCTGCCAGGGTACATTCCTGAGATTGTAACGATTCCTCGATACGCTCCACCTCCTTATGTAGTGCAGACTCAGTAGATTTTCAGATTTTCAGTAGGGTTTCATTGAAAGGCTGCCTGTTATGACATTCCCTTTCAAGGGTGAAAGGCCTGTGACTCTGCCTTTCACTACATGTGGCTCTTGTATCAGAGCTATTGTATCCATACAGCCACTTAAGGGAACTCTCGTTATCGCAGTTGATCCTTAAGATCTCCCTCGAATAACGAAAGCCCCCAAAAGTGGGTATTATGTTTGCCCCCTCACTGGCCGACCGAATCGTCCTGTCGAGGGCTGAGTTGAGGTGTTCCTCAACTAATTCCTTCCGGGCCTCCGTGAGTTTGCCCAGTTGGCTAGAGCGGTCAATCACTGCTACCCGAAGGTGCCTAGTGGCAGCCTCCTTGTAGGTGATCACCCCCTCCGGATTTTTTGAGTCAGGCACAGATAACTTAGCCTTCTTCCTCGGATTGCTCTGAGGCGATGGCCGAGAGTCCGTGGACCTTACTCTCTTTTTTGCATCCGTTTTCTGAAAGGGTTTGGAATTCCCCTTCTTGGCCGGTGCTTTCTTTCCCGTTCCTGACCCTGAAGGAGTGCTGTCCCCACCCTTAGGTTTGGACGCCCCAGCCTTCTCGTGCTCAGTCACGGTGTTTGATGGGCCGGCAGCCTCTGCAGCTGCCTGCCTTAGTTTGGCCTTCATACGGCGTTTTCGCTCCGCACCGCAGATCTTACGCTTTTTAGGGCGAGACCCCTCGGTGTTGCCTTCAGAAAGGGCATCCTTTTGGGACGACCCCTCCCTGGCTGCGGAGTTATGTGGTAGAAGGACATCTGTGACAGACGTACCTTCTTTGTTTGACAATGCATCCTCAGGGGACACAATTGTCGGGTTGTTTGTGGTGTTTATATCCATGTAAATGGGATAAAGGTTTCGTTCCCCAAGCTCCCCACCCGCCACGGAGCCCGCAAAAGGGGACGCTGACAAGTCGACATCAGGGCTACCCAGGGAATATAGCCCCCAGAAACAAGGCAGAGTGCTTGCACACCCCGACCTCGTCCAAGGACTCGTCCAGCCAGCCCTCAGATGGAGGGCCGCTCAGCCGATTGATCAGGGTGGACTAGCCCAGACCGCCCGTTTTAGGTAGAAATCATGGCCAAAGTGGAGTGTTGTCAGGCCCAGGAGAACAACTACCGCCCCCGAGCCAACTCAGCCACCAGGATCCGTTCATCCTACCCTACGGGTATCCACGCACGGCAAAAACACGCGGGTACCTGTATTGGTCCGTTTCTCCACGAAAGCCGTCATCCTGGTACCCTGACAGACAAGACCAAGCACAAAGGTTTTTATGCCCCGGCAAAGCCCTGCCCGCCAGCTCAGACCGAACACACGAGAGTTTTAAGTCCCCGGTCCGTAATCCTTGCAGGTGCACGCCCGTCGCTTCATCAAAAACAAGCCCCCTCACCACGACAAGGTTCAGGTACATTCGAGGGGGAAAAAAAAATTAATTATCAATGTCCTAGATATTTTTAATTAACAATAATATAAATATGGCAACTCTGCTATTTCGTTGCAGTTGTTAACCTTGATTTGGGAATTCATTGCTACATTTGCAAATATTGAAATTTATATTATAACGATTGAATTTACCTTTTGTAATAACTAATAAGTATTATCTTGAAAATTACTTGTTAACCCACGAAAGTATTTACCATGTACTACAGAGGTAAGAAAACAATTCAATTCGTTAAAATAAACTAACTGCTTAAAATAAAATCTATTACTTTACTTATTTACGGCTAATCGTGAAACATTTCATTTTAATTAACCTTATCACTTTTACGCCTCTCCAATAATAATAATTGATATGTTATTTAAACACAATTTATACGTCAGGTTAGGTAATTACCATTACTTGTTATTCAAATTTCCATACAAGGTTAATGATATAGTTGTAATCTTTAAACTTCGGATTTACGTCATCGCCTGCAGTCGTGTGCATTATTTTTAACGATTGAAATTCTTTTTTATTCAACCACTTACACTATTATATTTTTACTTTATTAAATCTGTTGTGTACCTACCATACGATGACTTTTCCCATTTACTAGGTTCAACTACCTTCTAGAATATAATGATTGCTTCTGTATAGAAAAATTTGCTATTAAAAATTAATTGCATCTGTTTATAAAGAATCTAATAAACAAGGTGTTCCAAAACTCAACGTTATTCTTTATTAGAGGACTGATGATAGGCCAGCTCATGACTGACCAGAATATCAAAATTCTAATTTTGGTTACGTAACCCTGAACGTTACGTAACCCTGAGGCGGTCGTTAGCATAGCGATTAAGCGCACAGACTGCTAATACAGAATACCCGGTTCGACTCCGGGCGAAGTAAAAATATTATTCTGACCGTCTCCACTCGGAAGGCAACGGCAAACCACCGAAGTGTAATTTGCCTAGAGAACATTTGAAAAAATGTCACTATGTCCTTTCGTAGGACGAAGGAATCTGAGAGAGAGAACCCTGAATAGCCCTGCTATTGAGCACAGATAAAAATTAAACCAATACTGCCATACTTTTAGAAAAAAAAAATGTTTTTTTCCGACTCGGATTTTTTTTTAAATTTTTGCCAAGTTCGACTTTTCGTAATATACTGTAAAAAAATGTACCACGCTAACCTGGCAAGTTATTTTAGAAAATTGCTCATTTAGAGTAGTTTTCAAAATGGTGTAAGCATTTGATATGTTTTGGTGTAAGCATTTGATATGTTTTATTTTAGAAAAAAACATAGGGGAATGACGGGCAAAATGGGGTACTTAAGGCTTAAAATGGCTACAAATAAAAACCCGATGACTTATAATGTTGAACATGAAAACTCAGACTTATTGTAGATTGTAGTATTAACTCTTTATTTTTACACACATGGCTTACGAAATAACCTACATCTGCAAATATGTACTCTACTCCGTTTGCCCACGTTTGTCTACGTCTACGACGTGCCCAATGGGGGTAGGAGCTTTCCCCCCCAATATTTTACAAAAACAAAAAGTTGGCAAAAACACTCAAAAGTTGGTCAATTTGGCATTTTTTTATATCTAAATTTACAAAAAGCTGGCAATTTTGAATTAATTCAGTTGACAACTTTTGCAAATTTGGGATTACCTCCCCCTGAAAAAAGTTGGTTTGGCACGTCTCTGACACTATCGTACTATCGATTTTTGAACAAATTTTTATTAAAAGAAATCATATTCATGTTCATCTTCAGAATTTCCGAATATGGCATCATCTCATCATCAACATTGCCACCATCACTGTTATCATTATCCCTATGCCTATGATGATGATGATGATGAGTAATGACCTGCTCTGGAAGTTTCAATAAATCTTGTACCTCTTTTGAAAGGTATTGGTTTTCTTTCTTTGGAAGTTTTCGCTTGCTAGTGATTACCGGATCAGAAATCAGAACTCAATAAAAAGAAGTTAAAAATATTAAAATTATGACAATACAGTGGAGCCCGCTTAATGTAATATAATCGAGACTTGGGGCTTTTGATAACAATAACCGATTAATAACAACAAACGAAAAAAATTTTTATTACTTATTTATTAGTATGTAACTACATCTACAATAATTAATTAATAATAGTCACTCATTGTGAAGTTTTTTATATATTTAAACGACGGAATTCATAATAAACATAAAAATGTAATGTGATATCACATATTATGTGACGGTGATAGAAAGAGTCACACGGTGGGTACATCCACTCCGTCTTTGAAAAAAATAAACCATGGACAGATTTTCTTGCTAACACCTGACTTTAAATTATGTGGGTGAATTATGCACAATATAAAAAAATGCTTGTAACTGAAATTCAACTCCTTTGCTCGTGGGAGAAAATAATCTTAAGAATAATATGATAACATTAAAAAGGGTCTTTAAAATCCAAGTATTGCAAAAATCCTGTAGAGGCGCCACCATCGTAAAATTTAGTAAAATTTTTATTTTAAATCCGTTTAGCAGACGATTATAGTAGTAGATTTATTTCCGGCAATTTTAACTATTTAAAACTAGATGTCGTACTGGTGTTTCCTTTTTTACCGACGAAAAGGGAAGATTTTTATTTTGGATACCTGCTCCTATTAGAGTAGTAGGAGAAAACCCAAATTATTCTAGCTTCCCATGCGGTTACAAAGAAATTTATGACTATGGTTATTAGTACCCTTTTCGATAAGCTATTTTTACGTTTTTACAGAATTTTTTTTTTCAGAATAAATTTTACCTAAAAGTTAGTGTTACTTTATTTTTGAAATATATTATTACCAAGAAATTTAAAAATTATAATAAAATTTAAATTTACAAACTTTAAATTTGAAAATTTTTAGTCATTTTTAGTTTTTACGTTTTATAATAAATTGAGGAGCAGACTTTCTATAATATGCAGTATGTCCATTTTTTTAAATTTTCAGGAGAGCAGAAAAACTACTACAGGTTTATATGATAAGTTATAAAAAATGTAATTTTTGTAAAAATACAGAAAAAAAATACACTATGAAGTATCATGAATACGGAAAATATTCGATTGACGGTTTGGCAAAAAAATTCAAAAATGTATTGGACATACTGCACTTTGTTTGTCTACATTGGACAAACTGCAGTTTTTTTGTCTTACAACTCGAAATTTGTCGACTTGCCCATTTCAAGACAAAGAAAGAGTATAAAGCATTGGTATTACAAAAAAATTTTGTTAGTAGAAAAGATTTTACATTCCTTCTTACGATCTTTTCTTGCAATATTTCGTTTTTTTTTCTGCTTTTTTGATTAACATCGCCCACATGTTCACCTTCCGTAATATTTATTATTTATTAATGCTATTAGATCTAATGATAACAATAAACCTATTGATAAAGACTTAATATTAGACCGGAGAGCGCAAACACGTGAAAAACAGCGGCTAAATCTACATACGTATGAAGGACATACTGCTATACGTTAGTACAACAGCGCTGGACAAATTGCATTTAGATTGTCTTTGTAATTTTCAACAATTTTTTTATTCTGGATAGATGTTTTTTAGAACGCTCTTTTGTAATTAAAATATGTTGTATTTTAGGTATAGATTACAATGCCATGTATAAATAAAATAACTAAAAATTTAAATAAATGGACGAACTGCATACAGAAAGTCTGCTCGGCGGCGTAAGGCGTACGGCCTCGCGCTTGATTTTGGGCCTCGCAAAAGTACATAAAATAAAAAGTTTACAAATTCAAAATTCTAAAATACGTTTTAAATTTTTAAAATAGCTAGAAGCAAAATTGATATTATTAAATATACCTACTTATTTAAAAAGAAACACTTGGTACGTTTCAAAAAATTTGTTTCGCCCAGTAAAACTGGGCTTCTTCCCTTCTTCATCGAGGTTATCGATACTTAGTAGGGCAAAAAATTGGAAAGAGGTAGTCATAAATTATCTGGACACAGCTGTTAACTGTTAACTAACTAAAATAACAAAATAATGAGTAGGTATTACAAAGAAGACGGAGCATTTGAAACTAAATTAAAACAAATTAGATATAGACAAATTTAAAGCAATTTAGGAAATTTTATTTGAAAAATCGGAAAAGTGGACTATAGGAGCGGCCAAATTATATCTTAGATACAAATAATTTTTTTTTGAATATTTTGTAATACACCTTTGTCTTTTGCTTTTAATTTAAAAAATAAAATAATTAAACAAAATTAGGTACAAAACAGTACCTTCAAACTATTTCCAAAATTTAACGCAAAAACCATTTAATTTTTTTATTAATTTATTAAATGGCTTTTGCGTTAACCATTTAAAAATTAAAACAAAAGGCGTCACCTCACACTTATCTTGCTTTATTGCTTTTTTAATTGAAAATGAAAGCTATTTCAATATTTTGGCTTTTGCAACAAAATCAAATTTAGATTTTATGTGCAAAAAAATTTTATATTGATGGGAGTTAATTATTGCATAAAAATTGTAGATTTTACAGACAATATTTAATAATAGAGAAAAAATTCAGAAGAAATGTAGCTCGTTCCTCCTAACGATCTATTATTAGTTTATTACAGTGTAATATAATATAAGATGTCCTTCTGGACCCTTATCCCTTATTGATCAGGTAGATAAATTTTGTCTGTGGTTTTTAAATTCATTTTACTGTTATTTTACTACAGTTACTTTAGGAAACTGTAAATTTTGACTTGTAGTTCGTCCCTCTGTTAGACAATGGATCAACTTTTATAAGCTATTCCTTCAGGAATTCTTCATCTCAAGATAAAACTGGATTTTTCATAACATATTCCGCCGTTGTTATAAATAATTTATTAACTTTTTATTTAGTATATTTATTTCTTTTGTAATAATCTTGGAATTGTATATTTTAAAAAACACTAATATTGAAAAAAATGATTCAACTTTAATTCCAAATATTCACTTTATATATTAATATTATGAACCCAAAATACATTTAATACCAAGAATTTTCTTCATACATTAGGATTATCGCAACAAATTTGCTATATTTTAAATACAAAAGCCTCTAATAAGTGTAATAGAAAATAGTTTAGTCAGCGCCATCGTATGATTGTGGTGAACTAAAGGCTGCTTTTAACCGAATTCATGATAACTATAAGTAATGTTTTTTGTGTTTAATAATATATGTCCGTGCCGATCCTGGCAAAAGTGATAACAATATCCGAATGATAACATTAACCGCGATCACATTAAGCGGGCCCCACTGTAATTATAAAGTAACTACATGAATTAAAAGTTAACAAAATTACTAATGCAGAAGATCACCATATTATATAATGTTAAGTTAATGTTATATCATCCCTAAAGTTTACACTATGTTCCACTGTTTCTTTTTGTCCCGCTAATTTACTTTTCGTCCCGCTGCTAAGAAAACTGGCACTTTGCTCTCGAAAAAGTGGGAGTAAAGTGACCACTTTACTTTTTTTTTAAGACAAAAAAGTTTTTATCGACTAGGTCGATTTTTGCTATTTCAGCTGAAAGTTTTGCATTCTTAAAGAAACGTCTTCTATCATTCGTATTACTAAAACCCGGTCTGGGTTTGTCAATAATGAAATCACATCGTTCTCTAAATTCTTTCTGAATTTGTTTCTAGTTAAGGTAAAAGCACTAATGCTCGACATTGAACTAAAGGATGACACTTTCGAAAAAACTTTTTCTAATAAGAAAAATAATTATTTAGTTTACATCTCTATTAATTTAAGACACCCAAGGACATCTCTGATACGTGGTCAAAAACTTGCATACTCAAGTTATCAAATTTCAAAATGGTTAATGTTAAACAGTAAACAATGTGATCAGGTCGACACGTGTGCTGTGATTCTTAGTGTCTGGCCACCCGTGCAGTAAAATCCTGCTGGTAAAAGCAGTAAAAGCCAAGTAGGCGCATTTTCAAGGTAATGCTGATACAAGTGCATTGCTAAAGCTGCGACATTACCTTTCATTTACCTTGACGATGGGCGTTTGAGGATTACCTTGAAAATGCGCCTACTTGGCTTTTACCAGCAGGATTTTACTGCACGTGTGGCCAGACACTTAAGCTTTTACTTAAGGAGACTGACTTTTAGCAACTATGATTTTGTCTACATAATAATAATTTTTGCTACTGTTTGTTTGAATATTATAAATGTATAAAATTATTGACGTACTAGGACCATTGCCTTCTTATTTCGACTAGATTTTGTAACAATTTTAAATGGTGTCAACTATGAGTACCTACCAAAAATTAATCAAAACCTAAAAGATGACATTTGCGTCTTTTCTATTGGGGTTGCATCAAATTGAATTCCTCAGCTCATTTTTATGCAAATAATGTATAGTCTCTGTGTTCTGTAAATAAAATTTACGTCTAAGTTTCGTTCTTTTTACATTAGCCCATCCAAAAGAACACAGTGTCAACTATTAGGATTACGAGGTGTCAACCATTAGTTTACTTGAGTTTTTAATTTTTTGAGTTTTAACGAGTTTTCAATATGGATGAAACTGATTTTTTCTTAAACCCAAAAAAAAGGTCCTAGCAGCTAAAGGAGAACGATCTGTTCACCAAAACATTATTATAGTGATTTTATAGTTATGTCTACTATTCTGCCGTCCTAAGAAAGAAAGCCTTAACTCCATCAATAATTTTTTTGAACTAGGCAGCTATACAGATGTTTATTGATGGCACCCAGTAGATTTAAAGTAAAACTAACGACTTATGGTACATATACTTACATTTTTTGTAAGTTTCTAAAATATTTTAGCCTAGTAATATGAAACTTTAATAGATTATTATGCGTTTGAAACATCTAACTCGTTTTAATAAATAATTGGAGTTAAGGCTTTCTTTCTTAGGACGGCAGTATTGGTGCCAATTGATGTCTACTATTGGGGAATTTAATTTTTGATGCTGTCATCTTTTAGTTCATATGACAAAGCGTACAATAATATTATTGAAATTGAAAATATGTTAGTGATCAAAGATTTTATATGGAAAAGTTAATTTCTAATTGTTGCTGTAATAGTAAAAATAGTTGTAACTGTCATTCTCTCATAAATATAATATAATTTTGAAGAACAAAGTTTGATTTGTCCTTAAAATGTCGAGCATTAGTGCTTTTACCTTATATGAAACGAGATCTTTCTCATCATTTCCACGAGCTCGTTACTTTTTGATTGGTAATTTATAAGCCACGTGCAAAAGATATTCAAACATGCGAATCCACCCGTGTAAGACATAAGCCGAATCTCAAATTCTCATGATTTATTTTCCTTAAATTAATTTCTTCAATATTATATTGAACTGTTTGATGAAAGGTAAGAAACGTAGCAAATTTTACGATTGAAACCTCGTTGAATTCTGAAAGAGCATATTTTAAATATGAGAATTAGGTGAGGAAAATGGCCTTAAAACCAACAGTTTTTTCAAAAATCGAATTTAAAAGCACGATTTTCATAGCAATTTTCAAGTTCAGTCGCTCGGGATTGGTGAATCAATGCATTCTATTGACAGTCTGTGTAGTTTGAACTGGTCTTAGCTTTGCGCAGAGCGACGATAACCGGGGCGACACTTGCATTGGGATGCTGCAACAGTGCACTTCGAGCGAAAATCATGGTTTTCAATAGTAAATGTGCAGGAAAAATGGCTTAAAGCGCCCGAGCGCAGCGAGGAGTGCTTTAAGTCAATTTTTCCTTGCACAACCACCCTGCTTTTAGAATCCAAGCAAACGAGTTTCACCCCTCAAAGATCCACCTTTTTGTTTAATCCACGGGCCTAGGGGTATTTTTATAATGAGAGTCTTTTTCTTTAATCCAGGGCCATTTTGATGATAACCACCATGGCACGAGTAGGATCCACGCGAAAAAGTAATCATCAGCGGGGCTCTTATGCATAACAGTGAACGGACGGAGCTCAGAATGCATTGATTCACCAATCACGAGCGGCGTAACTTGGAAGTTGCTATGAAAATCGAGCTTTTTTAAAATCAATTTTTGAAAAAACTAGTGGTTTTAAGGCATTCTTTCTCACCTAATTATCTTATTTAAAATGTGCCCTTTCAGAATAAATTGAGGTTTCAATCGTAAAATTTTTATAGTAGGGTCTACGTTTCTTACCTTTCCCCCTTTACCGTCCACCATGGCAAATATCATATTGTGAATTACTTTCGCTTGTCTTCCTTGAACTCGTACATTGGTTTTTTGAATATTAATTTCTTCGTCTATCCTATTTTTTTCATATTTTGATTGATTGCAGTCAATTCCTTTGTAAATTCTATTTTTATAGGTCTATAGAAAATAAATCTTAAAAAGAAAATTTTAAGAATTAGGTGTGATATTAGTATGTGTCGTAAAATATAGAATTAAACAAACTTAACCAAACGTTAAAAATTTTAGAATTTGTAACCGTAAGAAAAGAAAACTATTTTTAGTCATTTTTCTAATATTTTATCTAATTTTACCTTGTCACTAAAGTTTCAAATGTTTTTTAAAGTGTTTTTTATAAAATTTCTTGTATGTTTTTTCTTTTCTTACGGTTAAAAATTCTAAAATTTTTAACGTTTGGTTAAGTTTGTTTAATTCTTTATAGGTCTACAATATCTGGTCGATGAAGAGCGCGGGTTTTCTCAAATTATTTCTTGGCCACAAACGAGACGCAACAGAACAATGCATGTAATAAAAACAGAGGGATAACAGAGTTTTGTTTTGCGGCTTGAACTTATTTGTATGATGGAAATATTTGTGGAGCAAGCTCTTCGTATAATTTAATATTGATGGCGAGATAATTTAGCGTCTACCTAAACAGCTATATAGAGCATCTTCACCTGACATTAGCTCTTGTGGTTCTAGTAGCAATGATTTATTGTAAATTGTAAGCCTTTCTATACTTGCTTGCACGTTGTGGACTTGTCGTAATTTCTTCCAAAAGTTTTGCGGATTGTGATTGTCCATTGGCTCTTAATACTATTTGGGTGGCATAATTTAATACAGGACGAGGAGTTAAATCTCGTAATTTTCTTGTTTTTATTCGTTTTGTTTGCTCACTACTCCGTTCAAACAAAGTTTCCGGGCGATCACGTTTCTTTTTTGTAGCCATAGTATACTTTGTAGCAATGAAATCTATTTAAAATCTTTCATCTATATGGCACGCCTTAATCTAACGAGACTTATATTTTGATTTAAAATGCGACAATTTATGCTTCAATGCTTTATAATTCTCTTCATCACATTTTGTTTGTTTCTTAATTTTTTTGGTCAAGAAGAAGAACGTCTTTATACACTGTAAATTATATAATGTTTTTAAACAAAATGACTCAATTTTTCAAAAAGGTTTCGGCGGAGAAAAACCGCGCTGATCAGTTTCAGGAAGGTCCAAACGAAAATTAAATACTGTTGTAGGGTGCGTGAATTAGTGGTGTATTGAAATGTTATGGGGAGGAATGTGTATAGAACTGATAGCATTTAATTTTTTCATTTACTAGCAGTTCTGAAGCTGTCTTGCCCCACTGTGCAACGGTTGGAGTGGGTAGCTTAAATTTACGCTAGTAAAAACCCCTAAAAAGCGAAATTAGTAAATTGGAAGTAATACTATCAATATACAAAAGGCAAAGGATTAAAATAAACAAATCTTTTTTGGCCCAATTTACATGGGAGAGACCCTTATAATCTTTTTCCTCCAATTTACAAACGCCGGCAGGTTACATGTTACAAGCGTGATATATGTATGTGCAATACTAATAAATATAACCGAACACAAACAAAGGAGGCAACCGGACAGATATAAAGCAAATCTTGAAGCGACTGAACCGGAGGATTATTAGGCATGCTTTTACTCTCTCACACGCCTGCGTACACAGTGAATTGAGGTTTCTGGTCCGGTCTACCCGCTTCGATCTTTGTATTAAAATATTTGTCCGGTTGCCACCTTTGTTTATGTTTGTTTACATTAATTAACATAGGAGGAAGATCAGCTGCCGGAGGCTGTTTCTACTAGCCAATATAAATAAATAATCAGTTGTCTATACTAATTAATATGTTTATAGCGTAAGTATCGTATTTGAAGGATATTATTAAAACAATGTATTTTTTCAGATAACAAAAAATTATAAAATAAACAATATATATTTTTATACAATACAATAGTTTTAATATTATCAAGATTAGTAATGAATGACACTTTTAGTCAGTTATAATATAATACTGTGTAATGTGGCAGTATACAGTGCAGTGTGGTTAATAAGTTGACAATAAACTTGTTAAAAAATTCTACGAAATTATTGTATGTAATTTCTTATTATTTCTAATAGATATTGCAAAATAATAAATACGAAAGTTGATTTATAAAGTGGGGATTACCCCGTTCATTGCAGTACCATACTTAGTTTTTTACATGTCTCGGGGATGGCTTTTTTAGGACTCCTTTTTTTTAATAAATAATGTATAAAGTATTTCACATTTTTTTAAAAATGATAATAATTTATATTTTAATTGCGCTTTTTTGACTTTGAGCAAATTTATTGGAAATTTTGCATAATAATTGTTTTTGTTCGATAGTCGATTTAAAATAGTGACTATTATTCTTAATTAATTTAGGTTGCTAAACCTGTGTTTTATATAAATTTAACAAAGTTTAATCAAGCGCTAAAATATTCTAATTTTGAAAGTGAAAAACGCATAAAAAGAAAACCAGAAATATTTGAGAACATATACTATTATATCGATGGTCTAGCGTGCAAATGTGTTAAGTACCAAATATGGATTAAATGAGTTAAGTACATTAAGGGTGACTTGTACAGATCTAGTTTAAAATTTTAAACTGTAGATTAGCCAATCACAATAGTCAAAATCCGAGTTTAAACCATAGTTACCGGTTAAACTTGGACTATACAAGTCACCCTAAGCGGAGTCTAGCATTTCTACACTTTCAATGCAAGCAATATTATACTATAGTAACACCATCTAACGATTGGATTAAGTAATTTTCATAAAGTAAGTAAGTTTTCAGTAAGTTTCATTTTCAATTAGCACGTAATGTCTAATTACGTACTTAACACATTTGCACGCTAGACCATCGATATACTCTGTTTTATTTAAGAAAAATGTAAAACGTTTGCATTAAACGGATGACCTTTAAATGTTAACCAATGAAATTGATTTGAATAAACTATAAATCTCGTATAATTTCCTTATTGTGAGTGAGTCTTTATTCAAAGCAATTTCATTGGTTAACATTTAAAGGTCATCCGTTTAATGCAAACGTTTTACATTTTTCTTAAATAAAACAGAGTATAGAAATAAATTCGCTCATATAATATAATGTGTAAATTTTTGCTGTAGTATACACAGTGGCGGCTTAAAGCATACGCGATGTATGCGAACGCGTACGGCTTCGCACTTGATTTTGGGCCTCGCAAAATTATTTGGAGCAAAAAAGCTCTACAGTTAAAAAACTTTATCATAGAAGTTCATATTTTTAACGCTAGAGCAAACGTCGAGATTTCTCGCTCTTTTATAGAAAATTAGCGAGAAAGCTCGACAGTAGCTCCTCTGGCGTTAAAAAATTGATTTTTCGTGAAAGAAGGGAGCTTTCTCGCTCCTTATAATTTAATAAAAAGTTTTCTAGCCTTAAAAATAACCATTTACACCTAATTTTCAAAAAAAAAATTGGGAAAATAGCCTCGGACTTCAACCCTTCAACCATAAATAATAATAAGAAAAAAGGGCTCACTAATTTATTTTGCTTACACTACAAAGTTAGGTTACGCCGCCACCGAGTATACTACTATTACTGATCGGCTACAAATCTATAACCGATTTGTGTAAATCAGTATAATGCAAAATCATCCCAAAAAATTGTTTTTTCTTGAGATTGAATTGATTTGAGAAATGATAAGTTTGAGACAATAAGGGTGACTTGTATAGTCCAAGTTTAACCGGTAACTATGGTTTAAACTCGGATTTTTACTATTGTGATTGGTTAATCTACAGTTTAAAATTTTAAACTAGATCTATACAAGTCAACCTAATAGGTATAGTGTCAAAACACTAAATTTGCATTTTGAATAATTTGTCGGGTCATATGGTTACTTCCATCATGTAGTGCTTCATCTTTCATTCTTAATTCTTCTCTTCTGTTTATTAGTATAAATGCAATCTTTACATTCTCTGTTCTATTTTTAGACACTGATTCTTACGTGCAGGAAATAAATGCTTGCTATGTTGATTATTCACAGAAAAAAAGGTGTACTTAAAAGTAGAACAATTTGTGCCTAGATTGTCTACAAGTACAAATTGGGTGAAAATTAGGTACAATTGTTCTTAATTTTAGTCAAATTCAGTCATCTCTAGCGCAATTGTACTATTTTATAGCACAAATTGTGCTAAATTTTTACACAATTTGTACTTGTAGACAATCTAAGCACAAATTGTTCTACTTTTAAGTACACATTTTTTTCTGTGTTCCAATACATATGTATGTATTTTTAAATTGATAAACATATTACTTAATATTTTTTTATTTTACAGATTGTAACAAATTTCTATTTTTGAAATGGCTCAGTGCAAAATTGGTAATATTGCAATTCACGTAGAAGTATTGGGTTTACTACTATTTTTGGCAACATCTCTTGAAGGTAAAATACTTATAATGATATATTTTAAAGTGCCTACATAAACCTACCAATATAAATTAGGTACGTAGTTATTGGAAGATTAGGTATTATGTTTTTTTTTTAATTTTTAGAGTCTGTAACAACTAATTTCGTTTTATATAGAACTTGTTATGTTACATTGAATTATAATGAATCAGAGTGTGCATTGTTGGGTACAAAATTAGCAAATAACGATTCTGCACTATTAGAACAAAAAGTACAACCGCACGCAAATATTATATTGATGACCAGATCAATTTTTGAATCCATTGTTACCGTTCTTTTATGTTTTTTTATTGGAACATGGAGTGATAAATATGGAAGGAAGCCAATTTTTCTCAGTGTTTTTGGAGGTACATTTGAAATCGCAATAATTTATTTATTTATTGGATACATTTTATTTTCAGGCTATACATTGTCTTATATCACCATGATAATTATTAGTTCTGTAAAAAATCTTTCGCCTTGGTTTTATTTATTACGTGTAATACCATATGTATTATCTGGAGGTTATCCTATCATGTTTGCTACATTATTAAGTTATATCACAGACGTAACTTCCGAAGAAGTCAGAGGAGTTAGGTAAGTTGTAAAGATATTCATGTGTAGGAGTTTACCTGGTCGCACATAAACATCATTTGCACACCTACATCCATACAGTATAATGGATGAATTCTTTGACTAACCTGAGCTAAACTCTTGTGTTAGAGAGGTTATAATATTATCACTCTTACTATGGACTACTTCTTTGATCCGCTGAAGTCTATTATAAGCGGATTATATTGTAGAAGTAGTACAGAATTAACTAAATTTGTGTTTAGGCGTAAGGTACCCATGCATTTTCTTGAGTAACATTTCATTTGTGCTTTCTTCATATTGATTAATTTAATTTAAAATTTTCAAGTGCCAAAATTAACATCAAGTTTACTATTGATTTTATTGATTTCTTATGATATTTTAACAATAAGATAATCCTCAATTTTTTCAACAAAACAATTTAGATTGTTAAAATTTTGTACTTTTTTAGGATGGGAGTATACGAAGGCTTATTAGGTTTAAGTATGATAATTGGATCTACATCAAGTTCCTACATTTTTAATGCATTAGGATATCAAGCAATATATTCACTTAGTGCCACATGTACTATATTAGCGTGGCTATTTACCTTTTTCTTCGTGCCAGAATCTGTCACCAATATTAATAGAGAGGTAAATAGAAATATATACTTAATTTCAATTTTTTGTTTCTTGTACATGTTTGAATTTATATACAATTTTATAAAAATTTGCTTGAGAATTTTGAAAGACTAAATTTCAATACAATTTAGTATATTTTCTGCTCTCAAAATGAGATGAGCATTGAGAAAAACTTCAAGGCGGATAAATAATACTGAACCACGAGCAATCGCCTCCTACAATCTCACCCACTTAACTTGTCGCTTTGAAACTTTGAATTATCTCAAAAATTCAATAAATAAATCTTGCTTTTTGCAATGTTCATCGAAATAAAAATTTTTTTTTGGGAAATATCAAGGAATAACTTAAAAGTTGTCTTGCAGCTTTCTAATACCCCAACTAAATTTTTCAAACAGTTCTCGAGATAAGCGAATCGTTATTAATGGAATAATAATATAATGTGTATATTTTTTAGGGCGTGTTTAGAAATTTATTCCGCATTTCTTTGGCTGTTGAAACAATAAAATTAACATTCAAAAAAAGGGAAAATTATAAAAGGGCAATTCTTTTATTGACAGTATTTATTGTAATGGTTTACATGTTAGCTACATTTGGTACCTCCGCTCTGATGTTTCAATTTTTAAGAGAAAAATTCCAATGGTCGTTAGAACAATATACATTATATAATAGTTTTAATTACATTGTTATATTAATAGGAAGCATATGTGGACCTTTAATATTACATAAATTATTCCATGTTAGGGAAATTATTGTAATATTTTTTGGTGAATTATCTGCTATGCTAGGTGCAATTTTTGTTGCATTAGCTAAAGAAAGTTGGCAAATGTATGTAGGTGAGTCATTTAACATTACAATTATTTGAATAGAAAATAACGTGTAAGTTTTTTTCAGCAACTAGCTTGAAAGTATTGGGCGGTGCTGTGAATCCCATGACGCATTGTCTTTTATCAAAATTAGTTCCTCCTGAAGATACGGGCAAAATTTTTTCGTTAATTACTGCTATGCAAACTATGACGACGTTTGTAATTGGTTCTCCTCTTTACACATTTATTTATAATAACACTTTAACAACATTTCCATCTGCCTTTATTTTTGTCACAGTGGCTTTATACATTTTTGAGTTAATAGTAATTGGGTATGTATTAAAATTTGAAAGTAAAGTTATAGTATCATTAATTGTATGCATATTTTTAGTATCATATATCATTTACAAAAACTACATGTACCAGCAGAAGATGTACAAAGTATTATCGAGGAGTCAAATGCTAAAGATGAATAATGCATTGCAAAATTCATACAAATAAAACTCATGATACTACTAAAAATTTCGTATCATGAATAAATTATATATTTTTTATAAAACAGTTACCTATGTATTTTATTTATTATTTGGTTTAAAAAAAATATATAAAGATTTTCTTCATTTAATTCAAAATTTATTTTTTTCCATACGATTTACCTTCTCTCTGAACTCTGATCCAAATACGAGTAATACTTTATTCTCATCAGAGTAACACCACATTATACAACATTTTAACCGCTTCTTTCTATTAAGATTTTTATTTCTTACAGTATATTATCTAAAACGTTATTTTTAATATTATGTCGAAGCAAAATTTTTTTTTAAATTGCAATAAAAAATTTTTTTTGCGATTTATTTGCGATAAAAGCGCTTCGACATAATACTATAAATAACATTTCAGACATACTGTAAAAATTTTAACACGTTAGTTTCAAAAATAAAGTCAGAAAATTGTAAATTAAAAAGTAGTTGCGAGAAAACAGCCTTAAGGGGGAATAACACTGTGACAAACTGAAAAAAAATGTTTTTTCCGATTTTTTTTGTACACTAAATTATTTATTTGGGATTTAAAAAAATGTATTTTATTGAGCATACACTGAACTTAATTTGAGTAAATTTTTATTTAAAAAAATTACTAATTGCTATGGTTATTGAGATATAAAAGTGCCTCGGTACTCGGTAGAAAAAATGTGGTCCAACGGCTGTCTCTCTAACTTGACTATAGTTGGTCTAAAAACTAAAAACAAAAAAGTTTTATAATCTATATAAATGTAATTCTCGTTGCACGTAGCCGTTTTTCGAAAAAACAATTTTTCATCAAATGAAGGGTATGTTCAAACAAAAAAGTTTAATTTTAGCGAGGTTTTACTTACATTTGGTAGCTTAAAAAAACTAAATTTTAAGATATAAAAAAACGGCTACGTGCAGTAATAGCTATTGTAATTACGGAAATTTTGATTTTAAAATTAAGAATCGAACCATTATAGCTAGAGTTACAGTGCGTACCAAGTCAAGAAAAGTAGTTTAAAGAAAAACGTGATTGAAAGTTTTAGGCTCGAGCTTATAACGGTCAGATAAAAATTTACATCTCGGATAACTCAAATCAACTGATAACTTTGATTTTTAACTTTATCGCTCTGTTAAATATTTATCGAACGGTTAAATTTATCAAATAGATAAAGTTAATCAATCGATAACTAATCAAAGGATTTAAAAAATGTAAAATTCTTTTACAGCTTCGAAAATGTGACAGAAGCTTTTTTTCAAAACTGTAAAAGAATTTTACATTTTTTAAATCCTTTGATTAGTTATCGATTGATTAACTTTATCTATTTGATAAATTTAACCGTCCGATAAATATTTAACAGAGCGATAAAGTTAAAAATCAAAGTTATCAGTTGATTAGAGTTATCCGAGATGTAAATTTTTATCTGACCGTTATAAGCTCGAGCCTTAGTATACTTAGTATATCGCAGGTAGTCCGCTATCATTAAATAATTGGATGTAACTTTGTCAATTTTCAATATTTCATCTTGAAATTTTTTTTACGTGCTCTTAAATATGTAGGGGAATGACGGGCAAAACGGGGTAGGAGCCTAAAACGGGGTACCCGTGTTTTCTAGCACCTGTGTAGTAACATTTATGCGCCGATGTAAAAAAATATTCATTACTGTGTCACAGACAAGTACATTATCGGCTGAACCTGCAGTCTTTGTTAAATCGTCATAAAGAATGAATTTTAGTTTTTATGTGACAAATTTACAATATTAATAAGTATAGATTTAACTCGACATTTAACTCAATGCAATTATTAGTAAATTATTTTATTCTACCGCATTATTGTTGCCCCCGCAAGTAGTATATTATAATGCATGTCTTTCATAAATTTTGTTGCAAAAACAATAATTGTTTAATAAAAAAATCAGAACTTACTTAAGAATGCTGTTATAGGGCAAAATGGGGTAGGGTATAGCGGGTACCGTTATTAGTATTGATCTTTGATCATATTGGGTATTTGATCATGTTTTTAGATAATAAATGTTCATAGTGCACTAAAACAAACAAAAAATCAAATGCAAGTCTAAAAAAGTAAAATCTTAAACAGACAGTGATGTGAGCGGGACTGATTGTTTATATTGTGGAGGTTTTCATTCAACATCAACAGAGAGATGAATCTCTTGTTCAAATAGAAGTAAATGGGCACACAATTCGAGTGTAGATGTAAAAGATGACTACGACGAAGCAACGTTTTTTGTAAGCAGTGTTGCTTGCAGTGTTGTGAAATTTTTAAGCCCGTATTCTAAGCATGGACTACTATGAAATGCAGCATAATGTGCCTTACGCGGAACCTTCGAAGCACATTTTTGCCTAAACCGTTTGTTGTATACATAAAAAAATGTAAAATCATTTTTGTGTGGAATTTTATTATCTTTTATTTTTATCATATCCTCAATTGGCTTCCGAGCCAGAACAAGCGCGATATTCGCAAAAATCCGTTTTTTATGACCTTTGAGATGCCGGGATCAATTTGAGTGACGTAACGGACCGCTGGTCTTGAACGTGCGGATGATGATGATGATGACCTTTGACCTTGAATAACTTTTGACGCGGCAGCGATCTCGTTGTGGACTTTTGATATTTTCTTTAAAACACCAAAATAAATCGATTAAAAGAAAAAAATTGAAAAATCTAATTTTTTACATCAAAAAAGCTAATTTTACTGGTCTAACAGTATCACTCCAATATTCTTCCAAATTACTACCAATATTTAAAACATTTGTTTAGATCGAAAATGATTTTTAATTTTTAAATAAAAAATTCGGTTTTTTTAATTTCTTAATTTATTTACTATATCTTACTACATTACAATTTACCTAAAACTTCTATAATATTATTTTATGCATTTGCAATAAATAAGTCTGCATTTTTTCTTAGATCGTTGTTCTGAAACTCCATTCAAAATGCTTACTTACTTATATAATGCTTACATTGCATATTATAATAAAATATTTCTACAGGGTGATCACTCAACTACACTAATAAGTAATTTTTTGATAGTAAGCTCTTCATTGGCTTTAAACCACGCCATGATTCACAGATGTTATATTAATTTATTCTCGTTTACAAAAATATAACATCGTTCCACCAAGTTGCTTTGTGTCTGTACTCTTTGGCTTAAATAAACCATTTCTTCCTAATAATATTACTTACAAATGACTTTTTTCTGACCATTCGTCTATTGTACTCTTTTATTTTTAAAACTTTGCGGATTGTATCCATAGGAAAACTCTTCTCTACTTACTTTGTGCAATGGGTCGCTTTTCTCTTTGAAATCGATCCGATCTGCTTTCTTAAAACAGATAATAATCAGCTACAGTATCTACTCTTGTCCATATTGAGCAACTTCCTAATTTCCCAAATTCGTATTTGGTGTTTTGAAGAATTGTTGTGCTAAATATTCAATGTCACTGTTAAAATTGATTATTATTAATGTTATCTTTAATCTTTTCAAAGTGCTTTAACTGCATTTGAAAATTATTCGCTATTTAAAGTTAACGTTTTTTATTGGTTAATAGGACCTTTTAGTTAACGCTTTTACGTATTATGAAGTAATAACAATGTACAGCGTCCGATTTCTTTTGTTGCTCTAAAGTCATTTGAATTGTAACTTTAGAATAATTAAATCCTTGCCATTTCTGTTCGTTGTTGTATTTTTAAGAAATATTTTGTGTCATCACTCATCAGCTACCTTAAGAAATTGTTATAGGGTGTCTGAGAACTTTTACGTGTATGTACATAAATAAATCGTTTTATCGTAAATTTATCTTGTTCCAATAATTTTCTGAATCATTGTATGCACCTACATTATATGATATAGATAGAGTAGGCGTATATAATATGAGTAAATAATTTTAATTGAAACTCGATAAACACAATCGTGTTTAAACTGGTGACTTTATGTATCAAATTAAATAGAGAAACACCTAAAGTTGTAGCAATTTAAAAATTGTAAGGGGAATCCCCCAAAGTGAATGTTGTTGTCATCGTAGCCACTGCATGTACATAGGTTGCTTTTGGCATGGTCATCACATAAACAGCACGGTTAGTTCTTACCAGTGCTTACTTTTTATTCTAGTGAAGAAGTAGGTATTTAGTGCAATTTTAATTTTATTTGTAAGTAGTTTATCTTAATATTATATTTTGTGATATTTTATTATATTATTTTATTATTTTTTTTTATTAAAATTAAAAATAAATTAAATTATTTATTAAAGATGCATCTAGACAGAGCACAAATCGCATTGTTAATAAAAGACTAACATAAATAGTAATGATATAATACCTACACACAAAAAATTAGTAGGAACGCTGAAATAGACTTTAATTTTATTTCATTTTAATATTGTGATACTATTTGATTATTTTCAGTACTAAACTAAAATAATATTTTCTCATGTAGTATGGTAAAGTAATAATTTAGTTTTGTTATTTTTTACAATTTAAAAATTGTTAATTTACATTTCTAATATTTTTTAAAGGTTCCATTGGTCAATAAAATAAAATATGCGATGTTTTAGGATTATAAAGATTACACATTCTGCTGTTCAGACGATACCATAATCAAAAATTAGAATTTTTTGACTTGTGTTAATTTTTCATCGAAATAATATGTGCAAACCCAAAATTAAAGTTGATCAAAACTGGTTTAACCACTTTAGGTGCAGAGTCGCATATCGTATACTGAATACTTTCACGTTTGCCGTGTCCTTGTTTAATGTACTCGATGTGCAATGAATGCCTATTTCGCATCCTTGTTTAACGTTCAATGCTTACAATTAATGTGAGCTCGAAGTGGTTATAAAGTTATTTATAATAGCTTTTTTGGTTTATCCTCTACATACACATCTTTTGATAAAAACTTACCAAACATTAACGACGAAAAACTAGTTGTTGAGACTGGAAACTGGGGCATGCGATTTGGAGGACTACTGAAATCCGTCGCTAGTTTTCCGTCTATACGTAACCACTTCATGATCACATTAATTGTGGGCGGTCAATAACAACGATGTGACATACGCATTAATTACACCTACAGTGCATTAAAAGACCAGCAGTCTGGCGTAAATCAAGCACGGATGACTGTAGCGCGAGAAATCGCGGTTCAAATCCTGATTGCGTCTGAAATTTGCTGTGATCTAAAGAGTCCAATATCGATCTGTGGACTATGGGGAAGGCAACGGGAAACCACCCCATTAATATTTCCCTAGTAAAAGACCTCTTGGCTTTAGCCAGTAGGATCTTACCAACGTCCGATATCGGATACGGTACTCGAAGAAGAATGCATTAAACAAGGATACGTCAATGATCATAAGTGGTTAATAATAATTGAAGAAAAATTTTTATCATGCTAAATAGTTCAGAATTTGAAATTGGGTAAAAAAATAAAATCTAAAACTGCAGTAATTATCATTTGTGCCAAATAAATTTAAAACGAACATAAAAAAAAACAATTATTTCTTATAAAAAAAAACACTAACTTCATATTCACTTCGTGGTTATCCCTTTCAATTACATCTACTAAACTAAGTAACAATATTGCAAAAAAAAACTGTAACTTTTTTTGTTTACATCGCAGATAAACTGTAAATCCGTATAAAATATTAAATTTAGTTAGTGCATTATATCAGAGGATTGGTTATTTTCGAGTTCACTATATCAGAGTCCCACTGAATATGGATCCTGCAAAAGATTTTATGTGTGCAATATGTTAATTGGTTGATAAAATACGAGAAACGAAAAAAGTTTAACCAAGTGATAATTTATATAAATAAAATTATACGAATTTGATAATTTGTGTTAAGGATGATTTCATTTAATTACATTTTCAAGGTTTTGATTATTTATTTAAAATTACGTAATAGAAAATTTGAAATATCTTTAAGCTTAAATAAAATTAAACCTTTAATAATATTTTTCTTAATTTTACATATATACATACAACATATTACTATATTATACAATCACAAACTACTTGTAAAAAATTACACGCATCACATTTTAATGATGTAATGTAAAATGTATTAAAAGGGGCAAATATAATAAAAAGCAAATTGGCTTAATATGGGCATTTTAAATTTTCACATTATGATTTTTTCATTATATCCTACTACAGCATTGAAAATCCACTGTACGCCAATGCTTAAGCTGAGCACCGGCAAATAACGGTAACCATCTATGTCTCAAATTTGGACCTAGCGTTGGGTGCCAACGGTAGGGTTTCTAGTGCTGGCCCAAACGTTGGCGGCATAGAACCATTTTCAGGGGGGGGGGCAAAATCAAAAAAAAAATTTATTATATAAGAATTTTAATCATTTAAAACCGAAAGTTTTAGTAACTTAGGCTGGTGAAATATTAAATATCTAAAAAAATTTAAGCAGCTAATTTTTTTTTTGCCTCCCCCCTTTCCCTCCCCTCAAAGGACGCCCATGGTTGGCGGTATCGTAAACGACGGCAATATTTTCTTGGGATAACAACAATTATTAATGCAAATTGGTGATCACCAAAGTTGGCTGTCCCCTTATTTATGTAACAACTTTACATTTTTTCACTTTAAACATTCGATATTTTGTTAGAAAATTTGTTAAGTTTATAATTTTCAGGAAACATTGATTTTTAACAGGTTATTTTTATTTTTTTAAGTTTTGATTGATGATTTTTTGATCATCATTCGTTTGTAAAAGCAAATTCCATAAAAAAATTTTATTTTTTTGGGCCATCAATTTTGAATAATAGAAGCCTTGAAATTTAATTTTTTTACGATTATTTGTTTATATTTTGAATGCCATCTTCTATGAATAATTCTATGTTTAAGAGGGGCATTTTTTTCAGGGTCCTTTTAATTTAATCAACAGATGGCGCCTACTTAAATATTTTTATAAAATAAGAGGAATTTGCTATATTTAAAATATAGCAAATTCGTTGAGATAATACTATTCTATAAACAATATTCTTGATCTTAAGCTATTTTGAGTTCGTATTGAGTATGTCAGAACACACTCACTTAAAAAAAAAGATAATTAAACTTTAATTATGAATTGTGTTTTTATAAATAAATATTACGAACTCAAAATAGCTTAAGATCAAGAATACTGTTTATAGAATAGTATTATCTCAACGAATTTGCTATATTTTAAATACAGCAAATTTCTCTTATTTTATAAAAATATTTAAGTAGGCGCCATCTGTTGATTAAATTAAAAGGGCCCTGAAAAAAATGCCCCTCTTAAACGAAAATGTTTCATGGTGTGAAATACAGCTATCTTTGTTTTTTATTCTGAAAGTTAAATCGCAGATCATCTGGGCAAGCGACTCAAATAGGAGCAATTTGTGGTTCACTATTATACTTGTAACTCCCAAAATAACCATCCTAAGGTAAAAATAGTAATACAGTGGGGCCCGCTTAATGTGATCGCGGTTAATGTTATCATTTGGATATTGTTATCACTTTTGCCAGGAACGGAACGGATATATTGTCGTGTTCTGACGAACAACTCTTTAAATTCCGTAGCTGTATTAGTCAGAGTTTTGCATTTATGAGACTCTCCCAAGGAGTAGGTTCCAAAAATTATTCTCAAACTATCCACAAATCCACAATTAATAAAACAAAATTCTCAGCGATAAAATTATAATTTAATCTGACGAAAGTAGTATTCAATATTAAATTTATAATCATGAGACGAAACCTTTTTGTTAAACTTTTTTGACACATTCAAAAATTTCAAAAATCATGGAAAATTATTCTACAAATTTACACATTTAAACTGCAAAATCATTATCTCCAAATTGTAAAATAATTAACGTTTTATTATAATCTAAACAAAACATCTGTAATAAATTTGTGTACAAAATAAAAATTGTTTAATTTTCAAATGTAGGCGACACATAGAATGGTAATAATAGTTGGTAGACGTGTTATACCCGGTGGTGATATGATAGTTACTACCGAATACGCAAAAAACTATACGGTAAAGTTAAGCACATAAATTTAAATTTCGCAGTCAAGTAACACGAATTAATTATTAGAATTGTTCCACTAGTGTGTTTAATTAATTAAGTGTAAATATCCGTTTATAAGTGCGACTTGAAATGCAAATTCAACGTCAAGTGTGGTTAACCTCAAAATTTTCCGAAGCATCGTGACAAATATCGAAGACAATCGTTGATATAGCGTAAATAAACAATTTAAAAGTTAATTACCAAGACGATGGCTTGAATAATTGAAGATTGACTCTCAAATTTCTTGCATCTACGAATTGACAGAACGTAATGCCTCGTGTCATGACTGGTAAGTGAATTTTCCAAATCTTCAAATTTTCACAAAAGATTCCATATCACTCTTCTTTCACAGCACTCACAATCAAACAAATTTCCAGTTGCTCATAATCATCGCTAAATTAATTACCAATTTGTAATTTTTAGACATTCGAAGATTACACTCTCAAGCCGTTGAGTTCAAGACTTCCAGCTTACACCTCTCTAGAGCAACTGACCCTCTATCTCGTTTCCTGTCAATCTTTCCTTCGGAAAAATTGTGTCGCACTCTGATTGGTTGATTTTCCAGCCAAATTTGAATTTTCTTATGCCAAATTCAACATCTACAAGTCACTAAATTTAAATTTATTGCGAACAACACTTTTAGTTTAAAAACGCACCAATGATCGTATGCTACCTTCACACCACTCCATTTTAAAAGTAAGTAAAACAATTTTATGAACAAACAAAAAAAAAAAAACTAAATTTTAACGTTTTTCCATTTTTGAAATGTTTAACTTGCAGGTATCTGGACAAATTTCCAACCCTAAAATTTCGTCTCTGCATGTACTCATTGGCACATAATTGAAACAACAGGTTAATACTCATTCGTTAAATTAACCCAAAGGAAAACTTCATAAAATGAAAACTTTAACAAAATGAAAATTTAATTGTGAATAATTTTAATGTTTGTAATTTATACAATCCATGTCAATATATTATTACACACAAAAAACATCGCTTATAGTTATAATAATTCGGTTAATGTTATCATATTATTCTCAAGATTATTTTCTCCCACGAGCAAAGAAGTTGAATTTCAGTTACAAGCATTTTTTTATATTGAGCATAAAGTAGTTGACTACTTAAGTCACCCACATAATTTAATGTCAGGTGTTAGCAAGAAAATCTGCCTATGGTTCATTTTTTTCAAAGACTCTTTCTATCACCGTCACATAATATGTGATATCACATTACATTTTTATGTTTATTATGAATTCCGTCGTTTAAATACATAAAAAACTTCACAATGAGTGACTATTATTAATTAATTATTGTAGATGTAGTACATACTAATAAATAAGCAATAAAAATTTTTTTCGTTTATTGTTATCAATCGGTTATTGTTATCAAAAACCCCAAGTCCCGATGTGATCACATTAAGCGGGCCCCACTGTAATAAAAGTTGTCGGGAAACACATTTACAACAACTTTGATTATTATTATTATCAGTTTCACTCTAAAGTTAAAAATAAAAAGGGAGTTATTTGAAAAACAATAAATTACCCTTTAAATCAAGATGGCGTCAAACGCAATTGAGAAATTTTCCCGAAAATCGAAATTTACACTTCCAACCATCCTCTCCTAAGTAAAAACGAGTGGATGTGAATCGGATGTGGTTGTTCGACCTTCGGCCTCACTGGATGATGGATGATGGATGTGATGTGGCCATCACATGACTTTACCATACAATAATCTTGTGGTACGATATTATGTCTTGCACACTAATTTAATACAGTTTACAAAAACGTAGTTAACGATTTTGGCCGCTCCCTATGATTTGGTGCCCATGTGCGAAAATTTTATCGGCTGTCACTCTATACCAAGTCACCTTCCAAGGATCATTCCTTTTATCGATAACTCGATGTTATAAATTTTTCTTGTAGCTGCTGTAGCTGACACTTGGCATCTGCGGAGCAGATGCGGGCGATAGCCCGCTTATCTCCTTTGTCTGATTAGAAACCTGACGTTGAGAATTTTTTACAAGGATTTCAAACCCATCATTTATTCTGGTCTGGTGCGAAGCACCAGGGCTGTTGCCCCATATCTTCGCAGACTTGAAGAGTAAGGTTGCGGGGCTTGCCCGCAACGTTACGTCGGATGATTTTTATTGAGGCGTACCTCTGAAAATTAGCGCGAAGCTAAGTCCTGGCTGTGTTAACCTGTGGGACCTACAGCTTTACGTGGAATCCGAACCACGGAGTCGGATAAATTTTGTGGCCGGGTTGGGGATCGAACCTAGCCCCGCCAAACTAGAGTCCTCTCCTTAGCCCGTTCACCTAATTCACCTCCTCAGGGATTTCAAACCCTGTAGCTGTAGCTGACACTTGGCATCTGCGGAGCAGATGCGGGCGATAGCCCGCTTATCTCCTTCGTCTGATTAGAAACCTGACGTTGAGAATTTTTTACAGGGATTTCAAACCCGAGGAGCGGCGTCGAGCCGGTGTCTTGTTTGTTATTACGCTATAAGGTAAGCACTGCGGGGCCGGAGGCTAACGTCGAATTGTCCGCGCGTGCATGCACGGGTGAGACAATCCCCGCGCCCGCGGCGGCGCGATGTGCTTACCTTGAGCCCTTTCTACAATAACAAAGCCTTGTCCTAATGGGTATCTCTAGTCCCGATCTCACGATCTCTACTAGTTTCCTTGAATAAGTGGCTTAAGTATGACGTTCGGAGTGCGCATAACGCACCCCTCCTGTCGCTCTTAGCTTACCCTCTCAAGAGGCCAACCCCCCTCCCACTCTCCTATGTAGGTCCTTGAGCCGTGGTTGTGGCTTTGGTACCGACTTCGGGAGGCGGATTGGGAACTTCGGTTCGGTAACTCCGGCAGAGCCGTGTTATGCCGACGTTAGAACCCAACCGCTCATCCTTACGACCGGTCCTCTGCCTTATCCCGACTATAGTCCCGTGGAGAGGTGCATGCTCCGCTGTCGCACTCGACGACTTTGGAGTTTGGGCACGTCCCGGGGAAGGACTTTCCAGAGGAAAGAAGGGGGGGACGATGGCTCGAGAGAGTCGCTAACGACTTTTAAATCTTTGGCTTGAGCCTTTCAGTGAAATGCGAGGGGGAGGGAACCCACCTCACGGTGAGTCTCCCCGCCCTCTTTTGTAAGTTCTTAGGCCCCGTCTAGTCGCTCTTCACAACACACCGGTTTTTCGGGAGTACCGCGTACGATACACCGTCCCATGTCCGTCCGAGGAAAGTTGGCAGGTGTAATCCGGCTGAAGGTCGGATTACACAGTTAAAGGTAGATCGTCCGTTGTCAAACGGCCGAACCGAACCCCAGAACCCGCCGAAGAACCCACCGTCTCCTAAGTAGGGGAAAACTAGGCACGAGCACGGAGGAAAGCATTTGTGCCCCCCCCCTACGTGGTGCGGTTTGCGATGCTATCTGCCGACCGTCGAACTCGGTTCCCCCCCTTTTTGCCCGTCCCGAGGCTCCCTCTGATCGTTGAATGATCGAAGTTGAGGGTGGCCAACGGGTCGTGCTCGAGTCGGGGGGCCCCTGAGTTTGGATGATTAGTCTTCCTTTGGTTTTCTTTCTGTGGTGCCTCTTGGTAGTACCTAACCTAGAGGGGGGAAAGAAAAGGGGAAAAGAAGGTTAATGCGCATATGGTATGCTTTTTGAATTGCCAGCCTCTTTGTGGGCCCGGTTCCCCCCCCCCCCCTTGGACGGGATTTAGGCCTCCCTCCGACCGTTGAATGGTCAAGTGGAGGGTGGTCCTAGATCCGGCGCAAGTCGGGGGGTCCCTGGGGTTGGAGGCTGGTTGGTGTTCCCTTGGAGTCGCTAAAGTTAATTTATTAATTAAGGGGAAAAAGGATCCAGGTTCAGGATGGCTTTGGGCTTCGTGAACCGCGTTGAACCCTCGTGGAATTTACCCAGTCCTTGGATCAACGGGTTTTCGGAATGACCCGCGGCCTCGTAGAATTTATCCGCCTGGCGACGGATAAATTCTGCGACGGACTCCGTGTTGGAGTCCGACCTGATTTGGGCGTTTGTTATGCGCATGCCTTGCGAGTCCATCGCCTGCCTTAAAGCTTTGCTTTGAATTACCTCCAGCTTTTTAATCTTTGCCCGGTGCGCATACCCCCACGCCGTTGACGCGTATGTGAGTATGGGCCGGACGCAGGTTTTATAAAGCTGGAGTTTTTGTTTTTGGCCCAATTTACTTCCCCCTTTGGTGACGGCTTGAAGAGCGGCTCTGGCCCCTCTAGCCTTGTCCCTGGTGTAGTCAATATGGGGACCCCAAGTTAGTCTCTCGTCCATGATAACCCCCAAATATTTTGAGGTCCTGGACCACGGAATGACGGTGCCGTTCATTGATAGCGGGTTTTGGGGAAGACGATGTTTTTTCCCCGGTTTGTATATATGTATCCTTCGAAGGTTTTGGTCACTACGCCTGGTAAAGTAAGTGGCCGTACTCTTGGAAGGATTTACAGCGATCCTCCACTTACGGTAGTAGTCACTTACTCTCGCCAGGACGTCCAACAACCTTCGGGTGATAAATTCCGGATTCTTTCCGCTGGCGGCGATCCCCGCGTCATCGCAGAAAAGTTTGATCTGGGTGCGGGGGTCCGTCAGTATGGCCGGAAGGTCATGTGTAAAAAAGGAGAACAAGTCCGGGGAAAGAATGGACCCTTGGGGTACCCCCGCAAGGATATTCCTAAGGGTGGAAAGGATTCCTTCCACTCTCACCCTGAACTTGCGGTCCGTTAGGAAAAAGCCAGTAAAATTATTAGGGCTAGTAGGATTTCCGCCTTGAGCATTTTGTAGAGTAATCCTTCCTTCCATACTCTATCAAAAGCCTTGGCGATATCCAAGAAAACTGCTCCCAGCGCTTCTTTCTTTTCCCAGCTTTCAAGGATTGATTCCACTAGCCCCAATATGGCATGTACCGTGGAATGGCCCGGGCGGAAGCCAAATTGTTCATTAGGGACAATTTGCTTCTCCAACATTTGGTTGACCAGTCTGGTGCGAATTACTTTTTCGCACATTTTGCCCAGTGACGGCAGAAGACTGATTGGCCTGTAGGAGCCGGGGTTCCGCGGATTTTGCTTCGGTTTAGGTATCATGATGACTTCTGCGATTTTCCATTTAGAGGGAAAATGCATTAGTCTCAATACCGCGTTTATTATGGTTGTAATAGCCACTAGTCCCTTCTTGGGGAGCTGAGTCAAGGTTTGATTTGTAATACCGTCCGGGCCCGGAGCTTTACGTTTCTTCAGGCCGCGGACGATCTTACAAATCTCCTGGAAAGAAGCTGGCTCAATTGGTGCCAGGTTGACTCTAGGTTCCCCAAGCCGGGCTTCCACGTGATCCTCCACGGTCTTGGTGAAGGCGGGCACTTGGACGTCCTCGTTCGGAGTGAACTGGCGTTCCAAGTGGTCAGCAAAAAGATCGGCCTTCTGCTGAGGGCTGAAGGCCGTTCCGCCAGGACCGTCGAGGGGAGGAACCGCAGATTTTTTATTTTTGAGTCCCTTAATAAGTTTCCATGCTGATGGATCTTGTAAGGAAAGATCCTCCAGCTTGGAGTCCCATAGGGACCGACGATGATCTCTGATCTCCTGTTTGACTCGGGAGTTGAGAAGGTTGTACTCGGTCCGATGGACCGGGCTGCAGGTGTACTGCGCGCGTTTACGGGCCCGGTTTTTCTCTCTGATAAGCTCCCGAATGCTGCTTGGGAGTTGGTCTCGGGGATCGCGGTAGGGGACAGAGGTGGTGGCATCGGTTGTTGCCTTGACAATTTTCCCTTCGAAGAGGTCGACGTACCGTTCCAGGTCGTCGGAAGAATGGATGGTGGGGATTGAGCCCAGATTGTCAAGGAAGCAGCTTTGGAATTTTGGCCAGGTAATTTTATTTCTCATGAATTTTGTTTTCTCTTCCCTGTCCTCCCCCAGTTGGAGAAGGACCGGGTTATGATCAGAAGATAGTTCACTGACAGCCGTGAGTCTATGCAAAAATTTCAGGTTTTGAATAATTGCAACGTCGAGGACGTCGTGAAAGTGTTCAGGAATATAACGGTCATCGGGGGTGTTCCTGGGGATAGAAGGGTTGTACCTGATGTGAGTGTAGTCTGCCGGAGCGTCGACTAAGAAGTGGTTACTGTCGGCTAGTTCGAGAAGTTGCTTACCTGGTTGGTTTGTCTTTCGACTGTTCCAGGCAGGGTGCTTAGCGTTAAGATCACCGGCGATGATGACTTGTTCGCCGGGCGTTCCCAGGAGGGAGGTAATATCAGAATCGATAAGCTTCCTATGGATCGGAGATCTATACACCGATGTAAGGCGGATCCATCCTTTATTGGCAGTGGGGACCATGACGGAGGTCGCCTCGACATGGGTGAGGGATTCCGGAGTCGTTACTACGTGATGCTCTATCGAGGATTTTACGTAGACTGCAGTGCCGCCCAAGCGACCAGTGAGTCTATCGTTCCTGTAGAGGGAGTAACTAGGGAGTTTGGTTTTATCGCCGGGCTTTAAATGGGATTCGCATACCAGGATGACATCGAGATCATGTCTTCTCGCAAATTCGAGGAGTTCGAATCTGCGTTGTTTCAACCCGTTGGCATTCCAGTATGCGATTTGCAATGAGGTTGGGTTACATTTGGGTTTTAGGGGCATGCTGGCATCGGGCGCTTATCATGAGTAACCTCCTGGAAGCCTGCCTTAGCCAAAATGGCCAGGCCGTCCTTGAAGAGGGAATAGACCGACTTCAGGAGATCAGAGTTTTCATTAGTTGGATTTGAAGTTTGAGAGGGGGGGTTGGACGACCATTAGCCCTACGGGCGGTGCGTTTCCTCCCCCTCACCAACGTGAATCCATCGTCTTGAGAAGGTTGTTGTTGTGGCCCCGTTTGACTCCTCTGAGAGGGGGGGGGCCTTGCATTTTTGTTTTAGCTTGGCGTATCTGTGGACGGTTAGGGCACCCAGACTAGTTGGCTGCGTGTTCACCTCCGCAGATGGCGCATTTAAGCTTTGATTTAAATCTATCGGAGTTTTTGTTTGTGCACTCCGCGGCGCGGTGAGAGCCGGCACACACAACACATCTGAGACTGGACCTACAGATGTGTTGCGTGTGACCGAACCTCTGGCACTTAAAACATTGAGCCAGGTAACTCTTAGGATTTGGATGTTCTACGGTGATTGGAATATTTAGAATTTCTGTAAGGTTAAAAATCTGCTTTCCGCGGTGATCCTTCGTAAGAGTCACCTGGAACAATGGTAGGGTCCTTCTATCGGGACCCTTCCTAAATTGGTGTACCGCGGTAACTGGAAAGCCCTGTTCTACCAGGTCCTTTTGGATATCCGCTGGAGCGAATTCCTGAGGAAGACCCCTGATAATGACTTTAATGGGCTTCTCTTGGGGGGGAGCAAAAACCACGTAATTGCACCGTGTCTCGTTTAAAAGGGAGACTATGGCCTTACGGATTTTGATGGAGTCCGTAGATAAGTGGATGCCCTCACGAGTGTTTTTGACCCTCCCGAAGTCTGAGAAGCGAGCTTTAAGATTTGCCTGTAAAGCAGGCCATTTGGACTTATCTAGAATTAATATTGGGGGAGTTTTAAGGTTATAATTGGTGACCAGTACCGGGCCCGCCTTGTCAGCCGCAATCCCTCCGTCGGTCGAGGGTGCCGAGTCGGGGATGGGAAGGGGGGGGGTTCCAGGAGTTTCCTGCTGGGTAGTTGACCTCTGAGACCCCTCCACCTCCCCCTCCGCGGTTACGGATTGTTGCTGACAAGCGGGGCCGGCCCTGGTCTTGCTCTGTGAGTTTGAAATCCCCCTGATTTGGACGTCCGAGAGGACTTTTGTTTTGGCGGAAGACCCTGCAGCTGGTCGCTCCCCGGATGCGAGAGTTGTGGGCGGGTGGGGGTCCACCTCCATGTCCTCGCACTCGGGAAGTTGCAGCTGCACGGTTTTCTTTGAAGCATTGACTTTTTTAGTGCCCTTTTCCTTCTTACTAATATTACTGACGCGACTAGTTTTCACGGTCAGTTTTGGCGCTGGATTGGAGGTACGTGATCCCGAACTTTCGCCAGAGTGCGGTACTTGGGGTACTGCGGCATCAGTGGCTGGAAGTTCGGGCGCGGGGGGGACGTCGTTTGTGATGGACGGCACGGTCGGTTCGGGAGGTTGAACGATTTCGTCTGGGATTCCATCCAGGATGGTCCCCAAGATCCCTTCAAAGGTGCCCTCCCACCCCTGGTTGTTTTATGGCCCCTGAGAATCTAAGTTACCCCCCTCCCCTGATGGACTGTTTGTGCTCAGAGGGCTTGAGGTTTTTGTCTTTAAATTTGAGTTGTTTAACTCGGTCTCGGGTTGGTTGTCGTCTGAGACCGATCCCGTTAGATCAATGATCCTGTCAACCTCGGCGACCTCCACCTCTTCAGTGGCGGGAGCTGAAGGCTCTTCGCTCGTTTCGGAGGGGGAGGTAATCATAGGTTTGGAGGTTTGGTTAGCCTCTTTTAAGGTTATGGCCGGCGAGGATTCTTGCATGATCCTGCGGGCTTTCGCTCCTCTAGGGGCAACGCGGATTTTCAAGGCAGGCGATGTGATCGGCGATGAGTCGATGGACAAGTCAGAATCTCTTCCTCGTTTGGGTTTTGGGGTGGAGATGCTCAGCGGCGCGTCACCTGCTGGTAGGACCTCCGGGTTTAGCTCTGAATCTGAGTTGGAATCGGAAAAAACAGCATTGTGAGAATTTTCGATATCGCCGCCGTTCAAGGTCTCGCTTTCCGAATCCTCCTCCGAGGTGGCCCCGGTGGGAGATTCGGGAAGATCGAGTCTCTCGACGAAAATATAGAAATTCTCGCTATATTGGAGGTTAATGTTGACCATTCTTTGGTCGAGGTCACGAAGAGCTTTCTCCGCTAGGGCCAGAGTGGTTCTGGCTTGAGCAAGAGCGTCCTCCGCTATGACCCGCTCGGCCTGCATCTCCCTCCCGTTCCTTCGTAGGTCGCGCATTACGCCGTTCTCGCTGTGGCCAAGCAAACTTTCGTCTGCTGGCAACGTGAGAACGTCGATTATGGCAGGTAGGTCAAAGGCGGTCTGATACGTCGTGGCATTCCTTGCAGATTCAATGGGCGAGCCCGATGAAGGGGTCTCCTCGTGACGTTGTACTGCTGGATTGTTCATGACGTTTTAGACCTGTGAAATTAAACTAATACCCCCAAAGAGATCGATTGCTTTCGCTATGCCACGTAGTGAGGCACTTAAGGAGAGAAAGGAAAAACGTGGAGTTAACCTAAGTTAACCTAAAAATTACACACGTGCGTGGCAGTCGTTACAGCAATCGATTTAATTGAAGGCAAAAAGTACAAAAACGCTTACCTTTAACTGGTTTTGTGGTGTTTTTCTTCCAGGATGGCTGAACTTGTTTAGAGTTCAGCAGGGAAGAACAATGAAGAAGTTGAAAATTTGATAAATTTCACTACATAAAACACTCACGATAAAACACTTACGATAAAAACACTACTACACGTCACTCTAACCACACCGAATAATCAATAATGCAATAACAAAGCCGTCCTTGTCCTAATGGGTATCTCTAGTCCCGATCTCACGATCTCTACTAGTTTCGTTGAATAAGTGGCTTAAGTATGACGTTCGGAGTGCGCATAACGCACCCCTCCTGTCGCTCTTAGCTTACCCTCTCAAGAGGCCAACCCCCCTCCCACTCTCCTATGTAGATCCTTGAGCCGTGGTTGTGGCTTTGGTACCGACTTCGGGAGGCGGATTGGGAACTTCGGTTCGGTAACTCCGGCAGAGCCGTGTTATGCCGACGTTAGAACCCAACCGCTCATCCTTACGACCGGTCCTCTGCCTTATCCCGACTATAGTCCCGTGGAGAGGTGCATGCTCCGCTGTCGCACTCGACGACTTTGGAGTTTGGGCACGTCCCGGGGAAGGACTTTCCAGAGGAAAGAAGGGGGGGACGATGGCTCGAGAGAGTCGCGAACGACTTTTAAATCTTTGGCTTGAGCCTTTCAGTGAAATGCGAGGGGGAGGGAACCCACCTCACGGTGAGTCTCCCCGCCAATAACAAAGCCTTGTAGCTGTAGCTGACACTTGGCATCTGCGGAGCAGATGCGGGCGATAGCCCGCTTATCTCCTTCATCTGGTTTTGAGACCTGACGTTGAGAATTTTATACAGGGATTTCAAACCCGAGGAGCGGCGTCGAGCCGGACAAAGCCTTTCGGTAAGTGGATTTATCTAGACAGTTGCCCATAACATCACTTGCGACATTATTAGGTGTCGCCCTCTACCGACCACAGTACCAAACATACTCATCGCGTCACTAATTTATCCCAATCTCACGTTTCCGTGGACCGATTTTACTCAAATTCTAATGAAATCTAAGTTTCAATATAAAAGTACTAAATATAAAATTTGGTTGAGAAATTCCTATTAGTTTGGGCGCTAGAGCGCACACAAAATTAAGTGACATACAGACACACACCCACACAGACACCCACTCACACAGACACACAGACATTTCTTGATGTTGGGTCTCTTTCAACTCGATAGACCTCAAGGAATATAAATCCGTGAAAATCTGAAAAAAAAAATTTTTTTCGATTACATAACTTTCCCATTCGGTATGGTAAAGTAAAAGGAAAATCGGGCCCGCTAATTTTTTCCAGGTTTACTGATTTTTAGACCTATTTCGACTGGACTATTAAATAAAAATGGAAAACCCACAGTAAATGTCTAAAATAAAGTTGAAATATTAATCTTCTAAAGGAATAAAATCCAAATCTATAAATTTTCCGGTAAAAACTTGATAAGAAGGTGTAAATAAAAGGGCAAAGACACAAACAGAGTTGCATGTTGGATGGTTAGTAAAAGTAAGTAATTTACGACACAAACAACAAATTTCCGAATTAAAAAAAATAAATAAATAAATTCCATATTGTAAATATGTCCATAAACCCAAATAATTATCAAGAAACAAATCATTATCAAATGGATGATAACAATTCATTAAAATTACATATATTTCATAACTTGATATAAAATAAATATTACATTTTGGTAACTCACATTATATTATTTCACAAGGTAATATTCATTATATACCTACTTTAATATATTATCATTAGATCTAATTATCATTTATTATCTTGTTAATACCTATGTAGATTATATACCCAGATTTTTTATCAAATTCTATACAATATTAATTGACTGATAAACAGTTGGTAATTTATTTATAAATGGAATATACTAATGTAAGTAAATCGCAAATATCTGACTGTTAATTATGGCTACACCTAATAAATTATTCACAATGTAAGTACAATTATGCTTGTACTAAGTACATTTTTTATATTTGGATAATTTGCGCGAACTTGAATTCAAACCAATCATGATTTGTGCACCAATTGAATCTACAGGGTGGCCCTCTGAAAACGAAACATACGGGATTGTGGCCATCAGAACTTTGTTTTTAAGAAATGCAAAAACAAATCAATTTTATCATTGAGGGGGACAATTTTTGCGACCAATGTCACTCCCGTATTGCTTCATCCTTTCGCGCTGTGATGACAACCCCTGAAATGTTCATAAGGATGATATGACAAGTGACACCTCATTTGAAAGTTCTTGTTTCCCTGAATTCAATGCAATAATTTTTTTGAAGTTTTATCCATTATTCAAAAAAAAAATTAAAGCTGCAAAAATGCGAAAAAAAAAAATTCTGCTGGCCACAATCCCGTATGTTTTGTTTTCAGAAGGCCACCCTGTATAAATAGTATTTTTCTCTTAAAAATACCTTAGAATTGTAGCAAATGAATAAATACTTCTACATAATAGTAGTCGTTATATCTGTTTTATGTATGTACCTTCTGTTACTAATACTACACTAGTAATATTTTTTATATTGGCCTTTTTATATTAATTGGGCCTGTTTTGTAGAGCAAACTTTTTCAAAAGAATGTTTAATGCTAGAAATAGACACTCCAGACTTTTCTTTAGACTAGACTAGAAATAAAACAATGTTCATTCTACGTATAATTTTCAAAAATTCTAGCTAGAAAAACCTCAAAATTCACCACTGTAAACCAAATTTTCAAAAAAATCTGTGGGTGAGTGACCCCCCGGATCCCTCGTTTTACTACTTCTTGGCCCTTAGACAACTATTACTCACCCCTTAATAATTTTGTTTAATAAAGAGGTGACAAATATTATTGAACCTACAGGCGGAAAATTGGTCAATCCGGACCGGGAGAGGGAGGAGAAATATGATAATTATGATTAAAAATAAAGCTAAAGTGCTTCGGATGTATTTTAAACTATCGAAGTAATTTTCAATTGAGGATAGGTTGTACCAACCAAATTTAAAATTAAACTAAGTTTAAACTGGTTTTAAACAGAGTGCAGAGTTGAACGAAGTTTAACCGGAGTTGGTACAATGCACCCCAGTTATCTTAACGATGACGTCAAATCTACCCGAAAAGAAGCCATTCGCACTACTCAAAGGGATTCAATGCTTTGTATCTATTTGAATTCACACAAACTCATTTAAAAGTTTCAACATTTAAAAGCAAATGCATTTAAAGCTTTTGCACATAATCATCAAATGACGTTATGCTCGCATCTGCAACAACAAGTACTGGTTTAAAACCAAAACTGCATTTACAATAAATTGGAGAGTTTTCCTTGAAACTTCCAAAATTACCAAAAACGCAGTGAAAAGTATCAATAGACAATGTCTTACTAATTAATTGCTTAAATTGTTTGTAAATTTTAAAACAATTAGTTTAGGCTAGATAGTGTGTATCGCTATTATTTTTACTTTTTGTATTAATATTTTGTACTTATTTTGATTTATTCAGCAAAAATGTCAATGAGTACAAGTGCAAGGTTAATTAACAAAATGTTAGCTTCAACAATTAAATAAATTTAAATAAAGCGACCATAAAAGGTGTACAAACTATTTTGATCCAATTCCAATTGAATCCAAGACTTTAAATTACAATTATAATACTTTTTAACTCTTCATGTAAGGCGAGCAAAATATCAATTCATCTTGGAATTTTGAATAAATTATTATAAATGCAACCCATGAACAATTAATTTTTAATTGCATTTAAGGTTTAATATGGCTGAATGCAGAATTGGAAATATTGCCATTCATGTGGAAATATTGGGTCTGCTCTTGTTTTTATCAACTTCAATCGAAGGTTATTTCTGGTAATCAATCATGTAAAACCGTTAATTGTTTTTTAATTTTTAGATTCTGTGACAACTAATCTCATTATTTACAAAACTTGCTATATTACATTAAATTTTAATCAATCTGAATGTGCCTTATTAGGAACACAATCGGCTAATAATGTTACGGCAAATTTGGAAGAAGAGGTCCAACCGTATGCTAATATGATATTGATGACTCGTTCTGTATTTGAATCATTTGTAACTGTTGTTTTATGCTTCTTCTTGGGTACATGGAGCGATAAGTATGGAAGGAAACCAATTTTTCTAAGTGTTTTTGGAGGTATTTTAGTTAAAGTTAATAATTAAAATAACATTTCTAAAATATTGTCCAGTTAACTAGAATACAATTAGACCAAACGAAATAATGATGGTTATGAATAGATCTAGTTATGTATAAAAGTGAGCATGAAGTATATACTCAAAATTTTGACTTAAATACCTCAAATTATACAAATAAAGTTTATAAGTAGATGCTTAGCATGAGTAGGTACACTTATTATAAGAGTATTTACTCATATGCTTAATTATTTTTGATTTTTATTCATACAATTCCGAGAAATATTTCAAAATTATAAAGATACTTCATGCTCACTTTTATTCATAACCCCCAATATTTAAGCTTTTAGTTGAGTTTGCAACTTTAATCAGTAACGTGATTAATAAACACATTTTTAAAAATTTCAAATTTTAGGATACACTTTGTCATACATTACAATGATATTTGTTAGTTCCATCCCAAGTTTATCTCCATGGTTTGTTTTGTTACGAGTAATTCCTTATGTTTTATCGGGTGGATATCCTATTTTATTTGCTTCACTGTTAAGTTACATCAGTGACGTAACATCGGAAGATATTAGAGGAACTAGGTGGGTTGGAAACAATGCAATCGCTTCCACGACGTAATAAACATTTTTTTTCAGAATGGGAATATATGAAGCATTGTTGGGTTTGAGCATGATAATTGGATCATCGGTAAGTTCGTATATATTTAACTCATATGGATATCCAATCGTATATACCATTAGCGCAGCCTGTACTATCGTAGCATGGATATTTACATTCTATTTGGTTCCAGAATCGGTACGCAATGTTAAAAAGAAGGTGCATCAGATTGTTTAACTTTTTCAAAATAATTTAGAACCTATAACTTTTAGGGAATGTTAAAAAATTTATTTAAGTGTTCTTTGGTAGTTGAGACGATACAACTAACGTTCAGAAAAAGACAAAATAATCTCCGAGCTATTCTACTTTTGACAATTTTTGTCGTTATCGTATTTATGTTGGCAACTTTTGGCACTGCAAGTTTAATGTTTCTTTATTTAAGAGAAAGATTCCATTGGTCATTAAAACAATATACCCTGTATAACAGCTTTAACTTTTTAGTTGTTTTAATTGGAAGCGTATGTGGACCTTACATCCTTCACAGAGTGTTACATGTTCGTGAAATTATCGTAATATTTTTTGGAGAGTTATCTGCTATGTCGAGCGCAATTTGTCTTTCAGTCGCAAACAAAAGTTGGCAAGTCTATGTTGGTAAATTAAAGTAGTTTGTGTGTTCTCTGGATAGCTAATTCTAATCTTTTAGCAACTGGAATGAAATGTTTGGGTGGTGCAGTAAATCCTATGATACATTGTCTATTGTCAAAACTGGTTCCTTCTGAGGATACTGGCAAAATATTTTCTTTAATTACGGCTTTACAAACAATCACGACCTTTGTGATTGGAGCTCCCCTTTATACATTTATTTATAATAATACACTTACAACTTTCCCTTCTGCTTTTATTTTTGTTACAATCATCATGTACTGTTTCGAATTAATTGCTATTGGGTATGTTTTATAGATTATTTGATATTTAAATTATGTCATTTTTATTAACTTTATTTTAGGATAATATACCGCCTGCAGAAGTCCACTATCTTATATGAGTAAATTTCAACTGCTATTTTAAATTGCTATATTACATTATATTGAATATTCAAACAGTACCTAATAGTTCTTTTTTTATACATTTGTATTTAATAAATAATATTTAAAAACGAAAAGTTGAAACTAATTTCTTCATGAAGAACATCGATGTTTTGGTAAATCTGAAAAATTAAGCAGAGCTTGCAAAAAAATTGAAACAAATTGAAATTTCATAGATACGAGGAATGATTTATATATAGTTTGTCTTGACCATTTGGAGTGCATCAACAAAATCGCATTCTGATAGCAAGAAATTATTACTTATTAGAAGTGTCTTTACAAAGTTTCAGGTCAAAAAGTTTAAGTATTATCAAGCAAAAAATTTTCAAATAAAGCATTTTAGCCTCAATTGGGAAAATCAATAAAATGGACTATAGACCCATTACTAAGTATCTACTTGTATTTGAAGGTGTGTCGAGGTAACAAGATTTACGAAGATATGGTCAATACCATCGTGATGTCTGATCTTTATATTATGCCATCATCAAAAATTGGTTTGCTTGCTTTGAAAGAGAAAAATTATCCATTCAAGATGACGACAGACCAGGAAGATCAATTTTAATGTCAACTCTAGAAAATATTGATGCACCTTATGACTGCATGTTATCTATCGTTTTTGCAAATCTTGATAAAGAGTTCAAAAATCGTATTTTAATCTGGCGGAAACGAACGTAAATTGTTCAAAAACACTTATTAGCTGAAAAATTAAAAATCTTCTCTTACGATTTAAAGCGACCGTAAAAATTTTAATTTATAACTTATTGCTGAAACAAAAACTGCCCTCTGAGACTTAACCTCTAATGAGAGGGTTAACCAAAAGAAAGACCAGAGTCTGTCGCAATCCAGCAAAAATTGTTATAGACCAGCTCACAATAAAGCTCACATAGGCAAGGCCATGGATTCTGAAAAATAAGGGTAGTTTGGGGAAAACTCAAATAAAACGCAAGAAATAATCAAATGCTTTTAATGACAAAAAAATTTGAGAGTGATGTTCACAATTCCAAAGTATGACTATGCAAAACAACGCACACAGTGTAAATTGAAAAGCTACAATTCACAATCACAAGTGTACCTTTTTCAAATTGACAAGTTTTCGTAACAAGTAACCACTAAGGGTTACCTCAAAATGAATATGAAAAGTCAAAACAAATACACATCGGTCACACGAAATGGAAAAAATAAAATTACTTACGTAAGCGCTTGGTAAGTTTACACAATTTTAAGTTGGCAGGCACTTCTTTCCAAACGAGTGGGACGTGTATGGCTTTGCAGATTGAAATGATGAAATCCTTATCAGTAATCAGCAGGCAACAACTGATTTGATACTCGCGAATAACGAACTCTACTCGCTGATGTTGACGTAGCTGGACCAGTGAGAGACGATGAAATTGGAGTTGAGTAACGAAACTGAATTACCCAGATGATAAGAAAATCTCATACAGAGCTCTATCTTCCAACAAAAAAGATGAAATTGGTGATGGTTTTGTTTTGGTTATCAAACACAACACCAAACCGTGGCTATCCGTGGCTATCCGTGGAAGATTGGAAATGATGGCCAGTAATGCACTTCTGATCAAAAACTGTGTAGTAATTTGTGCACACACGGTCTTGGCACGATAAGAATTACTTCAGAATAATTAATACTCGTCCACGTTAATTAAATTGGCACTCAAAATGTTGACCACCAATAAAACAAACTGCTTGGTTGAAGCGCTCAAGGGGAACTGAAATTCCTACGCTGCTTTCTATGCAGACCTACATCAGCACCAAAAATCCCTACATTCAATTCAATACGCATGCATAAAAATATTTGCATTAAATAAAAATGCAGGATCGGATGGAAGAATTTCGTAAAATGAAATGAAAAGTAGAACCACGTTACAAATGCAAAAATTTGTTACATTAGAAGATAAACTGCAGCCATAGATGTTTATATAGAAGGCCTTCTATGTAAACATCTATGACTGCAGCAGACGAATTCTCTCATCAAAATACATAAGAATCCGTGGAAAACGCCAAGGTTTTCCAATACTGAATTTTTGTAATGAAAAAAATTCCAAGGGGTTAATCTACCGTTCTTGCAAATCCGATTGAAATTTTCAAGTTGTTTTTAACATTGTACATATACGACCCATTAAGCAGGCAGAGTTCCAAAATCGCATTTTTAGCTGACGGAAACGAACGTAAATCGTTCAAAAACACTTATATAGCTAAAAAATTAAAAAACCTTTATTACGACTTTATACAACCGCATAAATTTAAATGTAATACTTATTGCAAAACAAACTGCGTCAGACGAATTTTCTCATCAAAATACATAAGAATCCGTGGAAAAGTGTAATGTTGTCCAATACTGAATGTTTGGGGTGAAAACATTCAAAGAGGTTAATCTACCGTTTTTGCAAATCTGATTGACACTTCCAAGTCGTTTTAACCATTGCATACGACGCACAAGCTGCCGGAATTAAGCGAAAGTCGTTCAAAAACACTGATATAGCTAAAAAATTGAAAATCTTTTATTACCGCTATCGGACTTTTCAAAATTAAATTTAATACTTATTACAAAATAAACTGCGTCATACGAATTTTTTAATCAAAATACATAAGAATCCGTAGAAAAAGCAAAGGTTTTTCCAATACTGAAATTTTAGAGTGAAAAAAATTCAAAGAAAATCTATCGTTTTTGCAAAACCGATTGACATTTTCACCTTGTTTTTAACATTGTATATAAATTTATTTTTAACTTTTTTCTTGGAAATGATTTAGTATGATGAACTTTGGACGATGATATTCCAGATGGCCCAAAAGAATTGAAATCATTAGTAGGCAATCAAATCATGAAGTAGGAGTTAGTTGAATTGCAATTGCTGCACTTATTTTAACTTGACGATAACTCTTGCTTTGTTTCTCAGAGAAGTTGGGTTACTAAATAGTTACTTTAAAAGAAATACGACGATTTTGTAAAAAAAAATTTAATTATAAAAAATGTCATTGGTCAATATAATAAATATAATTTGTGCTAAAAATATGTCTAAGTACTTATCTAAAACAGCTATGTACATTGTACATATTACATAAAATTTAATTTATTGCAAATAAATTTCTCATTTAGGTGTCGATAGCGTTGTATGGTATTTGACTTCTCTGTCTTTGCATAAATATAATTAAGCTGAAACAATACGGTTTTTTAGTATAAAGCAAACATAATATTTGACCAAGTAACTTACATCACTAAAACTACCTCCAGTACGTGTATTCCACAAGTAATAAAGTTAAATGCTGCCGAATATGTCGGTAAAGTGAGGTTATAAACGTAAGTATAAACTGTTGTACCAAGTAAAGCACCAATAGCTTGAAGAGATGTTGAAACCGAAAATACCTTTCCGGAATCTTCAACCGCTATTAATTTTGATAACAGTGCAAGGGCCAAAGGTTTTACGGCACCACTGAATGCCTTACTCAAAGCGGCTGAAACATAAAAAGAATTACTAAAAATTTAACACTTATTTTAATGATACTTACCCATGTAAACCAATAAATTATTGAAAGCTAAGCCTTGCAATAGTGAACCCAAAACAATCGATAAACATCCAATCAAAATAACGATGGGTTCTCCAATATGCCAAATTTTATTTAATAGAATAACGCCTATGACAGCTCCAAGGATAAAAAGAACATTTGTGATGCTCGAGAATAGAGTATATTTTTCTAATGTCCAATGGAACCTTTCTCGTAAATATAAAAATGTAGCTGCCGAATCTCCATAACTTGAAAATACAAATATTGCAACAAGAGATATAATCACAAGCAATAAACCTCGGTCGTAATTTTCTTTACTTCTAAATGCACTTCTCAAACTTTCCTTCACTCTGGATAAACTGAATAAATTTTTTAACTTATTCTAAAAGCAGAAGATTTACTCTTTACAATTAGCTCTTAATCCTGTTGGATGAGTTTACTTACTTCTGTTTCTACATTTTCCACCGATTCCGGAATGCAAAATAAAATGTAGAGCCAAGCCAGTAACACACAGCCTGCACAAATTGAATATATTGTTACGTATCCACACGAATTTAACACAAATGAACTAGAGCAAGTTCCTATTATTGTTCCCAGAGTGACAACCGCGTCAATAACTCCCATTCTGGAAAAAATAATATTTGTTATCTTGATACTGCATCTTTAAACTCATTTTTACGAATGAAAAAATTGAGTAGGTATCTAAGTAAGTGTATAATTAATTACCTAATTCCTCTATATTCAAGTGACGTTACATCCGTAATATAACATAAAATGGCAGTTAAAAGAGCTGGTACACCACCCGATAAACACATCGGCACCAAAAATAATAAAAGATACCATGGAGATGCGTATGGTATAGCGCTAACAACCACCAGCACTACAAATGATAATACACAACCTAAAAAAGTAGATGTTAAATCAATAGCGACAATTAGTTGCAGAATGTTATTAACCTCCTAAACTAGATAACAAAACAGATTTTCTTCCATACAAATCGGTCCAGGGTCCAAGAAATAAACAAAGAATTGGTGGAAAAATAGCTTCTACAATAGCCAGACTTATTAAAATTAATGTAGCTTTTGGTTGGACCTTCTTTTCTAAATCGGAAGTTGTGTCATTGCTATAATTGGATCCCAAGAGTTCACAGTCGGATTTATTAAAGCCCATTGTGACGTAACATGTTCGATAAATTATTAAGTTTTGTGTGACCGAAGCTGAAAATTATAAATCTCAGTTTTATTTCATAACAATTAATTAACTTACCAGCAAATGTATAGGCAAAAAACAATAGAAGAGTAGGTATCTCCATATGTATCTTGACTCGTCCGCATCTTATCATTTTGGATGGTGTTATCACAGTGTTAGCTAAAAAGAAGACAGTTTAATACATAGTACTTATTTTATCTTCTCCAATGTAAAAAAATCACAATAAATTTTATTTATTTGAAATTAATTAGAAGCATTCAAATTTGGAAATCTAAAATTATACTTCTTAGTACCTTACTTATCTTGTAGGTACCTACTTGGTTACGTTCAAAAACGCGCAATTATGATCTATTAATATTTAACGTACTTAATATGAATAATGCCTATTAAGAATAGTGTTTATCTTTGTCTGACTTTTGTGTTTTTATATTCTCATTGTACAATTTAAAAGCTATTGGACCGTCTATGATTTAGTTAACTAAACTTTAATAAGATAATAAAACAAGAACACGCATTTAAAATAAATTAATGATTTATTAAATCAATAATTAAAATTATAAATACTTAGCTGATATCGAATAAATAACATGAAAAATTTTACAGTTTCGCAGATTTGATTAGTTTTTATCAGCCTTCCATAAATAATATAAACCTTAGCACTGTTCAAATTATTAATTATGTACCTCGAAGGAAACATTGATAAAATTAATTGTGACACGTTTAATAAGGAGCATTATGTAAACTTAATTGATAATTACGTTAAGTACTTAATTTAATTCTAAAAAATCTCAGGTGATCTTACCTATTACATTATAAGTATAACCATAACTTCAAAATTTGAACTCAATCCCTTAAGTCTTTTCTGAAATTAGCATGAAAAACTTAAGAAGTGCAGTGTAGCCTATCTTTAACTCCCCTTTAATTTGGTCGTAGTTACTGCCAATTTCTCTCAGGTCTCACTTGTTGCATTTTAAATTAAAACATAATTAAATATGTAGCTTTAGCTTGCTATCTATGTATTTTGGTACACTGAATTGCGAAAACAAATTTATTGTAACGTGTATTTGAACGCGTGGTTGTTAGAGGTTATAGGGTTATATGAGATACGCGTATGATTGCATAACGAAAGAAAACCTAATTTTCAGCAATTAAATATAAAATTTTATTTGAACTTTTCAAGTCGTTAAATGACAGATACATAAATTATTTTTAAATTTTTGAACTTGTCGGCAGTTAGTACTTGAAATTTCTGTATTTTTCTTAAATTATTATTTATTAATTTCCAACCCTATTTTGCATTTTTTCATCCTTTATTAAAGACACTTTATAATTAGAGTGAAGCATTTTTGACTTTTGGGCACGTGATTTAAAACATATTTGTCGATAATCTGACGTCAGAGATTTATGGTAAAACACATGTTGACATCAATTGGATTTTATATCAGAAACATAAAAATACACTAGAAAAATCTCTTTGTCTCTCTGTCAGTATCGCTATTTTGAACTTTTTATTGATTGTTAGTGTATTACAAATCCAAAAAAAGTTTGCAGGCATCGGATTAGTAGCATACCAATCTCGTTCCAATAGTAATACATCCCTTCTTTCATTTTATTAAGACATTAAATGGTTTATCACATATCGATCATTTTTGATTAATTTTGAGTTTTAGAACAACTCGTCCAGCGGAATACACTTTGAGAACCACTGCTAAGTTTGATTCTATATGAAGAAAACAAAAATATAATATATTTTGTATTAAATATATGCAATGGCAGATCTAGCACTTGAAAGGCTCCAAGCGCAATTCAATTTTGAGACCTTTTTTTAAATATTTTCACTACTCCTACATTCTACAGTGTGCATTCTACCTGAATGTTTTTTTACTTTGTCTAAAAAAGCTGAATTTTGAGGTTCTCTATTTATGAGGCCCCAGGCGCGTTTCTCACGCGCTTCTTCGGAAATCTGGCACTGATTAAATTAATTTTTGAGTTTGGATTATTGAATCTGTTCTGTAAAAAGTTTCATCTAAAAAATATCACCATAACATAATATATGGCAAAGGATACTCTAGATTTGAATTTCCTAGATATTAGAGTATTTCATTGTATTTATTGACAAAAATATAAAGTATAAATTGGGTTTGACAAAATGATTAATAATTATGTCGATAAGATAGTTATAGTACTAGCCTAAAAATCACTTGTTTATTAGAACAAATAATACTTTATTATTTGGTATACTAATCTATCTCAAAATCAGGCCTTTGTTGAATAGACAAAAATAAACTTAAAAAAACAAAGCTGCAACTATTAAGACACCGCCAAAATTTAAAATTTGTTCTGCATAAATTTTAGTTCAGTGTCTTATTATCTATTATCACGAACAAATTATATGTTTGTGAGAGTAATTAATAATGAGTTATGAGTTCAAAATACTCAATAAACAGTAGACGATACATTTACGGATATCTAATTCATAAGCCATCAACACAGTAGTGCAAAAATACAAAAATGTAAAACAAGTTTTGAATAAAATTAAACCAAAATACTGGAGCACGTACTATGTGACAGATTGGTCACAGCAGAGAATTTATAATGCCCTCTGGTACCGCCCATATCCAGTGTTGTCAGATTGGGCGATTTATCGCAAATTGGGCGACTTTTGTAGATAATTTGCGCTTAAATTTTTCCAAAAAGCGCAAACCGCAATTTGGGCGACTTCTGAAAAATGAAGTTGCGGTTTATTGCGATAAATAATAGACATTGAGATCTAATTTTAGTGAATTTCCATTTCCATTAGACTTTACACCTAAAGGAAAATTGAGTGACGACATAGGGAGCGGCAAAGCTCCCTCCTCCCACGAAAAAAATTTATAATAAAAGTTTGCTTGTTTGCTTTTTTAACGCTAGAGGCTCTACCGTCGAGCTTTACCGCTAATTCTCCAATAAAAAAGCAAGTAAGTTTGACGTTAGCACCTCTAGGGTTGAAAAAGTGAACTTTTATCTAAAAACTTTTAACTCTAGAGAACGCTTACGTCAGTTTTATCGCTCTCCATCATGGGCGTCCATTGGGGGGGGGGGGCAAAAGAGTCAGATGCCTCCCCCCTGGCTCTTGGCTGCTTAATTTTTTTAAACATTTAATATTTTACCAGCCCAAGTTTTTAAAATTTTCTAAAACTTGCAGTTTTAAATGATTAAAATTCTTTTATAATAAATTTTTTTTCGATTTTTCCCTCCCCTGAAAATGGTCCTATGGACGCTCATGCTCCCCATAGAATCTCAATCTAGACAATTACTAAATATTCAGTACCGGCAAGTTTTTGGTGGCAATATATCAAAAGATAGTTTGCACAATTGGCCAAAGGCTATCAACTGGCAAAGTGATGACGTCATTAATTGTGCAAACATTGGTTTGAATCCATTGAACCCCCCCTCCCCCCATAGAATAAATAATTCCAAGGAATTGTAATTATTAAAAAAGAAATATTATCATTATTATTATTGTGTTCACCATACCGCTCCCCGCCCCCCCATAGATTACAATCTATGTTGTAAATATTTTAAACTTTGAAATTTTGTAAATCAAGTTATTAATAAATTTCAATTTTATTTTGGATTTTTGACATTGAATTTAAATTTTGGCGCCACGTTTTGTGGTTTTGGGCGTTTTTTCAGTTAAAAGTTGGCGTCACAGATTTCTAAAATCTGACAACACTGCCCATATCAGCTTCTTCAAAGTGCTAGTGCAAGCTAAACTGTAATTAACTTCGTTCTAATTTATACTCTTTCTGCTCGTCATGATGCCGTATTTTTGCTCTTTACCCGCTGCATTCTCAAAAGACAGACATCGGATTTCTGAAATAATTTTAAATCTAAAAATCTCTTGGAATTTAATAAGAGTTCAGCAGTCAGTGAGACCAGTAGAAAGATAATAATTATTATACATTCTGCTTAGGTTATTGACTTCAAACCCGCAAGCCTTGATGAGATAAAGGAAGTCAATGGAGCTTTGCTTCAAAAGAATTATTCCATATTCTTGTTCCGTATACATGCACGCGTTAGTTTGAGTTAACTCGGCCAGTCTATTCAAGTATACGCACAGGCAAGACGACCTAACGGTATAGTTTAACCCGAGTAAGAACGAGATAAAAACGTGCGTTAGGCGCTTAAAAAAGCCCTAAAAATACCTACTATTTTTCTACCAAAACAAATGAATTAGTCCAATTTGCTTTCGAGTTATTGCATGCCATCAATAAATTTACATGCCATCACCAAAAATTAGATTACTTGCTTCAAATGAAGAAAATTTTTTATTCAAAATGACATTAAACCTGAAGGACCTCTTTCAGTGCCAAATCCAAAAAATATCGATGCAGTCCTTGACTTGATATTATCAGACCGTCGAATTAGACTAAAACGTGTAGCTGAGACTTTCCGGATTTCATACGAACGTGTCGATAAGATTGTTCATATCAATTTAGGTATGAAAAAATTGTTTGCAAAATGGATTTCCAAATGCCTGAACGCAGAACAAAAGCGAGCATGAGAAACATATATAGTTTGCAGTAGAAACATCGCTCTTATTCCAAACTTTCTGAACCTACGAGTACTTGTCACTATGGAATGAATCAAGCTTGAGTACATTTCTACGATCTGGAGACAAAACAGCAGTCAATGCTAAAAAAATTTCGTTTTCAAAATTCTGATAAAAAAGTTCTTGCTTCAGTGTTTTGGGATTGTCGTGGTATCATTCTCATTGATTACTTAGAAAAGGTGAAAACCATAACTTTGAGATGATTATGTATCATTATTAAGAAAAGTGCGCAAGAAAATACTTGAAGTAGACGCAGAATGATCTCCAAGAAAGTTTTGATTTTGCAAGCACACAAATCACAAATTAATATAATACACTTCGGGATTTGGGGTTCGAATTGGTGGAACACTCCCCTTATTGACCTAACTTAACTCCTTCAAATTATTATTTCTTTCTTTAACTTAAAATAAGTTTAAAAGCTGGTTTTCAAACTAAGGAAAAACATTTATTTTAAAGGCTTGAAGGCACTACAAGTTTGCTGTAAAAAGTATATTGAGTTGAGAGCAACTATTTCTGTAATAGGCTAAAAATATATCAACAATAAATCAAGAAACCTAATCTGAATCACTAATGTTTATTTGGGCCGCCGGTTTGATACCCCTGGTTTACACAACGACGCACAGGCACGTTTTCGCTCCATCTCTACTGAGCAGGAATTTGACTTTGCTCATTTTTCTGTGGGTAATTTTACTCTACCAATTGCAAAACGAATATTCCTTTCGTGTCAAAGTTGAAAAAAGTGGTTCATAACAATAAATTAAATTAATCATCTTTCGAAGTAGATGGAATGGATACAGACAAAATTTTTATACAAGGCACGTGGAAAGGTCCTATTGCGGTACGGGATTGGCTCTTCTGCTGTTGACTAGCTGTGTAAATATCGGACACTTGTTCGATAATAGTGCGTTTTTCACATTTGTTGCATAATACACAAAAGTTGAAATAATAGAGTTAAAAAATAGCGCTATAAAATTAATAAATAAAATTATTAGTTTAGTCCACGGTTGTATAATTATGTTATTATACTTCTTATATTATATCTTATTAAATTATATGTACATCCGTAGTTTAGTCTTATCTATAGATGTACTTTACAGTCACTAAAGACAATATTGAAAATATTATTTAACATCCAACTTAAAATAAAATTTTAATATTATCTATTAGATTATTATCGATGAGTCAGATTTAATAAATAATTTTTTATTTATGAATAGATAAAATGATAACTTTTACAGAAAAAATGTTTTGTGTTTATCATTTTATCTAACAATAAATATAACAAAACAAATGCTATGACGAATGTTACGTCGAGGTTCGTCATGAAGTTTACTATTTGTTATCTATTTTCAAATATAAAGAATTTTTGCTGTAAAGTTTAACGTCTTTTACAATTTAGTGGAGGGCCTAGTTAAAGTTTGTTATACGTAACATAATTCCATAGCTTACTAAGGAACAATACTTTAATATTTCCGACAGTAAGGTATATCTGTTTTACAAAACTAGATCCATAGAAACCCTTAAATACAAAATATAGATCACCAATAAAGTCAGAAAACTTTTCTTAGCAGTTAGAAAAATCAACAAAAATTATATTTTTAACGTTTTTTTTATTAAAAAAGCTTTTAATAAACGTAAATTGAAAACTTACCCAAATTTTATTCGAAGATTAATTTGATCGTAATCCAAATCACATCGATGCTGAACGTTATCTACAACAATAACATATTGGTTAAAGTAGTATTGGACATTTTGAATAACTGTTTAGGTAATTATAACTACTATACATCATAATAGAACTCATTTCTTGTATCAGTAAACTTAAAATTGACATACTATCGTTTCCACATAATAATAAGCCAAATAATATACACCGTCGCGCTAGTAGATAGTACCTAATATGATGGTAAAAGTACTAGACAGACTAACTAGCTCTGTTATCAGTAATAATTAGAATTTACAGTAAGATAGCCCAATACAACATATTTTATTTATTTTAAGATATAGGAATTTTTTTCGAATACCTACGAAACTATTCGTATTCTCGACCTTTGAAAGCTAATGATTTATTTTATAAATTACCTAACATAAATATACATGTATTCAAATTTTCTATTTAAAAATTTATTATGTCTATACTTCAAGTGCAAGAAAATCATAGGCGGAGGTAAACTCTCAAATTTGGCGGTGCTGATCTGGTAAATCAGTAACAAAACATACATTTCTAACAATGAGAGTGGGGATGCTAATTTTGATGAATTTTGAGTCCGAAGTCCCCCTCTCGTTTCCGTCTAACCAAGTACTCATATCCATAGTTGTATTTCCACTGTAACCAAACATAGTTGATATTCACTTTCAATTAAATAATAATAATTATTACATTTCATGGTATCTTACATTGTAAGACTTACAAGAATGCTTGTTTAAAAAACGGCAATGTTTCATATTTCACACACTTCGTGCATGACCCTGAGTTATGAATTGCAAAACTTTCTTTTTTCTTTAATCTAAATTTTAACGTGCATCAAATACCTACTAGGTTTGGTACCTTTTATTGGTACCTACTTCTTTTTATGTAACTATTTTTTACTTTGTTTTGTTTAATTGTATATTTTTGTTTGCTTTAGGTATTTTAGGTTGAATATTTTGTTTTATATTGTTTTTTTCTTTCTTTGTTGGCCCAACAGGCGGAAAGAGAATTCAAACTCACAGCTACTTTTTTGTATCTGCTTACGTTTTTCTTCATGCCACGCTGCTAAGTAATTCTTTTGTAATAATAACAAGAAAGTAATAGTGATTCATTAGCTATTTGCTCATTTAGTTGATGAAACCTATATGGCGGATGTTAAGACATTGATGCTTATTAGTTATTACATGATAAAAATATTAATTTTTGTAAGTAATGGGAAATGTTAATTTAAATTCACTGAAGATTATCGGTAAATTATAGTTTTCATTTCTGTTACTGTGATAATCAATAACAAATAAACTTTATACTTCTGAAAGGAGGTTATCAATGTGGATATAAATACTTCCTTAAATATATTAATACGTTCCGTATTATGAATATACTAGAAACTACTAAAAACGATTTTTTCAAATAATTTTATTGAACAAATTAAAATATATTACATAATATTTGAGGTATTTTAATTTAAAATTAAATGAATCGTTTCAGCAAGAGTTGCCAATAATCTTAGGGCTTAAAGTGCATTTGGATAATTATTTATAAAATTAAGAGTCGTTGCTTTAATAATAAAATTTTTGCTGTTTTTATTTAAAAATACCGAGAAATATTGCTTTAAAAATAATTTGGATTTGAAATTAATTGATTAACTTTGAATTAAAATTAACCCAAATTAATTTTTATTACATAGGCCCAAATACAAGTGGTACTTTTCAAAAAGTTGAATAAAAAAAATTATACTGTAGAATTGTGAAACAACCTTCAAGATATTATCACGGGGGATGTTTTTCTAAGTTTTAACATGTATTGAGAAGAAATCTCTTTGACACTTTTGTTTTTTTATATGGCGCTTGCGTCTGTTTTTAAATTTAACCAGGCAACAATTTTGATCAAAGGAAATTGTTCTGTTAATCTTGTAAATGATAGGAAAATTAAAAAGTCTGGGCTGGCTACGATAGAGGTCTGTTGAAAATTAATTTTAAAAGTACTACAAAAGAGCCAGATAAAGAGATTTTTTTGGGGTGAGGTCAAGTTAGACGGACTTCGATTTTTGAGTTTTTCTAAGTATTTTCCTAAATGTCTAATTTGGACCAATTCGGTGTTAATTTTAGAGTGAGCCATTGTTTTGAGTAATATCCGATTTTGATATTTTTGATAAATGGAAAAATTAATTTTGGAGATCCATTATAACGTAAGTGACAGTGAAATTTTGCTATAGCTGATGTTTGAATTTGGTACTTCTGATTGTTTCTAGACATTGCATGGATTGCGCTACGTCATTTTCAGTAATTACAAGCCCAGTTAGTCATTTGTGCAGAAAATTTAAAGTAAATGGCATCTATTATTTTTGTAAGATAAATGTACATAAACAGCCATTTTGTTTGGTAATAAAAATTTATTGGAAAGATTTAACCGTTTTCCTCGTTGATGCAAGCAAGATAAGAAGATAAAGGTACCCAGCGGTTTAATTTTTTTATTTATCATAGTTTCCCCGAATGTGTTTCTAAGTGGCAGGTTGAATTTTGATTTTTAATAGACTTAGACTTGGAGGCATAATAAGAAGTCTTGACTTTGAACTGTGATTCTTGCATTCAAAACTCGAGATCAAAGTGTTGAATTTTGGTTAATTTATTCATGCACACAATTTATTCTTTTAATATAGTAAAATCTTCTTTTTACTTGCTAACAACATTTATTGTTTTATTTTAACAACAAAGGTTAACAAGAATAAAGCAGACAATTAGACACCTAAATATTTAGTTTTCATAAAAGTATATTATCAATACTAGATTACTCAGGTTGTACGACCTGAAGGCCACACTGAAACTATTCTTGAATAGGTAAAAATGAAAGAATCAGTCACGATAGCGACAAGAATCGAGCGTCACGGACATTTCTAGACGTTTTTTGTTATGATTATAACAGCTGATTACAACGTAAAATTAACAGTTTAGGTATTATTAAGAATCAATCAAGCTTACCTTTCAATAATGTTCATCAACAAATGAATATTAAACTAACATCTATCTAGCGCTAAAATCTAAAGCACAATTAATTTGATTCTCTTGTATTAGATAAAAATTATCTTACCGATAAGGAATTTACTTTAAATTTAATTATTTCAATGAAAAAATCATTTTGAATTATTTTTCTACAAAGCAACCTTATCGGTCGACTTGAAACTATGTGAAAAATAAGCTTTTGATTCGATGGCTAAAACGTAAATTTTTGATTGTATAGCTGCTCGGTAACCATTATTAGCATTACTAGATGCTTATTATCAGGACCTTTCAAAGAAAATAATGAGGCTCTGAGCAACTTTTTTTTAAATTGTTCGCTCTTTAAAATCAAAAAGTATAGGAAGGAAATTGATAATGCTTCTTGTTTAGAAATTTTTTTCTTATTTCCTTTTTTTGTAAAATTTCTGAAACCTGGAGTAGTTGTTCTTCCGTTAAGACGATAAGGTCCGTTTAGTTTAGTTTATAACGCGATAAATGTAATCAATGACGACCACATTCAAATTTAGGGCCAAAAATGAGATGCCTTACACTATTTATTGAGTCTTTTTCAAAAAAATCCCTCCCTCCCAATGAAAAAAATCACAAACCGACACTGCCTGGCCTACCACTTTATTGAGAGGCTAGGGTTTAATAAATAAAAATCTTAGTTCACTTACAAAGTACATCCTCAGATATATTATTAATATCTAAAAGAGATTTACTTCAAATTTATCAGTAAAACAAACAAATAAATATTTATTTCCAAAAAAACTTAAGTAATATTTAAAAATAAAAGCTAACTTAGAATGGACAATATTAAATAAAGAAAACACAATTTTGTTTAGTATTAATTTTAAAAAATATCAAAAAAAAAAATTGTGCACATTTACATACAATAAATTAATTATCATTGCGCATTTTTAAATTTAGTATTTAATAAAACTTAACAAGTTAATATTTCAACTGCAGCAAATTTTAAATACAATATAAAAATTATAGAACATAAAAAATTATACATAAATTTAATAAATTGCGATAAGAGAAAATTAGATACTAAAAAGAAAGCAAGTTTTGTGATGTCCGACTGACGGTTAATTAGAAAATTATAGGATATATACGAATATAATTCAACCTTGATTCACTTTGTGAGAGGAACCTTATCGTTCCAGGAATTCTGATAACCACAAAATATCTTACAAGGATAAATATAAATACAGTTTAAATGTAGAATTAAAGGGCACAAAATTAAAGTCTAAAAAAGCAATGTTACATTTTAACTGGATACGATTTACAACCGTTTTTGTTTTACGTTCTTATACGTAAATCAGCCATCGCAAAAAATTACAAAATATAAAAGTTAAAAATTCATAAGATCGAAATTAAAATGTTATGTTTCTAATTATTGAAAGATTAAAAAATTAATACGCAAATTCGTAAACTTTGGCAATCACAAATTCTAGTAACAAATAAGAGATCAAAAATGTATAAGTAAATTGATTACCAAAAAATTCTAAAAAGATAATGCGAAAAATGCATTGCACTACAGAAGATTAATAAAATTTAACATTTTGAGTTGAAAATAACAGTCGCAATTTTTAAATCAAAAACAATTTAAATGAAACGTGACGCACTTTTTTGTCAAAAAATAACGACGTCATTTTGTTTTTTAATTAAAATGTAAGCTGTTATGTGGTCTTAAAGTTTCTTAAGTTAAAATCAATTTTTCGAAGGACGATGCCATGTACATACTTATTTATACAAATAATTCTAATTTCAAAATAAATATGAGTAGCAAAGTTATAAAGAAACAAAATAGATAAAAATTCACGACGATCGTAGAACGCATTTTGTAAATTACTATGAGATCTTATGGAAATATGCGATTTGATAATGGTTTTGATGTGCGTCGCACTTTCTCGGAACGTAACCTCGACGCAAATTGAGACTTGCTAGTTTAAACAATAAATCCTGGCAGCGATGTGGCCATCTTGTGCGTAGTGGGTGGTGGAGGAAGAACGTGCAAGTACTGTCGTTAAACGAACCAGTGCAAATTTCGTTTCTGCCCATTACGTCATCGCTGCCAGGATTTATTGTGTAAGCTATACGTCGACTTCTTTTGAATAAACATTTTATTGGAAATAGGCAAACGCTATTTTCAAAATAAAACAAAAATACTATCATCATCTCAATTTTCATTGGCGGATCCATCATTTACAATTATTTCATATGACTCGTTACTTCTTCGCTTTAGTATTCTAATTACAGGTCTATAACAAAATAGAATATAATATTAATAATATTTTTTAATTTCTCCAATATTTCAAGCATACTTACATAAGCAAAATTATACCAAAAACAAAAATTGCAGCAGTAAGAAAATTAAATACTCCAGAATAGTAATAGTTGGATAAAGTTTTATCATAAATGTATAAATATATTGGAGGTCCAATAAAGTCAACAAATGTTTGAGTTATAATAATAAACGAAAATACTTTACTGGTTTCTTCTGCTGCTACGATTTTAGAAACTAAAGATCTCGCCATAGGCAAAATGTTACCGCTAAAAGATTTTAATCCACCAGCTAAAATAAACTTTTTTCTCAAATAAATAAATATTTTTTTCTACCATTTTTCACCTGTATACATATGCCAGCTTTGAGTAGCTAATCCTTGTAATATAGAACTAAAAGTGGTAGATATAAAACCCAATATAATTAAATAGACTTCTGAAATATTCCATAATTTATGAAGTAAATAACAACCAACAATTGTACCAATAATTCTGGCTGTATTGCGAAGAACAGCATAAAATGTATAGGTTGCTAACGACCACTCGAGTTTATTACGTGTGTACAAGTAAAAAATACCACCATCTGCAGTAGTAGCTAATAAAAATATAACCATTACAGCTATGACCAAAAACAGTAAAGTTCTATCTTGTCTCGCTCTTCGTTTGAATGTAGTTTTAATGGTTTCTCGCACTCGAGAAAATTTTATCAAACTACAATAATTAATCTGAAACAATACCATTTATCACATGGTTTTATTAAGATTAATTCAAAATGTAATACCTCCGCTTGGGGATTTTGAATTGTTTCCGGAACAAGTAGTAATACGATAGAAAATGAAAAAAAAATTGAAGCAGTCATAACTGCAAATGTTAGAAAATAACCACAAGCTTGAAATAGGAATGGGCAAGCTAAATCTCCTAGAAGAAAAGACACTGAAACTACGGCTTCCAATATTCCTAATCTAAAATAAAATCAACAATATTATTGTATTTGAAATACCCAGCCCAGCATTCCGTTTGAGTGCTGAGTGAGTAAATTATTCGGGCCTCAAGTTTTAAATAAAACAATTAGATTGGAATTGTTGGAATCATCGAAAACACAACTGAACACTATCAAAATAATTTACCTAAATCCTCTGTTTTCCACATTTAAATCAGTAATATTGCAAATCACAGCAGTGTAAAATGCTGGAAAACCTCCACTTAAACATACCGGAATACTTGATATTAAAATAAACCATGGAGAAGCACTTTTTATATAGCTTACTATTGTGATTATTAAATATCCAATGCTATATCCTGAAAAATATTTAGAACAAAAACGTATAATCTAGAATATTTTTTACAATAAAGTAGATTATACACACCTCCTAACGAGGTCAACATCACTGGACGTCTTCCATATTTATCAGACCACGAACCGATAAAAAAACATAAACATGCCGGTACAATAGTTTCTAACATTAACTTGGTGGTTCCTATGATAGCAGCATGCGGTTGAACTATCTTTTCTAACGCGATAGTCTCATTATCAAATTGGAATCCCAGTAACGCACAAATAGACTCATTCTTTTTTAGGCTAATATAGCAACTTTTGTATATTAATAAATTGGTAATAACTTTATCTAATACAAAAATTACATTATTATTTAAAAATATTAGTTAAATACATAATTATTTATAAGTGATGGATAATTTACCGGAAAGAGTGAAAGCAAACAGTACGATAAAGACTGAAAGATGTATTGGTATCTGATGCATTCTTGTAATAATTGAGCTTTAAGTAACAAAGTTTTACTAAAACAAAAGAAATGAGTTTTAGTATGGTTAATCGTGGTTAAATTGCAAGATTCAAATTATTCATCATGCATGTCTTTGTAAATATCATAGCTCAAAAAGTTAATAAAAAAGCAGACAATTGGGAGTCATAACGTGCGATAAGATAAGACACCTAAATGTTTAGTTTTCAGAAAAAGTTATTATTAACACTGGTATAGCAGCTGATTACAATATAATATTATTTAAAACGAATATTTTAATTGGATCAATAAGCTTACCTTTTAATAATGTTCGTCAATAATAAATGAACCATGAACTACTATCTGTCTAATGCCAAAATGTAAGAACAAATGTTTTGCATGTCTTGTATTCTGTATCAGATAAAAAATTATCTTACCGATAAGTAATTTACTTTAAACTTACTTTTAGTACATCACCGAATTAATCATTTTTCCTGTTGACATAACACCGAGGGAAATAAACTTTTGATTCAAAACGATAACTTTATTTACATCATTGAAGATAAATGGTATAATATAATTACATCTTAAATTTAGTACACGGGGTTCTCATTTCTCACTGCCACCTTTTTAGTCTTGTACACCCACGAAAGTGCATATAATATTATGTAGTGCCAACTATAGGCATGCTTCACAATGAAATTGATTACTTGAGGATGTGAGCTCATCTTTGGTTTTACCCCGGTAAATATAAATAAATATTGGTGGGGCTGCACAAAGCAGTTAACCGATGGTTAACCGATTTGGCCAAAACACATGATGTGTGTGCCTTCTTCATTAAAAACGCCAAAGACTTTTTAATTGTTTTTAATGTCAGGAGTTCATAAATTGACATATTTTGAAGATTGTGGGTACTGTATAGCAGTAACTTTCTTCAAAGAAAAATGAGAAGGCACAAATTAATAAAAGTTATATGTAATAGTGCAACTTCAATGTAACGAAATGATAGTAGGTGTTCTCGGTTTGCAATGGGAGACTACGTGCCTCTAGTGCCTTTTAAGACAAGCTCCCACTGCTGGATAGTATAGGGGATCAAATTTAAGATCGCAGCGCCAGTGCGGTAAAAATCGTAACTAATTTCACAGACAAGGTTTGGTTTGTTTACATTGCTTTAAAGCGGATAAACGGATGTTTTTATTAAAGTTTTGTGATTTAGTGGAAGTAATAGTTGTTCAGTGTTTATGTTAATATCAACGTATATAATCTTAAACTAATTAAACACCTTTGAGGTTGGTACAATCTCGTTTTTTAGTTATAATCTATAAAAAAAAACTTTATTTTGTATTTCTAGGTTATTACAAGTTTCTCAAGTTTTCTTCTGTATAATAAAGTAATAAGGTATAATAAGGATATGTCCGTGGTTGGCATATTCTCACGATGGGATAATCATGAAAAACCAACAGCATAATTAGAACTAAAATGCATATATGAATGTACTTATGTAGGTTCTTTTAATTATAAAAATATAACTTTAAACAAATAGTTTTTTAGGTGCAGGAAAAAATATCCATGATGGTTTACCAAGGGTTTAGTATATTGTCAAAGAAAATAATATGTAGACATTAAAAAGATGTAAACATTATGGACAGATCCAAATGGGAATGGCCCTTTTAAATTTAAGTAAAACACATTTTGTGTTGTATGGATCATTCGACAAAAGTTTTGTTACTATCGAAGTGGATTATAAGATAAACTATGAGTTTGCAAAGAAAAATGTTATTTGTAATTAAGAAAAATTTTAGGAAAAACATGTTGAATAATTTGTGTGATAAAAACATATCAAATTAAATAATAAAATATAATATCTTTATTTAAACGGTTGCATATCTAAATTATTTTCTGTAGTTAAAAATCTAGAATCTGGTAATTTAGGATAAGACAAGTTAGCAATTCCACAAATAATTATCATTATTCTTTAATTTTAGAAACTAAGTTCCATTGCAATTTAAAGCATTAAAAATTAAAATTTTAACTTTACTCAATATCGGCAACATTTTCATCATATAATTTGAACAGAGCTCTGCAGCCAAATAACACCAATAACGTTGAAAATGTTCAATTCGTTTTCAACTTGCACAAAATTATCACTTGCTTTTTTATTCCCCACCGATATTTTCTCTTATCCTGAAGTTTCTGTTTGACACCTTACCCTAACACTTCCAAAAACTATTCAGGCCAGTAAAACTTTCAAGTTTTATTGCTATTAAATTGCTATTAAATTGCACACTGTTTTAACTTCTGGCATATTAACCTGCACAGCTCAAAGTCTCGAAAAGTTTTCAATCTAGCATTGCTCGGTTGCATCTTGAGTTTGAAATTGGTTAACTGAAGTAAAGCCTCAGCTGCTTCTATGTCTTCTAGATTTTCGTTGTTACTAAGAAGTTCTTTTTCTTCATTTTACATTTAGATGCCTTTTCAGATGCATTTATTCCTTATATTTAATAGCTGACTACGTTTGGTAGAGCCTAGTATGGCATTTTCTTCAACATATGAGTGCAAATTTATGGCAAAATTATGTGCATTATAGAAGAAACAACAAAAAAACTAACCTTGCACTCGCCGTACACTAAATAAACAATAACAACGTTGTCTGTGAAATTAATTCAACCGGCGACCGTTGGTGGCGTAGCGCTTATCTTTAATCGCCTATATAGTTAGTATTAAAAAACATAAGGAATCAGTATATTCTTCTTGCAAAATAGGTAGAGGTAAAGTGGAGCAATTGGGCGCGGGAAGTAATGTTAGGAATTTCAAAATACCAAAAAAAAATTACTCCACATAAGCTATAACTAAAAGAATCTTAAACCTAAGGCGCTTATGTGTCAACATAGTTTGACTTCTAAAGTTTTTTGTGTAAAGTACATATAGATTTTACAAAACTGCAGTACCCATGTTATCGAATTACCTTTCTTTGTAAGTGTAAATAAGTACGTCACTGGTAATAAGACGAAAAATAATTAGTTTACTTTATTCCTCAAATGGAAATACAATGAAAGTAAAATGAAATCTTTTATTTACATAATGCAAAGTCAAAGAAACTATCCCTCTAATTTTGACACGTAAGTTGTCCTTATCTTCGTTCAAAGGAGCCAAATTCTTTCACGTTACATTTTCCGTAAGAAATAAGTTGAGACACGTTTATAAATCAATACAACTTTACAAATTTATTATTTATTATTATTATTAAAAATCAAGTGTTCCATATTGCCCCTGTTTTATAATATATTTAAAAAATTCTACTGTAGTATTTTTACATAATATACATTTTCTTAAAGACACTCACTCGCATGTTGACGTCTGATTTTTACATATTAGTATTATTTTAATGACGCATCAGGAAATATTTTTGAAAATAAATAATTACAATATTATTCAGATCAGATTCAAGGCTGTGTTTCTTGAAAAGGAAGTTAAATAAATTTAGATAACAGAAGATATACTTGCCATAAAAATTATTATTCAATGCCATTTCAATTAAAACAATTATTCCAATTTTAAAACTGAAAGATAGTAAATAAAAACATTTTGTTCTAGCAATCTGGGAAAAAATAATACTTTTTCATTTTTTAATTATTGTATATGTAATACTTTTGACACTCTACCAAGTTAATAATCGATCACAAATCGATTGTACGAAAAACACGTGGATTAATATTTATTCTGTTATTTACTGATGAACCATTATTAGGCTATTTAATAAATATAATTATTCACAAATGTCTAATTTATAAATTTATATGTAGGTATAAGATATAATCAATTACAAATAATTTTTAATAAAAGATTTTAGTGACCTATGTGTTCACTGTTTGAATATCAAAGCAAAAATTTTATTTCGCGAAAAATTTAATAAGTATATCAAATAATATAACTTACATATTATTATAATAGTTGAGCAAATAACAGAATGAATAGTAATTTGAGCATGTTTTAAAATGCATATTCAATTGGTAAAATTCCATCTGAAATGATTCTTAATGATCATTAACATAGCAGTGTGTCAAAGATTATTTTTCAAAAAACATTTCCCACGCTAAATTTTAACAAATGGTACTATGTTCCGTAAGTAGAACTAACGACTTCTAGTCCTAGTACCTAGTAGAACAATTAAACATTAAAATTGTATTTGGCAATTTGGTTGTAGGTACTAAAACATTAAAATTCAAATTTAATTTCATTTAATGTAAAGAATTTCAAAATAAATATAGTATTATTTTCAAAGTGGTAAAAATATTATTTTTCAAAAATTAGAAAAATAATAAATCTTTATGTTAGGTACATACAACATACTAAATGTTAGATATATCTATGCATATAGAATTAGTCAATCACTTGTACACAATTTCCGACAATTTTGCTAAAACGCAGATAAAATATAAATATAATATAAATAAAAAAATATTATTATAAATATATAAAATAAAATAAATATTAAATTTTTTTATTGTTATAAATAAATAAAATATCATAAAATTTATAACTTGTAAATATAATTATACTATTTATAATAATTTAGTTTTACTCATGCTAATATAATTAATTAATACAATGTTTAACTTTCAAAATTTAAAAAAATCTTTTTATAAAAATAAATCAACTCCAAAAATAAGAAAGATATCACAGTAATAAACGTATTATGTAAGTATCTACATACGTCTGTATGTATGTGCATTAATTAATAAAGTAATTAAATCACGAATGGCTTACAATTAACAGATGACACTGAAAATGTAAGTGTAATTTACAACAATTAGAAATAATATTAAAAAAAAGTAGCAATAGAAAAATAGTTGCAGAGCATAACACTGAAGGACCAGAAGACGAACACCTAAATAAGGAATAAAACAAATGTACAAAAAGGATTATAGATAGAAGAAAAGAAGCTGGATTAACTATGTGTTAAGGGATCAGGATAAAAGACTGAACTAAAAAATAAAAGTTGCTGATAACTCTTACATCAAAAAGATAAAAAACAGCTGATAGAAGGAGACGACTTTTATTTTAATTCCAAGATAGTTTGCAGAAATTTAAAAGATTCTTGCAGATATTTGTTATGAGCATAAACTATAATAAGCCATCTGATTGTATCTTAATTGTATCACGACTATGGTTCTAAAATAATATTGTTTTTAAGAAAAACAAAAAAATTAAATTAACAAGAACTTACATGCTCAGAGAAGTCATCAGTAAATTAATACCTCCAGCAACAAGAAAATAAGTTCCTGGGAAAAAATCCAGAGTTTTGTTATAGATAAATGTAAATAAAGGCGACCCACATGGTCCTATAATAGATTCACTCATCGCTATGAAAGAAAATAGTTTTCCATAGTCATCAGAAGCCACAATTTTTGACACTAAGGTTCTTAACATTAGTGGTGCTGCGGTACCAAAACAGCTTATAATTCCAGCTTAAAATTGTTTCAATTACTGATTTGCTTTTATGATTTAAATATTATATTTATGTACCTGTATAAATTTGCCAACTTGATGAACTCAGACCAAACATTATTGAACTGATTGTCATTGAAACTGTACCAATCGTAACAATTACTGATTCGTTAATTTTTAATAATGTATTTAAAATATATATTAGCAGTCCAGTTGCAAATATCGCTACAACTACTTTTATAGAGCTGTATGAAGTGTATTGTTGTAAAGTCCATGAAAATTTTGCTCTGAGAAATAAATATGTTAAACTGTCGATGTTAAAAACTATAAAATATAAGGTTAGAATTGCAATGATTAGCAATATCAGAGCTCTGTCCATATTTTCTCTTTGTTTGAAGGTAACTTTTACTGTATCTTTTACATAAGAAATTTTAAACAAGTTTGAAAATCTTCCCTGTAAGTAAATGAATTTCTAAGTAACGTAATTATTTATACCTTAAATAAATACTTACTTCTCTCTCACAATTTAAAACCGACTCCTCTACAAAGAAGAAGGTCAATAAAAACGATAACAACATGCAAATAGAAGAAATAATATAAATTAACAAGAAACCCATTTTTTCTAATGCAAAAGAACTTGAGGCTAGTGCTATTACGGTTGCCCCCCCATAAGATAAATAAAACATCGCTATTCTAAAACAAACAATTTAGTCATTCAAAATGGATAAACTGCTTTCATTTTTATTACCTCATCCCCCTATGCTCTAGTTTACTTTTGTCTGTAATATAGCACACATTAGCTGATAAGAAAACTACTAAACCACCCGAAAAGCAGGTAGGAATACTGCATAACAAAATAAACCATGGCGAAATATTAGGAATAGCGCTTATTAGTGTTAATATGATAGCTCCCAATGCAAAAGCTAAAACGATTTTTATTAAAATTACCAATATTAAGAGGAAGGTTTGTATTTCGCAGTGATATTAATTTTATATCTGAGAAGGGAACATCCTTTGATCACCAATTTTATTTCAAATTTACTCGCTACGTGATCTAATGTCGGTTGGTTCCTTATTATTGCAAAAAGGATTCAATTATGGTTGTGGAAAGATTATCTTTAAAATCTCGATAAAAACTCGACAATCCAATGTGAACTTTGAAATTTATTGTGTTGAGCACACTTAAAATTATAAACATGGAAAATATTTTAGCTCCGTAGTATGTCAAATTGAAAAAAATCGGTGATCCATCAAGAAGTCCCATTGTAAGCCAGTCAAGATGGTACTTCTGTTGCTATGATAGTACCTACTAATCCATTGTTATTAAACATTATATTAAATTTAAACAGCGTTTGCTACCTCCTGAGCCTAATAAAAGTACAGGTTTTCTTCCATAAATGTCCGACCAAGACCCCAAAAATAAACATAGTATTGACGAAAATATTGCCGTTAACACATTTTTAGTCATTGTGATAGTGGTAACATAAGGCTGCACCTCTTTTTCTATATCATCAGTAAAATTATCTGAGTGTTTATATAGCAGTTTCAAGCAATCAGACTTGTTAACATGCAAAAATACGTCACATGCGCGGTACATTAGCCAATTTACAGTAATGGATTCTGAAAATTAAAAATAAAATTATTCCAAACAGTTTTGGAGTTTTTAGTTAGTTTCTAAATGTGCATGAATAAAAAGTATTAAATAATTGACTCTTTCAGTTTTTAAAGCTATCTAGTGGAATCTAGTGGTCACTAATTATTATTAGTATCTTTACTATTTATATTAGTTATTTTTAGTTATAATTATTATATTATTTATATTATATTAGTATTTTTAGTATCTATAAAAATTTATACCACTTTTTACTAAAATTTTGTATGGCATGTATTTAAAAAGAAAATTCTGGCGCAACAAACTTATTTTATATGAAGGTACTTATGTAGTGTTACCAAAAGAAGAAAACAAAGTAAATAGTAATAATGAAATATTCGATAATGAAAATAAATTTTTAAAAATTTGTATAAATAGATTAACGAGATTCTTTATTTTTACGTTGAAAGCATATAAATAAATTTTTCAAAAATTGCAAAAAATATGTAATTTTATCCGCAATTGAATTGTTTTAAAAATTAGTTGAAGAGTTGGTGATTTTACAATCCCTTAAGGTTCAATTTTGAATTGAATTTGAATTTTGAAATGCCCAAAGTGGTGATATAATAGAAATTGAAATTAACAACCATTAATCATATGTATTTTAGAACAATCAAAAATTAATAAATGACTTATGGTCTTGCCTTGCTTTGGTAGAAAACCGGCAAGAGCAAATCAAAATAAACAATTTTTAAATCGTAGAAAAAGATAAAAAAGAGATTTTAATCTAATTGGTTCTTGCCAGCTTTCTACCGGAAGCAAAGCAAGACCCCACTTCATTGTGAATGCCGCTTTAAGATTTCATAAATATATGGCAACAACGTTTGTAAATAATATAATAGGGTATTGAAACGCAATGGTATGAAATTCTATTTTTATCTTACAGCTGTATAAAATAAAATACTCACCAGAAAAAACCATAGCAAACGCAATTAGCATAAAAGGCACCTGGATAGGTAATTTTAAATTAAGTGCCATCCCATAAATCTTTAAATACTCAAATTTGAAGTAGTAGGTTTGATATTGTAAAATATTACAAAAAATATATAATTTTTATAACTTTCTTACATTTATTGCGTTTAGTAAAGAGCAAATATTTTTAATAAGCAAATTTAAAAATCTTTTATATCTAAAATAAACAAATAAGTTAGTATCGATTATTTTAAAATATTGACATCGCATACCAAATAAAAAAAACACTGTCGTAAATTAATAATAATCGTTATTTTTCAGAAAATGCATTTCTAGCAAATACATTTAAAATACTATAAGAAAATAGTAGTCGTTTTTAATCATCAAATATTTTAAATTGATCTAAGACAATATTTTATTAGACGGGGCGTAAAAAGTAACAATTTTAAACTTACAACTGTATTTTAGTGGGTATGCCACATGTACTCTATATAGATACCTACTGCATACTAATAAAAATTGACAAGATAAAAAAAGAAAAAAAAACCCAAAGTGATTGCGTTTATTTTAAAAGATAAAATCCATATGTTATGTACAAAGGTTAAACAGTATATTATTATTAAGTGCATAGGTAGTTACTCCTGACAGTAAATCTGTAATCGATTAATTATTTATTATAATTATAAGTATGGTTTAAGTCACGTAGTTCAATTATTATCTTTGCTATTTGAGGGTCATTTGTAGGGGAAATGTGCCTATGATGGACCCCCGGGCAACGATGGACCACTGACTGTATTTTCAAATTTACAGCACATAATACACTACCGCCATATTGGTTAGGTTGACTGATGTTTACAGTCAGTTCTTTACAAGCGCTTACGGAAATATAAGCAGTTTTTATGAAAATAAATAAATAAGTTAAAACTATAACAAAGTAGGTTGGCATGATGTTAGATAACTTTTGTTTTACGCTCAGCTAAAATCTTCCTTTGTTACTGCAGTTTTAAGAAACTGTTGTGTATTAATTTTTGGGTAAAAATTGAGGTTACGGCAACGAACAAAAAAGAGTGGGATTTTTATCTGATTTATGCAATGTGGCCTACGATGAACTCCTTAACTGTTTCCTATATGATAGACATCATTGTGTCCATCTATATAATAAAATAATTACATTTTTTTAGTGGTTCTTCTTTTTCATTTATAGATATGGCATTCAAAAAAGACTGAATAAATTATACTTGTACTCTCGTGCAAGAGAAAGTGGATTCGTTGTTAAATAATGTAAGTTGTGGTGCTACAATGAGCGCGCTGGTATTACCTCCCGTTGCAAATCTTTTATTTGTGAACCATGTACTTACCTAATGTTTTCTTTTGTTAGTTTGTACTATATTTTATCTAACAAAAGTTTAAAAACACACTTTTTTTCATTTATTTGGCACATATATGTACCAATGATGGACCCCTCAACTTTTTTTTTAGAATGCCTTTATTATTAAATAGGAAATTAATTGGTAAAATATTTACCTAATACTTCAAATTAAGTATAGATTATCATATAAACAAAATTAACAACTCTAAAACTAAGAAAGATATAATGATATTTTCTTAAGGGTCCATCATAGACTTATTTCCCCTACCACTTCACTGCGAGTAAAACGAAAAAACTTATAACTTCGAAAAATAAGATATGTGCGTCTATTTCGTAAGTTATAAACTTTTATCATAAAGAACGAACCAATCAGACGTGCGCCTATAATTGACACGGAGGAGCTTACCAGCAAATGATTGTATTTCGACTCATATATATTTACAAAAATATATCAACTACTAAAAAATTAACTATACTACTCAAATGAATTTTATACAATATCTATCGTGACTATCGAAAGACTTCGTGAGATGAACCTCACATGTAGACAATAAGCGGAAACTAAACAACTTGACTACTAGATATTGAACGATTTCATTGATAAATTTAATTTTATAAGTACTTTTTATCTTTTCTATTATCTGCATACTAAAAATATAAGTGTAGTAATAAAAAAGCATATGTGCATGAATCGCGCGTTAGATAACCCATAAACTTTTATAAAAATAATTGAAATATTTCTGATATAAAATTACAAATTAATCATATTATTTTAAATCAAATAAATTAGTAAGGTATATAACAACAAAGAACTAAAAAACAACTAAACTTTAATCCTTGTTAAATATCATTGATGAAACTTATGTCATGTGTATCCCAAAAATCTGTCACAAGTTGGTTTGCAGATGGAATCATTTTTGCTTGCTTTGGTGCCGATGTGCCTACATAATCTTCGTCTCAGACAAATTTCAATTTCATACATATGTTATAGTAAATCAATACAAAAATTCTTTTGAATTGCGCTTAAAACCCTTAAAATATCTTTTTAGAACCGTCTCTCGGCTGTGTTTTAGCTCTGGTGTGAAGAATTTTGGCACACAACTTTAGCTTTGTCATATCCAAATTTTTACCTAAAATAGTAGGCATTGTGTCATTTTTTGATATGTATGTATAAGAGGCCTCAGCTATTTTGGACACTTTTAGTCCATGGTCATCCAAAATTGTTTCATGAACTTTTGCGTTGTGTTTTACCTGAGTAGTCATTTGGGCTTATACGGTTGAATTTAAACTTTAAATCCAAAAACTTACCGATAAGAAGCCTCCAAGAATATTGTTTAATTCAAATTTTATTTTAGTAAAAAATAAAGAATTAGAACATTGGTCCATTTTCAGTTACATTATATCGATTTTATAAAATAAATGCTAAACAAAACAACTGTTAAACGTTGCCAAACACAAACTATTTGCCAGATCAAATTAAAATTCACATACCAGTCTCATACAAAATTACTCTTTCTTATAGTAAAGAGATAATATCATGGAAAATTGCACCATCTATCTGTCACTTAAGAAACTTTCACAATGACCTTCGTATTAAAACAATAAAATAAATTTAAATTTTATTTTAGTTGGTGTAAATAATTACAAATAAATAATTTCAAAAACATCAAACAACAATAATTAACACGTCAGTCGCAATGAAAAATTAATGTAATGGCAATAACATTACTGAGTGGTCTCTAGGGATCGCCGGTGCCGTGGCGGTTAAGGTGTTAATTATTTTCAATTACATAGTAATATAATAATATATCAAATTTATGTACAAAATTTTATCAATCGTTAATGTACAATTTCGTTTGTACTACAAGTTTTAATTAAAAAATTTACACACATCTCTCTTGCCTAATAATTTTTACAATTTATGTACCTACAATTGCTCTCGGAAGTAAGTTATTTAAACAATATTTTAATACCACCAAACCAGTTACTTACAATTAGTTAATGATTTATTGTAATTTTCAATCTATTATTAAATTTATCTTGCTAATATTGACTTTAACTATAACATATTGTAACAATTGCATACCTTATTATAATGGAGCTTCTTATACACAAGTAACATTTCAATCCTGGCGCAATTTATAATATATTGTCGTGATACTTTCAGATTATGGTAAAATCTTTAGTAAAGTTTTAATAACGTAAATTTCTTTATTATTAAAATTTAATATTTATAAATAATTTTGGTGAAATTATAACAAAAAGTTTAGCAGTACAAAATATTTTTTAACCAATTAAGTTAGAAATAGTAATTAAATTTTAAAGTTAAAATAAGAAATTTAAAAATTTCTTTTTTGAAAATAAATTACTTTCCTTCAATTCCTATCTAATAATGGGGGTATCACAGCAGTATGTATGTTATTATTTGAATTTATAAAATAAATCACAAATGGCTTACAGCATAAATTTTGAATTGAGAATATTAGATATGTACTTACTCTTATTTGAAAGGAAATCAACACACATAAAAGACAAACATCTAATTGTAAATAAAGAAAAACATAAAGGTACGCAGAAAAAAAATTGTACTTAAAAGTAGATCAGTTTGTGCCTAGATTGTCTACAAATACAAATTGTGTAAAAATTTATCACCATTTGTGGTATAAAATAGTACAATTGCGCTAGAGATGACTAAAATTAAGTACAATAATTGTACTAAATTTTCACACAATTTGTACTTGTAGACAATCTAGGCACAAATTGTTCTACTTTTAAGTACAACTTTTTTTCTGTATACCAGACATATCTAGTTTGAAGAGTTTCTTCACTGCAGTAAAGCTCGGTAGACTATGTCAAGATTGGAGAGGAAAAGTGAGACTGTAAAAGCATATGAAGAAGATTACGGAACTGAACTATAGATGTGATAGTTGCTTAAGATAACTGGAAATGTAAGACTTACATGAAAGAGATGGGAAAAAGCAGGAAACAGACGATAAATTTAAAAATTTAAAAATTCTTAAGCAGGTACTTGTGTTGAGGATAAACTATAATAAGCCATCTGATTGCATCTTAATTGTATTACAACTATTGTCCTAAAATAATAACATTTATAAGAAAAACTAAAAATATTATATTTACAAAAACTTACACGCTCAGAAAAGCCATCAGTAAATTAATACCTCCTGCGACAAGATAATAAGCTCCCGGAAAAATATTCAGCGTTTTATTGTAAACAAATGTAAATAAAGGCGACCCAAATGGTCCGATAATAGATTCACTAATTGCTATAAAAGAAAATATTTTTCCATAATCATCAGAAGTCACCAATTTGGACACTAAACTTCTTAACATTGGTGCTGTTACTGCACCAAAGCAGTTTATAGTTCCAGCTTAAAATGATTGATTTTAATTACTGCATTTTTCGTTATAATGTAAATATATTATGCACCTGTATAAATTTGCCAATTTGATGAACTCAGGCCAAACAATATTGAACCTACTGTTGTCGAAATTGCACCAATCGCAACAATTACAGATTCATTAATTTTTAATAATTTATTTAAAATATATATTAGCCCCCCACTTGCAATTATTGCTAATACCATTTTGATAGAAGTGTATATAGTGTATTGTTCCAAAGTCCAAGAAAATTTTGCTCTAAGAAATAAGTATGTTAAATCGTCTACGTTAAAAACCAGGAAACACAGTGTTAGAATTGTAACAATAAGTAATATCAGAGTTCTGTTCATGTTTTCCCTTTTTTTAAATGTAACTTTTACTGTATCTGTTACATAAGAAAGTTTAAATAAGTTGGAAAATTTTCCCTGGAATAAAATCATTTTCAAAGTAATGCAATGATTTAAATCAAAGAGTGTACTTACGTTTCTCTCACAGTTTAAAAGCGACTCTTCTACAAAGAAGAAGGTCAATAAAAACGACAATGACATGAAAACAGAAGAAATTAAAAACATTAACAAAAAACCCATTTTTTCTAATGCAAAAGAACTTGATAGTAGTCCTAGTATAGTTGCCCCCGTTAAAGATAAATAAAACATCGCTATCCTAAAAGCAAAAATTTAAATCATTCAAAATAAAAAAGGCTGCTTTCTTTCATATTACCTAACCCCCCTATTTTCAGATGTAGTTTTGTCGGTAATGTAGCACACATTAGCTGATAAAAAAACTGTGAAACCGCCAGAAATGCAAGTAGGAATACTGCATAACAAAATAAACCATGGAGATATATTGGGAATGGAGCTTATGATTGTTAATATAATAACTCCCAATGAAAAAGCTAAAATAATTTTTGTAACAAATCGAATAAATCAAAATTAACATAGAAATGAACATAAAAACCTATACATAGAGGTAGCATTGTATGTTTATAAATTAGAATAAATCTTACATTGTAGTGATACTGATTTTATAATCTGCTGTCTTTTATGTATTTAAATTTAAATGAAAAAAAAATTACTTCAGGAAAATAGCTTTACACTCATTGTCAGATGGTTCTATCGGTCCGCTTGCTTTTCTCTGAATTTTATAATTTCTTATTTTTTTATAATCAAACGTCGATCCTGAGGACAACCCTGATTGTTGTCGTTTTTTGTCGTAATGATTTGTAGTAATCTAAATCTACCTGTAGATTATTAACGACCTGCTCTTCGACTATAAACTTTGCTATTATCAGTTGAGGTCAAATTTTTGAATAATTTATAAAGGATTTGGTTAGTTTAAAAACTATAGTTAATTTGTGACATATCCAACAAAGTTTACTTGCATCAGTTTAAATTAAAAAGTATAGTTAAAATCCTCGGTTATTATTAGATATAAACAACTCTAAGTTCAACTAATACGAAAACTACTGTTTTGCAATAGCCATCAGCACCATTCTTGATAATGAGAAATATCCGGAACGTGAGACAAGTGACTTTTTTACCACTACCATTAACCAATTATATTATACACTATGTTAAATTAAAAAAATGTTTGCTACCTCCTGAGCCTAATAAAAGTACAGGTTTTCTTCCATAAATGTCCGACCAAGACCCCAAGAAGAAACACAGTATTATAGAAAATATTGCCGATAATAAATTTTTAGTCATTGTGATGGTAGTAACATAAGGTTGCACCTTTTTTTCTAAACCATCGGTAAAATTATCTGTGTGCTTACTTAGCAGTTTCAAACAATCAGAATTGTTAACTTGCAAAGATACGTCGCATGTTCGGTACATTAACCAGTTTACAGTAATAGAATCTGAAAATTGAAAATATTATTATTCGGAGCAGTTGAGAATTGTTATTTAAATTACTAAATATGTATGCATAAACCCACCAAATTTAAGAAAAAATTGTAAGCAAGAACAAATTGTACTAATGCGCAAGATGAATTAACGAGATTCTTCGTTGTAAATTTTCCAAATACCTAACTGAAATATTATTTGTTTAAAAATTAGTGACATTTGTGTAAATTTTTTCATTCATTCATAAGCTTTCTACATTCCAATTAAAATATTGCTTTCCCTTTGTGAGAATTACAAATCCGATTAGCGGGGTGGATTAGATATTTACGATAAATCAATATCGATTTTGCCACTGTGGATGCCTACTGAAAAGCCGAGCTAAGAAATTCCGTAAGTTTGCGATTTGAACTCAGAATTTCCGCTCTGTACCCAACCAGCGGTCACATCACTCCACGGCTGTGGCTGAAATTTGTCAATATTATAGAAAATAAACCATAATACCAACATATGTATATAGTTTTTATAAGATAAATAAGTACCTAGTACTTTTATATTTTCTTGAATATCTCAAAAACAAAATGATTACAAGTCAAAATAAAAAAAGAAAGTACAAAATGGTTTTTTTTGCGTTGCAAGTATATTGTACTCTACTACTTAGTGGCCGCTACCAAAATATCAATTTTTTAAGATAGAAGAATGTCTCTCGAGAAAATGTAAAGCCAATCTCTAGTGCTCCGACCAGATTATACTAATTATAATATATTTTATAATATAGACTTTAATTGTATTTTAAAACAAAGAAAATTTTTATGATTAACTCTTTAACAAATAAAAATAAATTCATTAAAATTGGTGGCCAAAATGATGCATAATCACATATCCTTTTTATTATTGAAAATAATAACACGAGGAACCAACCTGTGAATTAAATAAAACTTATCTAATCTTGTCATTAAATTTAATTAAACAAAAAAAAATAAATTTTGTACGTCGCATATTTATGATAAAAAGTTAAAACAAACTTATTGTTTTTTAGATACAAAGTACCTAAACAACTTTTACCAAAATGTATTGATTGGTAGCAAAAAAAAATATTTAAATATCAAAATAATTACTAATTGTAGTACCCACAAAAAATAAATTTTGTACAAAATGAGATACCTGTGTTTCCCTTCTTTAAAAAAAATCAAAAATGTAAAATTATCCATTTCTCATACTATACAAATTTTTTTAATACTAATAAAAAATACACAAAGTTTTAATTTTAGATATAAATTACAAGTTACTCTAAATTAAATTAAATTATTTAAATTACTCTTAATTTAAGTTACTCGTATTCTTAATTATGACTCGATTCCGTAATCCAACATAAAAATCGTTAGCTTCATATTGAGTTAGGCGTTGCCATTTGACATGAGGTGCAAAATTTTACTTTATGATACAAATTATATAGTACAAAAAATAAATCACAAGAATATACAAAGCTGTGAAGATACATACATATGAAAATACTGTATTATACTCGTACAAATATTTTATTTTAAACGGTATTACAAAAGGAATCCCTTCCTTCTTTAAACTTCTAAATTAGAATCGTGTCCTGTTCTACAAGCTATTGATACCAGTGAATCAAGAACAGATACACTTGGCGATAACAAGTTTTTTGAGCATATAGTTGCTTAACGTCCGATAGGTTACTTGCTAGGCTGGCCTTCAGATGTGTCTGTAACCCTGATTCTTTTTATTAATAGTGACAAATAGCAATTCATCAACTCAAGAAGAACGACGGCAGAACGTGCCTTCCGAAGCACGAAAACCATTATCAGGAATTTTAACTTTCCCCGGATTTAAACCTGGTATCCTACATTAGCAGTTGGTGTTGCTAATAACAAGAAATAGATAGACATCTAATTTAACTAATAATTTTATTGGAGATTCTATATCTTTGACACACTGCAAAGTTAATGATTATTAAGGATTCTTTCAAACAAAATTTCACGAATTGAATCAAATTGGAAACGTATTATTTTTTACAAGTTTCGGTTAGTAAAACAAAAATAAAATCTTTTGGTCAAACTGTTGGATGTATTACTTTATTGTTTGTGACGACCGCTTTTGTTTGATAATATTCTATAAATTATAAGGTACAATAATCTTTGCAGGTAATTACAAAACTTAAACAAAGATATTATTCACATAAAAAGTAGTTGTACCTAAGCAACACAAGGTCGTCAAAAATTTATATTGTAACGCATATTCGTTTAGTATACCTACATTGCATTGTAAGAATGCAGAACTTTGTTTCAACGATTATTATTTGTTCAAACTATTAGTCTATTTGATTTTACGTATTTAATATTTTATTTACGTAAACGATATACAATGCCGTAGAACCGCACCCTCTTGGAAACATGCTAGATACTATCTGAAACTGTCCAGAGTCAATCTGCGGATAATTGCAGGGATTCTAACTGGACACTACAGATTAAACAAACATCTTCACATGATGGGATATGCAGAAGACCCAATATGTCGTGGATGCAATGAAGAGGAGGAAACAGCCGAACATGTACTATGTTACTGTCCGGCGTTAACTTCAACAAGAGGATCTGTGTTGGGAGACTTCTGGCCTGACATGGCCAGAATCAGGGACACTCCACCTGCCAGGATCCTAGAGTTCATCCTAAAACTGGATTGGCTCAGTGGGGAATGACAGGACTGGGGTGTAACTGAAACCGGAGGTAGTACAATGGGCCCGATTGGTGGCCTAAGTGCGCGCGAGCTTGTCTTGCCCTCCAGAACAAATCCAGAATACAATGCCGTAGATAAGAAGGTGAGGCATACCAAGGGATTTAAAAAATAGCCTAAAAATTTCTTTCAGAAACTCCTCGTCCCCCATAAACAATGTCTAGCTACCGCCTTGACGATATACCAAATCATAAAAATTAATTTCTACCTACACTTACTACTACACTACTACTTATACTACTACACTACCTACACAAATACTCGCACTCAACGTCGATAAAGTGTGACTAACTAACTCTACCTCTATGGCGCAAGAAATAGGATAAAAATAATTATTAGTAGATATTTCATTAAGTTCACATTTTGAAATTAACTCTTCATCTAATTTGAAAAAAATCGTTTTTGAATAATTTTATTTAACCTTACTCTTATGTAATAGAATGTAAATGAAGCATAAGAATAGATAAACGAGTGTCTCAGTGAATTAGTTGTTCAATGAGTACTCTATTTGAGTAACCAAGCGGGAATCTCGGTAATCCATTCATGCGCGACATTACAATAATTAACCATAAATGGGTGATTCAAATCTTGTTAGTTGCGGTACCATAATTTATTATTGTCAATATAAGTTTAATTATTATTATTACTGTAACTTTTTTTTTCAAAATTAGGTACACATGAGGTAACAATAATAATTATTGTTGCAATTAAAAAAAAACTAGGTTTTAATTAGTTTTTTTTTTATAATGATTTCCCTGAATTTGAACGTCAGGTTATGATTAGAACTATAAATTTATTATTATCATTAGTTTCTTTTGTTTTAAAACTGTTTTACAATAATTAGTTAAAATCAAAAAATGATAGTCATGTGACTTAAACATTTGTACATAGTAGTACTGGGTATACAACTACTATTAAAATATTCAAACAAATATAAAGGACAAAATACGCTCAATAATTTATTTATCTATTGCATCTTATTAAAATTTAAGTGACACTTTCTGCAGTCAAAGTATGCTTGGTTTGATATTAGTTTAAATTTAGCAGTTATTAATATTTTTTTGTTTTCTTCGTTTCTTATTAAAATTTAGTATAGGTATTATAAGTAAAAATTTATGACTAGTCAAGAAATGCATAATAAATTGAAAAATAAAGTTTTTGAAAGCGCGTCTTTTTAATAAAATGATTCGACATTTTGTAGGTACTTTATGTCCATTTCATTTTATGAATCTGCATTAAGTAAGTAGGTACCTACGTAGTACCATTCATTGCTATTAATTATTTGTTAAAACTTGAAGGTCCAGTTGAAGGACAAAGATAGTTCTTAACGATTTTTCTTTGTATTGAATATTTTGACTTATTAGATTTGAATGACGATTAGTACTACATACAAATTATTATTTGTTAATATTTTTTTTTTGATAAAGAAACATTTTTTTATAAATATAAACCGTATGTATAAGTTAGTATAGTACAAAATACTCACCAGAAAAAGCAAAAGCAAACGCAATCAATATTAAAGGCACCTCGACAGGTAATTTTAAATTAGGTGCCATTTTAATAAACTCTTAATTGCCCAAAATTGAAGTAGTAAGTTTCAGAATACAGAAAATTACAAAAAATTATACCTATAATTTGTATAATTTTGTTGCATTTATTTTAAGTGGATTGCAGATATTTAATAAGCAAAATTAAATCTTCTGCATCTAAAATAAATAAATAATTTAGTGTCGCTCTTTTTAAATTATTCGAAATAAGTCGTACATAGAAATACTGCACACTGCAAAAATTATGTACAAAGTAACCGCGTTTATTTAAAAAAAAAATACGTATTTGTGCACAAAGGTTTCAAACATTATAATTATCTAAATTTAAATTTCATACCTCATTAGTATCGGGAAACAAAAATAATGACGATTAATTTTCGGCCATATAAGAAGAACATAGACTACACTCATTACAACTTTCAAATCCAATAATAACTAACATTTCGCGAGGTCAAAATTATTTACGTATGTTGTTTTACTATCAGTCCGATTTTTAAATTTTCACTTTAAATGTTTCCTATATGATAATGTAAAATTTAATAGTTTATTACTGTTTTGTTTATTTACATTATCATATTATCATAATATTGTATATCAACAAAACAGGGAGTTCTATTTCACCGAAACACTGAAACACAGCTGACCGACATCGACTCTACAAGCTACGCTCGATGTTACACAATTTCCTTTGTCCCGCAACAAATTAATGTTGGGTTCTACAACCAAGATAGCGCGATTGAAATTTAAAAAATCAGTCTTCAAATTTTAGGTCAAATTTGATTCGGTTGTACCTGTAATAAAAGCATAACCACCATTCTGGTTTAAGTTTACTTATACCTGGTACACTACGTTTCTAATAATAATCGATTGTGCTACTATAGTAAATATTTGCTGCAATACTGCGGTGGTCTAGTTAGATTATTTCCATGTAGTAAAAAGTAAACCGTTTTGATTCTTATAAAATCAATACCATAATACAGTAGCGGCTCTTGGTTTCTTATAATGGAAGGGTCACAAATTTGAATGACAATAATGTAATAACATCTAGTCATTGCAGTAATTCTTTAAATCAATCAATGAAGGTTTTTGTTTACCCAAATTCGTGCACGAATTAAAATTGTGAACAAATCTTATACCTGGCATAGACATGGACAGGTGTGCAATTGACGTTCCCGTTTCTAAATTCTTACCTTGTTGTCGTTTATAATCCGTCTTGAACTATCATATTAATATAACATTTTAAAATTCAACAATACTTAATAATAATAAAAATTCGAGAAGCTGTAAAGACTAAATCATTAATGACGAAATAAATAACAAACAAGCAATCAAAACGCACAGAAATTTAACTAACTATGTCTTATAAATAAGCTACAAAAAGGTCTTTGATTCTGCTCCACATTCGTATCTAATTGATATTTTGAAAATATACAAAATTCACCAAAAATTTACAACTTTTCTGCAATATATTACGACGAAAGTTCAATGACTTTAAATATATTTCAGATGAAAAAATGATGAGACTTAAAACGTTTGCTAATTTCATTGTTAATTTTTTAATCAATTTTGTTAATCCTTGTGAAATATTGCAAAACTAATTTTTTTAACGCACCTTTTAATGCACCCAGTTCTTTATTATGCCAAAGAATATTTATTGCCCCGGAGAGGCGATGGTTAAATTAACTACAAGAGCTTTAGTGTCAAATAGGTAAAATTAAAAAGAAAATCAAATGTTTTTTCAAATATTTTATTTGCAATATTTACAGCATTGGTTGCACACATCAAGATTAGTTAATTATACAGGAACATTTTTGTCAATGTAGAAGTGGCGTACAACAATGTTATAATGCTGTTTTAAAGCGAATGGGATTGCAAATGGACTTATATGAAACTTCAGAATCCTCCACAGTAATCGTTTTTGAAAAATTGTATTTGTAATTTGGTGTATAAATGGTTTTGCTGTAATTATAATTACACTTGCAATACAATGCAAGCACAATGACTCGAACAATACCTCGGACAAGTAACAAAATTGTATTGAGTTTCCTAAAATTCGATTATTTCAATAAAAAACGACTGCGTTTGATTTCCGTTTTAAGGCATTCCTTAAGGTCATCGGAAATACAAAAAAAGTTAATAAAAAAGTTAACGTCGAGAAATTTTATCGTTTTAACAACTTGATATTAATATAGAAATGATGTATAAAAATAAACCGGACTCTAGGAATTTTAGTTTTTTCAATTACAATTAATTTTTTTATATGCTGTGGAGTATCCAGTACTTCTGACAACCTCACTCAAATGTTTGGAGATGTTACTGATAAATTTTTGTAAATATTCTTTATTAATATGAGTCCATTCTTCTTGCAAGCGACGGATTAACTCTTGATTACTGCTTATGGGAGTTTTCTAATTCATCTGTTCAACAGTGCGTTCCACTTAAGTCCATGGGCGACCGCGGTGTAGTCCCGTGGTTCTTTGATTAGACTAAAGATCGAGCACGACTATTTGATTGGACTGACGATCGACCGTGGTCGTCGTGCATTTTAATTGGAACGCACCCCAAGTTATTCAATAGTTTTTCTATAGAATTTTACGCAAAAGTTGCCTATTACGACCAAATTACCCACCTTCTCAGTGAAGATAAAAACAAGCTTTACAAACACAATCCCACATGTGTACTTTACAGTTCATCAATACCATATCATAGTTCAACCACAGGACTAAAAGATTTTGTATTTTCAATATTTTACTGTTCAAGTCTCTTATATTGGTTTTGCGTTTAGCTCTTTTTAAAGAAATCCTAGTTTGGTCTTCTATAAGTTTATTTAAATTGTGAAAAGCCTACTCTAAATGAAGCAAATCATTTAAGTATTAAAAGTAGTTTTACTTCTTTAAATAATCATCTAATCGTCATAATAATCATCCGTGGTAGTCAAAGATGAGTTATCGGTTACTACAATTCCGGCATTTTCAGCCGCAGCTAACGATTGATCATGCTGTACAACAATAACCAAAAACGTTAAAACTGTTCCTACCATCTAAAATAAATGCAAATAAAATTTCAGTGAGTAAACTATATTTTAACTTTTTACCGCATAAATGAGAGAGAAGTCTATATCAAAAAATCCAAGAGCAGAAAAATTAATTTTTTGATGCAAAACCTGCAGCGAATAAATTTGAATCTAGAAATTATTATAATTAAATTAAAGTATTTTTATTTCTTTCGCATTACATGTCCTTCCAGTTCCACATTTTCAACGTTATTTTGCAATTCGTGGAGAGAAATAGCAAAATCGTCGGCCTAAAATTTAAAAAAATTAGAACTTTTGTACTTACTTCATATTTAAACGTACAGTATCAGCAGCATCGGTGCAAGTTTTTATTAACCCTACAAATTCTACTATATCTGCAAGAAACCAAATTGTAAGCGCTGCCAATTTTAGGTTGCTATTATCTAAACTTTTTGAACATAAATTGTAAAGAAAGTAAAATTGAGCTAAAAAGTTTAAGATAGCCATTATTGTCATAGATAACAGTTGAAAGCCAAACGCTGAGTTAATAACGTGAACAAGATCACACATTTTAAAATGTGATCGACACAAGAAATACAATTTTTTTATTCCATGTTTTACGTTATTTCCTGTATATTTACCATCTTTGTTACTTCGAACTGAATCATTGATCTCGTTGAATCGATGTGATAGTAATGAAATCAATACGGAAAACTCCAACACAAACAAGAATTTGATTAAGAAACTGAAAATTAGTAAAAGGTGCTGTATAAATAATATTTCTTCGACGAAGAAAAATGTTACTTCTCGCATGGTAAATAATGTAAGCATAAAAATACAAATTTTCAACGTTTTTCTGCGCATTTCTGAGTAATTCATAATTAAGTTTGTTGTGCCCAGAAAGCAATCTACTTCTGTAAGAATTTTAAAATAATTTCGAATTTCACTTCTATTTACGTAATTAAAGATGATTATCGTAATTGTGTTTATTGCAGCTATAGCAATATAAAATATTTCAAACATCTTGTTGATGTAGAGAGGTATTTCTTCTTTGGAGACTATTTTGAAGTTGTACATAAATAGTAACATGTACATCACATAATAAATCATAAAGTATGACCAATCATTTTCTGACAATTTTATTTCCGTTTTTGGTTTATTTTGCAGAAATGGAAAAAGACCAAATATTTTGCACAAAACTATCACTGGTTCTATCGAATAGTATAGCTGTGTAAACACAAATTCTTGAATGCTATTGCTATTTTCGTTAAAACTGTGTTTATCATGGAAAAGCATTTTTATGCTCGAAACTGGAAATGTACACACTCAAACTGTTAAGTCCATGATCATTTTCCATAAAAATTGATTAGGTAATCACCGTGCATTAAACTAATGCAATTGGATAGATAATAATTACAAAGTAAATTAATTATTTATACGTAATTTTAATAATATAATGTATACCTAAATATTTTGAAAAGATAATGAAGATATACTATTATTTAATAAATAATTAAATTTAATTCAATAGATACTTTACAAAATCATGTTAGATTAAGCATAAAAAATCATATTAAATCAAAATTTGTTTATTAAACCAAAATTTTTGCACGTTATTGTGATTTTGTTTAGTTAAAAACTTTCAAATTTGGTTTTCCATTCAAGTACCTAATCATCGTATCAAATTGTTTGCAATATTTCAATAGGTGGTTGAAAGTAAAAGTTTTACCTGACCGTCATATTAATTTTATGATATTAATTAATTATCAAAATTAATATATTGCAATGATAAAAAAGCTTTTGCGGGAAACCGAAGATTTCCCGCCAAGGTTTCTTTTATACCTCTGCAAAAAAATGAAAAATTCACCCGCTAGCTCAGTGATGGAGTCATACGTCCCAATGATGGACACTTATCATTTGGTGGAAAAATAAAATTCATAAAATAATAGCAAACAAAATGTAATTCGACGAATAAATCAGTCATCCCATAAATAATTAAACAAAAGATTAGACCTTCTCTGAAGCCAATTATGACTACAGTCAAATTCCTACAGGTCAAATAACCGTGAAAGTGACATTTAATTAAATTAAAACTGTCCTGCACTTTCACAGTTATCGGACGAGACATAAAATTATTTACAAAATCATACAAAATTCAATTCAAAATCAATCATAAAATAATCGCACATTTGTTGTTGTTTATTGAAATTGTCCACTATGCATCAAATGTGTTCGTCGTGTGGTCAACAAATTCAACCATGTGTAGATGCGCGCATGAATTCAAAGTTCTGTAATTCTTGTAGCAATCACGAATTACAAAAATGTAAATTTGGATTACAAAACGTAGAGAAATATTCGATGCAATTAAAGAAATAATTGAAAATAAACTTTAAAATTTTTACCATCCATAGTAAGGCATCGTGGCGTTCCAACGTTGAATCGCATCAAGGCATGTACAAATTTTCTAACAGCTTCGTTTAAACAATACTGCTTGGCTTTTCCAAATTTCCCCTCTACGGTCCAATTTTCATACAGGTAGAATTATCACAATTATCAACTTATCTTCAATAATTAAACACTAACTTGGCTTTGCATTTATAGCACCTTCAAATCGGATACGTGTTACACCTACGGGCGCTAACACTAAAAAGCCCCTCTTGAGCCGTTTTGTGCTTGCTCGCCTCCTTTTCCAAAATTGCACTCCCCCCTGACGTTGCAATGCTCTACAAATTTTCACTGTTGCGCGGTGCGCATGTCTCTCGTCCACTTCCAAAATTTCAACTATTTACACTCAATTTACAAATAACACAAATACGCTTCACATAAATAAAACTTTCCAAAATAAAACTGTACAAATTAACAACTAAAATCAAGTAAAATCATTCCGCATGCCTATAGGAATTGCCTCCGTGAACCAAGCTGTTCAGCTGAGAAGATCTAATTCTCATCCCTTCAAATGATTTTTATAAGGGAAAATCATGACAAACATTATGGAATTCCGATGACTGATTTATTGCATCTTTATCGTCCGGCAAACCAAAAGCAGAAATTAAAATTAAAAACAAATAACAAAGATCCATCTGTTGGGACATACTTCTCAGGGTAGAGTTAGATTTAAAAAAAATTCACATCCCTGTCGCAATCTCATCCGAGGAGGTTCAAAACATGACAATATCAATTATTATCTTTGAAGGGAAATAACTCTTGAATAAATTAATTTGAGAAAGATTTAAAAACACCAGTAAGTATACGTAAAATACCATTTTCCAGAGGTTTAAATATCCAAATTTTAATAAACTACCATAATAAAGTAATAATTCTACAAAAAGTGATAAATGAAAAACATGGAGTCAATTCATCGCAAATATGCAAGAAATTATAATTTTTTTTAAAAAATTTAACGATTTACTCCTCTGCGCAAAGAATGTAGCTTTCTAATGTTGTAATTAGAATTTTTCCAAGTTATTTAATAAGAGATGTACCTTCAAATATGTTAAGAAGGTATATAAAGTGTATGATTTTGAAAAAAGTGTATCTGTGGCAACTCTGCATTTTCTTAATATTTTTTAAATTAGGTAATAACAATTTAATTACAACTTAAATTTAAAACAAACAATAAAAAAATTTTAATTTAGGAACGTCGGAAGAGCGAAATTTTTTTTCTATTTGAACCAAAAATTAAAAAAGAAGTTTCCAAAATGCTAAAATAGGTCGTAAAAATTAAAAAGAAGAGAAAAAGGCAAAAAAGGTAAAAATAAATAGGGCTTATATGACGTAGTTTTTTATGAAACGAATTTTGGTACCTACTAATAAAATTAAATTGGAAGTTAAAATAAAAAAAAAGATAAAAACCTAAAAATCTCATTTCTTTATAATCACTCAATATCAACATCTTGGAACACGTAATGACCACCCTCCCCCACTCATTGCCCTTCTCAAAACGTAAAGATGCCTCATTTTAATGTAAGAAATGCATTTTAAAAAATCTTTTTTCACTTCCAAAACATTAGCTATTGAAATGTTATAACACATGTGTTCTGATTAATTAATTTGCACTTGTCAAGTGAAATCAGGATAAATGTATACAGTAGAATAGTCGGTTAGGGGTGCATTAATGAATAGAAGGCATATACAATCTTTGAACATTTATACACTCTTCCTCTTGTGCCATTAACTCTTTAAACCTACGGTGCATAAGCCCATTCCAGGCAGACACTGTCGACTAGTGAGCATTTTTCCGTAAAGCCAGGCGATAGCAGATGCAATCATTTTGACAGTCTTTACGCCGGCTTTTGAGAAAATAAAAACTAATTAAATTAACAAAATGATTTTGCTTTATTGTTATTATTATTATGTTGAAATCAACTGAAGAAAAGTTTGGAGGGGGGGGGGAAGCCGCTACGCTTCTATTAGTCGTTCTTCTACCCAGTACCCACCACCAGATGTAGGCTAAATAAAAATCAGTAATGTGCACAAACAATTTATTACTTTTGTTACAATGTAATAAAACTAATATTTTATGTGTTTTACAGCTATAAATGCAATTTAATAAATTTTGAAAAAAAATTTACAAATGGCATCACAAGCTTCACTTAGCCAACATCAAATTGCACAACAATTATCATAAACGTTACACATGTTCCAAATATCTAAAATCATTAAAATATTAGTATTAATTCGTTTAAAGTAATCTCAATAGTTTACGTACAGTGTAAAATAAGCTGAAATTTATTTCAAATATCCCAAAAGCAGAAAAATAAACCTTTTGATGCATCATTTGCATTGAACAATACTGAACCTGTAAAATTTAAATTTATTTATTTATTATGCATATAAATAAAATGCAATACCATTTTGTTAATTTCAGTATTGTCAAGCACTCGTCCGAGCTCATGAATATAAGCTCCAATAAAATTTCCCTAAAAGGTTAATATTATTAAAAAGTTTTTGTAACGTATAAGTGTAAAAGAGACTTACGTGTGTATTAATATCTTCTGTAACCTTCAAAATATAAGTTTCCGGAAATACGTCTTCTAGATCCCAAAATGTGCAAAATACCATTTTAATCCATAATTTTTTTAAGATTCCTTTAAATAAAGTGACGTACATGATGATTATTTGTTGCATGTAATTAATTATATTCATCGTAATACAAACTAAAACCTGTCCTCCATACTGAGCATTCAAATATTGAGCAATCTCAATCAGTTTATAATGAGTACGGCATAATACAAATAAGTTTTTCTTCATTTCCTCCATACTTATGTCTTTTGCGTTGAATTTATAGGACACCAAAGTGTCATTAATTAAAAGAAATCGTTGTGACAATAATTTAATCATACAAATGTATTCTATATGTTTTGTTAATTTTAAAAAACTTACTGCCATATAAACGGGTTTTGTATATAAAGGCATCTCAGTTAAAATTAGCAAAGCTACATTTTTGGCCATATACAAACTAAACATTACATAACCAAATTTTTTAAATTTATTTTCAAGTGCATCGTAATTAACATGCACGTTAATAGTTGATAAAAAATAATCTTGTTGGGCGATTTTAACGTAAATATCATTCACTTTTAGTCGAAGTCTGTAGGAAGATAATAACAAATAAATTGTACATGCACCAAATACGCCATTCAGCATTTGCAAAGCAGGATTTGGAATTGGTAATTTTTCATCGTGGAAAAGTAAAAATCCATGGCTTACAAATAATATTGAATAAAAAATGACGAAAAACACAGTGTAAATCCAATCTTGACTGCCAGTTTTCAAGATAATTTTGTGCTCTTTTTGTACTCGTTGAATCGGTTGAACTCCCCCCATTTTGCATATGATGTGTACGAGTTTGACACATTTAAACAACTTTGTTAAAAACACATCAGAATTATTATTATTATAAATATTCAACATATTAACAAAATAACTCTCTTATTGGTATTCAAACAAAACTGTAATAAGAAAGGATGTTTCTATTTTATTTAGAATTGCTATTCCATTAAAAATTAATCCAAATGCAATTACATGAATATACATCAAATATTAAATTAACTCTAGATTACAGTACTGTGTAATAAATAATAGAAGAAGTAAGGCAATATCAGAATATAATAAAAAAAATTTATATTGATTGGAAATTCCAAGAATATGTATTTAGGTACACGTGAAAAAATGTTACTTAATAATAATGGTTAGGTGCTTCAAAATAATGTTTACTTAATGTGAATAAATATTAAGCTCATCCATTGCAAAAATACACTAATAGATATTGTAGAGTATTATAGTTTGAAGCTAACATTAAAAATTAATAGGTATATTAATAATAAAAAAATTAACTGAATAGCTAATCAAACTAAAATCAATCCTATATAGAATATTATTATAAGTTTTCGGCATCGATTACTGAATATTCTTAATAATATTGAATTTTATTTAGGTTTACAATATAACCTTAATAACCTACAACATTAATAAAAGATTCAAATTTAAACTAAAAAAAAAATTTAATTAATTTTTGAATTGGGTTTTAATTGGTACTAATCAATTTATTTGTTTTTTGGGTTAATATATGTATATTTAATTGATCGTTCATTTATATATACTCCGCTTTATACACTCTTTACTAGTTTTTAATCTTCTGAAATTGTGAATAAAACTTTTACGTATAGGTATGCTAGATCTATAGCAGCTACTACTGCATATGGAGTACTGATATTTACTTTTTAATAAAAATAAACGATGTGGTATTTTAATCATTGCTATTCCTTTAGTTTTGAGATAAAATAGTTTTTGACAAACTCCAAAAATTTGTTCTGTGAGACTCTTGTTACATGAGGCCTTATATTGTCATTGAGAAGACAATATTTTTATATTTGATAAGTGCAAGGTGCTTTACGGATACTTGATAGCTGTTAGACGAAGCTCGGAATTAATAATAGCGCGACGATTCCAATATGCATTGGAACAATATTTTTCATGTATGAAGTCCAGTTTCCGATTGTAGGGTTTTATCATAGTCAATCTAGTGCCTTTTGTGAAGAATGGAGAACATAATTTATTTTTCATCACCCAGTAATTTGATCTAGAAAAGAAAAAAGTTATTTCTCTATCGAAATAGAAGACTTATTGCAATCAATAAATGCAAAGAAAACTAAAACCCAGTTTGCTAATTTCTCACTAGAGGCATATTGTAGATCGTGATATACAAGTATTTAGTACCTTGTTTACGGCAACTAAATTTTTGGTCAGTATTTTTATCATTAAATGGTCAGTATATTTTAAAATAAATGGTCAGTATTTAATAATATTTTGGTAAGTTTAAATATTTAAGTGTCAGTATTTAATTGAATTTTGGTCAGTATAAATATTTAAATGTCAGTATTAAATTCAATTTTGGTCAGTATAATTTATTATTTTGGTCAGTATTATTTATTAATTTGGTCAGTATATATTTGTTATTTTGGTCAGTATACACTCTACTGTAAGTTGCAGTAAGATTTTGTTTGATTATTAGGTATATTTTTATTTTATTACTTAGCTAATCTTTGTTGTCAGTAATCATTTTTAATAATATAAGAAATTTAAATAATTATTGTAAAAATTTTATTTCATTAATTTATAAATTGAAATACGGAATTACTTTTTTTATTTTTATAATTTATTATAATATAGAAATTATACATAAAATATTTATAAGATTGCAATTAAAAAATATATACAAATAAATTATAATAGTAAAGGAAATGTTATATAATTAATCGACTAGAAGAGCTCGAGTAGCTAATTTTGGCCTTCCCCTTGAACGCTTTTCACCTATAGGTATTTGTTTAGCTGCTGGGAGAGGTTTGACATATTTTAAACGTATAGCCAAGCCTATTATATGATTGCATATATATTTCTTAAAGAAACCTGGACAAGTGCAGCGGCCATAGATCCAGTTTTCTGTTTGTTTTGGAAGATTCACAAACCATACTTTAAATGCTCTTCGTTTGAACTGATCAAAAGTGTTCCAGCGCATTTCTGATACGGCTGAAATTTCCTCCTCAAGAACAGTAAGTTCTTCATTGGATGGACAAAAATATTGAATTGAATCTTTGCATGTCATTGATGAAACTCGGATCTAGAAGGGAGGGGGAGACTGCAAGGGTGTTTGTCCCGAGTGGTAGCTAAAAGAGCTCCAAATTCATATATTTTAACTTTTAAACTTATTTGATCTTCAAACTCAAATGATGGAGAAAGGAGAAGCCAATAAAAGAGAAAAAATATTTAAAAAATGAGAAATAATATTTCGCAAGTAGTGGCCATTTTCTGTTTCGCACATTCAAGCTCATTTCCTACATTTTCCATAACTTTTGCTTTTTATGTGTTTTTAATTTAAATGTTGTTTTTTTAGCTCGGACATGGTCGCTGGCTTATTGCATTCTGCATAAAGCATTCAAACCATAACAATCGTTTTGCGTCACCCTGTATATACTGATATGTTTAAAATAATGACAACTTATTTAAAATACTGATAGATTTTATACTGACTAATGTAATACTGACCATTTATTTAAAATACTGACCATTTATTTAAAATACTGACCATTTAATTTAAAATACTGACCATTTAATTTAAAATACTGACTATTTATTTAAAATACTGACCATTTATTTAAAATACTGACCATTTATTTAAAATACTGACCATTTATTTAAAATACTGACAGATTTTATACTGACCAATGTAATACTGACCATTTATTAAAAATACTGACCATTTATTAAAAATACTGACCATCTATTAAAAATACTGACCAAGTAAATACAAGCCGTTGTTTACTAATTCTCAAGTACTTCACTGTGCATTGCATTCCGCCAATAATTTTCATCATCATCATCATCTTCATGCTTTAGACATTGTCCCTTGCGTCACTCTTGGTCTCCCCATCTCTTTCTGGGTCGTCCAACATTTCGTTTTCCTCTGGGTCTGTATTTGAATACTTTTCTTGGGATGCGTTCTACGTCCATTCTTTCCAGATGTTCTTTCCAAGAATTCCGGTTTTCCTTAATTCTGTCAGTTAAACTAAATATTTTCAATTCATTTCGGATGTCGGTGTTTCGCTTTTTATCAATTCTTTTATAACCTGCAATTTTCCTAAGAAACCTCATTTCTGCACTCTGTCGTCGTTTTTCATTTCCTTTGGTTATCGTCCACGTCTCGCTACCGTATGTTACAGTGGGTATCGATATTATTTTATAGAACTTTATTGCTGTGTTCTGGGTATTTCTATTTTTAAACGTTCTTTTGATGTTTTCATTTATGTAGTTAAATTTCTCTATCTTAGTTTGTATGTCTTTTTCTTCATTTAGGGAAATTGTGCAGCCAAGATATTTAAAGCTTCTTACTTGTTCGATAGGCTGGTCATTTAGCACGATTTTGGATCTAACTTGTTCTTGCCCTTTAAACGCCATTACCTTTGTTTTTGTTGTTGATATAATCATATTGTAGTCTTGTAGTATTTGGCTTAGCTTGTAAAGTGCGTATTGCAAGGAATCTTCGTTGTTTGCTATAATTGCTTGATTGTCAGCGAAGAGTACGGCAAATGCGAATTTGGAGTTGTTCATATTTGTTGTGTAGTACGGTATCTGTTCTTTCCAGTTTCGAATAGCATCATCTATATATATGTTAGCGTGAGCCAAAATATTTGCAATAAATGAAGCTAAAATAATATTCTTCTCGATTTTCTATATTTAGGTTCTTCTACTGTCTTCACACACCTATGATAAACTGTGTTTTGATATAGTAATACTGTTATAGTTGATTACCAACCTAATAATACCAAATTAGGTTGGTATTACTTACTCAACGCATTTATTTAAAATTATTAGTCAGGGCAGAGTATTTCATTAACGTCATATACAGGTCCGGGTTCAGGTTTAGTAATCCTCACTTATTCTAACACGGCCTTCCTGCAATTGTCGCGTCCCCGTGACATTTTTTTTTTTTTTTTTTTTGAATTTTGAATAACGCCATAAATAACTCGGCCGCAACGCCTTAAATAATTCGGCCGCAACGCCTTAAATAACTCGGCCGCAACGCCTTAAATAATTCGGCCGCAACGCCTTAAATAACTCGGCCGCAACGCCTTAAATAACTCGGCCGCAACGCCTTAAATAACTCGGCCGCAACGCCTTAAATAACTCGGCCGCAACGCCTTAAATAATTCGGCCGCAACGCCTTAAATAACTCGGCCGCAACGCCTTAAATAATTCGGCCGCAACGCCTTAAATAATTCGGCCGCAACGCCTTAAATAACTCGGCCGCAACGCCTTAAATAATTCGGCCGCAACGCCTTAAATAACTCGGCCGCAACGCCTTAAATAACTCGGCCGCAACGCCTTAAATAATTCGGCCGCAACGCCTTAAATAACTCGGCCGCAACGCCTTAAATAATTCGGCCGCAACGCCTTAAATAATTCGGCCGCAACGCCTTAAATAACTCGGCCGCAACGCCTTAAATAACTCGGCCGCAACGCCTTAAATAACTTGGTTCTACCGTCCGTAATAGTTATTTATGCACCAAGTCCTGAAAGTGCATCTTCTTGGCATGAGCGCGGAAAATTATAGACTGAGGCGCAGACGAAGTCTATAACCACGCAAATGCCAAAAAGGCACCTTAAGGATAAAGCGCATAAACTATTTTATGTGTAATTGGAATGAAATGCACATTTTCTGCAAAAAAATGTACGATAATAATTTAACGAAATACGTATGTTGCTAAGCAATAAAATATTTAAAATTCACAAAATACGTCAAAAATATATGTCAAAGTGTACATTTTAGTAGGATTGCACATAAAACAATTGAGGTTTTGACATTTCTGTACTATAAAGTAAAATTTTACGTTTCTGTACTGTAAACAGCTACTTTCAGTATTGTTTTGTATATGTGAAAATGTACATTATAGTATAAATGTACTTACCAAAGAAAAGCAATGAATCAAATTGCTTCACTAGTCATATTTTCCTCAAAATTGTCTGTTAAACCAGCCTCTCAACTGTTCATAAGTAGCCTCTTTCACTAGTTTCTCCAACCTCCAAATACGCAACGTTCGTTAGCCAGCATTTCTATAATTTTGCTTAGTCCCAAAAACTTCCCGCTTAGCTTTCCAAATCTTACTGTTGCCAAATCCTATTTCCACTTGCGCGATTCTTCCCTCAGAACATAAATGCATCCGACGTATATCAAGTTGCCAAACTTTTACCTTCATTAAGTACTGCTTCAATTCCGGTCAATATTGCAAACCATTCAATCTCCTTTCTGTTGTTCAACGCACTTTTCACTAGATCAGACAAGACTTTTATCACTGATTTTACCTGTCCGCCACCTCTGGGCACTCCCACATTTTTAAGGTGCAATTCAACATCTTCTCGTTTAAAACAATTAACGAATTCCGATGAAGTGAAAATTTCCGCTTTATCAGTCATGACTGCCCCTGGATGCCAGCTCGTTTAAACAAAAAACCCAAAGTAACCATAGACTGTTTAGAAGTTTTGTTCTCTACGAGAGCAAATATACGGATACTTCAAAAATGCGCCAATCACAACCAAGATTACGGTGCATTCACCAATATACAAAAATCATCCAACGCTCGGGACTCCACCTTTCCACTCTTCGTCCATTCCTGACAACACACTTATATCACTATCCAGTACATATCAAATTCGGGGTCTCATCATTGAGAACTACGCCAAGTTCAATCCATAATTTCCCATGACAACGCACAATCCGGGACGCCGAATCGTCTTCCAACCAATCAATCTACGTCAGGGGTTCCCAACCTTTTTGCACCTGCGTACCACCTGGGGAAAATTTTTAAAAACTGGAGCTAGAATAGCGAGTTTTTAACGATTTTTTAAAGATTAAAATTTAAAATATCAACATTAGGAGTAATGGAACTTATCTTCACTCTTGCACACATCACTTACGCGTACCACTTGAAACGTTCCCGCGTACCACCAGTGGTACGCGTACCACCGGTTGGGAGCCCATGATCTACGCCAGGAATACAACTACTGTCTATCGACTTCTCTTCCAGGAGCTTGCAAGGCGGTAGACTCAAAGCCAATTTTGCAATCCTCAGCTACAAGTTGAATTTCTTTACTATTATAACACTTCTTTTTCTTCTTAATTTAGATTTCTTTCATTGCATGCTTCGGGTTTTCTGAATATTTACAGTCTTTCTTTGAATGACCTATTTTTTTTACAGTTGAAACACTTTTTTGATAACTTCCGTTTTTCTCATACGATTGCATAGTATCTAGCTTGAGTTGTTTTGGTACTCTTCGATGATCATCTTTGATTTCGCTATCATATTGTCGAAGTAAAGCTTTAAGATCTTGTTGATTCTTTGGTACATTTATTCGTATTCTTTGTCGAATAATATCGTTATTTATTCCACCAATGGAACGTATTACTTTCTGCCATTCCAGTTGAGGTTGGTACTACGTATTTTCTCTATTCCGTATTTACATAAACTAACAAGGTTTGAACTTTCTATATTAGCTGCCTTGTTTAGCTTCGTGTGCCATGTTTATTGTTTGGGGAACGTTATTCAAAAGTCATACACAAATTATTCCAACTCCTATCAAATGGTTTCCATCCATCGAAAAACTTTATTTTTCATTTTCTCGTAGAGCGTCTTCCTCTTTCAATATCATAATGAAATCGGATATTTTAGTTCGTTTCTTTAAATCGTTTATTTGTTCAATCCATTATTCATCAATCAAAAATTTGCTATTAACGGCATCGTGCGTTTGTTCTAAGTCCATCGGATATCCGTCCGGATTTTGAATTGCATTTTGGGAATCTTCTGTATTTTGATTCATTTTAAACCAAACGAGAGAAAAAAAATAAAACACAAAACCAACAAAAACAAAAAAAAACACGACAAAAAAAAAACTTATCCGTTTGCAGTTAAACGTTGGTTCGAATTCCACTTCTGATGTTAGCGTGAGCCAAAATATTTGCAATAAATGAAGCTAAAATAATATTCTTCTCGATTTTCTATATTTAGGTTCTTCTACTGTCTTCACACACCTATGATAAACTGTGTTTTGATATAGTAATACTGTTATAGTTGATTACCAACCTAATAATACCAAATTAGGTTGGTATTACTTACTCAACGCATTTATTTAAAATTATTAGTCAGGGCAGAGTATTTCATTAACGTCATATACAGGTCCGGGTTCAGGTTTAGTAATCCTCACTTATTCTAACATATATATTAAACAGTGTCGGTGACATACTGCAGCCCTGTCTAACACCCGTATTTATTACTGTTGTCTTTTCTAAATTTTCTGCTATGCAAATCTGGGTATTAATGTACATTTCCTTTATCACATTTATTAAATGTTGTGGTATTCCTCTCCTGCGTAATATTTACTTCTTTATTTACAGTTTACTTCTAATTACTTTATCAAACGCTTTGATGAGGTCTATATATACTATATGGGTTTCGCGATTAAATTCTTGATGTTTTTTTATAATTTGTTTTAGACTGAATACATTATCCATGCATGATCTGCCCCTTCTGAAACCTGTTTGTTTTTCAGTTATTGTATCTTCTGTAATATTTTTTTGTCTGTTATTGATTATTCTGGAGTATACTTTGTATGTCGTGTTCAATAGACTTATTCCTCTGTAATTCTCACATATAGTTCTATTTCCTTTCTTAAATATCGGCGATATCTTTGCGATCTTCCATTCTTGTGAAGTTTTTGTTTGTTTCCAACAATTATTCATGAATCTCAAAATTCGTAGCTTTACTGTTTCGGAGCAATATTTAAGCAATTCGGCATTTATTCCATCAGTTCCCGTTGCTTTTCGGTTCTTGATTTCGTTTAGTGCTTTGTTTAATTCTTCCAGTTCTATCTCGTCTACTTCTATATTTTCTTCTTGTATTGTTTCTGATGTTTCCTTCTCGTTTGTCCATAGTTCTTTGTAGTAATTCAGCCATTCTTCGCTTTCTATAGTTTTGATTGACGCGATATCTTTTTCTTTAGTATTCAAATGTTTCATTATTTTATAAGCTATATTTTGTCGCCCGTGCTCGATTTTGCTGATAAACTCATTCCATTTATTTTGTCTTAGTTCTCTGTATATTCGTTTTACTTTTTTGTTCTTTTCTTTGTAATCCTCTTTGTTTTCTTGGGTACAATTTGATAGTAATCTATGATAAGCTTTCTTTTTATGTTTGACGGCTTCCTTCAGTTCACCATTCCATATCCTCATTCTTTTCTTTTTAGTTTTTTTTTGGCGTCCAAGGGCTTCAAAGGCAGCTTTTTTAATAATGTTTTTGATATTTATCCATTCTTGTTCAATGTCGTCATTTGGCTGTATATATTTATTCAGTTCATTTAGTCTCTTTTGATATAGTTCTTTTATCGATTCTTGTTGGAGTAAGTAGACTTTAAATAGCTCTGTGTTGTCATTATTGGTTCTTTTTTTTGCCATCTTGCTTTTACATTTATTGTTGCACATAATAAATAATGGTCCGTCCCTACGTCAGCACCCCTGTAGACTCAAGCGTCCTTGATCGTTTCAAAGGTTTTGTCATTAGCTAATATATAATCAATTGTGGAAACCTGTCCCCTGGCAGACCATGTATATTTGTGTATTCTTTTGTGTTTGAAAAAGGTATTCATGATTTTTGTATTGTTATTACACGCGAAATCTCTTAGTTTTTTCTCATTTTCGTTTATTATGTCTTCATTATGCTTTCAAATAATTCCTGTCATAGATGTTTTACCTATTCGGGCATTGAAATCTCCTCCTATTATAAGGTAATCATTTTTACAGATGTTGTTCACTACTGTTTGTAATTGTTCATAGAATGCTTTTGTTTCTTCTTTTTTGCTCTCTTCTGGTGCATATATTGACATAAACGTAATGTTTCCTCTATCGATTTTGCAGCGTAGCGTAGTGATTCTTTCATTTAGCCAATAATTTTAAAGCTTAATATTTAAAATTATAAATGTTCTGGTTTGGGTTCATCCTTAAAGATGTATCTCCAAAACAAAATGTTCAAGACCAATTCTGTACTTTTTGATTAATAAAATAGTTCCTTCAGTATACACACTGCATATTTTTTCAGATATGTCGCACGTTGGCCGGAATAGTGGCACAAGTCAGAATAGGCGATTTCGAGTAAACAGCTTCCAAACATTTCAATATTCTTTTAAAAATCTAGTTTTGCAAATTCACTTAATTTTTATTTTTTTATACTAATTAGTTATGCTAAAATTTAATATAGTATTGTTAAAAATTTAATAATAATTATATTACCGATAATACAGTTAAATATGCCGTTATTTCTGCAAAACTACAGATCAATTTTACCTGATGTAACATGGTAAGGATAATGGTAGAAAAGCACAATATAATATATTCAAATAATTTATTGACGAAAACAATTTATAAATTGATGAAATTTGTTTGGTTACTTTTTATCAGTCTTTTTATTATTTTTTGCATCTTCAATATTTAAATTTTCATAAAAGGAATGGTACTTAAGTAAAATTAAACTCTTCTGATGACAATTCTTTTAGGTGTTTATACTTTAATGATACTTTTTAGATTTGTATGCTGGTTTTAAGTTGATTTTGGAAACTTTTCGGTGTCGACCTTTCATTCCTTCTCTAATATTTATTACTTTGTAGTCTTCCTCTTCGTAACTGGTTTTATATTTTCTCTACGTCCTTTGTAAAATTTTCCTCCATTTTTTCAGTTAATATTTTGGAATTCTTAAAGTCCGAAAATTCCAATTCGTTCACCAAAAACGGCTATCCGTTCTTTTTAGAGGATTTAATAATTGAAACCCACTGAGCTGGTACGTATTATTGGTCCTGATTTTAATGCCTGTTTTTTGCTTTTCAATTAATGAATGCATTATATCGCCCTCATTTCGCAAGTGGCCAACAACTAGGAAATTTAAAGTTATTGATGGTATATCTAAAGTTTGTACTGAATACATCATCATACAGGCCAAATATTCGTTTTTGTTCTGGCCTGAGCAATTATTAGAAAAACTAATTACTGGCTTGTTATCTTGGCAATGTTTCTTAAAAAAGAGGTACAAACATGTAGAGATTTCATTGACCCCTCTCTTTCCTACACTCGTTCCATACAAAACAATGGCCAACTTTTCTACCACAATCATAAACAGTAGAATTATATGTTGCTAGTTTAGACTTACTATAATAGAAGCTATTAATTTTGCCAGAGGGTAATGACAATACCGCTTGCAAATAGGCCTACTTGCAAATCGAAACAACAAGTGATACAATTCTCTTCTCTTGCATCTTTAATATCGATCTCTTTTTGCATTCTTGAGAACACTTTTTGTAAATGATTATTTTCCATGACGTCATCCTTCATTTGCAACTGTCGCTCCTGCCCTGAATTTTTATATTCTGCGCACTTGCTACATTGGTTCTTTTTGGGGACAAAAAAAGATATATAAAAATTTTCTTTAAAAATTCTTGTATACAAAGTGTAATTTCCACTGGCTTCATTTTTTGTTTTGCACAACTCCACGTAATCTCTATGTAAATCCATAAGAGTTTTTCCACCTTCTATAAATTCACGAGTGATTTGTGCTCTCAGATAATGGATTTAATTCGAAGAATTGAATTTATGTGAGAAAATATTCCATCTTTAATCGATTGGTTAACTTTCTTATGATTTCCGTGCTTTCCCCTTTTGTCCATATCTACAAATCCCTGATTCGTCTTTTCATTCATTGTTTATTTAACATTTATCGCAAATAATTATAACTTACCTGATTACAAAATGTAATGTAAGGAGTAACAACTGAGATGTGCCACTGTTAAAGCAAATTATTTGAATTTATCTGAATAAACATTTTCAAGAACAGTGGTACAACTAAGATGTACCACTATTCAAGCAAATTCAGGCAGTTTTTTAAAAGCAATAATATAGGCATATTTGCTATTATAAGGTTTTCTATTGATTTTAGAGATGTGCCACTATTTTAGTTCGATTCAGCGACCAAAAATCTACTTGGATCAATAAAAACATGAAAACGACATTTTTTATACTTGTGCCACTATTCCGGCCAACGTGCGATGTATGTTATCTTCATAACATTTTTTCCTTACTTAAACTTCTACAGTCTAACAATTTCAGTGATTGATAATAATTTAACAATTTATTATTTTAGTGCGATGTAGAAGATGTCACTATCGTGATAAGACCGAGGAATACTTGTTTACTCTAAATAGGTAAATTCCCATTCAATATCATTAGTTATTCTGATCATGATCACATATTATATTATACTATTACAATTTGTTCCTAATAACGGAAATTACTTATAACTCAATCCAATTTTTCTATCCAAGCCTAAAAAACTTTCAAAAGCAATAATTTGGGTGCTGAAAGATGTATTTATTTTCCGTAATGTATTTTTTCTTTTCATAATTTTAAATAAAAAATTTAATATGGATATATGCACCCTTCCTATTGTGCACATATACCTACTTCAAAGTCATACCAATGATTGGTCATACTTTAATAATAATAAATTTTAGTAGTCAATGCCTGACAAACCTCCAAAAATTTAATCTATATGTACCTTACTGGCCCCTACTAGAATATCGAGCCTGTCATACGACCACCTCATGCTGTCAGTATCGAAGTTATTGGGTAATTATTACAACTTTGTAGTATTAAATTCATTCTACAAATCGTTGTGTTTAATAACAAAACAATTAGAGTTCAAGGTGCATTTGGACGTTCATTCAACTTGAATTTTTGATAATATCAACGTGTTTTTAATTTGTATGTATTTGCCTATTAGTATATACTACAAAGTAGATAAGATGTTCCTGACATTACAAAAATCACGACAGATTTGTCTTTTTAATTTTAGAGTTTTTAAGAATTAAAAATTTTGAAATTTTTTAAAATGATGATTTATTGGATGGAATTTCTCTTCTTTAAATTTAGTTAAAAAACGACCGAAAATGTTTGTTTTAGTCATTTGTGTTCATTTAATAAATTTATTCCACTAGTTAAAAAGCAATTTGTTATAAATAGTATAAGAAGAAAAAATATTATTAACGTACCTACGTAGTAGATACCATATAAACACTACAAGTTCTCTGTTTCCAGTCGATGTTTTTCTGTTAGATCATATTGAACTAATACAGCCAAAAATGAAAGTGCTGATCCAAAAATCTGAAAATAGATAAGATATTTGATTTATTAAAAATTTTAATACAATAAGGATCAAAGCTAAGTTATACCGATTTGGAGCAAAACTAAAGTTGGTTAACTCAGCTATCAAAACCACAATATTAAAATTGTCCATTGCGTAGTACCGTTTGCTGCACATTGTTCAATCAAAGAACTTAGACCGTTCAATTTATTTGATAAATTTGATCGAAACAGTTTTTGTGCAAAGCATAATAAATTAAAAATAAAATTTTTTCTTGATATTGCGAAGACAACTCTTCTATTAAGTGTAACTCATGTAACGCGATCTACATATACATTTGCCAAATCGGAAGATCTATCCATACGAGTATAAAAGAACGCATGGAGAATGTAACCAATGCAAAAACGTCAACAGGTTTTTTTACACATTGTATGGAACCGCCATGCAAAAGCCGTAGGGGAGACCGAGGAGAGTTGAAACAGTTTTTACAGTATCTAGTATATTTTAGCCAAAAATGGTTCTACCTCTATGAATTATAGAATTCGATATAGCCAGTTCTATACACTATATGAATCAAATATAAAAATAAGTAAAAATAATTAAGGGTTATGAAAAAATCGACGAAAACTAAAATAACTCCCAGTGTTACAACTCTCCTAGTACCGAGGTGAGTTGTAACAGACGGCGAGGTGAGTTGTAACAAGTGGGTATTTGTGTTTAAATTTAATTTAAACGTTACTTTTTGTGAATAAAATAAACTTTAATACTAAAAGTGAATACAACAAATATTATACTGCTTTGTTTTTGTTTGAAATTTAGTCCTAAAGGAAATTGTGACAAATATATTAGAGCTCCTCTCCAGTGTAAGCTTTATATGACCATTTTTTACATTCCATACACTGAACCCACTTTTTTTTTAAATTTCTTGTTGAAATAGAGCTCGAGGCAACACAAGCAAAAATAATTATTGCCGGTTTTAATTTTTTTTTTTTATTCATTATGTATTAATAGGGAACTAGGAGAGTTGAAACAAGCTGTTACAACTCTCCTCGGTCTCCTTTATTTAGAATAATGTCTGTTAATTCCAAAACACGTATCGAACCCAAAAAAACCATATTATGCCATCAAACTTTAATATTTAATGTATATTAAAAATTATGTTGCAATAGTATTTACCTGATATTTATTGAATAATAGGCTATCGAAATATTGGTCAAAAATTTACATTTGTCAATTTTTTTCACGTGCACGTCGTATTTACTAAACCATCCGCAGTACAATTTCGATGTAAACTGCATTAAATAACACGTCAAAAAAGCAATAAATTTTTGCGTTGCCAGTTCTCTAACGGGAATAGGATCCACAAAATCGACGCTGTTTCAACTCACCTCTGTTTCAACTCTCCTCGGTCTCCCCTATGCTGCCTTTCTTGAAGTAATTGGAGATTATAAAAGCAATTTTAAACAAAACGATTATAACCAATCTACAAAAAGAACTACATACATCAGTTCACTACCGTTGTTCTAACCCCTATACGGTGTGTTCACCAATAGTGGTAACAGTAAATAATTCTTATATCTTAACTAGATACAAAAAAGAGTTTAAGTACTTTTTTACTCAACTCAAAATTTACTAGCGGAAACTACTGAGGTATATTTTTTTATACTTCAAACTCAACCGGAAGTAAACATTAAATGTTTTTTTCAAATGGCAACATGTCTTTTTTTTAACATTTTCGCTATCTGCAATTTTTTCTCTATAAATTCCTATAAAATTTTCATAAGGTTACATAAAAAAATATTCGAGATAACACAAGATTTAAACAAACATAATAATTTATTAATTATTTACACACAGGTATAGTTTAAAAATGAAAAATATCAGTTATCATCGAGGGTAAATATTAAGTAGAATTATTGTAATTATTATAAAATACTTACTCCAAAAAATAATGAAAAATCTGGTTTAAATAGTCCCATTATGCTGAAATCCAATTTATTGCGTAATAAAATTAAGGAATGTTTTTTACACTGAAACAACAATAATTGTATAAGCGGTAAAAAGGATATAGCTCAGTGCAGATCATGGTATCATATTCTGGTAGTTTTAATAATTATAAACTGGTTTGTGTGCGCTTCGGTGCATCTTGAAAAAAAACCATAGTATAATACTAATATAGTATTATACCATGGTAAAACTGCTTATAAGTTTGCAAAAAGAAGTAAAATGCAAGATTATATTTGGCTTTTTGTGAATATCTTGTTTTCAGTAGGTACAATTTCGAGAAAAATTTATTAATTTCAATTTTGTCCATCATAAAATTTCATAAAAGCCGTATGCATTTAAAATTTTTTTTTATTGTATCCTAGCTCTAATCCACTCAATCAGGTCTTGAATTGAAATTCAAATAAAAGTAGTTTAGTGTCTATACACTGAGAGAAATTTGACGTCGTATTTATACATAACATAGTTTTTGTAAAATTTTTATATGGTAGGTACTATACACTGTTTTACTGTAAGTATACTTTAAAAGGTATGAATTACAACATCAAGTATTTTCCAATATTATAATTATAACCAAATGGTATCAGTCATAATGTATAAAATAGCAACATTGATCTTTATTAATACACCAACAAATTGATAAAAAACAATATTATATTTACATCAATATTATATCATATTTACAATGGTCGGGTATATCCCTTTAACTTGAGACGCCAGGGTGAAAACCGATAGCATAACTACAGAGCGCGTAAAGCGTAATCCGTGTTGGTGTTGCGACAGCGTCTCTTCCATGTTTGTTTGCTGTTTTGTCTGTTGTGTTTGTTTTGTGCCATTTTTGTTGTTATTTTGTTTGTTCATTTTAGCTCATTTTATTAGTGTTTGTTTAGTTTGTAAATATTGTAAATATATTAGTTAAGATTTTATTTTATTGTAAAACTGTAATTATTTTAAGTGCCGCAGCCGTGGAGTGATGTGACCGCTGGTTGAGTACAGAGCGGAAATTCTGGGTTCAAATCGCGAACTATACAGAATTTCTTAGCTCGGCCTTTCAATGGACATCCACACGGTATGGTGAAATAGATATTGATTTATCGGAAATAAGTTATATGGGGACTAATCTACCCCGCTAATTTGTAATTTCCGATTTGTAATTCCCAAAAAGGGAAAAGCAATGTTCTACTTAGAACGTAAAAAGCTTAATAAATAATAATAAATAAAAAAATTATTTTATATTGCACTAAATCATTATTTGTATTTTATACCTTGACAACAAGGTATATTAAATAGGATTTGGTGACAGGTGGCCCTGAGCCACTTGGCCCTGCGACAACTCGCCTCGGACAACTGGCCTTGGCGAAAACTGGCCCTGGCGAAAACTGGCCCTGGCGACAAGTGGCCCTGATGACAACTGACCCCGATGACAACTGACCTTGGCCAGTAGTATACTGTTTTACCAACGAAGAAATATTTTGTCAAATATTGATTTTGTCTAAGTAGTTTGACAAAAATAGTACACATATCGGTGCCAATAACAATATATAAAATTATTTATTAAGAATACGAATTGTAACAATACAATAATAATAAAATGCAATTAAAAACTTACAAAGTAAACTTCATATTCTTTATAATAAAATTCATAATAACAATAAAATGGAATTAAAAACTTACAAAGTAAGATTCGTATTCTTCAGTTAATAAAGAGCTGTGATGAATACATTACAAGTAAGCTTTAATCGTCGCGTCACCTGTAGATCACTTATCTGCCAATATCAGGGACGTGCTCATGGGGGGAGTTTCCCCCCTCCTAATGTTTCAGAAAGTTGGCAAAAAGTTGACAAAAACACTCAAAAGTTGGTAAATTTGGCATTTTTTATATCTAAATTTACTAAAACCTGCAAAACTTACAAAAAGTTGGCAATTTTGAATTAATTCAGTTGGCAAATTTAAAATTTCTCTCTCCCCCCCCCCAAAAGTTGGTTGGGCACGTCCCTGGTCGATATACTAACAGAAACAAAGATACATCTTCTTAGGTGATGTAAACTGCCATAATCCATAGGTCAGGTAAAAATTGAAAGTTGTAAACTGCCCTCCGACCAAAAATAGCAACACTAATCCGAAATGTAAACTGCCCTAATATAGGTACGGTTTAGTAATTAATTTAGTGGGGATTTATTACCGGACCGGACTTGACCGGTGGATCTTTTTTTTAAAGATTTACTAATAAAAAATAAATTTTTTCCTAACACTAACCTAAACCCGTGGATATTTCTTTAATGATTAGTTCTAAAAAAATCGTTTTGTAACCTAACCTAACCTTGCCCGGTAGATCTCTCTTTTAAAGATTCACTAATAAAAAATAAATTTTTATCACCGTCATATTGAAATTATTAATTTTTTAGTCATATCCTATCAGAATTCTCTAATTATGTGTTTTAGATGTTTGATTCTTTACCCTGTATAAATTATTACAATGACAAAATTCACCCTGAATGCGGTCCTCAAAAATATGATTTGGAAATCTATGTTACTTTCCACCCTGTATGATAAAATTGTTAGTACCAATAGAAAACTTAAAATAAAATTTTAACTCTACTGATTGGTTTAAATTGGAGCTTGATCCATGGTCAAGGATGATCCTCTTTTATACAACTGGCCCTTAAGGAATTAATAAATTAAGCAGAGTAACAAAAGAGAATTCGGGTTTTACATTACCGTTGGTGGCGCCACCGTCAATAGCAACATTACGTCTTTCAGCAGTTCCAATTATTCCGTGTGGTGGCGTTTTATTAATGTAAACAAAAGAAAATGTTTATTTATGGCGTTTATGTTGGTACTTACTATACGTTACAAACGAGTTTGAAATTATTCCGTGTGGTGGCGTTTTGTTAATGTAAAATGCGAATAGTTTGGAGGGCACTTTACATCCCAGATTAGTGGCAACCTTTTTGCTTGGAGGGCAGTTTACAATTTATGGTCAAATTTGGAGGGCAGTTTACAAAACCCCAGTAGTATACTGTTTTACCAGCGGAGAAATATTTTGTCAAATATTGATTTTGTCCAAGTAGTTTGACAAAAATAGTACACATATCGGTGCCAATAACAATACATAAAATTATTTATTAAAAATACGACAAATGCTAAATATAGCTTTAATCTTGAGCTTTAATCGTCGCGTCATCTGTCGATGACCAGTTATACTAACAGAAGGTGAATTTTTAGGTGAATGTAAACTGCCCTAATCCATAGATCAAGTAAAAATTTAAAGTTATAAACTGCCCTTCTACCAAAAATAGCAATACTAATCCGGAATGTAAACTGCCCATTTATATTTATTTTAAAAAAATATCGGTTTTTAAGAGTAACCTACCAACGGATCTCTGTTTTTAATAAAATGTAACTTATTACTACGCAGAGTTTAATTTTACAAAATAAATAAATGAGTAAAAATTGGTAAAAAAGCCAGTTGTCACCAGGGCCACTTGTCACCAGGGCCACTTGTCGACAGGGCCAGTTTTTGCCAGGGCCAGTTTTTGCCAAGGCCAGTTGTCCGAGGCGAGTTGTCGCAGGGCCAAGTGGCTCAGGGCCACCTGTCGGAACACCATTAAATAGGCTATAATGCCCTAACTCGTATAAATCATAAATCCCGCTTATTATGCCCTCTCATATTCATATAAAACAAACAAATCGTCATAGATACAAGCCACCGCAAACTAGGAAATTTAGCAAAATCAAATTCAAAATTTATAAAAATGTCAAATGTTCACTAATTCAAATGCAGTGAAATATAAAACGTTGTATGCATTACAGGCATTACTCGATGTTTATGCTCTCGGGCAACTTAAAAACTCTCGGGCCTGGCGGCCCTCGATTTTTTAATCTGGTTGCCCTCTACATAAACATCTCCATAATGCCCTTGATACATAAATAACTATTAAGTTGGTTTTTATGTATTTTTCCAACAATTTTTAACGCAAATTTTAATTTTACCATAACGATAATTTCAATTTTTTTTTTTATTGACTTCTATTAGTATTTGCAATCTGTTTCCAAACAATAAGTAAATTTGATACAGGAAAATGTCGTGTAGAAGTGATCCACTGCACTCCTTTATTCTTAACTTACAGTTTAGTTAATAATCCGATTTATATAAGTATGATAGATAACATAGTTGTATGACAGATAATATACAGTCAAAATCTCGACGGCAAATCCGAAGGTCTAAACTTTTTTAGTCTGTGCACTTTATTGTCACTGGTTAGTTTAACTGCTAGTTTGTTAGGGTGAACACTAAGTCTACTAAAATAGTTTCTACTGAAATTTGTGATTTCATCTTGTACCGAATTTATGTTGAGTCACGTTGTATCAAGCTGTTGGGCACATACCATGGTGCATCTACAATCATTCGTAGCACTTTGGATTGAAACCTTTCAAACATTTGTATATTAGATAGAGAAGCCGAACCCCAAAGTTGTATTCCATACGTCCATATGGGTTTAAGTATGGATTTGTAAATTAGCAACTTGTTTTCAAGTGAGAGCCGAGATTTTCTTCCCATCAGCCAGTACATTTTGGTTAGTTTGCAGCCAAGCTGTTTTCTTTTGGATAATATATGTTTACTCCATGTGAGCCGTCTGTCTAAATGTATACCAAGGTATTTAGCTTCTTCGCTTTGTGTCAGTTGTTTTTTATTTAAGAATACAAGTGGGCATGTTTTTTTTCCTATGGTAAATGTTACTTGTACCGATTTTGTCTTGTTTGGTTTGATGCGCCACAGCTTTAGCCACCTCTGTATTTCATCCAAATGACGTTGTAACATTTCTGAGGCTATCGTTGGATTATGATGTATTGCTAATAGTGCTGTGTCATCTGCAAAAGTGGCAGTAATAGTATCTGCCATGGTTGGTAAGTCAGCCGTATATAAAATGTATAATATTGGTCCAAGGACGCTTCCTTGAGGAACCCCTACTTTGATTGAGTATAGTGAGCTGTATTCTCCACAATGCTTTACCATGTAATGTCTCTCAAGTAGGTATGATCTTAGCAGTCTATAATAGTTGTGGGGTAAAAACGTTTTCAGTTTGAACAACAGTCCAACATGCCAAACCTTATCAAATGCCTGCACAGAAAAAAATGTGTACTTAAAAGTAGAACAATTTGTGCCTAGATTGTCTACAGGTACAAATTGTGTAAAAATGTAGCACAATTTGTGCTATAAAATAGTACAATTGCGCTAGAGATGACTGAATTTGACTAAAATTAAGTACAATTGTACCTAATTTTCACCCAATTTGTACTTGTAGACAATCTAGGCACAAATTGTTCTACTTTTAAGTACACCTTTTTTTTCTTTGTGAGATATGTCCTAAAGTGCAGCAGCACAGTAGGTTTTGGTTTCTAATGCTTTATAGATTATATCCACAACACGGTGAACTTGTTCTATTGTGGAGTGTTGCTGTCTAAAACCAAATTGATGATTCGGTATGAGTTTTCTTTCTTCTATAACTGGTTGAAGTCTTTTTAATATCATTTTCTCAAGCACTTTAGAGAGTATTGGGAGAAGACTGATGGGTCTGTAGGAAGCTACATTATTTGCTGATTTACCAGGTTTTGGGATGAGAATTATTTCTGCTACTTTCCATTGCATGGGAAAATACTCTAATCGCATGATGGCGTTAAACAGTTGAGTTATATATTTGATGCCTCGATTCGATAACTCTTTGATTATTCTGCCAGTTATAAGGTCATATCCAGGTGATTTCTTAGGATTTAAGTTCTTATTTATCATGGACCGTATTTGCTTTTTCTTGAATGATTTAATAGGCATTTCTAGTTGGTCAGCTAAGTTTAGAAATTCGTTTATATTGTCATCTTCGCTGGGACATTCAGTTTTATGTGGCTTAAAGACTTCAGAGAGGTGTTCTGCGAATAATTGTTCCTTTTCTGCGTTACTTCTTGCCCATTTACCTTTTTCTTTTCTAATTGGTGGATTACTTTGTAGAGCTTTGTTTAGGTTTTTTGTTGCTTTCCAAAGTGAATAGTCTGTAGATTGTGTGGCAGACAGATTTTGCAGGTCCTTCTGGTCGGAGGTCTATCCTGGCGGCCCTCGATTTTTTAATCTGGTTGCCCTCTACATAAACATCTCCATAATGCCCTTGATACATAAATAACTATTAAGTTGGTTTTTATGTATTTTTCCAACAATTTTTAAAACAAATTTTAATTTTACCATTACGATAATTTCAAATTTTAAAGCAAGTGAATTTTAATTTTTGAAAAACATTTTATTGATTTGTTACTTATTTTAATTTGGAGATATGTTTTTGACAAGGTGCTCCTGTTTTTTAAGCAACCCATAATGTAGATCCACCCCGCGCTGTGCGTTCGGCTGTACCTGTACCTGCAAAAAGTTTGTAAATATTTAATTTAATAAAGTTCTGTTCAATATCAATGAACAAGTCTTCGGGTACCGTTAGAAGATCCAGCACGGGTTCGAATCCAGGTCTATGCAATTTTTTCAGATTCACTTGATGTTGGTGTCATAAAATATCCAAGGAAAGGACATTAGTAGCAAAATTTAATTTAAATGATAAAAAATCCCAAACAAGAAGAAGAAGTTGAATGTGCCATTGTATAAATATTTTGTTTCTCTATAGTATTCACATAAGTTAATAGCTACCAATACAATATTTTAATTATTAACGTTTACAACAACAGTATTGTATGTGCAAATCAAAAAGTACTCTCTGACATACTCGAGCTATTTTAAAATTTAAAAATAACATTTTACACTTAAAATTGTTTAAATATATAAATAATTGCACATTTTACTTTTAGAAAAGGTTGTTGTTAGTTCGGATCATTGGCAAAGCGAAAAGTTGGCAGCAAAATAATATAATTTTTAAGATTTAGTTATTACTTATTATGTAGGTATTACTTCGTCAGTCAATACTAAATTTTTTAAAGAAGATTGCATCAAGTGTTACAACAACAAGTTAAATAAATATTAACTTACATAAATAAATATTAACTTTCCGATGAACTCATTAAAATTAACACTGAAGAGCCATTTAATAAAATATTAGCAAAATTAAAAGAAAAACATAAAACGCAGGAAAACAACAAAACGATTTAAGAGAGCTATATCTATACAGGGTAATCCAATTTTGATGCTTCTTATAAGAAACTTGATTACTATAAGAGATATGGAAAAATATGACGCAAAGTTACATTTTTAGTCTTAATAAAAACAATTTTTAAATTGCCAAAGTCTCGGGCCTATTTTATTGGCCTATTTTCAAAGCTTCTCAAAGAAAACTAAGCTTGGACAGACACCCTTAATTTTAACCTTAACATTATTATCATATAGATAATATTACTATTGTTAAGTTTTTAACTCGTGATAATTAATTAATAGTATAAAATTATCGGTGTGATCGAAATTACCATATAACTATATCGAAATTACATCGGTTTACGGTAGTAATTATTATCTAAAATATTACTTACAATGTTGTTTATTTCGGAGTTATCAAAGTGCCCATGTACGTAATGCAAAGCAGTACCAGTTTTATTAGCCTAAAATTATACTGATCTAGATTATCACTAAATAAAAATACATAAAGATTTAGTAAGTTTATAGTACCTCGTAAGAAGTATCTGATGACATTTTTAAAAATGCACCACATTCGATCATGTCGTATATAATTACTAATATCATTCCAATAATTTCGATTGCCATTAAAAGAATTGATTCTTCGGCAATAGACATAAAGTATGCTAAGTATAAATTAAGTAGAGATTGCATAAAAAGGGCCATTATGATAATGAATACCGGTAGTTGTAAGTTTTCAAATAATAACATAGAAGTTTTGCATAACTGAAAGTGTAAATCAGAAAATTTGTATATTTTGTCTTTTACCATTTTTGCATCAGACGTTTCGATTGAAAGGAATCCATCCTGGATTAATTTAAAGCGTGTCGAAGTTACATAGAAGAGTACGGTGCAATCATGAAACATGATTGTTTTCATAGTTGTATAAATCATAATCATCAAATTTTGTGTAAACGTAAAATGCAATATTACCACATAAAAAATTATTCGAAATGTACCAACTATTAAAAATCCTGTTAAAGACAGCTCCGTTAATTTTTTCATTTTATTATAGTCGATCATAACATTTAAGTCTTCTAAACGCTTATCAATGTTTGCAATTTCTTTTAATATAACAATAAATGTTTTACGGTTTAAAAACATAATAATTATTACACTAGTAATACATAATATCATAAAAGTAAATAGTATCAAAGATGGGATGAAGGTCACATAATTATTAACAGTTGAAAAAGTAGCGATTAAATAAATGTTATATGCTGAAAGAAATAAATAAACCACCAAACATATTACAACATGTAACAAAGCCAATCTATTTTCCACTTCTATGTCAATCGAGTTAAACTTGGAAGTCTTTATATTGGTAAAAATGCCAAACACTTTATTCAATAAGATAATATTTCTAATCGCTTTGTAAAATTTTAGCAAGTGCCTTGCACACATTTTAGTAAGAAATTAATTCACCACTACTTCAATCACGTCTTGTTATCTAATAACGTTGAATAGTAATTTTCAAATGATTCACTAGCATTAGTGTTGTTTATCAAATTATGATGGCTATCGAATAATTGCTGGATATTGTCCTTTACTAAATAACGTTATTGTGAAAAAATAACGGGGGAAAATTCTTAGCGAGTAGCAGAGGAATAAATTGAATTGCCACAGCTAGCTCAAAAATATTGATTTGAAGCTCTTCTAAAGTAATTAAACTTATCCTAAAAAAGAAAAAGTTCCGTGTACATGAACTGCCCACACAATAAAAACTCTTAATATCAAAATGGAAAACTTTGATAATCGAAAAGGATAAATTTTTTGTATTAATTACCTAAATCAATACCTCAATTATAGGAACTCATAAAACGTAATTTATAACCAACAATCCTTTTCATGTGCTTCTAAAGCAGATACTTTTATATAAACATACTCAGGAAAAATTTTCCCAGCACATTGGTTTTAAATTTTAAAATTAAAAACATCCACTGCAATTTTCAATTAATTCCAACAGAAACAGCACGCAATAAAGAAAAATAATGCAATACAATAGATGCACCATGAGATTTTCCACGATGTTCAAATTTTACACCTGCTAGAGAGGAAATTATTCAAAAAATTAGTAATTTCTTCAAAACGTCCAATTTGCTGATCTCATACAATTGATTCAATCACTTAAATGTGCTTGCTTTATGAAATTCTCAAGATATTTGATAAAAATTTCGGAATTTGACCAACCGCTAAGTACAAGCACACCACTATACTTATTATTATTATTGACATATAACCGTCCAAACGTAAAAGTTAAAATTCAACACTATTAGAAAATAGTTAACCTTATGTATGTATTAAGAAATACCGTATGCAACAAAATCATTGTAAATAAAATATATCTGGTAATGATGTGGAAGTCAAGCGACTAAATAATACATCATCTACCTTAAAACGCAAAACGTTCAACAACAAACACATAATCGGCCATCTGTAATTTACTTTATGGTGAGATGACCTCTATCGTTAGCAGGATAACCTCTTAAAAAGAAAAGCGATACATTGGAATTTAAGTATTAAAAAACTCAATGTCTCGAAGTACAAGCTGTCCCAAAGTACAAGGATCTCCCCTACATAATTTATAGGTAAATTCTAGAAATAGACTTCACAATGTACTGACATATTGCGATATATTGTAAGTTTTCTCTGAATAGCAAGTTATATTATACAAAAAAAAAGTGATGAAATATATTTGTGAATATCTAATTAACACAAAAATGTCATTAATAGATTGTTAATTAATGGCCAGTGAGAACAAACAATACAAGACATCAAAAATCACAGTTAGAATGGAATCACCCATATTGTTCGTTTATGTTTTTTGGATTGGGTTTTTTGATTGGTTGGTTTTTTGATTCACCACGGAGTGAGAATGTCCACTGGAAAGCCGAGCTAAGAAATTCTGATGCGTCCGTGATTCGAACTCAGAATTCCCGCTTCGTAACGTAACCAGTGATCACAACACTCCACTGCCGTGGCTTTAAAATTAAAATCTTCACATATTTAATTATTTTTTATTTAAAAAAAATACAAAAATTTATAATTTAAAGTCAAATTAACAATAAAAACTAGCAATAATTAAAATAATCATTTTAATTCTTTAAAAGATTTCCAAAAATAGGATAGAGATTTTCCCTATTCTATTTAAATTTGTTAATTACTTACCTAAAAAATCAATCAAATTGCAATTATTACCTTAAAAAATATGGTTATTAAATATTAAACTTACCCTAGATATTATCAGACAATTACGTAATAAATGTATTACAAGAATAAATAAGGCGCAAATAGAAACAAAATAATTATTTTTTATTAATATTATTAAATACAAAATAAAATAATTCGTAAGCTTTAAATAGGCACACGTGCATATTTTAATAATCTTAATAATAATTTTTATCATCTTAGTAATTGTGAACTGACACATTACAAAAATATATCTATTGTTTATAATAATATTAAATGTGATCAATAAATACCTACAATTTTCTTAAGTTACCAAAATTCATGAACTAAAATTTCATGTAAAAAAATTCAAAATAAAAAATATCCAAATTCGTGTTGAGGAAAATTATCGACATCCAAATGAGCAATCACGTTGTTATTTCATACAGAATATTTAGGACAACTATAAAATAATTAATTTTCTTGAAAATTATGACAACATTTAGAAATATACTTTTATTTTGAGAGTGTTATGCACAATAAAACAAACTCCCATCAGGTTCAGGTTTTGGAGGAAATATAACACCTCGAGACGTAAACTTACTATATTAAAGCTAGAGTTTGTTTTATTGTCCACCACACCCGGAAACAATAGTTTATATGAACGCAATAAATGAAATTAATTTTGAAATAATTGAAGGAAAAACCATAAAAACAACACAGTGCGATTTTACGTTTGAAACGCCGCAAAGTCCATAACGAAATATGACAAAATTTGTATTGTCTTTTATATTTGTAAATTTTGAAAATAATTAGTAATTGGACATTTGCGTATAAAGAAGTTTTTGTTTGTATTGGTAAATTTTTTAAAATTTAGTGTTTTCCTAACTTTATGAATAACCAATTAGTTTATTTATATTATGTAACAAATACTACAAATTCTCGGTTTTCAGTCGATGTTTTTCAGTTTGATCATATTGAACTAAGACAACCAAAAACGACAGTGCTGATCCAAAAACCTAAAAATAGATAGATATTCTGTTTTTAATACCAATTACCAATGATTAAATTAGAAGTTTGAAAAATTTCAATTAAATTAAATTGAAAAATCAAATAAATTCTACAATATATAAATAATACTATAATATAATTTTTGAAGAACTTGCGTAGAAAGCCGGTTATGTCTATATTTTATAATTATAATTTTTGAGGAGAAAGCAAAAACTCTCATTATGGCCCATATATACAGTAGAGCGATTAGAAGTAATTTGGCAAACAGTTTTTCTGCAATAACTTTTTCAAATTTTAATATTTTTCTTTGATTTTTTTAATATTTACGCCTTAAAAGCTTTTAAATAAAAAAAATACTACTATAACTTTTTAGATAATAGTATTAGTATATAAAAATTCAAAACAAAGTAAATACGAAATATTTGCATTTTGCAAGTAATAACAAAAAGCTCTTAAAACTAAAAAATAAAGAAATACATACAAAAACTATAGATTGTAAACATTTAGTACTTCGTTGCAAACCCTTTTGCTTTGATAACAGCTTTACATGGTGATTGCATAGTCAGCCAACTTCTCTAAAAGTTTTAATAGTATTTTAATCATTTTCACTGTAATACTTCCCATAATTTGGTGGTATTGTTATAAGTTTCACATCTAATTTGTCGTTCGAGCTCTTCCCACAAATGCTCAATGGGATTCCAATCTGTAGACTGGCTAAAGCACTCCGAAAGGCGGATTTTTGTCTTTTCCATGTAGGCCTTAACATGCTTTGCAGCATGTTGGTCATGGTCATTGGGGTCATTATCCGGTTGAAGTATCTACCCGCGTGGCATTTTTCTCCTTCATATGATTCCTTAATATGTCGGCATATACAAATCGATCTATAATACCGTCAATTCCGTGTAGGAGTTCAATGCCACTACGGGAAAAACAGCCCCAAATCATGATGTTTTTTCCACCGTGTTTTATAGTGAAAACTTGATATTTAATATCATGTTTTTTATTTTTCGGACGTCAAATACACTTAATACCATCCCAGGAAAACAAATTATATGTACTTGTGTCACTCCAAAGTATTTTAGACTAATTTTTTTTCTTAGTCTAAATGACTTTTAGAAAATTTTAGACGGGCTATCCGATTTTTCTTTGATATAAGCTTCTTAAAAGGAAATCTGGCAAATGGTTCAGCTGAATGTAAGCGACGTTTCAATGTCGAAATATGTATCTTATCTTAGCGATTTTTGTTAAAATTTTTAACAATTTGTGTAACTGTTAAACGAGTTTTTTTTTACTGCTTCACAAAACATCGACACCCCCAAGGAACAAAGCCGTAACTCAAGTTAGGTCAAATTTGAGTTATGATTACCACTGTATTCCTGAGAAAAATCCCTTTCTTTTATGTTAAAAAATTTTTTCGTTATTCCGGCCGTTAAATTAGGTGTTTAAGTCCTGATTTGAGGTACTTAAAATGCCTTTTTACGTCCTAGGACGTTAAAAGGGGGGGCCATAATTTTAACGTCCTAGGACGTTAAAAAGGGGGGGGTTATAAAATAAAACATAATATATTTACGCAAAAAATTATTTATTTGAATGAAAATGTTTAATTTTTATAACGCAATTGGAAAATAACGCACCTCTTGATTCGTCTGTGTTCTCCCCTCTGTTGTTTGAAGAATGCGCCTGCGGCGCATTAACAATCTTGTGGGGAGAAGATGTGGATGCAGATCCCAAAATTTGATCGGAAATCTTGACCTTGCTGTAGACAGAGTCTACAACGTAACCCGATCCGAAGACCTCACTTGACTTTATCATTGATAATCTAGACCACAATGTGGAGGAACTACACATTGTGGCCAACTGTAAAAAGTAAGCCAACAACATGTCCTCATTGAGGTTTTGTAGCTCCACATTGTGTTCATTTAAAAATTGTATGAACTTATCGTATTCTTTCTTATATGCCGTCCTCGACTTCCTAGGCAGCAACACTTCTTTTGCTTCTCTGGCGGCTTCTTCAATACTTTTATTTTCAATTTTTTTAACACAACCTTTCACCACGACGTTACAAATATAAATGACTTAAGCTGCATTCACATAGGGGTATGTATTTATTTAGTTGGTAAGTATGTATATGGTTTTAAAAATGTAAGATTACCAACCTTGATTAATTACCAAACCAATCAGAAGAGCCAGATTTCCATTTTCAATACATAGCCTCTCACCACGATGTTGCGAATAAAAATGAGGTAGTCCCGTTAAAACGAAAAGCAGTTTATGCCACTCGGACGTAAACTGATTTTACACTCCTCGGAACGGTTCGTGCGTCTCGGCTTCGCTTCGCTTCGCCTCGCCTTCGAAACCCCGCTCCTCGGGTGTAAAATCTCGTTTTACGTCCTTGTGACGAAAACTACTATTTCTCTACGAGCAATAATACCAGAGATAATCAGTAAAAAGAAGTTTTATCTCAAAGTTATTTTTCAATTTTTTTCCAATTGGGCAGTAACAAAGCCGGTATTTAAATTACATTTTTTTACAACTTAGCATTTCTGATGATGTTAGGGGGTTAAATAGTCATAATATCAGTTGCGTCGTTGTTTTTTTTTTTACTTTTATGTTTTTCTTTAAAATTTTCAAATCCCTCTGTTGAAAATATGTAAAAATGAGTTACGTCTTTGTTTCTTGGGGGTGTCGACATCATTTTATCATGTGTTGTGGTTGTTTTCCGTGGTCGTCCCGTTCTTGATCGTATCTCTGCTGATCTATAATTATTATTTTTACGACACCAGAGACTTATTGTTTGATTTGGAATGTTAAATTGGCGTTCTGCTGCTCTCAATAATTTTCCACCTTTTAACTATTCTAAAACTATCTTTGAAATACTCTGTATATACTTCTGGGCATGTCGATTTATTATCAAGAAAGATGTATTTCAATCAAATTAACTTCAGTTACCCTTGTATCAACGCTTATTAATATTTTAATTAATAAAACGATTTATGCCTATTTACTTTTAAAATCCTGAATAAATGTAATTTGCTTATAAAATTTTCGAGTTAATACGAACTAAAAGTTTTATACTTTTATTATTTGTGTTAATCTAAATACTTTTAAAAAATATATAGTAGTCCACTAATGGATTTCTATTTTTATTAATTTTTGTTAAAAAACTGTTTGCCAAATTACTTCTAATCGCTACTGTAGTTAAAAAAAAATTAAAATTGTTATAGGTCGAGTCTAATGTAATCCAACTGATTTACTTGAAAAAAATTATCTAAACTTTTTAACCTTGAATGTTTTCAAAAAATTTAAAAAAAATTACTTGGACATAGCCGACTTTGCCATAAAAGTGATAAAAGTACAAAATTGATGTTTTTTTTATGCGTTTATTTGGTCGTATTTTGACACAGATAGGATCGGATTTTGAGCAAAATGACAACAGAAATGGATAGAGCTCTACATCTGAAGATATGCAAAATCGACAAAAAAAGAAATTTTAGCCAAAAATGGATATACCTAACCGGTTTTGTATGCAAGCTCTACAATTTATTGCAACAGTAACAAATATTAAGTTAATCCAGAATAGTGAATAGTATAAAAATACTAAGGTAAAAGTAATATAAAATAAAATAAAATTTCAAATAAAAAGTCCCTGCTCTAAAATACATACCCCGAAAAATAGAGAAAAATCCGGTTTGAATAATCCCATTATGCTAAAATCCAATTTATTACGTAATAAAATTAACGAATGTCTCTTGCACTGAAACAAAACTTCAATAAGTGGCATAAGGATATAAGAATAGAAAATTTGGACATAGAAATAGTGTGGAAAAATTAAAATAAAGTATGTATAATATACATACTTTATTTTGCGAATAAGGATATTTTGAAAGACAGGCAGATATCAAAAAAGTTAAGTTACAATATAAGACCGGTTGTGACATACGCTGCCGAAACCACGAGCATTACAGGCAGAGAAGAGGATCAGTTCAGAGTCTTTGAAAGAAAGATATTGAGAGGAATTTTAGGACCAAAAAGAATAGATGGTGAGACCAGACCGAGAATGAATTTCGAAATTCTGAGGGAGATGGACGGAAAAGACGTGGTAAGATTCATGAAAGCTCAACGCATAAGATGGCTGGGACACATAATGCGTAGCAGTAATGAGGATGTGACTCAACGTTTGACGATGTGAAAGCCGGATGTGGAGAGAATGAGAGGAAGACCTAAGGCACGATGGTGGAAAAGTGTGACAGAGGACCTGAGGGATATGAAAGTTGAGAACTGGCGTCAGATGTGCTGTGATAGGAAGAGATGGAAATTAATAGTGAAGGAAGCAAGAACACACTCAAAACTGTAATGAAGAGAAAAGTGAGTTGATAGTGAATTAACGATGTGGAATGCAATGTAATTGTAATGCATATGTAAATTAAGGACAAAGAGGACTAATCCCCCTCAGACAAAGGATCTTGTAAGTCTTTGTAGACAGCTCAATTCTGAAAAGAACGTAACGCTAAATAATAATAATAATAATGTATGATAAATCATTATCTTAGTATAATAATAAAACTTTTAAATATAAATATATCGTGAGCGTAAAAGGAATATCAACTAACATAAGTCAAATTTTAGTCAGTTTTACTTTTTGTGTTGTTTTGTGTTAGTCAATTATTAGTAACAAATTTTTGCATTTGTTACGTGGTTCTACTTTTTAATTTATTTCACGATATTCCTCAATCCGATCCTGCATTTTTATTTTCATTTAATGCATGCGTATTAAATTGAATGCAGAGCCAGCCAACGTTTCAAGCCATTTAGGTCCATTTCCAAGGCTGTGATAATCAAATCAATTATAACCAACGTCGGACAATATTTAATTGTCTTAATGAGACCTAAAACCTCAACAATATAAATATCCTAATATATAATTGATAGGTCAACTATTAAATTATTCTTAAACGTATTCAATGGTAGAGAGGAGAAAACGCTACGAATATCAAGGCACTCATTGGCATTGCGCGAATTACTGGATTATCAGATGAAAAATATATATATTTTTCATTTGGTACCAATAAAATGCTACATAAAAGTGAACATATAATCAATTGTAACCAAATTTACAACTATACGGCACTGATGAGATCTAATAAGATCGAAACATGTCTGTCGTTGTTGTATTTATTATTATTATACCTACTTATTATATGCCTACCCACGTTCTTTCATACTTCGAAGGTTAATATAAAAAATTGATCTAAATCGTGAAAAAATCAATATATTTGAAGAACTAAAAATTATGAGAACTTTCCGCTTTTAAAATATTAATACTTACAATGCTATTTATTTCTGAATTTTTAAATTGCCCATGTACGTAATGCAAAGCAGAACCAGTTTTATTTGCCTAAAACAATAAGTAAAAATTACCTCTGCGATATTATCAGAATAATTAATATTTTTACTTCGTAAGTAGTATCTGAAGCCATTTTTAAAAATAAACCACTTTCGAGTAGATCGTAACCAATTACTCCAATTGTTCCAATAATTTTAATTACTTTTGCAATAATTGATTCTTCAGTAACCGCTATAAAGTATACTACATATAAAGTAAATAGAGTTTGAACAAAGAGTGCCATTGTTATAGCGAACATAGGTAGTTGTATATTTTCTAATAGTAAAGTAGAATTTTTGCATAATTGAAAGTGCAAATCAGAAAACTTGTACATTTTGTTTTTCACTGTCTTCACATCTGACGTTTCGATTGAAAGGAAACCATTCTGAATTAACTGAAAGCGTTTTGAAGTTGCATAAAAGAGTATGGTGCAATAATGAAGGATAATTGTTTTCATAATCGTATAAATGAAAACGAACAAATTTTGAATGAACATAAAATTTAACATTACCAGATAAACCGTTATTCGAAATATATTAAGTATTAAAAGACATATCAAAGATATTTCTGAAAATTTTTTCATTTTTTCATAATCGATCGCAACATCTAAATCTTCTAAGCGCTTATCAATTTTCGATATTTCCTTTATAAAAATAATAAATTGTTTACGGTTTAAAAACATGGTAATTGGGACACCAATAACAGATATTGTCATAAAAAGAAATAATATCAAAGACGGTATTACAGCCACATTAGTATCCACAGTAGTATTATAAGTGAAATAAATGTTAAATGTTGATAGGAATATATAAATCGCAAAATATAACATAGCATGTAACGAAGCCAATTTGTTTTCTACTTCTATGTCGATTGAGTTGAGCTCTGAAGTTTTAATATTTGTCAAAATACCAAACACTTTATTAAATAAGATAACATTTCTAATGCATTCGTGAAACTTCAGCAAGTTTATCAAATACATTTTACACGACCAAAACTACTTCAACCACGTTAAGTTATCAAATAAAGTTAAATAGTAATTTTTCAAGTGAATCCGTAACATTAGTGTTGCTTTTCAAATTATGATTACCATCAGAGATAAATACATATCATTAATAATAAACTTGATTTTAAAAAATACTGAAAAGTTCAAACCAAATTTATAATGCAAGATCAATCATGATAATGGCAATCTACTATGTTATATATAGGGTCCGGATTTGTAGGCACTAAAAAACTTGAAAATATGCAGGCAAATATGCTCTAAAAACTTCAAAATAAGCACTCAAATATGCGCTAAAAAATTTTATTGTGCTGCAAAATGCTGGATTGCAATTGGTCCAAACAATGGAAGAACTACTTTTGTTAGATAAATTCAATTATTAATGAAAAAATATTTTAATAATAATAAAATATTGCTTTATTTTTTATTCTTTACAATTCCCACCAATGTTACAAACAAGAATTTTTTCTAAATTTTCGGGTGTCAATTGGCGCCTGTCAGTTAAAATTAGTCTGTATAGGGAGAAGGGGGCAGGTCCGGACAGCTTTTTTCAAACTGCTATATCGACACCCCCAAGGAACAAAGCCGTAACTCAAGTTAGGTCAAATTTGAGTTATGACTACCACTGTATTCCTGAGAAAAATTCCTTTCTTTTATGTTAAAAAAATTTTTCTCTACGAGCAATAATACCAGAGATATTCAGTAAAAACGAATTTTATCTCAAAGTTATTTTTCAATTTTTTTCCAATTGGGCAGTAACAAAGCCGGTATTTAAATTACATTTGTTTACAACTTAGCATTTCTCATGATGTTAGGGGGTTAAATAGTCATAAGGTCTGTTCGTTTGTCTACACTAAGTTACACTGAACTACACCGGGTAAGTTGGTGTAGAAACGCGTTCGTTTGTCCCGGTGTAAGAAAACTACACGTGTTCGTTTGTCCAGTGTAAATTACCCAGAACTACACCGAACTGTTCAGAGCTACACTAACTTACACCGGCCGAAAGGCAAGTGTAGAAAAGTGTAAAGTGGTCTAGAAAATATTTAGCCTAGAAAATAGTTGAAAAAAATTACAGAAATTGCAAATTTTATTAACGATTCTCAATTTATTTGAATGTTTGTTCATAATTTCATCTTGATAATATAATCTAATTTTACAACAATTAAAAGTAATAATTTTAATTAAAATTAAAATATGATTATTGTTCTTGTCCTGGTCATAGGTATATTATATGGGTTCTTTAACCATTATAATTTTTTTTCTTTAATTTGTCGCACTGAATTACTTTTTAGCATAATGTCGCAATTTTACAATTTTTACTTAATTTGGAGAATATAATTATTTATTTGAAGTCACACTAAAGCGCTTTTTACCGATTTGCAGTTACTAATAACTTTTATGAGCATCCTTTTCAGAGCAATTTCAGCAAATGTGCTTTCAACCTGGACAATAATAAAAAATACGCCAAGCATTGTCAGAGCCGGGGCCAGTGTAAAATAGTGTCAAAAACGCGTTCGTTTGTAACCGCTGGTGTACACTACACTTTCTTACACTACCTGCTCTATTTTACACTGGCTGTTTTACACCAGACTACACCAGTCTATCCAGTGTAGTTTAGTGTAATTTAGTGTAGGACAAACGAACAAACCTATAATATCAGTTGCGTCGTTGTTTTTTTTTACTTTTATGTTTTTCTTTAAAATTTTCAAATCGCTCTGTTGAAAAATATGTAAAAATGAGTTACGTCTTTGTTCCTTGGGGGTGTCGATATATTCATTCATTTTTGACATAGAGATCTGAAAAAATTATAGTAGATATAGCTATGTTTACTTAACATTTTTCTATTAAATCTAAATAAAAATAGTAAATCATTTCTCGGAAAACTTTTATTTAGCAAAATTTTGAAATTGTCCGGAACTGCCCCATGATGGGGCAGGCCCACATGGCCGGGGCAGTTTCGGACAAGTTTAATTTTGTTGTCACCGTTTAATTGCACCGTCACCCTCATTTCCTGAATCACTGGCATTGTCGTTCAGACTCTTTTTAGCTTTGACGACACTATCGAACAGAGTAGTTTGCAACCGTTGCAAAAACAAAAAATTATACTATTTGATTGGCTAAATATGCAAAATATATGCTATATAACATAAGCAAATATGTATTTATAGGCAACAAACCACCAAATAAGCACTTAAACTCAAAATATGCATTTATAAGCAAAATAAAGACTACTAAAAACGATCCAGAAAGGTGTAAAGCATGCTCCCCTTTTAAAATTTTTCACGAGCCTGTACGCAAAAAAAAACATGCAAATGCCTACAAATCCGGACCCTACGCTTATATATGTAGTTCAAAATGAATTTTAATAAAGGAGTATAGGAATTACGTAATACTATCGTGATTATAGTGATTACCAACAATTTAAAATAAATTTAAGTTTTAAAATTAACTTTTTCTATTTTGCGTCTAAAACAAAGTCATTTCGATACGCGATTGCGTATCGAAATAGACCCTATTATAAAACGCAATTTTTTGTTTTATGAGGTTGATGACAGAAACGTCATTGAAAATTAAAACAAATAATGTCATTTTAAATCAAATTAAAAATCTCCAAATTTGTGTTAAACATTTTAATTAACTGTAAATTAGAGGCAATAATAAAGAAAATTCTTAATTGCAAGTATAATTTTGTTTATTTAAAATTTCAAAGTTTTCAAATTTGTTTCAAATGTCAAATGTGTTACCAATCAACTTAAAAATAAAACAAAATTTCAAATTGACTATAATAATTACAAACACATTTTTTTAAATTTTAAACCATAAAACATGCAAAATAGAAAAAATTGTATAAAAAACTCGTTTCATAATCATTTTTATTGCACTTATCTTTTAGAAAACTCCCCGCTTCGCGGCTCGTTTTCTAAACAGATATCGTGCAATAAAAACTTTGATTATGAAACTCGTTGTTTAATATACTATTATAAATCACTTTTTCTCTCTCTAACACAGTCATTAGTCACTATGCTACCTCTTTTATTTAATTCCCCTTTAACTACACCTACGTATGTACCTACATTAAAAGATTAGTACTCTTGGCCAATATTTAATTAGTTACATATTTTCTAGTCGCATTATTACTTAAAATTTTTTAGCCAGTATTGGAAACAGTTATGATTTATGAATCAAGTAGGTACTTTTTACTTTCACAAAGTAGAGATGACGAGAAAAAAAATTCTATGCCCAGATTTGATATAGAAAAACTGTGGGGTCAGCATACCAAGACGCGTAACAACTGGAGATTGCAATTAAATTTCAAATTTTACAAAAAGAGACAAAAATACGTGTGCAGAATATGATGTAACAAAACATATTATCGTAGAAGAACAAAAAGAAACAAAACAAAAAATGGTTTGATTAAAAGTGCGTCAAAATGAAATAGACATCAGAAAAAACATGCAAAAAAAGTCAAATAGTAAATAATAATTTCAAAATTCAGCATGAAAACCAAGTAAAGAGAACACGCTGTGTCTTAAAAAATAAGAAATTGATACGCTTCTCCTATCCTCAAGAAGAAAGCGCCCTCCGGTCTAGCTCATTAAGTCGGTGGCCCTTATGGGATTCTTAGAATTTGAGAAATCCAAGAATCAGTAGGTACTCCCATCTCAGAGTAATTAGTAGTATTGGAAAAACCCGCTCACTTTACCTCTTTTTACACAAAAGAGGAATCTCTGAAAAGTAAAAATTTGTCTACGCAAAATAAAAGAGGGTATGATTTTCATATGTATAATGTGACGAAATAAATAATAAAGATAAATTGCGATTACACAAAAACACAGAATTATTTCTTAAAAGAATAAACTCTACTTTAAAGAAACGTTTCGAAAAATCAAACTTAAACTTAACTTGTAACTTTGGTAGTTACCTATCTTAAATTAATCATTTAATAAACAAAGGGAGATAATTAATCCACACTGGATTCGATAATAATTTGTACGTTACAATTTACAAGTATAAACTTGAACAATTGACTATTTAATGTAATATTAAGTAGTGAAATTTAGACCTAACTTGGTCATAAAAAATAAGTAAACATTTTAAAAGTCAATTGCCGTTTTTTAGAAATTTTTGAAACATCTTAAAATTAACATTGCAACAACCTTTTTTATTCTTCTAAACAGGCAAAGCGAGGGTCTTTTGGAATGAATTACACGGTTTCGTTGGATTTCTCAAGTTCCCACGCCGTGTTCTTTGTTCCATGTTGCAACATCAACTTGCGAGCAATTCTTCCATTTTTAGAAATTCCATTTCGGTGGTCGATCCAGATAAATAATCCATTCACAAATTGTAGAATTTTGTCGTCAAATCAGTAATTTGCATCAAAGTTAATAACAGTAAATCAAAAATTTGCATTTATTTTCGCATTAACTTGTTTGAATTATTCAATAATTTCAGGCACATAATAATTATTAATAACTTTTAACATCTTGCGGTTGAACGTTCGATTAATTGAGATAAATTTTGTGTTGATTTATTTAATAAACTTCAGCAAAAATAACATTTTAGTTACGATATAATTAGTTGTTAATCCGTTTGATTTAATGTCGTCGGAAATATTTTTAGATAAAATTCGATAATCGATAAAATTCACTTCACAGATACATTTTACAATTCAAGTCACACAAACTTACGAAGAAAAGTTACGAAGTGATTGTGACCAAGGTAACAGTAAAAGTTACGAAGTCATTACTTCGACGGTACAAGAAAGAGTCCAATCCTTCACATATTTTTTACAATTTGGCGGCAGGGAACAGGGAATAACTTGTCAAGAATTGCATTTTTTCGTTCAACTTTTCATGGTAGTTGTATAACTACAGAGGTTAAATCATCATAAAAAAGTATTTTTTCTACCCATGTAGAATGACGTAATGCTGGAATTTTGCTAGCATTTATTCTTCAAATTTCTCAGAAATTTCATGCTTAGCTTTCAGGAAAAGAAAGATGTAAATTCTAAAAATAAATTGTTGGTGCCGGGATTCTGTCGTAATATACGAGGAATATTCAACTCTTTTTTAAAGAACTTCGAATTATTAGGTAATTTTAAAATGGTTCGACGTAAGTCGTAACAAAATACATATTTCGAAATGAGAGTAAGATATTTGGAGAGAAAATCCAATTAATCAAGAGTAAAATAGTTTTATAGAGATTGAAAAAGAATGGATATAAGGCACGGTGCAACATCGTGATGAATAAGCATGAAAAATATAACAAAAAGGTAGAAAGAATACTTTAAAGAATTGCTAAAAGTGTCAGACCAAGGTGACACATTGCAACGAAAAGTTTTACATTTCCGTTGCGATTTCGCACGCCGCTGGGTTTTCCTATTTTAGTCACATGCGCAGCGCCTATGTGTTGATTTTTGACATCACATCCTGTCAATTGGAATTCGGTGATGGAGATTCGGTGTTCAAATTTTTGTTCAGCATGATTTTTCACCTTTTGCATTTGTTAGATGCAGATAGTTTCATGAGACGTTTTTATTCATTACTATGAGTGCTCATGTTATTTTGAAAAATCGCTTTTGCGGATTGTTTATCGAAATTTTCGAGCTGTCGTGTTTTGATTGGGGATATTTTTGTGAGACGTTTTTATTCGTTACTTTGAATGCTAATGTTATTTTGTAAGTCGCTTTTGCGGAATTGTTTTCTAAATTTCAAGCTGTCATGTTTTGATTAATACAGCGGCTTTATGGTTTTTGGTTTTTCTTTTGGCTTACCGTTTGGTTTTTATATTATCTCAACTTTCAACGGTCCTGCAGCAGTTCGTATTTTTTTGTTCTTTCTTGAATAACAAGGTTTGTTGGATGCAACCTTGAGGTTGGAGATGTAAGGATATCTAGACAGCCATTTTATGTCCACCTGTACCACCTATGATAGCACCACTATATCTGTAGATGAGTTTTTGTTCCTGTTCTGTTCTGTGGTCAACACCTGTGTCTGGAACGTTTGTTATCAACAATTTGAAGAGAGAAGAGCAGCTATAATAAGTATTTTTGTAAAATTATATCTTGTAATCACGTAAGATCTTTAGGTGAGTTAATTTTTGCTTATTGTAGTTGTTTTGATTTAGCTTTTGATACCACGATACTTGGTGTGCGTTGTTCTAGACACCTGTGGTGCCTGCAAACAGAAATTTTTGGATTGTTCACATTTATTATCACCTTGACTCCGAATTCATTATTGAGCTAGTTAATTTAACATCAGGGCTTTCGCACATCGAATTTTACCAGTTTTACTGGGTGTGCGGAGAATTCTCTTTTCGAATGGAATTTTTCTTACAACATTACAGATAAAAGAATAATTTACTACCAAAACAAATAAAGTCACCAGATATATACAATACACCAACGGAATTACTAAAGGAAGGAGGGGACGAGCTATTATATAAAGTTCACAAACTAATACGCAAAATTTGGGAAACTAAAATAATGCCAAAAAAGTGAACCGAAGCTGTAATAGTTTTGATACATAAAAAAAGATTAAACAACGGTATGTACAAACTACAGAAGAATTGCATTATTATGCTTTCAGCTTATAAAGTATTATCGTAAATCTTGATGAAACGACTAGAATAACCATACCCTGAAGAGAATCTGAGTGACTACCAGAGTGAATTCTACAAAGGAAAATTGACTATAGATAATCCGTTCAACATAAGGCAGATTATGAAAAAACAATGGGAATTCAGCAAGAATGTGCATCACCTATCGATGATCTTTAAAAAAGTATCCATCACAATAATTATATAATATTATGAGTGAATTCCGATTTCCAAAAAATATACTAATCTGCAATTTTTATAATATGTATAACTAACTCAAGGGGTAGAGTAAAAGTAAGGGAAAATACTTTTAAACCATTTGAAATTGACGCGGGCAAAAGCCAATCAGATGCAATTACGCCGAGGCTGTTTAATCTGATACTGTATTATTGGGTGGTCAAGCGCACTAAACAAATCGACGCGACGTCAGAGTACTACATCTAGAAAGACTTCATAAGCTGTTAGCGTATTCAAAATATGTTAGGTTCTCTCCTCTCCAAAATTATTAAAAAAATAAATCTCCAAAGATTTGATCGAGATGATCAAAAAAAGAAATTAATTCATATACAATTTAAGAAAACTCGCAGTTTACTCGATTATTATCATAAGCTGTGTGAGCAACGCGATGAAGCTAAATATCTAGCTTCCACACTCTACCATAATATATGTTGTTTTAGAAAGAAAAAAGCTATTGGCAAAGATTCTCAAGTCTTTTGACGATACATAAACAATTGTAAAAGGATTATCCTGCCTGTATGTTCTTTGATGAAGAATTCTCCAACTCTTGCCAAAAATGCGTAATTTGTTTGCCAAAAAATTCTCTAGCGTGTATTTAACACCAATGGGTATTATACTCATTTCGATACAGTTGATGAATAACCTAACAATCTGAATGTAACCGTTAGCGATGTTTTTGATGTAATTGAAGATTTGCCCAATAATTATCCATAATTTTAATCTAGGATCGATGGTATATTGCCTCATTTTTTATAAAAAGATGATGTCAATACTCTCTACACCGAGAAAATGATTTGGTAATAGTTAACAAATCTTATTTGGTGTAAAGTAACGGTTGGTATGAATACAGGGAACCAAATATAAGTTAACTATAACCAAAGCATTTGTTTGAGGATTATCTTTACTGTAAACTTATATTTGTTAACTATTAACTTATGGAATCTTTACAGTAAAATTATATTGTGTAACTATTAACTTATAGGAACGTTAGAAAAATAAAATATTAAGTTGATGCAGAATCAACTTTTTCTTTTAGGTTTCAATTATTATTTATTATTTTTCATTTTAATTACATTTTTCTATTAATGCCCTTTGGATATATGATGTTATAGCAGTGAATCTGAAAATTAAAAATTTCTTAACCTGACGAAGTATCGAACCTACGACGAATCCTTCGATTGTTGCGCGAGGCAACCACTGTAATCACTTACCTATGGAAGACATAGTACAATATGTTTAGTTTTTAGGTATATTGTATAGTTTTTAAATTTATATCTAAAATAATATGACGTTTTGAAAAATTTCAAATCAATATAGAATTTTTAAATTTTTTTATTTAAACTTACAATGGTATATCATCACCATAGTGTGAACTGTTAAATCTATCTACCTTGAGGTATAATATTATAAAACAAAAAAAAGATGAATTATCGCAAACATTAAATTATTACTCTGCATTGAAAAGCTTATAGGTACGTGAAATTAAACAAATTAAAATTGTTAATATTTTTATGTGATTATTATCACCATATTATAAGCGAGAGTACATTAAATAATTAAGGACCGATCTTTTTATAATTAATAAACGTCAAGTAACGATCGACCCTTAAATTAATATAAATTAATTCACTTCAAAAGTTACAATTAATAAATGAATTAATTTTTTATGTCCCCAATGATAACCTGAGCGTCAATTTTTTTAAATGCAAAAAATGTATCCTTTTATCGTTTTGTGTATATAAATTAATTTTTAATAATTACATTAAATTTAAAATTTAATTTACGTTATAATAATTAATATTGAAGCGATGTAAAAATGCAATATTGAAGCAATGTTGGTGCAATATTACTATCACATCGCATTAATATTAAAGCGATGTGAAAATGCAACATCGAAGCAATGTTGGTACAATGTTACTATCACATCGCATTAATATTAAAGCGATGTGAAAATGCAACATCGAAGCAATGTTGGTACAATGTTACAGATGTTAATGCAACATTGACGCAACGTTTTATTGTAACGTTGTATTAACAATAAAAAATTAACATCGCCGATGTTAATTTAATGTTACATATCTAGTGGGAACAGGTTAGGTTAGGTTTTTAATTTATGTTTACTACTCTACTCCGTCCGAGTAATATCAACAACTTTTCGTAATTTTGGAGATAATATCCGACAAAATTCACGATCTCAGATAACTATCGATAGATGGCGTGAAGGTTGTAAGTCATTTGTCATGTTATTAATAACCTAAGTGATAAACATGTGTTCACAAATGTGTTTGTGAAAAAAAAAAAGATAGATAGATAGATTCCCTGCCATTGTTGTAAGTTGGTTTTTTGTTCTTAATTTTCCAACCATTTAACACGAAACGACGCCACAAGACAAACAAAAATCGGAGTCCTTACATAACCGACGAAACAAGAATTTCCAAAAAACCTCTGCGTAGGTTCAACGTTTAGTAATTGGGGGATACGTGCCAACAGGAGCCCTTTATTGTAAATATACTTGTAATATTGGTCCAAACGGCGCTATGCGTCGAATGGACCAATAATCTGTTTTATTTAAAATCAATAAAGAATCTTTAAATCGTAAAAAAATCGATTCCCTGCCAAGACTCAAACTGTCATCGAAGAATATGTCAAGCTCCAAGAAGTTATCCGATTTAACCGAAGTGGAACTCCATTAGCATGCTAGCCAATTTAGAGGCTTCCCTATTGGAGCAGGCCAATCTGGCAGCCAAGACAAAGAAGGAATTGGACGCGTATGGATCGAGCCCGACGAAGGCGTTTTATCAAAGTTTGGGGGAAAGACCGGATAGCCGCTCTTACCAAAAGGTAAAGGCGGTTTACGAAGAGTTTACTCATAAGAAGCTGATGGGTTACAAGAACCTGATCACCTCAAGCCTGGAAAAGTTCGAGGCCAAAAGGCAGAGCGCGATTAAAGGAAAAACGGTTGTTTCGAGCAACCCTGTAACCGTGCAAAGTAAAGAAGCCACGATGTCCATCGAAGAGCCGGATAAGGAGGCCAACCAAAACTGCAGAATATGCCTAAGGAAGATGAAAGAAAACGCGATCGTGAGACCAGGCGTAAGCAGCTCAAAAAATCAAAATCAAGACCTGCCTCAAGTAGTGTGTCACGCAGCCGCGACAGATCCTCCAAAAAGAAGAAGAAGCCGATTGGTGACGGACAGGTAAGTACCAATCTAACGGATAATTTTGTTAACCTCCCCCCACTAAAGGATTTAATTGGCTCCCAATTGGCGGGTGATCTCGTCAACCTACCGATGGAGGTAGACGGGCAGATCATCCAATTAACAGACCATGAACTACCCGATCAAACACTCCCCTCTGCAAACACCGACAACCCCCGTAACACTCTCCCAGTCCATTCACCCCCCCAGTCAGACGTCCCGTGAGGAATCCCCTTTGGCCGTTCCACTCAGAACTAGGATCCCTCCGTTAGTGCTGAGGGATACTGCTAAGTGGAAAAGCATAAAGGCTGAATTCGCGAGGCGCGGGATTCACTTTACAAAAGCCAAATTACTTGCTGGCGGACTGAGCATCACTCCCGCCAGCGAAAACGACTATAGGGCAATTTACAAGTACTTCGAGGAAGTACTTACTCCCGAAGAAGGAGGATGGTATTTCCACCAGTTTAGAAAGGAAAAGCCCCTAAAAGCAGTCATTAGGGGCATCCCCATCAACATAGACGCTAAAGAGGTCCAAGAGGACCTTATTGCTAAAGGCTACAACTGCACGGTGGGCAGGATGAAGAGCAGTCGGGGTAGGAGACCCCTTCCCCTAATCATGGTCACCATGCCTAAAACAACGACCTCCGCAAAAATCTTCAACGAGGATGTCGTTCACGACATACGCGTTAAGATTGAGGTTCCCCACGCAAAAACCAAGATTGGGCAGTGTCATCGCCGCCAATCTTTTGGCCACGCTCAGAGCTGCTGTAAGGCTACCCCCAGGTGCGTCAAGTGCCCAGGCCTGCACTGGACGGCCGAGTGCAGCAGATCCAAAGGTACGGCAACCTGCACTAACTGTGGTGGCGACCACCCAGCTAGTTACCAGGGCTGCAAATCGTACCCCAAAATGTGGAGAGTGCAAGCTCTCCCTCGACAAACTCCCTTCAACAGCCAACCGAGACACTCGTACAGGCCGGTCACCAATGAACGTTCCTACGTTCAGATGGCCCGGTCAAACCTTACCCAACCAGCTCCCTCCCAAAACGTCCTGGAGGCCCGATCAAGGCCCACCCAATCAGTCCTCTCTCAGAAACTATCCGAGGCTCCCAAAAAAGACAAGCCTTCCAACATCCCTCCTACAGACGATAGCGGTAAATTCACCGCGTCCAAACGCGAAATAGTTAGGGTCACCCTAGAACTCATCAGGTTCGGAATGTCTTCTGAGGTGATCCAGGAAACTCTCGGACAGTTTGTCAGAGTCGTTTAACTTTTTTCCTGTCCTTCAGCCCACGCCATCGCTCATAAGATTTCATGACGACTACAATTCCCGAAGCCCTAAAAACCGTTTATTGGAACGCTAATGGGCTGACCAATGAGAATCGTTACCTTCTGCAGATTTTTGCTGCCGACCATGACCTCGATCGTATTTAGACTCTGACTCCGAGGACGGCGTGTTCCAGTGAGGAGTGTTCACGCTGCCCAGAGGAGGTTACACATATCCGTCATTGTCCTGTCCAATTAATCTTCTTCCTTTTCAGCTTGTGTTTTTAAATTTTTTTTTTCAGCGCTTATTGTTAGATTATTGTTGAGTTTGTAAATAGTAAAAATTTTTTATATTTTAATAAAAACGCTGTAGCAACGGCGCGACTGAGGCTCTGTTATTGTAGAAGGGGCCCAACGTAAGCACATCGCGCCGCCGCGGGCGCGGGAATTGTCTCACGCGTGCGTGCACGCGCGTAAAAGTAAAAGTAAGAAAAGTAATTACTTTTCCACACTAGTGCGGGAAAGTAGTACTTTTCCAAACTCAATTGGATATCACAAATTACCACTTTTCGAAACAGAATTAGACAAAATGTGGTAAACAACCTACTTTTTAAACTTTTTTTCAGGTAGTTAATATGAACTGGTTGTAACTTGACAAGAGGTTGGTAAAACCGGGCAACTCCGTCGACGTCAACTAATAGTCAAGTTAACTAGTAGTTGACTATCCAATTGTAAAACCGGCCCTTAGAAACTATTTCAAAAGGCAGAAATTAATTTTTTAATTAAGCGACAATTTTTCATCTTAAAGTAGACTAAGAGTTAGTGACGGATTTTAGGAGTTCTAAAAATTGTATATATGTAAATAGCAAACGTTCCTGGTCGGATAAAGAGGTGAATTTTTCTAAAATTCAAGACTTCTGACTTCACCAAAACAGTTGCAGTGTTTGTAAACAATGTAAAAACATTGGCAGATGAAAATTCGATCAAGATCATAATAGTTAAATAAATTTTAGAAAATCGAAATCGATTAAAAATAAACTAAAACTCCACTTGGTTGATAAATATTAACTAATATTTAACGGAAATGTACCCTCTCCATGTGTTTGCAACCTTGTCGCGGTGAGGGGGCTTGCGCGTTTTAATGAAACTACAGGCGTGAACCCCAGGACGAGCGATGGTGGAGGAAACCCTTTCACTGTCGTTCGGACGGGGGTCGGTTTGGCATAGCAGTGGCAAGGGGCACGGGAGCCTTGGCTTAACCGCCCGGGCCAAGTGGATGAGGTACCACCATAAAAACCTTCCTATTCCTACGATGGGTGATGCCAAAGAGATGCAAGGCTGAGGGGAAGCTCAGTTCCAAGTCACCACACCTCAAGGCACCAGGCGCACCTTGTTGTATATAGACCCCGTCGTACATGGGGCTCTGTACGGCGGTGTCTTTGTTTCCCCATTACTCGTGGGACCAAATATGGAAACTACAAGTAAAAAACAAAACCAACCAAACACCTCAGGTAGAGACTCCGAAAGGCAGGATCCACCAAAGAGGAAACAGCTATCCGGGGCTGCCAGGAAGCGTTTGCGTAAGCAACGTCAAATGGCACTCGAGAAAAACCAACAGGCCCTAGGGACTTCTAAGACACCTACACCTGTTGTCAACACAAATACAGGAGAGGGTACCTCGACTGGGGGGCCTAACAAGCGAAACCGGTCATCTGGTAGTACTCCCCAAGACGCAATAAAGCCTGCAAAGAAAAGTAGGGGCCCGAATAAGGTACCTGCTATTTCTTTCAAAGCAGCCTTAACAGACATCCGGATATCCATCATGCCTGAAGGATATCCGAATTCAATTATCAGCGTAGAACAAGGCGACCTTATTAAAGGGATGCTAATCAAAGCGCTGGACACCATCGAAAAAGGTGGTCCATCTCCGAGATTCTCGGAGGTGAGATTGAAGGGAGGCCTTCTTGTCGCTTCCTGCAACGACCAGGCCACTAAGGACTGGGTGGAGCGAGTGGTGGCTGAAGGAACCCCACCATAGGAGGTGCGATACTACTAAGAGTCGTTGACTCTAAGGACGCTCCCAAATCAGTTAAAGCTATGACATGGATACCGGGACCCATCGAGGAACCGGGTAAAGTATTAAATAGATTAACGGTCCAAAATCCGGGATTGCAGACTGAATCATGGTCTGTAATCAAAAGCAGCGAAGACCCGAAAGGGCAGCAACTCATCGTCTTAATGGATGAGGGTTCCTGGAGTAAAATCCAGGGACTACAATATAGGCCCTTCCTAAACCTTACCAGGGTGCTTTTCAAAGAACTTGGTAAGAAAAAAGAAGGCAAAGAAGAGGTAATGGAGGTTGAGGGGGAGCAGTAGCATCCCAACACAACTCCAGATACTCTTGATGAACTACTCCCAGCTGCTTCACACAGCTCGGAGGAGGGGACAAACTAGCATACCTCTTCAAGTTTGTCCAGATAAATTTACACCACTGCAGGGAAGCCTCGGCGTCCCTGCAGAGGTACATAATTAAAAATGACATTGACATGGCTCTGATACAAGAACCCTGGATACACGGGGGGCATATCAGAGGACTAAAAACCTTAAGAGACTAGGAGCTAATCAGTCCGTTTAGCAAAGAACCTAGGGTGTGCTTGATAGCAAAAAAGAAACTCAATGCGCTGCCGCTGTGGGGACTAAGCACTAGAGACCTAATAGCGGCACGAGTTAACATCAGCATGGAGGGAGGGGCGATGAATGTGGTGCTCGTACCTCGCCTCGGCGTACCTTCCATATGATCAAACGGGACCTCCACCTACTAAGGAAGTAAAAGATCTAGTCAAAAACTGCGAAGACAGTAAATCTCAATTAGTACTCGGCTGTGATGCTAACTCACACCATATAGTGTAGGGAAGCATCGACACAAACAGCAGAGGTGAATTCTTATTAGAATTTATTTCTAGGAAAAACCTGGAAATAATGAACAAGGGTAACCAACCTACCTTTGTCATATCGACAAGGCAGGAAAGTTATTGATATTACAATCGGGACACCGCTTGTAAGTGGAATGATGAAAGAGTGGCATGTCTCTCAGGAGGAGTCCCTCTCTGACCACAAATACATTAGATTTGACATTGAGTCCTTCCGGGGGGAGGAAGAATTGTTCAGGAATCCAAAGGCCTGTGACTGGGAGCAATATAAAGGCTTCCTAAAACAAGGACTGGAAGACTGTCCAAAGAAGCCTAACTCTGCGGAGGAGCTGGAACTGATGAACGACTTTGTTACATCAGCAATACTAGATGCTTACCACAAAAGCTGCCCAATGAGGAATAGGACAGCCAAACGCGAGCGCACTTAGTGGAATCGCGAGCTGAACTCCCTCAGGGCAGAAACACGTAGGTATTATAACCAGGCCCAAAATGGAACTGGGGATTGGGAAACTTATAAAGATTCCCGTCGCAAATACAAATTGGCCATCAGAAAGGCAAAAGAAGACTCATGGAGGAAGTACTGCGAGGAGGTCGAAAGAACTCCAGAATGTGCTAGACTCCAGAGAGCTTTAATGAGAGACAACAACGGTAAACTTGGTTCTCTTCAAAAACTCAATGGGGGGTTTACAGCCAACGGGGAGGAGACTCTGGAGCTTTTGCTACAGACTCACTTCCCAGGAAGTAAACCCAAACTAAACTGTGCAACCGTCGAGGCAGACCAAACCACTTCTACAAGGGGGTGTGGGAGGGAAGGATGAACAATTGCAAACAAACTTGTCAACAAAACAAGACTTGCATGGGCTATGAAATCGTTCAAACCATATAAGTCTTCGGGACCAGACGGGTTATTTCCCGCTTTACTACAACAGGGAGAAGAAATTCTTTCCTCCCCACTCTGCGCTATGTACAGGGCAAGTATTGCCCTCAACTATGTACCCACTGGTTGGCGAGAAGTCAAAGTGGTATTTATACCCAAGCCGGGGCGTGCTTCATACGACCAGGCTAAGTCATTTCATTCAATCAGCTTAATGTCATTTCTCCTGAAAACTTTCAATAAACTGATTGATAGATATATCAGGGACGATGTCTTGGTGTCAAAGCCACTTCATCGATACCAGTATGCATATCAAGCAGGAAAATCGTGTGAACTAAAGTATCCACGAACTTACCCGAAGGATAGAGGAGGCTCTTGTGAGTCAAGAAATTGCCCTAAGAGTATTTCTTGACATAGGGGAGGCGTTTGACAACACGTCTTTTGACTCATTTGAGACCGCACTTCAGAAACGGGGAGTGAGTCCATTCATTATAGGATGGATAAGCTCCACTCTGAGGAATAGAAACATTAAAACAAGAAACGGTGTCCGCAGGGAGGCGTTCTGTCGCCCCTCCTGTGGTGCCTGGTCGTGGACGAGCTCCTGAGGGCGCTAGAACAGGGTGGAATACATGCGCAAGGTTTTGCTGACGATATAGCAATCCTCGCCGTCGGGAAGTTCAGAGGGGTTTTGTCTGCATTCATACAGCGGGCCCTGAGAATTGTCGAACGGTGGTGCACCAAGGTAGGATTGTCGGTAAACCCGGAAAAAACCGCCGTGGTAGCCTTCACTAAATGCAGAAAAAAACTGCAGGAAGTGAGGATGCCCATACTCTAAAGGAAAAATCTGCAACTAGCAGATGAAGTCAAATATCTGGGGGTAACCTTGGATAAAAGATTGACTTTTACCAAACATATAGATAACATAACGATCAAGGCGACTAGGGCCATGTGGGCCTGTAGGAGAACGATCGGTAAAACGTGGAGACTTAAACCTAAAATGGTCCTTTGGCTTTACACCAAAGTGGTGATACCCACAGTAACATACGCTTCCCTTATCTGGTGGCACAAAGCCCAGAAAAAGGAAAGTATTAAAAAACTTAACAAGTTGCAAAGACTAGCCTGTCTAAGAATAACGGGGGCAATGGCAACAACGCCACCGCAGCAATGGAGGCACTATTGGGACTGCACCCACTACACTTGGTGGTGGAAATGGAGGCCCAAATGGCTGCATAAGGTTTTATGCTTTTAAGGTTATAATTGCTGAGAGGGGTTCGGAGGGCGGCGAACAGGAGCTGGAAAAACGATTCGAAACCATCTGGTACAGATGGATCCAAAACTTCTGTAAGCACTGGAGCAGGAATAAGTGGAAAGAGACCAGGGGATGGTTTTAGCATAAACCTGGGCCAACACGTAACTGTTTTCCAGGCCGAAATTCTGGCAATAATGACCTGTGCAGAGGAACTGATTCGGAGGGCTTATGCAAATAAGAGCATCTGCATCATGACCGATAGCCAGGCAGCATTAAAAGCTCTGGAGGGAGTAGAAATACACTCCAAAGTTGTGAAGAACTGCCTTGACACACTGGTGAGACTGGCACAAAGCAACAGGCTAACACTGATGTGGGTGCCGGGACGCACTGGTATCAGTGGCAATGAAAAAGCTGACTCCCTAGCAAGGAAGGCTGCATGTAATAAATTAGTAGGTTCAGAACCAACTTGCGGGATTGCATACAAGACTGCAAAAGGGACTATCAAGGAACTACTAAGAGAGAAACACCTTGTGTACTGGAGGAATCTTCCGGGACCGAGGCAATCGCAGATGTTCATTCGGGAACCCTCCGGGGACAAAGAGACCAAGGAAATACTCCGACTGAGCAGAACTCAGTTGAGGAAAACAGTAGGACTATATACAGGACACTGCTGCTTAAATAAACACCTCAATAATATTGGAGTTGTTGAACATCCTACATGTAGTATGTGTGAGGAGGAGGAAGAAACTCCATACCATCTGCTGTGTATGTCCAGCTCTTGCCACCGTAAGGCATGAACACCTAGGGAGTCGCTATCCGACCACCGAGGAGATAAGAAATTCACCCATCAATAATGTACTCAACTTTGTTGAGGACTTGAACTTGTTGGGGTAAAACTAGGAACGCGGGGTACAATGGGCCAGGAGCCTAAGTGCAAGTGGGAGTAACTCTTACAGACCACACCCGTTCAGTAATAATAATAATAACGGAAATGTAAAATTATGGTTATGCTGGACAATACAATTCTTTTATCAAACTTCTTTCTGCTCATTCCAAAATTCCTTTTTGATATTCTTATCTTGACCCAAGTAAAATTATTCGAATAAAGTAACTACTATTACAATAATTTGGAAAAATTTGAATTTATTTTACAATATTTTATTTCAGTCTAACAAAAAGTTTACTAATAATCAAAAAGATTCAAAAACCATGTTATACCTACAAATTCCAGAATGAGATATAAACAAAGTTTCACTATCAGCTTTATCTCAATTATACAATAATAACTATTAATCTTATAAAATATAAATAATTGCAACATTATTTATTAAAAATATAAAACGTCAACATAAATCTTTAGAAAACATTACGACTTTATTAATAAAAAGTATCTTAGAAAAGGTCTTTATTTTGTAACATTAAATTACAAAATTTTATATTAAATTTCACAGCCTTTTTTAACTTAATATTCCAATAGGTGTTAAAGTATACAGACTTGTTAGGCAACAAGAAAACAAAAATTGAATACATTTTTCAATCAGAATACTATGTAAAAAGTAACATCTGTGGAGAATGTGGATTATATTACAATAAATAAAATTGACGAGACATCATCTTAATCAGTAAGGAAATTTCAATATTTAATTAAAATCATTTATTTTTTTGAGTTTCTTAAGAAGGAAAACTAAACATTTGAGATAATTCAGATATGATTGTAAGAATAGAGATACGCACAATCATTCAAGGAAATTTTAAGAAATCTGATAAAGGAGGACCTCTTCGCCCTAAAGGATCTTCGGGGAATATTAGTAAATCATCGACCCATGTATACATCAATAATCTTTTTTCAATAGTACTTTGCCATTCCGGTTTTTCTGCTAATAAATCTCTGTAATTATCATTAGAGACAATTACAGCTTCTTGTATATGAGCATATTGAATAATAAACCTAAAAATTAAACCTCAATTACTTACACAACATCGTAAAATAAAGAAACTTTTCAAAACAAAAAGAAAGTGTTTTAGCTTAACAATTTTAACTACAACTTAAATAATTTCGATTTGCACTAATCCTTAAATTTTTCTTCGTAATGGCTCCATTCAATTTGACGAGTCTCTTCATATCGATGGTAACTTGTGGTATACACTTTAAACAGGTACACAATGTTGCAAGTCATGATAAGTTTCTAAAATTTTACAATTCCTGGTAATTTCTATCTAAAATTTAAACTACGGCAATCTCAAAGTCTACTATACCAATGATTACATAGTACATACAAAATTATTTTTATTTATAATCAGTTAGTAACAGCTAACAGACAGAGCAAGAACTTTTAAAAAGTTTAAAAGTAAAATCATTCCTGACAGTAGCCGGGAAGTAAAAATGTTTTTAATTTGATAGAAAAATGTGTATTATGATAAGAATATTTTACCAAATACGCAATAAATAAATTATTAACTAATGATCATTATGAATAAAATGGTATACAAACCTTGGTGAAGATTTTTATTGCAGCTTTGAGCTATAGATAACCTCAGAAATTAATCAACTCTAAGAAGTATTAAAATGTTTTCCACCTCAATACATAATGTAATATGTGAACGTTCGAATCCTTACCAGAGTGATTCGGTTATAAAAGCTTATGGTACCCTGTAAGTTTTTTGTAAAAAAACAGTTGTTGCGTTTGAAATCACGGACTCACAGAATTTCTTAAACCCTGTTCACCCTATATGAATCGTCCCCCTTATGCCGTAACCACGAATGTGAATATTAATAATTTTTTAGAAGAGCGCAATTAAAGCTTTAAACATACGTATGTAATTTAAAATTAATGAAATTAATGAGTAGATAAGACGCAACACAGTGTAAAGAAAAGATTTCAACAAGTTAATTTGATTAATTTTTTACTTTTAGCTTTAATTACGCTCTTCTTAAAATTTGTAATAAACACATTCGTGATTATGGCATAAGGGGACGATATCTCATGTGACTTAGTCATACGAAGAATCATGGCTAAAATCATGCCATCATAAAAGCCATGACTTCTATAATATCAAAAATTATAAATAGTAAAATAGTGAACGTAAAAAAATTCTCATATAAGAAGTCATGTGACTATATTATGAAAAATGATATAGCGAACAGGATTTTCTTCGTCCCCTGGTACAGTTGGTAAAGTTGTACAGCGGGCCCAGTTTAGATGCCTAAGCACGTGAGAGTTTATCTTGCCCTTGACAACAAAATTTAGAATCTAAAAGCCGTTCTTCAGCTAGTTTTGACAAATGTCAAAAACTTTTTCAGAATTTTCTTTTTCGTAGACTTTTTTTAAACTAATTATCCATTTACAAATTTAATATTAATTTACCCTTTAATAGCAGTTCAACATTTACTATTATTTCTTAGGATGTAAAATATTAAATGTTAATAGGAATTCAGCTTTATTTTGAAAAATACCAATAGATTTTTTATTTATTAATTTGACGATTGGATTTAACAAAAAATAGGCGACTATAAAATGAAGTTAGCTTTTTGTTTTAGAAACAACGGCCTTAAGGATTCCAGAGTTGCCACAGAGTTCTAAGCAAGAAGTGAGTGAAAAAAGTGTGTACATTTTCAAAAAAAGTGAAGAAAAGTGTATAGAAATTTTGAAAAAGTGGCAAATAGTGTAAAAATATTTTACTTCAGGCAGTAACGTAGCAAGCCTCTACGCCAACCAGATCCTGGAGGAAAGACCCACAGCTGGCCTCCTTTTTTAGAATCAGTGTTTCAAACTGCTCTTTGGACATTTGATAACTTTTTCCAAAATTTTTTTGAAAGACACTTTTTTGACTCCCTGGCTAAATTTGCGAACCAAAACTTGCAAACGGTTCAATTTTTTTACACATTTTGTGCTTTTTTTTTCAAAAAACATTTCCTCCGAGCAACATGCGTAATACTCCAATATTTGTTCCGTGTATAGCGTATTTTTTTGTGGAAGGCAGTGGCGACTCGATTTTCACGTATGTCTACTGCATATAAATGGCCACTACATCTCCCTTTCACAAGAAATTACACTCTAACATGATTTCTTTATTTTTCTCGGTGGCCCGGCACCACCTCCTACTACGTCACTGCTTTTGGGCCCCTAAAAGTTCACGGACCGTATGCTTTTGCACACCGGTAGTTACGCCACTGCTGACGCCCATGAATGAATTTACGAGATTCTTTATTTTCCGTGTACAGAGGTGTCAAACTCATTCCAGCCGTAGGCCACTTCCTCCAAGCAAAATTTTTACAGGTGGCATCTCATTTTTTCCCCGAAATTTTTTTTGAATGACTTTTTTAACTCTATTTCATAATTTTACTTGTTGATTAGCTAGTCTACATTTGCTCCAAGCAACATGTGTCGACAATTATTAAAATTCTAGTTAAAAATTTTATCAAAAATTTTAATTTTTGTAAGTGAAATCGTAAAAAAAGTGAAAATAGTGAATATATTTTAAAAAAGTGAATAAAAGTGTAAGATTTTCAAAAAAGTGAATAAAGTGAAAAAAGTGTATCTGTGGCAACCCTGGATTCGTTTGCACGTCAACTGATAAATCACTTTAAATTCCACGACTTTTCTAAACCACAAAATTTACAAAATAAGATCGTCCTACTTGTTTTGTAATTTTTTGATTTTACCAGTCATTAAATTTAAGGTTGATGTATCAGTCTTCGCTCATTTACAACAAAACTCTACGAACTCTAATAATCAAATCACTCTGATGTATTCAAACTCACTCAAACTTGAATAATTTTTATCAATTTTAGCTAGTCCAGGCAAATAAAATCTTTTTATTGAATTACTCACTAAATGTCTCATTCAATTGATACCATTATCGTTCTTATCTGTTACAATTTACCACGTTAATCTCTCATGTTAAGAGGGAAGGTGAACCCTCTCTTATATATGGACTTGGGTTGTAAGGTGGACCACTTAGGTCCAGTTTATCAATCTCTAGTTAGTGCCCCAAATAAATTTTATCTAATAAGTCAGATATACCGATGATCTGTTGAAATTCATACTTATTTGTCACTAACTAGAGATTGATAAACTGGGCCTTAATAATAAAGGTATTCTCACTCTACTGTATACGGAGCGATAAAGCTCCCTTCTCCCATAAAAAAGTTCATGATAAAAGGTCACTTTTTTAACGCTAGAGGCGCTACCGTCTGACTTTCTCGCGAATTATCCAATAAGGAAGCAAGAAAGTTTGACATTAGCGTCCCTATCGTTAAAAAAGTGAACTTCTATCATAAAAGTTTTTAACTCTAGAGGACGCTAACGTCAGCTTTCTCGCTCCCTATATGGCGTTGTATTTATCTTAACAACGTCTAGTAATACACAACTTTACTAAGTATTACTAAGACAAATACAACGGTGTAGAAATACAATGACATAATAGCCCAAGAGTCAGTGATAGTTTCCATCCCGGACATTAAGGGCCAGTTGTATAAAAGAGGATCATCCTTGACCATGGATCAAGCTCCAATTTAAACCAATCAGTACAGTTAAAATTTTATTTTAAGTTTTCTATTGGTTTAAATTGAAGCTTGATCCATGGTCAAGGATGATCCTCTTTTATACAACTGACCTTAAGAATCGTGAAAATTTTATTTTACCTTACCTTTAGGAGGAATTTACATACGTCGTATAGGTCACTTTTTTTAAGTTGGTAATAATTAATTAAACCAATCCCGATTACCAATCAATTAATTAAACCAATTGGAAACCATCATTCTTCAAAATCTATGATTTTCCCTTTCTTGTTTAAAATGTTTTACCCAAACTTTAAGCGTATTGTTCCTAGGTATAATGGACAAAAACAATTCATTTCTAGCGTTTTTTCACTATTTTACATCTTATTTGCCTGAACTACAGAGTGGTGCAAAATACACGTTATGGTTTTGATTCTTTATAACTTTTTTATAGAAAAATTCAGAATGTTGCAAAAAAAAAACTTGGAAAATTTAAAATGTAACGATACACAACAGAACAACCAACAAAAATCGCTGCATTCGTAGAATTTAACCGCTCACGACTGTTGGGAGAGGGGCGTACTAAATATTGGTCATGGGGGGTCTAAAATAAAAATTTGCCTATACCATAAAAAGGTGCAAATCTTTAGGCCTTTCATTTAATCCCTCGCTATACTACAAGGGGGTTAAATAACCCCCCACCCTCACGTTATATAGGTCTTGCTTTAGGGCTGTTTGAAAGAACTAATTACATTAATAAGCGACCGACAAACCTCCATCAGAAAAACAATATTAGCAATGAAATTCGTGCCTGAAAATTTGCAAATTCATGCAATTTTTCATGAAAAAGCACATCTATGCAAAGTAGAAAATGGACATTACTTGCGAGATGTTCAAGTCGATAATATTCTCTACTTATGTACCATATTATAACTCGGAGATAAAAAAGTTACAAACATTCAAACCACACGTGCGTTTTGGTGCCACTTTGTACTTGTAGAAAATGCAAAAAGTTATATTTATATTATATCTGTATACGATTTAGCACTTTCAAAGATATCCAGACAGATTTATACTAGAGATGAATGCGGGAATAATTTTTTTGTCCCGTCCCGCAGTGCCGCCCCGTCGTGTAAGTCCCGTCCCGTCCCGCATGTCAGGCGCATGCGCAGATTAAAAATTATGACTTAAATTTAAACTGCGCATGCGTCTGACAGCGTCTACTTTCCAACTGCTGAAAAACTAGGATATTACTAGGGCAATTGTTTTGTTGAAGTTAAAATAGAGATGAATGCGGGACGGGACATTCCGCGGGATATTTTTTTTTGTCCAGAGAGATATTTTGAATATTTAGTCCCGCGCGGGATATTTTGTCAACTCAGTCCCGCGCGGGACAGAACCCCGTAGTCCCGCATTTGATTTATTTTATACAACGCAGTCCGAATAAACTTTTTTCATTTTTTTGTTAACGCATATTACTTAGAGTAAATGTAGGGAAAGGATTCAATAAGTTAAATTATGAAATAGAAGGGGAAACAATTTCGTCCCGCGCGGGACTGCTTTAAAATCCCATGCCGCGCGGGACTGAGTTGATAAAATGTCCCGCGCGGGAATAAATATTCTAAATATCCCGCGGGACAAAAAATATCTCGAGGGATATTCCGTCCCGTCCCGCATTCATTTCTATTTTAAAACACGCATTCATCTCTAGCTGTATTGAATAAAATAAATTTATAAATAAAACTCGGGACTGAATTGGCATCCCGTCCCGCGCGGGACTAAGTTTATAAAATGTCCCGCGCTGGACTAAATATGCCGCGGGACAAAAAATATCCCGCGGGATATCCCGTCCCGTCCCGCATTCATCTTTAAAATAAATTTATAAATCAAACGCGAGACTGAATCGAAATCCCGTCCCGCGCGGGACTGAGTTGAAATCCCGTCCCACGCGGGATTGAATCGACATCCCGTCCCGTCCAGTCCCGCGTTCCATCCCGCATTCTTCTCTAATTTATACTATATCGTCCCCTTAATACTACAACTAGGTAACTCGAATTTTGGCTATTTTGAGTTAGTACGTGTATCTACCTAATTTTAACCATTTCTTTTACTGCTACAACTAAATATGTTCTATTATGTTTCTAAATATAAATTATCCACTTGCAAAATGTAGATAAGTCCCAGATCCTTTCAATTTTTTCAATTTTCTCAATAACCATAATTTCAAGTTAACCATTTGTAGTATTAAAGAGATGATATCTAACATATTAGTTGTCATATATTCGGTGTATATGTATGAAATTACTCCTAGATGGTGAAGATGTCTAATAAGTTAGAAATATGAGTCACCTGATTTTTGATAAAAACACTAAAATAATGTTCACATAGAGCAGCCCTATGCAACCTTTCTAATCAATTCTTCTTAAGGTCCTAGATCAATAGGAATAGATAATAATATTCAACAGATGTCACTAGTTGCTTAATGATATTTTATTGGTGTATTTTATTGATATTGATTGATACTTTACTTCTGATTGGTTAAAATTTGAAATTTCATGTATATTGCTTCAATTCTAGTGTCAAGTTCATCTCAAAAACGAATAACCGTAGAAAGTTGAAATTTTCAGAATATACATAAAAGATGGTTTTACATAACATAAGCTATTTTATATTTACAACAAAAGTTTATTTTATTAAAAATTAAAAAAAAAAAAATTATATTAATTTTTTTTAATTTAAAAATAGCTTATGTAAAGTAAAATCATATTTTAAGTATATTCTGAAAATTTCAACTTCCTACGATTATTCGTTTTTGAATTGAACTTGACACAAGTTCAGCCCTTATTGATCTGCCACCTTAAGGTGCCGTCTCCTATCAGAGGTTGGCGAGCATTTGAAATGCTACATCTTGGCAGATTACTCTCGGTGGTTTGCCATTGCCTTCCGAGAGAAGAGGGTCATAATAAAGTTGGATAAATTTTGTAGCCGGGTTGGGAATCGAACCTGGGGCTTCTCGCCTAGAATCCGGTCCTTAGCCCGTTCACTTAGCTCACCCCTCTTTTTTTCAAATCAATGCATGTAACTTTTATTAATAAGTAATTCTTATATGCATATATATGTATAATCGACATTATAAAGTCAATCAGAAGATTGCATAGAGCTCATATTGAAATGTATTGCATTGAAAACTACACCATTAAAAATCAGTGCAAGTTTAAAGCAAGTTTAGAAAAAACTTTGTACCAAATTTCAGATCTTTAGACGTCGGGAAGCTGGTTAAAAATGGCCTTAAAGAAGTCCACCCACACGGACGACGACAGTCACACAAAGTTAAATAAAAGCTTTTAAAAAGGATTTGGGTTGTCAAAAAAATCAAAGTCTATAATCGCTGCTTTAGAACGGAATCCTGGGCTTTCTGTGAGAGATGTCGCAAAAATATAACATGTCATCTTCGTATGTACAAAAAAGTACTTAAAAGGGGTCTTTAATTCAGGGCCCTTTTAATTTAATCAACAGATGGCGCCTACTTAAATATTTTTATAAAGAACTAGGAAGATTTTGTATTTAAGAGGGGCATTTTTTTCAGGGCGCTTTTAATTTAATCAACAGATGGCGTTCACTTAAATATTTTTATAAAATAAGAGGAATTTGCTATATTTAAAATATAGCAAATTCGTTGAGATAATACTATTCTATAAACAATATTCTTGATCTTAAGCTATTTTGAGTTCGTATTGAGTATGTCAAAACACACTCACTTACAAAAAAAGATAATTAAACTTTAATTATGAATTGTGTTTTTATAAATAAATATTACGAACTCAAAATAGCTTAAGATCAAGAATATTGTTTATAAAATAGTATTATCTCAACGAATTTGCTATATTTTAAATATAGCAAATATTTATGCTATATTTTATATATTTTTATATTTTAAATATAGCAAATTCCTCTTATTTTATAAAAATATTTAAGTGGACGCCATCTGTTGATTAAATTAAAAGCGCCCTGAAAAAAATGCCCTTCTTAATATATAGCAAATTTGTTGAGATAATACTATTCTATAAACAATATTCTTGGTCATAAGCTATTTTGGATTGGTATTGAGTATGTCAAAACACACTGACTTACAAAAAGATAATTAAACTTTAATTATGAATTTTGTTTTTTAAACCGACTTCAAAAAAAGGAGGAGTTTCTCAATTCGTCTGTTTGTATGTTTTTTTTTTTTTTTTCTTATGTATGTTCGGGCATAACTTTTTACAGAGTGATCCGATTTTGATGAATTTTTTTTTATTTGATAGAGTATACCTCCATGGTGGTCCCATTTAAATTTCACAAAAAAATTCCATTCGTAAGGGTAAACAATATGGGAAAATTGCACCCGTAAGGGTAGAAAATAGGGAATGATTGTTTTTCATTTATTGATTTTTTACTTGTCAACCTATTCTGTTGAAAGTTGGGGTGGAGAAAAACTTTATATCGAGCAAATTAATTAATTAATTAATTAAGGTAGTAATTAGTAAATTTTAATCACTAAAAATTAAAAAATAAAACACTTTTTAACAAAAAATTAAACCGACCTCAAAAAGGAAACTAAAAAGCATAAAATAAATATATTACATTTTGAGTCTTAATAAGTAATGTAAGTAACTAATTTTGAGTCGGTGCAAAAAATCAACAATTACTAAATTACTTTAAAAAAATTATTAAAACAAAAGTCACCCATTCTGCACCGACTCAAACTTAGTTACTTACATTACTTATTAAGAGGGGCATATTTTTCAGGGCCCTTTTAATTTAATCAACAGATGGCGCCTACTTAAATATTTTTATAAAATAAGAGGAATTTGCTATATTTAAAATATAGCAAATTCGTTGAGATAATACTATTCTATAAACAATATTCTTGATCTTAAGCTATTTTGAGTTTGTAATATTTATTTATACAAACACAATTCATAATTAAAGTTTAATTATCTTTTTTTTGTAAGTGAGTGTGTTTTGACATACTCAATACGAACTCAAAATAGCTTAAGATCAAGAATATTGTTTATAGAATAGTATTATCCCAACGAATTTGCTATATTTTAAATATTGCAAATTCCTCTTATTATATAAAAATATTTCAGTAGACGCCATCTGTTGATTAAATTAAAAGGGCCCAGAAAAAAGGGCCCCTCTTAAGACTCAAAATGTAATATATTTATTTTATGCTTTTTAGTTTCCTTTTTGAGGTCGGTTTAATTTTTTGTTAAAAAGTTTTTTTTATCAATTAATATTATATATTACAGCTCTACAGGCCTAGAAGGCCCATGGCTTCATTCCCTGCCTACATAACTTGTCTTGTAAACTCTCGTGTGTGACGCAGCCGTATCAACGGTAATGACGTCGACACAAATATCAGGGATCACCACAGGAGTGTAGATGCCCACCGGAAGGCCGAGCCAAGAAATTCTGTGCAATCCGCGATTTGAACCCAGAATTTCCGCTCTATACTCAACCAGCGATCACATCACTCCACTGCTGTGGCTCAATCAATTAATATTACGAACCCCAAATAGCATAATATCAAGAATATTGTTTATAGAATAGTATTATCTCAACGAATTTGCTATATTTTAAATACAAAAGCTTCCTAGTTCTTTATAAAAATAATTCAGTAGGCGCCATCTGTTGATTAAATTAAAAAGGCCCTGAATTAAAGGCCCCTTTTAACCAAGCTGGTTTAGGGCCAGTTCTACAAAGCAAGTATAAATTAAAAATAAGCTATACCGAGAATATGTCCTATCGTGTAAGGTGTAAGTAAAGGTCCTCGCTTTTAAAGGAGCGGAGCGATATAACTGTCATTTGGCTGTCATTTAAAGCGAGTGGAGCGAAAAATCGTAGTAATTCGTATTCTCACCCGCTCCCCAAAAGTTACAGCGCTACGTTTTCAAAGGAGCGGAGCGATATAACTGTCATTTGGCTGTCATTTAAAGCGAGTGGAGTGAAAATCATAGTAATTTGTATACCCACCCGCACACAAAAAGTTATATCCCTACTTTTTCAAAGGGAGTGATAAATGGCACTGGCTTTGCGCTGTTATCACACACTTTTGCGGCAGTTTTTGTTACTAACAGTTTTTTTTACTAAACTACTTAAATTTTTAATATAAATTAGAATTATTTTGAACGTTGTGAAATTGTGAGTTTGGGTTTTTGTAAACATGGATGACTTGATGTATTTAAATGTGCTGCAAAATCTTGAAGATCAAGAAGGAGAAGAAGTCAATGCTGGGAATAAAGTTTTGGAAGATCCTTTTGCATTAAGCAACGAAAAATTTCGAAAAAGATTCCGGGTGACAAAAGATATGTTTAATTATATTTATGAAATTGTTAGACCTTACGTAAGAGAAGCCGTTAAGAGTACTGACGTAGATCCGGCTTTAAAAGTAAGTTATATTTCAATTTATTATAATTTAAAAAAAAAAAAGATTTAAATTTTAATATAATATCAATTTCTATTATATTGATATTATTTTAATAATTCAATTTTTTAGTTATTGATTGCCTTAAAATTTTTTGCCACTGTGAGCCACCAATTAGATGTTGGTAATAATTATTTATTAGGTGTATCTCAGTCTACTACAAGTAGGTGCATTCATGAGATAATAGACATTTTGAATCGACAAGAAATTGTCGATAGATTTATAAAATTCTCGCAAACAGTCGCAGAGCTAAACTCTGTTAGAAGGAAGTATGAAAATTCAGTTATTTTCTCAAGAAGAACATTAATTGTTTCATTCATACTTATAGATTTTATGAAAAATATGAATTTCCTGGCATTATTGGATGTATAGATTGCACCCACGTGGCATTGTTTCCACCAAAAATTAATGATCCCGATTGCACATCAGTCTTGATAGGCTACATATAATGCAATGTTGCCACATTTTCGCTCCCTTTCTAAAAATGGAGTGATACATGAGAATACCAAATTATCACTCCACTCGCAATCAAACCACTCGCTTTCGGGGAGCGCTTGCTTGGAGTGGAGCGAGTTCAGAATCGCGGCCCTGGTCTTGGGCAGATCATTATCCCACAATTTATACAAATGTATAGCGTTATACGACGATTGTGAACAAAATCTGTGTGAGATATTCTCAGTATTGCTTATTCTTAATTTATACTTGCTTTGTAGAGCTGGCCCTTACAGTCTTACCAAGTAAATACTGCCCCAAATTACAGTAATTTATGATTTTACACATACCGAATTTCACAGTGAAGAAATATTCTGCAGAAAACAACAGTCATTAATCACATCAGAATAGGCAATACAAATCCTAAATCATCTGCTAAACCTCAAACCTTCAATATTCAAACCTATAGAAACCACATATAATAGACAATGTTATAATAGTAAACAAGATATGTTTACTTACTATGTATACATGTTTCGGACATGGATAGAATTATCTCTATGTGAACGCTACTACAACCATTTTGACAAATATCAAATTTCTTCACTAATCTTGTAAATAAATAAATCTGCAGGGTATCTCCAAGATAAAGCAAATTTTGGTTTTCTTAGGTTAATGTACTTATCTAATAGATGGATAAACATTATTGATTTATGAAAATGTGAAGAAATCGAGCCTAAGAAATGAAGTTGTCTAAGCAATACTTACCTGTATTCAAACAACAATTCACTAACCTGCCATTTAATTTACACAAAGAGACATAAAATACTTACCTTATACTTTTAATTCATTGGTCAACTTTGGCAACAATAAAAGGCAAGTATAGCAGTTGTATAGGCTTCAAGACCTTGATTCAGTGAAATACATAGCTTAGTACAGCATTACTTACCTTTGTGTAGCGCTTTCATACAGTGATATGGCACTAAACCATGCTCAAGGATTACTTTTTAAATCCTACATATCATCTGTTATCATCAAGCCTACACCTCGTGCTGAATTTATTTACAAAATACAAAGCACATTAAGTATAACAAGTTTAGATGCAAAACGACATAACATAAAACAGAACTAATCCTACTATTATAATTTATAATGAACTACCTCACAATTACTCAGGATTACTTGTAGTACAAATCTAACCAAAATTATTTAAAAGCAGGATGACAGTGACAAAGAAAGAGCGTCTTTGAATGCAGACTTCGATGTAATAAAATAATGTGCAATTATGGCTCTACGACCATACTAAGGAAGAAAGTCCAATCTGCAAGATATGAATTCCGAGATATTTCCAATTTTACATAATTTTTAATAGCATCCTCAGTTTCTACACTGTATTATACAGAGAATGATAAAGCAACATAATATTTCAAAATAACGTTTTAAATTTCAACTTCTACTGTAAAAGCTGAAAATACTATTAAAAATTATATAAAAGTGGAAACATTTTCAGCATTAATATTTTGCAGATCGGTCCTCCTTAAGCACGGCAGTATAAGTATAATTTAATTCTATATATTGATTTCTTTCCAGCATTATCAAAAAGGTGCTATTTTCATCACTGTAATCCAGCTTATAAGTGTAGTAAATTAGAATAAAATTATTATTTACCACTACATACATACCTGTCATCATAGGGGGTAATTCGTTTACCAAAAACTTCCCTAGAAGGGGTAAATATGACGTAACGCTTATCAGCTAATTCTTGTAAAAAAGCAGGACACGACGATTCACCTACTTTTAAACGAAACTGAGGAACAAATGCAGTCACTTTGTGACCCTTTCCTAAAAAGTATTGGATTGCTATATATAATCCTCTTACAGAAAAGTATTCTCCATTTGAATGACTAGAAAAAAAAAGTATTTTACGTCAAGATATTACAAGATAATGTAATAATTTATAATGCTTGCAAGATTTAATAATTCATTAAAATGGTTTGATAATTGTTTTAATTAAGTATGAAAATTTCAAATTTCCGGTGGGCACAGGGGGCTTTTCAGAAAAATTACCAAAGTTAAAACAACTTTGGTTGGGCGTTTTTGGCCTTTCTATTGCCTTATAATTTTAACTACATGAGGCAGGCGGCCTTTACCTAACATTATTTTTGTTCAGTCAGGGTAACTTGAAATTAAATAAAGAAAGTTATATTAGACTAGTTGAAAAGCCCGTCCAAGGACGGGTAGCTAGCAGGTGGATCTCTATTTTAGCGGTATTAATTTAAAAAAAAATGGTTTTCAAACACCAACACTAACATAAGCTCAACCAATGGATGTCTTGTTTTACAATCCTCATTAAAAAAAATAAATCCGTAATACTGACAATTTTAATTGTTCACGTTCAAACGTCCTCAACGTTGGAAACTCGTTTGGTGTGTAATTCGATCCCAGGGGATTAGATTTTAAGTTGCTAAAAACCAACGACAACAACCAATCCAAGTGCGTTGTGTGTCTTAAAAATATGACACGCTTAAGAAGTTGTATGTGCTGCCCGTTTATTATTGTGAAATACATTTATTGAAAATGTAAAAGTCGAATATTAAATTTTCTTAATGGATAATCTTTGGATTAACTGAGATAAAATTTATATACAGGATGGCCTTTTGAAAACGAAACAGACCTGTCCAAGCGTTTTTCCTTCTTTTATTCTTAAATGTCTTGAAATATCGGATTTATTTCGCATTTTTGCAGCTTCAATTTTTTTGTTGAATAATTGATAAAACTTTAAAAAAATTATAGAACTGAATTCAGGGAAGCAAGACCTTTCAAATGAGGTGTTACTTGCCATATCATCCCTATTATCATTTTAGGGGTTGTCATCGCAACTCAAAGGAATGAAACAATACGGAAGTAACATTAGTCGCAAAAGTTGTCCCCCTCAATGATAAAATTGACGTATTTTTGTATTTCTTAAGAAAAAAATTCTGCTTCGTTTTCAAAGGGCCACCCTGTATAAGTACCCCAGTTGAAACTTACTTTGTATGCAACTCGATGCCAGGAGAGGTGATTTTAAATTGGTAAAAAATTGGATCATTTAATTAATATAGCTGGTTCAACCGCGGCAGGCCCGTAGCTAGGATTTAATTTGGGGGGGAGGGGCACTTGAAAAATTTTAATTTTTGGTGGTTTCCCTTCCGAGAATTTTTATTATTTAAACAAATTTTCCTTTACTTTAAAAAAAAAATTTTCTGAACATTCCCCCTGGCTACGGGCCTGAACCGCCTGAAATCAAGGTTGAAAACTTGATTGGTGTGCTACTCGATTCCAGGGGAGGTGATTTTAAGTTTGTATAATTAACGACAACGACCAATTAAAGCGCGTTGTGTGTTTTTAAAAAATAACACGCTGCTACTGCTCCAACGTGTAATTTTTTTTAGAACACACAGCGCACTCTGATTGGTCGTTGCCGTCGGTCGTACCAACTTAAAATTACTTTACCATTCCATATAGAAATATATATAACCTTTTCTGAATGGAGTACTAAGGTAATTTTAAGTTGGTACGACCAAAGACAACAACCAATCAGAGTGAAAAATGACACGCTGGAGCAGCAGCAGCAGCGTGCTGGTCTTTTATATATGTGATATGCACCTAAAGTTTTTCTTGACATGCAGTGCCAACACACCTAAGACATACACTTTGCATATTATGATTATTCATTTCAAGTAATTTTCTCATGTTCGACATTAGTATTTATGCTGAAAAGACCCCAAGCAACTATCCAAACTTGTTTTTCTCTCAGTAAAATTAAGTTGATTTGTTAAAAAATTTTGTACAGTGGGGCCCGCTTAATGTGATGGCGGTTAATGTTATCACTCGGTTATTGTTATCAAAAACCCCAAGTCCCGATGTGATCACATTAAGCGGGCCCCACTGTATTTTAATATTTTACTAAAGCTGTGCGACACCCGTGTTACTTTTGTACAAAATTAACAACTAACAAGGGGAAGGCCAACATTTGTCATCAGAGATTTGCACCATTGTTATTATACTTGTGATCTAATAATCTGATGTCTGGTTACTAACATTTTTAGTTCCATTTAAAAATTTTTTTTTTCAATTTTTACTACTATTGGTTTCATGAGCATTTAGTTGTTTTACATCTAGTAGGTGGCTTGCTAGGCTGACTTACCATGGACATCCTTGACCATGGATCAAGCTTCAATTTAAACCAATAGAAAACTTAAAATAAAATTTTAACTGTGCTGATTGGTTTAAATTGGAGCTTGATCCATGGTCAAGGATGATCCTCTTTTATACAACTGGCCCTTACAGATATCTGCCTGTGACTCTGGTTTCACAAACTGTGTTAAAAAAACGGTAAGTGGCAAGCGCCACTTACATTTAAAAACAATGTCAAAATTCTTTGGCCAAAGAGGACAGAAATATCTCCTAAAAAATTCAAAATTCCTAATTTCGTTTATCCCATTAGGTACAAAACCTTCTTCTTCTTCAACTTAGTTTAAGCCTTTAAGGCTTGTTATTTCCAACATCTGCGTCGTTTCCTTGGCAGTGTTGGTTCCATGAGCATATAAATATTTTTTTTTACATCCATAAGGTAGTTTGCTGGACTCGCCTTCAGATGTGTCTATATCCTGGTTTTTATGTTAATGATGGCAATTCATTAACCCAGGAGGACCACCAGCTTAACGTGCCTTCCGAAGCACAGAGACTAATCATAAGAAAGTTTTACCCTTCTCCAGATTTGAACCCGGTACCTCGCATTTGCAGCTCTAAAAAACCATTCTATAAAAACCTAAAAGGTATAGAATCAAACAATTTTACGGTTATGGCTATAGTATAGATTTTGAGCCTGACATATCAGTTTTAATAATAAATAATTTTGTATAAATAAATCAGTTATTAATATTGAAAGTATTTATTTATTTTTTATTAACAGGTATACCTGTTTTTTTACCGTACCATAAAAATATTTGCCTTCCCTTTTTAAAAAACAAAGCTAAAACGATTTAACGTTAATTACAAAGGTATCAAGAACCTAAACTTTTAGTTGTTAATTTTGTACAGAATTTCTTGATTTGTCTACACCAGCGTTTCTTAACCTTTTTCAGTCCACAGAGCCCTAGAAAATCAAGCACAATTTCAAAGATCCCCTTAATAAAAATTTTTTTAATAAAAATTAAAAATACTGTATTAATGTGAAGGTTGGTGCTACTTTTTGCAACTAAATTAGTAATATTTGGGTTGATGTTATTACTTAGTTGTAATCTCAATTAAGATCCTACATACCGGGGACCCCCATACACATACTCGCGAACCCCCAGGGGTCCATAGACCACAGGTTAAGAAACAGTAGTCTACACAATCTAATATAATATGCATATAAGACATTTATCATAGAAGCTAATCCTAATATTGTTCACCTCTATACAAATAAAATCTCTGCAAAGTTATAAATAAAATTAACCAAATTTTTACTTACCTAAAAGCGATATTACTTCCATCTATAACAATTTCTCTAAGTCCCACCCGATTCACAGCATTACTTCCAGATGTATTATCACAAGTATTAAATTTCTGAATTTTTTGATTTCGTTTAGAATTCTTTAAAGTTTTAGCCAATTGTTTCTGCATTCGTTTAAATTTCTTCCTTGCTCTTTTTGTAGTATGTTTTACAACATCGCCATCATCATCTATAACTATGACGGGTATTTTAGGACTATTATTGTGGTTTTGAGTTTCGCTAACAAAAACTATATCGCTGTCATCATGTTTGCAGTTATCGTTTTCTGAAGAAGTTGAAGATGACGAGGAACAAATATTATCATCAGCCTTATTTTGTTCTTCAATGTTAGGCGGATAATTTACGCCATGTGTACCTATATCAGCCAAAGGGCCACATTCATCTACCGTTTTGATACCTGTTGCTTGTGAGGGCACATCATGTTGACTGTTAGTTGGGTCACTTGTGCCATAATCTTCAACTTGTTCATTTGAACAATTTAACATATTTTCACATAAAGTTGTATCCGTTAAATTAATGCAGGATTGATCCAAATTAGAAGAAATTCTGCGATTAAAAATTGACCATCGTACTTTTTCTTTATTACGTTTCTTTTCAACATCTTGACCAGGTTTATCGCTATTTACTGAAGTCACTTGCAGAGAAGTTACATTATTTTCAGCCGCATTTTCTTCATCAGAATCGTCAACCAAATTTACAGTTTCGATAATTTTATGATCACTTGAAAATAAATTTCTTTTGGTAGATTTGTACTTTTCATTTTTTCTCGTCTTCTTTGGTATTCCAGAAAGACGAATATTTTGTAGCTCTCTTTTCTTTTTTTTAGATATAGTTCTCATCTTGATAGTTCTACAAAAAAAGTACCAATTAAATTACATACTTACGGATAAACGTGATCTTTATTCTTACAACTATTCTGTACACTTCTCAAATATCAATTTCAAATTTAATTATTGTCAAATTTTTATCGCAATTTATTGAATCGACCACTTTTGTAGTGATTTATTTAAAACTTGACGGTTAATTTTAAAGTAATTTGCACAAATGTAACGATGAAATAAAAAGGTCAGAAAAATGATGGTTATAACCTGTTGCCAACTACAGCAATGTTCAGTGTTGCCACACTACCACATTAGAGCAAAAAAACACTTTAAAATGAAATGCACTAGATTGCACTGGAAAAAATTTTGGAGCTTGGCTGATCCTATGAGAACCAATGTTGGTAATAGTGGAGTGCCTAAGTCGTAAGTTCAAAATTATGCCAAAATATTTCACATCTGGCAATCAATGCGCCTTTTTGGATTCAGATAGTACCTACATGGGTAGACAAGTTTAAAAAGCCCGGGACACAAATTTTCTTGGCCCTCTAGAGGATTTGGCAGCTCATTTATCGGAAGTAACATATTTAGTGCTAACTCGGAGAGTGTATGCACGATTCTGACTAAACAGCCTCCTAGACCAAAATACACATCAGACAAATACAATATTATTCCATTTTAATATAAAATTACAATAATATTCTACATTATAGTCAAGTACACTAATGTTAGCAGGAACGTACATACCCAAGGGGAGACCTCCATATTTTAAAAAAGTTTGTAAAATAACTCAATAGTTGGTTAAGTTGGCATTTTTTATGTTCCAATTATACCCAAAATATTAGGTAAAACAACATGAGTTATTTTGGTTGACAAAGAGAAGATGTCCGAATTTGAATATATTGTTGTTAATAATGAGTCGTTGCTTCAACACGTAGTCCAAATGCCAAGACATGATTTATGTTTATTCCATTTATTATCTTATTTGTCGTTAATCGTATCAACTTAAAATCACCTCCCCTGAGATTGAGTTGCACACTAGCTGAGTTTTCAACCTTGGTGAAACGCCCGTCCGTGGTTGAGCCAGCTATGTTAACTAAGGGCCGGTATTTCCATTTCTGAATAAAGTACCAAATAACTTTATTTGCAGAATAAGTGCTTTCATCTAATCAGTGCGTACTTCCATCTTTGAATACGTACGTACTGATTGGATGGAAGCACTTATTCGGTGAATAAGATTATTTGGTAATTTTTTGGAGATGGAAATACCGACCCTAAATGATCCAATTTTTTAGCAATTTCAAATTACCTCTCCTGAAATCGAGTTGCACAGCAAGTAAGTTTCGACTGGCACACCTATGTATAAATTTAATCTCGGTTAATCCGAAGATCATCTAATCATAAAATTTAATATTCTATTTTTACATTTTCAATAAATGTATTTAACAATAATAAAAAGCCAGCACTCTGCTTCTCCACCACCCTCCTCTTCCAGCGTGTCATTTTTTAGAACACACAACGCACTGTGATTGGTTACTGTAGTTGATCTTACCAACTTAAAACCACCTCCCCTGGGATTGAGTTGCACACTAGAGATGAATGCGGAACTGGACGGGATAGGTGATATCCCGCGGAATATTTTTTGTCCCTCGGAATATACAGAATATTTAGTCACGCGCGGAACATTTTATCAACTCAGTCCCGCGCTGGACGAGATTTTTTTCTTTCTATTTCATAATTTAACTTATTGAGTTCTTTAATTCCCCACATTTACTCTAAGCAATATGCATTAACAAAAAATCAGAAAAGTTCATTTGGGCAGCATTGTATAAAATAAATCAAATGCGGGACTGCGGGATCCCGTCCCGCGCGAGACTGAGTTGACAAAAGGTCTGTTTGGTACACTAGCACTAGGTAGCACTAGGACTATGGTACCAAACAGACCTAATATGTCCCGGGCAGGACTAAATGTTCAAAATATCCCTCGGTTTTTCCCGCATTCATCTCTATTGCACACCATACGAGTTTCCAACCTTGGTGGGACGCTCGTCCTAAAAAATGTTAAAGGAGAGATCCATCGCTTGTGCTTAGGTTAGTGTTGGTGTTTAAGGAAAACAATATTTTTTTAAATTAATACCCCTAAAATAGAGATCCATCGGTTAGCTACCCGTCCGTGGATGGGTTTTCCATCTAGCGTTTGATATATTTACCAAGCTTAGAAATTTTTGTTGCTGATTTGCTCAAAAATCACTCTGCGATTAAAATTTGTAATATGTATTAAATATTATTTTAAAATTATCTGCCTTTCAATTTATTTATTATTTTTGGAAATGAAACGGTCAGGGGGAAACGGCAAAGGCTAAACGGCTGACTAAAGCAAAACATCACATAACCTAGCAGACCTAGAATATACTACTCTCTAATGATGTCTATTTCAGTCACAAACTGTTCGCCATATTAAATAGTTTGACGTTGAAAGATATGCAGTATCATACCTTGTAAATCTATCTAGAGATAAATCAAACTAAGGTGAACTATCAAAAATAAATATCGACGAAAGGGGGGGGGGACGTGCCATTGCCGTTGTAATTTAATTTACTTCTGAACTTATGAACGCTTCGAATTGACATCTCTCAAATACAAAGACGGACCCGACCAGCAAAATTTTCATATCTGCATATTATCACCCCTGGTTCAACTTACTTAGTTTGATTTATCTCTACTCATTAGACTTAACCCAATAATTTTCCAACAGATTTAAATTTATAAGTTCTTTATTATAATTGATATTGATCTTACAGTTTATCCTATACCTACTCTTTTAGTCGCTCAGAAGTACCTAATAAAATTATAAATTCAATAACTGGAACTTGAGGATTAAACTAACTTTAAGTTGATGCTAATTAATTGTTAATACTTTTTAGTGTAGGTGGAGCGTTTGCTTATCATACGTTTACGAGTAACCCTAAAAATTTGAATGTATTAATTAAATATTATAAAGACGATTTAAAAACTTGAAACATTAAAACAGCATGGTTACATACGGATTTGGACCTTTAGTAAAACTCCAATTTACTTTTATAGTTTGGCCAAGCATTAAATGGCCGTTCAAAGCTTCTTTGGCATGAAATGCTTCTTCATATTTTTCATATTCTAGTAATGCATACCCCTGCAATAACATTTCTTATTTTGCATTCAATTGCGTTTGAAAAACTCACTTTTATATATCCAGTCCGTCTGTCTAAATTAAGAATTAAATTTTTAATAAGACCAAATTCTTCAAATAATTCTTTGATATCATCTTCTGTTGATTCTTCATGAATTCCGGTTAATATCAGCACCCACCCTTCAACAGCTACAAAATAGAGTAAAAAATAATGTTATTGGAATTTTCAAATTTTTAACAAAAAAATTCCTCACAGCTCTGAGGACGAACGTGATCTTCGTGTTGATTATCTTCACAATTTAATTTGTCAAAAACTTGAATTTTTGCAACTTCTCCTCCACTACGTTCATGAAAACCTCGTCCCTTCCGGATTTTACTCATTCCTTTCACAGCAAAAGTTAAACCTAAAAAATAATAAAATCTAGAAAACTGAAATGCACACGTTACAAAATTATTATTTGCCATCACTCTCGTCTTCAAACTCGGAACAACATTGACTTTGAATGTCCAATACGTCTGACATTTTTTATTTTTTCTAATAATTATCAAGTTCTAACAGAATTAAATCACTATTTGACAACAGTTGAATTAAAATTAGAAAACAAAAGAATTGAGACCAATGCAATTCCTGAGCTTATGTGATCGTACAGGTACATACGACTTAATTTGATTTTCATGTATCCTTACTCTAGGATATAACACCGACTAGGATACGCGACCACCTACCTTGTCCTTCGCATGGTAGAAGAAATCACTAGTTCATAAGGAAGTAGCTACTGAAAAGCTACGTTTTTTGACAAGTCGTCCATCTTCTAGGGTCCTACCTCAAAGACCAAAAGTTAGAGTCTCGAGTCCCTACTCACTTCAATCCTTTTCAACATCTTCATCCACGACATTCTAAAACTTGCCAAGACCATTTTAGCCCTATACCTTACATTGCGCATTGACATTAATTCGAACGAAAGTGCGATCGATCGATCATGCTTTGAAAACGAAAGCAGCATTTTATAGAATTCAAGATGTTTCGCAAGATTATTCCTGAAGAGAATATTCAACGTGGTCACAGGTCCGGTAATGACTTGCGCAAACTCTTTGTGGTAATTTGGCTCTGATCATTAAATGAAATAGATCCAAATCACACAAAATGTTTGCATCCGAAGAATCACAAGTCCCCGATGAATAGTTTTAAACCGATAACCCCACGTGAAAGTTAAAGCCCCCACGATCAAGAACTTAAGTCGGAAAGTCACCGAGAAGTTCTATCTATACTGCAACGACGCAGAAAATCTACTTGTTTGACAACTCAGCAACTACGAAGTCTAAGATTTCCCAAACCTCAAGAGGCTAAAAAGCATCCTTTCTCTAAAACTTACCTAAGTATCTTTATATGATTAAAACTTTGCTAACCACATTTCTTCTATACCAAAACTTTAAGCCTTTTACTTCACTTATTAGCTAACCAGCGCCCCCCCCCCCCCGGAAAAGCAACTTAACGAACCAAGAAAAAACCACCAACCAATACACATTATTCAGACACTTTTTGTAGTTCTTTAGATAATGTCCATCAGACACAATTTCACTTTGTATTTTGTGTTTTTTTTGGAAGAATCTTACTGTAGAAAGAGATCGTTCTTGTCTTTTTTTTTGGATTTTTGATTTTTTCTCTTTGACGACTCTCTAAAGCGAAGCACCTATGGTGCTTTGTTCTACTGAACTCCGTAAAGCCAAAGCACCTATGGTACCGTCTATTTCTCTGCCCCTTCACTGCGTGCACATTTTTTCTCCCTCACCCTCTCAAGTGTATTTTTACTTCTCAAGTAAGGCTCAATGCCAATTACGGGTTATAAATTTTTAATAATATTTTTGTCAGACTGGCTATAAATAAAATATAAGAGCAAATTTGATTTTGAACGCCATTTTTTCAAATTGCCAGCAAACGCCTATGCTATTTTTGTCAGAAAAATATTGGAAGGTAATTGAGATCCAAAAATTTAAGTGTATACAAAAATTCAGCTTATTCACAATAAATTAATGCGAATTTAAAAATCCCTACTAACTTCCTTATTATTAAAATTTACCAATTTTTTAATTCTTATCAACATTGTTTGAAAAGTTTTCAATTTTCGATTTTATCAAATGATTTTGTTTGTGTGATTTGGCTAAAAATAATCTAGTAATTCAACATACATCAAGCTTTGCTCCGCAATCTTCAAATAAAAATGCTTATGTACCAATGACTACTGGTAGCTATTTTGCTTCTTTTTTACCTATTAATAGCCATCCAATTACATTTTAATCATTTGTTACCTTTTCTAGCTTTTTCACATAGTAAAACAAAGTGTTGTATTTAAGTTATTAATGCATATTAATAATAATAATAATATCAAGTTTAGCTAATAAAACATTGATAAGTATAATAAAGGATAACATTTTATAATTATAAAGGCGGATCCAGACTATGTAACAAAACACGTTAAATAACAAGTTATACAGCAAATCTGTTGTAGTACAGCATTGTTTTATAACTTTTTATAAAATAGCAGAGACATCCAGACTATGTAACAAAACAAAACTCGACAGCTACATAATCTTCAAACGTGCTTCAAAACGTAAACAAATTATTGCATTATTTTGCTGACTTCGAAATTGGTTCAATATCAGGTTAGCATACGAGTCATTTATTCGGGTCTGGTGCGAAGCACCAGGGCTGTTGCCCCATATCTTCGCAGACTTGAAGAGTAAGGTTGCGGGCTTGCCCGCAACGTTACGTCGAATGATTTTTATTGAGGCGTACCTCTGAAAATTAGCGCGAAGCTAAGTCCTGGCTGTGTTAACCTGTGGGACCTACAGCTTTACGTGGAATCCGAACCACGGAGTCGGAGTTTAGCATTCGAGTGTAGAGTAGCACCTTAATAACACACGTGTGGACAAGTCTCTGCGTGTTATAAAACTAAGTTTTATGACTTCCTTTGATCTTTACCGACACCTAATGGATAACATAAAATATGCTAAATAACGAGAAAATTGTTGTAAAACATTGTGTTTTATAACTTTTTTACTTGAATTTCTTTAACAAGTTATAAAACTTTGTTATTTAACGTGTTTTGTTACATAGTCTGGATCCGCCTTAAGAATCGCATGATGAAATTAGCACTTACCCTTACCCTACATTAATATAATAACATAAAAAGTTATATGATGTTATCAATATTGCAATTATTATTAATAAGTCACGTACTAAATAGGTAAAATTAATTACGACATTGCATCAGATTCTCATAATTCTACATGATCGTGAACGTCAGTAGGTCATTTACCTATTTCAGGTTTTGTTTTTATCTTTAGACAGACGCACTTGTATTGTTTATTTAATTTAAAAGCTTTTATTGATGATCAATACCATTTTGTATCCACTCCTCCACTGGTAGAATAAGGTTCAATAAGTTTCAAATTTACTATGCAAGGTTATTCCCTATGACTTTTTTTTTTAATAATTTTAGGTTAAGAAGGGCATTTTTTCAGGGCTCATTTAATTTAATCAACAGATGGCGCCTACTTAAATCTATATATATAAAAGAACAACGTGTTAGTTACACCATTTATAACTCGAAAACGGCTGAACCGATTTTTATGATCTTTGATTTGTTGGATTTCTCGCCATCTCGAATAGCAGAATAATTATTAAAACATCGCAAAAATTCACGAAAAAACGATTTATAAAGAAAATTCACTTTTTGACCTAAAAGTTAGTTCGGTACTTAGTCGCGTAGAGAGCGCCACCTAATATTGCCACAAGTAATGTAATGTACATCTGTACAGATAAATCCATTTACCAATGAAAAACATCGAATCCAGTATTTGGATTGTAGCATCGAGTTATCGATAAAAGGGATGATCCCTGGAAGGTGATTCGATTCACGATCAAATTAGTGACGCACTAATTGTATACTGTGTCTGACAGTGGGCGACCTTAAATATATTAGTTAGCTAACTGTCCAGATAAATTTATTCACGCTACCCAAAAGAAATCGCTTAAATTTAAAATTAACTAAAAATTAAAAAAAAAGAAGAGATCTCTCATTTTTAATCTCTAATGCCCCCCCCCCCCCGATTTCTACACAAAAATTTTGTAGCAAAAATGGCTCACATTTATCTAAATAAAAACCACCTAGCAGAATTTTTAAAATTGATAACAACGAGATTCTTGATGTGAATATTCGATGTTCAAACTGTTTAAATCCTTTAATTTGGCTACATTTTCACACATCGCAAAAATTCTCGAAAATACAATTTTTGAAAAAAAAGTTATTTTCTGGCCACGATACCAAAAAGGCATCGCTTAAATTTAAAATTAACTAAAAATTAGAAAAACAACAATAAACCTCCCATTTCTAATCTCTAATTTGCCCCCCTTTCTAAACAAAATTTGGTAACAAAAATAGCTACATCTTCATCTTCTATATCTTCTTCTTCTATCTTCTATATATAGGTATATAAAAGAAAGTCGTGTTAGTTACACCATTTATAACTCGAGAACGGCTGAACCGATTTTTATGATCTTTGATTTGTTGGATTTCTCGCCAACCTCGAAAAGCAGAATAACTATTTAAACATCGCAAAAATTCACGAAAAAATTATTGATTCTGTGGCGGTACGAAGTTCGCCGGGTCAGCTAGTATTTTTATAAAATAAGATGAATTTGCTATATTTAAAATATAGCAAATTCGTTGAGATAATACTATTCTATAAACAATATTCTTGATCTTAAGAGGGGCATTTTTTTCAGAGCTCTTTTAATTTAATCAACAGATGGCGCCTACTTAAATATTTTTATAAAATAAGAGGAATTTGCTATATTCGTATAATAGCAAATTCGTTGAGATAATACTATTCTATAAACAATATTCTTGATCTTAAGCTATTTTGAGTTCGTATTGAGTATGCCAAAACACACTCACTTACAAAAAAAGATAATCAAACTTTAATTATGAATTGTGTTTTTATAAATAAATATTACGAACTCAAAATAGCTTAAGATCAAGAATATTGTTTATAGAATAGTATTATCTCAACAAATTTGCTATATTTTAAATATAGCAAATTCCTCTTATTTTATAAAAATATTTAAGTAGGCGCCATCTGTTGATTAAATTAAAAGGGTCCTGAAAAAAATGCCCTTCTTAAGCTATTTTGAGTTCGTATTGAGTATGTCAAAACACACTCACTTACAAAAAAAGATAATTAAACTTTAATCATGAATTGTGTTTTTATAAATAAATATTACGAACTCAAAATAGCTTAAGATCAAGAATATTGTTTATAGAATAGTATTATCTCAACGAATTTGCTATATTTTAAATATAGCAAATTCCTCTTATTTTATAAAAATATTTAAGTAGGCGCCATCTGTTGATTTAATTAAAAGGGCCCTGAAAAAAATGCCCCTCTAAGAGGTTATTCCGGAAGACTTATTCCTTTGCCTTAACTTGACCCTTTAAGCAATCTTAAAAATTTAACCATAGTATTATATATAAATGTGAAACATGAAATGTAAACTGCTCTTTAAAAACGTAACCACTAATGGCGTGAGGGATGCCCAAAAACCAAAGATCCAGATTAAGTCACAATCTGGAGAGAAAGCCTTTAAGTTGATGTTACCTCGATGTTGTACTAGACCAGCTCTCCAGCTCTAGATGATAATGCAAATAATAGCTAGTGCTAAGAAAATGTAGTCTAAGTCAACTTCTCCAAATAAAGCACTGTATAAAAAACAGGTTTAATAATAGAACAGAAAATAATTGACAGTCATGTGCATAATTCACATAATTTCAAAGTATAATCTGTACAAACAATACAGACAAGTGTTAAAATAATCGTTACGCTGTGAAAAGTGTTAAAAAATAAAAACAAGTTAACTAAAACCACTACGGTTATCAGAAATTAAAACAAAATCTCGAACAAGTACGTAAATTGCACGATGGAAAAATAAAAGTTACTTACGTAAGAGCCCTGGTAAGTTTACATAATAAAATAATAGATGACACCAATTTCTTCCAATCGCTTGGTGGGTGGCTTCAAACATGACAAATAGTTGCTTTTGTTCCAAATGCGGAAGTACTTGACCGTAAAATGCGATAACACTGCAGAAGATGCACTGAGACCGTTGAGTAAGCAGCTGTTGTTATAGTAAAAGCAAGTAGCGATAACCCAACCCATCCAGATGTAAAAGAACTCCATATAATAACAAATTTGGCTTTTCTAAATAAAACGGTAGTTAGAGATAAGACATGGTTTTTGAAATGTAAACAAACCCATACGTAAATAGTAAGGCTGGGAATTTTTAACATTTTTGTATTCGAATATTCGTTCAACAAATTACTAGAATATTCAAATTATTCGATTATTCGAATATTTAGATGTCAAAATGTTAGATGTCAGATTTTGTGACCAACCAAAATGAAAGTACAATACTTATATAATAGTAAATATTTTGTACATTGTTAATACTAGGGCAAGTTTTTGACACCAAATGCAACTTTTTTACGAGTCGTAAACGGTCGGAAAACAACGAAAAATTGTATTTTAATTGCATCTAATGAATAATAAGGGAGTTTTAAGTGCAACAAAAGCACAACTTTTCACGTTACCGCAACTTTTTGCAACTTTCCACATATTTGCAGCTTCCCTGCAACTTTTACAAATTACAAGTTAAATAAATTCTTTTTTCAATTTTTCCCTAAATTTATAATTTCCATAAATCTTAAGCCCGTTATGAGCAGCAAATGGTAACTAACCAATAAAAAGCACGTGTTAGTATCCATCGGACGCATTCTATTGGTTAGGTACCATTTACTAAGTACGACATTTGGTACGACCATGTACGAGTTATTTTTGAATTGTTTAGTTTTATTTTTGTAAGTTTTTGTGATTTTTATAAGATTAATAAATGCAACTTTTTGTGTTTAAAATTCAACAAAAAATTGCCCTAATTATAATTATTCTATAACAAAATTAAATATGGCAATGTATTTAATTATTTCATAAATTTCTATGTGTGTATTCTTTATCGTTTTCAAGATACCTTTTTTTGCTTTAATTGCTACTTTTATGATTAATGAATGTAACTTTTCGTGTATTAAATTTTACATAAAATTTACATGTAAATGGTAACTAACCAATGAAAAACGTCCGATGGGTTCTAATACGCTTTTTCTACTGGTTAGTTACCATTTACATGTAATTTTATGCAAAATTATACATCGTGTCATACGGGCTTTAAATGCAACAAAATAATTCCCCTAGTAATAACTTTAATCAGGATTAATACTTAATCCGGTTAATACTTACTCCGGATCAAAGATTATAATTTAGAGAAAGCCACCAATTAGATTGATTAATTAAAAGTTATTTTGGATATTTGAATTGGTATTTGAATAAATATCCAAATTACTCGAATACTTCCATTATTTGAATATTTAAATTAATCGAATATTCGCATTAATCGAATATCCAAATTAATCGAATATTCAGATTAATCGAATATTCAGATTAATCGAATATTCAAATTATTCGAATATTCAGATTAATCGAATATTCAGATTATTCGAATATCCAGATTAATCGAATATTCAGATTATTCGAATATTCAGATTAATCTAATATTCAAATTATTTGAACATTCAGATTAAATGTCATTTAAAATTCAGATTAAATAGTGTCGTTGAGAAAATATTCGTATTCGAATACTCGATTAGTTGATTATATTCGATTTTGATTCCCAGCCTTAGTAAATAGCCGAGTGTGGTCGGATAAGGTCGTCAAACTTGCGACCCAAAACATGGAAAGATACAAACCATATTTCATAGTAGCGATGGTGGTATATGTAACAGTTCACAACGTCATTGTAAAACAGAAAGTGAAAAACCTAACACTCAAATATTGAAATTAAAACGGATGTAAAATTAAGCCATTCATCAACGTGATATACATCAATTATTGCTTACCAGGATCAGACTCGACTGTTTGTTCCATACCAGCTATCGCATAAAGCGAGTTTGCTATGTGATACTTTCTAATTTAATATTCTTTGACTAATTTTGCAACAAAGTCTTTAAAAATAAACAAGAGTTTGAAAATATGAGATGAAACGATAAAAACTCAGAAATACTACCTAATATAATTTTCCATTATAAATGTTTGTAATTTCATGTTAATAAAATTTACATGAATTCAAAACTTCCTTTGTGAAATAATGAGCATGATGAGCAAAATTAATGTCGTTCTAAACATATAGCTAAAGCTGCTTTTAGACGGCGCGAGTCAGACTCGCGAGGAATATGCGCGCATCACTTCCGCGAGGCATCCTACGAATTGTTGCATGGTGAGTCATGTCAAACACCTACACAAAGTTTACACTGTGCGAGTATAAAAGTATGCGAGGCACCTTTGACGCGCGCTCGAGACCTACCTACCGACCGCTCGCAGTGCATATTCGCGAGTCATGATTTGCGCTATAAAACCGTTTAGACGAAGCAAGGATTGATGCGCGAATCAGATTTGCGAGGCAAACTTGCGCCGTCTAAATGCACCTTAAAAGACCAACCAATTTTTAGAAAGGCATTATAAAATTCACGACTGCTATTAGCCATACTATTTAATACGTATGGGTAACAGCAGTCCTGTCACAAAACTGGTGGTCGTCTCCAGTACTAACATGGTTTCATTGTTAAAATGTGTTATCTGTATACTAATCTGTGATTTAACTAAGGTTAAAGGTGTTAAATGAGAATAAAAGTGTTGTATATGGAAAATGCTAGCTCTTCACCACTCAAAGAGAAGTCTTTGGTAAAGCAAAAGAAATACTCTGCGTCTGCGGCAATGGATAAAAGCCATTCAAATCTACCAACTCGCGACCCTTTGCATATCGCTATTGCAGTAGTTGGCTGGATGATTATTGGTCCTGCGTTAATAGTAAACAATGTTGGTGGATTTTTTTAATCTATTAATTTTGCTTTAACGCAGACCGCGCTTTCCTTTTGCGGATGATTAGGAATACGTTCTAGTCCTATTTTTCAAAATCGTTTATTTTAATAAAAACAAATAATTACAAAGCAAATATCAAGTGTTGAGTACATTCGGACGCAAACTGAATCTCTTTTAATTAATACAATTATTATTTCTATTTGTTACCATGAGAAGCAGGATTCTTAAAAAAAACAGTTTATTATGTTAATCGCCTATGTTTGGGTCTAAGGTGGGCCACCCGGTATTCATTAGTCTTGCTTATTTTTATACTGCTAATTATATAAGTTTGTACGACATTATGGGTGTTAACTTACTGCTTTCTCTTGTCGATTAATAGGTAAAAAAGGAAACTTATTGATTTTAAGTATATTTACGGTTCAATCGTACTAGAGGTCGGGTCGGATGCAGATTTGAAAATATAAACCCACATGGTTCTAGCTTACTGTGGACTACTCCAAAATAAAACTGCATGTCTGTACAATTACAGTTTACTGCAGTTCTAAATTATTTAACAATTGCCGACTTATAACCAGCAATGGATCAATATCAAAATTGAAACTAACAAGAAGAAGGCCGACATTGCTTACCACCAATTTACACCTTTATGAACATGATCTTCGCAAATAAATTTTCATGCGGTGAAAATTTAAAATTTGTTAATTTAGCCAATTTGTAAAATATTGATTTCGAATAACAAAATATGCAAGTAATTTTACATTGCATGCATCGAATAATAGTTTTTAATGTTATTTACGTGACACGAGTATGCACCCCTTGCTCATATAGAAACTAAATAAGAAAACATGAAGTAATATAAATGGAATTATACAGTAATTGTACCAATTCGTTCTTCAAAATCAATTTACTCCAATTTGGCTGAATTAGGAAATTTTACATTTTTACCAAATGAAGTTCTATTTGCGTAGATGATGTATAACAATAAAGTTGCAAATCGATAATAAGATCCATACAATCCAGCACTAATCTTCGGTTATCTTCTTTTTGGTTTATTTGTACCTTATTGCTATTATACAAAATAATAGAATGATCTGGATTTTTGATATAAAAATATTCAACTTTAGGTCTTAAAGAATTCAGCTCATTTCCAACTTTAATTCGGAAACCATCAATTTATAATTCAGATTAGCTAATATTTCCGGCTTGACGACCGAAGGCTAATCTTGCTTTTTGAGACCGAATACCGAGCAGAATAACCATAGTACCTCGGCAGGAAGTGATGGCTAATCTGAAAAGCTGCAAATATTCAGTATCCTTATCCACCCAAACCTATAAGTGATTTGTAAGAAAACTTAATTTTGTATATACGAGTACTTACTATGCAGATTGATGCAATTTTGGCAATTAAAAAGTTGAAATAATATGTTAGCAAGAAACTAGCACAATCAAAAAAAAAATTCCCCTCAAGCCAGTCTTCACTGTTTATTATATTTTCCAATAATTTCAATTTAAGTATGTACATAATATTATTTAAGCATTACATTTTTTAGTTTTTTTTTGAACTCCGCTATAATGAATACATCCGTCTCATTCTAACGTAAAATTTCACCTCCCACACTGAATGAACGTATATTGATCGTAATTCCTATGCTCTGACATTGACCTATCCATTCAGTTGAAACAAGCACAAGTTTGTAGAATTTTGAAATAAATTACTTTTTTTTTATTTTATTTAATTTTGTGTATGGAACACAATGTCATATTCTCAGAAATAAAGAAAGCAGAACAAGCAACTGGCAATATGCCAGTCGCGTTATAATATTCGTAGAATCCTTATAGAAGATGAAACTAATGTGATATGTCCACTATCATCTCGATTGGATTTGAAAAAATATTTTAATTTATTTAATACTTGTTAAGAACCGCTCGCAACCAATTTTTTCTAGTTAATTATCAACAATACCCTACTTTAAACTTAATTATCAATACCAGGTACTTAATCTTAGAGACAAAATCAACAAAATACTTAAATATTTTGCAATCAAAAACAGATTCATAAATAGAAATAGTAGTACTATAAAACATTAAACAATTACTTGCAAATATGTACATACTACATAATAATGTAGTACATAATAATTTTCTTATATTATTATGTCCTTCACTTACATATTATTTACTATACTGAATGGAAAGATATTATTTAAAATATAAGTATAGATACATACTTATTACGTCTAGGTAATTCATAAAAAGAAGTCACTTAGTAAACCATATTCAAAAACTGAAAAAGCAATTTAATATTATGTTGCAAATTTTTAATACTAACCAAACTATAATATGCAATGTCGTTTGACTAGTGCATTCATATAATATTAATATATAGTAGAATTTCAAAAATTCTAAAAGTAATGGTAAAACCGTGGAAACTTCAAGGTTATGAAAATGTGTTATTTGTTACTATTTGTAACTATTGCAAGTTTTTTTTCAAAAATTTAAACAATAAAAAGCAGAAAAGTAAAAAATCACACCAAACAAAAACGCAAAAAAATCAAAATAAGTGCAATATTTTTTTGAATATTTTAGAATGAAGGAATAATAATTAGCGGAATGGGTACCATTACATTACATAACACAAGTTGTCCAGTTGCAGAACCCATCTTCGAAAGAATGTAATAAAAAATGTTTTTTATATTGAGCTTCCTAAAGTAGTTCCTTTCAGAAAATTTGCAGAAACATCATCATGTTTCGTAAAAATGAAATTGAAAAACTCAAGAATCAGAAGACATTGAAAGAATTCTCTCTAAGGTCGTACAATAACCTTCTCTCCTATATAACTTGCACAATATGTTTGAAAATTAATTTTATTAATAAAAATGATAGCCACATTTACTTATGAATTTCTTTCAATATTCATAAAGTTCACAATGTAAAACATAATCTACGAAAACGTCTACATTGTCTAATAATAATTCATTTATCACTGTTTTCCATAAATACTGGTCTCATCCAAAATTCCAAAGTTACTAACTTTCCGACATAGTTCCATCAAGAAAGTTTTTCAGTTCATCGCATTATCAATTTTCATTTTTTTAATTTAAAATTTTAACTGGATTGGTTGGATCATTTATTGGGTAATCGTATTTATAAAATATCCGACACAGAAACATACTCCACATTTTTTAATTTTCTAACAATTCCTTATTTTAGAACAGACACTGTTATTGCACAAGTTATGCGTATTCATGAGACCAATTTATATTTATAAAATCATCGCGATTCATGGTAGTGGTTGCGAAGAAATAATAAACTTTGCTTCATCCCGCGGGATGAAAAGTCACCTTAGTCCCAAGGTATACGGTATACTATTTTTCACAATTTGTCTGCAAATGATAATAAATTACATCGGTCAATAACTAAATTTGAGATTTAAGATTTTGAATTTGCAAAGTTATTTAGTAAAATGTTACGTTTCTTTTTTTTTGAAGTTTTGTTTCTATGGATATCGTTCCTTTATGTTTACTTTACTCTCGCTTTGAAAAAAATTGGTACTTTGCTCCCGCAAAAGTGGTAGTAAAGTGACCACTTTACTCTTAAAATTGTGAAAAGGTATATTTTAGACTTTTCAGAAATACTTGTAGTTTATTTTGAGAAAGTGCAAAAGTGTGGTTCAAGTTGCTTATGAACAGTAACGGCCACAGAGAAACTGCTGATGGCAAATAAAGTCCACACCCGTCAAAACCATTTTGAGCATAGATAATACAAATTTCAAGCACGTAAAATTAATTTTTATTTATCTACCCGCTATCTCGTCTATTGTACCTATGGCATCAGTTATCTTAATTCCTATAAATAGATATAAATCAGCCAACAAAACATTCGAATATCAAATTAAAAAACTTGAAATGAATAATATTTAATAATAATAAGGAAAATTTTTAACTGCAGGTATAATTTCGTTTATTTAAACTTTTGTGCGATGTCTCAACCTGTAAATTTTTGACACAAACTTGAAAAGTTTTCAAATTTTATAATTGCTTCAAATGTCAAATATGTCAGGGCTTAGACAATAAATCCAGGTCACGATGACGCTAATGTGCAGAAACGAAAATTGATCGGGTCCGTTTACACAACAGCACTCGCATGTTCTCCCTCTACGACCCACAATGCACAAAATGGCTACATAGCTGGGGGGATTTATTGTCTAAACTCTACCAATCAACACAATAATAAAACGAAATTTCAAATTGGCTATTATTATTATTATCGACATATTTCTTTAATTATAAAAACTATAAAAAATTTCAATAAAAAATAGTATTAAATCAATATACTTTTCATAATCGTTTTTATCGTTCTTATCTTTTAGAAAACTCCCGGCTTCTCGAATCGTTTTCTAAACAGATTTCATGCGATAAAAACATTGATTACAAAACTCGTAATCGATGTTATTTAATATACTAAATTACTCACTTCGAGCTACATGAAAATTCGTAGTAAAAAGTAAACTATTGAATTATGAACACTTTCAATACCTAGTGTAACTGATAATAATAATTGAAAAGTATTTGTGCAAAAACTCGATAAATCCACTTTTTAAATTATGTCGTAAATTGACAAAATTGTATCTCATACGATCGCCTTAAATTTGTAGAATAAGCAGGGACGTGCCCAACCAACTTTTTTCAGAGGGGAGCAATCCCAAATTTTCTAACTGTATTAATTAAAAATTGCTAATTTTTTGTAGGTTTAGCAAATTTTTGTAAATTTAGACATAAAAAAATGCCAACTTGACCAACATTTTAGTGTTTTTGCCAACTTTTTGCCAAATTTCTAAAATATTGAAGGTGAAGCTCTCCTTGGGCACGTCCCTGGAAATGGGAATTTTGTGAATAATGTCTTAAGAGCGTGTGACACTTGGACTAATTTAATAACAAATTTGTTACCAAACTGTTTTTGTTAGTAAAGAAAAATATTGATTACTATTTATCACTAAGCCTTGTACAAAATGTTGTATCAATCCTTCCCTCCCCACTTAACTACGGCGATGGGGTCAGACTATCTAATTTATAAAATTTAAAATTTTAGACTTATCAGAAGTACCTAAAATTATAGGGTGGGCCATGTAAAATTTGGAATTTAATTTCGCTTTAAAAAAAATACTCTAATAGACATTTTTTTTAAATTATGATTTTGTTGGTGAAGCCCATCATTGACATTTATGAATCAAACATAACATCGTTCAAATGGCTTTCACCACTTGCTTTACAGTGCCTCATTCGATCTACCCAATTTTTCAGTACATTTTCGATTGTGGCCAAGCTCCTTGATAGTCAAACCATTTTTAAAAATTTGAAATTTTTCTCAGAGAACTCGGGTATACATTTATCGAGAGCCACAAATAATCCTTCAAAGAGTCGCATGTGGCTCGCGAGCCGCAAGTTGGCCACCCTTGCTATAGACTACAAATTATGTGGTCAAGTATAAGGAAGGATAAGTAAATTTTTGTTTGCATAATATTCTCGTAATATTGCAAATATTTTTTAACAGCAATAATTATAAAACAAATGAGTAATATAATGTTGATTACCTCGTTTGTATTGTTTGCTTTATTTTTATCTTTAATACTATAACACTTTATTTGGTTAGGTACGTATATCACTTTTATAGATTTGGAAAGGGTAATTACAAATTATTACTTGTGATGCAATTTTGACTTCATGCGTTGTAATTATAATAAAGTTTAAAGAAGTCCGTTGATCAAAAAAGTAAAGAAACCAAACTCCCTAAATTAAACTCTATGTTTATTTCATTCAGGATTCTACGTTTCTGTGTTCGAAAGATACACACCTTACATACACAGAGAAAAAATTGTACTTAAAAGTAGAACAATTTATTGTGACTAGATTGCCAATTATTTAAAAATTTAGAAGGTACAATTTGTGTTAGAAAATAGTGCAATTGCTCAAGAGATGACTAAAATTGTGCTAAAACAATATTGTACTAAATTTACAATATTGTACAATATTGTACTAAATTTTTGCATAATTTGTACTTTTAGACGATCTAGACCCAAATCGTTCTACTTTTAAGCACCTTTTTTGGTGACAACAAAAATTTTACCTATAAAGTACCGAGGTGGTACTCGTGACCAGAGAATGATGACAGCGTTGTGATAAAAGATAAAATAAATGAACCCCTTAAATTACCGGCATGTTAGAGTTTGATAAAATAAATTAACCTTAAATTAATTAAATAAATAAAATATAAAAAAAATAAAATAAAATGTAATAAATTAAATAAAAAATAAATTAATTAAAATAAATTAAAAAATTGATAAAATAAAAAACATAGAATATCAATTTATGAGCTTTTTTTAGGGAATACATAATACCTATTCTAAAACAATTTTTTTTTTTAATTTACATTTTTCCAAATAGTAAGATTTTGAATCATATAGCTGTATAGCAATTCGCTACTATAACGTTAGGTTATTTTCATGTTTATTATCAGATTATCACACCCTTTATTTACTATTATATAATTTTTAACGAAAACGCTTCTGTCCATATAATATAAAATAATCTTACAATAAATTATATTATGCAAGATAATATTGTGCTGAAATACCATTTTGCGTACTTATGCACTCGATAATGATTGTGAATGAATTAATTGAGGAAAAACCCATAAAAAACAACACGTTTAAATTATATAAATTGCAAAGCTACTTTTAATTTTTGAAACTTTGAACCTGGTGAAATAGAGTCAGTAATGACATTGTTGCCTAGGTAAAGCAAAATTTTACAGTGGGTTTTTAGGTTTGGATTTTCTATCGATCGTAATGCTGTTTACTTCCAAGTACGTCTGCGGAAAATTTCTTATAATAATTTGATATCTAAGGGTTTCTAAAATAGCATAGATTTTTTGATAAGATTTAATTTTTCTATTAATAAATTGAGATAAGAAAACATATGTAAGTGTTAAAAATTGGACCAACATGCTACAACACGTGAAAACTTGTACGGTAACGTATACCAAGGACGTTTGCAAATCTCGACTAGGCAAAGGTCGCCACAGTTCATTCACATAATGACAATGAGCAATAACTTTGAAAAATTCCAAAGTGAATCAATTGAATTATGTGTTACAAAAACTCTAATGTAGGTATTCCATAACGGTAATTTTAATTTATGGAAAAATTTCTATTGCACTTTTTTTGTTTACTAATATAGTATCTAATCTTGGCAAATATTTGATTTACAAAATATTGCACAAGGTTATATTTTTGTATTTTTAAGAAAATAAAATTTATTTTATAATTACACAAAAATAATATTTTATAATTTTAATAGTGTTTATGTGTTTATTTTAAAATTGACGATTAGAAGTTATTTACTGATGTGGTTTTACCTAATCCAAAACAAAATTATTGTTATTGGGTTTTAATATAAAGTATTTTACATAGAGTGTTTAAAATAAATATAATTAAACTTTTGTATTATTTTATGTTGCTATCTAATATATTATAGAAAGTGTTAACAAATTACTTTGTAATCACTGAATGTGCCAAACTGATTAAATTAACCAATTAGGATAAGGTTGTCGATATCGTGCCACCGCTAAAATCGTACCACTAGTATTTTATTGAAAACTAAAACAGCATTTCGCAATTAGTTGGTGGTTTTAATAAATATTATGAGTTTTATAACCAAAATACCTGATTCGACTCCAGGTGAAGTAAGAACTTTATTCTGACCGTCTCTGCGGTCCTCCTGGTGGGGGGGAAGGTCGGAACAAAGGCTCAGCTCCCCGTTACCTGTAAAAAAGATGAGAAAAGTTTCTTGAACCATAACCAAGCCTCGAAAACAGAGGTGCTTGGCGAAAGGACACATATACACTGTTTCTAAGCTGATGTATTGTGATTTGTTTACTTACCTTGCAATGTAAGTATATTAAAACAATCTTAAATATACCTACTATAATATAATTATATTATTGGCATACAATCGAAAATGACCAACTTAAAATAAGTTTTACAATAGGTCAGTTTTGCATGTGGATGGCAGTTTGTTTATGTAAATAGTCAATTTTACTATCTATATAACATATTCATTTAATTTCTAATAAAGATGGGCACTTTTTCTTGTAACCGTACCTAGTGGTTATTCAATGCATTTAGTTAATTTTCTCGTTTTCACCATTTTTATAGTTGGTCACTTTTGCTTGTATGACGACAATATAAATATTACACAGGTACAATGTAGATTAAAGCAACTTTGAATTAAGAACAAGGGGCATGTACTATGTACTTATAAATCGTATTTACTTGTTTGCATGCATTTAGATGTAATTCTTATTGTTAGTAGCATTTTGCAGTGCTATAAATTTCTAGCATATAGATAATTGAAATTGTATATTGTAGTGCTAATTGAAATTACGTCAAATAATAGATTTTTATTAACGTTTTACTGAGATCATAAAATTTATAAAACAAAATTTAATTGCAGGTTGAAATTAAAATTCAATTATTTTTTGATACTGGTATACCTACCTACACTAGAGGTTACCTCTTTAAAGTAGTGTCGTACAATTTTCAATCCCCACCTTCTTTATCATATATCATCATCATCATCATCAAAATTTCTGAATTAAGCTAAAACCTATTCCGGCGTCCATCGTTTCTTCGGGCGCTCAACCTCTCTTTTTCCTTTAGGATGGTATCCCATTTTTAGTTACTAGTTTTACCGATCTTCTGTTGTCCTTCCTGTTCAAATTTTCACACCATATCAAAAAGACTTATCTAGGAAAATTTTTCTCGAGTCTGAAAAAATTACTATAAAATAATTTTGTGATGTTAAAACTGCAGCACGAACTCTATGATTACTTTTTATTAACAGACGGATCAGGATGAATTATTATAAATGCAGGTTATAATCACCATAAAAAAATTGTAAAGTTTCATAATCTTTAATACAAAAGAAGGTGAATTTACATTGTAGTACATAAATTTAATTTATCTTGACAATACATCGATTGTCATAATAGATGGATAAAAAGATTGCAAAATTGCGGAACAATTTTTGTTTCTCTACATTACTTAATCTCTGCCCAAACTTTAGCCTCAGTTGGTTTGCCGCCATTCCCAAAGAATTTCCTATAAAGTCTTTCCTATGAGCAGTAGTTTCAATAAACCTTCACATTCATTTAAATATTTTTAATTTTTACTTGCAGTTTAAAATATTCTGGGATTTCCGATGAAGTCAATTCTTAAGTGCCCCTAGAGTTCAATTTAACCAATCAAGAAAACATAAAAAAAAAGCATTACAGTTGGGTTTCTAATTATTATGCCACTAGTTCTGCAAAAATGAAAAATAATCTTGTAAAATAATGTAGTGGTTATCATAATATGACTGAGGTTTTTGTTTGTTTTTTTTTTTTCAAAAATACAAAATTTAAGGTGTTTCAAACTTCAGTGTGCAATATTTGAAAAAAAGAAATTATGTTTAATTATTTACAAATAATTGTCTAATCAAAAAATTAAAAAATCTTCTGATCATACGATAACTGCTTTATTATTTTACAACATTATTTTTTATTTTTTCCGATTATCTAAATTTTGCAAGTTATCTTCATACCCGGAAAGTAGCATTGTTTTTGTTTTTAATTTTGAATAAAAAAAATTTTTGTTATTGTAATTTATTTAAAGTTCATTAAATCGATATTTTTTCATATTTTTCATTTAATTACCGTTTAAATAATTTTTTTCTAAATACACAATTTTTACAGCTTTCAGGTGTATGTAACCCCTTAACCTAAAAGAATGTCGTGAATCTTAAAAACCATTTTCATTTTTTATTATTCACTAGTTTAGAAATGTCCTGCAAAAGTCACCGAAAACTAGAAAATCCTTAAAAAAAAAAGATTGAAGTCTGAGTTACCCGCTCCCACAAGATACAAGTCACCTAAAAGAAAATGAAAAGCATAAGTTTAAATTATACTATCATGGTAGTTGTTACAAATCTTAATCGCTCTATACAGTTAATTTTTGGTATTTTCTAAATTTTATCGTTATCTATAATGCAGGTACGATTTAAGCAGAATATCTAAATCGTACTTTTTGAAAAGTTCTATTGAAAGGTAAAAATTGTAAGAAAATTAAATTGTAAAGAAAAGTAAGAAAAATAATAGAAAACAATATTGTACCAATGTTGGCTGAGTATCGGCAGACAATATTGGTCGTCAATATTAGTGCTGTGCTTCAGTCAACATTAAAGCAACATTGATATTTATATTGCCCCAATATTGGAAAACAATATTAACAATAATAACAACAATATAACAACAAAATAATATTGGAAAACAACAATATTGACTGAATCTTGCAATATTTCGCCAATATTTTATATTGTGTGCTACATGAGCATGTTTCAACTTTATTCACGATTTTTTTCGTGGCATTTTTTCTGTGCTTTTTCCTGTGACACTAACGATCTTTTAGTATTTCAACAAATCTAAAACATCATAAGCTGCTTTTGTAACTGTATTATTCTATATGCACCATTTTAAAAGCAATTTATAGTTTTATCACCTCTCGTAAAGATCAAATTATCTCTAAAAACCTTCCATTTACTGCACTATGAATGGCAGTGGATATAGGAACCATTCTCTAGAAGTCTTATTATTTATTGCTCCAAAGAAAAATATAAACTTTTAATTAAAATTTATACCATTTCTTCAAATAACTTTCTGCCCTATAAAGAATTAAATCAGGAATCTTGAAAAATTTGATCTTCTGAAAAATCCACAATGGTGATACCCCTTAAATGTAAAGATGTAGTTAAAACGTAATATTTTCAATAAAACGTATTGATTAAAAAAATGTGAGGTCATGATATACGTATTTGCTGCAACAATTCAGTAAATTAATAATTATTATATCAATGTATAAGTACCATATCGGATACATACGTACTACATTTGAATTTGATATGGAAATTAGATCGGTATACGTCACTGCCACGAAGGCGTTGATATGTTGTAGTAAAACAGTAAAAACGTTTTTTATCGCTGGGAAAGGTACCTATTCAGTATAATAAGATAATAACTGATTGTTTGCTGTATTATTTCCATAAAATTGTACGTACACAATAATTACATTGTTCATTTTTCAATTAATATTAGTTGTGGATGCGCTGCTCACATTTCGATTTCGTCGGTATCAAAACGTAAAGACGTATTTATCTCACTTTCGACTAACAGTTAGATATGCTTTTAAATTACTGCATGTAGTCTCTTCCAAATAAAATTTTTGCTTGAGAAATGACTGCAAATTGTCTGCCAGTGACTGGCAAACAATTTACAGGTAAATTTTAGTCATGACTGGATGTATGTTATGCAGAAAACAAACGAAGTATACTGATATAAATGCACAAAACCTTCACTAAAATCGCTAAAAAAGAGAATAATGATTTGGAGGTGTATGTACTTATTATTATCAGCAGTAATTATACCTGAAGGTAAAAGATTAATTGGAAAAGATTTTATTCTACAGCAGGATAACGCACCTATATTCATGGGGCTAAAATTGTCACAAACTATTTAAAGGATTATTTAAAGAATTATTTAAAACAAAACTATTTAAATTATATTAATGTAATGAAGAGGCCACCGCAGAGTTCAAACCTCTCATCTATAAAAACTATAAGCTCTTATAAAAATGGGAATTCCAGAAAAGTTACCATTGAATTTGGTCAAGGCGGAATTATAATTTCTATTAAAGAGAAATGATCTAAAATTACTCTAAATGAATCTGGAAAGTTTGTCCAAGTACCTTTCCGATTGCATATTATGTCACTAAGAAACGGTGGGTATTGTGATTAATACAAAAAGCAAATAAAATTTTTTGGTGGCTTTGAAAAAAATGAAAAGATACAGTGTATCTTTTCATTTTCTTAACTTTTAAATTATGTATTTTCAAGTTTTGCATTTAATTTTTTGTTTTGGAGTTCAAAATTTACATAAAAAAGCAGGATTTAAAAAATATATATCTTGTTACCTACCTTACTTTTGGTAGCCTCTAAATAATTTCTTTAACCTAAAATAAATCAAATAATTCATCTCTCGTGATGATGATCACCCGTTAAAAACAGGAAGTCCTTAATAGAGTTTTTCTAACAAACAGATATTTTTAAATTTCGTATACTTATAATATTATAAATAATACACTTCATATAGTTATATATAGATTGCTCGATGCTCTGGAGATCATTATAAGCTCTTGAATAAAAATCAGGTCAATGTTCAAGAATAATTTAAAATTTAGAAAATATAATTTTTTTCAACAGAAAATTTTCTTTAATTCTTAATTTTTGCACATGAATATTTTTATAATCTTGAAATAAAATATTTTGAGTTTTTAACTTGTGAATTTTTTTCTGTAACAAGCATTAATTTATTACTTTAAACTTACAATTTATTTAAAATAATTTATAATATAATTTTTAAAAGTCATATTTTTCAAATGTGAAGTTAAAATAATATTGTACTGTTTATGAAATCAAAGTATGCACGTAAATCAATAAGTTCACACCATTTCTAATTTTTAATGCTTGTACGTCATCAATAATATTTTCTATGTCATACAATAAAAATTTAATAGCAATACGACATTTGTGGATAATTAAATTATGTCAATGTTTACAACTTATTAGGTACAATAACAGACGTAGGTTACTAAAAAATACAATAATTATTATTGTTTTTGTTATTAATATCCGATAAAAGAATTTCCGTATAATATATTCGCAATTAAAAGAAAGTATCTAATAAGTTACGAAACAACTTTTTCCAAGTTTTGAAAACAAATTGTTTTTCTGATAATCTTTTTCACGTTGTAAATTAATGAAGTTCATAAAGTCATCTAAAAATCTGTTCCTGGTATAAAATTCCATTATGAATTTACAAATTAGCAGAAGTTTCGATTTTTCGCTCTGCCTACTTTGAATTGTATCGCTATGTGCTTTCTATGAACCGTTCGTTATACATAATAAATTATAAGATGAAAAGCATTGTATAACTTGAATTCCTATAAGTTAATTCGGGGTAAATTTAGGTAATAAATTATTCTGTTTATTAAATATTGAAGAAATTCAAATACCAGAACTGTTCTAAGTGAAAATTCATTATAATTTTGTTGTTTTATCGAAAAATTATAACTATACTTACATAGATACATAATGCATTAATTTTTTTATTTATATTATACATATGTATAATATTATTTTATTGGTAGCCCCATAATACATTAATTTTTATGAAAAAATTCCATAAGACATATCGTTCAAAATAATTCGATTATAAGATTTCTTTGGAAAATTCTGACACTTGAAAAATTCATATCACACTAAACGGAAATGTGCAAATCTAGGAAGATACATAATATTTTAAAGTATCTTGTGATCAAAAGTATATTATACTATGTATCAAATCTACTTGAAAAGTAGTTACTATTTACGACAATATAATTTTATAATGTATAATGTAATACAAATAATCGATTAACGGTTGATTAAAATTTGTTTCAACTTTTTCAACGCTAATGTCTTCAAAAGAGTAAATATTTTTATAGTAAATCCCTAATTGAAGTGTTATTGTACTTTCTGTGATTCAGAATCGACCTTGATAACAGTAATAATATTTTGCAAGAGGTCGGATAAATCCAAATAAAAACACTGAAGGTTTCCACACTAAAATATGTATGCTTTTAGTGGCAATTCCTTTTAATAAAATTATATTGTTTTAATATTGAATGTATAAATATGGGATGGGGGGAATAGCTCAAATTAACCTTACTCGTGGTGTAATTTTGAACACCTAGTTTTCAATTTGTTTGTATGGAAATATTCATGCATGTTATTTATTCTCTACTGGGGATATCATAAGTGACATTGACGTCCGGAAATCTTTCTGGAAATTTTTCTAATCTGATGGAAAAATTGACTATGAATAAAGAAAGGCCCGTAAAGTTCCCCCATTTTACAATACATCCAAAACAAAACTAAAACCATATTAACACATACAAAGATGGTTGGTGAAAAACCGCAATGAAACAGGAAAGTTATCTACCTGGGGGTTTTACACCATATACGGTGTATTATTTACTTGAAATAAACACAGAAACCATCACAAATAAATCCAAAGCTATTCATAGGTACAATAAAATGTCAATGCTCTAACATGATTCACTACTTCAATATTGCAAACAGGAAGTCCCTGTCAAAATTTTAGTGATTTGGCTAAAACTGTTTTTATTTTTAGAACTAGCGTACATTGGATGAGCAGAAGAAACTAGCAATCAGATTGCTACAAGAAATCTAAAAAAAAGTAAATAAAAACGTATTTTATAATGGAAGTTATAAAATGCTGATGGAAATTCCAGTTTAATAATTTTATTAATTAACAGGTGTATTAGAAAAGTGTGCCAATACGTATACTTAACCGTCGCGGTTTCTGATTGTTACGAAATCTTTCCTTAAATTGTATATATGTTACAGTTAAAACCCGAAATCAGTTAAAACCCGATCTAACTAGTAAATTCTAGTTTTAACTAACCGCCTTAGTAAATTCTAGTTTTAACTGAAATAAGTTTAGTTAAAACTAGAATTAACTGATTTTTAACAAATTTCTTCAGTAAATTCTAGTTTTAACTAAAATTATACCAGTTAAAACTAGAATTAACTGATTTCTAACAAACTTCTTTAGTAAATTCTAGTTTTAACTGGTTTTAACTGGTATAAGTTTAGTTAAAACTAGAATTAAGTAGAAGTAGACTTAATATTAGATAAAAATTGTTTTATTAAGCAATTATTTTATACATTATGATATTATATTCTACTTATTGCCACATGGCATGCTGTTGTGACATTTTGAATTGTAAAGTGCATCTGGCACTTATTCTTGAGTCAAAAAAACTTTAGACTTTTCTTTAATTTTTTTTTGTCATCGTCACTTTCAAATAGGTAAATTTAACTTTTGTTCAGAATTGCATTAGATAGTAATGGAAACCAAACTTTACGGTTTTTAACGATAGTCAATAACTAACAATCTCGAAAAGTTACCAAATGGGGGGGAGGGGAAGGTTAAGCTCAATTTCCATGTATCCGTTTGTACGTTTATCTGATCACACAGGAGCGCTCTCATAGGTCCAGTTACTTTAAAAGTGACAATCACAAAAAAATTTTAAAAAATTCTAAAGTTTTTTGACTCAAAAACAAGTGCCAGATGAAGAAATTTGCCTAAGTACTGCAGCGCAAAAAGCTGCCGTTGAATCTGAACAAGGGTTTGTCCGCTGTTCTTGTAAAAAAATTGCACCCCAAAACGTTGCCTTTGTTTAAAAAGAGAAATTATTTGCAATTCAAAATGTCACAACGGCATGCCATGTGGCAATAAGTAGAATTTAATAATAATGTATAAAATAATTGCTTAATAAAACAATTTTTACTTTAATTCTAGTTTTAACTGGTATACGTTTAGTTAAAACTAGAATTTACTAAAGAAGTTTGTTAGAAATCAGTTAATTCTAGTTTTAACTGGTATAATTTTAGTTAAAACTAGAATTTACTAAAGAAATTTGTTAGAAATCAGTTAATTCTAGTTTTAACTAAACTTATTTCAGTTAAAACTAGAATTTACTAAGGCGGTTAGTTAAAACTAGAATTTACTAGTTAGATCGGGTTTTAACTGATTTCGGGTTTTAACTGTAACATATACATACATACATACGTCTTTAGGAATTTTAATTGAAGTATTATTTGCAAGTAATGAAAATGATAATAATGCGACTTTTGAACTGATTTTTACTTGTTTAAAATTAAGCACATGTTCGGCGAAAATATCACTTTGTGTTAACAAACAATTTGCTTGATGTAACGCATCGCGTTATCTCTTATGCTAATGTTAAACACGAGGAAGAGTTCGTCGTATTTAAGCTTATCAAAAAAATTACGTGTTCTTGTACTGAATCACACTATAGTCATGGGACGTATAAAATATTTTGTTTATCCGAGTTCCTAATGCAACAAAACACAGAATATTGCCAAATGGTTTTAGTTATCGCTGCAAAGATCATTACATAATCAATGAAACGGATACTAGATTATAACAACTTGCCAATACTTTCACCTATAATATAAACTTACGCACACACCAATATTATGGAAAGCCCAAGAGATTAACAACATAGAAATTATAATTTGGATGACGCACATAATTATTTTGTGGAAACGAGATCGAGTCGGAACAGGTCAGGGATTCAAGTCTAGCAATGTTAACGACCTACTTATATTGACAAATTATGTTTACACAATGTTAAAATAATATTGCTAATTAATTGCAAATTTTAAAGTAAAGTTTAAATTATTTAATTGAGTTTTTATGTAGTGTTAATTTTGATACCGGGACAAATCTACTGTGGACACCTGTAAATTAAATTTACACTACTGATTCAATAATCTTGACTATTATTGTTTTATATGAATTTTTGAGTCCGGATTATCCAGTCTACTCTATATAATTTTTTATTTAATAGAAGTAGGTATTAATTTGTTTGTTTTTTTTTTGGAAAATATTTTTAATTTAAATATTTGAATAACATGAGTTGTGCAACATCAAAAACAATTGTTTTGATATGAATAACAATTGCAAATAAATTGAGGTGAACCCATAGCAATGATTTTGACTGACGACGTAAATAATAAGAAGCCATTTACCCTATCAAATCAAGCAAAATTCATACAAAATAGCGTTAAAATTGGAATACCATGTAGTGCCAAGGCTGATTTTTTAAAATAGTACTTTGTTTTCGAAAAAACCAGTATGGTCGTCAGTGTTTTTTATGTTATTAATTGCAGGTTTTTTTTAAATTAACAATAATTATTATTGTTATACACGAGTACCTACATGCTTTTAAATAAAATAAACCTTACGTAAATCATATTAATGCAGACAACTTTTTATAAAGCGTTGTTTGAACTTGAGAAAGTTAAAAAAAATAGCATCATAACAATTTATAATTACTGATAAGGCTTTTTTGATTCTTGTTAAAATCCTGCTTATCACGAAATTTATTATATTAAAATAACATAACTATCAATTATATCAATAGTACAAGACTTTTAACCTAATCACTCATTTTGGAATGGTTTTTGGATGGATACAAAGCACTGATTCGTATATTTCTAATTATTAGTTAAAGATGAACTTGGTACTTTGTATTATCGGAACGTACTATGCTCATTTTTTTATTTCATAATGATGCACAGAATGGAATTTTAAATTGTAATCTTAAAAAGTAATTAGTTAAAATTTGTGCACCTTCGTACTGCTAAAGTGTTTAGCTTGTACACATAAAGTCTCAAAATAGTAATTACATTGATCAAGAATCACACAACAAACGCAAAATTTTAAATTTCTGTTTTGGTACATATAATTACATACATAATTGTATACGTATTTATCATTCATTTGCTAAAACAACGTCATAACTGAGAAAATTAATGAAAATGTTTTTTTTAAGGAACCAGGAACTATGCACAATATTTCATCAAAGCAATTTTGGCATTTCATAATATATGCAATTATTGCATGCCATTGCAAGACTATTGCATACACTGGTGTCCCACATAAAACATGAGTGATGAATTCTTTTTACAGTTTACAATAGTACACTTTTGATATGGCAAAATATACTTAACTTTTCAGCAATATTATATCAACAGTGAATAGGCCGATGTTTTCGTAAACGAAAAATATTTTGTTGTGGTTTTTACTCTCTTGTATTGAAACTCTAGGTCTATTGTACCTCGTTCTATATTAGATTGTGATGGATTCTTGTAATACCTCTAATTTCACCATAGCGTATGGATGCCCACTGGAAGGCTAATCTAAGAAATTCTGTGTAATTCACGACTTGAACTCAGCATTTCCGTTCTGTAACTCAATCAGCGGTCACATCACTCCATGGCTGTATCTTGTCAAGCTGTGACTGATATGGCATTATTGAAAGGTTATATAACATTATCAAATTAATAAGCCAACAAAATATTGATACAACTGTTTTTGTAAGGACGATTTTAGGAAACTATTTGTGTTGTTTTGCCAGTAAAATAAACTTCTTAAATACTTTCTAGTTTTTAATACGACTCAAAAATGACAATTTTGTAGTTATGGCATTGATCTAGTAAATGAGCGTTTTAAGTGATTATAGTATTAGTATAGTTAAAAGAAAATGCATAATAAATGTAAATAAATGTACATTATTCTAAAAATATAATTATTTTTTTGATCATCTATCTAATTTATGCCCATATCTAATCTAACTAGAACAAGTACCAATTTGTTAACAATAGCATCCACAAGTTATCATTCACATATCAGAAAAAGTGAATCATAAAATTTTTCGACTTTTCAGAACTTAATCTTAAAATGTCCTTAATTACTTTACAAACACGGATATTAATTATTAAGTAATGGTGATACCTAAACATTAAATAATTGCATTTGAATATGAATTTAAGAAAAAAGAAAGTCACATTAAAAATTTAATTCGACAAGATGTTTGTCACTATCTAAAAATGTACTGGTATCAAAGATTCCTGTGGTTATTGCAGATAAGCCAATTCCTGTTTCCTCTTTTATCGTCTTCATGTATGTTTTAAGAATTTTAGGAAATATTCTTAGTATTGTAGTTAATAAACAAATTTCATTATGTGCAATATAAAACTAAAAAACATGTTATTGTTAGTCATATGTTGTATTATCATTATCAGCTCTTGAAAGTCTTCCGTTGTCACTATGTGGTACCTTTCCAAGTTCATACATTTTATGTATTTGTTTTTCAAGAATAGCGATTTCATGTAAATAATTATGGATAATAATCATTTAATCAAGAGACATTCAAAAAGATAATAATTAATATACTATTTAGAAAGTTGTAAAGGATCTATAAAAATGACCCAAATTGAGTAACACTCAATGAACAAAATTGAAAGTATTAATTAATTAAGTATAATAGTTTTACGCTATTATGTATATTTTACTTTTAAATCTTATCTTAAAATTTATCGTGTGCCCGTATTAGCCACACATGCTCACGAGTGATAGGATAAATTCATAGGATGGGATAGGATAAAATTGGTCCATTTCTAATCCAAACTATTAAAATAATTATTTATATTTGTAAACAGTTTCGGAATAACGATTAAGTAAATATGTATTTGGAATTTTCAATTCCCAAAAAATATTTTCCTTTTATTTGACCGTGAATAATTTAAAAAATAATGTATAAACGATTTCGATAAGCGTAGGTTTTTCAAATGTAGTTTACACGGAAAGATAATTTCCCGAGCACCTCTTCTGGGAATTTTTCTCCCACTCCGCGCCGTCGCGGCCAAGTATATAATCGATGCTCGGCAGATCACCGAGTTAGTTCGTAAAAGTTTCTTATTTGGATAATACCATAAGGATCGTTTAACTGTGCTATTACACAACATTGTTTAACATTGTTAAAAAGTGGTAGTTTTTGTGATTTACCAAAATTGTGAAAAATATTTTTGAATTTGTTAGTGAAAAGTAATACAGTGTTTCCAAAAGTTTTATATTCCGAAGTTACTAAAATGTGCATTTCAAAAGTGGAACATCCTAAGTGCAAAATGCTAAACAGAAATACTATTGGACGTGAAGTCGTAAGTGCCGTTACGAAGGCACGTTGTGAACGTCGTCTTGTTTGTGGGCTTCTACCATCCCTAAATTATTTGGATGATAACCCAGAAGATGCACTTCTCTGCTTGCTGACCAGATCCGAAGAAGCTGGCTCTCACATGCAAACCGTTCTTTTAAAAGCTTACTGTTACGAAAACTACATTCCTGTTATACAGGTAATTATCTTATTTTATTTACAGTCAATAAATTTTTTTGAAGTATTGATGCATTTGAAAACCAAACAAAGTAAATTCGTCAATTTCTAAATGATTTTTTTTCCATATCCAAAAATATCAAACACTAACGTTTTCTTTTCTTTACAGGTTGATAGTACAGAAACTTTAGCATCAATTTGTGGAATTTCGTTTCAACGTAAAAACAAATCGGAAGAATGCTTCTGTGTTGTTATTGCAAGAGATGTTACAGTTCCATTAAGTGTTGATGAAGATCCGCCTCGTTCTCCATCTGAACAAATTCTTACAGACTTTTATGATTGCACCTTGAAGGAATTTCCTCAACCAGTGATTCAGTTACCACCTATTGTAACTTGAAAATATGATAATTATAATCGAGTCGAATATACTCGCAACATTGGAATTTAAAATTATAATATCGCAAAATCGCAAATTATAAATATAATTTGGAAGAAGAGCGGTGGCACTTAGTAATAATATTTTTGTTTTATATAAAAATGAAAAATGCACAAAAATGTCGAAATGTGCTATTATATAAGAAAATTGAAAATGTAAACAAAAAAAATAGTGCCAGATGATAAAAGATATTATTGATTGTTGTTGTTACAACAGGTTATGATGGGGATTGGTGATTTGTAAATTCCCAATAGAATTACTTTAATTTAGTTGATAATTGATTATGATTATACTTTTTAGTGAATAATAAAAAATTATTTAACTTGCTTCATTGTTTTCTTTCCAACCCAATAAAAAATAATAATTGAATATTGAACTGCTATGGTAAAATGTTCCAAGGTTCCAACAAGCTGATTAGATAATTTTGCATAATTATGTCATGTTGCATCATTTTATACTTTTTCTGTAAAAATATTCTTTTGAAGAAGAAAAAGGTTTTTCTTTTTTCACTAGGGTTGTATTTGCTTATGAGTGTCGTTCAGTTTTTTGACATTACAGTAAAAGGTCTACATTTTATTTTAATAAATTCAATTTCGCTCAAAAATCGAAAAAAAATAATTCAAATCTATTATGAAAATTATATTTTTTAAAATCGTAGATGTTTTTGGTCCATCAAAGCTTGCAATTCTTTCAGATACAAAATATGAAGGCGTTGCAAGAAAATTTTCAAACTCGTGTGAACTTGTTTGATTTTTTGAAGATTTTTCATGCCTGTTAGATTACCCCAGAGTACCTCGGTACCAGTTACATGATATATCACGCACCAGGTAACTCGACCACAACCAGTTGAAGTTGAGTTTGTAGTTTTCAGCTTCAAAACTTAAGACAAAATAAACTTATTAAAGGATATCAACAGGTCTCACAAGTAGTGAGATTTTTCAGTGGCCAACTAGTCCTCTGAGCGGAACAACTTGACAAGCTCTCCTAGCTACTATTAGACATAAGTTTATCTTAAACCAAGGTTCTCTCCACAGGAAGCTGTATCTGAAAGGGTTGAATTTAGTGGAAAAAGTTTAACACATAACGTAGCAATAACTGTTTTGGTTTTCACAACATTCTCAAAAATTTAGTCTTGTTCACAAAATTCTTTTGGTCTTTTTATAATGCTATGGATGTCGATAACTTGTGATTTCGACAAGGTGGTACAACATACCACACAGCTGAAGAAGCAATCGATTTATATTAAACACCAAATTTAATGAACGTTTAATTTCGCGCAGAGATGATGTCAATTGGCTAGCATCTTACAATTTAAAACCGTAGGATTACTTCATGTTTACATCTAATAAAATGAGGTTTATAAAAATAATCAAAGAGCAATTGCAGAATTCAAAACCAATATCGAATACGTAATTCGTGAGATCTAGCCACAATTACACATAAATATAATCGAAAATTTGCTAAAAGAATCGATGTCTGCAAGGGTAGTTGTGGTTGACGGTTGCTTTTATTCATTAATAAATTATTGTACAGTCTACAACATAAAATTTCAATATATAAATTTAGAACTTTCATCCAAAATCTATGGTTAATTCAAAATTTAAGAAAGAAGTTCTTATTGAATTAGGATACAAACACAAAGTGTCCCAAAAGTTTTTTTTTTAATTTGTTTCGCTCACTCCGCAATCGTTGGAATGGGCGCGGGGGTTATGTCATGTAAGAGAAGCACCAAGTACTCAACTCATTAAAACATGAGTACAGAAGTTTAAGGAGACTGCCATGGTTTGACAATAAACAAACCATTGATGAGGCGACCAAGGACTTCCGGAAATGAACAAAACATAGAGAGCGTGCGCTAGTCAGGACGTGAAGCTCTCGATCTTCCCGTTGAGAAAAGGACAAGTGTCTTAAATGTTCCTAGAAGTTCCCTACATCCCATTATTCGTAAATATTTGTGCCTCCACCACTATAAAATACAGTTAGTACAAGAATTGAAGCAATTGAAGATGGTGCCCAGAGGCTCAAGTTTGCTAACCAGATGTTTAATCGATTATCGTTCTTCAACTACATTACGTTCTCAGATAAAGCTCACTTTCATCTTAATGGTAACGTAAACAGACAGAACTGTCAATATTAGAGTCTTAAGAATCCAAAACGTAAACACGAGAAGTCACTTCTTCTTAAAGATCAAAATGGTCGCACAGTAACTGTAAATTTGTAGCAATATGTGGCGATGATTAACAACTTTTTTACTCCAGCTTTGCAAGATTTTGAGAGGTTTAATCGTAACATGTGGTTTCAGCAAGATAGAGCAACATTTCACATATCTAACATGTCCTTGTCATAAAAAAAAGGTAGGCTGTGTCTACCGTTCTTTCTTAGTTGCATAATTTCATTTTATCGTAAAGTTAGTGCAAATTATTTCTTATAATGTCCTTATCAGTTGTTCGTGAAATTTTTCCCACGTATAGAAGATAGCCAACAAAACAACGGAACTCATTTAAACGATAGGTATAATTTTTAAAAAGTAAATTCCCAAAAACCGTATTTTAATAAAAAATAAACCTATCATTATTTTATTGCAAAATTTTTATTTAAAAAAATACTTTTGGGACACCTTGTGTTATACAACGAAGGAGTAAAATGCCACTTTTTGTCATGAGGATAATGGTTTGTTTACAAGAAGCAAAGCTGAGGACAAAAGGACGAAATTACGCATTTAACTCACCAGTGACGTCACTTATGTTTGCTTCACTGTTTGAAAATCAATATAAGTTTAAATGGTCTAAGGCTGCAGTTATGTATAATGTTAGCCCTACCCATCTCTTAGTTTACCACAGCTTCGCTAAAGTTTATAAACATTAGCTTGATTTAGCTCACGGAACTAATTAATAAAGATCTCTGACACAGTACAATTCATTAATAATGTACTCGCCTGCAGGACCACATGTGGTCGTCCTGTACTTCTTTTTGGGCCTCGAGGTCTCCATTCAATTATTTATCGGATCCATTTATTATCTGTCGTTCTGGCAATGTGGCCCGACCAATTTCACCTTAGCCTGCACATATGTCGTATTACATCTGTTACTCAGGATCTATCTGGAGTTTCTGAATTTGGTATTTAATACCTTAGCGTGATTCAATCATTCGCCCTTCCATAGCTTTCTGCACAATTTGTAGTTTTATATTATGCTGTTATTTAGAGCCCACGTTCAGTACCGTGAGTTATCACGGTAATTTGTACCTACTGATCGCAAGTTCGTGCTTTGAGGGTATTTGGTATGTTAGATGTTTACTTTTTGCAGTTTTCCAAATACTGCCCACGCTGGGGATATTCTTCTATTTAGTTAGATCGGCTTTCAAATTTTTTTTACAGGTAGTGAGTTTTTGTCCAAGATTACAATGTATGTAAAAGTTTACCTTTTTAGTTATTAGATCTCCGTCTTTCCGTTTTCTGCTAGGTCATTTGTCATGTATTTGGTCTTGGATGTATTCATCTGCATGCCAATCTGTCTTGAGTGTTCATTCAGCTCGATTAGCTTTTGTTGTAGTTTTTCCTTTTCGTTGGCTATCAGAATCACGTCATCAATAACTATACCTATTTTGAAGCTCACTGTAATTTCTTTAATCTATCTTCTAAAGCGAGTGTGAAAAACTTAAGGAAGCCCTAGACGATCGATCTGTTTTATCAAACGATTGAATCAATCGCTTGACGCGCGCTTCAATCAACCTAAATCAGCCTATCAGTCTTTTGATCAAAACCCCCTATCAATGGATTCATGTTAAAACTAGGAACATATTGACCACTTAAAATAGTAGAAATGTTTTTTAGTACTTTGTATCTTATATTTCTTGTAAAATTGCTCTAGACGATCAAGCGCCCTTTTCAACCACTTGAGTTATTTAAACTTTTTATCAATCACTATCAATGCTTGCTTCAAGCGTCAAGCGGGTTTCTAAACGATCAATCACGCTTGATACAATCGATTGACTCAATCTTTTGATCAAAAGATTGATCGTCTAGAGCGTCCTTAAGATGAAATAGCACTTTAAGAACTGGCTCGTTTGTTAATAAAAAAGGTAAACCACAAACTGAATAAGTAGCGTAAAAATTGGCAAAACAATAAAAGCGACATTTCGAAAGAACAAATACAAGGAATTTCATCGTATGAAGCTACTGAGAAATTGTGAAATACCAAAAGAGAAACATTCCATCAAGGTGATGATACAAAAAGAGATAATTTAATTTAAAGATGGATATGATGACCTAGGCATTACATCAATTAAACCTGACGTTACAACAACAACAGCAACAGTTGATGAAGATAAAAAAAAGTATGAATAAAAGCAATAGATTTGAAGAAATAAAGATTATAAAATATATTAGATGTATTCAAGGATTCTAGGGGCGAATCCAGCAACTTTCTCAAGAAGGGCCGATTTTATAGATTGTTAAGAAAAATACCAAAATTGATAGCCTCTTTTATACTTTTTTCCAGTAATTTTAGTTTTTACGTTATATTTATAATGCATAATTTTTCCAAAGGGGGGGAGCCGATCGCCTCCATCGCCCCCTTCTTCTGGATTCCCTGAAATAATCAATTATAATTATTAGAAAATGTATTCGATGAAAAACAGAATCTAAATGAGAAAATTAAAAATAGTAGTAAGTAATTTAAAGAATTAATGGAGAAAATAATCTATTAAAAATATTAAAATACTGCAAAAGCAGAAAAAATGTTGCCAAAGTAATGCTGGACTAAACTAATTATTATGAAGTAAGTTAAAAACAAATAAGAAAATAAAAATTTGAGAAAAATTACGATTACAAATTAGGAAGAAATTTAAATAAAACAAATATCAAAATCAAAAAAAGGAGTTCTTGAAATAAGACAATCAACTACAGTGAAATCTCTCATAACGGACACCTCCGATGGGCGGACAACTCCATTAGGCGGACACTATTTGATAGTCCGGAATGAAATATAGAGAATTCAATGAGACATAATCTCTCTTGAGCGGACTCTCTCTTGGGTGGACGCGGACACAATATTTAGGTACAAAACTTGTAAAATTCTCTCTTAAACGGACACAAAATTAAAAATGTTGCAACGCTGCGCTATTAGCCAGCCCGGCGTGTGGCGATATAAATTCTGGGGACTTCCCCATTGTGTGTGTGTGTGATTTCCAGCGAGCATTAACGAATACATTTTTATGGTTATTTGAGTTAGTTCGTTGATTTGTCTTGTATGTACACATCGTGTTTTTAAATAGAGAAAAACATGTCTGAAAAGCGTCGTGTATTAAGTCTTAAAGAGAAAATTGATATTTTGGAAATCTATAATAAAGAGAAACTTAGTGTTAGAGTTTTGGCCAACCGTTTTAAAATAGGAAAGACACAGGCAGCCGGAATTATTAAAAATAAAGAAGAGTTATTAAAAAAATTTCACTCCAATGTTAAGTCAAGTGTAAAACGAAGTTTTTTTAAAGCCAGTGGGATTACAAATTGACGAAATTTGCTATGATTAGTTCACAAAGGCAAGAAATAAGGGAATTCCACTATACATATGTATTTTTTCATTTTTCCCATACGCGGACATCTCCCTTAGGCGGACATATTTAATAGTCCCGAAGGTGTCCGCTCAAGAGAGATTTCACTGTATATGAAAAATAGAATTGGATATGGTAAAAAAAGGAAGTAGAGAATTTTAATTTGCGATGGAAAGGTAAACTAGATTCGGAAATGATTTGATACTGGTCTAATAAAATTAATAAAGAGAATTGAAAAAAACAAGAAATTCTGATTTCAGAATACCTGAGGTCCAGCTAATAAGATGAAAAAAATGTGTGTGAAAAAGAAGGATGTACTAGTTCGGTACTAGAGGAATTCTAGCACCAAAAATTGACATGTTGCTGAGCAAAATATAAAACGGAAATTAACCCTCGGTTCACTAATAGAAAGAAAAGGGAAAAATTTGAAATTTAAAAAGTCAATTTGGCGAAGAAAATGATGATTCGTATGAAAAATTAAAACGTATAATGTGAAAGAAAGTTCTAGAATTTTTAAATAAATACAATATACTATTTCCAAAAGCAACATCAAATAACTGATTATGAACGCCATCTCTTAATTAATCTAGTAGTTCACTTAATAATCCAAACTATTGCACAATAATTTACAATTTTCTACTTTTTACAGTTACGTTGTTTAAGGTGAATCATACACTGTTCATACACAATCTAATAAAGAACCAACGACATAGTTTTTCCAGTGTTTAACAACTAATACAATAGTTATGAAATAAAGTAAAATAATAGTGCTGTGTAGTTTAAAATAAAACAGGTACCTAGTTTAAAATTCGAATTTCTTAAAACGAAAAAATCCTAATCTAACAGTTGGTTGACCAATTACTATTAAAAAAATGTCTGATTTACCCGATTGGCCAACCGAACCCCTTCAATGGAGCCAAGAGGAAATTCGTTTCATTATGGAAAAAGTTCCTGTTGAAGTGAAAAATTTAAATTTAAACGAAATAATTGAAAAGAGTGATTCTTTTCCAATAGAATTTCCTATCGAAAGTGTTCGTTGTAAACATTTAAAAAATTCTGTTTCGGCAAATATTTTGGAATACAATTTTAATTCCGCTTATCCATTAATTCACGAGCATGTTCTTCGTTTGTATATTGCTTTTATTTTACATAAAAGAGAACATGGAAGTTCAAGCGAAAGACAACTTTATAAAGATATGTCGCTTTTAAATTTAATAGAAAGATTGCTGACCAAGCGCGCCGCCGCATTTTATGGAAAGCAGGATTTTTATGTTCTTATGGATAAAACTAAAGGTTCCGGAAAATGGGAATTCATCGGTAAGGACCAAGCAAACTCAAAGTTATCATTGCACGATTGTCTCACTTACGATGAAATTAAATTATCGGTTTTTCTTTCGATTAGTTCATACTCGTATTTTATCAATGAAGGGGAGCGTAAAAATTTTGGCTATGATGAGAATTCTCGTACTAATATTGAAAGTTCTGGGATTGTGATTGGAATTACCGGTGCTCGACTTGTAAAACCCGGTGTAATGGAATATCAAGAATCGGTAATTACGAAGGATCAAAATACTTCTCTTAATGGATATGGAGATGATAAACATAATAGTTTACCTGCTATTTTTGCAAAATTTTACGAAGAACCTTGTTTTATTTATAGAGAATTGAGTAAAGAATTTCCACAGCGATTTATTGCAATAGGGCGAGACAGATATTTTGATAAAGTTAGTTATAGTAAAAGGATTTCCATTTCTATTGATACACTGTTACTAGAAGCTAATCATAGGGCAAAAGAAAAACGTACAACTGCTTATATTCACGTTGTTGGATTTGGTCTTGGCGTATGGAGAGCTCACGACGGGCAAGAAAATATCTTAGTTGATACTTTTGCCAAAAGACTAAAGCAAGTTATATTTTTATTATTAAATTATTGTTTAAAAATTTTATTTTAGATTTTGGGGCAATCGATTAAATTCGGTATCGGATGTATATTTTTCCTATTTTGGCGAAGTTTCTACTTGTGGGGGTTATAAAAATAACGAACTTATGAAAATTCCAAACCATAATTTAGGAGGTATAAAAATTTACTTTTCTCGAAGAAATCCTCACGAAAAACTTAAAGGAGTTGATGAAGGTACGTACATAACTAAGTTTATTGCAACAAAACTTAATTTACTTAAACTTTAGGGAAATTATTAATTGTTTCTTATCCTGGCGATGGTAACTCTTTACCAGGAAATGAATTTTGGAAGAAAAAATTGGGTTCTACTGGAGATTCTGCAGCAGCAGCATCAACACAAATATCAGAATTGCATAACTGGTTTATAAATCCCAAAGTCAGTGCTAATAATTTACATATTGCTACGTCTTCAGGTGTTATATCATTTCAAAAATTTCAAGAAAGATTTGGAAAACTGGCATAATAAAAACGGAATAAATAATAATTAGCTGCATTTTGGTATACTTTTCTCTTTTTATGTCAAGTAAACAATAAAATTGGAAAAATAATATGTTTTATTTCCCATTAGAAATTTTTGACCTTCAGATATTCCATTTTGAATACAACTGATTTGAATTAATCTGTTGTAAATTCCATGCTTCTTTTATTTAATTTGCATGTCATTTTGATTTACAAGAGTTTTTTCAAATATAAAACTTGAATAATAAAACAATAAAAGGTTTGTTTCCTGCTTTATAATACCTTGACATATTATAGTTTTTGAAATTTTACCCCCTTCTTGAATTAAGTATTCTTCATTTATTTAAAAGATAAATTCAATTTTTCTTTTACAATTTTAAAATCGTAATTTCCACAGTCGAAACTCATTGTAATTAACGTATTTAAAAAAAAACTTTGTAAAAAACTGTTTGAATCTTTCTCCCTCCACTTAGGAATACTTTTTGGATTTTCCCTAAATCTAATCTATTAGTGAATAATCGAGCGTGCGTCTCACTGATTCATAGATTGATTGTAGTGGAAGTGATTATTAAAATCAAATCGAATAGGTAAATTAAATTTTTGTTTAGCATAACTGGGTAAACAAATTTGTTGATCATTTATTAATTTTGGCTAATTCAATAAATAGAGAAAAATAGAAGGTTATATACCTATGTATGATTCATGGATTAATTTGATTATTATTTTATACATACATTTAAAGTATAGGTACTATAGGAATCTTTTAAATCTGTATGTTATAATTTTACGATTGTGTGGTTTGCCACTAGATTTCGCAATAAGCACAAAATATAGTATAAAATTAAATAATTATAAAAAATTTGTATAAACATTATTTACAATTAAACACAAATAAAATTTTTGCGAAATAAACGAACTTTGAAATTTTTCAGCTGAACCCGTAGATCATACCATAGATTCAATTTTTTTTATTAATTTTTACAAAATTATTTTTTTCTGTCGGAATTATACCTATATGTACATATTTTTTTACTAAATATATTATTTATTCAAGATAAAAACTTTTACTATTTTGTGTTACCAGAATAATAAATTTAAATTATGTTTAATTAAACTTTTTCGCAATAATTATTATTATTTGTTATTTAATTGCTGAAGTTTGAGTGTATTTATGTACTTCTTATAGCTTTGGTTGAAAAACCAAAAACTTTGCTTGAAATTGAATATTTAATTAGGCTCGTCACGTTACGAAATTCGCCACCAGCTCTTTCCACAAACTATCTAACCTCGTCTATACCCTGTTTATTAGTTAAGTGCAGTGAAGCTAAGCCCCTCCAAAATAAAGCACGCACTATTTCGAAAAGAATAGAATGGAAAATAATAACGCCCATACGCTTAGCTGCACCTAACTTATGAACAGAGTATAGTAAAATGACCCTTTTCATGCATAAAACGTAATATACTATTTTTAGTTTTTCTATTACCTACATAAATATTATACTTGTCGAATTTGAAAGTTATTTACAATAACATTGTATTTTTAGATTTTTCTATTGAAAATAAACTAAATTGGTTGTAATTCTTTAGTAAGTATCGGTAGCTGAAAGAAGTGAGTTTTGAAAAATGTTTATAATACCAGATTGGCCCGACAGTTCACCTCAATGGTCGAATGATAATTTAGGTTTGTTAACAGCCGATGCTGATGCACAACAACCACCATCAGTCGATTTAAATATAATACTGCAAAATAGTGAAGCGTTTCCGATACCATTTCCCATAGAAAGTGTACGAAGCAAAGTGCTCAAAGAGCAGCTATCAAATGATGTTCTAGAAAGAAACATCAATTCCGTTTATCCAGTGATTCACGAAAATGTGCTATATTTGTATGCTAGCTTCTTGTTGTTTAAAAGAAAATTTGGATCTAATGTCGAGAGAGATTTGTATAAAAACCTACCATTGTTGGGGTTTATTCAACGGTTACTAGTAAAACGAGCTGTTATGTTTGTGTTTACATCTAATGATTCGTATCTATTACTGGATGGTACAACAGGATTTGGTAATTGGGAAAAAATTGGGACTACGTCAGAAAACGAAAAACTGAATTTAAAGAAATGTTTAAGCTACGATGAAATAAAATTATCAGCATTTTTATCAATTTCCTCATATACTGATTTTCTAAACGATGGGAATCGTTATAACTCGGGTGTTAGAAATAGATCAAACGTTAACCCCGAAGGCATTATTATAGGTCTTATTGGACCTCGCTTTGAAAAGAAGAATGTGATGGAGTATGAAGAAGTAGTAGTATCTGAAGAGCAAAATCAAGAAAGTAACGGATATGGTACTCAATTTGCCCCAACTATTCATTCATTATTATCTGGTTTTTATGGAGAAGCTTCTTTAACTTTTAGCCAAGCTATAGATATCCAAAAAACTGAATTAAATCGCTTTAACAAATTGCATGATAATAGCTATTTTGATAATCGAGTATACTCTAAACGAATTGCTCTGTCAATTGATACCTTATTATTGGAAGCGAATGATCGAGCACTTAAAAAAAACACAACTGCCTTTGTGCACGTTGTAGGAATCGGTCTTGGAGTATGGAAAATATCATCTCACCAAAATTCATTGTTTCTAGATGTATTTGCCAAAAGAATACAGTAAGTATATTTATTAGTTATTGTAATGTATTATTTAACAGATTATCATCGGTTTATCAATGTTAGTTTAATTTAACACTTTCTGGACATAAATTCTCAGGAAATATTTTAGACACGAAAGCTTAGTCTGTCGTCTAAACTCTCTCCACGGCTTATGCAAATTACTTTGAGTTTTCCCGTTTCTTAAAACCTATCCATTCGGTGCTGATTTTAAAACAAATTTTAAGTAGATCTGTTGATTTTATTTTCCATTTTATTATTTTTATTTACAGATATACAGATTTTATCTGTGTTTTTATAAGTTGTTTATTGAATAGCCCAGTGAAATTAGATGAAAAATATGCTCCAGTTTGGAAAAACTACTATCAAGCTAAATTTTGGTATCCACCTTTATTATGTCGCTATAAACAATGTCTGAAAAGTCTACCTCGAAATCTATCTATAAAAAAAGTCTTATAACATTTTCACCAAAAAACCTGTATTTTTGAACTATAAGATCTACTATACAATGTACAAACATTCGGGTGGTTGTGTGGTAGTATGTTTTACATATAGTTGTACTCTATTTTCTATTATATTCTTGATTCAAAGATCGGTTTTTTCCTTTTTGTGGTTCTTTTCCATTAAAAGAATATCTCATTATAGCCTCCTATTTTATAATGTTTATTTAAAAATCCTGATGTTTGTATTTTAATTAAGAGTGTAGACATGGAGGTTATGTATGGAACACAATATTCAATAAATGGCCACCTCGTGACTAATGGCACTCGTTGGTCATTTTGATAAAATTTTCAATGACATTTTGGCATAGCACCGGCTCAATTTTATCAATGGCGCGTTGAGTCTTGTCTTTCAGTTCAGAAATTGTACTAACTTGGAATATTGGCATACACCTTTCCTTTCAAAAACCCCCAAAGAAAGAAATTCAATAGCCGTCATATCAAATGATCTGATGGAAAATTCACATTGTCGCGACTTGAGATAACTCTCTGTTACCTCCTGTTAAAACCACATGTTTTCGAGATCTATTTAATCAAGATCTTTAGCCAAAATTCGCTGTAAACTGCTTCATAAAAGTCTGAATGCTGAGAACAATGACGAATGGAGGTGGAAAGATTCTGGTCAACACTCACTAATTACTGTAATGTTTTCATTAGACCGAACTGCACCAAGGTAGATAATTTATAAACTTTGGAGCTGCACGAACACGAACAGGTCTCTTCTGTTATGGTAATTTTTCCGAACAGAAAATCTAATTTGACTAGGATATGAAAGCTGATTCTAAAAATTGAAAAATCTAAAGAGAATTTATTTTTGGTTCCCACGATAGGTTGTATTGCATTACCTACGGTAATACTGAATTACTGATTGAAAACGGATGCCAAATCATAAATGTCACATAGAATATATCGGAAATAAAAAGTTTTTCGTTCATAATATGGCATTCTACATGAAACTCTAACAAAAACAATGAACCAAGTTTTATATGTCACTGTACAGTTCAATGCATGAAAAACACATTATTTTATCCTACGTATTGTTTTTTATGATAAGGATAACAGTGATACTTTGAAGCACATGTGATACAATGTTGAAAAATGATTTGCATCTTGACCGCTTTTCAAATCTAAAAGTAACTAGCTCGTAGAAAATGTTATCTCTCGTAAATATTCCGATTAAAAAAAACATTTTATAGTTCCCTAGATGTTGATGCCAGTTTGCCACATTTGGTCATTTTGGCAATATTTCGCTCTCCATATAAATATGTAAACCATTAAAAAAGTTTGAAGCTTCATACTAATTTTGTACGTGAGCCTCCTAATTGATAACTTTAGTATTGTATACTGAACACATTATTAATTTTTAGCAATTATTTCCACATTGTCTTGCATGTGGTAATACAGTGGGGCCCGCTTAATGTGATCGCGGTTAATGTTATCATTCGGATATTGTTATCACTTTTGCCAGGAACGGAACGGACATATATTATTACACCTGAAAAACATCGCTTATAGTTATCATAATTCGGTTAATGTTATCATATAATTCTTAAGATTATTTTCTCCCACGAGCAAAGGAGTTGAATTTCAGTTACAAACATTTTTTTATATTGTGCAAAAGTCACCCACATAATTTTAAGTCAGGTGTTAGCATGAAAATCTGCCTATGGTTATTTTTTTTCAAAGACGGAGTGGATGTAAATAAACCAACCGTGTGATTCTTTCTATCACCGTCACATAATATGTGATATCACATTACATTTTTATGTTTATTATGAATTCCGTCGTTTAAATACATAAAAAACTTCACAATGAGTGACTATTATTAATTAATTATTGTAGATGTAGTACATACTAATTAATAAATAAGCAATAAAAATTTTTTTTGTTTATTGTTATCAATCGGTTATTGTTATCAAAAACACCAAGTCCCGATGTGATCACATTAAGCTGGCCCCACTGTAGTAGAATATTACTATAATTTATTAGGTATCATTCGTATAGGCTATTACTATTAGAAAAGCTAAATTTTTTACTAGGAAACTTTTTCCATTGAAATATGAGATTGAGAATACCTAGTTTAAGTAAGAAACACTTTATCTGCGTAGCTTTCTATAAGTGTCGTAACAATGAACATCGTAAAATTTATGAGAATATACGATTTTTATTCTACGTGATTATTTATAATTTACCGGTTGAACCATTAAACTTTTGTATAATTAAATTAAACTTTTTAAATGTTACATTAGTTTATACATAATAGATCTAATCGTCATTTATTTTTAATTTATCTTTTTTTATGCATTTATAAAAATTATGTGTTTTGCTTCCGTTCGAAACAATGAAATAATTAATTTTGCTTTATATATCTATAGCACGATGTTTAATTATTTTATTTTAAACTTTTTCATTCAAACGTCTGATACTGAGCATCATTTCTTTGACACAACTCATCGAAATTATTTTTAAAATCAGATTTCATTTTAAAAAAATTTCAGAATTTTGGGGAGCAAGCTTCAAGGCATATCAGATATAGTTTTTGCATATTTTAATGAAAATGCTAGCTGTGGAGGACATCATAATGGGGATACAATACATATAGAAGGTCATCCAAAAAATGGTATAAAAATTTTCATTGGAAAACGAGAACCACATACGAAACTTCAAGGAAGCGATGAAGGTTTGCTTCGATCGTTAATTCAATTTTTTAAATAATATAATAAATAACTTTTTAGGAAAATTACTTGTTGTGTCTTACGCATGGGATGGAAATTCTTTACCAGGTAATGAATTCTGGATAGGTAGTCTTTCTGGATCTGGAGATCCTGCAGCAGCTTCCTCAACCCAAATTGCTGAAATTCATAATCCTCATATTAATCCCATAGTTTGTGCCGAAAATCTTAGAATTGCAACACCTAATGGTTTAATACCGTACATACAATATTGCCAAGATTTAAAAGCAAGTCAAAATAAATAAAGCCTGATATACACTACGACTTTTAAATTCAAAATTTTCGATATTACGAAAAATCCTCCTCTATAATATCTCCTTTACGATTCTTCGTAATATCGAAAATTTTGGATTTGAATTAATTCATACTCTGCACAAGTGCTACGATTAATTTTATCGACTATGATTTTCTTTTTTTAAATGTTGCTTTTTTACAATAATTATTGCTTTATATCGGCTCACAACTTTGGCATATACGAAATATTTAAGACGTTTGTACCTAAAACCGATTATTTGTTAGTATTAGCTCTGTTCTTTCACAGCTTGAAACTGGTTGCAAACTATTAAACGCATGCGCAGTTTCCAATTTAAGTTATAATTTTATATCTACGCATGCGTTTGGCGGTTTCAAGCTCTTCAAGCTGGCTAAAGATACGAGTATATACTTATATAATATACTCATACTCTATTACGTCAGCTATTTTTGTAAGTTTCAACATGACAAAATAATAATTATTGTTAAGATATCTAGCTTAATAAACATGTAAAAATTACCTTTGTCTTTCATTGGTTAATGCGAGTTATACACAGGCATTAATAAAACATTTTCTATGTGAGAAAAAGTTTCCGTTTTAGTTTGAAGAACAAGAAGCGTCTAATTATGTGGTAGGTATCCAAAATTACTAATTTGTGAATTTTTTTTAGTGTGCAGTTTTAAATTTATTAACAAAATTTTTGGTGTGAATTCGGTGACCGAAAGTATTATTAAGATACGAACGACATAACACGTTTTTATTACTGAAAATGATTTATATTGCTTAATTCCTACTATCTTTTTTAATTCAATAATACGCCATATTTTTAAGGCTTTTATAGTGGGTTCTATGCAGTGACATAGTGCAGTGTACCTAACAAAGTACGTGGTACTCAATCTACCATCTATTCTTGCTTCTTGGAGCCTAACTTTTCTGCGCCTCCTGTATTATCCATTTACCATCAAGGTGAAGCACATCACTATATCTCTTGCCATTCTACGAGCTAGCCAAGGGGGTACCTTCATATTTCGTTGCTACACAGTCCTGACATTTGTGTTATCTAGTAGCAAAAATATTGACGCAACTAAAACAAACTTCTTTTGCAAACTGCGACTCAAATCATCACAGATACATCTGATGGTGTACCCTGATATCGCAGCACATATTTTTTGTGGTCAGTGATATCTTCGACTAGATTATTTTGTGTGTTGTGACACGAAAATCAAAACAAAAAAAATCAAATATGAAATAAACTCCTTATTTACGTTTTTCTTTGGACGCCTTTGAAACTTCATATGATATTTTATGTTTCCTGTAAGCCTTTATTGCCTAGGTCCTTTTAAAGAATATTCATCATTGACATTTCTGAAATTTTCGAGTCATGTGAAAATTTTTGGGATGAAAATTATATTCGACGAAGACGTTCTCTAACAAACAACCTTATAATATTAGGTGAAGTACATGCTGTCCGTAGACGACCTGATGACTTTGGAGTTCTATTCAACTTCTGCTGCAAGGACTAGAGGTTTCCATCAAAACGCAGTTACTTTATTATTTTTATAAAACTATATTATTTATAGAAGTATTTTTTAATGCTAAATTCCTATCTCATTTTTCTTCCTACAATTTTCCATTTACCCACACTAGGTAATTACATTGGAAAAATTTTTACTTTTTAAAAATAATATTTTTCGTCAAATCGAATTAACATTTTGATATATAACATTTGACAGATAAATTATCAAAGAGTAAATCCAAAAAAAAAACCAAAATAACACAGTTAGAGAAAGTTCTAAAGAGTGCATTTAAATTGTTATTATTCGTTATAAATTAACAATTTTTACAAACAAGTAGAAATTGTTTTTATATATAATTATAATCGTTTTATCTCCTTTACCCGTAGGTGTCGAGATTACACTTTTAACTCCTCTCATTCATCTATGTATCGTTTCCATTCTTTTCTGTCTCTATCAATATTTTTTGCCTCCTGTAGCATGGGCGCCCATATAAAATGTTTTCAGTAGGGGCCATTGTATATTTAATTGTGTATCGTATCTCATTGAATTTTCGAGAAAACGCGAAATTTTTGTTTTTTTCAAGGTCAAATGTCCTTGGATCGACTTTGGGAATATTTAGATATACAGTGTGTTCACGGAAAGTAGTAACAGTGAATAATTCTTAAATATTACTAGATACAAAAAAAAGTTTAAATAGTTTTTTATTCAACTCCAAATTTTCTATTGGAAACTGTCAAAGTATATTTTTTTATTCTTCAAATTCAACCGGAAGTAAGCATAACATTTTTTTTTCAAATAGCAACATGTCTTTTTTTAACATTTTGGCAATCTACAATTTTTTATCTATAAATACCTATAAAATTTTCATAAGGTTACATAAGAAAATATTTGAGAAAATTTAAGATTTAAACAAGCAATAATAATTTACTGATTATTTACACATAGGTATGTAGAGTGCCATGAAAAACAAAACATCACGACACCGAAAACACTTTTTCTAAATTTTTCAAAATTGCCACCGTTTTGTTCAAGATATGATTCTAATTTTTGCAGAAGTTCTGGCGATTTGGTGATAATTTTGATAGATGCTAAGTTACTTTTGATTTTTAAAATTTTAAATTTAAAGAGAAATTTGCCTAATATACCATTTTTAAATGACTCCATAGAAAAAGTCTAATGGTATCATATAATAATGGTGTTTTGTTTTTCATAGCACTCTACATACGTAATTAATAAATTATTATTGTTTGTTTAAATCTTGTGTTTCCTCGAATTTTTTCTTATGTAACCTTATGAAAATTTTATATGTATTTATAGAGAAAAAATTGCAGATTACAAAAATGTTAAAAAAAACATGATGCTATTTGAAAAAAAAAATTTATGTTTACTTCCGGTTAAATTTAAAGTATAAAAAAATATAATTTAACAGTTTCCAATAGAAAATTTGGAGTTGAATAAAAAACTATTTAAACTTTTTTTTGTATCTAGTAATATTTCTTTTTAAGTAAGTGTAATTCTTATAATAAGAATTATTCACTGTTACCACTTTCCGTGAACACACTGTATTTTTGTAGTACAGTAAAATTAAGTATTTTTTATGGAAAAAAAATGAATCTTTAATTTTAATCAATTAATTAATTAATCCGTGGGCCGCCCCAGAATGAGATGGCGGGATCAATTTGAGTGACGTAACGGGCCGCTGGTCTTGAACGTGCGGATGATGATGATGATAATTAAAGATTTTAGAAGAAGTTGGAAAAAGGCATACTATAGGCATCCATAGGTATAAGCAGAGGCTGTGGTGTGCTTCTGAAAATATTCTCGTTGTAACTTTAGATGTCATAGTTTTACTATTTTAATAATTCAATCTGTTTTTTATAGTGTTACATTTTATTAATTTATGTATTTTGTTTTGAATCTATTGTAACTAGTAAGTATGAATGAATACTTCTGGTGGATTTCTCAGTAGGGGCGACGGCCCCTACTGGCCCCCCCCCTATGGGCGCCCATGTCCTGTAGTGAGCCTCCCCTACTTCTCAGTATCTTCTCTATCGTTCCATCCCAGGTTTCAGGTGGTCTTCCTCTTCTTCTCTTGTTACCTTCTCTCGCTTCCCATATTCTTTTTGCCGGTCTCTCTTCGTTCATTCTCTGTAGATGTCCCCACCATCCTAGCTGTCTTTTTTCGATATGTTTCTGCACTGTATCTATTTCGAGTTCTCTTCTCACATTCTCATTTCTTTCTCTGTCCATTCTCGTTACTCCTTTAACAGCTCTCAAGTACTTCATTTCTCTTGCTTGTACCTTACTCTTCATTGTCGTACTTTGTACCCATGTTTCGCTTCCGTATGTTAGTATAGGTCTATATATAGTCTTGAATACCGAGAGTTTCGTCTTCTTTGAAATATCTGTTGACTTTAGAAACCTCTTGTTAATCATATGGTATACCTTAGTAGCTTTTTCGCATCTTGCTTCTATATCCTTCTCTTCTTTTCCGTTACTCTGTATTATCACTCCCAGATATTTAAACTCATTAACCTGTTCTATGGTTTCTCCTTCTATTTTAATATTTATTGTTTCTACTTCTCTCGATATTACCAATACTTTAGTTTTGTCTTTATTTGTCTTCATCCCATTTCTTTCAAGTGCTTCATTCCATATCTTCAAATTATTTTGAAGGTCTTCTTCACTGCTAGCCATTATCACCATATCATCTGCAAACGCGCATTCTGATATTTCTACCTTTTGCATATTTCGGTGATTATTATTGTTTTTTTTTTATGATTATTGTTTTTAATAATCATAATTCGATAACTAAGAGTTTTCTTCTTCTTCTTCTTCGTATTGATTCTTGACAGAAACGTCGTGACCAATTTAATATGTTAGTATTCATCATAGTCATCACAAAGTCGGATAAATTTTGTATCCGGGCTGGGAATCGAACACAGGGCCACTCGCCTAGAGTCCGGTCCCCAGCTCGTTGACTTAGCTCACCATGAACCACAAATTGCTCTTATTTGTGTCGCTTGCCCCGCTGATTTGCGATGGAATGGCAGACAGGCCAGCTAAGAGATTACACCTCCGTCCAGTACTAGAGCATGGGTCGCGGATGCGCGGTTCGTGGATTCTTTAACGTTGTGACTCAGACGATCTTTGGCAACTAACTAAGGAAAAAATATAATCGGGCGCCAGTCTTCTAAATAAAACACGATAGTAGAAGAAGGGTGGTTTTATTTATAAAACAAAAGTCGAGTAAAAAGATGGGGTTGACAATATTTGACTCCAAAACTTCATATAGGAGACACACAAACACATAACAATTCAAGTTAAATCCAGGATACCCTGAAGGAATACTCTGGGAAAATAAAAGTAAAATAAAAGAACTAAAAAATACAAATGAGTTGCCATATGAAGACAACCCACAAAAAAATAAAAATTGCGCATCCAGGAAATTTGATGTGAAAAACTCCATTTAAAAACATCTATGGAAATAAAAAGTAAAACTCCCTCATGAAAATGGTTCCATCACGTTGATTAAAAAATAGGAATATATCAGCTCCACTTTAACTTTGCTTCCAGAAAACCATAATCAACAGTTGATAATCAAATTGGACGAACACAGAAATGGACAGGTGGTAATAAAAAGCTAAAATTTATCAAAGTCGAACTTCGCTCAAAATAGAAAATATCAATGTAATGCTTACCCACAAACAGAAAACTGAAGGTTATTAAAAAGATCACTTCATTAAAATAAAGTTTGTGGCTTTTAAAACTCAAACATTACACAAAATTAAAATGATTATTACCATTTTAGATGGTGATAAACGGAAAATGGATATGGATGGATATGCACAGGATAATGCGTAGATTTCAAGCCAATTTAAATTTTAACAGAAAGACAGAAAATGTCAAGCAAAAATAATAGCATTTGAAATGCTACAACCAGAAAAAAACTAAGAGTACCTACCCATAAAATATGTGCGGCTATTATTTAGAGCATAAGTTCCACGCATAATCGTCACCCAATAAAAAATTCATGCATTCAGTCATTTCTTGTTTGTAATATGTACGTTCTGATTACGAATTTGATGTACTGGACATAAACTATTTATGTATGAAATTTGTGAACGTCATAACTCACTTCAGAGGACACAAATATGGGTAATCATATTTTTTATATTTAAATAACCGAGGAAACCACAAAATAAAATTTTGAACTAGACCCTCTTTTCAGGAAATTGCATTTTTTTCTCTCAATTGTTCTCAATTTGTTCTTAATGTTCTTAAAAAAAATATTTATTTTTGCAAAAAAATAACCTCAAAAAGTGCGAAATAACATTTTACCTCAAAAATTCCCTTGTAGAAATTGTAATATTTTATTATTGTTTTTCATTGTTCTCAATTTGTAATTAAATATGATTACAATTGATACAACATCGATGTATGAGAGGTATCCTGCAATAGGTATCATGCAATAGGTACACCTCAGTCAGAGAAATATTGTAGATATTGAATCTTATGGATGTGAAAAAAGGGTTTTATTCAATACATTGATAATGATTTTCAAAATTAAAATGGAGCAAGTACCGGAATTCGTTCGGCAAAATGTTAAGTTTGTGTCGGAAGTGCATGGCTATGACACCCGACAGGAAGATAACAGAGACAAAAGGGCTCGTGAAATTTAACATTCCGTCTAGTGATCTGAAAAAATACACTACCGTTGGTGACTTTAAGAAGAAATTGAGGAGATTGATTTATTGATAAGCAATATGAATCCAAATAATTCAATGTATAGTTTTTCATATGTTTATGATAATGTTTTCTGTTGTATCTGTATACCATATCATTGTAACCACTACTTATATTTTTTTTAAATAAACTTGATATTATTATTATTATATATCGAATTAAGCAATAAAAAGTTTTTAACAATACCTGTGATATTTATTATAAATTATAATTTAAAACAGTACTTAATCAACGTATATTATACAAAACCGCAGTATCGCCGGGCGGCACATTTTAAGGGACGGTATTTTCAGGGTCAACGCATGTTGCTCGGAGCAAGTATAGACCACGTAGGTTAAAAAAATAGATAAATAGATCATTCAAAAACAATTTCCGGAAAAATTGAAAATTATTGCGTAATTGATCGATTAAAGTTCAATAATTATAAAATAAGGTTTAAAAAAAGTTCTAGGTACGCAACTGCAAAACCGTGTAGTTTTATCGTTCAGAAACTTTTATGAAAGTAGGAATTTTTTAATTAAAACATTATATTTAATCCAGTCTAGACTTCTTTTTACCTAAGATGTATATTGTCTCAGTGAAATAATTCATTTCATTCAATTCAATTCCTTTATTCACTGTATTTTGTATATAATCTTGACATAATACTGAAATGAACGAAAATTCAATTCAAAATCAAAATAAAATTTTTGTAGATGAATTTTAAAATGAAGATGAAATAACTTGACAATTTAATCCAAATTTTAAATTTAGACACCAGTCATTTGAACGCGGTATTCATTTGGACTTTTAGACGCAAAGACGTTTTATCTTGAAAACCTTAAAAAACATTTTTTCTTCGTAGCTTAAGTTACTCGTTAAACTTTTCTCTTTATTTTGAATAAATTTGTAGTGAATATGCAATTAATAGATTTGGATTTGATAGGTTTGGTGTATCAAAGCTTAAGTTAATTATTGAATTTGCACCTTTTTAAAAAATTTTGTTTTATTTGATGTGAGCGTCATAGATATATAAAGAATATTACAATCTGTCTGTGGACAATAAATAAAATTTTGACAACAAAATATGACATAGTGAAAATAAACCCATTAGCTTATTCCATAAGCAAAATTTATTTTACGGCACTCAGGTTCTTAGAGGTAGGTGCAAAGGGTCAATCCTCTTCAGTCTCTTGACTCGGGGAGCTACTAGTAAATCCGCAGCTAGGGTGTTGAGATGGTCCCTTAGACGTAGTTGATATTTGGGGCTCATAGAGGAAATCTCCTTATTCGGTGCTTTAATGTTCAAGTCTTGGTGGATGCTGTGGTTTGTTACTAGCCATGGTGCATCACAGATGCAGCGGATTACTTTAGACTGAAACCGTAGAATTTTAATTATGTTTGTGTTGCTGGCAGAACCCCATAACTGTATGCCATAGGTTTTAATATTGCCTTGTACAGTAATAGTTTATTTTCCATTTTGAGTTAAGAATGAGGCCCCATAAGTCAAGGCATATTTCATTTCAATAGGTGAGCTCAAGTTGAAGCCTTTTATACTAGATACGTTTAGCCATGTGAGTTTGTTGTCCTGATGTATTCCTAGGTATTTTACCTCTTCTTTTTGAGGGAGGGGACTGCCATGCAATGCCACGCTAGGACATGTCTTTCTTTTGAGCGTGAATGTAATGTGGACCGACTTGCTATTGTTGACTTTAATCCGCCACAGTTTTAGCCATTCTTTAATCTTATTTAAATGTATTTGCAGCAGGCGAGAAGCCATTTCAGGATTTTGATGAGAAGCCATTACGGCGGTGCCGTCAGCAAAAGTGGCAATTTCTGTATCGTCGGTTGTCTGTAAATTGTGTGTATATAATAAATATATCAATGGACTAAGAATACTTTCTTGTGGAACTCCAGCTTCTGTCGGTACGATTGTGATATAAGCTTCACCATGTCTAACCAGGAAATGTCTTTGAGTGAGGTATGACTCAAGGATTCTGCCATACTCGTGTGGAACTGTGAGTTTGATCTTGTAAATTAGGCCTTGAAGCCAGACCCTGTCGAAAGTCTGTGATATGTCAAAGAACGCCACTGAACAATATCACTTGCATTCCAGGTTGTTCTTAATTTTTCTTGCAACTTGGTGTACCTGTTCCACTGTCGCGTGATGTTGACGAAATAAAGATTTATAAGTAGTAATTAATTAAATAATATCGTAATATCAGTAATACGCCCAGTTACAGTTTAATTCTTTAGACATCTCAAGTTGTTTATTGAAGAAGTTGTTTATCAGAAATCAAAATATGATTTTAATTAATTTCTTTAAAAATTGGTTTTTGGGTAATTATAAATTAGAAATTTATTCAATGCATTTGGGGTGAAATCTTATTTCGCACTTTCTGTGGTTATTTTTATTTGCAAAATAAAAATGTTTTTGAAGAACATTAAGAACCAATTGAAAAAAATGGAAAACAATAAAAAAAAATTATAATTTCAAAAAAAGAGGGTTAGCGTGAAATTTTTTTTCACGTATTACGCGGTTATTTTTTTTGTAAAATTAAAATTTGTTTTAAGAACATTAAGTACAAATTGAGAAAAATCGAATACAATAAAAAATATTGCAATATCAAAAAAAAAGACTGGCGTCAAAAAGTGTTTTTTCGTTTTTTTTTGTTATTATTTTACAAAATCAAAAACTTTTTTAAAGAACAAATAAAAAAATTTGAATTTAAAAAAAGGGGGGCTAACTTCACGAACGTTCTTCATCTTCTTTCTTCTTCATCAGCCGTTATTCGTCCACTCCTAAACGTTAAGTCTCTCCTTTTAGACTCCCCCCAAGTGGGGAGAGAAGGGGTTTTGCCCATAACTCACTACGCTGGGCAAACGGGTTGGCGAGTAGTCCGCAGATCAATTTTGGACTTTTTAGGTCACAGCACATATCCGACGCAACCAGGATTAGAACCGCAGTTTCCCGCTCTCTAGTCTATCCGTGTTTGCTTTACGCCAGACTGCTGGTTTAACTTCCGTAAAATTTCACGCACGTTAATAATTATTATTATTAATGTTTGGGGTAAGCAAGTTTTTTTTTAGTTTATGAAAGATTTAAAAAAGAAATTTTATTCGGTTTCATATAACATGGTAATAAATTTATGTACGTACGCGTATACATTAACTAAAATAATAATGTTTCCATCTTTCGTTCTTTATTTTGAAAAAAAATTGTTTCAAAATTCAGCAATTATTTGTCAAGTTTGATATAAGTTCATAACCTAAAAGTCTATTTTTTATGTCAAAATATTTATTAGTTATGATATTACGACCTTGTTAAAATATAATAACTTTATTATTTATATGCGTTGCACCAACATTTTGGTCAATTTAAAATCTTGTATTAGTTAATATAAAATTCAACAATGGTTGACATTCCTCGTTTGTTTGAATATTAATTTGAGATTAATTCAATAGCAGCAGGGAAAGTAAAACCATTTTCCAAAAAGTTGCAAATATTTAAAAATTAACAAAGACATTTAAAATATTAAGTGGCATACTCTCAATTCTAGCCTCCTTAACCATTTCTAAATCCGCCACAGATATATTTTTAATAATCAAGAATATCCAATCAAAATTTTAATCGACCAATTTTGGCCAATTAATTTATTTGTAGGTTTAATACCCTGTTAAACTAATTTGGATTGGTGCAATGAATTTTTTTGGCAACAGAGCAATTTTTACTAAATATTTTATGAGGAATCGTACTAAAACATTTCACATTTACACATAATACAAAACAATACTGAAAGTAGCTATTTTCAGTACGGAAACGTCATATTTTACTTTTTAGTACAGAAATGTCAAAACTTCAAATGTTTTATCGTAGTATAATACAATACAAAATACAATAAACTATGGTTTTATGTGCAATCCTACAGTTGTTATCATGAAAGATGAAGCTTCGTCATAAACGGCACTTGTATGAAATAAGACGAAAATTGTAAGTCAAATAAGTGTTCGATATAATAAATTTAAATCATAATAATTATTATAATCATTATAATATTTACAACAATACTTAGTTCTAAAAAAAACTAACAAATTTGAACAAGTTTATAGCAACACAAAACTTACAATTAACGTAATATAAAATAATTAATTACAACTAAATGGAAATATAACCTAAAAACCAAAGTAACTTGTCAAAATTATAGCATCAGTCAATATGAAAAACTACTTTTATTAAAATTATTATGCAAGCTATGAAATATTGTATCTTTTTCTATCTCATACGTTTAATATCATATAATTTTCGACGTATAAGATTTCTAAAATCAGACACTTACATTATTTATGTTAGTGTGTCTTTGTTGCATTTAAGGCTCATTCACACGGGTTAAGTTGATAAGTGATTTAGTTAAATTTAACTTAATTGTCACTTAATTTTAACTTAATTTAACGTGTGAACTGTTTATTAAGTTGGACAAACACTTAATTCTAACCTAAAATTTGCTTAAAATTTAGTTAATCACTTATCTACTTAACCCGTGTAAATTACCCATTTTGTTACTACAACTAATTTGAAAATAAAAGATTGTCGGTTCTTAATTCAGATGGTTGTGACGTAAGCTTCATCTTTCAAGATAACAACTGTACTAAAATGTACACTTTGACATAATATATTATTGACGTATTTTGTGAATTTCATATATTTCGTTGCTTATTAGCAATGTGATCATTATACATATTATGTATGTACGTATTTCGTTAAATTATTCGGTGTAACATAATTATTATCGTACATTTTTTGTAGAAAATGTGCATTTTATTCCAATTACACATAAAATATTGTATACACCTTATCCTTAAAGTGCTTTTTGGGAGTTTGCGAGGTCGTAGACTTCGGCTACGTCTCAGTCTATAATTTTCCACACTTATACCAAAAAGAAGCACTTTCAGGACTTGGTACATAAATAACTATTATAAGAGCACTACTAAAATCTTTATTTAATGTTGGTGTAACAGAAACTGCATGGCATCTGTCATTTATTTACATGGAGATTTATGACAGTATTAAACTAAATGGCATTGGTGTAACAAATTTTATAGTGAAATGTCAATTTTTAACAAAGTAATAGCTTATTATAAGTTATTAAATCCTTATTAAGAGTTGGTGCAACCGGGCCTAAGTGTTATGTTCATAGCAACAACATACCTTTTTATGTTTTATGTAAACAATATTATTATACGATTTATTCTTTTAATAAATAAAGTTTTATAGAAGATAATTGTTTTATTAGTAATTTAATGCTTCCTGCATCATTACAACAACGGTGTGGTTATAGTAAGTGGTTACAAAATGCAATTAAACAGTATTTGATTATTTAAATTTATTTATTATCCAGCTCATCCAAAAATACGACATTACGGACTTTCTATTTACATTATAGGTGTACCTACATATAATTTTAATTATACCTAACCGCAATTGTTTGCGATATAATAGTTTGAATTTTGTGTGAATTTTTTATAGCTAATAACGTAAGTATGAAAAATAAACATGCAGTGTAACAAATAAAAAAATGGATAAACGTTATCTACGATATTAAATTTTGAAAATCAATCTATAAAGCTTTCGCTGCCAAAAAGCTCCAGGATATCATTTTGCTAAATAGAAGTAGTACTATGTAGCTTTGCTAATATAGCTATAAGTAATTTGTTCTAGAAAAGTGGTTTGCGATCTTTACCGACAAGAGATTTCATCAATTGTTAGAAACTATTTTTGACGAGATGAATAGAGAAATTCGATAAAGATGATTCTAATTATTCATATAAACGCTTTCAATAAACATTTTAACTACGCAAAGCATTCGACATGTTTTAGATTATCGTATCATAAAAACTTATTAGCAATGAGGTAGTAAATAATAAGTAAATTATACTTTCTCGTTCATATTTAATTTCTAAAAAATTCTTCGATTTTATCCCGATTTTTATAAATAGGTACTTTACAAGTAGTATCTCGAATAACTGAAAATAAAACTAATCGCATTTTATTTCTAGAAATAAATGTATTTTTACAAAAAAAAATAGTTGCAGCTTTTTTGTGCAAAGGATGTAAACAATAAAAATTATAATTTTTATTATGTGTAAATCAATTTATTCTACCATTAGCTGGCAGAAACTAATATATGCCAGATTACAAGATGGCAATAATCACATTTCTAATAAATTCAATTGGGAACCATAAATATTCCCAAATGTTTTCATTAATACATTTTGCTATAATAATGTAAATTTTATTTCCTATTGGTAAAAATTAAGTATACGTTGGAATAAATATTCTTAGAAAAATTTCCTTCTTGATTTTTTGGCCATGAACCACATAATGTAGTGTGCTATTGTATAAGTTATAATTAAAGTAAACAAATTATAAGTTATAATCAACAGCTAATAATAATCTAAGGTGAAAAGTGATACGGTTAATTTTTCTTGGCTGAAAAACCCTTACAGCAATTGGCATACCAATGTGTTTACTCGTAAGCCTCAAGAGAGAATGTTATTCTAGTGTTTCAAGATCACCTTTACTAGTAGGTAGTAAACAGGTAAGGGGCCCCTCTCCAAAGCATTCTTGATTATGCACCTTGGTTTGAGCAGAGACCTCATCAGTTTTCCACTCTCCTTTAGAAAGTGTAGTGTAACTTAATATTAAAGTAGTTAGTTTTAGTGACTGTTTTAACGAAAAATAACTTTTAGTTACATAGAAAAACATTATTTGTGTTAAACTCGACTGGATTTTATAATTATTTCGTAGTTATTAAAGGTGAGTCATCTTATTCCATTGTAGTAGGCGTTATTGCCATTTTCAAAGATCTCGTTCTAGTGGTAGAGCTAAAAATCTGTCTAAAACTAAATGTACGACGAATTTAGATTCAGTTCTTTCCACAAATTAAATAAACACTTTTGTTATCGTCTCTAAAATCTAATATTGTATGTTGCAAATTCATCCGTACGATAAACCATGAGATTTGGTGCGTTTTGGCATGTCAAATTATGTTTTTGAGAAAAAATACTGGATAACTGTCTGAAAAGAAACCAGGAAAACAAAAAAGATCTCTAATGCAATTTTAAAAATACTGTACCTTAATACTCATTTGACAAAGTGGTCAAAACAATAAGCTATGAGTAGTATTTGCAAATTATATTAGGAGTCAAGTTTTAAAAATATCAGAATAAGATTTTTAATATCTGGTTAAAATCTACATCTTTTCCTTTTGTAAAGGTTATTAATCTGTCAGTTTTTCAAGCTGTATTGTCTTTTGCCTTACCCGGTATAATTTGCATTGATTTGGAAGTAAGTATAGAATAAATTACTGAAAAACAATAGCACATTTTTGAAAGACTATATCATCGATTGAAATGAAAATATTTGTAAAGTAAAATTTCTTAACAGCTGGATATCAGCAGCTAAACAATGAATTCGATTTAAATAAGTAAATATTAACCTTAATACAACGTCAATAACAATTTTAATTTCTAATACTTATGATCCATATATAATAATATATCAATATTTTTATATAGGTACAGTTATTTATTATTATTGGTATTGAAAACACACACCCAATACAAACTGATGGACATAGAATGTATTTTTCTACAACTACTTACAAAATACGTGGGTGTGATTTTGAAAAGTGTAAAAATATTACTAAGTAATACATAATATAGTTAATAATAATAAACGTCTAGATCCCTCCGTAAACCATGAAGTTACAGATTTGTTATGCTGACTCGATGATTAAAAGATCAGAAATTGTTTTTGTCTAACTTTTAATCAATCATCGTAGATAATGCATGAAGATAGATAAAAATCAGGATTCCAAATTGACAGTTGACAGAACAGTGGCTGGACAATTATATAATGAATGTCAAATTGATAAGTGACATAACAGTGACAGATAAATTATAATAATAAAGGATTAAAATTAAACGGTGATATAACCGTATACAATTCAAGAAAAGAATATTTCCAAATTTAAGACAATCCGATTGGATGGAATTAGAGGATGCGGTAGTGAGTGTTTTAGTTGTTTAACCTTTTTGATAATAACCTAATAATTTAATCTTAAATCACAGAGTGAAGCCGAAGGCCAAACAACCACAGCCTTCTCGCAAATGGTAGCGACCCTCTGATTGAGATGAAAGGTTAAACAACTACAAACAGCCCTGATGTGATAAAAATAATAAACATGGCTTGCTAGCCTCGCAGAGCTAGACAGAAGGATGTGCGACAGACTAATAGTTTGTGTTTATTAAAATATTATAAACTTCATTTGAGAATACAGGAGTGATAAAATAATAAAAATAATAAGAAATCATAAGAATAAAAATTTGATAGTTAGTACACTAAATATTAAACTTGACCCTAAAAATAAAAATGTGGAACAAAACAGAATATTTTTTACGTTTTTTAACAATCTAGTATTATTTACAATATAAAGAATTTTACTTTGTTAAAAATTTTAACAAGGGAATATTGTAATTTTTATTTCTATCATAAAAAAACTCTGTACTACCGTGTTGCAATCGGCAATCTACAATGTAAGTCGCAAGTGTATTTATACAAATCATACTTCTTGATATCATTCAATTGGAACTTAAACAGAAAGCATTAAAAGGTACTTGAGCGTTTTTGCGGTCAATGTAACATATTGCAATATTTTCTGTTTAAATTTATAAAACTTTTAATAGTTATATTGGGTAACAGTTTTATTACAAAATTAGTTCTTTTTTTATTATTAACCTTTTCAAAGAAATGGTGAAAAATTTAAATTTTTATTGAATTATCAAATGTTTTTTTATATAATCAGTAAAATATCATATACCGGCGAGTAGCAACTATAGACTTGGATTAAAATCTTTTATTATTGCGTAAAATATATGTGTTCAAAAATACTATACATTTTTAAAATCTTCAGTTGAAGATTTTTAGTCTTCATCTTATCGATTTCAAAGTATTTTGTAATTTGTATTTAATTTGTTTTTGGTATTTGAAATTCAGAATGTATTTGTAGTAAGTATTTAAAATACAAAATATAAGACATCAAAATGCATTGTATACTAATTGAAATCTTGACCAGCCTTGGTTGTAATCATAGATGAAAAATAAAAGTGGTAAAACTCCTTCATCTGTGATTGTAATGATAAAGAGGTAACCAAGGCTATAATAAGGTAAACAGAAAATTTTTTGTCAATTTATTAAAGCTTCCGGGTTATATTGTATAATTGATCTCACTTCCAAAGTGGTTTTCTATTTATATTATAGTTAATATATTTCTAAAATAAAGTAGATCAAGTTTACAAGATATGATACAATTTTGTAATTAAGATTTTGTAAAGCTATTCTAACGGCTTTGACTTAATTATTTTTAAGATTCTGCAATCGAACCAGTTTTCCATATAAGTTAAAAGATACATTTAAACAACACACCTGCCATGATTAAGTTCAAAATTATTACTTTCCGTAACATTCAAAATTTTGATTTTATCGATACCAGAACCACGAACTTATAATTAATTCTTACATCAGAAATCCTAATTTAATTTTGTCAATTTGATTTCACCGTGTGTGTAGGTACCGATATAGTATATTATGTATGTACCAATTTTACATAATCTAGTACGTACATAACTTATAGTATAAAGAAAGAAATACCTATAGGTACGTAAAAGTATATTAACTTTTTCTATTTTCTCTACATTTTTCAAATTTTTTGTATGAAAATTTGAATAACAAGTTTTTAGAAAATCATTAACGAACTTTTAGATATTAGGTTAAAATTTTGAAATTGCTTATGTATATATTTGAAATGTCTTACTTTTACTTTTATTAATTTCGATGGCTGTTTGGATACCATTTTTTTTTAAATCAAAATGAAATCATTTTTGTAAATTACTCTGACGATAATAGAACTTAAAAGGTGTAAACAATCCAAACCAATGGAATGTGAATGAATTTAGTTGACCGGTTGACCTTCCTTTACCATCCACAACTATTTTAATCATCACGAAGTTTTGCATGAGTAATGATTGAAATATAAAAGGACTACACAATATTCGTTAAAAGCTTTTTTTTAATCAACAGGTTATACCTGTAAAATAGTAGGTAGGTACTGCTGAGTCGTTATAAATGAGATATTAACACTTATCTGGACATTATTGGATATTCTTTATTTTCATTGCTTCATGTTGTGCATGTATTCCATTTGAAAAAAGGTTGATTACGTAATTTTAAAAAGCGTGATTTCCTTATATTTTAAAAAGCGTTTTTTATATCAAATATATTTTAATTTATTCTGTAGATGTTCTCATTAATAACTAATAAAAACAACATCCTCTTAGGTTGAGTCGGGAAAAATTGAGATGTGAAACGGTGAAGAATGTACATTTTGAAATGTTGTGTTCGGTATGGAAATAGAAATAATTCCCACCATAACCGCACTTCTTTGAGAAATCAATAGAGGTATTACGATACTGTGAAGGTTGGCATGTAAGAAAATCACTCGAGCAATAAAAAAAATTACTTGTCCTAGGAGGAAACACGATAATTTAACGAAATACTGGTCTGAAGTTAAGATAGATGATGAAAAATATTCATAAAATTAAAGAGAGTGAAAATGTTTAGGTGCGAACTAAATTCACTTGGGGAGAATTAACTTACAGACTACCGGAAGTAGAAAAAGTCTTGCCAACAGGACGTATTTTTAAGAGGAAGGTATATTTCAAAAGTAGACTTATAAACAAAATATAACCTTTACCATCAGAATCCTTGTAAAAACCTGCCCAGTTAATTTGCTAATTTCAATTTAGTAACGTCAATAACAAGTTACACGAATTTATTACGCGTCAGTCTTGTTGTTTTCCAATTTATTCTTTGTGCAAGTGCTTGGTATAGAATTTAGCTTCAGACTGAAAGAGTGATAGGTTCGATTTCCACTAGTTACCATATTACATGTCTCATATGTGATGGAAGTTTATCCAGATTGTAATATGATTCATCACGACCAGCATCAAGTGAATCAAATTGACCAAAATCGTATATTCAATTAGGACAGTGGAAAATTTAATTTATGAAGTAAAATTTGGATTAAAGTAGCAAAAGAGAAATTGTTGGAACATCTCTTCTTTGTTCATCTGCATTAACAAATTTTGCCAAACTTACTTAAGACAAAAGTTGATTTTTATAAGTACATTGGCAAGCATACTTGTAAATAAAAAGATTTATTAGTACCTACTTATAATTTAATTTCACGATAATGCACTGTAGTTGCACATTTTAATTACTCATTGTAAGAAGCACAAGGTTTTTAAATTAACATACCTAGTTATAAATAACGTAAGAGCGGTTTGATGATTCTATAGTAAAATAATATACAGTAATTTTTTAAATCAACTTGTAAAATATGTTATTTTGATTCTAATAATTCATTATTTTATAAGACCTAATGTTAAACGTAGGTTTCGAACCACAGAAAGCGTAATACACTTTATTTTAGAAGTATTTTTGTAACAGATTACCTCGGTTATTTGCTTTACGAAGTCGTTAGGACTAAAGTTGTTACTTTGCCCGGGTTCGAACCGGGAACTAATCGCTAAACTGTCAACATCTGTTTACTAATATTACTGCTATTATTATAATGCACTATTTCCTTCTATATACTCGAATTTAAAAATAACAGCTTTATATTAGCATTTTATATATAATTTTTGTTACAGAACGATGACTTTGTAAAAAGTACTAACCTTCATTTAGATAGAACAAACCACATTAATATTTATCGAATTATAAAAGTAATCATAACTGCTTTACATTTAAAAAGTACACAATCTTGAAATTTCTGTTATAAAAATATAGGAAAAAATTTTTGAACATGTTCTACCAGAAATAATATACATAAATGTCAAATCCAATAAACCGTAAAAACCATCTTTATTTATTTTTCAGCAGTTTAAATAATGTGGTCATATTATTATCGACTCAATAAATATTATTAATTTAAAAAGATCATTAAAAAAAAAAGGACAAAAACGTTGTAACTATGAAATAATTATAATATAATGCTACAAAAGTTGGTTAGAAGTAGATTACTGAAGGGGCATTGTATCTATCTCAATTAACTGTTATGAGTTAATTGGAAAATGTTATACATATTATAATAATGCAAGTATCGTAGTGGAATGCACTCAATTGGAATTTATAAGGTGTGATTTTACCATCGTGCTTTCGCGTTATTATTATGCTCAAGATGCTTTAGGTACCGTTAAAATTACTGAACGTATGCAATTTAAAACACGCTAAAACTTAGTACAGGTGCTGAAATCAATTATGTATAAAATGATTAATTTAATTTAATTAATTAATGATATAATTAAATATTTCCGGTTGTGCGTCGTTTACACAGTTTCCGGTTTGCCCTGCCTATGTCCGCTGTGTGATAAAAATATATTACGAAAACCTACAGTTTAACGTGGGTTTCAGTCCACGACCTGTTAATTTCAGACCAGGAAAGAGTTTAGACTTTTTATAGTATTATCTGGGATCAGCAGGAACACATTTGGTCAAAGAAAAATTCTACTATAAGTTTTTTACAATGAAAGATACTTGATCGGATTATTCAATCATTAAAGTCACATAGATCATGCCGCTATATTATGCTCGCGTTCATTCGAAATAAAGTATATTATATATTATTTCACATTATAGCAGGCTTTATTATTGCATTTTAATGGAGTTTCAATGTAATACGGAGTAGAATTCGGTTTGGCAATGCAAATGCATAAATTATAATAGTAATAAGAATAAGCAATAGCACAACTTAAGATTTGCGATAATCCGACACTGATTGGTTTAAATAAAATTAACGTCCATTTTAATAGAAGTTTCATTGACAGCGATTCGCCTTGCTAATAACTAGGTTTTCTATTATTGTGCTATAAATTTTCAATATTAATTAATAAATAAAACAATCTTGTCGTTAGTATATTTCGTTTTAGTGTTGTTGTTTTTTCTCTATTTTTGACCACCTAGAAGATAAATATCCATAAAATATCAGAAAATAATTTTGACTGATAAGTTCTTATTTTCGTTAGGATTTTACGGAAGTGGTCATGTGCGTGAAGTTAGCCCCCCTTTTTTTGAAATTGTGATTTTTTTTATTTGTGCTCAATTGTGCTCAAGTTGTGCTCAATGTGCTTAAAAGAATTTTTTGATTTTGAACAAAAATAACAAAAAAAATCGAAAAAAACACTTTTTGACGCCAGCCCCCCTTTTTTTGAAATTGCAACTTTTTTTGGTTGTTCTCAATTGTGCTCAAGTTGTGCTCAATGTGCTTAAAAGAATTTTTTAATTTTGATCAAAAATAACCGCGTAAAGCGCGAAATAAGATTTCGACCTAGCCCCCCTTTTTTTGAAATCGAAATTTTTTTTGATTGTACTCGATTGTGCTCAAGTTGTGCTCAATGTGCTTAAAAGAATTTTTTAATTTTGATCAAAAATACCCGCGGAAAGCGCGAAATAAGATTTCGACCTAGCCCCCCTTTTTTTGAAATTTCAACTTTTTTTGATTGTACTCAATTGTGCTCAAGTTGTGCTCAATGTGCTTAAAAGAATTTTTTAATTTTGATCAAAAATAACCGCGTAAAGCGCGAAATAAGATTTCGACCTAGCCCCCCTTTTTTTGAAATTTTAACTTTTTTTGATTGTACTCAATTGTGCTCAAGTTGTGCTCAATGTGCTTAAAAGAATTTTTTAATTTTGATCAAAAATAACCGCGTAAAGCGCGAAATAAGATTTCGACCTAGCCCCTCTTTTTTTGAAATTTTAACTTTTTTTGATTGTACTCGATTGTGCTCAAGTTGTGCTCAATGTGCTTAAAAGAATTTTTTAATTTTGATCAAAAATAACCGCGTAAAGCGCGAAATAAGATTTCGACCTAGCCCCCCTTTTTTTGAAATTTCAACTTTTTTTGATTGTACTCGATTGTGCTCAAGTTGTGCTCAATGTGCTTAAAAGAATTTTTTAATTTTGATCAAAAATAACCGCGTAAAGCGCGAAATAAGATTTCGACCTAGCCCCCCTTTTTTGAAATTTCAACTTTTTTTGATTGTACTCGATTGTGCTCAATGTGCTTAAAAGAATTTTTTAATTTTGAGCAAAAATAACCGCGTAAAGCGCGAAATAAGAGCAAAAACAGCTGTGTATTGAATAATTTTATCATACAGGGTGAAAAGTAAAATAAATTTCATTTTTAAGGACCGCATTCAGGGCAAAGTTTTTTGTCGTAATGATTTATACAGGGTAAAGTATCAAACATCTAAAAGACAAATGGAGAATTCTGATAGGACTATATTAGTTTAAATACAGAAGCTGTATTTGTAAAGATATGACTAAAAAATTGAAAAATTAAATTAAAAAGTTTTAGAGGAAACCTTTTATTTAAAATTACAAAGTGGACTAAATAATAAAAATTAATTCCTTTTAAAGATACAGTTATATGATTGCTCTTTATTATTCTCAATTTATTCTTAATAAAATTTTGTACTTATACATGGAAGTATAATAAAAATATTGTTCTTAAAAAATTTTTTTTATTTTGCACAAAAACAGTTAGTACATAGCCAACAAACAATACAATAAACAGTACAATAACAATATATCAGTGGGTATTTCTAAAAATATTATATTTCAACGTATATACAAAATCGTGGTGTTTTATCATTAGGAAACTTTACTGAAAGTGGAAACTTTTTAATTAAATCATCGAATTCAATCCAGTCCATCCCTCTTTTTACCCAAGCTGTATAGTGACCCAGTGAATTAATATCCTCTGTATCTCCTCTGTACATAACAAGCCCTGCTAACGCGAATGTTCTTTCGTGTAAGTGTACCGAAGCTGGAAATTCTTCAACAGATACTACTCTATTTACCTCACATTCGATGAAAATATGCGAACCATAAGTAACATCAACATCAAATGATGTGCCACAACACGTTCTTTTTGACAGTCCCCCATCTAGCAAGGCTTTTTCTAATTGATTAAAACTATCCTTATTTACAATATTGATATTGATTGGAGCTAGTACTTTCTTATAAGTTTTATTCTTTTTACAGATAGTACATGTAAATTTCTCCATTACACTCCAATCGCGATGAAAAACATATTCGCATAAATTACTAATGTTGGAACTAGCATCTATGTTAATTTTTCCCGGGACATTGCCATCGGTATTAACAAAATATTGAACATTTTGCAAGATAGTGGCTCTCTGTTTATAAACCTGAACACATGACCCATTATGCAGAAATAATTGAAGGAAAGAAAAAGAAGCTGTATTTGCAGATTTGACAAAATTTTGAAATTTATCATTTCTGCAAGCAGCTGCTAATATCTGCATAACGCTATCGAAACCACATGTATTTTTTACAACAATTTGGGACTTTCTTCCTAAAATTAATGGGCAAATGTTGCCGTTAAGCAGTAAATCAATCTTGTGTCCACTTTTAGTATTCTGGATTAAATTCCATTCGGGAAGTGGATCTAAATACGATCGTTTGATTTTTTTTCTCGGATTTTTGTTTCGCCAGTTTTGCTCTTCAGCCAATTCAGAAGTTGTAAATTTATCATCATCTTGTTTGCTAATTATCATGTCAGTTTCATTATTTTTACGTTTATTATCCTTTTTTGAATCATCTTTAAATACATCGATACACTGTAAATCATTTAGTGCATCACCCATATTGTGTATATCGTCTTTATGTGTAATACAACCGTAATCCTTGGCTGTATTCTGTGAGTTTTCTTGAAAACTAGATACAGCTAATTTAACATCACCCATATTGTGTATATCGCCTTGATATGTAGTAGAACCGTAATCCTTGGCTGTATTCTGTGAGTTTTTTTGAAAATTAGATACAGCTAATTTAGCCTTTCCTGAAAATGTACGTAAATGATGAATTAAAAATTTATCTACCCGTAATGGCAATTCGCTGTTAAAAACTCTTCGTTTTATATCGTGAAATTCACTTTCCACTGCAGACGAACTAGCATTAACATCACCAAATCCAAATGAGGAAATCATCACTGCCGTGTACAGAGGAAAGTATGGTAACATATACTTCAACTTTTTTGACATCGGTGGACAGTAGTAAGCATTTACTTCAATTCCAATTTCTGCTTGGCGTGCTTCATCCAAACATTCTTGAAAAAACTGTGTTGCCCAAGTATCGATAGCATCGCTTCCATTGTAATCTTCCTGATGTGATTCTGCTTCTTCTGATAATAAAACGTCTTCCGTATTTTCATCACCATAATCGTTTAAAATTGGAATACCTGTTATAGCTTCGCTAATGAAAATCCTAGCTTCTTCGGTCAACGTGTTTGCTCCGCTCGCAGTTTTGCCACATGTTTCGCTATAGCAAATAATAATAGCTGATTTTATTAATTTTTGGAAAGCAACGAAAGTAGTTGTTTTGGTCAATAAACACATGACCCTTACATAAAACTTTTTTACGATGGGATTCACCGCTTGAAGTTCTTTCCAACGTGCTACTAGAGCCACATAGTGGCATATATCTAATCTTAAGTAACAACGAGGTAAGCTTGCACTTGTACTTATAATCGCCAATAAGCACCTTGAAAGATAATCTCTAAGACTATTACATTGACCAAATGATCTTGCTACAGCTCCCATCAAAGCTTTGTCAAAGTCACAAATAACTTCTTGAGGTTGAGGGAAGCTACTTTTCTTTAAACTTCCTATTCTCAATATTTCAAGTAACCAGTATTGTATTGCATTTGTATTTTGCACGGCGCTTAACATTTGGAAAATTGGCATTTTTGCCGATGGAGTTTTACAAACAATTTGATATAGATAGATATGGGGTGACAATTCGCCGTTAGATTTCTTAATTTTTTTCACCACTGATCCTGTAGCATCTATATAAATAACATTAGGGTAAAGAACATATGTAGCCATTTGTTCAAGCGTCCAATAGTGCACAAAAAATGGATCGGCTCCAACTCCATGAATTGATCCAGCATATTGTTCCAATTTCATTTCCATAATTCTTTTAAGTGGATCTGTCCCTTTTATGACGCCCAATAACTTATCTTTGCTCTCTTGTTTGGCTTTACGCAAGGTGATAGTTTTAGGTAAATGAGCCGGTTCTGCATCACCAAATTCCATTAACTTATCAGCCAAATCTCGTCGCAAAATACACGGTTTTTTATTTCCTTCCAATAGAGATTTGCAGATGTCAACTCTTCTCTGGCCTTTAAGTTGCCGTTTCTTTGAATGTTCCAGTGCAAAATCAAAATTTTTAAAACAACATTCCATTACCACAGAAGATTCTATCGTAGGCTTATTGATTATATTTCCAGTAAACTGGCAACCACATTCTTGACATGTTCCCTCTACAGACACGTATATGGATATTTCCGATATTTTACAACGTTTAAAAGTTAAAGAACATGGCAATTTTGTTTTATCATATATCAACTGATAAAGTTCATCTGTCCAAACTTGGCGCTTTAGGCTATTGTACATCTTAGCATCGCTATAAACTACGGTTTCCGGCAACATCTTCGTCCAAATGTGAGAAGAAATATCTATTGTAAAATATTCTTTGTTTTCATCTTCATTACTACTATCGTCAGAAAAACTGTTGGTTTCATGTTTAATTTGAGTTCCAAAAAATTTCAAAATCTCATCCAGTACATTGTAACGGTTACTTCTTACAATAGTATAAATATATTTATGTTTAATAATACCACCCATTCGGTTGCTTATAATTTTATAAATTTCGGATTCCGGTCCAACAACGTTACCATCATCATTTAAAATGTTACTAAATTCACTGGAAAGAATTACATCAAGAAGAGGTTTCACATATTTGGCCATGGTTAATAATAGAAAATAAATCTAAAAACAAAATTTCAAGAATTAGGTGTGATATTAGTATGTGTCGTAAAATATAGAATTAAACAAACTTAACCGAACGTTAAAAATGTTGAATTTTTAACTGTAAGAAAAGAAACAACATACAAGAAATTTTATAAAAAACACTTTAAAAAACATTTGAAACTTTAGTGGCAAGGTAAAACTAGATAAAATATTAGAAAAACGACTAAAAATTTTTGAAAACAGGGGGGTCATTTTCATGCTTGTTTTTTAGTTACATACGACTGAAGATAGGCAATTACCTAGAAATAGCGCCATATCGTATTACTATTCTGTAATCATTTTAGTATATTTTTCAATTTTGAAATACCACGTGTTAGCTTTTCGTTACTCCCCCCCCTGTTTTTTAAGAAATCTTATAAAAATTTATAAAAAGAAATTTTATAAAAAACACTTTAAAAAACATTTGAAACTTTAGTGACAAGGTAAAACTAGATAAAATATTAGAAAAATGACTAAAAATCTTTGAAAACAAGGTGGGAGTAACGAAAAGCAAAAACGTGGTATTTAAAAATTGAAAAATATACCTACTAAAATAATTACAGCATAGTAATACGATATGACGTAGGTAATTGCCCATCTTCAGTCGTATGTAACTAGAAAAAAGAAAAAAAAGCATGAAAATGACTAAAAAAACTTTTAAAAAAATAAACTAAAAAAAAAACTGTAAAAAAAAAACTAAAAAAATGCTTACTTACCAAAAGAAATAATAAATTAAGCTAGACTTTCTTGCACGTGAGTTCAAAATTAAATAAAAGTTATTATAAATATTTCAGAATAACTGCCACAGACAGGGTTGTCAAAGCAGTGGTACACCGTACCAACATAACTTCAAAAAATAAATTTGAAAAAATACTTTCAAATTTGAAAAAATACTTTCAAATTTGAAAAAATATTTTCAAATTTTATCACAAAAACAATCTTGCGATTGCCTTATTATAGAAAATAAATCTTAAAAACAAAATTTCAAGAATTAGGTGTGATATTAGTATGTGTCGTAAAATATAGAATTAAACAAACTTAACCGAACGTTAAAAATGTTGAATTTTTAACTGTAAGAAAAGAAACAACATACAAGAAATTTTATAAAAAACACTTTAAAAAACATTTGAAACTTTAGTGGCAAGGTAAAACTAGATAAAATATTAAAAAAATGACTAAAAATTTTTGAAAACAGGGGGAATCATTTTCATGCTTTCTTTCCTATTTTATAGTTACATACGACTGAAGATAGGCAATTACCTTAAAATGGCGCCATGTCGTATTACTATTCTGTAATCATTTTAGTATATTTTTTAATTTTTAAATACCACGTTTATGCTTTTCGTTACTCCCCCCCTGTTTTCAAAAATTTTTAGTTGTTTTTCTTATATTTTATCTAGTTTTACCTTGTCACTAAAATTTCAAATGTTTTTTTAAAGTATTTTTTATAAAATTTCTTGTATATTGATTCTTTTCTTATGGTTAAAAATTCAAAATTTTTAACGTTTGGTTAAGTTTGTTTAATTCTATATTTTACGACACATAGGTACTAATATCACACAAAAGGGGAGCTAGATTGAAATTTTATTTCGCGCTTTGCGCGGTTATTTTTGATCAAAATTAAAAAATTCTTTTAAGCACATTGAGCACAACTTGAGCACAATCGAGTACAATCAAAAAAAGTTGAAATTTCAAAAAAAGGGGGGCTAGGTCGAAATCTTATTTCGCGCTTCATGCGGTTATTTTTGATCAAAATTAAAAAATTCTTTTAAGCACATTGAGCACAACTTGAGCACAATCGAGTACAATCAAAAAAAGTTGAAATTTCAAAAAAAGGGGGGCTAGATCGAAATCTTATTTCGCGCTTTCCGCGGTTATTTTTGATCAAAATTAAAAAATTCTTTTAAGCACATTGAGCACAACTTGAGCACAATCGAGTACAATCAAAAAAAGTTGAAATTTCAAAAAAAGGGGGGCTAGGTCGAAATCTTATTTCGCGCTTTACGCGGTTATTTTTGATCAAAATCAAAAAATTCTTTTAAGCACATTGAGCACAACTTGAGCACAATCGAGTACAATCAAAAAAAGTTGAAATTTCAAAAAAAGGGGGGCTAGATCGAAATCTTATTTCGCGCTTTCCGCGGTTATTTTTGATCAAAATTGAAAAATTCTTTTAAGCACATTGAGCACAACTTGAGCACAATCGAGTACAATCAAAAAAAGTTGAAATTTCAAAAAAAGGGGGGCTAGGTCGAAATCTTATTTCGCGCTTTACGCGGTTATTTTTGATCAAAATCAAAAAATTCTTTTAAGCACATTGAGCACAACTTGAGCACAATCGAGTACAATCAAAAAAAATTTCAATTTCAAAAAAAGGGGGGCTGGCGTCAAAAAGTGTTTTTTTCGATTTTTTTTGTTATTTTTGTTCAAAATCAAAAAATTCTTTTAAGCACATTGAGCACAACTTGAGCACAATTGAGCACAAATAAAAAAAATCACAATTTCAAAAAAAGGGGGGCTAACTTCACGCACATGAAGTGGTCAAAAAACCTAGAGTTTTTCTAATACAAAGTTGCAATCGATTACCTACTTTTAAATGTAATACATAGCTTGCATAAAGTTATCGGAAAATGAAATTAATTATTGGAATTATTAATGAAGCAATTAATAAAAGTAATTCATTGTATATTTCTGACAAGTTAATAATTCAAAATATGTTTATATCTTATAATAAAATATATTTATGTAATATGTATTAAACTTTTTTTTCTAAAAGTATTTGAAATATTTTTTAAATTGCAATAAAAATTATATTTTATTTATTAGGTGAGTTTCAATTTTTACATAGTAATTTATCGATGTATCGTATATTGACTGTACCTGAAAGTTCTAATATTTACTTAAACATATTTACGCATGATTATTAAGTATTAAATTATATCTTTCAACATAGTAAAAACTTTCTACATATTTTTATTTAACTAAAAATTACAAGTGAGATCAAATCTGGTACTAAATTATTTTAATGACGAAATCGATATTAACTTGGCAATTGTTAATTCTAAAAATGCTAATATTTTTCCACATAAAGAAAGAATAATTGACAATTAATTGCTACATCTAATTACAAATAAAGCAAGTCTTGACATCTTATTTGTTCAATGAATACATAAAAAGATATTACAAATAGTGAAATTGCAAGTTGTTGAATGAATATTAAAGATGTCTTTATTAAAACGCATTTTGAATTTTTAAATTACGAAACATCTTCACGTGAAAATTGTTGATTCTCATAAGTTTTAAATGATGGGAAAGATTACATGCTAATTTCACTCTTAAAAGAGAGATTCATGTGAGTTAATTGAAGTAACAGTATTGCATAATTATTGTTACACTGCACTCGTTGCATGTAGATATACATAGAGAACAATTTTTTTCTATAATATCTAAATAATTGTTTTTAAAATTAATAATAAATAATTGATCGTTTATAAATATTAAATTTTACTAGCCAAATTAGACGATGTTAAGTACCTACTTGAACAAAAAAAATAACCTTGCAAATTTGCTAATCTTCAGAACAATCTCTTTAATTTAAATTAAAATTGAAAATTATTTCTAATTATATGATAACTAATTTGCAATAAAAAATATTAAGCTGAACCTGTTTACAATAATTCTCTGTCGTAATATACCGATGTTACATACAGGATGTCCCATAATAGAACAGAATAAGTTAGTATAGTTCAAATTATTACAACGAGATATTTAAAAAAAAGTAATATAACAATTTATTACAATTACATTTTTTTTGTGTTACTTCTAGTTGAGTTAAAATGCCTTCTATTTTTGCAATAGCAATGACGCGCATGAATAGATTGCCTCTATTAGTACAAAAATAAAGTTAAAAATAAAATTAACTTTAAATGCAATTTTTTTTCTTAAGATAAAGCACATTAGATCAAACTCGGCTACATTATATTTTATTTGTCAGATTTAACAGAATTTCTTAGCTGACAGACAGTGGCTATTAAGCAAAGAAAACTAAAAAAAATTTTAAATTTGCCTAATCGCTTTCAGATAAATAACCTATTACCGCCTTAAATTATTTTTAAATTTTCTAGCTTCAGTTACCCAAACGCCATTTTCATCTTGAATATTTTTTAATGGTTATGTAAATCAAAAATGTTCCAAAGCTTCTTAAAATTTTCAAGAGTACTATAACATGACCTCATTTTTTAATTGGTAATTTAGAATTGTAAACAAAAAAGGTTAGTAACGCACGAAAGCTTCAGCTCAAGTGCTCTTACAATTAGTTAAAAGCGATAACTCATATTTTTGTTAAAAACTAAAATTAATAAGGAACAAGTGTGAGGTTATAATATTACGTTATATGTATTTGCTAATTGTAAAATTAATTAATATATAAAAGCAAAAGGCTCTATTCTCTTATAGGGTGAAATTTCAGCTTTAATTCTTAGTTTTCTTTTATCCTTGTGAATAATGCAATTGCAATAATTAAAAATTTATAACTCGACTTATAACCTTTTGCCTTTATACCATAGAATTGTTATCGTAGGAAGAGAACTGTTTTCAGTGCAAGTGTTACTTTCCCTCTAATTGTGCGAAACTATCATTAGTAAATCTAAAGAAAAAAAATAATTTTTTTAATTTCATCATTACTTTCACGTTACCTTGAATTCAAATATGAATATGACAAAAATTGAATATAGAATAAGATTTGCAAAAATGCTTTTACTATCATACAACTTATAAGTTATATATATCATAATGAGAAAATTTGAAATTAGAAGTTTATCCAAATTGGGTAGTTGTTTTACACATACTATTTGCTTCTGATTCATAAAATTACGATTCTTAATCTATTTTATCGAAAATATCAAATTCTTCACCGAAAAGTACGACTTTTATTTATTTTAAATTTTGGGTGGAACAAATTATGCAAATGTTTTAATATATTGAAATCAAATTACCCTGAAAAATTTGAATTCTTTTTCATTAATAACTCATAAATTAAGTTTTAAAATAGGTACACAAAAAATAGGATCGTAAATGTTAGTGATCACTACTGAAGTTAGGTAGGGCAAACATTTTAAAATCACCCTGTATGTTACATTCTATATTTGTGTTTTTAATTGCAGTAAAACTGTCATTAATGTCTAAAACAATATAAGTACCTATTTGAATAATTTGAGATTATAAGTATAAACATAACAGGATATACTTATTTCATGCTTATAAGTACCCACGAATTACTTCAGTTGATAGAGTCATTAATAACGGAATGTAAGTGTAATAATTAGATTAAAAGAAAGTCCAAGAAAAAACAGGAGCAGGTATATAATTATTTTCAATTACAGTGGTGCTGGTGCCAATCAAGACTTTGTAAACAATGTCATTATTTAATTCTAGCCCAAAAGGTTACCTTTCGTACCTCATATATTATTTTCTAATGGCAGCAACTTGTAAAATGTAAAAGTTATTAAAATTTAATAAGTAGTTTGTTAAATTTTTTGAATTCGTTCAGTTACTCACATATCAATACTCTATTTACGTTCTTTTCTTTTGATTATTCATGCCCAATGAAATCGTAATGAGATCGAAATAATTAAAGGGCTTATTGTTAGAACGTAATAAGCCACAAAAGTAGAATTTATAAATATCAACAATTTAAAGTAGAAGTTCTAAATATCATGCAATAAAATTATGATTTTAACACCTCTATACATATTTCGTAAGTTGTTGTTAAAAAATTTTTAGGGGGATTTATTTTACTATTTACTGCTTGATATGATTTGATACCTACTATATTTTTTATTTTTAATCCAACACTTTTTTTATTAATTTGATTATAACATCCTATTCCAGTATTTCCCAATTTCTTTTGGCCATGGAACCCTTTCATAATATTTAAAATTTTACGAAACTTTTGGTTATACAAAAATATAATGAAAACAGTAGATTATTTTAATATGTAATTGAGAAGTAAAGAGCATTTTAAAGGAACCCTTGATTTCAATTAGCGGATTCATTGAGGTTTGATATTGTCTTTGGCCATGATAGCTTTAACTTTAATTTACGAGATTTAACTAACTTTGTGTAAAAGTATGGAATTCAATATTAAAGAAGTAAAATTTAAATTATAGTAAAGCAAACTATTTATATTGTTATACCAACCAAGAAACGCAATTATTTATTTTTATTTTAATTGAAGCCTAAAAGAATTGTGTGGTTTCTAATTATTGTTGGTTTGTTATTACCTTGTTATTCATACAACAATTTTATTGAAAAAAAATTAATAATTATTATTTATTGGAAATGAGTATATTGTTATATATGAGTATATAACGGACTCAATCCGGTACAGTACAGACACATTTTAATCTGAAAGCCAGCTCACCAAGCTACCTAATAGATGTAAAATATTTATATGCTTAAACTTATTGTATTATTGTCTATAAACCCCTATAATTTAGATCAAACCGTTCTTTGAAAAGGGTGCCAAAATAAGCTCTTGCTAAGTTATTAACATAATTAATAATTATATAATTAATATAATATAAAGTCAATTATTAAGGTTATTCTATGATACTTTAAAGTATTTTGAGTTGAAGTATTGAGAACGTACTTATTTGTAACACTGGTTTGTTACAATTGTTGAATTTGTTGAAATAAACTAAACAATCAAAAGAAAAAATTTCAAATTTAAAAAATATAGTTTCAAGTTTATATGAGTAAATACCCACATTAAGACATTGTTTAATTTTCTACTCAAATTCAACTCCAAATGTTTTATCTAAGAGTAATGAAGGCTCTTTATTGTAATAAAAAATGTAAAATTTAACTCTTAAAAGCTCAATAGTTTCAACAAAACAGTAATTTAAAATATAACTTCCTTTATATGTTTTTTACCATTCCCATATCAAAAGTATTTAAAATTTTTATAATATATCTAGTACAAAATAGACACAATGCTTGAGAGGGAATCAAATTCAAATTAAGCTTTCTGGACTGCTTACAGGTTGTTGACCATGTTTCTGCATCATATGTTGCTAACACTATATCTTTTTATTAAATAACCTAATTTTTTATTTTAATTCATTTTACTTTCTACTTGAAACTGAAAAAAAACAACAGTTGCTTTAAAATAATTTAAAGCGAAGCAGAAATGAAATACTTACTTTTGGATCCATCAAAATTGAATCATAATAATAATTAAGAAAGAATTGAATAGACGCTACTTATTGTACATTCAAAATTTTAATTAATAACTTCAATGGAATTATTGGCATCCATAGTAAAAACTTGATAAGAAACTTTAGATATTATTTTGTGTCTACTGTAAAATTTAACCTTGGAGACGGTCAGAGGATAAAGATTAATTTAGGTGACGTTAAATACTCGGTTCCCATGTGGGTGAAATAAGAATTTTATTCTGGCCGTCTCTCTGCTCCTCTAGGTTGGTGGGTCAGGGCATTGGGCCAGCTCCCCATCACCTGTAAAGAAGACAAAAAAGCTAATGGACCATAACCAAGCCTCTAGCAGAGATACTTATTTGGCAAATGAGAACAGATAAAACAGTTTAACTGTAGCTCGAGATATTGTGACGCATTTATTTACATTGCAAAATTCTAAAAGCAAACCGAAATATATACAAATTTAACCTTTGGCTGCAATAAGCAATAAAGTAAATTAAAATTATGATATTGTATATAAATCATTCAAATGATTGAATATAATAATAATAATAAATTAGACCAAGTTTCAAATAAAGGCAAAATTTTCAGAGCCAACAAATTATCATCAACACATTCTTAATTAGAGCACGGTTAGTTAAAAAGCTACTTTAATAATGAGTGAGTTTCCGAAGTAACACAAAAACTTTGCTTATTTTTTGCTATTGCGTAGAGTAAAAGTTTCCGCAAAAAAAAACAAATACCAAGCAAATCAGTGAGTTATTGGTATGAAATTAGGACATGCATGGATAACTAGTATATAATGTAAAAATCTTTTGTTAAAAAAACAATAACTAGTTTTTTTTATTGTCTTATACATTGCATGTATTTATAACTTTAATTACAAATGAATTAGCTAAACTAATAATATGAAGATATGGCCTAAACCTTCAAGTTAAAAACTTGAAAAGGCGTATATCCAAAAATGAATGTAAACGTAAACGCTAATAAAGAAGAAGAAGAAGTAACTAATAATAACAATTTACTTAATTTATTCGATAACTAATATTAGGTTTGTTCTTTCAGCAGTTTGAACAGTTTCAAACGGTTTGCAAACCGTCAGATGCATGCGCAGATTGAACAATGCGTTCTTACAGCGGTTTGGTCAAACTGTGACTAACAGTTTTGTGTTCTTACAGTAACCCAAACTGGTTTCAAATGGTTTGCTGATAGTCAGAGCAGTTTGAAGATTTTTCTCAAACTAATAATCAGAGACATGCGCGTTAATAAATTATTTTTCCTGCTCCCGATCACGTAAGTGTGTCTTATGTGCATGGCTTCACCCGACGTAAGTTGTTCATTGCGTTTGTTTATTAGTTACCGTTGGTGACGGAACTTAATAGTGTCACTTATTTTCCTAGGAAAATAATAAAAGATGGTCATGCAGATTTGATTTATATTCGTTTATCGTTTCTAAGGAACGGACAGGCAAAGCAAACTTATAAATTAAAAATAATGAAATTAAATGTCTAATTAAATATTTGACGTTTGATGTCAAATTGTAATATTATTGAAAAATATTGTCCGGTGCTTCACGGAAGCAGGAAAAATTTAAAAAGCAACACGGCACGTAAGGATTATCACTCTCGGAAGGTAATTAAGCCTCGGCTCCGCCTCGCCTTAAATTCACCTTCTTTGAATAATAACGTCCTTACGTTCCTTGTAACTTAAATAACTATTTGTAGCTCATTTTTACAAACACGGTTGTAGTTCTGATTAAAATGCGTTTGGACAGCAACAAATCTCAAACCGTTTGAAAACGGTTTCAAACCGCGCCTGCGTATAACTATCAATCACAAAACTATGCGTGATTTTCTGAAAGAACAAACCTATTTAAAATATTTTACAATATTAAAACTTTAATTATATCGAGTTATTAAAATTAGACGATCAATTAAATTATTTATTTAAGCTTTCGTTTACATGGATCAAATTTTGTTAAAAAATTTGAAACTTTGTTCTGATGACGAATGGAAATAATCCTCCGAAAGCTTAAATAAAAAATTTAATTGATCTTTTAATTTTAATAACTCAATATAATTAAAGTTTTAATATTATTTAATATCAACGAGTTAATAATTTAACATTTTAAAAATATTTTATGCATACTTATTTACTAAGTAGGTACATTGTTAGTTGTACAATGGAAGGACCTTCCAATCAGATCGTACAAAATACAATGATTTTAAAAGTGTGTAAGTGTGTATACACCTAAGGGTGTATTAAGAATTGTACGTAACCATACGGGGTTGGATCAAACTAGAATTCTGGACTAGATTTGACTTATGGTCAGTTAATATATTAGACAAAAATCGTTAATCCCAATTAGTCGTTCCAAATTATAAACACCATGAATCACTGTGGTTTAATTTGTGAAATTTCTTTTGCTTTAGTAGCTATCCAAATACAAATACAAAATTTTAATAAATCTAATTGAGCTACTTACTGTCACCTCTGTATATGGAATTTTTGTTGGATGGCCAGTATTTCTTAGTTCTAATTTGAGATAAGTTAAGCTTATGTTAGGATATAACTCAGACACTTCTCTTTTAAAAAAAAGGACATGCAAAAATTTGCTATTTACGTGTTTATCTTAATAATAGTTAAATAACAAAAATAAGTTACAAGTTGGCGGTTGGTGCAGTGACTGCGTATACCGAGTTAACTGGTTCGAACCCGGACAAAGTAAGAACTTGATTCTTCAACAGGTCTGCTATGAGAATCTTTTTCAAAACAAAGTGTACGAGATTACACTTTTTATGGTTTAGTGCCCACATTAAATAGTAGGTTCTGTGTATACGAAAAAACTTCTAATGTTCATCATAAGCATAGGAGAGAGGGTCACAACATTCATTAAGTGAACAATACAGCTGAGAAACGCAGTATATTAAATTAGAAAAGAGAGTTAGTAAAATTGGTGGGCAACGAATTTTCTTTAAAATATTGGGCAACAGTAATATTTAAGTCGGCGATTAACTTTTTTATTAAATGATAACGATAACCCATGTAAATAATTACGTTTACCTAAATTAATAGACTCTTTGTTTTTCGGCTTAGTGTTGATAAAAAAGAAATATTATCATGAAAACTTAATCGCTCTTCAATTTTTAATTAATACTAAACCTATTAGTAATCGGAACCGCTGTTGGTAGACCATGTAATTCCTTCAAAATTGTAGTTTATTAATTTACGACTATCAACGCATTGTTAAGTAATAATTGCAGTTCCCAGCAGTTTATAACACTTAATTACGCGAAAACTTCTTAACTTCCTCGTAGTAAGACTGTATACACTTTCACTCAATTATATCCGGTAAAGTATAGGTACGTTTATTCTATGCTAATTTAGTCAATTGTTTCTTTCCATTGGATGCTACGCAGGTTTTCATTCACAACATGTGTGTTCCACATTTTGGAAATATGTACCTACTTGAATACTATTTAAAAGAAAAGTAAAATATTATTATTAGTAGTTTCAATGTCAGAACCAGTATTTAGATATATAATGTACTCTACTATATTACATTCCTGAAATTTATAAAACACCGCAAATGAGAAAATATAAGAAACTCATTCTAGAAAATATACAAAATTTCTCTCACGTAGAACCTAATAAAGCAATAACATTAATAACGTAAACTTTTCTTTTATTCGTTTTGTAATAGCCGCATTGTACCTATGATAATAAAAAAATTTCTATCTAATGATGCCGAATAATTTATTCTTAGATTGTAATAAAAAATGTCAACATTTAAAAAAAAAATAGCTGCAGTTGTTAATTTTGAAAAAATATTTTTGTTTAAAATAATTAAAGGGCTAGTGGATAGAATTTAAAATGACTACTATTGTAAAAAAAAGTTTTCTTTAGATAAGTAAGTTTTATAATACATAATTTTAAAATGAAATATTTAGAAATAGTAGTTGCAGTAAAGTAGAGACGGCCGAAGAGCAATAGTCAAGCGAGTTGATTACGAACGCTCAATACCCGGTTCGAATCCGGGTGAAGCTACAACTTTATTCTGGCCGTCTCGCTGGTCCTCCACGTTGAGGTTTCTCGGCTTTTTATTTTTTTTTCTATTTATCTCTTCTGTAACAATTTATATTCACTTCCTAAACATGCCCAAAATAACCTTAAGACGTTTCCTTCACATTGACGTATTGAATTCACTTTGAAATCGTACTCGTACATTACTGTCTTTGTCCATATAAGTTTTTCCACATACAATTCTGAAGTATCTCATTCATCTTGCTTTTGTATTTCTCCTGACATACATATCTACGCTTCACGTTCAACTTTCTTGATACATTTCATTTTTTGCAATAAAATGACATATTTCCAACTATACTCTCATAAATGTATTCACCCATTCAATGCTCACTCCGTCTTCCCACCCAAGTATATCATTGGAAGAATTTATCAATGGTACCTAATACAACCTCTATAGTTTACGTTGGAGCACATAATATTGGTACCATTGGTTATTTGGTACCTTGATCAGGTGCATTAATATGTGGAAACATTTAAGATTGTTAATGGAACTTGATTACTTAATAGTATTACAAAATCAGTTGTAATACAAACGCATTTAAATTGTAGAAAATAGATTTCACAGTTAATCAATACAACTTAAGGTTGTGCATTCCACAATATGTATATATTTTTTTTGGTTATCAAGTTTTTAAAATTTATATAGTAGTAAATCAATACATAACTTTTTAAACTTTTCTTTTTAATTTAAAATTGTCGTAGAATGTGTACGTTAAACGTGCAGTCGTTCCACTTGATGAATTTTAATCAAAATTTTAAACCAGTTTAAATATTTTCTTTTTATAATGTAAATAATGTTACTTATTTAAAAAAAATATTGCTACTAGATACTAATTTTAGTAAATCTGCAAATCATTGGTGTAAGTCGAAAAATGATTGTGAATTTCAAGCACGTCGGTTAACTCCTTAAGTTGAACTTTCGGAAGAGAAATCGGAAAACCGAAACCAGCAGTGAAGCTTCCGGTAAAATTGTTTCCTTATAATCTGAGCGGCCGTCTGTGACCGTTATTAATTTTTTTTAATGAATCATAGTTCCTCATCGGTATTCATATTGCACCTTTTTGAAAATGAATAGATACTTCCAATTTGTATTCTTTCTAGCAACTGTATATTAGAAATAGTAACAATAACTTGTTATAAACCTTAGTTAACAGATAAAGTAGTTAAACACAACACAGTTCCCTTTAATTTGCAGATAAATCTTTAAAAATACAATCACTGAGTGAACGTCAAAAAGGATCTAAAGCTAAAAGGTGAAATTCGAACCACGGTCGTAGCTGGGATTCAAAAATATGCATAATAAAAAGTATAGTTTTGCTTTAGTATTTTGAAACCAGGATGTGGTTAACTTAAGCTTTTATTATAATTGAATCATAATATAATTATTGTCATTACTATAATGTTTGAATATTTTAACCACGGAATCCTATTTAAGCATTCTAAAATTTAGCTCATCGGTTAAACGACATTTACTAGATACTTGTGTACAAACTGGTTCACATTTACAAGAATAACAATTTGTTGATATTTATTACATAACTAATCGAAGGTTTTGAATCGATAAATTAAACTGATATGCGATAATAATTGTTAACTACAGGTGAATTGAAAATGTTCGAGTGTTATATAAGAAACACTTGGCGAACCTGTTGAATTGTTTATGTTTAAATCACATATCATTACAACATTCTTGTGTGTAGCCGATAGTCGTAATCAAAAAGGTATTTCTCTAACTTAGCGAAAGTCGTTTCGATGATGACCAACTTCACATACATACAATTTCGCAAAACTTGGGTGCGTGTGGACCGAATTTCATCATCAATTTTTATTCAAGTTATAATTCGATTCTATGTAAATTATTGCTAATGTGGGCAATCAACCCGAATATATAATATTATTAAAATTATTAATTTTTCTCGGAAAGAATAATGCATACATTTGCAATTTTGAACTTTCTTTGAATTTTCAGATGTGTGTTCTTGAAACTAATTTTTTTCTATTTGTTTCAGATACGGATCCATCAAGGAATTTTTGTGATAAAAGTGTGCAATACAATGAAATACAATTTGTTTTTGCAATGAGAGTGTTAAATAAGAGTGACAGATAGTGACTTAAAAATGAGGCTCATCAAGGCCTCCGCAGGAGCTGTGGTAGTTTTAGTATGTACATTATTTATTCCTACACAATCTCATGTAGCCTTAACTTATCCACCTGCGAGAAAATACGATTTGGACTTTTTAGATAATTCTAGAACAAAAGCACCATGTGGAATGCCAAAAGGTAAGGCAAAAACTAAATTATTTTTATAACATCGACCACACTACACTACATCGTTAATACTTAAGTTATATTCTTATTCATTATAATACAACGCACCTAATCAAAATGTCTACTATTGTTTGAATCTTCTATTTTATTACATCGTAAAAATTTTCTAATGCTGAACACGTTTTGACAAATATTAGCAAAATGTTTAATATACACAACATGAATAGTTTTCACAAGAATATTATGAAAGTTGTTTAGGTATGCGAAGGTTAAATTGATCTATATGCTAAAATGCATTGGCCACAAATTTAAAATTTTAATGTAAGTTTATATTGAATAAAAAAAATAGTTATGTTTATTTATATTAAGGTTCCAATGACATACGGTAATTACTAGGTAGCTGAAATAGAAAATATTCTACAACATAAATGAATTTTTTATCATAAATGAATTAATTTAACTGTAAATTTAAGCTACGTGCAGATTTAAGAAAAATTATAATTAAGATATTCAGAAAACAAATAAGTTAAAAATAAAAAAAATTGTTATTTAAAGTATTTATATTAAAACTTTTTTAAATTAACGAAAAATTTGAAACACCATAGCATACGCATCTACTATAGGTACTATATATTGACGTGGATTCTGATAGGTTGGAGATTCTAAAATTATCCACAAATAAATTTTCATTTGGTCAAAGTTTTGTTTTTGAAGTTTTCGTTAATTTAATCAGATGAGTAGTAACCTGTTAATTTTTTCAATTACGTGTCAAAGAGATACGTGCAGAGACGAGATTTTAGGTTTGGAGATTAGTCCGTATAGCCTGGAAATTAAACATTTCAAACATGAAAAACGTTAAATTTTTGATTAATTAATTTTTGTTTGTTCTTAAAATTGTTAACTTACGTTTGAATTGAGTTGGTATAAAGGTAGCTACGATCATCGATGCAGTGTTTTTAATTTACAAGTGTAGTTCGCAATTTAAAATTTAGTGACTTCCAAAATGTTGAATTTGGCATTCGAAAATTCGAATTTCGCTGGAAAACCAACCAACCAGAGTGCGACACGATTTTTCCGATGAAAACTTAGTACAGGAAACGAGAAAAATAGTTAGTTGCTATAGAGTAATGGAGGTGTGAAGTCTGCGACTTAACGACTTCAAAGTGTTATCTTCGAATGTGTTTGAAAATTACCCATTGGTAATTAATTTACGAAGATGATGGGCAACTGGAGATTTTTGATTGTGTGTGTGCTACGAAAGAAGAGCATTAGAAAATTTTGAAGTTTTTGGAAAATTTTACTAACTGATAACATGACATTTTGTCAAATCGTAGATGCAAAGAATTCGAGGGGCAATCTTCTATTATTCAAGCCATCGTCTTGGTAAATAATTTTTTTAATTGTTTATTTGCGCTATTTCCACGATGATCTTCGATATTTGTCACGATGCTTAGTAAAATTTTGAGGTTATCTACACCTGAAGTTAAAATTTGTATTTCAAGTCGCAATTATGAATGGATTTCTTTACATTTAATTTATTAAACACATTAGTGGAACAATTTTAATAATGGATTTGTGTTATTTGATTGCGAAATTTAAATTTACGCGATAAACTTTTTCGAACGGTTTCTATGCATTTGGTAGTGACTACCATATCAACTTTTTGAACAATTAAACGCATCATCAATATTTGAAAGTAAACAATTTTTCATTTTTGTACATTATTTTTATTACAGATGTTTTATTTAAATCATAATATGACGTTGATTATCTTACAAATTGGAGATACTGTTATTGAAGTTTAAATGTGTAAATTTGTGGGATAATTCTTCATGATTTTGAAATTATCTATTGCGACGATAAGTTTAATTACAAAAATTTCGTCTCAATTTGTTTATTAATTTGATTATGACTACTACTTTCTTCGAATTAAATTATAATTTCATCCCTGAGTTTTTTGTTTCATTTATTGTGGATAGTTTAAGAGCAAAATTTTTGGAACCTACTACTGAGATCGTCTCAAAAGTGCAAACTACCGACTAACGAGCTACGGACCTCTTTAGTGCTTGTTCTTCAGAACACGACAATATAATGTTGTTTTGATCTTAAGAATCTCACCAGGAATGCATAGCCAAAATACTTGATAAATGAAGCGTAATTGAAAAACATAAAGGTCAAAAAACGTAAATGATAGAACCGGAATAGTATTAAAAAACAAAATTGTGTTATCGGAGGCTAAAGGCTACAGTTACTGGCCTTTTAGAAAAATATTTTACTTTAGATGAACATGATATAATGTATTTTATAGTTAACGTAAAGGTTTAGAATAGTTTTAAAATTTCATAATATGGTTGTAAAATATAATAAAATTTTTAAAAAATATTAAGAATTTGAAAATTATTCAAAGAAATGCTAAACAAAGTTATTGCCGGATCTATAAGAAACTAAAAAGTTCTAAAAGCTAAAAAAATTTTCATTTTAACATAATTTACATAAAATTAAAGCAAATTAAACGAAAAGATTTTCTTGCGGAGTATTTTTAAGAGAAACTTAAGGCATAGTTATTGACCCCTTAAAAAGTAAATTTATATAATATGAAAATTGCAGGTAAAAGTTCCATAATATTGATAATTTTATATCTTTATAGAAGGTATACCAATTTTCTTGTTACTACATTACAAAATCACATGTAGTATTTTACTCAGCTGTTTAGCAATTTCGCGGTAAAAGTGCAGTAGGTAGCACTAACTAGCTACAAATGATACTCAACAATTTCATATATTTACTATATTATGAACTTCGTACCATTTTTACAAACAATTTATTTCCACTCATAAAAATACTAGTTTGCTTCAAAAAGTACAACATTTTTATAGGATAAAATTCAGCAAAGCTGTTTTTTCAATTATATCCTATCAACTCCTCCTGAGCAGTCATCAGAAAATCTTTAATTCTTCTCTTGAAAATGTACTTTGATCTTGATGTTAAAAATGCGTTTAAATGCTTGATGAAAATCTCCGATGCTCTGTACTCAAAAGAACCTTTGAATTTTGAGGTTTTATGAAGTGGGATACATAGTTCTTCAGTATTTTTTAAATTCAGTTGATGGCACTGCGATCTTTTTTCCATTAATCTTTTCAGATAATCCACTTTTATATAGTTAAATATAAGAACTGCGAACAAAAGTTCGAAGCGGAGTTTTATTTGAAGTATATCCAAATTATTATATTTTGACGTAAGATGACTTCTGAATTCCGTATTGTAAGCAAATCTTAGGCAAGAATTTTGTAGCACTTCAAGGTTTTTCTGCATTTTTACAGAAAAGTAACCATAGTAAGCCGAACTGCAGTAATCAAGATAGCAAAAAACCAAACTCTGAACTAGATTCCACATTACTTTAGCCAGCTGAAATGTTTTATATCTGTATAATATTTTAAGTTTGTAATAAACAACACTGCATACACGTTCTTCTTCTTCATTCATGTCTACATGCCTTTCAAGTGTTAGGTTACTGTCACATACAACTCCCAGGTTCTTCGCTTTTATAATCGATAACAATTGATAACAATTCCGTAAAAAACTAGTTTAGCAATAAGTAATTCAAAGTTAATCATATCGAAAGCTTTACTGAAATCGAGAAAAGCTATTATCAAAAAATTATCTATGTATCTAGAGATATCGTTGGAGATTTTAAGTAAAGTTGTTGCTGTACTGTGACCCGCTTGATAGCCCGATTGGCTACCCGGAAGAATTAAGCTCGAGGTGAATTAACAATTGCCTATATACACGAATGGCTTGAATACCTTGGCCATGGCTGGTAAAATACTTATTGGTCGGAAATCCTTAAAATTACTTGCATTTTTATTTTTACAAATAAGAGTTATAATTGATTTCTTCCATAAACCTGACATTACTAAATTCGTAAGACAGTGGTTAATCAGATGGGTCAAAGCGTTTAGACAAAAGGACGAAACAAGCTTTAAAATTATGGCACTACATCCATCAATTCTAATATAGTATTAGATTTTTACCTAAGAATTTTGTTCGACACCTCCATATATCTAATAATAATCTATCTCATGAGAAATTGAGTGCGACTCAATCAAGTTTTTCTGCAATAACTCAAAAATGGTGAAAGATACCAAAAATATCAGAAGTCAAAAGTGTTCAGCAGAAAAATATCTATATTTTTTTTTAGTTAAAATATTTTTGATATTATATACCGTTTTTGGGTTATTAGAGATAAACTTTTTTTAAAAATTAAATTAGTTTCATTAAAATAATAAATAAATGCTTAATTAAAGCAATTGATGCTAAAAAACGATTAAAGGTTTTGATAAAGAGTTAAATAATCTCATCGTTGCAATATCTGGTAAATTGATTATTATTTGATTATTTGAATAGTAAAATTTGGTTTAAAAAAAATACAGTACAAGTAAAGATTACAGGAGAGCACAGAAAAAATAGAATTAATATAAATTCATAATGCATTTTTACAATTCACACTCCTCGTGATTCATATGATGTGCAAATATAAGTGTGTTCACCAATAGTGGTAACAGTAAATAATTTTTATATCGTAGTAGATATAAAAAAGTGTTTTCGTGATTTTGGGTGTAAAGTGACTACTTTACACCCGGTTTTTCGGGAGTAAAGAAGCTCTTTTCGTCACACTTTATTTTTCTCCTGGGAGTAAAAAAATACCGGGAGTAAAAAAATACCAAAAAATTTCAAAAAAACAAAAATTTTCAAAAATCATTTATTGACATATTTAATCTTAACCACACAATTGTGAAAAACTTGCCTGTCTTGCGTATCTACAACGTTTTTCGGTTGTCTTCGGCAAACGTACTTTTCCTCGTTTTAATTTTTGATCTTGAAAATCTTTGAAAATCCTGTAGGGGAGACTAGAACACGTATATCGACTATCGTGGCTATGTAGCCTGAAATAGTAAATAATGTATAAATTCGCCCCATAAATACCGCTTTTTGCTGAACGCGATAGTATCTACCACGTGATCCATCGATATCGAATTTGCATTTTTTTTGCAACGTGTCTATGAACATCGATAGATGCGACCACAATGTCGTATTTATTGATTATTTAACGATTATTTCTTGGTTTTTAGGCTTTTTTAATTGAAAACACTGACACACAACAGGCACGCATCTACACACCACAATATCACAAATGAAAATGAACATGGCGTCACAACATGGCTGCCCTCCAGGGTACCAACTGGTGCCAAGAAAAACACCATGGTTACAAGTAGAAGTTGGTTTTACACTACCACGATGTCAATTAAAACGTGTTATAAATTTATGAAATTTATGCAATTATTGCAAAAAAATCGTGAATTTTGTCGGATATTATTCCCAAATTCACGAAAAGCAGTTCATAATACTCGGGCTCCAGGGTTTTTTCATCTCTCGACTATTATTCCCCTCGCCGCCTTGCGGCTCGTGTCATAAACTACGTCTCGAGACGAAAAACAACCCCTTACGCCCTCGTGATATAAACTACTATTTCGTATTATTGCCAGAAAATATTTTTAGGCTACAATATTAGTAGGTACTACTTGCTTCTATAAAACAAACTTTATAATTAATTAGCTAAAGAACAAATCCACCGATTTTAATTTTTGTACATCAAAATATACTTGGCCTTTGTTTTGCTAAGCTTTCCTTTGCATAATGAAAAATCATTACAAAAACTTTTAGAAAAAACACCCTATATATAAAAAGGGGTAACCACCTATGAAATAGTTAAGTGCTAAATTAAATTTCAAAAAACATCTTATATAAAAATAAATTTTGTAAATCCTCATAAGATAACTATATTAAATCGTTCAGATAATAATATTACATCAGTAAATTAAATAATATTTTTTTTTATTTTAACCCTTGTGGCTAGGGGTTGATTTTTTTAAGACCTCTGTGGCTAGGGGTCTCGAAGTGCATCAACTACTGGGTTATTAACACTTCACCACAGCCTTGATCCAGATGTCCATTGGAAAGACGAGCTAAGAAATCCTGCGAGGTCTGCGATTTAAACCCAAAATTTCCGCTCCGTAACTCAACCAGCGGTCACATCACTCCACGACTGTGGATAAATAATATTTATCTACCTTCTACCATAATTTTAATTTTCAATAATTGTGTAGGGTTATTTCGTATACAAACTTTGACAAAGACAGCGATTCTTGTCGGAATCTCATTATTTTATTGAATTAATAATAATTGTAGCTTATTATTTTTATGATGAGTAGTAAAGTTATACTATTAAAATTTTCATACTAATTAATTAATAAAGTAGGCCTTGAATTCCCAATTATTATTAGTGTCGTTGGGCTTATTACAAAAAAAATTGTTTTGTAAATTATACAACAATCTAATTTATGACATTTATTTATGACAATTTAATACAAGTAGTTCCTGCTTATTGGTACCTAATCCTCAGCTGGATTTAATTGTGTATTGATCAATTTATGAGAATAAAAAGACATGGCGTAACTTTTAGACGTGGTAACGAATAGTTTGTCAAAATATTACAAAGGAAATTTTTTAATGCTTCTTAATTGCGGAATCACTCACTACTATTCTTTATGAAATACATGTTCAATATCTAATAACTTGCTAAATAATGTATACATTATTTCATGATTCACCATCTTATTAGTCAAGGACTACCTGTGCATTCCTTTTTGACTAATTATTGTTGTAGGATGAGATTCAATGAGATTGACCGAGGTTGCCTTTAATTTTTTATTAACTACCCAAACCATTTTGAGCTAAGTCACGACGGTATAAATTATCCGTTCTGTCTGTTTACTTTTAATTAACTATTTTATGCTATATTTTTATCTAAGCACATTTTAATTGTTGGTAATTACACAATTTCATAATGTAGTGGTCATTTTGCTGTAAAACAATTAACCAGAAGGTAATTAGAAATTATATAACTTAAATATTTTCCTATACAATTAATCGTTTAACCAGGAAATGGGAAAAAGATTGAATCTTTGAAAAACTACAAAAAAGTGTAAAATATGCTGTTGTAAAATTTGTACAATAAAATTTAAAATTTGATTTGTAATCTTACTAAAAAGGTGGCGATAGAATGCTTTGATTGCTAATACTAAGCACTTGGTTTGACTTCCAGGCGAAATAAGAACCTTGTCCTGACCGTCACCCCTCGGAAAGCAAAGGCAAGCCACCGAGGTGTAACCTGCAAAAAATCTGTTAAAAAATAAAGTTACTGTTAAGAAGCATACCATTACAAAGAAGAAAATTTGTGGTATAAAAATACTATAAATAAAATTAAAAAATCTTATATCTAATAATATTAAAAACATAATTGTAAAAAGATGCATTACTCATATAAGAGTATAGAAATAAGCATTCTATTACCAATTTAGGGTAAAAGATACAATAGTTTAGAATTCTTTAATGGTTCTATTATCGTACAAAATATCGAAAAAAATTTAAAGTAAAAGTTTTGTACCGCCTGACATACATACATAACTTCAAATTATTTTTAACTATATACGTTAAAACTATAATTATGCTAGCAAAAATTAAAATCGAGTAGTTTGACATTATTTTTTTAAATTCTTAAGAAAAGTTGACCAATTTTTAATAAAACCATCGCTGAGAATGCAATTATTAATATCCACATTGTATATAAAACTTTTTACAAAGCGCAGTATATTATGGTAATATAATATAATAGATTTTGATTTTGTAATCTCTTGAAGATTTTAAATTTTATAAATTTTCTTGGTAACTTTTTAACTCATATTACATAAGGATCTAACCATTTATTGGTTTCTATAACGATGCTTTGTAAAAAACCGTATCTTCAATAATTAATTAATTAGTGGCATAACTTCAAATTTTGGGTTCGAGAGCAAGAGTTTCGACGACTTCCCTATTGTGAAGTGTGCAATTTAAAATAAAAAAAAAATTATCACAATATAAAGTGGCATTCACATAGAGGATTGTATTTGAATGGTAGAATCCGGCACTGCTGATAGGTTTGAAAATGTAAGATTACTAACCTTGATTGATTAGCAGCCTATCAGCAGTGCCACATTCTACCATCCACATACCATCCAAATACAATCCCCTATGTGAATGCAGCTTAATGCAGTTTAGGAAGTCCACACCATTGGAGTCGGGGATCATTACCCATTCTGTCTCCACCCAGTGTTTAGGCTACTGTTTGCAATGTAGACGCAAAATTTACAGGAAAATCAACTAATTATTCTAAGTTTTGTATATCTCAGAATTTAGATTTTTTTTCGAAACATACAGAAAAAACGTTGTGTAAAAGTAAATTCTAAATTGTGATTTTCAACATGTCATATTTTTCTTAATATAAATAATTGAGCATTAAAATTTAGCTTACAATGTAGATCAATCTTTCTACTTTGTTTTATATTGTCATATTATTTTTATGTGTATTTTTATAATTATAATTTTTATATTTTTATTTTGTAAATTTAAATTGTTACGCCTCTGGTGTAAGAGCTGAGGTGGGGAAATTTTTGATTTTTGGTGTGCATGAGGGGACTCGCGAGCGATCCACGGAGCTGTGAGGTCGCGGTTTTGAGCATTGCGAGATTTGATGTATAATTTTGAATAGTAAAATAAAATTTGAGTGCAGCGATAAGTTTTCGTGTATATTTTATTCTATTTTAGAAAAGAAGAGTAAATTTAAAAGAGAAGAAAATTGGAAAATTTTCAATAACGGAGTTTTGTTGAAGTGGGAATTTTTAATTTTGGAAAAGTGCAAGGTCGCAAGATAAAGGGTTTGAAAGATAACTTGGGCGATTGTTTGTTCATGTTCGATTGAGCGAGCTGGGATATGCATAAATAAGTTCGGCAGTTTTTTCATATGGTCGGAAATTTTATGTCAATATATTTATACATCATTTTCTTGTAAGTGCAATAGTTTTTTATACGTTGGAAACATGTTTAACATTTGCCAAAAATTAAAAAGTTAAAAAAAATGTGGCTATGTGTAAAATTTTGATTTATTAAGGCACCTCTTTCGTAGCTTAAAATGTAGTGTCTTGAAGCAGTACAAACTTTGCTGTTCATAATAAATGATTGAAAAAGAATTCTACTAGAATACAAGAATATACTAAAGTATACATGAGTTACTAAATAGTAACATTTCTTTTATATATCAAATTATTTTTTAATGTGAATATATAATCTATTACAATATTGTTTCGCTGTTTTTTCAGCTCATCAGATAGATATAATATAAAAACATATAAATTATAAAAAAAAACCTAAATCTGAAAATAAATATTAATAACTTGATATATAAAAGAAATGTTACTATTTAGTAACTCATATTATATAATTTAACAAGTTAATATTCTTAATACTCTAACTAAAGTAGTCCCTTTAAAATTAAAATCAACCTGTTCAAGCGTTTTTCCCTTTTTTATTCTTAAATGTATTGAAATATCGGATTTATTTCGCATTCTTGCAGCTTCAATTTTTTTGTTGAATAATTGATAAAACTTAAAAAAACTTATAGCAGTGAATTCGGGGAAGCAAGACCTTTCAAATGAGGTGTTACTTGTCATATCATCCCTATTAACATTTTATGGGTTGTCATCACAGCGCAAAAAGATGAAACAATACGGGAGTGACATTGTTTGCAAAAATTCGTCCCCCTCGATGATAAAATTGACGTGTTTTTGCATTTCTTAAAAAAAATTCTGCTGGCCACAATCCCGTCTGTTTCGTTTTCAAAGGGCCACCCTGTACATATAATATTAAAGTAGTACATGAAAAACAAAATTATTTTTATTATTAATTCAAAATGACAGCCTTTCAGTGCTGTTTTTCTCTAAACTACATTTTTAAAACCGGCAAAGCGATAGCTCGAACAGATCTGCATCGAATCACTTGAAATTTTTACTGTTACTTTCAGAACTACATATTACAGAAAATGACGTAGGTACGGATTTTTGATTTTGTTGAAAATTTTTTATTATAAACAGCTTTTTGTGTGATTTTTTCACGCAAAAAGTTAACTTTGTTTTTCAATAGTGCACCATTTTCTTAAAAAAAACAGAATTTGCTGCAATAATATTTTAGTTCTGAAGATACAGTAAAAATTTCAAGAGCCTAAATCTTTTACAATTTAATTTACACTGTATCTAATCAATTTAAGCTTAACCCACATTAAAAAATAATACAAGAACAAATTAATTTATTATGCAGTTAGCTTTATATCTAAAATCAACATGTTTTACAATAGTCAATCATTTAATATTATTTCTTTAATATAATTAAAAATTGAGGCTAATTGAATAAACTTATAGAAACTTAAAAAAGAAAATATGGTGTATAACTAATTTAAATTGTTACTACTTCAACTTATATAATTTCTCCGTTATCTTCAAGTTTACCTCTTATACGTACATATATAATTAATAAATGGTAATAAACTAATTTACTTACTCTGAAATGTTAAATTCCAACAAAAATGTTTAATTGTGTAGAATATGTTACCTCAATAATACCGGTATATAAGTAGGTAGGTATGTATGTCAATTTCTTATTTACTTATGGATGTACCAACAATAATTATTATCGCAATGTTATAAACAAGGTAAATTAAGCAAAACATTAAAATTAATGTAGAGTTAAATTCTTGCTAATATTATAAAATTAACAATTTCGAAAAAAGTGGGTGATATAAAATAATGACATGCAAAATACTTAAATTATAAAAAGTAGAATTATTAGTTAACATATAATTAAGAACAAGATAAAGTAAACCTTTGTGTCCATGAAGTAGTTTTTCTACAAAAACATCCACGACAACAATACATTTTTACAGCGTTTAGAGTAAAAGTTTGCTGAACTTTCTCCCTCTACTACTAATTATTATTTGATTTAATTCATATTACAAGTCAAAACACTTCGTACGTACTTAGAACAATTCTGCAAATTTTCGAATTTATAACGATTTATAAACCTGAGCATGCATTTCTCTGCCTCTAGTAGGAACCACGACGCAGTTCCTTTTATTTTCAATTATTTCGACTTCAGAGTGTTGTAACCTACTCCTCAGAAGATCTAACCAGGATATTTTCTTTTCCGCAATTCTTTGCTTTGTGTGAAACAATCACACTAAATCTAATAAAATTTGAAATTAAACAGAATTTAAATACGAAAATATGTATTAATCAAAACCATAAAAACTAAACAGGTGACTGATTGAAAAGTGTCATTTAAACCGGACTCTAAATTATCTAATACCTTCTAAAAGTTAATAATCGTTAAAGATCCCTTTGAACGAAATTTCACAAATTAAGTATAGGTGTGTGTGTATAGTCGGTTTTAAACGTCTTGCGACATTGTCCGATACCAAACTACCAACCTTGCGAATTGGCGCTTGGTTTTTTAGCATTTTACATTTTTTACCTACGACGAGGAGCCAGCCCGTCGGTAGAACCCCCAACCTGGAGGACCAAACGAGACGGCCAGAATAACTTGTTACTTACCCGGATTCGAACCGGGTATTGAGCGTTCGTAGTCAACTCGCTTGACCATTGCTCTCCGACCGTCTATTAAGTATAGGTACACATTAAAAATACTTAAATTACCTAAATTACTTAAATTACTCTGTTAAATATTCAACTACCTACTATTTAAGTTATTTAATAAATTGAATTATTAGCAAATCTTCGATTTATAAAAAAAGTTATCGATAATTAATTTTTAGCTTCTCAAAAGTGTAACACACTTTAAAAGCACTAATTATTATTCTTCTTTTTTCAGAAAACTTAAATTTAAATATGCAAACCTGTTCATACAGATAAATTAATCAAATTTTTTGAACTTTGTACACAACATCAGTTTATAATTTATTTAAGTTTACCTCTTTTAAATACATTTTTTTTTTAGGAAACATAAAAACTTCGATATTATCAGGGTCAAAATTTAACGTATCGTGGCATTTAGGTTATCCACACAAGGTAATTTTTCTAATTTATATATCTAAAAGAAGTTATAATACAAATTTTAATTTTTAGGGAGGTTTTAAAATCCAGCTCTTGGATCATTTAGAAAGGCCAGTCTTAGATTTAACACCAACAATTCAAGGTTCAGAATTTGTCTCCTATGATGCAACGTAAGTTATTGAAATTGCTCAAGTTGTGAAATGTTTATAAAATATAATTTTAGGGCGCAAACATATCAAGTAAAACTTCCAAACAATTACACTTGCATCGACTGTACTTTACGATTAATCAGACAGGCATTGGAATGGGGTGCCAATTATAAATTTTGGTCTTGTGCGGATGTTGACATCAAAACTAGTAAGTTTGCTGTTAATGTATAAATATTTCTGCTACCACCTAAATATGGAAACATATAACTAAGAAGGTAAAGAGAAACATAAATAATCAAAGCCCAACTTCTTCTTCCTTGCAATTTGAAGCAGCAATTTTTCACTCCTTACGCCGCGCCGTTTTGGCAGTTTGTTTTTTATGTTTTTCGTTAAAAGTTTAAAATCTCTAATATTTACTAATTTACAGAAAAGGAATACAGAGAAACATGTAGTGGCCATGGAAGGTATTTACTAGGGAGATGTAAATGTGATAGATTGTATTATGGAAATATTTGCCAATATCGAGATGAATGTTCGGAAAACAGTGATTGTGGAGATCACGGTAAATGTATTGACGTGCAAGCTTCTACAGCTCCACGTCAACAGTGTTATTGCGAGTTAGGATGGTTCGGACCTGGTTGTAACAAACGTATGTAATCAATACATTAGGAGAAAGAAACTTTTAATTAAAAATTTATTTTTTAGGATCGCCTGTTAAAACAACCGAAATCGATTTCGATTTATACACAGAACGTAAATTAAGTGAAACATTCCGTATATTTTGGAGAATATTAAAAGAAACCAACGAATTGGAAGTCGTTATGGTGGTTAATAGTACAAGTTATGTTGGCGTAGGATGGAGACCACTTTCGTTAACAAATGCTTGTAAGAACTTTCCAATTATTGGACCTACTGCAACAAGTTCAGATGAAAATGTAAAACCAGAACCTAATACCGTACCGGAACCAAAAGGAGAACCTCAAGGTGAACCGGAACCTACTTCTGAACCAAAAAGTGAGCCTGAACCTACAGGTAAACCAGAACCAGAACCTGTTAGTGAACCTGAACCAAAAACTGAACCAGAACCAACTAGTAAACCGGAACCCGTTTCCAAACCTGAACCAACTACTACTTCAGAACCTGAGCCTGAACCAACAACAACTGTTAAATCAAAATATAAGAAATCTTTATATTCCCGAAGATCTGCATCACACACTCCATCTGTTCTGAAACCTCATGAAAACGCTGATGTTGTAGAAACAAGTGTGTCGTTTAAAGTTAGTGCAAAACAAGGTACTTAACATTATTCTTATAATATAATATAAAACTTATGCTCGTTTGCACGGCAATAACTATGGTGAGACCCTCTACCTTCTATAACGAGGCTAATTCGATTCGTGTTGAATTGAAACCGTGTTTTAGTAGAGCTAAAATAAGCTAGTTAGCAACGTGGGTATGGGTGTGCAATTTTTGCACCGTGCTAAATCAAAACCGTGTTTTTAAAGTACCGCGTTTAAGCGGGTCAACTGAACTTATTTTTAATTTTAACTTGCTTTCTTGCATTGATGTATGAATATGTCAAAATTCAAAAATTAGACATTTAAACTGTTAAAAATTACTTACTAATATAAAGTGCACTGCAAATGGGCATTTTTAAGAGATTAAACTTTGGTGAATATATTTTTAATTGAACCAATCTTATTTTAGGTCGCCGCAAACGAAGTCCTGAAGAACGTAAGTGCTTCTTTTAGCTTTTGTTTATTAAATACACATTATATACATATTTATAAAACCGCACGGTGTAATGAATTTATAATAAACCTTGGTTATTACTTGCACAAGCAATTCAGAAGTTATACTGAATACAATTACTCTCATTAAATCGTAAGCAAAAAACTTAATGCGACTACTGAGAAAATTGTATGGATGTGTAATAAGTAATAACTAATGTTACATTTATTAGTAAAAGGATTTTATGAATTAGAGGTGAAATGAATTTTAAGTAATGTAAATTGTACACGAATAGCTAAGTAGCAATTTGATAAATATGTGTAATTAAGGTGGTTGGTCTTTCCGTTCTTATAGAACCTGTAGCAGAACCTACTTCTGAACCAACACCAACGCATCAGCATGGCACTTCCTCGACTAATAAAAGATTAGAAAGCACAACCATTAGAAATCCTAACCCTGACCCAGAACCAACGACTGAACCTGAGCCAAAATCCGAACCTGAACCTACATCCGAACCTGAACCAACATCCGAACCAGAACCGTCTTCCGAACCAGAACCGTCATCCGAACCAGAACCATCATCCGAACCAGAACCGTCCTCTGAACCAGAACCGTCATCTGAGCCTGAACCATTGTCCATACCTGAACCGAATTCAGAACCTACATCCAATCATAGTTTTGCGCTGAAATTAAAAATAAAACCTGAGCCTGAACCCACATCCGAACCTAAATCGGAACCAGAACCCACATCTGGACCAAAATCTGAACCTGAACCTACATCAGAACCAAAACGTGAGCCTAAATCAGAACCTACTTCAGAACCAAAGCCAGAACCTAAATCAGAACCTGAACCAACATCTGAACCTAAATCAGAACCTGAACCTACTTCTGAGCCTAAATCAGAACCTGAACCTACTTCTGAACCTAAATCAGAACCTGAACCTACTTCTGAACCTAAATCAGAACCCGAACCTACTTCTGAACCCAAATCAGAACCCGAACCTGTATCTGAACCAACAGTTGTTCCTAATGTCAAAACACATTCTAATTTATTAGCTGCTGCACAATCAAGTCAAGGTATAGTTTACGTTTTTATTGGGATTGCTTTTAGAAAAGTTAAAGTATTTATAATTATTAACGGTTAGCGCTAACAATAACGCAGATTAATCCAAATTTATGAAACCAATAAATTATTAAAATGAGATGCATAAGGCAGATACTAAAAAAGTATCCATCTAACTCTCTTAAAAACATTTTTTGATAATAACGACGCGATGCATTGATTATTATAATAATTTAACGGTTTCATAGATTTGATTTTAAAAAAAATAAGGTAACTTATGGTTGTTAATAATTAAGTAGCAAAACAACAAGAAGGATTAAATCCTTACACTCCTCGACATGATTTTAATGCAATGGATTGCACCGATATTATTATCGGTTCTGCAAGAAATACGTCTAGCCGTATAGCAGACTACTACACGCGAGATCGATCTACTCCTCGAATGGATAATTTCTGGGGCGGAAAGAATGACATCACTGCAGCAATGGGATTTGAAAAAGATGGAGTTACTACTATTTTATTTAGAAGAAAATTGGTAGCCAAGGAACCTTCAGATCATTCAATCGAAAAAGAATTAATGCACGTAATATGGGCACAAGGACAAGAAAGCGGAAAATATATTCATAATCCAAAATCAGGATTTGAAAATGCTAATGTAAGCAATAAAGATTTTTATAAAAAAGACGAATTGAAGTATCATGGACATGGAGCTCAACGAGGAGTAACAACGATTAATTTCTTTGGTAAAATAAATTTCCTTAAAATTCAAATTTTTTATAACGCCATTAATTTTCAGACGAAAATAAGCCAGCGTCTTTGTCTAAGAATGGAATGGCTACAGAAAGTTCTTTCTGTGAAGGAACTTGGGCGTACCCCAGACGTTGTAGTGCAGAAAATAACACATGCGATTATATTGCACAATGGGAATATTTACGGAAAGGCGATGAAATAAAATTTACAATTATTTCAAAAAGTACTGATACTTGGACGGGAATTGCCTTTTCAAACGATACAAGAATGGTAATTTTTGTGTAATTTGATTAACAAATTTTAAATTACATTTTTAGTCTCAAACTGATGCGATTTTGGGATGGGTCGACAAAACAGGAAGGCCATTTTTAATGGATACGTGGATAATGGGTTACACTCAACCGTTCTTAGATGCTTCTCAAGGAGTTTATAATATCAGTGGAAAAATTGTGGATGGAATTACCAAATTGTCGTTTATTAGAAAAAGAATTTCCAACGATACAAAAGTATTTAATATTTTGAAATTTTAAAGAGTTTCTGCTTAAACACTTATTTATTTGTATTAGGATATTTCATTCGTGAATGGCAAATGCTTATTTATGATGTTTCCCGTTAAAGGGGGTGAATTCAACAGTGTTAATAAAAAGATTCGCAAACATGCAATTGTACCAATGATATCTGAAGAACGGATTTGTGTAAAACCGTGTGGAAGTGGTAAATACGTTAATCACATCGTAAGTGTTTTTTCTATTGTGAATAATCCTTTACAGATTCAGACGACTATATAGAAACAACTCCAGAGCCTCCTACTTTGGATTATAATTTGGAAGTAAAAATAGTTAACTTGGGTGAAAATTATCACGCACCTGAACCTGGTAGCTTGCAATATGAAGAACTTTCAAATACGATTGATGAGAACTTCAAACCGATCTTCAAGAAATTACCTGGTTACAAGAGATTAATTGTTCAGAAGCTTAAAGAGTGAGTTAATTAGATCATTTACTTTAGTTGTAATTTAACTAACGTTATTTTAGAGACAAGAATGACATTCTTGCATTGATGAGTCTTCAGTTAGATAAAGCTGTCGTTGAGAAAGGGCGGTCTCTTTCTCAAACTACCGACCAAGAAGAAAGTGTGAAATTGTTATTACAGGATAGCGTAAAAACTGGAAAAATAGGACGTTTAAATGTAGATCCAGCCTATTTTGTGTATGAAAGTGAAAGTTGTAAGTAAATTTTAAAATATTTGGCATTTCATTACATGTTCTTATTACCGTAGTGACTTCAAATATTGTACCAGAAGCTTCGCAAAACCAAGATAGTTTCTTCAGTTTATCTGGAACAAAATTATATATTGTGTTGGGATGTTTAGCTGCTTTAGTGTTACTATCCCTTGTACAAGCCAGTTGTACAATTTACAAATCATCAAAGAAACCTTCATCAAGTCATAAGGTAACATCACTGTGACTACCTCACAGGGCAAGTAGTAAATTGTAGTAATTCAATTAAATTCGCTCTCATCCGCTTTTGCGTATTACATAAGGGAAATTGGTAATGTACTAACTATAATCATAATATCAACAAATCATTGAATACCTTCAATTTGCATAACAGTTATAGTAATTTCGTGGTTATCAAATCAGATTCATTATCAAAAAAAGTTTTCAATTGTAACTCAAAAAGTATTGAATTGTTTCTCAAATGTAAGTATTATGGTAAAGCAGGCATGTCAAATTCATTCTGTAATATGGACAGCATATTTTGCATTATATCAAACTTCGTTGAAGATGGAAATACTGTCAGAGTAAAACTAAAATTCATGGTTTTTAAAATAAGAAAATATATAGGAAACCTGTAACTTTCAAAATTTCAATTCAAAGGCTTTAGTTTTGCAGATTAGAAAACTTTAAAACAAAACATAAAATAATGTGGTTTTTACTCAAACTTGGTTACAAGTCACAACTTAAAGTATAATCACTTTAAGCAAAATTTAATATAATTTCTATATTTTTTCAAGACCAAGATTTGGCGCTGTTTTTCTGCATAATACTGAGTCAAGTATTCGACTGTGACGAACAAATAAAAATAATCAGAGTAGAATAGTTAGTAAAAACTTGATGACGCGAAAATGCTTTAACTATTTAGATATCAAATGCTTGCCTAAAAAATAAACTGAAATAAAATTTTTACACCTAATGAAAATGTAAAACTATTTAAAATTTTATTCTAAATTCCAATTAAAACTAAAAATGTTTTCGGTTTACTTTCGTAGTGCAGGCTAATGAATAACATGTAATTAAGATTAAAATCTGACATGCGTCTTTAACATTCTTGCTTGATGTATTATAGAGGGTTTACAATGTACAACTTCCTCCAATTTATTACCAGAGTAATTACGATGACTTCAATACACTGCCTCACTGGGCCGTGACTACTATTGAACGTTCTCGAAACTGGTAACCTGAAGGTGATCAGTAACAGTGGTCGAAACCTAGTGGGGTAAGTTGAATTGTCATAAGTCGTTCCAAATTGCTAAAATCAATGTTTTTAAGGTCTTTTTAACCATCCTATCATATTCTCATAATTTGATAGACATTTTTTCATTTTGCTTCTCATGCAGCTTACCCCATTTACCAATTTGTTAAATTGCCAACCGCAAAGAAATTGAAAAATGTAACCATTTTAGGATCAACTACTTCAAACTTCTGCTTGGAAAGACTACTCTACAGCAAACACAAATTATGCTTTTGATACATTCGATGGTGATGAAAAACAAATTAACGGACATAGTCGTAGCGAGACTTTACCTGTTAAAAACCATTCGCGCAGTGGAAGACCACAAAGTCGTCCTCCAAGTGTTCCAGTTTATGCACCAAATTATATGGTAGATACACGTTCATTACAACGCCCTCGAAGTGCTTTCCAACCAGGACAACTTGAAAGAAACACGCTCTCGTTACCAAGAACAACATATGACAGAAATCGGCCTCCACAGCCCGATATGCAACCCGATTTTTATTTTATGCCTTCACAAAGAAAATATTCAGGAGAAGTAGTTAGAGTTTATGTAGATTATAATAACAAACCCAAATGAATTTAAAATATTCAACCGTTTTGAAATGTACAATTTTTGCGTAGCAAATCACTACAACAGACTGTATTTGCTTTAAGTTTACAATAATATATAAAAGAACATATTTATATTCAAAAAGAATTAGATTTCGAAAATTATTCAATGTTAGAAGTTACATAACGAATTTGTCAAGTTCTTGGTAGAACATACATACCTACTATCTAAACAAGGATATGTCACGTTATACCAATAAATACTGAGTTGATAGCTACATACAAACGAAAAGTGAAAATGTTATGCAGTGTCGTGGCGATGTTTTCGTCGATAAAAGAACAATTACATCCTGTGGCTCATATTTAGAAAAATATTATAATTTTTAGAAATAAATTAGGAAGAATCACCTCTTGGTGTTCCACCAGAAAGTGGCAAAGTAACCTGCATGGATGCAAGCTGTGCATTATCCCACAACTGCTAATTGTTGTTTATTTTTGTAGGCAACTCATCAATGAAAAACTTTAAATATTAAATAATTTGAAATCTAATTCTTTTAATCAAAAGTACTACATTAATTGTTAAATTGAAATTAACTTAAAAATAATTTCATGTAAAGGTGTGATAATATTAATTATGCATTGCAAAATTCATAATTTTTATATTTTTGTGCCTTTATTAAGTAGCAACAATTCATAATAAAACAAAAATTCCTCTTTTCTTCAGTCAGAGGATTAGATTATAGAAAATGAAATTCATTGTACCAAAGTAGTTAAATATTCCCTAAGTCATTCTAAAATAGAATTTTAGAAATAGAAACCACATACAAACAAAATTATTGTAAATATTAAGATAGTGAAACTTGTTGTACATCATAATTATTTTTTACATTTTTCAAACTGTACATAAGAATAAAATAAAAGAAAACTGTAAATTTATTGTTGTGCAACTCTTACAAACTTAATGTAAAAAATTTTTCATTGTTTTATATTTTAAACTATAAAACTTTTTTAAAACTCTGTTGGCGTTTTTTTCTTGTAAATAATTTCTTAGTTATTACAGTTAGCTAATTACTCAAAAATTCGTGAAGTCATAACTACTGACACTATATAAGCGACGCCGACGCCTTGTCGTTAGTTATTATTTGCAAAGTTACGAAAAAATTATCATCTGTTGAATTCAAGTTATAATTTTAATCTGCGTTTTTATTTTTTTATTTTTGAGGACTAAAATCTACTAATTACTAACTACTTAATTTGCTAGATCTAAAGTTTTCATCCATACCAAGTTTCAACAGAATAGGTTCGCAGGTGAAAAATCAATAGAAATCAATCAACCCTTATTTTCTACCCTTAAGGGTGGAAATTTTTTGTGAAATTTAAATGGGACCAACTGGAAGGTATACTCTATCGAAAAAAAAGATTCATCAAAATCGAATCGCTCTGTAAAAAGTTATGCCCAAACATCCATTAAAAAAAAGTATATTATACAGACGAATTGAGAACTTTTCTTTTTTTCGTCAGTAAAAATATAGCAAATTTATTGAGATAATAGTATTCAAAAAGATAAAAAGTTCGGCAAATAATTGCTACACTAAAGAATAAATTAAATAAATTAAAAATAAATTTATTAATCTACGACAAAGTTTCGAAGGGATAAGCCGCTTCTTTCTCAAGTGTCTATAACCAAAATTTTACATTGAAAACACGAATCACTAAATAATAAATAAATCACATAAACAATAAGTATGGAGGCTACATAACAACAGTTGATTCGTGTTTTCAATGTAAAATTTTGGTTATAGACACTTGAGAAAGAAGCGGGTTATCCCTTCGAAACTTTGTCGTGGATTAATAAATTTATTTAATTTATTCTTTAGTGTAGCAATTATTTGCCGAACTTTTTATCTATTTGATTTTATTATGCTTCACACAAAACGTGTCACGAAAAACTTCGTTGATTTTATAATAGTATTCTATGAACAATTTTCTTGGTATTAAGCTTTTTGGGGTTCATAATATTAATTTATAAATTTATTTTTTTTATTAGCAACCAAGAACAACTACAATCTGTTTATAAAAACATTCGGTATTGTATGTATCATAAGAAACTAAAAAAACACAGATCCAAGAAGTCCAACCTTTTTAGCCTTTTTACATTGGGGGCAGTAAGAAGATTTGTTGCCAAAATATTTGGATGAGAACTCAGTCTTAATTGGTACCTTCTACTAGCCATCGCCATTTCTTCCTTGACTGTGGCCATGCCAAGGTCACGATGTATGACATCGTTGGGAACATACCAGGGAGCATTGCAAACCGCCCGTAATGTTTTTGACTGGAATCGTTGTATTTTCATAACGTTTGATTCGCTGGCAGCGCCCCACAGTTGTATTCCATACGTCCACACTGGCTTGATGATGGTTTTGTAAATTAATAGCTTGTTTTGCATCCTAAGATGCGAATCTCTGCTCATCAGCCAGTACATCTTACGATATAAAAGTCCAAGTTGCAATCGCTTTTTCCAGACATGTTTTTCCCATGTGAGACGTCTGTCCAGATGGAGTCCAAGGTACTTAACCTCTTCGCTTTGAGAAAGAGCGATGTTATTTAATGTTACAGCTGGGCATGTGTCTCTCCTAAGAGTAAATGTGATGTGTGTAGATTTGGTGCTATTTGGTTTAATTCTACCCTTTCGCATCCATTTTCCTACTTCATCAAGATGTTCTTGTAGGTATCTAGAAGCAACATTTGGATCCTCATGCGAAGCCAATACCATTGTAGTATCGTCCGCATAAGTAGCGGTTTCAGTTTTGGAGTTAGTTGGCAGGTCATTGGTGTACAGGAGATACAAAAGTGGACCCAGCACACTTCCCTGTTGAACACCTGATTCTATAGGAAATAGAGCAGAGTAAGCATCTCCGTACTTCACAAGAAAGTGTCTGTCCGTCAAGTAAGATCTCAGTACTTGACAATACAGATGTAGCAAAGTGGTCTTAATTTTGTAGATCAAGCCTGGGGTGCCACACCTTGACGAACGCTTGCGAAATATCTAGGAAAGCCGCAGAACAGTATCTTCCATTTTCTAGGTCTTCTCTAATCTTCTTGACCACTCTGTGTACCTGCTCTATTGTAGCATGATTTTGTCGAAATCCAAACTGATGGTTGGGTATCAATTGCTTTTCTTCCAGAATTGATTTATAAATACAAAAATTAATTTTACAGGGCTCACTGTACTAATTAATAAGTAATATTCCTGGGGCCCATCCAACTCGGCAAAGGTGCTACTATGAAGGGGGTGGATCTCTTTTTTTTTCGTCGAATTTAAGCCAAAAATACCAAAAATATTAGCGCAAATATTTCAATTTCAATGCTTTAAAAATCATATCTTAGAAAATTGTGTATCTTTTCCCTTCTTTTTCTTATTCTAAAGTGTGCTTTCCAATAAAATAATTTTGAACAGCAAGGTTTAGATCAAATAATGTAAAATAAAAAATATAGTTTTATTAAAAATTTTTAACATATGCAATATAAAACAATATTTCTCCTATACACAGATAAATAAAATTCGTTACATTTAAATACAAAATTATTTAAAATTTATACAAATGAGAAGATCAGATCAGATTCGTAATTAATATCATATTAGGACCCAGTTTATCAATCTCTAATTTATTCAATAAAATAGGTCGTAACACTCTTGCAGAACATGAATAAAATCCAAAAATTTGTTTTGATATTGCGAGGAAACTCCTCTATATCGGCTAAATATTTTAGCACGAACAAATATTTAGCCAATATAGAGGAGTTTCCTCGCAATATCAAAACAAATTTTTAGATTTCAATCTCTAATTAGTGTCCCAAGTAAATTTATCTGACCACCAATCATTGGTTGGAATTCATACTTACTTGTGAGATAAATTTACTTGAGACACTAACTAGAGTAGTATAAACTGGGCCTAAATGGAACACATTTGTTGTACCTATTTAAGATCCAGCATTAATATTTATTAACAATGTTGAAGGTGTAATTAAGTACAAATTATAATCGTTTTATTTTTGTTCAAAAAGGTTAATGAAATTTAATCAAGTTTCAAATCATGCAGGATATTATAGGTACCTACTTAAATAAAGTTCAAACCTCTAACAAACTAATTTTAAGAAAAAAAATATTATTTATAATTTATAAATTATAACATGTATGTCTTTTCTCTTAAAATTTGTCACTTTAAATCACCAAATTCCAATACCTTCAATAAAAGCTACATATCTAATTTTAATATATTTAGGTTCATTCATTATAATTTTTCAACAGTCAAACTTGAAAAATCAGAAGTTTCTATTGGACTCCAATGTAAACTGGATTTTATAGCCTAAATTAAGTAAATGTAAAGTATACACAAAACAAAACTAACATTTTCAAAAAAAAATATTTTAAAAAGTCCCTTGTGATGTAATTTCTAAAACCTTTATAACTTAGAAAAAAGGATTCATTAGTCACTACACATCATGAGTCTGGAACAATTTTCATATTCAAGTTTATAAAAATTAAAATCGGGTAACTCTTGAAGAAGTTATTGGTGTTTAAATAATTCAAGGTAAATTAAAATTTTTTATATTTCTCAATTATTTTGACGTTTGAACTGCAGTTATTGCAAAAATTTTGTATAAAAAATAATAATAATAATATACAGATATATAAACACTTAACAATGGTATGAATATATAAATATTTGAATTTCGGATGAAATATATCACTTTGAAATAATCGATAAATGCTTATAAAATAGGAAATAGTAATAGGTAACTTTGAATACATTATGGTAAATTGATATCTCAGTAAGGATCGTAACTCACATCAAGATCGATAATTTGAATGTAACTCATGAATTTGTAAAAAATCCAAAGTAGTTTTAACTTTTCATTAAAATGTTAATACTAGTTGTTTAGAAATATGCTGGTAAAAAGTGATCAAATGAGTCCAAATATATTATACAAATTTTGCTGCTTATGTTCTTCATTCAAAAGTAGTTAAAATTACAAATGTATTGTACAATACAATTTAACACGACAGTTAGTTACCTGTTCGCCCTAAATTAAATTCTAAATTAATTTTTTGAAAAAATTTAAAATTTTTTAACTTAAAAACAAAAGATCTTGTCTATATGCAGAAAGAAGTGCATATACTGAGTAACTCATGCTTTGTGTAAAATTGTACAAAACTATAAAATTATATTATAAACAATAAAAAAATATATAAACATTATATTACAAATTAAATTTATCTTCTGTACAAATATGAAAAAAATATTGAAATTCTAGTGTGAGAATCCCCCAAGTCTTGATTTTAATTTTACACAATGTTCAATTAAGTAAATCAATTTCTTTTTTCATGTTTACATAAATTTTTGTAACATTCTGATAATAAATTACATACAACACAAATCACTCAATATAACACTGAACAGCACACTGAAAGCAATATTTCTGTATTGATCAAACTGAAATCGGTTACTGTTTAATCACCACAACTTTCCTTACAAAATCAACCTCCAAATAATGCTACAATATCAAAAATAATTTTTTCTACTACTGTTTGAAAAATTCAACATATCAATATCCATAGTTAGAAAACAAAAAGGTTTTCCACACTATTGTGACAAAGTTAACAAACCAATGTCACAAAAGTTATAAATATTAAGAGTTAGATTTTTAAATTTGGTTAATGAAACTATACATCTAAATATGGAATTATGTTTTGATTTGCACGTTAACAATTAAGAAAAAATGATGAATCAAGGTAAAAACCGCAAATGGAAATGGAAAATTGTTAGTGTATGTACAAGTGACCTGGTGTGTTACATGACATCTAATATAACAATGAAAAACTAACAGGTTTGTATTGTAAATAAATACATTTTCAAACATAGGTAGAAAAAATTCTGTGTGAAACATACAGAAAAAAAATGAATTTTTCCTATTGGTTGCACAAATACTAGCTATTCTAATTTTCTATTAAAAATTGGTCAACTAAAGAAAATCAATAAATTTTCCTTTTAAAAATTATCACAATTTTAAAAGCACAACTTAAAGCCAACAGAATTTTTTTCCATAAAATCTGGACTATAATCATAATCAATAATCCATATTTATTCACATAAATAAGTCAGCTTTGTAGATATACAATGATTATGTGTAATAAATATTTGGCAATTAAGCAACACTTGCTTTCGACGTAGCTTCAGATTCTTCCAAGTTAAGTAGTTCATCATCTGTCGCCAACAAAACTTTAATTTCGGACTCAGTATGAAAATTCCTAATGGATCTGTATTGATAATTAATTTTTCGTATAAGACTTTGTTCAATAGTCTCATGTGGAATCACAGGCCTTTTCTTTCTATGCATTAAAAAGTTATCGGTAACCCAAAACATTAAAATCTAAAAATAAATTATACAGAAACCTTACTCATCATTCCAACTAATCATATTAACACTTAACACTACTATGGTTTTAATTTTAAAAATAAAACTGAAATATTTTACTTACATTTACAAAAAATGGAATAATCAACATCACAAAAGCTAATTCGACTTTTTCATTATCGATGGGAGATAAAATGAAGTACCGAACGCCTTCCCAAAAATTTAATTGCATTAAAAGTGTAATGCAAATTTTTACTATTATCATTAAACCTACGTATAATACACATTGAGCTAACCATGCATTCATGGATGGAGGTATACCTGCAAGATTTATTTAAATTAAGTTACAAAAATTACTAAACAATGTTTAAAATAAACAAACCATATTCGCCAAAATTTATAGCTTCCCAACCACTACTTTTGGACAAATGTTGGCTGATACGAATTCCAATAAACACTATCAACAGGCCAACGGATGAATCCAATAGAAAATTTATTATGTACCTAAATTAAATGAATTAGAATTATTTTATTACTAGTATTTTCTAATACTTAATCTTATTTTTCGTTAAAAAAAATTAATTTGAAATTTTTCCAAAAATTGCTGAATTTAAAAACATTACTCATATAAGCTGAACGATAATAGGAGTATTAAATAAAAATATTTACAATTTAAAAGACGCACTTCAATTCTGATAAACTTCCAATTATGACAACAAATGAATTTCTTATCATTTGATAATATTATTGAAAATAAAAATAACATTTACACAGTTTATATAAATAAATCACTTAAAATAATTAATTTTGTGGTGATTCTAATAACATTATTGGTCGATATTTTCATCGCAATCAAATAACAATGAATTTTTATATTACTACATACCAAGTACATGGATCTCCTGTATATTGACTAGCAAGCCAGACATTAGCTAAATGTATTACTAAAGCACCCATTCCTTGTTTGGACGTATCGTAAAACCATATCAACCACGATCGACGCTCACTTACAGGTTCACAAAAACGTTTTGCTATAGAAAAATATAACAGTCGCATTTATATAATATTTAAGTTTTAAAAATTACCTATTAGGCACGTAAATGCTAAAGCTGCAAGTAACACTTGCAAAAACCAACCAAAAACATCGACGAGTGCATCTTTGCTGCAGTGTAGGCCATTAGAATGGTGGTAGGTCATTTGCGTAATATTCATCACCAATTATTATAATATCAATTGTATCTACTACTTATGCACTTAAAATTACTTTCAAATAACATTGCATACTACTTTACAAGAACTTAAATACTTAATACATTTTTCGTAGTCACTGACGATTGGCACATAATTATTATGACACTCGTGCTCATGTAAACATTGACAACCTAAGTAAAGCAGTGGCTTTCAAACATTCTAATATAATTCGTTTTTCTAAGTTTTTTTACTGGATTCTTGTAAAACATTTTGTTTAGCACTGTTAACAAGGACAAGATTTTTACAAAAAAAAATAAGGTTGCAATGCTATAAAAAGCGCCATGAGTGTCATTTCTTAAAAATTTTTGTTCTTCTTCCTATAATTTATTTAATTTTTGTTTTTATTATTCTTAAAGCTGCCACCTGCAGTTTTGCGCAGAAAACTGTAAAGATTGTGAAAATATCGTATTCTAAAAGCGTAGGAGAACAAAGATTACAAAGTTTCTTTAAATTTGACGAATGAAAGAATTGAAGTTTAGTTTACTTTGGTTTTTTAAGAAAATTAAATAGTAGGGACGTGCTCAGACAACTTTTTTCGGGGAAGAAAAATTTCAAATTTGCAAATTTGCCAACTGAATTACTTCAAAATTGCCAACTTTTTGTAAGTTTTGCAATTTTTTGTAAATTTAGACATAAAAAATGCCAAATTGACCAACTTTTGGATGTTTTTATCAACTTTTTGCCAACTTTCTAATACATTGGGCACGTCCCTGAGTAGGGAAAGGAAATACTCGCAACTAAACTTAGATTTTTTGCCAGAGAATACTTTCATTATTGCTTTTTCAAATCGTACATGATCATTCGATGAATATGTTACCATTTTGGAAAAATAATTTGTCTAATTTTTTTTTTTTTTTTTAATTAAATTTTTCAAATATTCAAGTTTCAATAATTTTTTTAATGTTTATTCATTTTTTTTAAGCCAGACTGTATTACTAAGGGCCAGTTCTACAAAGCAAGTATAAATTAAGAATAAGCTATACTGAGAATATGTCTCATCAAATAACGTTATTTTTTCTATAAATTGTGGGATAACTTATGGCTCTGATCTTGGGCAGATCATTATCAAACAATTTATACAAATATATAACGTTATACGATGATTATGAACAAAATATGTGTGAGATATTCTCAGTATAGCTTATTCTTAATTTATACTTGCATTGTAGAACTGGCCCTTAATGGATATACCTACGTTTCAAAGTGCAATCTATCGTTTTTGTGTGTAAACAAAATTTAGAGGGTGTGTTAAATTATTTAAAAACTAAATGGAAAGCCCCGTCCACGGACGGGTAGCTAGCCGGTGGATCTCTATTTTAGCGGTATTAATTTAAAAAAATCGTTTTCAAACACTAACATAAGCTCACTGGCGTATTCAGGGGGGAGTAATTGGGTAATTACCCCCCTCCCCTAAGAATTATTATTTGCTTTCCATTTTTCAACAAATAAAGATCAATCTATGTTGAAATTTACATTGCTATAGGTAAATTACCCCCCCCCCCCTAAGGTAGTTCGCTGGAAACGCCCCTGCATAAGCTCAACCGATGGATTTCTCTTTTAACATTCTTTATTAAAAAAAATAAATCCTTATTACTGACAATTTTAATTGTTTACATTCAAACGTCCTCAAGTTAAAAAATAATAAGGATTATAAAGCTGATTCAATCGGGCGTCTCACCAACGTTGGAAACCCGGTCTAGGACGTTTTGGCGCAGCCGATTCGGCGCGACCGTTTCGGCGCAGCCGGTTCGGCGCGAAGACGGTTCGGCGCGAGCCGGTTCGGCGCGAGGACGGTTCGGCGCAAAGACGGTTTGGCGGGAGCCGGTTCGGCGCAAGAAAGGTTCGGCGCAAGGCGGTTCGGCGCGAGGCCGATTCGGCGCGAGGCCGATTCGGCGCGAGGCCAATTCGGCGCGAGCCAATTCGGCGCAAACAGATTCGGCGCGAGAATTTAATATCAAGTTTTTTTATTTTTTCTGAAATAATCATTGATTTTTCAAATTTCGCCACTTTTGATTTTTGATTTTTTTATTTAAAAAAAACTCTGATTTATTCCGCGTATAACAACGCAAACCCCATAATGGGCCGACATTTCTTTCTATTTTTTTTTATTTTTTTGCAAATAATAGTGGCGCCACCATAACTAACAAAATAGGTCCAATATCCAATTTTTTATTTGAAATTATTACGAGTGGTGATGTTACCTCTTCTTTCTCAATAGGCAAATTAAAGAGAAAAGAATTAAATGTCCCGCACTTCTCTCCTAACTTTCTCATAGAAGGCTGATGTATTTTAACAAAATTAGCATTTGGTTACATTGTAAAAACAGGATTCTGTTAAGAATAATACTAAACTTGTGTTATACGTGTATATTATGATTAATAAAGAAGACATACAACAAAACAAAATTAATTTTATTAATCCAGAGTGAGTCAGGCAAAAAGTTGAGACGGGCCCATCTATTTGCGATACTATGATATGTTTAATATTTTTTTTGTAGTTCGAAAATAATAATAACCATAGACTGATAATAAGAGTCATTAATTAGTTTTACTTATACAAGAATTAATTACACCATAGTTAAAATTAACAACTAATATTTTAAGCTATATGTATTAATAGCTTTGAGTTACTTTTTATGTCACTATAAAATACCTAATTTAGTAGAAACTACAATTTACCATCTTAAGACTGCATACATTACCCAATTTTTAAGCAAAAATGTGTATAATTTCTGCGCAGAACATAGTGCGCCAATTCTCTAAATTCATATCTGCGCAAAATTGTACAATTTCTTGTTCAACAAGATTTATTAAGTCGTCCACATCACCAACACATTATTACCATTCTCTTCGAGTTCTTTTTTAGCTTTTCTTGAAATTATTGTCCCATCTTTTTTCACAACCACTAAAAATGGAATATGTGTTACGTCATATCTGATAGCTAATTCTCTAAAACAAAATTCAAGTTAATGTCGTCTGAAGTATAAGTAAGAACATGTTGTTCCTTTTCTTCCCCCAAATGAATTTTTGGGTAAAATTGGTGTCAAACATTTGAATTGTGATTCAAATGAATCTCAATCGATTGACATCAGTTGAACAAAAAAATTTGATAAATAATATTAAAACTTTATTAAATTAAAAATGAATTAAATTATTTATTTAGCTTTCAGATGATTATTTCATCCGTCATCAGAATAAGATTTCAAAAAAATTTGAAATTATGGTGGAAAATGATTTTAAGTAAAAGTGGACTATTCAATTTTTACACTCACTTAGCTGTTGCGCTGTCTTCAAATGGAATTGCATACCAGTGTCCATGGTTTTCTTTAAAGTAACTCATCATAGCTTCTCGCTCTGTATCAAAGGATACATAAATAAATTCATATTTTGCATGTTGTGAACAAACTGCCTTCAATTCCAAAAGTTAGTAATGAAAATACTAATTTTAAATATAAATTATACCTCATATAATTTTTTAACTTTTGGTAAAAACGCTTGACACGCACCGCACCACGAAGCAGCAAAAAAGTATAATAAATAGTCTTTACGTTTGAGTAGAGCATCAGCAGATACCTCTTTACCGTATACGTCAATCAACATCTTATTTTTTAATCCTTCCATGAATCTCTTAAAATGTTATTAAATATAATAAAATATTTAAATTACTCTCATTTAAACTAACTACCTTTTGTTCGGTGAATATTAATTTCGGAGTTTTATTTATTTTGGAAACAAAATTTTGAAACAGCATTGTCAAACATTACTGACATTACTATACATAGCTTCTATAGATTTCAACAAGTGATAACTAGATAAAACAAAATAAGTAGGGTACAAATTACAAGTTTTATTTTATAACATAAAAATTTCACAGTTACTTTTTTCCATCGGTATTTAACAGTATATTATACACCGAGGGAGTAAAGTGCCACTTTTTGTCATGAGAGTAAAGGTTTTTACACGAGGAGGAGTTGAGAGAAAAATTTACCCAAAGGACGAAAAGTCACTTTACTCCCTAGCGCAAATATACTATTTTTTGTCTTTCCGCTATAAATCGAATATTTCTATTTCTTGAAGTTTAATTTCGTCAACTACTCGAATTTATAAAACAATTCGTTTGTATTTTTTAAAAATACAAAGCTGGTTTATTAAACCTTTCTCGAAAAGAACCATAAATCTTGGGTATTATGCCTGTTAAACACTTTATTGCCTACCCCAGATGTGGTAGCTTGCGTAACATGATATCATTGTCAGTGTACCGTATGCATTTTTGGAATCTTAGACGTAGTAATAAATTTGAATCGTTGCTGCGCAACGTCAATAATTTCAAACGTTCATTTCGTTTTGTGTTTGTAATTCTTATTACTTTTCGTCCCGCTATTTTACTTTTCGTCCCGCTACTTTACTTTTTGTCCGCCCTTTTAAGAAAACTGGCACTTTGCTCCCGGAAAGACAAAATAGTAGTTTATATCACAAGGACGTAAAAGGTCGTTTTTCACCACGAGGCGAGGTTTATGACCCAAGCCGCCAGGCGAGGAGAATAACAATAGGCGAGGGGTGAAAAATCCCTGGAGTCCGAGTAATATGAAAAACTTTTTGGTATTTTGGGGATAATATCCGTTCGGACGTGTGTGTATTGTGTCTGTATTTTTGCAACAGACCAGTCTTAAAGTATGGACTAATATAAATCACCAATAGAAAACGATTATTAGAGCTCGAACAAACCCGAAAGTAGCCGAACAAGGAGTGACGAAAAGAGCTTCTTTACGACCTAAAAACAGGTACGAAAAGTGTCTATTTACTCCCAAAATAAGGAAAAAATATTTTAACTGACCAAAACTCTTTAAAAGAATAAAGTTTAGAACTAAATTAGTATTAAAAATTATGCATTTTTAACAAAAAAAAACATATTTTCATTAATTTTAGTTATTTAAATTCAGAATTGCATTGAATAGTAATGTAATATGGTATATAGAAACTAAAATTTACGGTTCTTAACGATTCGATAACGATAACGAAAAGTTGCAGAATAGGGAGGTTTGTTTATTTGAAATTGGTTAATTGGCAATGGATAATTTTATCGTGTTTTATCCTATGTATTTAGCATAGCGCGAAGTGCTCAGCTCACACAGCAGACTATGGACACCCACCATGAACTAATGCGCATGTCTGTTGATTTTGACATTTCTGAATCCCCGCTCTTTCTGATTTTATACCGCTCACGATACACTTACAACGGTATGCTCGTTATTTGTTCCAAATACGTTTGCTACTGCGCATGACGTCAATTGCGAACGTGTATCGTGTTGCGAACCATGCATATTGTGTTATGTCACGCTCGTATTTAACGGTTTTGCGTTGCTGTTACATTATACTTTGTTTATTATCGTTGCATTTTATTATTAATAATCGTTTGCGAAAGTACAAAAATGCCGGGTTGTGCAGTTGCTAAATGTGGTAATAAAAATACGAAGACAAAAGGGACAGAAATCAAATACTTTCGATTTCCGAAAATTGAAGAGATTTCTAAAAAGATTGTTGGATATCGTCGTGAGGATAAAATTAACTTAAAGAATGGTAAGTTAAATTAATATTATGTAGTATTTAAAAATTTACCTAGCTGTTTAACTTTTTTAGATTGCATTTGTTCTGAACATTTTGAAGCCAGCTGTTTTGAAGTGCCTCTAAGGGAGCCTACAATTAAAACCTGATGCGTTACCTACTTTAAGACTACCAGGTGATAATAAAATACAAAATAAAAGGAAAATTGAGGAAAGATCTGATCGTTTAGCAAAAAAAATATGCAGAATAGTTAATGATTTGTTAAATGAAAATGTTTCGGAATCTACTTTTTCTGAAGATAACGTGCCTGAAGTTGTTTTTCATGATTTAATTCACAACAATAACGGCACGGAAGTAAACAATGCTGAAACAAATAATGTGCAAAGAAGTGATCTTGCGTTAGAGTTAAAAAAGTAAGTATCCTTAATCCTCGACATCTATTTTTCTATATTTACATTATTTTATCTTAACTGTTATATTGGTTTCAGAGCACAAGATGAAATACAAAATCTAAAAGAAATGTTGACAATCGCTGAAAATAAAATTCAACATTATAATGAGATTTTAACCACTGTTTTTACAGAGGGCCAAATTAAGAGTCTGTTAAGTAAAAATAAATCTTGGTATGTCCCCATTAAGTCATTGGGTATCAAATTTTGATGTAAATCAAGGAGTATTGAAAAGTGTTCTAAAGTTAATGGCAAAAAAATCTTGTGAGTTCAATAATATGGAACGGCTCTGTATTATATCATTCGATGAAATTTATATATCGAATAAAATGGAAATCGATAAAAAAGAAGAGCAAAAAGTAGGATCGCACAAATCCTGTCAAACTGTTATTGTACGAAGCCTAACTGCACATTGGAAACAACCAATTTATTACCAGTATGATCAACGAATGACTCGAGGTATTCTTGAAAATATTATTTCCTTTAATTCTTGAAAATATTATTTCCTTTTTCTTTAACCATTGGTTGATCAAAAATTATAGTAGAATGGCTGTTTCCAATGAGAAAATAATCAACGAATCATAACTGCTTGGCAAGATTTATGTGGTCCTACAACCTGTTGCTGTTACAACACGTTAAAAGCATAACACCCCTTTTTTGGGTTGGGGATTAAAAATTAGCACTTAGGCCCATACTAATAGTCGAGAATTAATTCTCGGGTCAATCCTAGATCCACCAATCCTTAGTCCATCCAATCAATCAATCTAATAGTAGTAATAACCTAGGATTATTACGATCAATGGTTGCATTTTCGAGCAATCCGAGAATTAATCCATGTTCTCGGATTGATCCTCGACTCTTAGTACAGGCATTAATGTAGTAATTCATTATCAATTATTAATTTTTAGTAAGACTATTTGTTCCGAAATGTTTGAATGTACCTCGTACGTTTGCGCAGTACGTGGTACCCTAGCGCTGGCTGCTCTTACGCGTAGCCAGTAGGCTTCTAAGCGTCAACCAAACTGGCTGTAGTTTACCAAGCGCTCCGACTTGCTATGCAATTATTATTACTTGAAGTCGTTAAATTTGTTGTTTTTCAAAATAAATTGTATGTTTACAAAAAGGGAGTCTTTTTTACTGGAAAAACCCCCAAAGCACTGGTGAATCAAATTCCGATGCATGGTAACGAGTAAGCCAGGTGCGTCTACAGTTTTTTCTATTAATTGGATTAGAAGAAACACAAAAAAGGGAAATACAGTCCACATCTAAGGGCAGCGAGAATCAACTCAAGCTGCAATCCATTACACTATTATTATTTATAAATAAATGTTGTAAGTATTAAATAACTACCTATAAAATTATTATAAATAAAAATAATAACAAAATAAATAACTTTTTACATTTTAAAATGCATTATAATATCTCTTAAGAAGCACAATTTTGGTGTAAAATTAGCACTTAATGTAGTAATTTATTATTAATTAATTAATTTTTAATTGGCTATAAAGAAATTATGATATTTAAGCAAAATAAATAACTTTTTACGTTTTAAAATGCATTATATGCATATGCATATATGCAATTTTAGTTCACAAGTGACGTCACACAAATCGCCGGCGGCCATATTGCATGCGCACGAGCATACCGTTGTAAGTGTATCGTGATACCGCTCATTTTCTGTCGAATTATATTTTCTTAGTATTTTCTTGTTGTCTTTTTGTTATCGAAATTTTTATTTTGTAATAAAAATAATTGGCAATATTTAATGCTACTTGCTAATATTATTACAGTTTTAATTTTAATTTGTAGCTTTAGTTTGTTTGTTATTTTAGTGTAGGTAATTTTGTCAAATTTCTACAACAGTGATAGACAAGTAAGTAAATTAATTTAATATAATTTCTTAAGTATTATAAGAAATTATTTAAAGCGCCACTTGTCCTCATTGTTTTAAAAAATTCTGCAGTAGCTCTTCAAAGAATCGACATCTTAAAATTGTGCATAAAGTTGAAATGGAAAGTAAAAACAGTCGAATACTTTGCTTACTATGTACTACCAATACAAATAGGGAAGACATGGCAACAAATAATGTATTAATTCAACATCTTCGAAATAGACACAATGTGCTGATAGAAGAAGAAAAATTGACATTTTCCAATTTTAAGGATTTCGAAAACTGGAAGCAATTAGAACATCGGAATGTTGATTATATAAGTGGAGAAACAAGGAAAGAAGGATATAAGAACGTAATACTGTATAACTGTAATCGAAGCAATTCTGAGGGTATGTTTTATATGAAATATAGTTGAATAGTGCAAGTATTTCTTTGTTGCAGGATTTAAAAGTAATGCCTCTAACAATACAGACAAAAAGGGAGCAAGCATTAAAATTGATGGGATGTGTCCTTCAAGGATAACAGCAGATTTTTACTTTGATGGTAAATTGATTTCTTATTTTAATCATTTATTGGCTGACATTATTTACATTTAGGCAAAGTAGAAGTTCATTATGTAAAAACTCATGTTGGACATGAAGAAAAACTGAGAGCTCGGCTTTTGACACCTAAAGAACAAAAAATAATTGTTGAAAAACTGAAAGCTGGTGTATCGGTGGATAGGATTATGGAAGATTCCCAAAAATTACAGGATGAAAAATTGGAACCAAGAAATGCTGTAATAAAAGAAGACCTTGGATACATAAATAAAGAGTATGGTATTGAACACTCGAGAGATCCAAACGACTTATTAGCTATAGCTAAGCAAGTAAAGAAATGGAATTTTAATGACGAGAATTACGAACGTCTATTTAAAGAAATTGGTAATTATAATAATTATTATACTATTTATTTAATGATTATAATGTAAATGCAACCTGAGCATAGTCAACTGCCCCTACGTATACCAACAAGTGTATACGATGCTTTAACTCTATCTTTTTATTTGTCTGTATTATGCCTACGATGCAAACTACCTACTTTCTTTTAGTTCTTAAAGAAACAGAACTATTGCTTCAAACTTATTAATTTATATATTTTAATCATTTCTAGGATTATTACTAAAAGGAAACTCAATCAAAGGATTGGAACCACTATTGAATACTTGTGACAAGGCCATGCATAACAAGATATGGAACATTATTAATCAAACGTTTCGCCCACATTCAACTTATCAGGACCGACAAATAACTAAAGTACATAAGAGAGCACAAGAACAAAATTGGAAGGATGATGTTATGATGATCGAACTTGGAAAATTTCAGATAAAGTCTTCTTCGGGGGAGCAGTTTTATTCAGTCGAGTATGGTAATGAGTTATGTGATTGTGTGGGTTTATTATGTAGGGTATGTAAAATTTGTAAGCATAAGTATAAATGCAATTGTGTGCAGTATACTGTGAAAAATACCATGTGTGAGCATGTACACATGGTATCTTTGTATGAAGGAGAAGTGCTTGCGGAATCTGTAAAAGAAATGGAAAGTAAAAAATCCGACTATTTGTGTAGTAAAAAAGTGAGCAAAGAAAAGTTAAAATTGAAGGAAGTTGAAAATGAATTCATGAACGAAAAATATCAAGAATTAAACGATAAAGAAAATCATAAAGAAATTATAGATGAAGAAGCACGTAGGAAAATTCTCTTGCAAGATTATATCAACAAGTTGAATACTTTAATGAATTTGGATACAACAACATTCAACAAACTTTTCGAGAAACTGAACACTGATATCAACAAGTTACTACCAAATACTGCCACAAAAAGAAAAATAGAGAAGCAAAGTGATTATCCTCAAACACAAAAGAAACAAAGAAAACAATAGTAGATATCCTTCTGCATGCACGACTTTACATAAAACATCTTTTTTTTGTTTCTGCAAAAACAAAAAAAATTGATAGGGTTGGGGAATTTTATTCTCAGGGGAAAATGATGTGCAATACATATCCTCTCTTTTCTCAAGATCAACATGTGCAACTTTACAGTCCCATCCTGCACGAAGTGACCCTACTTCTACTAAACATGTTGGTTGTAGAGGAATAGGAAAACGTTGATACCTTATAATTATTAATTATGAAATGTTCTTTGTTCATAAAATATATATTTTTATAATGAAATTTTGTAATAATCGTCCCAGTTATGTATCATGCATGTTAAGAATAACATGAATCGTTGTTCATAAAAACCACATTGATGTATCTCACAAGTTTTATTTCATCAGAAACAAAATATTTTAACTGACACATAATTTGGCTGATTAAATCTAAAAATATGGTATTATCACTTTATATTACTTTATAATATTATTACTATCCAAAGAGCAAAATATAATAATATGTCATAGTAAATTTATTTCAAATTCAATAATTTACGTGTAAAGAAAAACAGGCGTAGAGCCTATATAAAAGAAGAAGAAGAATAATTTACTCATTTAAAATAATTCATATTGTAAATAATTATGTTGATTACTGAAAATAAAAGTGTCCTTTCACTTTGTAAAATGTTTATGTTTATTAATAAAATCTTTTTTTTTTTTTTTTTTGATATTTTTACTTTTCTACATAAGTTAGTTTTCTCAGACAGTTACAGCTTTTTTCTAACTTTTGAAATGCTATAAGAGAGCTTAACCCACCGCATTTCTTAACAACCTTAAAAAAATCTTTTATTTAAAATTACAAAAGTGCACTAAAAAGTAAAAAAAAAACATTACCTGCGTCAAGCCAGCACCCCCACTTTTTCCAAATAAAATAGTTAGGAATTTTGTGTACAAAACAAAAATTTTGGGCTTTCATAGTTTCAAAGTTATATCCATTTTAATGGTGGGGATGCTGGCTTGACGTCAAGCTAGCACCCCCACTTTGCAACCAATAACGCTACACAAAAAATAAACATACCAGAATTTTGAGTAAATTTTGTGTACAATAAATTAAAAATTTTTAAAAAAAACCTTTTATTTAAAATTACAAAAGTGCACTAAAAAGTAGAAAATAATTTTAATAAAAGCAAACAAAGCTTCGTGAAAACATCAATATAAAAGCGTGGGGCTGTTTATAGGTGGATAAGCAGGCTAACTATTGGTGTACAAAAATCATAACCCCACGCTTTTATATTGATGTTTTCACGAAGCTTTGTTTGCTTTTATTAAAATTATTTTCTACTTTTTAGTGCACTTTTGTAATTTTAAATAAAAGGTTTTTTTTAAATTTTTTATTTAATGTTTTATTTTCTAATTTTTTAGTCATATCTTTTCAAATACAACTTATGAATTTTAACTAATATAGGTTCATCCTATCAGATTTCTTTATTTATGTGTTTTAAATGTTTGATACTTCACCCTGTATAAATCATTACGACGAAAAATTTTACCCTGAATGCGGTCCTTAAAAATGAGATTTATGCCCGGTTGCACCAGCTAAAAAACAGTCCGTTGAATCGGCCGATCGACCGTAAATCGTAGCTTCCGTGTTGCACCACCCAAAAACTGTCCGTTAATCGATTGATTTTACGGACAGAATTAACCGTCCGATTTCGGGCCATAATTGCAAATACGGACTGTTTTTGATAGTAATAACCTCACTATTTTACTAATTATTAATTTAATATTATACATGACAAACAAACAAAAACTTGAGGCATGGGATAAAATTGCAAAAGATATAATTCTTGCAATATAATTTAATTAAAATTTGTAATTTATTTATGTAGCCACAGCAGTGGAGTGATGTGATCGCCGGTTGAGTATAGAACGGAAATTCTGGGTTCAAATCGTGAATTGCACAAAATTTCTTGGCTCTGCCTTCCGGTGGACATCGACACTCTGTGGTGAATCCTGATATTTGTGTCGACGTCAATACCGTAAATACGGCTGTGTCACACACGCAAAAGTTTATAAGACTAATTAAGCAGGAAAAAGACGATTTATCGTTATCAGCCCTGGGTCTGCATGGCCTGTAGCGCTTGCTTATATATTATATATAATTTATTTATGTAGTATTATATGTATTATTTATTATTATTATTATTTATAAGTAAAGTGAGCTTAAAATATAATTTTTACTAATTCGAATTTCAAAAAAAGTGGTAATTAAATGTATAATATTATCCCATGCCTCAAGTTTTTGTTTGTTTGTCACTCCATCAGTCTTCTTATTTTCGATTATGTCTTTAAATCGTAAAATAACGACAATGGCACAATCCTTTTCTAATTGGGTGAAATGCTGATTATTAGTACCCATTTTATATGGCATTGACAATATGTCGTATAATGTAGGGTTATAGTTTAAAACGCTCACTTCACTTTACAAAAAACGGTCGGTTCAAATACCTACTGTTATTTTTTCTGGTGCAACTGATATTTTGAAATATCGGAGAATCATCGATTAATCGGTCGATCAACGGTTATTGTATCGACTGTTTTTACGGTCGGTTGGTGCAACCGGGCATTAGAATTCTAAGTTACTTTTCACCCTGTATGATAAAATTGTTCAATGCGCATTGACGCATGCGCTTTATGATTTTCAGTTTTTTCCCGATTTTTCACTTATTTTTCAGAATTTTAGAAAAACAAAATTAAAATATGAAAATGCTCTGCAGGTGAAAGCTGTGTACCAAATTTTAGATCTCTAGGACGTCGGGAAGTTCTTTAAAAATGGCCTCAAAGCGGTCGACCCACACGGACGACGGACAACGGTCTTCCCAAGTTAAATAAAAGCTTTTAATAAAAAGAAAATTTTGTGCTTTTATTGTTTCAAAGTTATATCCATTTTAATGGTGGGGGTGCTGGCTTGATGTCAAGCTAGCACCCCCACTTTGCAACCAGTAACGCTACACAAAAAATAGACATACCTTAATTAGGTGTAAATTATGTGTAAAATTTATGTACAAAAAGAAAATTTTGTGCTGTCATTGCTTTAAAACTATAACTACTTTAAATCGTGGCACGTCAAGCTAGAGAAAGGAAAATGTCCCTGCCCCCCCCCTCCAAATCGAATTTTTGAGTAAAATTTGCGTCAAACGTTTGAGCATAGTTTGAGCATCAATGAGCTTCCAATATTTTCGTTTGAGCCTCAACCGTCGCAGAGTTATTTGCAAAAACTTTGGGAGGGGGGGCTGTAGACATACTATCTACAGGGGACATGTAAGTCCCCCCCCCCCAAATAAAATTTTGGGGTAAAAATGGTGTCAAACGTTTGAGCATCAATGAGCTTCCAAATTTTTCGTTTGAGCCTCAACCGTCGCGGAGTTATTCGCGAAATTCTTGGCGGGAGAGGGGCTGTTTTTCAATTTTCATTCTTTTTTGAATGTTTTTGTGAATTTGATGTCTATCGATAGATATTCGTTTAAGCTTGAATGAGCTTCCATTCCTATCATTTTAATTTCATTTTCTGCAAAGTTACGAGCATTTCAAAGTTCGAGTACTCCTGGCAAGTACCGTACAAACATTTTCTATTTTAATTCTATTTTATCGGATTAAAATTTTTGATCCGATTAAAAAAACTTAATCCTGCTATATTTACACATAATTTACACAAACTGCTGGTATGTTTAGTTTTTGTGTAGCGTTACTGGTTGTAAAGTGGGGGTGCTAGCTGGACGTTAAAACAGAAGTGCCATCATTAAAATGGATATAACTTTGAAACAATGACAGCACAAAATTTTCTTTTTGCACACAAAAATTACACAAAATTCTGGTATGTTTATTTTTTGTGTAGCGTTACTGGTTGCAAAGTGGGGGTGCTGGCTTGACGTCAAGCTAGCACCATTAAAATGGATATAACTTTGAAACTATGAAAGCACAAAATTTTCTTTTTGTACACAAAATTTACACATAATTTACACAAAATTCCTAACTATTTTATTTTTCATTTGGAAAAAGTGGGAGTGCTGGCTTGACGCAGGTAAAAACATTTAATGAGTGCAAACAAGGCTTCTTGAAAACATCAATTTAAAATCATGGGGCTGTTTATTTATAGGTGTTTAAGCATCAGGCTCATTGTTTTTGTACAAAATTCATAACTCCTGGCTTTTATATTGATGTTTTCAAGAAGCTTTGTTTGCTCTTATTAAAATTCGTGGAGTTTGGGAGAAAACTGATAAGTGCAAAAAATGGAAATTTTCTGATAAGTTCAATTTTGTGGATAATTTGTGCTATATTTTCATTTGATATGATAACTCTAACATTGACAAACTCGCTGATAACTGTAGAACTAATAAATTGTTTTTTTATTGATATTTATTACTATTTATTAAACGATGTTGAACTTTAAAACAGCTATACTTGTAAAAATTACTTTTGCACTTATCAGTTTTCTCCCAAACACCACGGAAATTATTTTTTACTTTTTAGTGCACTTTTGTAATTTTAAATAAGAGGTTTTTTTAATATTTTTATTTTCTAATTTTTTAGTCACATATTTTCAAACACAGCTTTTGTATTTAAACTAACGTAGGTTCATCCTATCAGAATTCTCCATTTATGTGCTTCAGATATTTGATATTTCACCCTATATAAATCATTACGACAAACAATTTCACCCTAAATACGGTCCTTACAAATGAGATTTGGAAATCTATGTTACTTTCTACTCTGTATGATAAAATTGTTTAATGCGCAGCGACGCTTTATAATTTTTAGTTTTTGCCCGAATTTTCTCTTATTTTTCAGAATTTTAGAAAAACAAAATTAAAATATGAAAATGCTTTGCAAGTGAAACCTGTGTACCAAATTCCAGATTTTTAGAACATCGGGAAGTTGGTTAAAAATGTCTTCAAAAAAGGTCCACCCACACGGACGACGGACAACGCTCACATCAAATTAAATAAAAGCTTTTAAAAAGAAACATTTTTAGACTTTTGTGACACGATAGATTCAAAAAATATTTGAAAATATGAAAAAAAAATTACAAAGAAGAAAAAAGTGCCAAAACTGTGGTGTTTTTTAAAAATGTTGAAAAATATAAATAATTTTACAATATACAAGGTGACCCAAAAAAAAATGATAACAAAGTTTAATCGGTCCTAACAAGAAAGTTTTCTGTTGTTGGTATTTTGTTTTAGCATACTGGGATTGCCAGTTAAAAATGCTACATGTATGGTAAACTGTAAAATTTTGTTATGTGTTTTATTACTTATTTTATTATACTGCCGTCCTAAGCTAAAAAGCAGTATCTCCAAAGTCGTTTTTTTTGAGAAAACGCACATTTAAGTATTTATTATTGGGCCACCAAGAAATAATTTATTAATTTTGCATATTAATTAGTCATATTAGATATTAAGTAGTCTTACTACTTTTTAGTGTTGCAGGATAAGAGATATTGTTGTAATAATCCTAAAAAGCGATATAAAAAAAATTTGTAAAAATTGGAGATACTGCTTTTTAGCTTAGGACGGCAGTATAGATGTCTAATCAAAGAGAGAAAATTTTAGAGTTACATCGACAGGGAATGCGCAATTGTGACATCGCGCAAAGGCTCGGCATATCGGCACCAAATGTCAGCCAAACAATCAAATAAATTGAGAAGTGTGTGGCCATACCGGACGTCATCCAGAGAGCGGAAGAAAGCAAACAGTCGACATGCCGAGAGTCCGTCAGATCATCAAGAAACGACTTCTGCAAAATTCCAGAGTCTTAATGAGAAAAATTGCCTGCGAGATCGGTGTTTCACGTGAAACGGCTCACCGAATAGCAACAAAAAGTTTCAAAAAATTCAACTGTGAGCTTTGACGCGTAGCCTTAAATTTTCGGAAGCGTTTGACGTTGTGTATAGCAGTAGAAAGCGGCCATTTCAAAACTAGTTAATTATTTTTGTCAACAATAATCAATAATGTTAGTTATTATTATTTGTTGTGAAAAAGTTTTTCCTCTGTTTAATAAAGTTTTTATGATAAAAAGTTTTGTTATTAATTTTTTTGGGTCACCCTGTATTTTTCTCATTTCTTTGTATGGACTTAGAAGGTTTAGCTCTAATATAAATAATATAAAGTTAGCCCCCAATTTTATAAAACTTAAACGAGTTGTTAAGGTTAACGGGTGAATTATATTGGTCTATAGTACTACCGGACGTTTTTTAATAGTTAGTTCAACTTTTATGAATTTTTTTATAATTTTATTTATGAAACCGGGCATATGTTAAGTTCATGATATACACTGTAGAAAAGTAATAGTGGTAGTAGTAACTATCATAGATAAGAAAGAGTAATTTACTACTCTTTTATCTATGGTAACTATTCTTACCAATAAACTGAATTTTCACTGTAATCGTAACTTCATGTAAATTGGATTAATTCTAACTCGGCTTTAGAAATCTCAGCTGGTATCCTGAATTAGTGACATAAGAAGTTGGTATATATTCTGTGGTTGGTATAAATGTAAATAAAGTATAAAAGTAAATTAGGTTATGTCTGTGAACGATTAACTTTGGTTGGTTTTGGGAACATTTATATATTACCTTTGGATTAACTGAGATTTGGACAGATTTCTAATTGTGAAATAAATATATTATTGCAAGTATATAATGGACGATGAAGCGGAAACTTACAAATTATGGAGAATCCGTAAAACGGTCATGCAAGTATGTATAACAAATTAACATAACCTTAAACTTACAAATTTAACTTGATCTTTTTTTTTAGCTTTGCCATGATAGAGGATACTTGGTAACGCAAGATGAATTGGATCAAACGTTAGATCAATTTAAAGATCAATTTGGTGACAAGCCTAGGTAAATAGTTTTTTATTATATATTGATAGTTATAATTTAGTGGCTAACACTGTTTACGTCCAAAATAATTATTTTCATATTAAATTCTTTCTGTGTAGTACTTTCTAACTATTATCTTATTATTTTAGCGAGAAAAAGCCATCAAGAAGTGACTTAATTGTTCTAGTAGCTCATAATGACGATCCCACCGATCAAATGTTTGTGTTCTTTCCTGATGATCCAAAGATTGGTATAAAAGTAATCAAGACATACTGTCAACGTATGCAAGATGAAAATATTCACAGAGCAATTATTGTTGTTCAGCAAGGCATGACACCATCGGCAAAACAGTCTCTAAGTGATATGGCACCCAAATATATGTTGGAGCAGTTTTTGGAATCAGAACTTTTAATTAATATAACTGAACATGAATTAGTTCCAGAACATGTTGTGATGACTCCTGAGGAAAAGCAAGAACTATTGGCACGTTACAAGCTAAAGGAGAATATGTTAATGAGAATACAAGCTGGTGATCCAGTAGCTCGATATTTTGGACTTAAGCGAGGACAAGTTGTGAAAATTATACGTCCTTCTGAAACTGCGGGGCGCTACATTTCTTATCGACTGGTATGCTAAATAACTACTAATTGTTTAGTGCAAGTTAATATAATTTTTTTTAATAAAGTGTACATTTTCTATATACAATTGTTTTAATTTAATGATAAATGCTTGATAATTGCATAATTTATAAAATTCTAATGATACTATTGCTAGATATAATTTATTAAAATAATAAATTAAATTTGAAAATTAAAATAATAATGAATTTTGTAAATGAATCTCAAAATCATTTTTTGTATTTGGAGTTAATTAATATCCAGAACAGTTATTAGTAGGGCAGGGAATTATATGCACTAGAAATGCAAGATATATGCAGGTTGAAAATAAGGATATATTATGCTAAAAACACTACTACTAATTATGCATATTAATTTTATTATATGCAACAATTTCTTCAGTAATAAAAGAAATAAATATTTTTCTAAATTTGCAGCTAAAAAAGAATGCCGTTTGTCAGACAAAACTGTTTTATAAGCGGAAAAAGATTTCTTAACATCACAAGATGTCGGTGCATATTTATGTAGATTAATAAATAATAAGATTTTTAAATATATTTTTTCCTTCTATAACCGAACCTATTACTTTTAATTTTGAGTAACCAGGAATTTTGGTTAATGCATCATTAAATTTTTTCTGAACCTTTTTTTCTATGATAGTGAGAAATTCTTTTAATTTTCCCTCAATGTTCGTAATACATCGAAGTGTTTGTGTTAAAATAAACCTCTTTTTTATTAAACTTGTAATGGATTTTAAGTTGCAAGAAAATTGACAAAAAGCTGTACATATTACTCGGACTCCAAGGTTTTTTCACCACTTAGGCCAGGGGTTCTTAACCTTTTTGTAGTCATGGACCCTTTTCAAAATTTCAAAAGGCCCCTTCTGAAGAGATAAAAAAACAAGATTTTACTTTTACTAGGTTTTATTGTTTGCGAACTTTACATAATATAGTCACATAGTTAGTGTGACGATTGCTGCTGCTTACGCCGGATTATAACGTCAAATTGAGGAGCCGTTTTGGATGGGCTGCAAACATTTCTTTTTAATTAAAAAAATTTAAGAGCCTTTGGGCAGGCTCGCCATGGACCCTCGGCGATCACTACACGGACCCCTTAGGGCCCAGTTGTATAAAAGAGGATCGTCCTTGACCATGGATCAAGCTCCAATTTAAACCAATTAGTACAGTTAAAATTTTATTTTAAGTTTTCTATTGGTTTAAATTGAAGCTTGATCCATGGTCAAGGATGATCCTCTTTTATACAACTGACTCTTAGGGGTCCATGGACCCCCGGTTAAGAACCCCTGACTTAGGCTTTTATTCCCCTCGCCTTGCGGCTCGGCTCATAAACCACGCCCTTTGTGGTGAAAACCGACTCTTTACGTTCTTGTGATATAAACTACTATTTCGAGTCGAGGTGAGTATACTATTTTATCGGAAAACGTCGAGAGAACGTCACTTTCCGAGCTACCTGTCAGATAAGAAAACACAGCATCCTCTAGTCACTTTAAAAACAGACCAGTAATGAAAACCATTACACGTCTATTTTTAAAGTGACTAGAGAATGTTGTGTTTTCTCCACCCGATAGGTTGCTCGAAAAGTGACGTTTTCCTATAAAAGTCTTTTTCGACATCCAGCTGTAATGCCGCTTCTGTCGGCCACTGTAGAATTTCATCATAGAAATTTTCAGAATCATCCGGTATGTATTGTCTCAACTTTTGTAGGTCGTTCATTTTTAAGGCATTGATCGGCAGTTTAAAGGGCCTACAAACGATCAACCTAGTATGAGATTAAAGAAAAAGGATAAAAAACGCCATTTAAAAATGTCATAGCCAACTATGGTTTCTATTTAAAAAACACAACTTTATGTTATAACTCAGAAACTAATCTAGATATTTAAAACCTCTTTATCCCATTTTGTTGCCCTTAAAAAAGTGTCTGAAACAACCAAAAAACAACCAAAATATCGACATTTATAGAAAAGGCTAATTATCGAACTTTTGGCTATAACTCGAAAACAAAAAAAGATAGCCAATTCTGGTTTTCGCCATTGAGATTTTCTTAAAAAAAGAGATCGAGGATGCACTATTCATTTTTTGATATCTCCCATAGTTACCGATTTCCTCATAAGAAGGATCGAAATTGAGCCACCCTGTACATGCCTTGTAGCAGTTCAACATACTCTGGTTTAACGTTGGAACGCCATGATGCCTTGTTGTAGATGGTAATATTTTAAACTTTTTTTTTGATTATTTTCTTGAATTGCATCGGAATATTTCGCTACATTTTGAAATCCAAATTTACATTTTTGTAATTCACAATTGCTATAAGAATTACAGAACTTTGAATTTATGCGCGCATCTGCATGTGGTTGAATTTGTTGACCATACGACGAATACATTTGTTGCATAGTGGACAATCTCATTTTATAACAACAAATGTGCGATTGTTTTATGTACAGAGTGTTGATTAAATTTTGTATGATTTTGTAAATAATTTATGTCTCGTCCGATAGCTGTGAAAGTGCAAGATAGTTTTGGTTTAATTAAATGTCACTTTCACGGTTATTTGACCTATAGGAATTTTGACTGTAGTCATAATAGGCTTCAGAGAAGATCTAATCTTTTGTTTTAATTATTTATGAAATGACTGATTTATTCGTCAAATTACATTTTGTTTGTTATTAATTTTTATGAATTTTATTTATCCACCAAATAATAAGAATCCATCATTGGGACATATTACTCCATCAACTGAGCTAGCGGGTAATTTTTCATTTTTTTGCAGAGGTACGAAAGAAACCTTGGCGAAAAATTTTCAGTTTTCCGCAAAAGCTTTTTTATCATTGCAATACATTAGAATGGTAAAATATTCTAATTGTCTGATTATGTTGTGGGGTGTGTCAGAAAACTGAATTGAAAACTTACAGTTATGACTTATGATAGGATAAATATTGACTTAAATTGAACAAAAAAAATTCTCAACTGGAGAACAATAATAAAAGAATCGTTACGGTATAATTTACTAAAAATAGCTTAAAACGTTTGCACAATCTTCTTCTTCGGGTGCCTATCCGATTCCGGATGTTTGCAATCCTCTTGGCTATGTCAGGAAGACTATTAGAGAAATGTTAAGGGGGTGTTTTTTTGCCTTTCTCATAGTCCACATATCGATTTTGGACTTTTTAGATTTACAATACTTATCCGACGCAATCAGGATTAGAATCGCGGTTTCCCGCTCTCTAGTCTATCCGTGCTTGATTTACTGCTGATTGTTGCCACAATCACCTAATCTAAATCCAATTAAAAATCTTTGATGTGATAAATACATAATAGCAGCAAGAAATAAGCATTGAAAGCGCACTTCTGATGGAAGACTGCAATGAAATAATAACTTAACCCATGTTGAAGGAGCTGGTGCCGTGAACTTTAGATGGCGAAGGAGACGTTCAAAACGTCTTATATATGATTTTGATTCTGCTAGATAATCTACTTATCTGGCTTTAATAATATTCTAGTTCGGTGTTGATATAAAACAATATGGCTAAGCTATGATGGTTAAGAAAAAAAATGGAAAACGTACGAAAGTAAAAAAGCTTCGTACAGTGATAATGTCATTTATATGGTTTATTCAGATCAAAATTAACATACATTCAGTCATAAATGCAGTAAATAGTTCTTAAAATTAATAAATAGTAATTAAAAATTTAGCACTTCTCATTAAATTTAATTTACGTAAAAGATCAGTATTTTTTCTATAATCAATTCAATTTTTGTCCATTTTTCATTTTTATTAACGAAATGGGGCCAGTCAATATAGCATCAAAACAGGAGTGTACCTTGCAAACGGTGGTGTACAAGATTTTATTTTTTAACTTATTTATATGAGTGTCAACATATAAAAAACAAAAATGCTAACTCGGGAGAACTTTTGGCCTTCAAAAAACCTCCAAATTTTAGGACTTTTTTTCTTTTCTGTCTACAACTCCTAAACGGTAGACCTTAGTAAAAAAGTTATGATGTAACAAATTAAAGAACATTAAATTCTGCGTCTCATAAGTACCACAACTTAATAATTTGGTTAAGTAGTATGGTTGAAAATCATGATTAACAAACGACGTTTTCTTCCACCTTTGTCAGAAACTGAGATAAGTACATAATTTATGAGTTTGCAACTTGGAAATTACTACTCCAAGAAAAAAACCTATAAAATAACAGTTGTAGAAAGTCAAATTCTGCATCCATTCAGTATTAAAATTTTTAAATTAATTTAAAAATAAATTATGCAAAATTTGACTCTCTACAACTTTAATTTTCTGAGGTTTTTCTTGAAGTAGTAATTTTCAAGTTGCAGACTCACATAATATAGAACTATACCTCAGTTTTTGACAAAATTGGAAAAAACCGTCGTTTCTTAACCGTGATTTTCAACCATACTAACTTAAATAAATTATTAAATTATGGTACTTATGCAATGCAGAATTTAATGATCTTTAATTTGTCATGTCGTAACTTTTTTGCTAGGCTACACCATTTATGAGTTATAGGGAAAAAAACAAAGAATTCCTAAAATTCGAAAGTTTTTTGAAAGCCAAAGTTCTCCCAAATCTAATATTCATTTTAATATTTTTATTTTAGATGATTATTTGATAATACTAAAGCAAGAATGACTCTGTAGGATATACACGCGCACGAGTTGAAGCGAAGTAACTCATAGGCACCTTCATATGCCTATCGCCGGACGTCGGAAGATTGCCAATTTAGAGAGGTATACTTAACCAAATTTTAAAATGTTTTATACTCATTGGATGCAGAATTTGACGCTCTACAATTTTTATTTTATAACTTTTTTTCTTGGAGTACTTATTTAAATGCTGCAGACTCATACATAGAACTCTATCTCATTTTTTTACAAAGTTGGAAAAAATCGTCGTTGTTTGACCGTTGTTTTTGACCATACCACTTAACAAAATTATTAAGTAACTGCATTTATTTAACGTAGAATTCAATCTTCTTTAATTTGTTATATCGTAACTTTTTTACTAAGATGTACCGTTTAGGAGTTATAGACAGAAAAAGAAAAAAAATTCTAAAATTTTGAGGTTTTTTGAAGGCCAAAAGTTCTCCCTAGATCTCCCGTGTTAGCATTTTTTTTTACATGTTGGCACCTATACCTATATACAATTTAAAAAAATAAAATCTTGCACACCACTGTTTGTAATGTTTACCGTCTATTTCGACTGGCCTATAAGTTAAAACCGCTGTTTTCTTTTTAAATTACTGAATTACGTGAAAATTATTTTAATTTTATTATGTGCTTCAGTTCTTATGTGACTTGTAGTTGTACGAAGGTACCCTAACCCAGATAATCAGAAAAAAATTCGATTTAAATATTACCGTTAAAATTATCCCAACATGAAAGTTTACATAACACACTAAAACGTCAACTCACTAATGACAACAAGACACTTTTATAATTTGAGGAAAACTTTTAGAGTTAAACGCATTTAAAGATGAATCTATAAATTTCTTATGTGGAGTGAAAACACGCATCCATTCTTTTCGGCGAAGATGACGGCTGCACTGCCAGCCTCGTGAAGTGGTTTGCCTCCACGTATGATTAGGAGTCACGTTCACAAATACGAACGTGGTAGCTTGTTGGATAGTGTCTATATGACTACTGTACGAATCCTCCCTCTGTACGAATCCACGCCACTCTCCCCTACCTGAAGTTTAAAACCGATACTATTTGAATTATAAGTAGGACCCGGAATTATAGGCACTAAAAAATGTGTAAACGTTTATAGCGTTAATAAACGTTTTCGATTGGTAATAAAAATTTACTATTGGTGAGTTATGGTAGGGCTTAAGGAAGTTTTCTCCTAAGTCTAATCTGTTAGTGCGTATAAATCCGGGTTCTAATTATCAGTTTAACTCGAGGTTTAACCTTTTCTTCACCAGCTACCCTTACTTCGAAATTTTAAATAGCACCCTCTGCCTTGCGATACATCATTAAGAATATGGAAAAAATCTACGATAAAAAAATTAGATTTAGTGGATCCGTTTATGAGTTAAGCTTGTATGACACGATGCTATATTTTGCTAAAATATTTAGAAAATGTTCTAAATTTGGAAGTAAGTGTGCGCGTAAATATGCGCAGTAAACACTTTCCCGTCTAAAGCCAGCCTAGTTTAGACCAGTGTTGCCAATTTAGCGATTTTCCCGCTAGATCTAACATAAACTTTGTTTGGTACCACAGTCTTAGTGCTACACTAACTACACTACTACAAATTGATTGGTGTACAATTACCAACTCACTTTTTACACCAATCAATTTTTGCAATTTTTTACACTAACTTACTTCGAGTAGTTTGGTGTAGCATACCAAACAGACCTTTATTAGATATTGCTGTAGAAGTGAAACCTACCTTTTAGCGGCTAGCGGAAATTCTAGTTTAATTAAAGGATATCTGACGGAAAATGTGACGATTTGTAAAAATTGCCGAAAGTCCGGCACTGATTGCTACTAAAAGACTTTGTAAATTTAAGAGTTGGCAATACTGGTTTGGACCAATAACTGCTAAATTTAGCACCTTAATACGCAAGCGCGCGTGCTAAATTTGTCATAAAAGATTGCACACAGAAAAATTATTTTTAGCTACATAAAAATGTGAGCAAATTTACATGTAAATTTAACGTCGTGTCATACAGGCTTTAGAGGTGAAAATTAAAAGATGAAATAAGATATAAGTAACTTGATTCAAGAATTAATAAAATTTTTGAAAATTCATTAAGGCTGTTCTCTCGCAACCACTTTTTTATTTACAATTTTCTGACTTTATTTTTGAAAATAACGAGTTAAAATTTTTACAGTATGTCTGAAATGTTATTTACAATATTATGTCGGAGCGCTTTTATCGCGAATAAATAAATCGCGAAAAAAAAATTTTTTAACGCAATTTTAAAAAAATTTTGGCTCCGATATAATATTAAAAATAACGTTTTAAAATTTTAAACGTTTTAAAAAAAATTGTAAATAAAATTAACGCAAAAATGCGCGTATCTCTTGCATTCGCGATATAAATATCAAGCGGCGTTAAATCGGGGATTCTATCGGACCTCTACTACTAATCCATTTGCCAGAAAATTTTTCTTCTAATCATTTCACATATTTAATACGTAATGTGGGTGTGCTCAGTCTTCTAAATAAAACACGAAAGTAAGAGAAGAGTTAATTTTATTCAAAAGACAAAGTCGAGTAAAAGGCGGGGTTGACATTGGAGGTTATGAATAAAAGTGAGCACGTTCATAAAAAAATCAAAATGTAGGCAATCAAATCGTTTTAAATTTTATCTAGTAAAAGTATACATAGTGCTCCAAACAATATAATGTTCTTAAATATTCCGCTAGATAGCGATGGAAATTTTTAATGTATTTTATGTACTCGTGTGATAGCTTCGTATTATACAATTTGAATCTGATCAGTGTTTATTATTATTTTGAACTTGTATTTAGTGCTAATTCAGTGAAGTTAGCATCTCATCAGTATATTTTCTTATCAAAAATATCAGAAAACATTACATTAATTTATAGTTTTATAAACATTCTAAGTGAGGTTATATTTTGTTTAATACACTAGCAGTGACACATTATGGGACGAAAGAAAAATATTCCACCCACCAAACGTAGTGTTATCATTCACTTACATAAATCTGGCCATTCAATAAGAAAAATCGCTAAGAAAACAAGAGTTTCTAAAGGTGCAGTGCAGAACGCTATTAAGATATTTAAGAAAACAAGCGATTATAACAGCAGAAAAATCACTGGAAAACCTTGAGTAACATCTAAACGTGAAAATAAATTAATTATGAGGCATGGCATTCCAAATCGGAAAATAACGGCACCTCAACTTACCGCTGAAATCAATGAAAATCGTTTAAATAGTGTAGGTACGTTTGTCGACTGTAAAAGGACGGTTGTAAACAGCCGGTCTTCATGGAAGAATTGCTATGCGTAAGTCTTTGTTAAGACCTCAAAATATAGAAAAAAGACTAACTTGAGCAAAAAAATACGTATTGTGGTCGAATAATCAGTGGAAAAATTTTTTGGTCAGATTAGTCAAAGAGAAGGTGCAAGGGAGAACGGGCATTAGATTAATGTATTGTCCCAATGGTTAAACACGGCGGGGGTTCCGTTATGATTTGGGTATGTTTTGGCAACAATTGCGTCGGAGATATTGTTAAAATTGAGAAGAAAAGGATATAAACAAATATTAGAGAACAATGTGCTACCATCAGTCTGGCGTTTAATTGAGAAAGGTTTTGTTTTTCAAGAAGTTAATGATCCCAAACACTCATCGAAGTTATACAGAACTATTTTGAAAGAAAATGAAAGACAGAAAGCTCTAAATTATATGGATTTATTTTTATCTATTACTTACCTTTTTACTTACTTTGTACTTTTGTAGCGGAAAGTATGAGCGTGTATTTTCAATTTATGATTTCAATTTTTGCAAAATTAACTCAAAATGTATTTTTCCAATAGCAGCCGCTTATCAGTGGAACTAGGGTGGTTGGCAAGTCTCGAAGTCAGGCGCGTGCTGGTCCACCGGGCTATCGGAAGTTTTCCAGTGAGCCTTTCATAAAGTAACGAAATGGGTTTTGGATTCCAAGTCCAAAAATAAAAGTTATCAACGGAAAAATAATAAAAATTTTATGAAAAATATAAGAAAAAGGTCGAATTTTCCGAGCCCTGAATGCTTCTCAGCACGCTATTGGGAAAAGCTTTATGTTGCACATTTTATTTGTATATTTTACAAGAATTAAGCAAATAATATCACGATTTCAAAACTTTAGTTAATTAACAATTATATTGGATTTTTTTAATAAGGGTGAAATTAATTCGGTGTCCCATTATTTTACGTCCTACTGAAGCGCGCTACCGCCTGCATGCCCGTTGGTTGGGCCACCGGTGTAACGTATCCAGGCCTGGATCATGGAACAATTCTTTTTCCTTGATTTAACGCAACAAAATATAAGTGCAGTCTCGGTAATCCGAGCACACGCTAATCGGACCATCCAGTAATTCGAACAAAAGAAGAAAAACTCAGTAGTCCGCACAAATACATACTTATAATCCGAACACAACTAATAAAATGTTCGGATTATAGAAAAATGTTCGGATTGCAGAACAAGTTTACAAGTCAGTATTCCACGCTGTTTGCTTGTATAGTTACATGTAGAAAACCGCAAATATCTTATTAAAAATAAGATAAAATTAAAATTTTCTTATTAAAAATAAAATAATTAAAGTAAAATTATGGATTTTATAGTTACCACGGATAAAGGTCCAGGTAAAAGAAAAACCCTTAAATAAAGTGAAAATCCTGCTATGGAGAACACTTTGTTTACTTGGTTCCTTCAGGAACGTGCCAAAGGGACGCCAATATCTGGCGAAATTATTTGTGAAAAAGCTTTATTTCCTTATAAAAAAATAGCAAACAAAAATTATTTTTACGCCAGCATAGGTTGGTTACAAAAATTTTAAAAAAGTTATGGAATTTGTCAGTTTATGGCAGCGGAAAAAAGTTATCTAGTGATGTAAGTGCAGTGAGCTCTTTATGGAGGTTTTTTAACTTTATCCAGTAATCTGAACTTCTCTGTAATCCGAATGAGGCCAGGTTTCTATTAGTTCGGATTACCGAGACTGTACTGTATATAGAATAGAATAATAAATAATATTTTAGAACACAGAATCTAACATAAATGTAGGGAAGTTTGATATAAATTAAAATACTTGAACAAATTTAATAAGCTAATAACTTATGATAAATATGCATAGTTTACTTAAAATTCTAACTGGTTGGTGTTATGGTATTCACCACTATGGTTCAGTACCCCCTAAACAGAGAATAACCAAGGCTATCGTCCTATCGTAATTAAAATTTTAGTGTTATATGCTTATATGAATGTCACTAAAAACATATACCTTGTTAACTTATTGAATATATTGTTAACTTATATATAAAAATATGGACATTTTGTAAACAAAATTGTTAAAAGCATGTAACAAAATTTTGAACGACGGATCTGTAACAATTAAGATTACACTCTACTTGTTTTTATAGCTTGGTGGTGGGGTCCCATGTGTACGGTTTTCTCAGGCTGGCGCCCCTCTGCACCTTGCGCCATGTGGTGAATATAAACAAACGACATTACGCACGCGGGGGTCCATCAGCTGTGTTCGGTGGGGAGCGCCTGCGCTAGGTTTGCGTACGATACTCGACCGCTTAGTTAGTGAGAGTGTGTCGTTGATGGCGGTAACTAGGCGGTTGTGTTGCTCGCGGGCCAGCGGGGGGCCTCTTTTAAGAGACCAGGGGGTTCGCTCCCCAGACACACTGCTAGATATTACGGCCAAAATCGTGGCCGAAAATATTCCTTTTCAACGTATCGAAGAACGTTACGATCGTATCCCTGAACCTGTGCAACGGAGGATCATCTACTGGTCCTTTCCCCGGAACGAGCGAGATATATGCATGTACTCTTCTTTGTCGCGAGTGCCCCCAGTGAATTCGAGTGGTGAACCCCAGAACTTGTCTTTTTGCAAAGGATTAAAACTACTTGAGACCGGTTGCGTCGATAACGTCCTTCAAGTTGGTAAGTTTCTTCACAAAACTGTCGTTAGTTCATAAATCCTCTCCGCTAAATGAAAAACTAAATGTTTGTCACAGTCCCCAATTTTATTCAGGTAAAACAATAAGTAACGAGACACAATAGTTGTTCCTGAAAGCGCGTCAAAATAATACCCAGTTATTATCTTTTTGCCAGTTTATTGACTTTTGACTTCTTCGAGAACATACAGGCGTTCGAGGTAACAATTAAAATTATTTCGAGTTGATTGTATTTTATTATGATTTGTTACGTTTTTTTTTAGTGTTACTCACTCGAGTATTAAGGTGTACATTCATAAAATGAGTAATTATGTTTTGCTGCTGACTAATTTTATACAACTTTATTTTGAATTTGTAAGCCTTTTTACTATTGCTTCAAGTTTCAATTGAACTCTTCTTTGAGTATAAACAAGACACCTATTCGGATTAAATTTAGCTGGTGTCAGATAAATTTATCTTCTAATGAGGAAAATACATTGAGAAAAATTAAAATACTTTTAAAACGTGAAAGAAATTCCAAATTGTTCGCTTCGAGCAACTTTCTGAAAGGAATACACGATGATGTTGGTGTCGTTACGCAAAAGGAATAAAAGAGTATAAATATAGTAAAAATCTTGCGTGAATCGAGGATTATGCAAAGGATTGTATTTGTTTATGTTGTCAAATCTTGACGTTCAAGGTCAAGATTTTAAAATGTGTTACGTTATTTAATAGGTGGTAGATTGGTCTTTAAAAAAAATAAACTCGATAATTGCCCAAGTACTAAAGGTTCGGTCTTCGCTCTATATTACGTAAGCATATTCAGTTAGGTTACATGGGGAGGGGGTTGAATACTTTCCACCACCAACTGAAAGCTAGACTTTTCTAATAAATTTTACAAATATCTGCATCGATAAAAATTTTAAATTTCGTTGGTTTTCATCCGACCATTTATTTTTAAATGCTAGATGTTAAAAATATAACATTAGATCTTAAAATAATACCTTCACATCATTTTTCGTATACCTATTCTGTAGACGTTCAATTGTTATGATTAATTAAATTCTCTTTAGTTTCGCTTAAGATAATTTCAGGTAGTATACTCAAGTTAGAAGTTATTTTTACTTGATTTAAAATTGTACGAGTCGAGCTTAGGTAGATTCTTATTCTTATATGGGATAATATTCGACCCTACCAAATAGAATGTTGGACCCCCTGCTCAATAAACAAGTGGTCGGTCGGGTCGAATGTTTTTTGCCGAGCCAGCATAAATCATGTAGAAGCCGATATTTACGACGAACGCCGCTATGCAATTATATAAATGAGAATTCCAACAATTTATTCATTTTCCTGCTTGTGGCTTAGTTTTTGTTACCACTATCTTGTCAAACCGATTCTGAAGGCTTTTAACTATTATACCTAGCATGTTTCAGTTAATTACAAGATTTCATCAAAATAAATTCATTTAATATCGAATTTTTATATTAAACAAAGAATATGATTTTTCTATATATTCCGTTTTGTCCAATCCAACTTGGAAAACAACACATATCTTGATCCTATAAAAAGACTTATCGTAAAATTTATCAAATTTTTTTGTTTTGTCGAGTTTAAATATAACTTCAATAAAACTGTCTCCAAGTTATGAATGGTAATGGGTGAATTTTGAAACAGAAGCGATCAAATTTTTTATTATTCCATTTTATGTTGTTTCCCATAATATAATTTTCAATGGTTTCACCGAAATGAAAAAAGGAGAACGTGTGTGAGTGTCGGCATCTGAAGAGTAGGGATGTATCAATTTTAGGTCCATGTTCTCAAATTTCTTGAAAATTATACAAAATCTATTAATCATGTCCTTTTGAATCCGCCCCTGCTCTGTTATAGACAGACTTTTCTAAAATTAGCAGAGTTTAATAAAATATGACTGGCGTTTTAACTTTCTTTGAAAGAAAAATGATCTGAAATTGTTCCAATAAATATATCAAGTTGACTTTTTCAGCTTGGGGCGTTTTTACCACTCCGTAGCCAATTTTAATACCTAAGAAGGGATTGATTTAAAAAAAACACGATACAAAATTTTGTTATTTAGTAAACTTATAATATGTAGCTTAACTTTCTTCTCTTCTTGCTAATAGCGAAAATGTTATCAAATATTGTCTATATTTAAAGTTTCTGCATCACGTAGGATTGCTAGTCCGCAGAGCCAAAAGAAATTTGTTTATTAACTAAAAGTTAATAATACCTAATATAATAAACCAAAGGTTTTTAATTTTAATTACCAGAAGGTTGGAAAGGAAGTTGTAGTTATAGTTACCTGGTCGTGTCATTCATGACTCTCAAATTATTGACAAAACATAGACGAATAGTTTCAAAGAGTGAGTAGGTGGTAATAGCAATTTAACAGTATACACATAATAGGTATATAACCGGAACAGGCTCTCTATGAAGGCACTCCCAAATATTACTACATTCCAGAAACGTACACTTTGACTTTATTAGTGATTATATTACCAAAACTTGGCACAAGCCATACATAATTATTGCCAATGTCGCCTTTATGAACCAACAGATCTAATGTAATATTAATTCAACCAGTTTTAATAAAAAATTTAACCAACCGTATATTTTCCGCTATTAATATTTTAATGGAGAAGTTAATCAGAAAACACAAAACCTGTTGATATTTTCATATATGATTATTAGTTAGTTACCTGTTATCTTTATTAACGTTTTTCAAATTTTCATTATATGCTATATAACTAATGGGTTAGCAACTTTCCTGTTTCTCACACACGTAGATGAGGAGGTACTTCTATCAAGAACCTCTAATTTGGCAAGCAATTGAATGCAACCCAAGTGCAGCCTGCATTCTTGAGTCTGCCTGAATGACCCACGAACAAAGAACACCTCAATCCAGCCGGGCCTTGTATAAATGACTGCTTATTTCATACATCATTCTATAGACCGCCTTAAAAACGTCTGCTCCATTTCTTTTACAATACAATAATCGAGTTTGTAATTTTTATAGTCTGTAAGTTAATAACTTTTTAATTATTTTTTATCGACAAGTAATTGAGTATTTTATAATATATACTACCTACTACTAAAATATATTTACCTTCAATTATTACTTAGAACTTACACTGTTGACTTCCAAACATATAATTCGAGTTATCTAAGTTTGACTATATATTTTTCCAAAATTCCTAATGTTCCAATATTTATAATATCTTCTACTTTTCTAGAAATTGAACGGAAGTTTGAGATTTTCTATTTTAAATTTATAATTATTGGTAAAGATTTACATTTCAACTATGTCTGTAGGTAGGCATAATACATAATATTATATCAGAGGCACTCCCGATGGTTGTTAATTTTTTCAGTTTTTTTTATGAATTTATTACTAAAAAGGTTGTGAGTCATATGAACATCGTAAGATGTAAAATGCAATTATTCTTTTCCCACGCGTCAGCGAATTTTTGAGTAATCGATAATTATGTACCCCATTTGTAATGCAACTTTCGCCAGGTCCATTTTTTTAATAATGTTGTTTCAAAAACTAAAACCATTCAAATATAGTACAGATTTAATATAATAAAAAACATTGCATCATTTAAATTTGGTGTAAAATAGTACTAGTAGATATTCCAATATTTTTTTGTTTGTCGGACCGTATTTCAGTTTCCGTCTTGATCGTTAATATTGTTCAAATATTTTTCTTCGTCTGTAGTGCTCGTTCTTAATAAAATGGCAGTTTATTTTTCGAGTAGAACGATATCATCGTCGTATATTTTCTTTCTAAATATTGCCTCAAAATGAAATTTATAATTGGTAATTACAGTTGTGTTTATCCAAAAATATTAGGACGAGCAAAATATAGAGCTTTATGCTGTGAATGGTTATCGATGTAAACATTTTGTTAGTCAAGGTTAAATAATATTTACTAATTAATTTAAATTAAATTTGTATGAAAAGCTTTCGTATTGAATTTGTTATCTCAAATTATACATTTTGTGTTAGTGTTCCAATTTTTGAACAAACTAAAATGAAATTGTTCGTATTAGTCTTCTCGCCACTCGAATTATGATGGTGGATTTAAATTATTTAATGTTTTGAGTACAACAGTAGAAGCTTCAAATATACGATGTTTAATTCTTTTTTTCTATTAAAAAAATCAGCACTTTTTCGTTTACTTGAAATCGATTGCTCAAAAATTGGTTGGTTTTTGAAATTGATGTACCTACATATTTGAAGGCAAATAATAATTATATTCGGGAATCAATAATAAATTTAATAATGATTAACGAAAAATAACCTTTCGTGTTTAATAAACTAATGTGTTATATTGTATATTTAATATATAATTTATGCTATTTAAATTGATTATTATTAATGAGTGTGTTTATGTTTGATTAAACTTTGTGTTGGTTGTAATTTTGAGTAATATTATTATCCATATTATTTAGGTTCTTACTAATAAATTAAAGCAAAGCTAGTTCTTTTTTCATTACTATACTGATTTCTAAATATGTTTTAGTTTATTTTGGTGAGACTTATATTTCTAAAAATGCGTAATGAATTGTATGATAGACATACTTTTGGCCCGCCAATAAATTTTATTTCTGTTAAATACTGAGATGTTTATTTTTGAATAGAATATGCTATACTAAAGATGTGAAAAAGATACGATCATGTATTACATAATAATTTATTATTGTTTCATTAATTTTTCTTATACAGTAAAACTCAGATATAGCGAACTCGGTTGTAACGAATAAAAATGAAAGTTTATATTAAAATCTTATACTTTTTCAAATATTTTAATTTGGCTATAGCGACTACTCGGATATAACGCACTACTTTAACCATTTGGACGCGTAGATCGGATGAAACGCTGATCTTTAGGCGACTGTAGTCGATTTAAACATAAAAAATTAATATTTTACTTGAGATAGAACGAACTATGTAGGTCACTCAGGTTGAGTTCACTTCCGATGTAAACGATATCTGCGTTAGTCGGTGATTTCCCGAATCACTTATTAATAATTTTATATGCCTCTATTTAGCTTGAGTAGATGGAAATATGTAATCTTAATTAATTACCCAATGAATAATATAAGCATTAAAAGAAAATGGCAATTGTAATCGAAGTCGACTGTATTAAAAATAAAAATACATAACAAGGGAGATAATTAATTTAATTGTTTTTGAATGGGATCCTATCAAACACCCACGATATACCAATAATTACTGGTCAAATTTTGCAAACTTTTCGTTGGAATGAGAAATAATAAATTTCTTTTTGAAATTAGATTAATAGATTTTACTTTCTCTTATGGGAACTTAAAATAAATTTTCAGGTCCCCGTGATTCGTTACATTGAAGGTCAACTGTATAAATACTCTTCGAAATTTAAGAAATCTGTTAGTAGTAATTATGTAATCAATTTTTGATTAAGCGGGATTATTAACGATAAGTTAGTATCCGAGTTTGAATTTAGTTTGGTAAGATAATATCTTAATGTTGGTATCGTGTTTGGTTTGAATTCCACTTTATTCACAATCATATTTTTAACACATTAATTCTGCAATTGGGGTAAATTTGTTCGGCAGTCATAACACAAGGTGACGATAAATAAAAAGAAATAATTAAAATGTAATTAACAACTATTAACTATTAAATCCATATTATATCAATGTTAACTTTATTTAAAAATTTAGTAGCGTTTTGCGAATAAAGCACCGGATTTTTTTTATCCTTATGGATTATTATGGGTGTCCGAGATAATCAGAATGGTTTGGTCCGGTGGTCACACTCCTTATGCATTTTTCCTCAACATAAAGCATAATACAGCTTATTACAATTGTCGTTATTTTGCCAAACTTGATGAAAATATTTCCGGAAAAAGTACCGACAATTATTAATTTGCTCAAAAATATAAATTTATGTGTGTTTATTTACTTTGAAACACCTTCGTTAGTTGTTACTATTAACTTTGTTTATTCAATTATTTGTAGGTATTTCGTTATCTATAATGTGCGCGGTCTAGTTAATTATCTACCCACCGTTTCAGTTAATTGTTTACCGACTTTAGAGATATCTATTGTATTCAGTAGATTATTGAATTTATGTACAACAAATGTTCATTATTTCATTAATGACCGTCGACACTTTCGCCAACCATTATTGTTTTCAGTGTTGCAAAAGTTTTAAATATCAAATTTGGCTTCGTTTTAGGTTTTAATTGGATAACTCAATTATATACAGCGTAATTATTGAATTTAAGACTATTTCTGTTTAAAATAGTACAGATTTGTTACGATAAATTTGATGTTAAATATAAATTTTCCATAGCTGATGTTAATAGCTGATTGGCATGGTAATAATAACAATTGTCATTTGACTAATATTTTGGTTTATTTAAATTTTTTTGAATTCGAAATACTATAATTATGGTACGCTGAACTTGAAGTACTTAATGCGGAAACACAAGTAAAGAACTACACTCAACTGAAGACCGTCTGGCTAGAGTCGCGACAATTTGATTGGGAAGTCATTGCAGATACAGTAAATTGTCTGACTTGAGTTTCCATCCATACATTTTGTATAGTTAATCGACGTATTGAATAAAATGTTACGTTAGCGTAATTACTTTTAATACGATAATGAATTATTTTTACAAAATACATCTGTTTTCATGAAACGTTGCTGGGGAGTTAAAACCTGCCGAAAACATAATTGGGTGCTAACAGCTGGGGAGGATTATTCTCTGCTGCTTCTCTATACACTGCAATTGTTTATTTTAATGATGGTACTTATAATGTAGGTACATGTTGATATCATTTTTAGTAATGAACATGTTGAACAGGAACTAATTAGTACAGAAAATGATCAGGAATTACCTTCGCAAACTAATGGTTTTTATTATTATTATTATTTGTGGAAGTACGCTTATTGTCAGATGTGCTTTGACTAAAAATTGATATGTTTTTACTAAACAAAACAGCAACTTTAATGTAATTTCCTACATGAAGAGCACATTAAATAGATTTCATCAAATTTATTACATCGTCAAAATTCTAAAAAGAAATTCAAACCATTCCGATTGATTCGTCAAATTCTTGATCCCATTACACTTTCACACTTGACCGTCCTTCATTTGTACATTACAATTGCACACCAACGCAAATAATAATAATATAATAGCGTTTATTGTTTATAATTTTATAAATTAGCTTATATTTTTTTATCAGATTTTTAAATTACACGATCCAAATACCTACAACATTTTAATTGTTTGATTTCCGAATATGATAAGAACGATACAAATTATATAGTTAGATGATACTGTTTTATTACCTTCAAACATTTAATTATTTTTTGAATGAAGTAGTAGAATTCGTGTATTATACAGGCGATTCAATGATAAATAGAGAAAAACAAAATGAGAGAGAATTAATTATTAATTTATAATATAAATTCTTTATGCTCAACTAACGCCCCTTTTTACTTTGGATGGTATAATATATTGCTAATGTGTTCATAAATAAGTATAGTATTGATTATTATATTTAAATGCAGCTGCTGTCGGTAACATTTGGTATAACGCTTACTTTAATTAAGAAACGGGTCTTGTGTATTAATCAAAGTCTAATAAAAAATTGCGTAGTCAATTTCTGTTCGTGCAACTTTTCGAACAGTTTCGTTTTTTTTATTGGAACATGGAACACCCGTTTATGTACAATATAACAAATTGCTTTTGTATTCTATCGAATTATCGAAGTTGCAAAATGCTATAAATTATTTATTATAATTGTTGTACAATATAATCAATTTATATTTATAGTTCATTCTTGCTTGCTATTTTCACTTTATTCGGTTATATAACAATCTAAAATCAACACACATCCCATTCATGTCAACAAGAGCTTAAATTGATAAGAAACATAATTTTTGCACGACTTTATTCGGATTATTTAAAAAAATTGATCATTTATGAAACGGAAGCAGATCACTGGTGAAAGACACTCGTCATTGGAAAGACAACACTATCGGCGGCTTTTATCCTTGTGGGGATTTCCATTCAGGAAATTAACCATGTGGGTGCAAGTTTTAGAAGGTAGCGAGAGAAGAGAGCAGGCTAGAACTAGGATTTGAGAGTAGCCCATCTGAATAACGTTAAAACAGATCTAGGTAAACCCGAGTAAAATGGGGTTACAGTTGCGGATTACCTGATTGCGAATAGGACTGGTTCAAACAATGGAAAACCTGCTGCACTGCTCAAATCAGAAAACCCAAAAGCAGTTGTAGCGATAGGTACTGTGTGCACAAAAATGGCAACAGATTTCAGTAAAAATATTGAAGCCGAAATAATTTTATTATGGTTTTGTTACTATTGGGTGATTTTGATTGTTTCTTGTGTGTTGAAGTTGGAATCAAAATAAGGTAACTAAAATTATCATAATATTTTTCATTTGCCGATGGTTATGAATACATGAGATGGAGACGAATAATTATATTGTCAAATTGAAGGTCTGCAAGTGTGATGCACCTCTAACAAACACACCTACATACATTTGCACTGGAACAATTAAGCAAAAGTCACAGCTTTTAAAAAAATATTACACTAGAGGCTCTATGAATTTCCTCAATATTGAACCTTGAGTTGAGATCATCGAATTTATCAGGTGTGCCATCATTAAGTAGTGCTGACAATTCGCTTATCTATTTTTTTTGTATCTCTCGGTCGATAAATTGTGTCGTTGGTTATATATTGTTACTTGTAGCTTCAAATTGAATTTGTATAGGTAGTGTTCAGACGTTTATTGTTTTTACTTTACACCTGGTACGGTTTGCATGGTAAATATGGAACGAAGTACTAAATGGTGCAGAAATTTATTATTTTACAAAACTTGAATTCCTAAATCTACTATCAACACCATTTAGATAAAAGTGGCACAACTCCAAAGTAATTTTAAATTTTTGAAACTTTATATTAACAATGTGAATAATTTCTGAAACAATAATAATAAAAAAATTGCTGTTAACACGTTGGGGTCCGCTGTGATTTTATTTAGGTACTGTAGGAAAATGGGTTCGTCTCGGAAATTGTTCGAAAATTCCTGTAATTATTGAGTTTTTCTAACTCAAATAATTATGTACCTACATGAATTTACAAATGATTTATTGGCAACATACCCTAGACTCATTGTCAGACGATATGGAATTTTGAGTCTACATCGATACGATTTTTTTTAAATAAGAAAACATTGTATTTATTGAGTTATTACTAACAGGATAGGGTAGAAATGCATATTTGATTTAGACTAATGTGAAGAGCGGAGGAGGGGGATAGAAAAACGTGGAGATTTTGAAAAAACGACAATATCAACATTCAAATACACAATGCGTAGGATAGGGGTGTTAAACTGGTGGCCCGTAGCGTATATTTTGGCGGCCCGAATGAACTTTGTTGATTATTTGCAGGCATGTTGCTCGGAGTAAATATAGGAGAGGGTTTCATGCAATTATGAAATAGATTAAAAATGATAGATACATATCGCAGGAGGGGATCTAAAGAAAAGGTCACTTGTGCGGCCTGCGGCAGGAATGAATTTGACACTCCTGCAGTAGGATACAGTAGCTTGTTTCAAGACCAAACATTTGTGCAACATATCATAATGTAATATCAGCATCGATCCTTACTAAAATAAATACTTATAGATTTATTTTATATAATACCTATACATTTTAATAAATATACCGTTGAGATTATATTATATATAATAATATAAATGAGGAGTTTTAATTTCAGGAGAAACGGTGCAATAGGTATTTTTTAATTTGTGTACATTTCAATTATAGGTAAATATCCAGTGCGTACTTTTAAAACAAAAAGTCCAAACGTTTTAGACTTGTTGCGTTTTGCTAAAATATGCTTGTTTCACTTAGGGTGACTTGTATAGATCTAGTTTAAAATTTTAAACTGTAGATTAACCAATCACAATAGTCAAAATCCGAGTTTAAACCATAGTTACCGGTTAAACTTGGACTATACAAGTCAACCTTAGAAAATTAACCATGTATTTAACAGTAAATAAAATTGTAGTTAGGACATTACAGGAACACCTTGACGGGCATGGGTTCTAGACCATTATGGTCTAGAATTTTTAGAAATTTTTAGCAATCTTCAATATATGCAGCCCTAAAAGTACTGTAGTAAAACTATAGGACTTATTCTTGCTGTTTGAGAATTTAGCTAAAGTTGGACACACTTTTAGATCGGACTACAAATTTTTTTTAAATAGTTTTGAAACTACTGGTAGAGCGTTTTAGACTATGTATTAGCATCTTCATGTAAAAATTTCAATTTTTGGACATGTTACGTTTTGAAAAGAAGTTACTCAAATACTGGAGAATACTGGGCCCCAATGCCAAGTTCTTACCCCGGTTCGGAAAAATCGTAGATCCGGGGCTGTCTATTTCCAGAATGATATTATATATTATGCTTTATAATGGAAACCAGGAATTTAACAAAAAATCAATTTCCCATGTTATTCTCCTATGTTCAGATCGGCGTTCGGTCACACGGTATGTTACATTAGTTTTGTAAACGTCCGCTTAGGTGTAGTCTGTTTATTTGCAGTTGCCATTAGAATTAGTTTTCTGTAAAAAATAATGAAGATGTCACAATATTCTGCAAAGCTCACCATTGTCGAGGGTTCTAAAAAAGGAAAAATAACCCATAGAACTTTAATTAAAAATAAAAAAAGGAAGGTCAAATTTTCTGGACTGTAAATTCTTCCCAGCACGCTCTTGGCTGTATGCAAAATTGAAATTAGTTATAATATTTTCCAAATCATAAACCACTAAAGGTGGGTTGCATCAATCTTAATTACTGTAATGTTAGCTAATTCGAATGTAGCCAATAATGCATTAACGTATTGTTTCTTCTATGGTTATGAACAGCTTTAATCAAAAATGAAATTGTAACCAATTTTTTGATTATTATGATTTTTGTTCCGGTTTCAGAAAGATTGGCAGTTTTCTTCTATAATTTTTAGGTATAATTTGCACATTAACCGTTAGTTTCGTTGATACAAAACAATGAAATTAAGCGAGAAAATAACCTTTGAATAACGTAATTTTTAATTAAGGACACTTGAAAATATTTGTTTATCAAATTCCATTGCAAGACTCGACCAATCTATACATAAGTGTTGACCAAGGTGTTGACTTATTGAACAGACATAATAATTGTAATAGATATTCCACAGCTTGTTTTAAAATTATAATGTATTGCAACATACAAATACAGGAAGTCGATCGCGTTAAATATTAATATGATACAATAAAAGAATAATTATATTGTAGAAAATATTATGAAATTAATATTTAAAAAAATAGAAATCATACGTGTAGAAAGCAATTATTTTGTATTTTCAAGATTTAATCAAGAAAATATATTAAAAGTTGAAATTGTGTTATTATATTATCGCAAACTTATATTTTCGTGACATGTTTAGAAACGTTCCAGCAGTGAAGGGTTGGTTAGTTGGTTGGATTTAAAATATCAATACTGTATATTTATGATTGCAAGAAAAGGAAAATTGTAACATTATTTACTGACATTGTTATTCAGCTATATTATTGGCTAGGTCTGAGGATTCTGTATGAAACCTATTTTCAAATTGTATTGATCCATATTTTTAGAAATGTATTTTTGTATGTAGCGTTTATAACGACGAAAGAATTACGTTCCTTATTTCAAAATACTTTCAGAAATTGTCCAATATTGCAGCATAGAAGTTGTCAAATTTTGATCGAAATACATTTTTAAAGTTACAAAAATTGTTTATTTCTGTCAAAACTTTTGTAATAAAGCAAGCGTCCGGAGGATTCTTTTGTTATCTGATAGCATTTTATGAAAAATAACTTACATTGTTGAGAGAACACCGCGTATTATTTCTACGTAACCGTTTAGTTCAGTGGTATAAGTCACGTACAAAGTACTACAGCAGTAATATTTTACTTTTATGCTAGCTAGTTTTTACTCTTCGGACGTAGTTAGTTTTGTTTGAACTATAAACTGTGCATGATCTGGTTTTTAAACCGACGATTAAAGAGTTTAAAGCTTGTTCTAAAATCTTATTACATTTTTGAGATAACTTACATACTACATCACCATGAATAAAAAGCGGACAAGTTCTTCTTATAGGTACCTACAACACAATGCGAAGTCTTAGAGGTGTCCAATTATTTATTCGGGTACAGACTCCAATCACGCTCCAGCGCCGAAGTATAACATCCCGGTGATATGTGAGCATGAGTCAGAGGGGCACGCCACCCTCGGTGGTGTTAGTGAGGATTACGTAGTCACCCCGGCAATAAAGCTGGCAGGCGTGCCTCATTTTGCATCCTTCTAACTCTCCCTTGTGTCCTTTATACGTTCGCGGGATATAGATTTAACTTAGAAGGAAGATCTTCTTATCGAATTGTTCAACTATTTATTAAGAAGCGGTGCTTTTATACACCTTTCTTATTAAGAAACTATAAAGATCTTCCATATACGGCTGGCATCAAGTAAAACCATTTAGAATGGTTTTTTATGGTTTACTCTTAAATCTGTTTATATTAATTAGCAATGATTGTTTTACGTTACCAATATTAATCAGTTTTTATTATATCCCTGCAGTTATGCAGTAAAATTGTTTATTGAGATAACTTTTGGGTAACAGAGCTTTCCAAGTTCACGACCTCAATTCAAACTACAATAAATTGAACGTTTAGAAAAACGATGTCAATTTAACCAAGAACAGCATGAAAACGTTTCGATTTTTGTGTATTATAATGCTTCTCGCTCTGATTAAAGCTCTTAATAATTAACAATTTCATTAATAGAATAATAGTTGGCACTTGAAATGCTACAATTGAATTTCTGTCGCTTTTTAAACGGATTAAATATTTTAATAATAAAATCAATAGTCGCAGTCGTTCACAAATCAAATAATACAGCAAAATTGCGCGCGTGCTGTCGACATGTAAAAATGGATTTACCTTCAAAATGTCGAGTACTAATGCAGGCAGCTTCCCCCCCCCACTTTAATATTATTTTGTCATATTTAATTTTTTTCTTATTTTTTGAAATGCGCTAGAAAAACTGAGCGAACGGAAGCTTAACTTGGAAAATGTAGTGGGTCCAGTTTCGGTCTCTAAACGTCGAAATTTTTCTTCGTCCATCCATGTTCTATGTATTAAAAAGTTTGTCCAATTACTTTTTATTATTGTAACTCCATTTTCATCGCATGTAAATAAAGTGAACTCAATTTAACTTTTGAATCATCTCGTGCAGCTGACATACTGGTTGGAATGAAAATATCTTGTAATATATTAGGTAACTCGAGCAGTTTTTTTTAGTAATTAACAAAAATTTGCAAAAATTCATTGGGATTGACGTTTTATTAGTTAATTCATTCTTCGACCAACCATGCCTTGGAAATACACCCAGACATTGTACCTAACAATCCACCTGGAATTCTTCAGTTTCGATACTTCATAATTTTAATTAAAATATTATCTTTAAAAGTTTTGGTACTTTCAGTTCGCCTAATTATTTTCTGGCTTCAATTTTTTTTTACCAATAAAAGAAGCTTTTCTGTGCTGGGAGTAGGTGGATGCAATTAAAAGTGTATAGGTAATTTACTAAACTTTCTACTTTTTAAGCAAGGTTAATTGTATTTGGAGGATTTCGAAATGTTTAATTTTTCTTGAAATCAGCGTAGTATAATTGAAAATGTTTGTATTTTTTTGTATAATGTGTATCTATAGTACAATAATATAGTGCTAATGTGTAATATATACACTAACTTATTTTACAGTGCTACAATTTCTTAATTTCATTATTTCAAAATTACATTTAATGTTGTTTAAAGCTCCTTTGGAACTAATAAATCTGATCAACTAATCAGAGTTTATCCATACAGTTTCCCCTCAAGAAAATCCATGCATAATTATTGCCTCCAGGAGTAGGGTTGTATTAGTGATACATTACATAGAGAAATTAAATATGTATGTATGTGGAGGGTGATTACAATTGCTCCTAAGATATTTCTGTGTAATGGCTAAGAGAGTTTCAGCTTCTGAAATTAGCTTATTTCATTACTATTCGTAGTGTGCACTATACGTGCACAAGCATAACGATTCAAAGGGTGCCTTGTCCCTCGAGGAAGTGGAGGTACTGTATAAAATATATTATTTACTTCATTGGGATTCGTCAGGGATAGTTTACTTTTATATTGCAATCAATACATTCGACAATATTTTGTTAGTAATTTCGTATCATAAATGTAAATATTATTCATCGTATTCCTTTTGTTTTAGGTTAGCTTGAGATTTACAAAAGAGTTGCTTTGATGAAGGTTGTGGTACAAAAATTGGTGGTATTAAATTCTTGTACAATATTAAAGTTATGCATGTATAAATATAATGCACGAGATAAAATTTTGCACAAACCACTACCTAATCTTTTTATACATAAAAGGACTCATTGTGTGCACGAAGTATAATAAATTGGATATTGGAATTTTTCTTCTACTTCCAAAAGTTTGTAAAATAGATTACATGGAACAGTTTGATTATAATATAGAACTGCTTTGTTTTCATAAACCAGACTAAAAATATGTAAGTGTTTCGTATTGACATAAATAATAAGTAAAACATCTTTTGATATAGCAATTACCATTAGCAACTTTGTATTTTCAGTAATGTATAATTTTATTACTTGATAGTGTATTATTTATTGGAAGTCGATTATTTTATTTTCAAGAAGGTTTTAGGCGTGATTTTTTTTATTCAAACTAATTTAAGAAATTTATGGTTATAGCATGAGTTTAATTTGATAATTAAAGCCTGACGTCAATTGTGAAATAGCCGCATGCATGTTGTTAAATGGTTCTCTTTATTTTTTAATTCACCGGAAGGAATAGTATACCTATACATAGGTAGCTGTTTCGTGATCTGACGCCGTTCTGGCGTCTATCAAGATCATCAAAACGCACTTAGAGCCAGCCACCTTACCAAGATACTTTTTTCGTTTTGCCGGTCTGGTTTGAACATTATCTTGGGTCACTTTAATCATACGGTGCTGCAGGAGTAATCTGTGCCTTAAATGGTTTTATAAATTTTTATAATTTGTAACAACAAAAAAATTGATCTACTGCTGCTGCAGCACTAATACAATTATGATATTTTATTGATAGTTAACTTGCTGGTTTATAAAAGATGTATAGAAAAAAAAATTGTAACGTTGAAATACGCAGCTCTGGGAATAAGCTCAGTTCGAGGTTATAACTGCTTATATAGAAGTCTATAATTCAGAAGCCGTTCTTGAAAACCCTTCGGCTATATGAAATAAAAAAGAAACAAGGAATTACTCCAACAACTGCAGGGTTGTTCCAAATCTATTTAATTGTTCTTAAAGTTGAATGTGGCAGGAAAATAAGTTCATTGATTACTGTTATTAGCAACTGAAACAGGCCTGCGTCTAACCACAGGATAACCTGATCTAATGGCTTTACGTCAAATTTGGCGCCGTCTTGCATATCAAAAAGCATTTTGTCGGAAGAACAATTTTTCCAGAAAACGTTTAGGTACTTGAGGGGTGGGGTTTTCGTATAAGAAATACAGATATTGGTAAATTCTTTAACATAGAATCATATTAATTTAATGTCAGGATGTTGAAGCTAACATTTCAAGGAGGCAAATTACGCAGTCTTTTTTGAAATTTTTTAAAATTTTTTACTTGCCATTATAAACGAATCGTGACTAGCAATTTCGTTATTATAATAAGTTATCCTGCTACCGTGTGGCTAAACTATAATTAGTTCAGTTAACTTTTTATTTAAAAAATTGGTCATTCGCTTAACTCGATTCTCTGAATGGTATGTGTATATAGGTTGGTATAATTTTTTTTTACTTATTTAAATAATTATTACGGTATTGACAGAAATTTTAAAGTACCTCCAGGTTTCAAAGGAATTCTGTCCTATTTAGATTTACAAAGTGTATTTAGTATCTCAGATATTATTATATCGTACATTATAATATTAACAATATTGTCATAGTATTGTGTACAACACAGTAAAGAACATCGAATTAGGACCTACTATTGGATGAAATAGCACTGTATATTTTTTTATAATAATCTACCATTCAGTTAACATATAATAAAAAGTTTTGCGATTTACTCTTTTTATTTTGTACATGCACAAATTGTTAAATTTATTATGCATTTGTAATTTTTCAATGCCATGTATTGGGCCTTTGTTTTTGCTACAAATTAGATTTTGGACACGTACATTTTCCTGAGTAAAGTATTCTTTGAATATCGAAACAAAGGATCATTATAGACTATTGTTTACTCTATTGACATCAAAATTACCGTTTTATGTTGAAAATCCTGACTTGCAAATGTGCAAAGCCATAGTTGAAAATAAATTGTGAGTTATTGATATAATTAATCCTAATTAATCTTGTATTAGCTATTGATTACTTTTCGGTTAGTACTACCTAGCTTTCCATTGTAATTGCGAAACCGAAAAGTTTAAATTTCTTTTATATTTTTTACGTAATTTTAGGATTGTTTTTCAATTCGGAAGTTCTTAAAAATAAGAATATCGTCGTCTCGTCTTCGCAATCCCTTTACTTCTGTTTCTTCTGTTCGCCTATTTCTCATCCTGCCAACTCTTGACCTCACTGCACTTGTGGATTCCCCACGCTTCATTGCCGACAGCAGGCTAATCCCAGGTCTTCCCCCTATTTTCAGTGTAAAGTTGTAGTATTAATTCTCTTCTCTTAGTGACGCTTAAATTTTAGAATTTTTATTAAATGCGTAACTTTAAAAATTCTCTTACTCGTAAATTATTTAAAACATGATTTTACCAAATTTCCAACCAACAGCCGAAATGTGAACGTTAATTCGGTGGTTTCGTTGAGTTACATAATTTTAAATACCGACTTCCTGATGGCATGGCCTAAAGTGCCCTACAAAAATTTTCTTGATGTTAAATTATTTTTAATTACAATATTTTTATTTAATGTTTACTTTACCGATACTGGTCTTCGATAGCGATTTTATAAATTTAATGAAATTTGATGTTCGCCTATAGTTGACAGTTTAATTAAAAAACAAAGTTTACTTTCAATTAAAATTTCGAAGAAGAAAAAATAGAAATTTAAAATGAAAAGAAAAAGTCAACATAAACTTAAAATTAATAATAACCTGAACTTTTGATCTGAAAGACGGTCTAGCTTTGGCTTACATACGTCCGGAAGTTCCAAGCTCCTGGCACACGTTCATGTTGGGAGCACGCTTCACGTCACGCGACCACTGAGAATGAAATGAGAAAGAAAAGGATGGTTGGTAGTAGAAGAAGAATACTATTTAATTGTAACTTGAAAAGCTGCCGTTTGGTTTTACATTTCTTCCTTCCAAAGACGAGTTTTGTCCCCAAAGAAAATTTAAATTTAATAATACAAAATCGAGTTTTATTACTTTTATTGTTTTGCTTTATTGAGATTTCAATTGCAGATACAGACATTGTGATGCTTTATATTTTAAAATTGATTTTCTTGTTCTTTATAATTTTTAAAATTCAGTTGAATTCAAATTAAAAGTGATAAAGGGGAAACAATTTATTATTCTTGAGATATTTTGTATTGGGTAGCATCGATCGACTTACGGTTTAAAATTGAGGAATTTCAAATGTTGAAACGCTATCATCACATAAAAAGCTAGTTTTAAATTTCTTGCGTATAAATGAGATATTTTGAGGCTGAATATTTTTTCCAATAGCTGTTAAACAAGTTTGAATATTGTAAATTTCAATTATGAATTCTTTTTAAAGATTTAAGAAAATTTTTTATTTGGGAATTTTAATAGTAGATATAAATACTACATTTTAATTTTTAATTAATAAATTTAAAAATTTTTGCATTATCAAAATACTAAAAAGGAAGATACCCCCGTTAAGCACCTAGTTAAAAGCTATCCCCTTGTTAGAGGGTCATTGAACTGATAATTTAATTCTCCCATATGGAGCGGGAAGTGCTGCTGATATGCAAGCATTGTTTCACCGCATGGTGCATGACCAGAGACCCTATTTGAAATAGAATGTCGAGTATTACTGTAGATATTATTTAGTTTAATCTTTTGCATTCGAGCACAATCCAAACTATTTTATTTCAAAATTGGCACAGTTAAGGTTTTGTTGATTTATTCATCGGAACTTAGAAGAGTTTTGAACTCGATGCTTATTTACTCCCCCACCAAGCGACCGTATCGAGAAGGGTGAAGCGTTTAATAAGTATATCTTTAGGTACTAGTATAGAATAAAATAAAAAAGAATTATGGTGTATTTTTTTTGCAAGTTATTCAGTTTCATTAAATCGTTATTCAGATGATACTAAAATTCTTAGCTTTTGACACCTCCTCTACTCTAAGAATTTTTAAGATGCCTTTTTGTTTTATGGCAAATAGATTCGTGCCTAAAAATATATCTCCCAAAATGGTTTCATGTTTTTGATGTTAGATAATACTATATGAAACGCCATAGCCGGTTAAGATAAGGAAATCGGTTCCAGCTCCAATTTAGCTGAAATTTATACCCTTGTTAGTACCTTAAAAGACCCCTTGTTACCAAATTTTTTTCCACAAATATATAAAAATAAATGTATAAAAAGTTAGAAACAATTTTTTCTCTCAAACAAAAATAATAAGTTGAAAATAGATCGATATGGGGAGTTGATAAAATAACTTGATATAATATTGTACTCTAATAGTCTAATAGATTTCGTTAAGGTTTTGATCATAAAAAGAACATACATTTTCAAAAATTTTATGGATACTTTGGGGGGCTAAATAATTATTGATTTAATTAAATATCAATATGGATTTCATGAACCTTGTATCACCGGTCTTGCTTGCTTCCCATCGCAATAGAAAGAATGACGAGGATCTTGAAAAAATCTAATTTACAACGTTAATCTTCTATGTTCGGGTTTAAGGTGGGCCACCTAGTATATGTTTTAAAATACCTATGTATATTAGCAAAATTTTATTAGAATTTGTTTAATGTATGGTCTCCATTGTACATTGAATTCAAATAGTGTATGTAGGAAATTATTATTCGCACCAACAATTCAATACGGAATTCTTTTTAAATTTCGAATTAAAATAATTTATTTCACTTCAGCAAATATGGATATACTTTTGTATTAAAGAATTAAAGTAGCTATAAAAAGTACTTGTTTTAACCTGAAATTTTTAAGTTTACTCTCCCTTCATATTTAAGCCTCGATTTTTAACTTTACATATTTGATATTATATTTGGAATTAGAAACCCTGAAAGCTATTGTGTACCGATTTTCAGGAAACTCTGATTACATTTTCCGATTCTAGTCGCCGTCATATTGGATGTATTACTTCCATGAAAAAAATTATTGGGATGTGCCTGAAAATTTATACTTGGAGTTTATAGGGTCGCTGAATTCGAATTTTGAATTTTTGACATAAACTTTGAAATCAAAGATTTCAACGTTTCTGATCACATAACCTAATAAAAAATAACTTGATGAATGTCATCACTGAACTCGCACTACTATTATATCATTATCAACGTATACCTTGAATTCTTTAAAATTTTGCTGCATTACATTAAAATTTGTAATTAATTTTCGAATTTTTGGTCGTTTGGTGAAAAAATATCATATAGGTACCTACCATTCGTTCGGATAAATAGTGAGTTTTTTTTATGCACAAGTTTTGCGCTCGCTCAGCTACGATTTGCTAAATTCTTTATACTTTTACCTATTACTTCCAAACTAAGGATTTTTGACGTACATTTGGAAAATAGAAGTATTTTAATGGTATAAGTTTCAATAATAAATAAATTATATCCAGAGAAATTCAACATGTTTCAACCTTGTTAGATCTCATCAGTATTTTATGGTTGAAAGAATAATATAGATATTAGGTAAATTTTTCAATTGTTAACAGCGCCTAGACTGTCTTAAGACTGTTTTTGGTACAGCCTGATGGGAAAAGTACATCCCATGTGCTTACAATTATAAATTATAAGCTAGGTATAGCTATAGGACCAATCTCCTGACCTTTCTTATATCTTTTTCGTACTATTCTACGTATTTGAATTCTGATGAATTCGTCAAAGCAATAAATTAATCACGGAAGGCAATGGCAAACCACCGAGAGTAATCTGCCAAGATGTAGCATTTCAAATGCTTGCCACCCTCCAATAGGAGACGGCATCTTAAGAAGAGAAGAGGAAGAATAAATTAATATCAGTAGAATATTTCGCTTAAGTTTTAATTTAAAAGAAGGTTGAAATATTGGCAGATTTAGACCTGCGGTTGCCAACAGGTAGTCTATGGACCACCAGAGGTCCAATATGTTGTTTACTTCTGTAAAAAGCCAACAGGTGTTCCACAAAGCTTCAAAATTGATGCAATGCAATTAGTATGAATATTTGAAATCGAATATGACTTACCTATTGATCAACACAAACATTGAACTGTTGGTACTTATAAGTAACACTGATAGTTGATTCGATTTGAAAAATACTATGTCACTCTTCAAACGTTAATTTAATCCATTAAAATGTATAATTTTATAACATTTTAAAGAAAAGCATAATAACTTTTTCCAATATAATTATTAATTAGTTGACCTTCCATTTGTATTATGTACAATTAGTTTGGGAAGTGGTCAATTAAGAAATCTAACATTTTGGGTAACGGACTAACTGATTTTTATTGTCCTTATTGACCGCTTTCCTCAATTAACTGAATACCTAATTAACTACATATTATTAACTTAATATCTTTACTGCATAATGTGACGATAAATTTTTTGTTTTCAATGCCTTTTATTTTATTTTTTGTGTTTTAAACAAGAAATACATTTTAATTCAAATTTTAATTTAGAATTAGTACAGTATACTACAGCTGATGTACCTAAAAGAAGTTTTAGGCCCCCGATATAACGGGGCCCCCTCGGGATCCGAAAAGTTTATCAATTTTATTTTATCATATCATTTGGTTTAATCAGCATAATCTAACTCTGTCAAAGCTTCCTGTCAGGTATGGAAAGTTGTTAGTGGTAATTTTTTACCTTTAGTTCGTCATATCTAACCTACTATATATGCATGATGTAACTGGGGCCCTATCAAATTTTTTGTTTTAGGCCCCAAAAATGCTAGATTCGCCTACTGCCAGTATGCCCGAATAAATACGCATTGGCATAAGAAAGAGTAAGTTTGAATTTATTAACACTTGTGCACTATTTAGTTTTGCACATATCAGTTTAGGCCCACTTTTATAATTTATAGTGTATAACCATCCCGACATTTCTGTTGTTAGGTGCTAAATCCACTTCTGTTCAAATTTAGTTTTTTCAGCAGCATAATAAACATATTGTTGTCGATGGGCTCAAAGTGAGACTAGAGAAACAAACTCAAAATAGTATACCTTCTACCCAAATAAAAAATTTAGCTCAGATTTAAGCAAAAAAAAACAACTAGGTAAGAAAGACTTGGGTGATGTTATTCTAATACTAACAGTAAATTGCAAGCTATTTCTATTATATAAGGTGGGTTTTATTTTTAACAAGTGTTAACATTGCCTTAGTATCTATTTTTTTAAACGAAGTCCAATTGATTCACTTGTTTATAGAACGAGGTATTGTTTTATTACTTGTTGTATTTTGTTTGTCATAGTTTATCAACTACATACTATTAAGTTCGAAAATAGAATAATTCGTTTCAAAGTCCAGAAGGGTTCCTCCGTTAATTTTCATGAAATGCAATTATCATACACATTATTCTCTCACACGAATGTGCTTTCTCATGCTAAAACAAGAATATAATCTACCCTTATATTTAATTATTTATAAATGCAAAATTTTAAGAACTCTCTTTGTGTCGAACGTGGCCTCGGTACTTATTCCAATAAATTATAATTTTGTACCCTTCCTTTTGATAAGGACCTTGTGCACTCATAATTTAGAATATTGAACTCACTCCAAAAGGGGTAATTCACAATGAATTGTCATATCCAGGACTCTGCATAAATATCTTACTATTGTCCTACGTTTAAACTTGAGATTTAATTAGAGTTATTTGGAATGCAGCTTAGTATTTTATTTATTATGTTCTCAAGTTATTGGAATATTATCTTTCTTCTAACTTCATCATGCATTAAATTTTGTTGTTGTTTATGAAAAGTTGAAAATAACCAAACCGACTCTCATGTTATTCGATTTCAAAGAAATATCCCTCTTTTTTATTTAAATATGTTATCTTTAATATGGTAAGTAGGTAAAGTGTATTCTAATATAAAACGAAGGGTGTGCAAGCATTGACTGCATAACGAATGCGATCTGCATTGCAATAACCGTCTAAAATAATTCATTAAAATTACAAACAGCCTGTAGATATTATTATTCCAAGCGCTCCCGAATGTATTATCATTAAACGGGCTTGCCGATCTATACTTTATCTTCGAGATTTTTTTTTACAACAATATAGTTATCTATCAGTTTTTATCGAAAATGTAAAAAGGATAAAAACAAAAAATTTCATAATAGGCCAATAACATTTGATAACATTAACATTATATTGCTAAAATGAACGAACAATTTCAACATAACATCTTCCTGTTAATTTCAGCACGCCACGTGCGTGAATTGCTCCATAGCTGTTAGAAAAACGATCGATTTTAAATACTAGTACCTAATATATTTGTTTTTGTTTCAGGTGAGTAAATTCCAAAAATTCTGTTTGTGATTCTTGGTTGAAACATTAATGACCCTTTACTTGAGAGTAAAGGTAAGTAAACTTCTTAATTATGAATTGCGGTTATTACGTGTAAGGCGTGATAGGCATAAAATTTAAAAAAAACTGTAATTAAAAAAATTGTATGTAAATGATACAGTATATTTATGAAGGCATTTGAATAAGACCATGGAATCATGATAATCAAGTAATAAATGTATACAAGAAGGTTTAACAAAATTGGGTAGACCACTTCTGGAAAATAATTTAACGGTTATGGAATTAATTTAATTTTATAAGTTACACGTTTCCAAAATAAGTTTAAATGATCTTTTTGCCTAGTTACACTAAATTTGGACTCTTTAATGGCCTTTATTTCATTATTGCAATAACGGTCGTTATTTTATAGGGGCATTTCCATTATGGATTGTTTAGATTTGAAAATTATACATCTTTAAGCTCAAATCTGTAATTTACGTAAAATAATGAAAATCGAGGTAGTAAACAGTCTGCCTGGCGAACTACATAAATTATTCGTTATTGGATAAACATTTTTTTTGTTTTTTGCATAAATGTGCAATTTAAAAATGGATTTTTAAGAAAAAATTTCTAGAAATATTAAAGGTATTGTTTACCCTAAAATGAAAAAAATAATTTTACCACTTTCTGTTTGGAAAATTAATGTGAATAACTAAAAATTAAAAATCTGGTATTTTTATTTAAATGCTACGACTTTTACATTAATTTGCGAAAAACGCACTTTCTTGCGAAAGGTTTATAAATATAAAAACATAAGTGAAATTACGCAGTAATGGAATAGAAATTTTGGTATGTACAAAAAACGTGAAAGTTGTGAAGTTTAATACTTGTAATTCAATTTTTTGAAAATTTCTTTTGGCATTGAATTTTACCCTGTTTTAATACATTACCAGACAATTGTCCAAAGTAAACTTCGTGTCAGGATGCAATTAGTGAAACTTATGTAATTCTGTGGTAACCAAGTTACCTTTTTTTTATATACGAATTTTTTCTCAAAATTGCCACATTTAAACCATCAAAATTGTTGCCATGAAAAACAGGTAATCGTAAAACAAGTTTTGTAAGAGCTTTTTACTTGGTTGAAATAAAAAAGTACAATAAAGTAACTCACGTAGTAATAATAAACATAAAAGTAGTTGATATTAACTTCTTAGCCATTTATCATAAAATTAGCTGTTCTACGTAGTTTTCATTTAAATTTTATATTTAATTAAGCTGTGCTACAAAGTGGCAACAATAAAAAGCTTATAACTTACATTAGAATCGATAGATTACTGGAAAATAATTACGTGTTGGTATTATTATCTTAAGATCTGGTTTTCTAGAACAAATTATTTCAATAAATAACCCTAGAACGTGAGATTCGAACCTTGGGTATTCAGATGACAAATGAAAATGCTGAAACTCCTCCCCGTGGAGGATGCAATATTTTGCATTATAATATAAGTACAATATTACTATTTATGTACGTAATATCACATTATAACATAATTACCACCTGTTATTATTGTGTTTTAATTATCTTGAGAAACACTTTATAAGAGGAAAAAGAAAAAATCTTTGCTAAAATAATAGAATTTTATCCAAAAGTTTCTGCTTAGAGAAGTTGGTAAGGTTTCATATAGAAAATTTTAAATAATATCCAATATAGGTAGGTGAGTGCCTAAAACAAAGTGTAGGAAAAGGGAGATAACGTACATTGCAAATGAAATGCGCAGCTTATTGAACGTTACATAAACTGTAAAAGACTGTTATTAACAAACTTCACCAAGCACAGCGACATCAGCAAACAGAAAGCATTTAGAAAGCCCTAAAAAGGAGTTAGTTAATCGAACTTGGCAAATCCCAAAGTGAGAGGCATTAGACTTTGATATATACAGACGTTCCTGCCGTGTGTAATTTGGAAGATAGGCAGAAATAGTCGCCATTGGCTGCCGTCAGCTTACATGAACCGTAAGCGCGTTTAGTGCGATCGATGCGTTTCTGCTCTTTACTATTCGTCGTCCTGCGATTTACCCATCCTTTGGTTATCATCATATCACACTTTCAGCTACTCATTGTGAAAGGACTCTGAGGCACCGTTGTTTCCAATTATTTCATCGGCGCTACGTTATGCTTCAGCTATAACATTTTATTGTAAATAGAATCGATTTCCGAGTAACGACTTTGTATTATGTAGGTACTATATTTTTTGTTTATTCTCTTGATGTTGATAAAGAGATGATTCTTTAGATTAAATTTTTTCTCTTATCTGCACTCCCCCACGCGTTAAATCTAATAAAACAAAACAAAGTAAGTTTGGGGTGGAGGTTATGATGCCTAACAAAACTGTCGAGTGCAATGTTTTGAATTGAGGGAGCACGAACCGCGATTTTATTTACATCTTCTATTGTGTCTTTTGGTTACACTTAAATAATTTGATTAAACTTTTCGACATATTATCTAAAATTTAATTTTACTCCAACTGACGATTTCTACCAGCGTGGGTTCGAGCGATAGTCGTTTTACCTGCCATTATCATTGTTATATTTACACGTCTTTGTGTAAAGAGTTCTTATTTATATTATACAGCTGTGTATACTGCTCAGGTACGAAGTTTAAAAATGTAAACTGAAGCGAATTCTATGTGAGCTCTTTTTGGGACAGCTAAATAGATAAAGTGAAACTAGATACATTTTAGGCTCTTAGAAACAGAACGGAGCAGTAAAATATAGACCTTTTTCGTTTTCTATCGACTCCGAGTTAATAGCCTACCACATTGAGATACTTGCGTATTTTCAAGTTTTTATCAAGTTCAGTTAGAAAAAACGTTTTACTTACCGCACAAGTTAAGCTACCTATTTGGTAGTTAACTGTAGCCATCATGTTTTGGCAACACATCTGTGCGTTTTATCTTTTTAAATCTCCATATTGGACTTAAACAAGGGACCCATCAATAATAAGACCCGCACTTACTGGTTTCCCATGTGTGTTGTTTAATATTTTAAATTACATACTGCATTATCATGGCCGCCATCATTAACTTAACCCATTTTGTATATGAATTACTAAACTTTTAGTCGTTATAATATTACAATGTATTTAATTCTTCTACTTACCTCATGTGCGTCAAGAATTACTGAGGTGTCACACAAATGAGGGTTTGTAAAATTATCACAGAACATCATGCAGGAAAATTGAGTTTAATGTCGGCGAACTAACAAATAATGCACGTTACTACATATTATACAGGAACATACACATTATACAAGTTGTTTTTAACGAGCTTTAATAATATTATTTTTACTAATTTAGTTTTTTGTACGTATGTTGATTAACTTGGAACTCATTTCAACTTTACTTTTTTATTTTCTATAATATAAAAAATTATATCTAAATTCAAAATTTAAAAACTGATTACTTATCACAAAAATTCACATCGGGTATGCCCGCAGATTCAAAATAAAATAGAAGGTAGCAACCAAAATATAAATTAAATTCTACCTTAACGAATGACCTGTTTCGGTTTTATCCACGTACGATTGTTGAATTAATCTTCTAAGATTTATTTGGGTACAAGAAGCTAGAAAATCTAAATCAACCCCGAGTTCTAATTGGAAAAATCATTGAAATATAATCGGACCTGCAGTGTATCTTCATGATGATGTGTACCGGAGTTGTATGTACAAGAAAAACCGAAACCAGTCTTTACAGACTTTACAGTCTTTTTTTCTTCAGTCTTTACTACCAGTCTAACGGGCTTTATTATGACTCTCTCTTCTCCACCGAGAGTAATCCGCCAAGAAAACCATTTAATAATAACCAATTGGTCACGACGCTTCTGTCAAGAAGCATACAAAGAAGAAGAGAAGAAGATGACCGAAAGGTTAGATTAAGTAGAATTTCCACAGTAGTCTGCTTAATCGGGACCATAAATTTTGGCGACTGGCCCAAATACACAAAGTTTGACACAACTTAAATTGGATTCTGTTCTTTAAGATTTTGCTCAAATAAATGAGTGCCTATTTAATCGAAATCGACTGTATTTCATTTAATTTCGAATCTGAGGACATAGTATCCGATGTGTGCATTTGCATAATGCATAATGAGTAGATCTAATAATGAGTATTATATTGTCTTGGGAATAGTATCTATCTTTAAGATAGATCTTCTTCTTCTTAAAAACAGTTTTGATTTTTCATAACGGTTGTTTTTAAAGATTAATATTCAACTCTTTTTAAAATATATCAAAATTGTTTTTCAAGAATAATTTCCTCGTTCACAGCATAAGGGAATATGATCAAGTTTCTGATAGGAAATTAAAAAAAAAATTTAGCCCCTTTTTCATACAATTTTGGCCTACAATAACTTTTGAACTTACATTTTTGTACTCATAAAACTGTGCTCTATGTATCTGTAAAGAAAAATAATAGTGACAAGTTTAAGAATTTTTTGTAAAAATCTTTCGAAAAGTGGTTCCCGAATTTATTCCAGACTTCCAAAGTTTTGAAGAGGATGAGCAAGCAATGTCTTTATCTGTTTGTTCTGCATATTATTTGTGGATTTGAGTTAAATGAAAATGGATCGAATAGTATAGTAAGTATATTTGATCTTCTTCTTATGATTTCTTTTTGCTTTGATAGAGTTTCTCTCTTTCTCACTGCTTCCAGATACCTATTTATGACTGGTGTGCTAGCTTAATGTCATTTTTTTACTCCGAACTTTATGAACTTCAAAACACGATTTTATAGCATTTATTTGACACAGAGACGTAGGGTTTAAACAATAAATCCTGGCTACGATGACGCTAATGTGCAGAAACGAAAATTGATCAGACCTATCTGTTCTCTCTCCACCACCCGTTGCGCACAAAATAGCCACATCGCGGCTAGAATTTATTGTCTTAAACTACAACTACTACCAGGCTTCCATTAATATGGGCCAAATTTAAATATTGATATATATTTTTTAAATTGGATGGAGAAAGTTTTTGTTTTATTTAAAAAATAAAAGGTATAGAAATATGCGCTTTTAAGTCTCAAACCAGCCCCCCAAGCCTTCTAGTTACACCTCTGGTGCTTTGACATATTGGAAAGGTGGAGGAAAGTTAGAGAGGATTATGGGGATGAGGTGGATAAATTAATGAAAAATATAAAAGTTACAATAAATCGTGGGCCTCTTAGCTGTTCACACATCTATTGAAAATCAGATACCACAATACGGTTCCAAGTTGATGGATCGTCTTAAAATGCGGTTCCAGGAAAAATTTTATGCTTTCTAATATTTATTCAAAATAATGCATTTTTAGCCATGCAGGTGTATCGATACTTCAATTAACAAATTGACAGAAAAAGTCATATTGACCATTCGCGGAAATAGTGACATAGGTCCCTAGTCCCTACCACAAAAAAGAAAATTTTTCTGAAAAAGCGTTCCTACTTCTTTTTGGTTGTTTTTTTTACATATTTCAGAAAAGAAAATGTTTTTTGAGTTATTGAACTAATCTTGCAAATGAGGAATACACGGGCTGTATTGCCATGGCTTTCCGAAACATGGCATACTTGGCAAGGCACTTACATCCTGAGGCTTGAGATTGATGCCTCTGTGCCTAAGTACAACCCTATATCAAAAGATTTAGAATTGATTTTAGTTTTAGTTAAGTTGCCATCAAACATAACAATTTTGTTGTACTATTTTTTTGGGGGGTATTGAAAGAATGTGGATAGTTCAATTTTGTACCTACTATGTACGTACGATTATTTGTGTGCAAAAGTTTCACTTTTAGATAAAGGTGTTTTTACAATTTATATAATCCAAAAAATATATTGTCGTGTTCTGACGAACAACTCTTTAAATCCCGTAGCTGTCGAAGTCGGAGTTTTGCATAAACGAGACTCTCCCTCAGTAGTAGGTTCCAAAACTTATTTGCAAACTATCCACAATCAATAAAACAAAATTCTCAGGGATAAAATTATAATTTAATGTGACGATAATAGTATTCATAATCAAATAAACTAATAAATTGAGACGAAATTTTTGTAATTAAACCTTATCGATTCAATCGATAATTCCAAAATCTTGAAGAATTATTCTACAAATTTACACATTTAAATTTTCAAAATCAGTATCTCCAATTTGTAGAATAATCAACGTCATATTATGATTTAAATAAAACATCTGTAATAAAAATTATACAAAAATTGAAAACTTGTTTTATATTCAAATATTGGCGCTTTTTAATTTTATAAAGAGTTGGTAGCATAAATACCTGATTGTCATATACCGGCGTCAACTGTTTGCATAAAAACCCGCACGAAAAAGTTGTGTACAAAAAAATTTTAATTTCGCAGTTTAATAACACGACTTAATTATTAACATCGTTCCACTAGTGTGCTTAATAACCCAAGTGTAAAAGTCCGATCATAAACGCGACTTGAAATACAAATTTAGCATCAAGCGTAGATAACCTCAAAAATTCCGTATCATAGTGACAAATCTCGAAGATAATCATTGAATACGTGTGAATAATTAATTCAAATGGTATTTACCAAAATGATGGCTTGAATAATTGATGATTGTCCCTCTAATTCTTTGCATTCACGATTTGACAAAATGGTGGCCTCATGTCATGACTGGTACGTAAACTTTCCAAATCTTCAAAAATTACAATGAATTTCATAACACTCTTCTTTAGCAGCACACACCATCCACAAAAACCCAGTTGCTCATTATCTTCGTTAAATTAATTACCAATGGGTAATTTTCACACATTCCAAGATAACACTTTGAAGTCGTCAAGTCGTAGACTTCATACCTCCAACACACTATGGCAACTGACCATTTATCTCGTTTCCTGCACAAAGTTCTCCCAGGAAAATCGTGTCGCACACTGGTTGGTTGGTTTTCCAGCGAAATTCAAATTTCCCGATGCCAAATTCAACATTTTGAAGTCACTAAACTTTTAATTGCGAACTTCACTTTTTGCTTAAGAACACTGCATCAATGCTCGTAGCTACCATTGTACCAACTCAATTTTTAAACGTAGGTTAACAATTTTGAAATAAATAAAAATTAAATTAGTCTAAAATTTCAACGTTTTCATATTTGAAATGTTTAATTTTCAGGCTTTCTGGACTAATCTCCAAACCTAAAAATCTCGTCTCTGCATGCACTCATTGGCACATAATTGAAAAACAACAAGTGACTACTATTCGTCTAATTAAATTTAAGAAAATTTCCAAAACAAAACCTTGACCAAATTAAATTTTAAATTGTGGATAATTCTGGAATTTTGAACCTATAAAAATCCACGTCAATATACATATTAAGTATTTGTTTTATGGGGGTGAACTTGAGGTTGTTAACACCTTCCTATTTTGAAAACCAGAAATCTAATTCGATTTAATAACGTGCAACCATTTTTGTGCATAAATTTTGTAATATAGGGGCCTGTCCGGTGTTGGAACATTTATTTTCATGTATTCAGTGACATTTATGTCCGAAACAATTAAAATATATTACACAGATAACAAACTGGAAAAAAACTACGCCCGTAGCGTGTGTCTCACGCTGCATAATAGGATAGGCAGACCTTCAACGCTTTTTTCATTTTAAGGACATTCTAACAACTGCCTGCCTTATAGATTAACCATTTTTATTCGCACAAATCGGTAAACCCAATTTGTTTTTAATTTTATGTGTGCTGTTCATATACCTAATATAAGCAATAAATAATTGTAATTCTGGTATGTAAATTTTGTTTCGCAAATTTGACCGCGGAGTGTTCTGGAAGTAATTTGCAATAATTTTTGTCGACATTAATAATAATAAAGTGCAGTTGTAAGGTATTAACCGACGAAAAGGCAATGGCAACCAAAATTTAACTGAATTTAATTTGCAATCTTCAAATCCGAATGCATAATTCACTTCCCAAATTAACGGTGGGTCAAAATTATTATACATTTTTTTTTATTTAACATAAATATTTTCATATGATATATTTCAAATTTTATTTTTAAAATCTTAAGTTAGCATATTAATTGATGATATTTTTTAAATTTTATGCGAGTTAAAATTTATATCATTTATTCAGTGCCTAAAAGCGTAGTAAAATAACCGTAAGATGTCAAATTTTCAGCGGTTCTTAATAATTTTTGATGGACACACTTATTTACGGTATCCGGGATTAACTTAATGGTAACTTTATGGATCTAAAAAGTGAACGAAACATCTCGTACTCGTATAACTTGACGCTAGAAAATTTGTATTCGGTTGTGCCTGTTTACTTTCTTTGGAATTTTGTCAAAAAAGAAAACCAGGGGGTCTTGATTATTATAATGTTAACATTTTTTTGTTATGGAAGGGAAACAAAAAATTCTAATAAAAAACTAACATAGCGTAAGGGTATAAAAGTAATCTCAAGCTATCGAATAGTTCGGAAAGGTTTTTTTCTCCTGAGAGTACTTTTTCTATTAAGTTTTGTAGTTATTTACTAATACTGGGATTTTTTATGAAGTTTTTTGTTTAAAACTAGTTCATCTTTTAAAGAACTTTGTACTGTGTCTGAAGTGATCCTATCATTGACGAACGAGTATTAAAGTTATCGCACCAAAAGGTATATAGAAAAGTCTATAAAACGCCGAAACAAAATTTTACCTTTTTCAACGTAAAAAGTTTTAATTAACTTTTATAGATTAGAAACCCTAAAGTGTAGGGTGTGTTAAATAAATGTTCCATTCGTTGTTGGCGGTTCTGTATATCCAGAGCCGAATTGAGGTTCTATTTGACTTTTAACTACAAATGTTATTCTGGGAAATTTACGAACGAAACTTTTTTTTATTATATTTCGTTCACTACTACTAGACCATATTTTAATATTACTATTGCGAGTAATTTTGGTTAAGGGTCTTTTTTCATGAACATTTGAGTTTTCTATAGTTTGAAGAAAAATCACTCTGTGCTGGGTTCCCGTATTTCTTTTAATTCATTTTGAAATACCAGTTTTTGATCACTTTTCCACATAAATCAGCACTTATTTCAATAACAACATGAATGATATTGGTTTTAAGGTCATTTAGTGTTTGTGGTTTATTGGGGTAAACCAATGATTTCACATAACCTCTAGAGTGAAAATCACAATGAAAGAATTCAATGAAGAAGAAAGTCCAAGTTGAACTGTGTATTTTATCATGATGATTTGCCAAACAATACTCAACAAAAATGTTAGTTTAGGTTGAAATCAGAAAAAAACAAGCCTGATAGAATTTTTTTAAATGCGGATATTTATAGTGCACGTTTGATAGCTCTACACTTCTCCATAATAATTTTTATTATATTACGTAGAACCATGAAATGACTATTTTTATTTACTAGTAATATTATGGTTATAGTTTTCTAACGAACTCGGAAGTCTGTCAAAAGGCAAAGAAGTTTTTTTCTATAATATTCCTTTTCAAAGTTTGATAGACCACGCATAACCGTAGCTTAAACTTATTAAATAATGTACATTAGGTACTTTCCAAGAAAACTGTATTACTGTACACACATAGTACCTACTATTAAATTATCAACTTTAGAGTTTTATTTAATAAATAATAAATGGGCATTATTTGCATTGTGTAATATCTTGCGAAAATATATTTTTCCTGCTATTATTGTTTGAAAATACTTTTTGATTTTCTAACAATAAGAAAAACTTTTTCTTTAGCTTATTGAGTTACTATACCAGTTATATAATCCGTCACTTAAATTTTGGTAAAAGCTTCACTTAACATGTTGCTTTTTATTTTATTATTTTTAGAAAATGCAGTTCTTTAATTTTTTCGACTCGTAGGGTGATGTCGTTGACTACTGTTATTATTACTGCAAAAGTTTCCCGCGAGAGCGTTGATAATTTTATCAGCTGAGGTGATTTTATATTTTTGTTGTATTAAAACTTTTTTGTGAAAATAATAACTCTTTCTTGTATCAAATTTTCTGCGATATTTTTTTTTTATCTTTTGGTCATAAAACATACATGTGGGTATATCTTTTTTAAATGATCGTCTTATAATTATTGAGAAAACTGTTTAGCGTTGGAATTAACAACTAACGAACAAAAATCTTTCATAATTTAGTTTTTCAAATTAAAAATTATTCTTTTGAATAAATCCCTTACACTTTTCAAAACATACTTAATGGAAAAGCGATTAGCAGTGTTGTAATGGCTGTCAAGTTTAACGTGAAATCTGAACCACGGAATAAGTCAATTTGGGCTTAAGCGAATTTCAAGAATTTTCTGTATGTGCAGAATTTACCTTGGTTACAGTATTTCCTTGACCAAGACCAACCCTGTACATGAGTTAATTGTGGTCGCGAGATGATGAATGTTTTCTAATATTTTCAGGAAGGTGATGTAAATATTTTACCTCTTTTCTTGTTTAAATTAGTTTCACTCCTGCGTAATAAATAATAATAAACACGTAAAGCAATACAATAAATTGGAAACCCAACTTATGCATATTATTCAATTGTTTTTATTATAAGTAATATCTTGAAAAGCGTCCAGGGACTTCAAAGATATCCTTACTACTTAAATATGTTCAGATTGTCACCATTATAAATACAAAAGCATCTGATGTATTAATAAAATTGATATATAATAATTGTTTATTAAGATTATTTAAATTGTATATTTGTCGTTAAATATTAAAATAGTATTTATTATAATTTCCTTTCGCCCAGTTTGCACAGAGAGGACGCACTGCCAACATTTGACTCCCAAGTCTCTTGGTAAACCGCAAACATAATTAGTCCAAGTTGGTTGGTGTATGTGCTAAACTTTAACGGAACAGAAGGGCCTGAATTATTTGATTTCTATTTGGCGTTGACCATTTTCATTAGCACGGATGGGAAACATTAGAAATACGACGTAATTAAGCTGTAGGAAATTGATCTAATTTAAATATTTTACTTCTTGTAAAGCAGTGATGGCACAATCAAATTTATGCGTTTTACATGTAAGAATAATTAAAAATGCTTCAATGATATTACATAATTCCAATGTAAGCTTGAAGAAAAGAACATTGAAATTCTTAACATTCTTCGATTTTATTGAATTTCAACAATTAACATTTTTCTCCAAAGAATTGCTCTAAGAATTCCTTTTGTTTAAAACTTAGTTGTTTTTGAAAAGAATTTTAATTTACTTAGATACAAATTGTTGTTTTATAATCGTTTAAGGATTGAATTCTTTTATATACGCACATTGATACATAAGTGGCAATAATAATCAGTACATAATATGTTATTATTTATAAATAAATGAATACATTCAATTGGTAATTGCATGTTGCTAATATTTAATTTCAAGAGAATTACTTAGTACGTAGAAATGTAAGAAAATTATTATTAAAGCTTCTATGCAAACAAATTAGGTACGTAGGTAATGACTTGATTAAGGAGTTAGACCGGGTTAAACTACTGTGAAACGGTATGAAGAATTCTGAAAATTAATTTTGGAAAAACTACAAATGCGATTACCGTAATTTTGTATACATGTATAATATTAATCATTTTATTTATTAAAAGGCCAACCACACAAAAGGAACAACGTTATACGCCAACTCCATCAATTACAACCATTCGTTAATAAAATTATACATGTATACTTACAATTAGTAAGATTGACATTAATAAATACCCAAAAATTAACGTAATCGCATTGGTAGTTTTTCCGAAATTAATTTTCAAAATTCATACTGTTTTACAGTAGTCTAACCCCTTAAATAATTCGTATTAGACCAAAGTTTTCTATATTGTAAAGAATAATTAGTTATTAGTAATGTTGTGTTTCTTTTAGAAATTAAACACTTCTTGTGTGTAGGTAGATACACTATAAAGTTTGTTCACATAAAGTAATGACTGTTATAATAATGTAAGTAACTGCCTAAAAGCATTAGCAGGAAGCTATTAACTACAACACATCGCATTGGAATTTTAATTTTATAAAAACACCATCGCAATTTATTGTACTTTCGACATAGGACGTATCTAAATAGAGAATTGACCTGCTATTAACACCCCGGTTTATAATTAGAGGGGTTAAAGGGAAACGGCAAGTTGTTTCAGCTAGTTCAGTATGTCAGTATATCCTCTTTAAACAACCCCTGCACTCGCCGTCTGCTCTAATCGTTTCGGGCACCCTCTTTGCTTTGCTTTACAGCTGAAACGATCTGAATTGCACTTGTCACAATTTTTCAAAATAATTTCTTAAAGTATCACATAAGTCACAATCTCGTGCTTAATTTTTCGTTTATTAAATTTATTTTACTTTTTATTCTTAATCCAATTAACTAACTTTCCTGGCTTAAATACACAATAACTTAACCCGTTTAAAGCATTAAGCCGTTTTATGCTAATGTTTTTCAATTTTTGTATGGCCGTCATATAAGGGATGCAGAGATAGGGTTTAAAATCAATATAGGTTCTTCCTTAAGTAAATACAAACTCACATGCAAAGTTTCATCAGAATCGGCTTAACTCGTACGAGTATAACACGCAGAACCGGATTTTAACCCAGTTTTGGAAGGGCGACCCTCGTATTTAAATTTTAATCATATTATTTATACTGGCCGAATTTTCAATTAAATTCGTCATAAAGCTGTGTTACTTATTTTAAAATCCTTGAAATATTAAATTTAAGTTAATTGCTACATAGTAGTTCGCGTTGTTAAAATAATAATCATAATTTGTTATGTTCAATAGTAAAGTTTATATTACACTGTCGTTAATTTCTTAACCTTACCTTCACATGTATGATGTTTTTAGTAGATAAATACGATATTTTTCCTATAACCATAATATAAATTTAATTTTTGCATGTGCATCGTGAAAATCACTTGATCGCCACGATCTTATTAAACGCCCAATTGAAAATAGGAGATACATTTACATACTATTGTTACGAACGAGAGTTATAATTTAATGTAGTAACAATCATTAAAATAAAATTTATATATGAAAATAAAGGAATTAACGCCTGCACGCCATTGTCAGTCACCAGTTGTGCTACATTACTCGATCAAAACCACCGATAAATTACTACTCATAAACTACTGGATTTTTGTTCCGAGTATAATAGCACCGGCGATGCCCAACTCTCTGCCTCCAAACCTCTTGATCTTAAGGGCGACTACCCTTTATCTCCAGCATCGAATAATTGTCACTAGAAGAAAAAGTTAAAGGGTGGGGCGACTTGTTACATTTTCTGGAAGATACATATTGTTTACCAAAGAGGGTTAAATTACAAAATAACGCTTTGAAGTATCACCTTAATACCATAAAAAATAAACAATTATTTGGATTGGATTTTGGCTGTCAGCATGCTGGAATCACTGAACACCTGTAGTTTTGTGATCTCTCAATGGATAGCCCACTCTAAGCTTATTTATGAATTATGACAGTTATGTTATATTTTGACTATTTTGAGGTTATGTTAGTTTACAAGTTGGTGTTAAAAAGTGTGTTTGATTGAAGCAGCTGGGGTTGAAATAAACTGGAACTCACAGTTATAAGAAATTTATCTGTGTTTGGAATATAATATTTGAGATTACTTTCAAAATTTTAATGCCGACCTCAGCCACCGAGTATAGCTGTCATTCAGCCTTGCTCATTGAGAAAACTTCTTATTATTACGCTTCTCAGCCGTTGCCCTTCCATGAATTTTCCAATATCAATTGTATCCCTTGCTACGGTAGGGTTCCCACTCTTTAAGTTGTATCAGTGGTGAAAATTCGTCCGCTCGGTTTACACGCCAGCACTGACACGTTCTCCCTCTACATGTAGGTACTTCTCATTAATTTGCCCAACTTAAAATGCGGTATCAATTATTTGATAATTCACAAAATCCTGGTTTTCGATGCAGATTTTAAAAAAATTAGCAACATAGCTGCAAACGGTGTTTCTGCAGCTTTTGGCACAGATAATTTACTGCAGATAACCAGCTTATGATTTTTTGGGAGGGTAAGTAAAAATCTATCTAAGCAGCTACTGTTTGGTTGGTTTTCACTTGCTTCCAAGCTCTTCTATTTGGCAAAAATCTTAGGATGGGGGAACATAATGCAATATTTTTATTTATATTTTTAATTATTATCAATAGAATTAGACGTTTCTTATTATGATGATAATTTGAGCAAACCTAAAAATTACACCAGTTCAAATTGATTTAAAAAATTGTGCATATTTTTCATCAATTTTAAAGCTCCTAAGATGTATTCAGCTTAAATAATGAGATCATATTGAAAACAGTGAAGTTTCGCTAATCCGGATCGATTACAACTGGCCGAATCCGGATTTCTGGAGTAATTTGGAAGTAAATATGCAAATAAGCAAAATAAATGGATGAAACTTTTGTTGATTTACACTGATGCAAACTGATGTTTTATATTTACTCGGAGTATATTACTCGGAGTTGCTGCGAGAAATACACATGAAACATAAATACATGACATTGTTTATATGATTATCATTAGGAATCATAATCATTATAGGATTAGGAAATCAGAGGTTAGTCCGGATTACAAGGTAGTATAACATAATTTTTTGTGTAAGGCGGTGCTGACTTGATGTTCGCATATGTCTACTGCACATAAATGGCCACATCTCTGCCTTCCACAAAGTATTACGCTTTACATAACATTAAATTGACATTTTTACATTTTATTTGCATTACAAGGAAATCAGGAGTAGCACATGCTGTTAACGGAGTTTTACTGTGCATTTTAAAGAAACTTTCAATAGCCCTGTTCTTTGACAGTTTGAGACTGTTTGTAAACTATCATACGCATGCGCAGTTTCGAATTCACTTTATAATTTTATATCTGCGCATGCGTCTGAGGGTTTCCAACTTTAAACTGGTTGAAGAAACATAACTAATGCATCTGTTAGAAATATTATAAAATTTAAGAAAGTTGTGGGAGGGTGTGTTTGCTGTATTACAAGAAAATTACAGCTACAGCGATATTTTTTACAATTTTTGTATAAATGTTTAAAGTAGGTAATCCTAAACTGCCAGATATTTTGAAATTTTTACTAGAAGATTCTTAAACTAGCACTGATCATCTACTCCAGGGCTTAAAAACAAATACGAATTTTTCAAAATTCTACTTTGGCTTTAGCTTTAAGCAAAAATTATTCAAACACGTGATTTACTATACAAACTTTTGTGAAGTTTCTGTGCGTTGTGTTCTAATCGATAATGATGGTAAGTTGACTGAACATAAACATAATGGGATTGTCGACATATCGAGAAAGAGCCGAGTGCTCGAAGCGAAATGAAAAATTTTAAATTTAGCGGATCTCTTCACAATGTATGTAAAATTAAGTGGGCTCGGGTCAAGCTAAATCGGGTAATCCAATTTTCAAATATGGCGGCGAGAACTAATTTTGTTTATTGCGAAAATGGTTACAAAAACGGAACCACACATGAATTATTTTGTGTGAAGAGTTCAAATCTTGCGTTTATAAAGTCGAGCAGTCATAACCAAATAATTTGCCTAGTTATGAGGTACTATTACACAAAACTTCTACAAGATAATCCCAAAGAACAATGTGATGCAGTGATACCAGTTCAACCATGGATACGTCAAGGTCCACTTTATATACCATTTAAAAAGAAACTTGAAGAAAACTCCCCTTTCAAAGGGAATTGACACTACAATGGATAAAAATGTTTTTTAAAACACTAATTCTGTAATTACAAAGTGTCATAAATACTTATTAGTAAATTTCAGTGGAAGTTTTTTTGGAAAATTTCTATAAAATGAGAACACGATCCCTTTGTCCATAACTTTCTTGCTGTATAATTTCAGTACCAAGTTGAAAATCTTGAGCTGTAGTTTACTGTTCAGTTGAGAGTTAACCAATTACCGTGGTTAAACTCTTGGTTAAAACTACAGTTTTGAACGTAGTTCTAAGTTGAAAATAACCAATTTTCTCAAATGAAACACAAGTGCCTTTTTTTTTGAACTTCAGAAGGAACCAGCTATTTAATGAAAATTAGATATCTGCAGTTTTTCTTACTACACAATTTTAAAACCGAAAATAATAAATAAAATTGATAAAATTTTACAAAAAAAATGCCAAGTGGAAGCTACATATACATACTGTAAAATTTAATAAATTAAAAGTTTGTTTAATGGAATTTTGAGTTTTTTTAATTTTATCAATTAAATTTGTAAGGTCATTTTTTGGTTAAACTTTTCTTCATTATTAAAATAACTTTTATAAAAATAAAATTGTATTGTGTTAGATAATTTTAATTACGTATTGGTGTAATCTTGAAACAAGTTAGATACAATAAGACACTGTTGATGGAGTAGAGAGCATAAGGTCTGAGAGTATAGGTCGCGTAGTATTTTATGACTTGAATTATGAAAAGGGTTGAAGGGTCAAACGCGGTCACCTAGCAACGTCTCTCTTTTTCACTAAATAGTTGATACCATTTGTAATTAATTTTTTAAATTGCTCGGAAGTTTTTAAAAGGTCCATTTTTACAAACAAGGACTTAAAATTCTTGTATATTTAGAAACAATTGTACTATTACTGTTGTTGAATATGACCTTAAAAGTAACATGAAATAGTCATATAATTATTTCAATATTTCTGTATATTGATAAGATAATAAACGTAATATTGCAAAAATAATTATTGGTAATCTTTCGCCATTATCGATATGTGTATGTACGTACAAAGCTAATAAGCTTTTGTTGGAGTCGATTAAAAATAACAATAATAATATAACTGTCGTTAAGTTTTTTAAACAAACTTGAACGAGAATTTAAATAATTTGCTTTACGCAACAAACTTTATTATGATTACATTTTTAATTTTAAATTTTTTTAATTAGCATTTTACGATTATAATCCGCTATTACTACCTAAACCGACTACATAAAAAGGTTGCTACGCATTAATTTCCTTTAAAAAATCGTCGTACAAAATATTTATGCCTTTTCACGTCTTCTTACTTTATACAAGTTTTACGTCATTTGCATTTTAACGGAATATTTAGTATCTTTCTCACCTTCGTAATCAAATAAGATCCAACACGAACAAAAAACTCTACATTTTGTGTTGTTCAGTTTTTCCTTTTTCAAATTTGTAATTTTTAATTTATGTACAACCACAAATTCGTAACACCCTGCGAGTTTTGCAAGTTGAAGAATTTTCAAATTTTTGACAAATAATACTTATAAATATAATAAATGGTTCAGCATCCAAGGGTTGACAATTTTGTTATAGTAATTCGTTGAAAACGTTTTTATAAAATTTTAACCTCTTACAACTGTTGTAATGGTGGTTAATTAGTTATAGTGCAGGTGTATTAAAGGCAGGTGGTAGATGCGGGACTTGGCAACGGTTTTCTCAAGTTATGTAATTTGTAGGTACTACATCAGTTTTTGACCAAAGTAGTTTGTAATAATGAATTATTTATATTTATTTTAAACATACAAATTTCGCAATTGAACATTTACTATTATTATTACTATTTTTATACCTATTAGTTCTTATTACACACCTGCAAACCGATATATGCATACTTTAAACCAGTTTTCTTTAATATTTGCAATATTTTAAATAATGTTCCAACGACTTTTTGTAGACACGTTTAATTTTTTTAAACATTTAAACGTGGTAGGGGAGATTCCGAACTTAACCCCATCGATTTCATCCGTTGTCACCATAACTGCGTATAATTTAGCCAATTTACGCGCATGAATGGATTAACGAGACCAGTAGAAATGTGGTTAATTAATTCACGTGACATTTTTAATTTATTGGCAATGTAATAAAAATGTATTTAATTTTGCAATGAAACTCATTTTACCTTCCAGTAAATGACATCTCTAGAATTGTTTCATCTTTTTTTCCTTGTCAGATGTTGTTTTGTACTTGCACGTTTTGTAAGAAATATTTTGAAACAACTAAAAATGCTTATTTCGTGTACCTATATAACGGGCATTTTTTTTGTAGTGCTGCCTAATTTGTTTGCCTGAAGTATAATACGTATTTTATTGGTAAATCACTTTTCACTGAGTTTCATAGATCAATAATGGTGATACCGGGTCTAAAAGCTATATAGGGGAGACCGGAGTAGGAGTAGTTGATTTTAGTTATTGAATTATAGTAATTTTGTTTTTTTTTTTAATCATTGTGATAGATTAGCAACATAGCTATTTTATACACACTATGCTGTAAGTGGTAGATATTTATATGAGTGTTTTCTACTAAATTCTTCAAATTTAAGTGAAAATTGTCACAGAATGGAGCAACTTGATCCTGCCATAAAAAAGATATATAATGGAAATAACTTATGAATGACGAAAACCATGAAGCTGAATTTTCTATTTCTAATTCACTATGCAAGAAGATTTATTTTCAAGTTCAGATTTAATCTTTATTTTAGTACTATACCAACTATAGTACTATACTATATATATAACGTACAGATGGCATACACTGCATTCAAAATTTAAGGAGTAGTTTTTCCACAAATTTTTTTCTAAAATTTCTGAACTTATAAAGAAATCGATAGATTTAGAAAAAGGAATAAGGGGCACAATTGATAATATACTGTATCAAGTTGCTTTGCTGTCCCTATATGAAAAGTTTTATTATTAAGCCAAAAACTACATAATATGCATCATGTCATATAATACCAAATTATTTAATAAAACGTCTTCCAAATTTGGAAATCACTCACTATTATTGTACCATTTAAAACTTCTTCATAAGGCATTTAATAACATTAAGAATAGAAATTAATAAAATGACTTTCTCTCGAACTCTTCATGTTTACCCCGGTACGAGGTGGATGAATGAGAACAAATTCGTAATTAAAATAATGAATGAATTGGTGAAATTCTTGTAAATCACAAATTTTTTAATATTGGCGTGCATATTCTCCGTCTATTTTATATCCATCCTTGGTGCAATTACAACTTAACGACAAAGTTTCTTGAAATGTTGCCAACAACTTATTCAGTGGAGAATGGAAAACTCTTGAGCTTGAGATGGTGAAAACATCTAATTTGGCAAACTTCAAAATTTACTTTGACAGTTTCAAAAATTGTTCATTATTTTACATTTGATTAACATTCCGTTTTAAGGTTTCCACTCAAAAGGTAGAAGTAATAGTGCACCATCATTCATTGCATTGTATGTCGAGATGCTCTGATGACTGTTGGTAATAATAGAGAGGATCATGTATGGTTTCTCAAATGTTTCGGGTTCGAAAAACTCGAATGTAATCTAGCTAGTTCAGAGCCGGTTTCAATAAAAACTGTTATTTGACACCTGAAATATTGTTGATTAGAAAAATGTATTTGCATACCTTAAATGTTGATTAATGCTTTTTATATAGTAATTGGCCAATTTTATATTTTTACAAATTTATGTAAATTTTTTAAAGAAATTTGTTAATCACATTCCAGTTTTATCTAATGTATTGTTTTTTAAATTATTTGCTAGCAAATACGATAGTACAGTGCACTCTTATTATAACGTACTGGATGTTTTGTTTTTATATTTCTAGAAACGTCCGAGACACCGTTATATTGTTAAGCAAAAGTAATATTATTCATTTCCAGCACTTTCACAAATACCATCTTCTTTCGCTTTTTTTTCTTCACTTTCCTGTTACTTAATATTTAATTTTCGTTTTTCATTTAAAAAAAAAATAAATAAAAGTTATTATTTATTACTATTAAGTTATAAAAGCATGCGCCGATTATCGAAGATACTTTAGTGCAAGATGCGTGTAGTTTTCTATTAAATGTGACCGTTCTTCTTGGTTGTTAATCAGTGATGGAGAGAAAGGCAGCTCAGAGTAATTTAATTTTTGTGTGAACACAGTCATCCCTAATCTGCACATGTGACGATCGTAATGAAAAGCGACTGCGCAATGCGCTTCTTTAAGTCCGTCCCTTGTAGTATTGATCAGGTCCATGACGTCACAGCTACTTATGAATGATCCACTACACAAACTGCTACTAATTTGATTGTACGGACCTGATATTTGCGATTTTGCTCCCAATGCTCTGCGATGTAAGGCCCAATTTTGCTCGATAGAGTAATTTTATTAATACTTGTCTCTGCAGCTTGAAAACAATGTTATTTCATTTACATAGTCGGTATGTGATGTTCGAAATTTCGCAATACAATGTTTTGGCACAATTTATTATTAAACGACCAAGCAGCGGTTTTCGTATTCAATTTAAAGAAATTTATGTGTGACTTTCATCGATTTTACGACTGGGTATTTATTTAAAAAAATATCTATGATTCATAATAAATTTTGAAAATTCTTTTTTCGCACTTTCTATTAAAATTTATACAATTAGGATTAATAAATCATTACGCTATAAAATTTCCCAAATTTTTGTTTTATTATGAAACTCGCAGTACGAATTTTAAAAACCTTTTATCCTTCTCCTATCTGGCTCTATCTGTAATTTTATTTGTTTTATGATTGTTACATTATTTAGTGTAATATAATTTTCTATGAAATATTGTTTTATATTATTTATTTATTTTATTGATCACTTTTTTAACCCGTATGGTATTTAAGTAAAAAGCATTTTGAAATGAATATAGGATTAACCCGATTAACCACCCACACTAACCACAACATGGTATGTCTAGTAATTGACACAACCTTATTATTGTGAAACTGCAAACAACACGAAAGGTGAAAATTTTTTAACGTCATTCAATTTATTCCAAGTTATTAGATAACTATCTCAATTTATTTCGAAATTAACCCATTTCGTCTAGTGTACCATCGATTTTGCCAATTTTTGAATCGACAACGTGAAAACTTTATAAGGCGAACGTCGAGAACAATCGGTGAGAGTGTAATGTATTTTTAGAAAACAATTTTGTTTATAAATATAAAAGCTGATTTATTTTCGATATAAAAACTATTGAATATTGATTTTAAAATGTTTATTTCTTGGCTTAATTAATGATTAATGTACCTGCTGTTTTTTGATTTGTTAGCATCCAGGCGGTAAAGAGAAACGAAATTTTGAAATATAATTGGAAAGAAATCCATCCACCAACAAAACGTTTTGGAAACGTTCTTATACGATAGATAAGATTTGAACACTTCCATTTTATTTTCTCATTTATTAACATAAACGGAAGTAATTTTTATACTTAATTTGTATAATTATGAAAAACAGGTAATTTTATAAAGTTCTACTTCCGGTTTCATTCGGATAGACGTCACCTAACTTTTTTAATTTATTCTGAATATATCTCTTGCTAGTATTTTTTAGCAAGCTTTAAATTTTCTTTTTGTCGACAAAGACATGCCCAAGCTTATTATTTATCTGCGTTTTACCATAAAAGAGATTTAAATATGTCAAAATTTTTACTTTTGGACTTTAAGAACAATTGTGGTAAGAAGCATTATCTACGTTTACGTTTCATTATTATATTTCACATTAAAATATTCGTTGGGTGCGCGTTTTACTGTTAGAAAAAAATATCTACGATTATAGTAAATCGGGAAAAGTTTATTATTTTTTTATGATTGCTTACTTTTTTAGGAATAATTCTTTTGACGTTATGTTTTCTCGCAGAAAGTAAATTTTGTTTGATTGTATTTTTTTGCTAGTCTTTGATGATTTCTATACCAAAAGGGGTTTTGATTAAAACAAAACTGGCAATTTTCACTCTAATTCAGGAATATTGAAAAGTGTTCCACCATTACGAACAATCAATTTATTTTTCTGACGAATATTTGTTTTTTATTTAGGTACCTAATATTATATTATACTCAGAAAATTTTATGGTTACTCATACTAAACTTTTGAAAATATTAAAAGATCGATGATTGGGTGTAGTTTTAGTTGAAGTCACCTTTAGCAATAAATGTCAATACTTGCCATTACTCAGAGGTTTCTTTTTGAAAGCTAAAATATTTATCACATTTTGTATTAAATTATGTAGGTATGTATTAATTTACTATTAATCTAGATTTCTTAAACAAACTTACTTTTATTGTTAATTTATTAAGCTAAGACCAAAATAACAAATGAAGGGCACAGGTTTAGAATGGAGCCAAGGCACAAAGTAAATCGAAAAATAAAGTTCAAAAAGTGGTACAAAGATCGTTTATTTATTAATTAAAGAACTAAAAGACTAATGTATTAATAGTATTATAATATTATGTATTCAAACTAAAGTCAAAAGTTTTTGGAGTGATATCCAAAGATTTTTCAAATAGATCTGGCTGTAGGAAGTCTATCAGTATGTTTAGGTGACCTGTCTTGCCTCTTGGTTTGAATTTTTTAATTTGAATAATTTTTGTGGCGGTTTGTAGGGCCTCCATTTCACCCGTAGATGAAGAGGTGGCAGGTCTAAGAGTCCCTCAATGACCTCTGTTGGAATTTTACTTATAGCTCCTGTTATTTGGGTTTTGTTATCATAACCCTTGGGTTTTGTCATCATAACCCCTGGTTTTTCTCCGATAGGTGTCTGACAATGGGTCTTATTATTGATGTATATGAGTAATGGGTCATTTTTGGTCTTAACCTCCAAGTCCTTCCAAAAAGTTTGCGACAAGCCCAAAAGGCTCCCGTTGCTTTAGAATTAATTTTATCTGCATGCAATTTTCAGGTGAGTTTAGCATCTAGACAGAGTTACCTCTAAATACATTTTTCTAAGGTATCGATAAACAATGAAGCTGTGGAGCTTTTAAGTCTATCTTTCTACGCTTAGTGAATAAAGCTATGATGGTTTTTGAAGGATTCACTGTAAGTTTTTTTTTTCACACTATTCTTTTGTTTTGTTTAGGGCAGTTTGCATTACGTTTGAAATTTTACCTTCATTCTTGCCTCTAATTTTAATGACAATGTCGTTTGCTTACCATAATGCGCAGAATCCATTATCAGTTCATTTTTTCAGTAAGTCGTCCACCACGATAGACCATAAGAGAGGCGATAAAAACCCCTCCTCGTGGGCATTCTCTTGCTGTGGCCATTGAGATCTCTTCCGCTTTTAAGGAAGCCGTTACTACTCGACTTTTTAGCATTGATTCTATCTAGGTTATTTTGGGTAGCTCAATACCATGTCTCACGGCTGGCGGCTGTTTTTATAGATTCAATTGAGGTGTTATCAAAAGTACTCCCCATAAAAGTATAAATGTTCCAACCGCGATTTCTTTTGCTGCGAGAGATTTTACAGTTTCTGTTACAAGTTGGTGAAGTGCATCTACCGTAGCTTTACCCATAGATGAAATAGTAGGCAAATTGTATGACATGAAGCGGCATCTTTTTAAGAGGTTTGCTTCTAATATGATTATCAATAATTTTCTCCGTTGCTGTGATATGATTTGGCCTCTTCGGGAGACCTTCTGCCTGCTTTTGGTATAAATACCACTTTCACCTTCTTTCATAATGTGGGTATATACCTCAGTGCATAACTATAGCTTTGAAGATTTCTGTTATGAATAGAGCGATCAAATCCACTTCTTTCTGAAGTAGGGCCGGAAAAATTCTGTTCCATTCAGGTGATTTGTAGGGCTGAAAACTATATATAGCTCATTTCACTGATTTTTTTTGCTAACTTTCTGCTATCTCTGCTGGAGTGTAGATTTCCATTAGCTTGAGACATTTCGTGCACTTGGTTTGTTCTCGCTATTATCGTGGATTTTGGGAAGTTTCTTTTTAGCAACACACAAACTTTTGCAGATGTTCTTGGTATAAGCACCGTTGGGCTGTTTTACGAGTCTAATGGTATTTGAGTGGTCTTTGGCCAGAGTAAGTTTGTCTGATAACACCGAATTTATTAAATTTTACGACTGGTTTAACTATTAAAGTAGATGATAGGAAAAACACCCTGAAATTCAGTCTATATTAATATTATTGATTCTATTGCATAGTTCTTTGACTGCGGCAGATGTCAAGTGAATGCTGGCAATCAGCTATTTTCGATTGACTCGCGTAATGCGGGTAAAGCTTTATAATGATGATTTAAAATTTATGAAGGAGACGTAAAGCATTATTACTGGCTTTATGTACTAATTTTTTCATAGCAAAACAGATACTATATTGTAAATGTACTTATAATGTGTAATTAAATTAATTTAATTCTTTGTATTTCATTATTCCTTTTTAAAAACATCATCGGCTTTAACATTTTTTGTACTACTATAAATTAGAGATTTGACAAAACAAGTTTATTAAAATTTTATTGACATCACACAAAAAATATTTCACTAAAAATCACAAAAGAATCTAAAAATTAAACAACTAGAAATAATAAATACTTAGTTATTAGAAACCTTCAAATACTAACTATACTCAAAAAACTGGTTAATGTAAATAATATGCTAATACCCTATTTTTATTTCAGGTGAGTTCCACAAACTATAAGCTAGAAACCGTTGGAAAATTCTTTCCAAGTATAGTAGTTGGTTCGTCTGTTGAAAAGTTTAATAACTTTAAAACCGGGTAGGTACCTATACATAATCATTAATATTTGAAAATTACCTACAATCAAATTTTTTCTCGAAAGAAACACAAGAATCGATTTAAAGCAATTCTGGTAGACGTCGAATACAAAAAGTTAAAAAAACGTTGTTAAAATAGATATAAATAGAAGAGTTTACAGGTTATTTTACCAAACAAAAATAAAACACTTACGAATTGAGGAAATATGAAGAAACAGATAATAATCTGAAAAAAAAATGATAAAAACAAAGAAAACTTGTAAAGAGAAAAACGTTTTAAAGATAACGTTACTCAAGGCTATTTTTGTCTTATCAGAGGGAATTTCCCAAGTAGGTACTATTGAATGCACTAATTACTCATTAAAATTTTAGTTTGGTTCTCCTTTAATTATGGAAAATCTGATGAATTATACAACACCGTCCAACTATTTTAATGTTAGACATGTAATTTTCTTCTTTTTTTCTTTCGAACGAATTGCTTGTATTATACATAATTTCAGTATTATTTCCATAATTGAAAAGAACAATTTAAATTTATAAATATTTGTAGGGCATTTCTTGCCCAACATTAAATTTAAAGGTGAAAAGGTTTTACTACAATAAAATACTACGTGACTAAAATTATTTACATTTTTAATATTTAATGTCGAGAAAGCTATACCTGTAACTCGAAAATTTCTTCAATATAAGTACCTAACCCATATTATATTATTTTCATTATAACTACATTTCTTTTTTTTTTTTTCTACATACAAGTTTAATTTTATGTGAGTGGTGCATGGTAACTTTTAGATTTTTTTATGAGGAAAACTCAAAGAAACTTTATTTTGCTTACCTACCAAATATATAGAAAAATAAAAAAGTCAGTAAATTATATTGGCATGTTTAATGGCTTTGTGTTTATGACTTTATTTAAATTTTTTCTTATTGTTATTGGGTTTACATCTTATATAGTAAAACTTTTAACGACCACGCTTTTAAGTCATATTATCATCAGACATCCCACGAATTTTATAATAAAGTAGAAAACTTCCTGGTATTTAATATAAAATATTGGAAAATTTATTGTGTTGAAGCAAATTATCGATTTTTGAAATCAATTATTGTTTATTCAGTGCATTATTTATATTCGTATTGATTAAGAAGTAATAGAAAACTTTTCAATATGCGTTAAATGGAAAATGCAAAGTTTTGGAATACTAATTAAATGAATCATTAGCTAATGATAGTGTATGCTGTTAAATTAGATTTCTATTTGGAGGATCACTAAATTTGTGTATCATAAATGTTTAAATACTGCGTAGGTCGGATATGATGAAGTAATTACAATTAGTAGGTATTACTTTTTTTCTTTGCACATACCATCCAGCTAGGTGATGGTCTTAAAAAGCGTAACAAGTTTCTTCTTACTATAAGTTTCAAAAAATCGTTACTACTAAACATCTTTTAAATAATATGACATATTTATAACTATGTAAACATACCAACCAAGCAATACATGAAAAAGATAATAAGGTTCATAACGAATTAAGAAAAGCAGCTGGTTTAAATAGCTGGATGCAACGACGCTTTGAACTCCTCCATCGAGACAGAAAACACTAGAATGGAGAAAATGCGATGATTAGCCAGCTGTAAATCAGGTTGTTCAAAAGATATCGGTCTTATTTTGCTCCACTGAATCAGTAACTACCAGGGCAGCTTTTATAATCCTTCAATTAAACTTTTTTAATTAAAAGGTCCAATCTCGTCAATTAAATTTTTCGTTTTAAATAAATCAAAAACTTGTGGGGTCATTTCTTCGAGTATACAACTTTTTTCGTGTAATTTACGTACTTCCTCTCTAACACCAACCGAACAGCTGATAAAAACGACCACACTCTACGCAGCGAGGTCGACGAACGAATTAATTCTCATCCTTCCTTTTTTATTGTATTACTAAATAAGTTTTCAGCATAAATAATACGTTTATAAATTAGCATGCAAAAAATGTAAAAATATATTGATTACTTTTTATTATTTTAGTAGGTACGTACTACTTACGTATAGTCAAAAACTGAATCTTTGAGTTGTTTACTATGATAAGATTCGAATTTTTCGTCTCCAAATTTCTAGTCCAAATCGTAGGATTTCTTGTGACGGTTGTTACGAGTGCGCCATCGTTTGAGCGCAGTGGTAAAAAGAACGAAAGCCCTTGATGACTGCTTCCTCATCGTATCATACTTACGTTTCTTTTCCTTTTCAGCACATGCAGGTGCCAAATATAAAACCGTGGAAGTGTACTGTCGGATTTTTATAATTCTTGGTTTTTTGCATTTTGTTTCAGAAACAACGAGAGTCGATCTATATTTCAATATTTTCTCGAATTAGTAATTATTATTACTATATAAAAAGAATACCAAATTTCACAATTTCTATTTTTATGTTACGAGCAAAATTAGTACAAACTGTTGTGTTACTATTTGTTTATGCGATTTTCTCTTAAATCCGTTCCTGTCGTATGGGTGTGTGACTGAATCACAAATCGCTTTAAAGTGGCACTGCTACTTCAAGTTGGGAATCGCGTGCATCCTTCAATATAATTATAGTCTATTCTCTTTAACCGTTTAATAGCATGTATGGTTTTGTCTCTTTATTACGCTAAAGTGTTTTGTGTTACTACATCGTAGGACTTCCTATGACACAACATACAGTCTACCGTGTTTCAAATTTTAAGATTGCGATGCACTAACACTTGCTTGGAATCTCTGGACCAGACTGCAGATAATAGCTTTCTGTTGGTGTTGAAAAGATCTTTCTTCTTTAAATATGTATATTCACCTCACTTAAATCTACCAGGAATGTAATTAAATTTTAAGCTGAAAGTGAAATACACCGTTGGTTTTCCATTTATGTAATCTTTTCGATTCTACTACTTCATGTACTACACTTAGGTACATTAAGAATAGTTTATTTTTGTTGAATTGAATATTTCAAGCATCACCAACTCGTAAGAAATTACTGCAGATCAATAAGTATAGAATTTTTAATAAATCATAATATTATTCCCTATGCTAATAATTTATTATAAAGTTATTATACCTATATCCTCCGACAATGTAATGGTAGGTCGGTAGTTGTCATTGTGTTTTGGTTAGTTTGAATTGGTTTAGATTGCAGATGTGAGATAAATGGGCTATATATAAAGGATTACCATCTCAACTAAACTTGAATTGATTCAAATTAAAATTTACATCGGCAAAATCATAAATTCATTAAAGTAGCAAAATTGATAAAATCCTTTGTACTAGGAGAGAAAAACTCAATTCCAATTACGGACAAATTCTGTATTTTTGAAAAAAATCTAAAATTTTAGCGTTAATCGATTTAACAGAGTGGCAAATTTGCTTCAAGACAACAAAAGGAAGCCTACAAAATTTCATTTTATTTTTTAATTAACCCATCAAGCAGATTTTAAGTTAAGCACCATATTTTTCATCTTGTAAAAAAATTTAATTGAATTTGATTTTTTAATGGACTACCTCGAGCATAAATTGGATTGATTATTGAAAAAATCTATGTTGTGATTTTTTATAAGACTTAAATAAGAAAGACGTTTTAGGATTGCCTGAGAGTAAAACTTAGGAATATATTACGTGTATTTTCGACATACCTATTTTTTACATGAAAATTGTAATTCTATAATTCGAAGTCTTATAACGAAGGGGTTCTATGTCATACATGTCTGACAGAAAATTTTTTTATCAACTGATTTTTTTTGCCTTAGCTGTAGTTGCAGATATTGCTTATTGGCATCGTCTTAATTTCATTGTCATTATTTTCTTAAGCATTTCTTCACCTACCATCATTTTTCGTGGCATATAGATCGTACCAAGCATGAAGTGTAATACCTATTATCGATCTTTCTTCTACTATCAAACATTTTTCAATCGAGGCTTCTTCGTCCGTATTGATCCTTTATCTCCCCTATTATTGCATATGAACTGTTTGCACATACTTAAGGCACCTACTGTATAATGTGTACTCCGAACTACTGGAAGTATAAATACTACCACACTTTATTTGGAGAAGGATGCTCTTGGCAAATCACCTTGGTGGTGGTTTGTCATTGCCGTTTGAGAAGAGGCAATACAAATAAAATTCTTACTTTGTTAAGGTTTGAAACTAATACTTACCTCGGTATTAGCAAGCAACGCACAGTCATCGAGTTGGAACCATCTCATAATTGTAGCTATAAATTTTTTTATTAAACTTTTCGTCTTTAGCGATTTAACAACTTCTTGCAAAATTGGAAAAGATTTATACATTCATTGTAACTTTTTGAACACTATTAAGAGTTGCTCTTATTATAACGTTCACTTCTATTGTTCGTAACGAATTTAAGTATTCTTTTATGTCGACCGTAAATAATGAATATTGTAGAGGAAAATTGAAAAAGTTGCAAATTTTTTAAATGTAGGAAACAAATTTAACAAGGTTCTTTCAATTTAAACAATAACATTTGTTTCCGATTACGTCGTTGTACCTCCTCTCTGAAATATTTCAAATTAGCGTTAATATATTTAAATTAAAATCTAATTTTATTAAAATATACATTCGTGAGAGTTGGACTTTTTTATGCGTCCCTTGTGACGTGCATTATAACGAAAATCTACCCTATATAATTATTTGTAAGATTTGCATAATACGAGACTTAAAAATCCCAAAAGAAAAATTTTAATATTAAATTTGACAATAAATAAATACGGTGATGACGAGAACGGACATTATAGTTACAGCAATGGTGGCGTACCAGTTCCTATGAATCTCATCCTGATCATGCATTATTCGATACTGGTATCATCCAAAACTATGTAAATTCGATAGAATATCCATCAAAATTAAGTTGATTAAAAAAATATTATTCCTTAATAATAATTATTGATAGAACAACGAATATCGAATAAAATTTAAAAAATGAAGTAAAATTGCGAAGGTAATAATTTGACACAATAATAACTAATCCAAACGTTTGTTTGTTTTGAACGTAAAATTAGAAAGATCGTCTTTAGAGCACGTTTTACGGAACTAAAGTTAGATTTGTTGCGTTGAAAGGGCGTGGTGCGTGCGAAAAACATGGTACTTCCCCTTTAATTCGCGTCGCGACTGTGGCGGCCTCGCAAGCTCTCGGCTGGCCTGTCTGGGTCTAGGTCACCTCACCCCACTTCCCTTACCTCCCACTGGTTGGAATCTCAAGGCTAAATTTGTTTATATGTGCAATCGCATCCCATATGCATTTCTGTAAGTATTTCTATTATGTTTCCAACGAACGTCATTAGATTTTTGAACATTTTTTTAACATTAATAATTTTTAATTATCCACCACACTTTCCTTTAAACTCTGTTGAACCACAAAACTCTTAATACAATGAGAAAATCCGTACGTTTACTTTTCTTCAGCACAATTATGATTATGTTTTATGTAACATCTCAAGTTCCTGAAGAAAATCTAAACCGTTTCATTTAAACATCAACAATTCAACCATACATTTTTTATGAGAGATTGGAAACTTGAGGTCATAACCATTTGTGAAGTTCACCATGCAGACTACTCAAATTGCTTGAAATACGAGTCGTGTGACATTATTTCAAAAGTAATTTTGGTAAACCTGTTGTTGTTTATTTCTAATCCAACAACGTGTTTTGCTAAAAAAATTACTGTTATTAAAAGAAGTCTATTAAAAGAAGTCATTTGATTTTCAAATTATCTATGCCTATTTCTATAATCCAAAAATATTTATTATATTACCAAACAGTTGGCTATACAAAAACCAAATTATCTCAATTTTACCAAAATTGCAATTACGACCTTTTATCCCAAGTGATCTAGAAGTCCATAATTAAAATACACATGAACTAAAGTTCCGAGGCCCTAACCTTACAACGTGAATAATGTTAATTTCTTTGTTAAACCGGAGGATAGCAATTTCGGACGATTTCTAACCTCCCAATATCAAAAATGTAATTCTTGAATTTAAGTTTTCGCAATTTACAGTCTTCGAAAATAAAGTAATCTGCGGACATTGGATATTTAAAAAGTTAGAAAAACTGGGAAAGTGATCGTTGGAAAATCAATTTTTATAAATCACGAAATAATGTGCATTGCGAAAGTGCATCTGTGGAGAACCTTTTATAATTTTTTAATTTTATTTTAAAACTTGATAATATTAAAAATTTAGAAGTGACTATCGGGAATTCCAATAATGACATAGTTTCGATCTTATTAGATCTCGTCACTGACGATGAACAGAAGGAAGCCAGCCACTGGAAGTGAATACACACGAATTGTGCGTGAAGTTAATTAGTTCTACAAATGAAGAAGTTGTTCACATGCAAAATTGTAAGTGATTTTCTACAATGTTAAATGCTATTTAATGCTTTTCTTGCATTGCAAAATATACGCCGAAAAAAATTTATTCCTATTTGGATATCACAGATCGTCCTTAATTGGAATTCATTTTAATTACATTTGTTGATGAAATAGGATCAAGATTACTGAAAATTAAAAATAATAAAGGTTTTCTTTTTACCAATATTATTATGTCGTTTATAAACACCACATCATAGTACTAATATTATGCCAGTTTTGTTATCATCATTAAAAATTCACAGACTTGCATAATTTCAAAAACAGCTGTGTACCGGACGCGCGTTGATTATGCACTTACACATGCACGTACCTAAATAAAAACAGTGGCGCACAATTTATATAATGTTATTTGTGTTAAGCATTAATTTTGTACTTGTACAATTTTTCAAAGTTAGCTAGCTGTATTTATACAGCTGTAAATGTACTTTTATAAAATTGGCCAGTGCATATTCTATGGGATCTGTGTATTTAAATTTTCTTAACCAAGATTTTGGAAGTATGAGCTTTGTGAGGAAATATCTCTAAATACGATTAATTATTGCATGTTTCAAATATATATCTTTGATTATTTTGTGTAACAGAGATTTAGAGTAAAGCATGCTAGACCGGAACGGAACAGAGGATAATGTGAATTAATAAAAACTCAACGGAATTTGTTATATAATGTTAAATGAAGCTTTTAAGTTCAGGATGAATGTTAGTCCCGGAAATTTATTGAAGGTCCATTCTAAATATTGGTGAAAGAATTTTTGAAATCGGGTGAGTAGTTTCGGAGATTATACTCTCGATATCCAAACTTACAAACTTTACCATTTTATAATATTAGTATGGATTTGAATTACGCCATTACTTGTACGTTCCTCTGACATGCCGTGGTTGAAGTTCGCACGTAATTAGTTTTATTAAGACACCTAAAAGTTTATTTTGAAGTGACAAACATAAATTTTAAGTTTAATATTGGGAACCACGTTGGGAACCATATAAAGTTTCCCATTTTTCTTTATTTTTAGATTTTTCTGTGGATATATAGTATTCTCGTATTTAGCATACTTTTATTAATATTTCATACAGACGGTTTCATTGTGGCTCAGATAGTGGGGCACACTGAAACAAATTAAAAAGATCCTGAACCGTTACTGATACTGAAATTTTGGAAAACCATGAAAAAAAATTACCTAAAACTAAAATAATTAAAATATAATTTAATATTATAAGAAACTCGACTATGAAAGATAGACAAATAAAAATGCAAATTGCTTGTGGGAATACAGTATATTGACATTGAAAATGTTGTATCCCGTCAACCAAAACATTGTATTAATGAATGAAGGCGTAGTAGGGTTTTTCATTTGTTAAATTATATTTTTATGAGACTACAGAAGTATTTGCATAAATACGCTCTGAAAATACATCACAATGAATTAAATAAATAATGTAAACAAATAATTGTATCAGACTTAAAATTCAAATTTTACTATTTTAAAGGGCTAAAAAATTTAAAACGTTTGGGAATTCTTGATAGGTATAACTCGAGTATTGAAATTGACGTTTAAAAATATTTATAAACCATGAATAATTTATTAACACAAGGTAACGAACGAATAACATTTTTATGTTGCAATTTAAAGAAATCATTAATGAAATCAATGGTCGTTTAACGTTTTAATAGTACAACAGCCTATGAAGGCGGTTCCTGTTTTGACCTTTTTTCTTACCACAAAATCAAGGCTCGACTCGTCGAGCAAGACTTCGGTCAAATAGAAAATAAAAAAAAGTTTTATAAAAAAATAATAACTATAATTTTAAAGAAAACAAAACGAGTTTTTTGTACTACACAATCGAGTATCGAAGTAGTGATCATGATCACACTGTATAGTGAAAAAGTCATCATCGAGTGAATTCAAAAATTAATATTTTTATAATGAACAAATTAGATCTTCTTCTTCTTCTTCTTCTTCTTCCTTTCAAGGTATAGGCAGTGTTTACCTGTTCCGACTTCATAGATCTCGCCATCTTTTTCTTGGGCGGCCGACATCTCTTCTTCCTTTTGGGTTATACGAGAGGATCTTAATGTAGAAAATTGTGTTTACAAAAATATTTAAATAAAGAAATAAAATAACGTAAAACAATAGCAATCTGTTTAATTTAATCAATTAATTACCTTATTTTGTAAATTTCAGGCACACCTACCAATAAAATTAATTGTTTTCATTTTTATTATTTCGCCATATTGTAGTTATTTTATTATAACTCGGAATAGTGAACATCTTGATGATGCGGCCAAGATTGTGCATTAATTAGTTCACTATATCGAGATTAGACTGTATGATTTATGAAATATATAACTACTCGTAGGATGGCAAAGAATTACCATCGCCAATCTTCGTTTGTCGTGTTATAATATCGAGATATCGTAATAGAACTACCATCGATCAAATTACAATCTTTGAGGACCTTACCTGATTCTCTAGATTTTGGGAAGTCATATCAAATGATAAAATAGATATCAAATTATTAATGAATTAATTTATAGGTGTAATCAAATTATAAAGTAGCCACGGCAGTGGAGTGATGTGATCGCTGGTTGCGTTACGAGCGGGAATTCTGAGTTCAAATCTCGGACGCATCAGAATTTCTTAGTTCGGTTTTCCCGTGGACATTCTCACTCCGTGGTGAACCAAAAAACCAACCAACCAAAATACCCAATCCAAAAAAACATAAACAAACAAAAAAAAACTGAACAAATTAAAATTAACATTTAGAAGTGCCAATAACCCAGTAGTTGATGCGCGTTAAAATGTAAATAAAAAAAAATTATAAAGTGCCTGTGATATAATTAATTGACTTGTAATATGTGCGCCAAGTTAAAATTTGACGAACACAAATTTTCTTATGCATGTCGTTCTGTTTTTTCCTTATAGGGTTAAAAATAATTAAAACATATTTTCGAGGCCATCTCTCAAATTTTCGCGTAATTTTTGAAAGGTAATAGGTAACTTCTGTAGGTTTTTTAATTTTGATTTTAGACAAAGAATATTCTGTAACATTGTAGTATTATGTAAAATAATTGAATAGGGTGAGAAATTTTGCCACTAATTAAAAGATTTGGATTAATAAAATACACAAAAAAATATACAGTATAGGTATAATAATAAAATTAAAAATTTATGTAAATAATTCAAAAAATATTAATATTATAATAACAAGCTCTGTGTGTCTACATAAAATACACCAAAGCTTTATCGTACATAGAAAATTATTATCTTGACAAAAAATTTAAAAGTAATTAACACTACTTGTATTAATTAGGTAAACTATGCGAATGAAAATTTTATTACTATATTTATTATACGGTTATTAATAATTTAATTATATTTTTAATTAAACAAAAGTAAAAAATTACTAGTTTTTTTAGTTTATTGGTAGTTTGGTGGTGGGGAGTCCATAGTTGAACTTTGGACTTTAGGATCATAGGTTCGATTCCCAGTTATTTTCAAATTATTTGTATGGTTGTTCTAATTTCCCGTGTAGTTGTAGGTCCTTATATACGTTTAGTTACTAAGTAAAAATCACTACAACCATTCTTTTATTTTCTTCTATATTGAATATTAAACATCAAAGGGCTACAAAAAGTATAAAATGGTAATAAGCTTGTCCGCTTATAAGGGAAATGTGGGATACTTGATCTTTTAGGAGACTTTGTTCCTTCACCGATAGAAAGTAACGCAAGCATCGCTTGTTTGTATGAGCAATAAGAATGTCTCTCCTTCTTCTTTTTTTAACTTTTCTTTAGATCTGTTTATTTCCAACATCTGCGTCGTCTCCTTCGCAGTGCTAGATCTGTGAACATATAAATTGTTTAACGTTCGATAGGTAGTTTGCTAGACTGGTCTCCAGACGAGCCTGTAACCCTGGTTTTTATGTTAACGATGGCAATTCATTAACCCACCGACTTAACGTGCCTTTCGAAGCACGGAGACTAGTCATAAGAAAGTTGCCCTTCTCCGGATTTGAACCAGGTACCTCGCATTCGCAGGTGATTGCGTTACTTACAAGGCAAATGACTGTCTCTGAGCAAGAATATAATTGGCTTAAATCGAGAATATATTTATTTAAATCAAGAATATAATAAATACATTTATTTAAATCAAGAGTATTTGTTTTGGTTTAACTATTGGAGATGTTTAAAACAAAAAAATTATTTTAGATTAAAGAAATTAATATATTCTTGATTTAAGCAAGCGAATTAGATTCTTGCTCATATACAAACAAGCGATGCTTGAGTTAAACATTTCTTTCTGTGTTTGCCATAACTTGGTCCCTGATTTTTTTCCGTGTTTGTTTAGCATGTGATTATTCCAGTGAAATTTTTAACTTACTGGTTTAATATTCTTTATTTAACTAATTTTACAACAAAGTGTTTCTATAATGGCCAAGAGTCTGAAAAGAGTAAACATTCAGAAATGCTACGTAAAGCTGATTCGTTTAGGTACCTATTGTTTATACTTAATGCAATGCCGTAACCAGTATTAGTAGAGACAAAATTTTCTGGATTTCTTACTTTCCGTAAAATCGAAAATTGCAACAATAAATAACATAAAATTTGCATGCAGTATTTTTTTTCTACAAGAAGTGATTTACGGTTTATCTCTAAAATAATTATGGAAGCGAAATATTTAAAATTAAAACTTTACTATTTAAAGCGCTTATGCTATTTATGTGGGTTGGAATATTTGTGTTTAAAAATTTTATCAGCGCTCTAATGTACTTTTTTAAACATTTTCCAATATTTACCTATTTTAATATAGCACAAACTCGGTAACGTGAACACAAAAATTCTAATTAAAAATAAATAAATGTGTTATTTTGAACATGTCCTGATTTTTGTTGTTCACGTTAGCGCCCTGCAACGTTAAAAAAGTTCACGTAGGTAATTTACTTTTTTAATAATTGTAGAGGCGCTAACATCGAGCTTTCTCGCTCCCTAAAACGTCAAAGTGCGAGTTAAATCTATAAATATACTATTGCTTATTTTATTCAAAAAAAAATGGTGAATTTGCGCAACAATAATTGGTTGTGGGATGTTTTTGCACATAATTATTAGTAATATAGTAAAAAACACTATTAGGGAGCGAGAAAGGTAGATGGTAGCACCTCTAGCGTTAAAAAGTAAACTACCTACATGAATTTTTTTAACGCTAGAGGGCAGCTTTCTCGCTCCCTATTTCTTTTACATACTAGTTTTTTTACTAGATTTTATTTACCCACATAATATTTTTATTTTTAATAAATTGCCTTATCCACTCTTTACTCTTCTCGCCCTCATATTTTTTATGTTCTTTTGTGTGAATTAAAAATAACAGTTAATTTATTATAACTGGAAAACTATTAAAAATCAAATGAAAACAGCAGGGAAACTAACTGAGATAGTTTTTGTTTTTAATTGCCTAGAAGTATGACAAATGCAGTTAAAAGCAATTGCTTCTCAGCCATCATTAATGTGCAATTGATGTCTTATCCAAATAATAATTGTGTTATTTATTATTTAGATGGGATCAAGTCTCCCATGGCTAGAGATCAAAAATGTCCCACGTAAGAGAGAGACTTCAAATGTTTCTTTTTGACATTTTGCGTTATATCGATGTTAATATTGCAATTTTATAAATGTGGTAATTATTGAAGTATTATGTTGGAACTGTAATTGTTATACATAGTTTTTTAACATTCACCCCTTCTTCTCAATAAGCAAATTAAGAAGGGATCAAGTGTTCCACTTCTCCCCTATTTGCCTATTCCATTTTAGGGTTCAAGTGGAAAGAAGCCCTTACTTTAATATAAAAACGCGAATTAATACCAAACTCGATTCCAATAGATACAATAATAGAAATGTTGAATGTAATTAAATATGATGTGCTGTATAATTAAGTTTTTTTCATATTGCCTTGATCGCCAGCAGTTACCATTCTTGTTACTGGATGACCAATATAATGTGCATCTCTTAATATCCATAAAATTGTACAGGCATCAGTTTAGTGTACTAAATATGTTTTACCTTAAATGAAAGTTCTACCTGTATGTATATAGATACTTACGACCTGCGGTCTGCATCTAGTCTTCCAGACGTTTTTACGTGGTCTACCTACAGTTTTTAGTATGAAAAGATGATGAGGAATTTATCGAAATAAATAACTCGCTTTGGCTTTCCAATTTGCTCTTTTTTTCACTTAATATGTATACCCATTTCAACGATTTAAAAAATCTCAGAAGAAAAGAAATTAGTATATAAATGCTTTGGTACAAAGCTAAATTTATATCAAGAAAAACGTCATCTGTTTACCAACAACTTGATAGAAACATTTTTAAATTATTTTGTGACATTAAAACCAATGTTTTCAAATATCTCCCAGGAACACGTTAGAAAACCACGTTGGTAATAATTAATTTTAATCAAAGGTTTTAATGTTTTCTATCCATTGAAAATACATAACCCATCTTTCGAATCCATATTATATAATACTAAAACTGCATCGGATGAAATTCAATTGAGATAGTCTGATAGTAGGTAATAATTTAAAGCAAATATTTTGCGAAGAAATGGGCGACATTTATAACTTTTTCGAAGAGAAGGAAACTTCAATTTATATTATGTAAACTAGCAATGAAAATTCTATTTTTCAATTGGTATAACTTTTTGTTACTTTATTGTAAATTCAATTCAACTTTTGTGTTTATTAGCCCATAATTAATTCTTTTTTATTTTGGTAATTAAAAAATTAACATTTCTCTATAGATTTTTAAATTATCATCTCATATTTATTAATTATTATAATAGTCCTATCCAGGTTGGAGTTACAATACATGGAATGAACAAACTATAGTGGGAATCAGCCAAAATCACGTAATTCATTTAATTTTAGATGAAGATAAAACTGGAGGAATGTCTCCAACATAAGTAAAATGATAACTGTAAATTAGTTTTGTAATTTACTTTTAGGGTTGTAAATTATGTCTTTTAGAAGCAAGCAAGAAGAAAAGCAATTTATATTATAGGATTTTAATAAAAATTCAATTTATAGTTTTGGTGGAAGTTGTGTTTTTTGAATTAAATCGAAAACCTTTTGTAAAATTTAGGAAATTGTGCCTTTGATGAGCATGTACTGGTTCGCATTGTAATCAACTAACAAATTAAACCAACAATGGTTATTTATACTAAAAATAAAACAAAAGATAAGTATTTCCTTGTGTATTCGTTTAATTTACAAACGCAGGGAATTTAGCTTTGTAGCCTTATGTGGATGCTATTGTTCAATGTATTATGAGTTTAAATAAGATCTCATTAAAACAAAGAACACTGACACAATGTTTACAACCTGCAACAATGAATCACTTTCCTTTTAATTAAAATCCAACTCGTATCTTGCTGAAAATTATTGTAATGTATAAGGAACTCCAACTCTCAATCAATTTAATAAATTGCTGAAATTGGACCAATTATTTTATTATAATTAGTAAGTGCGGTTTTCAACTTTTAATGAATTTTATCCCTTTTTCACTTGACTGAAATTCAAACACAATTTCCTAACTACGAATCTTAAGATTTATTTTGATTTTATGTCAAATATTATTTTTCATGGGATGTCGCTTGAGACTGGGCCATATAATAACCTTCCAACTTTTTGATAAATGATAGTGTCAAGGCTTATATGGAAATTAAAATTTAGGAAAAGGCATAAGTACAACAATGCTAATGATTTTCAGTGTTTGATTTAAAATGAAATTTTTTTTAATTTCCAATTTAACCACGTGAAACTTTTGCTTTTACATTAATCTAGTATTAAATTTGAGTTCTCACATAATATATAATTATTATTAGTGCTGATAAAATCTTCAATTTTAATAATTTGAATATTACTGTATTTAATTTCTCATGCATATAAATGAGTTCCATTTTTTTTATCAATAATTTTAGTAATTTTGTTCAGAAAATGGATAATTTTTACTTCTTTAAGAAGGTGTGGATCAGTGACGCATCAACTCTTAGATAATTTTATTTTAAAAGGGTTAAATGGTTATTTCGAAAATAGTACCTACCTATTGATATGTCGAGCAAAATATTTTCCCTTCTATTTCTGAAGGAAAGCGAGAAACAGTATGTATGGACTCGAAAAGTTGAAACATTAATTATCCAGTCACTTGCCATTCTAAGTAAATTACTAACTGTGTGTGATGTACATATTTGGTTATGATAAAGTATAATCAAAAATTAAAAAGTAGTATGACGCTAATTCATGTGGGAAAAGAAGTAAATTCCTAACGTTTTTAGTAAACCTGGCATCTTTATAATTTTTATTTATTAATAAAGTACGTTTGTCTAATTTGAAAAAAGAAGTTTTTCAATTTTTATCCAGTATTCCGCTATATCCAGCATTATGATGCATCGTCCTGTTTGATATTTTCACTCACCGATTCTAAATCATCGGACTTTTCAAATACGAGTTAAACGGGGAAACTCGCATCCTATATAAATTTTACCACAAAATGGAATCATAGTTTTAATATTTTCTCTACCACTATCTTGGTATGATCATAACGTAAAAGTGAATTGAAGAATATAAAACTAATTTTTATATGACTGCAGTATAATACAGAAAATTGTATTTCTTTCAAGAGCATTTTTAAACTTAAAAATTGACAATGGAAATATGACTTTTTCATATTTTCATTTATATTTTTATTAATAAAACTTTTTCACATTTGCAAATTAATATGAGAACCTTTTGTCAGAACGTGATAAACTAGTATATATATTTTTCAAAATTAAGTTTTTACACAATTTTAAAAAAATGTTAAAATCTGTGATAGTAAGTAGACTTGACTACATGCATCTGACTGAATGTAGGTGTAAGTCTCCAATCAAAATGAAGCTCAATAAGAAACAACCAATTATAGCGTAGTGCGGTAGGAAATTATATGTACCCATTTGAAAAAATTATAACCAACTATCACAGAGAGAAAATTAATTTGTCGGTGATAAAAAACCTACAATTTTCAATTAAAATAGAATACAAAAATAGAAGATTTTTATTAAAAAGAAAACAAAATTTATTAGAAGTTAAATTTATCTTTGATGATATTTTGTCTACAGTAATAGCAAAAAATATTCTCATAAGTATATATTATAATATCGAGGTACTAGATTGGGTTTATATTATAAAAGAGTGTGGCCAAAGTGTAGTTCGCCGTCATGTTTTTCACAGTTTTCAAGGTTAACAGTGCTCTAGCAGCCCAAAGAGCTCTCTTTTTGGAAATACTTTGATCAAGAAACTCCTTTTGTCATTATCCAATTACACAATTTATAATGAAAAAATTTATTCTACTCGTGTAATTTGTAACGTATAAATGTTGTTTTGACGTTCATCATCTAGCTGATTAGCACAAATTTTGTTTCGGTTTTTTTTGAAAATATAGAATTAATTCTATCTAATTCTATCCTTATAATTTCAAAAAAAAAACTCAAACAAAATTTGAGCTAATCACCTATCTAGGAAAATCTTCAAAAAATATAGTCGAATATTTAAAAAAACATAATTTTAACATCGCTTTCAAAACAGACAATAAACTTAGCAAATACATTAATAACGCCAAATCTAAATCGGACACTTTATCAAAATCTGGAGTATACGAACTCACATGTGAATGTTCAAAAAAATATATCGGACAAACGGGCAGAACTTTTCAAACGCGTTTCAAAGAACATTCTAGATCTTATCGTTTAAATGACGGAAAATCCACCTTCGCGAAGCATCTTACGGAAAATAATCATAAACAACTTGGTGAGAAAATTTTACACGTTGAGTCAAAAAGTAAAAAATTAGAGTTCTTGGAGGCTATGGAAATTAATAGACTTAAATACCAATCTACCTTACTTAATAGTCAATTTGATCTGAACAATTCGCCATTGTTAAATATCTTCAATACCTCCCCCCCCAACCAATCTAACAACCCCCCCCCCCTTTTAACCAACACCTTACTTAATTCTTTACTCCCGTCTAAACCCAACATTAACCTTTAAATAACCCTCTCAATTTTTAAAAATCTAATCTAAAATTCCCCAAAAATCTTATTTTTCCACGCCCTTTTGCGTGCAATTTTTTGAACCAAAAATTCTTTTCGCACTTTCTGTTTAGTCACCTGACGATGCTATGGTATAGCGAAAACGTTTGTGAATAAAATTATACATTTAGTATAATTTATATTGTGTCAACTTTTAATATTTTAGTTCCAAAAGTGTCGATACATTTTTGGTTTGTCTAAAAAATTGTCATATGATATAAAAATCAAGTTACAGTAGACTCGCTTTAGTGTGAACAACAAAAATTAACCTGAATAATATTTTTAAAAAAAAGGGGAGGAGTTTCTTTAGATAGAAGTTTGATATTGAAGTAATGGTTTTCCTTGATAGATTATTGTTAAATTTTATTACTATTAGTTTTGCGATTGAAAATTATTATTAACCATAACTTATTTGATTTTCATCGTATTCGTTACATAAATTGAAGCATTTCTTAACTGGTTACATAAATAGTGATTAAATTTTTTTTGACATGACTCGAAATATTGCAGTGTTAACTGCCATAGAATTGTCGATTGCAAGTTGACTAAAAAGAAGGATAATGGATCTGTACATTAGGTGATATGCACTAATTGTCCATGTATAACATTATAAATAAATTAAGCCATCATCCTGATAGAAACTTTTCCTAGGTTTTATTGTGAGTGCACTTATGCGTACTTACAGTCAAGGTTTGAGACCTGATCTACGATTATATTTCGAAGAGAAAAAGTTATATTCTTATTAATAGCGATCTAAGATCCTAGTTCAGATCTCAACCTCTTTTTGAACCCCACCAAACAATGAGGAATAACTAACGGGTTTTTATTCCAACGATAAAAAATTTAGAAATTTTCTTCACAAAAGTAAAAAAACCAATGAGGTAGTAATTGAATTTCTGTCCTTTTTCAAACAAATTAATAATGGAAAAACTCTTTTGAAAAACTGGAAAATCAAATAAGCCAAATAGATCTATTGAGCGCTAAGTGGGGTGTATTATCAATTATCAAATAGTGAAATATGGATAAAAAGTGCTTGAGTAATTTGCTTTTATCCTGCGATATGAATATTAGTCATTGAAAAATTTCATTCAAGCATCAAGTAGGTATCGAAACAATGGCAATTTTGAAAATTATTCATCTCACTAAGCAACATTCCACGATGTCGCCGGTCATCTAGTTTGGTCAATTTAAAAATACCGGACGACCTTGATGCTCTTCAGAATGGCAACCCTCCCATCTTCTTCTGTAGTCTCACGACCTCTCGCCCTACGCGATCCGTTACAATATACCGCACGCCACACATCTTTGTTCTAACTTTTCCTCTAAATCTAAAACAGTTAAATAAATTTTCAACTTGGCAAGAACAATCAAAATTTCTAATAATTTTATTCCAAGGTTTTACTATTTAATGTTATTAGTTTTTTATGAGAAATATTTCCCCGATTACTATTAATACTTAAATTTTATGTATACGCAGCCCTCTTGTATCTCCGATTTTAAACTTTCAAGAGGGTGAATCATTTTGCGCGCACATTATAGCTTGTCATGGGTTTTCGAAAGTTTTATGTGGGAGACTTTGGTTTTTCTTTGGCAATCATTACTAACTGACAGAACTTGTAAATTTTTCCTTTAAATGTTTGTGTTATTTGAAATACAAAAATTAAATTTATTTACATACAACATACATCCTGTTAAACGGGATGTACGGGAGTTGCCACACAAACCGTGTCCAGTTACTGGACGTGTACGGTATTTGACGCAGACAAACTACGTCCAGTTTAACTGGACTTATTTGAAAACACAATTATATGAAGAATTTAAATTTTTAGATTTGACACGTTGATTAAGGGGCAGTTTAAAAGTTAGTTTTATAAAAATCCATGGAGTGCAGGATAAGTTAGGCTTAAAGAGTTCAGGAAGTAGTGTGAATACATTTATCTCGTAAGTTACCAGACATCGATGAATAACACAAATGGAAGTTTTGGATTTTAAATTGCTGAAGTAGTTTAATAGGAACTTTGTTAAATTTTGACTTGTCGTCTGTTAGCAAAACTTAATTCTAAATGGCTAACAAGCTTTATAAGGAAACGATTAGTTATATTATAATCGATGCTATCATTTTCTTTTACTTTGGTCAATGAATTAGATGCATTGGTATGAATTGAGCAAGTAGATTGCTCAAATGGTATTATACTTTTGTTTTCTATGTACCCCATTCTTTCTCTTTCTCATCGTTTTTCCTCTTGACAGAAGCATCGTGATCATTAATTATGGTATTAAATGGTTTTCTTGGCAGATTACTCTCGGTGGTTTGTCATTGCTTTCCTAGAGGAGAGGGTCATAATGAAGTTGGATAAATTGTGTAGCCGGGTTGGGGATCGAACCTAGGGCTGCTAGCCTAGAGTCCGGTCTTTAGCCCGTTCACTTAGCTCACCTCTATGTACCTAATAAAAACTATTCATTTAAAAGAACTAAAAATGCACTTAATAAATTTCGGGTCATTTCGATGTATCACTTTTAAGAGCTTTTACTCACAACGGTTTTAAAATAAAACTGGAACTTTAGGGTAGTAGGTATTGGTAAGTAGGTTAGATATTTATTATATAATTTTTGGTACGTAACTTACTTGAACACATAAATAAGTATATTGATCAGGCTAAATTGGGGAATTAATAGCAAAACTTTTTCCTTTCTAATTTTAAAATTTGAATAGATTTTGAAGTTAATTTTTTGTAAAGCTTTACCTCGTGAGTTATTATTTTTTATAATACGTTAGTGCCTAATTTATTTAAATTTATGAAAAACCTTTGGGTTTAGTTTATGGCAATCGCCTTTAAGCAAAAGTTCTTGCATATATCAGTGACTTGGTTGAACGCAAATACATCGTGGGGTATATTTTAAACGCAATTTGCATGTCACAAACAAATCACGTAGCGATTAGTCAGTTTTATATTTTAGACAGAATAATTATTATCTGACCACGAATCGGGATATAAACATTACCATAATCGTTATTTATGGTTTTTGTATGTTCGTATTTATTAAAAATTAATGTTTTTTTCCAAGCAAATGATGATATGTATACGTAAAATGCCTCTATCTACTTAATTGTACTTACTATAACGTCGATTAATATTTCATTTTTTATTACATCGCTATACATACTTCTAATCAAAACAAATCATCCCACTTTCAAAAAGGATTTGGAAATTCATGGTAGCTTTAATTTGTAAATGGCAAATATCCTAATAGAGAAGTGCTTTAGTTTTTGGCACGTGTCTTCCAGTTTCACATTGCATTATTTCAGCAGTTGACCAGAGATTTTTAGTACCATAGAAATTTTGTAGCTGTTATCAAGTTGTTTGCAATTTAATTTTCGATTACCAATTACTATTATTATTGAAGTTTTCTATGTAGATACCATTTATAATGTAAATAGGGCGTTGAATTGAAATACAATTGTTGCAAATCGAATTTGTAACACATGAAAAGAAAAGCTTTTTTACGTAGGTATTATTATTCATTTTGTAAAAACAAATTTTACATTTTGTAAACCATCTGAATATTTCCACTAGTATAGTAACCTAATTTTCCAGATATAAGTGGTAACGTAACCTGTGGTATTATAAGTAACGCAACGCCTCCATTACATTATGTACCTAATTTTATTTTATTATTTTTCTTCGTTGACGTGTTCAAGATAAAATTTTTAAGCGAATAAATATTTAAAATGTAGAGGTTTCTTTTTAACATTTCGTGTGAATAGGAACTATGGTTGGTGTGTTATCATCACAATAGGTGAGATAGCACTAATTTATAAAATGTAAAGTCGTGAAGTTTCATTAGTCAGTATGTAATTATTTACCCGTATTACTAAATAAATTGAACTTCCAAAACATTATCGAGCATCCACATTACTTTAAATAAAATTATTCTTGTTTCAGGTTTCCATCTAAGCGGAGTAGTCACTGCACCACGAACGTCGCCCCCCGTCATATTACCTTGTGGTGCGCCCGAACCCCCTCATAGATTTAAAGTATCAGTTAGTTTCGACAGGTGAGTTGTAAATTTTTTTTTTATTCCTTTCCTGAAACTTATTTATAGTGCTTATATGTTACGTTGGATTCGAAATTTAACAAATCAACTAAAATTTACAGTCCATAAAGCAGCGCTAGTTTCAAAAATACAATTTAACTTTTATTTTTGAAGATAGATTCTATCGGTTGCGAAGCTATTGATGTTCCAAAATTTATGTTCTACAATTTTTACAAAGTGGATTTAGGAGTTGATCCTATACGCGAAAGTTATATATTTTTTAAACACAGCTTTTATTTCTACGATTCGAGGACTTCTCAACTATAACAATAAAGAATGATAAAATCGGTATTTAAAATAAAATTTGTGAGATATGATTTTAATGTAAATGAAATTATATAGGTAGACTTAATAGGTTCGCGGTTTCTTTATTTTTCAAAATATATTCTTTATTAGAAGCCTTGCGTCATACATAATTTAGAATGGAGTTGCATTTTGAAAGACAATTTGCTGTAAATACTAATAATTAAAGTTGCTATAATTATCAACCTTAATGATTAAATCTTGAACATCAATGTAAAGTTGTACTTTTGGTGTGAAAATGTAATTTACTGTTTATTTTTTTCTGCATAACCTACAAAACAATAGCGCAGTGAAATACAATTAGTTTTTATAATAGACCACTTAAATTATTAAAAGAAAAGAGCGACTTCAAGTTATATTAATTTTTTGAATGAAGCAATAATTAAAATTAACTAAATAGATTACAAAAAATGTTCACTTTCCAGCACTTCTTGTCATACTTCTTGATGTCGGCAATTTAATTTTCATTGAAATTCAAGCAAGATAAAGCAGGATATTATAATAGTTTACAGTTTTATTAATGGAGCTGGCCAACCAAAGATTGGAAAGCTGTTTAGTTTCTATGCACGCAACAAGTGAATATTAAATTTTGCTACAAATTTGGGAAAACTTTAACAGACACTTTCTTGTGATGTTTTTAAAACTTAGCATTTCAAAGATAAACGTGAGAATTTTAAAGATGACGCTAGAACCAGGCGTCTGTCCATCTTTTAAAATGCGGATTCTTTCTTCATAGATTTAAATTTCACGAAATTGTTTCAAAAGATCACTAAAACATGACAAATAAGTTAAACATCAATAAGGAGACGATTTGATTAATTGAAGATTTAGGATTTTTATGTCTTATGGGTGAACAGAAACAGAGGAAAGTTACATCGTGCGCTGACTTCTTCAGACAGAAATCGATATTTTCCAAATAGCTGAATTGCAGTATTTTAAACTTTTACCCGATAAAGTCCTAATTATGATGCACACGCATAATAATAATGGTGAAAATCGGTGATGGCCAAAGTTGGGGCTCCTCTTGTTATTTATTAAACTAAGTCTTCTTGATCAGTCGTTTTTTGGCCACTGGTGAACGTAGACTTCTTCTTTTTCTTCATTTGTCTCAATTTAAACATATCTGTACTGTTGTCTATTGTTTAATTATCGTTTTTCGTATATCGTTGACCTATCCGTTCTATAGAATCATATATGGTCGACTGATAGATACCATGCTTTTTTAATCAGGGTCTTTAGAATGATAATCTGTGGGACCATCTATTTCAATTTTGCCTGGTTATAGAATATTAAAATATTGTTTACAAATTTTGAAAACTTGTCAACATACAATAAATAAACTTTTGAAAATCTAAAATAAATATTCACCAAAAATACTGCAAATTATAATATTTTTTTAAACTTAAATAATTCAACTATTTTTGCTGTATTTGCAGATTCAATACAGTTATTCGGATTAATTAGAATGCCGGTTAAAATCTTAAAAACAGAAACCAAGCCAAACTTAGTTGTGAAACTTCGCATATTTAGGTCGTCCGTTAATTGGACCCAAATGTCTAGTCCCGATTAATCGGGATCTACTGTACATTACGGAACTTACCCATACTACGTGACCCACTTTTTACAATTTTTACTCTCTCCTTCTCTTTGGTGACCACCCGTAGTATATGCCAAGACCCTTCTCTCCCCCTCTTTTTTCAGTAATTCATAAATATGGTTTTAAATCATTTTTACAAACAGAAAGTTAAAAAAAATTAATTGTCTTTATTCAAAAACGAAAATGTTCCTTTCATTTATTCACATTATTTTTCATATGAATAATCTTCAACGAACACGTTTTCAGTATCAATCCACTCGGTCACATCGTAGATCACGGAGACGGTAGCATCAGGAGTTTTCTCAGACTTGATTATTTTCTCCTTATCGACGGTCTCGACGTCTATCCACTCTACGCTTTCTTCCATGACACACAAGACTCATGTGGTCTCCTGAAGAGAACCCACAGAGTTCAAATTTGAATATAGTTTGAAAAAGCTCGATTTAATTTCAGAGGACTTATTTAACACATATTAAAGTATGAAAAAAATTTATTACCACTTTGATGCAAAATGGCGGCGACGAATTTTAAAAACTTGATGGATGGATTTCTCGTAAAGTATAAGACCTACAAAAAAACTTAGGGGAGTACGTATAGGGTTTTTTTTAAATCCAATTTTGTAGAAGTGGTGTACTTTTGAAAAAATTATAAAAATATTTATATTGTTTATATAAAAAAATTCACATTACATCAAAAAAATGTCTAGGTAGTACCTACCCATATAGAAAATGTAATAATTGTGAAGCTATTGTCAAAATTTCAAATTGATACATGCAACGGTGTTCTTGAAACAAAAACTGCCCTCTGAGTCTTAACCCCTAATAATGAAAGGGTTATAGAAAGTAGAGATCCAAAATAGAGTCTGTTGCAATCCGGAGAGAACCTCTCCAGTTTGTTTAGCCACGATGTTATAGACCAGCTCACAATAATTGCGTAGGCAAGGCCGTGGATTCTGAAAAATAAGGGTAGTTTGGGGGGAAACTCCAATAAAATGCAGGAAATGATAAAATGCTTTTAATGACACCAACTTTGAGGGTGTATTCACTATTCCAGCAATTGCAAAGTATAAATATATAACGGATCATTTCTACAGCTGTCGCCGTCTCTCCGTCCCCAGTTTCCATTCTCCTCTGTCCAGACAAAGTTCCTCCTCCAGACCTCTTGCTGACATTGCTTCGTCGATTCCTCCTCTCCAGCTTGTCCGTGGTCGACCTCTTTTTCTTTTTTCTGGTGGTATCCATGTAAGTATTTTCTTTGGCCATCTCTCTTCAGGCATCCTATTTACATGCCCGAACCATATCAATTGCTTACGTTCAATTTCTTCTACTATACTCGATCGTATCTCCATAATTCTTCGGATTTCGTCATTTCTCACTTTGTCGAGTCTTGATTTGCCTGCGCTTCTACGCCAGAAGTCCATCTCCATTGCTCCAAGTCTTTGTTTGTTCCTTGCGGTAATATCCCATACTTCAGCTCCGTAGGTGACTGTACTTTCTATTATGGATTTATATATCATTCTCTTGGTACCCTTTCTTATATCTTTATCCCACAGTACGCTATTCAAGGTTCGTATAACATACCTTCCCTTATTTATTCTTTTTTCGATCTCTTTATAACTACTACCAGTCTTATCAAAAACAACTCCTAAATATGTAAAAGTTTTGGTGCCCTTCATTTTCTCATCTTCCATGTCCAGGTCTTGTATATCTTCTGTACCCACGCTTAAGTACTCTGATTTTTTCATATTTATATTCAGACCAGCTTCTTTGTATTGTTCTTTTAATTTCCGCACCATGTAGCTGAGATCCATTTCGTCTTCTGCAATCACTACTTGATCATCCGCAAAATAAAGGGTAAACAGCGTATCGTTGTTTATTTGTATCCCCATGTTCTTACATTCTTTTTCCCACTTTCCGAGTGATTTCTTTAAATATATTTTAAATAGGGTTGGGGAAGGCAGCAGCCTTGTCTCAGGCCTTTGTCAATTTTAAATTCTTCGGATACCATATTGTGATATTTAATTCTTGCTGTATTTTCCGCGTATAAATTTTTGGTAGCACATATCAACTTTTTATTTATCTGGCATTGTTCCATTGCAATCCACAGCTGGTCAATTGGGATGTTGTCGTATGCTTTTTCTACATCTATGAAAGCTAAATGCGAATCTCTACCACGTTGAGTCTTTTTTTCCACGATCATTTTCAAAGTAAAAATATTATCTACTGTGGATCTTCCTGCCCTAAAGCCGGCTTGTTCTTCAGCCTCTTTTCCTTCTATCTCCTTTTCAATAAATGTTTTTAATATTTTTGAGTATAACCTTCCAATGCTGCATATTACTGAAATACCTCTATAATTTGATGGGTCTTGTCTACATCCTTTTTTAAATATTGGTGTTATAATGGATGTTCTCCATTGCCTTGGTGGCATTTCCCCATTTATGCAACGCTGAAAAAGATGCTTCAGCATCACATGCAGTTTCCGAGGTCCATATTTCAGTAACTCCGCCGGAACACCTCCTGGTTCAGACGATTTACGGTTTTTCATAGCTTTACATGAGTCCTCAACATGTTCCAGTTTTACTTCAATTTCTTGTGTTTGCTGGGTAAATATTTGTTCGTTTCCAACATTATTTGGCCTGGTTTCCGTTAGCAGATTACTAAAATATTTTTTCCAGTCGCTCAAGGAGATACTCGTTCCCGATAGACGATCGTTTTCTGTTGTTCGCATAGTCTTAATTAGCTTCCAAGCTTCCGAGCTTCTTGATCCACCCACCTGTTGGTCTATGTACTGGCATTTCTGAATCCACGATTTATTTTTCTTCAAAGTGACTTCTCTTTTTACCTCTCTATTAAGTTGTTTATATTTTCTTTCGCTTCTTATATCTTTATTTGCTAGCCATACTAAATACGCTTGTTTCTTTTCCTTTATCTTTTTTTCCAATGTTTTGTCCCACCAATATGGTTTTTTCTCTGGGTTATATTCTCCAATCGCTTCTCTCGCCGCTGCCCTTATTGCTGCACAAATATGTTCATACTCTTCTTCTACTGTTCTTTCAGCTATATTTAATTTCTGTTGTAGGCGTCTTTGAGATTGAATTGCAAAGTATGACTGTGCAAAACAATACACACAGTATAAAATGAAAAATGATTAGCATAGTATGATGTCAAAAGGTGTTCATAAATTATCTTGTCAAGTTTAACGGCAATGATAATCTCTAATGGTTACACACAATGAAAAATATAGCCAACAATTCACGTCAGTAAATACGAATAGGAAAGATAAAAAATTACTTACTCGATATCTTGTAAGTTTACAAACTATGAAAGGTGACAGTAGTTTATTCGTTCCAATCGCTTCCAAACGTGTGGCTTCAAAAGATGACAGTTGGAGATCTTGTTTCCAATAAACAGGTTGCACCTGACGCTAATATCAACACAAAAAACACTGCTTATAAAGAGAGCAGTAAAAGTTGATCGAAACTGGACCATCCAAAAGATACCGAAGTGATTTATCTTCCAACAAAGAACGAAGCTTGTGATGTTTGTTTTAGTTGTCAAACACAACACCAAAACGCAGCTACTCGTGGGAGATCGGAAATGCGCTTCGAATCAAGAAGTGTGTAGTAATTACGCAGCAAGCGGTTCTCCAGATGTTTTAACATAAATATCGTCAAAAAACGAACAGAAGCCGAGAGACAGTAAGCTAAACTGGTCACACACGGACTTGGCACGATAACTATGACTTCAGAATAATTAATATTTGTCCAATTCAATAAAATCAGCACTCAAAATCGTAGACCACAATAAAACAACTGCTTGGTTCAATCGCTCTCGGGGAACTTCCATTCCTACGCTGCGTTGCTGGCCAACATTATTTGCAACAAAAATCCCTGCATTCAATTTAATACGCATGCATTAAATGAAAATAAAAATGCAGGATCGGATCGAGGAATATCGTAAAATGAATTGAAAACTAGAACCACGTAACAAATGCAGAAGTTTGTTACATTCTCCTAATCCAGTTTGTCCTCCCACTTTCAAAAAGGTGGTTTAGAGAAAAATGCGTTTGAAGTTTTATGAGCATTTTTTACGAAACGTAAAAGCAATACAAAAGCCATGAATCAGGGACTGCGGCAAAAGTGAGAATTGAACCTTTTAAAGAAAATATTTCGCTAGGATCAACTGAATATTGTTTTCCATAAAGAACAAAGACGAAAACAAATAACAAGGTATGGGGTCTATGGATTTGTAAATCCCGGAAGAGGGATGGCCATTTATTCATAGGAATGTAAGCTTTATGATGTTGATCATAAAATAAATAAAAGTAAATAAAAGTTTATATTTATTAAAATGTAAAGGAAATGTAAATGGCAAGGATTGCTGAAATGACATCAACTGTTGCACAAACCATTAGCCATGAAACAATCACGTCGTTTGCTACTTTATTATGTTTTTGAAGGTTAACATTGGCATTTTTACAAATCTTTAACGTGAAAATAGCGATTGTACGGTTTTCTTATGGAAAAAATGGGATTCTTGAGGAATATCATATATCATTTATGGACAATGAATGAATGAAGGTGTCATTCCTGCCGGAATATAACCACTTCTATTGAAGTTTTCAAATCCGGGTTTTGAGGTGGATTAGTCCTCATTTATTTCCATTACTACAGCGCTCTGTGTGATTTTGCTGTATTAACAATCTCTCTCCACGCTTTTCTGTCGTTGCACTTCGCTTTCCAGTTTTCTATGTTCATTTTTGTCAAGTCCTTCGCTACTTGATTCTTCCACCTCAACCTTGGGCGTTTTCTTCTCCTTTCGCTCATTGGCTCCCACTCAGTTAACATTCTTATCATCTCATTTCTGTTTCTTTTCATTATATGGCCCATCCATCCTATTCTCTGCGCCTTGATATACTTTACTATATCTTCGTTCTTTATTAAGTATTTGCATGATTTCCGCATTTGTTTTTATTCTTTTTCATTTGCGTCTATCTTTACTGGTCTAACAATTTTTCTCACAATCTTTTGTTCAAAAAATTCTTAAACATTCACTTTCATATTCCGTGCAGATTAAATTTTCGGTTTCATACATTAGTATTGGTCTAATCAACCTTTTTTATATTATTATCTTCGTTTTTTGGCTTATGTTCCTGTTGCTCAAAAGCTTCTTATTAGCATAGTTAGCCTTATTTCCTGTTAAAATTCTTTCTTTTATCTCTTCGCCTCTGTCATTCTTGTTATTTATATTTACGCCAAGGTACTTGAAATTTTCTACTTGTTTGAACTCGTGTTTAGTTGACTTTAGGTTCTGTATATAGTTCGTCGTGTTTTTTTCAGTTGAAAAACATATATTTCGTTTTTTTGTCGTTGATTGTTAACCCTAGCTCTGACGCTTCGATGGCCATTTTTTCAAGAATCTCTATCATTTTTCTTTTTATTCTAGCAATTATGACTGCGACATCCGCATATGCTACAACTTGAGCCTCTCTTGTAATTATCGAGTTTTTGTTATTTTCCTCATGACGTATTCCATCGCCAGATTGAAGAGCATAGCCGACAGAGAGTTCCCCTGCTTGACACCAGAGTTGATTCCAAAAATATCGGTCTCTCCGTTCTGCGTTTTAACATTTGCCTTAGTTTTCTTTAGTGTCATTTCAATGAGGCTTCTCAATTTTCGCGGTATCTTCATTTCTTTCAATACTATACTCAGCCCATTTCTGATTATCGAGTTAGCCTGTCTGAAATCTACAAACAGCATATGCAATTCCATATCGTACTCGTAAAAACGTTCTGTTATTTGTTTAATAATGGACAATACTTTATGTTAATTCTGTAAACATTATTTTGTTTATCAGTTACAACACTCTAAATTTCTTTTTATGTAATGGTTTTTGATCAGATTTCGGAACAGCTATAGTTACGCATTTTTTTAACTACTTACTAATCAAGTAAAGCGTTATCAAACTTACCTCCTTAGTATCTTGACAAATACGAGTTATTTGTAAATTCTACTTACATGTTTGAAATCTAACATTGTCGATCGTTAGAAAAATTTAATATTTTACTTAGCTAATAAAAATATTTGTGGCCATATTGTGAGCCACAGCAGTGGATTGATGTGATCGCTGGTTGAGTATAGAGCGGAAATTCTGGGTTCAAATCGCGGATTGCATTTTTGCGGATGATATTTGTGTCGACGTCATTACCGTTGATACGGCTGCGTCATACACGAGAGTTTACAACACAGATTAGGTAGGCAGGGAATGAAACCATGGGCCTTCTAGGCCTGTAGAGCTGTAATATATAATAAAAATATTTGCCGAATGTAACCAGAATACTATTCACCCAACAACAGTTCCACCAGATAGTATTGTTTTCCTAGGAGGATATTAAATTTAAATAACAATTAACTACTTGATTTCAAAGAGGTTAATGGTTTGTGTTTGAGATTTTGGGTAAACTTTTTTTATAATTAATTTTTTTAAATGCCTATTGACACTGTTGCTGCAAAATGTAAAAACAAAAAACATCGTAAAAACTCAAAAATAAGATAATTTATTCAAAAATGGATTTTTCCCACTATAATACCTGTTATTGGTTGGTACCCCAAAGTTTCCTGGCAAGGACTATTATGGAGCTAATTTAAAGATAAATATCATAGTAGTGCACTAGGTATTATAAAGTCAAACAACAGTATATTGGTACTGGAGAAAACGTTTTTCTTAAGCATTATTTTAACCAATTTTTTTTGCTGCATAGGATGAGATTTAATTGAAAACTTTACAAGCAAGGTTATTATTTTTATTGTGTTACTCTGAATCTCTGTATATTATTATAGTTATGAAAACAATGCAAAATACAAAAATAAAATAGAATATCAAGAAAACAATAGAAAAACGTGATGAGAATGCTGAAAATAGATTAAATATTTAAAAGTTTGCGAAAGATTTTTCGATAATTTTAAAAGGAAACGTAGATTTACAAAACGTGTCTATTTATTGTATTTATTGATCATATGTACTACATATGTAGTAGGTATACATATTATGTAGTTTATTATAAAAAGAAAAATCTTAAACGATTAGAAAAATCTACAGGGTATGTCTGTTTCATACTTTTTTAAACAAAAATTCATAAAATTCAAAAAATTCATATTCATAGTCTTTTAATTCATGGAATTTCATTTTTTAACTGAAGTATGATAAAATGTGTCTTATTAAAAAATCGTAATAAAGATAAAATCATAAAAATGCCGTTAGCCCCCCCGTAGAACAAAAACGAGAACACGATGACCAATTAATGTCTAAAATTCTTGAAATTATACCGAAAAGAGCAAAACTGCGATAAAGTCAATGGTGGCACTTACGTGATATTATTTTTTATAATAATTACTTTAAAAATAAAATTTCTAGGAATTATTTTTTTTTTAATTTTTATAATATTATCTAAAGAAATCTTATTAACGATCGAGTGTCCCGGATTTAAATCATTTATCTCGCATTGTAAACTGACTCGAATTGGGTATGCAATCTATACTAACTTTAACAAGAATGTACAATTTTTAAGCAAATCTCCACTAGGGAAAAGTACTAATATACCTACATGATATGAAAGAAGGAATGCAATTTACATTATGTTTTCTGAGAATCGAAAGGCGTATGGAAGCAGTTTTCGCTCGTATGTGCTAAATCCGTTTTAGACACCTCTGGCATGGAACATAGATCAAAAGGAATCACAAAACATTGTCAACAAAATTGATTGTCTTAAATGGTTCACTAATTTTATGGTTTTTGTTTTAAGAAGTTTTTCTTCACCTTTGTGTTGTTCGTATTTCTTTAGGTATTCTTTATGAAAATTAATTTTTAGCATCTCAGAAAAATATTTGCTCTTTTTTGAAATTACAATTTTACAAGTTTTGACGTGTAATCCAGCAATGCTTGCGGTCTTCAGGGGACTACTAGAAAATTGACAACCTTCAGTGGATTCCGAAAAATGAAGAAATTAAAACTGAGAACTGGCTGAGTTTACAAGAAAATCTATCCGCGTATAAAAAAATGTGACTTCTTAATTAATTTTCTGAATATCTCAAGACATCCAAATCTTGGAATAAAATGGAGTATTTCGTCGGACGAACTGTTGAAAATTCTGGCCACGGCGAGCCGCAAATTAGGACAATGATCTGTTGTTTCGTTTGTCTCGTTAGTTCGACGATATAAAGGGTTGTCTGCAATTCCCAGCGGGTGTAAATGTTTGTTTAATTTGCAGTTCCCCGTTAAGATTCCGGAAATTGTTCGTAGACTGACAACGAGTCGGGTCAACTCCAAATAATATTTTATGATACGTGTGATCGTAGCGCTTAATCTCGTTTGCTCATTTGATACCATTTTTTTTGGATATGTAAAAGGAATATCGATTTACCCAAGAGAATATTGTATTCCTGTGCGTCCGATCCAACCTTGATTTATAAACATTAACGTAATAGGAGAAATCGTTGGCGATTAAAAATTAATATTTAAATTGCCTTCAAGCTGCATGATTCGAGAATAAATAAAATACTTAATTTTTTAAAACGAAGTACTACGTAAAAATGAGGAACATGCCAATTAAAAATTGAAGACGAAGCCCAGCTGCAGTAGGAAGGCTTTTGTGAGAAAATGTGATTCTCAACAGTTACATATACGCCTTTTGATATTGGCACATTGAAAACGTTTTTGCATGAATAATAGAATTGAAGAATATTGCTACAGCAATTTTTATTTATATAATTTTATTAAGTTTTCTCTTATTTTATTAATTGCTTTTATTTATGATACTTTCTATATTAACGAGTCGAGAATATTAATAAAGTACACATAAACATACTCAAGTTATAGTTATTTTAATTATTAGATGTCAAAATTGGCCTTTATAGAATTGTAATTATAAACAAGTTTATAGTTCAATAATTATTTGATTTTTTGAGTGCGTTAAATTATTATGTTCTTTTAGTTTGCCCTTGCTGCAACCGCTCCTTAATTTCACCTCCCTCGTTCTTTCACTATTTGATCATGATCATAAGTAGCGACTATTTTTGAACTTGAAATGAAAAGGATTCAAAATGGTGCAAAACGTAGAAGAATAATTGTTATTATTATTAAATGATATACCTACTATATTTAAAACTCAGGTAAAAATATATTTTTCTTTACAGATGTAAAATAACTTCAGTAACATGCAGCTGCGAAATGAAAGACATTTTTTGGTGCCAGCATGTGGTAGCACTATCTTTATACCGTATTCGCAATGCAGAAATTATTCGACTTCGTGTTCCTATTTCAGGTAAGAGAAATAGATTTTGTAGAATATAATAATTGAACAAGTAGTAAACTTTTGCCGAAACATAAATACTTTTGTCTTTATGTAGGTACATTTTAATATTATTTTTGTGTTATCTTCTACCAATTAACCCAACTTCTCTTTTGGCTCATCGTTTTGTTTAAGCTATACCTATTAATTAAGCAAATTATTTATTTTACACTGAACTTTATCTTCTATATCTATGAAAACATTGTGTTCTAATGTATGTAAAGTTAAATCATATTTTTGTACTTATATAATTAAATTAATAACTCATACATTATACTTAAATCTTTTATATTATGCACATATTTAGCATATTATCTATATTAAGGAAGAAGATAAACACTTTATTAATAATATAGCATGAGAATTTTTACACATTTGTGTAATTGCGTTTATTTGATTCATAAATTACGTGCTAATTAATTTAGTTTTAGAGAAATTTTTTGCATAACAAAAGATGGTCTACTTTTGATTGTTTTAACTTTTTGATGGAACTTTTTCAAAATTTATTAAAACCACAAGAATTGCGTAACAGTTCACCAAACTTTTCATTAACAGCAAAATTTCAAATCGAAATCGTTTTATAAAAAATTTGGTTTCTAATTAAGAATTCACAATGACTTCCAACATGCAATCAATTTAAAACTTATTTTAAAAATAAAGTTTCCTTCGACTACTGTTTATAACGTTGGAGTCTGATTGAAAAATAAAATTTGAATTGAAGTGAAGGAAGTATTAAAATTTAGTTCAACTTGGAAATTTTAGCCAGAGTTTTATCAGAAATTTAATTTGTATACACGGGCAATTAATTTTAACAACACGTCTACTTAATATTCATTTTCATGCTGTTCATGTTTTTACACGAGTTTTTTTACCTTAACTGAAATATTTTAATTGCGAATAGCATTCGACACAATTTGATGAAGATTATTCGCTAATTTACGTTATTTTGTCTTACATTTTAAATTAATTGAACTGTGGTTAATATAAAAATCGACGGCAAAAACCCAATCGTGGTTAAACAAATTTCTTCAGAGTCCTTGCGTTTTCAGTGATTCAGTGACCGAACAACCACACGTAATAAAGTGTTTTTTTACATTGTATAAAATAATGTAATGACGAGAAACAGCTAAACATTATACGATTTTATTTTTAGGTATCAATCTTGTCACGAAATTGTTAAATTTTATGTAGCTATTTTATTGTTTGAGTAGAGAAAATAACCTTCAATTAAATGCAAAAATTCCGATTTCTGTACAATTTAGCATAAAATAAGGTTATAATCAAATTTTTTTACCGCAAGTTCTCCAAAATAATTAAAATTTCTTCATAATTGGATTCATTTTATGACATTTTTTGCGGCAATGGCAATGGATGAGTATTCTTCAATAGCCATTTCAACTTTTGAAATTTGTGTGATTCCATTATATTATAATATATCGAAACTGACAAAGGGAGAACCAACTTTTATCTATGCATTCATTCGTTGAAATCGATTTTCTCCAAATTGGCTGAATTAAGGGTGTTTTAATTTTCATGTCATGAAGTTCTAATTAGGATCTAAAGGTATAATAGTAGTGGTGCAGGTCTGTGACGACCAATTTTCAAGCTAATTAATTTTTAAATTATTCTGCTTTATCTCTGGTTTGGTCACATAATATTTGCTACATCAGCTTCCACTCCTTCATACTCCGAATAAAATTTTTAATTTAAATATTAAAGAAAGGAGGGTAGCAAAATTTTTTAAGTACTCTTATTTTAGATTTTGTGACTTTTTAGTAAAAAATCAAAGTAAGAGAAAGAATTAAAGAAAGTGGCATTAGAAAATAAAGTGTAATTTAAAAAAATTATTTACTATAAATCTCAATAACAAAGTTTACTATGATCCAAAAACAACATATAAAATTAAGGTGAACTAAGAATATTTAGAAATAACGACGAAAAACAATATCGAAAGTACTTATCCGTGATTTCTCACGACTGAAATTGTTATTGATGTTAATATATTGAATTAAATTCAGGAAATAGTTTTTGGTAATTTAAATTTTAAACAAGTTTTAACTTTTAACCGATATAAACGACTGTGGTAAAATTTGACGTGAAAACCTGGTCAAAATTATTCTTTTATTTTTATTGGTTTAAATGATGTTATTTTTTTATTGAATAATAATATAGTTCTTAGGTAATCTGTGAAGAAAAAACAACTTTTAATATAAAAAGTTGAAAACTAAAAGTTAAAAAAAAGTAATATAAATAATAATTATATTGAAATTTTTATTATTTTTAATATAATTAATACTTAATTTTTAAGATTAACATTTAGTTTAGAGACGGTCGGGGTATAGACATTTTTTATTCTGCCCATCTTTCTGGTTTTCTAGGTTAGGGGTCGGGGCAATAGGCCAACTCCCCCCGTCACTTGTAAAGAAGACAAAAAAAAGCTCATTGAACCATAACCAAGCCTCGGAAACAAGAGATGCAAGGAGAAAAGGCACGGCTACACAGTTTCTAGCTGTACCTTGATCTATTGTGATGCATTTATTTACCTTGCAATGTATTAAACCAGTTCGAAACATAATAATGTATAACATTTAATCTAATGATGAAGACTCCAATTTGGTCGTCAACCAATCGTCAAAATGATTATTTTTGGGTTAAAATATTACCTTATTCGTTCAAAGACATAGTGGATTGGTAGAAAAGAAGAGATATTTCAATGGTATCCCAAGTAACAATTTTGTTTCTTCTGCATGGGCTACTCGTCACAAGCAGATTAGAATTCAACAGCAACCTTTTGATAACATCCATATGCTTGCTAACATTATGCTTGAATTTTTGATTTTCTTAATTTTTGATGGCTCTTATTTTGATTTTCTGAATAAGCAATCTTTAAAGATTGGAGGTTATTTGGCCAATCAAAAACATCTATATTATTATCAGCAAACTATATAACTGAGCTTTTACTGTCATTATCGCTTTCATTATCTTGTTGGAAGATAAAGTTTTGCTCGGGATGGTCTTTCAAAAATTGAATTAGATGTTTGGATAGCACTAGTTAATTTGAGTGGATGGATTGAGTGGAAGCTCCCAACACCTGTCTGCCACAATTTATTGTTGTTGAATTCGAGGCTATTTTGGAAAATCATCGGAGATCTCGAGTAGAAAATATGACCTTTGGACGTCCGGTAGACTTTTTTGTACCATAATTATCGGGACTGCATAATTTTGAATAATACTAAGAAATTACTTAACTTTCGAGCAATTTCTCTGAGATTCATTTTATTAGATTTAAAAACATCCACGTGACCATTTTCATTTAATGGTTTTTCTCTTGTTATAATCTTAAAATAAAGTTTCCTCTGAGAAGTGTTTAAAAAAATTATGTAATGTAATAGTACTTACTTTTTAATTTTTTTTTAGTTGATCTTATAATTTTTGTAACAAATGTTTGCATTTTTACGTAGTTCTACTTTTTATTCATTTCACAAAAATGCCTCGATCCAATCCTGTATTTTTTTTATTTGCATTTGATTTGAATTGAGATTGCAAGCAAGGTTTGACGTGCAAATGCTGATAGGGCTCGCTTAAAAGCAGCGCATGGGGAAGTCGGCCCGAGCTATTCTACCCTATTAAGGAAAAACACCGTATCTACAAAATAACTATTTTGAGATATTTCAATAAACAAATTTTTTGTTTGTTTTGTGTCCTTAATTTTTATCGGAAAAATATTTCAAAAATACATCTGAAAAGGTAATTTGATGTACTATCTTCTCATAAGTTGATAATTAAAAAACATTTATAATTATCAGAATTATATTGATAAATGTGATTTATTTCAGGTTATGAACTGCCATTTTTATTTTCAATAGTTAAAACATCATATCTGCACATACGGTATTTTAAAAATATATTAAACAAAAACACAAACAATTAGTAAGTAATTGAAACAAAGTTCAATAATTTACATATTTTATTTCTGTTCATCATTTCTGTCATTACTTGGACAAATCACCGTATCTACGTCTAATTACGTTGTATATATGGTGTTTTATCGAAGCTTTGGTAGATGCGATGTTTTAATTAAGTATCACACATTATTTCTGTAGATACGGTGTTTCTGCTTATTGATTTAACATATGTAAAATCGAGATACGAATTTCTAGATTGGTGCAATGGAAAGAGGAAAAAAATTAGTTAAGAAAATGCATCTAACTCAAAATAGTCAAAAATGCACATACGGTGTTTTTCTTTAGTAGGGCAGTATTTGTACAAGCAGGTTTGGCACGTTTGGTTTCAACGAATGTTTTTGTGCCGATTTAGTGATCGTAGACGAATATTTTTAGTGGGAGGTACGGACATACCGAAAAAGGGCTGGAATTACTATCGATTTTTCGACTAACCGAGTGTTTATTGATGTTACATGGAACAATTTATGGAATAGTACGCATGTTGCTCGGAGTAAATGTAGGCTAGGTGTTTAAAAAAAGGCCATTCACTAAAAATTTGGTAGATTTTTTGTTGGCCTATTGTTTTATGAAGATGTAACAAATATCATTGCTCTCCGAGACGGTCGGAGAGCAATGGTCAAGCGAGTTGACTAAGAACGCTCAATACCCGGTTCGAATCCGGGTAAGTAACAACTTCTGGCCGTCTCGTTTGGTCCTCCAGGTTGGGGGTTCTACCGACGGGCTGGCTCCTCGTCGTAGGTAAAAAATGTAAAATGCTAAAAAAAACCAAGCGCCAATTCGCAAGGTTGGTAGTTTGGTATCGGACAACGTCGCAAGACGTTTAAAACCGACTATATATATATATATAACAAATATCATTGAACATTCAGGCGGAAAATTGGTCAATCCAGCAGGGTGGGAGGCACAATAACAATTTGATTGAGAATTGGGTCGCATATGATAAAAAGTTGAGAAACGCTACTGTAAATGAAGTTAATTTTCAAACGAAATTAGATAGAATGATAGAAATAAATATTTATTTTTTTTCTTTATTTCTTTAAATATTAATTAATTAATTCACATTCTTTGCATGAGAATGTGACCGTTGCATAAAAACATTGTATCATAGATAATAATGCAAAAACGTACCTTTACTGTAAACCTTTAGTCAGTGGAAACCGTAGGCACGTCACTAAGGTTTGGTAAAAAATTCTTAGGTTAGCTTGCCTCTTTCGTGGTTTTTCTACGCCTTCTGGGATGATAAATTATTTATATCTGGATGCCAAGTGATTATCTCAAATGGTTCTCAACAAACTGGATGTTTAATAAGAATATTAATTACCAGGGGAAGAAGGATGATGCTAAAACAAAGAATTGGCAAAGAATCAAAATAAAGGAAACTGAAATACTTGCCATACAATCAATATATTACAGTTATTGACAATAAAATTTAAACGTGATGGTCATAATGCTGACTGAAGATAAGCAGACTTGATATTTATCACAGTAATAATCATATTATCGATTTGTATGCAAAACTTGAAATTAAAATTTAAAATGAGATTAAGATATTAATTTATTTTTGACGATGAATTGATCAATATTCTTGTAAGCACATAAAATTGCACATTGAAATATATGCACAGACTGAAATAATTACTACCGCGTTTTACGTAATCGCTTCACAAATATGTTGTTTATTTAATTCAACGTGTAACCCAAAATAACAATACTTAAAGCAAGAATATTTACAAACTAAAAAAAATAATGCACATAAAGTATACAATTCATAAACAAAATATTTACAACATCAATTAGAGTACCAAGAAATGGACGTAATTAATAAGTACTACGTAAAACTTCACAAAATCATACAAACAGTAATTATAGTTCATAACTTTCTATAGTTGATCAAATAAATAACGAAGAGCGCATTCAAATAATATCTAAATGACCCTTATCCAAAAATAATCTAATGACAAGGGCATATAGTATTTGAAATGAGTTGTTCCATGGGTGACCATGACCGAAAAGATTGTTCAGCCCGAGAAATTTACAAAGGAGACGCACAATATTAACACCCAGTTGTACAAGCTTGGGTTAAACCAAGTTCAAGGGTTAACATAAATTCAGGTTGAATTGGATGATGTACCTACAATCCATGATCAGCTTCTTTATTATGACTTAATTCTTCCATACTTTAAAAAATCACCGATTATATTGTAAGTTATTTAGTGTTCAGAGTATACCTTCCTAACCTCACTTTTCTCTCTGAATTATTAACATCTTGATACCGATCACAGATCATCTAGGTATTGAACAATATTTTTCAATTTGAACTCGTTTAAATAACGTTTGGTCTGAAGAACTTTAAATTTACTCAAAAGTTACGCTCCAAGCGTTGAAAAGTCACAAATACACGTTTTTTTTCAGGTTTTCGATCAAAACATGGTTCAAACTGTTCGTTTGTTAGCTATACCGATCAGAATGAACGATTTCACCAGGTTTTAGATGTCTTTAAACTTTTTCGGTTATCCTGGTCGCGCTGTGTCTCACATGAAAAACACTATTTTTAAAACATTTAAAGCAATCTTTACAAGTTTTTTTTGATGGAGCATATTCACCATAAGCTTTTTCAAATAATCGACGTGCTACAGCAGCAGTTTTGTTCAAATGAAATCAAGAAAGTAATGATATCCGCAAACGCTCCTTATTTGGCACGAAATCCGATATTTTTAATGCGATATAAAAATATGTTATTGTTTGAGACTGGTTCTTCTGTCAACTAATTTTTATAGAGGAATGTCATATCTGTCAATTTCAGGTTTTGACAAATTTACAGTCCTTGATGAAGTTGAAAAAGACTAAACATTAATAAAAGTCTGTGTAAATGTTGGTATTTAGATGTCACTTTATTAGTTGATTAGGTTTTGGTTGAAATCGAGCATGAATGGATTAACGAGATGTCACTAGTTGTTTGAAGAATTGTTGTATTTTTTGTAATTCACATCCGATATTATTTACTTAGGTAACTTCTTGATACATAACTACTTACTATATATAGATTAAATAATACATAAATACTTAAAAACTTAATAAATAGTAGGTACTTAAAAAAAAAACTTTAATAATAGGTACTAATTAATTATTTACATATAAAAAATCAATTGTTTAGGTGAACTCTGTTTTTTTATAAAGTGTCCTGTATCAACTTGGAAGGTGGGAGGTAAAGTATTAAGACAGTGAATTGTTAAAACACTGACTTGGTTCCAAAAAGTTTTGAATGAATTTTTGGTGATTTTTAAATCAATACAAAGAGTGTAGTTAGATATTTGACAATGATATTGTAGAAGCAAAACAGATCTACAGGTTGATACTGACGTTCATTTTTTCACATTACACGTGAAACGCAAAGTATAATATAATATCTAGGACCAATGGCGTATCAAAAAACTGTTACATATTAATAAGCGAAGAGCATGAGTCTATATTTGAAGCTTAACTAACACCTAGGAACTCCTGCGGGCTTCTAATTTCTAACAGGTTAATATAAGTAATTGATTAAAATGAAATTTCACTTTCGACTAAAACCGCAAAATACGTAGGTACTGTAAAAATACAATTTTTAATAATTATTTTATAAACTATGATAACAATAATGTAAGTAGGTAGGTACATTTTAGAGTTGATTGAAATTGTAAAATTTTCTTCAACAAATACTGCCAGATCTTGCAATAATAAAAATTAGAAAATATCAAACCAAATGTATTGTTTATATTCTTACTCATTTGATTGGGAAGTACTACTACTTTTCTATAAATTTTAATATTTTTTTTTGTATTTTGAGGAAATGCTTTCAATCAAAAGGATTCTTTATTAAAGTATAAACATAATGTATGCATTGCAACGTTGACTAAAATTTTATGAAGGGACTCTGGTCTGGAACCCTTTCCAGGTTTTCAAGTTAAGGGGTACATACTAAATTGGACTATAATATGTATAGTGAGATACATATATGTATCTCACTATACATATTAGTATAGTAGTAATACAGTACATAGATCATTAAGTTATGTAAGCATCCATATGATGTATTATTGTATTGTGTTAAATTTGTCTTTGTATGACTAAACTGATATATTGGTAATGACTATATTTGTAGAGTGCCGGTGACAATTGGAATTGCTACAATAGATTTCCATTCTAACGCCTGCCTGCCTACTCACTATATTTCTTATAATTGAATATACCACGTTTTACTCCAAATACTTTTTGAATAAGCCTAACTTGTTACAAGATTTGATACCTTCTCTTCAGTTCTGTGATCCTTTCATATACTTACACTAACAATTTTGACATAGTCGTCGACTTCACGTGGCTACAAGCCATGCGTTTTTCGCTTGGATTCTTTGGTGTCCTATAAATTGCTAATACATAACTTAATGGATAATTTTAATATTTACATATTTAATAAACCACACCTTCGTGATGCTACGGCCGCTGAGGTTCCAGGCCTGCGCTTGGGTTGTGTAACGATTTTATATTAACTTTTTCTCCACGGTGGGAGTAACTAAAGGGGCTAGGGAGCAAAAAACTATAAAGTTTCGCCATAAAACTGTAATGTAATGCTATACACCACACAGACCTTTGCAAAAGGCATGTATCGATCGTCCACATTCGGCACTCTCCGTCGAGATTAGATTAGATATGAATATTACAAATTTGAGGATATCTTCTTTAAAATGCATCTATTTCGATCGACTTCTAATGGACAAATAAAGAATATAACAACAACTTTTAATCTTTAATCGATAATTGAGTAATTAATGGAAGGGGTGGAACTTTCATAATTGGATAATGGATTAATAAATAGAACATTTTATATGTATTGACTATTTCAAAATATTTCAATCTTTTCAAAGTTTTTGTGATGCTATCAATGATTTAGTTAACGAAATGCTTAATTTATTATGGATGTTTATAACGCACTTGAAAGAAAATGTTCAAAATTTTTATAATTGATTATTTCTATTTTGCATAAATAAAAAAATAATATTTGCATACATAAATTTATTATTTTGTAAAATATAATGAAATTTTATAGCAAATAAATAATATTTTTGTAATTTGTATGTATACATAATATAATATTCAATATTAAACCATCAGCTGTTCCTGTTCGTAATACCTGTATCACTTTCCAGTTAATATTTTCTCGACTCATTTTTCACCGTAAGAAATTCAAATAACGTCCGTGTAAAAGGTTTTACTATACCAGGTCTGTATTATAAATATTATTGTTACTAACAAAAAATTATAGTAAGGAAAATTATACTCCACTTTGTCTTTCATTTTCTTCGCTTTCGTAAACACAATGTTCACAATGTTTACGTAGGTAAGCTTATACAAATTGATACGGTGTTTATGATTTAACGGTGTTCGATATGTTTGTGTATAATTTTCACAGAAACTTAGCTATTATTGGAAGTGCCTGTAGGTAACATTAATGGTTTTGTTTTCTTACCAAAATCACAATAGATTCCCTTGCTTTTTGCTAGATTGGCAAATCTCATAGCATTTATGTTTCTATTCAATTTTTATTTTATTTACCATCAGTAATCTTTGAAACAGTTTTTATCTAAATGTTATTTAGATTCCAAAGTTTTTATGCAGGGTTTTATTTCATGGTTATTATTGTTACCTATATAAATTAATATTTTGACTTTTGAAATAAACTAGAACTACGAAAAAGCAAACTTATTTGTCTTGGCCGTTTTTGTAGTTGCATATAACTATTTAACGAGTAGTAGTTCCAAAATTTATTATAGGTAATCTAGTGTTTACTGTAAAAAAAAGTCCCTGTAAATTTACACCTAAAATTGGTGGTCACTATAGGTTTGTTCCAATCAGCTGAAAAACCGTATAATATACGGTCACTTTCCTGCGCAATAGATAAAAAGGAACGCTTTTTATCTATTGCGCATGATTTTTTGTTACCATCAATATATTATTATATAAGGTCTAAATTTACTTATTGGTGTAATTTTACCAACTGATTGTGTAATACTGGACACTTTTGTGAAATTACTATAAGTAGGTATAAAAAATATATATTGTTGACAAAAATTAATTCAGTTAGAGGGAGTCAGAAGTAAAATGGTTCAAGTGCTCTTTTCATAAGAAATACATATTCCCACAGTTGAAAGCTATTAGGTATTATTTAATTAGTAGTAAAAAGAAGAAGAGTAAAAAGAGTATATTTCGCCTATCGACTGTCATTTATATTATATTTAACGTGATATTATATTAAATTGCGAATTTCAAAATGGACTCGTCTCCGAAAATTAAAATTTTTCAAAAGCCACTGAAAATCGAATTTCTACTGAACCATTTCACTTATTGGAAAAGTTTTTTTCCTGTGCACGTTATGTTATGACAAAGTAAAATAAAACTTCTCAAATAAGTGAAATGGTTCAACAGAAATTCAGTTTTTTGTGTCTTTTAAAAAATTTTAATTTTTGGAGATGAGCCCTTTTCGAAATTTGTAATTCAATTATATTGAACTTCAAAGGTAAAGGTAAAATCAACTCGAAAACGATGAAAAATGAACTTTTCTAAATTTAAACTTTCTAAGGACCCCAATATTTCATTCATAATTCTCGTTAAAATTCCCCTAAATTGCAGGTACCTATACTATTCAAAATTTTACTTCAATAATAATATAAAATTTATTCAGCCCACACAGTAAATTTCACATTTTACACTTAACACGGTAAAATTACATCAATTTTTTACAGTGTGATTACTGATTAGTTATTAGTATTACATTCATAATTAGTGAGTATCATTCGGATTTCGGCTTCAGGTTTTAATAAATGTCAACTTTTCATTGTTTATATAATGCTTTTACTAAATTTTAGTAAATATTAATATCTACTAAATTTTAATTTCAGAAACCCTTTTACAAATGGACAGGCAGCAACTTCAAAAATTTGTACAGTATTTAATTTCGGAACACCATACGGAGGTGTTGCCTACCGCACAAAAATTAGCTGACGAAATTTTACAACAGAAGTCGGAAATAAATCAAATTCCTGGCGCTCCAGATCCTACGGCGGGTGCATCAGCCGACGACGATCACTCATGGCATCTTGACGAAGAACAAGTTTGCGAACAAGTTAAATCCTATTTAGTTCAAGGAACGTATTACAATGCAAATAAACATTTAAATTCACTTTTCTCGAAGGTAAAAGATTATTTTTTAATTATTTTGTAATTGTTTTTAATTTTTGTATGATTTAGGTGAGAGAAATGCTCAGAGCACAAGATTCTAATGGTGCGAGAATGTTAACGCTTATTACGGAACAGTTCCTTTCCGATCCTAGACTGCAAATGTGGCGTAGCCAGGGAACGCCGATGAGTGATAAATGTAGACAATTATGGGATCAATTGGGTAAGCCAACTTTAATTTCCAGTTATACCATTTTTCGAGAATAAAATCTTAAAAGTTAATGTTCTTCAACGTGTTGCAACATTGGTGTTACTGGACATATTAGTGTTAATAGAATTATTACTATTTGTAAATTTTGAATAAGCTTTTTGGGAGTAGGGTGATATCTAGTATGGAAATTTCACTGGCAGAATGATAGAAAACGGTCCAAAAACAATAATAAAACAAAAAATTTGCGAACCATTGCAAATATCTAGGGCTTATAATTAAAAAAAAATAATAATCAAATTTTACCTGAAATATCATTTAATGACAATTGATTTGGGTGCCATTAGAAGGAAGGGTAGCCCCGTGCAACGCATAATTTTTTTTTTCAAAAATTATTCAATCGTAATTTATGTATCCAGCGTAGATTTTAGTGTGGATTCGAGATTGGACGTAGTTGCGTTGTAAAAATTGACTTTTTGCGCGCTCCACTACGTCATCTCCGCTCTGCACGCTCGGTGCCGTTTTGACCAACGCTGTATTAATTAAAGATATCCTTCAGGCCGGTCCAACTCGGCAAAATGTGCTACTATAGTAAATAATAAAATAATAAATAGCTTTAAATAGTAAAATTTGCTCGATGTTAACGCTACCATGGTAAAAGTGCTACTGCTGCTTTCGTGTTTGTTTGCCACGTCCAGCTTGGAGCATAAGTAAATCAACACGTACTGTTAACAGAATGCTCATAAAGACGAATATCGCACAGAAATTGAACACTTTAAAATCTTCTTCTTCTTTACCTTTTCTTTAGATCTGTTGATCTGTTTATTTCCAATATCTGCGTCGTCTCCTTCGCAGTGCTAGATCTGTGAGCGTATAAATTGTTTAACGTCCGATAGGTAATTTGCTAGACTGGCCTCCAGACGAGCTTGTAACCCTGGTTTTTATGTTAACGATGGCCATTCATTAACCGAGGAGGACTACCGGCTTAACGTGCTTTCCGAAGCACGGAGACTAGTCATAAGAAAGTTATCTTTCGAACCCGGTACCTCGCATTTGCAGTTGATTGCGTTACCTACAAGGCAAATGACCGTCTCGAAAAATTAAACTAATCGGTATACGACATTCGTCCGTATCTAAATTGCTTTATTTTAATGTTATCTATCAAATTCCGTTGAGTTTTTTTTAATAAATATAATATCTTTGACTGCCTGATATCATTCTAGACATGGATGGGTAAAGTACGGCCCGCGGGCCATCTGCGGCCCTCAAAGAGTTTTAAATCGGCCCACCAATGTCATTTACTGACATTTATTAGTGTTTATTGACATTTACGTTAATAATTAAAATTGAAAGAGTTTGAAACAAGATGTATTTTTTTGGATTTCTGGCCCCCGTAAAAATCTTTTGGTTTTTTTGGCTCTTAATGAAAAAAGTTTGCCCATCCCCCGTTCTAGACCCACTTTTTGTATCGTAAATCGAATGTCAAAAATAATTATTTATGTAACCAGTTATGAAATGCCAAGTTTTGTACAACCGTTAAAAGTGGCTGTTTTATTTAAAATTTACAGACGTGTAATCGATTCACTAGTGGAACATTATTTTACCTTTGGTTCCTTATAACTAAAAATATAATTTATTAATCTAATTTACGACCAATTTAGCTACCAACTAATTCTCCAAATTTATTTTAATTAATCTACTAAATACTTCAGATTTGTATTTTGTGAAGTAATTTCGGAAAAATTAAATTCAAACCTAATTATTAATCACATTTTAATACCAATGCCCCTAATTTAATTTAAAATTTTGATAGTTTTTTTTGCGATTTTTGGGAGTTTTTAGAAAAAAAAAAAATAGCATGTGTCATACGAATTAAAAATTTACATTTTTATGGTATAAGATTTTTTTATAGGCTTACATCGTCCTTACCTTTAATTTTTTTAATATAAAATAATAAAAATTTCGCTTTCTTTTTTTAATTACTTTTTTATTTGAAATTTGTTTCATTGTAGGCGACCACACTTACACAGGTATATGAAATAAATGGTACAGTAATGCACTTAAAAAATAATTTACAAAAATTGCGTAGGATTTTAGTAAATGAGTTTATTTAATTTCTGATGTATGCACATAAATTTTAATATTTTGTTTTAAAGTAGGTACACATTATAACGATCAATTGCATTTATACAAAAACATTGACTATTATTCTCTCTTCAATAAATATTTCAAGCTTTAATTCGTATATATTAATCAAATTATAATTGAAAGTGTGTGGTTCACTGTTTTACCAATTTAAATGTTGAGAGGACATTATTATTATAATTAAATTTCATAAATTAACCGTTGTTTGTGTTTAAAAATTTAATTATAAACATAAATAATTTAAAAATTACAATATAATCTAAATTTTTGGTATTTATAATGACTAATTAATATTAATCAAAACTTTGGTATCAGGTTTAAAATACATTTTGTTGTTTCAAAATTTTTATTTTTATCCCACATCTCATTTTACTTCCTACTCGCAACCAATTTTGTAATTAAACTAAAAGAGCTTTTAAATTTAAAGCAATTTATATTTTATGCAAGTGGTAACATTATCTTATTATTTTTTTATTGTCTGATTTGGTGCGGTCGAGGTGTGTGTGTAGTATACTAACTTATGTACGTAAATACTTTAGAACTAAAACTTCAAAATTATATAAAATTTCCATACGATTTTCTGTTAAAATTATTCTATTTTGATTAAACTTTTTGTTATAATAGATCCATTAATAATATTATTTTGAATGTTCCGGTTGTTATGAAACTACTTCCATTCTTCGAGGGGGCATTTCACGATTTCTTTCGCCAACTATCCCATCCGATTTATTATTATGAATGTGGAATAATTAATTGTAAAATTGGGTTATACTATTGATTGTTTCAAATTTAGCAGGGTTTGATTTACTGTGGTTACCTGTCGGTCTGATGCTTATTTGCTGACAGCATTATGTCACACGCAGTTTTCGCGTTATCATTCGCTATATTTTACGTCGTACTTTCAATTAATTTTTAAAGCTATTTGTTTTATACTTGATATCGACAATATTTCTTATGGCCACCCTTTTACGTTTTTGAAACAGAAACTCATGCTATTTTCAACAAATTCTAAACTAGACCCCGAGCCTATTAAAATTATTATTCTAACGTACTCTATTTTGAATAAAGAATAAGCATATAAAGTTTATTTGATTGCAATGTTATTTAAATAAATAGTGGGAATTTCCATTATAGTTACAGTTACAAGATTATCACTATTTATTTCCAAAATTCGGCATATTAGAATAAATGGTAGAACACTTATGTCTATGTTTTTCGATTTACTTTCATTTAAAAAAATATTATCAAATTTTGGCGATTTGTCAGCTGTAGAGTCCCCTTGTCAGTTGAAACACTGAAGTGCGGTTTTCAAAAGTGCAATGTATGCACTTCCTGTGTACCTTCGGGTGTTACATTATCTTTTAAATTCAATTTTTAAGAATATTTTACGCCGGAAAGTATGCAACCAGAGTTTTGGTTATGCAAACCAGAGTTTTGCATTTTGATTTTTAAAATCGGTGTTTTAAGGGTTTCAATCTATCCTGTGGTTCCAACTATTACCTGGGGTACATGGATAAACAAGACGTTATTCGGCAAGAATTTCCGTTTCAAAAATTACATTTTTATTTTTTGAGATGATTTTGTGATTTTAGTAAATATTTTTTAATTTTTTGAGTCAATTACTATTACCATTATCTAACTTTTTATAACTAATTTCAATAGTTTACTTGTGTTTTAAAGTGCGTTCTAGCTATTATTTTTTATTATTATTATTATCATTTCAGAATTTTTCTGTAGGTACTCGTTTAGAATTTCGGTTTGATTTGCACTCTCAGAGAAACCTTAATTTATTAATTTAAATTTTTTCGTCATTTTTCCTGTAATCTAATATTATTATTCTGTAATGTGAACTTATTTTATGAGTTTTAAAATTTTGGCTGTTTTTTAGTTAGTTATGTGCCACGGGCAGTTAAACAGACGTACAAAATATTGTGTTTTCATAAAAATTGAAGAGAGTTTATATTTTTATTATTTTCTTATTTTTTGACACAAGTGCCAATAAATAAAACTTTCTGGTTAACATGAAATACAAACCACGGGACAAATAATTTGAGAGTAAACGGACTATGAACCGTGACCTTTATAGTAAGATTTTAACTGAACTAAACTACCTTTACAATGGTCGTACTAGGTAGTGATAGTGAGTTTGAATCTCTTCAATTTGTAATTCGTTGGTGTGGATTTACATTTAATTAAATTGGTTCATTTATAAAACTCATACACTAATAAAATTTATTACATTATGAATTATTTTAAATGAATTGCAAGTTAATGTAATAAATTAATGTTTTTAAATAAACCATAACACGTGTGTTTCACTTTCATTTGAGCTCGTCAGCTAGCCAAAAAGATATTAAAAATATTATTATATAATTACTAGGAATTAAATAATAATAAATACAAATTACAAGGTAAAAACGCAAAATATTTTATTTATCTAAAATTCAAAATTCTATTATTAAATACTAGAGTTTGGGTCACTTCATCCTGTTAAGTCCATCTTTAATTTTAAGGGTAATATAGTAAGAATAACTAACTAAAGTTATGACTTATGACACCCCTTAAATTAAAAAATGGACCTAACAGGATGAGTTTTTGTATTTGCAAATTATTAAGTGATAGTTCATTGTAAAGTGGCCCAACTCTACATTACTGTATTGAAAAATATATTCCTCAACTTGGAGGGATTCCCGGGATTATTATTTGCTATCTTTCTTGTGGTATAACCGAACTACGTGAAGATGGGGCTTGTTATTTCCGCAAAGAAGAAGGGATGCAATTTAGGTCATGACCAGACCACTGCCCAATTGTGACCACATTCCACAGTCATAATTCTTCGCGTTTGCTCTACTTAATAAGAAAACTATTACGGCGCTACTTAGAGAAAATAAAGAGTCGTAATCTCTTTATATAAATTTTTAATTTTGTTTTATTTTGGAAAATCATGCTGCTTTACTGCGTTTTTATTTATCGAAATTTTTCTTATCACTTTTTAAATCACTGTAACTTATCTTTCCTTGTTTTTTTTTCTACATTTTATCACATTGCACATTTAAAATTCTGCATTGAACCTGTTTCGAAGACCCACTCATATTTTATCACAGTTTTCATCTAAATCTGGCATTATGAAAAATGTAGTCAATTAAAAATTCATGCAAATGAGCAACTGTATAAATGTAGGAACTACTTGTACATTTATACATAGTGTAAAATGTTGCAAAATTCAGATACGGGGTTTTGCAGTCTGAGCGACAATATTTTGATTTCTTTAATACTAAAATATTTTTTTGCATTTAATTAAATTTATTCCTTCTGAAAAAATATTTCTTGTTTTTAATTATTTTAATTTAACTTTAGGTGTCCTTTGGGTATGCATTGTTCTTAATCCTAATAGTACACAACACGAAAAAAATCATTGGAAAGCCTTATTAGAAAAATGGACACATATTGATGTCTGCCCACAAGAAGATCCAGATTACAGATTACAACAATCAAATCATATGTTACAAAGGGATTCGGTACGTAAAGTTGAATTTGAAAAGAATTGTGATATTTACTGCTGCTGTTTTTTTAGTACGTGAATCGTGATAGAGATAGGCATTATTATGATCGTGATAGAAATAGATATTTAGATCGAGAGCGAAGAGATAGAAGGGACAGAGACAGAGATCGCGACAGAGGAAGAGACAGGCCCATGTACGACTCTTCTGATAGTTCCGATGACGATGATGGAGAGTCGAGTTCGTATAGTCATCGAAGTAGTAAACGTTTAAGATTATCGGGCAGTTCCAAAGCATTTCCACCCGCATTACCTAGAACTATTTTTCACAGGTATTTAAAAAGAAAAATTTTGTTTATTTTTTCTAAATCAAACTAAATTGTTTCAGAGCTTTAGATGCGGTTGGCATGTCGTGGGATAATATACATTTAAAAAATATATTGTCGAGTGATACATATTGTTCTCATGTTCCTGATAATTCTAGTTCCGGTAGTTTCAATTCGCAGGGGCAACCTCTTTGGCACGGTAAGAATATTTCCAACTTTGACAGACTAAAGTGTAACATTCTAAATTTCCAGAAACGTTACCTTTGTGCGCAGCTCGTGTAGATTCGCTTCGTTCTCATGGTCACAGAGAGGCAGCTTTAAGGCTAGCAGTTTCGGTAGTACGTACTATGAAACAGCAACAACTTATAGCACAAAGACGTTGGCACGAAGGTCAGCAAACAAGCAGTTCATCAAATAATAGAAATCAAAATAGCAACGCACAACCATTTCCTTGCACATCCAGATGTAATGGTCAAGGTACATGTTCAACGACCTCAATCAATGCACCTGCCATTACGGATGGATGGGTGGGACATCCTATGGATCCAATTGGAACATTATTTGATGCTCTTGCAGAAGCTTCCATTATACCTGAGGATCAACGACCTAGAACACCAAGTTATTTATGTAATTAAAAATGTAACATTGTTTAATTTGTTATACTATTTTTTTGGTCGTTATAGATTTAGTAAATACGGAAGATCAAAATAGCAATTTAACTCCTTGCTATCATCATGTACCTGTGGTGGGAACACGTGATAGATCAGAAACATATCTGAGTTTGGCTTTCGAAGTTGCCTTAATAGGACTTGGACAACAAAGGCTAATGCCAGTGGGTCTTTATGCACAGGAGAAGGCGTGCAAGCAAGAGGATCATTTAATTGCAAAATTACAAGAAATTGATTTGGACAATAGCTTAGTAGCAGTATTAAGAAGGCAAGCAATCGTTTTGCTTGAAGGTGGTCCCACGAGTGGTTTAGGAATTGGTATTCATCCTGAAAGTGTGCCAATGCATACTTTTGCCAAATTTATGTTTTTATCTTTATTAAATTATTATCCGGATTTAGCTTATGAAGTTGGGTTGAGAGCTATGAGGTTACCTTTACTCGAAGAAAGGGAAGACTCGGATGACCCTTTAGGAGGAGGAAATCCATCAAGTGCTCTTATGATGAGTAGAACGCCACGTTGGTTTACTTTAGGTCACATAGAAACCCAACAATGTGCTTTAAGTTCTACTATGTTGAGTGCAGCTAAAGGTAACACAAAGCTTTTGAAAAATTTTTTTATGCTTATACGATTTTTGATTTAATTAGGTGAAGTTATGAGACTGAGGACGGTTTTAGAATCGAGTCAACGACATATTCACAGTTCTTCTCATTTATTTAAACTTGCTCAAGATGCGTTTCGTTTTGCAACACCAGAAAATGGTCCGCGACATCCTTCCTTATTAAGCGTTTCTTTCGAATTAGGCCTTCAGGTATTTAAACATTTAATTTTTTTTAAAGCAAGTAGGTAATATTTGAATATCGTGTTTTGCAGGTTATGCGTATGACGTTATCATCATTAAATTGGAGAAGACGTGAAATGGTACGGTGGTTAGTGACGTGTGCAACGGAGGTGGGAGTGGACGCTTTAATATCTGTAATGCAGAACTGGTTTCAATTTTTCACTCCGACCGAAGCCACGGGTCCGGTGGCTACCACAATCATGTCGCATAGTACGATGATGCGGCTTAATTTAAGTTTTAGTCAACAAGAAGAATTATCGAGTTGTGCTCGGACTCTTGCACTGCAGTGTGCGACAAAAGTAAGACCATTATTTTTATTTTATAAGTACCATTTCTAATGGTTGTCTGTTTTATTTTTGTAGGACCCTTCAAATTGTGCCTTGAATGCGCTGACGTTGTGCGAAAATGAAGCGTTAGCATTTGAAACGGCTTATCAAATAGTAATAGATGCATCTTCTAACGTTATGACCTCTTCCCAACTTTTTACAATAGCCAGGTATATGGAACATAGAGGATATCCCGCTAGAGCTTATAAATTAGCCGTTCTTGCCATGAAAAATGTTCATCTAGCATACAATCAGGTAACTTTTATTTTTTAATTTTTACTTAGTTAAGAATAACTTGCATTCCTATGAAGATTAGTTATACTGCCAGATGCGTAGGAGCGTCTTAAATCGAGCATTATAGTAAATCTGTGTTTTGCCTTGTAAAAGGAACATTTTGAAACAAGAAAGTCACCAGAACATTTTGTTTATGAGCTCAAAGAAAGAGGGGAGGAGGCAATCACCTGTCGGTTGAAAGCTACATTTTTTTTTACTAACAAGGGGACACCACAGTGAGTATGTTGCCAATCAAAATCCCAATTTTTTTGGTGATTCTAGGAGCTAAAATAATTATCACTTTCTCGATTTTTAGTCCAATGGGCTTTAGTTACTGAGTTATGAATTTTTGAAAATCTACCTTTTACCATAAGATTACATTGTTAATTTAGATTTTATTTAAAATTTTAAATTAGATTTATTTTAAATAGATTTTTATTTTTTTTAAATAGAATTAATAGATTTAAATAGAATTTAAAATGTTAAATTAGATTGTTAAAGCAATCCAAACCATGTAATCTTATGGTAAAGCGTAGATTTTCAAAAATTCATAACTCAGTAACTAAAGCCCATTGGACTAAAAATCAAGAAAGTGATAATTATTTTAGCTCTTAGAATCACCAAAAAAATTGGGATTTTGATTAGCGGTACTAACGATTGATCTACCTGTTCATATATTGCTACCCATAATCTTAACGAATTGTGAAGAGTCGTAAAGTTTGGTTTATACTCATAATTGAATTAAGACAGTTCTTTAATTCATCAGAATCACAAGATAGCGCTCGCTAACTATTTTTATATAGGACTGAGAGGCTTTTGTATTTAAAATATAGCTAATTCGTTGATATAATACTATTCCATGAACAATATTCTTGGTATTTAGCTTTTATGGGTTCATAATAATTGTAATTTATGCAAAAAATTTGGAATTAAAGTTGGATTATTTTTTCAATGTAAGTATTTTTTGAGAAAAAAGAAATAAATATACTTAAAAATAATAATCGAAAAGAGTTGCGCAATAGCGTTCTTTATTAATACAAATACAGTAAATTGACTAAAAATATTTGTGCAAAGCCAAAGAGACGTCCCGCTTTTACCATTACGTTCGGATGACGACTGAAGCGGCCCTCTTCTTCTTGTACCTTTTTGGAATTTTTATAATCCTTGTCATAATGCGGCCAAAGACGCCGCTTTGTCTGGCCACATGTTCACGACGACCGATTACCCGGATTTTAGGACATATTTTCTACAATACTAAAGTACAAGTAGAAATTGTTAATAATAACTTTGTTTGGTATCACAGTCCTAGTGCAGCCTGAACTACACTAACTACAAATTGATTGGTGTAAAATTAGCAACCCACTTTTTACAGCAATCAATTTTCTCAATCTTTTGCACTAACTTACTCGGAGTAGTTTGGTGTAACATACCAATAGGACGTATTTGATTTTGCTGAATTTTTTGAAATTTGTCGGAAATCTTTTAGTATACAGGGTGGCCCTTTGAAAACGAAACAGACGGGATTGTGACCAGCAGAATTTTTTTTTTAAGAAATGCAAAAACACGTCAATTTTATCATTAAGGGGGACAACTTTTGCTACCAATGTCACTCATGGATTGTTTCATCCCCTCGCGTGGCGATGACAACTCATAAAATGTTAATAGGGATGATATGGCAAGTAACATCTTATTTGAAAGGTCTTGCTTCCCTGAATTCAGTTCTATAATTTTTTTAAAGTTTTATCAATTATTCAACAAAAAAATTAAAGCTGCAAAAATGCGAAATAAATCTGATATTTCAAGACATTTAAGAATAAAAAAGGGAAAAACGCTTGGACAAGTTGATTTTAATTTTAAGGGGGCTATTTTTACTGCTATTCATAAACATTGACAGTTCAACCGCAACCACTTTTTTATTTACAATTTTCTGACTTTATTTTTGAAAATAACGAGTTAAAATTTTTACAGTATGTCTGAAATGTTATTTACAATATTATGTCGGAGCGCTTTTATCGCGAATAAATAAATCGCGAAAAAAAAATTTTTTAACGCAATTTTAAAAAATTTTTGGCTCCGACATAATATTAAAAATAACGTTTTAGACATACTGTAAAAATTTGAACGCGTTATTTTCAAAAATAAAGTCAGAAAATTGTAAATAAAATTAACGCTAAAATGCGCGTATCTCTTGCATTCGCGATTTTTTTTACGCATTACTTTATTTTTTATTGTACGTTTTTGGTCAGCTACTATTATTGTACACCAAATAGTCCATTTTCTATTTAAAATCGAATTTTCATTCTAAGTGAGAACACAGCCTTAAGGTAAAGGGCAAACCACCCTTAGAATTTTGAATGAAAAAATGGGTCTATTTTTTATCAGAAAAGTGAAATGCGTTTTTGAAACTTTAGCTTTGATACTTACAGAAATTTATGAAATGATGAAAGAATTGTTTCAATTCCTGATTGCATTCAAGACTGTAAGGGTGGTTCACCCTTCACTTCAAGGGTTGAACTGTCAATGTTTATAAATAGCACTATAGCAGTATTTTAATTGATGGCCATACCTCTGTCTTCTACAAAAAATTACGCTATGCAATCGGTAATCCGGTAATGTTAAGTGTGGAATAATCCCAAACTTAGTTAGGGCCAGTTGTATAAAAAAGGATCATCCTCGGATCAGAGTTAAACCAAGGATCAAAGCAAATGTCTGTTGTATAAACGTTGATCCTGGGTTAACTCACCGATTTTCTGATCCGAGAAATCGGTGGATTAACCCAGGATCAACTTTATTTACTTTTAAAATTGTGATTTATACTGTTTGTCTAAATCCATTAGTCATTTATTAAAATAACACCTGCCAACATTGTTTTTTTGTGTATTAAAGTAAGAATAACAAAATAAACCGCATAGACGTTGATCCTGGGTCAACTCTTGATCCAGGATCAGCTGATCCCCGAGTTAACCCTCCTTTATACAACTGGCCCTTAGAGATTAGGGGCGAACATGACTGGTAACTGTCCTTAAATTTGCGTGCGCTTAACCGTATACCCCCGCTAAACTGAACCATCAGGTGGTGTAGCAATAGACGAGTGTTATGAATAGAGGTGAGCTTTTTAGGTCTTATAAATACAAAAAAAGGTCCTAAAAAGGAAACATTTTGTATCTTTCGGTCTTTTTTTTCCAAGATTGTTTTGAATGATCTCTTTTTTTATCCCTTTAGCCAAATTTAGTGAATTTTAACATAAAGTGAAAGTAGTGAATTTTTTTTATAAAAAGTGAATAAAAGTGTATGTGTGGAAACTGCATTTTTTCTTTATTTTTTTTAAAATTTAAATTATTAACAATTTAATTACAACAAATTTAATTTTAAAAAAACAATAAACAAATTTTAATTTTGGAGCATCTTACGGAGCATCTTAAGGGCTTACGTACAGTCATGACTCATGAGATCGAAAAATAGCAGTTTTTTGAGATTTTTTTTCTAAGTTATGAATAGATGTTTATTTATTTGAAAGTTTTATTACATGAAAGAGAAACATTTAAATAACATTTAAGAATTTTAGTTTTAAAAAAACGTGTACAAATAATCAGCTGGTAGTAGTTTTTGGTACACGCTTAAAAAAAAAGATGATTTACGGTGCCTAAGATAACTAGTCACAGGATTTTCTGAAATCAAAAAAGTAAAAATATTTGGTTAACATATTAGTTAATCTCGAGACTGAACGAATCCATTTTGAAAAATATGAAAATTTCCACTTTTGGGAAGGTGTTGAAAAAAAATATACAATTTTTAGCCAAAAAATTGGCCTATAATTGCTTGTAAACAAAGATTAAATTGAAAAATAAAAAATATTAATCGTTCAGTCTCGAGAAATATTTATATTTAACATGTGTGTGAAATTTCATCATGATTGGTTAAGTAGTTTTTGAGTTATCTAACGCACGGACTTTTAAAATGTAGTTTTGAGTTAAACACGTCTGAAGTTTTCCGTTTGATAGAAGTTTCATAATAATTGTTACTCTTATTAGCTTATATCTTTGCGAGTTTTACTCCGATGGACTTGAAACTTTTACATAATATTTCTGAGATGTTGTACTTTCATATGAAAAAACAAAAAAAAAACGAGTTTTTTAGAATTTATGACTGTACGTAAGCCCTTAAGAGCGAGATTTTTTTTCTATTTGAACAGAAAATTAAAAAAAAGTTTTCAAAATGCTAAAATAGGTCGTAAAAATAAAAAAAAAAGGTAAAAATAAATAGGGCTTTATATGACGTAGTTTTTCATGAAATGAAATTTTGTACTAATAAAATAAAAATAGGAGCTAAAATAAAAAAAAGGTAAATTCCTAAAAATTTCATCTCTAGTTATGAAGTGAAAGGATTAGAGGAAGACATTTAACTTTTATTTATTAAAACTGAATAACAAAATTAAGTTTTAATAATTTAGCGTGTTTTTTCATTTGAGAACTTTTTTACAAAGTTCTAAATTCAAATGGCGTAGGTATATATTGTCTCATTCTCATAGTTATATAATAATGAATAATATAAGATAATATCTCATTTTTATGCAATTGAGAAGGAAATCTAAATTTATTGAATATTTTCTATTAAATCTTCTGTTATAGTATGATCTGATCAGTGATCATATACATTGGCATTAATATGTTATTAGGGTTTCGTCAATTTTTCGAATTATTGAAAAAAATGTGTATTAGGATAAGTTAGTCGTTTTTGAATCTTCAAGTTCATAAAAGTTGAAAAAGAATTATGCTCATTATAATTTCAGTTACAAAATCCTTGTATGCAATTCTAATATTTTGTATATTTCTTTAATTGGAAACATAAGTAACAGGTTACATATTAATTTATATAATCAGGGGCTTCTTCTAAATGATAAGCGTGAATTGTTCCAATTGAATAACGTCTGTACAGGGTGGCTCAATTTCGATCCTTCTTATGGGGGAAATCGGTAACTATGGGAGATATCAAAAAATGGATAGCGCATCCTCGATCTCTTTTTTTGAGAAAATCTCAATGGCGAAAACCAGAATTTGCTATATTTTTTTGTTTTCGAGTTATAGCCAAAAGTTTGATAATTAGACTTTTCTATAAATGTCGATATTTTGGTTGTTTTTGAAGTTACCAAAAAAGTGTTAACACTTTCTTCAGACACTTTTTTAAAGGCAACCAAATGGGATAAAGAGATTTTAAATATCTAGATTAGTTTCCGAGTTATAACATAAAGTTGTGTTTTTTTTAAATAGAAACCATAGTTGGCTATGACATTTTTAAATGGCGTTTTTTATCCTCTTTTCAATGATGTATAACATGTGCGGTCTAATATTTTAGTTTCATCCCATTTTATTAAAAAATGTAATAAAAATAAAGAAGAATGAAAAATTTAATATAATAGTAACTGTTTTTAGTGGATAACAATAAAAAATATTCAATACTTTACAAAAATTAAAGTAATTGTATTTAAACTGAAGTCTATTATTTTCAATAAATATAACTTTGTCAAAACAAACACTACGAAATTGGCATCTAAAAAATTCTTTTATCAATTAGTTTTTAGTAGGAAAATATTAGTTTAGTTGCTGTAATTAAAATATTAAATATTTATTAGCAATTTTAATAATATGTTATTATATTTACCTGTTATTTCACGTAAATGTAAAATGGCTTATGAACACTATGAAAAATACGATATGTTGGAGTTCTTCATTCAAGCTAGTTATAATGCTGTTCTTGCATGTGCAACATAATATTTTAGTAATTATTATCTAACTAAACAAATATTTTCCTACTAAAAACTAATGGGTAAAAGAATTTTTTAGATGCCAATTTCGTAGTGTTTGTTTTGACAAAGTTATATTTATTGTAAACAACAGAGTTCAGTTTGAATACTTACTATAATTTTTGTTAAGTATTGAATATTTTTTATTATTATCCACTAAAAACAGTTACTATTATATTAAATTTTTCATTCTTCTTTATTTTTATTACATTTTTTAATAAAATGGGATGAAACTAAAATTTTAGACCATACATGTTATACATCATTGAAAAGAGGATAAAAAACGCAATTTAAAAATGTCATAGCCAACTATGGTTTCTATTTAAAAAAACACAACTTTATATTATAACTCGGAAACTAATTTAGATATTTGAAATCTCTTTATCCCATTTTGTTGCCCTTAAAAAAGTGTCTCAAGAAAATGTTAACACTTTTTTGGTAACTTCAAAAACAACCAAAATATCGACATTTATAGAAAAGTCTAATTATCGAACTTTTGGCTATAACTCGAAAACAAAAAAAGATAGCAAATTCTGGTTTTCGCCATTGAGATTTTCTCAAAAAAAGAGATAGAGGATGCGCCATTCATTTTTTGATATCTCCCATAGTTACCGATTTACCCATAAGAAGGATCGAAATTGAGCCACCCTGTACACTTCCACAATCCTTCTTCAAATAAATTATTCTGTCTTGCTTTTAAATTTTGCCCAACATTTTGTGGGCCGTTACTCTCAAAATTTTAAAAGATTTTTCTTTTAAAAAAACTTCTTAAATTCCAATTTGCAAATTAATTTTGTCAATTTAACGCTTTTTTTGATTTTGTGATGCTGCGATTAATTTTGTACAAAAATCGAAAAAAAATGCTACCTTATACCTAATTGCTTAGCAATTTAGATTTCTAATGAAGTTTTTCTGCAGAACCTAAAGATTGTAGGGGGCCAATCATTGGCTCTCTGGTCCTACTGCTCCTACGCGCCTGTTAAATTAAAACAGTGGTATTCATAATTATAGAAGCTTTAAAATGCCTTATATTTATATGCCTTGAAAACGGTTTGTAAACCTGTTTTAAATATTTTTCATTTTTATGAATATCACTGAAAATATATTGTTATTATCTTATTATCATTAATATGTCCAACATAATCTTCTCCCCCATGGCCAGTATCTAGTTACGGTCCTGTAAATTATAACCATTTTTGTAAATGTTTCTTTTTTAATTTTCAGGATACCCATCCAGCCATAAACGATATTCACTGGGCGTGTGCTTTAAGCCACTCGTTAGGAAAAACCGAATTAACAAATATTATTCCACTTTTGGTAAAAAATGTGCAATGTGCGACTGTGTTATCCGATATTCTTAGACGGTGTAGTATGACGGCGCCAGGTATGTCATGTCCACATCCTCCTCCTCCTTTAGATAGCGGAAAACACCACTCCCATCCGCATAGAAGTAGTAGAGGCTGTGCTGCAGCAATAAAACCACTTTCGTATGACAGACCTCCACTACGGCAACTATTAGAAGCGGCCGTTGCTGCCTACATCAATACAACTCATTCACGTTTAACGCATATCTCACCTAGACATTACGGAGATTTCATAGACTTTTTAACTAAAGCTAGGGATACTTTTATATTAGCACATGATGGACATGCTCAGTTCACTCAACTTATTGAAAACATGAAAGTTGCTTATAAAGGCAAGAAAAAATTGATGTTTCTTGTTAAGGAACGATTTGGCTGATATAATTTGAAAAAATTTGTTTTTTAGTTTTGTTTTAATTTGGCCGTTTTTTGGTGAAAATGAGTCCGCGTAATTGTTCGTTTTTGAATTGTTTTAATTATTTTGTGGGGGTAATTGTTTTTATTTGTTGTTACTACTTACCTTCCAACCACATACCTACATAGGTGCCTACCTATATAAATTTTTTAAAAATCCGTAACTAAAAGATTGTAAATAATAAAAATGTTGTTTTTTTTATAGTTTTATTTGCAACCGAAAACTTTGTTGCGGTTTTATTGTTACTTGTTATTTAATTGTTGATATTTATTTTCTTTTAACAATCGAGTTACTCGTAAATCTTACATCGAGGATTATTTCCTCACTTCCGATGAATTTTTGTCTACATGACACAAATATGAATATAAATTTTGCTTTAATCTTGAAAGGGCTAAAATTGAAACTATTCGAAACGAACTATTAGAATGACTGGTATTCACTTACAAAACATAAAATGTGCTAACAGCAACATTTTTGTTTTTAATAAGTAAACAGACAATACTGTAAATGAGACTCAATTGTTTTACTGTTACATATTACAATTGTTTAATTTGAATAGACTGATTTTAATTTTGTTTTGCTAAATAATTAGAAATCAAAGTTGTAGACTGACAATATTTGTGGAACTGTAACTGTGTATATTTTATATTTATTATAATATAAATATGTGTCGGTCTAGCCTTGATATCAACTTTTTATAAACGATCTCATGCCTTAATCAGGCAAACTTTTTTTAGTAGTATTATTTTCGTCGACGTACACAGTTTTAATTTTGTGTGATATTGCACAAGCAATTCGAGTTGGTTTCCTGTGGATTTGGTAGCATTTTTTTATGTTGATAAACGGTGTATTATATTTAGGTAATTTATGTATCTACTATCTTAATTTTTTAATTAAGTTTTTTTTGCTTTGAACGTTAATTTATATTTTGTTTTTAACCAAAGATTGTTATTTGTAAAATATTTGTATATATATATAAATATAAATATATTATAAAATATTGTAAGTGATAATCAATAACATCTCGTAATATCTAAGTGGCTAAAACTTTGTATTTCAAATTTAAAATCCAATTATTGCCATTAACAATAATAGAAATTGAAATTTAGTTTAGCCACGCATACAACAAGGTAAATGCTTCCTGTTATTTATAATAATAATAATGATGATGATGATGATACAGAGTTGGTCAAAAGTGTAAAACCTCGACTTTTATGTGTAAATTAATTTTTTTTGTTGGAAATTGTATTATTATGATTGTATAATGATTTTAAAATTTGTGTAAATAGTAAAAGATGGAAGATTTCGTACTTTTAACCAATATTCTCTATACAGTATATATTTATATTGATAAGTACAAAATAAAAACATAGCAGTCGACCAAGCTATTGTGCGATGTCAGCTGTATATTCCATTTAAGCTACCTCTGCACCTTATCTCAATACACAATTGCCTATCAACCAAAATTACAATATTGTAAGAAGGTAACAAACATCGTTAAATAAAAGAAGCAAAAAGTAGACTGAAAATAGCAAAGTAGGAAAAAGAATGGTTTAAGCTTATTGCTTGATATCAAACATTTAGTTTTTAATTTGTAAAAAATGTTATAGTATTATTTTTGAAATATTGTAGCGTTGGTTGAGTATAATCTACGAACTATTTGACTGAACAATTTATCAAATCAAAGTTGATACTTGAAAAAAGTGTAAGCGTAAAGCCACAAAAGTATTTAATGTACAAATGGGCCTCATAATATCAAAACTTGTAAGACTATAGTATTGACCGTCATATTTTATTTGCAACTTTTATACAATATAATAATTAATTTATTAGTTTAAAAAATTGAAAATATTGTAAACTGATAGATAGATGATTGTAAACAAACACAAGCGTCCAAGTCGCTGCCAGTAACTTTTATTATTAATTAATATTTTTAATCTGTGATTTAAAACAGTTTTTTACCATTACTGTTATTTTATGAGTTGAACAAATTTTGTTTTTAATTTAGTCTTTCGATTTTTGTTGGCTAAATTGTATGTTTTTTTATTATTGTAAGGGACAATTGAAAAGTGTAAATATTAAGGACTAAAAGCCTTTTAGGCGCATTCCATTACAGTGAAATTATTTTCTTTTCGTTGTTGTGTTGTGTTTTGTGTAAATTAAGTAAGAGAGAATGTTGTATATATCGATTGACAAGAAATGAAGTCGCTCATTATTTGTTAAAATAAATACGCAATCATTTCATTGAATTTGTCTGCGTGCATCATTTCATCATATAATTTATGATTATTTTTATGAAAATAAAAATATTTGTAATTCAGTAAATGTGTTTTTTTATTTCATACTTTATAAACATTTAATAACACATCTTGAAATTATTGGATAATTATAGAAGTACCTACCTAGTAGTCAAGAAATTCATTAAATATAAAATAATTTATAAGGCAAAATGAGGTCACATCGAGTTCAAATAAAATTATGTGATTTTTAACGGTATTAATTTATAATATTTCTCAAAGTATATTGCAAAAATATACTACCTAAAATTATATTTCTATTTTTTTCAATATTAAATTACATTATTCACTTTCTGAACATAATTTTCATAGTTGAACTACAGTAGTATATTATTCTTATTATTGAACGAGATTGTTGTTTTTAGACCAACTTGCCTTGAAGCTCTAAGCTTAGTGTACCCCACATTCCCACTTTACGAGTTTACGAGTCTGCAGCTTTCCTAGCAAGAGAGTCTGCTTTTATATTTTCCTTTATGCCTGTGTGAGTCGGAACCCATCTAAGCATTAAACGATTCACCAAGGCATTGCTTCACAGCTTTGGAGTGTATTTATACTCTTTCCAAAACTCGGAATGTTGCTTGTCTGTTGGACATGATACAGATTTGCTTATTTGCATAGACCCCCTTTATCATCTCCTCTACACAGACCATTAGGTATGGCTATAATCTCCGCCTGTTTAGCCCATATTTATGCTTAAGATATTGTTCTACTTTCACTAACTTTCGCTACAGTACTTACATCCGTTTTGGATTCATCTGTATACCAGATGTGTTGTCATATCGGTATACAGATGAATGTCACTCACCGAAAAATAATAGCTCCCTATGATTTGGTGCCCATGTGCGAAAATTTTATCGGCTGGCACTCTATACCAAATCATCTTCCAAGGATCATTCCTTTTATCGATAACTCGATGTTATAAATTTTTCTTGTAGCTGTAGCTGACACTTCGCTTCTGCGAAGCAGATGCGGGCGATAGCCCGCTTATCTCCTTCGTCTGATTAGAAACCTGACGTTGAGAATTTTTTACAGGGATTTCAAACCCGAGGAGCGGCATCGAGCCGGTGTCTTGTTTATTATTGCGCTATAAGGTAAGCTCTGCGGGGCCGGAGGCTAACGTCGAATTGTCCGCGCGTGCACGCACGCGTGAGAGAATCCCCGCGCCCGCGGCGGCGCGATGTGCATACCTTGGGCCCCTTCTACAATAACAGAGCCTCAGTCGCGCCGTTGCTACAGCGTTTTTATTAAAATATAAAAATTTTTTACAATTTTCAAACTCAACAATAATCTAACAATAGGCGCTGAAAAAAAAAATTTAAAAACACAAGCTGAAAAGGAAGAAGATTAATTGGACAGGACAATGACGGATATGTGTAACCTCCCCGGGGCAGCGTGAACACTCCTCACTGGAACACGCCGTCCTCGGAGTCAGAGTCTGAATACGATCGAGGTCATGGTCGGCAGCAAAAATCTGCAGAAGGGAACGTTTCTCATTGGTCAGCCCATTGGCGTTCCAATAAACGGTTTTTAGGGCTGCGGGAATTGTAGTCATCATGAAATCTTATGAGCGATGTCGTGGGCTGAAGGACAGGAAAAAAGTTAAACGACTCTGACAAACTGTCCGAGGGTTTCCTGGATCACCTCGGAAGACATTCCGAACCTGATGAGTTCTAGGGTGACTCTAACTATTTCGCGTTTGGACGCGGTGAATTTACCGCTATCGTCTGTAGGAGGGATGTTGGAAGGCTTGTCTTTTTTGGGAGCCTCGGATAGTTTCTGTGAGGGGACTGATTGGGTGGGCCTTGATCGGCCCTCCTGGGCGTTTTGGGAGGGAGCTGGTTGGGTAAGGTTTGACCGGGCCACCTGAACGTAGGAACGTTCATTGGTGACCTGCCTGTACGAGTGTCTCGGTTGGCTGTTGAAGGGAGTTTGTCGAGGGAGAGCTTGCACTCTCCACATTTTGGGGTACGATTTGCAGCATGGTAACTAGCTGGGTGGTCGCCACCACAGTTAGTGCAGGTTGCCGTACCTTTGGGTCTGCTGCACTTGGCCGTCCAGTGCAGGCCTGGGCACTTGACGCACCTAGGGGTAGCCTTACAGCAGCTCTGGGCGTGGCCAAAAGATTGGCAGCGATGACACTGCCCAATCTTGGTTTTTGCGTGGGGAACCTCAATCTTAACGCGTATGTCGTGAACGACATCATCGTTGAAGATTTTTGCGGAGGTCGTTGTTTTAGGCATGGTGACCATGATGAGGGGAAGAGGTCTCCTACCCCGACTGCTCCTCATCCTGCCCACCGTGCAGTCGTAACCTTTAGCAATAAGGTCCTCTTGGACCTCTTTAGCGTCTATGTTGATGGGGATGCCCATAATGACTGCTTTTAGGAGCTTTTCCTCTCTCAACTGGTGGAAATACCATCCTCCTTCTTCGGGAGTAAGTACTTCCTCGAAGTACTTGTAAATCGCCCTATAGTCGTTTTCGCTGGCGGGAGTGATGCTCAGTCCGCCAGCGAGTAATTTGGCTTTTGTAAAGTGAATCCCGCGCCTCGCGAATTCAGCCTTTATGCTTTTCCACTTAGCAGTATCCCTCAGCACTAACGGAGGGATTCTAGTTTTGAGTGGAACGGCCAAAGGGGATTCCTGACGGGGCGTCTGACTGGGGGGTGAATGGACTCCATCGGTAGGTTGACGAGCTCACCCGCCAATTGGGAGCCAATTAAATCCTCTAGTGGGGGGAGGTTAACAAAATTATTCGTTAGATTGGTACTTACCTGTCCGTCACCAATCGGCTTTTTCTTCTTTTTGGAGGATCTGTCGCGGCTGCGTGACACACTACTTGAGGCAGGTCTTGATTTTGATTTTTTGCGCTGCTTACGCCTGGTCTCACGATCGCGTTTTCTTTCATCTTCCTTAGGCATATCCTGCAATTTTGGTTGGCTGGATTCGGTCTTTTCAAATTGGTTGGCCGGTATAATTGGCTCCTCCTTATCCGGCTCTTCGGTGGACATCGTGGCTTCTTCACTTTGCACGGTTACAGGGTTGCTCGAAACAACCGTTTTTCCTTTAATCGCGCTCTGCCTTTTGGCCTCGAACTTTTCCAGGCTTGAGGTGATCAGGTTCTTGTAACTCATCAGCTTCTTATGAGTGCTGATGGCGTCATCGTAAACCGCCTTTACCCTTTGGTAAGAGCGGCTATCCGGTTTTTCTCCCAAACTTTGATAAAACGCCTTCGTCGGGATCCATACGCGTCCAATTCCTTCTTTGTCTTGGCTGTCAGATTGGTCTGCTCCAATAGGGAAGCCTCTAAATTGGCTAGCATACGCTGGAGTTCCACTTCGGTTAATTCGGATAACTTCTTGGAGCTTGACATATTCTTCGATGACAGTTTGAGTCTTGGCAGGGAATCTAGGGAATTCAAACCCGAGGAGCGGCGCCGAGCCGGTGTCTTGTTTGTTATTACGCCCAATTCTCAACGTCAGGTTTCTAATCAGACGAAGGAGATAAGCAGGCTATCGCCCGCATCTGCTTCGCAGATGCCAAGTGTCAGCTACAGCTACAGAAAAATTTATAACATCGAGTTATCGATAAAAGGAATGATCCTTGGAAGGTGACTTGGTATAGAGTAACAGCCGATAAAATTTTCGCACATGGGCATCAAATCATAGGGAGCGGTCAAAATCGTTAACTACGTTTTTGTAAACTGTATTAAATTAGTGTGCAAGACATAATATCGTACCACAAGATTATTGTATGGTAAAGTCATGTGATGGCCACATCTCTCATCCAGTGAGGCCGAAGGCCGAACAACCACATCCGACTCACATCCACTCGTTTAGTTTCAAGAATTAAAAGCTTAATAAATTATTTTTATTCAAACAATGCCAATGACTTAAAAGAAAAACAATAACAAATGAAAGTTGAATTTAATTATTGATTTCGTTTGTAATTATTTATTCACTTGGAAGGAAGCATTGCATGAATATCACGTAAGTCGAAGTAATCGAACTATTGATCTATATCGTACATTGGTAGGTTTATAAAATTGTATAGAAATATTTTTATGAATCAATCAACCATAGAAGATGATATAATAATACTCGCTATTGTGCTTCTATACTGTATAGCCATTAATTCATTTTAGTAATCTAATGTAACAGTGTCGTTAACTTTTTACAAAAATTACTACTGCCAAGTTACGTAAGATTACCTACCGATTCCACAAATGCATGTAAGTAATAAATTTCTAATTAAGTGTTCAAACTATGAATTTATTAAAGGTAATTCTAAGCCTATACTTGAAAGTTATTTTTATTACAAATCAATTTTTTTATCGAAAAGATAAACAATAGAAAATATACGCATCTGTTGTTAAGTTAATAGAGCTTAATCACAGAAAAAAAATTGTACTTACAAGTAGAACAATTTGTGTCTAGATTGTCTATAAGTAGGTATAAATTGTGTAAAAATTTATTACAATTGTACTTGTTTTTAGCACAATTTTAGAAATCTCTAGCGCAATTGTACTATTTTCTAACACAAATTGTGCTAAATTTTTACACAGTTTGTACTTGTAGACTATCTAGGCACAAATTGTTCTACTTTTAAGTACAATTTTTTTCTGTGATCCATTCGGACCTGAAGCTAAAAATAAAATTTTTATTTTCAATTTTCATATTAATATAATGTGTTCTAAAAGTAATTTTGGTAAATTTCATGATTTTATGATTTTTACACGAAAATACTTTTTTTAAATTTCTTTTATTGACTTATCACATACTTTTATTAATAAAATGTTTTTATTTAATTTCAATATTTCAAATTAAAATTTTCACAATTTATAACAATAATATTATAAAAGAGAAAATTTGTTTCGTGTTGATTTCAGTAAAAAATAACATTAATTAATAGAGTAAGATCCCAGAGCCCCCAGACGTATGTACGTTTTTTAGAAGAGCTGAAATTTTGAGAATCAGTAGTTTACAAAAGTTGAGTTTTACATGTTAAAGTAATTCATTGAATATTTTCACAAGTTAATAACACAAATTATATTTTAATTTTATAAATAAGATATTTTAAAATATTTAGAGTTATAAAGTAAATAATTAAATTATTTAGGGCCGATTTATCAATTTCTAGTTAGTGTCCCAAGTTTTATCTGACAACTGACAAATAAGTATGAATTTTAACCGATAATAATCGGTTAGATAACTGACTGACTTGTCCCTTATTTTTTATTAAATTTTTTAATTGGCCCTTAATTATCGACTTGCGTTGTATTTGAAATAAATTCTTTAGTAGGCTTATATTTAATTTATATTTTTTCAGTAAGCATTTTTTTTATTTTTAACTTCTTGTCATTTTGATTTGAATTAATTTAAATTTTTTTCAAAATTCTGTAATTTTCTCATTTTTTTTAGTTTTTATGTTGTATTTTTTATGATTCATTGACAAATTCTTAAATACTATTAGATTTCAATAAACGAATATCATTTAAATGTAAGTTTTTTAATTTCATTAAATTATTTTTTCATCATTTAGATCTCAATTAATTTTATAAATTGATATTTATGTTTTTATATTGTAACTATCTGAGGAACTTAAATAAAAGGGAAAAATATTGTCATAGTTCAGTACCGTAGCTAGGATTTCATTTTGGGGTTTTCATTATACTTGTAAAAAGTATAATTAATATTTGGTGGTTCCTCTTTCGAGAATTTTTATTATTATAAACAAATTTTCTTTTATTTTCAAAAAAATCTTTTTTTTAACATTTGAGGGGGGGGGGGCACGGGCCCCTTTAGCTACGGGCGTTTATATATTTTCATTAATTGATTTAATTAATTATGTTTTTTCAAATAAGAAATATCTTTTCTTTTTTAACTCTTTAGAGCGGCCGCATCTCGTATAAACCATATTTAAAAAGAATTGGAAAGACCTTTTTTTCTTTTAGCTACTTTTAGGAAATATAGAAGAAAACAAAAACATTGCTAGGCTTCTGGTATTCCGGTTTTATTTTGCGGAGATTTGGCAGGGACGTGCCCAACCAAGTTTTTTCAGGGAAGAGCAATTCCGAATTTGCAAATTGAATTAATTAAAAATTGCCAATTTTTTGTAAGTTTTGTAACTCTTTGTAAATTGGGACATAAAAAAATGCCAATTTGACCAACTTTTGAGTGATTTTACCAACTTTTTTCTAAATTTCCAACTACCCACATCTTCCCCTTAAACCCCGTTCACACTACATGATTTATCATGTGACTTGTCACATGACTTCTCATATGAGAAATTTTTTTGCGTTCACACTATATTATGATTTTTGATATTATAGAAATTATGGAGAGTTGGTCACCTTACCTAAGCACTGCATCAGCGATACACCAGTGCTTCTAAAACGGTTGGGCTTAATATTTTCAAGAGATACACAAACATTTTCAAATTAAAACTTTATTTAAAAAAACTTTTACTGCAAGTATATTGTGGCAAGTGCGCGCAAGCACCGTTACTCTGTACGTCTATAATGGATCGTATCTTGTATATTTCCAGTGTCCACACCACTGAGGTACATGAATGGATTAACGAGATTTCCACTACTAACCGCTCACTCACTGACCACAAATTTATTTAAAAAAAGAGAACATTTTAAGATTTAATTTTCATTTTTCATCCAGTTGGTATCATGCAAAAATCAAAAGTTGAATGATATTTAAGAAGGGCATTTTTTTCAGGGCTCTTTTAATTTAATCAACAGATGGCGCCTACTTAAATATTTTTATAAAATAAGAGAAATTTGCTATATTTAAAATATAGCAAATTCGTTGAGATAATACTATTCTATAAACAATATTCTTAATCTTAAGCTATTTTGAGTTCGTATTGAGTATGTCAAAACACACTCACTTACAAAAAAAGATAATTAAACTTTAATTATGAATTGTGTTTTTATAAATAAATATTACGAACTCAAAATAGCTTAAGATCAAGAATATTGTTTATAGAATAGTATTATCTCAACGAATTTTCTATATTTTAAATATAGCAAATTCCTCTTATTTTATAAAAATATTTAAGTAGGCGCCATCTGTTGATTTAATTAAAAGGGCCCTGAAAAAAATGCCCCTCTTAAAAAGTTATAAATAACATATTCGAAAAAAAAAATGAGTAAAAAACTTATGTTGCTTATAGTTTAAGTTCTTTTACATTATTGCTACATTATAGCAGACAAAATAAATTTAATTAATTTCTTGTGATTTTTCGAAGTTTATAAGTTTTTTAGTTTTTTTTTTTAGACTTGACCATTTGGTAATACCAAACAATTGGATCCCGCTGATGTTTACAACCAAAGAATATTTACAACAATTAACCATAAATAGTTATATTTTATATAACTTTCAGATGGCGCGCTGCCAATTTTTACTTTGGGCAATAAATGTTTCCTATGCAGAAGTTTTAGCGAACTCAATCTTCTTCTTATATTGCTTTTTATATCCATCCGGCATTTTCTTAACATTGTTTTAATATCGATCTAGCAATAAATTTAGTTTTCTGAATCTTACTACGCATATAACACTGTTCATTATTGATCATAATATGATAGACCTGCAATCTATTTCTGCAACTTTTCAGAAATATTACAAACTTATAAGATAACATAATCCTACATAGTTTTATTAGCCTTAAAGTTTTAAAGAACCTTATCATTTTTGTCCCCCTTCCCTTTGCTCTACGATACAGCAATAATGTCGTTAATTTTAATAACGCACTTATATTATTTGATTTGCAAAGTACTATGATACTATGAATGATATATTGAAGAAATGGTAATTAATAACTTAGCTTTCATGTTTTTGAATGCTCGAGGTCTTGGCGTTTATCCAATTTACAACATTGCAAGATCAAAAATACTTCTAAAATAGAAATAAAGAAAAGAGAATCTGAAAATTTGTGTCATAAAATTTATTTTTCGAAAGTAAAATTATTTAACATAATTTTCTATTACCAGTTTTAACCTTGAAAAATTAAAAAATTTCTCCTATAACGCATTTTGCTTTTGCCCTCCGTTTTCGGGCCTCTAAATATCTTAAAATTGCCCTTGGATTATATCGCTGCTAAATACAATTATTATTTTTGTAAAAGCACAACAATAAATGAATAACATCTGCTGTAAAGTTTAAGGATACCTTTAGATCAATGGTTGCCAGCCAGTGATCCGTGGACCACCAGTGGTCTGTAGAAGCCAAAATATGGTCCGTAAAGGATGCTTTTGAATCGAATTCACTTGAGTCGTTTTGGTGTAAAAAGCAATTTTTTACACTAAACTTCGAGAAATTGCTTTTTTTTATTATAGGTACCTACATAGTGGTCCCTGCTAACAAGAATAATATAAAAGTGGTTCTTGACCAAGAAAAGGTTGGGAACCCCTGCTTTAGATAGACCTTAGATAGAGCAAAATTTTTTCTTTGATACTGGGCGTAGTTAATGTGCAGAAACGAATATTTGATCGGTCCGTTTATTTATAGGCAGTGCCGTTTTAACTATTATTGTATGGTGCCGACTCGACACCGGCACTTCCTTCTTCCTCATCTACTGCGCAGAAATTTAGCTCCGCTTAGTCACGAAGGAAAAATTTTGCTTTACTAAAGTAAGTAGGTTTGCCTTGTAGATATTTAATTTAGTTCATTTGATTACCAGTAGGTTAACCTAATCAGTTAGTGCAAATGTTTTTGTTACCGTTAATTTGAAGTTTAAAATTACTACGTTAAAAATTATTTTGTTTAAGTTTAGACTTCATTATATAAATTTATTATTGTTGTGATACGAAAATTATAAAGTATTACTTATTTTCAAGGATGTCGTACGATAGCAAAAAAGTGAACGAGTTATTGGAGGTACACAAAAAACTTCTCGAGGATACCAGAAAACGACTTAATTTGGACGAAAAAAAATTACATGAAACTGAAAACCCAAAGGTAAATTAATGTTAAAATTCAAATTTAGAGCACTACAACACATAGAACACTAACATATTAACAAAGGGGACTTTCAAAATGTGAGGTTATTGTCGACTGCTTTAAAAAATTAAATGTTTTTTATATATTAGTTTAATATAATAACTTAAGTTAAAATATTTATCTAAATTTAAGGTTCTAAAATTATAATTATGGTACTAAAATAATTCACATCGAGTACTTCTTGCTCGATAAGTTTAATTTTTCATTGTCGAAACAGATTTTTAAAGAAAATTTCTATTGTTATAGCGACGTAAAAGAATATATTAAAGTTTGTATTTTTGAAGTGGAAAGAAGTGCCACTTTGAATTTCATTTAACAATACCCACTACTTGGCATGCTAACGAGAACATTATTACGATCATAGCAACTGCATATCATAATTAAGTTGTAATTTATAATTACCAAATAATTGAAATTATTACTAAAGAATTATAATATCATTTTGATTTCAAATTAAGAAATTTTTTAATAATAATTTTAATGTGTCTAATTCAAATTTCACCTTTTTCACCTGAGTAATTGAAAATTAAAATTTTGAAAATCCAAGTTTTTATTGCCACTAAAAAAACTTTTTTTACGTCAATTAGGTTTACGATCACGTTTATCCATATAAAAAGAAGTCATAAATTATTATAAAACGACAACAACTTTTACTTACATTATAATTTGTTTTATTAGTTAATCCTATTATTTAAATTTGCGATTAGAAGAGTATTGTCAGTATTGGATTAAATTAGTTGACACGTTTGTCTATACAAAATTATTTGAGTTGAGAAATGCTAGAGGCAGTGTTTTCATTGACCTTGTTATATATTGATTTTCTCCCTTTTAGTCAACATCATGAAAGGGTGAAATTTGATGTGTTCTGTTGTTAGATCCTCAGATCCCTGCAATGTGTTCGTCCTCAGCACACCCCACTTGATTTAAAATTTAATCAACAACAATAATGATGCCCTTTAGTAAATTAAATTAAAGTTTATTCATTCAAGTACAAAATATAAATTTTATATTAGGCGTGTTTGGTGTCACATTATCGAGTAATTAAATGTGTTTTATTTAGGATAGTGAAATTGAACATGCGAATTCTAGTGATTTTCATTTCCAAAACGTCGAATTTATTTCAAAAAATAGCAAAAACCCAGACGTACTTCAATTATCTTTAAAATCTAACAACGATGAAGAAGTCCAAGTAAGTCCATTGATTATAAATTTATTTATGTTTTTTGCAATTTTTTAAATTGTGAAAGTTTTGGTTATGCGTGTAGATTTTTGAATCTTAATTATTGTCTTGTGACATTGTTCTATTACTACCCAAGCAAATTGATAAATTAGTAATAGGTACCTAACTTACTTACTATGCAGTAAATTTTTCTATTTTTTTTTGTTTAGGTAAAAATACAAATTTTTACTACTGAAAGCGATTTTTTCATAAGACATGTTAATTCTTTTATATTACATATTCTTCCCTAGATTGCAAATTCATCTCTAAAAATGTAATAAACCACTCAAATTGAATTTTTTTCATAAAAAAAATTTGTGGTGAAGTTATTACCGTTTTAATGTCGGCTTTTTACGTGAAAATCATTACTGCAAAGTGAAAGGTAATGGGCCCTTTGCACTAAAACAATGAAAAATAATGTAAAACGTGAGTATAATTGCAACTGCAAGAGATTGTATAAAAGAACGAAACGGTTTTTTACCACCAGGTAGTTTTTTTATTAGTGTTTTCTTCTTAGATGTATTTTACATCATTTTTTTAATTTATTCAATTATTCAAATAGAAAATAAGTGTAAAAAAAATTAGGCACAGAAATCAGCAACTATTGTTAAAATATCTGCAAAATTCGTAGGTGTCTGGAAAGCAATGTAATGTTGAGAAATGCAAAAATGTCAAATAAAAAGAATCGTATTACACTCTAACTTTTTTAAATTGAAAATGTCATTTTTTTAGTTGTTACGTGGTTGTATTCAACTTTTTTATTTGTTGAGTTAATTTTTTTAAATATAACATTAAATTATTATTCGTATTGTTATTTTATGTAGGAAGAAGTCAACTCTCTTGGGAATTTTTAGGGACACTCCTTCACTCCACATTGCACTTCAGCTTTCGAATTTTTTAAAAATTAATTTATTTTCATAATATTTTTAGCAAAACATGAAACCGAACTAAAAAGATCAAAATTCAAAATATAGAATATTTCTTAATTAATTAATTTAAAAAATGCAACTTTTCTTATTATATGAGACGGTCATTTGCCTTGCAGGTAACGCGATCAACTGCGAAAGCCAGGTACCGGGTTCAAATCCGGAGAAGGGCAACTTTCTTATGACGTCTCCGTGTTTCGGAAGGCACGTTAAGCCGGTGGTCCTCCTGGGTTAATGACTGGCCATCATTAACATAAAAACCAGGGTTACAGGTTCGTCTGGAGGCAAGTCTAGCAAGCTACCTATCGGACGTTAAACAATTTATATGCTCATAGATCTAGCACTGCCGAGGAAATGACGCAGTGGCTGGAAATAACAAGCCCTAGGCTTAGGCTGAATTCATTCAGTTGAAGAAGAAGAAGAACTTTTCTTATAACGTATTATTGTAGCTTTTTTTAAAATTAAGTACTTTGTCTGTTAAATGTTCTGTGAATGTTGAGGTACCCGATTTGTTCCCCGAGAAGGTAAAAACTTGAATCTGGTCACGGAAAGCAATGGAAAACCATTGAGGTGTCATCTGACTAAAAAATACTTTAATCTATGTGTGCTTTAATGTAGGGATCTCCAAACTTTTTAGCCCGAGAGCCACAGTAACTCCCCCACTAAAAGCCAAGATCTAGCTAGCTCATTATACCAACATAGGTATACTATAGTTTTGAATGGGTTGGTATTAAACGCACTTTAAAATAGATCAAAATAGCTTTAAAAAGAAATTAATAAACATTAAGAGGGGCATTTTTTCAGGGCCCTTTTAATTTAATCAACAGATGGCGCTTACTTAAATATTTTTATAAAATAAGAGGAATTTGCTATATTTAAAATATAGCAAATTCGTTGAGATAATACTATTCTATAAGCAATATTCTTGATCTTAAGCTATTTTGAGTTCGTATTGAGTATATCAAAACACACTCACTTACAAAAAAAGATAATTAAACTTTAATTATGAATTGTGTTTTTATAAATAAATATTACGAACTCAAAATAGCTTAAGATCAAGAATATTGTTTATAGAATAGTATTATCTCAACGAATTTGCTATATTTTAACTATAGCAAATTCCTCTTATTTTATAAAAATATTTAAGTAGGCGCCATCTGTTGATTAAATTAAAAAGGCCCTGAAAAAAATGCCCCTCTTAAAAAAATTATTAAAATTTTTATGAAAGGTAATACAGTCGAGTCGCGAAATAGTGAATTAAATATGGCAAAGACCTTTCACTTTTTCGGGGTTGTTCACTATTTGGGTACTTACAAAATTTACAATAAAGCCATGTTTTGAAAATGAAAGCTTTATTTTAAAGAAAATTGATACAAATATAATTAATAATTAGGAAAAATGATGTTATTTTTGTTTGTATTTGTTTTTTATTTAATTTAATAGTTAATACTTTTTCCCTTAAATTGATACACCAACATATAAAAATTCCATTCTATGCTAACGTTACGCGTGAAATGAAGTGTAAATATAATACGTAATGTAAATTTTCAATGATGGGGGAAGTCCCTATAAATTATGTCATTCAAACTGCACAATTTATAGTACGCTGTTCGTTATATAGGAGTCCCATATACACTCAATGTTAAAATTTTTGTGTTCACTATTTCCGGTAGTTCACTATTACGGTATTCACTATTTCGCGACTCCACTGTACAGTACAACCTTTGTTAACCACCACTCTCGGTTAACCGTTAGTTCTCAGAAATTCACTGTGTTAACCGTGGTAGAATAAAAGTTGGTGGAAGCTTATACCTCATCTCATGAGCATCTGTTGGTTAGCTGATATGATTTCTTATCACGTTATAATAACAAATATCTAGATACATACCTTGCTTTATAACAAAAGTTTAATTTGAAAATTTTATTTTTTTTTTTAAATACGTAATACCTACTGCTTTACAAAATTAATTTGATAACAACTTTAAATTGTATAATGTATAGGTAATGTTTCATTTATTCTTTACGCAACTTCAATTTTTAAATAATTTACTGTTCAATTTGCGCAATGTTTTATTTCTTTAAAAAATTTTGGACTTGAATTTGTAACGATCCAAAAATATTTTATTACATTGTTTACATGTACCTACACAAACGTAGGAAGTATTTGTGATTATCAAAGACAATAATGTACATTATTATTATTATAATCTCGAATCACAAGAGTTGTCGACTAAGATTAAATTACATGTGTGATATTTATTATAACCTCGGATTCCCTGACTTAACTGCCACTTTCAATCAACCGACAAAAAAAGGGTCTCGTTTTGACGGTTAACAAAGGTTCTACTCTACGCGAAAAAAATTCCACTTTTAAATAATTTAACAATCTCCCTAAATGCCGTTTGCACATAAAAACGATAGATTGCACTTTGAAACGTGAGTATGACCCAATGAGTAATACAGTCTAACATGACCGAAACAACTATTTGAAGTTTGGAGAGCCCCGCGTGTACACTCGTACGCTTTGAGTGGGTCACTATTAGAGATGAATACGGGACGGAACGTCCCACGGAATATTTTTTTTACCGCGTTGGACATCTTGTCGACTCAGTCCCGCGCAGGACTGACTTGAGAAGATGTCTCGCGCGGGTCAAATAATATCCCGCGGGACATTCACACCCTTTACAAATAACCCTGTTTAAAATTTAAATGCACCCAATCCAAAGTGCGATTCTATTATTCGATAGTGGGTAAGTTTAAAGTTTAAGTGTACCCAGTCCATCAAAGTGCGATTCTTTCATTTTATAGCGGGTAAGCTTAAAGTTAAAATAAACCTATGGCAAAGTTTGATTCTGCCGTTTTATAGGTTGTCACACAGAAAAAAATGTGTACTTAAAAGTAGAACAATTTGTGCCTAGATTGTCTACAGGTACAAATTGTGTAAAAATTTAGCACAATTTGTGCTATAAAATAGTACAATTGCGCTAGAGATGACTGAATTTGACTAAAATTAAGTACAATTGTACCTAATTTTCACCCAATTTGTACTTGTAGACAATCTAGGCACAAATTGTTCTACTTTTAAGTACACCTTTTTTTTCTGTGCAGTACAAAAGTTGGAAATTTTTTTTAAATAGGTAGTATAATAATATATTATTTCCCGTTTTGAATTACGCGTAAATTTTCGTTGAAGGCTTTTCGTAGAAGACTAGCCGGCGAATGAGGTACAGTTCTAAAAGCGAATGGTGACAGAGGTGCGGCCATTTATGTGCATATTACATCATCAGTCATCACAGTCGGCATTTGCTGTCAGAATCATATCTATGGCGCATTCATTATCAGTGCGTTCCAATTAAGCCCATGGGCGACCGCGGCGTAGTCTTGTGATTCTTTGATTGGACTGACGAACGACCGTGGTCGTCGTAGGCTTTAAATGGAACACACCCTATGAATGTCAGTTGTTGTGTTTCTTAATTGATCGTTAAATAAAAACATGTGATTATTATTTTGTATGATTTACAATGTAATCAAATAAATATACTGTAACGGGTTCAACGGCGCAACTAAGGTCAAAAGTTTGGGGGGGGGGGGAGCTTAAACAAAGTCTTCAAAAAATTTTATTTGAGAAAAAATTACATCAAATACTTGAATGCTCGTAAAAATCGTGTTATAAAATCTGCAGAAAATTTAAAACAAACTAACTAACATACTTACAAAGTAATTTATTTATGTGATAAAATTGCATTATATCGACAAAGAAATCAATTAACAAGGGGAGCCTACCTACTCGTCATCACCGATTTCGTCCGGATTCACAGTATATGAAGGACCTGACTAGAAAATGACCTGAATGAAAATGACACAAGTGGTAATGCTAGATGACCAAGAGTTTGGAAAACAAACAACGTCCCCGTGCGGGAACTTTTTATTTGATTTTTTTCAATTTGTACGATACTTACGCCACAAATAAACTGAAATAATGCACAATCATCTTAAAAATTGAAGATAAGCCAAAGAAAAAAGTTCTCGCATGGGGGGTGGGGACGTTTTGAAATATCGCCATTAAAAACTAACAGTGGTATTCATATAAAAACGTAATATTTACGACAAGTTTACAAAAGCTTTAAAAAGCCACTGTGATAATTTACAGTTATGTAAATAATTTAAAATAAAAAATTTTTGGAATTTTTTGGAGGGCACCTCTCCTAGTCGCACGCGGGTCGGATGCCGGGCAAGTGCAAGTGGGGCCTGCGGTAGTGGGCCGCACAATATTTGAAGTATTTAAGATTAAATCTGTGAATTTATAAAAAAAATATGACTTGTATCATACTTTGGACGTAGTTGCGTTGTCAAAATCGACAACGATTTTTTTCGCTCACTCCGCTCTGCAACGCTCCGAGCCGTTTTTTTATAAACGCTGTACTAATTAAAGATATCTCCCCAACTCGGCAAAGTGTGCTACTAGGCAGGGAATGGATCACCCTCAATGCCTCAATGTAAAACCTCTAAACAGTGAAATTTGCTCGATGTTAACTGTACGTTGGTGTATATAGCTACGACTAAAGCTGCCGCGTGTCAGTCCCCAGCATAGCATCACATCGTTTTACTGAGTTTTATGGAGACGAAACCTCCATTACCTCTTTCAACATCATAGAACATCGCGAGGTTGGTAAAATGTATATATGAATACATAAGCAAGCGTAGAGCATCGAAGTGGAGTGTTTACCCGTGTTGGGCGATAATTAACCTTTCAATAATTTTAATAGAGTAAGTTATACAGCGATACCACAGCGTCGGTACGCCCTGAAGAGCTCGATAAAAGGATCAAGGGAGGAGACGCTCAATACGAAGAGGGCTAAGGCAGGCAGTGTGCGAAGGAAAAATTACTTTCAAGATTCGTGCCTATTGCGCCTTCTTTAAGAGAACGCTCTTTAAGAGTAAACGCTCCAGCTGTGACTATGCGTCGGTCCCCACTCTCCGTGCTAATTGTTTTTGCGAATATTTATTTATTTTTATCATACAGAATAATAATCGTTTTGAAAAAAAGGTTTTCTATTCTAAATCATTGCTATATATGATTTTCTAAACCCATTTTGAATGTTTCCCGGGTTGTTTTGACGTTAAATATTTACTGTCACTACAAAATTGTTTATATCTAATTTTTTATATTTCTTACCCTTATCGCAGCGCTTTGAGTGAAAGATCGTGGCGTATTTTTTTACAGTTATTTTGTTTTATTGCATATTACCCAGGCTCGACTTTAATGTAGTTTTTGTTTATTTTATTTGAAAGTATATTTTCTATGGAATGGTTTAGGTTTGATCAAGTCAATTGAAATTTATCACCTAAATTTCAAGTTCTCACTCAACAAAATTTATATTTTATATTTTTTATGGAACATATTGGCGTTTTTAAAACGTTTATTATATACTCGTATTATACTCGTTATATTTTCTTTGCTTAATTTAATGTGTAACTCGAAAACCGTTGATTCTGGAGTCTTAGACCCACTAGAAAGTAAACCATAAAAGATGTAAAAAATATATAGTTTGTTAATAATTTCGGGCTCTTTAAAGAAGTAACTACGAGTATTATACCTACTAAAAACTAAATAATAAACTGTAGGAAATCAACGGTAGCGACGCTGATAATTTTAAGGCAGAAATCAGAAAAATTACTACCTATTGCTAAAGGGGCTACCTTTCGAAGGTTAACTGGGACACCCTGTATATTATAGTTACTGTAGGTACATTATATTAATTTATATTACCAGTTGACTTTTGTAAAAAAAAATTATTCTCGTTCGACTTTATGTACGTTCTGGAAAAATTCCATTACGATTTCGATGTAGAAATCGACTCTACGACCTTCTTCAATGCAAAAAGGACGAAAACGGAATGTCTGGATAATTTTAATGAAAACATTGAGGTCAGGGTATGGAAAATGAATCGTTTTATACTTTATAAAGCTCTTAACATTAATAAAGCTACACACGAGATTCCATTTCCATCGACCACTAAGTATCCATTTCCAAAATAAGTTATGTACTTCTCAAGCCAACAGTGAACAATTTAAATTATAAAATATGCTGCACCTACTTGTAAATAGTTATGCGGATAGTGCGCACCTCGAGGTCGCTATTTTACTATTTTCCGCATCGCGAATTTTGACGAACTTTGGCTTGGGGTATTTGTATGTGATATACTTTTGATATTTATGCGGTTGAACGAGTTCTGTCGACTTCACCGGTTTGATGAAAAAATAGCATGTCTAATAAGATTAATCCGCCCGTGAACAACTGTTTCAAATTTATTCACTCCAAAATTTCTTGGGAAGGATGACTGCGATTTTATGAAAAGTGTCTATTGTATTACCAGAATTATTTTATCTTCTCTGTGTGGTGTTTGTTATTAACTCGTAAGTCTTAATTGCTGCAATGTTTATTGAATCTCATGTGGTTAGGTTGCAATATTATCCTTATTCCTACACTCTTTAACCTGTATTGTACGAACAAGGGTAACAATATTATAACGTCAGAAACGGTGGGAGATTCGGGAAAATTAAGCAAATAATGATATTTTGAGAAACTTATGGATATAATAAATTAAATAAATTATGGATGTATTCATATCATACAATTTTGTTTTTCATTAAATTTTCGTAAGAAAATAAATAAAGAAAAATTTTCAAGATCCATGCTTATGCATCTTATGATTGGTTAATGCTGCTTTAAATTCGCTATTTATTTAAATTAATAATTTATCAATTTGCTTGTAATGTAAATTTTTTTGTATGTATTGGCAAGTTGCAATAATTGAATGTAGCTATAGCTTTTAATATTTAATTTTACTAATAATTGTTACAAGTCTACAAATTTGAGTTTTTATAATACAGCTTTTGTATTATGTTATTCGATTTTATTTAATTTTTTTTTTAAGTACAATTTATTATGATGTTTGGCATTGACACTAAACATTATTTTGTCTTATTTGAATCAATAAAAGAATTTTTGGTACGGCATACTTGAATTATGAAAAATTTTGCAAATGCCACAATCAACTCTGTAGACATGTGCCATTGAATTAATACAGCAAACAAAAAAACTGTTCGAATTTCTAATCTATTTTCACAAATAAAGAGGTTTTGTACGTTACCTTTCAAATAGTTTTAATAATTTTACGGTATATAAAGTTATTGATTTGGAGTAAACTCGCGTAATTTATTGATTAATAATAATTTATTAGGCTACAGCAGTTTCTTATGCCAAATTAGTTTTACTACAAATATTATTTTGTGCTGTATTAACGCTTTTGTAATTGACAATATTTTTCTTTTTTGAAATTGAACTTGGATGAGTGCATTTTTAGTACAGTTTGTATGTATCGACTAATTATCGCTGGCTTATTTTTGCTGGTTATACGTAAATTAATTTTCTAGAATTTTCCATTAGTGGAACGGCTTGATTTAAGTAGTTGCAATGGTTCATTTGACAAGGATAAGCAAGCTTTTATTGATAAGCTAGAAAACTCAGAAAATCCATTATCTTTTCGATCGGTAAGCATGCTTTCTAATTTTTGGCGTCAATGTTTTTTATTTATTTTATCTATTTATAGTTTAAAAAAATATTATTAAAAATGTTTGACGCGTGTGATTGTTTTTTAATATTATTTTTGTGTTGATAATAGGATGACGAAGGTGGGGGCACGATGCTTCGTTATGGAGAATATAGCCCTAACAATCCTCAATTAAGGGTCACTGCTGCTGCTCCTTACCTTGGACTTGGAGAGTACGAACAGAGACGACAGTTAATTTATAAGCAACGTCAAGCTGATTATAAGGAACATATTTTGAGGGTAAATTGGAATTTAATTATTCAACAGTTTATATTGGTCATTCGTTGACCCTTTCTTTGTGTAACTTATTTGTTTCAATTATTAATTAAAGATAGGTACATGAGTTGAATAAAGAAGCACTTTTCTTTTACGTACAAAGAGTGTTTTAGAACATTGGCCGTTAAAAGGTTAACAGTTCAATTTTTGTTAAAATAACCTTTTGTGATCACAAATAATAAACTCTTGGACCACTTTTATCGTAGTTATTGTCTTAATATCGTCGATAATAAAGGTCGGTTTAAGTGTCTTTATTCTTGATTGATCTACTTTCGAGTGATTGATGTACTCGGTTCTCAAAATGCTTTTATAAGCACGTTTCACTTTCTTCTAACTAAACTTGTGTTTGTTTTAATAATAATTTATATTTTCATTAGTAAAAAAGGTGTAATGTTGTTATTTTAACTTTTGCAGAAAAATAATTTGATAAAAGATAGGGTGGACGATTATTTGGATCGAAATCAAAATAAAGTTTCAAGACATAGTAAGGCTGTCCAAACAGATATTCAAAACATACACAATAAACTTGTAAGTTACAGGTAATGCATTTTCACAAAACGTAAATTGAAACAAACGTTGTTTAGGTGCAATATGAATTACATTCACAGAATCCTCCCGAGAAAGAATTGAGTCCCCAACCTGCTATTTTTCAAGATAGTAAAATGCATAGTGGTCGAGCAAATAAATTGGAATCGAGATATGCAAGCACACAATCACACACTTTAAGACCTGAGAGTAGTAAGCCAAAAAGTATTTTGTCTTCGAGAAGGACAGATTTGCATAGAGATGTGCATCATCATTCATATGTGCCAAGTATATTAGACGGTTTTAGTTATCAAGATAGGGAAGAATTGCTCGATAAAGAACGATTGAAGCGTGAAACGTATCAAGCTGATTTGAAGCAACAAATTGAAGAGAAGAGAAGATTAATAGCCTTAAGAGACGCGCAAGAGAGAAGAGATCAGGAGTTGGAAAATCGTAGATTTGAACAACAACTTATGAAAATGGAAGATGAACAGTATAAAGACGAACAGTATCAAAAACAAAAAAGTAATTTGGTAATTTTGTGTTATTGTGGAATGTTTGAGTATTCTAATTTTGTTTGTTTTGTTGTTGCAGTTTCGAAGAACGAGCGAAGATTTGAAGGGTTATAGAGAGGAATTGTATGAGTCTCAACTTAGAAAGCAATTTGATTCTGATAATAGCCTTCGTAACACCAAAGTGGCCTCGAAACAGTTATCGCATTATTCTCCACCAATTTCCCGACGTGTTCCATACTCTTTTAATATACCATCCACTTCCGTCTTTTCCAATCCTGCGAATACTAGGTATAATCCTTCTTATTTTGACGTTTATAATAAAAAAGACAACTATATGAGAAGAAATTGTTTTAGTAGATCAGAATCCGTTAATCGTGACGAACCTCGTAGTAGATCAAACTCTTTCAATCGACATGAACACGTTCTGAATCGTCACGAATCGTTAAGTAGGATAGATTCGTTGCAAAGACAGGATTCGTTAAATAGATTTGAAACGTTGAGTATCAGAGATGGTGTAAGTGGTATTCCACGTAGGCACAGCGCAACGCAACAAGAACTTAATTTAATGAGAAGCCCTAAACCCCATAGATACGATAGAGGTAGTTGTAGTAAGTTGGACGATACACTTCCAATTCCTATTTTAAAAGCACATTCACCAGTTGCCAAAGATCTAAAAAACTCCATAGCTGTTGATTCCAGTAGACATAGTTCAGAAGCTCTCAGGAAATTAGAAGATCGATGGCAGGTAAATGTGGTCGAGTGTACGTTTTTAAATAACTTTATTTTTTGGCTTCTTTTTAGATACCCGCAGTTCAAAGGAATATTATAAGACGTGGTGATCCGCATTCGGAAGGACACACTCACAGTACTTTAACTCAAATAGGTGCCGTACGCATGCAGTTACAAAAAGAACAGTTAAGAATGAACGAATCGTTTAGAAAACGTATCAGTTCTCAACCTAAGGCTGTTTAACTTAACTTAAAATTTTATTTATCAAATTTTCATGACATCGAGTTTTTAATAGTAATTTATACGTCATTTATTATTATTACCTTGTTAGAATTCATATTTATACAATAGATTGTACAATAATAATGCAAGTTGATATTGAAATATTTTATGTATATTAAATAGTTAAAAATAAAAGTTTTCAATAATTTTTAGTTTTTCTTTTACAACTCAAACAGAGTTTTTTTATGATACTACTGACAATCAGAGCTGAAAGTATTTCAAGTAAAAGACTTGCAAAAAGTAATTCAAGTACTCAAGAAACTAACTTAAAAGTACTTGAGTATTTTGTAATTGGATTTAAACAAAATTTGAGTAATTGAAATACTTTTTAAAGTAAAGTAAAAGGAGCGAGAAAGTCGACGTTAGCGACCTCTAAAATTAAAAAATTTCAAGATATTTGTGTTGTTTACTAAAACTATTTTTATTATGTTTACCCCATAAGCAATGTAACAATAAATTTACACAAATTGTTAAAAAAATTTACGTTTTTAGACGTTTTAGATCAGTGGTTTTTAAAGTAGGCGCTCTCCCACTGTGGACTCCAGAGATTTTTAGGAGGGCGCTAGTAAGTATGAAAGAATTTTTGGCCATTAAGGTGGTCTGGGGGCGGTGGTTTCTGCACAAGGTAGATAGATTTACAAGGTATGATACTGCGCATCTTTAAACGTCAAAATATTCAATATGGCGGACTGCTCGTGACTTAAATAGACAGTATCGACATCTACCTTGACGTTTATAAGTTACTTGGGCCAATCAAAGTATATAGATTAAAAGATATGATTATGCGCCATCTAGTCTATTAATCTAAAATCTTAATAATTCAATATGGCGGACTCTACGTGACTATGCGCAGTACAAGACGAGTTTTGGTTCACATATAGATCATACCTTATAATCTATATACCTTGGTTTCTGCAGAAGAAATGATTAATATTGATCATGGACTTAGAAAGATCTTTCTAAGTCCATGATATTGATTAAAGATTCAGATAGTTCAAAGTGAACTAATAATTCGGTTTTTGTTTCATTTGTTCTAAGTTATTCAAAATAGAACGATTTTTATAAAAAAAATACAAAGACCTTTTTTTAGTTCTTTGTTAGTAAATTATGCAAAACAGAGATCATAATAATTTATGCTCATACAAGTGGGAGTTTTATTGTGTAATGTCAATAAGTGTCTAATCTCTGTATTAAAAATATTTCTGAAATTCCAATATTAGACTATTTTTTATTTCTTTTGCTTGCTTGACATTTCACACCTGTACACCTATTAAAGGTTTTACAATAAATTATTACTTTATTCTTTCAATTTGAAGTTAACATTTAGATTATGTTAATTAGTGATTTAATTTACATCAAAAACGCACAATTGATTAAAATTTAAAATATGTCACAACTCAGTTCAAATAGCAATCTGTATTTTAATATGCATTAAATTTATTTCAATTTTAAGTGTTGTAAATGAAGTCTGACTTATTTGCGTCTGGGCAAAACCTTGCAACAAAAATCCTAATGTGCCCGCATTATTGAAAGTTGTGATTATAAGATCTTCAAAGTGTCATCATTTGTTGTTTGTTTGCTTTATTAAGGCACAGTTTATCAATCTCTAAACTGCACCTAAGCAAATACTATAGATTATAATACGTACAACTCAGCCGAGAATTCGTAGCCCAGCACACTAGCGCCAACTATCTGTAGGAGTTTCAACCAAATCATTTTGACAGTAGATTTCGTGTTTGTCGTACCTCGTACAAAGTGTAATATAAATGTTTTTGTTGAAATAAATTAATATTTGATAGAAAAGCAGTGCTTGTCCCATATATCCTGAATACCTGAATTAAATATTTAAGTGAATTTTTATCAATATGTCCGGAACTACCTTTAGAGGAGAAAAATTCCGAAATGTATGTATTGGGTTGGGTCTGCAGCAGACTGCCGCATGAAGATGGCAGAAATGCCTTATGCAACTTGAACAATAATTTCGATATTTTAAATACTTTTATAGAACTGGTGTTGATACATGTAAATGCTAAGTAACCAATAGAAAGAGCTTATTGGTAGCCATTGAATGTTTTTCATTGGTTAGTTATCATTTACATGTAAATTTTAAGTAAAATTATGCAGCGTGTTATACGGGCTTTAGCTTTAGTACTAACTCATGCAAACAGATAGCGCACTTTTTCGTGCTACGAAAGTTGTACGTATTATAATCTATAGTATTTGACCTAAGTGATATTAATTTTGTTAATTGTCTACTATTTTATGGTACAAAGTCTTTACTAGTATTTAAAGCAAACTTTTTTAAATTTAATTGATTGCTTTGTCATTATGGCGAAAAACGTATATAAAAATTCATCTCTCAAAATAAAAATATTATTTTATTTAAAAAAAAAGATGAGACATGGGGAAATAACATTGAAATGTAATCAATATAAAATGACAACTGCTTGGATATTATTGGTACAAGAATCGTCAATGTGAATTTGATAAATTAGTTAAAAAAAACAACTTTCAAATGTCCATGAGGAATTTTTAGTGAAATAGGTGAAAATTGAATGGACCTAATTTTATGAAATGTTGCATAATAATATTATAGTTTGAGTATTAAAACAAGGTCTCAGGTGAAATATTCCCATATAAATTAGGTAGTATTTTCAAAAAAATCACCTGCAGCGCTAATAAACAGCCCCCGCCTGTGTGCCGAAAGTTTCAAACTATTGCTGTAAAATGTACGAGTAGTGAAAATATTTGAGAGAGGGGGCCTCAAAATTGAATTGCGCCTGGAGCCTCATAATCATAACGTGCTAAATCCGTCACTGTCTTTGTCTAAAAGACTAAGTGAACAAAATTATACTTTTAGGATAATTTACATTGTTCTAGATTTATATTTTTAGTTCTAAAAGTGTTTAATACAGTTTAGTCTGTATAAAAATTGTGATAAATAGTTTAAAAAAAATTAATCTTTCGTGGCACGTAGGCTTCTTCGTAATAATTAATGACGTCATTGAATGATCGCACTGGTTGAAATAAAATAAAAAGAAAAGTAACCAAACTTTGAATTAAAAACCGTCAACTGAACAAATAACAGACAAACTTTTAAAAGTTTGAAATAAAACGGCCGTTAAGTGTAAGTCAAAGTTGATTAGCGTTTTTTCATTAATATTTTACTAATGAAAGAAGAAATTTATATACGAAAATGGATTTAAAGAAGTGGAAGGAAGTTGTTGTGGAATGGGTAGATTATTATATTTTTACTTTATATTAACCACTTTTTAAATTATAAACAAATTTTAGGTAAATTGTTTAAACTTATCGGATAATAAAATTGACAGTTTATCGAATTTGAAAGATGGAAAGTTTTTTTTCAGTTTGGTTAAATTATTGTAAGTGAAACTAGATTATTATTATAACAAAGTGGTTTACACAAGTGTATTTTATTTTGTAGCAAACACGAAACTCCCATCATTGAATGTGATTTAAGCATTATAAAAAGTGTTTTGGGAGATCAGTATCCTAATTGCCACTTTGAAAGTGGTGACGTAGAGTTAGTTGAGGACTTGCCAGAAAGTGATTTGATTCTGTTGGCGTCTCTTTTACTGCATTATTCATGCATTGTCGATAGAAAGGAAGTACTTACTTCGCCTTTGTGCCATACCCTATCAGAAAATTCTCAAATTTGCATTCGTTCTTTCTTGGAACTCGTAAACAATCGATTCTCTAGAGAGGAATTTTTTAATGTCATTCAGTTATGTGTGGGAAAATCGCCAAGAACTAAATCGATGCGATATTATGCCTTGCAAGCGGGAGATTCAGTTTTAACAAACCATAGTCCTTTGCAAGAATTTTTAAAAACGCCTTGTAGATCAAGTCGAATTCAGGAAAAAGATAGAGAAATAATTAGACTTATTCGCAATATTGATGAGGAGCGTTACGAAAAGGATGAACTAAAAGCTGAAGTTTATTTACAAATGCAAAGAAACAAAAAATTAAGTAAGTGTCAAGTGATTGGGTTATAAAATTAATTTCATATTTTACGTTTTTGTAGGTCAGCAGATGAACGAAAAAACTGTTGAAATAATGCGGTTGCATGCTGAAATTGCTGATTTGGAAAATCAGTCCACCTCACATGAAATTCGAGAAGCACAGGAAATTCAACAGAGGTTAAGAGGTGAAATTAATAATTTGGAGAAGTACATACATCAGTTGGAAGGAGAACAGGAGCAGCTACATAACGAAAGAGATTCTATAAAGGAAGATGTAAGTAAATTTGTTTTAAGTCTGTGTCCTAAATAACACTACTCGCATTTTTAGTTTAAAAGAGCCCAAGTACAAATGTCACTATGGCACGAAAGGGCAATTTCACAAGAACACAACTTTGATAATCTTTTGGAAAAACAACAGGAGATGGAAATAGAACTGTGTAACTACAAGTCCCAGTGTCTAGAATTAAATACCCTTTTAAAGGAACTTCATCCTCAAAAGCATCTAAATGACAGTTCAATAGAGGTTGATGTCTCTGTGGCTGAAATTGGTTTAAAAACCTTAAATGAAACTTTTCACGGGGAAGCTACTTGTGCAGTTATAGAAGTGCAGTTTGAAGAAGTTCAAAAGGAAAACTCGGAGTTGAAATGTTTACTTAAACAATGCCAAGATAGTGCGAATAAGTTGCATGAGGAATTAAGTGCTACAAAAAGTAATTACAATCAACTCCGCCATAATTTTGATATCATAGAAGAAAATAACGGCGAACTGCTCAAAAAGGTAGTTTTATATTTCAATTTCTATTTAATTTTTTTTTAAGTATTGAGTATCATTAAAATAATAATAAGAAAGGCAGCAAATTTTTAAATAGATTGTAATTAACCAGAGCTGAAAGTATTTCAGGTAAATTTGAGTAATTGAAGTACTTTATATAATATGTTATATTATAACATATTATTATGATGTTTGTATGTAATCAAGGTTTTATGTAAGATCTATGGGATGCACTTACTTTCGAGAAAACTGCCTAAACGATTTCTATGAAAATCACAAAATGAGTTTTTTGGGTTTACCAAGATCTTTCAGGGTCACACCATTGTAAAATTTATTTTCACAAAAAAAAATGCAATTTGAAAGATTTTCATGACTATATCCCAGTCTCCTAATTGGTTGTTTATACGAGGTTGTTTTGCCTCCTAACGACGTCTCTTGATATAAATATTTTTAGTATGATTTAATTAATTTATTAATGTGCCTGGACGACATCCACAGAAATCAAAGAATTATAACTTTCCGACTTTGCACGAAGAACCTGAACATTTGAAAGAGAATTTTTCTTATGATTATATATTTTTTTAATTATAATTAGGAGTCGTCCGTAAATTAGTCTCGCAAAATTTCAGCATTTTTGACCCCGCCCTCTTGTTTAGTCACTCTGTCCCATTTCTTGCAACCCCCTATTTAATACTATGTCACAAATCCTGGAATGACTGATTTTATTATTTTTATTAAAAAATACAAACAGAATATTTATTACAAAAAATGTACAGGGTGGCTCAATTTCGATCCTTCTTATGGGGAAATCGGTAACTATGGGAGATATCAAAAAATGGATGGCGCATCCTCGATCTCTTTTTTTGAGAAAATCTCAATGGCGAAAACCAGAATTTGCTATCTTTCTTTGTTTTCGAGTTATAGTCAAAAGTTCGATAATTAGACTTTTCTATGAATGTCGATATTTTGGTTGTTTTTGAAGTTACCAAAAAAGTGTTAACACTTTCCTCAGACACTTTTTTAAGGGCAACAAAATGGGATAAAGAGATTTTAAATATCTAGATTAGTTTCCGAGTTATAACATAAAGTTGTGTTTTTTTAAATAGAAACCATAGTTGGCTATGACATTTTTAAATGGCGTTTTTTATCCTCTTTTCAATGATGTATAACATGTAGGGTCTAGTATTTTAGTTTCATCCCATTTTATTAAAAAATGTAATAAAAATAAAGAAGAATGAAAAATTTAATATAATAATAACTGTTTTTAGTGGATAACAATAAAAAATATTCAATACTTAACAAAAATTAAAGTAATTGTATTCAAACTGAAGTCTATTATTTTCAATACATATAACTTTGTCAAAACAAACACTACAAAATTGGCATCTAAAAAATTCCTTTATCAATTAGTTTTTAGTAGGAAAATATTAGTTTAGTTGCTGTAATTAAAATATTAGTTTAGTTGCTGTAATTAAAATATTAAATATTTATTAGCAATTCTAATAGTATGTTATTATATTTACTTGTTATTTCACATAAATGTAAAATAGCTTATGAACACTATGAAAAATACGATATGTTAGAGTGCTTCATTCAAGCTAGTTATAATGCTGTTCTTGCATGTGCAACATAATATTTTAGTAATTATCTAACTAAACAAATATTTTCCTACTAAAAACTAATGGGTAAAAGAATTTTTTAGATGCCAATTTCGTAGTGTTTGATGTTTTGACAAAGTTATATTTATTGTAAACAACTGACATGAGTTCAGTTTGAATACTTACTGTAATTTTTGTTAAGTATTGAATATTTTTTATTGTTATCTACTAAAAACAGTTACTATTATATTAAATTTTTCATTCTTCTTTATTTTTATTACATTTTTTAATAAAATGGGATGAAACTAAATTATTAGACCCCACATGTTATACATCATTGAAAAGAGGATAAAAAACGCCATTTAAAAATGTCATAGTCAACTATGGTTTTTATTTAAAAAAACACAACTTTATGTTATAACTCGGAAACTAATCTAGATATTTAAAATCTCTTTATCCCATTTTGTTTCCCTTAAAAAAGTGTCTGAAGAAAGTGTTAACACTTTTTTGGTAACTTCAAAAATAACCAAAATATCGACATTTATAGAAAAGTTTAATTATCGAACTTTTGGCTATAACTCGAAAACAAAAAAAGATAGCAAATTCTGGTTTTTCGCCATTGAGATTTTCTCAAAAAAAGAGATTGAGGATGCGCCATCTATTTTTTGATATCTCCCATAGTTACCGATTTCCCCATAAGAAGGATTGAAATTGAGCCACCCTGTACATACATCATGTGTATCTTAGGTGCCACTTTTCATCCCGTATGTGAAGGTTTTTGCACCAGGTTTGCCAATTTTCCCCATTCTCATTACATTTAATCACGCTAGACAATTACCCCTCTCCCTTTTTTGTGTAGGTATTTTATGGACAACTCTTTAGTTGTCATAATGGCGTCAGGTTATTTTATACAAGGTCAATCGGTTGCCCAAGTATTTTTAATAGTGTAGGATATGCAATCCTCTATATTGATTCACTACCTCTTCTGCACAAAATATATTGAAAAATTCTTATGTATTACTTCTTTATTGTAAAATTTCCTCCTAGCTAGAAAAATAGAATGGCATATACAGTAAACTCCTGATTATCCGCGGGATTGACTGGCGTGGATACCGCGGATAATCGAATTTCGCGGATAAGCCGCAAAATTGCCGATTAATGGTTAAACAAAGATGAAAAACTACGAATATCCGGAAAACAGTGATTTTATTTCTATATTATGTATATTTGTGATTTACGAAAAAACCTTCTTTTTTTATAAAAATGCCTTCTACAGCCACCGCGAATAATCCGCAAAGCGGATAAACCGCTCACGGATAATCGAGAGTTTACTGTATTTGTTGTTGTTTTGGACGCTACCCTCACGCTCTAGTAATCCTGTTTAAGTTCCATATTACACAATTTTATAAAAATCTAAGTATCGTGTTAGTATACAAGAGTTACTTTTATTTAAATTTTAATTTCTGTTTTATTCGTTAAATTAAACATTTTTTAATTAGATTTCAGTTTTGGAAGAAACACAAAAGAATTTGCAACAGCTACAGTTAGAATTCGAAGAATCTAAAACAGAAATTTCTAAACTTGTCGATCTTAATACTAATCTGAATAAAATTTCTTCGACATTACAACACGAATTAGTGGAGAAAGAAACTTGTATTGTAAACTTAAAAGCATGCAACGAAAGTATTAACTCAGATTTAACCGATTTTAAGTCCCAACTTAAGGCTAGTGAATTTAAATATACTGAAAAGACTTCTGACTACATTGTACTTGAAAAGAAAGTGAATAATCTTGAGTACAATTATAATAAACTAATGGAAGATTATTCCAACACAAATTTTAATCTGAAAAGTGTCACAAGTAGTTTAGATCAACTTGATTCTGATATGGAAAAGAGTTTGCTTAAGTTAGAGAAAATTGTTTTTGGAAAAAATTATTTAGATGTTAAAAACAAGTTAACCCTGTTCACTCAAACAATAAATCAACTTGAACAAAACAACACTGAACAGCTGAATGAAAAGAAAGTTTTAATGGAAAATATAAGAGATTTAGAAAAACTCGTTGAAAAATTACAATCTAGTCTAACTGACCTTAACGAGAAGCAAAATGTTACTTTAGTGGAACGTAATAATTTAAGTGATGATGTAAAATTCGCTAATTGTAAAATGGAAAGTTTAGAAAGGACAATACATGAACATTTAAGTAAAATAGGCGAACTAAATTCCATCATTGTGGAAATGGAAACAACCATTTCCGAACTTACATTATTAAAAGAAGTAGTAAACGAAAAAGAAGACAAAATTTCACATTTATATTCAGAAAATCTATCGATCAATGAACAATTGAGCAAGTGCAAGTCTTTACTGGAATCGAATTTATTGCTACAACAAGATTTATCGAAGAATTTACAAACCAATACAAGACTGAAAAAAAAACTTGAAACAAAACTGTTTAAGTGCGAAGAAGAATTGTCACAATGCAAAGAAGATACAAAAGTAGCTAACCAGGAAATTATTGCATTAAAGTCTTCGATAGAAGTTTATAATGAACAAATTTTAGTTCTTACTGCAGAGTTGCAACAATATCAAAAGAATGAGGTAGAACTAAAACAAACTATTCTGAATTTAAAAGAAGTTGAGGCACAACTGGGCGATGCTAACAATCGTATTTCAAAACTGCAAGATCGAGAAAGTAAATTAGAAACCAATATATTTGATCAATCAAAACAACATCAGGAAGAAGTGATTTGTTTGAACGAAAAAATTGAAAATTATTCGATTAAAATAAACGCTTTAGAAAGTGAATTGAGTGACTCCAAGTCAAATTGTTTAAATTTACAAAAACATCTAAATTTGGTGGTAACATCGAAACAAAAATTAGAAGAAGAGATACAATTTTGCAAGGATGATTTTAGTAAGCGTTTCAACATCGTTACTATCACTGTAGATCAAGTTCAACATGATTTAAACAAAGCAAGAGAAAATGAAAAGAAACTTTGTGATGAGCTTCAGACAAAACTTCAAGAATTTAAAGATTTAAAATCTAAGCAGATTTTGAAGGAGGCCGAGTGTGAGCAGTTTGGTCAAGAACTGAAAAACGTTTCAGATAACTTACACAGTTTAGAAACAAAGTATTCTAATAGTCAAGATGAACTTGCGACGGTAAATCAAGATCTTTTGTTTTTGAAATTGGAAGTTGAAGAAAAGAATCAAGAAATGATCACTTTGAAGTCTGATAATATAGAAAATCAGTTGAAATATAAAATATTAGAAGAGTCTGTCGAGAATTTGAACAATGAATTGGAAAAATCGAGGCAAGAAATTGAAGAATTGAAAGGAGAGGGTTTGATTCTTGAAAATTTAAATTCAACACTACAAAACAGGTGCGACCAATTGGAGATAAATAGTCAAAAGACAATTTTAAGTTTGGCAAAAAAGAATGAAGAACTTAATTCTGAAATATTAAAGTCTGTTGAGTTTCGACAAACAACTGAAGCTGAAATTTTGCATCTGAAAAGCGAACTTGAAGTAAGCCAAAGTAAAATTGAAGAATTGGAGGAAATTAAAAATATAACAGTTAGTGAGACCCAACAACAAATTAGTAGTCTGGAAGATAAGATAATTAATCTTAACGAACAAATTGAATCCTTAAAAAAACAGGAGGTAGAGCAGATGATTGAAATACGCAATACACAAGAAGAATTGAGCGAGGCTGTTTTCAAATATACTGAATCTTTACAAATCCGTCAAGAATTGGAAAGAGAAAATGACAGCCAGGTCAACAATTTAACTGAAAATTTGCACGAAATTGTTGAAAAATATAATCGCGTTGATAACATTTACAACGACACTGTTGCAGAACTTGAGATTGCTAGGAAGAACTTGCAAGATTTGGAAAACACTAAAATTGAATTGGAAGTTGAGATGATGGCACAAAAAGAAAAATATGAAGAGGATCACAACAAATGTATATCTGAATTAAATTTACGTATAGTTGAATTATCAAATAGAGAATTGGAATTGAATACGCAAATATTGGAATTAAAAAAGGTTTCTGAGACAACCGAATCAAATTATGAAAATTTAAATAATTTATATGCAAATGTGGATACAGAATTGAGCACTTTGAAGGGTGAAAAAGTGAATATCCATAAAAAATTACAGTCTTTACAAACGGAACATCAAAAATTTAAGAATGTAAACGTAATATTGAAGCAAGATTATGTTTCATTTGTTGAGAGTCATTGTGAACAGTTACAAGAGTTAAAAACAGAATTATTGCATTACCTTGACACTTTGTCTGTTGAAAATGAAGAACTAAAGACCACAATTAAAACGTTTGGCGAAACGATAGTGGAATACGAAAATAAACAAAAAGAAGTTACTGTGATACATGCTGAAGAATTACAACAAAAGGAATTAATTATTAATAAGTTGGAGGTTGATGTAAGCACATTAAAAAATCACATTTCAAAATTGAGTGACGAAAAATCTATTTTGGATGCTCACATTATAACTCAAAAGGAGAATTTACTTGTATACAAAAAGGAATGTGATGAAATTGTAACTGAAAAAGATGGCAAAATTGAAGAATATCTTGGAAATATGGTGCAATTGAAAAGTGCCATTAAAATTTTAGAAACTGGAAAACTAACACTGGGAGAAGAAGTTGATACTCTAACCGAGAAACTCCAGCAAATTGAAGACGAAAAGTTTAATAGTGAAGAGAAATATCAGAAAGAAATTATTACTTTGGAGAAGATAATTGAACAATTGAAATCAGAAACAAGTATGCTAAAAGCCCAACTATTTGAGAATGTTAGCAAAAGTAATAAACTTCAATTGGAATTGAGTACCACTGCTGATTCCTTGAACAATTTAACCAGAAAGCATTTGGAACTAGAGAAGGTGAGTTTTCTTACAATTATTTTTAATTTTTTGATTTTAAAAGATGGTAGTTTTAAGAAACAGCTGAAAATCTATAGTTTTCTACAGTATTTAGAGAAAAGTAACCTAAATAATTTACTGCTTAAATTTCTTTCACTTTTAGTTTAACCTACATCACAGCAAAAATATGAGCTGTTCAGATGAATAACGCTATACAAATTGATATGCATGCTTTTTTCGCTAGTTTCCTCTTCTATTTGTATATGTCCTTATTGTTTAGGGTTACTTTTTTTTAAATATCGTGGGAACTCGTTATATCGAGAGATCTTACTTACGGGATTATTGTAACAAAAAAGTATTGAAATTTAAATGAAATCGTAAAAATGAGAGCTAACCTTAAAACAAAGAATATGTATGATAAGAACAAGAAGCGAAACTACAGCGTTTTTTAATGTGCATGTTTACTGACAAATGGCCTGCTTGTTTTGTTTTCATTTGTGGGCTAAAATAGTTTACTATTTTTTGGTAAACATGCGTACTGAAAAGCTGTGTAGTGTTGCTTCTATACCTTAAAGAATGATGCAAATTTCATGTTTTAAAATTGAATTATCCAAAGAAATAATTAACTGCTACAAAAACATATATTAAAATATAAACATTAAATAGAAACATCAATACATAGATTTATTACAAGTTCTTGTAGTTTTATCTTTTTTGTTACATTTTCAATACTTTGTAACTGATCATTCTTTTTTTTGTATAATTTTTTAACAGAATATTACAAAACGTCCTCTATATTAACTTATAATATTTGAAAAAACTGTTACCAAAGAAACTATTAGCGTTTAAACTTAGCATTGCAATAAATACTTTACTAATACAACTTTTTAGTTTAAAAGCTTTAAAAATTTTGCTTCTTATTTGTAATTATTTATAATAATTATAGTAAAATATTGCATAAAAGTTACATATTGCGGAAATTATTTTATTTTTAGGTATCGACAATCCCCCTTTTTGCAAATAATCAAAATGAACGTTTCCAATATCGTCACCTTTTGCATTTCTTGTAATTCACAGTGTAACTGCTTTACTAAACAACTCAAAAAATAATTACAAAAAAGCTTCCTTGATCAATTTCACCATATCCAAGTATCTGTGGTTAATATGTGTAACAACCAAATTAAGTTTGAATTAAATATTTCGTTACATTCAGAATTACTTTCTGCATTTAAATTAGCAAAAATTGTTTTGGAAGTCAATTTGGTTTGTGCTTACACAAGATACGACATGATATTCATCTTTTCGACATCACAAGAATTGCTAGGAACCTCACAATTGAGTCGTTCTATGAAATAACACAAACTTTTCACTCTTCAAATTTTACCTTGTTTGTAAAAATTGTAACAAACATTAAAATTTTCGATTTTATACTGATACATTCAAAAATAACACCTTTAATAATCGTTAATTTAAGCAGTTAATGAATTATTACTGCTGTCACTGTCATTGAAAAGTAGGACCACCGGCGACGTTGCCAAATTTGCGTCTTCATGGCTTGTAAAATATAGGTGGCAATGATTATACATGATTATACTATACTCTGTTTTATTTAAGAAAAATGTAAAACGTATGCACTAAACGGATGACCTTTAAATCGACACCCCCAAGGAACAAAGCCGTAACTCAAGTTAAGTCAAATTTGAGTTATGACTACCACTGTATTCCTGAGAAAAATTCCTTTCTTTTATGTTAAAATAATTTTTCTCTACGAGCAATAATACCAGAGATATTCAGTAAAAACGAGTTTTATCTCAAAGTTATTTTTCAATTTTTCAATTTTTTTCCAATTGGGCAGTAACAAAGCCGGCATTTAAATTACATTTGTTTACAACTTAGCATTTCTCATGATGTTAGGGGGTTAAATAGTCATAATATCAGTTGCGTCGTTGTTTTTTTTTACTTTTATGTTTTTCTTTAAAATTTTCAAATCGCCCTGTTGAAAAATATGTAAAAATGAGTTACGTCTTTGTTCCTTGGGGGTGTCGAAATGTTAACCAATGAAATTGCTTTGAATAAATACTAAATCTCGAATAATTTCCTTATTGTGAGTGAGTCTTTATTCAAAGCAATTTCATTGGTTAACATTTAAAGGTCATCCGTTTAGTGCAAACGTTTTACATTTTTACATAAAACAGAGTATATAACGATCTGAAGAGTTTAAATAATGGAAAAAGAATTGTCATAATAGTTTATATATTTTATATAACATGATATAAATTAAGTTTTACATATTAAAGTAATATTTATTGTGTTATTTAAAAAAGTTAATAACTCAAAATATATTTAATTTTATCTTATTAATAATAAGTTATTAGAGAAACATACTATAAAATATTTTTTTTACAAACAAACATTTCAATTAACATATTGGAAAAAGTAGTGTGATATATTAAAAATTTTAAAGTTGAGGGTTCTGGATGTGAGAGGGTTAAATTGAAAAAGTCTGAAATTATGTTTTATTTTATCCTGTGTAAATCAGTTTTTGTAGGTGGTTTTGGGTTTAGAAAATATGTGGAGTGAAAACTTGAATGAAACATCTGGATGCCTATTTGTTTACTTTAAGCGTTTTTAAGACTTTTGGGAATCTCGATTATTTTAAGGGAAACGAACAAGAAACAAACACTCTGTATAATACACAAATTTTTTATTTTATAATAATATTAGCTTTCGTACCCGGCTGGACCCGGGTTTTGTTCCCAGGCGTTCGTGCATTTCTACTCTCAGGCTTCCCACTTTTCTGCAAAACCTGGATTACCTGGAAAAATCAGGGAATTTACAAATATACAAATTTGGTCATGGAAATTCATGGAATTTCATATTTTTAAGCGAAAATCCAGGAAGTTAAAGCTTGGGTTAGGGAAAATTCTTTTTTAAATTAAAATGAAAGTATTATGACATTTTTGATTACTTAAAGTTAATAAACAATTTTTTTAAATGTATTAAATTTTATTTCTATATTTTAACATTGGTACTTATATCTTTTGTTCAGTTGATTCACGTTTGAATTTGGAAATTGTTTCAAAAAGTCAATTTTCGGAATTTTTTTTATTTTGGATAATTTAGTGAAAACTTTGTATTTTTCTATATCTAAGGGTTGACAAACTGTGGTCCACATGTGCATTTTTTTGCAGCACGCGAACTTTTTTTTTCACAAAAAACATTTCTGGTTCATTTTCTCATGGGATAAAGAAGACGCTCCCGCGTTCGCTCTCGTTTGGAGGCTACTATTTTACACTTGTAAACAAATTTTAAACTAAAGTTTACGATTGCGTTACGAGAAAAGTTGTGAATAGAAAAGTATTAGCTCAAATTCCTGCAGTTTAGCAAGCTTATTAAAATACTGTAGTGAATTATATATGCATGCCAAAGTACCGATATGGTAGTTCTACTGTAAAGCCCATACGACACGATGCATAATTTTACATAAAATTTACATGTAAATGGTAACTAAGCAATGAAAAACGTCCGAGGGCTACTACGCTAATACGCTCTTTCTATTGGTTAGTTACCATTTACATGTAAATTTTATGTAAAATTATGCATCGTGTCATACAGGCTTTATAGATAAAAAAAATAATAATGCTTATAAACGAATTATATAATTTTTTATTATTTTCTGTCCCCTCTGGTTTTTTTTTTACTTTGGCATGCACGTAACCCGCATCATCTGATGACGTAATTTTCATTTGGCGTTATGTAGAAGAAAATTACCCACCCTCGTTATTTTTAATATTTTATATTTTGAGGTCAAGAAACCTGAAATTAATGTTTGCTTACGTGACCATATGTTTATTTTTAAATTAAAAAAATTTAATTTTAGTTTGTAACATGCAAAGAAACAGAACAGCAAGAAAGTTTACATCAAGCTGAAACAAATTCGAGTACCAAACAAGTGCTGATTGAAAATCTTGAATTCAAAAACCAGGCATTAGTACAAGAAATATCGGAAACTAAAATCGAAATCGAAAATCTAAAGCAAATTATCAATAGTTCGTTACAAGAACGTCATAGCTTAAATTTACAAATTGAAACTTTGAATGAAGAATTGGGCGGAAAAAATTCTTTGATACAACAACACGAATCTACAATACAAGAAGCGAATTCTAAGCTATTACAAAATGTTTCGAAAATTTTGGAGATGGAAAAGGATAAATGTATTTTGCAAGAAAAAGTCGACGAGATGTGTTCTGAGTTACAAGAATTCAAAAAGAGGCAAGAAGAAATTGTAGATTCTCAAATCAAAGTAATCAAAGAAACTGAAAACAATTTGATTAAAGCACACGAACATGCTACCAAAGTTAAAGAAGATTTATTGAAGCGTATCAAAGATTTGGAAGATGAAAATGTGAATGAGACCCAAATGCGTAGTGACATTCAAAATTTATTAGAAATCGAAAAAGTAGCAAAAGAAATTCTTGAAATTAGGGTTCTAGAATTGACCAACGAAAAGTCGAAGTTTTATCGAATATTTCTAAACCTGAAAAGTTGTATCGAAAGAGTTACTAATGCTTTAAATCAAAAATCATTAGAAGTTGTTATGAATGGCGAAGAAAAAGAATTACAAACAGAGGATTTAGACGCTTTAAATGGTACCATAGAAATGATGCACGATCGAATTTTAGAAGTTATTATACAACATCAAAAGTGTTCAAAAGAAATTCAAGAGTTGGAAGATGAAAAAATTGAATTAATTCAAAAAATTGATGAAGTTAATTTGGAAAAAAATTCACTTGATGAAGAAAGAGAAAAATTGTTAAATGAGTACAATATGATATATAATGAGAAGATTGAATTAAGTCAGCAAATAAACAATTATGAGACTTTAAAATGCAAATACAGTCAACTGATGGAGTGTAATACGACTAACGAAATTTTAAATTCCAACAATCTTGAGTTACAAGAAAAGGTTGCTACTTTAGAAACGAAATTTGATTTTACTTCTAAGACATGTAACAACTATGCCAATTTATCGAATAGTTGCAGTGTGGAAGTTCATAAATTGCTATCTGAACGTAACATAATCGAAGAACTTATAATCAAACTTAAAATAAATCTTTCGACAATTAATTTGAAAATTTTGTATGTAAACGACGTAAAGGAGTTTACAAAAATAAACGAACAAGTTGAAGCATTCAATGTTATTATCGAAGATATTTATAAACAATATTTGAGGTGTTGCAAAAGAATTCAAAATATTGTAATGACTGTTGTACAGTTACCTTCAGAAATTAATAATGCAGTAAATTCTGAAAAATTAAATGGAACGGTGGATATGGACAAGTTTGATTTTAGCGATCAATTTGAGAAGATGATCGACTGTAAGGATCGAGCTTCGGATTTGTTAGAACAAATGGCAGCTTTTCTTGATGTGGTAATTAAAGTAAGTGATTAATTTAAAGTTTTATTGACTTTTCATTTTTTTTGAAAGTAAAGTAACTTTATAAAAAAGTAAAAATATATTTATTTATCGTTAGCTTATGAAAATGAATATTAACCCTTTAACGTGCACGCCAAACTGTGCACACTTGATATATGTAATTTGAGCGGGGTTGTGTATTTTTTGCTGTTGTAATTTAACACTAATATAAACAAGAATAAAAAAATTGCTTTTTTGCCGGTTTTTTTCAAAAAGTGTACGGTAAGGAGTTAAGGTAAAATTTAAAAATTAACAAGCTAACAAAACAATAAAATTCATATTTTATTATCTTATAAGCTTTCAGTAATAGTTTATTGTTTTTTTAAAGTATCTTTAAAACGATATTCTAATTATTATTTCTATTCATATTAACACAAATAGATGATTCGTTTAGTAGAAACTAACGTTAATTTTAAATTTTGTAAAATTCTCGAAATAATTACGTAATAAACATGAGTTACTCTGCATTCAGTAATGCTCTGATACCCAGTTGCACCACTTACTGTAAAGTAATTTTTATTTTTTTTTAACCAGAAAGCAACCAAAGGTCAAAAAGAAAATATTTTGCAACCTATTCATAATCCAAACGTAGAAATAAAAGTGATAGACGAAGAATTGAAAAGAAAAAACACAAATTTGAAACAACGACTCACCCTTACCGAAAACACAAAAAGTAATTTGGAAAAAAAAGTGAAGCAGTTGCGCGAAGATATGAAGAATATTCGTGCTAGAACAGACACCAACGAGCAAGAAATTAGTTACAAAAAATTGTTGCATGAACACATTCATATGAAAGAAGAGTTAGAAAATACCATAAAAAGGAACGAAATTGAATATAAAAGGCTCCTTAAAGAGTATGAAGAGTACAAGTTTCAAACTCCTAAAGAAATTAAAGGCGTAAAAATAGAACAAGACCATAAATTGGAAATGGAAACGATAAAATTACGCGACGCTTATGGAAATCTTATGGGCGATAATTCGAGGTTGTCTTTGGAAAATGTTACACTACAGAAGCTACTAGAAGATCGTAACGTGGAATTGGGCGAAGCCAGACTAATTAAAGAAGCTTATGAAAAAATTCTGGAAGAAAACAACAAGTTGAAATTAGAAATTGACACTGCTCTATACAAAAGGAGGCGAGATCGAGAAGATTTGGAGCAATTGAGAAGGGAACTTTCTAAAAGACAACAAAGTTCGCAGGAAGTCAAAATTGAGTACGAAGCGAAACTGGAGAAAATGAAGCAAAAAATGGTAAGAACATGTATGAAAAACTTTTATAAGCACTACCGTACGGGATGAAATGGATCAGTATTATAGCTGTCCAATACTCCATTGTGAGAACTGATAAAAACCATTGATCTACAACAGGTTCAAAAAGACCTTTGGCAGGTTCATCGGTTTTTGTCAGTTGTCGAACGACGGATTAGGCAATTATAACGTTAATCTGCTTCAACCCTTTTGACGGCACCTTCTGGAAGGGACATTTAATGATTAATTAGGAAAAACTGCTTTAATATTTTGAGTTTTTAGATTGAACTCTGCAGGGAGGAATTAAATCAAGAAGTACAAAAACAGAAACTGGAACATCACGAAAAGGTATTATATAAATATTTGACTTATGTTAGTTAAAAAACTTTGCTAATGCACATTTTAACTATAGGCAGAGTTACTGAACACCATTGAGAAACTTCAGCAAATGTTAAAACAGAAGGATAAAAGTAGGCAATTAAATCAAATTGGTACTGGAAAACATGGATGCGAGTTTTGCAGTTCTATTGATTCAATTTCATCTATAACTGATTCAATTAGATTTGGGCGACGAGACACTTTATCTTTTAAAGCTCCAGATAAGTTGATTATTGAATGGAATTCCGGAGTTTCACAGCGAAAATTAAATGAAGATAAAAGAGCTTCCACATTACCCAGAAGTATTGCGGAAGACAATTCCATTACTAAACAAAATATCATACAGCCACACTTAGGTAAGCATATTAAGTCTTAACACGTTGTTTTGCATTGCAAAAAAATATATTTTACCAGGCCAGAAGTTAGAAATGGAAGATGAAGAGGATGATCCATTTAACAACAAATATCTGGCAGATGTAAAAGAACCTCGTTGTATTTTACCTTCGGGACGCGATTCTAATGTTAATCGATTTTCTGAATTAAAATGGAGAAATTCAATGGTACCACCACATCTTAAATCGTCTTATCCTGCCGAAACACAATTTAATAGTCCGAGACAATTTAAAGAGGATGATATAAAGGTTGGTGGAATTTTTATATAATTTTTAAATACAGTTTTTTAAATATATATTACGATTTAGAGTGGCATAATAGATTTTGATGAAAGTATGAGCACTCGATTAATTCCTGGAGATAAACCACGCAACAAAAAAGATATTGGAACAACATCTTATAAAAAACCAGGACCACCTACTCCTAGCAAAAATGGCGGACGTATGTCATTGCAAGGAAACGAAGTTCATGCAAGAGAAATATTGCGAGAGCACAATGATTCAAAAACACCTAAACGCTCCACGCCTAAATCCACTCTGAGAGCTCTATTTATGGGTCGAAATTCTAGCGTTAGGGATACTAGCGAGGTACGATTTTTATATTTTCAACCTGATAATACTGACTCACCTTCTTTCAATACTTCTTTAAATTCTTCTTCTACATGCATGGATGAACAGAAACAGTGCTACAATTGTAAAGCATCTCTAACATCAAATAAGTGTACACAGCTTTGTGGAATGAAACAATTTTACAAAAATTATCTTACTGCATGCTCTTTACTTCTTTGTCTTACTATTGCTATTGTTTACCACTTTTACCAAACTTCAAGTAGTTCACTTTTTGAATAATTTTATTAATGGGTTTACAAATAATTTATATGTATTTACAAGGATTTGTATTTAATTTTTTTTATTAATATAAACTAATGTTTTGTAGAGAGGAATTAAATATACACTTTTTCTATTTTCTTTTTTATTTGTGGTTTTGGTATTAGTTTTTTTAATGGATTTGTTATTATTGTTATTATTATTAATTTCAGAATCATCCTACAACTCCCAAAAGTAAACGCCTGAGTATATTTCGTAAACAAAAATAGTAAATTCTGCTTGTATGTAATTTGACTTTGTGTTTTTTTATTATATGTTTAATTTATTATGTAATTAAAAGAATCATGGTATGTTAGTACGTCAACATGAAATGAAAATGCATTCCATTTAGAATACCAATTAATACTATTGATAAAAAATGTGTTATTTATTGTATATTTTGTTGCTATCTTTAAGATTGTAATCCAACTTAATTTATTATTAAGCATTTTAAATTTTTATTCAAAATAAATTTATAAAAAATTGCTGTGCAAGTTTTATTAAAATTATTTTTTTTTTATATAAATTCATCAAATCATTTATGTATTGAAAATATCATAGGTATAAAATATTTGGAGTTTGTAAACTTATATAATCTGACCTTTAAATTATATCAGGTGGCCTTAATCTTGTAATCATTTTCAATCTGTTATTTGCTAGCTTTTTATTTATTTCAATTTTATAATATTCATTTAAATTTAAAGCAAGGGAATATAATGTACCTATACCTACATAAAGCCAGATCTGTTAAGGTAGTTCCCTTTGAACATTCCAGTGTGAAACCACGTTTTGATAGATTTTTTTAAATTTTTGTTTATAGTCTAAGAATAACGTTTACTAATAAATCTCCAAGTTTCAAAATTTTTGACTGCTTAAAATCCAAGATAATTCAAGATAAAAAAAATAACAAAGTTAGCAACTTTCAGGCTCACCTTCCATTTAAAGCAAGCAGAACTTCCTGTCTGCTCAACTATTTTCTATTATACAAAAAAAATTGCTCGATAGAATTTTGCAAAAATTTAGAAGAGTAAAGAAAAATATTTAAATATATAAATTATTAACTCGTTGATATTAGATAATATAAAACTTCAAAATATCGAGTTATTATTAAATTAAAAATTGTTAAAAGATTTATTTGTATATTATTCTGATGACGAACGATATATCGTTTGAAAGCTAAATAAATCTTTTAACAATTTTTAATTTAATAATAACTTGATATTTTGAAGTTTTATATTATCGAGTAAAGAAAAATGTAACCACAGCTGTGGAGTGATGTGTCTGCTGGTTGAGTACAGAGCGGAAATTCTGGATTCAAATTGCAAGTCATGCGAAAAACGTTCCAATGAATGTTTTCCTAAAGTATATACAGTTCATGATTTAATTGAATTGATTTTAATTTTTGTTTGAATCTTTTCAGTCTTCATACTTCGCATTTCATGCGAATCTTGTTGGATGATATAATTAGGCACATGCCACAGAGCATTGACTATCATTTGCAAAACTTTGTTTTGAAATCTCTGCAGTATTTCAATGTTGGATATACTTGCAGTTCCCCACAGTTGAATACCATATGTCCATATTGGCATTATTATGGATTTATACAGCAGTATTTTGTTCTCAAGTGATAATTTAGAATTTTTGCCAAGCAACCAATTCATTTGACTAACGAGGGGACAGCCAACATTGGCTCTCACCAATTTGCACCATTTTTAATATATCGTTTGGTCATAATTAGTTATACATCAGGTAAAAATTAAAAATCCTTTAACTCAGCCAATTTGAAGAAAATCGATTTTGAAGAACGAAAATTCCCATTAATTTTACATTGCATACATTGCAAGTAATATTTAAAACGGAACATAATGCATTACGGTTATGCAATCAATGGTTTTCTCATAAGAATTACATTGACAACCTTGACATGCAATTTATACAGCTACCATACGAATTTTTTCTTAAAATCGATTTTCTCCAAATTGGCTGAGTTAAGGGATTTTTTATTTTTACATGATGTATAACTAATTATTTAGAGACCGGATTATATGCAATTTTAAATGGTAGAAATATGCGTCATAATTGCTCAAAATATGCAACAAAATCGCCAAAAAGTGCCAAAATATGCAACATCAAATTTCAATAAATACCGTTTGAAATCATTTTTTGTCATAATATTATTAATGAGTTTCTTTTCCTGTATTGTTTAAAATTTATGAAAATAAAATACGAACAACGAGACGTGCTCATGGGAGGGGGAGCTTTCCCCCTCCCCTAATATTTTAGAAAGTTGGCAAAAACACTCAAAAGTTAGTCAATTATTTAGCAATTTTTTTGTCTAAATTTTCAAAAAGTTTTAAAATTTACAAAAAATTGGCAATTTTGAATTAATTTGGTTGGCAAATTTAGGATTGCTCCCCCCAGGAAAAATTTGGTTGGACACGTCCCTGTCGAACAATGAATTGAAAATTTAGAAATTTTATAAAATATGCAGGTGCATGTCCCCCCCCCCCATTCGAATTTTGATTCCAAAATAGTCTAAATCGTTTGTGCTTCGTTTGTACCTGTTCGTGCAAACATTATTTTCGTTTGTACCCAAATAGTTTTCGAGAAATTTCAAAATTTCGCTGGGGGGGCTGGAGACATGCTTTTTTAAATTTCGAATTTTGGATTCAAAATAGTCTAGATAACGTTTGTAATTTTTTGCAAGTTTTATTTTCGTTTGTACCCAAATAGTTTTTGAGATTTTCGAGATATTAGGTAACACGTGGTAAAACAAAATTTCTTTAAAATTTCCAATTCCTGATACAAAAATAGTCTAAAACGTCTGTGTTTGGTTTGTACTTGTTTGTGCAAGTTTCATTTTCGTTTGTACCCAAATAGTTTTTGAGAATTTCAAGAAAACCATGATGGATACGGACGCGCATGATTGGATTAACGAGATTCTGGGTAAAACTTACAGGATCACGTTCAAAATATTCTCTATCGTTTGTACTTTGTTTGTGCAAGTTTCATTTTTGTTTGTACCCAAATAGCTTTTGAGATTTTCAAGAAAAACATCAAGGATACTGACGCGCATGAGTGAATTAACGAGATTCTTAGCACGGGGAAACACAGAATTTTTTAAAATTTTAAATTTTGGATTCAAAGTTAACGAGATTCTGGATAACACTTACAGGATCAACTTCAAAAGAGTTGCAATCGCCTGTACTTTGCCAAGGTGTGATTAGCTTTCTACCACCGTCATCCAAACATATGTCGGCTATTATAAAATTGATGATCTGGAGCACTCGGTAAAGAACATGCGGTTATCTGAAATAGTCAATTGTCAATTTCTTGTATATACACATTATAAGACCTGTATCATCCTAGTTATAAATATAATTTAATAAATTGAACTAAACTTGTAAATTTCCTATTGTACATTTGTAAATTTCTATAATAAATAAAAATAGTAAATACTAACTTGTATATTTCAAAAAAGCATGTTTCCAGTCCCCCCTTCCCCGGTACATTTTGAAATTTCCCGAAAACTATTTAGATACAAACAAAAATAATTTTTGCACAATCAGGAACAAAGAAAGTACAAAGGATAGAGAGTATTTTAGACGTCATCCTGTTAGTGTTACCCATAATCTTGTTAACCCTCTCATGCGCGTCAGTATCTATGATTTTTTTCTAGAAAATCTCAAAAACTATTTTGGTACAACTGAAAATAATGTTTGCACAAACTGGCAAAAACAAAGTACAGGCGATTGCAACTCTTTTGAAGTGGATCATGTAGGTGTTATCCAGAATCTCGTTAACTTTAAATTCAAAATTTTAAAAAATTCCGTGTTTCTCCGTGCTAAGAATTTCGTTAATTCACTCATGCGCGTCAGTATCCTTGATGTTTTTCTTAAAAATCTCAAAAGCTATTTGGGTACAAACAAAAATGAAACTTGCACAAACAGGCACAAACAAAGTACAAACGATAGAGAGTATTTTGAACGTGATTCTGTAAGTTTTACCTAGAATCTCGTTAATCCACTCATGCGCGTCAGTATCCTTGAGGTTTTCTTCAAATTCTCAAAAACTATTTGGGTACAAACAAAAATAAAACTTGCACAAACAAGCACAAACAAAGTACAAACGTTCTAGACTATTTTAAATCCAAAATTCGAAATTTAAAAAAGCATGTCTCCAGCCCCCCGTAGTGAAATTTTGAAATTTCTCGAAAACTATTTGGGTACAAACAAAAATGAAACTTGCACAAACAGGTTCAAACGAAGTCCAAACGATAGAGAATATTTTGACCGTGATCCTGTAAGTTTTACCCAGAATCTCGTTAATCCACCACTCATGCGCGTCACTTTCTTTGATGTATTTCTTGAAAATCTCAAAAACTATTTGGGTAAAATTCTAGAGTTATAAATAACCGTGCAACAGTAGCGTCATGAGAACTTCATCAACCTGCACTTTTGATAGAGATAAAATTTCAGGTTGAGGGTAAGTAGTTCCGACGCTAAAATACAAATTTTACGATTGAAACCTCGATGAATTCTGAATAAGCATATTTTAAATATGAGAATTAAATAAGGAAGGTGGCCTTAAAATCATTAGTTTTTTCAAAAATCAAATTTAAAAATGCACGATTTTCAAAGCAATTTTCAAGTTTAGTCGCTCGGGATTGGTGAATCAATGCATTCTATTGACAGTCCGTGTAGTTTGCACTGGTCTTAGCTTTGCGCAAAGCGACGATAACCGGAGCGACACTTGCATTGGGATGCTTCAACAGTGCACTTCGAGCGAAAATCATGGTTTTCAATAGTAAATGCACAACCACCCTTCTTTTAGAATCCACGCAAACGAGTTTCACCCCTCAAAGATCCACCTTTTCTATTAACCCACGGGCCTAGGAATATTTTTATAATGAGTGTGGTTTTCGGCGCCTTCGGGCGCTTCGGGCCATTTTGATGAAAACCACCATGGCACGAGGAGGATCCCAGCGAAAAAGTAATCATCAGCGGGGCTCTTATGCATTACAGTGCACGGACGGAGCACAGAATGCATTGATTCACCAATCACGAGCGACTTTGCTTGAAATTTGTTATGAAAATCGTGCTTTTTTAAATTTGATTTTTGAAAAAACTAGTGACTTTAAGGGTATCTTCCTTATTTAATTCTCTTATTTAATTTATGATTATTCAGAATTCATCAAGGTTTCAATCGTAAAATTTGTATTTTAGCGTCGGAAGTACTTACCTTTCCCCAAATTTCAATATTTTGCTGATTCTCCGAATTGGATTGACGTGCGATAACAATACTTTCACGAAAGTCACTAATTTGCTGAATTAGGATGATACTGAGCGGGGAGGGATGGGGAAGGTTTGGGAACATGTCTAGATGACAAATTTTTAGAAGTAGTTTTGTCGTTTTTACGAATGATTAGTGATCTAGGGTTAAAATATCATCAAATTGTTAAAAAGCAATATGTTTTATTTAAAATGTAACTTGTTTTCTCCAACTGAAACATCCTTTAATAAGTAATATTAAAATAATAAATTATCTTAACTTTTATTTAAATAATTAATATTTCTTAATAAAAAAATTAAATCAAAATTGTTTATAGAACGACTTTGTAAAAGATACGCCCATGGAAGGCACGCCACTGTAACGTTAACTGGCTTATCTGCATGGTAGTCAAAGGAAGTAGTGGGGGATTCCCACAAATGCTTGATCATTCGAGCTTTTGTTTACTGATATTTGTGCTGATTTTACAGTTAGTTGAAACTACATCTTTTATAATCACATTTTACGTGAATATCTAATTTTTTTTGATTTTGCATTATTACATTCTTCGTAAGTGCATGAAAATTTCATAACTTGAGAACAACAAATTTTACTCGCACAAGTACGTTTTAGCGGGTTAGGATTAGTGAGGAAATAATTAAATATGGCTACATCACGCGACTTTTGGCAAGTAGGGTGCTCGCATTACCAAAGATATTGTAAAATTAAAGTAAGAACTGTATTCTCAAGATTGCAGAAGTTACTAAAGTAAAACATCTTTTTAGGCTCCATGTTGCGGTAACATTTATAGTTGTCGGTTTTGTCATGACGAAAAAGAAGACCACGAGATAATTCGTTGGAAGATTGAAAAGGTCGTTTGTAATAAATGCTCGTTCATTCAGCCAGTTGCACAAAAGTGTAAGGGATGTAACACTTTCTTTGGAAAGGTAAGTTTTTTTTAAACTACTAAATGGAAATTTGTTTCTAAATACTAAATTCTTTTAGTATTATTGCTCCATTTGTAAATTGTTTGATAACGAAGATAAGGGACAATTTCACTGCAAATCGTGTGGTGTTTGCCGTGTTGGAGGTGAACAGAATTATTTTCATTGTGACTCGTGTGGTTTATGCCTTGCTCTGAGATTGTACAACAATCACACGGTATAATATTTTAATTACTAAACATCTTTCTGTTTTATATTTTAAAAAATAATTTTTTAGTGTGTAGAAAATGCGTCACATACTGCTTGTCCTGTATGTGTTGAGGATTTACATTCGTCGATCACTCCACTACACGTCCCTGCTTGTGGACATTTGTTACATGAATCCTGCTACGATAAGTTGAAAAAGGCAAACAATGACAATTTAGATTGTCCTATTTGTCGTATCAAGTTTTAACTTTTTATTATCTTTTATTTTATAAATATTAATTTTTATATAACACATATAAATTTTATTTTATTTTATATGAAAAAAAATTTGAATAACGTTTAGTTTTATACATAAAATAAAAATATTTTTTTTTATACTATTAATATCACCAAATATTATTGAAAATCTTATTAGTATTTGAAATAACTACAGTAAGGTTTCATTGAGCTTTTACTGGTAAAGATTTGTACGATGAGAATTTTTTTACACTAGAAGGGTATTGAAAAAATACTTATCAAATTTGAAATGTATTGCTTATTTCTTTTGTTTTTTGCTGAATTTTTATTTTATTTTGAACATTTTGATTATGATTTTGTTTTTATTTAAAATTATATTCTAATAAAAATTATAAAATTCAAAACTAGTTCTATAATAATTATTAATAAATTGGTATATTAATCATGATGTTGCACCGCATGATCAAGTATTGGCTTTGTTGGTAAGATAGGTGTGCAATGTGGCGCCCCAAGGTCACACAAAATTTAAACAGTTTTTTAAATTTTGAAGTGTATTATTACTATATTATAGTTTTCACAATTTAAATTGAATCAGCGGTGATAATGCAAATATACAAAAATTCGTCTGGTCGAGTCCATCTTTGCATTTCATTTTAGTAGTAAACTAAATCACGACGGCAATGGCACGTTTTCCCTCCACATGTAATGCATAGATGTTTGTCCTTGAAAATCCAACTACTTTTGCTTTTACTTAACAATTTAAGAGACGGTCATTTGCTTTACAGGTAACGCGATCAACTGCAAATGCGAGGAACTGGGTTCAAATCCGGAGAAGGGCAACTTTCTTATGACTGTTCTCCGTGCTTCTAAAGGCACGTTAAGCCGGTGGTCCTCCTGGGTTAATAAATTGCCATCATTAACATAAAAACCATAGTTACAGGCTCGTCTGGAGACAAGTCTAGCAAACTACCTATCGGACGTTAAGCAATTTATATGCTCAAGGATGCCAAGGAAACAACGCAGTGGCTGTTTAAGGCAAACAGGGTTGACCCTAGCCAAAAGTAGAAGAAGATACAGAATTTCAAGTTTTCGATTTTGAGGTGTGCCTCTTGCGCCGCCATCTTAGTTTGAAGAGGTGGAAAATTGCCTTTTCGAGTGTACAGCAGACATAAATGGTTTTTTTTATGAAATTTCTCTAAAATAAAACGCTTTGTGTGTTCTTATTATATTGATTTAACGAAGAGGCAATTAAAAATAGTCGAAAATTAACAGAATGGGTACCGCAACCCCGGATCTATGAGGGTGTGGCAGCTCAAAGGGTGTTAAATTCATATATTTTTTGAACTGTTAAATTTATTTCATCTTTAAACTCAAATGCTGGAGGAAATAGGGGCTTCACTCTAATGTCAAGTTCTTGCCCTGGTTCGAAAAAATCGTATATAAATAAGATGAAGCATTTAGTTTGGATTATAGAACTAAATACATGTGCTCCTGATTCAAATACTAATTTTTAAAAACAAAGTTTTGTCCAAACATCTGGGAAACCGCTTGTGGCGCAAATTAATATTCAATTTTTGATCGAGGTTTGAGGCGCATACTGGCGATTATTTCCGATCTTCCACGAGTAGCTGCGTTTTGGTGTTGTGTATATCATCTAAAACAAACATCACAAGCTTCGTTCTTTGTTGGAAGATGGATCACTTTGGAAGGCTTTTTTATCTTTTGGATGGTTTAGTCGATCAACCAATATCTACGTCTCTCATTGGTCCAGCAGCGTCCGACTTCTATAAGCAGTGTTCTTTGTGTTGATATTAGCGTCAGGTGCAACCTGTTTATTGGAAACAAGATCTCCAACTGTCATCTTTTGAAGCCACACGTTTGGAAGCTATTGGAACGATTAAACTACTGTCACCTTTCATAGTTTGTAAACTTACAAGATATCGAGTAAGTATTTTTTTAGCTTTCCTATTCGTATTTACTGACGTGAATTGTTGGCTATATTTTTCATCTTGGTGTAACCATTAGAGGTTACCATTGATGTAAGAACTTGACAAGATAATTTAGGAACACCTTTTGACATCATAATAATGCTATAATAATTTTTCATTTCACACTGTGTGTATTGTTTTGCGCAGTCATACATTGTAATTATTGGAATAGTGAATACACCCTCAAATTTTTTGTCATTAAAAGCATTTTATTATTCCTGCGTTTTATTGGAGTTTTCCCCAAACTACCTTTATTTTTCAGAATCCACGGCCTTGCCTACGCAATTATTGTGAGCTGGTCTATAACATCGTGGGTCAACCCTCTCATTAGGGGTTGAGACTCAGAGGACAGTTCTTGTTTCATTCTTAATTTGACAATTTGGGAAACAGTTCAGAATCTTATATATCTTACATATCTTAGAGTTGTTTGAGTGGCAGTGAGAGTGTTAAAAGTTTCCAGGCACCTTAAGAGTAGGTACCTAATATCTTTTCAAGCATAGTTGCTCTTAGAAGACTCTCGATTGGACCAGGAAAATTCAAGAGAGGATCGGTTAATAGCAAATATTTAAGATGATAAATGGAACACAAATCAGGCAGGAAGTCACGATGGTTGTTAGATTCCTCGGAACCACATTTGATAAGAATAACCAAGTGGCACTTATTGAGTTTGATAAGACTGCAGAGAAAAGACCATTAAAGACCCCCCAACATTAAGTTGGGGATATGTGTATGCAAGGTGGCTAAGTACCTCAGGTGCGCAATTTGCTGGTCCTTTGGACACTCAACACCGGTCTGCAGGGAGAATGATGGGTCAAAAAGTGTTGGCAATGCGGTGGTGACAGCTACTTTGCGAAAATCTGCACCAAAGAAACCCCAATGTGTTAAATGTGGTTTGGATGGGCATAGTCTTGCTGGCGCTGCCGAAATAGGAACAAAAATCGGAGAGTTCGCTACAGTATGTTTGCCATCGGGGTAAATGAGGAAAGAAGAGGATAAGTCCAACTCAAGTAATGGGCGAAGCTCTTCAAAGCGAGCTTTCGAGCGAGAACCTCGGATAATTTTCTATGAAATTATATGCCTAGATAGGTAACAACGTAATAACATTTTAACCCCCCTTAGCTGTGAAAGTAAGTCTAACGGCGGTTTTCTTGTGGCTAAGGGGGCTGCGGGGGGAGGTTTTAGTCAATGAAGTCCGACACTACCATTGTGACGGTGTCTCAGACGAGATTCTTCTCCGCTGCAGAATGCATTCATATGTAACAATCCATAGATATTTATATAAGGTACTATATAAACATCTATGTAACAATCTTATGTACCTAATGCAAAAAAAATAAATCGTAGTTGAATCGTTGAATATGACATTTTTAAATGGCGTTTTTCGCCATTCGAGGATCCATTAATTTCAGTTTCATCCCATTTTATTAAAAAATGTAATAAAAATAAAAAAGATCTAAAAATTAAAAAAATATTAGTAAATATTTTAAACAGTAAATAACAATTTTAAACAGTAACAAAAATATGATTGTTGTGTGAATCAAATATTGGAAACGAAATTTAAAAAGCGTTAGCCCACTACGAATGTTTTGATCTTATTAGAATTTCATCAGATGTGCGTATAATCACCAACCTTGTTGAATGAAGCCCACTTTGATAATTTAAATAAAAAAATAAAATATGTTGACATGAATAAAATGTTTGTGAAATTTCTGCGCTTTAAAAGTTGTCTAAAAAAGTGTTCGTAGGTGTCAGTACATTTTTTTTAAAATTTACTTTTTAACGTGCATCAACTACTAGGTTATTAGCACCGGCCCAATAGGTGACTGGGGATTCGAACCCGCAACTACTTATTAGTAGTCGCTTACGTCTCGTTCCATGCCACTCTACTGGGTTCGTAAATTTTGAAATGATTCAAAAACAGAAACTTCAACTTCACTTCATATCAACAGCTGACACCTAGAAGTGTCATTGCCAACTTCATTATTATCTAGTTAGAAAATGAAAAGATGTTGAAATCGTGATGTGATGTAAAATATTTCCAATTTATTTAATACAAAGAAAAATATGGCAGCTACTCCTAGAGCAGAAGGGCCTCCCGAAGAGGTAATAAAACCAATCGGATGCGCACATTATAAGAGAAAATCGAAATTTGTGGTAAGCAGTATTTGATTTAAATACAAAAGTAGTTCACAAACCTCTAACATACTTTGACTTTTATTTTTCAAAAATAGCTTTGCACCTATTTTCAAATATGCTAATTCATTCTTACCCAATTCCTTTTGTTCTTCTTTGTTTTCTCATTACAAAATCTTTTTGCTCTCGTTAACAGTCCACTTTAATGTTGTTCTTTTAGACACCGTGTTGCAGTAAAGTTTACACTTGTCGATTTTGTCACGACGAGAAGGAGGACCACACTGTTAATCGAAAAGAAGTTACGGAACTTATATGTACTTTATGTGAAACTCGACAACCCGTTCAAGCTGAATGTCAACAATGTGGAATACGATTTGGAAAAGTAAGCAAATGTATATACATATTTAACTTAATTATATACCTACGTTAATTGCCGAAATAATTATAAAAATGGTGGAAAGTAAGGATTACAACAAAAAGATTTCGGAATCATTACAAGTAAATAATTTATATGGCATTCTGTTTAAGAACCAAAAAGGAATTGATAATAATCAGGAAATTGGATAAGGGTTTTCTAATTTACTTTATAGAAATGTAATTTTTTTTTTGAATGAAATTAGTTTTTCAAAATTGTATGTGGTTTGATGGTGTCAGTCGGTTCATAATTATTTTCTCAAGGTACATTATGCTTGTTACTTAATTATTTAATTAAGAGTAAACTGCATGTTTTAATTATTTTTTAATTCACAGTCAAGGATAATGTTACACTTTTCTCAATTTTAAATTACAAATTAATAAGTTGATTAGTTTAGAACATAATAACATTTAAGCATTTTGCGTCGTTTGAAGATTGGTTGACTTCAGTGATTAATAATCACGTTATGGCATAGTAATACAGATTGTTTATTACACATTCACGATATTATAAAATTAATTTATGAGGTTAAACAACAAATCGCCAACTAAATATTTAATTAAATTGGTTCCGGAGGAGAGGGGATCAAATTGATTAAATTATTTTGTAGTAGTATGAACTTTTTATAATATGTTATTGGTAAAAAAGGCTAATGTGCAGAAGGCAATGTTATGAATGTGGAAGTATAACGTATAAGTCTAAAGTAGCTGGACAAATTTCATACCTATCAAAATACCTTTTGTTTTTCTTTTCTTACTGCACTTATTTCTTATTTGAATTTTCGTTTTGAAATTTTTTTCAAAATTTTTGAAATTCTTGGCGAGCAGTATAAAAGTTGGGTATTTAAATCATTTTATAAATGAAGGGTTCAGTCTAAGTACCATTTATTTGATAATTTTTAAATTTTGTAAAAATATTGGTCCGGAAAGTGAAAAAAACGGAATAAAAGCAATTCTCAAAAAACTCAGCCAAACTATCAAGAAAATTTAAAGTTTCACAAACGACAGCTTGCCGAAATTTGAAAAAATAAAATGTAAAAAAAGAAATGTTAAACCAAAATGCACCGCTAACTGGTTAGAGGAAATACCAGGAAAGTGCCATATTGTCTTTTGCGACAACATTTTCTAAAAAGCAATACAGCAATAATTATGGATGATGAAAAGTACTTCACTTTTACATAGCTCATACATTGAATTTGATTGTACAGAGTTCCTATTATTCGGGATTCTTTAACACTAACAAAGGAGTTAATAGTTTTCATCAGAAATTTGTGTAAATTAATTACATGTTACAATAAAATTTACAAATGGATAAAGAGGCCATATTGAATTCATCTTATCACTTGACAAATTCATATATAAACAGGCTATACTTATTTCCAGGGAACAGAATCCAACTATGAGGTTAATTGAGTTTCTTGAGTAAAAAACTCAACATGGTAATCAAATAAAATCTATAATCCAATAAAATGAGTAATGTCAGCACACCCTAATCAGAAGTACTGATGATATAATTTGTAATATTAAGCATGGCGTAGCATAACTATGCAAAGATCTAAATCCCGACTGCGTGGAAGGCAGAATTTCATGCTCATCCAAAGTGGATGTCAATAAATTGAATCGGTGAGTGAAAGAACAGTACAAGTACCAAAAATGGCATTTTCAACTGAGATAGCCAAATTGCTTTAAATACGTAGACTCATCAATGAGTAAAACAACAGTTTATAAATCATACAGCTGCAATCAAAAATCAAAAAATTGAGTGTAAGAACGATACAAATGCCTGCACTTGTACTGTTCTTTCACTAATCCGCGTAAATAAGACAATATAATGTGCGCTAATGCTGCGCACTGATGATGCATTTTGTATGTAAGGAGAAATGTTGGAATTTTATTACCATATTATTTCTTGGAAAGTTACAAATAGGGATGAAACACAATAATATTATGCAATACATTATTTTACAACAACAAATATTTAATTTTTGTGCAAAATTAAACGCTTTTTTAAACGCGGCATTAAATTTTTTTTTATTGAGTGAAAGAACAGTATAAGTACAAGATGTTCTTTTGTCGTTATTTTTTTTCAGTAACAAATTTTTATAAACTTTTCATCGTAATCATATCAAGGTATTTAATTACTACAACTTCACAATGTATCAAAATACAGAAAAGTAATTCGTTTAGCAGTCAATCAGTTTATTGTGTTTTTCTCAAAATAGCTCTTTTGTTCATGTACGGTTCTTCCACTCACCGATTCAATTGTATCTCTAAAACCCTCTCGACAGTCTTAGACAATGCACTCAACTGAGATAACTCAGATGATCGTCTTACCTTCAGTAAAGGACTAACTAATGCTTTCTTCCAAACATCAGGAAAAATGGCATCTAGCAGACATGAGTTGACTATATTATGAGTGACGAAGGGATACATATGTGAACAGCATAATCCAAGAAGAGAAATAGGCATAAAATATTCGATGAGGGCGCTGCAAAAGATGGAAAATGGATGTCTTAAACAGTATGGTATTAGCTGTCAGATCAGTTATGCGGTATGGTATTGGCTGTCAGACTGCTTACGGCATCCATTACTGTACTTGCAATTTTAGCCGCTAGACGGCGTTTTGTTAATATTTTTCGCCTATACTAAATCCATTAGCATTAGTCTTAATAGAAGCAATAATCTGGCTTATGTCAGCTTCTTCAACCAAATTAAAATGAGTCGTTCAGATGCAAACCCAGACATCCTCTAAAAAAAATTTTAAAGTCCTAAGCATATTTACTTTTTAAATTTTCACTTGATGAAGTTCTAATTATGATTCACTTATATAATGGTAATGTGCAAGTCGGCGATGACTAGTGATTACAATACCGAACCAAAATTGAAATACCGGTATTCGTTATTTATTTGCATGTAATACCGGTATTAATACCAAAAAAAATTCTATTAAAAAACTACAAACAAAATAAATTACAGTACAAAATTAACACTTTATTATTTTAAATTTTTAAAATGCGATCAAGCATCAATTGTTTAGTTATTTAGTCGCGATCGCACCTTAGTACAAAAATTTTCTGCCGCAGAAAATGCTTTTTCCGATTCTACACTGGTGGGTGGAATTTTTAGAAGATAACCATACACTATTTCCCAAGTACTTCTCTCAAAGTCCTTTGTTTTCATATAGTCTTATCTCTCTTTTAATGAGCATTTTCATATCTCTTTGTGAACTGCCGTTTTTTTATTTATTGCAGACTGCAATTTTTATTCCATTGATTGTTCATCATTGACATCTTCTTTTCCATTTTCTTCATTTTCGTATACGTTACTACTTGCAACATCTAGGTCCTCAGATACAAGCGATTCAATCTCACTCTCAAGTCTCTCGACCATGGAGAAAATGAATTTTGCCATATAAGCTTTGGTTCTTTTATAATTCTCTCTTATAATTTTCTCACTATACTCTTTTGGATTATGCAGGTATCTTAAAAGTAATTCTAAATCTATTTCCCTTTCTTTGGTGCGCAATTTCAATGCAATATACGAATTTTGTTTCTGAAGAGTGTCCAACATGAATTCAATAATTGCATTTGCAGTTAATAAATTTGCATCTTGGCGACTAGTGCTTCTATAGCAAGCTTAATTGGTAAAAAAGCCGAAATGGTAATTGATATTACTTTAAATTCGCTTTTGGAGAAACTAATGGCAGTATTAAGATCAATTAAAACTTTTTGAATAGGATCTTTTCATCTTACATTTAGCTTTTACGTATATTTGTATTGTCCATGATAACTTTAGTTAAATTTTGATCCGATTACAGCTTAATTTTTTAATAATTTGGAAATAATGTTTACTTATTACATAAAGTAACTAGTAACTACTACTTATTTAATATTAATCAATTCTTTCTCATCGTTTTGCTTCTTGACAGAAGCATCGTAACCATTAATTTTGGTATTAAATGGTTCTCTTGGTAGATTACTTTCGGTGGTTTGCCATTGCTTTCCGAGAGGAGAGGGTCATAATGAAGTTGGATAAATTGTGTAACCGGGTTGGGGATCGAACCTAGGGCTGCTAGCCTAGAGTCCGAAATGGTAATTGATATTACTATCTATACTATGTAATTAATCAATTACCAACATCAAAATTATTTTAAAATACCGAAATACCGGTATTTTTGAATACGTAATACCGGTATTTCGGTATCGCAAAATAGCCCAAAAATACTGGTTTTTGGTATACCGGTATTGCAATCACTAGCGATGACTAAAGTTGGCCCTTCTCTTGTTAGTTCAAAACTCCATTTTTGGTCATTATACCGTATTTTCATTCTCATCGATTTTATAAATTATAGTTGCAATTTCTGTTTGCTTTTTAATGGCCGTAAACAAAATAGCTTATGTAATTCGTGGGAAATGAAATATCTTTGCACTCATGCGAATATATGAGGGGTGTCGAGGACAAGTGAAGTAAGTCCATTTCTTTTAAATTTTATGTTCAGACGCTGACACTTTACTTACACTCTGAACATAAAATTTCAAATTTAAAAAAATGGAATTCCTTCACTTGTCCTCGACACCCCTCATATATGTCTCCTCACGCCTCAATTTATAGCATTCGCAATGGTGCTAGAAATGCCCTTTTTTACATTTTATTACATACGACTGTATTTATTATGTTTAGTGTAGCTGTACACTCTAAGGGTCGTATAGCGAAAAGTCGATTTTCCACCTCTTCAAACTAAGATGGCGGCGCAAGAGGCACCCCTCAAGATCGAAAACTTGAAATTCTGTATCTTCTTCTACTTTTGGCTAGGGTCAACCCTGTTTGCCTTAAACAGCCACTGCGTTGTTTCCTTGGCATCCTTGAGCATATAAATTGCTTAACGTCCGATAGGTAGTTTGCTAGACTTGTCTCCAGACGAGCCCGTAACCCTGGTTTTTATGTTAATGATGGCAATTCGTTAACCTAGGAGGACCACCGGCTTAACGTGCCTTCCGAAGCACGGAGAACAGTCATAAGAAAGTTGCCCTTCTCCGGATTTGAACCTAGTACCTCGCATTTGCAGTTGATCGCGTTACTTGCAAGGCAAATGACCGTCTTAATAGTATTAAGAAATACTATTAAATTATGCTTAATCAAGCTCAAATTGGAACAGCAACAAATTTGTTGAAGAAAGTCCTAGAAATCAAAAAGTCATGGATTAATTGTTTCTTTTGGATTAGAGAAGAATGCGGGATTGAAAAAAGTCCCGCGCGCGGGACGGGATGTCGATTCAATCCTGCGCGGGACGGGATTTCAATTCAGTTTCGGACAGGATTTCAATTCAGTCCCGCGCGGGACGGGATGCCAATTCAGTCCAGCGTGAAACAGGATACCAATTCAATCCCGCTTTTGATTTATAAATTTATTTTAAAGATGAATGCGGGACGGGACGGGATATCCCGCGGGATATTTTTTGTCCCACAGCATATTTAGAATATTTAGTCCAGCGCGGGACATTTTATAAACTTAGTCCCGCGCGGGATGGGATGCCAATTTAGTCCCGCGCAGGACGAGATGCCAATTAGTCCCGCGCTGGACGGGATACCAATTTAGTCCCGCGCGGGACGGGATGCCAATTCAGTCCCGCGTTTTATTTATAAATTTATTTTACACAATACAGCTAGAGATGAATGCGTGTTTTAAAATTTATGGTAAAATCGTGTTTTAAAATAAAAATGAATGCGGGACGGGACGGAATATCCCTCGAGATATTTTTTTGTCCCGTGGGATATTTAGAATGTTTAGTCCCGCGCGGGACATTTTATCAACTCAGTCCCGCGCGGGATGGGATTTTAAAGCAGTCCCGCGCGGGACGAAATTGTTTCCCTTTCTATTTCATAATTTAACTTATTGAATCCTTTCCCTACATTTACTCTAAGTAATATGCGTTAAGAAAAAAAATCAAAAAAATTTATTTGGGCTGCGTTGTATAAAATAAATCAAATGCGGGACTGCGGGATTTTGTCCCGCGCGGGACTGAGTTGACAAAATATTCTGCGCGGGACTAAATATTCAAAATATCCCGCTGGACAAAAAAAATATTCCGCGGGATATCCCGTCCCGCATTCATCTCTATTTTAACTTCAACAAAACAATTGCCCTAGTAATAGCCCAGTTTTCAGCAGTTGGAAAGTAGACGCTGTCAGACGCATGCGCAGTTCAAATTTAAGTCATAATTTTTAATCTGCGCATGCGTCTGACGTGCGGGACCCGCGGGACGGGACTTACACGACGAGGCGGCACTGCGGGATGGGACAAAAAAATTAAAGGTAGTTCACACTACATGATTTATCATATGACTTAGTCATAAGAAAAGTCATGGCTAAAATCATACCATCACAACAGCCAATCATAAAAGCCATAACTTCTATAATATCAAAAATCATATAGTGTGAACGTAAAAAAATCTCTCATATGAGAAGTCATGTGACAAGTCATATGATAAATCATGTAGTGTGAACTACCCTTTAGTCCCGCATTCATCTCTATTTTGGATCCTCTGAATTGGTGATTTTGACAACCTCTTTAACTTTGTCTCTATTTCATTGCAAACTTGATGTCAATAACATGTCAATAAGGACTGTTTCTGATGCCAAACTAATAAAAGGTTTTAGTAAAAAAAAAAATTGCATTTCCTAGTTAATTTCAAGCTAATCCCTTTTTTGCGCCGTGGTGACTGGACTATTACTTGAAATTATTGAACGTAGAATTGTTTTCAAAGGTTCAATGTAATAATGGAGGTCAATATCAATCATTACATCCTAATTGATTTAAATTACAATAAGAACAAAGTTTTGTGTATTTAATAATCAAACTAAACTAAAATGTTGATGATTAAATTTTTTTATTTATATTAGTATACTTGCTTGGAATGTAATCTATTTGACGATGAAGATAAAAACCAATATCACTGCAGCGGTTGTGGGATTTGTCGTATAGGTGGTGCCGATAGATTCTTTCATTGTGAAAAGTGCAATATGTGTTTACCTATTCAGCTCAAAAATGGCCACAAGGTGAGAGTTGTTATTTAAATGGAGAAATGTTAACTTTTGACGAATTTAGTGTGTGGAAAATGTATCACGTGCCAATTGTCCTGTTTGTTTGGAAGATATTCATACGTCTCGCATTCCCTGCCACATACCCGATTGTGGCCACTTATTGCATCGAACGTGCTTTGAGCAATTACTACATTCGGGCCATTATGCATGTCCTATTTGCCAGACGTCACTTTTGGATATGAGTCAGTTATGGAAATATTTAGATAATGAAGTTGCACATACTCCAATGCCTTCGGAATATAGTAATTATATGGCGGATATACTTTGCAAGGACTGTCATAAAGTAATGGTGTTTCTACAATTTTTAGTACTTATATTGAATTTATATGAATTTTAGGAGAGTATGGTGAAGTTTCATGTTGTAGGATTGAAATGTACTCACTGTGGTTCTTATAATACCTGCCGTAATAAAGGTCCCCCGTGTCCTGTGGCAGGTAAAATAAAATTAACCTTTTTCTTCATTTTGTCAAAATGAACTTGGTTTTTAGTAAATACGGGTACCAGCAATACAAACAGATCCAATGACGAAAATGGTGATGGTGGCAGTGATGATCCTCAATATGTTCAAGTACATCAGTCCAGAAATGCCTAAATTGTGCAATTTAACAATAATTATTTTGTTTATATAATATTTGTATTTAAATTTATTCGCATTATTAATTTTATATTAACAATTTATTAATTATTGATAATTGGGGTCAAGTGTTCATAGCCGAAATTTTAAATAACCCAAATTAAAATGTTTTGCATTGCCAGGAATTTCATTATGTGCCTGCTTATCTTTAAGTGAAACTGTTTAAGCGCATTTAAAATGAATTTGTTTTTGTTACTTAATTTTATTTAAAAGAAAATTTGTTGTAGTATTACTTATTACGCTTGTTAGAGTAGTAGAATCTCAAAGATCGAATGTTACGGCTGCGGTACAATACTTGCAGAAACTGTTTTTATAATATAAAATTTGTTGATTAAGTATTGTTTAATATGAAAAGAATGATTATGTTAGCATTGATGTGCAACTAAGTTGATACACCATTAAAATGCGGTTTTTGTACAAGTCGAGTGAAGATGCCAATATGTGAACCAAGATCTATCTATACCTTAACCTATTGGTATTTATTAAATAAGAGTTTTAGATATTGCATCGGATTAACCACGATAACCATGAATTAACTGTATTTTATATATATTTTGATGTGATATCTAGTTTGTGATTTTATTCCATCATTATTATAATGTAGCAAAATGAGTTTTATATATTTTTAAAGGTGTACTATTTACTAGATTTGAGTATGATTGTTGTATTTACTACATTGATGTATTATAAATGTTATATAACGTGAATTATAGGTACTATGCATAAAAGTATTATCAATTGTAATTGTATTAAAGTAAAACTTTGGCTCTGTGTTGATTTAAAGATTGTGTGTAATCTTAAAACTCTGATGTTTACAAGATTATTTATTGTATGCGTAAATTTTTTTTTAGTTTATTAATTGATTTGTAACACAGCACAGGTAGTTTGATGTGATAAAGAAACAAGCAGGGGCGTAGATTAAGTAGAAGATGAAATTAAATAAATAATTGATTTTGCACAATTATGTTTCCTGGTATGCTTTCTGTACGAGTATTAATTATGTGTTTCTTGCTATAATGGACTTTGACCATTAAGTCAGTGCCTGAAAATACTATGATAAATTAATATTTATTAATATTTTCAAATTTATTTTAGTATCACAATTTTTTCTATCAACAAAGGCCAAAATATGATGTCATTATTGCTCATTGCTGTTGCAAATGTATAGCTTTAAGGAATTTATTTGGTGACCTTTATTATCAAGGACCAGTGATTGATACATCAAAGGTGATTTACATTGTATGTTCAAAGAAGGCGTAAAAACAATAATAATTTTAGGAGCCAGTAATAATAATAAAGTAGAAAGTTTGTGATTAAAATGTGAATCAACAAACTTTGTTTTAGTTAATTGTAAATATTTTATTTAATATTTGTAAATCTTATTTCACCTTTGGTATTATGAAAACATTCTACATCATTTTAAGTAAAAATAAATCTTACAAACAAAATTAGTTTTCTTTTCTACTTTTTTTTTGTGGTAAAATTTGAAAGGGTCCTTGTTGGTAATCATTTAATACATGGATGTGCGATTATCACTACTGAAAAGCCAGCAGCGGTGGAATGACGTTATCACTGGTTGTGTTACGGAGCGCAAATTCTGGGTTTGAATTGAGGACGATTCGAACCGGACACGGCATCGCTCCACTTGCGTAAACTCGTGCGACTGGGGAGGGGGTGTAGGACCAACTGAAACTGCACTCACGGAACCATAGACGTGGTGGGGTGAGGCGTAGTACAAGGATTTTTTATTTGCATTATAAAATGCCGTCACGTAGACGGCGGCCGCGCCAGTGAGGGGACCACTAGCGCCGTTGACCTGATGGCGGACGCATTCAACGTGTTAAAAACCGAGGTAATCACCGAGACTACCTCTCACTCCTCATAATAAAATTTTTTTTTGGAATCCCATGGTATAAGTGACGCGTGTTGCTCGGAGCAAATAGAGGCTAGGGATTTAACAATAATTATAAAGTAGAGTTTTAAAATGGTCATTAAAATTTTTTTGAATCCCTTCATGACCAATGTCTAGCTACAGCCCTGCATAATATAATAAATATATATTTTGGTTTTATACTATTTAGGGCTAGTTCTACAATGCAAGTATTAATTAAGAATAAGCTATTCTACTACTTAAATTATCTTACACAGATTTTGTTTTAAATCGTCGTATAAACTATATTTGTATAAATTGTGGGATAATGATCTGCCTGAGATCAGAGGAGCAATACGTTATCCCACAATTTATACAAATAATAACGTAAATAAAAATAAAGCTTATTTTTAATTTATATTTGCTTTGTAGAACTGGTTCTTAAACAGCTTTCCGTTTTTCCCTGCCTTTGCTTTGCTGCTTGAACCTCGAAGTCAAATGTCGTAACCCTCGATTGAGACCGATTAGCTGCTACCGATAAGCACTACTAATAGATGGGTAAAGATGGTCAGAGGCTGCCTAAGCCATCTACTTTAATACATTCTTCTGATTAGCTTTGTTCGCGGTAACATTTTAGGACGTGTTCAGAGCATGTTCGGTATATTTTCCGAACGTTTCTCTACGTATGCGTAACCAGGATATGTTCGGGATTTTTAAGTTATCAAGAACGTTTTAAGAAGGGCCTAGTAGAGATGGCATGAAACTATATCGCACTCTGTTGCACTCATGGCGTAAGATGGGCAAACCAACCTTGGGCGGCGGCGAAGATTTTCATAAACCATAAAATATTTAAAATTTTTGTTTTGTTTTTTAGAATCTACATAGTTACCATTTGGCTATAAAGAAAGATCAAGCTATTTCGTTGAATACTTTAAAATATATAGCGGTATAGAAAAGACCATTTTTATCGGTGATTTCTAAATTGCTGTAAACTTTAATAGTAGATTACACGCCTAGTCTAGAAAATGTCACCGATTCAATTAATATGTAATCTTATACTTACTCAAAATAGCACGTTTTTACTCGAATTAAACATTTTTTTATAAGAATATGATGATATTCATCAAAATAAAAATTATATCCCAGGGACAAAGTAAAATAAGAGAACTTGAGCTTAGCTAAAGTCGTATTTTTGTATCTTTTCTAGATTGTGCATGAGAGTATAAGTTTAATTGATATTTTAATTGGAAACTGTGGCTAAACTAATTTTTTTACAGTGAAGGTCACTTAAAATACGTTATTTTATAAGAATATTACTAGAAAATCAGCATATTATAGTCCAGTCAAAATAGACATAAAAATAGGGGTATCCTTGCATAAATTCCCAAGAAGCTGAAAATTTACATGAACGTTAGGAATACCATTATAATGAAATTGTGAAAAGTCCCCATCGATCCCATGTGTGCAAAAAATTTTATGAGAGGTCAAAGTTTGCAAACATGGGTTTTTTGAATTTTTTAGCGAAACGGTTAGTTTTATGAGAAAATTAGTTCAGCCAAAAATTGTAGATCATTTAATTATCTACAAAAGTTATTCTTGCACTTTTTTTCTAAGATTCACCATTTCTGAGAAAAAGCGATTCTAAAATTTACTAAAGTTGTATTATTCTCCATAGTACATAGGTTGCGTGGAAATGTGTGCATATAAGGAGAATTAATACAAATTTAGTGAATTTTAGAATCGCTTTTTCTCAGAAATGGTGAATCTTAGAAAAAAAAGTGTAAGAATAACTTGTAGATAATTAAATGATCTACAATTTTTGACTGCACTAATTTTCTCATAAAACTAACAGTTTTGCTAAAAAATTCAAAAAACCCATGTTTGCAAACTTTGACCTCTCATAAAATTTTTTGCACACATGGGATCGATAGGGACTTTTCATAATTTCATTATAATGGTATCCCTAACGTTCATGTAAATTTTCAGCTTCTTGGGAATTTATGCAAGGGTCAATGTCTATTTTGACTGGGCTATTAGTAATTTTTTAATCCTTACTGAACAGCCTTAAAACAAAACAGTAGATATAATTTGGATCACATTCCTTTATTTTCATATTAAATTTTAATTTTATTATTTATAATTTATTGCTGCATTTTTTTTGGCAAATTATTAATCTTCAATCTCTGGACAACCGGAAAAAACTAGTTTGTTTTTTCAATAGTTAGGTTTTTGCTTAAAAAATAGCTCAAATTAAAATGTTGTAGGATAATCATTTATAGTCGGGATTAGGAATTTTAAGGACAAATTAAATTAAACATAAAATGCAACTAACATTTATTTTTCACAAAATTTTATCAATATAAAAAATTACAATAAAGCTTGAAGCACACTTAGGCGACGCGACACCACACCACAGACAGAAGCCCACAACACACACAAAAATGTGCGGATCCTACCAAGCTGTGGCGTCGCCTGGGGTGTGGTGTGTTGTGGGCTTCTGTCTGGTGTGGTGTCGCGTCGCCTAAGTGTGCTTCAAGCTTAAGACAATATTAAATTTAATGAATTTTAGATACCTACTTAAAATTAATAATAAAAATATATAGGTATTTCAATATTCAGTCTTGTTATCTATTTATCTAATCATAAACAAAAATTGTGTACCCTTAAAATATCATTTGACACTTAGTTAGTGTCATAGTTTAGGTACATTTTTACACTTAGGAACTTCAATTACACTTTTTTATTTTTATCTTATAAACTTTAACTCTTTTATAAAAAAAACATCTTGAAAACATGTTAAAATCCACTTTTTTGCAAAGGGAGTGGAAATAAAAATTTTAAAAGCAATGTATTACACAAAAATGTAAATTGCTTATTTCAGTGTAAGAAATGTATAGTAGTACCTATTTCTATAAAATAATATAATAAATTTAAAAAAAAATAATTAAAAAGTTGAAATTTCAAAAAGTTCAAATTTAATTAACAAAAAATTATTATTTATATATAATAAATTAAATATTATGAAATTTAAGCCTTTGCAGTAATCTTATTGGCGAAACAATAAAAAAGCAAGGCAGAAACAAGTTGGTAAGCTTAACAGATCATGGTATTTATCGAGATTACCGTAAAAAATAAATCTTAGCTTTATTCAGCAACCTGTGTTAGCTTTTTCTTTTAAGAGAATATTTATTTAAAGTAAATTATCAAAATTGCAAAAGGTTAACTAAGTATATTACAGCGTGTCTATAAAATTCCTCTGAATTTTCGCAAACTTTTTTAATACTACAACAATTTTCAAGTTTTATTGACTAAAATTTTTAAATTTTTAAAAAACTAAAGATTTAGCATGAAACTTGAGCGCTAAGCACATCCAGTAGGAACACGCTATTGCTAAATCACAATATCATCACTAGTAAAAATCACGATAATTTTAAAACAAGTATTAAAATTTATACTAAAAGATTTCTTACACTGATTACAAAACTTAAACATATAGTACTTATAGGACAATAAATATAGTCCCCCTCCGAGGTGAATAATATTGCCGTATTTTTTTTAAGTATACAAACTTATTATCTAAAATTGATTAGCAACTTTCAAAAATCAATAAAAATTTATTTAAAAAAAAGAAATTGAGTAAAAGCATTAGAAGTATTGGTATATGTAAAGAAAAGTATATTTTATAATATAATATACCTAGTATAAATACCCCGTTGTTTTACAAATAGCGGGCACTATTAAAAAAACAGTATTCTGTTTCAAATCAAACTGAAATTTCTAGTTAAAATTTCTTTTAGCGACTTAAAATACTTCTAAACGGTTATTGCCAAAATCAACGCACACAATTCGACCTTGGGGTGTTAAGCAAAGTCCATTTGGACGGTCTAATTGTCCTACTCCACTTCCTGTTTTTCCAATGCTAAAGACATGTTGTCCAGTTTGTCGGAAAACTTTAATTTCATTATCTCGCGAATCTGCTATTATAATGTTGCCAAAATCATCGCAGGCAATACCCTGTGGTCGCGAAAACGGTTTCTCAAATTTTAATAGATAATGTTTGTCCAAATTTTGACTAATGGCAACAACGCAAAGATGATGAAAATCTGCCACCAATATATCGCCAGTGGGAGTGAAACATACACTTCGGGGAGTAGGTTCAGTCTTGGGCTTTTTTACGGGAAAAATATTATCAAAACAAAATTTTCCGATAAAATTTCCGCGCAAATCAAATAATTGTATACGCTTGTTACGGCTGTCGGCAACTACAATATCTCCTTTCATATTAACTGCCACATCCCAAGGATAATTAAATTGACCATCTTCGCTACCACTACCATTACCACCAATTTGAGTTATGAATCTGCCATTACGTGCCAGAATTTGAACGCGATGGTTATCTTTATCGGCAATAATTAATCTATCTAATAAATCAATTGCTATTCCAGCTGGACGATTAAATTGCCCCGGCCCAGTACCATTACTACCGATTTCTCCAGCAAGGGTACCGTTCGGTTTAAATATGGTAATTCTGTGATTACTACGATCTCCAACGTAAATATTACCGTTCTTGTCACAACATACTCCCCACGGACGACATAGCACTTCTTTTCCAAAACAGAAAGGTTTAGATGGTTTTGATACTTCTATCATGAAAGGTGTTCCCAATATTGCACGTCCCTTTTTACACAAATCTGATATGAGATTCACTCGGTCCACCTTTATTTTACAACACAATTCCCCTAATGCAGCTATATTATGTTCTGTATTGATATCAGTTTCCTTAAAAAATATAAACAAGGGGTTAAATGGAGCAATACCACTAATCTTTTCGATAAGTCTTGTTACTTCTTTGGTAAGAGAGTTATTGCATTTTTTTATGTCTTCCAAATTGTTGGAAGAGATTTGATTGCCCATCAATACGTCAGCTAACTGAATAATTTTAAAATTATACTGGTAATAATTTTGCACTTTTCCAGCTAGTGCTTTTGATTGTTTTTTATCATGTTCCTCTAAATAGTTTAATAGTTCCTTCTCACGACATTCTAACAGTTCGATAATCCTGTAAACAAAGTTTGGTTAAATTTTAGTTTATCCTGTTGGTTATCAATAACAAATAAACACATTGTTTCACATACGCTTTTATATTGTACTCTTAATATAATCTTATACACTATAATAATAGAATGTGATATTATTAATTTGTTGAAAATAAATAACGATGTAAATTATTATAAGTATTATAGTCCAGTGCAATTAGCCATTATTAATGAAAAACGATAGAATTCAGCTGTAGTGGATGGATTTGAATGATTTTTTTTTTGATTTCTAATACCATTAACTAAAAAGTTTACCCATTAAAAATTACCGCTGTTTTCGAAATCCGTAAATTAAAAAAAAACATAATTTTAATAGGTAAATATAATTTTTTATAGAAACGATGATCATGTAAATATTAAAAAGTTAACAGAATTTTGACAGATTGTTTGTGGGTACCTACTCTAGGATGTCTATCCGAAGTTTTTGACTTCATGGACCCTGGTTTTTTATGCTTCTATAACTATTTATTACAATCGTTTTTATTTTAATTAATGTTATTCACTCATCAATATCGACATGTTAAAACATCTATGACTGACTACCCTTCTTCTCTCCACCTTTCATTCCGCCAAACGTAAAGATGGCTCATTTTAATGTAAGAAATGCCAATTAGTATGAGGTATCTTCTTGTTTGGCGGAGGGGTAAAGATGGGAGGAGGGTAGTCATAGACGTTTTCCAAGATGTTCATGTTGATGAATGATTAACATAATTAACATGGAAATGATGGTATTGGCTGTATCTCTGTTAATATTGGGTTTAAAATTTCGCTTTACCAACCAAATTTTACCAAATTTACTGCTTTGTAATAAACCATGGTACCCAAAATATGCTCAGTTTACAAGATATAAGCAAGAAACTGAAAAAACTTCAAATTTTTTTTACGTTTTTGCCTCCCTCCCCCCATAAGTTAGCACATGGTCCTTGAAGTCAAAAACTTAGTAGATATCCTAAAGTACCCCCCAAACAACCTGTCAAAATTCCATTGACTTCGGAATATTTTCCAGTTAAAAAGTGGTTTACCTACAACCCTTATAAAACATTAGCGGACGATTTCAAAAGATAAGCTTTTTAATTTTTAAGGTGCTTGCACACTTAGGCGACGCAACACCTCACCACGCGACAAGTTTTTTGACGCTTAGAGAAGTTTACATAGAATCAAATGGGAGCCCGCACATTGAGGCGACGCGACACTACATCGCTCGAATCATTTGAGAGGCATTCGAGCGACGTTTGTCGCGTGCTTTTATTTTGCAACAAATATCCTAGTCTACCAAACTTTTCTCTCGCTGATCCTTCGCGGGTGATACCAGCCAGGACTTAGCTTTGAATTAATTTTCAGAGGTACGCACCTCAATAAAATTTAACCGATATTGGCAACAATTTCTTTACTATATTAAAGTAAGAATAACAAAATAAAAGGCTGAATGGCTGTACCAACAACATTGCAATTGATTTTTATATGTGATATAATTATGTTTCGTTCTGAAGAGAATACACATATAGTTATGTTCAATGCTCCCTAGGAAGGATCAACTTCATCGGATGATGCGACTCTTCTTTCAATATAATCATCATTTCTAGAATAAGCTGTTTACTTGCAATATTAATTAAGTTTAAGTTAGTCTTCATATTAGTTTCATACTAGTGAGGTCTCGAGACAAGAATTTGTACAAGTTATTTAAAAATAAATAATTTTTAAAAGCAGTCTTTTTGGCTCAATAAACATAATTATATACATATAATATTAAAGAGAGAATGTCGTCGAATGCATAACAATGAATGAGTGGTTGAGATTGAACAAACATTATGTTTTTAAACATTAGTTTAAATTATTTTTTAAACATTATTTTTAAGTTTTATTGTAATAAAAAAAAAATTTAATTTAAACTAAAAAGCTTAAAATAAATAAATACAATAATATTTTTAAAAACAAGCAAAGACAATTTAAAAAAAAGTACTAAAAAGGAAAAAATAATTTTTCGTGTTTATAAAATAATATAACATTAGTAAAGTGGTTTCAATCTTTGAAAACATTAATTTTCGAGGCTTTTCAATAAAAGTGCATAATTTGTCGACGCGTCAGATTAGCACAGAAACGTCGCCTAAGTGTGCGGACTCCACAAAACTGTCGCGTCGCCTAAGTGTGCGAGCACCTTAATACTTTGAAATTGACAACAACGCTCATTTTCAAAGCGTTATAACTATTAATTTTAGAAAAAAAATGTATAAGACAAAAAATATGCAAAATTGCATGTTCTACAATTTTTATGATAACCTTAATAGACGTATCTAGTACTGGTAACGAAATAGTAGCGAAAAAGCGATTTTTCAACTCTTCAAACCAAGATGGCGGCGCGAGCGGCATCCTCTCAAGGTCGAAAACTTGGAATTTCATATAATTTACCTAACTGAACAATCATGCCAAATAGAAACTTTCCTATACCTTTTGCAAGGTAAAAGTACCTATTAACTGGGCTATCAAACGGGGGTTAAAAAGATGTTTTCGTAAATTAATATATCAATTTACAATATACCGGGTGCTGAATGAGTTAGGCGAACATAGGATATTAACGTGTAAAAACTTATATTTGCAAATTCCTGCTTCCCTAATTATTTTAGAGAAAAATTGAAAGACACAAATATAATGTAGAAATATAAACTACGAATGAATTGTTAAAATTTTTATTTATCAAACTGGCCATGTATAAGTTTCCAAGGTAATTTCCATTTTATGAAATTAAAATTTAATAAAGTGCAAAACTGTAAACAACGTGCAATTGTTTTTTATTACTTATCAAAAATAATTACCTCAGCAGAAAGCAGGAATTTGCAAAAATAAGTTTTTACACGTTAAAATCCTATGTTCGCCTAACTCATTCAGCACCCGGTATAACATGTAAACTCAAAATTAAAAGAAAATCTGATGTGACAAAGCAAGTCAAAATTAGATTATAAGATTTGTTGCAAACATAAAACATAAACAAAGACGATCTGAAGTTAAGAAGAAGTTAGTACTATAAACTAGATCAGCGGTGGCGAACCTTTTTTATGTACGAGTGCCAAAAATTTACAAACAGTATTAATCGAGTTGCTCTCGTGCCGAACACATTTTAATAGGGGAAGAATTAAAAAAATTTTTTATTTCAGAATTGTATTTTTGAAAAATTTTCAAAAAAAACTGAAAACTACGAATTTAAAAAATCTCCTTTGACCGTTTAAAAATGTACAATACGATTTTTAAAAAAAATTGTATTTACTCTTCCCTCCAGGGCCGTAACAAGTGCTTATGGTAAGCGGTGTAATTTGAATAACATTACTCACCCTCACCGTTCAAAAACAAATTTTTAATACCTACTATTTATTTATACAATATTAAAAGTATGGTTAAACCAAAACAAATCTATTCTAAAATGTGAATAAATTGGTGTAAAACCGGGGGGTCTGGAGGGTATGGAATACCCCCAGCACAAGGAACTAACAAGGTAACTTTTCAAAATTGATAAAGAAGCCAATTTAATTCTTTAATGAATACCTCTTCCTTATTTATAGCTGGGAGGTATTCCATACCCCCCAAAACCCCCCGGTTTCTCGCCAGTCATTTTTAAATTATAGATCTTCTAGAATGTGAAAAAACGAGTGTGAAACCGGCGGGTCTAGGAGGGTATTCCCCATATGGAATTAATTAGATGAATTTTCTAAATTGTCGAAGACGATAAAAATGATGATAATTCTTGAGAAAACATTTTTTTACTTGCGGCGGGGGGTATTCCATTTTTCTAATTGCTTTTTGTACCGTTTTGTATCATTCTGGCCGGTAAAAATTTTTAAAAACAGAGTAGTGGATATCGCCTTACTTTCCAACAAAGGGAGCAAGAAAGCTGACACGAGCGTCCTTTAGAATTAAAAAATTTAATAAAAGAAGTCTACTTTTTTTAACGTTCAAGCCGCCAACGTCAAACTTTCTCGCTTCCTTATTGGAGAATCATCGAGAAATCTTGACGGTAGCGCCTTTTAGCGTTAAGAAAGTGAACTTTTTTTAAGTGATCATTTGTCATGAACTTTTATCGTGGGGGGAGGCGAACTTTCTCGCTCCCTATTGCTTTTGCTTAACGGTTTCTACGCAGCTGAATGTATTCGACTATTGATATTATTTCAAGTTACTTAATTTGTAGTGCGTATGAAATGATCATTTGTAAATCGTTAACATGCCATTAAAATTTTCGTACGTGCCACAGGTTCGCCACCGCTGAACTAGATCATTACATACATTTTTCGGAAGAAAATTTAAAATGTACTAACTTACCTTTGAAAATATTTTTTAATATCATTCTCCGTGCTTAAAATGTTCCTAGCCATTTTTTGATTCATTTCGGAATATCTGTTAACTTCGCAAGAGATAGAATTTCGGGTTTGATGCAATTCATCGATCAGTTTTTCACGGTTTTTTCTTTCATTTTGATCACTTGGATAATATTTTGTCCTCATTTGGTTAGTCATATTATAAGTTTCTTCTACTCCGGGATGACTAAGCATTGCTCTTGTCTGTATTTAAAATAGTTACATTTAATCCCTCGTTATAACATGTAATTTTAAATAATAGCAACACTATTAATTCTAATAGCAAATATTTATGGTGGGTTCCATATTATACAGAAATTGTACTAACTTGAGTGGATCCAATACATAAAGAATCTGGTACATTACGTACATCTTTTGAAAATTTAATAATTCTGTGATCACAAGTAATACGCAAACGCTGAAGATCAACACATCTATCATAAAATGAATTATTATAATCTTGACATTTAGATGAAGCAAACACTCCAGTACTGTAAGCATCACAAATCTTACTCTAAAATTGGTTTCGCAAAGGTTAATTAAAATGAAATTATTCAAGTGGTTCTATTTAGAGAAAATTGAATACGTAAAATAAAAAGAACATAGCCTTTTACTTACCTCGAATAAATTTACCAAACTTCCATCAAAATTAGAACTACGCTGACCAAGAAAACGTTGATCATAGGCTGATGGACGGTTTGAACCTGGAGCTAGATCTGTAAAGACACGTTGTTCGTAGTGCATTGGGAAGCCTGGTGGTTCTGAATTTGGCAATGATCTTTCTAATAAATCGTTTGATGAACGTTGCTTTGAATAGGGACGATCTGCTCCAGGAGCGAGATTTAGTTCACCATTATTATTTCGTGATCTTTGACCACTAGGAATGGTATTGGTTGCCGGCATCATAAAAGCGTTATTTGTATTTGAAAAGTTTCTTTCTGATCCAGGAGCACGATTGATAAAACTATTACCGCCTGGTGGCCTAAAGGCAATGTTGGAAGACATGATATTTGAAACCTTCAACGGTGATGAAACATGGGTGAACTAAAATCAAAATATAAATTTTAAAACAGAATAATCTAATGCAAAATGAAATTTGACGAACTCATTTCTTTGTAATATGCATACTGAACATTTTAAATTAAAATTCGAAACAAAAATCCCCAACTATAAATAATTAATTTTCTCTTAATAATTTCAAAATAATATGTCAAAAATAAAACAATGAAAGATACAAACAATATCTTTCTGTCAGTTATCAATATTAATTTAAATTATTGAAATTGTCGGATTATAATATGGCCAACTGTTATAATACAGCTCCTAATAATTAATAAAAAATATTCTCTAGCAATTTAAATTACCTACCTATTTAAAATTTTCTTCGTTCAAAATTCTAATGCCCGCTGTACACTCTCGGCGAGACTGTTTATTATATCATGGGACGAGACAGGGCGAGAGCAAGAGTGTAGATGGGTGCTCTCACCATGTCTCGTCTGTCTCGGTGTGTCTGGTACTTAGGGCCAGTTGTATAAAGAAAGATCATCCTTGACCATGGATCAAGCTCCAATTTAAACCAATCAGTACAGTTAAAATTTTATTTTAAGTTTTCTATTGGTTTAAATTGAAGCTTGATCCATGGTCAAGGATGATCCTCTTTTACACAACTGACCCTTAGTGTGTAGTGTAGATGGTCGCACGAGCACGTGACTTCTCGGCGAGACATTCGCCCGAGAGCACTACAGCGGGCATAAGAATCAAAAAATAATAAATCATTTTAAAGGATGTAATTTTTTTTTGTATTGAGTTTAAATAAATTACAAAAATTACCTTTATTATTGTTTTTAAAGAATCTTCTCAGATTTCAGCTAAAAATTATAAATTTTGCAACTTTTCTGGACTATATTGAAAAAATAGTTCCAACTGTTACAGGTTTTCCACGAAAGTGAACACCATAATTATAGTTTTCTACGTATTTATATTGATAAAGGTTGTGTGCGTCTATTCGTAGTCTATTCGTCAAAGTGTCTGAGAGTAATTAATAGTCAAGCAAGTTGACTATGAACGCTCAATATGCGGTTCGAATCCAGGTGAAGTATCAATATATTCTGGCCGTCTCGCTGGTCCTCCAGGTTGGGGGGTTCTACGTCGGACTGGTTACTTGTCGTAGGTAAAAAATTTGGGAATAGGGAAGCAGCTACTTACTGTATAATTTTTGTATGTATTTATGATATACTAAATAAATATATATTTTGATTGTTATAAAGGATATACCTCCCTCCCACTGAAAATTTTCAAAAATTGAAAAAAATGGTTAAAATAAATTAATTTTGCTAAAAAAAATTTGTTATGAAGTATTAGCCACTCTTCCTTCTCTATAAACTTCGGTTGTATCCAAAAAATCCCACTTCTAGCTTTTGTACCGCTCGAAGTTAAATTTTTGTTAAAATTTTGTACTCTTTTTATTTATTTTTATTTTAAAAGTTTTCGTGTGATGCATCGTTAAAAATAATTGCGAAAAACTCGGTTAAGTTTTTTTCTATAATCTTAAATAATTTTGAATCTAAATCATATTCACCATAAAATAATAATGTTCTAAAAAAGTGAAAACAAATTTGGACCTTAAAACGAAAAGGGCGGATGTCACAAATTGAGAACATGATAAAAACGAATTTTCTGCTGATTGAACATCTTTGGTGATTCTTAAGTACCTACCATTAATGATTAATTGTAACAATCGCCAAAAATTTTACATAAGCATAAAATTTAATAATGGCAGTTTTTCTTATGTTCTCAATTTGTGACATCCGCCGTTACCATTCCAAGATACATAAATAACGTAAGCTCTGGTATAAATTATAAATATTATATTTAAGTATAATAAAGGTATCCGTATGAACTGAATATTGATTACAAAATTCTAAAATAAGAACAATGTTCAACAAATAACCTAAGCTCCGATGTATCAAACTTATCCTTAAGATTGCACATTGACCACAACTTAACTTGATAAAAAAAAATACAGAGAAGATCAACAAAATTATTAATTGTAAATGCCCCTCCCCCGCAAACAATACCTTGCTAATTTCGTCCGATCTCGGATGAAAACTCGGACGAAGTTTTCTGAATTACATTATATTTTTTTCATATATTTCATCTCGGACGTATCTAGTACTAGAATCTAGTATGGAAATATACGAAAAAAGTATAATGTAATTCAAGCTTTAGTTTTGTATTAAAATCTGACCATTAATTTATTTTGATAAAAAAAATCCAACACAAAAAAATCTCTAAAATGTAAAAAATAAGATCCAAGCGTCGTGGCGCAGAGACCTAGGCACTAGGTAGCTTACTTTTTATTTTATTTACTTAGTGGTTCCCCGACGTGACGACGCTTGGATGTATTTGTGTTGTTGTACTTCATGCTTTTTATTAAACTTTATATATTACTGGTACGACTTTGCTTTCATCAACTAGAAAATAGTAATCGATCTTCAAACGGCTGAACAGATTTTGTTAAATCATAGCTAAGAACACTCTCGATCAAGTCACATTTCAAACAAAAAAAATTAATCAAAATTGGCTCATCCGTTTAGAAGCTACGATGCCACAGACAAGACACACACACACACATACTCACGTTAAACTTGTAACTAGAGGGCGGATATACCGGGTACTGAATGAGATAGGTGAACATAGGATATTAACGTGTAAAAACTTATTTTTGCAAATTCCTGCTTCCCTAATTATTTTAGAGAAAAATTGAAAGATACAAATATAATGTAGAAATATAAACTACGAATGATAAGAGCATATTTTATCTAGCTTTTACGTAAATGATCAAAAAATTCTTTTGAAATTGTTAAAATTTTTATTTATCAAACTGGCCATGTATAAGTTTCCAAGGGAATATTCTATTTTATGAAATTAAAATTTAATAAAATGCAAAACTGTAAACAACATGCAATTGTTTTTTATTTCTTATCAAAAATAGTTACTTTGGAAACTTACATGGCAAGTCTGATAAATAAAAGTTTTAACAATTTCAAAAGAATTTTTTGATCATTTACGTAAAAGCTAGATAAAATCTAATGCTCTTATCATTCGTAGTTTATATTTCTACATTATATTTGTGTCTTTCAATTTTTCTCTAAAATAATTAGGGAAGCAGGAATTTGCAAAAATAAGTTTTTACACGTTAATATCCTATTAGCCACAGCCGTAGAGTGATGTGACTGACCGCTGGTTGAGTACAGAGCAAAAATTCTGAGTTCAAATGGCGGACTATACAGAATTTCTTAGCTCGGCCTTTCAGTGGACATCCACACGGTGTGGTGAAATAGATATTGATTTATCGGAAATAGGTAATATGGGGACTAATCCACCTCGCTAATCGGACTTGTAATTCCCAAAAAGGGAAAAGCAATGTTCTACTTAGAACGTAAAAAGCTTAATTAATTAATATCCTATGTTCGCCTAACTCATTCAGCACCCGGTATATGCAATAAAAAATATCAATATAAATTTTTTGTATGCGGTTGAAATCACCATTTTATGTCACTAAAATCACTAATATACGTATCGAGAAATGGACCCTATTATGAAACACAATTTTTTGTTTTATAAGGTTGGTGATTTCAACGTCATTGAAAATTAAAACAAATAATGTAATTTTAAATAAAATTAAAAATCTCCAATTGGTTTAAAAAATTTTAATTAACTATAAATTAGAGGCAATAATAAAGAAAATTCTTAATTGCAAGTATAATTACATTTATTTAAACTTTTGTGCGATGTCTAAAACCCCGTTCACACTACATGATTTATCATATAACTTGTCACATGACTTCTCATATGAGAGATTTTTTTACGTTCACACTACATGATTTTTGATATTATAGAGGTTATGGCTTTTATGATTGGCTGTTGTGATGGTATGATCATGGCATATGATATGATGGCTGAAATCATACCATACAACAGCCATAATAAAAGCAATTATAATATCAAAAATCATAGTGTGAACGTAAAAAAATCTCTCATATGAGAAGTCATGTGTGTGAACGAGGTTTTAATCTGTAAATTTTTGACACAAAGTTTAAAAGTCTTCAAATGTCAAATGTATTACCAATTAACTTAAAAATAAAATAAAATTTCAAATTGACTAATAATTACAGACACATTTTTTTAATTTGAAACCATAAAAAATGCAAAATAGAAAAATTTGTATAAAAAATTCGTTTTAAGGGTAGTTCTCACTACATGATTTATCATATGACTTGTCACATGACTTCTCATATGATGGATATTTTTACGTTCACACTATATGATTTTTGCTATTATAAAAGGTATGGCTTTTATGATTGGCTGTTGTGATGGTATGATTTTAGCCATGACTTTTCTTATGACTAATAAGTCATATGATAAATCATGTAGTGTGAACTACCTTTTATAATCATTCTTATTGCACTTACCTTTTAAAGCTAGTTCACACTACATGATTTCTCATATGACTTAGTCATAAGAAAAGTCATGGCTGAAATCATACCATACAACAGCCAATCATAAAAGCCATAACTTCTATAATATCAAAAATCATAGTGTGAACGTAAAAAAATTTCTCATATGAGAAGTCATGTGATAAGTCACATGATAAATCATGTAGTGTAAACGGGGTTTTAGAAGACTCCTCGCTTCGCGGCTCGTTTTCTAAACAGATTTCGTGCAATAAAAACTTCGATTATGAAACTCGTTGTTTAATATACTATTATTGCACTTATCTTTTAGAAAAATCCCCGCTTCGCGGCTCGTTTTCTAAACGGATTACGTGCAATAAAAACTTTGATTATGAAACTCGTTCTTTTATACTATAACTATGAATATTATGATTAACAATTTTTGCGTTAATTTATGTTATAGTAAATAAAAAATGTTTGGTTTTTATTTTAACCACAAATCTTTTATTTTTAAAATCAGAGGTTTTTTTTTAAATAAGCGACAAATGTTTCTTTTGCAATTTTCTATTATTATCTGTTAAACCAATGGTCCCTTAAATTTGAAGATCTTTTATAATTTGAAAAACCCATTTACGATGCTAAATTACTTGCAAGGCCTTTTCAAATTGTAAAGAACAGGTATCCTACCTGTAGATACCTGCAAATAAAGATAAGGATACCTGCCCTTGGCTTTGAAGAAAATTTTATTCTATTTCACCCTTAGCAGGCGAAAAATTGACCAATAAAACTATTTTTAGCATCTTTTGTAGATGCTCAAGAAAAGGATAAGTTGCCAGTTTTTAAAATTAAATTTGCTAAATACGAACTAACATATTTTTTAATTTGAATTCTAATTAATACGCCAAAAACTGACCGTTTTACACTTTTTGGGTACGCTCATTTATTATTTTTCTTTATGTTTAAATCTGTTGTAAGCAATACTTTCTAAACTAGAAATCAATAAATGCTTTGAAATTCCACAAAAGGGACCCTATTTCCAAGAATCGAGATAATCTACGCAGTAAGTTACCAAGCATGCGCCCTTTGTCATTCTTTGGTTGTTACGGACGTGAGGGCCATGATGCTACGACATGAATAAACACAAAAAATACCCCTACCAGCACATGCCGATCTTAATGTTTGTTATATTTAGGTAGGTCAGGATTTTATGTTGCCGTTATCTCAATACGTGGACCAAATTATTATTCGTCATGACAATTTTGGTTCATAAACCATAAAAGTACACAAATTGTGTAAACAATAATTTAGATTGTGATATTTTTGTAGAAGTGAAAATATAGATAACTAAAATACCTAATTACGATTACTTTATCGATTGATTAATAAGAAAATTATTCCAATAAATGAAATATTGGATATCACAGTATTTATGACAGAAGAAAAAAAATATGCTTGGACTATTCTTTGAGTCGTCAAAATCATAATCATGTGTATAGTTTACTAAAATTCATATATACCTATATTAGCCTTTTAGCAACATAAAATTAAATTTAACTTAAAATTTGTTGTTTTTCCATTTCTTTTGTGTTCCAATTCCATTCCAAAAAAAACTCATTTAGTCAAACATTTCTTGTAGCAAAGTTTTTCCTAGTATCACACACTAGCCCAAAAAATAAAATATGAAATTTAAAAGTATCCATCAGTTTTCATGTTTATTTGTAGGTAATAAATAAAATTAAAACCCTAAAAATATTAGAATATTAAGAAACCACAACCCACTTGTAAAAAATACCTACAAAATATTTATAAATTTTCAAAAATATACTAAATATTTAGATTTATAAAATCATAAATAATAATACTACAATTTAAATTTTGAACCCTACAAATTTGATCAGTGATTAAGAAAATCTTTTCTAATTGTGTAAAAGAACACCCAAAAATATTGTAAAATGGCACAATTTAATCAAATAGAAATTAATTTAATATCATTCTCACAATTAACACCATACTAAATTACATAAAAATTGAAATTACTTACATATTTTAACAAAAAATTATTGCCTTTGCAGTCTTGGAACTCATTATATTAGATTTCACCAATGACTGACGGCACTGTATACAATTTCTGCCTCTATTGATACGACCATATCCCCTCCCCCACAGTGAAGGATATACTACCCTTACCCAACAAGGGTACATTTAGCATCTTTTTTCCTTTGCAAAAAGTCATCTATCTCATCATAAGGTAAACTTCAGCACGAATACTGTGGCAAGACGAAGAACAAGCAAGATTTTTAAATTCATAAATCTATGCAAATATTACTTTTATCGATCTATAGGTACTAATAATAATAACAAACCTAAATAATTTCAAAAAATATTATGTAAAAAGTTCTTAATTGTTAGAATTTTTATCAGACATGCGTACTATCATTTACACAGAATTCAAAAAATTGTTTATCAAGACATATTAGGTACTATATTTTAAAATAATTAAGATCTGGTTGCATAATACCACAGACTAATAATTATTAACGGCATAGATGCGAAAAGACAAAATATAAAATTCAAATAGTTCACAAAATATATTATTATGGTTGCTTCTATTAACCAATCAGAAAAAGTAAGCTTTCAAGTTAGGTACCTACTCACAAAAATACCAAATCACCGTTTGCAAATCCATTAAATTTTTACTGTGTTTTGGCAGTTCTTGTGGTTGGAGTATTTTTTTTTAAACTAAAAGATGCCTTTTCAATTTTCAACCCACTTACATTAATCAAAATAGCAATAATTTTCAGCTAGTTAACTTACTCCTAACTTAACTTACGAAGCAAATAAAATATACAAATATAATAATCAAAAGTGCTTTTTTTATAGAATTCCTAATACCTAGCATGATTAGAAACTTTAAACATATCAAACAAAATAATATTATAATATATTTATTTAAAAAATATGAACTATTTTTTTTTAATAATTTGTTATTAAATATAGATATATAGACAGGACTGGATCAGAGCTTAGGGCCCAAACCTAAATATTTATTCATGTGTGAATAAAATACCGACTAATTATTGTAAAGATGGATTTAAATCAGGTCTTTAAATTTATTTTCTCCATAATTAATTTTACAAGTTGTCCGATTTTAGCGAAATTCCCCATATGTTCATATTTAAATATAATAGTATAACAATAAAAATCCGTTTATAAACTGTTGATTTCTTATCACAAGTAAGTTTATCTCACAAGTAATTATGAATTTCAACCGATGATCGTACCGATTTCATCTTTTTTTGTCAGATAAATTTATTTGGGATACTAACTAGAGATTTAAAATTAAACAAAAACTTAACTAAACGTTAAAATATTAATATTTTAACCTTAAGTAAAGATCAACATACAAGAAATTTTATTAAAAAAACATCTTTAATCTTTTGTGACAAAGTACAACTAGAAAATTATTTGAAAATATGACTAAAATGCAAACGCGATGAGAGGCGGGGGGGGGGGAGAAAAACGTAGTGTTTAAAAAAATTGAAAAATATAGTAAAATGATTGTAAAATTTAGATTACTAATACGATATGGCGCCATTTTAAAGTAATTGCTTATCTTCAGTCGTATGTAACCAGAAAAAAAAATAAAAATGAAGAAATTGATCAAAAATGGTTAAAAAAAAAAGAATTCATAAATTGTGAATACTAAAAATTGTGACTCTATATGCTTACTAATAGAAATAATTAAACTAGAGATCCTTACGCAAGTGGAGTTTAAAATGAAATAAAGGTTTAAAATAAAATAAAAGGTTTAAATAAAATAAAAGATTAGTATATCCCCCCTCAAATATTTCGCAAATAAGTCTGTTAAGGCTCAAACAAAAAATTTGGAATTTTTGGGTTTCCCACCAACTATACTCCAACGTTTGACACCAATTTCACAAAATTAATTCTACTTTAAGATGGAATAAAGATAAACTTGTTAACAACCTCTCCCCCCCCGCTCCAAAGTTTTTGCAAATTACTCCAGGAAGGTTGAGGCTCAAATGAAAATATTAAAAACTCATTGATGTTTAAACATTTAACAAAAATTGTTCTAGAAAATTCGATTTGTCTAGTATATTCATAAACTTTCAGAATATTGAAAGTTGCGCTTGATTCCGGGCTTTAAAAGTTATTTTAGAGTAAAATGTCATTTTGACTTTTTTAATTTTTATACCTATCCTTTTTAAAATTTTTTTTATATCTTCCAATAAAATTAAAATGTATCGATTATTTTGTTGAGTTGAAATTGGGAAAAATTTGGAATTTAGGAAACTCGGTATAGTTTCAGGTGGACTTATGTTATAACAGTATTCGATTTTATTAGTGCACGATATTCTATTAAACATATTTTTTTTTAAATTACACCTTCCGTATTATTCCATCAAAATGACCGAAAATTTAATCCGATAAAATAGAATTAAAATTAAAAATGTTTGTACGGTACTTGCCCGGAGTACTTGAAATGCTCGTAACTTTGCAGAAAATGAAATTAAAATGATGGGAATGGAAACTCATTCAAGCTCAAACGAACAATTTGAATGCTCATTGATGCTCAAACGATTGACAACATTTTTACTCCAAAATCTTTGAGGGGGGCTAGCATGTCTGCAGCCTCCCCCCCCCACTATTTCGCGAATAACTTTGCGACAGTTGAGGCTCAAACAAAAAATTTGAAAGCTTATTGATGCTCAAACGTTTGACACCATTTTCACCACAAAATGTCGTGAAACGACAACGCTAGCATGTCTACAGCCTTTCCCCCAAAAGATTTTGCCAATAACTCCGCGATGGTTGAGGCTCAAACGAAAATATTGGAAGCTCATTGATGCTCAAACGTTTGACGCAAATTTTACCCAAAAATTCGATTGGGGGGGGGGGCAGCGACATTTACCTAAACTATAGTACCCAAAAATGCTTAGTTTACATTTACAAGATATAAGTAAAAAACTGCAAAAAGTTAAAAAATTTTGATATTTTTGGGCTGGAGCTGGAGACAAAATTTTGAATTTTAACTTTGTGTTATAGTCTCATTTATAATAATTATATGTAATATTAAACTTAATAGACAGAAGAGATAACTGACAGGAATCAGCGACGAATAGCAACAAATGGAAAGGCATTATCAAAGCAATTTTTAAGTAAACAGGTTTTTTTTTTAAGGTAAACCAAATTTTTAATACATAAGAACCTGAATAAAATGAGAATTTGTACGTAATAAAGAAATAAAAATATCAATTATTAAAATTATATATTTAAAACTGTAACTAATTTTTATAATTCAATAATGGTTAAAGCAGGGGCAGTGGGTTTTGAATTTACCATGGGGTGCATCATGGGGATTTTAATAATACAAATTCATAAACTAAAAAGTTTCAAATATATTTACGTTCTTCTATATATTTTTTATATAACTTAAAAAGTACAGAACTAAATATAATATAAATACAATAAATTAAATTGTGATAATCACAGTAATGGACAAAAGAAAATTCTGAAGCCTCGCGAGGGAAGAGTATAAATCACCAAACCAGGACGATATCTGAATAATTCGCAGGATCGTTGATAAATGAAATACTTATTACAAATATTCTTATTTCACTTCTTAGAAGTTCTCTACGTTGGCACACAATTGTAAAAATTCTTCATATTCTTTGAACGTACACTTATTGTCTTTGACGATGTACATACGAAACGTACCATTCAAACCTAAAGCTAAAAATATAATCAATCAATTGTTGAAAACATAGAATTTATTTTGTTTACCAATAATCTTCTCAGACCCAACGAATCCACATATAAATATACAGTTAGAATTTGTTGCGAATGTTGCTATTGATCGATCAGCACTTGCAAAAGTTGTAATCGTTGACCTAATAAAAATAATAACAGAATTAATAAATAATAAATATTATATAAAATTTTTTTAATTACATATTGAAGCCTTTGGATTTAATGTTGTTCATGGAAAATATGTGGACCGTTCCTTTATCGCTGGTGCAACAAATATATCGGGAATCTTGACTAAAGCATGTGCTAAAAAACTTGAGTTTTTCAAATAAATTCAATTAACGATCGGTTTCAGAAACGATGATTAAAATGTAATCACTCATTAACTATATGTACCCTCTGATCAAACCAACAAACGTTTTGTATTGGTTGATATAATTAATTCGGGGTTAATTTTTAATGATTGTTTCTGAAACCGGTCAGAGATAAAATATTATCTACCTATAAATAATAGCAGGGTTTGCTCCTCTTCTAAATTCCGAAATTTTGATATTACTCATGGTATCCCAAATTCTTATGATTGTTCCTTTTTCAGAAGTCGTTGCTAACAGATTGCCGTTGCAATTTAAAGTTAATGAGCTCAGATTGGTTTTGTGAGCTACAAATTGTTTGGACGTATATATAGATTCCTTATCGTTTCTTATATACTGAAAATGTAAAATTAGTAATTTAAAATAAGATTTACTGAAAGTTTACCATAATTTGTACAGATCCCTTATTTCTTCTAAATGGAGTAACGATTATCTGCATTGGAGAGGCATCAGATCGCGTTATATCGCACAAACCCATATGGTTATCAAAAGTAGGAAAATTAAATAAGAGAGTAGGTTTCTTTAACACTCTCTGTTGATAATTTAACTTGTAAATGTGTGTTTCTGAACGAAGAATAATGCCCAATCTAAAAATGATAATACAAATATTAATATATTATAACACAACGAATTTTAAACATAGTTACATATTTCGCCGCAATCGAATTCCACAAATTCTTTGATTAAAAGTAATGCGCATTATAATTTTTTTTTTACAATCATCGTACAGTTGAAAAATATTTGATTCTTTACTCGTTACTAATGCTAATAAATTTGTTCGACCCAACATTTCGCACAGAAATATAGAACCAAACGTGCTGATATCTGTAAACCATCAATAAATTGTTTCAAAATACTAATAGCACTAATATTTATTTTGGTACATACCGATTTCAGCAACTTCTTGTAACGGATTTGTGTTAAATACCCTGAGACAGTTTGTTGTTATGCAAATAAAACAATCTAAAAGTGTAACATTGTTATAAAATTTTTTTAAATAATATAATATTAAAAGGTTTAGTATGTTACCATTATTATCGTTAAATGATATCCTTTTCACAATTTGTTCGTTTAACGGGTTCATTTTTTTTAAATATATACAAAATTTTAAATATTTATAACAGCTGATATTACAGTTCTACGTAGACTCCCTTGGTAAAAATAAACTTACAAATATTTCTAAGGGTGGTCCTTATCACTACTGGTTAGGTTTTGAATACCTACATATATGTACGTATCCACCCTCACAGGTCAAAACTTGTTTTAAAATTACAGTGTAAAAAATTACAAGACCGATTGTTTCGGTTTTTCTGTGTTTGAGTATTTTTTTGTAATCCTTTTGAAAATGTTTAAGTAGGTACCTACTACTAGGTGAGCGATAGGTAAAATATAATTTTAATATTACTCATTGTTTGTTATAGAATAAGTATAGATATTTAAAATATTGTTTAGAATTTTATCAGTAATTTACATTGTAAAGAAATGGTTTGACCATAGGGTTTTACAGTAAAATACCATTACAAAGCCAAGAAATGGATCAGGACCGCATTCAGAACCAGAGTAAATTTTTAATTAAAAATTAATACAAAAATACGAAAAAATTTGATTTTTATAATCTGGTTGTAAAAAATATACTTTAGAACCTTAAGGTACGTTATTCGTGCGATAAATCTCAGATCTAAGCGTACCTTTACAACACAAAATTATAACACAATATATAAAACTTGTATCTTGGTTCGAAAGTTAAAATAGCTGATCTACCACGCAAGCACTTTCGTTTAGTGAAATGGTCCAAAAAGTTTTTGGCCTAGGGCCCTAGGGAGCTGGTTGTTTGATTTGCTCTAAAATGTACCTATATGTAAAACTTTATTTTGGTTTACATGCTATTCATTATTATTTAATATTTATTATAACTTTACGCCTTATTTGTAATCTTTTAAAATTATATAATTTTTGTAAAGTTTAACAGTGGCATTCATAAAAATGAAGAATATTTAAAACAGTGTTTTGAAACCCTTTGTACCTAATAAACATAAGGATTTTAAGGGTTTTGTAAGCTTCTTGTCAATATTGCCTTTTTACCTAACAACCATAAACTTAGAAGAATTTTGTCGATGCCGACGAAAACCATTTCAAATGAATTGTAATTTATGATATGACAAGCCATAACGGTTTACTTGCTGATTTAAAGCCATTTGTGCAAATTTTAAAAGATGTAGCACGAAATATTTCTTGATGGTTTTATAGTTTACCTAGGTAGGTACTACAAATTTAATTTTTTAATTTATGTCTAGAAGTACTACTAGGTAGAGAAGTCGGATTAGTAAGTTACTTAATTTAAATTTTCATTGTTATAGAGCCCGGATTTATAAGCACTTATAATTCCAAAATAAGCGCTTTAAAAAGTTTTAAAAAATGGAAAACAAAGTCAAATAAAATTGAAAAAAAGCACTAAAAATCAAACATCAAAATATAATTTTTATTAAATAATAAATAGACATTCGATTTATAATTATAAAAAAATTAATTATCATATATTTTTCCAAATTTTCCATTTTGAAAGATTGTCATCTGTCATTATCACATGCTTATAAATCAAAAAACTTCCATCCAAAGTTCTCTTCTTAAAATTATTTATAATTTTTACCGATTCCACTAAAGTCAAATATCTTTTTTCGATAGACGATAGAACGTATGAAAAGTTAGATTTGATATAACTTAATTGTTGTCGAATTAATGTGCTCTTAAAAATTTCTTGAATTTTATAGCTGCCGATGCCGGCGACGATTCTGACAATTTAGAAACAAATTTTTGAAAATTCTTAAAATTTTTCGCATTAATAGGGTAGAATTGAGCCACTTTTTTCACCTGTAAGCACTGCTTTGGGAGGAAGAAGTGTATCAAGAAAATTCTCTTTAAAAGCTTGCACACTCAAAGGCGCTTTGACAATAATTCTTTTTCCATTCGAAAATAAATTATTAATTTTTGGAATTATTATTCCAAATCTCCAAAATAACATTAAAAAAAGCTCTAATAAGCACTAACATGCGTTTTAAGCAAAATCTTGAAAAAAAAGCAAAAAAAAGCACTATCAACATTAGCTCAAATCACTGCAATTTAAGAATAGTCAAGATCCAAAAGGAATATCTTCTGCTTATAATTTAGAGCAATAAGCAAAAAGCTTAGAATCCGGGCTCTAGACTATAAATATTCGCAATGCTCTGTAAACTAAAATAGTTTTAGCTTGTTGTAAAAAAAAAGGTTGCTCATCCCTGACTTATATTATTTTAGAAGTGTTACTGAAATAAAATGGTGATGAATGATAATTTACAGTTCAATGAAGAAATTCGTACATTAAAGAGAGCATTTAATACAATCTTTACCCCTGAACAAGTAAGAAAATTGAGTGAATCGAAAAGGCGCCCGATGTGGAAAATAGACGATATTTTAAAAGCAATTGTTTTTTATTCTGCTGGTCCACGAGCATATTGGTTACTAAAGAATAAGGGCTACCCTTTTCCAGGAATTTCCACGTTTACGGGCTGGTGCAGGAAAATTAAAATGGTTTCTGGTATCAAGTCTTGAGCATTATTAAACAAGCAGACATGACCGATATGCAAAAATTGTGTGTTCTCTCATTTGACGAGATTAAAAAAAAAGAAAAATCTATCTTTATGATAGAGTAATCAAATTCGCAATTGGAAAATTGGAAACAGCCAATTTATTTTTATTACGACTTTTGACTTGTGTTTTGTGTTGAATTGTGGTTTTCCAATAGTGGAATTGTGATATGGGAAGAGAGAATCAAAGTTTACATAAAGAATTAAAATTCGAATTAAAGATAACAGAGAATCAAACATGATTTTTTAATTCAATAACAAACGATAAGAAGATTCATGTTTTTGCAGACGTTTTTACTTTATGAAATTGATAAGCACACAATCACTTTGTTAATGATGGTTATATTTTATAATTTTAAATGGAGATGAAAAGGAAAAAGAAAATGAATATAAAACAAAGATATTTAAGTAAAGGTATAATAGAATAGGTGATAAAATTTGGTAGTTCATCCGACAAAAAGTAAAGTTTGCAACGAAATTGTTTTGCATAGAATTTCAAAGACCATTAGCAGATGTAGAACTTTAGGAAAGTTTAGAAAGAAAACTGGCAGGAATGTGCTGAATTTTTTTTAAAAGTAAGTACCTATAATTTATATCTATTGATCTATATTATAATATTGTTGTTTTAATTAGGTAATGTTTTATTACAGGTAAACGATTGGTTTGATTGTTTTAATGTAAAAGTGCCAAAAGCAGACAGTAGAAGAAGAACATACGCTTTTGGTCTATGCAAATTTCTGTTTACGTTAAAATCGATAGTATTAATAAACAGAAGCAAATCCGTACTAAAACTATACTCAAGCAAAAAACATTGCAATTCAACATAGCATTGTATCAATCGAAGGAACTAAGCAGATTTGATTTTCTAAAACGTATATGTCATCATTTTGCAGATATTTATTAAAAATAATTAATAATAATCTTCATTAATAATAATATATTGTTGTTTATATTGTTTATATTTTGTTTTCTATATTGTTTTAGAAATAATGCCAAAGAAATTGAATTTGCGCTGAGAGGTACAGCTGTGTGTAGGTTACAGTTACTTTTTTATATATTGTTCTAAAAATATATAAAAAATATAACAAAGTTGTCTTTAAGCTACCGATCAAAAAAGCTAAGAAAATATGTATTACCATACCATGTTATCTGAAAACAGTGTGAAAATACAGGTTAAAACGGACAGGGGTAACCTCCACCGATGGTCAAATTATAATCCTCTTTTTTTTTAAGCTGCAAAAGGTTACCTGCAAGTTCCACCGCTGGTAAAAAAGGTAACTGAACAAAACATGAAAGTTCCACTGATTTTAACTTAAGGTATTACTGGATTAAGACCCACAAAGCCGTTTATAGTACTTAGTATTTAAAATTGTGATAGAAATAATTTTTACAAATTGAAAATTGATTTTTTTATTATTATTTTTTAAATAGCGCTTATTTGAAAAGAAACTCTAAAATGTTACTTTTAACTTCTCCCACTCCTTAAATTATGATTCTTCCACCACTATCTCAGAGATACGGTTAGAGATATTTTGTAAAACGTAAAATTTGCGGGGTATGCTGTGTGTTTAGAATATAATTTATAAAAATAAATAAATAATAAGTATGCATTATGAAATAGTAAACATAGCATAATAAACAATAACTGTAACCTAACCCCCCCTTTTTTACATTTTAGACTCTAGTTCAGTTAATGTAAAAAATACTAAAAATCAAACTATTATTTCTTTATTTCATATTTTTTGTTATATTATCAAAATAATAAGTATGCATTAAGAAATAGTAAACTTGGCATAATATACAATAACACTAACCTAACCCCCCCCCCTCTTTTACAGTAAGACTCTAGTTCATTTAATGTAAAAAATACTAAAGATCAAACTATTATTTCTTTATTTCATATTTTTTGTTATATTATCAAAATAAATAAATAATAAGAATGCATTATGAAATAGTAAACATAGCATAATAAACAATAACAGTAACCTAACCCTCCCCTTTTTACATCAAGACTCAAATTCAGTTAATGTAAAAAATAATAAAACTCAAACTATTATTTCTTTATTTTCTTCATTTCATATTTTTTGTTATATGTATTACATTTGCAATAAACAATCACATAAAATCAAATTTTATTCGAAAAATGTAAGTATAATATAATATTCTGAAACAAACACCCCTCCCCCCTCCATAAATTAGTCACCTAATTTACTTTATTATAATTTAATTTATTCACCTAGTCAAAATCACCTAAGTAAGTAAAGTAATCACCTAAGCAAGTAAAGTAATTTAAAGTTGATACGACCAACGACAACAACCAATGAGAGTGCGCTGTGTCTTCTAAAAAATGACACGCTGGAGGAGCAACAGCAGTAGCAGCATAAAAAGGGGAAATCAATAATTAAATATATTCAACTCGGGAGTTAGTAAAACCGTTTAATTTCATACCTCCCCCCCTTTTTTGAGATTAGGTACGACCCTGGAATAAACAGCCATCTAATATCTTAGAGAAATAACTTACAATTAGAGCTAAGTTAAAATTGTGTCATATTCATAAATCACAAGATTTTTGCATAATTTGAATGAAAATCAAGTCCCACAACACAATGAAAGCTTAAAGAATTTAAAATACTTAGAAGCTTAATACCTTGACTCTTGACCACCTCGACTTAATCCACCATCAGTGGAACTTGCATATGGGATAAGAGTGACCCAAAACCGACTGGTGGAACTTGCGTGTCGGATTAAAAAGGATTTGACCCATCGGTGGAAGCTACAATCGCCCGTTAAAACACCTCTGTTAAATTAAGACCCAATTTTTTTTCAGTAGTACTAATCCTTTTGTCAAACAAGCAATGGATTAAAATATAACAACATTTTTTTGACCCAATTTACGGTCAGCCGCAAAAGTTTTTGGCGCAATTTACGGGTAGGATTAAAAAAACCCTTGACCGCTGGCGCAATTTGCGGTCAGTGTTGTCAGATTTTAGAAATCTGTGGCGCCAACTTTTAACTGAAAAAACGCCCAAAACCGCAAAACGTGGCGCCAAAATTGAAATTCAATGTCAAAAATCAAACATAAAATTGAAATTTATTAATAACTTGATTTTCAAAATTTCAAAGTACAAAATTTTTACAAGATAGATTGTTGATATGAAAATGAGCTATTATTTTTATTTCCTCCAAGAAGATCCGTAACTAAACATTCTTGATATCGGGAGAGGGGGGGTATGGTGAACACAATAATAATGATAATATTTCCTTTTAATAATTACAATTCTTTGGAATTACTTATTCTATGCCCTCCCCCCCATATTCAATGGATTTAAACCAATGTTTGCACAATTAATGACGTTATCACTTGGCCAGTTGATAGCCTTTGGCCAATTGTGCAAACTATCTTTTGATATATTGCCACCAAAAACTTGCCTGTACTGAATATTTAGTAATTTTCTAGATTGAGTTTTTATGGAGACGGGGAGCGAGAAAACTGACATAAGCGTTCTCTAGAGTTAAAAGTTTTTAGATAAAAGTTCACTTTTTTAACGCTAGAGGTGCTAACGTCAAACTTACTTGCTTTCTTATTGGAGAATTAGCGGTAAAACTCGACGGTAGAGCCTCTAGCGTTAAAAAAGCAAATTTTTATTATAAATTTTTTTCGTGGGAAGAGGGAGCTTTGCCGCTCCCTATGTAACTCAATTTTCCTTTAGGTGTATAATCTAATGGCAATTCACTAAAATTAGATCTCAATGTCTATTATTTATCGCAATAAACCGCAAATTTATTTTTCAGAAATCGCCCAAATTGCGGTTTGAGGTTTTTGAAAAAATTGAAGCGCAAATTATCTACAAAAGTCGCCCAATTTGCGATAAATCGCCCAATCTGACAACACTGGTCTGAGATACCCAAATTTTTACGGATTCATAGGGATATTCACGTCTGCTCAGATAACTATGAACTTAATTTACAAGAAATAATTTTTAAAATTTTTTAATTTTTTGAGCCCCCAAGGAGACGAGTGTCTCGCGGCAGAATTGATCTTGGCTGCGAGATGGTAGCGACATCTATACTGCGGTGACGTACTTAGCCTTGACGTTTAGAAGTGAGGTTAGAGTTTCGAGTTTACATTATCGTTGTCATTTTAAAATGTGACACTTGTCAAATCAGAAGAAAAATACTAAATAAAATTTATTCAAACAATATAAAACAAATTACAAATTATATCACAAATTAAAATAAAAATTTCTTCTTTTTAGTAGAAAATAGACGCACCCGTTTTTCTACATTTTCATTTGCGTTAATTTTTTCTTAGGTTTTCAATTGAATGATCTTGATGATGATGATTTATTCATCGTGTTTATAATTTTATCAAAATTATTTGGAATGTATCAATGTTCTTTATCATAATTATATCATAATAACAAATCTTCAACGACACTGTTATTTTCAGTGTTAGGTACTAATATTTAAATATTTTCAGACGTATCTTTTGTCAATTCGAATCTCAAACTAAAGATCATTCAATTGAAAACTGAAAAATATTAATGCAAATGAAAATATAGAAAAACAGGTACTACGTCTATTTCCTATTAAAAAGAAGAAAATTAAAGACGTATCAAAATTTAATAAAACAACAATTGTTGAAGAAAAAAATATATACTGGATGGCCTTTTGAATAAAACCGATGCTACTGAAAACATTAGCACTAAGTTTGACCACACATACAGTTCGTAATTCGTTTTTATTTTAATTTGCTATAATTTCTAATTTGTTTTATATTGTTTGAATAAATTTTATTTAAAAAATAATTTTTTGAAAAGTATTTTTCTTCTGATTTGATAAGTTTCACATTTTAAAATGACAACGATAATGTAAATTCGAAACTCTAACCTCACTTCTAAACGTCAAGGCTAAGTACGTCACCGCAGTATAGATGTCGCTACCATCTCGCAGCCAAGATCAATTCTGCCGCGAGACACTCGTCCAAGGAGACGTTTTAGGCTTAATATTTTCGCGTCACCTGTTGACGATATAACATGTCAATTCTTCTCTTAAATCTTAAGATTTAAATTATCGATAAAGTAGATTTCTATTTTTTAATTATGAATATAAACAATAAGTTGAGGTTAAGGTTCAGTGTTATTAATACCAAATGTCCACTTTTAGAAACCAAGAAAACGGAAATTTCTTATCTTCAGAACCAAAACGACTGAAAAATGAACCAAGAACATACAGTAGTAGAAGAAATGATAGGCATCGTTCTAGAAAACACAGTACTCCTGTTGGAAATAGTCCAACTAAAGGAGGTAAAAAAACCCACAAATTAATGCTTTATAAGTATTTTGAAACATTAAGTTTTTAAATCTTGAAATTAAAATATTTTAAAAATATACTCGATATATTGTTATAACTTTCTTTGTTTACGATTTAATATTTTAGAGAAAGTGTCGGGTCCGCCAGTTTTGATTCTTGACAATGGTGCATACACTGCTAAAATTGGTATGTCTAACGATGAGAATGCAAAGTAAGTGATAATTTAAAATATTATTACCACGTAACTGTTTAAAATCTGATATTTTAGAATAATTCCCAATTGTATAATGAAAGTTAAATCGGAAAGGAAGCGGTTTTTTATTGGTAATCAAATTGATGAATGTAGAGATTTATCAGGATTGTATTACCTCTTACCTTGTGAAAAGGGTTACATAATGAAATGGACTGTGCAGAAGCCAGTATGGGATTACTTTTTTAATAATGCTTTTCCTGTGGAAGACAGGCCTGTTATTTTAACTCAGCCAATGTTTAACTTTAAATCGATACAAGAAATTACGGACGAGATTTTCTTCGAAGAATACGAAATTAAATCGTTGTTTAAAGTTAATCCTACGGATTTGGCTAGATATCAGTATGTCAATAGTGTTGCAGGTAAGATACTTATTTAAATTTATGTGCATTTAAGATTACTTTTAATATTTGATGTATTAGGCAAAGACACTCCGTGTATGATTGTTGATTGTGGATACAGCTACACCAACATTGTTCCTTATATTGGTGGTAAAAAATACTATAAGGCAGTTCGAAGAATTACAGTCGGTGGAAAAGTAAGTTCCAGTTTTTAATTGATATCGGTAAAGTAGTAATTTGTATCTTTCAGTTGCTAACAAATTACTTAAAAGAAATTATATCGTATCGACAGTTGCATGTGATGGATGAAACTTTTGTTATTAATCAAGTAAAGGAAGATACTTGTTACGTATCATCTAACTTTAATCAAGATATGAAAACGGCTAAATTATATGGTGATGAAAATACTATAGTTAAAAATTATGTTTTGCCAGATTTTAACAGTATTCGACGAGGATTTATTCAGGATTCTAAAGACAGTATTGATAATTGTCAAATACTTCGTTTAAATAACGAACGTTTTACTGTGCCTGAAATCCTTTTTCATCCTTCCAATATTGGTATGGAAAGCATGGGAATTGCAGAAGCAATAGTCGATAGCATTTTGTTGTGCCCAATTAAAGATCAGTCAGTTTTGGCAAAACATATTGTAATAATAGGTGGCAATGCTAATTTTCCAGGTTTTAAAGAGAGGATTTTAAATGATGTAAGATCACATTTACCTGATCATTGGAGTGTTGATGTTTATAAACCAGAAAAGTAAGACTTAATTATTGCATAAAAAATTGGTTAAACTTTTGTTCAATATTTCAGTCCCATCACATTTTCGTGGAAAGGCGGAAAATCTTTAACAGAAGATCCTAAGTTTAAATCTTTGCTCGTAACTAAAGAGCAATATGAAGAAAAAGGTTCATCATATACTTATGAGCGTTTTAATGATTGGTTAGTTCATTCATCTAAATTTTTCATAAATTAATTCTGTATTTGCAGGTTACATACCAAAATTGATCACGATGAAGACAACAAAAGGTCGACTGCAGTGGAGGATATCAAAAGTATTTTACAAGATGGAAATTTTACGAGATTTGATTTATTTGGTAAGCATGAACCAGAAAAGGATGAAATAAGTTTGGTTGATGATGATAACATGGAAGTCAATAATGGTAGCGAAAATATAAAAAGTTCAGAAAATTCTAATCATGCTGATAACACTAAAGATTCTGAAGTTGATTCTTCAAATATTAAAAGTACAGCAGGTGATGGCTATTTAAATGATGCAGATGAAACTAATAAATCGTCGCATAAAATTCTTAAAACCTTAAGTGCTTTTGAGAAAGTTGAATCTGAAGTAACTGATTATGATTATAATATTTATCATAACACTTATATTTAGTTTATATTATTTATTTAAATAAATTGTAATTTTTTTTATTAGTATATGAAATTTTTTTTATCTTCCAACTTTGGATTTCAGAGTATTTCTTGAAAGCCTCGTATCATAATTTTTAAACTCAGAAACAAACTTTAAAATCAAACTTTAATATTTCACACACTGTTTTGCATAGGGGGGGGATATCTATATACTATATATTTTTTTTAATAATCATCTGAAAGCTCAATATATAATGTCGTATTTTTTTTGGGATGAAGAAATTTATTTGCTTGTTTTAATTTTATATTTTTGTTTTGGAAATTTGAATTTGTGCCTGGTGTCATAGCCCAGGTGGGGAAATTTAGAATTTTTGAAAAGGACTCGCCGGCGACTCACAGAACTGGGAGGTCGCGTTTTTAGTGGTTTGAGAGATATTATGTAAATTTTGAAGAATAATTAAATATTGAGTGAAGCAGAAAGTTCTTGTGTTTCTTTTGATTTATTATAGAAAAGAAGAATTTTAATATTTTAAAAAGGAAATTTTGATTTATTTGCAAGGTTGCGCATTGCAAATGTGCGGGGAAGTTTTTGACTGAGCTAAGCTGGGCTATGTGATAAAAGATAATCCGGTCAAGTTTGATTTTAATTTTTGGAATATTTTAAAAATAATTTTGTGAAAATTTGTGGCCAGGATTATTTTTATGTCAATATATTAAGGGAGAAAGCCACTGTGACGGTCGAAAAAGTAACCTAGTTTTTAAGAATTATTTTCACAGAGGTAACTAATTAATTAAGGAATCGGAATTTTAAATACAGTCGAGTCGCGAAATAGTGAATTAAATATGGCAAAGACCTTTCACTTTTACGGGGTTGTTCACTATTTCGGTACTTACAAAATTTACAATAAAGCCACATTTTGAAAATTAAAGCTTTATTTTAAAGAAAATTGATACAAATATAATTATTAATTAGGAAAAATGATGTTATTTTTGATTGTATTTGCTTTTTATTTAATTTAATAGTTAATACTTTTTCCCTTAAATTGATACACCAACATATAAAAATTCCATTCTATGCTAACGTTAAGCTGCGTTTAGATAGCGCGAGTTTGCCTCGCGAATCTGATTCGCGCATCAATCCTCGCGTCGTGTAGACGGTTTTATGGCGCGAATCACGACTCGCGAGGCATATGCACTGCGAGCGGTCGGTAGGTCGGTCTCGACCGCGCGTCAAAGGTGCCTCGCACTTTGATACTCGCGCGGTATAAACTTCGTGTTGGTGTTTCCATATTATTCAGATACTGGCGGCTCGCCCTGCATCATGACTCACCATGCATCTATTTGCTCTGATTAGACAGCGCGAGTATGCCTCGCGAGGAAGATTCGCGCATCACTCCCGCGAGGCATCCCACGAATAGATGCATGGTGAGTCATAATGCAGGGCGAGCCGCCAGTATCTGAATAACATGAAAACACCAACACGAAGTTTACACCTCGCGAGTATAAAAGTGTGAGGCACCTTTGACGCGCGGTCGAGACCGACCTACCGACCGCTCGCAGTGCATATGCTTCGCGAGTCGTGATTTCGCGACTCAACTGTATTAACAAAAATATGAGCCGTTATGTAAAGACTAATAAATAAATTCTTTCTTCATTGTGGCATCGATATCTCGCTGAAGAGTTATGCGAAAATAAAAATAAAAAATGATAAGAATTAAAATGAATGTAGCTATTTTAGAGTTATGACTAAAAAAATGACTAAATGTCATTTATTAGATTAAAGGGAACAAGATACAGGGCCGTAGAAAAGCAGTAGTTTTGGAGGTTCAATCCTTAGATCAGTTATTTCACATTGTAATATAAGATTGATGGTTTAATCTCTCTCTATGGCATAGTGAGAGTAAAAAAAAAGAATATAAATAAAAATTTTATTTTTCTGTAGAACCCCCTTGGAATAAACAAATTTTTTTTTTTTTGTAAAATTACTTTCCATGATTTATGTCGAGCTACGGACCGAACAAAACGTTTTTATAATACCCGATTTTTGTGACCTTTGACCTTGACTATCTTGAAACGCGGACACGAAATTGTATGTGACTTTTCAGTTAATTTGTAAAACGTTAAAACAAAAATTTATTGGTTGATAACCATTCCGAGGTCGAATATACTTTGGGCAACTAGCAAGTGAGCAATTATTGATGTGTCATTTTACAAATTTTTATCTTGTTTTATTTTCAAATGTGTTCTGCTTTCAAAATATTATCTACTCTTGAACATCGATCTTATATCATTCGCGTTTTACATTACCGTTGGTGGCGCCACTGTCAATAACAACATTACGTCTTTCAGCAGTTCCAATTATTCCGTGTGGTGGCGTTTTGTTAATGTAAACAAAAGAAAATGTTTATTTGTGGTGTTTATGTTGGTACTTAGTATACGTTACAAACGAGTTTGAAATTATTCCGCATGGTGGCGTTTTGTTAATGTAAAACGCGAATAATAATTGATCGTTGCTCTTGAATTTTCATAATGAATGTGAAACAAAAAGTTTGTAAAAATAAATATTGAAAAAGATTTTGATTACCACTGGCATTTATTCGAGACTGCGCATTACATTTAAAAACAATTGTTAACCTAACATTTTGTTCCATTTGTAAAACAATAAGTTTTCGTTTATTCTTTCTTTAAACTACTTTATAGTGCATAAATGCGGTATTAACATGAGCCGTAAAGAAGCGCTTTCATCTTTCATACAACAAATCCACCAACGCCCAGTTGTGGTTAAACTGAACAGCGGCGTCGATTATAGAGGTTAGTTTATTAGCTAAACGTTTTTATGTTTCTTTTTTTTTATAAGTAATAAATTTAATAATTATTCTGTTTCTATTTGTTTTTAATAATATTTTATTTTAGGTGTTTTGGCATGTCTTGATGGATATATGAACATCGCATTGGAACAAACCGAAGAATACGTGAACGGTCAATTGAAGAATAAATTTGGAGATGCATTTATCAGGGGTAACAACGTTCTATATATTAGTACTCAAAAAAGAAAAGTTTAATTTTAATATATGTAAGATAAGTTTGTAATAAAAAAAGATATTAATTAAATATACCTATACAGCTATTCAATTATGAGGGGAGGTTATGATATGCATATCCCTGCAGCATTAACTATTATTACTATTACGGCCATTTCTACAAAGCAAGTATAAATTAAGAATAAGCTATACTGAGAATATGTCTCATTGTATAATGTTATTTTTCGTATAAATTGTGGGATAACTTATTGCTCTGATCGTGAGCTGATTTACACAATTTAAATAAATATATAACATTTTACGACGATTGTGAACGAAATGTGTGTGAGATATTCTCTGTATAGCTTATTCTTAATTTATACTTTTACTAAAGTCATACTAATAAGGCTGTATTATAGTGGATGCATTTCAGAGCATTGCATGTCAAACAATAAAAATGTTGGTGAAAATTCTTCTGTTGACTATTGATGACTTAATTTTTTGTGTTTCTGTTGTAATATTTTTTGAAAACTAAAATAAAGGTGGGTTTGATATTGTCTTTGTTGTTTTGTTTATAGTATACTGTATAACGAAAGGATAGAATTAGAATTAATGTAAAGTTGGTATAATGTACACTTTTGGGAAAAGTTGAAACTCCTAGAAGGTGCTTTTTTAGGTGTCATCGGCAGGCCTGTTGGGTATCTTACACCGAACTACTTCGAGTAAGTTAGTGTAAAAAATTGCGAAAATGGGGTGGTGATTTTACACCAATCAATTGGTGTAAAATTTTTCTTTTCTTTTCTTTTCTTACTTTTCCCGTAACATATACATTATATGTGTCACAACCAAATTAAGTTTGAATTAACTATTTCGTTACATTCAGAATTACATTTTGCATTTAAATCAGCAAAAAGTGTTTTAAAGTCAATTTGGTTTGTGCTTACATAAGATACGACACGATTTTCATGATATTCGACATCACAAGAATTGCTGGGAACTTCACAATTGAGTCATTCTATAAAATAACACAAACTTTTCTAAAATTTTATAATGCCACTCTGCAAATTTTATCTTGTTTGTAAAAATTGTAACAAAAATTATATTAAAATTTTTGATTATATACTGATACATTCAAAAATAACACCTTTAATAACCGTTAGTTTAAGCAGTTAATGAATTATTACTAACAAACTTCTATTACTGTCATTGAAAAATAGGGCCACAGGCGACATTGCTAAATTTGCGTCTTCATGGCTTTTAAAATATAAGCGGCAATGTATTAACCTTAACCACCTTAACCAATAATTTGGCTACCACAAGTGACGTATCCAGAACTTTACTTCAGAGGGGGTTAAAATCTATTATAAAAACTGAAATATAATCACAAAAATTGCAAGAAAAAATTGCTTTGAAAGTTATTGTTTATAGAATGACAAAGCTAATATAAAAATTATATTAGCTGAAACCATCATGGGATGCAAATATTAATTTTTGGGCTGCAGGTTGCTGTCTGTTAATAGTTTATAAGTTATAATTTATAACATTTAAAAGCATCTTCTTAATGTTCTTATAATGTTCAGGGTCCTTAAATTATCATTGCCTTGAATGACGCTCTTGCCCCGTAAACTATACTTTTCTTTGTCTTATGCCAAATTTATAATATAAAAGACATAATTTCTTTTAACACCTATTTTAAATTAGATATAAACCTGTTTGGTAGAAGTTCCATAATATCGTCGGCTTATTGCTAAAACAAGATAACTCCACTTTTGACCAAAATGAGTTGTAATCATCATTGCATTAAAATAAAACGGCTCTCAGAAAGGAAAAATCTGAGCAAAAATATTTGCTCGAAGTATGAGAAGGCCTTTTTTGTAGTATCGGATTAGCAGAGTAAGAAATTTGTTTATAAATTCATCGTAAACTTTATTAAAATGATAAGATAAACTTTAAACGCGTATATTTCAAAACTACATTTTCAAAGTTGGCGTGACGTATATCAAAAAAACTATTCCACTGATCATTATGAAATTTTGTGTGAATATTTCTAGTATAATTATCTATTAGGTGAACCTAATTGTTAAGAAAAAAATTCAAAAATAAGTTTGTTTTAGGACAATCTTGTCCCAATTTTCTTGTTAAATTTTGACTTTCTGTTATGGCATTTGTAAATTTGTTTTTTTTTGGCTAATTTTAGGTTCAACTAATAACTACATATGTACTGATTTAATTTCTTCTTTGATTTGTTAAATATTTGAAATCTACTTCCAGCTAGACGTCACGCCAAATTCCAAGTCACCTGGAAGCCAGCCTACATATTTCCGCCATCTTGTAAAAATTATAAAAAAAAAATATTATTTTTTCATTCTTGAATGCTACATCAATTTTAAGATAAAGTTTCAAAACCCTGCGAAAATTCTTTCTTACTCTAAAAAATTCCTAAAGAAGCACTAATTATTTTTTTTCTAAATATATCTCCCCCCTTAACTTAGTCTATTTGGAGAAAATCGATTTTGAAGAAAAAATTCGTATGGTTGCTTTATAAATAACATGTCAAGGTTGTAATGTATTTCTTATGAGAACATCATTGGTTGCATAACCATTATGCATATGCTCCGTTGTAAAATATTATACTCGCGATGTATGCAATGTAAAATTAATGGGAATTTCCGTTCTTCAAAATCAATTTTCTCCAAATTGGCTGAGTTAAGGGATTTTTAATTTTTACCTGATGTATAACTAATTATGACCAAACGATATATTAAAAATGGTGCAAATTGGTGAGAGCCAATGCTGGCTGTCCCCTCGTTAGTTCTTGTTATTTTTTTATCAAATTTATTTTTATGTATTATTATTTCTGAACGGGTGTGGTATGTAAAATTTACTTCCACTTGCACTTAGGCTCCTGGCCCATTGTACCCCGCGTTCCAAGTTTTACCCCATCAAGTTCAAGTCCTCAACAAAGTTGAGTACATTATTGATGGGTGAATTTCTTATCTCCTCGGTGCTCGGATAACGACTCCCTAGGTGTTCATGCCTTACGGTGGCAAGAGCTGGACATACACATAGTAGATGGTATGGAGTTTCTTCCTCCTCCCCACACATACTACATGTAGAATCTTCAACGGCCCCGATATTATTGAGGTGTGTCCTGTGTACAGTGTCCTGTGTACAGTCCTACTGTTTTCCTCAGCCGAGTTCTACTCAGTTGGAGTATTTCCTTGATCTCTTTGTCCCCGGAGGGTTCCCGAATGAACATCCGCGATTGCCTCAGTCCCGGAAGATTCCTCCAGTACCCAAGGTGTTTTTCTCTTAGTAGTTCCTTGATAGTCCCTTTTGCAGTTTTGTATGCAATCCCGCAAGTTGCTTTTAGACCTACTAATTTATTACATGCAGCCTCCCTTGCTAGGGAGTCAGCTTTTTCATTGCCACTGATACCAGTGTGTCTCGGTACCCATATCAGTGTTAGCCTGTTGCTTTGTGCCAGTCTCACCAGTGTGTCAAGACAGTTTTTCACAACTTTAGAGTGTATTTCTACTCCCTCCAGAGCCTTTAATGCTGCCTGGCTATCGGTCATGATGCAGATGCGCTTATTTGCGTAAGCTCTCCGAATCAGTTCCTCTGCACAGGTCATTATTGCCAGAATTTCGGCCTGGAAAACAGTTGCGTGTTGGCCCAGGTTTATGCTTTTTTTTATGTAAGTTCAACATTGTCTTTTAATGTTGCATATTAAATTTTTTTATTATGACAACCCGATTTAAAAAATAAACAAAATATATTTGAAAAATGCAAATATGTATAGTTATTGGACAGTACTTTTGTGAGTGGGAATAAATTCTCACCTACTTTTCCGTTACACCTATGTATTACTGACATACTCATCTATCTATTACTATAGTTTATGTAGCATTAAAAGTAGTCTTTTTTTTTTATTTACATTTTAACGTGCATCAACTACTGGGTTATTAGCACTTCTAAATGTTAATTTTTAAATTGTTCAGTATTTTTGTTTGTTTATGTTTTTTGGATTGGGTAATTTGGTTGGTTGGTTTTTTGGTTCACCACGGAGTGAGAATGTCCACTGGAAAGCCGAGCTAAGAAATTCTGATGCGTCTGAGATTTGAACTCAGAATTTCCGCTCGTAGCGAAACCATTTGCCTTGCAAGTAACGCGATCAACTGCGAATGCAAGGTACTGGGTTCAAATCCGGAGAAGGACAACTTTCTTATGACTGGTCTCCGTGCTTCGGAAGGCACGTTAAGCCGGTGGTCCTCCTGGGTTAATGAATTGCCATCATTAACATAAAAACCAGGGTTACAGGCTCGTCTGGAGACAAGTCTAGCACACTACCTCTTAGACGTTAAGCAATTTATATGCTCAAGGATGCCAAAGAAACAACCCAGTGGCTGTTTAAGGCAAACAGGGTTGACCCTAGCCAAAAGTAGAAGAAGAAGAAAAAGAAGAAGCGAAACCAGCGATCACATCACTCTACTGCCGTAAAATAGTCTTATTTTCAAGTTTAGTGCAATGTCCAATAACTATAATGTGTCCAACGACTATATGGTTTACCCTATTAAGAAGTTTAATTTTACTAACTCTTACTTGTTTGTAGTGCAATCAAACATTAAAGTAAGTTTATCTCAAAACTATCATTTTGGAGTTATCTTGTTTTGGCAATATGTCGACGATATGTTGCTAGTTTGTATGACCTTTTAACTTATCTGTAACATTTACGTGAATAAGTGTGTTGTTAATGTTATATAAATTATTTATAAAATGATGTTTTGTCTGAATTCGAAATTTCTTTTACTTTTTGCTATCTTTCATGGTGTTCAAAATATTTATTGCCAGGTAGGTACTTATTGGAATAATTGTTTTTTTATAAGTAATCATTATAATTTTATAATGCATATTTCTTAAATACTTTTTCCATATTTTGAAATATATATACATAAATTTACATAAACAACAGAAATTATATTTATATTACGATAATTTTTTTAGATAGAATTGAGTTCACTTGAGGAGAACTGCATTACTTCGACAGGAGTTAGTAGAGATGCAGTAATTCAAGATAAGAACTTAGGACTGCATGATCAAGAACAACAAAATAATAAATCATCAGATGATTTAAAATTTAATGATTATCTTGGATGCTATGCAGAAAAATTGTTTGAAAATGGACAATTAAGTTATACAAAAAATGTGTGGATTCAAATTCCAGGTTACAAAACTAACTACGAAATGAAATCTCTATATTGCAACGAAGAAGATGAAAAATTACCGCTTCGTTCATGCGTTATTTCTAATAATAAATAGATAACATCTATTTTTAAATTGTTATTTGATGATTAGGAAATCTTTTGGGTTTATGGACCAATTAATAAAGAATACAAATACTATATATCGCTCTTCTACGTTTTGCTATTATATTTTTAGCTTTGTCAGGAAGAACATATAAATAAATAATTTTTAAAAAACAAAAATTTAAAATGACAAATTAAAATTATGACAATAATTATAAATTAACTAGATAAATTAATTAAAAATTAACAAAATTATTAGTGCAGAAGATCACCATATATAATGTTTAGACCCTTTATGTCATCCCTAAAGTTTACACTGTATACCACTGTTAATTAATTTTTAATTAATTCATCTAGTTAGTTTATATGTAATTATTGTCATAATTTTAATTTGTTATTTTCAATTTTCGTTTCTTAAAAAATATTTATTTATATATTCTTCTTGACGAAGCTAAAAATATAATAGCGAAACGTAGAAGAGAGATATATATTTGTATTTTTTATTAATTGATCCTTAAACTCAAAAGATTTAATCATCAAATAACAATTCATCACAAAATGGACGATAACAATTCATCAATCTACTCGTATTTTTAACTTTATCTAACCAATCAGAGTGAAAATTTATCAAAATCTAATGCACATTTTTCGGAAACGACTTAAAGGACTTTCTATAATTTGAAGCTATTTAATTCCCAACTATATGGTCTACAAGTACAGCAAAAAGAAATTAAATCGTCAACGCGGACTTGTTGGCCTCTCTTTGCCAGTAGATCGTTAGTAAATTATATTATTTTTTAAATGTTTTGTTTAATTTCATAAAATGTTTTAATTTTTATTATATTTTATTGGATAAATAATTACAAATCTAATATAAAATAAATAACAATTAGCACTTGTCTCCTATTTTCTAAGATATCACTGATATTGTAATTCTGGAGTAACATATCTTTGTGAAATAAAAGCAGGTCTTCTTTGTTGTAACGATATATTTACTTCTTCAGGAGATCTAAATACTTGTCCTGATGTATCAGCTCTGAGAGTGGGCGCATAAGATGCGGGTGCAGGACGACGTTGAGCTGAAAGTAGCTGCTGCTGTTGTTGCTGATTTATTGGATTATGTTGGTGTATTCTCACCTAAAATTTAATTCAGAGGTAAAATTTAAAAAAAAACCAAAATTGCTAACTTACCGGCTGTTTATTGTGACTTATTGGTTGTTGCTGTTCTTCTTCTTCATCATATTCGTATTCTTGGTAATGAAACTTATCGGGATAGTATCGTTCAGAATAACGTAACGATATATTTGGTTTATTTTGATGCTCTTCTAAATTTACAGGTTTGTATAAATATTCGTTAATAAAGTGGTATTGAGATGATTTTTCACAAATGTTGTCATTTCCTGGTGGCATGCAGATAAGGTGGACCTAAAATTGTAAGTAAAATTTTAAGTTTTATTGTCTACCTAATACTTATGTAATAATTTACCTGGTGGAATGTAAATCCTTCTGGACAAATCCAAGAGTGCTTAGAATTATCTTGACAGTAGTGAAACACTTCACATCCTAATCCTTCATCTGCGTAATAGCCGGTATTTTTCCCATTACAATTAAATTTAGACTGAGGAAGAAGAATACTTAATCTGTCTGGTTCTTCCAATTCCTTTTCCTCTTCTAGTTTTCTTTTAGAGTCTTCATCTAATAACTGTGGTCTAAATTGTTGGGGAGCAAGTCTTTTCAAAGAACTTGCTTGAAATTGTTGGGGTTGTTGGATTTGAGGTTTTGAATATACTTTTGTTTGGACCGATTGCAAGGAATTTCTATACGGGTAATTATCTGGCTCTTCATAAACAGGTGCTCGCGATGCTGCAACAGATTGGGAAGAAGCTGGTGAATTATCTTCGTCATCATACTCTTCTTCGTAAGCAACTGTTGTTGGTCTAAATGATGAGACGGTAGGGCCAAAACCTCTTTCTTCTTGCAAACGTTTTATTTGATCTGGAGTTAATTTTGTAACATAACGAGGCACGTTTTGGGTTACTTGTTGACCATTATGTTGTGGAGCACTAACCACGATTTGTAATATGCTGAGACTTAGTAACGCAAACAATAAACGCATTCTGAAAATAAAAATTATTATTAGCAAAATATAAAAATAATTTATTATGATTTATTTTAAATAAATTACAAGTTACTGTTAAATTAATGGTAATGTTTGGATAGTTTACTTTTTCAATAGTTTTCAATAAATATTTGAATACTTCAATATAGGGGATATGATTAAAAACGTAAAGTTTTTTCTATTTACAAAAACTTCATCAATTATTATTTTTTCCATTCGTTTTTGTTGAATTAATTTAATTTAATTAAACTTTGATAATTCAGCGGTGTCAAAAAATTTGTTTTCTTTTTTTTGTTATTTGTTACATAAATAAGTCACATCACAACCCACAATTTAGGAGACGGTCATCTAGCGGTTAAAAAAATGCTTAAACAACTAGGATTTTGGTTAATTCAACACTTCAAATCAGGCTCAATGCCATCAAGGATAATAAATTTCTTTTAAATTTCTCAAAGTGATGTGCTGAATTCAAATGAAGGAGGTGCTACTCAGATGCTATTCACGTGAGTCAGTCAGTTCAAAACGCAGATGGTTGGAGCGCTGGACTAGTAACTCAGATCTCATAAATAATCAGAAATTGTAGCAGGAAGATAGACGCAGGCGTCCGTCGTCTCCCCGAAATCGTCAAGTCGAAGAGCATCAGAGCAAAGCCAAAAACTGCAAAAGGACTGAACTGCGCAAAGAACGCTAAATCAGACATGTATTGCAGAAAAATTACTATCCATTCCATTACATACCCAATGCAGCGTGTTCAAGATCTTGGTCGGCGCAGAGGGTGGCGGAGGTAGACGACTATAATTTTATAAAATACTTTATTTTGACTTTCTATTAATAGATCCTTGTTATGGATATTTCAAGCAATCGGGAACATAAAATTTTATTTTTTTAAAATCCATCCAGAAAGAGTCGGAAAGCGTGGAAAAGATAATTGGGCTTTTTTTGCCCTTGAAGAAATTATATGGTGATGTACATTGATAACTTGGAAATTTTTCCTGAAGATTATTTTCTGCAAATTCGTGGGATTTTTGGTGATCCTATAAGATCAGTGATAAAGAAAAGAGATCATTGGATAATGACAAATTGTACGATTGTCATGAATTATTTGCCTGCATTTAGATTCACAAATAACATAATTAAGAATATTGCGACCCAACAAGGATTGACTACTATCACCAGAGACCGTAAAATATTTGGAACATCAGAATTTAGATAGCTACAATATTTTAAAAATTTCGCATCAACTTGGGACATTTTTCTTCTTAAAAAAGACCCTTTAGTAGTTTTATTTTTGCAGTCAGTTTAAAATCGTCAATCGTAAGAGCAGACCAAAATTAAAACGCGAATTTAGAATTGCTCATGCGTCTGACAGTTTGCCAACGGTTTCAAACTGCTGAAGAAACATAGCCAATGAAGACTATTCTTTCTCATTTTTCGCCAAGTTTTTTAATTATTTTTTTGTTCAGATTTTTTGGAAACTCATTTTTTCAAAAAGTCACCGTTTTACTACAGTGTGAAGCGGTGAGAAAACCGGATATACATACATAAAGTAAAGCAGGCTAGGTCATCCACTTTAGTAATTGTCATTTATTATTATATACAGGGTACTATACGCTAATTAATTTGATCATTGAAGTGAATTTTTAATGCATATTAAAAATCTGCATAGAAAAAATATAGGCCAAAGATTTTGTTAAATTTTTAAAGGATTCGAAATTAACCTTAAATGTGTAACAGCTGATCGTTCTTAAATTTTTAAAAAACTATTAAGTATTTAAAAAAAGTAAAAGAAACCAATTATTACTTTTTTAGCACTTTCATGTGGGTACAAGTCAAGTAGGTACTAGGTACTAATAAGTGTAAGAATACTCATGTGGGCATGGTGAAATCATCATGCGGGTCACTGTGTGAATCGCGGATCATGATGCAAGCTGATCGAATAGATAATATCAAGTGCATTTGCACTTTCTGGGTAACAGTTGCACAGAGCAAAGTTATTATTTAAGAAGAAGAAACAGGCACGTAATCATAACATATGCAGTCATTAAGTTCAGGTTGATTCCCGTTCTATGTTCCATCCACGTTCCGTCTCCGTTCGATACCGGAGATATTCAAATATTTTGAATATAGTCAAGAATATTAATTTGTGTGAACAAATAGTGGAAATCAAACTTTATTTGGCGTACAATGTAATGTGCAATTCTTATAATTGATTGATCGCTTAAATAATATTTATGGTTATGGTAATAATTACGCCTTTCGGTCTTTCCCTGACATCTAAATCCATGTAAACCATACGGCGATTATGTATCGCTATGTTGTATAATATTGGTGTATTCGTAAAATGGCTAAAAATTTGGGGGCTCATGATAATTTTTGCTATTATAATTAGTTTACAAATATACTAAATCGGTATTTAGTTCATTTTGATTTGCTAAATTAAAATTTAAACAATCTATTAAAAATTATATAATGGCTAAATATTAAACAAAAATTAATTAAAAATTATATCATTCGAGTGTTATGTATTATCCAGTTCCGGAATTAAAGGGTGTGGACAATATTGTGATCCACTTTCATATACAAGATATAACGAAAAAAAATTTATACTATCTATATTATTATTTATTTATTTTCCTGCACCTGTTTAAGAGTGAAAGTTGTTTATACAAAAAATATTTAAAAAATATATTTTATGTTGGGTAGGTTGATGAGTGTGCTGTAACCGAAATTCCATTTAGGGATATGAAATAATGGAAACTTTATACCTATTTAAGTATTGGTAAATAAAAAAAAACAAATTATGCGAAATTAAAAATATATTAAATTTGAACTAAGTACTGCATACAGCATTATTCTCATACGGTTTATTGTAATCGGCGATTGTATGGTAAGAAGCTTATATTTGTGCTAAGCCATCATTAGCCAACTTTTGCAGTAGATTGGTCTTTATCTCTTCATTATAATAATGCATCTCATAATAATTAACTTTTACGCCATTATCAAAATATGAATTAAAAAAATATGTTAGTCGGTCATTAATTTAGTTTAAATATGCTAATAAAATTTTTGCTGCTTTCCGATTTCAAAACATATGGTAGGTAAGCGATTATTATTTGGTTTCTACTTTTAAGCACTCACAATCAGACAAGTTTTTGTTCAATTATGTATGGATTATTAATTATGATGTGTCTTAAAGTATTTAAATGCTAATTTTAATTGTTCACTTATATAACAATCCATTTGAAATTTGCATTAAAAATAATCACTTGACGACATTTAGATACGATATGTTAGTTCTGCAAATTATTATTATCTATGCTATACAAACCATTCATACTCTAGGTGGGTCTTTTAATAACATTAATGTTAGGTACAAAAATTATATGGTATTTCAGAAAGTCCTTTGCGTTATTTTCTCAATTAAAACATTTGCATTATTTAAATTGCAAAATAATTTTAATTCCCAGTCGGAGAAATTCATCATTCACACACAGCAGTTACCTTCAAAACGAACAATATAATAAAGAAATTTAGGTCGCCGATTAACTTACTCTTTCATTATCAAAAAAGTAAAATTTAACCTTGCACTTTATTAGAATATACAAACATTAGAAACTTGACCGAGAAAATTAAGCTACCTTGACTTTGAATAAATCATAAACGAAAATGAACTTAAAATGTTAAATTTGAGAAAGTGTTATGCGTCAGTTGATGAAAACTCTTAATTAACCGTAAAATCGCAGAGTGAAATGTTTAAAATCAGACAAAACGGATTAAAAATTTTGTTTGAAATTAACAAGAAAGTCTAGTAAAAGTTAATTGCTTAAATACAATAAATTATAATTTATGCGGTTACAAGTAGTAAACAAAATTATTATAATAAAAGTATTTACATAAATAAATTGTAAAGATTCGCAGAACGCAATATTGGATGAAAAAAAAGCTACTGCAGAAAAGTTAGTCAAAATTTTGCCTAGTTGAATTAATTTTTGTGAGATTGGTTTTAGAAAAAAAATGAAGACACAAAACAAACACAATTATACTTTTTCTTTTCCCGAAGAGGACATAAAAAATAAGTGATATTTAGATAACATTGTCTTAGGATACGTATCGAGAAAATTTACAAAATTATCTATTCTGATGAAGCTAAAGTGGTAAAGGACACAAAATAATATATTTTAGTAGTAACTCAAAATGCGACCAAAAAAATTGAAACTGAATTTTAACAATAGTTTTATTTAAAAAATTCTTTTAGACATGCGAATGTGATGTGATTATGAATATTCACAGTACTGACTGCGTCACAGTTTTGATTTCAGACTCGACGAAACTTGAAATATTTCATAAAAACTAATATAATAACGATTTGTTCTTAACATAATTTATTTTTCAATCATTTAGCTAAAGAAAACCTTCGATTGTAATCGACAAGGAAAACATGTAATTTATAATTATAAAACTGGTGAATTCCCTGTACTATGCATTTATTAATTATTAAATAATCATAATTAAACTAGTTTCTTGACGCAAAGGATTTAAAACAGAGCAAACCAAAAACACCATCGGCCAATATTACCAAACTCGTTAAAGTAGGTTTAGTTAAAGTAGACTTAAATAAAAGAGATAGTTTAATGATTAATTAGTAATAACTGACAGAGGCAGTAAGCATAATAAGTTATAAAATCGATATTAAAATTTACATTGTCTGTAATCTCGACAGTCAGAGATAGAAAAATCAGAAGAAACTTAATCAACAAATAAGTAGTTTAGTTTATTTTTTCGTTAAGAATTTATAAAAAAATAAATATTTTGCATTATATTATTTTTTTTATTATATTTTTATATTTTTTTAATGTTTAATAAAATATTCACTATGCACATTAATTAGCACATTTTTCAATTAAATATTTAAGAACACACTTGAACCAATAGCTTAATAATAGGTATATCGATTAGAAAATCAATGCATTTAATTGAAATAATATCTATAAGCAGGTACTTTTAATATACTTTCACTATATGTTATCTAAGAATTTGTTCGTTATTACTATAAGTTCCTGAAGTAAGTTTACTTATTTTATTACTGTGAAGACAATGATTCCATTATCACTTTCACTTCTTAAAATAACCAATCTTTTTTAGCAATAATATTTTAAAATGTACTATTGCTATATATTGAATCCATTTTTATAATATTACTATGTTGTAGTAGTAGGTAAAGTTAGAATTGAACGAAATTTGTAAAAAGTGCATTAATTTTCGCTTTCATAGAATGTAAAAAAAATGTTCGTTACTTTCTCTTAAATCAGTTTCACTTAAAAATAATGCACTTGATTAAAATTAAACAAAGTACATAATGGAATTTAAATAAATTAATATTTATAATACTATAACCAATACTTCTCCTGAAGTTAAAATGTAGACTTCCTGAGTATTGGAATATGTGTACCTATCTAATTGAATTCATATAAACATTGTATAATATAATGCAATTATTGATTTATTTATTCAAGTTTGCATTAATAATTTTACATCCATAGATAAACACATTCATAAATTACTAATTTAATCCTGATAATTTTTATCGGGTTGAAATAACCAGAGCATCTAATGCTCGATGAAGTAATCGTTTGGCTTTTGGCCTCACTCAGGGGAATTATGACCATACGTAAATTTTTATATTGGTATTGCCCTGCACCAGTAATTAAACTAATCCCAATTTTTGATAAATGAATCAGTGAGGAATTTTTGTTTTATATGCTGAACATTTGGTCGGAAGAAATTTCAAGTTTAATCGATTTAAAATTTAATGATAATTATAATAATTTAAAAAATATCATAAGTACCAAGTGTATCGTGATAAGTACTATATTTGAATTTGACTTTTTCGAATAATTAAAAAGTAACAAAATTAAATTTTTAATTATCTTATTATGATTTGCCTCTCGACTAAATTAAATGAACATACATTATTAAGTTTTTATCTTACGAAATTAACAATAATTTGTCAATTGTTTTAATTGTTAATTCGGTAATACTTTTTTTTACTTATTAAATTAAATTAAAACTAAGTACTTTGTTTTTGATTATCAAATTTACCAAATTAAAGTGACTGTATCAAAATAAATCACAAAATTTATGGTTTTATTGTTATTTGTGGCTAGCTTTGTAATATTTACTAGTTTTAATAATAATCATAAATTAATTAATTGTTTTTATGAAACATTAGATAATGATTAACTGATTACGAACAAAAATTTTCAGGAATTCATTATTTTATTTTTATTGTAAACATCATAAGAAGTAGTAGGTACCTATTTATTAACCAATAAATTAATTAAATTAATGATCTATCTATAATTATTACACTCAGATATTTCTTCCTACTTCAATAGGTACCCCCTACTCTATACTTAATTTAAATTAATAAAAAAAGTACCTTGCACATTGTAATTATAAAAATTATTATGACCCAGTACAAGTAGATAGCTACAAAATTTACAATTCTTTATCAAGATATTCGGAGAAAGTATTGTTCTTGTTTAACAAATTGGGCTTTTTTTATATTTTCTGGCTTTTGCGATGCCTTTTCCAAAAGTTTTTTTATATTTACCTTTCTTTATATTATAAAATTTTTAAGTGCGTAATAGATAATAACTTACTACTAGATATAATTAAGTAGTATCTATATACTCGATGTCAGAGGTAATATTATTTACTTATTAGTAATTAATAAATTCTAAAACAACAAAATAATTAACTAATTTTAAAAACAATTATAGATCACATAATATATAATATGTTATAAATGTATGTAATTTATTTTTTACAACGATGTAACTTGGACGACAGCTGCATATTGAAATCTATCGTTTTTGAAAATGAATGTATTAAACAATAATTAAACATACCTCTTATTTTTATAGCAACAAAAATTGGACACTAAAATATAATACTAATTTTAAAATCGGGGAGCGAAAGCTTTTTATTGAAATCTTTAATCCCTTCTATAAACGGTGGCTCCGAGCACGATTTCATTTCAAGTGGGGCACTCTACATAGATTTAATATTATGCAAATAAAAGTGTGAAAGAGTCTAAATTTAGATCAATATCGTATTGATCATCTTGCTAGATCTGGAAGAAAGCGTAAATTCTCAAATAATTTATTATGTTTCTTCCAAATTTATTAACACAAGTTTTTAATTTCACAAGAATCTGATTTACTCTATTAATTTAACAGTACCGTGTGCTTTTTGTAGTATTTAATTGCTTTCTTCATGCCTGTTAAGAACGTTTTGTCAATTTAACCATACGTATATTTATCAAAATATTAATCTTTTTTTTAAATTAATTTCAAATTTTTATTTACATTATAAATACGTTTTTACTAAAATAGTGAGCCATTTTTTAAAATCTAAATATTTCGAAAATTAGACAATTTTTTTTGAATTTTTTTAAGTCATTTTAAGATATTTCTTTGTTACATATATCACTGATTAGATTTAAATGTTAAAAAAAGTGTTGTTTTCGCCTACATTAGCGCTGATTCTGTAAAGAATATAGTTATGTTCAATGCTCCCTAGGAAGGATCAACTTCATCGGATGATGCGACTCTTCTTTCAATATAATCATCATTTCTAGAATAAGCTGTTTACTTGCAATAATAATTAAGTTTAAGTCAGTCTTCATATTAGTTTTAAACTAGTGAGGTCTCGAGCCAAGATTTTGTACAAGTTATTTAAAAATAAATAATTTTTAAAAACAGTCTTTTTGGCTCAATAAACATAATTGGCGCTGCAAAGAGGATTTCCGAAACGGCACTATCGAAGTACCGGAGATTTTTAAATCCTTATTTGGAAATTCGAACCTAAAAATTTGGTGCAAGATCCACTTTGGTCAACTACTGAGCTACTTCAACTTCCGAGGGTACTCAACTGTAAAATCAAGGAAACTACACCGACAATTTGCTAGGCATAACGACGGGATGCTATTAGCCACATTAGTTTTGTAAGTACACCTTAATTTTCCTTAAAAATTTTATTGAAAATTCCTATCGCTTTTATAATTTTAATTTACGTGTTAATAATATTACATGAGTGTTACTCGCGATAGATAGCCTTTAAGTAGAATAAATAACGATTCAGATAGTTCAGAAGACACTACACATAATTTTAATCAAGTAGTAAATCAAATAATAAATCAATCAATCATGTCTAATACAAATTTCACCGAAATAAATTTAGCTAAAGAAATGATTCCTAAATACGAAGGAGGAAGTAAAAATTTATCGTACTTTATAATACAATGTGAAAAATTTATTTGCACTTATAGAAATTCCACAGTAGGTCAAGAAAATTGTACGTTAAACAAACTTTTATTTGAACTTTGTTGTTCGAAATTAACTGACGCTGCTAGAGATACGTTAGTCGTTTCTAATTGCAAAACTTGGGATCAAGTAAAAACTACATTACTGAATAGATTTGGAGATCCGCGGAATGAAACCTTATTATTAAATGATTTAACCACTTGTTATCAAAGTAATAACGAAAATTATGATGCTTACTTTGAAAAAATTAAAGGTAAATTGCAACAATTATTAGAGCACATTTCCATAAGGGAAACTGATTTAAATTTAGCCCAATATAAAATTATAGCTCACACACAAACCGCGTTAAATACTTTTAAGGCCGGTTTATTAGAACCTTATCGTTCTCATATTGCAGATCAAACAGTAAATTCAATTGAAGAATGCTTATTGCAATTACGAAATTATGATAACTATCGACAACAAGTAGATTTCTTAAATTTTATGAGAAACAAATCCGGAAAACAAAATGTTAATACACCCATTAAAAAACCACAACAATTTCAACCATCATTTAATGCGCAAACTAAGAGGGTTGGTAATTCTAATTTTTATCCAAATTTCAATTCGAATTTCAATCCAAACTTAAATCAAAATTTTAATCAAAATTTAAATAATTTCCCACGAAACTACAATCAAAATTTTAATTCAAAATTTAATAATCAACATTCGCGTGGTTTTCCTCAAAATGGACCTAAACAAAATAGCTCGCAAATAGTAGGAAACAATTCTCGTCAAGAACCTACCCCAATGTCGATTTCAACCAGAAATACTTTTAGACAAACACAAAACAGACCGAATAACCATTTCCAAAGTCGCGATCCGTGTAACTTTATTTCAGAAGAACTTAATAACGTTCAAAACACCAATGAGGAGTACGATGGTAATTATTTCGAATTTCAACAACCCGAAAATTATGAAACAGAAGAAGAAGCTACAAATTTCCCCCCGAACTTTGATCAAACCGAAAATTTTGAAATTCAAGAGGATCATGAAAATTTTCGTATACATGCCTCGGAAAATCAATAGATTTAAATTCAATAACCATTAAACCTAAATTACCATTTATTTCAATTCCAAGCTTAAATCTCAAAATTTTAATAGATAGTGGTGCCTCGAATTCAATTATGAATCCGAAAACCGCACACAAATACTTTAAAAATTTCATTTTTGAAAAACATTTTTCAGTAAAAGGTTTTAATAAAATAGAATCCAATAATGAAAATGTTTCTTATCCTATTTTATCTGAATTTGGTATACATAAAAAATTTGACTTTCACGTAATTAAATGGCACGACAAGTTTGATGCATTAATAGGTAGCGAAGATTTTGAGAAATTAGGCGCAAAAATAAATTATGAAACCTACGTTTTAGAAATAAAAGATTTGAAAATTCCATTCTTCATGGAACTAAACTCGAAAAATTTCGTACCCTGTAGTCAGTTAGCAAAAACACACGCAACCATTCCGGTCAACATAGATAATGGACAAGTTATAATACCCGAACTAATCGTTAATAATTATTGTATCCCCGAATCTATAGCGATTGCAAAAAACGGATTTTGTACAATCCCTATAGAAGAAGATCGAGAAATTCAAATTAATTTCTTACAACCAATCGAGGTAGACCCAATAATTAATATTGAAATGAATCAAAAGCCTAATTCAAATTTTGTAGATTTAAATATCTCAAATGTCATTCGCACACAACATTTGAATTCAGAGGAAAAACAAAACATTTTAGGTTTATGCCAAAAATACAAAGATATTTTTTATAACGAAAATTGCGACTTGAGTTTCACCAATGCTGTAAAGCACAAAATTAGAACGACAGATGATGAACCAGTTTACCGAAAATCGTTTAGATATCCCCACCATCTAAAATCGGAAATTCAAAATCAAATTCGAAAATTATTAGACAATAAAATTATTCGTCCAAGTATATCCCCCTTTAGTTCACCCGTATGGATCGTTCCGAAAAAGATCGATGCAAGCGGAAAAAAGAAATGGAGATTAGTTATAGATTATCGAAAATTAAATGATAAGACCGTAGAGGACAAATACCCTCTCCCTAGGATAGAGGAAATTCTCGATAATTTAGGAAAATGTACGTACTTTTCGACTCTTGATCTGGCACAAGGTTTTCATCAAATAGAATTACACCCTGATTCCATAGAAAAAACCGCATTTACGGTAGACAACGGGCACTGGGAATATGTTAGGATGCCCTTTGGGTTAAAAAATGCTCCCTCCACATTTCAACGTGTTATGGACAATGTTTTACGGGAATATCTTTATAAATTTTGTTTTGTTTATATGGACGACGTTGTAATTTTTTCTAAATCTCTCCATGAACATTTAATTCATCTAAATAAAATTTTTGACAAATTCAGAGAATTTAATCTAAAAGTTCAATTAGATAAATCGGAATTTTTGTGCAAGGAAGTAGCGTTTCTTGGTCACATTATTACTCCAAATGGTATTAAACCCAATCCTGAAAAGATAAAAGCTATTCAAGCATACCCCCTTCCTAAATCGGTTAAGGAAATTAGAGCGTTTTTAGGATTAATAGGATATTATCGAAGATTCATTCAAAATTTTGCTAAAGTTGTTCAACCCTTCACTAAATGTCTTAAGAAAGGCGCAAAAATTGACCAAAACAACGGTGACTATTTACAAGCATTTCATAACTGCAAGGAGTTGATAATGAACGCCCCTATATTAACGTATCCCGATTTTAATAAGACTTTTCGTATTACCACGGACTCGTCCAATTTCGCCATAGGTGGAGTTTTGTCTCAAAATAACAAACCAATTGCCTTTTATTCAAGGACGCTAAATAGCGCCGAAAGAAATTACTCAACGATAGAACGGGAATTACTAGGCATCGTTGAAAACACAAAACATTTTAGGCCTTACATTTTCGGAAAACAATTTATAATTGAAACGGATCACAAGCCGCTCGTGTGGTTATTTTCTTTAAAAGATCCGAACTCGAGGTTAGTGAAATGGAGACTAAGGTTAGAAGAATTTGATTACAAAATTCAATACAAGAAAGGTAAAGAAAATTCGGTAGCAGACGCTCTATCACGAATAGAAATAAACGCCAACGAGACAACGGACGATGACATGCTGGACCTTTTGTCAATGATCCCAAATGTTGAGGATGAACCTGATTTAACAGCTGAAGATCTTGACGAATTATTAGTAGACGGAATTCGCCAGAATGAACCGGAAAATACACAACACACAGCACACGAAGACCCTGTTTTTACAATGCCCATTACGGATAAACCAATTAATCAATTCAATTATCGTATTATTTTAAAGTTAGGAGATCAATTTAACGTGAAATTAGAGAGACCATTTTCAAAATATAATTATATTGTTACAATTAGGAGAGGAAACGAAATACAAAATCTATCAGAAGCTTTGAAGGACATTATAAACCCAACAAACATGTACTGTATTTACTTTCAAGATGAACTTTTGGAATCAAAATTCTTAACCTTAACAAAACATTTATTTGACAATAAAGTAAAAATTATCAAAAGCAATATCGCTGCTAAAGATTTAGTCAAACCAGATGATCAGTATAACGTAGTTCACGAATATCACTCTAGTAATCATAACGGAATTTTGGAAACTTATATTAATTTAAAATCACGATACTATTGGCCCGACATGAAATCAAAAATTAATCAAGTAATAAACGATTGCGAAACATGTATGTTAAGTAAATACGACAGAAATCCATATAAAGTAAAATTTTCAGGACCCCTACTTGCCAAACGACCTTTTGATATAATTCATATAGATACTTTTAGTTTTGAAGGAAATAAATTTTTAACGATAATTGACCTTTTTTCACGTTACACTCAAGCTTATTTTATTATTGATGGGTCAGGAATATCCATGCTAAATAAATTACGGCATTATTGTTCTCATCACTCATATCCAAGAAAAATAGTTTGTGATGAAGGAAAGGAGTTCAAAAACAAAATTTTTGAAGAATTTTGTTCCTTATTTAAAATTGAGTTACATTTTACAACTAATTACAATAGCTCTTCAAATTCTCCCGTAGAAAGAGTACACTCGACCATTCTAGAAAAATTACGTACTCTTAAAATTCAAAACGAATCGGAAAACCCACAAAATTTAATGATATCAGCTATTTTGATTTATAACCAGTCAATTCATTCTGCTACAGGCCACACCCCCTTTACATTACTTTATGGACTTTTTGAAAATTTAAACGCTCACGCAATCGACATGGACAAAACGGTTTACGAAATTTATAACGAAAAACGTAAAAACGAGATTTTACCTTTTTACGAGCAACTTTATCAAAAACAGCTTAGAAACGGAACTCGGAATTTAGAAAACCGAAATAAAAACAAAGAAACCGATATCGAATTTAATGAACCAACTGCGTACTTTAAAAAACAACAAATTAGAAAAACGGACCCATGTTATGAGAAAGTTAACGTTACATCGGTTGACAAAAATAAAATTCAAGGAATTCGAGAAAAATCGAAAAGACCAGCAAACACTAATCTTAGGAAAGTTCGCCGTATTAAAAGGAGTTTTCCATTACAGAACCATGGGACTGATCAATCGGATCCAGGGCCTTCAAATAGAAAAGATCAGCACTAGAGGCTATTTCCCTGAAGATCTAGGTTCAACGAAGTTCCTAAATCATTACCACAAATTTTATTTTTATTTTAACATAACCGACTTAGATGTAAGTTATCACCTATTATTAAATAATGTAATTACTTTAGAAACAAAAATTATAAACCCCCTTTCTAGAAAAGTATTCGGCACATTAAAAGATAATTGTAAGTCCATCGAAAATCAGTTGCAGAAATTTAAACACCGTAATAAACGTGGTCTCGCTGACATTTTAGGATCCGCGATTAAATTCATCACCGGAAATCCAGATAATAATGATCTGATCGAAATTAATAAAAATTTAGATTCATTGTATAAAAATCAAAATAATATAATTAAACAAATTAATCGGTACACCACTTTCGCTAATCATATTACAGCAAGATATTCAAAAGATCTTCAAATCATTCGGAATGACCTCAACTCATCTCTATCTGCGATAGTTGACGTAAACAATCTTCTGTACAACCTACTGGTAGTTGAATATTACAATTTCATAAGTTTAAAATTATTAAACGCTCTCCGGAGTATTGAAAGAACCGTATCATTAGCTTTTTCTGAAATAACTAATTTGGAAATCATTTCTGACTTTGAATTACATGAAATTGTTAATCATTTAAAATTAATTTATAAAAGAACAGAACTACTTGAATTGGATACCTTACACGCTTTCAAAATTTTAGAATTTTCAAAATTTCAAATCGTTTCAACAAAAGATATTATTACATGTATTTTAAAAATACCTATCCTCGATTCCTCACCATTCCAATATACCAGAATTTATCCAATTCCTGACAAACAAAACAATGTGCTGATACCACCAGGCAAATATCATCTACAAGGTACAAGAAGAGAGATCTGGACCGACGAAAAGTGCAAAGTGATTGAAAATCAAATTGTGTGTTTCGAAAAACCGCGAATTAGTGAGTGTTCATTTACAGATTTCAAAAACTGCACGATTGCAATGGCTAATAACAATTACAAACTTTTCACACAACTCCAAAATGGAAAAATTTTAGTTTCATGTAAAATTCGCTTTCATCTTGCTGAAGAATGCAAAAATAATGTTTATAATTATGAAATTATTGACAATGTCTTGGTTTCATCAAAAGATAATTGTAAAATAATAATTGGTGATGATGTTTTTGTAAATACGTTCAGTAATTTTACTTTTGAAAATTCCTTAGTTATAAGTAATATTAATCCTCATAAAACTAATTTGGGTATACAATTACAACAAAAGCATTTGGATGATTTAAAAGACTTAAAAGAGGATTTAAAAATTTTAAGTAATAACGATTTTAGTTTAGATCCAATATTGCATGTAACACATTTTTCTTTAACCTTATCAATAATAGTAATATCTTGTATTTCAATCTTACTATTGTATGTATTTAGAAACAGGTTAAAAGATTTTATTTATAATCAAAAATTGAAAGAAAGTTATGAATCAAGGCCAACACCTACTCCCCAAATACACGAGGGCGTGTTATCTTAAGGATGGAGGAGTTATGTTCAATGCTCCCTAGGAAGGATCAACTTCATCGGATGATGCGACTCTTCTTTCAATATAATCATCATTTCTAGAATAAGCTGTTTACTTGCAATAATAATTAAGTTTAAGTCAGTCTTCATATTAGTTTTAAACTAGTGAGGTCTCGAGCCAAGATTTTGTACAAGTTATTTAAAAATAAATAATTTTTAAAAACAGTCTTTTTGGCTCAATAAACATAATTATATGTTAATTTTAACGTGCGTTAAAATATATTAATTTTTAATTATTTACGAATATTACCGAACATTTTAACGCATGATATTAAATTTAAGCATTTTAACGTATTTAACGTATTTTAACGTACAGAATTCATAATTATGTTAAAAATTAATATATTTTAACGCACGTTAAAATTAACATATTCCTTACAGAATCAGCGCTTTTATATGTTAAAATTGTAGGAATCCAAAATAGTTATAAAAATCAATTCGCCAACTATGAAGTAGTTACACAATACAAACTTTTCGTTTTCAAGCTATAAGATAATAATTTTTTCAAAAAACCTTTTTGTACTTAAATTTTTTGTTAGTGCGTTCATTATAATGAAATCACTAAAATTTGAACCTTTTTTTTATTTTACGTCTTATTTTTATTTTATTGTTCGTTTCATGAAAAACTACGTTATTGTTTAAACCCTAACTCAGAGGTTTAGGGGGTAGATTTGCAACTCCAACAAAAAATTTTAAAAAAAATCGCAGTGTGCCAAAATCCGACTGAACTCAAAAAATCAACAATATTTAGTTACGTATGTACAAAAATTTTTATACAGCAACTCAGAGGTCTAGGGGGTAAATTTGCGACTCCAACAAAAAATTTAAAAAAAAATCGCAGTGTGCCAAAATCCGACTTATCTCAAAAAATTGACAATATTTAGTTACATATGTACAAAAATTTTCAAACCCTAACTTAGAGGTCAATGCACTACATGAGCGGGATGTGGTAAAATAATGTAATAATAATTTTAAACTATTTTATAATTTTAATAAATTGTAAACTTAATTATTCGTAATCTTAATTTCAACTTATAGTAGCAACTAATTTTTGTACATACGTAAATATTGTTGATTTTTTGAGTTGGGTCGGATTTTGGCACACTGCGATTTTTTTTAAATTTTTTGTTGGAGTCGCAAATCTACCCCCTAGACCTCTGAGTTAGGGTATGAAAATTTTTGTGCATACGTAACTAAATATTGTTGATTTTTTGAGCTGGGTCGGATTTTGGCACACTGCGATTTTTTTTTAATATTTTGTTGGAGTCGCAAATCTACCCCCTAAACCTCTGAGTTAGGGTTTGAAAATTTTTGTACATACGTAACTAAATATTGTCGATTTTTTGAGATAAGTGGTATTTTAGCAAACTGCGATTTTTTTTTAAATTTTTTGTTGGAGTCGGAAATTTACCTCTTAGACCTCTGAGTTAGGGTATGAAAATTTTTGTGCATACGTAACTAAATATTGTTAATTTTTTGAGTTGGGTCGGATTTTGGCACACTGCGATTTTTTTTTTAATATTTTGTTGGAGTCGCAAATCTACCCCCTAAACTTCTGAGTTAGGGTTTGAAAATTTTTGTACATACGTAACTAAATATTGTCGATTTTTTGAAATAAGTCGGATTTTGGCACACTGCGATTTTTTTTTAAATTTTTTGTTGGAGTCGCAAATCTACCCCCTAGACCTCTGAGTTAGGGTATGAAAATTTTTGTGCATACGTAACTAAATATTGTTGATTTTTTGAGTTGGGTCGGATTTTGGCACACTGCGATTTTTTTTTTAATATTTTGTTGGAGTCGCAAATCTACCCCCTAGACCTCTGAGTTAGGGTATGAAAATTTTTGTACATACGTAACTAAATATTGTTGATTTTTTGAGTTGGGTCGGATTTTGGCACAGTCCGATTTTTTTTTATTTTCATTTTCAGCACGGAAATCTGCCCCTTTGCCTCTTGACTTAACAATTACAATGGTTTATATTTATGATTTTCTATAAAATGGAACTTTTAGCAGTGGTTAGATTTAGGTCACATGTGTTATTTTTTTTTTTGATAATGTGTTTTAATACCATTTAGGGCTTCCCGGTGGTCGAAATATTTTTTAGCCTAATTTAGAACACATATTTGTAATTGTATACATCGTTTGCTTTCAGAAATTGCCTTAATAACGTACATTTTACAAAATTTTATATTTTGTTGAAGATTTACTTGGTCCACTGTAAAATTGTAAATCTGAATCTGAATCTAAATCCAAATCCGTTTCTAACTTCAGCCACATCTTTTTTAGACACTGTTTTATCTCTATCCATTCGTCATTTATTAAAATAACACCTGGCAACAATTTTTTAGTAAGAATAACAAAATAAAAGGAATTTTATAGAACACTATTTTATATAGAAAATTTGCATGTTTCAGATCTGATTTTATGTTTTGTATCCAGCGTTCAAAGGGTTAAAATTAATATTTTTGACCAATTGGTAATTGGTACTAATGAACTATTGTACATTCTTTTGGAATCAATATAACCTAAAAATATCGCATTTGATTTGAGTAAAAATAGTCAAAGTTGTAATGTCTACTAATAGGTCTTTGTATCTTATTCCAAAGTTTATTAAAACACCTTCGCAAAATGGAATAGGACGATATGTTTGTCAACTTCAACGAGTTGTCTTGAAGTTTTGTCAAAGTAACGGTTCGAGTCGAGGTATAAGGTGAGTTTCAAAATAAATAAATTGTAAAGTTACTTAAATGTTAATTACATTTTCACAGGGATTTTATTGAACATGATTTACTGAAATTTACAAATGAAAACCCTGGAATTGTGATGTACCTGAAACCAAGAAGACATCGAGGACCAGTTATTAAAGCAGAATATTGTAAGCAGTTTTTAAGAAATTCTATGATGTTATACTCAAATTTTGTTATTTTTAGTAAATGGAGAAGAACAGATAATTTTTTGTCATAATAATTCTCGTGAAGAAGTTTTAAAATGGTTAAATTTAGTGCGGTCACAATCAGGAAATCATGATGGTACAAGACTTCGTAAACTTTGGCATACCGATTATCCTTCTATTCAAGGACCATGGACACCTTACACTTTTAGAGATCCTAAGCTCAATTTAGTTACTTTTCCTAATGAAAGTTTAGCGCAACCTGAAAACAAGGAAAAAACTGCTACAGAGCAATTACTTGAAATATTTCAAAAGCAGAAGTCTTAGTGATTGCTTTTGGTTACTTGGATAGTTTAATGTAATATTTACTTTTAAATTTTGTAAAATAAAAAGCCAAAATAATTATAACGGACAACTTTAAATTTTTATGACAACCAATCTTGATAAAACTTTGCTATTGCCTTTTGCATAACGACAAAACTTGAATTCTCTTGAAAACTTGAATGATAGTAATACTCAGCCGTAGATAGGGGGTAGCCAGAAAAGGCTCAGCATCCCCTGAAAAAGTTGATGAAATTGTAATGTTTTGTAGTAGGCAAGCAATTTTCGTCTTCTGCGTCTTTGTTACGTGCGAAGTAGCTTTCTACTTTATGACAATTTACTTTAAGTCACTCGAAAATTTTGCAAGCTTCCCCTAAAATCGTATCCTAGTTATGGCCCTGCTTAAACGCATTTTAGACTGCTGCGCATGACGTCACTAGTGACTTAACACCCAATGAAAATTAAAAAAAAACATGCATGTGCAGTGATCAAATTTTAAGTTTGAACAAATACTTTATAATAATAATTATTTTTATGGGCTTGTATGCGCCTCTTACCTCTATAGTTTTAGTATCATTGGTTTGTTCCAACCACGGACCTCTCAAAATAGAGGATCTCTTTAAAGCCTATATGACATGATTTGACGCAGCCCGTTCGGCGCGAGAACACTTTGGAGAAATTTATTCGTCGCGAGCCCAGTTTGACACAGACCCGTTTTGGTGCGAGAGTAGTTCGGCGCCAGTTCAGTTTGGTGCAGAACACTAGCGTAGAAATTTAACAATACGGCATAGGTACTCTTTGAAACCCAGTTCAATAAAAGTTTATTCCCCCTCACCCCAGAAAAATCTCAATAAAGTAATAAGTAGAAGAAAAATCAAATTCTCATCAAGATATGTATGATACTATGGAAGAATTTCTACTCTCTCGCCAAACTGAACTGGCGCCGAAACGGGTCTGCGTCAAACTGGGCTCACGCCGAATAAATTTCTCCGAAGTGTTCTCGCGTCGAACGGGCTGCGTCAAATAGCCAGTACCGAAACCAGTACCAACCCTATTTTAAATAAGAGGGGTGACATGCAGTACCGTAGCTAGGATTTTATTTCGGTGGGGGGGGGGGTCTTGTAAAAAGTAAAATTTTTGGTGGTTCTTCCTTCGAGAATTTTTGTTATTAAGGCCCTAGATCAATAGGAATAGATAATAAAATTGAATAGATGTCACTAGGTGCTTAATGATATATTATTGGTGTATTTTATTGATATCGATTGATCCTTTACTTCTGATTGGTTAAAATTTGAAATTTCATGTACATTGCTTTAATTCTAATGTCAAGTTCATCTCAAAAACGAATAACCGTAAAAAGCTGAAATTTTCAAAATATACATAAAAGATGATTTTACATAACATAAGCTATTTTATATTTACAACAAAAGTGTATTTTATTAAAAATTAAAAAAAAATATTTTTTTTATTAAAAAATAAAAAATAGCTTAGGGAACGTACCATAGAATAATAGATATAATAATAGAACGTACCCATACTACGTGACCTGTTTAAGGGGGGGGGGGTCTTCAAAATACAGGTGCATGTCCCCAGCCCCCCCCAATTCGAATTTTGACTCCAAAATAGTCTAAATCGTTTGTGCTTCGTTTGTACCTGTTTGTGCAAACATTATTTTCGTTTGTACCCAAATAGTTTTTGAGAAATTTCAAAATTTCGCTGGGGGGGCTGGAGACATGCTAGCCCCCCCCATGTCGAATTTTGACTCCAAAATAGTCTAAATCGTTTGTGTTTCGTTTGTACCTGTTTGTGCAAACATTATTTTCGTTTGTACCCAAATAGTTTTCGAGAAATTTCAAAATTTCGCTGGGGGGGGCTGGAGACATGCTTTTTTAAATTGCGAATTTTGGATTCAAAATAGTCTAGAACGTTTGTAATTTGCATGAGATTGTTTGTGCAAGTTTTATTTTCGTTTGTACCCAAATAGTTTTTGAGATTTTTAAGAAAAACAAGGAAACTGACGCGCATGAGTGGATTAACGAGATTCTGGGTAAAACGTACAGGATCACGTTCAAAATATTTTCTATCGTTTGTACTTTGTTTGTGCAAGTTTCATTTTTGTTTGTACCCAAACAGTTTTTGAGATTTTTAAGAAAAACATCAAAGATACTGACGCGCATGAGTGGATTAACGAGATTCTGGGTAAAACTTATAGGATAACGTTCAAAATACTCTCTATCGTTTGTACTTTGTTGTGATTGTTTGTACAAGTTTTATTTTCGTTTGTACCCAAATAGTTTTTGAGAATTTCGAGATTCTAGGTAACACGTGGTAAACCAAAATTTTTTTAAAATTTCCAATTCCTGATACAAAAATAGTCTAAAACGTCTGTGTTTGGTTTGTACTTGTTTGTGCAAGTTTTATTTTTGTTTGTACCCAAATAGTTTTTGAGATTTTCAAGAAAAACAACAAAGAAACTGACGCGCATGAGTGGATTAACGAGATTCTGGTTAAAACTTACAGGATCACGTTCAAAATATTCTCTATCGTTTGTACTTCGTTTGTACCTGTTTTTGCAAGTTTTATTTTTGTTTGTACCCAAATAGTTTTCGAGAAATTTCAAAATTTCGTTGGGGGGGGCTGGAGACATGCTTTTTTAAATTTCGAATTTTGGATTTAAAATAGTCTAGAACGTTTGTACTTCGTTTGTGCTTGTTTGTGCAAGTTTTATTTTCGTTTGTACCCAAATAGTTTTTGAGATTTTCAAGAAAAATATCGAGGATACTGACGCGCATGAATGGATTAACGAGATTCTGGGTATAACTTACAGGATCACGTTCAAAATATTCTCTATCGTTTGTACTTTGTTTGTACCTCTTTGTGCAAGTTTTATTTTTGTTTGTACCCAAATAGTTTTTGAGATTTTCAAGAAAAACATCAAAGAAACTGACGCGCATGAGTGGATTAACGAGATTCGTAGCACGGGGAAACACAGAAGTTTTTCAAACATAGATACTGACGCGCATGAGTGGATTAACGAGATTCTTAGCACGGGGAAACACATGGAACACGTAGAGAGCGAATTTATATGTAACAACAGACCCGTCTTAAGGTATAGACTAATATACATCACCAATAGGAAACGATTATTAGCTCTAATAAGAGTTTTATATTAATGATAGACTTTGTTTGACCAATTACTTAAGAGGTGTTACCCTTAGACGGGTCTGTTATTACATATAAATCCGCTCTCTACACATAAGATATGGAACAACAGTTGATTAAAAACTCAAGAAGCGAAGGATGTAATGTGTTGAATACAAAGTTATCCCTGGATTAAAGGATTATTATTTTATATTGGTAACAAATTGATATTATTTCGTATTGGTAAAATAATTTGTAAAATACTATATAAACAAAACTATTTAAAAAAATAAATAAGTACAACAGACATTACATTTAGTATCCTTTATTATTCACGTATTCATTAAATCAAAGAATCATGCCTAGACCGTCAGAAATTAAATTTGAATTGTTGCTTGAAATTCTTCAGAAATTCAATTTTTTTTTTATTTTCCGTAATAAAAAATTAGTTTGAAAAAAGTTTGGTGTGTATAGGTCTGTTTGGTACCACAGTCCTAGTGCTACACTAACTACACTACTACAAATTGATTGGTGGTACAGTTACTAAACCACTTTTTACACCAATCAATTTGTAGTAGTGTAGTTAGTGTAGCACTAGGACTGTGGTACCAAACAGACCTTATATTTACTGTTAATCATGCAAATCACCTTGAACATAGCATAATGATGTACATTTCATAGGTGGTGTGCGTTTAAAAATAACAACAAAAAATTGTGTATCATTTATTTTAATTTTTAATGGTGAATAATAGTCCATATTAAATAAATCTGAGAATCTGTGCAAGTGCAATTTAACTTTAAATCCAAAATTCAAAATTTTAAAAACTTCTGTGTTTCCCCGTGCTAAGAATCTCGTTAATCCACTCATGCGCTTCAGTTTCTTTGTTGTTTTTCTTGAAAATCTCAAAAACTATTTGGGTACAAACGAAAATAAAACTTGCACAAACAAGCACAAACAAGCACAAACGAAGTACAAACGTTCTAGACTATTTTAAATCCAAAATTCAAAATTTAAAAAAGCATGTCTCCAGCCCCCCCCAGCGAAATTTTGAAATTTCTCGAAAACTATTTGGGTACAAACAAAAATAAAACTTGCACAAACAGGTACAAACGAAGTACAAACGATAGAGAATATTTTGAACGTGATCCTGTAAGTTTTACCTAGAATCTCGTTAATCCATTCATGCGCGTCAGTATCCTTGATGTTTTTCTTGAAAATCTCAAAAACTATTTGGGTACAAACGAAAATAAAACTTGCACAAACAAGCACAAACGAAGTACAAACGTTCTAGACTGTTTTAAATCCAAAATTCAAAATTTAAAAAAGCATGTCTCCAGCCCCCCCCCAGCGAAATTTTGAAATTTCTCGAAAACTATTTGGGTACAAACAAAAATAAAACTTGCACAAACAGGTACAAACGAAGTACAAACGATAGAGAATATTTTGAACGTGATCCTGTAAGTTTTAACCAGAATCTCGTTAATCCACTCATGCGCGTCAGTTTCTTTGTTGTTTTTCTTGAAAATCTCAAAAACTATTTGGGTACAAACAAAAATAAAACTTGCACAAACAAGTACAAACCAAACACAGACGTTTTAGACTACTTTTGTATCAGGAATTGGAAATTTTAAAGAAATTTTGGTTTACCACGTGTTACCTAGAATCTCGAAAATCTCAAAAACTATTTGGTTACAAACGAAAATAAAACTTGCACAAACAAGCACAAACGTTTTACAAACGTTCTAGACTATTTTGAATCCAAAATTCGAAATTTTAAAAAATTTTATGTGTTTTCCCGTGCTAAAAGAATCTCGTTAAGCCATTCCTGCGCGTCAGTTTTTATGATGTTTTTCTTAAAAATCTCAAAAACTATTTGGGTACAAACGAAAATAAAACTTGCACAAACAATCACAACAAAGTACAAACGATAGAGAGTATTTTGAACGTTATCCTATAAGTTTTACCCAGAATCTCGTTAATCCACTCATGCGCGTCAGTATCTTTGATGTTTTTCTTGAAAATCTCAAAAACTGTTTGGGTACAAACAAAAATGAAACTTGCACAAACAAGCACAAACAAAGTACAAACGATAGAAAATATTTTGAACGTGATCCTGTAAGTTTTACCAAGAATCTCGTTAATCCACTCATGCGCGTCAGTTTCCTTGTTTTTCTTAAAAATCTCTAAAACTATTTGGGTACAAACGAAAATAAAACTTGCACAAACAAGCACAAACGAAGTACAAACGTTCTAGACTATTTTGAATCCAAGATTCGCAATTTAAAAAAGCATGTCTCCAGCCCCCCCCAGCGAAATTTTGAAATTTCTCAAAAACTATTTAGGCACAAACGAAAATAATGTTTGCACAAACAGGTACAAACGAAGCACAAACGATTTAGACTATTTTGGAGTCAAAATTCGACATGGGGGGGCTGGAGACATGCTAGCCTATGATATATGCATATGAGCGAAATTTTGAAATTTCTCAAAAACTATTTGGGTACAAACGAAAATAATGTTTGCACAAACAGGTACAAACGAAGCACAAACGATTTAGACTATTTTGGAGTCAAAATTCGAATTGGGGGGGGCTGGGGACATGCACCTAAATACCACGCTTGGTCACCGTGCCAGGGGAGGGGGCTTAGGTTTTTGTCACGCAGTCTATTCTTTAGGGAAATCTCGCGCTTTTTTGAGCTATATTCAAAAATAAATGTGAATAAATGAAAAGAAGACTTTTGCTTTCAAATACAGACAAATCGTGGGTATACTGGAAAAAGTGACTAAGTCGAAAAATAGAGTTTCTAGGTAAATCAAATTGAAAGTTTCACATCTTGTGAAAAATCAGCTTTATAATATTTTTAATTTTTGTTTTTGAATAATAAAACATGAGCAATACTATTAGGGCTTTTGCTGATTTTTTAAAATTTTTGAAAACAATAAAAATTTAGGCCTTAGAAAAATTCATAGAACATTGACGTTTTTTCTAGGCATGAGTCTTACATTTTTACGGTACTTGGTCATATTAACTCATTTTCGCAAAATTTCGACTTAGTCACTTTTTCCAGTATGCCCACGAAATATGAGCCAAATTAATTTTTTTTTAACTTTGTGTTTGCCAAAAATGATTTGAAACCATATTTATGAACTACTACGTGAAAAAATAGTGAAGGGGGGAGTCTTGGCATATACTACGGATGGTCACCGAGGGGGGGGAAAGGGGTAAAAAATTGTAAAAAAGTGGGTCACGTAGTATGGGTACGTTCCCTTATGTAAAGTAAAATAATATTTTACGTATATTCTGAAAATTTTACCTTTCTACAATTATTCGTTTTTGAATTGAACTTGACACGAATTCAGCTCTTTTTGATCTGCCACAGTGCCACAAATTTTCTTTTATTTTAAATTTTTTTTTTTTAACATTTTGGAGAGGGCACGTGCCCCTCCCCTTGGCTACGGGCTTGCATGCTCCTATAAAACAGTAAGAGGACCAAGGTGGTTTTGTACGTTATAATTTTGATTACGTTAAACGTTACCATTTTATTTGAACATTAACACATGATAATACTATTTTGAAAGATCAGTTACACAAGTTTTGAAACATGTTAAAATAGGTTAAAATCTCCAATTAAGAGAAAAGAGTACAGTAGATGTTTGAGGTTCATTTGGATATTCAAATACACATGCTTGCTAACATTTCAACTTATCCAGATTTTTCGCAGGTTAAAAATGTTTCTTGCTTAACTCTTTGGTGTGCTTTTCAATATGGTTAGCTTGTTCGAAATTATAAAACTTGTTTACATGGGCGTCTATTGGGGGGGGGGGCAAAAGGGTCAGCTGCCCCCTCCTGGCTCTCGACTGTTTAATTTTTTTAGACATTTAATATTTTACCAGCCCAAGTTTTTAAAATTTTCTAAACTTTCGGTTTTAAATCATTAAAATTCTTTGATAATAAAATATTTTTTTAATTTTGCCCCTCCCTGATGATCTTATGGACGCTCATGCTTGTTTACATTTATGTTTTTTAAAGTAATTTGTAAATACATAATAGTGTGGTAATATTTGGCAATGGTATTTTATGAAAAATACACTAATACTTAAAAATATTTCAAAATTAGAAAAAGATGTAGACCGAACTTATTAGAAATAATCATTTGTTATGTAGGCTCTTCTTTTGAATTGAAGTTTGAATGTATTTTATTTCGCCGCCACTTGTAGAGGGCGCCAACGGTTTCCTTAAACTCCTTTACGTTGGTGTAATACGCGTATGTGTTCTGGACACGAGAATTCCAAAGTAATTCGCAATCATCCGTGTGGTTTTATTACATTTTTGTAAAATAGTAATAGAAAAGGGTATACAAAATGCCACCAAAGTTTGACCCTACAGAAGTTAAATTCGGTAAGCTCAATTTTTACTTGAAATAAATTTTTGTATGTTTTCGGCATAACTGTTCAACGTGTTAAATTTTTTCAGTTTACCTAAGATGTGTCGGCGGAGAAGTCGGAGCTACGTCTTCGTTGGCCCCTAAAATTGGTCCTTTAGGTTTGGTAAGTAATAACTGCAATGTCTTGGAAAGATGTTTGAGGTTATGTTTATTTTGCCATGCTATTTTATTTATACTTTATATTATTTTAGTCTCCTAAAAAGATTGGTGACGATATTGCCAAAGCCACTGCTGATTGGAAAGGTTTAAAAATAACTGTTGAGTTGAAAATTCAAAACAGACAAGCAGCTATTACTGTCGTTCCATCTGCTGCGTCTTTAATCATTAAGGCTTTAAAAGAACCACCAAGAGATAGAAAGAAGCAAAAGAACAGTTAAGTTTTAATTTCATTTGTTAATAATCAAAATTTTTTTATAATTGAACACTGGTGCAAGAAGGGGATTAGTAACAGTTTGTTTAGGAAACTCAAATCCTTTTCTTGTACCATGCTAGAAATGGGAATATGTAATTTTCCAGATTAATTTTTAATTATATGAAATTAAATTTTAATTAAAAAATTCATAATAATCTGAGGGTTTTAACTTATTTACTTCGCACATCATTTTTGAAAGACATGATTGTAATTGGTTATGTTAATTTATGATGGTGCAATAACAAATTTTTCATATTTGCAACCCGTGCTTACGAACTACTAAGCATGTTACTAGTCGAAAAATACATTTTATTTTTGTACCATTTATTTGTCTTTATTTTGATTGATAAAACAATTTTATTAATTAATTGTTTGTTTTATAGTTAAGCACAGTGGGAATATCTCTTTTGATGATGTTTTGAGTATCGCAAGACAAATGAAACCACGTTCCATGGCTAAGAATTTAGCAGGTACAGTTAAAGAAATTTTGGGTACCTCACAATCTGTTGGTTGTACTGTCGACAACAAAGCTCCACACGATTTAATTGATGAAATTAATGCTGGAAGTGTAGAAGTACCAGAGGAATAATTTATTGATTTGACTAATAAATTTCTTTTATAAGTTTACATTTTGTTTATTTTGTTACCAATAATTGAATATTTGTTTCTTTTAAAGGTAGTACTGGCTTCCCTCTTTAAAATTTTAACATTTTAAATAATATTTACAGACGTGCGTCATATTTAATTTTTTCTGTATAACCAAAATGTTTGGGAACCATCTTACAGTTGGCACACCATTTTTGAAAGACATAATTGTTAATTGGTTATGTCTAATAATTGTGATGGTGCTATATTAAATTTTTCATATTTGCAACCCATGCTTACGAATTACTAAGCATGTTACTAGTCGAAAAAAACATTTATTTTTAAATATTTGTTATACTTTAGCTTCTACTTGATGTAAATCAATTTTCACTTGATTTGCATTTTAAGCCCGTATGACACTATGCTAAATTTAACATAAAATTTACATGTAAATGGTAACTAACTTAAAAACGTCCGATGACTACTAATATTTTCTTTCTATTGGTTAGTTACCATTTACATGTAAATTTTATGTTAAATTTTAACATAAAGTTTTGTTAAATCCCGTTCACACTAAATGATATCCTCATGTGACTTCTCATATGAGAAATTTTTCGACTATGATTTTTTTGATATAGAAATTTTGGATTTTATGATTGGCCATTATGATGGTATGATTTTAACTACGACTTTTCTTATGACGTAAGTCACATGAGATATCATGTAGTGTGAACCAGCTTTTAAGCATAACATAATAATATAGTCCATACAAGATAAGAACACTACAGGTGCGCGTCGTTAGCAAAGTCTAATTTGGTCTAATTTAGACCGGGAAACTTAACTAATAATTTAACGGTTATACTTCACAATATACAACAATAGTCAACATTTTGCCTAAGTATTAATAATGAAAAGAAATATTGGATACCAACTATTTAATTTTAACATTATAAATCTTTCATAAATAACACATAAAATAATAACAAACTCTAACAAGACTGTTATATTTTCTTCAAAAAATACAAATTAAATTTGAAATAATGCAACACATATAACACCAAAGAATTATGTAAAACACCACATAATAACACCAAATCCCGTAATTTCCGTTATTATGAGTGGGTCTTTATTCAAAGCAATTTCATTGGTTAACATTTAAATGTCATCGTTTAGTGCAAAATTTCTATCGTTTCGTATAAAAATCAAACTAGAGGTTTGTTCTTTCAAAAAATTACGGGTGGTTTTATGATTGGTTGTTATACGAAGACTAGATTTCAAACAGTTTGGAAATTGTTGAAATGAGTTTGGAAAACTATAAAGTAATTTATTCATCTGATCTTTTTCTTTTCAACCTTTTCTCTATCCATCTATCTATGTAGTCTTCTCTTTTAGACTCCCCAATGAGGGGGTTTTGCCCATAACTTACCACGCTGGGCAGACGGGTTGGCGAGTTGTCGACAGATCAATTTTGGACTTCTTAAGTTACTTTTACATTATTGGATTTTTTATCAGATTTGGTCAAATGTAAAAATTTTCGTGTTTACATTACTCGATTTCACATTGGACTGCAGCCGTTAGATTTTTCATTGGATTTTTAAGAAATAGGACGGTGTCTAAAGGTATCTTTACACTTTTGTATTCGAGATTTGTATTGGATTCTAGTTTTTCTATATTCTATTTTATATAATTAATTTTCTCGGTTTAACGTTCTCATCATGCCAAGTTTCAACAGAATAGGTTAACAAGTGAAAAATTAATAGATGAAAAATGAATCATCCCTTATTTTGTATATTGCGACCAGCTGCAGGGTCTTCCGCCAAAATAAAAGTTCTCTCGGACGTCCAAATCAGGGGGATTTCAAACTCACAAAGCAAGACCAGGGCCGGCCCCGCTTGTCAGCAACAATCCGTAACCGCGGAGGGGGAGGTGGAGGGGTCTCAGAGGTCAACTGCCCAGCAGGAAACCCCTGGAACCCCCCCCCTTCCCATCCCCGACGCGGCACCCTCGACGGACGGAGGGATTGCGGCAGACAAGGCGGGCCCGGTACTGGTCACCAATTATAACCTTAAAACTCCCCCAATATTAATTCTAGACAAGTCCAAATGGCCTGCCTTACAGGCAAATCTTAAAGCCCGCTTCTCGGACTTCGGGAGGGTCAAAAACACTCGTGAGGGCATCCATTTATCTACGGACTCTATCAAAATCCGTAAGGCCATAGTCTCCCTCTTAAACGAGACACGGTGCAATTACGTGGTTTTTGCCCTCCCCCCCCAAGAGAAGCCCATTAAAGTCACTATCAGGGGTCTTCCTCAGGAATTCGCTCCAGCGGATATCCAAAAGGACCTGGTAGAACAGGGCTTTCCAGTCACCGCGGTCCACCAATTTAGGAAGGGTCCCGATAGAAGGACCCTACCATTGTTCCAGGTGACTCTTACGAAGGATCACCGCGGAAAGCAGATTTTTAACCTTACAGAAATTCTAAACATTCCAGTCACCGTAGAACATCCAAATCCTAAGAGTTACCTGGCTCAATGTTTCAAGTGCCAGAGGTTCGGTCACACGCAGCACATCTGTAGGTCCAGTCTCAGATGTGTTGTGTGTGCCGGCCCTCACCGCGCCGCGGAGTGCACAAACAAAAACTTCGATAGATTTAAATCAAAGCTTAAATGCGCCATCTGCGGAGGTGAACACGCAGCCAACTGGTCTGGGTGCCCTAACCGTCCACAGATACGCCAAGCTAAAACAAAAATGCAAGGCCCCCCCCCTCTCAGAGGAGTCAAACGGGGCCACAACAACAACCTTCTCAAGACGATGGATTCACGTTGGTGAGGGGGAGGAAACGCACCGCCCGTAGGGCTAATGGTCGTCCAACCCCCCCCTCTCAAACCTCAAATCCAACTAATGAAAACTCTGATCTCCTGAAGTCGGTCTATTCCCTCTTCAAGGACGGCCTGGCCACTTTGGCTAAGGCAGGCTTCCAGGAGGTTACTCATGATAAGCGCCCGATGCCAGCATGCCCCTAAAACCCAAATGTAACCCAACCTCATTGCAAATCGCACACTGGAATGCCAACGGGTTGAAACAACGCAGATTCGAACTCCTCGAATTTGCGAGAAGACATGATCTCGATGTCATCCTGGTATGCGAATCCCATTTAAAGCCCGGCGATAAAGCCAAACTTCCTAGTTACTCCCTCTACAGGAACGATAGACTCACTGGTCGCTTGGGCGGCACTGCAGTCTACGTAAAATCCTCGATAGAGCATCACGTAGTAACGACTCCGGAATCACTCACCCATGTCGAGGCGACTTCCGTTATGGTCCACACTGCCAATAAAGGATGGATCCGCCTTACATCGGTGTATAGATCTCCGATCCATAGGAAGCTTATCGATTCTGATATTACCTCCCTCCTGGGAGGGCCCGGCGAACAAGTCATCATCGCCGGTGATCTTAACGCTAAGCACCCTGCCTGGAACAGTCGAAAGACAAACCAAGCAGGTAAGCAACTTCTCGAACTAGCCGACAGTAACCGCTTCTTAGTCGACGCTCCGGCAGACTACACTCACATCAGGTACAACCCTTCTATCCCCAGGAACACCCCCGATGACCGTTACATTCCTGAACACTTCCACGACGTCCTCGACGTTGCAATTATTCAAAACCTGAAATTTTTGCATAGACTCACGGCTGTCAGTGAACTATCTTCTGATCATAACCCGGTCCTTCTCCAACTGGGGGAGGACAGGGAAGAGAAAACAAAATTCATGAGAAATAAAATTACCTGGCCAAAATTCCAAAGCTGCTTCCTTGACAATCTGGGCTCAATCCCCACCATCCATTCTTCCGACGACCTGGAACGGTACGTCGACTTCTTCGAAGGGAAAATTGTCAAGGCAACAACCGATGCCACCACCTCTGTTCCCTACCGCGATCCCCGAGACCAACTCCCAAGCAGCATTCGGGAGCTTATCAGAGAGAAAAACCGGGCCCGTAAACGCGCGCAGTACACCTGCAACCCGGTCCATCAGACCGAGTACAACCTTCTTAACTCCCGAGTCAAACAGGAGATCAGAGACCATCGTCAGTCCCTATGGGATTCCAAGCTGGAGGATCTTTCCTTGCAAGATCCATCAGCTTGGAAACTTATTAAGGGACTCAAAAATAAAAAATCTGCGGTTCCTCCCCTTGACGGTCCTGGCGGAACGGCCTTCAGCCCTCAGCAGAAGGCCGATCTTTTTGCTGACCACTTGGAACGCCAGTTCACTCCGAACGAGGACGTCCAAGTGCCCGCCTTCACCAAGACCGTGGAGGATCACGTGGAAGCCCGGCTTGGGGAACCTAGAGTCAACCTGGCACCAATTGAGCCAGCTTCTTTCCAGGAGATTTGTAAGATCGTCCGCGGCCTGAAGAAACGTAAAGCTCCGGGCCCGGACGGTATTACAAATCAAACCTTGACTCAGCTCCCCAAGAAGGGACTAGTGGCTATTACAACCATAATAAACGCGGTATTGAGACTAATGCATTTTCCCTCTAAATGGAAAATCGCAGAAGTCATCATGATACCTAAACCGAAGCAAAATCCGCGGAACCCCGGCTCCTACAGGCCAATCAGTCTTCTGCCGTCACTGGGCAAAGTGTGCGAAAAAGTAATTCGCACCAGACTGGTCAACCAAATGTTGGAGAAGCAAATTGTCCCTAATGAACAATTTGGCTTCCGCCCGGGCCATTCCACGGTACATGCCATATTGGGGCTAGTGGAATCAATCCTTGAAAGCTGGGAAAAGAAAGAAGCGGTGGGAGCAGTTTTCTTGGATATCGCCAAGGCTTTTGATAGAGTATGGAAGGAAGGATTACTCTACAAAATGCTCAAGGCGGAAATCCTACTAGCCCTAATAATTTTACTGGCTTCTTTCCTAACGAACCGCAAGTTCAGGGTGAGAGTGGAAGGAATCCTTTCCACCCTTAGGAATATCCTCGCGGGGGTACCCCAAGGGTCCATTCTTTCCCCGGACTTGTTCTCCTTTTTTACACATGACCTTCCGGCCATACTGACGGACCCCCGCACCCAGATCAAACTTTTCTGCGATGACGCGGGGATCGCCGCCAGCGGAAAGAGTCCGGAATTTATCACCCGAAGGTTGTTGGATGTCCTGGCGAGAGTAAGTGACTACTACCGTAAGTGGAGGATCGCTGTAAATCCTTCCAAGAGTACGGCCACTTACTTTACCAGGCGTAGTGACCAAAACCTTCGAAGGGTACATATATACAGACCGGGGAAAAAACATCGTCTTCCCCAAAACCCGCTATCAATGAACGGCACCGTCATTCCGTGGTCCAGGACCTCAAAATATTTGGGGGTTATCATGGACGAGAGACTAACTTGGGGTCCCCATATTGACTACACCAGGGACAAGGCTAGAGGGGCCAGAGCCGCTCTTCAAGCCGTCACCAAAGGGGGAAGTAAATTGGGCCAAAAACAAAAACTCCAGCTTTATAAAACCTGCGTCCGGCCCATACTCACATACGCGTCAACGGCGTGGGGGTATGCGCACCGGGCAAAGATTAAAAAGCTGGAGGTAATTCAAAGCAAAGCTTTAAGGCAGGCGATGGACGCGCAAGGCATGCGCATAACAAACGCCCAACTCAGGTCGGACTCCAACACGGAGTCCGTCGCAGAATTTATCCGTCGCCAGGCGGATAAATTCTACGAGGCTGCGGGTCATTCCGAAAACCCGTTGATCCAAGGACTGGGTAAATTCCACGAGGGTTCAACGCGGTTCACGAAGCCCAAAGCCATCCTGAACCTGGATCCTTCTTCCCCTTAATTAATAAATTAACATTAGCGACTCCAAGGGAACACCAACCAGCCTCCAACCCCAGGGACCCCCCGACTTGCGCTGGATCTAGGACCACCCTCCACTTGACCATTCAACGGTCGGAGGGAGGCCTAAATCCCGTCCAAGGGGGGGGGGAACCGGGCCCACAAAGAGGCTGGCAATTCAAAAAGCATACCATATGCGCATTAACCTTCTTTTCCCCTTTTCTTTCCCCCCTCTAGGTTAGGTACTACCAAGAGGCACCACGGAAAGAAAACCAAAGGAAGACTAATCATCCCAACTCAGGGGCTCTCCGACTCGAGCACGACCCGTTGGCCACCCTCAACTTCGATCATTTAACGATCAGAGGGAGCCTCGGGACGGGCAAAAGGGGGGGGGAACCGAGTTCGACGGTCGGCAGATAGCATCGCAAACCGCACCACGTAGGGGGGGCACAAATGCTCTCCTCCGTGCTCGTGCCTAGTTTGCCCCTACTTAGGAGACGGTGGGTTCTTCGGCGGGTTCTGGGGTTCGGTTCGGCCGTTTGACAACGGACGATCCACCTTTAACTGTGTAATCCGACCTTCAGCCGGATTACACCTGCCAACTTTCCTCGGACGGACATGGGACGGTGTATCGTACGCGGTACTCCCGAAAAACCGGTGTGTTGTGAAGAGCGATTAGACGGGGCCTAAGAACTTACAAAAGAGGGCGGGGAGACTCACCGTGAGGTGGGTTTCCTCCCCCTCGCATTTCACTGAAAGGCTCAAGCCAAAGATTTAAAAGTCGTTCGCGACTCTCTCGAGCCATCGTCCCCCCTTCTTTCCTCTGGAAAGTCCTTCCCCGGGACGTGCCCAAACTCCAAAGTCGTCGAGTGCGACAGCGGAGCATGCACCTCTCCACGGGACTATAGTCGGGATAAGGCAGAGGACCGGTCGTAAGGATGAGCGGTTGGGTTCTAACGTCGGCATAACACGGCTCTGCCGGAGTTACCGAACCGAAGTTCCCAATCCGCCTCCCGAAGTCAGTACCAAAGCCACAACCACGGCTCAAGGATCTACAGAGGAGAGTGGGAGGGGGGTTGGCCTCTTGAGAGGGTAAGCTAAGAGCGACAGGAGGGGTGCGTTATGCGCACTCCGAACGTCATACTTAAGCCACTTATTTAACGAAACTAGTAGAGATCGTGAGATCGGGACTAGAGATACCCATTAGGACAAGGAGACTGTGATACGGAGCGGAAACAAAGATAGATACTACCCTTTTCGTCATGTTTCAATAAAAGTTGAAAAGTTAAAACAAAAATTTCATTATAGTAAAAGTGGGTTTACATTATGCGATTTTGCTTTCGAGTTTCTTTGCGACGATTTTGCTTCCGAGATGTGCTAAAACTGGTTTCGATATTTTTGTACGAGTTCGCTTAAGATAACGAACAATGACGAAGATCGGATTCAAAAATAGAGACAAATTTAAAATTTCTTGGGCGATGGGTTAACGCAGCTTACACAGAAAAAAATTGAAGTAATTTTTACTATAATTGAAGTGCAAATCAATCTTGCACCAATTTTGAAGTTAATTTTACTACAATTGAAGTAAATTTGACATCAATTGAAATAATATTTACTTCAAAATTGGTGCGAGATTGATTTGGAATTCAATTTTTTCTCTGTGTATTTACTTTATATTTTTAACGATAAATAATAGTATATTAAACAACGAGTTTCATAATCAAAGTTTTTATTGCACGATATCTGTTTAGAAAACGAGCCGCGAAGCGGGGAGTTTTCTAAAAGATAAGTGCAATAAAAATGATTATGAAACGAGTTTTTTATACAATTTTTTCTATTTTGCATTTTTTATGGTTTAAAATTAAAAAAAATGTGTTTGTAATTATTATTGTCAATTTGAAATTTTGTTTTATTTTTATTTTTATTTTGATTGGTAACACTTTTGAAATTTTGTGTCAAAAATTTACAGGTTAAAACATTCCACAAAAGTTTAAATAAACGAAATTATACTTGTAGTTAAGAATTTTCTTTATTATTGTCTCTAATTTACAGTTAATTAAAATGTTTAACCCAAATTTGGAGATTTTTAATTTGATTTAAAATGACATTATTTGTTTTAATTTTCAATGACATTTCTGTCATCAACCTCATAAAACAAAAAATTGCGTTTCATAATAGGATCCATTTCGATACGCAATTGCGTATCGAAATGACTTTGTTTTAGACGCAAAATAGAAAAAAGCTTTTAAAAACTAAACACGTACGATAAACATGAGGTACTAACTACTAAGTAAATAAGGGTAGGTTTATTGGTAAACGTCAAGTGGTAATTTGACGTAAAATGTCAAATGTCGCTAAAGTAGCTTCAAATATTTCTGAAAATATTGACTTAAGTGTGTCCAAATGAGTGAGGTTAGTGAAAAACCTGTAGCAAGGGTGGATATTGAAAGCTTAATTGCAGAAGTTTTCAAAAGAACTGCAATATGGGACAAACGGGAAAAGTCACATAGTAATAGAAACATATTGGACAAATGCTGGAAGGAAATCAGCCAAGAAATGGATGTAGATGGTAAGTAACACGTAATAAATATTTTTTTCTTGTATTTTAAGTATTATTTTAATTAGACAAAATCACAATCTATTCATAAAACATGCGTAAATTATTTATAAGTTAAGGGATTGTCCGCCAAGTAAGTTGTAAAAATGTCTCTTACACCGGCGGCCGAATTTTCTGCTTTTCCTGCATGTCCTACTCTTCTTGAAATAATTTCGACATCTGTTAGGTGGCGTTGACATCTTTCCTTAATTAAAATGATATTATGTAAAAGGCAAATGGATTTTATAATACTATCTGATGTTTCTATGTCAGTTTCTATTGATTTTGATAATATGCGCCATTTGGCGTAGAGCAATCCAAATGCGCACTCGACAGTTTTTCTCACCCTCGATAAACGATTATTAAAATTTTGTTTTTCTATAGGCAGGTCTCTGCCTCCATATGGCTTTAACAAAAAGTCTAAAAGGGGATAAGCCTCATCCCTCACAAACACAAAAGGCGCTTTTACACTTGTTCCCGGAAAACATACCGGTTCTGGAAGTTACATTTCTTTAGTTATGAATTATGATAGATTTATAGAAATCTGAGGCTTTAAAAGTACCTCCATTACTTTGCTTGCCATAGCCACCAACATCGATACATGTAAATTTATAATTTGCATCGACTAAGGCCTGCAAAACAAGGGAAAAGTAACTTTTATAATTATGATACATTGAGCCCGTCTCTTTTGGGCACAGCACACGAACATGTTTCCCATCAATAGCCCCAATAACGTTTGGAAAATTCCAGATCTTACAAAAATCATCAGTTATGGATTTAAAATCATTCTTTGTTGGTACCGGCATATGTTCTTCCCATAATTCTTTTCACAATGCTACAACTGTTTCAGATACAATTTTTCTTACAGTAGTTGCTCCAAGACGGAAAGAAAAAGAGAGTGATCTAAATGAAGATCCAGTTGCCAAATATCTGAACCCAAAACAAAAATTTTAATTACTAGTTCAAATTTATTAAATCATTTTAATTTTTTTGTGAATTAAAGTATCAAATTATTGTATTATAATATATTTTATTTACAGGAAACTTATTGAGGAAGAAGTGGAAGTATTTGCGCGACCAATACTCGGTAGAATTAGGAAAAATTTCAGTTCCAAGATTAGGAGACGCAGCAAACCAAGTTCGTACTTCTAAATGGCCTCATTTTCATTCACTGTCATTTCTTAGAGATACAGTTAAAGCAAGACCATCAAAGGGAAATTGTTCCACGAAAATATTAAATGAACAGACATCTTTTAAAATTGAAGACGGTTTATCCGAGGAGTGGCAAGCACCTCTCGATGAATATGTTGACCTGACAGCTGGAGAACACGAAGTTGTTGAGCAACAAACCAACCAGGATAAAACAAAAAAAGATCAAACAACAAGCAAAAAAAGAAAGCATCTCCAAAGCGACACCTATACTAACGAAATTTTAAAAATTGAAAAAGAAAAATTAAAATTTTTAAAACAAAAAAATAAGAGTAAGAGAACTCGGTAAGAGAACGCAGAAATTTAGAAGATGAAGATCTCTTCTTTTTTAAAAGTTTGCTGCCTCATGTAAAAAAATACAACTCTCATCCAAGTTAGTGTTTCGAGGACGCATTCAAGAATTAATCGACGAATTTGCTTATGGTCAACGTCCCGTTGTGCCTTCTCCTCAGTCTCATGCCAGTTCTCCCTTTTCCCTAAGTTTCCCTACTTCACCTGAAATTCCTCAATAATACAGTGTAAATACAATTTAATATTAAAAAATTTCATTTTTAGAATAGAAAGCACGAAAATATTGCTTTTGTTTTAATATGATTTAAATATATAAATTATTAACTCGTTGATATTAGATAATATAAAACTTCAAAATATCGAGTTATTATTAAATTAAAAATGATAAAAGATTTATTTAGCTTTCAAACGATATTTCGTTCGTTATCAGAATGACGACGATGATATTTCAAACGAAATATCGTTTGAAAGCTAAATAAATCTTTTTATCAAATTTAATTTAATAATAACTCGATATTTTGAAGTTTTATATTATTTAATATGATTTACCTTATTATGAAATAAGTATTACCTACCTGATTGTAATGACAAGTCTTTCCTCTGGTAATATTGGTTGTTTATGAAAGTTGCACCAATTTTTTGTTAAGCGATGTTCAATCGCTTGCAAAATATATGTGAAAGTATCCAAACTCATTCTCATGTATGTGAAAAATCGCTCTTCATGTTGTTTCAGTTCTTTAAATAGGTGATGATATTCACCGAATTTGTTTCTATTTTTGTTAATTGGATGTATACCACATTTCTTTTTTGTTAATTTTAGAAACGGGTTATCGAGTAATAACTTTTCAATAGTAAAACAATTGATCATCAGAATCTGAAGATGTAGTCGACATCTTAACTTGAAGTTGAAATTTGAAATTGTTTCTTTATTTATATGAATTAAATAAAATAGTAGGTAATTAACGATATTTTGGTAATAAGTATGTATTTGATGAATATTGCCTATGCAGGTATTAAAAAATTATAATAAAAAAAAGTTGGTGGCCAAGGGATTCGATCTACCTAGATGGAATCGAAATAATAAAAGAGTTTTATTACACCTGGTATTCAGCTGACTAAAGCACGCTAATTATATGATTATTGTGTCACTTTCTATGAGTTATAAAGCGCATGTTGAAATTTGAAACGTTGTTTTTTCGAAAATGGCTAAATTGTGCACATTACTATTTTGACAAAATAAAGTCGGGGTATTGAAGTTTAAGTATTTTTAATATCAAAAAAATCTGTTTCCCGAATGTCTCGCCTTCCCCTTTTTAGTAAAAGTGGGTTTACACCGTGCGATTTTGCTTCAGAGTTACTTCAGAGTTTGGTTGCGAGAAATATTTGAAGCTTCACATTATGCGATTTGCTATACACGATTCGGCCCGAATACCAACTCCCAAAGAAACTCTTAGAGCCAAACTACACGAGCGTTGTTTCCGTCGCGTATTTATCGTCGCGTATTCTCCGCCGTATTGAAAACCAGTAAATGGAGCAAACTACACGAGCGTAATTTCTAACGTTGAAAACGCTCTTCCGTCGGCGTCGGCGAGTTGTACGCTATCGGGAGCGTTCTTTCCGTTCCCGTCGAGGCTCGCCGGCGTATTTCTGAGAACGCAAACGCAGTGTTTGAATCTGGCAAACTACATTGAAGCGTAAAACGCCAGCGAGTGTACAGTCTGTAAAAAATGTTTGACACGGAAAAGTTTATTAGCAAAATTGAGAAACATTCAGCGCTGTATAATATGAAAATAAAAGAGTACAGCAACAGAGATTTTTCTTCTTTTTTTTAAAATCATATAAATAGCTAGTGCAAAAACACAACCAATCGTAGTGGTATTCATTTTTAACTAACACCATTAACAAAAGTTTCTTCGCGAACTGTACTCGGCGTGTTAATATCGCTCTCATACGCTCCCGTGTAGTTGCTACAGGTCCGTACCGTGTCTATTTCTTTACGACTTGCTTAATATTGCCGCTATTGTTGAAATCTACTTTAGTGACATTTGACATTTTACGTCAAAACCGGCGCAGACGAAACCTGCCTTTACTCTGAGCACATAACTTGGATGTAAGTGCCGACTTTCGGTACCTATAATAAGTAAGCAGGCTGCCTGCTTTTACTGTGCACATATCCTTTCGGGTGCAATTTTCTCCTATTTTCTACCCTTATGGATAGAATTTTTTTGAATTCTTTGAATTTTTTGAATAGAAAAAAAAATTATCAAAATCGGACCACTCCGTAAAAAGTTATGCCCGAACATCAATAAAAAAATATATATGTTAGAATAAGCGAGAATTACTGAAACATACACCCTGAAGCCGGACCTGTTGCGACACTTAATGAAGAGGCCATGAAACTTAAGTTAAGAAACTTAACTTGAGTTGGTATTATAAGGATGGATGGTAAAGGATGGATGGTAATCGACTGAACATGCTATATAAGAAGCATTTATGAATAGTAATAAAGAAAGTAATAAAGAATAATCGTAGAATTCCTAGTTGTGTAATTCAAATATTAGAAAGATTTAGGTCATTCTTACATAATACGTATATACAGACGAATTGAGAAACTCCTCCTTTTTTGAAGTCGGTTTAAAAAAAGACGGAGTGGATGTTAACAAATCTATCGTGTGACTCTAGTTTCGGTCACCGTCACGTGTGATATCACATTACATATTTTTGTTTATTTTTTGATTATGCACTCCGTCGTTTAAATAAATGGACTATAGTTTGTTGTTAATGTGTGATGTAAGATTCAGTCCTACTTGAAAAGTTCACAATGAGTGACTATTATTAATTAATTATTGTATATGTAGTAGGTACATACTAATAAATAACCAATACATTTTTTTTTAGTTTTTTGTTATCAATCGGTTATTGTTATCAAAAACCCCAAGTCCCGATGTGATCACATTAAGCGGGCTCCACTATATTTAAAACATAAAATTTATTTCAAATCACTTTGAAATTGTAGTTTCAGTAAAAAAACAAAAAAAAATTAAGAATAACTTAATTATATTTAATTATTTCGTACTAATATTATATTATATAGTGTATAATTTTTCAATAAATTTTCTATTTAACTATTATATTAATTAACTATCAAATTAATTCAAGAAATCACAGAGGATGTGATGTCACAGTAAAATATTTCTGAATGTGATAAACTAAAATAATAAAAATTCTTATTTAACTCTTATAGGATTTATCCTAACATTTTGAAACTTGGTATTTAGCATCTGTCCAATTTCGTAAGAGCCCATTAAATTTTGGTATAAATCCACAAACCGGATGTAGTAGTTTACTTGAAGAGTGAAATGGTTTTTTGTTAAAATTTTAGTCATTTATATAGTTTTATTATTAATTTACAAATAAAATGAAAGAAAATATTATTTGCTACGTTATTTATCTAAAACTTTTTTTTCTATCTAATACCGTTTAAGAGTTACAGAAAATTTTTGAAATATTGGGCAATATTATTGTACGTTTAAGGACCCCCTATACCCATAATAATATTACGTAATGTAATATTGCGTAATATAATATTGCGCAATATTTTTTAACACACGATTTAATATTTGATTGCATCGCAGACTATTCATTTTCTTTTTTGTTCATAATTTCTTTGTTAAATTTAGGTACTGTGTTCGATAGAGTGCGGGAGGTTATGTGCTGGCCACATCAGATTTTATCATTGCGCTTAAAATTTCTCTTATAAGTAATTTTTACTGGGGGTAAAATTTTTTTAGCCAATTTTTACTGGAGGTATAATATCTCTAAAGCAATTTTACCTCTATAAGTAGAGGAATTCATGATTTATAGGGGTTAAAGGATAAAAGGAGTTAATAATTCCGGGTACAACGGCTCTGTGTAGCATGGAACCCGATAACTAATGAAAATGAAGTTATATAATATTATATTAAACAACGAAACTTATAATCAACATTTTTATCGCACGCAATATGCTTAGAAAACGATAAAAGATAAGTGCGATAAAAACTGTTATGAAATAGAAAAAGTAAAAATTTGTGTAGGTAGGTATACCGGGTGCTGAATGAGTTAGGCGAACATAGGATATTAACGTGTAAAAATTTATTTATTAAAATTCCTGCTTCCCTAATTATTTTAGAGAAAAATTGAAAACACAAATATAATGTAGAAATATAAACTGCGAATGATAAGAACATTAAATTTTTCCTAGCTTTTACTTAAAAGGTAAAAAAATTCTTTTAAAATTGTTAAAATTTTAATTTATCACACTGGCCATGTAAGTTTCCAAGGTAATTATTTTTGATAAGTAATAAAAATCAACAACGCGTTGTTTAAATGTTTAGCACTTTATTAAATTTTATATTCATGAAATGGAATATTACCTTGGAAACTTACATGGCCAGTGTGATAAATCAAAATTTTAACAATTTTAAAAGAATTTTTTAACCTTTTAGGTAAAACTTAGATAAAATCTAATGCTCTTATCACTCGTAGTTTATATTTCTACGTTACATTTGTGTCTTTCAATTTTTCTCTAAAATAATTAGGGAAGCAGGAATTTGCAAAAATAAGTTTTTACACGTTAATATCCTATGTTCGCCTAACTCATTCAGCACCCGGTAATAACAGTCTGAAACTTCGTTTTATTTTTGTGTTGATTGCTAGCATAATTTAACATTTAAAACAATTTTAAAATTTAAAAACTTAGGAGGTTTGAGTAAAAATTTTACAAATTGGGACATTGCACAAAAGTTTAAATAAACGAAATAATAACTGCAGTAAATAACTTTTCTTGATGTTACTTGCTACCTCTATTTTACAGTTAATTAAAATGTTTTTTTGAGATTTTTAATTTGATTTAAAATTAAATTATTTGTTTTAATTTTTTAATGATTATTGGTGCAATATTGATATCATATATTGCCCCAATATTGGAAAACAATATTGGATGAATCTTGCAATATTTAGAGCAAAAATCGGTTAGAATATCGCAATCCGTTTCCAAGTTATTACGGGTTGGATATAATTTACCACATTGTATATTAAATATAGGGTAAAAATCACTTCCTGTTTGATTACCTACCGAATACCTAATCAATTTATTTTTGATTTTTGCTTAAATTGAACATTTCAACAATATTAACCCAGCATTGATCCAACGGTGGTCACCACTGGGAGATCGTTGGTCTAATGCTAAAATGATAACAGGGGTTCTACGGTTGGCGGCTAGCGTTGGTGCAACGTTGGCTCCCAGTTTTCGTCCAGTGCTGATTACAAGCAACCAAGGTAACACATAATATTGCCCCAGTGTTGCCCCAATGTTGCCTCAATGTTGTGTGTTGCCTGAGAAAGTAGCGGTAAACGATACTGGCCCAGCATTGAGCACCGAAAATCAACGGTAAACAACCATGGCCCACCATCGGTTCGAACTAGAGATACTAGCTCAGCATTGGCCATCCACTGTACGCCAAATCCTTAAGCTGAGCACCAGCAAACCAACGGTAAACAGCTTAAGCTTGGCCTCAGCGTTGGGTGCCAACGGTCGGTTTACCAGTGCTAAGCCAAGCATTGGCCGTATTGTAAACGTCGGCAATATTTTCCTGGGTTGTGATCAGGGCGAACAAACTCCCAACTTGATCCAATTTCCTACTTTTTTTTCGGTATTACATAACAAAATTCAAGTATTCCACTTTTTTACTACGCTAAATAAATTTTTCAAAACTTTTTTTTTCAAAAATATCTCAAAACTGTATAAATATAAATAATTTTTTGTTGTTATCTAATACGTTGATTTCTAAGTTGTTATCTAGTCTACCAAATAAAAATCAAAACTCGAAAAACACAATTGAATTAAAGTTATAAAATTGAAAATTTTTTAAATAAAATTTAGACATTATTTTTTTTTACGTAGATATGTAAGTAAGGTTGAAAATTTTTATTACATTTAATAAGAGAGGAACGATAAGTTTGCACCATAATTCATAATAATTACGGTACCTAAATACATAAGTAATTATAAATCGTAGGTCATCAAATATTACTTTTTCAAAAAGTATACTTCTTTTATGTAAATATTAATAATTACATTTTTATGATGAATAAATATTACAAGTAGATTTTTTTGGAATTTTAACACAAGTATCAACACATTATAAGGTGGGTACATAATATACCAGGTATAAAGGTACATCAATATTGATTTTAAGATTAATTTTTTAAATAAATAACTTTCACATGATTGTAATATGCATCTGTAAATTGTCATAATGAAGCAATAAGTAAATATAGTGAATATTTCACTATATCAAGGTCAAGATTTTTTCGTTATTAGGAATTCAAAAAATAATATTATTTTTATTTATTTTATTATAAATTATAACTAGAGGTGAGATTTTTAGGTCGTATAAAATCAAAAAAAGGTACATAAAAAGGTTCTAAAAAAAGCGATTTTAGGTCCTATAAACACAAAAAAAGGTCCTATAAAAGTACTAAAAGATTTTATACCTAAGCATTCTTAGATACCCACTGAAAATTTGTAATTTTTCTTAGGTTGGCACATTTGGTGAACTGCCACCACCAAGCAACAAATTCAAATTAAAAAAAAAATAATAAAAAAATTTTAATTTAGGTTAGGGGCGTCGTAAGGATGAGATTTGTTTCAATTTAAACTGAAAATTAAAAAAAAGTTTCCAAAATGCTAAAATATGTCGTAAAAATGAAAAAAAGGTTGCCAAAATGCTAAAATAGGTCGTAAAAATTAAAAAATGATGAGAAAGGTAAAAATAAATAGGGCTTAAATAACGTAGTTTTTCATGAAACGAATTTTGGTGTACCAATAAAATAAAAATAGGACGTCAAATAAAAAAAAGATAAAAACCTAAAAATCTCATCTCTAATTATAACCTTCGACATTAGTATTTATATTATACACACTAGTATATAATTATGAACTTATAATTCACATGATTTCTTATCATAAAGCAGAAATTCTAAAGTCCATAGATTTGTTTTCCTATGTTGTTGGAAATGTTGAATTTATTGTTTTTTACAATTCACGAATTATGTCTATTTGAAAGTGAGGGTCGTGGTTTGATATAGAAGTCACTATATATTGACATAATTTGTGTATTTTATGATTTGTTTGATTTGTGTATCTCCATATCCTAAAATATAGAAAATTCGAACGCAATCGATTTCAAATTTTAGATTCCACTTCAGAGCATTTCAAAGATTTTTCAAATCTTAATGCTCTTTATTACTTCTTCTACAAATTCTTACGTATTTTAATGAGAAAAATCGACTGACGCAGTAAGTTTTGCCGAAGTATGAAGCTATGTTTAATAATTTATGAGCGATTAAGGGCTTACGTATCGTCATGAATTCAAAAAAACTCGTTTTTCTTAATTTTTTTATATGAAAGTCCAACATCTCAGAAATATTTATGTGAAACTTTCAAGTCGATCGGAGTAAAACTTGCAGAGATATAAGCTAATGAGAGTAACAATTATTATGAAACTTATATCAAAATCAAACGGAAAACTTCAGACGTGTTTAAGGCTGTGCTCTCAGTGCTCAAATCGTTTTTACAATTTTGTGAGTTTATTTTTGAAAAAGTTTTAATGATTTTTTTGCATAATGCTTAGAAAATTATTTCACATATTATTTCGAAGCCATTTTTTAAATAATTTTAATTGGAGCAAAAACAAAAACTTAATTTTTACAAAATAAAATTTTTGGCTACGAGATAATAATTTAAATAACGTTTTAAACTTATTGTAAAAGTATAAGCTCATTATTTTAAAAAATGAAGTCACAAAATTGTAAATAAAATTCATTATTTTTTAAAAATTTTGGTAAAATCTTATTTTAAAACTTTTGCAAATATCTGAATATTTTTAGGGGAAGAGTCAACTGGGGTGCATGCTAGTACCTGCGAGCTTATTTTAGATAAAATCCAGAAATATTTATGACAAATATTACAAAAGCTTACAAAACTAAATTTTGTATTTTAAATCAACATAATAAATAGAAAGAAATGTCGGCTCATTATGGGGTTTGCGTTGTTATACGCGAAATAAATCAGGGTTATTTTAAATAAAAAAAAGTGACAAAATTTAAAAATCAATGATTATTTCCGAAAAAATGAAAAATTTTGTAGAATACAAGTTTGAATATTTTTTTTTATATTTTTTCCTGAAAAGTACGTTTAAAGACAAAAAAAATAAAAAAAAGTTCTGATAAGTCAATTTTTGAAATAGTTATGATCGTTTGAAGAAAAAAAACATCAGTTTTTCTAAAAATTCTTAACTTTTTTCGGTTGAGTAAAAAATTTTGAAAAAATTCACAGAACTGTTTTTGGTGAGATAGTATAATAATATGTAAAAATTTTAGACAAATCCAAAGGGGTCGGGTTTAAAAGTGGTCGATTTGATGTGGAATGCCCCATTTACTTTTTAGCAATTAAACAAATTTTAATCCATGTTATAATTATAAGCTATACCGCTAAGATATTCTATAATATTAATAAATATATTATTGCTTACTTTCGCCAAAATTCGAGAATCAGCCGCTTCGTACCGTGGCCTTTTTTTAAGAGGTGCATGTCCAGCTAGAATACGTTCGTATTCTGTGTCGAAAGTTTTTTGAATTCGTCTTAATTTGGAAAAATAAATTGAATAAAGAACTATGTCTTCCATACGTAAGTGGTTACAGTGGTTGCCTCGCGCAATAATCAAAGGATCCTTCATAGGTTCGATACTTGGTCAGGTTAGGAAATTTTTAATTTTCAGATTCACATGAGTTGGATGCTATAACATCATATCCAAAGGGCATTAATAGAAAAATGTAATTAAAATGAGAAATAATAAATAATAATTAAAAACTAAAAGAAAAAGTTTATTCTGTGTCAACTTAATATTTTGTTTCTCTAACGTTCCCATAAGTTAATAGTTACACAATATAATTTTACTGTAAATATTCCATAAGTTAATAGTTAACAAATATAAGTTTACAGTAAAGATATTCCTCAAACAAATGATTTGGTTATATTTAACCGTTGATTGAAAAATAACAAGATACGCAGCCTTATGAACAAAAACGTGCCATATAAATGTGTCGACATGTAGATGGAGTTAGTTCTGTTTCTTCTGAAATACCCTACAGGGCGCCCACAAAACGGCTATATTTGACAAGCTGTTTAAATAATATTTCAAATAATGAATAATAAACTTTGCTTTTCTTCCAAGTTTGAAAAAAAAGTTGAAAAAAAAAATTTGAAACGTTGATTAAAACGTCATAGGTTAGAATTTACAAACTTGTCAAATTATATTATATATTATATTATATTATAGCCGTTTTGTGGGCGCCCTGTAGGGTATTTCAGAAGAAGCAAAACTAACGCCATCTACATGTCGACACATTTCTATGGCACGTTTTTGTTCATAAGGCTGCGTATCTTGTTATTTTTCAATCAACGATTTAACTTATATTTTGTTCTCTGTATTCATACCAACCGTTACTTTACACGAAATAAGATTTGTTAACTATTAACAAATCATTTTCTCGGTAAAGGTAGGTCACAAGGTTAACTAAATGGTTTTAAGGATTTTAATTTTTTTTTGACAACCTTGCAAGTCTTGATATCCTACATAAGACTACGTTCAGGCAGGACAACTGCTGCCGGGTCAGCTAGTTTATATAAAACTAGGGGGGCTTTGCCCCCCTGGCCGCTGTCGCGGCCCTAATAGCACATAAACGAAATAACTTTGAGTTGTAAAACTTCTTTTTATTCAACATTTTTTTCCGATGATTAATATATCTCAACGCATGAACGGATTATAACGTCATACAGCTTGAAAATTTAAAATAAAATGTTATCGATTACTATTATTTTTTTATTTCTTGAAAACGTTCTGCAATTTTACTATTGGTTAAAGGGAAAGAACCAATCACAAACTTCCAAAACGTTGCATAAAAACGTTGCATATTGGGTCTTATCTTTTTACAAAATTAATTTTTCCAAAATATTGCACTGCAATATCAACGTTTTACCGTCATATCTCCGGCATCATGAGGTATTATTATTATTTGGGAATTATTGGCAATTTGAGGTACTGTCTGATTTTCGCTTTTTTGTGCATTCATTCAAAGGTTCCTTTGATTTTTTTGCTGACGGATTTGATTTTGATAGTTCTTGTTGCTGCTGTTGTCTTTCCCTGAGTTCCTTGACACGTTCTGCTGATGTTTTAGAAGATAAAAAATCGTAAAGACGATCAACGTCTCAAGTACTAAACAGATCAAATTGCTTGAGATGTTGATCAGTTTATTAGTTTATACCATGGTATAAAGGTTGAGACAGTAAAAATAATTTTATATCATATACCGGGTGCTGAATGAGTTAGGCGAACATAGGATATTAACATGTAAAAACTTATTTTTGCAAATTCCTGCTTCCCTAATTATTTTAGAGAAAAATTGAAAGACACAAATATAATGTAGAAATATAAACTACGAATGATAAGAGCATTAGATTTTACCTAGCTTTTACGTAAATGGTCAAAAAATTCTTTTGAAATTGTTAAAATTTTAATTAATCAGACTTGCCATGGAAGTTTCCGAGGTAATTATTTTTGATAAGTAATAAAAAACAATTGCACGTTGTTGACAGTTTTGCATTTTATTAAATTTCAATTTCATAAAATGGAATATTACCTTGGAAACTTATACATGGCCACTTTGATAAATAAAAATTTTAACAATTTCAAAAGATTTTTTGATCATTTACGTAAAAGTTAGATAAAATCTAATGCTCTTATCATTCGTAGTTTATATTTCTACATCATATTTGTATCTTTCAATTTTTCTCTAAAATAATTAGGGAAGCAGGAATTTGCAAAAATAAGTTTTTACATGTTAATATCCTATGTTCGCCTAACTCATTCAGCACCCGGTATACTATAAGCATTTCGGTTTCATAAAAATGTGACATGAAAACGTTACATAAAAACGTTACATATTGTGCCCTTATCTTTTTATAATATAGGGTAGATTAACGTGTTAAAAATCCACTGAGATATAAAGTAATGACCAAGGTTGAATTAAAAAATTAAATATCAAGTATCTCTGGTAATTGAAACTTGCAGTAAGGGGCGTTCTCACGTATCAAGTTTTGTTGAACGATTTTTGTTGATGAACAAAAGTTAAACACGACTTGAACAAGTTTTTGTTCACACGTTTCAATAAAAACTGATTCAATTCACACATTTTCAATTTAATTCAGTTGTACATGGCGTCAAAAACAAAATACACATTGTTGAAATACACATACACATACACGAAAGTTGAAAGCGAATCGAAATTGACGTTCAACTGACGTTCATACGTATCAAGTTTGCTTTCAACTTTCAACAACAACAAACACGTGTTCTCACGTATCAAGTTTTGTTGAACGTTTTTAGTTGATCAACAAAAGATTGACCCAGTCAATCTTTATCGTTCAAGTTTTGAATCGTCTGTCATTTGTTTTCAAGTAAAAAGCAAACTTGATACGTGTGAACGTCAATTTCCATTCGCTTTCAACTCTCGTGCATGTGTATTTTGTTTTTGACGTCATTTACAACCAATTAAATTAAAAATGTGTTATGAATTGAATCAGTTTTTATTGAAACGTGTGAACAAGAACTTGTTCAAGTCGTGTTCAACTTTTGTTCATCAACTAAAATCGTTCAACAAAACTTGAATGCGGCTGTTCTCACGTATATCAAGTTTTGTTGAGCGATTTTAGTTGATCAACAAAACTTGAACGAAATCAAACGATAAAAAAGATTGACTGGGTCAATCTTTTGTTGATCAACTAAAAAGTTGTTCAACTTTGTTGAAACATATGTTCTCACTGTAGATTTCGTTCAAGTTTTGTTGATCAACTAAAATCGTTCCACAAAACTTGATACGTGAGAACACGCCTTAAGAGTCAACAACAAATATGACATTAGAAACAATTACAATAAATTGGTTAAATAAAATATATCAGGTCAATTACCAGAACGGAAATCATTCTGCGAATTCTGTAAGAATACCTGTACATATACGTATAGTTGAACTTACGACTGGGAGATGAAGCAGCAAATTACTCTAATTGCGCTCCTTCACCCGTTCTATTCGTCTTAACAGACGCGTGTAGTGATTATTTTATGTGTCCAACCGACACATGATATAACGTCTCGCGCCATACTTTTTTATCATATGTTGATCAGACGGCATGTTCAACCATCGTTTAGACTTTAAATGATCTACTTTGCTTCTTATTACCCTCAGGTTTTCCCAGTATCATTAGTTTTTCCAATTTGTCACATCGAGTTATGTGATTAAAAATCTAAGTATAGTGCCATTTTCAATAAATTGTAAATAACCGCTGTCTAGGTTTCACTTGTGCTAGTGCGGATGCATTGGTTCGGTGTTCAGTTTAAGACACCTCAAGCATTTTTCGCCAGTACTACATAACAAAAGCATCTATACGCTGCCGGTCACTGCACAAACAGTCCAAGTCTCACATGAGTGACTTAACACAGAGAACACCTGTGTTTGAACTAGTTTTATTTTCGTACTTTGAGTGATATGTTGATTTCTCCATATTTTTGCTGAATTCTTTTACAAATTTTGTTTTCTCATTCTCCATAGATAGTAATGACGGCACTGAGGTAGACAAACTTGCCAAAACAACTTCGTAATTACCTATTCGATGTATCTGTTGATGAATGTCAATGAAAATGACAGCCTAGTAATGGTTATGCCGTATCCCACCCATAACAGTTGCCACTTTTCCAATCTGCCAAAAATCGCGAATATTCAAAGTTGATATGCGGGTTATTGATCTTGCATTTATTGTTTGCTTTCACTTTCACCACCTTCACTGGTTTACCGATTTCCCAAGTTCACACTCTTCGCATTAGACACAGAGGAGCGCCGGGCGTTAACCGGATTGCCAGGCAAAAAAACCGCTTATAGACAACATGATCATAAAGCTCTTGGAAAATAGTAGGGTAAGAGATTACTGATACAGTTCCGTCTAAAGAAATCTATTTATGATCCATGCCAAAATTATTCCTTTTCTGTATCATCATAGTACTAATATGGCTACTGCTCTGCTTTATTATGGTTTACCATATCTGGCTATCATGACCTAGTTTAGTCTGCAGGCCAGTGCGGTTGCTCAGGGTACGACATGTAGAGCCATAGGTGAAAGTTGCGTATCCTGCAAGGACCAGTTACTAAAAATCATCTCCCGTCATCAACGCTTGATGTGACCGTTTTGGCAAAAAGTGCTACCTCTGCAGCAGAGCCCCTATACCCTAAAAAAAACATACCCCATTACACACACAGTAAAAAAACTTATTAGCTTATGAATCGCTGACTCAGTTTGAATCGTTCAATCTAATTTTCAGTACAGAAACGCGATGGTACATCCAAATAAGCTACCGAAACAGTGACATCCTCTAACTAACTGTGAATTGGATGCTTATTTTAGAATTCTTATTTGTTGTGCATGGGTCGAATTTAGAGCATTATCATTGAACTGTAAAATAATGATACTTTGTCATTGTATCGCTGTAGTTTAAGTCGAAATAGATTTCACTCTGTCACTAAGTGGGTTTTGGCAATGTGGTAAAATAAACAAAACCGCCCTAATTAGTGACATTCGGATTATGCTGAATGCAAATTTATGTAAAGTTTAAATACCACTTAAAAATCTAAAGATTGATGAACAGCTTTTTCTATATAGAGGACGCACAAGTTTCACTCACTCAGTTTATTCATTTAAAAATTGCCAAATATGAAATAAAAGTTTTTATTTTCCAGACTCTAACTGACGCGACGGTCGGCGAACATTTCTAAAAAGAGTGTCGCGATCTGTGTAAACCAAATATTATTACAAAAAGTAGAAATGTACAAGTAATGAAACATTACTATTTGAAAATTTTATTTAAGACTTTTTTTTGATAGAAAATCTTTTTCCTTGTATAGTAAGCTCTTGCATAGTAGATGATGACATACCTGATTACGTAGGTTTACTTTTCAAATAGCGGAGAACAAAAGAAAGAAAAACTAAGGTCTGTGTAAAGTAAACGCACAAATAATACAAAAATTAATTTAATAATACTAAAAATTAATGTAAATTATAAATAAATAATCTTCAACTATATTATGCAGAGACCTTTTAAATACTGTTCTCACATAAACCAATTATTTAAATTTAAAAACTAAACAAGAAATGTACTATTAGAAACAGAAATAGTAATCTAAAGAAAAATAAAACAAACAAAAACTAACTCGAGCGCTATAATGTACAACTTGTACTTGTATTATATTATGTTGCGTTATGCCCGCTGTACACTCTCGGCGAGACATGACAAAACAGGGCGAGAGCGAGAGTGTAGATGGGTGCTTTCATGTCTCGTCTGTCTTGGTGTGCCTGGTAGTGTGTAATTTAGATGGTCGCACGAGCATGTCACCTCTCGGCGAGACATTCGCTCGAGAGCACTCGGCGAGAGTGTACAGCGGGCATTAGATGTTTGCAAATTTGAAGAAAATATTCCACTTGTTCGTTTTGATTTTTTAAAATTTTAAATTTATAAAATTATTCAAATTTGTTTATTATCGTCTAATTTATTTAAATTTAAAGTTACTTATTATTGTAACTGGAATGTACATAAATTTAATTTATTATTGTAAATTTATGTAACTGGAAAATTGTTTATTATTTTTTTTTAATTTTACAAAAAAAATGTATTAAAAAATTTGAAAGTTTAATAATTTTTTACAATGTCACAAAAAATTGATTGCTTACTATTTACGTAAATGTCACTAAGAAATTAAGTGTTGATTATTTTTTAAAACGTTTTCAAATAATTAATTGTTTATGATTTCCATAAACAGTCATCAGAAATGGATTGTTTATTAATTTTGTTTAAAAGCATAAAAATGAATTTTTTTAAATTTTTAGACAGTCTTAAATTTCTCCCGATAGTTTGCTAATAAAAAACTTTTAAATTTATTTAAAACTTGACCGTGTCTGAAATATGTTCGTTAACACAATGTTTTTAAATTATATTCTTTACCTATAAAATAACCAATATACAATAATATCAACAAGGGTTACCTTGATTAATAAACAAATTTTTTAAAAAAACTTTTCACTCTCAAACAAGAATTCACTAAATGTTACACCAAGATTATACAAAAAAATTGATCGAAATTTGAACATTTGACACAGAGTGTAATTAATTTAAAAATATAATTGTATTTAAATGTTGCATTTTGACCAAATTTTGATCAGTTATTCACCAGATGTTCTCCAGAACTATATTTCCCTTTTTCTCTGAAAAAAGTGACTTTTACTTTCTCAAATTTTAAAAAGTATAAGAACTTTGTATTGGCTGAAATTGGCTTTACCAATAATTATCTACTGCATTTTATAGGTCTAAAAATTAGGTTAGATCTACCCTAAAATTTTAAGAAATTGCCTACACAAAAGTGCATGTCTTTTATGTAAACTGAAGGTGTATCAAGAAGAAAAAAATTTTGCACATTTTGCCAGAAACCCACACGTGATCAGCAAATTTAGAAATTACCTGCAACTTATTTAGATCGCCTGTAGGAAGAATTGTGTAAAAATCTTGTAAATATTATTTTAAAAATTTTGAAAAACTTGCTTCGATAATAAAATATAAGCTTTATTATAACTAAGTAAATAGGTGTTCAAAATTTAATATTTTTTTTTAAACAAAATATAAAAAATATTACAAATTACTCCTACAAACTATTTGTGCGGAATATTATCATAATATTCTTGATGGTCTGCTATGGGCAATGTATTTTTCACAATCTGCGATCATCAAATTTATTAGCTTTCATCTTTTGCCTTTTAGAAATAAATTGTCCAACTGGTTCTAAATACAGGTTGAAGTTTTCCTTTTATGCTGAGGTAAAACTTTCCATGGATTTTGAAACCTTAATACTGCACCAGCTGGAACATTCTTCAAAGGCCGAACGTTAGTTTCTTGAAAATAGCAAGCAAAATATTGTTAGCGGGTACCTATGCTAGTTAAAAAAAAATTGGAGATGTGGCCATCACATGACTTTACCATACATTAATCTTATGGTACGATATTATGTTTTGCACACTACTTTAATACAGTTTACGAAAAAGAACGATTTACGATTTTGGCCGCTCTCTATGATTCGGCGCCCATGTGCAGTTTGAACAGTATACCCATGATCATTACATTACAAAAAATAAATAAAAATTAAAAAAAAATGACATCTCGTTAATGCGCGTCACTAATTTACTCCTAATCTCACGTTTCCGTGGACCGATTTTAACCAAAATCTAATCAAATCTAAGTTTAAATATAAAGGTACTAAATATAAAATTTGGTTGAGAAATTCCTATTAGTTTGGGCGCTAGAGCGCACACAAAATTAAGTGACATACAGACACACAGACACACTGACACACAGACACACAGACATTTCTTGATGTTGGGTCTCTTTCAACTCGTTTGACTTCAAGGACTGTAAATTCGTGAAAATCTGAAAAAAAATTTCGATTACATAACTTTCTTCGGTATGGTAAAGTAATAAAAATGTTATGGAAGTTAAGAATTTGCTACCGTTTTTTTTTTGATAAATATAGCCTTTTGATGAATTGAATATTGTTGGTGTAGAATTTTTCTACCGCTTATAAATAATGTAGCCTTTTAGTGAATTAAAAAGTTGTTGAAGAATTAAATGGGAATTTTAAAATTTTATAGTAATTTAGAAAATAATAAAATTGAGTAACAACGAAGGATTCAAGTATGAGGTGTCTATGAAGATTTAAATAATGAACAAAAAATTGCAAATATGAATCGATTTAAATTTATTAAAGGTCTAAAAAGAAGAAAAACAAGTTTTAAAACATTTATGGAGCATTTTTGGAAATTGAAATTTTTGCTAAGGTTTTTAACAAAGTTTATCAAATCACTCAAGAAGGAAATTTTAAAGAAGAAAGAAAACTTTGGTGCAAATTGAATTTATTTTATGAATTGATTGAGACGAATACATTCATGATTACATTAGTAAATGGTTTAAATTAGTTATGAATTAACTGGTTTTGTAAATTTGTTTGATTTAGTTAATGATAACTAAATTATTATTTAGAGTAATATTTAAAAACAATTTGTAGGTTTTGATATGTAAATTAAAATGTTGGTTTTTCAACCCAAGGATCCTTCTCCAATTCCCACAGGGCTAGTCGAAAGATAGGAAGGAGATGTCGTGTATTTTTTGGGATGAAGAAATTTATTAGTTGATGACAGTTTTTATATTTTTAATTTTTAAAAATTTTAATTTGTGACGCCCCTGGTGTAATAATCAAAGTGGGGAAATTTTTTATTTTTGATGTGGATTCGCAATTGACCACGGTGCTGCGAGGTCGCGGTTTTGTGAAATTACGAGATTTAATGTAAATTTAGAAGAGTAATCAAATTTGAGTGAAGCGGAAAGTTTTTTTGTGGTTTTATTTCTTTTAGAAAAAAAGAATTTAATTTTTTAAAAGCAAAATTTTTTTTATTTGCAAGGTCGCGTACTGCGAATGTGCGAAAATTCCGATTGAGCAAGCTGGGCTATGATAGCAAATAATCTGGTCAATTTTAATTTTAATTTTTGGAATATTTAAAAATAATTTTCGAATAGTTTGAAGATTGGATTATTTTAGTACAATACATAACGATTACGATTAGTAACTTTAGAAAAAAACTGCTCATATAAGTCAAATGGTTCAAAAGAAATTCAGTTTTTTGTGTCTTCTGTAAAATTTTAATTTTTAGAGATAAGTCCTTTTTGAAATTTGCAATTGAAGTATTAAATATATTGTAAATAATAGCTGAATTAATTGCTGCGTTAGAAATCACGGCATTGCGGTTTTGATACGTACAGCCATGACTGTACAGAGTGGCTCAATTTCGATCCTTCTTATGGGGAAATCGGTAACTATGGGAGATATCAAAAAATAGATGGCGCATCCTCGATCTCTTTTTTTGAGAAAATCTCAATGGCAAAAACCAGAATTTGCTATCTTTTTTTGTTTTCGAGTTATAGCCAAAAGTTCGATAATTAGACTTTTCTGTAAATGTCGATATCTTGGTTGTTTTTGAAGTTACCAAAAAAGTGTTAACACTTTCTTTAGACACTTTTTTAAGAGCAACAAAATGGGATAAAGAGATTTTAAATATCTAGATTAGTTTCCAAGTTATAGCATAAAGTTGTGTTTTTTTAAATAGAAACTATAGTTAGCTATAACATTTTTAAATGGCGTTTTTTATCCTCTTTTCAATGATATATAACATGTGGGGTCTAATATTTTAGTTTTATCCTATTTTATTAAAAAATGTAATAAAAATAAAGAAGAATGAAAAATTTAATATAATAGTAACTGTTTTTAGTGGATAACAATAAAAAATATTCAATACTTAACAAAAATTAAAGTAATTGTATTCAAACTAAAGTCTATTATTTTCAATACATATAACTGTCAAAACAAACACTACGAAATTGGCATCTAAAAAATTCCTTTATCAATTAGTTTTTAGTAGGAAAATATTAGTTTAGTTGCTGTAATTAAATATTTATTAGCAATTCTAATAATATGTTATAATATTTACCTGTTATTTCACGTAAATGTAAAATGGCTTATGAACACTATGAAAAATACGATACGTTGGAGTTCTTCATTCAAGCAAGTTATAATGCTGTTCTTGCATGTGCAACATAATATTTTAGTAATTATCTAACTAAACAAATATTTTCCTACTAAAAACTAATGGGTAAAAGAACTTTTTAGATGCCAATTTCGTAGTGTTTGTTTTGACAAAGTTATATTTATTGTAAACAACTAAGTTCAGTTTGAATACTTACTGTAATTTTTGTTAAGTATTGAATATTTTTTATTGTTATCTACTAAAAACAGTTACTATTATATTAAGTTTTTCATTCTTCTTTATTTTTATTACATTTTTTAATAAAATGGGATGAAACTAAAATACTAGACCCCACATGTTGTACATCATTAAAAGGAGGATAAAAAACGCCATTTAAAAATGTCATAGCCAACTATGGTTTCTATCTCGGTTTCTATTTAAAAAAACACAACTTTATTTTGTAACTCGGAAACTAATCTAGATATTTAAAATCTCTTTATACCATTTTGTTGCCCTTAAAAGAGTGTCTGAAGAAAGTATTAACACTTTTTTGGTAACTTCAAAAACAACCAAAATATCGACATTTATAGAAAAGTCCAATTATCGAACTTTTGGCTATAACTCGAAAACAAAAAAAGATAGCAAATTCTGGTTTTCGCCATTGAAATTTTCTCAAAAAAAGAGATCGAGGATGCGCCATCTATTTTTTGATATCTCTCATAGTTACCGATTTCCCCATAAGAAGGATCGAAATTGAGCCACCCTGTACAGGGTATCTTTATCTTTATATGTATCTTTTTTTGTTTTCGAGTTATAGCCAAAAGTTCGATAATTAAACTTTTCTATAAATGTCGATATTTTGGTTGTTTTTAAAGTTACCAAAAAAGTGTTAACACTTTCTTCAGACACTTTTTTAAGGGCAACAAAATGGGATAAAGAGATTTTAAATATCTAGATTATTTTCCGAGTTATAACATAAAGTTGTGTTTTTTTAAATAAAAACTATAGTTGGCTATGACATTTTTAAATTGCATTTTTTATCCTCTTTTCAATGATGTATAACATGTGGGGTCTAATATTTTAGTTTCATCCCATTTTATTAAAAAATAATCAATTTTGATTAATCAATTTTGAGTCAAAATAAAGCAATATATTTTGCAAATATAAAGTATTAATGGAAGAAGAAATCAACGAAGGGTTAACATTATTTGATTTACACAATAAGTCTTTTACGTAAAAGTGGTATGGTTGTGTTCGGATAGCAATTTTGCTAAAAGATATTTTTTGTTAGTGCGATTCCAAAAATAATTCTAAAAGGTAAAAGTAATAAATCAATAAATTTTTGTAATTTTGAGTTTCTTTTTCAAATGGTTTGATGCGATTTATTTTATTAGTTCTAATATCTAGGTGGACGACTAATAGATGCTATGTTCATATTCAAGTTCAGGATGTTCCATCTGCTATTTTGACATTACTCTGACATTATTACCATTATTTATTTGAAAGTAATAATTCTTGATTTTAAGGGTAAATTTAAGTGTTATGTAAGCAGCAGAAATGTAATTAGCAATGCATTATTATTCATGTTTTGTTGGAGATAAGAGTTATACGGTGGTCGATATTGCATTCTAGGTATGGCAGTATTATGTAGTATCATAGAAATTTAGGAAAATTTGGTGTAAACTGTTAATGTAACAAATATTTTATTTATTGATTGATACTTAAAACATATCAGGGCAAAAAGTGCCGTTAGTAGGTTAACACTCTTTCTTAACCAAAAATATTATAACCAGTTTTTTATTTGACAAATATATGTAAACGAGCAATTCAGTAGCTGGTTTTCTGGCGAGATCGTTTATCTTGATTTTTAAAGAAAATTGGAAAACTTGTATTTCATATTATGATGTATTTTTGTAAGTTTTAGTCTGGTAAAATTGTAATATTTTTAATGCTTATTCATGTCTAAGGTAAGCATTACATAATATATTATACACAATCCAAATCGGTTATTTTAAAAACACATTTCCGGTATCTAGCATTTTTGATTAACTCAAAGAATGCAGTAAATTTTAATTAAAACTAGATAAACATTATTGTCGGGAAACCATTGGACACATATAAATCATATTATTTTTATAAATCTTAAGTTCAAACTTACATATTTTGATTACACCCCCATTCAATGAGAATTGTTTATCAACAAAATTCTTAACAAAAAATGTAACGCTTTTCCATAAAAGTATACATTTTGGTAATTCAAAACCAAAAATTATTTAAATCTAATTTTAAATCCGAAGTGAAATTTCTTTAATAGCACGAAATGTCAAAGAAGTGGTATGTTGATAGATTAAAATGTATTGAATTTAATTATCCTACCATTACGCCTTTTTTTTCAAATTTCTCATATAGAATTAAATTTTATTGCAAATATTCAAATTTTTATTAACAACAAATTTCTTGTAACTTCATTTACAAGATTTCTTCTTTTGAATTTCATATTAAATCATTATTACGTATGGTATGAAACGCACATTATAGTAAATGAATGTCCTAACTTGATTACCTTCAAAAAATGTTTTATAAGTTGGTTAAATTTTAAGCAGTTGATAAATTAATTTAGTTTTAAATTTTACCCTTGCAAGCAACTATGTCTTTTCGTCAATAATAGTGATTTATATATAATTTTTAATTTAATTATGTCGTTTAATAAAATTGTGATTGTTTTAATATTAACGTGTTTTCTACAAGTTCAGGCAATTTATTCAGGTTTGTTATAAGATTATCAAAATACATTTAGAAAATTTCAAAATTGGTTTTATTTTGCAGACAAAGAATATGGGTCTATGCCAAAGTTATTTCATTTAGACGATTTCGATAAATGTATGCTTTATGAAGAAAAAGCCTTATATTGCTTTTTCACGTTTCAGTTGTCTCCTATAGATCCAACAAATACTTCAGATGTTTGGAACATTATAAGTGTAAGTTATATTTTATTTTGGTAACAAAAAATTACATAATTTATTTTGTAAACAAATAAGAGATAAAATTATGATGTGAATCCAAATGGATTCCATTATTTCAGAAAAACATTTCAATTTAAATAATTTATAATTCATAATTATCGTAAAATATGTTATAAAATAAACTAAACTGAAAAGTAAATAAAACAATTTAAGTGTAAATTTAAAGTGCACAGAGGGTTAACTACTGAGATCAATAATTTTTTTTACTTTTTATTACGTATTCTTATAGTTTGAAATCTTAAAAATATGTCCAAAAAATATTAAAGTGAAATTTTTCAAATCACACGGGTTATAGCGGATTACCTGCATTCCGTTTATATAATATTTTTCTAACTAAACGTGAAAGTTTAACTGCTTTATTTCAAAACTACATTTCTCAAGCCGAATGCACTGTTTCCAAATAATTTATTCGGCGGATTGACTTGATTTTTTTTAGGTTACTTAAAGTACATTTCAGGCTATCGCTGGACCTAAAATAATTTTTAATTATTTAAAATTAATAATTTCCGGGTAGTACAGATAAACATTTTGTTGCAAAAACAAAAATATCATTTTTCAAGTATCCGCTATATTGGCACTTTATTTTTCTAAAATTAAATTACGTAGGTTCAACAAGCCACATTTATAGAGAACAATATGTAAAAAATGGTATCATCCCATTTCGCCGCTTATAAAATCACCGCTTCTCATTTCGCCGCCTAGTGCGATTCCATTTCGCTGCCTATAAAATCGCCGCCTCTTATTTCCCGCCACCTTTTTTCTCTTTTTGCCGACAATTTAGTTTTAATTTGATTTATTTAAAATTTAAACTTAATTTAAATTTGATTTATGTAAAATAATAAATTTACAATTTAGTTATTTTTATTTATTTATCATTGTATGAAAATGAGTTTAAATGTCCATGAATACGACTAACACCGTCTAAATATTTAATCCACTGAATTTCATTGTTCAACACAAGTTGTAAGTTCTGATGGATGGGTTCATTTTTGCAAATATATTATGGTCGCTTACATGGTCTTGGTCTACTATTGGTAACTGCAACCACGTCGCCACCCCATTTCGCCGCCTTTACATTTCGCCTCTTCTCATTTTGCCGCTTTCCATTTTGCTTCTTTTCGCTGCTTTCTATTTCTTGTTTGCCGAGTGCAAAAATTGCACACGGGATGAAAAGTTACCTTAGTACCAAGGTATATAATACTATTTTTCACAATTTGTCTGCAAATGATAAATTACATCAGTCGATAACTAAATTTGATTTTTTTGATTTTTGAATTTTTTTTTTTTGAAGATTTTTTTGAATTTGCAAAATTATTTAGTAAAATGTGAGATTGCTTTTTGTGAATTTTTGTTTCTATAGATATATATCTTTCGATTGCATGGTAACGATTCCTTTATGTTTACTTTACTCTCGCCTTTCATTTGCGGGAAAAAATTGGTACTTACTTCCGCAAAAGTGGAAGTAAAGTGACCACTTTACTCTTAAAATTGTTAAAAATTGTTTATTTTATATAACTACTTTGGTCAGAAACATTGCACTCGATTGGACAGTCATTTCAAAACATAAGTTACGCGTCAATCTGTTGCTTAATTATTTTCCAATAAAATAAAAAAAAAATTGATTTTACTTTATTTTAAACATGAATAAATAAAATTCCAAAATTTTAGCTCAGTTGTTTTAAAAGTTTTTTTTTTTAATTTAATTTCTAAAATTCAACTTCAAAGCAGACTGTTCATAGTACCTAGTTAACCCCTGAAGCTTCAACGTTGTTCAGATCTCATTATTTGTTCTCTAATGTAATATAATTTTTGTTTTTCCGGCGGTAAAGTGGTCACTTCACTCCCACTTTTGCGGAAGCAAAGTGCCAGTTTTCTTAGGAGCGGGACGAAAAGTAAAAAAATTCAAATTTATTACTACGTGTAAGATTCCAAAAATGCATACGGTACTTTGACAATGATATCATGTTACGCAAACTACATCATCTGAGGTAGACAATAAAGTGTTTAACAGGCATAATAGCCAAGATTTAAGGTTATTTTTGGGAAAGGTCTAATAAACTGCTTTGTATTTTTAAAAACATAAATTTTATTTAACAAATTGTTCTAGAAATTCAAGTACTTGACGGAATTAAATTTTGAGATATAGAAATATTCGATTTATAGCGGAAAGACAAAAAATAGTATATTCGCGCTCGGGAGTAAAGTGACTTTTCGTCCTTTGGATAAATTTTCTCATCGGCTGCGCCTCGTGTCAAAAACCTTTACCCTTATGACGAAAAGTGGCACTCTACTGCCTCGGTGAATAATATACTATGCTTTATTTTTGAAAACATAAACGCGGGTTACTGTTGGTGGATGACATTATTAGCCCCAGGCTTTTATGTTTTCAAAGATGTTTCAATCTGTTAGAAATGCGGAAATTTTATTTTTCTATTTAGTTATTTTTTTTTATTTTCTATTTTTAAAAGCTTGTTTTTTAAAATTTTTTTTATTTGTTTATTTGAATTTACCGTGTGAATAATATTGCAAGATCAATGCATAGATGTACTAAATAAAAAACGTTAAAGCCTTGAAATGTTTTTTGTCTTAATTAGACACCTAGCATAATGACTTTCTTCTTATGAGATTATAAAATTAATTGTTATTTAAGAAATAAAAAAACCTGTTTTATTTTAATTCTTTAAATTCACTATTGTAAAAAAATTATAAATGTCGTCATGGGATGTGTTTACTGCAGGTCTTTTAAGATTAAAATTATATAATTTTAATGCCATTAATTCAATTACTTATATTGTAACAGCTACCATTTATAAATTAATTAAAATTTATGATTACACCGGTAGTGGGTAGTAAATATAACTATAGTAAAAAATTATTACAGATTTGTTATAAACATCTTTCATTGACCTTAGAATCTAGTAATCCTTGTATCCATACCCATGTTAAATTATTTAAAGGTTTTATGCAGTTACAAATAGAATTATAGATACTACAGAAATATACTGATAATTATTTTCTTTTATTTGAAGACAATTTAGTGCTTTGAGGGGCAAACCACTTCTTTTTTAACTACAAGAATTTTAACAAAGAAGTACAACTTTTAAAAACCTAATTATATAGGTAAAAAAGTAGGTAGTCTAAAAATGAACCTATCAAATGTCCTTTTAGTTTTTTGACGTCAGAAAAGTTTTTATACAATATTATATATCTATCCAAAAGAGTAAAATATGACGTCGGAAATTATTCGTTAAATAAAAAAGTCAAACGAGTTTACACTATGATTGATAAATTTTTTGCGAACTTGTTTTCGCATACTAGGTATGCTATATAGCAAATGGGCACGTATAAAGGACATTGTTATGAATTCATCATGATGTATATTATGTTTCATTATCATGAAGTTATGTTTCATAACACAAAATAGAGAAAAAGTAAATTTCTAGTTATGAATATTTATACAATTTTTTTAAATATTATATTTAGATGTTTATTATTATAGCAGAACATTGGTTAGAAATTAAAAAAGTTGTGATGCTATGAAACTAAATTGATCAATAAAACATTAATTTTTTTCTTGTATAGGTACCTACCTATACCTATTCATATTTGCCTAAATAGTTTTTAAATAATAATACCAAATTTTAATTTTATTGCCTTTAATGGTAGTTTTAATAGACGTTGTAAAGATGTAGTATTAGCGAATTTTGATTACTCTCTAAACCTCTCGGTAAAAGCATTCCTTAAAATAAAAAAAGGTGCCCAAATATTATATTTCTTAATGGGATTTTCCAAGTGCGTGCAAAAGTACTTTTGACATTGAAGTTTGATATATCGAAATATGCAAATAACTTTCAAAATTTATGTTATGGTTAAATAAATTTTGATAGTGACGCATCTAGAGATGACGCTTAGATCACCTCCGGATGAATCTGTTTATAAACATCTGATTAATTTTAAATATTCGACGAAATGGCTTGAAATGATTGAAAATTTTGAACAATTATTATTGTAATTAATTTTAATTTTTTCATTTAGACAATCGATTGCACATCAAATTCTTATACAGGAAATGTTATTAACTTGGTTATCAGTACCAAATTATTAAAATTAAATTAATTTGTCTAATTAAATATAAATATTGTCAACATAAGAGGTAAACTATAAAATTCTAACAGAACTTGCAAAAAGGATGTAAATTAGGCTGTGGTCCAAACTACTACAGAGTAAATCACAGTAAAACTAACAATTTTTAGTTTTAAATAGTTTATAAATAAATTTAGTTTTAAATTTTACTTGCTATGGAACCATAATCTTTTCGGCATAGAAAAGTCTATACAACATTTAATAATACATAATAATAACTTTATAATTATTTTCAAGTTTGGTGTAGTCGACTTGAAACACCCTGTATATTTATTATTACTTATAATATTTTTAATAAAAATTTATTAAATATTTTCGGTTATAAACGTAGTCGAAGCTAAAAATAAAAGTATTATAATAAATTTTAGTAGACTTAATTGCCTTGACAGTTTTAAAATTTTAATTATTATTATCGTTCGATAATAACTAATAATAAAATTTTAAAAACTATCAAATTAATTGAATGTAATAAAATCAATAATAGTAATATTTTTAGCTTATATTTATGTTTGTAATATTCATCAGCAAGTTTAATAATTTAAAATTATTTTTAATAATTTATTTCAATTTATTAAATATTTTGACAAAAGTTACAAATATAGCTTTATGACTCTCAATCAGTCAACACAATTTATTTCATATTTCACGTTACATATGTATATTAAAATAAACGAATTAAAAAATCAATGCTTCTTTATTGATATAAAGTAGGTATATATATAAATATTTAAAATATTTATTTAGTAATAAAATTGCAAAAACTATTGCATATAACGAAGTTTTCACAATTTGATATAAAAAAGTGCACAAAAACATTAATAAGTAAAATACGAAAAATAAAATAAAAGGACCCCGCTACGGCCTTATGGGTTTTGGGTCCCAGTCAAATTTAACCAAAATTTAGGATATTGTAGTTCATAATATGCTGATAAAAAGTGTCAATGGGCACAAAGCCAAAAAATGGCCAGTTTTCGAGATATACGGCATTAAAGAGTTAATCTAGTCATTCTATGAAACACACAAAGATAAAGTCAAAAACGATACCACCTAGAAAAAAAAAATACTGCCGTGTAGAAGATAAAATTCTAAAGAAGATAGCGTTTTTTGCATCGCTCTAGCTAGTGTATTACATAACCTAAAAAATTAAACAAAGTCGAAAGAGCGGTTTCTTGAAATTAAAAAAAATGAATTTTCCAACAAAAAAAAAGTTAAATGAAAAAGTTGTAGAAAATAAGTTGTAGAAAGTTAAAATACTGATTCATTATTTATTTTCTGAGAAAAACAAAAAATGCCGTCAAAATTTGCCGTTTTTGTTTTTTTTCTTAAATCGTAAGAAACCGCATTTTCGACTTTGTTTAATTTTTTAGGTTATGTAATACACTAGCTAGAGTGATGCAAAAAACTCTATCTTTTTTAAAATTCTTTCATCTACACAGCCCTATTTTTTGTTTCCGGGTAGTATCGATTTTGACTTTATCATTGTGTCTTTCGTAGAATGACTGGACAAACTTTGTAATGCCTTATATCTCGGAAATTGTCCATTTTTTGACTTTGTGCCCATGGACACTTTTTATCAGCATGTTATAAACTACAATATCCTACATTATGGTTAAATTTGACTGGGACCCAAAACCCATAAAACCGTAGCGGGGTCCTTTCAGAGCTGTATCAGTAATCGAGTAGTGCGAATCACCATTATGAAATCATAATATTACCTTTTTATTATTAAGCCAATCAATTTTTATTAAGAATGCACTATAATAATGTAATATTTTTGGATAACTTACGATTTTGTCACTTTTTCTTTAAATTGAAATATTCTAATACGAGCTTTTGTAAAATATGGAAGTTCAAATATTTAGCTAAAGAAATAGCAATCGATCATTAAGTTGTATGTTCAAAAAAATATGCAAGAAATCGCTGAATTATTAAAAAAATCTATTACTTAAATTTGTAAAATAATTAATGCTTTTTGAATGGAAAGTAAAGTAGCACCGATAAAGCGCCAAGACCGTCCAAAAGTTACCACAAAAAAGCAAGATAATAAATTTCAGGCAATTTTCAATACTGATCCAATTTTATCTCCTGAAAAAATTCATGCTAAACTAAAAAAAATAGAGTCCCAAATTAATATATCTACTCAAATAATACGACATAGACTCTATGCAGATAAAAACCACGGTTGAGTTCCACGAAAAATATAATAAGTAATCAAAATAAATATAACCAAATGTAAAAGTCATGTTTTAAAGCCATTATATTTTTGAAATTCAATTCTATGTACTGATGAATCAATGACTCGACTAAAATATAGTCATAGGTATTGAATGTCAGTGGGGAAAAAATAACTAAACTATGACTATTTACCTAAAAAATTTCAAAGAGTTAAGCTTAATTTTCATGTATTTGTTTTTCTTTTCGCCATCATCAGAAAACGTTTTCATTGGTCTAATGACTTTGACAATGACAGTGACAAAATTGAGCTTTATGACAATTGTTTTTCTTTTGAGAACAATTTAAATAACGTAACTTGTAATTTGTTTGCAAAAATGGAAAAAAGTGAATTTTTCGTATTAATAAAACGCTATTTTTTCGTGAAAAAAAAATTACATAAACAAAAATAAAGTTAGATAAATATTACCCGGACTCTGCATCGTCGATTAAAATGATACATAAGTGGTTTACAGAATTTTGTTGTGGTTGTACCAGCACAAAAGATGCTGAACGTCCGATAGCCTAATTGAACTCACTACTCAAGGAAACATTGATAAAATCCGTGACATGGTTTTGGGTGATCGCAGATTGAAAGTACGTGGGATTGCTAAACCTATGAACATGTCAACTAGTGCAACAGTTTCAATTTTGCACAAACGTTTGGACATGAGAAAGCTATCAGCAAGCAGGTTGCAGCGTTTGCTAACTGATGATCAAATAAGTAAACGTGCAACAACTTTAACAAATGATCCAAGCAAATTTTTGTATCAACTTATTACTGTTGATGAAACTTAGATTCATCATTATACGCCAGAACCAAGAAATAATCTAAGCAATGGATAGGAGCCAGTGGAAGTTCTCCAAAGAAAACAAAAACAGTGTCATCAGCTGGAAAGATTATGGCAACTGTGTTTTGCGATGCATGTGACATAATATTTACTGATTACTTAAAAAAAAGAAAAAAAATAACAGAACTATATTATATATCACTACTGGATCAACTTAATGATGAAATCAAGCAGAAACGACCGTATTTGCAAAAAAGAGTAATATTTCATCGCTATATTGCACCAGCTCATTCATTGAAAATTGCAACAACAAAACTTGAAGAGTTATGCTACTAATTACTTATTTCTGATCTACCAAATTTTCCAGATTTGGCATATTATTGCGATTATTTCCTGTTTCCAAATCTAAAAAAATGGCTTGCTGGAAGAAGATTTCAAACAAATGATAAAGTATTTGTAAAAACTAATTCATATTTTGAAGGTTTTGATAACTCTTACTCTATAGACGGTATTAAAAAACTTGAACATTGTTGGAATAAATATATCCAGTTAAAAGAAGACTATGTTAAAATATAATAGAAAATTTGTTCAAAAAAAATTTCTTGTGTAATTTTTTACTCAACTTATTGAACTCTTCTTGTATGTGCTCATCTGGCGTTGGTAAAATAGTAATTTTTGAAGGTAAATTTATCGCTGCGGTATACTTAAAACTCTTGAAAGATGTACTTAATAATACGTGAAGGAAAAAGATTAATTGTAAAAAATATATACTGCAACAAAGTAATGCGCCAATACATAAGGCGAAAGTGATCTCAAATTATTTAAGTAAATCAAATATAAATGTTTTAAATTGGTCCCCGCAGAGTCTAGATCTCTGACCTATTGAAAGTAGATAATTTAATTTTATTACTTTTCCGAAATTCTTAAAAAAATTATCAAAAAATATGAAAATTAACATTAAAATTAAAAAAAAAGAGTTTTTTAACCTACTTTTGGGAGACTTAGGATACATGCGAGTTTCTTTCAATCAAAGCAGAAATCTATGCAGTGGCATTTAAAGGGTGGTCTAGCACACAAAATTTTAAAATTATTTCTATTGCTAAAAAGTGATGGCAATAATTAAATTAATATTTTAATTAAAATAATCTATCGGGATTCTAAAAGAATTCTATTAATTTTATTATAAAAAGAAATTAGATCAAAACGAAAAAGAAAATTAACAAAAAGTATACTTTTAGTACTGCAAGACAATGTACTTTTTCACCAAGTAAAAATTGCGATAAGTGCTATAACGTCATGCGATTAATTTAAAAAAAAAGGTAGATAATCATCCCCATCTGCGTCATAATAATTTAATTAACATCTTATAAATTCATAAAACACAATTTTTATGACTTAAGAAGAAATCAACTTATAAATATTGTAAAAAATTGCATTGTAATGCAAATTTATAATTATTATCATAAAAAGTATCTAATATTTTTTTGCAATAAAAAATTTTAAAATTAATTACCAAAATAATTTAATACATTACTTATTAGATTATTACTATCATTAAGATTTAACTTATGCAATTTAATAATTATTAATAATTATCGGCTACATTTATTAATTAGTGACTAGTAACAAAAACGTAAATTAAAATTCTATTGTTATATATTATTATTTCGTTTATTATTAAATTCACATTAAATAAACTTATGCTTTATATCAGGGGTGTCAATCTGGTTGCCCCACATTCCGGTGCCAACGGGTAAATGGACTGAATGAATTTTCGTATCTGCGCATTATCACGTGCCGGTTCTTTTTAGCTCGAGGTAACTCGAGGCAGCTCGAGGCACTCCTCTTTAATATAATTAAATTAAATTAAATGATTTACTTAATAACTTATAGGGGAATGACTTGCAGGTTGCCACCCCTTAGCTTTTTTTATCATAACTCATCTTAAAATTAATATATTGTAAATAAAAAAAATACTTTGGAAAGAGGAACTAAAATGCCACAATCCTGAAGTAGAAATCATTTGAAATTTCAAAAAATAAAAGTTCTACAGGCAATTTTCTAAAGTACCTAAAATCGACACCTTGAAATTTAGGTTTGCAGGTTGCCATCCCCTGTAAAATTGCTGAAAATGTAGAAAAACGGAAAGAAAAACATCTGATTGTAAAAATATATTGCATTTTCTTTGTTCTTAGTCATATTTAAAAACAGAATTATAAAAAAATTTGTGTAAATTGGCATGAAATTGCCCGACGAGCAATGCATCATAATTCTTAATACCGCGGTCGCTTTTTCTAGATCTACGCGCTGCCATACTACAAATATTTCAAAATTGTAAGAAAAACAGTTTACTTTTGACTTAATAACAATTGTAATCATCAAAAAATCATGAAAGCTGGCATACAAGTTGAAATAAGCGAAAAAAAAAGGGGTGGCAACTTACAAGTCTTAAAGCATGGCAACCTGCATTCTGAAGCTATTTTACAATAATTCGTACAAAAAATTTCCAATTTGTTTTATTTTTGAAATTCTTTTGGAATGAATTAAATTAAATATAATACAACACAGTAAAAATATTTACTTTGAATTTTATATAAAAATGTTCAATTTATAATCACAAAACAAAAACACAATTTTAATTATTCACTTTTAAATTTACGCTTTTTCACACTTTCTTCAGTAGACACTGTAATATTGGATATTTTTGGACCAAAAGTAGTTTAAAATTGACCACACCTCCTTTGTTGACGATTTCAGTCGAAATTTTTTGTGTGGTTCGCTTAGATGCCGAAATTCAGAGACCCTGGCAACCTGCAAGCACTGGCAACTTGCAAACCTCTCCCCTACTACTATACATTATAAATAGTTTTACTGGGTGTCATTTCCTGATCCCCAAATAATTATATTGCAGAAAAAGTAAAAAAGTAGAAATAATCAGGCATAAAAAATCTATATAATCAGCTGTTTATTTTTTACAAAAACCAACGATACAATACACGATACAAATGCATGATATCGTGCAAAAACCTATTATTATAAAATAAAAACTATAGTTTTTATAAATAACAAATAATTTGTAGAATTACATTTTTAATTTGATTAATATATTTCTATCAAAACAATCAATCAATATTTATAAATTTGTCTATTTCAATCAATCAAATGTTAAAAAATCGAAAAAAGTCGATTAAAATAATTGAAGTGTTTATGTTCTTATCTTTAAAATTTAACATTTGTAAGCTGATGAAATAAATAGCTAATTGTTTACTTAAAAAGTTGTGTTTGTTTTGTGTCATTATAAATATGATGATACTTTCAAAAAAGATGTTGAAGAAAAAGCGATTATTTGCAATTATTGAGTCAATATGGCGTTTTGGAGCCTGACTAACAAGAATAAATGAAAAGGGATAAAAATAAGGAGGTGAATGGAAAAACAAAAGGAAGAACCACCAAGTGCTTTGAAATACAAGAAAGCACTGGAAATGTTTAAGTGTTTAGTGAAATATTTCAGTTTAAAAATTAATATGTAGGGAAGGTGACTTAAAACGGGATATGTAGGTAAAATGGGACATGGTTGTTTCCGACATGACTAAAGCTAGCAACATTGTGCATTTGCATAAACGCATAAGGCGTCAACGCTACAGTAGATAATTCGTTAACAAAATTGCAATATAGGTGTTATTACTAAAGTTACAGAGGTTTTATTGATTTCATATAGCATTACTATAATATTTATATTTAACGGCATAAGCTCCTATAACAGAACATCTCACCATTTGGCATTTTTAGTTGACATGTTATTATCTATACAGATTAAGGTATCATGTAGTGGTTATAGTTGTAATTTCGGACATCACCTGTTTTTTTAGCAGTAAGTTAAAAATATAAGTGCAAGTGTGGGTAAAATGGAAAAATTTCATTGCGGTAAAACGGGATAGCATAATCACTGTGCGGTCGATGCGGCAAATGGGCACATGATGCATGTGCTAGAGTGAATGATAAAAACTAGGAATATCAATGTGATATCTGTTTCCAAAAATAAAATTAATGTACCTACTTGAAATAAATGTTCTTAAGCATATTTTTCTATTTTAAATTTCTATCCCATTTTACCTCTTGCGTTTTCCCATTTTACCTACATAGTGTGCGTAAAATGGGAAATTGCAGACATTTTTTAATTATCGTATAGAATTGTTTTGGTTCATTTTTAACTATTTTTTAATTAATTATTGGGGGAGTTAATAACCATATTATGCACCTACCATTTTAGAAAATTTTTCAACAGTTACTCTAGTCTGTACCCAATGTCAAACGTTAAGTATCCCATTTTAGGCCACCTTCCTCTACTAGGTGTACGTTTTATTAATAAATATAACCAATAAAGTTTTATTGTTGTTTTCATTTATTAAAAAAATGTTTCTTTTCAACATATTATGTACACCATGAGTGCATGGTGCGAATGCCTACATTCGCCAGTGTAATAATGATATTCAACAGATATGTCGAACATACGCCAAGCAACTTAGAAAATGTTGACATTCACCGGTGTATCTCGACATTCACCGGATTTCGGTCTTTCACAGTAACATTATACGGGTGCTGAATGAGTTAGGCGAACATAGGATATTAACGTGTAAAAACTTATTTTTGCAAATTCCTGCTTTCCTAATTATTTTAGAGAAAAATTGAAAGACACAAATATAATGTATAAACATAAACTACGAATGATAAGAGCATTAGATTTTATTTAGCTTTTACGTAAATGGTCAAAAAATTCTTTTGAAATTGTTAAAACTTTTATTTATCAAACTTGCCATGTAAGTTTCCGAGGTGATTATTTTTGATAAGTAATAAAAAACAATTGCACGTTGTTGACAGTTTTGCACTTTATTAAATTTTAATTTCATAAAATGGAATATTACCTTGGAAACTTATACATGGCCAGTTTGATAAATAAAAATTTTAACAATTTCAAAAGAATTTTTTGATCATTTACGTAAAAGCTAGATAAAATCTAATGCTCTTATCATTTGTAGTTTATATTTCTACATTATATTTGTATCTTTCAATTTTTCTCTAAAATAATTAGGGAAGCAGGAATTTGCAAAAATAAGTTTTTACACGTTAATATCCTATGTTCGCCTAACTCATTCAGCACCCGGTATATCTGTGGCTTGGAACTGAAGGGGCCAATGTCACTTTTTGGCTGTTTTGAGTTAGATATTGCATCAAGTCTCTTTTATTGTGAACTTGTTTATGGCAAAATGGCCAATTTAAAACTTAAGTTATAGTAGGTCTAACGAATAATTTAGCAGCAAATGTCTTACAGATATATTAAAAACTATTGGTGCTAAAAAGGCCAAAGTAGACATTGCTCCTTTGAAACACAAATTATCCAATAAATATCTGTACATATAGTCTAACTAAGGCCAAAAAGTTGATGAACGCAACTTTTACTTTGAAGCAGTTATAAATAAAAGAATTTTTAGTAAAATCTTTAATGTCATTTATCTCAAAAGTGCATTTTATGACATTGGCCCTTTCAGTTCTAAGCCACAGATATAATATAAGGAAAATATGCTAACTTTTCCTTCCGTAAGCTGGGCATCTTCACATTGCACACGTTTTGTAAAAGCTGCGACAGTGGTCTTATTAGGTTGACCTTTATTAGGGTTAGATCTATTATTCTATGAGGTTGACCGACAATCCCTAATTAGTAGGTACACCACCGCTGAACTGTTTTTAGGGCTTGCTGCATCACTAAGGATACAACTTTCACAAACTTCTCGCCGACAAGGATTGTGCTATCATTTGCAAATCTTTGCACACGTATTCCGCTTTGTTCCAATTCGAACAACGGATTTAATTAACGATTATTATTAAGAATTCTTTCAGATGGAATTTCAGGATTAAAATACACGTATGAAAATATTCAAATTACTATTAATTCCTAAATAAAAATCATATCTAAAATCTTTGAAAAACTGTTTCCAAAAAGATTGAAACCCATTTTAGAAGACAGGAACTTAATCCCCAACCATCAATTCGGATTTAGACAAGGACACGGAACGGTGGAGCAGGTGCATAGAGTCATAAAAAAGATCAGAACTGACCTGGAAAGTAAGAGGTACTGTTCAGCTGCCTTCTTAAACATTTCGCAGGCGTTGGACAGAGTCTGGCATGACGGCTTGAAGTACAAAATTAAAATATACCTACCTTATCCGTACAGCAGCTTACTAATATCGTATCTAACAAACAGGTACTTTTTTGTCAAAGTTGGCGAAGCTTATTCAGCCTTGGAGCCAATTCTCTCCGGAGTACTTCAGGGTAGCGTTCTTGGACCGATTCTGTATCTCCTGTATACTGCAGATTTTCCGGAAACTGACAACACTAAAACAGCCACATTTGCGGGCGATAAAGCCATATTGGCATCAGATGAAGACCCAATTCGTGCATCCCAGATCCTATAAGATCGTACAAATAAGATAGAAAATTGGCTGAAGAAATGGCGTATAAAGGCCAACACCACAAAGTCAGTGCACACAATTTTTACCCTCAGAAGGGAAACCTGCCCTAGCGTAGTACTATTTGATGAAACCCTCCCAGTACAAGAAACTGTTAAATACCTAGGTTTCTATCTAGATTGGCGACTATAACCTAGGCCAAACACATCTGGTCAAAGCGACTACTGCTGGGTCTCAACCATTGCAAAATGTACTGGCTTATGGGTCGCAAGTCACCCTTATCCTTTGACAACAAATTATTGCTTTACAAGACAATCCTGAAGCCCATATGGACATATGGCATTCAGTTGTGGGGTTCAGCAAGTGAGTCCAACATTGACAAGATCCAGCAATTCCAATTCAAAGTGTTGCTTGATATTTGTAATGCACCTTGGTACATTCCCAACACCGTTATTAGTGTGGACTTGCGGAGCAGATATGTTAAAGAAGAAACAAATCAAGCGAGCAAGAAATATCGTGTTCGTCTCGAGGATCATCCCAACGCACTAGTGAGTGATCTACTTGCGGGGCTACAAGTGAGAAAACTTAAACGGCTTGGTCCGATGGATATGTCCACGCGATAAGTGTTGAGTACGTGAGTGCTATATAACCTTATCTCTTTTAAGAGGCATGCCAATGGGCAAACAGTTCAATATGTCATTTTATTTTATATTACCTTGTAGTACACCAAACAATGTTGCTTATTGTTCCGGACAGATTGTAACAAAACCATATAAAAAAATATTGAAGATGTGGCCATCACATGACTTTACCATACATTAATCTTATGATACAATATTATGTTTTGCACACTACTTTAATACAGTTTACAAAAAAGTACGATTTACGATTTTGAGCGCTCTCTATGATTTGGCGCCCATGTGCAGTTTGCACAGTATACCCATGATCATTACATTAAAAAAATAAAAATTTAAAGAAAAAAAATGACATCTCGTTAATGCGCGTCACTAATTTCTTTGATGTTAGGTCTCTTTCAACTCGTTTGACCTCAAGGACTGTAAATCCGTGAAAATCTGATAATTTTTTTTTTTGATTACATTAGTTTTCCATTCGGTATGGTAAAGTAAAAAAACTATTAATTCTGTTATTTACTTAACTATATTATATAATTTGTTTAATAAATTAAATTATTCGAAAATCTCCAATTAAAAAAAGAGATAATAACAATTAATTTTTAATGGTGAACTTTGACGGGAAATATAATTAAATTATTTGTATTCAAAACTTTGTTGTTTTTTTAATAGAGATGATTAAAAATTAAGTCTTATAGTAATACATAAAGATCTTGCTTTGCGCCGTTTTGATTTTCGATGCATTGAAAATATTAGAGCGAAAATCTGATCTGCACCGGTATAATTCATTTTGAATTTTTTTATTTAAAATAAATACTATGATGGTTAATATTGCCAAAAACAGATGATATTATTCCGTCCACTTTTTGTACAAGTGTACATTCTTCATTGCGTATTTTCACTTTTGATATGTTTTAAAATTTTTTCAAGTTAAAATAAATTAGTCTGGATTAGATGATAACTGCACACTTACAACGCGTTTATGAATGAAGAACATGTGCTTTAACTATGGTGACACTTTTAACTAAAAGAGGTTTAAAACACACTTTTATATATTTTTATGAATTTACAACTGTAAATATTTAAAGATAGGAAGAAAGGAAGCTAATTTAATTATATATTTATAAAATTTAATTATTATAATGTGCATGTATTTGTTTATAAATTATATTATAAACCAGTATCACAAAATAATATGTACTACCTACTTATCATAATCTACTCGTAATTTAAAAAGTTGAAATAAAAAGTATAGAAGTAGGTATAAATAAAATGATAATATTTTAACGTGGTAGAAATAATGGTAATGAACGTGAGAAATCCAACATTTAAGAAATATTAGTAACAGAATTTGAATAGCTATTGTATTGTCCTCTATACATTTCACTCACAAAGAAATTAAAAATATTATAAAAGATTAAACTTAAATTCCAATTTTGAACAAAAATTATCTTATCTTTATTGTTGAATCGGGGATTTGCAATCTCCACATTTCCGAAAATGTAGATAATCCTTGCTGATAAGAAAACTAGCTCAGCAAAGAACATCAAATTATTGACTCTTAAAATTTTGTTAATCTAATGTTGTTGGTTCGATGTTGTAAATGAAACATGCATTTTTTGTTTACCATTGAAAAGAACCTTGACTAGTTTCGTCAAATTTTCTGTACTTATTAGACGATTTTACATTTAAAATTAATTGTTTCGATTCTTGACGTTCATAGAATCGCATAGGTTAATCTTCAAATAATTCTACAAATTGTGTAATAAAATTTTATGGAATAATGTCACCGTATTTTAAAATGGTGGTTGAGGACACCGTCATGTCGGCGATTCCAGTTCGGAACCGTCATTTCGGCGATTCTGATTCAGCGACAGGCAATTCGGCGACCCGATATTCGGCTCTGTTAGTTTCGGCGATTTCAATTCGGCACCGGCATTTCGGCGATTCCGATTCGGCGACAGTAAGTTCGACTACGTCGATTCGGCGACGGGAGATATACTTTTAGTTTATTCAATTTATTCTTCTAAATTAAGACGAATTCAAAAAACTTTCGACACAGTATACGAACGTATTCTAGCCGGACATGCACCCTCTTAAAAAAAAGCCGCGGTACGAAGCGGCTGATTTTCAAATTTTGGCGAAGGTAACCAATTATAATTCTATTAATATTATAGAATATCTTCGCGGTATAGCTTATAATTATAACATGGATTAATAATTTTTAATAAATTTTAACACTTAAATAAATTTCCCGTCACCGAATCGGCGTAGTCGAATTTTCTGTCGCCGAATGGGAATCGCCGAAATGCCGGTGCCGAATTGGAATTGCCGAAACTAACATAGCCAAACATCGGGTCGCCGAATTGACCGTCGCTGAATATACGGTGCCGAATCACTTTCGCCGAACTGCGGTCGCCGAAACGATGTGTACCGTGAAAATTTTAACATATACCCACATTTGGCACTTTTCCATAAGTTGTCAAGTTTTTGAAGTCGCATTTGCCAAAAATCATCAAAATTTCAGTTTTTTCGGAAAAGCGCTAACAAACGCTTCTCTCAATGGAGACTTTGGATCAAAGGGTCCAGTATTGTAATCCTACTTATGCCCAAATTTATTTGTACATACCGTGATTTGGATTCCACGTTATGCTGCAGATCTTACTTCTCATTATATATTAAATGAAATAGATTTAGATTTATTTTCATAGAATACAATCTTAATATGAAATTTTAAAAGCAGGGTGTGATATTAGTATGTAGGTATGATAAAATATAAATTTAACGAGATCATAAAAAAATGCATTTATTATAAATTTATTATCAAAGATACATAATATGAAAAAAGCACAATGTGAAGTAACAAAAATAATTGAAATTGCTTAATTTATAAATTTACTAACAGGGGTAATATTTACTGTGTAGCACTAATATCAATGTTATTTATTTCAGGAAGCAATAAGTCATCCAAATAATTATAGGCACGATAAGCTCAGGTATGGTTATTGTATTCATAAAGCTTGTCCTGAACTTGAAGAAAATATAACCGCTTATCAAAATGATAATGATCTCTTAAAAACAGATCTCTTGGAATGTCTAAATAGAAAATTTGTCGATATAAGAGTAAAAACCAAAATATCTGATACATTAAGATGCCAAACAATTCACAAAACACCTATAGATGTGTACGACTATTTGGCAGGGTAAATATTTTTTACAAAAAAATTATTTAAGACATTTATATCTTCATTATTATTATTATTATTTTTTTTTAGAATTTTCTTTTTTCTACTTTTTGGTTTGGTGGTACTGGGTACGTTGTATGAAGGATTACCTCGTTATAAATCAGAAAAAGAATACAAAAGAATAACATCAACAAAATGTAAGATTAAAAATCTAATTTGTGTTTTCTAAATTAAAAGCTAAATCTTCACTCATATTTTACTAGTTGGAAAAATTATATCATGTTTCTCTGTCGTAAAAAATTGGGAAAGACTTGCATCTGAAAATGCCCATACGGACCACGGGTTAAGAGTACTTAATTCGGTGCGATTTTATAACATATTATTGGTTATACTAGCACACGCATGTCTGGGATCTTTTGGAAGTCCTGTTGTGAATACCACTTTTGTTGAGCGGGTAGGTGTTTGTTGACATAATTACTATTTTTATTTTTATTACAGAACAAATTTTTGTACAGGTAGCAAAAAATTATGAAACTGTTATAGTAGCAAATGGATACTACGCAATACAAACATTCTTTATAGTATCTGGTTGGATTCTGTGTTATCATTTCTTTTTAATGTTTGAAGCAAAGAAAGACATAAAATTTAGTTATATCTTACTGGCATTTGTTAATAGATACATCAGGTAAGAAATAATTAGAAAATTATTTAATAACTAGCAGACATACTACAACGATGGGAGTCAATCTATGGCTTCCATTCGCCATCTAGTGCGTCTTTGATGTGGTTGTTTTATTTTCGGCCTCATTCGCCACATTTTTTGTATTTTTAACGCTATTTATCCCAATTAATAAGTTCTGCCTTACGAACAAATGAGGAGCAGACATTCTATATGCAGTATGTCCAATTTCTGAAATTTTCACGAGAGCAGTAAAGCTACCACAGGTTTAAATGATAAGTTATTAAAAAAGTAATTTTTGCAATAACACAGTCTAAATTACACTATAAAGTATCCATAAATGAAACAAATATTCGATTGGCGGTTTTGCAAAACAGCTAAAAAATGTATTGAACAAACTGCACTTTGTATTTTCTACATTGGACAAACTGCATATAGAATGTCTGCTCCTCAAATATACAGAAACACAGGCAAACTCTCTATTCTGGAACTTTTTGTTATCGTTCGTTAGTATGGTGTCCACATGCCATTACCTTACTATTTAATACAATTTTGGATGTAAACCAAACTACGGTTTTCGACGATTTCATAACGATAACGAAAAGTTACAAAATGAGTGCTAGTGTTGTATATGTGTGATACTGATAATTCACGTCTAATAAGAGAAGCAGTCATGCACAGATAACTCATGAAAACCTAAAAACAAACTGATTTATGCTCTTCGAAGAAGCTAAAAGCAATCGAGGCAGGATATACAAGAAGTGGATGCCGATATGCGTATAGAGCTGGCGTATGAGGTATTAGATTGTCTACCAAATATTGAGAAGAGTACCTCTCTTAGATGAAATGAGAGATGATTAACCCTGTTAATGTCAACGCAAACTATCTAATTCTTCTTTAGATAGATGTTGTTAAACCATTTACAGCCGAGCGGAGCTTATACTATAAAGAGGCAGTTTAGCTCTCGAAATTACCTCTCCATCTATCTATTCAATCTACCACAACTTCTCGTTTTTATATTTCCTATAATTTTTCTTTCTTGTCGTCTCTTCTTTATTGGCCAGTAGATTAAGATTAAGAATTATTTTCTATGGCAAAAAGTTAACAAAAAGGCACATCGAATAAATAAATTTTATTTTTAGATTAACTCCAGCATATCTGGTAATGATAGTATTCAATGCTACGTGGCTAAACCATTTAAGTAACGGTCCAGCATGGTATAAAATTGTCGGATACGAAACCGAATATTGTAGAAAAAATTGGTGGTCTAACTTGTTATACATTAATAATTTCTACGATCCACAGCACATGGTAAGAAGTTTTACTTTTACTTACTAGAAGAACTAGAGGAGAATGCGGGATGAGAAGAATCTCGTCTCGTCCCGTCTGGTATAACGAAATTATTAGGATATTCAGTCAATAATTTTACCTACACTTTGTTCATTATTTCAGAATTTCTGTAAAAATTGTTGGTTTCCCAAAAAAATTTATTTAACCAAAGTTGTAGCCCGTTAAATTTCCTATCCAGTTTAGGCCGTCAGTTTTTTACTAACACGTTTCGTTTAAAAGATACGGGGTTTGCAAAAGAAGTAAAAAAAATTAAAACCTGAATTTTTTTAACATTTCTTCTCTTAATTTAATTTATAACTCGAAATCCGTTGATTCTAGACGATAAGGGATTATAACCTAATTTGTAGATAAGCAAATGGTCTGTAAAAAAGTATTAATTAATTAAGTCTAAGAAAATCAATAATATTGGAGCTATGGCCGTTTAAAATCAGAAATTTAAAAAACTGCATTAAAGGGAGGTATCCCCAAGAGTTTGAACTTGGACAAAAATTTTATTTGAAAAATTGGTTTGGAAATTTAGAATTTTAAAATTACTTTTCATAAAAGTTTGAATAATTTTTTTAACGTTTATTCATATTATTTTAAAGCTGACTGCTATTACTCATTAGGTTATACCTACGTTTCAAATTGCAATCTATTGTTTTTATGAGCTAACGGCATTTAAAGAGCGTGTTAAATTATTTAAAAATGGAATATTTTTTTGTGTATTACCTTTCATAAAATTTTTTATAATTCTCTTATTGTTTATTCATTTCATTTTAAAACTATTTCGATTTATTGTAAAGTGCGTTTAAACCAACAGATTTAAAAACTGAGTTTGACGTCGCTCCCGCTATAAATACCCGTTTAATGTTAAAATATAAACTTCTTAAAAAATGTTTTTGAAAAAATTAAAGTACTACTACTTTTTCTAGTGTATGCAACAATCTTGGTATTTAGCAACCGATTCTCAATTATTTCTTGTTTCTATGTTTATTTTAACGTTGATGTTAAAATTCAGGAAATACATAAAATTTATCTTTGGAACTTGTATGGCAATAAGTATAATTGTTCCAGCATTAATAACATATATCTTTAATTATGACATTGTGCTTCGCCAATACGCAGAGTAAGTTTCAACTAGGTCCTACCGTAACGTTCTTTATAATAATTAACACATTTGTTTTAGGCATTTTTACACAACTTTTTTGGATCAAATAGAATTTCATGTTATGTATGCATCTCCATTTGTCAATTTTGGTGGTTACATAATCGGAATGATATTTGGTTACATTTTTTATAAATGTCGCGATAGAATAGTATTTACAGAGAAGGTAACAATCAAACACTAATAATAACTTTCTATATTTTGGCGTAATATACTGGGCACAGTACTAATTTTTAATTCTATCACTTGTAGAGGCATTTGGTCTTATGGTGGATTTTAACTTTTGGATTACCACTTAGTATCATATACTTAGGAATTCCAATATACGAAAATGACGAGAAACCTCATATTATTTTATGTGCTTTATATGCAGGCACGGCAAAAGTGATATTTGCATTTGGTATTGCTTTGGGTTTGTTCGGAGCATCTCAAAACCAAGGCTGTAAGTTAAAATAACTTTCAAAATAAAAGTTAAACCACAGATTAGTATTACAGATAGTCAACGCTATTGTTAAAATGGTTAATACATTTTAACATTTTAAATGAAACCACGACTGGTGGTTATACAGGGTGGCCCTTTGAAAACGAAACAGACGGGATTGTGGCCAGCATAATTTTTTTTTTAAGAAATGCAAAAACACGTCAATTTTATCATCGAGGGGGACAACTTTTGCGACTAATGTCACTCCCGTATTGTTTCATCCTTTCGCTTTGCAATGACAACTCCTAAAATGTTAATAGGGATGATATGGCAAGTAACACCTCATTTGAAAAGTCTTGCTTCCCTGAATTCAGTTCTATAATTTTTTTAAAGTTTTATCAATTATTCAATAAAAAAATTGAAGCTGCAAAAATGCGAAATAAATTCGATATTTCAAGACATTTAAGAATAAAAACGGGAAAAACGCTTGTACAGGTTGATTTAAATTTTAAGGAGGCTACTTTTACTGCTGTAGTGCTATTTATAAACATTGACAGTTCAACCCTTGAAGTGAAGGGTGAACCACCCTTACAGTCTTGAATGCAATCAGGAATTGAAACAATTCTTTCATCATTTTATAAATTTCTGTAAGTATCAAAGCTAAAGATTCAAAAACGCATTTCACTTTTCTGATAAAAAATAAAACCATTTTTTCATTCAAAATTCTAAGGGTGGTTTGCTTTCTACCTTAAGGGTTGAACTGTCAATGTTTATGAATAACAGTAAAAAGTAGCCTCCTTGAAATTAAAATCAACTTGTGCAAGCGTTTTTTCTTTTTTTATTTTTAAATGTCTTGAAATATCGGATTTATTTCGCATTTTTGCAGCTTTAATTTTTTTGTTGAATAATTGATAAAACTTAAAAAAAATTATAGAACTGAATTCAGGGAAGCAAGACCTTTCAAATGAGGTGTTACTTGCCATATCATCCTTATTAACATTTTAGGGGTTGTCATTGCAACGCGAAGGGATGAAACAGTACGGGAGTGACATTGGTCGCAAAAGTTGTCCCCCTCGATGATAAAATTGACGTGTTTTTGCATTTCTTAAAAAAAAATTCTGCTGGCCCCAATCCCGTCTGTTTCGTTTTTAAAGGGCCACCCTGTTTAGTAATTTAATTACTAACATGATCTCATTGTTAAAATGTGTTAACCATTTGTGTGTTGTGTTGTGTGTGTTGTATGTGTTAACCATTTTAACAATAGGGTTGGCTATCTGTATACTAATCTGTGGTTAAACTAATCGTTTAATTTACAGGGTTGTTAAGATCCGTTTTGACTTGGAAACCAGCTCAATTTTTAGGAAGACTTACGTATTGTGTATATTTAGTGCACTCATCGGTTAAGCGTCTTAGAACAGGAGTTCTAAGAACACCTGCTTACTCTTCTGTTACCACTATAGTAAGTATTTAGTTTACTAATTTCATTTTGTATTAAATTTTTAACAAAAATTATTTTTCTATATAAAAGGATTTAACGATGATTTAATTTTTTTTTCAGTTGTATGACACTTTGGGAGATTACTCGTCTGCGCTTGTATTTGCACTTTTACTATGTCTTCTAATAGAATTACCAATTACAGCTTTACAAAAATCTTGTGTACCACAACTAGAAAGCAAAAGAGCCGCACGTGATAATAAAAATGCAGAGCATCAAATAATTCTGGCCAAGGGTGTAACCAACATGGATAATTTAACCAAAGTGTAAAAAATTGTAAATTAATTTAAATTAATTTTAGAATAAATACTATTTTTATTAAAAGCTTTTATTTACTTGTCCTTCATGTAGGACTTCGTTGAGGCCATTTTTAACTAACTTTCCGACGTCTTACAGATCTTAAATTTAGTACACAGCTTTCACTTCTGGAGCATTTTCATACTCTAATTATGTTTTTCTAAAATTACAAAAAATAAGCAAAAAATCGGTGAAGAAATTAAAAATAATAAGGCGTATGCTTCGCTGCGCGTTGAATATTTTCATCATGCAGTGTGGAAATTAAAATAGATTTCTAAATCGCATTTTTATGAACTGCATTCAGAGTGAAGTTTTTTGTTTCAATGATGTATATAGGTTGAAGTATCAAACATCTCAAGCACACAATACGAGAATTCTGATAGGATGCTGCATTTGAAAAGATATCACTAAAAATTTAAAAAATAAAAAAAATAAACAAAAACTTAAAAAATCCTATTATTTAATGCAATTTTGAGTGTAAACCAAAGTTTCTTAACAAACGGTTGTTAACAATTGAAGAGCACACGGGAATAACGATCAGGGTCCATTTTTCTCGAAAATATTCTGTTATAGCCATTTGTTAGCTTAAAACTAAAGCTATCTTTTGGTAAAAAAAAAATTGAGAAAAGTTATTTGGGTCCAACGTAAACGCGTTTTCAAATTTCTTAGGTTTACAGAAAAACGATCATAGTCCATGCGGAACTATACAAGAATGATCAGAGTCCAGTTTGTGGTGTGATCTATTTATAGCATTGCATGACCGTCATTGATATAATGCATTTTTTCAGTGCAAATTTTGTAACTAATAAGTGCAGAGGTATCATTAAATTAATTTTGTGATACTGTGTTAACAAAATATATCATTTTTTGGTTATTTAAGCGTTACCAGTAATATTGAGTGTAAAAATGATCAGAGTCCCGCGGACCCTGATCACTTTTATATGCAACGTTTGGATGAAGTTTACATGCAAGCATTTCGACTCAAATTATTTTTGCAGTATTATAGTACACTACCTTACCCATTAAAATTAAAATCATATTTTTTAAGTAATTTAGTGATGAGTTGTGAGTCTGTAAAACTTAAATTTCAATTTACTCAAAACTTGACATTTGTGACTATGATCGTTATTCCTGTGTACTCTTCAATTCTATAACGATAACGAAAAGTTGCATAATAGGGGGTAAGTAGTATGTATTCGCCGTGTGCGTTCCTCCTGCTGCCCTCTGATGGCTCAAATAGATGAAACAAAATGGGATTCTTAACATATAAAATGAACGGTTGCACCGTTTTATTCAAATTATTTTTTAATATTATGTGTTTTCATGTAATTTAACCCTTATTGATGACAGAAGAAATTACTGTAAATCCAAATATTCGGTGCAATTTTCTAAGAAAAGTTGTTATGATAACAACTGAATTTAGTTGTTAAGTGACGGTTAGTTGTTATAGTTACACTGAGTCAGACCTATTTTTCAGTTGTTAAGTAACAACTGCGATAACAACTTTTTTAGAAAATTGCACCGAATATCTCATTGTTTATTGTTAAAACAATTTAAACATATGAGGAGCAGACATTCTATATGCAGTTTGTCCAATATAGAAAATACAAAGTGCAGTTTGTTCAATACATTTTTTAGCGGTTTTGCAAAACCGCCAATCGAATATTTGCTTCATTTATGGATACTTCATAGTGTAATTTACACTGTGTTATTGCAAAAATTACTTTTTTAATAACTTATCATTTAAACTTGTGGTAGTTTTACTGCTCTCGTGAAAATTTCAGAAATTGGACATACTGCATATAGAATGTCTGCTCCTCATATTTTGTCGATACTTAAATTTTAGGTTAGAATGAATATCTTGTTGATATTCGACAACAAAATTTGACCTGCTAAAATTTGATGTGGTTAAAAGTTTTATAAAACTGATTAGTAGTTATTTAAAAAAAAGAAAAAATTTAAAACAACTAAATTTTTGTTCAGTATTTAATAATATTTTGGTCAGTATAAATACTTAAGTATCAGTATTAAATTAAAGTTTGGTCAGTATAAATATTTAAGTATCAGTATTAAATTGAATATTGGTCAGTATAATTTATTATTTTGGTCAGTATTATTTATTAATTTGGTCAGTATATTTTTGTTATTTTGGTCAGTACACTCTACTGTAAGTTGTAATAAGATTTTGTTTGATTATTAGGTATATTTTTATTTTATTACTTAGCTAATTTTTGTTGTCAGTAATCATTTTTAATAATATAAAAAATTTAAATAATTATTGTAAAAATTTTATTTCATTAATTTATAAATTGAAATACGGAATTACTTTTTTTTATTTTTATAATTTATTATAATATAGAAATTATACATAAAATATTTACAAGATTGCAATTAAAAAATATATACAAATAAATTATAATAGTAAAGGAAATGTTATATAATTAATCCACTAGAAGAACTCCAGTAGCTAATTTTGTCCTTCCCCTTGAACGCTTTTCACCTATAGGTATTTGTTTAGATGCTGGGGGAGGTTCGACATATTTTAAACGTATAGCCAAGCCTATTATATGCTTGCATATATATTTCTTAAAGAAACCTGGACAAGTGCAGCGGCCATGGATCCAGTTTTCTGTTTGTTTTGGAAGATTCACAAACCATACTTTAAATGCTCTTCGTTTGAATTAATCAAAAGTGTTCCAGCGCATTTCTGATACGACTGAAATTTCCTCCTCCGTAACAGTAAGTTCTTCATTGGATGGACAAAAATATTGAATTGAATCTTCGCATGTCATTGATGAAATTTGGATCTAGAAGAGCGGGGGAGGGGAGACCGCAAGGGTGTCTGTCCCGAGTGGTAGCTAAAAGAGCTCAAAATTCATATATTTGAACTTTTAAACTTATTTGATCTTCAAACTCAAATGATGGAGAAAGGAAAAGCCAATAAAAAGGAAAAAATATTTAAAAATGAAAAATAATATTTTGCAAGTAGTGGCCATTTTCTGTTTCGCACATTCATGCTCATTTCATACATTTTCCATAACTTTTGCTTTTCATGTGTTTTTAATTTAAATGTTGTTTTTTCAGCTCGGACATGGTCGCTGGCTTATTGACGTACAACTGTTTCTTTCAAATAAAAGCATTCAAACCATAACAATCGTTTTGCGTCACCCTGTAGAGGAGAGTCGGGTATTGGTGCGCACATAAGCCAAAATTGTAATATTTCTGAAATGACAAAAGATTGAACTTACAGGTTTGCTATCAAGATTCTTTAACAGTTTGGCTGTAATATTCTCTAGTCACTTTTAAATAAAAATGCACCATGTGACTTTAAAACACTAATTTAGAAAAAATGGCGTTGCGCACAATTACCCGACGTATGCGGCTAATGGTGCGCATAGGTAAAATAATCGTGCACATTGAAAAGGAAAACAAATAACACAAGTAATTAAAGCTAAAAGTATACTTATTTATTTAATAAAGCCTATATAACCTATGATTTAAAAAACTAAACTATAATAAAATATAAAAAAAAATTATAATTAATATAAAATGAAAATAATAAAAAAGGTTTTTAGGTGTCACAAAAATCTTTTTTCTTGCGATTTTGTCGTTTAGCTGTATTTGGTCTTGGAAGAAGACTCAGCTCTTCTAAAATAGCAGATGTACTGGGGACAGGATCATCACTATGGGCACTGCGCCCGATTAACCGACAGTGGCAGATTCGCTTTTAAATTTTATAAAACAATAAAAAGCGCTTTTTTGCCTAAACTACATATATCAGTGTAAAGGGGACTCATTATGCAATGTATTTACGCACACAATTATTAAAAATTGTAAAAGTGGAAATACTTACGGCTTATTTTCTTCGAAGCTCCTACTAGAACACGACATACATAAACAAAAAAGTGACCATTATAGATAGCTAAAGTACAACTATCCACCTGATTCATATGTCGTAGTACATAGCTTTGTCAAGAGATAACCCCTGAATACCAAATTTCGAATTATATCAGCCTGTTATGGAAATAAAGGCATGCGCACGATTAGCCGCCGCGCACAATTACCCGACTCTCCCCTATATACTGATATGTTTAAAATAATGACAACTTATTTAAAATACTGACCATTTATTTAAAATACTGACCATTTTTTAAACTACTGACCATTTAATTAAAATACTGACCATTTAATTTAAAATACTGATCATTTATTTAAAATACTGACAGATTTTATACTGACCAATGTAATACTAACCATTTATTAAAAATACTGACCAAAAGTATTATAAAATACTGATCAAGTAAATACAAGCCAAAATTTAAAAGTGCAAAAAAGTCGATTATTATTACGAATAATAAATTATAAGAACTGGGTTTGAAAAAATTAATTACGATATATCATTCCAAACACATGAAACTTGCAATCACTATTTATTTTTACCTTATTTATGTCAATTAAAAACACAGCAAGCTGAGTGATATACAGGGTGGCCCTTTGCAAACGAAACAGACGGAATTGTGGTCAGCAGAATTAAAAAAAAAAATGCAAAATCACGTTAATTTTATCATCTATTAACATTTAAGGGGTTGTCATCGCAACGCAAAGGGATGAAATATACGGGAGTGACATTGGTCGCAAAAGTTGTCCTTCTCGATGATAAAATTGACGTGTGTTTGCATTTAAAAAAAAAATTCTGCTGGCCACAATCCCGTCTGTTTCGTTTTCAGTGGGCCACCCTGTATTTTATTTGTACGTAATCATCAATATTCAGTGATTAGTAGTCCCAATTTAGTTCTATTACCGGCCACGCTTTGATAGATTTTTGTATCGTATTAAGAGGCGATTGAGTGTTTTAAAGAAGAGCAAATCAAATAGAACGCAACGTGGTTGCAGTTTATGGCTCTTATGGTGGTAGGAATTATAATTCAGATATCTACCCGACCAAGTAGGTTTCTGCGTCCACATGTATTTAATAGTATTTCCTTGATGAATCAATTTGACATCTAAAAAGGTTATGGCATTATTTATTTCTTTCTCTATAGTAAATTGCAATCTTTGATGGAATTTGTTAAAATGTTCGACGATAAGAGCCATAAAATTGGGACAGCAATTGGACTTATCGACAGAGCACTTAAATTAACGCATGGCGATTTCAGAAAGGATACTCTGAATATCGCAAAGCGAACTTTGATAAGCAATAACTATCCCTATCCACTTGTAGTTAAATTAATCAAAGACCGTGTTAACAGATTATACAATGGGCATATGGCAAGAAGAGAAATTCATAACAACTATTCGGTGATTAAATTACAATAATTCGGTGATTCCGTTTGTTAGTGGGTTAAGTGAACAAATCAAAAGAAGTCTTAAAGAACACAATATTGAAACCACCTTCAAGTCTCCTAACAACATTGGTCTCTTATATACCAAACTTAAAGATCCGATCCCTTTTGAGAAAAAATCTGACCTTATATATCAAGTGGACTGTACAAATTGTAACTTGGTGTACATCGGACAAACCAACCAATGGTTGAAGAAAAGAATAGGTGGTCACATCTCAACCATCAGATGTAATAAGCCAGAATCAACGGCCATCGCCAAACATATCTTAGTACATGGACATACTGCGGACTTCGAAAACACTAAAATCATCAAGTCTGTTCCCAATTATAAAGATCGGCTGGTACATGAAATGATTTGTATAAAGAAGACCAACAACACAATGAACCGGCAAACTGATATTGATGGCTTAAGCAACATTTACAGCCAATTACTCCTTTAAGTTTTTTACGTATTGGAGTTAGGTCTTCCTTCTTTTCCGGAACACAATTTAGGTTTTTCCTAACTCACGGTCCTAGATTTTATCTAGTTACCGTTCAAATGACAATACTTGTTCTCTGTTTCCATGACTTGTTTTCATAATATCTGTATATTATTCTGATGACGAACGAAATAATCGTTTGAAAGCTAAATAAATTTTTTAATCAATTTTTAATTTATTAATAACTCGATATTTTGAAGTTTTAATATTATCTAATATCAACGAGTTAATAATTTATATATTTTAAATTAAAAATAAATTGTCGGCAAAATGAGAAAAAAAGTGGCTACAAAATAAGAGGCGGCAATTTTATAGGCGGCGAAATGGGATGATACCCACAGGAATTATGAGGCGCCATAAGTAATAAGCCTTTGCTTTATAGGTGAATTCCTAGATATTTTACTTCGTCGGTCTGAGGAATTCGTTGGATATCAAATATGACGGACGGATAAGTTTCTCTTCAAGTAAATATTATGTGAACTGGCTGGCTTTCATTAACTTTCTCGATGCAAACCATGTGCAGATTTTGTCAATGTGATTCTGAAAACATTGTGAGGCTACTTTAGCATTCGAATTTGATGCAAATGTTGCTATATCGTCTGCAAATGTTGCTAGGGTAGTGCTGTTATCTTTTGGTACTTTAGCCGTAAGATGTAGAATTGGTTCTAGAGAACACTCCCGTATGACATACTGGATTTGTCCGATAATTCGATCTGATAGAATTCAAATGTAAATCCTTTCTGTTTTATAAAAAAGCCTTCTCTGTTAAATATATGATTTAAGAATTAGAAAATAAAGGTGTGGTAAGCTTTTCTTGAACTTACACATGGAGCCGTCGTGCCATACTCTGCTAAATCTCATACGCCTGAGAAATATACAAAAAATGACAAAGCAATAGTTCTTAGATTCCAAATCTGATCTTACTTTGGTTGCTATTCTTTAAATTTTCACGATGGTTGAGTGTGTGTCTGAAGCTAAACTAATGATCTGATAGAATTCCATTTTCATCTAATATGAAAAAAACTATTTTAGTAAGAGATTTTCGTACACCTTAGACATTAACAGTAGTAGACTTATGGGTTTGTATGATAACACAACATTACTATTCTTTTTAGGTTTTGAAAGATTGTCCACTGAAGAGGGAAGTAGCTCAATCCCCATATATAGTGTTGAATATTATGGTTAGCATCCTATTCGTTGTGTGCGTTGCTCTTGCTGCCCTCTGGTGGCTCAAATAGACAAAATAATTGGGACTCTTGACATATAAAAAGCTGGCAAATTTTAAGCTTTCAGGTAGGGAGTTGCGGGTCATAATCCTTCTAAGTCCATGGTAATCACATAAAGCAAGTCCCAATTCAGTTCTATTACCGGCCACTCCGAACTCTTCGATCGATTTTCGTATCCCCTCTACACCTACGCACACAGCAAATATCCAGAATCTGGTTGTTCCTGTAGTTATTTTCCCGTAAGCAGATCAAATCCGAGTGCTTCTGTTGGTGAGATTTTTTGACGAATCAGTTTGCGTATTTTCGTTTTTTTTTTAATTTTTCAACTGGTAGATCTCTTCGATTATGTGAACTGAAAAGATGATAAATTGGTTTTTCATCGATAATATTGTACTGTCTTGAAAGTGATAAGAATACATGTTCTAGGTATTTAGCAAAAGTATTTACTTTCTTTTCATTATTTTTATTTAATTTTGTAATTGCACGATTATGTAGTATTATAGTTTTGTCTGTACGGTGCAGTGTTGTTTGCCACTTTCTTCGTATGGTATTCACTTATTTAAAAGACGTTATTTAACGAACACGATTTCCATAAAATCAAGTATTTCCATAAAAATTCTATTTCACTTCAGGTGACGAATTCCATACAGCTTGTTGTACGACTCTTGTAAAGTGATCAACCGCGTAATCAATACTTCTTTTATGGGGAACATTGAAAGGGGTTAATTATTATCGTTTTTGTAAAATCCCACCAAAATTTCCAAGTCGTTTTAAACTTTATATAAAAACGCATTTGGGACCGTAGAGTGCAAAAATTGCACTTTTAGCAGGCGGAAATGACTGAAAATCGTTCAAGACGACTTACAAAGTTGAAAAATTAAAAATCCATTATTACGACTTCCATGGACTGTAAAAGTTTAATTTTAATATTTATTGCAAAATGAACTGGAACTGGATCAGATGAATTTTCTGATCAAAATACATAAGAATACGTCGAAAAAACGATGGATTTCTAACATTGAATTTTTGAGGTAAAAAAAATTTAAAGGGGTTAAATCTGGGTCTGTTGACTTAGCCCCCCCAAGTTAAAATTTTTTCTCAAAAAGCTAGCTCCCGAATCATTATAGCTAGCACCAGCTAGCACCCAAGTATGAAAGCTAGCACCGTTATAGTTTTTCCACAAATTGCAATTGAATCTGAGGGGGGCCAAGGCAACGCTAGCCCCCCCCAAGTTAATATTTTTTCTTAAAAAGCTAGCTCCCAAATCTTTATAGCTAGCACCCAAGTATGAAGGCTAGCACCGTTATAGTTTTTCCACAAATCGATATTGAAACCATTGCACAGTGGGGTATGTGGCTTCAAAAAGTGGCAAGAAATGAAATTTTATTTCGTTGGGTTTATAAGTTAGATATATATTTTGGGGCTCTTAGTAGTATCTAAAAAATACTTTGCATAATTGTTTGCACATTTATTTACTTAAAAAATTAGTTTATTAAAAAAAATTTACATAGGAAGAGCTTTAAAGCTTCCAAGTTTGGAAAGTATGTGTAAAAACGTCTTAAGTAAGTCTCAAAGCTCAGCAAGAAAATAAAATTTTTAAATCTTAATTATCATTATTACCGGCAAGAAAAACTAAAGTTACTAATCAATAATCATATTCAAATTTTTCGTTTTTTAGGTGCATGTCAGTGCCCCCACTCCCCCACTTTCAAATTTTTGGATGAATTTGGTGTCAAACGTTATAACATCGTTTGAGCCTGAATGTGCTTCCATTATTTTCGTTTGAGCCTCAAAGATCGCAAAGTTATTTGAAAAAACTAGTGGAGGAGCTGTAGATATGTTTCTTAATTTTCCTATTCATTTTGAATTTGTATCTGCAACTGATGTCAATCGATAGAGCTTCGTTTGAGCCTAAATGAGCTTCAGAGAGCAAGACTGTTAATTTTTTGTACAGTTATGGATAGTTAAAATTTTTGACTAAACTCCGAGCAACATGCGTTAAATCTTAAGTTTTTTAAAATGTCATACTCTGGATATATGAAAATTCTCTATATTTTACTCAAATGAACTGAATGAGCTTCCATTATTTTTGTTTGAGCTTTAAAGGTCTCGAAGTTATTCCCGAAAAACTATTGGGGGGGGGGGAAGTTGTAGACATGGTTTGCAGTTTTCCTTCTCATTTTGAATTTATGTGTGCAATTGATATCAATCGATAGAATTTCTTTTCGACCCTGAATGAGCTTTAGTGAGCAAGAGTTTAAATTAATTTTTTACAAAGTTATAAATAGTTGAAATTTTTGACTAACCTCCGAGCAACATGCGTTAATTCGTAATGTTTTTAAAATTTATTATTTTGGCAAAACGGTAGTATTACCCAATTGCTTTACTATTTCCGACTAACAGATATTTGATGAGCCCCAAAACATTTTAGGCATTGAATCATAATTTTTTTTTATTAGCACCATTAACATCGCTAGCTTTAAATCAATATTAGATTTTCTCGGCATGATTTCTATTTCGGTAAATTATTCGATTTTAAAAAATTTTATGTTTGTAAAAAGTAAAATATTGCTTATTTAGAGAAGTTATATATTCAAAGTATGTAGATTATCAACTTCAAAGATTTACAAAAACTTAAGATTTATCGCATGTTGCTCGGAGTTTAGTCAAAAAGTTCAACTATCCATAACTTTGTAAAAAATTAACTTAACTCTTGCTCACTGAAGCTTATTCAGGTTTAACCGAAACTCTATTGATTAACATCAATTGCACATATAAATTCAAAATGAGAAGAGAATCCGAAGAACATGTCTACAACTATCCCCCCCCCTCCAAGTAGTTTTTTACTACTTAAAATTTACCGAAAAAGAAATCATGCCGAGAAAATCTAATATATTTAGATTTGAAGTAAGTAGTTGAACATTGTTATTGTTGCTAATTAAAAAAAAATTATGATCCAATGGCTAAAATGTTTTGGGGCTTATCAAATTAATATCTGTTAGTCGGAAATAGTAAAGCAATTGAGTAATACTACTGTTTTGCCGAAATAATAAATTTTAAAAACATTACGAATTAACGCATGTTGCTCGGAATTTAGTCGAAAAAAAATGAAGCTCTATCGATTCACATCAATTACACATGTAAATTCAAAATAAGATAAAAAAAAAACGGAAAAACATGTTTACAACTCCCCCCCTCCTCCCAGCAGTGGCGGATTAAGCACTTGAGAAGCCCCAAGCGCAATTCAATTTTGAGGCCCCTTCCAAATATTTTCATTCTAGTATGCAGTGGCGGATTTAGCTATTGGTGACGTACCAGTCCAAGCCCTCCCCTCTTAAAATTTTCTGTTTGTTTTAAAATATTTATTTCTAATCACATAATAATACAGCAAAAAATAAAGCAAATAATAATTTTTCTTTAAATCAAATAAATGTTTAAATCATAAATCCGTAATTATTATTAATAATTACATTAAAATATAACCTAGCGCCAACTTTTACTTACAAAAACGCCCAAAACCGCAAACAATTTCTCACGTGGTTAGGTTAGGTGGTTAGAGAAGAGAGCTTTGCCGCTCCCTATGTTAACTCAGTTTTTCTTGAGGTGTAAAGTCTAATGGCAATTCATTAAAATTAGATCTCAATGTCTATTAACAAAATTAAAATATGAACATATTTTGCAAGTAAAAACTGTGTGCCGAATTTTAGATCTTTTGGATGTCGCATCGGGAACTTTGTTAAAAAAAGTCCATCCCACATGGACGACGGACAACGCTCACATCGAGTTAAATAAAAGCTTTAAAAAATAAAATCACATACATTTTGGTATTAAAATTATATATCATTTGTGCGCGTCAGTGGCATTAATGTTTTTCTCGAAAATCTTAAAAACTCTGGGTACATACGAAAATAAAACATGCACAAACACACGTAAACTAAACACAAACGTTCAAGACTGTTTTAAATCAGAAATTGAAAATTTTAAAGAAATTTTGTATTACCAGGTGTTACTCAAAAACTATTTGGATACAAACAAAAATAATGTTTGTACAAACAGGAACAAACAATTTAGCCTATTTTGGATTCAAAATTAGAAGCGGGGGGGCGAGGACATAAACCTACATTTTCCTCTCTCTTTTGGAATTTTACGTTTCTCACATCCACTCTAAAACTAACAATAATAATATTATTTTTTCTCTCGCTGCTTTCATCTAATTTTTGCTACCAGTAAAGTGTACTTACATACTTTCTAGCAAGGCCGTATATAAGGAGTGGTTTTGGGGGTTTAACCCCCCCCAAAAAAAGGTTTTTTTGGTAATACCCTTCCCATGGCATTAAAAAAATTTTTTTAGGTAAAACCTTCCTCATGACATGTATAGCTACGGCCCTGCTCTATAGTAAATAACGCATTCATAAGAACAGGTGGAATTACCAATATAAAAAAAAATTACAAATTGCCAGAATTAAAATTAAAATATTTAGCAGAGCCGCCACAATATCGTAAAATAATTTACTGTAAGGGTGCGTTCCACTTAAAGCCCACGGTCGATCGTCAGTCCAATCAAATTACCGCACCCAATCTTTAGTCCAATCAAAAAACCACAGGACCACGCGAAGGTCGCCCATGGGCTTAAGTGGAACGCACTGTAAATAATAGGTTGTTTGGTACCACAGTCTTAGTGCTACACTAACTACACTACTACAAATTGATTAGTGGTACAATTACCAACCCACTTTTTACACCACAGTTCTAGTCCTAGTCCTAGCACTAGGACTGTGGTACCAAACAGACCTAGTATTACAAAAGAAGTTTTAAATTTGGAATTTTAATGAATTTCTTGGAAAATTGGTAAGCAAAGTTGTATTTTCATAAAACCAGTTATATCTGACGATATCAGTTTCACGATGAGTAGAATCGTGAATGAGATTGACACATGTAATCCGGTAAGGTATTCTTTTAATTTTTATAATTTTTTTTGCTAATTATTCTAATGAACGTTGAATCCTGAAGACGGTCCTGATTGTGGCTATTGTTGTGCTAATATTTTTGTAAAGAAGTATACAATTTAATATCTATCTGTAGATTATTGTTTAAGACCTATTCTTTACTATAAATTTTTGTTATATCGATATTATATTGTTATTTTTATTTCTACTTGTCTAACCACTTTGGTTTTCCAATATACCCTGGCATTCCTGGCAATTACACGAGGTTATATCACTTATCACCGTTAGATGACTTGGGTAACAATAGACCCTTACACTTACAGTACCTACCTTTCCAAGAATAGGTACTTAACAAAGGAATAATAATCTTTAATAACTTAATAAGCAGAACAACAAAAGATTGAACTATGCAATTATATGTCAGTTTAAAATTTTTTTTTTTTTAAATATACAAATTTTGAGGCTCCCCTAAATTTGGAGGCTCCAAGCGTGCGCTTCATGCGCCTGTCCGATAATCTGCCACTGCTTCCCAGGGACAGGGGTAACCTCCACCGATGGTCAAATTTTAATCCTTTTTTTTTTCTGAGCTGCAGAAGGATACCTGCAAGTTCCACCGCTGGTAAAAAAGATAATCGAACAAAACATGAAAGTTCCACTGATTTTAACATAAGGTATTACTGGATTAAGACCCACAAAGCCGCTTATAGTACTTAGTATTTAAAATTGTGATAGAAATTCACAAAAAATTTCTGAAGGGGAAACATCCCCTTCAGAAAGAAGGGGAAGTCAATAATTAAATATATTCAACTCGGCAGGTAATAAAACCGTTTAATTTCATACCTCCTCTCCTCTTTTTGAGATTAGGTACGACCCTGGAATAAACAGCCATCTAATATCTTAAAGAAATAACTTACAATTAGAGCTAAGTTAAAATTGTGTCATATTCATAAATCACAAGATTTTTGCATAATTTGAATGAAAATCAAGTCCTACGACAAAATGAAAGCTTAAAGAATTTAAAATACTTTAGAAGCTTAATACCTTGACATTTGACCACCTCGACTTAATCCACCATCAGTGGAACTTGCATATGGGATAAAAGTGACCCAAAACCGACTGGTGGAACTTACATGTCGGATTAAAAAAGATTTGACCTATCGGTGGAAGCTACAATCGCCCCTTCCCAGTAGTTTTTTGCCAATAACTTTGTGACTTTTAAAGATCAAACAAAATTAATGAAAGCTCGTTCAAGCTCAAACGATGCTTTAACGTTTGACACCAAAATTCATCCAAAAATTTGAAAGTGGGGGAAGGGGGGGCACTGACATGCACCTGAAAAACGGAAAATTTGAATATGATTAGTAACTTTAGTTTTTCTTGCGGATAATAATGATAATTGGGATTTAAAAATTTTATTTTCTTGATGAGCTTTGCTATATTCACGTATTCTTCTTCTTCCTCGGTCCTTTTACCCTAATGAGGGTTTGGTGACGTATGTATAACGTTCTCTTGAAAGATTACTCTGGGTGGTTTGCCATTGCCTTCCGAGAGAAGAGGGTCATAACGAAGTTGGATATATTTTGTAGCCGGGTTAGGGATTGAACTTAGGGCTTCTAGCCTAGAGTCCGGTCCCTAGCCCGTTCACTTAGCTCACCTCTATAATTCACGTTTTACTTGAGACGTATTTACACATACTTTCCAAATTTGGAAGCTTTAAAGCTCTTCCTATGTTTTTTAGCGATTAATTAAATGTTTTTAAATAAACTAATTTTTTAAGTAAATAAATGTGCAAACAATTATGCAAAGTATTTTTTAGATACTACTAAAAGCCCCGAAATATATATCTAACTTATAAATCCGATGAAATAAAATTTTATTTATTGCCACTTTTTGAAGCCACATACCCCACTGTGCAGTGGTTTCAATATCGATTTGCGGAAAAACTATAACGGTGCTAGCTTTTATATTTGGGTGCTAGCTGGTGCTAGCTATAATGATTCGAGAGCTAGCTTTTTGAGAAAAAATTTTAACTTGGGGGGCTAAAAGCCAGTTCACACTACATGATTTATCATATGACTTGTCACATGACTTCTCATATGAGTGATTTTTTTACGTTCACACTATATGATTTTTGATATTATAGAAGTTATGGCTTTTATGATTGGCTGTTGTGATGGTATGATTTTAGCCATGACTTTTCTTATGACTAAGTCATATGATAAATCATGTAGTGTGAACTACCCTTAAGTCAACGGACCCCATATGTTTACTTCAGTTTGTATTATTAGGATAAAGAAGGGTGTGTTTATAAATTTAAGCAGTCTGAGGTCGTTATTTTTTACTTTACTATACTACATAGTATAAGTACTTATACGTAGTATATCATACGTAGTATGGGAAAGTATTGTAATAAAAAAGAAAAATTATTTTGACGGATTTATAGTCCTTGAGGTCCAAGAAGTTGAAAGAAACCAAACAACAAAAAATGTCTGTGTGGGTGGGTGTGTATGAGTGTGTAGTATGAATGTCACCGAAATTTTGTGTGCGCTCTGGCTCTCAAACTAATAAAAATTTTACTACCAAATTTTATATTTAGTACTTTTATATTGAGACTTAGAGCTGATTATTTTTAATTTAAAAATAATGTAGTCGCGATTTAACGAAATGATCATAGATATTGCATAAAATAACCCGCCACCGACGACAGCATTACGATAACTGTTCATAATGTTCATCATAAATTACATAAATTCATAAATCATCAATTTAGTTGTTTATAAGTAACGAAGAAGTACGTAAAAAAGGGGGGCAATTGTGACGAGTATGGGAGAGGGTTCCGAACAAAAGTGAGATAACGCAGTGTTTTTATAAAAAAGTTAGAGTGACTAACTGAGATATAACGCACAGCTTAAATTAAACCGGTCGGTGTAAAAACTTGAAATTTGGCACCTGAGCTCCCCATATGACGTCTTCTTTAGAAGAATCTACATATGACGTAGATGAGCACTAATAACGAGTTGTATGGAAATCCTATTATTTATCAATTTATCAATTTTTTTCTTAATTATTGACTCGCATGAACAGATTAACAAGATTTTTACAAACGGATCTTATCCAAATTATGGTTGTATTTAACAACCATTTTTAACAACTATCAACATCAAAGCATTTGATAGCATTAACATCGAATGCCTTTTGACAAAATTGCGACACTGTGGTATAATTGACGAGATTTGCGATTGGTTTTGCAGCTACCTTATTGGACGATGGCAATACATAAAAACGAAATCTGGTAAATGTTCAGAGATGATAGAGCTAATGACAGGAGTACCTCAAAGCTTCATTCTTGGTCCTAGTCTATTCTCAAACTACACCGCAGATCTAATTAAGGCGATATTATACAGTACCATTCACATGTAATCAGATGATATCTAATTTTTATACCATTTTGCAATAAAAAACAAAAAAAGATGCATAAAATAATATACAGCCTGACCTCACTAGAATTGAAAACTGGTGCAAAAAAAACTCTACTAATCAATGCACACAAAATCCAAATAATTGAATTTGAATGTACAAAGAAAGAAGTCAATCTAAACTTACAAATACAGGAAATGTCATTACAAAAACCAATGTTGTAAGAAATCTAGATCTGATGATGGACGATGGATTGAAATTTGACAAGCATGTTTCACTTATTACCAAAAAGGCTTTCAGTTCACTAAGGCAAATACATTGTTTTGAAGAACTACTTCTTTGGTACCGTAACATGCTACAACTTGGGACACTTTTGACATTCAATAATGTGCCGTTCATTTTGTACTCTTCTTTTCAATTATCTGAGATAGCTATATTTTCGGGCTCTTTGAGTACTTTAACGGTACCTTCTTACATTTTGCAAATTTTGCTAATTTAAGCCCTTTAAAGGAAAAAAACTGACTTTTCCAAGTCATCTCACAGGTGTTTTTTATGTTTTCCAAAATTTCGAGTTGTCGTGGTTCGTTTGAGGATATTTTCGTAAGACGTTTTGTTCGATACTTGAATGCTTTTAGTATGAAAGTCGCTTTTGCGGAATTATTTTCCATGTAAGTTGCCAACTGTTGAGATACTTTTTTTTGATTACCGTTTTCGATCTTTCAGATTAATTTTGTCATGGTTGATCATACAGCGGCTTTATAACTTATTGGCTTTATGGCTTCCCCACTTTATGGTTTTACGGCTTTATGGTTTTATAACTTTATGGCTTTATAACGTCCCGGCTTTATGATTCATGGTTTTACCTCTTGGTTTTTGATATTTCAACTTTAATGGTCCTGCAGCATTTAGTATTTTTTTGGTTTTTCCTTGAAGAGGAAGTTTGGTAGGCTGCAACCTTGAGTTGAAGATAATGTTTTATCTGTACGACCATTTTTATTTATCCTTGTAACACCTGTACCACCTGTGATAACACCACTATATCTGGAGATGAGTTTTTGGGTTCCTGTTCTGTCGATGGTCAACACAATTGTTTGGAATGCTTGTATTCAACAACTGGAAGAGAGAAGAGCAGCTATAATGAGTATTTTATGTAATTTTATATTTTGTAATCACGTTAAAGATCTTACGTGAGTGATTTTCTTATTATAGTTGTTTTTGATTTAGCTTTTGACACCACGATACTTGGTGTGTGTTGTTCTAGACACCTGTAGTGCCAGCAGACAGAAATTTTGGATTTTTTTCACTCTTATACCACCAGTGTTTTCTTGTGCTTACTGTTAGTCATATTAAAGTTATTTTATGTTTATTTTTTTTAATACTTCGAGAAGCAATTAATACAACCCATCACCCAGCCGCCGAATTATCATTGAGCTAGTTTTTTTTTACATCAGGGTCTTCGCACGTCGAATTATACCAGTTCTAGTGGGTGTGCAAAGAATTCTCTTTTCGTAAGGAATTTTTCTTACAATAGGTTGACTCCAAAGAGTGATATTCATGACAGGAATTTAAGAGGCGTAGATCAAAGCTACAACGTTCAACAACATGACTCTACAAAATACAAGAACTCCTTCTCTTACTTATCAGCATATACATTGAACAATATCCCAATGGAATATAATCTCGTCTCCACAGAATATCAAAAAAAGAAAATAAAAGACAACATACTGAACGGAACGCTGGCCTAAACAATCGAATTTGAAAGATTTTGAAGATATCTTAAACCCGATGATAAATTAAAATCATTTTATTGTAAAATTTCATATTATTTTTAGAGTAATAAATTATTATTATTATTTATTTGAAATCTCACATATACAGTGGAATGAATATAATGGGGGATTTAGCTCCAACCATTTTATATTATGTGTTACATTTTTTTATTATGTTACAGCATTTAAAAATTTTCTTACAAGGTGGCATTTATAAATCCTGGACTTTGGGTTTTTAAGATCTGTTCTTTTTTTCTCAACTTGAGTAGAGCACTAAAAAGAAAACCAAGCAGTGTAGCGAAGACGATTTTTCTGAAGAGTGTCTTCCTAGTGCTCTACACAAGGTGGCATGTTTCTAAAATTATTGCTTGTTGCATCTCGGAGAATAATTTTGAAAAAAGGCCTAAATGGGATAGATGGGTTTTAAATTTGGAAGATACCGCACCAGTAGCCGATATTACTATTAGTATTATAGATATTTTTGTTAGATCCCGTACACTCATCATTTCCACCGCTAGTGCCTCGTATTTGCTGATTTTCTCTTTTTCTGTATTTAACACATTTTTGGATAAAGGCATAGCAACATCTATGATGGTTGCATTTTGGTCTCGTTGGTTTATTAAAACAATATCAGGTCTATTATAGCTAATTTCCCTATTCGTTAAGATTAACTTGTTCCAATATAAAAGGAAAGATTCATTTTCAAGAACAGGTTCGGGAATATAGTCATAATATGGCTTAAAATTATCTAACAAGCCAATTTTATTTGCAATTTGCTGGTGTAATATTTTGCAAACTTGGTTATGTCTTTGAAGGTAGAGTAAAGGGGGGTAAAAGTCCGCATGGGGCAAAAGTCCCAAATTCAAATATCTCACTATATTTCAAAATTTTTTATCATTGTGCGCAAGGTGCAGTTAGTAGTCATCAATTACAGTGTCTATACCAAATTTTATCACGCAAAGTTGGATTACTGAAGAACCATGAGGTAATTACGATTTTGCGTATGCCTGATGTATCATTAGCTCTTGCAGAAATTGCGTTGAAATGTTGAAAATGAGTAGTAACCATAACTAGTATGTATTTTATTGAAAATACATGTTTCTTGCTATAAACTTATAGGATATAATCGATGTTAGGTTTGATGGTCTGGAAAGGTCATGACTCGGAAATGTTTTTGGCTACTTGGGGCAAGAGTCCTATGTTGCTGAACCCATGTCAAGCAAAAGTTTGAAGAATTAAAAAAGGCAAGAATTAACCGATGGCAAAGTGCTTTGTTTAGGCTGCAAAGAATAATATGAGAATTTATCAATGAGAGAGTGGATTCAATGCGATAGCTGCAAACAATGGTGTCATGAAGAGTGCACGAAATTGGCCAATTTATTTGTGACCATTGTTGAAATTTTTCTACATTTTATCTTTTTTATATCTTATACTTCTGTTGTTTTTGCTTATTACTTTTCATTTGGAAGAAATTGTTGATTTTAATTTGACTTAAAATAGCGCAGAGTCCAATGGCGCACTTTTGCCCCACCTATGGGGTAAAAGTCCCATTTTCCGCAACTTGTGTATTATGGTTTTTTTATACACGCCGTTTTCAAATCATGGCATTAATGTTATTTATAACAAAGCCTAAGTACTGTACAAACTTCTCATCCAAATATTGAGCTGATTGAGTAAAACATATAAGCGTAAAAAAATACAACGTACTAAGTGCGGACCTTTACCTCCCTCTACTCTATTCAGTAGGAGCCAGATACGAGCAACCGGCTATTATGTGTTCTGTCGTTTCATTGAGAACGTTACATTTACGACAATGAACTGTAACCTCCAAATTCATGATGTGTTTTTTGTAATTGTTTGTTGCAATAACTCCATCTTGAATAGCACACATGAATCTTTCGGTTTCTAAATGTAACAATCTTCCTTTAAACCATTCTACTGACATCTTTTTATCAATTCCATTGGAGTCTAGAATTGTCGGATGTTGGCCACAAAGAACTTTATTTTTTCAATTTATATCTAAATCACTTTTTAGTTCACAATTAAAATTTGAACTGCTAAACTGTTTATCACAGCTAATGATTTCCTGGATTCAAGAAGTACCGTAACATGCTACAACTTGGGATACTTTTGACATTCAAGGATTGTGCCATTCTTTTTGTACTCTTCCTTTCAGTTATCAGAGATAGCTATTTTTCCGGTCTCTTTGAGTATACCCTCTAATAGAGATGAATGCGGGACTAATTTTTTTGTCCCGTCCCGCGGGTCCCGCACGTCCCGCGGGTCCGGCACGTCCCGTGGATCCCGCACGTCTCGCGGGTTCTGCACATCCAGCGGATCTCGCACGTCCCGCGAGTCCCGCACGTCAGACGCATGCGCAGATTAAAAATTATGACTTAAATTTAAAACTGTGCATGCGTCTGACAGCGTCTACTTTCCAACTGCTGAAAAACTGAGTTATTACTATTGGGATCCGTCAAATGAGCATATGGCATCTGGTGGTGAAATATGTCACTAGATTAAGGGAAAGCTAAATACGGCAACAGTAGTGAGTTGATTGTGTATCGTTAAATTCCTACAAATTAGAACATTAAAAACAATTTATTGCATATTTGCATTATTAATAATGAAGTCTGCAACGTTTTCTCTGCGAGCAAAGTTTAACTAACAAACTAACCGTGTCTTTCCGCTCATTTTTATTTCTGTTTTACCACATTTTACAATATGACCGGCTTGCAGAATCCGTTCTGCTTTAACAAAATTCCTTTGTTTAGGATTAGTACCAGCCCAATCACATATTGCTCTTATGCTTATCATTATTTATCACTGTTATGCAGGGACGTGCCCATGAAGGGTTTGGGGGGGACTCCCCCTCCAATGTTGTAGAAAGTTGGCAAAAAGTCAACTTAAGGGTAGTTCACACTACATGATTTATCATATGACTTGGTCATAAGAAAAGTCATGGCTAAAATCATACCATCACAACAGCCAATCATAAAAGCCATAACTTCTTTATATCAAAAATCATATAGTGTGAACGTAAAAAAATCCCTCATATGAGAAGTCATGTGAGTCATATGATAAATCATGTAGTGTGAACTACCCTTTACTACATTTTAAATTCAAATTAGACAACTAATAGAACCTGAATATATTAAAAAATCACTTTGAAAATCATTCGATTGCACGAAATCTATATCTCGTATTTGAAACTTTCCCTTAAGGTAGCCATATTTTTTAGGCTCCTCCCATCTGACGGATCCCAATACTCTGTTTTATTTAAGAAAAATGTAAAACGTTTGCACTAAACGGATGACCTTTAAATGTTAACCAATGAAATTGCTTTGAATAAAGACTCACTCACAATAAGGAAATTATACGTAAGTGAGTCATCCGTTTAGTGCAAACGTTTTGCATTTTTCTTAAATAAAACAGAGTATAGGGCAATTGTTTTGTTGAATTTAAAATAGATATGAATGCGGGACGGGACGGGATATCCCGCGAGATATTTTTTTTGTCTAGCGAAATATTTTGAATATTTAGTCCTGCGCGGGATATTTTGTCAACTCAATCCCGCGCGGGACGGGATCCCGCATTTGATTTATTTTATACAACGCAGCTCGAATGAATTTTTTTGATTTTTTTGTTAACGCATATTACTTAGAGTAAATGCAGGGAAAGGATTCAATAAGTTAAATTATGAAATAGAAGGTGAAAAAATTTCGTCCCGCGCGGGATTGCATTGAAATCCTGTCCCGCCCGGGACTAAGTTTATAAAATGTCCCGTGCTGGACTAAATATTCTAAATATGCCGCGGGACAAAAAATATCCCGCGGAATATCCCGTCCCGTCCCGCATTCATCTCTAAAATAAATTTATAAATCAAACGCGGGACTGAATTGGCATCCCGTTTCACGCGGAACTGAATCGGCATCCCGTCCCGCGCGGGACTGAATCAACATCCCGTTCCGCGCGGGATTGAATCGACATCCCGTCGCGTCCCGTCCCGCGCAAGAGACGGGATTTTTTCATCCCGGATTCTTCTCGACCTTCTAACATTTTGCAAATTTTGCTAATTTAAGCCCTTTAAAAAAAAACTGAGTGTTTCAAGTTACCGCACTAGGTGTTTCAACTTGGGACAGTTATTAAAATAACTAATTAATCAAGTTGTTTGAGCTGTTCACAATATGGGACAAGTATTTTTTTTTAATGTGAAAAACAACATAGTAGATATAAAAATAAAATATCCATGATCGAGAAAGTCACTGGATCCGAATTTTTTTTGATATCTGCAAAAATGTCTTAGATTTTAAATATTTCTCCTTACAATTTTTTCAAATTCTTTTTGTTGTCTTTTGCAAATTTTGTAATTCCTGTGTCGACGATTAGCAATTCCCTACATCCTTGAGAATCCTTAACACAATCTTTTTGTTCAAAACAAAATAGATGTGAAGATTTTGTAAATAGTCGGTAAACAAGTAATGGATCTATAATTTTGTAGTTCTAAAGGGTTTCCGTTTTTGTAAAGCATATAATATGTAACGCCTGTACATAAAAATTCCGGAATAACTGAAGGATCATTCAAGGCTTAGTTATACCAAAAAAGTAAAGATATGTGAACCGATTTAAATCCTTTCAACCAAAAATTTTGAATGCCATCTAATCTGGGGATTTCTAATTAGAAGAAAATTTTTTAGCATTAGTGATTTCTTCTAATGTTATAAGGTGATTTTCACGCCATTATAGGGCGCTTGAAGTTTTTCCAGCCAAGATGCTTTGTTATTATTATGTAGGTACTATCTTGACACCAAAGGTTTAACCAAAAGTTATTTTTGTTATTATTATTTATTTGAAATCTTACATATAGAGTGGTATAAATATGGAATATGGGATTTAGCTCCAACCATTTTACATTATGTGCTACATTTTTTTATTATGTTACAGCATTTAAAAATTTTCTTACAAGGTGGCAATTATTGCTTTTTGCATCTCGGGGAATAATTTTGAAGGAATGCCTAAATGGGTTTTAAATTTATTATTATTATTTTGTATGTTTCCTATATTGAAGATTTACAATCAAACATTGTCAATCTCACCTTTTACTCGACTTTTCCTTTTTTTGAATAAAACCAACTCTTCGATTATTTCTGCGTTTTATTCATAAAACTGATGCTCGGACATTTTTTTTGATTACGCGCCACTTACCTAAGCGCTGGTACTGGATGGGAGTGTAATCCTTTAGCTAGCCTGTCTATCATAATATCGTAGATCAACAGCGAACGTGGCCCAAATGCCAAATAAGAACAATTTTTGTTATAATATCCAAATTTTTGCTAAAAAAAAATATTTGTTATAACTTGATTAACAAGATTTCTTATTTTGAATTTCACATTGAATTATTATTGCGTATAGTCTGAAACTTACATAGTAAATGAATGTCGTAACTTGATTACCTTCAAAAATTTTCTATAAGTTCGTTAAATTCTTAGCAGTTGATAAATCAATTTAGTTTTAAATTTTACCCTTGCTACGCAACTATGTCTTTTCGTCATAAAAAAGTTTTCATATAAATTTTTTTATATTTACAAATACATGGTGATCAGTTCAAAATAATTGTAATTTATAAATAATTTTTAATTTAATTATGTCCTTTAAAAAAGTTGTGAGTTCTTTAATATTAACGTGTTTTCTACGAGTTCATGCAATTTCTTCAGGTTTGTTATAAGATTTTTAAAAGTAAATCTGGAGAATTGCAAAAATAATTTTAATTTACAGAAAAAGAATATGGGTCTATGCCACAGTTATTTCGTTTAGACGATTTCGATAATTGTATGCTTTATGGAGAAAAAGCGTTATATTGCTTTGTTCCGTTTCAGTTGTCTCCTATAGATCCAGGAAATACTTCAGATACCTGGAACATTATAAGTGTAAGTTATATTTTATTTTGGTAATAAAGAATTAAATAATTTATCTTGTAAACAATAAGAAATAAAAGTATGGTGTGAATCCATATGGATTCTTTTATCTCAAAATAGCATTTCAATTTAAATAAGTTATAATAAAATAAACTGAACTGAAAAGTTAAATAAATTAATTTTTTTTATCGTATAAATTTAAACTAGGCAGCACATGCAGGTTTAAGCAAAGTTACAATAATTTTTCTAAAAGCAAAAAAGTAGGGGTGGAGGTTAAAAATAATAGATAATTTTCAAAAACGAAAAAACTTCTAATTTGTTTAGATCTCATTTATTTTCTAATGTAATATAATAAAATGCATTTATTTAATTTGTTTCACGTGTCAGTTAAGTTCATTTTATGATTTGCAAATTACGTTTTAAATATTAGCCACTGCTCAAATTTCATTTGAATAAAGTTACAAGATAAATGTATTATAAAAATTAAGAAATTTTTTTAAATTTAATAATTGATTGTAAATGAATTTTTGAAATTACCATATTGAAAAATATTGAAAGATCAATGCACAGATATACTTATTAAAAAAACGTTAAAACTTTGAAATGGTTTTTGTCTTAATTATACGCCTAGCGTAATGTAATGACTTTTTCCTGCTCCCGATCACGTAAGTGTGTCTTATGTGCATGGCTACACCCGACGTAAGTTGTTCATTGCGTTTGTTTATTAGTTACCGTTGGTGACGGAACTTAATAGTGTCACTTATTTTCCTAGGAAAATAATAAACGATGGTCATACAGATTTAATTTATATTTGTTTATCGTTTCTAAGGAACGGACAGGCAATGCAAACTTATAAATTAAAAATAATGAAATTAAATGTCTAATTAAATATTTGACGTTCGATGTCAAATTGTAATATTATAGAAAAATATTGTCCGGTGCTTTGCGGAAGCAGGAAAAATTTAATAAGCAACACGGCACGTAAGGATTATTACTCTCGGAAGGTAATTAAGCCTCGGCTCCGCCTCGCCTTAAATTCACCTTCCTTGAATAATAACGTCCTTACGTTCCTTGTAACTTAAATAACTATTTTCTATAGATTAAAAATTAATAAAATTAATTGTTACCTACGAAATAAAAAAAAACAAGTCTTCTTTAATTTATTCTTTAAATTTACTCTTGTAAAAATTTTTATAAATACTAATGTTATAGGATGTGTTTGTTGCAAGTCTTTTAAAATTAAAATTTTATTATTTTATTGCTAGTGATTCAATTACCTATATTCTAACAGCTACCCTTTCTAAATAAATTGTACGAATCTGAAAATTTATGATTAGGACCGGTAATCGGTAATACAACCAAAGTAAAATTATTTTTAAATAATATTACGGATTTGATATAAATATCTTTCATTGACCTTAGAATCTGGTAATCCTTGTATCGTATACCTACATTATATTATTTAATTTCTTTTTGGGTTAGTTGCTCTTACATCGCTACATTCATTTAAATTGATAGGGAATTTTAAAGTTTTTTTAATAATTTGTCATTATTTTTGAATAACTATATATAAAATAAAAATTTTACTGTACGCAATTTTACACAGTTATAAATAGAACTTAATTATTATGGTAATTATAATAACAAAGACAAAAAATTTATTAATAATTGTTTTCTTTTATTGGGCAATAATTAATTGCTTTGAGGTAAAAAACCACTTCCAAAAACGTAATTAAATAGGTAAAAAAAGTAGGTAGTCTAAAAGTGACCTTTTGTCAAATGCATAAAACTTAGAGTTAATATAGGTATATTATCTTTTAGTCCTTTGACGTCAGAGCAGTTTTTATACAATATTATAAGTACAATATGACGTCGGATATTTTTTAAATAAAAAAACAAACAAGTTTACACTCCGATTAATACATTTTTTGCAAACTTGTTTTTCAAGCTATATAGGTATATAGGTAGGCATGTATAAAGGTAATTGGATTGAATTCATCAGAAGGTATATAATATGTTATGTTGTTTCATCTTCATAACACAAAATAGAGAAAAAGGTGAACTTCTAGGAATGAATATTTATACTTTTTTTAATATATAGGTAGAGGTATATCAGTAATTCAGGTCAATGCTTAAAATTAAAAAGATAATATTTTGTTCCGTGTATACTAAATTGATCGATATTATACAAATTTCTTTTTGTGTTCTCCTCGTAATTGTCTAAATATTTTTTAAATAAAAATTCCAAATTTTAATGTTGTTACTTTTAATGGTAGATTTGGTAGACACTGCAAAGAAGTGTTAAAGAATTTTGATTACTCTCTAAATCTCACAGTAAAAATATTTCTAAAATGCAAAAAAATTGCCCAAACCATATTATATTTTTGTTAATGGGATTTTCCACGTGCGTGTAAGAGTGTTGACATTGAAGCTTGATACATCAAAACTTCCTAATAACTTTCAAAATATATGTTATGGTTAAATGAATTTTGATAGTGACGCATCTAGAGATAAAACATAACACTTAGATCACCTTCGGATATATTTAAATATTTAAAGAAATAGCTTAAAATCAAAAAAATAGAAGGGACAAACATTTGCTACGGCCTCGCGTTAACTTAATTCGGTGTAACCGGGAATATTGACCTCCATGAAATTTTACCCCTCGGTAAATATTCACTTAAGAATATTATTTTATAGTACCTACATATATAAAAAAAATTATTTAAAATTAACTAAATTATAAAAATTTAAATAACTAAATATTAACAATATTTTTAATCGTTGTTCGACTTTTCCATAATTTAACCACAAAGTTTTTTAATGACGGTAAATAAGTATTTCTACGCTGGCTGTATCACGAAAAGAAAAAAAAATGTGGTTACTATTTTTTAAAACTAACTTTATGATATGTAAAAAATAGTAACCCCACATCAGTAGCGCTATCTGAAAATAGAGGAAAAATTAGTAACGCCATCTATTTACCGCAAAAAAAAATACATATAAATTTGTGTAGCGTTATTATTATTTGTAGCGTTTTGTTTATGTATGTATATTTTAACCAGATTTTACACGCTTTATTGTCTTGAAATTTTTCAAACATACATGGTATCTATGACAAACAATGGGGGTTATGAATAAAAATTAGTATGAAGTATAATCATTTGGGTCACTCGTGTTAGTCGTATCAATTTATTCGGAATATTCATTTCTTGCATTGCTTTTATCAGTTCTTGTCTTTTGATCTCATCAAATGCTTGTTTGAAATCAATGAAGATCATATATAAGTCGTATTATAAATCATATATCTACCCTATATTATAAAAAGATAAGGGCACAATATGTAACGTTTTTATGTAACGTTTTCATGTCACATTTTTATGAAACCGAAATGCTTATAGTATATATGATATAAAATTATTATTGCTGTCTCAACCTTTAAACCAACCGATCAATATCTCAGGCAATTTGATCTGTTTAGTACTTGAGACGTTGATCGGCACAGCCGTCGTCCCCATCAACAAATCGTCGGCTGAGTATTGGAGTGTTCCAAGTCCTAAAAAGGTAATTACGAGAAAACTGTAATTAAAGTTTCAAACGCATTTTTTCTAAATATGTAGTAGATTATTATAATAGTACATACATAATTTATTATTTGGGGTATTATCACATGAATTAAATAGTGCTAGTTATTTTTCTTTAAATTATAGTATTCTGAAAATAATTAATTATTCGAAATGGACATGGAACAAATGACATAAACTTTTTTATAAATTAATATATTAAGTTGTTCCATGTCCAAAATAATAGATATAAAGTAACTTAAAAAATAATTTTAAATAAGCATACTAATAATAAAATGACTATTTTAGAATAGATTTTTCGTAAAAATTACGATATCGTAATATAATAGCGTCTAAAGCTAATTATGCATAATAATAATAAAACGTTACTTGCCTGTAAATTAGTATTGGAATGTTCCAAGTCCTTACCCACGTGATTACTCCTAGTAATACAATAGGTTGGCTGTGGACTTGGAACAAAACAATACTCATTTAAAGTAAATTTTTAAAAGTTAGTAAAAAGCTAAAACTCTATATTTCACAAACGTTTTCGAATTTTTGGACACGTTTAATGGAAATGGTACAATTCAATATTAACAACAAGTAGATGCATTAATCTAAAAAAAAATTAAAATGGACTTGGAACACTCCAATACTCAGCCGACGAAATTATGAGCTTTTATCTTTTAAAACAACAGCAGAACGTGTCAAGGAACTCAGGGAAAGACAACAGCAGCAACAAGAACTATCAAAATCAAATCCGTCAGCAAAAAAATCAAAGGAATCTTTGAATCAATGCATAAAAAGCGAAAATCAGACAGTAGCTCAAATTGCCAATAATTCCCAAATAATAATAATACCTCATAATGCCGGAGATATGACGGAAAAACGCCGATATTGCAGTGCAATATTTTGAAAAGATTAATTTTGTAAAAAGATAAGACAAAATATGCAACGTTTTTATGCAACGTTTTGGAAGTTTGTGATTGGTTCTTTCCCTTTAACCAATAGCAAAATTGCAGAACGTTTTCAAGAAATAAAAAAATAATAGTAATCGATAACATTTATTTTAAATTTTCAAGCTGTATGACGTTATAATCCGTTTAACCGTTAATCCGTTCATCCGTTAAGATATATTAATCATCGGAAAAAAATGTTGTATGAAAAAAAGTATTACAACTCAAAGTTATTTAGTTTATGTGCTATTAGGGCCGCAAAGTGGCCCGGTTGGTTGGCTAGGCCCCTCTAGTAAGTTATATAATAATTAAATTTAGTTAAATCTAAAAGTAAATTTTGGATCATTAACCTTTAACATGAAACGAATTAAAAAAACTATTTATTCATTTATTAGACCTATTAATTATTAGGCTATGTAATCTGCATAATTATATAATCAACTAATAAAACCTTCAATACATTAAACATTAATTTTTTTCTCTCTTTTAAAAAAATTTTTTTTTTAATTGGAGATTTTCGAATAGTTTAATTTATTAAACAAATTAAATAAATATTTCAGTAAATTACAAAATGCATAATTATTCATGAAAGATTTTAAATATTTCAAAATTAAATACGTTACGAAGTTGTGTCAAAAAAGCAGAGTCTTAACGGTATCAAATGTTTACATAATTTTTAGTTAATAAAATATCAGTGCATTTTAAGTACATATTCGGTATACCATCACGGATGGTCACCGAAATAGTATTTGTCATTTTTACGAAATATTTACAATTAATTCGTTATTATTTCATCATTAAAATTATTATTATTAGTGCATATTTTTTTTTTCAAGGTAATTTCTGTATCGGATCTGCATTGACTTTTTATTAACTAAATTCAATTTGAACATACGGTACCCTTAATGTAAAAAATACCGTAATGCATTAATGCGACACAACATTGTAACCAAATAATTTTGAAAAGTTTAAAATTCTTTAATGAATAATGTCATATAATAATAAATTTAGCTTTAATAAATTAATAATTTTGGTGATGAAATAATAATAACGAATAAATTGTAAATATTACGTAAAAATGACAAATATTTGGATGACCATCCGTGATGGTATACCGAATATGTACTTAAAATGCACTGATATTTTATTAACTAATAAAAATTATGTACACATTTGATACTGTTAATGCGCTGCTTTTTCGACACAACTTTGTAACGTATTTACTTTTGAAATTTTTAAAATTTTTTTATGAATAATTATGCATTTTTTAATTTACTGAAGTAGGTATTATTAAATTTGTTTAATAAATTAAATTATTCGAAAATCTCCGATTAAAAAAAAGATTTTTTTTAAAAGAGAGAAAGAAAAAAAGAATTAATGTTTAATGTATCGAAGGTTTTATTAGTTGATTAAATAATTATGCAGATTACACAGCCTAATAATTGAATAAATAGTTTTTTCAATTCGTTTCATTTTAAAGGTTAATGATCTAAAATTTATTTATTATATAATTTATAAAGTATATTCTGTATTGCAATATGAAATTTGACATGTATGCCAAGATTAGCCTTTTTGTACAACTTGATTGCATGTTATCGATGCCAACATTTTTTTTCAATATTGAGTTTTTTAATAATTTTGAAATCAGCGTGAAAAACTACTTCTATATATATGTACTATATGTACTATAATTAGATTTTGCAAAAGCTTTTTTTTATTTACATTTTAAACGTGCATCAACTACTGGGTTATTAGCACTTCTAAATGTTAATTTTAATTTGTTCAGTATTTTTTTGTTTGTTTATGTTTTTTTGGATTGGGTATTTTGGTTGGTGGGTTGGTTTTTTGGTTCACCACGGAGTGAGAATGTCCACTGGAAAGCTGAGCTAAGAAATTCTGATGCGTCCGAGATTTGAACTCAGAATTCCCGCTCGTAACGCAACCAGCGATCACATCACTCCATTGCCGTGGCTAAAAGCTTTTTAAATTATAAGTAAAACCAATATGAAAAATGCGTCAACCTCAAAAAATCTCAAGTTTTCAGATCTTTTTGCATGAAATCCTGTATTGTGTTCCCAATGAAAATGCAGGAAGTTTTTTGAGATTTACACTGCCTTCTTCCTTATGATAGCAGAGTTTATGTCAAGATTATATACAATAAATGGATGAATTGAAATGAAGGAAATGAATTAATTAATTGCGTCGCTATACATCTTAGATAAAAAACAACATAAGAAGTATAAACCGGATTCAATTCGATGTTTTAATTAAAAAATTCCTACTTCCTCCAAAGTTTATTAATAATAAAACAAACACAGTCTTGCATAATATACGCGGAAGAGGAAATATGATATTTTTAAAAATAGGTACCTACTGTTATTGTAGGTACCTATTATTATAAAAAATTGTCAAAAATGGTATTATTACAAATTTTTTATTGTTCAATTCAATGTATTAGTAATCATATTTACAAATTAAAACCAATTAAGAATAACAATAAAATATTACAATTCTAAAAATAAGAATTTTGGGGTGAAATCTTATTTCGCGCTTTACACAGTTATTTTTTTTACAAAATTAAAAAATTCTTTTAAAATTATTCAGAATAAATTGAGAACAATGGAAAAAATTTTTTAAAAATTTCAATTTCAATAAAAGGGGGCTAGCGCGAAACCTTATTTAGAGAACAAATTAAAAACAATTGAAAACTATAAAAAGTATTACAATTTCAAAATCAGCGGGCTTAACGCAAAATCTTATTTCGTGTTTTTTGCGGTTATACGTGGGTTGCTGGAAAAGTTGTCGGAATCTAGAATTTCTAATGGTGTCAATATTTTTTAACCATTATATTCGTAAAATTTGACATTTTTTACATATAATTCATTTGAATGTTTGTACTTAAGTAAGCAAGTTTTGTTTACACAGGTTTTTAAAGAAAGTGATTATGCCAAAAATAGAACTTTTGTATGAACATTTGTGCCATGATTTTGTATGATTTCAAATGTGGCCTAAAGCCGAAAATGTGATCACCGAGAGGTGAGCTAAGTCAAAGAGAAGTGAGGTAAGTCAATGGGCTAAGGACCGGACTTTAGGCTAAAAGCCCTAGGTTTGATCCCCAACTCGCCTACAAAATTTATCCGACTTCCTTATGACCCTCTCCTCTCGGAAGGCAATGGCAAACCACCGAGAGTAATCTGCCAATAATATCTCATCTCTAGTTATTATATAATAACTAGAGATGAGATTTTTAGGTTCTTACCATTTTTTTATTTTAGCTCCTATTTTTATTTTATTAGTACCAAAATTTGTTTCATGAAAAACTACGTCATATAAGCCCTATTTATTTTTATTTTTTGCCTTTTTTTAATTTTTTAATTTTTACGACCTATTTTAGCATTTTGGAAACTTTTTTTAAATTTTCAGTTCAAATAGAAAAAATGCTTGCCCTTACGACGCTCCTAAAAAAAAGACCGAGAGATACAAAATGTTTTACATCGCAAATTTTTGGCTAAGAGGTTTTAAGAAAAACCATTCAAAAAAATTGTGGGAAAAAAAGACTGAAAGATACGAGGGTAGTATGATAAGTACCTGGCCTTGACTAGAAAAAAACATTTTTATGTGTAAAATTTATGTTATTTTTCAACGTAATCACCTTTCAGCTCAATACACTTAATCCAACTTTTTTCTTTGATTTGTATCTCCTTTAAACAGTATGATTGCTCCAGCCCTTCAAAATCAGTGTTATTTTCAGCAATAACCTCATTGTTAGAGTCAAATTTTTTAAACCGAGCTATTTTTTTTATATTATAAGATCTATGTTTTGTCAACAGTATAAACCAACGCCAAAAATCATTCCGATTGCGTTTTAACACAGCCAAACGTTCTTTTGAAGTTGACACACACGTCTGTGTTTGTTGTCAATTGTGACCAATCGCGGCAGCCATTTCGCGGATAGCTTTTTATATCCGAATGAGTTGTTAAAATATTCTGCACCCGTTCAATTGAGAAGCCCACAGTCTCAGCTATCTCACGCATTTTTACTCTTAAATCATTTATAACGATATCGTGGATTTTTTCAATCATTTCTGAATTGATAACCTAATTTGGACGATCTGAACGATCTTCATAAAAAATGCTTATACGACCAAATTTGAATTCAGCTATCCAATATTTTGTGGTTGATAACAAAGGTAAAGAGTCCCTATAAACTTCCCTAAGCTTCGTTTCGATTTCACCATTTGTTTTCTTTTCCAAAAACAAGTATTTTATCACCGCTCGATATTCAGTTTTTTCTATTGTTGTAAAATTACAAAAGTTGTTTTATTTAAATGGCTGGCATTTATAAACTGAACGATATATTAACTTGCCAGTTTGACAGTATTATTGTGAAGGATTATATTTACGAAAAATATCGTTTTTAAATATTAGCAGCTCCATCTTTTGCCGAGGCCAGGTACTTATCATACAGCCCTCGTACAAAATATTTCATGTTTTGGGTCACAAATTTGATTAGGAGGTTAAAAAAAAAGATTATTCAAAAAATTGTGGGTGAAAAGATCGAAAGATACAAAATGTTTCACGTTTAGTACGTTTTTAAGATCTTTTTTTATATTTATACAACTTAAAAATCTCACCCCTAATAATAACATTAAGTTGGTCACGACGCTTCTGTCAAAAAGCAATACGAAAAAGAAAAAGTCGAAACAATTCATCGATCGGCTTGTTTTGGCTTTTGGAAATAAAGCACCATCATCCAGGAGTAGAGTAAAGGGAGGTAAAAGTCCGCATGGGGCAAAAGTCCCAACCCGACTAGAAATTTGTTAGGGCATTCCCTAACATTATGTGGGCCTGATCAGGTTTCAGCATGGCATGACGTATTAGGCCATTTATTTGAGGCCCTGATCCGGCTTAGATCGGGGGAGCCCTATTAGGGCGGTCCATGACTGAACCTAATTGCTGCCAAATCTGGCAAGCCTGATATGGCCCTGATCTAAAACACCATATTGATCCCCGATCCGATTTTAATATGGCAAGCCTTATCGGGCAGCCATGGCTATACCTGATTGCTGCCCGATTTGGCGTACCTGATGTGGCCCTGATCCTGAACACCATATTAATCCCCGGCCCCGGTCCGGATTTAATCTATTATTTCATTAATTCGACAGATGGTGTGCTGATTGTGAATTGCTTTGAATCTTTTAATTGACAGCATAGATTAAGGGAAACATTCAAAAAATAGTCATACTTACTTACAGGAATCAAAACGGAGATTCTTCCGAGGTGAGGCCTTCTCATTGCACTTAGGTTGGGCTGACCCTCGCAAATATCCCTAATGTGGATAATTCGGGCGTACTATTTTTGAGTGTCGGGACTGAGTTCTCACTCGCGAGGCAAGTGCGCTCAAAATTTACAATGTGCACATATAGCGAAGCTATCATTTTATTACATTCCAAACCAGGCCCTAATGTTCCGCCTCTCCCGCGCCGAAACGTCCCATCCCGCTTATGCTATGCAAACCCGGCTTTAACGTGGAAGCCTCTCCCGGCCCCTACTAGGTTTTCCCGATTTGGATCGGATTGTGTTTTTGCGTTACAGTCCACATCCGGACCAGACCGGGATGCCTGATCAGTACCAGATCTGCCTAAGGGCAAACCACATCAGAGCCTTATTCCAACCCTAACAAATTTCTAGTCGGGTAAATTCAAATATCTCACTATATTTCAAAAATTTTTATCATTGTGCGCAAGGTGCAGTTAGTAGTCATCAATTACAGTGTCTATACCAAATTTTATCACGCAAAGTTGGATTACTGGAGAACCATGAGGTAATTACGATTTTGCGTATGCCTGATGTATCATTAGCTCTTGCAGAAATTGCGTTGAAATGTTGAAAATGCGTAGTAACCATAACTAGTATGTATTTTATTGAAAATACATGTTTCTTGCTATAAACTTATAGGATATAATCGATGTTAGGTTTGATGGTCTGGAAAGGTCATGACTCGGAAATATTTTTGGCTACTTGGGGCAAGAGTCCTATGTTGCTGAACCCATGTCAAGCAAAAGTTTGAAGAATTAAAAAAGGCAAGAATTAACCGATGGCAAAGTGCTTTGTTTAGGCTGCAAAGAATAATATGAGAATTTATCAATGAGAGAGTGGATTCAATGCGATAGCTGCAAACAATGATGTTATGAAGAGTGCACGAAATTGGCCAATTTATTTGTGACCATTGTTGAAATTTTTCTACATTTTATCTTTTTTATATCTTATACTTTTGTTGTTTTTGCTTATTACTTTTCATTTGGAAGAAATTGTTGATTTTAATTTGACTTAAAATAGCGCAGAGTCCAATAGCGGACTTTTGCCCCACCTATGGGGTAAAAGTCCCATTTTCCGCAACTTGTGTATTATGGTTTTTTTATACACACCGTTTTCAAATCATGGCATTAATGTTATTTATAACAAAGCCTAAGTACTGTACAAACTTCTCATCCAAATATTGAGCTGATTGAGTAAAACATATAAGCGTAAAAAAATACAACGTACTAAGTGCGGACTTTTACCTCCCTCTACTCTACTGTTTACAACTGGTTTTCAAAATCTAGCGTGGTCACACCACTCTCAGTGACGAATTTTGTGCAGGTTGTCCAGAAACTTTGTTGTTGTCGCTAATGTTAATTCTGTACGTGAGATGAGATTGAGCGATATTGGCATGTGATATACCGAGAAATTCCAACATCTTTAGACATCGACTTGAAAACAATACACAAGATTTTGCATCATTTAAACGTAAAAAAGCTTTTCAGTCTTTAAAACCCACACAATTCGACATAAACTTAAAAACTCAAAATCAAAGTCTTGGACAAATGTTGCCAAGAAATGGTCAAGAAATTCAAGTGAGGTCTTTCAAATTTGGTATACAATATCTTTTTCTGGTGATGAAATTTGGATTGATTAGTATGAACCCGAAAATAAACCACAGTCGCCATCGTTTTGGTACTGTTGAAACATTTTAAACGCTAGTATCCAAAGTATCAGCTTCAGAGTGAAAAGTGTTCTTCAAATTAGTTTCACCGTATGCAAAAAAATATTAATGTCCAAAGCAAGTACTTCAAAAAGCAGTAAAGCCACTTACCAAATTTTATATGTGTTTTATCACATCGTTACCGGCAACTTTTCCAGCAACCTACGTATTTTTTGTAAATTAAAAAAAATTGTTTTTAAGAACATTAAGGACAAACGAAGAGTAATCAAAACAAAAACAAAATTTTATTTTAAAATATTTTAATAAATAATTTTTTTATTCTTTTAGTTGTTTTTGTGTAAAATCAAAGAAATTTTAAAAATATTGAAAACAATTAAAATCAAATAAAACAAATTATAATTTTAAAAAACGGGGAGTTAACTTTACGCACGTGTTCTCCGGCCCTTATGTTCGAGTCTGCTTAGTTTTTATTGATTCACTGGTAAACACCTGTAAACGATTTTCAAGGACAAAAAATAAGCAATTGCGTTGAACCATTTTATTTATCTTTTTATATTTTAAATAAAATTTAAAGGCTAGAAGCCCTAGGTTCGATCCCCAACTCGGCTACATTTATCCGACTTTATTATGACCCTCTCCTCTCGGAAGGCAATGGCAAACCACCGAGAGTAATCTGCCAAGAAAGTCATTTAATAATAACATATTAAATTGGTCACGGCGCTTCTGTCAAGAAGCATACGAAGAAGAAGAAGAAGAATATTTTAAATGACCATACATAATGGAGCATAATTGACGCAATAAAAAATTGAAAATTTTCTTTCCGCAATTGGCTGTTTCCAAATTCTGAGTCCGAATCACCGACTTTGTAGAATTGCTTAGCTTGGCTTTTCGGTCAACATTGCCATTCTGTGGATACGAGCTTTAGTTCTATATTTACATAAATCTAGATAATTAACAAAATTACAATATCAAGAAAAATTTAAAGCCCAATTCCAACATAGGCCAATCACTATACCGACAATTTTAACACGTTAATAATAAGCATATAAGTTAAATTAGGGGGTTAGGCTACAGTAAGACACTATGAATTTGAAACATTAATTTCAGAATAACTACAAATGATTTTTGGTTTATTAAAAAGTATTTAGAACTATTGTAGGAGTTGGCGTACAATGATGTTCTTCGTGTATGGTTAGACCATAAACATGTTTATAGCAATTTGGTTAATCTGAAAAGAATAAAACATTTTTTTCATTAATTACAATAGTATGGACTATCCTAAAATGTAGAATTTTGTTGAATTTTTTTTCTGATAATTTTTTATTTAAGAAATACCGTATCAAATATGAATTTTTTAAGAAAAATAAATTTTAAATATTTGTTTCAACAATTTTTTCGTATCTCGTACATAGTCATGGATAACTTGAAAATTATACAGTCGTTTACGTTTGTCACTGTTGTGAAATACTTAGTAGTTTTTACAAAAACTGAGGTGAACCAGTTTGAAAAATAAAATTACCAAGTCAACTTCTTATTATTTGTGTCATCATCATCACTTATTATTAATAGAGGTGAGAATTTTAGGTCGTATAAAATCAAAAAAAGGTACCGAAAAAAATTCTAAAAAAAGCGATTTTAGGTCCTATAAACACAAAAAAAGGTCCTATAAAAGTACTAAAAAAAGATTTAAAAAAAAAAAAATTTGTAATTTTTCTTAGGTTGGCACAAATGGTAAACTGCCACCACCGAGCAACGAATTCAAATTTAAATATACTACGTATACTCATACTATGTAGTATGGTAAAGTAAAACACAATAAGGGCCAGTTGTATAAAAGAGGATCATCCTTGACCATGGATCAAGCTCCAATTTAAACCAATCAGTACAGTTAAAATTTTATTTTAAGTTTTCTATTGGTTTAAATTGATGCTTGATCCATGGTCAAGGATGATCCTCTTTTATACAACTGACCCTAAAAAAAATTTAATTTAGGTTTTTTTTTTTTTCTATTTAAACTAAAAATTAAAAAAAAGTTTCCAAAATGCTAAAATAAGTCGTAAAAATGAAAAAAAAGGTTGCCAAAATGCTAAAATAGATTGTAAAAATTAAGAAAAGTCAAAAAAGGTAAAAATAAATAGGGCTTAAATAACGTAGTTTTTCATGAAACGAATTTTGGTACCAATAAAATAAAAATAGGACGTAAAATAAAAAAAAGGTAAAAACCTAAAAATCTCATCTCTAATTATTAATTTAAAAATTGGCAAAATATTTTTTTAAATATTATAAATACGAGATCAAAATGTTCATAAAGGAATCTTAAATCATTAAGGATATATCCTTTATAGTACTACCTATGTATTTAACTATAATAAAAAATACACTATATAATATGTTATAGACTATAATATCGCTTTTGTATTATTGATAATAATTATTATTAATTACTATTGTTCATCTAATTAAATTAGGTCCTCCTAATTTTAAATTTTATCGAAATTTAATTAAACCTTACATTTTTCAGACCTGCAATACTATAAATAATTCCTTAATTTAATTTTTGTAAAGTATTGTTAACTAAAATTGATCGATTTATTTAAAAAAATTGTGTATCTCCAATTTTTTTGTAGAAATTAAGTAAGTGGTTTAACTACTTCTTTATCAAGGAAAAATTTTAAATTCAAATTAGGTTTTTATTATAATTGTTTTGCAGTATCATGACTATTTACACATTATTTAGTATTTATCTAATAGATAGGTTTGTATAAAACCTCCATATTTAAACGATCGCTCAAAGAGTAACTTAAATATGACGCAACTAATTAATCGAATATTTTAATTATGTATACCTATACCGGGTGCTGAATGAGTTAGGCGAACATAGGATATTAACATGTAAAAACTTATTTTTGCAAATTCCTGCTTCCCTAATTATTTTAGAGAAAAATTGAAAGATACAAATATAATATAGAAATATAAACTACGAATGATAAGAGCATTAGATTTTATCTAGCTTTTACGTAAATGATCAAAAAAACTTTTGAAATTGTTAAAATTTTTATTTATCAAACTGGCCATGTATACATACAGTTTCCAAGGTAATATTCCATTTTATGAAATTAAAATTTAATAAAGTGCAAAACTGTCAACAACGTGCAATTGTTTTTTATTACTTATCAAAAATAATTACTTCGGAAACTTCCATGGCAAGTCTGATAAATAAAAGTTTTAACAATTTCAAAAGAATTTTTTGACCATTTACGTAAAAGCTAGATAAAATCTAATGCCTTTATCATTCGTAGTTTATATTTCTACATTATATTTGTGTCTTTCAATTTTTCTCTAAAATAATTAGGGAAGCAGGAATTTGCAAAAATAAGTTTTTGCATGTTAATATCCTATGTTCGCCTAACTCATTCAGCACCCGGTATAAACTACGAGTGATAAGAGCATTAGATTTTATCTAGGTTTTACCTAAAAGGTTAAAAAATTCTTTTAAAATTGTTAAAATTTTGATTTATCACACTGGCCATGTATGTTTCCAAGGTAATATTCCATTTTATGAATGTAAAATTTAATAAAGTGCAAAACATTAAACAACGCGTTGTTGATTTTTATTACTTATCAAAAGTAATTACCTTGGAAACTTGCATGGCCAGTGTGATAAATCAAAATTTTAACAATTTTAAAAGAATTTTTTTACCTTCTAAGTAAAAGCTAGATAAAATTTTATGCTCTTATCATTCGCAGTTTATATTTCTACATTATATTTGTGTCTTTTAATTTTTTTCTAAAATAATTAGGGAAGCAGGAATTTGCATAAATAAATTTTTACACGTTAATATCCTATGTTCGCCTAACTCATTCGGCACCCAGTATACGGTCTTGCTGTAAATTTTGGGCCTGGCAAAATTATACATAACTAGCTGACCCCGCAAACTTCGTACCGCCTCAGAATCAATAATTTTATTGTAAATTTTTGCGATGTTTTAATAGTTATTCTGCTATTCGAGATGGCAAAAAATCCAACAAATCAAAGATCATAAAAATCGGTTCAGCCGTTCTCGAGTTATAAATGGTGTAACTAACACGACTTTCTTTTATATACCGGGTGCTGAATGAGTTAGGCGAACATAGGATATTAACATGTAAAAACTTATTTTTGCAAATTCCTGCTTCCCTAATTATTTTAGAGAAAAATTGAAAGATACAAATATAATGTAGAAATATAAACTACGAATGATAAGAGCATTAGATTTTATCTAGCTTTTACGTAAATGATCAAAAAATCTTTTGAAATTGTTAAAATTTTTATTTATCAAACTGGCCATGTATAAGTTTCCAAGGTAATATTCCATTTTATGAAATTAAAATTTAATAAAGTGCAAAGCTGTCAACAACGTGCAATTGTTTTTTATTACTTATCAAAAATAATTACCTCGGAAACTTCCATGGCAAGTCTGATAAATAAAAGTTTTAACAATTTCAAAAGAATTTTTTGACCATTTACGTAAAAGCTAGATAAAATCTAATGCCTTTATCATTCGTAGTTTATATTTCTAGATTATATTTGTGTCTTTCAATTTTTCTCTAAAATAATTAGGGAAGCAGGAATTTTCAAAAATTAGTTTTTGCATGTTAATATCCTATGTTCGCCTAACTCATTCAGCACCCGGTATATAGATAATTAATAAAAAGTTTTCTAGCCCTGAAAATCACTATTTTACACTAAATTTTCCAAAATAATTCTAGAGATAGAGTTAATGTAAATTTCTTTTTAAGCTTCGGAAGACACACGCATAACTTTTTTTAGCTTTGTTAGTTTTTCTGGTTAATTTGTTAATTCTATCAGAAATTGATTTCTTATTAGGAGGGATTGAAAATAAATATAACATATTTCAAGTTATAAGTAATCGTTAATTTACCTCTACTATAGTCAGTAATTTAATTTAAATAATATTATAAATTGCACATTTAAAAGTAATAAATATTTTTTTAAATCAGAAATATAAAATGTTTCTTGAAATGCCAAAATGTATTTTATATTATGTTCTCAAAAAATTAATTTAATCCGTCAAGCTGTTTTTTATTGTTTCATAATTACGTTATGTACCTTTAAAAAAAATTTTATATTGCTTAAATTTTAAATCATCGGGCGGATGAGTGCATTGTGGTTATCGTAGCTTGAAGGTTGATATAAATAATTTATATGTTATTTGTAAAATTAAAATAGTGTAAACAAATAATTAAATTTTATATAAAATAGTAGAAAAATAGTTTTGTTGATCGTAACAGAACAAAATTGAGGCCGAGGCTTCGAGGCTATCTATCTTCGAGGACATGGCCGTAGGTTCAATGTGACTAATATGTCGTCGCAAGAGACCCGACTTTTCTCGCAAAAATTGAACAATTGAACGACTTTTTTGAATTTATTTTTGAATTAACTGAACAATAAATTGAGTTATTCCGTATTTCTGTATGTGCAGTGGCGTAACTACCCGGAGGCATAGCGGGAAATCGCCTCCGGGCCCGAAAATTTAGGAGCCCTAAAACTCTCTAAAGATTTTGCTCATCACATTGATGAATAAGTTTATTTCAATTATGACTATAATCATCAATTATTGAATAAAGGAGTACGCCATGTGAATGAATTTGTTCATTACGTCAGTAGCGGTAACTACCAATTTCTAATTATCTCTATGTGTTAAGAGGAACGCAGCAACGGGTAACGTCTGCACATCATCCTTAAGTAATGTACTTGTACAATTACAAAATATAAAAAATATAAAATATAAAAAATTTAAAAAAATAAGCTTAACACTATGTGAAAAAGTAAACGTAAACAAATGGTCAGATGTAATTGATGGTGTTCTTTTTGCCCATCGTACTATATGTATAATAAATCCAGGAAATTTTCACTTTTTTCTTATTAATATCAATGTTATTTATTTCAGGAAGTAATAAGTCACCCAAATAATTATAGGCACGATAAGCTCAGGTATGGTTATTGTATTCATAAGGCTTGTCCTGAACTTGAAGAAAATATAACCGCTTATCAAAATGATAATGATCTTTTAAAAACAGATCTCTTGGAATGTCTAAATAGAAAATTTGTTGATCTAAGATTAAAAACGACAATAACTGATACAATAAGATGCCAAACAATTCATAAAAAACCTATAGATGTGTACGACTATTTGGCAGGGTAAGTTTTTTTTTACAAAACAATTATTGAAGACAAATTTCTATCTTTATTTTTTTTTAGAATATTCTTTTTCCTTCTCTTTGGTTTGGTGGTACTGGGTACATTTTATGAAGGGTTACCTCGTTACAAATCGAAACAAGAATATAAAAGAATAACATCAACAAAATGTAAGATTAAAAATCTAATTTGTGTTTTTTAAATTTAATACTAAATCCTAACTCATATTTTACTAGTTGGAAAAATAATATCATGTTTCTCTGTTGTGAAAAATTGGGAAAGACTGACATCTGAAAATACCCATGTGGACCAGGGGTTAAGAGTACTTAATTCAGTGCGATTTTATAACATATTAATGGTTATAATAGCACACACATGTCTTGTATCTTTTGGAAGTCCTACTATGAATACTACTTTCGTTGAACAGGTAGGTCTTTGTTGACATACTATTTTTATTCTTTAAAGAACAAATTTTTGTACAGGTAACGAAAAATTTTGAAACTATTATAATTGCAAATGGATACTACGCAATACAAACTTTCTATATAATATCTGGCTGGCTTCTGTGTTATCATTTCTTTCTAATGTTTGAAGAAAAGAAAGAAGTAAAATTTAGTTATATCTTACTGGCTTTTGTCAATAGATACATTAGGTAAGGAATAATTATATAAAATATTTAAAAACCATTTTAACCATCTAATGCGTGTTTGATGTTAGGTTTGCGGCCTTATTATTTACCAAATTTTGGAACTTTTGAACTCGACCCCTTTAGATTTACCTGAAATTTTTACGTATTATACAATCCTACCAAAAACAGTTTTGTGAATTCTTTCAAAATTTTTTACTCAACCGAAAAATAGTTATGAATTTTTAGAATAACTGATGATTTTTTTTCAAACGATCATAACTATTTCAAAAATTGACTAATCTGGACATTTTTTGTCTTTAAACGCACTTGTTAATTGCTACTAAAATCTTGAGCCCACTTCTATACCTAGTAAGTCGGTACACGTTACCTTCACCACAAGGAGAGATACAATGTCCTACGGTTAAGCTTAATGGAAATACACTACCACAAAATGAGGAAGTCAAGTATCTTGGTATGCACATGGACAGACGCCTTACATGGAGCAAACATATCTGGTCCAAGAGACTTCAACTTGGTCATTCTTTTAGAAAGCATCAATGGTTGCTGAATCGCCACTCAAAGCTATCTTTGGAAAATAAGGTGCTCATATACAAGTCCACAATGAAACCGATTTGGACGTATGGCATCCAGCTCTGGGGAGCTGCGAGTAACTCCAACATAGCCAAAATTCAACGATTCCAAGATAAAACTCTAAAAACATTTGCGATCTACAAATGCCCATGGTTGAAGAATGCATCAAATCGTTCAGCAATAGATACCAGGATCGAATTAGAGATCATCCCAACTTCCTCGCTGTGGACCTGTTTTCTTCACACCGAACTAAGAGGCTTAAACGGCACGACCCTTTGGACTTACCTCACCGCTTTTGAACTAGTTTCTGTCTGAAATAACACTCTCGGGTGTTAAAAATTAAAGGAGCTTTGCCATTGGGCAATCTCCTTCTATGTCACTAGATCAGCATGCCATACATTTTACTTATTGTTTTTTTTTTGATAGATTGTAAAATTCTAAGATTCCAAAAAAAACGTACTTTTCAGGAAAAAATACAAAAAAATATTCAAATTTCGTCACTTTTGAAATTTGATTTTTTAGTTCTAGTCAAAGAAAATGTTCTAGTATAATCTTAAAGGTTGACACAACCACAATTTGAACTTTGCCTTGATTTGCAATATGACAATCTTCTAACCTCAAACACTGTGCCACTCACTTCTTTTTATGCAGTTTTTCGGGTGCAGCCGCGCAACACCAACATTTCACCTATTTCTCACACCTTATTTACTCTCAGATATCGTATCAGAATCCAATTACTCTCTGTATAAACCACAAAATCGTAGGGAGACTGGTCCAAAACAATCCCTCTAAAGGCAAAACAATATAATTTTCAAATTTAAAAACTTTTTTATTTTCCATTAATGTTTTACGAAATTATAGGCCCTTTTCTACAACTGCTAGAATAAAATAGTTAGGTATAGCTATTTACACATTATTTATTAATTTTATTGTAAAACAAAAAAAAGAGATCATTTTATACACATCTGTGTCTAAAATGACTCCCCTCTCGGTAAAAAATAATGTCAAATAAAATAAGACATTTTATTAAAACGACATTAATAAAATTAGTAGGTATATTTTATTTCAACCTATTTATGTACAATTTACATAGCATATTATAAGATATATATCATATATTTGCGTCATTTTCATCTATGCCAGCGCACAGTTTGTGAGCCCAATTCTTACACTAGTAGCACTGTATCCATCCTTCCCCACTTTTAGATTTTGAATATTTTAAATTGCAACACATGCACTCAACATCATTTTCTGCGTCTTCGTCTGTGTCAGAAAGATTTAACTTCGGTATCCTTTCTGTTTTGTTTGTTTTCTTCTTCGGCTTTATCTCACTAAATTTAGATTTTTTGCATGTTTTATTTTCTTCTCGCTGTTTCCGTTTTACTTCTACCGAGTCTTTACCGAGTCTTTACGGAGTTTTTCTTTTTCCAGTTCATTCTTATAAGGATTGCTATTCAGAATTCTTTTTAAGGATCTTTTTCCAACCATTTTTGGTAGAGGCATTAAAACATGCGGAGATACAATAAAATCTTTAGACACGGTAGAGACCATAAAAGCTTCTTCACAGTCGTTGGAGTAAGTAACAACAGCAGCTTCAGATTCAGCAGGTTCCACACCACGGGATCGTTTTACCTCAACCCGTATTTTTACATTTTGAATCAAAACCCCATCTTACACGAAACAGTACGAACCAATGAAATGTGTAATTTGATACTCCAACGATAGAGCAATGCTAGTATAACACATCCAATACTAACAAATTACATCTTTATTTATATTACGACTATCAAAAAAACCTTTACCTTAGAGAAAAAACAGCGTAATCCAATATTTTTACAATAAATTAGTAACGGCACAAATAAATTATCCGCTGTTAAAAGGGGCACTTTTTTCAGGGCCCTTTTAATTTAATCAACAAATGGCGCCTACTTAAATATTTTTTAAATTCAAATTCTTGAGATAATACTATTCTATAAACAATATTCTTGATTTTAAGCTATTTTGAGTTTGTATTAAGTATGTCAAAACACATTCACTTACAAAAATAGATAATTAAAACTTTAATTATGAATTGTGTTTTTATAAATAAATATTACGAACTCAAAATAGCTTAAGATCAAGAATATTGTTTATAGAACAGTATTATCTCAACGAATTTGCTATATTTAAAATATAGCAAATTTCTCTTATTTTATAAAAATACTAGGGGGGCTTTGCCCGCTTCGCGGCCCTAATAGCACATAAACGAAATAACTTTGAGTTGTAAAACTTCTTTTCATACAACATTTTTTTCCGATGATTAATATATCTCAACAGCCACAGCCGTGGAGTGATGTGACCGCTGGTTGAGTACAGAGTGGAAATTCTGGGTTCAAATCGCGAACTATACAGAATTTCTTAGCTCGGCCTTTCAGTGGATATCCACACGGTGTGGTGAAATAGATATTGATTTATCGGAAATAGGTAATATGGGGACTAATCCACCTCGCTAATCGGATTTGAAATTCCCAAAAAGGGAAAAGCAATGTTCTACTTAGAACCATGGGCGCCCATATAAAATGTTTTCAGTAGGGGCCATTGTATATTTAATTGTGTATCGTATCTCATTCAATTTTCGAGAAAACGCGAAATTTTTGTTCTTTTCAAGGTCAAATGTCCTTGGATCGACTTTAGGAATATTTAGATATACAGTGTGTTCACGGAAAGTGGTAACAGTGAATAATTCTTAAATATTACTAGATACAAAAAAAAGTTTAAATAGTTTTTTATTCAACTCCAAATTTTCTATTGGAAACTGTCAAAGTATATTTTTTTATTCTTCAAATTCAACCGGAAGTAAGCATAATATTTTTTTTTCAAATAGCAACATGTCTTTTTTTTAACATTTTGGCAATCTACAATTTTTTATCTATAAATACTTATAAAATTTTCATAAGGTTACATAAGAAAATATTTGAGAAAATGTAAGATTTAAACAAGCAATAATAATTTACTGATTATTTACACATAGGTATGTAGAGTGCCATGAAAAATAAAACATCACGACACCGAAAACACAACATTTCATTTATCTGATAACTTTTTCAAAATTGCCACCGTTTTGTTCAAGATATGATTCTAATTTTCGCAAAAGTTCTGGCGATTTGGTGATAATTTTGATAGATGCTAAGTTAATTTTGATTTTTAAAATTTTAAATTTAAAGAGAGATTTGCCTAATATACCATTTTTAAATGACTCCATAGAAAGAGTCTAATGATATCATATCATAATAATGGTGTTTTGTTTTTCATATCACTCTACATACGTAATTAATAAATTATTATTTTTTGTTTAAATCTTGTGTTTCCTCGAATTTTTTCTTATGAAAATTTTATATGTCTTTATAGAGAAAAAATTGCAGATTACAATAATGTTAAAAAAAGGCATGTTGCTATTTGAAAAAAAAATTTATGTTTACTTCCGGTTAAATTTAAAGTATAAAAAAATATACTTTAACAGTTTCCAATAGAAAATTTGGAGTTATAATAAAAAACTATTTAAACTTTTTTTTGTATCTAGTAATATTTAAGAATTATTCACTGTTACCACTTTTCGTGAACACACTGTATTTTTGTAGTACAGTAAAATTAAGTATTTTTTATGGAAAAAAAATGAATCTTTAATTTTAATCAATTAATTAATTAATCCGTGGGCCGCCCCAGAATGAGATGGCGGGATTAATTTGAGTGACGTAACGGGCCGCTGGTCTTGAACGTGCGGATGATGATGATGATAATTAAAGATTTTAGAAGAAGTTGGAAAAAGGCATACTATAGGCATCCATAGGTATAAGCAGAGGCTGTAGTGTGCTTCTGAAAATATTCTCGTTGTAACTTTAGATGTCATAGTTTTACTATTTTAATAATTCAATCTGTTTTTTATAGTGTTACATTTTATTAATTTATGTATTTTGATTTATGTTTTGAATCTATTGTAACTAGTAAGTATGAATGAATACTTCTGGTGGATTTCTCAGTAGGGGCGACGGCTCCTACTGGCCCCCCCCTATGGGCGCCCATGCTTAGAACGTAAAAAAGCTTAATGAGTATATCTCAACGGATGAACAGGTTAACGGATTAACGTTTAAACGGATTATAACGTCATACAGCTTGAAAATTTAAAATAAATTTTATCGATTACTATTAGGTATTTTTTTATTTTTTGAAAACGTTCTGCAATTTTACTATTGGTTAAAGGGAAAGAACCAATCACAATCTTCCAAAACGTTGCATAAAAACGTTGCATATTTTGTCTTATCTTTTTACAAAATTAATTTTTCCAAAATATTGCACTGCAATATCGGCGTTTTTGCGTCATATCTCCGGCATCATGAGGTATTATTATTATTTGAGAATTATTGGCAATTTGAGCTACTGTATGATTTTCGCTTTTTATGCATTCATTCAAAGGTTCCTTTGATTTTTTTGCTGGCGGATTTGATTTTGATAGTTCTTGTTGCTGCTGTTGTCTTTCCCCGAGTTCCTTGACACGTTCTGCTGATGTTTTAGAAGATAAAAGCTCGTAATTTGTTGGTGGGAACGACGGCTGCGGCCGATCAACGTCTCAAGTACTAAACAGATCAAATTGCCTGAGATGTTGATCAGTTGATCAGTTTATCAGTTTATACCATGGTATAAAGGTTGAGACAGTAAAAATAATTTTATATCTTATATAGTATAAGCATTTCGGTTTCATAAAAATGTTACAAAAAAACGTTACATAAAAACGTTACATAAAAACGTTACATATTGAGCCCTTATCTTTTTATAATATAGGGTAGATAGGGTAGATATAGTATAAGCATTTCGGTTTCATAAAAATGTTACAAAAAAACGTTACATAAAAACGTTACATAAAAACGTTACATAAAAACGTTACATATTGAGCCCTTATCTTTTTATAATATAGGGTAGATAGGGTAGATAGGGTAGATTTAAGTAGGCGTCATCTGTTCTAAAAGAGCTTTGAAAAAATGCCCCTCTTAACGTCTGCACTAACTGCACGCGTGTTGGACGTAATGCATTTGTTGATTCCTATCTGGCGTTAGTAGTTTTATAAAAACTAATAGGGATCATTTTACCTTGAGAGATCATTTTGGACCGGTCTCCCCTACTTTAAAAACACAATCTTAGCATACAAGACACAAGGACGTACTTGCATTCTTTTGTATATTGCACAGATAACTCGTGAAAACCCAAAAACAAGCTGGTTTATGCTATGGGAGATAGCTAAACATAATAATCAAGATAGAAAATACAAGAAGTGGATACAGATTTTTTTTTTTACACTTTTTTTCAATTTTACACCTGGCTGGGGTGTAAAATTGTTCAATAAATATTGAGAATACCTCTTCTATAGTAGATGAGAGGACATTAATCCTGAATCCTGTTAATGTCATTTCAGATCTTATCTAATAATTCTTCTTTAGATAGAAGTTAAACCACCCATGAAGTAAATCTAAGCGGATGTCAAATGTAAAAAGGCAGTTTAGCTCTCGAAATGACATCTCCATCCATCTATTATTCCAAAACTTCTCGTCTCTAATATATTTCTCTATATATTTTTTTTTTAAGTTTTTTAGTCATTTTCATGCTTTTTTTCTAGTTACATACGACTGAAGATAGGCAATTACCTTGAAATGGCACCATATCGTATTACTATTCTGTAATCATTTTAGTATATTTTTCAATTTTTAAATACCACGTTTTGATTTTCAACATTCCCCCCTTTTTTTCAAAATTTTTTGTCATTTTTCTAATATTTTAACTAGTTTTACCTTGTCACTAAAGTTTCAAATGTTTTTTTAAAGTGTTTTTTATAAAATTTCTTGTATGTTGTTTCTTTTCTTACAGTTAAAAATTCTAAAATTTTTAACGTTTGGTTAAGTTTGTTTAATTCTATATTTTACGACACATACTAATATCACACCTAATTCTTGAAATTTTCTTTTTAAGATTTATTTTCTATAATATATTTCCCGTCATTTTTCTTTCTTGTCGTCTCTTCTTTATTGATCAGTAGATTAAGAATTATTTTCTGTGACAAAAAGTTAACAAAATGGCAACATGGAATAAATAAATTTTATTTTTAGATTAACTCCAGCATATCTGGTAATGATAGCATTCAATGCTACGTGGCTATACCGTTTAAATTACGGCCCAAATTGGTATAAAATTGTGGAATTTGAATCCGAAAATTGTAGAAAAAATTGGTGGGCTAACTTGTTATATATTAATAATTTCTACGATCCACAACATATGGTAAGAAGTTTTACTTTTACTTTTACTAGAAGAACTTTTACTAGAGAATGCATGATAGGAAGAATCCCGTCTTGTCCCGTTTGGTATTATAACGAAATTATTAGTGTCACGAGATATTTAGTCTTAATCGGGACAAGATGCCAATTCAATCCAGGTGGGACAGAATGATACATTTTTATTCATATATTCATAAATGTCTTAACTGACCTCGAAACTAAACTATCATTTTGTTTATTGGAACATTTGTGCTTGTGCCGTCTTAAACTAAATGTGCTAGATCTTTTAGGTTTTTTCTTCTTATTCATATTCTCATTTTTATATTTTATATTAATTATTTTGTGGATTATGATTATAAATTTTTCTTGTACCTACTTATAATAATATGGCTCCGTACGTCCCGCGAGACATACGGGACGATACAAGAAAAAATAGTTCCGCATTCTTCTCTAGTAAGAACTACCTATGTAGTAGGGATGTTGCATGATATCGAATTTAAGAATACACCTATTATTTCTTAAAAGAAACGTTAAAAGAAACTTATAATAAAAAAAAACTTTTTTTGAATATCGTTTTTACGTCGCAAATTAAATTTAAGTTAAGTATTCGGTGTCCCGACGTCAAGTGGCGGTTTTGCAAACAAGCAAAAGAGGCGCGCGCCTCGAACCTTATAAACCAAGGAGGCTTCAAAATTCAGCTCTCAAAATAAAAATTAGTAGTACCTATCACAGATAAATAAGTAGTAATAGATGGTCGACGAAAATTTGTAAATAATTATTAGTGGAAATTTTTCTAATTATAATTATATAAAATAATTATATATGAAAAATTTTCACTAATAATTTATTTACAATAAATTTAAAATCACAAGTAAAAAGTCAAACATTTAAATTCCCGCCGATTTTATCGCACGATAGCAGCGCCTTTTGCGAATTCGGATTGAACTATTACTTTGTCACAAAAATAGGTGGGGAGTCGACCATCTATTACTACTTATTTATCTGTGGTACCTATGTATATTATACATCATGGGACTAAAGTGCCACTTTGTTGTTTGTTTAGATATTGCTGCAAGTGATGATTATATTTAAGTTGCTATTTGAATTTTTTATTCTTTTATAATTATTTATTCTTAGCTTAACTGCTACTGTTTCAAGATTCACATACTCGATGGAAGAATTTTATAATGACTGATTTTGACTTTGATAAGTATGCAGACCCCACCTGCTGCATCATTTGTATTCTATACAATAGTATACATGTAAACTAATAACTATAGCTAAACTTTTTAAAAAGATATAGGTACTTTAAAATTCATGCAACATCCTCATTACTTAAAATTTTCTGAAATATTTAGATTAACAGTTTTCTTTAGAATAAATTGATTATACTTTTTAGTGTATTCAACAATCTTGGTACTTAGCAACCGATTCTCAACTATTTCTTGTTTCGATGTTTATTTTAACGTTGATGTTAAAATTCAGGAAATACATAAAATTTATCTTTGGAACTTGTATGGCAATAAGTATGATTGTTCCAGCATTAATAACATATATCTTTAATTATGACATTGTGATTCGCCAATACGCAGAGTAAGTTCAACTAAAAAGTCCTACCGTAACGTTCTTTATAATTAACACGTTTGCTTTAGGAATCTTTACACAACTTTCTTGGATCAAATGGAATGGCATGTTATGTATGCATCTCCATTTGCCAATTTTGGTGGTTACGTAATTGGAATGATATTTGGTTACATTTTTTATAAATGTCGCGATAAAATAGTATTTACAGAGAAGGTAACAATCAAACACTAATAATAACTTTCTATATTATTTTGACATAATATACTGGGTACAGTACTAATTTTTAATTCTATCACTTGTAGAGGCAGTTGGTCTTATGGTGGATTTTAACTTTTGGACTACCACTTAGTATCATATACTTAGGACTTCCAATATACGAAAATGACGAGAAACCTCATATTATTTTATGTGCTTTATATGCAGGCACGGCAAAAGTTATATTTGCATTTGGTATTGCTTTGGGTATGTTTGGAGTATCTCAAAATGAAGGCTGTAAGTTAAAAATAACTTTCAAAATAAAAGTTAAACTAAACGTTTCATTTACAGGGTTTTTAAGATCCGCTTTGACTTGGAGACCAGCTCTATTTTTAGGAAGACTTACTTATTGTGTATATTTAGTGCACACATCGCTTATGCGTATTCGAGTAGGAATTTTAAGAGCACCTGCTTATATTTCTATTACCACTATCGTAAGTAGTTTACTAATTTTATTTTGTATTAAATTTTTAATCAAAATTATTTTTTTACACAAAAGTTTAATAATGATTTCATTTTTTTCAGTTTTTTGACGTTTTTGGAGATTACACAGTTTCGCTTGTATTTGCACTTTTACTTTGTCTTCTAATAGAATTACCAATTTCAGCTTTACAAAAAGTTTGGGTACCACAACTAGCAGGCGAAAGAGCCGCACCTGATAATAAAAATGCAGTCCATCAAATTGTTATGACTAATGGTGCAGCAAATATGGATACTAATTTAACTAAAGTGTAAAAAATTATAAATAAATTTAAATTAAGTTTAGATTAAATAGTAGGTATTATTTAACAATGATTTTCCTTCTGTTAAATGATCGAACAGAACCACACGTTAAGCCGGCGGTCTTTCTGGGCTGAGGGGTTTTGACATCGTGTATGAAAATTTTTTTTCTGGTAAGTTTGGCGTGCAAGACTCTGATAGTGATAACTTGCTTTATTAAGAAGTTACATCTAGGAGAGACTGTTGTACTTTGGGACATTTTTCGGTTTTCAATTTTTTTTACCGACATTTCTTAAAATGGATCAATTTTAAGCATAATTAAGACCAGCATAATTAGTGTTATTTTGACTATTCGTAGCAAAATTTCCAAGAAGATAAAGTAATATTATCATACTGATAATAATTGAAAGACAATGCTTCGTTGAAAATTGTCCTAAAGTACAACCAGTGCTTGTAGTACTTTGGGCAGTGGCGGATTTCCCATTAGGCGCAGGAAGCGCGCGCTTCGGGCCTCGAAAATCCAAGGGGCCTCAAAATTCAGCTCTCAAAATAAAATTATTTTATTTAAGTTTTTTTGTATGAAAAGCTGTTAATAAGTACATCGTATTGGTCATTGCAATAAAATTAGGTACCTCTATTATTGATCGCTACATTAGGATTGTAAATTAATAATTTATAGTTGGGAATAGGTCATTGAAACAATAATTTGCATTGCCGACGTCTCGGACTTTAAACTTTAATTAGTCCATCTTCAGGGCTTTTCGGAGAAAATGTAAGGATATCCTTAATTAATAACCTCTGTTAGGTTTTTTTGTTTTAAATGAAAAACTTTTTTCTTCCACGACACAGTTTAGGCAAAAATATCAGTGGCATAATTGTTAAATCCACCTAACATTACAAACATTACCACCTTACATTATACAACCACATACCTAACCAATAATTTTACTTGAAAGTCAGTAGTAAAATTTAAAAAATTTTGAATTTTCTGTCAGTGGCGGATTTCCAAATAGGCGCTTCGAGCCTTAAAAATTAAGGGGGCCTAAAAATTTTGCTCTCAAAATAAAAAAAAATGAAATGAATTATTCGATTTTTGTAACTCTCTACGATGTTTTCCAATTCCCAAACATCGCCAAGCGCTGTTTGGTTTTATAAGCATTTTATATTTTTTACCTACGACTAGGAGCCAGCCCGACATAAAACCCCCCAAACTGGAGGACCAAAAAGACGGCCAGAATAAAGTTGTAACTTCACCCGGATTTGAACCGGGTATTGAGCGTTCGTAGTCAACTCACGTGACCTCAGGTGAAATATATTGTCGTATAACAAAACAATTAGATGATATGAATAATAATTTTTATTTTGTTTAATTTGAAAAATTTTAAGTTTTGAAAAGGAAATTATTTTATTTTGTTAGCGCAATTTTTTTTATTATTTTGACTTCTGTTGTTAAGAAGTCAACATAACACTTTTGTTTTTTTTTATGAGGCGCTTGTGCTTTCGTTTTAAGTTTGAGCAGTCAACGTTTCCAATTCAAAGAAATTTTTTTATATTAATTTGTAAAAGTTAGGGATTTCAAAAGGAAGAGTTGGTAGCAGGTGTGGCAGAATAAGATTGTATGAAAAATTTGGAAATTTTGATTTTTCGAGTTTGGCAGAAAGCCGAATATAATTTTTATCTTTTGGAAGGTCGTCAGGGCGAATGGACGTCCTGGTATGGTTTTCCTCGTGAATATTTTCCGAATGTTTAATTTTGGACCAGTTTGTCTTAAATTTGAGATTATGAGATTTTTTCGAAAGTTATCGCAGTGTAAAAAGCGTTTAAATACTTGGGATCAAGGAGTTAGTTTTTTTGTTGGCGTTCCATTGTAGCGTGGTGCATAGTATTACAGCGTCGTTATTTTTTTATCATTGAAAACCAAGTTTGTGATTCAAATCAAGAGATTACATTGGATGATTGAAGATTTAAAATTTTAAAACATTAAAGTGCGATGGAAATTTATAAAAGTTAACTTTTTTGATAAACAATTTTATTCATATCAGTGCCATGTTTGAAGTTTGGATAATCAAATATCATCATTGTCGTCGGTTTGGTCGTGAAAATTGTGAGAAGATTTAAGAGGTACCCAACGTTTTTTTTTTCTTTTATGTAAATATAATTTTTCCAGAAAGTGTTTTGTAACCAGCAGGTCATTTTTCTTAATATTAATAGTATCTGGTTACAAGCAAATTCATTGGAGAGTTGGCTTTGAATTGAAATTCATCGGTTCAAACGAAAGAATCGAAGTGTTATATGATTAATTGTTTTAATTTTTTTTGCGCAAAAATTATTTCCTTTCTTAATTATAAAATTAAACTTTGTGTTTAGAATATTCATATCGTTTGTTTTTTTTTATATTTCTTTTGACAGAAAGGCTGGCCGGAGCAAAAGTTTGTGCTCTTCTATTTGCATGTAGATTTTTCCCCCCTAATTTTTGATTTGTTTTTTTTTTCTAATAATTTTTAAAAAAACAGCAGTAGGAGAGTACAATATATTATAAATATAAAATATATAAAAAAAAATCGCTTGCGGCGCCAACGTCCCTCCTCTGTGTACCGGAAGTTGAAAACCATTGCTGTAAAATGTAACAGTAGTGCAAATATTGAAAAAGGGGGCCTCAAAACTGAATTGCGCCTGGGGCCTCACAAGTGCTAAATCCGCCACTGACTTTGGGACAATGTTAATTTGACGTAAGGACGACAATAAATAAGTTAAGAAAAACTTAAAATTCATAGAACATATTTATTAAGACATACTGTAGCAAGACACAAACTCGTTGGAAAGGATAATTGTTATCTCTACTTTACTCTACTCTAACTACTCTAACTACTGTAAGTTTTCGGCTTTCTTATTCCCTCGCCGCCTTGCGGCTCGGCTCATAAACCACGCCTCGTGATGAAAAAAGACCCATTACGTCCTTATGATATAAACTACAATTATATATGCTCATAAAACCAACACTGCCAAGGAAACGACGCAGATATTGGAAATAACAAGCTTTAAAGGCTTAAACTAAGTTGAAGAAGAAGTTATGGTTATTGTAAAGTTATACCAAAGATGGTTAACTAAGGTGAAGAAGAAGAATTATAAGCGGATTTTTTTTTTAATTTTGAGGGCTCATTTTTATGTTTTTGAAATACATAAATTAAGCCTTATTTGCTTAATTTGGGGAGACAAAAAGGTATTTTTTGAAATCGTCCCTGGAACCGTTATATTGATAATTTTGGGTACTAAAGACCCTAATGCATTACTATGTATCAATGTATGTATCAAAGTTGACCCATGTTTAATGTGTAATGAAACTTTCTGAAAAACACATCGGGGTGCTATTCTCGAACCTATACGCTTGCATTGCGTATACGCTATTTCTATATTGCGTACGAGTTTCACTAGTTGGCATTCTTGAATCGATGACCCGGAGTCGTATACGCAAAATTTCAGTCTACTAATAACGAGTGGGTATGAACCGCACGCTACATTATAACGTATACGGTATATGTACGTCACTTCGTGTTTGTTTTGAAAACATAACGAACAATATATTATTAAATTTTGCTCTATTGCAAACAATTAGTGTGTGTGTTTGTTAGTTATATTATGACTGATGACTTAATTCATTTAGCGGCACTAGGTGCATCAGAAGAAGCAGAAATTGATGCAGAAGTGCAAAGAAACTTTCATGCGTTTGACAATCCTCAAGAAGACTTATCTAATAATCAATTTATAAATATGTTTAGGTTAACCAAAGAAATGATAATAAGTTTATGTGAAATGCTTGACCTATATTTGGTGACCAGCAGTCTGGCGTAAATCAAACACGGATGGATTAGAGAGCGGTAAACCGCGGTTCTAGTCCTGGTTGCGTCGGATATGTGCTGTGAATTAAAAGTCCAAATGTGATCTGCGGACTACTCTCCAACTTGTCTGCCCAGCGTGGTGGGTAATGGGCAAAATCCTCTCTCTCCCCACTTGGGGTGAGTTTAAAAGGGAGGTCTACATCCAACAATGGATAAAGAAAGGTTGAAAAGAAGAAGAAGATGAAAAGATATTTGGTGCCGCCAAATAGATAATCTGCTATACAAATTTCTAGAAAGGTGAGATAATCAAATAAAGTGCGCGGACAGTACCTAGTTACATATAGGTACTTTTACCTCACTTGAAGCATATGGTATTACGTTACTCTCCAAATAGAGCATTATAAATGCTTGTACTTCTTCTTCTTCATCAGCCGTTATTCGTCCGCTCCTGAACGTTAAGCCTTTCCTTTTAAACTCCCCCCATAGGGTTATACCCATAACTCACCACGCTGGGCAGGCGGGTTGGGGAGTAGTCCGCAGATCAAGTTTGGACTTTTCAAATCACAGCACAAATCTGACGCAACCAGGATTAGAGCCGCGGTTTCCCGTTTTCTAAACTATCCGTGTTTGATTTACGCCAGACTGCTGGTCTTGTACTAAATGCTTGTACGGTACTTTATACTTTTAACTTCAACGTTTAAAATAATTGTAACGAATAAAATAAAGGGTAGCTTATTTATTTGTTAATATTTGGGGGTTTGGTTTCGACTCAATTATAGACATGTACTTCTTTACATAAAAAATATAATAACGAACTATTTACATAAGTAGGTATTTCTTAATATTAGACAACTCTTAAATTATAACATTTTATCTAAAATTATTTGGAAATAAATCTCACCCTGAAACTAGCAGGACAACACCCAACTTCTTCATGTTGGTTGATCACAGAGGCACCGCCAGAATGGAACTACTTCTTCATGTTGAGGTCGGTTCTTGGCTGGAGAGATCACTGATGCACACACAAGTCGGAACTCATTCTGCTAGTTTCAGAGCGTCTTTTTATATTGTTTTTTCTCTTAGTCAGCTAATTATTTATTTTTTTTAATGGTTATTACTTCCCTTTAATATTTACTCTGCAACATTGTATGCTTTTATTACTTTAGGTCAGTATTCTTATGAGTCACGTCGTTACATATTTTTATTATGAATCCTATTTGAATATATATAATTTTATAAATTTTTTAATTGTGACAATATGTGTATAGCTAATAATAATTTATCCCCGGTGGCTTTACAACCACATGAGAGACTTCTTATATCTTCTTCTTGGACTTGGAAGTATATAAGGAAGATAATAATCAACAACTATACCCAACTTACATGCTAATGGTATCAATGCTGATTTAGCAGCTTAACGAATAATTCAACAGCAAATAATTAGAAACCAATTTCAATAAATTTTTTTTATTAATCAACATTATTTTTTGCACATTTTTTAACTTTCTTCATAAATAAATTACCACTAAACCTCAAAACTTTACAAAAAAACAACATACATCCGCACCGTTCTACATTTCAAAATGAGTACAATTGACAATTATGCCGAATTACGAGTTGGTCAATATGCAAATTTGCGTTGTTGTCACGTCAACTCATACACGTAAAAAAATGCATCTCTCATAGCTTTCAAGAATACCAATTTCGTACGCCGATCATTCGTATACGCTATTTCTTCATGTGGCTGAAGTTAGAAACGGATTTGGATTTGGATTCAGATTCAGATTTACAATTTTACAGTGGACCAAGTTAATCTTCAACAAAATATAAAATTTTGTAAAATGTACGTTATTAAGGCAATTTCTGACTCAGAGGTTAACTCAGAGACTAACTCAGAGGTCTAGGGGGACATTTGCAACTCCAACAAAAAATTTAAAAAAAAATCGCAATGTGCCAAAATCCGACTTATCTCAAAAAATTATAAATATATAGTTATGTATGTACAAAAATTTTCATACTCTAAGTCAGAGATCTAGGGGGTAAATTTGCAACTCCAACAAAAAATTTAAAAAAAAATCGCAGTGTGCCAAAATCCGACTTATCTCAAAAAATCGACAATATTTAGTTACGTATGTACTAAAATTTTCAAACCCTAACTCAGAGGTCTAGGGAGTAGATTTGCGACTCCAACAAAAAATTAAAAAAAAAATCGCAGTGTGCCAAAATCCGACTTATCTCAATAAATTGACAATATTTAGTTACGTAAGTACAAAAATTTTCATACCCTAACTCAGAGGTCTAGGGGGTAGATTTGCGACTCCAACAAAAAATTTAAAAAAAAATCGCAGTGTGCCAAAATCCGACTTATCTCAATAAATTGACAATATTTAGTTACGTAAGTACAAAAATTTTCATACCCTAACTCAAAGGTCTAGAGTGTAGATTTGCGACTCCAACAAAAAAATTAAAAAAAAAAATCGCAGTGTGCCAAAATCCGACTTATCTCAATAAATTGACAATATTTAGTTACGTAAGTACAAAAATTTTCATATCCTAACTCAGAGGTCTAGGGGGTAGATTTGCGACTCCAACAAAAAATTTAAAAAAAAATCGCAGTGTGCCAAAATCCGACTTATCTCAATAAATTGACAATATTTAGTTACGTAAGTACAAAAATTTTCATACCCTAACTCAGAGGTCTAGAGGGTAGATTTGCGACTCCAACAAAAAAATTAAAAAAAAATCGCAGTGTGAAAAAATCCCACTTATCTCAAAAAATTGACAATATTTAGTTACGTATGTACAAAAATTTTCATACCCTAACTCAGAGGTCTAGGGGGTAAATTTGCGAATCCAACAAAAAATTTAAAAAAAAATCGCAGTGTGCCAAAATCCAACTTATCTCAAAAAATCGACAATATTTAGTTACGTATGTACAAAAATTTTCATACCCCAACTCAGAGGTCTAGGGGATAAATTTGCCACTACAACAAAATATTAAAAAAAAAATTGCAGTGTGCCAAAATCCGACCCAACTCAAAAAATCAACAATATTTAGTTACGTATGCACAAAAATTTTCATACCCTAACTCAGAGGTCTAGGGGGGTAAATTTGCGACTCCAACAAAAAATTTTAAAAAAATTTGCAGTGTGCCAAAATCCGACCCAACTCAAAAAATCAACAATACTTAGTTATGTATGTACAAAAATTTTCATACCCTAACTCAGAGGTCTAGGGCAGGGGTTCCTAAACTTTTAAATCCCAAAAATTTGACGGAACCCCACATCAAATGATTACAAATAAAAGACCCTGCAATTTAAATGTAACTTTCAAAAATTTATATAATTTTCAAAAATCAAAAAAATATTCAAAAATAAATAATTTTGCGGAACCCCGATAACTTCTCCGCGGAACCCTAGGGTTCCGCAAAACCCACTTTAAGAACCAAGGGTCTAGGGGGTCCATTTGCGACTCCAACAAAAAATTTTAAATAAAATCGCAGTGTTCCTAAATCCGACATATCTCAAAAAGTCGACAATATTTAGTTACGTATGTACAAAAATTTTCAAACCCTAACTCAGAGGTCTAGGAGGTAGATTTGCGACTCCAACAAAAAAATTTAAAAAAAATCGCAGTGTGCCACAATCCGACTTATCTCAAAAAATTGGCAATATTTAGTTACGTATGTACAAAAATTTTCATTCCCCAACTCAGAGGTCTAGGGGGTAAATTTGCGACTCCAACAAAATATTAAAAAAAAAATTGCAGTGTGCCAAAATCCAACCCAACTCAAAAAATCAACAATATTTAGTTACATATGCACAAAAATTTTCATACCCTAACTCAGAGGTCTAGGGGGTAGATTTGCGACTCCAACAAAAAATTTAAAAAAAAATCGCAGTGTGCCAAAATCCCACTTATCTCAAAAAATTGACAATATTTAGTTACGTATGTACAAAAATTTTCATACCCTAACTCAGAGGTCTAGGGGGTAAATTTGCAAATCCAACAAAAAATTTAAAAAAAAATCGCAGTGTGCCAAAATCCAACTTATCTCAAAAAATCGACAATATTTAGTTACGTATGTACAAAAATGTTCATACCCCAACTCAGAGGTCTAGGGGGTATATTTGCGACTACAACAAAATATGAAAAAAAAAATTTGCAGTGTGCCAAAATCCGACCCAACTCAAAAAATCAACAATATTTAGTTACGTATGCACAAAAATTTTCATACCCTAACTCAGAGGTCTAGGGGGTAGATTTGCGACTCCAACAAAAAATTTTAAAAAAATTCGCAGTGTGCCAAAATCCGACCCAACTCAAAAAATCAACAATACTTAGTTACGTATGTACAAAAATTTTCATACCCTAACTCAGAGGTCTAGGGCAGGGGTTCCTAAACTTTTAAATCCCAAAAATTTGACGGAACCTCACATCAAATGATTACAAATAAAAGACCCTTCAATTTAAATGTAACTTTCAAAAATTTATATAATTTTCAAAAATCAAAAAAATATTCAAAAATAAAAAATTTTGCCGAACTCAGAGGTCTAGGGGGTAAATTTGCGACTCCAACAAAATATTAAAAAAAAAATTGCAGTTTGCCAAAATCCGACCCAACTCAAAAACTCAACAATATTTAGTTACGTATGCACAAAAATTTTCATACCCCAACTCGATTTTTTTTTAGAAAAAAAAACCCCTAGACCTCTGAGTTAGGGTATGAAAATTTTTGTACATACGTAACTAAATATTTTCAAATTTTTGAGATGGGTCAGATTTTGGCACAGTCCGATTTTTTTTATTTTTATTTTTAGCACGGAAATGTGCCCCCTTGCCTCTTGACTTAACAATTACAATGTTTTATATTTATGATTTTCTATAAAATGGAATTTTTAGCAGTGGTTAGATTTAGAGCACATGTGTTATGTTTTTATTTTTTCGATAATGAGTTTTAATACCATTTAGGGCTTCCCGGTGGTCAAAATATTTTTTAGCCTAATTTAGAACACACATTTGTAATTGTATACATCGTTTGCTTTCAGAAATTGCCTTAATAACGTACATTTTACAAAATTTTATATTTTGTTGAAGATTTACTTGGTCCACTGTAACATTGTAAATCTGAATCCAAATCCGTTTCTAACTTCAGCCACATGAGATTTCGTTCGTAAAATTAATATCTTCGGGGAGCGCTTAGGTAGCCCGCAACTCAAAAATCGTCGTTATACTGCCGATTTTTAATTTTGAACATTAAAAAATTGAGTACTTACCTTTAAATAATAAAAAGTCATCCATAATTCTTTTCACTTCACGATTCATTTCAAAACTAATAATAAGATTGTCCTCGTGTACACTGTACCTTAAGGTGCTGTTCAAACATAAATTAAGAACGAATAAAAGATTCTGCATATTCGTCAAAGCATAACTTAATTACGGAAACTGAAGGATTGCAAAACATTAGGGTTGCAATATTTTGTTACATAATTACACGAGATAAATTTTAATTACTACAATCCAGTGTACTTTTTACTTATCTTATTGTTACACCAAAATCAATTATTTTGAGTGATAAGCAACAACACTCTATAGAGTTAGAAGTACATAAAAATTGTAAAGTTAACTACATTCATCTTACAACAATGCGTAAGTGCATTTTCCAGCTGATGTAGTATAAACAGCATGCGAGGTGCGTTTAATTTTACTACAAATGTTGTTCCTGTCACTACAATTAGTTTACTACACGAAAAATGTAAATGTAACTACATCTTTTTTTTGGGTGTAGATACGCAACCAAAAATCGTTAATTAAAAAAAAAACAAATAAATAAACACCTTTCGCATTAGATTCAATTAATTCTCAGCGGACAACTTTGGTTGTCTAAGCGCAAGGAAATGAGTGATAATAAATCTAACAGGGAAAGAGCAAACAGTTTTCCATCGATAAAAGATTATATGTATTAAAAGAAGTAGAGAAGCAACTAATACGGGTAAAGAGGAAGAGGAGATTTTTCGTAGAAGCAAGAAAATACCTAAATCACACAGGGGAAATACCATGGACGAATTGAAAGAGATGATATCGGGATTAGCTAAAATGGTAACAGATGGCAACAAGGTAAACATGGAAATTAAGAAAAAGCTGAAAACAAGGAAAGAAAAGGAAAGAAAAGAAAGAAAGAAAGGAAAGAAAGAAACGGCGAGACAAAAATGCAACCATCATAGATGTTGCTGTGCCTTTGTTCAAAAACGTGTTGAATACAGAAAAAGAGAAAATCCGTAAGTACGAGGCACTAGCGATGGAAATGATGAGTGTATGGGGTCTAACACAAATTTCTATAATACCAATAGTAATATCGGCTACTGGTGTGATATCTTCTAAATTTAAAACCCATCTTTCCCGTTTAGACCTTTCTTCAAAATTATTCCCCGAGATGCAAAAAGCATTAATTTTAGAAACATGCCACCTTGTTAGAAAATTTTTAAATGCTGTAACATAATAAAAAAAATGTAAGACATAATAGGTCTGTTCGTTTGTTGAACTAACTTGAACCGAGCAAGTTAGTGCAAAATAAAAGCGTTCGTTTGATGTTCCAGTTCTTGTTCAGTTCATGTTTAACTCGTTTGCACTCAAGATCAGGTGCAGGCCAGTTCAAGTTAGAACAACTATCTAACATTTGTGGTGGGGATTTTTCGATAGCGAAAGTAACCTAAAATAATTAAAAATTGACAGTTCCTCTTGCCTTCATATGAGGTAATACAAAATGACCTGCTAAATTTACAAAATTATTACTTTATTAGTCTTTTTACTTGGAGACTTCTACTCTTACGTTTTACGGCTAATACGTTTGACTATATCGATAATTGTTCATTTATTGATTCTTAATTACATTAATTTATTTAATTATATCAAATACAATTTGTCCAGATAAAAACTTTTACAAATTTGAGGTTATCGGTCTATGATTTTAGGTTAACTCCACTATTTACATGAACTATCGTGAACTGAAAGCGTTCGTTTGTACTCTTGAAAATACCTGCACCAAGTTGAACTTTGACGTCACTCAAACGTGTTCAGTTCAAGTTAGTGCTTGACAAACGAACAGACCTAATGTAAAATAGTTGGAGCTAAATCCCCCATTCTAGGAGTGTTCCCGGGTATGAGGCAGCTCCAGACAGTCGGCTTTTTACAAAATGCAACGTCACTATGGCCGGTCTAACCACTACCAAATATTCCCGTTAACAAGGCCCATTTTTAGTGCTAACACCGAAGTGAATCGACCTGTTGCTTTTTTCGGTATGAGACACTTTTTTTTCAAACCCTAATCGTATACACTTTTAAAATATTGTCATTTGTGCCTGCATAAAGCTTTTATATACCACTTAACTGGGGTTTCGATTTCTTTTTTTTTGTATATTTAGCAATGTTGACCTCAAAAAACGGAAGTAAGCACTTCCGATGGAGAGTAGCGAGCTGACTTGCTCCAGAAAGCCTTGCTGTTTTGAAAGCAAAAGCAGCAGCAAAAAATGAAAAATCAAAGAAGGCAACACCACCAGCCAAGCGTTCAAAAACTAAGACATCACCACCGTCGGTTGAAGAAGATAACTTATGCAAAATTTGCTTTAAGTTTTTGCCAAATAAATTAACTGCTGCCAACACTATCAAGTGCAACACTTGTAAACGGCCAGTTTATTTAAAATGTGCAAAAACATTCGTCCAAGTTTCTATAAGTGCATAAATTGCGATTGCGACTTTTAATGAAAATTGTCATTTTTTTATGATTAGGCACTATATTAGCTTTAAATATAAATAAAATAAACATTTTCAAATAGATGTAGGGTTTTTATTTTGTATTTTACAATTTTCAGTGGATTTTTTTTGGTGTCTCATACCTGGGTATAAATTTTTTTTAACCGAAAAATTGATGTTTAGAAAATTGGCCATAAAATTTTGCATGTTTATAAAATCACTAAAGTTCTTTGAATAAAGTTGTGTATATTCATTACCTTGAAGCAGAAATATAAAACACCTGATTTTATTTAACCAGTCAACATTTATGGTCCAAAAACAAAACCCGTCTCATACCCGGGAACACTCTCTTATATTTACACCAAATTATATTTAAACTTTAAAATATCGAGTTATTATAAAATTAAAAATTAATTAAAAGATTTATTGAGCTTTCAAACGATTATATCGTCCGTCATCAGAATAATATAAGGTACAGATCCCAGGTAGCAAGCTGACGTATTTATTACGTTTTTTTTTGGTCATGTCATGACGTCCAAAATACGTTAATAATTGGGCATAATGTAGCGGGTCAGCGACGTCATTTACTGACGTCATATTTACGTTAGCAAGCTGACGTGCAAAATACGTCACATAATGACGTAATTAATACGTTTTTTGTAACGTAGTTATTACGTTTCCAAGCCAAGCTTAACACGTCTTTAAGTCGTACTTAATACGTCTCTAAGTCGTACTCGTTCACAACACGTGAATATCTTGGCATAATGTCGCGACTCAGAGACGTCATGTATTGTACGTAATTTACAGTTTAAAGACGTCTGTTCATCACGTCATAAAGTCGTCTTTTCTTCACGTCATAAAGACGTGTATATTACTGCTTAAGTCACAGCTTAAAGACGTCTATTCTTTACGTCGCAAAAACGACTTTTTATCACGTCGCAAAGACGTCTCTCTGTCACGTCATAAAGACGTCTTTTTGTCACCACATAAAAATTATATAAAAAAATTAATTTCTGCAATTGCTTAGTATTGAGTATCATTTTTTTGTATTATGTAGATTCGATTGTTGCCCATTTGATTATTGTTGCCAGCCAAGCTAAGTTCCTGAAAATTTACTTTAATTTATATAAATATTAATATGCACTTACCATTTTTTTTTAACTATCTGGAGATTCGAACCTGCGACGGGCACTTGATGTACGTTGGAAGGCAACTGCTTAGCCTGCTGACCTACCGAGGGTGTTCATGTAACTTTGGTTGTTTGATAGTCAACTTCAATTTTTTGACAAAACAGTAATTGTTATAAGATTATATAACTAATTTATAAATAAATATTATGGATTTAAGGTATTCGAAATATTTAACATTAAAAAAATATTTAAAAAATTTTTGATTTGCAATCCCATCGCATAATATGGACGATTCAAAAATAACCGTGTCTTTAATCGGCAGACATGCGTTTCATATCTACTGCTTTATATTTTATACCTACTGTTTTGACCAATTATATTGAAATCCAATAATAATTAAATTTCTTTAAATTAAAACCTCAATAAGCAGATTCATTTTTCAGTAAGGAATTAGTAATATTAAATAATATAATACCTAATATTTAAAATACAGAAGTAAACATAACAATTTTTGTTAGTTCCATTTTCCAAATGACGCTTATAGTTAATTCAAACTTTACTAATGTTCCTTATTTTTGAGTTAGAAAACAACTAAAAATATATAAGCAATGTATTTAAAAATTTCTTCAAATATAGTGTTTATAATTATTATAAGGTTTCATTATCTCGAAATTCTAACCGTTTCAAAATCGGTACAATTATTAAAAAGTTGGAATTTCCCTTTATCCAAAGTTTTTAAAACATCATTATAATATTATTTTAAATACTTTCAAAATTAAATAATTTATGGAGATGATACTTTTCAAAAGGAATTGACATCGTTTTTGAATTTAAATATAGCTAATTAATTATTATAGATTTCTGAAATTTTCAAATAATTTATTAATAAAAATAGGAACAAACTATCTATTGGGTGATTCCGCGGGAGACGATTTTCGACATCAATTTTTAAATCAGAGTATTTGACACTTTTTTTATGCCAATACAAAGAAAAAGATCTAAATTTAATAATAAAACTACTTTTATGAACCTAAGAAATACATATTTGAATTTTAGGCGCGCTCAGAATCGGTAGTGCCCACAGGTTCGGTGCAAACTGTACATCGAGCATCGGCCCCAGTAATAGTTTTACTAAATCGTTGATATATTTATAACATTTTTAGTGAATTTTGAAAACAAATAATTAATTTAAGTAACAAAGAAGTGTAGATACTAATTAGTCATTATACATTTTTTGATCTCTTATTTCTTTCATTTATGTATTTATAATGATGTTTATGTTTACTTGGATAATTTTTTTTTAAATAATTTTTTTAAAAATGATTTTTATTTTATTAGTAGGAAGCCTTGAGTGAGTCTAAATGTTGCACCCGCGATAATAGAATCGCCCTAATTGCAACCGGTAATTTTATGAATTTAAAAAAATAAAAGATGCTGAAAAAAAAGAAGAAATGCCGGTAAAAGACTAGACTTTGCATGGCAAAATTTTTTAAAACAAATAAAAGCTATGATAAAAGCGAAAGGGTTTTAAATAGAATTACATAATGAGGAAACTCATACTTTTTGTATAGTTTTTTTTAAAACACAGCTTATTTTGTATCCTATTAAAATAATATAAAAAATTTGGGCACGGTAGGTAGTATATATAAAATAACTATTAATTTTATAGGTATCTACTTATATAGGTGGGTGGTAAAAATTATATCAAATATTATTTGAATTTAATTACACTAATGTGCATAAAAAGCTTTCAAAAATATTCAAACACAAAACGGCAAAATGTGATAGAATACTGAAATTTCTTTCAAATGCCTTTACAACATGTGTTTCCAATAAAAACATCTCTTTTCATTGTTAGCTTGTCCTTCAAGAAATGGTATACCTACTTTTGGAACTTTTTTTTGCTTGCTTTTGAAATTTTGTGTCAAGTGTAAAATTTAAAATTAATAAAATAGTGTTAATGATATTAACACTAACTTGTTTAAATTAAACAAAATATTTCAACCAATATTTAAATCATTATAATCATTCATCATTGGCTGTGTTCCACCTTTAATGTAAATTCGATTTTAAATAGAAAATGGACTATTTGGTGTACAATAGCAGTAGCTGACCAAGTTACAATTAATTTAAATAAAGTAACGTGTAAGAAAAAATTGCAAATGCAGCTAGGAACAAATGCCACTAGGAACAGTCTACGCGTATTTTAGTGTTACTTTTATGTACCATTTTCAAACTTTACTTTTCAAAATAATGCATTCAAATTTTTACAGTAATTTGTAAAACGTTATTATAATATTATGTCAAAACGAAAATTTTTTTTAAATTGTTATTAAAAATTTTATTTGCGGAAAAACGCATCGACATAATATTATATAAATGTATTAGACATATACTGTAAAAATTTTAACACATTATTTTCTAAATTAAAGTCAGAAAATTTTAAATAAGAAAGAACGTTATTAACTTAAATGATACAAAATTAAAATTATTATAGTATTGCAACTTTTTATAATGCACAATTTCAACATTAAAATTATCAACGTTACAACGTTAAAATTATCTAATTTGGTCTAGTACCTGCTTTTTAGTAAGAGCACCCTTACCCTTACAACGCGTTTATGAATAAAGTCGTTAATATATAAATACCCCCGCACCGTGAATTTCAATCATTTAAATTAGACAGCGACATTTTTTATAAAATTTTCTTTTTTACCAAATATTACCAATTCAGTTACATGAATAACGTTTCTCTAACAATCTATAGCGTTACGCAGACATTAAGAACACGTTATTTAAATATCACCTTTATTTAATCATAGTATAACGTTTTCTTACGTTATTTAGTATAGTTATTATATTAGTCATTACTCATTAATAATAATTTATTGAAGTTTTTATTTAGTCATATGTATGACGTTTTATCAGCGTTACACAGACGTTAAGAACACTTTATATAGATGACCTCTTTATTTAGTCATATGTATGACGTTTCTTTAACGTTACATAGACGTTAAGAAGTAAACACACATCAGTTAAGTGACGTTTCTATTTAGTCTTTGTATAACGCTTTTACAACATCTCATATAGAAGTTAGCATAAGTTATTTAAAAGACGTATGTCTTCAGCTAGACATTTTGTAACGTTACCTTATAGTTTTATAAACGTTAGTCACACGTAATTTACTGACATCTCTATTTAGTTATATGTGTGACGTCTGTTCAGCGTTACGTAGACTTTAAAAACACGTCACTTAAATGACGTCTCTATTTAGTCTTTGTATAACGTTTCTACAACGTCTCATAGACGTTAGTCACATGTAATTTAATAACGTCTTCATTTAGTTACATGTATGACGTCTGTTTAGCGTTACGTAGACGTTAAGAACACGTCACTTAAATGACGTCTCCATATAGTCTTTATATAACGTTTTTATAACGTCTCATAGAAGTTAGCATAAGTTATTTAAATGACGTCTTTATTTAGTAATTTTATAACGTTACTTTATAGTTTTCCAAACGTTAGTCACACGTAATTTCATGACGTCTCTATTTAGTCATATGTATGACGTCTTTTTAGCGATACGTAAACGTTAAAAACACGTCACTTAAATGACGTCTCTATTTAGTCTTTGTATAACGTTTCTGCAACGTCTCATAGACGTTAGTCACACGCAATTTAAAGACGTCTTTATTTAGTCCTATGAATGACGTCTGTTTAGCGTTACATAGACGTTAAAAACACGTTATTTAAGTGACGTCTTTATTTAGTCTTTGTATAACGTTTTTACAACGTCTCATAAAAGTTAGCATAAATTATTTAAATGACGTCTTTATTTAGTTATTCCATAACGTTACTTTAATGTTTTATAGACGTTAAACACACGTAACTTAAAGACGTCTCTATTTAGTCATATGTATGACGTTTCTTCAACGTTACACCTACGTTAAGAACACGTTATTTAAATGACGTCTCTATAACTCTTTTAAACAACGTCTCTTTGACGTTTTGATTACGTTATTTAAATGACGTTCAAATTTGGTCAATTTATGACGTTTCTTCAACGTCTCGTAGACGTGAAGCACACGTTAATTAGATGACGTTTTTTTTGGTAATTTATTTGACGTTTCTAGGACGTCTATAATTGGTCGAATGACGTCGCCGTCGCATTATCACCAGTTATCGACGACATTATGACGTCATTTTGATACGAACTGCTACCTGGGATATATTGTATTTGCAGATATTATGTAAACAAGTCATGGAAACAGAGAACAAGTATTGTCATTTGAACGGTGACTAGATAAAATATGTAGCGCTATACCTCCTAGAATCTATGGACTACCAAAAATCCATAAAGTTGGGAAATCACTTCGTCCTATTGTGGCCAGCAACAAATCCCCAACCTATAAGCTATCCAAATTTCTTTCAAGTTCTTTAAAACGAACTACCACACTAAAGATTCATGGTCTTTTATTGAAGAATTAAAGGAATTTAACGTCTCAGATAATTATATCCTCATTTCACTGGACGTTAAATATTTATTTACCAACATACCGCTTGACCTGGCTATCACGGCAGTTAAGGAAAAATGGAATGAAGTTAAAGACTTCACTAATATCCCCAAAGACAAATTTTTAAATGCTCTTAGGTTATGCTTGGACACGACCTATTTCCAATACGATGGCAATTTATACCAACAAATATTTGGTACTGCAATGGGTAGTCCTATTTCTATCATCATCTCTAATCTGGTCATGGAAATCTTGGAAAATGACCGGATTTCGTCCCTCCCTTTCCAACTTCCGTTTTTCAAACGATACGTGGACGACATCATTACCGCAATCCCTATCGACAAAGAAGACTTTATCGTCGAACATTTTAACAAATTCCATCAAAGATTACAATTTACTAGGCGATTTCAGAAAGGATACTCTGAATATCGCAAAGCGAACTCTGAGAAGCAATAACTATCCCTATCCACTTGTAGGTAAATTAATCAAAGACCGTGTTAACAGATTATACAATGGGCATATTGCAAGAAGAGAAATTCATAACAACTATTCGGTGATTCCGTTTGTCAGTGGGTTGAGTGAACAAATCAAAAGAAGTCTTAAATATCACAATATTAAAACCACCTTTAAATCTCCTAACAACATTGGTCTCTTATATACCAAACTTAAAGATCCGATCCAGTGGCGGCCGGTGAATTTTTTCATGGGGGGGCTGAAGTTTGTAGCAAAAATTTAATCTAAATTTATTAATTCAAATTTATTCGAAAATGTTATTTAATAAAATTAGCGAGTTTCCAATTATCATCATCACCAAATAGCAAACACACTAAGCAAAAAAATGCATTTTTTTCGTCACAACCACATAACCACGCTGTTTTATCATAGACACTTTTGTCAAATTTGCGGATAGAAGATCCTCGACTTTGTGTTCTTTTTGCACTTACACAAGAGTTAAATTTGGAGTCGGACGTCTACTATTTTTTACATCAATTTTCTCGGGCAAACTTTTCGTACAAAAGTTTTTTTTTAATACCTTCATGGTTATTAGATATTTGTACTTAAATCACAAATTTACTTCATCACTTTATTTTGCGTGTTAAAGATAATTCAGCTCAAACTGTAATACTTTGCAATCCTGGTTTTGTTCAACTTTCAACTTAATACTAGAGAGAATTTATCTAATTACAAATATTAAAAATTTAAAAGAAGTATATGTGCAAATCATAAAACTATAAACCATGGGCAGTATTGCGGCTTAAGCGTTTTTTTGCCTTTGGTTGCAAATGACCAACATCCTATATTACTTCTTTTTTATTTGGTATACTTGCACTTTTTCAGAGATGAATTTAACCGTCGTATTATTATTTACCTTTATTTTGTTTTTAATTATCTTTATTAAATGTTATCGTTTTGTCCAAATACAATTATAACTATTGTTAGTTGTTAGGAATAACAAAAAAGATAAATTATTTACTACTAGTATACCTACTATATTTGAAATGTATCATAAATATTTTATGATTTTATAACAGGATATAATATTTATTTCAGTAGGTACCTACTAATAACACAGTTGTACGGTTTTTGAAAAATATTAAAGACAGGTTTTTTTCAGTTTACTTTAACTACAAACGGTTTACTGAAAACAGCAACCACTGTGGGCGCAAATTCGACAGCCCCAAGTGGTTCAACGCATGTGATACTGAAAGTATTAGAATTATGCTTAGGTCAACATTTTTAACTTTTTTTGTGCTTGTTAGTTTTCCAGAATAACATTCAAAATGAAAATACAATTTTTTTTTATTGTTTTTCCCAAGTTTTTGTACTCAAGTTCTTTTTTAAGTCAGATACCTTTGGGGTTCATAAATATTAATTAATTAATTTTTTCGGCCACAGTATTTGTACTAAAGTTGTTTTTTAAATAAGATATGTATGTACCTTCATGGTTAATTAAAATGTAGGTATAAATAACGAATTAAATCAAAAATATCTTAAAAAAATTAAGTAGGTACAACTTCTGTGCAAGCAACCGTGTCTATTAAAATCCGCACCTCGTGGGCGTAGAGCTCGACAGCCCAAACGCTCGGCTATTAGATATTATACTTTTAGGTGCGACACGTCACGATCGCATACCCGATGATGAACGAACGCGTTAATCTGTGGGCTGAGGAATTGTAGCCCAAATCTTGGTGCAGTTACACTTGCATGCGATTTATTAGGTAGCTTTCACTACACTAAGCAGACTAAGCACGCAAATAATTAAGTACTATATAAACTTTATCTTATATAGATATATCTATGTAAACATAATAATGAAAATTTGGTTTCTAAATTATCTAATCCATTTTTATACAAAAAAAAATGTTTGACTTGATATAATTCTTATTGTTTTGAAATTGCTTGGGGGGGCGACGCCCCAGAGCCCTCCCTCACCAGCCGCCACTGATCCGATCCCTTTTGAGAAAAAATCTGACCTTATATATCAAGTGGACTGTACAAATTGTAACTTGGTGTAGTACATCAGACAAACCAACCAATGGTTGAAGAAAAGAATAGGTGGTCACATCTCAACCATCAGATGTAATAAGCCAGAACCAACGGCCATCGCCAAACATATCTTAGTAGATGGACATACTGCGGACTTCGAAAACACTAAAATCATCAAGTCTGTTCCCAATTATAAAGATCGGCTGGTACATGAAATGATTTGCATAAAGAAGACAACACAATAATGAACCGGCAAACTGACATTGATGGCTTAAGCAACATTTACAGCCAATTACTCCTTTAAGTTTTTTACGTATTGGAGTTAGGTTTTCCTTCTTTGCCGGAACACAATTTAGGTTTTTCCTAACTCCCAGTCCTAGATTTTATCTAGTCACCGTTCAAATGACAATACTTGTTCTCTGTTTCCATGACTTGTTTACATAATATCTGTATATTATTCTGATGACGGACGAAATAATCGTTTGAAAGCTCAATAAATCTTTTAATTAATTTTTAATTTATTAATAACTCGATATTTTGAAGTTTTAATATAATTTAAAAACTGTTTCAACTCTCCTCGGTCTCCCCTACTGTTATAACTTTTCATCGGATATTAGGTGTATTATTATTGACACACCACATTACTTTTGTGTCTGTAATTTATGTAAAAATAAAATAAGATTGTACTTTTCTAGCCTCAAAAATTCGCCATTTTGCACAAAATTTTCAAACAGAAATGCCGGGGAATACCCCCGAACTCTCCATTGTTAGGAACAAACCTTTCAATCCTACATGATATAAAGAAGGAGGCCGCGCCAATTTATTTCGTGTAAGTTACAAATTTAGGTTACGCCGCCGCTGGCCCTATGGTAACAAACCTTATCAATTCTGCATATATGTATGTACATAGAACAGAAAACCTGCTCTATATTTTAACTTATTGTTGCATTCACGTAAATTAGCCTGGTATATAATAAAAAGAAGGTAATAGAATAATAATTCTGTATAATTTATTGGAGACAGTACATTTTCATAAGGAAACAATTCATATAATTGTATTTCATGACACAACGACTCGATGACAGTGCAATTACTTACATTATGACTTATGGTAATCTTAAAAAGACATTTATGTATGAAGCTAACATTCAACAAACATCGCCGTTAACAACTATAACTTTTAGCTATCTTACTTTATTACAATAAAATATACCTGTGAACATTTTAATCACCTGTGCTAAATAATGTACCTACTATGTACTACCTATTTATTATTGAAAATGATAATTTCGATTTTCTTTCAATAGGGTTAATTTAACATCAAAACTTGCTGTTCACAAAAGTAAAATCTACAAATTTGTGCTTGTATATATACACGTGCTAAATTAGTCTAATTGTGCTAATTTTGTAAAAAAAAATTCGTTATTGGTTTGTGGTGACTTTTCAAGTTTCAAAAAAATGAACAGCAAGAAACGACTTTATAACAAAATGAAATGGATTATATTATGCTTAAATAATATAAAACCTTTAAAATTAGCACACGAGTACATAATATTATGTACAAGTAATATTGTCAGGAGTTAGGTATGATGAATTTACATTTTGGTTAAACAAAATATGAAGATCTTACAACACCAGAAAATACAGATAATAGATATATTATTATGGTTATAACAACTATGTACACTGGTAACAACTTTTGGAAGAATTATGTCTATGCATACATTATTAAGAATTGTTGATTTACGGCTACATTTAGAATATATAATATACAAACAACGTGATCTAATCTCTCCACAATAAGCTAAGTGATAATTTTCTTGATAACATTTGGTCAATAGCATAAGCAATTAGATTTTTTTTATTAATTGTCATCATTTTTTTATTTAGTACTCCATCGCACTCCTTACAGATATGTAGATAAAAGAATAATCTACAACTGAAAAATACAACTTGCAAGTTCTATACAAAAATTAATTTTTAAAAATAATAACTCAATTCAACCTTAACATGAAAAGATAAGTAAAAAATGATCCAAATAAATACGCATCTTTTTACATTTAATATGTACAACTTTGTACACAAAAATGAACTATTCTGTTAGTTAATAATAAAATATTCAAACAAAAACTACTTAAATACTGAGAAGGCATTTCTACATTAGTTTCTCGTTTCAAAGTAATTCGTTACAATGTGAATTATTTATTATAATTATCATCAATGGAATACCTCGTTAGCCTACATCTAAAAATATCAACAAGATGAAAAATAATCTATAAATGTTATAACAGCAAAAAGGAAACATTACGCTGAATTGCGTGTAGAGGAAAATGTAAATTGTACAAGACACTATATAATATCAAATTAGACTAGATAAATTCGTATAAATTGTGAAGTTTCTTTTAAGTACTTACACATATTTTAACAAACCTATTATTTTAAGAACACAAATAATCATGAAACACTTTATTATTACTTCAGTTATTGAATAAATGGTCTCACAAGCTTTATAACCGAGCACATCGAAAATGTGCCTTACGTATTATTACTAATTTTGGATACAAACAACATTGCAATTATTGCAGTTTCAAGAGATGCACAACATTAATTTAAAGAAACTGAGTGTCATCTTGAGTAACAGCAAGATAATTTAAAAACAATAAATTATTCACATGCATGTAACTGTAGAGTAGTGCAATTGAATATGTACTTTAATAAGGCACTCTACACTTACTTTCTTTCTGAAATTGTCATCAAAACTCATAGTGCACCACAAAGAAAAGTGTACACATCAAAAATACCCCTCTCGATAATTAAAAATTTTAAGTCTAGCAATTTTTCTTCAAGTTTTAGTAATTTTTAATCAGGAACAAATCAAGGCCTCAATAAAAATTTCCAAACTCAAGTTTGATAATGATAATGAAACCTTGACAACAGGAACAATATTTGCTCAGGGTAACGCCAAGGATAAAAGCTCACCTTATTACCTTCACTGTGATTATTTGGCTCATCAAAAGTTTTATACAAATAGAAGTCGCTTAATCATAACATTGGTGATTTTCAAAATATCGCCCATGGCACTTTTGTAAATAAATAGTGGTGAATGTTAAGTAAATGGGTTAGGACCGTTGTCCAGTGCTGCACTGAGTAATTATTCTTTTATGTCATTATGAAAATTAGAATTTCTTTTTCATGTTTGCATATTGGACCTAAATGACATAAAACACGAATTACTTAATATTATAGCACTGGAAATTTCTCTCAACAGCAATATGGTTAAAAGGCATTTTTAAAGAATTAACTAAAAATATTGAATGTTTTAGTGAGAAAAGTTGTCCGTGCATACATCAAAAGACCAGGTTTTGAAGAGCATACAGAAACTTTATTATATGCAAATATGAGCAAGGATTTCTATTTTTACCAAAAGTAATAGTATTGTACTGATCGACCTCAAAATGTCAATCTATTAAATTTATACATAATAACAAGATATAGAAACTTTAATCCTTAATAAAATTTAAAGATAAATAATGAAGCGATAAAGTTTTACAAAAATATACACAACTAAAAAGTGTCGTCATAATGTACATACATAACAAAATAAAAACTTAAAAGCAAAAATTAATAAAGCAGATATGCATTATTCACAAAAAGTGTACCTCTGTTTAATAAGATAAATTTTAAGTTAATTTAATCACGTACTCAATTGACACATCACTCACTATATTATGGTTTCTGATTCTCCGCTTTACTTAAAGCAATCGCTAACTCCAAATCGGCTTGTTCTTGAATTTGTCTCTGTTTTCTCACTTCTTCTTGTTTTTTACTTTCTTCAGTTGCCCAAGCTAATTGTTGCAGTTCACTTAGTTGTTGCTTTTGAAGTGGAGCTGAAGCACGACCACCGGAACTTAAGTATGGATCACTAAACGGCAACGGCACAGACTGACGACCACTTAAACCCCACGAATCTTTCTTTTTTGTTCCAATATTGCCCCCCGATGTTGACCCCGATTCCAGCTCAAAAGGATCAAATTTTACATCTTTATTATCAGATTTACTCAATTTCAAAGGTGTAAAACCAAATTTGTCTTCACTTTCTTTATTTGCAGCATCATCAGGTTCTTCATCAAAAGCAATATTAAATGGATCTTCGTAACGATAGTCTCGAAATGGATCATCTTTAAACTCCAAAGCTTTGCTATTTGTTTGGGCTTTCGTTGGGGTTGCGTTCAACTTGCCGGGAAACTGAAGAGATGAGAAGATTATTAAGGCTGTAAATTACGGGTTAATTTGTTAGTAAAAAATCCTTGGAATTCCGGGCCTGAAATAATTATTAGAAAAAAATAAATACTTGCTGCTACAATTCTCATGCACGTGCCATCCGTGTAATAAATAAAATACAGCTAAAAAAAAATAAAAGCATCCAAATTATTAAAATACTTATAACAAAAAAAATAGTGCAGTATGTTGAATTTAAATAGTGTAAGAATATTTCTGTGTTGGCTACCGTTATGAAATTTGATACATAATATTATGTTAACAGTGAGGCTTCGAAGTCGTAGGTTCAAATCCCAGTCGCTCCAAAATTTGTACACAAATGTGCCGTGATTAGGATAACACGTTAAACTATCATCCTACTATGCCGTTTAGTCAGAAAATCGTCGACTGAGTATTGGTTTGTTCCTCGTTTATTTTGTAAAAATATAAAGTTATTATGCTACAAAAGTTCCTGACAAGGTTCCCGCAATAAGAGAAGGGATTCAAGCTCCCCATGGCATAAGTAATTCTAAAAAATTATTATTACTATTAAAAATATATATTATTATTATGTGTTCCTCACAACCTCCCCCCCCCCATAAGCAATGAGTCTAGCTACGGCCGTGGTTCCTACTTAGAAGCCTTTGTAGCATAAGACCTTTATATTTTTACAAAATGGACTTGGAATACTCAGCCGACGAAATTGTAGAAAAACTGCTGACTTGTAATTCGGTTTTGGCCATTATGGTATCGGTGAGCTTGTCCAAGTTGCAGTATTGGAAGTTGTCGCGTTTATAGACATTCAAATTTTTATGGTATTCAAAGCCGTAAATAAGCAAGGGATTAAAAAAAGAAATCAAAAAGTTTTTTTTCGGAAAAACACCCCATGGCAGGCAAATTTTTGAGAAATCCCTTCCCCTCACAATCAATGTCTAGCTACGACTTTGATGATATTGGTGGAATTATCCAGTCCAAAGTAATTACCCTTGAGTAATTAATTACATAATTTAAAAGTGTCCATTAATTACGTAAAAACAATTTTTGTAATTTTTGACCCCCTCCACCTCCTCCTCCCTCTACGTAAAGATTATTAAAAAAAAAATTAATTTTGACCTCTCCTCCCTTTATACAGTCGAGTCGCAAAATAGTGAAATAAATATGGCAAAGACCTTTCACTTTTACGGGGTTGTTCACTATTTCAGTACTTACAAAATTTACAATAAAGTCACGTTTTGAAAATTAAAGCTTTATTTTAATGAAAATTGATACAAATATAATTATTAATTAGGAAAAATGATGTTATTTTTGATTGTATTTGTTTTTTATTTAATTTAATAGCTAATAATACTTTTTCCCTTAAATTGATACACCAACATATAAAAATTCCATTCTATGCTAACGTTAAGCGTGAAATGAAGTGTAAATATAATAAGTAATGTAAATTCTCAATGTTGGGGAAGTCCCTATAAATGATGTCATTCAAACTGCACGATTTATAGTACGCAGTTCGCTGTATAGGGGTTACCGCTGTTCGTTATATAGGAGTCCCATATACACTCAATGTTAAAATTTTTGTGTTCACTATTTCCGGTAGTTCACTATATACGGTATTCACTATTTCGCGACTCGACTGTACTTTTAAAACATAAATACAACATGTGCACAAATAATGTAGTAACTGACATACAGTAAACTCCCGATTATTCGCGGGATTGACTGGCGTGGATACCGCGGATAATCGAATTTCGCGGATAAGCCGCAAAATTGCCGATTAATGACAAAAAAACTACGAATATCCGGAAAACAGTGATTTTATTTCTATATGTATATTTGTGATTTAGAAAATAACCTTCTTTTTTTATAAAAATGCCTCCTACAGCCACCGCGGATAAACCGCCCACAGATAATCGAGAGTTTACTGTATTACCAAATTTGGGACCCAATTTTCAATCATACCTTTCATGTTTGATAACATTTTGCACACATTTTTTATTTTTTTACCCCTCGCCTTTAGCTTTTTCACCTTTTTTTCAAAATATTTTTGAATGACCTTTTTTTTACTTGTACTACTCCACATTTGATCCGAGTAACATGATTGCATAAAACTTAACATTATAACAATTAATTTGCTTTTTAGTACAAAAAACATGAAAAATTATGTAAGGAATATTCCAAACCCCTCCACCACCACGTAAGGGTTCATAAGATTTCTAATACCCTCTCCCCTCAAACTCTTACGTAATTAATAGACTCTCTCTTTTGTAATTCAAAATATTATGTCGCCCCATTGTTTAACTCCTTTAATGTCAATTATCTGATTAAAATCAATTTTTTTTACCATTAGGGTTCCTTGTACCTCTTAGGAAACTCATTATGCATCATGTTTAAGCGTTATTTTAATTTCAGTGGTTTTCATCAATATTTTATAATAAAATAAATAACCTAAATGCAGAGCCGGCTTCATTTCAGATTTGTGCCTTTGGCTTGAGACCGACAAAATCTTGTAAATCAAAAGGCCAATTGATCATTTTCATCACCAAGCTGATGAATAGTTATACAAATAAAATAACAAAAAGATAAAGACATGATTGTTTTGCTGGATAATATTTCAACATTTCGTTTTTGTTGTTTTCAATACTGACTCGAGTCCAAATATCGACTATAGGCACGGCCAAAACAGTTATACACTTTGTACATTTGACAGTTTTAAAATTTTTCAACAAACAAGTGAAATTTAGCCACTATTCCAAGATATTGACCGAAATATTTTAGGTAAGCATAGAAATATTCTTATGCTATCATAACTCACTAAAATGGCTAAATAAGTAAAAAGGGAGTTACCTTAAACAGGATATTTGGATTATGGTAGCAGATGGAATTTTTCGGAAAGTAAGGATAGGATACAATGAAAGGTTGGTCACAATATAAATAACTGTAGTGACAGCACTACAAAAAAGTGATTAAAACTACAACTACAAAATATAAAATTTCTACTAAAAAATTTCGTTTACCTTAGCATCAAAATCGGCAAAATTTGCAAACGATCCATCGCTAGAAGAAAATGCATCTGGAGATCCAAATGCATCAAACTGTGGTTGCTTTTGACCAGGAGGTGCTGGACGCGGAGGAGCTGGTCTAGGCGGTGGTTGCTTGCCTTTTTTAGGAGGCAATGCAGGGCTAGGACTAATTGGTCTAGGTGGAGCTGAGCCGTCTCTTGTTGGAGCATGTAAAACAGCAAATGGATCACAACCGAAAGGATCTTTATCATCCTGCAAAGTTCAATAATGTAAATTTTCATATCCAAATAAAATAAACCAAAACTTACTTCAGGTGCACCCTCAGAATTTGCTTTATTTTCATCTCCAAATGCATTAAAAGGATCGGCTTTTGTATTACTTGGAGCATTAAACGAATTAAAAGGATCTGATGAAAAGCCGTCCTATATATAAATTAAAAATATTAAATTAATTATTAAGTATCTACAGCGTAACTTTTATAAGTCGAAACTGCTTAAAAGTAAAAATTTTCTGCCTTTTCTGTTTTAAATCGTCTGTAACAAATCCGCGTTGATTCAAAAGCCAAGATGCTGACTTACTTAATTTACTTGGCAGGTAAGATTCCAACTTATACATAGTTTACTATTATATTACAAATTAAAGATAAATAAAATAATTTTAACTTACATTACTTTTGGTAAAGGCGTCACTAAAAGCGTCATTTGAACTAAAGGCATCTGTGTTACTTTTAAAAGGATCTGTAGAAAAGATTTTTAAATTACATATTATAAAACATAACAAAAACAAACCTGATTTAAATGGATCATCTTGAAATGCAGAACTCATATTCGTAGGCCCGTTATGATTACTGAAGGGATCATTTGTAGAAAATCCATTCTGCAATTATTTTAAAAATTAATAGGTACTAATTCTACACCAAAAATTGTTACTAACTTGTTGTATTGGCGTTGAATTGCCATTCATCATTCCGACTTTTCTGAATTTAGGATCGCGAAACTCGGGTTCAATTCTTAAAGCAGTATCTGCTACACTAACAGTATCTCCAGATTCAATTGCAGTATCACAATACGATATAGCATCGTTCATTTGTCTAGTTTGTTCTTCTAATTGCGTAATCATAGATTTAGCCTTTAAAAGGTATTAAATTAAATAAATATATAAAATTAATTTACAAAAAAATAATAACCTGACTAATATTAAGTTGAGTATCTTGTAGACTAGTAGAAAGATGTTCTAACTTTCTCACGCTCTCATTTTTCTGTTGTTCCAACCGCTGTTCTTCTTTTTTAAGACCTTCCAGTTGTTCCTTCTTACTAAGTAATTCTGATTCCTGTACTGCTACCATCTCTGCTTGTTCGGTAGCTTGTGTCCTTAATTTATCTACCTACAAAAGCAACGACATAAAACTCAATGTAAACATTACAGAGTAAACATTTTTACTACATAAAAATCGCCCACACCTCGCCCAATGCAAGAAAGTAAAAAACAGCCACATAAACAATGCTTTCAACATTCTATATTCAACACTCAAATTAAAATTTAGACATACCTTCTCCATTTGATCAGTTATTTCGGATTTTACCCCTTCCATTTCTTTGTCTACTTCTGACCTCTAACGAAAAAGAAATGCAACATGCGAAATCTAAACTATGGTCTACAAAACTTAACATAATAAAATTTCAAAGTCATTCAAAAAGGCAACCTGAACCAAATTAATAAAAGTAGTCTAGTCAGGTTTATACAAAAAATAAAATTAATAGAATTAAATGTATAATTAAAAAATTAGCATTTAAAAAAATTGCTAGCATTAGTCTTGCATATACAAATAACAATCACTAAAACTTTGCTAAAAGCCCAATAATTATAATATTAATGCAGAATAAGAAATATAAAAACTATAATTACCTGCATTTTAAGATCATTTAACCTCTTTTGTGCTTCTCCTTTTTGGTTTTCTAATTGTTTTAAAGTGGCTGCTAGAGTATCTAATTCACTCTGTAAAGTATAATAAATTAACTTATTGAAAAGTATTCTCGTATTTTAAATTAATTTACCTGCAAACTCTTAATTTCTCCCATTTTAATTTTAATATCGGCTTCCTTTTGCGTAATTTCTGCTTCTAATAAAAGTTTTTCTCTTGATAATTCTTCAATATCTTTGCTAATCATGTCTAATTCAGGATTTGAATATGGAGTATTATTATTTTCCTGTACAAAAAAGTAACACAATTAAATTTGTACAAAGAATTAATTCATAATTTACAATCATAATTTCAAATCAGCTAACTCAATTAAAGGCACAGATATCACAAAATATTTTCCAAAATTAAAAAAAGAAATGAATCAAATGACAAAACAGTTAACTCATTAAGAGCAATGTCCAGTGCTATATTGAATAATTCGTGTTTTAATGTCATTTATATCAAAAATTTAATTCTTGCCTATCTTGAAACATCCATTCATGCAAATACAAAAAAATATTGATTAAAATGATATCGCATAAAATGAAAACTAAGATTTGAAGATTCCTAAATCTCAATTTTAATTTTACATGAGTCAATTCTTAGAATTCCAGCAACAAACTTTATATCATTTTAAACAAATAAAATAATTCAAACGCAAAGAAGAAAAGAGTAAATAATATTTCATTAAACTTCTCAAATAAATTAGACCAATATTATAAAAAAAATATGTTTAATCGTCAAATGTTGGCATTACAATGATTTGTTAATCAAGAAATCTTTCCTGAATTTTATGTCAATTGAGACATTGATTAATGAAATGTCAAATAGCAATAAAGCAAACCCAAACTTTAAAAATGCTAATAAAAATTTTCCTCTTATTGTCTTTATTTTATCGTTCTGAGTGCGGTTACAAATCCAAATTCAAAGATGCTTTAAACAAAGCAAAATCATACTATAAAACAAATGTTAAGAAGGATAAAACTTGGCACTTTCTAGGTCATGATTTAACCGAATATCCAGGACATAATGAGAAATATAAAATATTACACAAAGAAAAATGGGATGAATATTATAAATGTTTACACACACAAAACAGTAGACTAGGTATACATGGATCTGTAGTTCCCGAAGCAATACAAGGCTTTGAAGGTCATTTAACCAGGTAATTTTCAAATATTTTTTAATTTTACCAACAATTTCTCAATATTTCAATTTTTTAGTTTTGATTGCAAAATTTGTTTAAGTCCAAAAGAAAGATTAAATATTGATTCAGTTGTATGGTATTGGGCACCATTTGAGACTGATAATTTGGTAGAAGTAGAATATACAGAGCACATCCTGATATCTCCTGAAGACAAAACTTTGACTCTATATAATTTGCAAGTTGATCAAACAGGATTATATGTTTGCAAATTGGGAACAGCTTTAACTACACCTTATTATTTAACAGTGGTCAACAGCACCACAAAAATAGCCGAAGTTCGTACAGAACTTGCACCTGAAGAACCACATCCTAAAAAACCACAAATGATGAAAGAACATAATTTGGTTTTGGATACAGTATGGGGTGAATGGTCATCATGCAGTACATGTAAAAATGTAGGAAAACGACACAAATTTGGTTATTGCATTGTTCTCATGAGCACAGAAACATATTCTTCCCAAAATTTAGAAATTACAACAAATTCAAGCAATAATCATGTAAGTTTTAAAAATATACAACGTTACACAGAGGTAAATTAAACCTCTATTACCTTCATTAATTATTAAATGACGCCCATACCAATACAATACATATTCAATGAACCATTAAATTGTCTTTATTGAAATAAATAATGGTAATTTAAACAACTCAAAACTTAGGTAAACTATGAAGCTAGTACAAGAATTTCTGTAGTGAATAAAATGCGCAGAAACAACATGAAAAAACGAAATACTGAAAATGAAATAGATAAAAATATTGTTCGAGATTTAGAGTTGGTTAGAATATTTGAAAATGGAATTCCTTGTTTATCCCATATTTTACCAGAATCTATAAAAAAATTAATAAGGAAGGAAAATAGAACTGATGAAGTCATGATAGGCTTCTGTAAAGTAAGTTAAGAGCGTTGTCCATTGCTATATTGAGCAACTGATGTTTTACATAGTAAGTCATTTACTTACAGAATGTATCAATATATCAAAAATCGCTAGTTCCCGCCCATCTGAAAAAAATTTCTTTATTTAAACAAGAAAAAATGAACTCGTTTACTCATTTGAATAGCGTGTAGAATAAAAATCAGAATTTGGGAATCCCTGAATCTTAGTTTTCATTTGGGCGATTTTCAAATGAGTAAATAAATAATGTATTGTTTTGTGTTTACATAAAGTGTTTCAATATCTGAGGATACTTAAATTTTCAAAATATTCTAAAAATAAATTGCATAAAATCCAAATTGCTCAATATGGTATTGGACATTATTCCTAATAAATAGAATAGGATATGAATTGTAATAATTATCAAATTCAGATGGCATGTCCAGAAGAAACTGTTTTTGAGGTGAAAGATAAGCAAGGAAACGTAATAGAAACAGCTAACAATTCGGCGGGAATTTATTCAATGCTGCAAGGAATGCCACAAGTAGAACCTCCTGTGAAAAGAATGCTTCAATATGAAAAAACAGCTGAAGATATTATAATTTCCTGTCCTGGGTAAGAATTTAATTCTACAATGTGTTTTGTTAACATTTAATATGAAAATAGTAATCTCAATTCGGATACTCCAATTGAATGGCAGTTGGGGTCAAAAAAATTAATAGCAGAATTAATTTCACAACAATCAAATAAAAGAATTTTTATAAGTGTGTCGGATAAAATACACATACATAAAGCCAAGGTATCTGATTCAAACATCTACAGGTAATAATTATCCAGTAGTAATTTATATTTAAAAACATTAAAAATAAATTTTTAGCTGTTGGCAAAATAACGAATTAGCTGGCACGGTAAGATTGGTTGTGGAGAAACAAATTAAACTGTCTTTCAATCACCATATCATGTTGTTTGGTATGGTCATAATTTTAGCAACATTTTTGTATATTTTTGCTAAAGCTGTATTAGGAAGTAAATATACAAAATACGCCCAGTAAAAGCACAATAAAATACTAGAAATTATTGCAACTTACCATAATATCATTATTGGGCTTTGAATTTCTAAAACTAGGTGGAACCATATCTGGGGTTAATGCAGGCGGAGGATCGACTCCTTTTAAGCATCGAGCAACAAACCACATAGCGAGCGCAAACTGTTCATTATTTAATTTTCCACTTTGTTTGATATCACACAACGCCCTAATTTAAAAATAGCAATCAGTTTGAAAACCTACACAAAATTTAAAAGACTAATAAAAATAAACATACCAAATATGTGCTAAAATTGCTTGTGCTACTCCCGATTGCAAAAACACATCTTTAATTTCTTGCCCAGACACAAATCCGTCTCTATCTATGTCGCTTTTAATAAACAATGCATCCGACTTTGCTTTTTCATCTGGAGTAACCACCCACGAAAGAACAGGTTGTGGTGGAAGTGTTGGATTAACCTTCGCTATTGGTGGAGGTCGATGAGGTGGTGGAGCTGCAGTCATGGGAGGTGGCTGTGGTAAGTCAGGCTTAACACCGTCTAATCCTCTTGGCAATAGTGGAATACTTGGTGGTATTTCTTTTCGTTTAGCTGGTGGCATCAATTCGGCAGGAAGAGTATTAGGTATTGCGTGCTTCTCTAACGCTTTGTATACTAAATGCATGGCCTAAAAGAACATGAATAATTTATATTTTTCAAAAAGTACAAGCGCGAATAACTTACTACTATAAATTCGTGTCTGTCGAGCATTCCATCTTTATCTTGATCTGCTAGGTCCCAAATTTTACCCAGAGTATCCATTGGCAGTTTAGAATCCATGAGAACTCCTTTTACCTAAATTATTATAAGTTAAAGTATGGATTTGCAAGCTTTACATATTCACCTTAGCACCAGGTATTAAACCGTTTGTTGGGCGTAAAGATTCGAAGAGTTTATCATATTTTTCTTGTTCTGATGCTTTAATTGTCCAGTCCACGCCAGCTGAAGGTGGTACCGAACTAATTAGAGGTGCATTACTTGGAGGAGGTGGTTTTGTAGGCTTTGGAAGCGGTATATCTTCCTGTTGACAATAAATGAATGATTTCACATAATTGACATTGACAGAAAATTTTAAATGTTAAAAAAAAAAGTTACTAATGATAATTTACATTTTTTATCTCCAGTAACAAAAAGAACAATTTTTATGAAAGGAAAGCTCTCATGTGTGTAGACCATGTGTAAACAAAAGGATCTATGCATTTTTACACAATATCTTTTTGTTATTTTTAATGAATCACATGAGCAAAACTTTATTGGCAACTCTCCAGGATTAAAAACAACGGTAATTTTTATGCTCTTTGTAACCTCTGACATGGCTGATGGATGTATGCCTAGTAATTTAACTGTAGGTTAAAGATGTATTATTCGTCTCAACCAAAGTAGCATAACAGATCAATAATAATCAAAATTCCTTTTCAGAACTGTCGTGTTAAATTGAGAAAATATGTATTGGAAAATCTCAAAACAAATTTTCTCTTTTTTTATAATTCAAAAGTACGAATTATTCAACAACTTTTGCAAGTTAATCCTAGTTGTTATTTTCACACAAGAGACGTTAAATCACAGATTTACAACCTGGTGTATAAATCAAATGTAATAAGAAATTTTTGTTTCATTTAACCCTTTCAACGCTTAATTCAACTTTAGTCGATTGGCTTATAAAAACCATCAATTTGCACGCGGAAATGAGACCTTTGTCGCCAAGCCTCTCAGACACTGTTTGTCTCTATCCATTCGTCATTTATTAAAATAACACCTGGCAACTTTTTTTTTAGTATATTAAAGTAAGAATAACAAAATAAAAGGAATGTTATAAAACACTATTTTTTTTGTTTTTCATGGAGCGTTCAAAGGGTTAAAAACATGTTTGCTTCAGTTTATATTCGAAAGATATTATAAATGATCAAGATCGTCCCTATTAGCTAGTTTACTTGCACCTAGCAAGTTAGTGCAAATTAAAGAGTTTGTTTTCATGAACTAAACAAACTGTACCTTGTTTGATTGAACAGGAACTTTTGATACTACTGAAAAAATTCAACCAAAAAATAAAAAAAAAATAACTTCAGATAATGAAAATTCCATATTGCCAATTTTATTAATATATAATAAAATGTAACAACGTAACATTTTTTTGCCATAATAATAATTAATCAATAACCAAAACTTTATTTAGGGCTAAAATGAAACAAGTAATAGGTTTGTTGTTCCAATCAGCCAATAAACTGTACAATGTACGTTCATGTCATGCACAATAAGTAAAAATCATGCGCAATAGATAAAATGCGTCCTTTTTTATGTATTACTCAGAAGCATGACCGTACATTGTGCGGTTTTTGGCTGGCTGGAACAAACCTTATATTATGCAAGCAAAAAAAGTGCCACATGCAAATAATATAAAGATATTGTTTTAATTTCCATTATTATTGACCAAGATATAATGGTCAGCTCCATCATTAGTTTAATTGATAAAAAAAAGAAAAGAAAAAAATGACGTGGTCATCTCTGCCGTCCTAAGAAAAAAAGTCTTAACTCCAATTCTTTGCTAAAATAAGTTAGATGTTTCAAACGCACAAGAATCTATTAAAGTTTTATATTACTAGGCTAAAATATCTTAAAAACTGACAAAAAATGTAAGCATATGTACCATAAGTCGTTAGTTTTACTTTAAATCTACTGGGTGCCATCAATAAAAATCTGAATAGCTGCCTAGCTCAAAAGAATGGTTTATGAACTTAAGGCCTTTTTTCTTAGCCTGACTCCTTTTTAACCCAGAACATTTTTGTGTACTGCAAAAACACAAAACTATTAGTCAGTTTGATTAAACAACTGTAAGAACACGATTTTCACTAAGTGCATGCGCCTGGCGGTTGCAAAATCTTTAAACTGACTGAAAGAACATAGCTATAGTCAAATCTTGTTGCTTAGCCTTCAACCTCGTTAGAGAATTCCTGTATCTCTTGGATACATGAGAGTAACTATGGCCTGTCAGTACAGTGTGGAAGAGCCTTAGGATCAGAGCAACCTGCAGTGATCTCCACACCCACGTTTATTTTCAAATTCAACCTGAAAGGATAGGATTTCAGAACCCTAAACGACTAGCCCCTAAGCCTGATGAAGTTTAAAAAAAAAAAAAAATTAAAACCTAATTATTGATCACAAAGAATATCATTCTTATTAGAAGTAAAAGTTCAACTTTTCAAAATTCTCAAATGTCTAATAAGACATTAAAATATTTTTATTATATTGAAAATAAATAAATACATTTTTCTTTTGGAACGGAGTAGAGCGACAGATATTTCGCACAAGAGAAATATATTTCCTATTTCCTAGGTTCATACCTCTGCCTGCATAATGTTAATTTTCACTTCTCTCAATATAGGCTTTTTTATATTGGAAATATCTTAAATACGATTTTCTTTTAGGAATAAGTCATTTAATGACTTTGTACCTATGTATAAATTACCACTTTTAAAAATTAGCAACAAACCATTGCTAGACAAGTTTTCAAGTTTTGACCAGTTAGTATAAAAATTAAAAAGATTGAGAGCTTATGTTAAATCATTGTTGTCCTTTTGAAAACCTAATATGTAGGGTTGGTCTATTTCTAGGTTTTTTCTTCAAAATATAATGAAAATCAATAAAATTGCACTTTAGTGCCAAAAAGAAATTTGCAAAAGGATTCCATTTGGTGATTATCAAAACCCCAAATTTCATTTTGTACAATGTGGATATAAATAAATCACATTTTTTAGATAAACAAAGCGATTATTTTCATTTCTAATATTCTGAAAATAAAACTTCAAATCTACAGATAAATCTGATACATCATTCTAATATACTCTAAAATGCTGTTTACTAAAATAGTAAAAATAAACCCTAAATGTTTATAGCTGATATGAAGAAAGTTTATCAGCAAAATTTTGTTTCAATATTTACATCAGAAAGAAACAGAAAATGAACTTTTAGAGAGTCAAGTGTTTTCACTAACTTTTTATTACTTTATATGTAAGACCAAGCAATGTTGAGTTCAAATATATGACAGAAAAAAGTAGTCCACAATAAGACAAGAAAATTGGTTATTAGACAAATGATGTAACACTTCATCTTATATTGCTACTTTTTCAAAATTTACTAAAAAATATTCTTGTCTTAGTGCGTACAGCATCTTACTGTAAACTACTTTCCCCTACATTTCTAAAATTTAGCTTTAAAAAGTGAAAATCTTTTCAAATTACCATTTTTGGTGGTGGCATGTCGAGTGAAATATTTGTCAAGTTAATATCTCGTCCCGCTTGAGCTAAAGCAACTAATTTGAGTGCAACAAACATGCCGGCTTTGTCGAGACATCCTCGTCCACCGGGATCAGATAGATCCCAAACACGTGACAACACTACATCGCTAAGACCGGACCGTTTAAGAAAACGTGCTGCTTCCATAGCACCCACTGTGCCAAATCCATTTGGATCGACCTTAAAATAAAAGAAATTTTTATTCAAAATTGTTACTTTAATAAATTGATTATTTAAATTTTAAACCTACAATCAGTTGATAACAAAAGTAAACAGGAAAAGATTTATCATTGTCCCAACAGCACTAATTTGTCTATTCGGTAAGTTAAATAAAATAATCAAATAAACAAAACTTGAAGTAAGTAGGTATATCTTCGCCTTATCATACAAATACCTTGTCGAGATACTTGGTATTTCATTAATGAAAATATTTATACAATGATAAAAATATAATCTGTATAATTACCAAATATTTTAGTTCTAAAATGGAAACTCGAGTACTATTTATAGTATTTATTATTAGTTGAAAAAGTATATAAAAGGTTCGAGTGATTATAATATCCGAGTAAATACCTAATTATTGCTAATAAAAACTTGTTACTTACATAATTATAATATATCTCATATATGGCACTATCTTTTCCTGCAACCTGCAAATAAGACGCACATTAATAACTTGGATAATTCTTCGAGATTAACCTAATGTCATGTCTTAGTGGAGCATAGTCTTAAATGTTAAAATAATCGCAAAATCAATACAATTGTGAAATTAAGAGGTTAACGAAACGTCAATTTTGACACCACAGTTAAATATTAATATTTTTCAATATAATATCGACAAAATCAAGAAAACATGACCCTTGACAAATGTCAAGTCCTAAAATATATGTTACAAGCGTGACATTCAACAGTTTCGTAGCCCCATGTCCTCCCAATCAAAGATATCAAGAAAGCAAATGCACTCTCATTTATTTCTTAAATATAAAATAAACAACCGAATTGCATATATTGTATAATTCATAAAAAGGTGAATTAAAACGCCGCCCACCAAACTGTCATAATCGTACTTTAAATTAAACAATGTAAAATTATGCACACGCACGATTAATTTTATTATTTAACCATTTTCTGACGTTATCGGGCACCGTTTTACGAAACATTTAATAAACAATTAAAATTATTAACAAAATTATTCGAAATTTTATCAAGTCGTACCTGTGTTGGAGACGGCAGAGAAGCCATCTTTTCGAATACTGAAAAATTTCTCTCATTGGCTGACGTTTATAATTTCGTCCAATAACAGAACCAATCAATACGAAGTACGAGAATTAGATCGAAATAACACGTTTGCGCATATTTAATGGAAAACCCGCCAATACTTAAAATTTACTTTTCATTCCATAAAGGACGTCCGCAATTTCTTTTCGACTTTTGGACCCTCTCTGCTTTCCTTACTGACAGCTGGTCACAATCGTCGACCCCCCCCCGCCAAGAACGGCCGGTGGTCACAAATTATTTTTATTTCTCTGAAATTGAATTTCCCAAAAACTATTCATTTATTAATTTAAAAACTTTTTTTAATTGTTTTGGCTACTTTTAGTACCTACTTATGCAAATGAAAATTTATACAAAATATTCACACATAATTTTCTTATAAATACCAAAAATTTAGCTACCTCCTGCCACGGCATGGGCGACCCCTTACGGATGAACCATTTGAAGTAAACGAAAAATCAAACTAGTAATAATTTCAAGTCTGCGCATTAAATGTGGAGGGAGAACGTGCCATTGTCGTCGTGATTTAATTTACATTCCTCGACTTCCTATGGTCGGACACCTTCAAATATCAAGGGTATTATTTGATCGTTACTTAACTTGGGGACCACATATACTTACGTTCCGTGTACAATAAAGCAAAAGGAGCAATAGCTACACCCAATATTGGTTAGGGAGCAACAAGCGTTCAAACCGGAATAAAATCCACTTTTAAAAGACACTTTTATAAAGTGTACATGGTCTACTTGAAAAACTTGTACAAAACGAAAGACCTGACGTTGCTAACAAAAATTAATTTACCAGAGAGCAAAAGTTTCTGCTAACAAGCGGGGATTCCCCTTTGCATTTATGAAATTAGGCATTCGTGCTACAAATAATTAGCAAATCATTAATAAGTCTAATGCTACAGAAAGGGGAAATATATTAACCATTCTACGATAGGTCGAAGCTAGATTTGCGTTCGACTAATTGAGTGTCCGTCTAACACCAAAGCTGCAATGAACCAGGGTCACATTCATAATAAGCCTCTTTACAGACGGAAGGTCCAAAAACGTCCCCATAATGTCGAAAAGATTTTGAACCCACGACCACAAACCGGAAAAAGAGTAAGAAACAATCAACCCTTGAAACGGCCCTTTAGAGTTGCACAAGAGGTGCAACTCAAATCGCACCCTGAACTTCATTATAAAGTGGAACCTATTTATGAAATGAGCAAGAGTATTAAGTACCGAGCCTCAGTAGCCATTAGGACAAAGTTGCATTGTAAATACCTACCTGGAAAACTTAATCAGGGTAAAATTCTATTAAAGAATATTTAGCTAGAAACCAAAAAAGTGAAACTTAGCATCGTTTTTCAGTGCGCATGTTTAATGATTTCATTAGTTATCTATTTTGGCCCATCAATGAAATAGGCCAGTCATTATAGCAAAAAAGGTATGAAAAATAGCGGAAGTTTTAAAATTTTGAGACAATATTGGAGAAGGTAAAAAAATAATAAATTTGATTTTGCACCCTTTTCCGCCTCCCGGAACATTGCTAAATTAACAAAAAACGTAAATGTGCAGTAACTTTTTGAAAAAAATTCCGAGAGTTGTGCAAACCTTAGAGAACATTCTAATAATTATTACACATCTTCAATAAAAATTGCACCTTGCTACGATCACCGGAGCATGGCAAATAGTGGTTTATTAATTTTATTTTGGTATATCTTGTCCACGGTGTATAATAAGATAGGTGAGCTTACGGCCTATGCCTACATCGCAAATTTGTGGGTCTCGAGCGTGGTCAGTGTGCGAGAGAGACGAAGCTACATGAGATAGACGAAGTGCCTCTTGCGAAAGCACGTAATACATATGTGCTTATAAGATAACAGTGCATTTGGTTGCATTGAAGTCTAATTCTTCTCGATACAATCGGTTTTTTGTTAATTTTTGGCAATGCCTCGAAGGTACTGCTTTGCGCCTAACTGTAATAGTGGGTACAAAAGTAATACGGAAAAAGTATCGTTGTTTAAAGTGCCCAAAAACAAATTAAAAGAGTGTAGTGCTGTGATTCCCCGTGCGGACAAACAATTGACGATTAATAACGTTTTGTGCGAGAAACACTTTTTAAAAGAAGATGTGATCCGTCAAGTAATCACAAAAACTTATTCGGTAAGTTGTATACAGTAGAATGCGCTTATAATAACATCGAAGGGAAGTGACAAACAAGTCATACTAAGCGGACGTCATACAAAGCATAGTCTTAGAAAATAAACAACTTCCTATTTTTATTAGATATTTAGTTTAATAGAGAAAAAAACTACAAATTGTGTGTATCTATTAATAAGAAAGAAACATGAATTGACACAAAGCAAGCATATTAAAAACAGAATCACCGAGAATCAAAACAAAAATGAGCCTAGCACCAAAGATCGTTGCAGGCACGATACACTTACAACGGTATGCTCATCGATCTTTTATTTAACTAGATGGTGAACGCAGGTAGAAATTGTGAAGCCTGTCATAAGGTCTATTTTAGCGTGACGTGATTTTTGTTTGTTTACCTAGTCCCTGGATCTGATTGGTTCTCTCAAGGTTGCTTATGTTTACGTGGTCCCTGAATGTCAAATTTAAATTTTCTAACCTAAATGGTTTAAAGCGCTGTTATACACGTTGATCTTATAATACACTTTTAATTTTAATTTAAAAGTAATTTTAAATTTTAGTTGGTAATATACTTGGTTAATTGTCTGTTAAATTAATGATGGATTATTTTTGTAAGTATTATTTTATTTTAACTTGCTTTTTATTACGATCGAAAATTATCATGGGTAAATTTTGTGTAGCGTGTGGAATTAGATACCGAAAAGGAATAAATCGTTCGTTTCATAAAATTCCTAGCGATGCTTCAAGAAATGAATGGCTTCAAGTTTTATCGGGCATGGAAGTAAATATTGCAACCATCACAGATCACCATCATGTTTGTTCGGACCATTTCGAAGAGAATAGTTTTATTGTTTCAGGAAATAGAAAAATGTTAAAGCCCAATGTAGTGCCTATTGCAGAAGTGAAAAACGAAAGCGGCCAAGAAAGTTTTGTACCAGACGTAAAATCTACTCCACGAAAAAGAAAACGATCGGATGATTCTGACAATTCTACAGTTACTGCTGCATATACTGTAAATGATCGTGAAATGAAGAGATCGAATAACTTGGATGATACTTCATTTGATACGATAACTGCTTCTAGTTCTGCAACGCTTACTGCAGATGAACTTGAAATTTCATTCGACACAATAACAGCTTCGAGTATAGAAACAGAGACTGCAGATGAATCCGAAGAAGAATCTTTGACAGTTTCTACTTCAAGTACTTCAACTGCAAGTGAGGATGAATCAAATCAAATTAGAAAATCATCGAGACGACCAATACATGATACCACACGTGGCTTAAGGAAAACTATAGTTCGTTTAAAGCAGAAAGTTAAGGTTCTTCAGCAGAGCAAAAGAAGATTGGTAAAGAAGGCTAATAATTTAAATTCTTTGTTAAATGAATTAAAGTCAAAACAGTTACTAACGGAAAGTGCTCAAATCACCGTCAATGCATCCGTACCAACAACATGCTCTGCTCTGTTTAAGCGGTTATTAAAAAGATCTTCCAGGCAAGCATATGTACCCGAATTGAGAAGTTTTGCTTTGACACTAAATTTTTATTCAAGCAAAGCTTATGATTATGTAAGATCCAAATTTAACAAATCGTTGCCTCATCCAAGTACATTAACAACTTGGTATAAATCTGTTGACGGTTCACCTGGGTTTACTAAAGAAGCATTAAACGCCATAAAAATTAAAGTTTTGGAAGAAAGGACAAAGAATAAAACTATTCTTTGCAACATAGTGATGGATGAAATGTCTATAATGAAGCGAATTGAATGGACCGGTAAAAAGTTTACAGGCTATGTAGATATGGGCACCAATATAGACTCGGATGATTTAGCTGAGGCCAAAGAAGCACTGGTTTTCATGGTTGTTGCTCTTAACGCAGCTTGGAAAATTCCAGTGGGATATTTTCTGATCGATGGATTATCTGGTGCAGAAAAGGCAAATTTGGTTCTGAAGCTACTGGAATTGTTGAACGAAACAGAAATAATAATTTCATCTATAACGTTTGATGGTACAGCAGCTAATTTCACAATGGTCTCAATATTAGGAGCTGATCTACATAATTCAAGTAATCGTAAAACGTGGTTTATTAATCCAACTACCAATAGAAAAATTTTTGTATTTTTAGATCCATCCCATATGTTGAAGTTAACAAGAAATTGTTTAGCCAGTTATGGAACCATAGTCAACGCTAATGGTGAAGAAATTAAATGGAAATATTTAGAAAGCATTGTACAGTTGCAGGATGAAGAGGGTTTACATGCAGGTACAAAACTTCGAAAGCGTCATATTAATTGGACCAGAGAAAAAATGAAAGTAAAAATTGCTGCACAGACTTTAAGTAACTCTGCAGCCAATGCATTAAATTACTTGGAGAGAGATCTTAAGTTGGAAAATTTTCAAAATTCAGGCTCAACTGCTGAATTTTGTAAAGTTATAAATAACTTATTTGATATTTTAAATTCGAGAAACATTTACTCGAAGACGGAATACAAACGGGCTTTGACGTCAAAGAATTTTGAAAATGTTTCCAAATATCTCGAGTTTTGTAAGGAGTATATATGTGGCTTAAAATTTAACCAGGTTCCTATAACAAGTAGTTCGAGGAAAGTTGGGTTTATAGGATTTTTGGTTTGTATAGAAAGTCTTTTAGGAGTATACAATCTCTATGTAACCGAAGAACGTGTCATCAACTTTTTGCTAAGTTATAAAATATCTCAAGACCACCTTGAGATATTTTTTAGCGCCGTGAGAAGCAAAGGTGGTTATAACAATAATCCAACAGCAAGGTTATTTGAAAGCATTTATAAACGTTTATTAATACATGCCGAAATAAAGGGAGCTGATACAGCAAATGCAGTAGTACTAGATTGTACATCTATCTTGCATTGCAGTACCAATTCCCTTACAAATAATAACGAAGGAGAAGATCTACATGAGTCAAATGATTATGTTAAAATATCACATGAAATATTGGATCACGATTATGTTCAATCTCAACTATGGCATTTAACCACATACGTTGACGATGTAGTGTCATATATAGCAGGCTTTGTAGTTAAATGTGTGAAAAAAGTCATTTCTTGTGAAATTTGTTTGAATTTACTCGAATCTCCTATAAGTTTATCCAAACTTCAGGATAGAAAACGATATGGGGTGCTCACGAATGCCTCTAAATTTGTTGTCGATATTTGTAAAGAAGGTGAAAGATGTTTGCGGTACGTCAAAGCAGAAAACAATTTGTTTAGAAGAAATATCGATAATATTTTAATTTGCACTACTTTAAGAAATATAGATAATAATGTATTTAACTGTTTTGGTGATCACGTATTTGATGACGATAATTTGAATAACCATTCAATACAGTTACCAAAGTTACTTTTAAAACATTATTTCAAAATTAGAATTCACTATGAAACATCGAAGAAATGCAATAGCAGTAAAATACGGAGTAGATTAACAAAATCTATTTTATTTCAAAATCAATAGTTTCGAAAAGATATTGATTTACTTTCTTTTTTTATATAAATAATTTCTCTTGTACAAACTTAAATTTATTTTTATAATAAAGTCGAAAATCAAATTATATTTGTTCCATTATTTTAATTTCAATGCTTGAAAATAGAGGCGCCACCGGCTGCGTAAATAGTAAACAAAGAAAAGGTAAACAAAAACATGTTATGGGTGGCTTCACAACAACCAATGCTATTTAGATAGGAGTCCGGTATCTAGTGTAATAAAAGATCGAAAACTTTTTAACAAAAAATTAAACCGACCTCAAAAAGGAAACTAAAAAGCATAAAATAAATATATTACATTTTGAGTCTTAATAAGTAATGTAAGTAACTAAGTTTGAGTCGGTGCAGAATGGGTGACTTTTGTTTTAATAATTTTTTTAAAGTAATTTAGTAATCGTTGATTTTTTGCACCGACTCAAAATTAGTTACTTACATTACTTATTAAGACTCAAAATGTAATATATTTATTTTATGCTTTTTAGTTTCCTTTTTGAGGTCGGTTTAATTTTTTGTTAAAAAGTTTTTTATTTTTTAATTTTTAGTGATTAAAATCTACTAATTACTACCTTAATTAATTAATTAATTAATTTGCTCGATATAAAGTTTTTCTCCACCCCAACTTTCAACAGAATAGGTTGACAAGTAAAAAATCAATAAATGAAAAACAATCATTCCCTATTTTCTACCCTTACGGGTGCAATTTTCCCTTATTTTTTACCCTTACGAATGGAATTTTTTTGTGAAAATTAAATGGGACCACCATGGAGGTATACTCTATCGAATAAAAAAAAATTCATCAAAATCGGATCACTCTGTAAAAAGTTATGCCCGAACATACATAAGAAAAAAAAAAAAAAAAAAAAAAAAAAAAAAACATACAAACAGACGAATTGAGAAACTCCTCCTTTTTTTGAAGTCGATCTTTTATTTAACTAGATGGTGAACGCAGGTAGAAATTGTGAAGCCTGTCATAAGGTCTATTTTAGCGTGACGTGATTTTTGTTTGTTTACCTAGTCCCTGGATCTGATTGGTTCTCTCAAGGTTGCTTATGTTTACGTGGTCCCTGAATGTCAAATTTAAATTTTCTAACCTAAATGGTTTAAAGCGCTGTTATACACGTTGATCTTATAATACACTTTTAATTTTAATTTAAAAGTAATTTTAAATTTTAGTTGGTAATATACTTGGTTAATTGTCTGTTAAATTAATGATGGATTATTTTTGTAAGTATTATTTTATTTTAACTTGCTTTTTATTACGATCGAAAATTATCATGGGTAAATTTTGTGTAGCGTGTGGAATTAGATACCGAAAAGGAATAAATCGTTCGTTTCATAAAATTCCTAGCGATGCTTCAAGAAATGAATGGCTTCAAGTTTTATCGGGCATGGAAGTAAATATTGCAACCATCACAGATCACCATCATGTTTGTTCGGACCATTTCGAAGAGAATAGTTTTATTGTTTCAGGAAATAGAAAAATGTTAAAGCCCAATGTAGTGCCTATTGCAGAAGTGAAAAACGAAAGCGGCCAAGAAAGTTTTGTACCAGACGTAAAATCTACTCCACGAAAAAGAAAACGATCGGATGATTCTGACAATTCTACAGTTACTGCTGCATATACTGTAAATGATCGTGAAATGAAGAGATCGAATAACTTGGATGATACTTCATTTGATACGATAACTGCTTCTAGTTCTGCAACGCTTACTGCAGATGAACTTGAAATTTCATTCGACACAATAACAGCTTCGAGTATAGAAACAGAGACTGCAGATGAATCCGAAGAAGAATCTTTGACAGTTTCTACTTCAAGTACTTCAACTGCAAGTGAGGATGAATCAAATCAAATTAGAAAATCATCGAGACGACCAATACATGATACCACACGTGGCTTAAGGAAAACTATAGTTCGTTTAAAGCAGAAAGTTAAGGTTCTTCAGCAGAGCAAAAGAAGATTGGTAAAGAAGGCTAATAATTTAAATTCTTTGTTAAATGAATTAAAGTCAAAACAGTTACTAACGGAAAGTGCTCAAATCACCGTCAATGCATCCGTACCAACAACATGCTCTGCTCTGTTTAAGCGGTTATTAAAAAGATCTTCCAGGCAAGCATATGTACCCGAATTGAGAAGTTTTGCTTTGACACTAAATTTTTATTCAAGCAAAGCTTATGATTATGTAAGATCCAAATTTAACAAATCGTTGCCTCATCCAAGTACATTAACAACTTGGTATAAATCTGTTGACGGTTCACCTGGGTTTACTAAAGAAGCATTAAACGCCATAAAAATTAAAGTTTTGGAAGAAAGGACAAAGAATAAAACTATTCTTTGCAACATAGTGATGGATGAAATGTCTATAATGAAGCGAATTGAATGGACCGGTAAAAAGTTTACAGGCTATGTAGATATGGGCACCAATATAGACTCGGATGATTTAGCTGAGGCCAAAGAAGCACTGGTTTTCATGGTTGTTGCTCTTAACGCAGCTTGGAAAATTCCAGTGGGATATTTTCTGATCGATGGATTATCTGGTGCAGAAAAGGCAAATTTGGTTCTGAAGCTACTGGAATTGTTGAACGAAACAGAAATAATAATTTCATCTATAACGTTTGATGGTACAGCAGCTAATTTCACAATGGTCTCAATATTAGGAGCTGATCTACATAATTCAAGTAATCGTAAAACGTGGTTTATTAATCCAACTACCAATAGAAAAATTTTTGTATTTTTAGATCCATCCCATATGTTGAAGTTAACAAGAAATTGTTTAGCCAGTTATGGAACCATAGTCAACGCTAATGGTGAAGAAATTAAATGGAAATATTTAGAAAGCATTGTACAGTTGCAGGATGAAGAGGGTTTACATGCAGGTACAAAACTTCGAAAGCGTCATATTAATTGGACCAGAGAAAAAATGAAAGTAAAAATTGCTGCACAGACTTTAAGTAACTCTGCAGCCAATGCATTAAATTACTTGGAGAGAGATCTTAAGTTGGAAAATTTTCAAAATTCAGGCTCAACTGCTGAATTTTGTAAAGTTATAAATAACTTATTTGATATTTTAAATTCGAGAAACATTTACTCGAAGACGGAATACAAACGGGCTTTGACGTCAAAGAATTTTGAAAATGTTTCCAAATATCTCGAGTTTTGTAAGGAGTATATATGTGGCTTAAAATTTAACCAGGTTCCTATAACAAGTAGTTCGAGGAAAGTTGGGTTTATAGGATTTTTGGTTTGTATAGAAAGTCTTTTAGGAGTATACAATCTCTATGTAACCGAAGAACGTGTCATCAACTTTTTGCTAAGTTATAAAATATCTCAAGACCACCTTGAGATATTTTTTAGCGCCGTGAGAAGCAAAGGTGGTTATAACAATAATCCAACAGCAAGGTTATTTGAAAGCATTTATAAACGTTTATTAATACATGCCGAAATAAAGGGAGCTGATACAGCAAATGCAGTAGTACTAGATTGTACATCTATCTTGCATTGCAGTACCAATTCCCTTACAAATAATAACGAAGGAGAAGATCTACATGAGTCAAATGATTATGTTAAAATATCACATGAAATATTGGATCACGATTATGTTCAATCTCAACTATGGCATTTAACCACATACGTTGACGATGTAGTGTCATATATAGCAGGCTTTGTAGTTAAATGTGTGAAAAAAGTCATTTCTTGTGAAATTTGTTTGAATTTACTCGAATCTCCTATAAGTTTATCCAAACTTCAGGATAGAAAACGATATGGGGTGCTCACGAATGCCTCTAAATTTGTTGTCGATATTTGTAAAGAAGGTGAAAGATGTTTGCGGTACGTCAAAGCAGAAAACAATTTGTTTAGAAGAAATATCGATAATATTTTAATTTGCACTACTTTAAGAAATATAGATAATAATGTATTTAACTGTTTTGGTGATCACGTATTTGATGACGATAATTTGAATAACCATTCAATACAGTTACCAAAGTTACTTTTAAAACATTATTTCAAAATTAGAATTCACTATGAAACATCGAAGAAATGCAATAGCAGTAAAATACGGAGTAGATTAACAAAATCTATTTTATTTCAAAATCAATAGTTTCGAAAAGATATTGATTTACTTTCTTTTTTTATATAAATAATTTCTCTTGTACAAACTTAAATTTATTTTTATAATAAAGTCGAAAATCAAATTATATTTGTTCCATTATTTTAATTTCAATGCTTGAAAATAGAGGCGCCACCGGCTGCGTAAATAGTAAACAAAGAAAAGGTAAACAAAAACATGTTATGGGTGGCTTCACAACAACCAATGCTATTTAGATAGGAGTCCGGTATCTAGTGTAATAAAAGATCGATGGGTATGCTCGTGCGCATGCAATATGGCCGCCGGCGATTTGTGTGACGTCAGTCCCGAAGCACGTTCGAAGTAAAATTGCGCTTCTTACACGGCTTCTTATAGATATTATAATTTATAATGCATTTTAAAACGTAAAAAGTTATTTATTTTGCTTAAATATCATAATTTCTTTATAGCCAATTAATAATTATTTTTAATATATAATAATACTTAAAACATTTATTTATAAATAATAATAGCTTTACTAAAAATTAATTGATAATTAATTACTACATTAAGTGCTAATTTTGCACCAAAATTGCGCTTCTTAATAGATATTATAATGCATTTTAAAACGCAAAGCCAATTAATAATTATTTTTAATATATAATAATACAACATTTATTTGTTAATAAAAATAGTCTTACTAAAAATTAATTAATTAACAATGAATTACTACTAATACTATTACTACTAATAATTACTACTACTAATTTACTTAATTACTACTAATAATGGGAATGGATTCAACCATTAAAAAATATATGAAGATATTTTAGGAAGTGTTTTTACAGCTGGACAAATACGAAAACTGAATTCAGGCAATGGAAAACCAATTATTTGGTCTTCAGAAGATATTGCCTCTGCTATTTCACTACGCAGCGTTAGTCCGAAAGCGTTAGTCCATTTTATTCGATATATAAATTTCATCGAATGATATAATACAGAGCCGTTCCATATTATTAAACTCACAAGATTTTTTTGCCATTAATTTTATAACACTTTTCAATACTCCTTGATTTACGTCAAAATTTGATACCCAATGTCTAAATGTGGACATACCAGGTAAAAGATAATTATGTGCTCGCAGATAACGATATGCCTTTGGACTTACACTTCTTAATGATATAGCAGATGCAACATCGTCTGGGGACCAATGAATTTTTTTGGATTTATTTTTACTTAACAGACTCTTAATTTGGCCCTCTGTAAAAACAGTGGCTAAAATAATCTCATTATAATGTTGAATTTTATTTTCAGCGATTGTCAACATTTCTTTTAGATTTTGTATTTAATCTTGTGCTCTGAAACCAATATAACAGTTAAGATAAAATAATGTAAATATAGAAAAATAGATGTCGAGGATTAAGAATACTTACTTTTTTTAACTCTAATGCAAGATCATTCCTTTGAACATTATTTGTTTCAGCATTGTTTACTTCCGTACCGTTATTATTGTCAATTAAATCATCAAAAACAACTTCAGGCACGTTATCTTCAGAAAAAGTAGATTCCGAAACATTTTCATTTAACAAATCATTAACTATATCTCTGCGTATTTTTTTTGCTAAACGATCAGATCTTTCCTCAATTTTCCTTTTATTTTGTATTTTATTATCACCTGGTAGTTTTAAAATAGGTAACGCATCAGGTTTTAAATGTCGGATGTTCACAACAAATGCAAGCTAAAAAAGTTAAACAGCTCGGTAAATTTTTAAATACTACATAATATTAATTTAACTTACCATTCTTTAAGTTAATTTTATCCTCACGACGACATGCAACAATCCATTTTTTCCAAATGTTTTCAATTTTCGGAAATCCAAAGTATTTGATTTCTGTCCCTTTTGTCTTCCTATTATAATTACCACAACCGCAACTGCACAACCCGGCATTTTTTAACTTTCACTAACGATTATTAATAATTAAAATACAATGATATTAATCAAAGTAAAACAGAACAGCAACGCAAAACCGTTGAATACCAGCCTGATACCAGCGTGACAAACAGAATTATGCTTCAGGAGTGACGTCATGCGCAGTAGTAAACGTATTTGGAACAAATAACGAGCATACCGTTGTAAGTGTATCGTGGTTGCAGGGAAAGGAATGTTGGTCACATGATTTCTTAAAAACTTTTCTGAAAATGCATGTAATTCAACCAATTTTTTTCACAAGCAAGATGAAAGAATTATCTTGGATGTGATCTACTTGAAGTACTTCTGCTAATAACGGTAACGATTACAAAAATTACGATATGGCTATTTTTGTTATCTAAAAAATAGAGTAACTTTGCAGCAAAATTTTCAATATTTCTAATCATTTGATTGTAATAAAAATTATATCACGTCCAAGAGCTAAGTTTTATCTTTAAAATGATTACAAAATAATTCTCTAAAAGTTTGAATTTTTGCACTTGTAGTAAATACAAATGAGCGAGCTGTCCCATATGATTACATAGGTAGGACGGCAGCTTTAGAACCAACCGCGGCACTCATTCTGTCCTTGTCTAACATAGTCGACCACGTTTGAGGACCATGCGACAAGCGCTCGTAAGCCCACCTATCTTATTATACACCGTGATCTTGTCGAAAAAAGTGCGAGTCATACAAATAATTGCTTATGCAACCTAATAGGCAGGCAGATTAATAATTACAACTATTTGCATGTTCCGGTCATTGCAGAAGGGTGCAAACTTTATAAAATATGTGTAATAGTTATTAAAATGTTCTCCAAAATTTGCATAAATATCGGATTTTTTTTCTATAGTGTTATTAAAAATTTACGTTTATTTTTTAATTATGTAAAAATATTCCGGAGGGCAAAAAAGGGTGCAAAATTCAGATTTATTATTTTTTTACCGTCTACAATGTTGTCCCAAAATTTAAAAACTTCCGAAATTTTTGTCTAACTTTTCACTTTTTAAGCCTACGATGACTGGCCTAAAAACAAAGCAAACAGTTTTGCAAACATGCTCACTGAAAAACGATCACGAGTGTCGCTTCTTCTTTTGTTTTATGGCATTCATGTATCGTAACAATCCCCAGTACTCTGCAAATTCACTTCAGAAAGCACCTACTTTGGTGGACCATGAAGTCGGGACAGTCCCGATCATTCCAGGACGAATGATCTCTATAATAATATATGGCTACCTACTAAAAGATTTTTTACAGTTGAATAGAAAACTCAAGTTTAGCTTTTATTCCAACAAAAATATAATTTATTTAAACAAGTAATTATCAACAGCATCGATTAACTTATTAGAAACTTTGAACGCATCTTTAGTAATCAAATTGTGCAAGTGTCGTTCTCGAAGAAATATTTCAGTATCGCCATACATTTCTTTAACTGCATCAACAGAAATGTATCCGGAATCAATCATGCGTAACCAATCAAGTTTCTTATTGATGTCACGAATATAGGAATAGCACTGCTTTAATATTTCTTTGTCGTAATGATTTTGGTTAATTAATTTCCAAACTTGGTCACTTTTTGACGTATAATATTTATTCAAGTCATCAAAATTGGAGGTTGCAAAATCAACACTAATATTTAGTAATTTTTTACAAGAATAAGTCGCTGAAAGTCAAGTTTTCAAATATAGATCAATAAATTGCAAGTTGTAAAAATATTACCACTTAATTTAGTCGGCTCGATTATTTGTAAAGTTTCATCACGAGACTCAACAAGTGCAATTTTAGAATTTTCCTTTTTTACTTCATCTGGTAACTTATCTTCGAGTTTTGTCTCGTTTGAAATGGCCAAAGAAGATAAGGTTTTGTTGATAAATTCGCTTAAAATGTTGTACATGCTAGAATAGATTTGATGAAATAGATATAATATTTCAAATTAAAGTTAGGGTAAGGAACGTACTTGTTGTGTAGCGAAACTCGAGACTTTTTTATAAGTTCAAAAAATGTTGAGTTTGTAGGACCTCTTTTTTTGGGTAGAGGTACTGTGGTTAAAAAATATAGCAATATGTTAGATGGTAAATCTTTCATTAACTCATGCAAATTTTTCAAAATCTTAAAGTATTAAATGTTAAATTCTGGGATTCAAATTAAATTATGAAAAATTTGTATACCTCGTCGTATTCTGTATCAGCTTGATTTTTGTTGCAGTAATCTTGAATTATTCGTGTGGCATCAGAAATTACATTTGGCCTATCATGATAATGCAAATTAATTGCTCGTTTTAGCATATCTTCTATAGTTTCCATAGCCAAAATATTTTTTTGCAAATTGTCTTAAATTGATAACTTAAGTCAATTTATTTATAAATTCAATCTTTTTATGCTTACTCGATTTTTTATATTATGAAAATAGTTTTTGATGCTTTTTTTTAATTCTATTTGAAGTTAAATTTCCACCACAGTAGCGCTGCAGTCTTAATATTAGAACCCTCCAATAGAATATTTTTATTTTTGAATAGATAATAAATAAAATTTGAGTAACACATCGAATATGAAAGTTATTGAAAATACTACTTTCTGGAATTATATTTTCAACAAGTGAACGAGAGAAACCTTTGTTAAGTTCAGTCTTATTAAACAAGAACCGTTTTAGCTACCTACTGATTTTGAAGTGGCAGGCGATGAGAAACTCACATAAAATTCAAAGACTACCCACGCATCGATAGAAGGATGTAGATTTTATCTTCATCCATCTTTTCAATGATCCTGGTTTATAGCTTAGGTTATATATTATTTATTTAGTAATTTATTTAATATACCACCATTTTCAATTTCAAGGATCCCGGTTTATAACTTAGGTCAGTGGTTTTCAACCTTTTCCTGGTGACGACATAGTTTTAGTCAAGTCGAGTCCCTCTGACATACGGAGGTGAGTTGGAGGGTTCCATGAAATAACAAAACATGAAAAAACAGAACAACCAAAAACAGAACGGTGAAAAATCAGAACTTTGAAAAAACAGAACAATGAAATAAAAGAACATTGACAAATAAGAAAATTTACAAAAGAAAACTCTGAAAAAACAGAACACTGAAATAAAAGAACGTTGACAAAAAAGAACATTGAGAGAAAAGAACTCTGAAAAATAAAAACAAAACTTTTTTTTAAATTTATTAATCAAAAAAAGGCACTATAAGATCTTAAGAAAGCCTTACATTTAGTCGAAAAGTAAACTCTGCATCTCAACGTGATTACTCCACTTTCGTTCTCTCTGTACTATATTCATACCCGATACAAAAGAACTCTATTTCCTTTCTGCGTGAGTAAATATTACGTTGTCAAATCGATCAAGCTCGTTCAAAAAAATATTTTTTTTTTGATAATTTTTTATTTATTTAATTTTCATAATTGGTCTAATCTAATCCAATCTTACTGGCTTTAATAGAATACCAACCTTTTTCAGGATACACTTTTTTTCTTAAATTGGTAGCGTTAATTTTGAAAATCGGGGGTAGCAAAAGTTGCTCCTTTTCGTTCCACTCTAAACCAGTTAAAGCTCAAAGGTGGGAGTGCTCCCCCTCACCGGGAACTGCTGTCGTGGGTTTGTTGGGTATGGTTGCCTGCCTAGTCCCAACAATCGTAGAGAAGTGCTCACTGTTTACCCTTCAGCCACTACGGTGGACTTAAGGGGTACTAGGAGCCGGGAGCCGCACGTCCCGATTAGTTTCTCCGGGGGGGCAACTGCAACCTACCCGAGCTTTGGCGGTGAATGGCTGAATTGTGGCGCAAGCGCCTTATTTATTACTTTTGATATATTAAAAATAATAAATAATTTAAATAATAAATAATTTGTAATACATGATAAATAAATAATAATAATATAATAAAAAAATTTATGTTCTTATTTTTCAGAATTCTTTTTTGTCAATGTTCTCTTTTGTCAATTTTCTTATTTGTCAATGTTCTTTTATTTCATTGTTCTGTTTTTTCAAAGTTCTGATTTTTCACTGTTCTGTTTTTTCATGTTCTGTTCTGTCCGGTTACCGAGTTGGAGAGGTCGGAAAGAGCCTTTTCATTAGCGTGGTTAAATAATCAGTATTTCTCAAAGATGTCTCTCAAACGATAAGTGTTATCGCAACAATAATAGTCATTACACAGTGTGTAGATAGTGCAATTGTTTACAAAAAAAGTCTCTATACTTTTTTCCGACCAATTATCATTCATGAGATAGAGAACAGCCAATTGTTCTAAAAAAATATATTTTCCTACGTTTTAAAAATAAAGTTTTGTGTCGCTAATTTAAGTAGTATAATTTTTAAAAATCAATAAACGCTTTTCACAATTAAACCTGATGTGATATGATTATTTTATTTATAAATCTTCATTGAGGTTGAAGTGAGGTGTCATTATTACATGCTGTAAACTCAATAAAAAAAGTACTTGATTTGTTGCACAGTGTAATCTGTTGCGATTTGATATTTTTAAAATCAATAATCAACTCGGCCCTTGTTTGATGAAAACATTTCGTAGATTAGGCCTACAAGGGAAACCACGTAAAGAATTACGCCAAGTGCTCTACCTCAAGGCGTTGTGAAAAATAGTGCATGTTATGCAGAGATGACTTCCAATTATTGAAATTGCGATATCTCACAAATAACACAGGTCAACAAAATCAAAAAAAAAATTTGGATCTACCCTCAGTTTTAAACAATTGGCTGTAATCAGTACTTCCGTTTGCACAATTTGCTTTCTTATCGATACATTTCTAAAAATAAATTGATTTTTATATCATGTCTTCATCGCAAAGAAGTTGTCTCAATGATCCAAACGTGTTTTGTTACATTTGTGGTGAATACACAGTTAAAAAGTTCAGAAAACCTATAACAGATTTTATAAAAAGTTAAAAAAAGATCAATGGTTAAAGAAGTCGTATGATGTTTGGAGTGCCCATGCAATGTAAAGAATAAAAAATCACTTCGATAACTGCTGCTTCTGCTGTGTTAATTTACGTGATGTTAACGTTAAAAAAATGATTTATTCAGACGAATAAATTTTGGCTAGAAGACTCTTACCACATTCAGAGGAAGTATTTGTTCCAACAGTTTCTTCTATTCGTGAACCACCACTTAAAGAAAGTGAGTAGCGCCAGTGATTTCAAAGGAATACCGTCTACAGATCCCCCCCACCTCCACCTATGGACACGTCCTTGTAAACACCAATAGAGTATTTGTGTTGATCTACAGCAAAACTTGACCAATTCTCAGACAATCTTGGATCCTACAGCAAAGAACAAGGGGAGCGGTTTCACCAGGACCTAAAAGTTATGGAAGAAAAGTACCACGGCCGATGGGATCAACATTATGATGGCTGATTATTGCTGGGGGATGCAACCCCACTAGGCAAAATAACATTATCACAACGTTGACACGATATCAAAAATTCATTTGCGATGTTACTTAATTTGTTGAGGCGATGTTGTAGCAACGTTGCTACAACCGCTGAATGTCCGCCCAAACAACGTTAATTGTTAACGCTTCTAAATAATGTTGTCTCAACGTGAAAAAGTAACGTTGCTTTAACATTAACTAAAAAAAATTAAAAATTTTTATGATAAAGTAAGCAGCTTTTCGATCTATGATTATTGTTTAATTACAGTAATTATTATTGTAATTTAGTAATATTGCATAATATTTTTTGTAATCGTAATATTCTAATATTATTCCCCTACCTACCTTGGAGTGCCTTATTATGATTGAGCCTAAAAATATAAATTTTAAAAATGTCATACCTTATGGGATTTGAACTTGCGACCTATCTTTCGTTATGCCGGTACCATGACCACTCAGCTATCGAGTTTGGTTGTAAAAATTATGATTATTACACTTCAATATTTATATAATTTGGTTGTAAAGTTAATAATTTTGTGTAGAGGGCAGATTTATAGACGATAAAAAACATTAATATAAATTTTTTTGTATTAAAATTATTTAAAGTATTTTTGGTTAAAATGAGTCCAAATAAGTTTTATTTGCGGCTATAATTTTTTAAAAAAGCGGTTAAAATCACCATTTTATGTCACTGAAATCACTAATAATAATTATATGAATTTAAAAAAAACATATTTATTGTATTGATATAAAAAAAATACATATTTATTTGAGATTTATGCTAAGAATAAATAGTATTTATCTAGTACCAAATTTTATAGTTACGGTATTTTTATGGGTAAAATTGTACCTAACAAAACGAAGGGTCGGAATTTTTATGACATGACAAAATTATAGAAAGCAAAAATCCGGATTAAAATTTTATTCTGCATTCCAAAGCTTTTATGCTAAACACGACGTGCTATTTTTATTTCTTTGAGGAAGTATTAAATAATTTAAATTAATATTGAAAATGTAACCCTTTATCGCATTGATTCAATATTCACATGTTTCTTTTTGGCGTTGAAAATATTAATAACTTATGGTTTTTAGGGTAGTAATTAAATAATTGTGAATATAATCAAAGTATATGGATTGTAAAACCCCGTTCACACTACATGATTTATCATGTGACTCGTCACATGACTTCTCATATGAGAGCTTGTTTTACGTTTAAGGGTAGTTCACACTACATGATTTATCATATGACTTGTCACATGACTTCTCATATGAGGGATTTTTTTACGTTCACACTATATGATTTTTGATATTATAGAAGTTATGGCTTTTATGATTGGATGTTGTGATGGTATGATTTTAGCCATGACTTTTCTTATGACTAAGTCATATGATAAATCATGTAGTGTGAACTACCCTTTACAGTATATAATTTTTGATATTATAGAAGTCATTGCTTTTATGATTGGCTGTTGTGATGGTATGATTTTACCCATGACTTTTCTTATGACTAAGTCATATGAGAAATCATGTAGTGTGAACTGTTAAATCTATCTACCTTGAGGTATAATATTATAAAACAAAAAAAGATAAATTATCGCAAACATTAAATTATTACTCTGCATTGAAAAGCTTATAGGTACGTGAAATTAAACAAATTAAAATTGTTAATATTTTTATGTGATTATTATCACCATATTATAAGCGAGAGTACATTAAATAATTAAGGACCGATCTTTTAATAATTAATAAACGTCAAGTAACGATCAACCCTTAAATTAATATAAATTAATTCACTTCAAAAGTTACAATTAATAAATGAATTAATTTTTTATGTCCCCAAAGATAACCTGAGCATTTTTTTTTAAATGCAAAAAATGTATCCTTTTATCGTTTTGTGTATATAAATTAATTTTTAATAATTAAATTAAATTCAAAATTTAATTTACGTTATAATAATTAATATTAAAGCGATGTGAAAATGCAATATTGAAGCAATGTTGGTACAATGTTACAGATGTTAATGCAACAAGACGCAACGTTTTATTGTAACGTTGTATTAACATTGAAAAATTAGCATCGCCGATGTTAATTTAATGTTACATGTCTAGTGGGACGTGATAGTCCCACTACACCTCATTCACGAAAGTGGAGAACAAGAAAGATTTTATATACCGTAACATGCTACAACTTGGGACACTTTGCACACTATTCAGAAAACTCAATCTAGCAATGCTGCATTCTTTTTTTTTATTCGTCACGCAGAATATCTGTTTAATATATGTATTTCAAAGATCCTAGATTTAGTCGGGTGTAATAATTTGAGAAGAGTGCATAGCTGTGTTGAAAAATGTTTATGAAAAATATTACATAAATTTTATACTTTGGAAAACTTCTGGTGGGGCGGTATGGCTGTAAGGTGTGCTAAGTTCATATTTTGTATGTTTATAGCAAATTTTGTTATTAATTTAATGGTTTAATTATTTTTGTTAGATCTTAAACCCTTTTTTTTTATTAATTTGTTTTTTTTTAAATCTCCCTGCATTTACAACTTGGGACAGTGTGTTTTAAAATGTTTTTTTTAGTTTTGTTAAGATTTTTCAGATTTTGAAGGATTTTTTACGTGACTTTCAAAGGACAAACTGATTTATTGTAAAGGAGATTTATTGTAAAATTGTAAAAAAAATATTTAAGATTTAAAAGATTCTTAAAAATATCTAAGAAATTTTTAGAGATATCTAAGAAATACGGGTCTCATTAGTGACTTTTTCGATCACGGATATTTTTTTTTATATGCTACTATGTTGTTATTCATTTTTTTAAAAAGAATAAACTTATTTCAGATTGGGAACGACTCAAATAACTAGATTTATTTAGTTATTTTAATAACTGTCCCAAGTTGCAACACCTGTGAGATGACTTGAAAAGTCAGTTTTTTTCCTTTAAAGGGCTTAAATTAGCAAATTTTGCAAAATGTAAAAAGGTACCGTTAAAGTACCCAAAGAGACCGGAAAAATTGCTATCTCAGAAAATTGAAAAGAAGAGTACAAAATGAACGGCACATCATTGAATGTCAAAAGTGTCCTAAGTTGTAGCATGTTACGGTACATAATAATATAATAAATGTTGTTTTTGATGTAAATTTGTGTTTTTCTGTACAAGACAAAATCTAGAAAATTACACGTAGGATCTCAAAATTTTTGCTATTAATGTAATCAGTATAAAGTCCTAACTTAAAAAAAATACAACATCTCGGCACCAAAAAACTAGTGTTGACCAGTGTATAATGATTTGTCGGAAGAAAAGTATACTGATTATTTCTTTGACTGGGAGGAATAACAAAATAAGTCAAAAAAACTTAGTTATGCAAGATTTTTGGAATACGTTTTTTTTAATTTAAATAATTAAGTTTCATTTTAAATAATATTAATACTATACTATCAATATATTCAGCATATTTGGCCATAATAGTAGAAAAAACAACGTACATAGTAACAAAAAACCAATAAAGATGTAAAATTTTAATTATTACTAGGTTCAAGTTACATTTGATTAAAAATCAAATTATTTTATAGTTTTTTATTAAGGCTGTTCTCTTGCAACCACTTTTTTATTTACAATTTTCTTACTTTATTTTTGAAAATAACGAGTTAAAATTTTTACAGCATGTCTGAAAAGTTATTTACAATATTATGTCAAAGCGCTTTTATCGCAAATAAATAAATCGCAAAAAAAAATTTTTTAACGCAATTTTAAAAAAATTTTTGCTTCGACATAATATTAAAAATAACGTTTTAGATATACTGTAAAAATTTGAACGCGTTATTTTCAAAAATAAAGTCAGAGAATTGTAAATAAAATTAACGCTAAAATGCGCGTATCACTTGCATTCGCAATTTTTTTTACACATTACTTTATTTTTTATTGTACGTTTTAGGTCAGCTACTGTAATTGTACACCAAATTGTCCATTTTCTATTTAAAATCGAATTTTCATTTTAAGTGAGAACACAGCCTTAAGCTTTCAGGACCAAGTGCTCTACCTCAAGGCGTTGAGGTATTCTAAACAAAAAACCTTTTACTGCAAAACTAGGTTTTTTGAGTTATATTCTTATTTTTCCCAGTCAAAAATTTAATCTTGAATAAACATTTTAGCAGTGGTGGGATCGATGAGAATTTTTGATATCTCACTTGAAATTCTGTTTTTAAGGTCTGTACAAATTTTGATGTTGGTGCGAAGTTTTCCGATGAAAAACGTCTATTTTGACCAGATAATAGTACTTATACTCGAATGAAAACAGAGACAACGATTTTTAACAGTTTTCTAGTTTCTTTAAAGGTTGTTCCAATAACAGTTGAATTTTAATGCCTATGAGGAGGGATCCAGAACGTAATTCAAAAAAATCTCACTATTTATTGTTCACATTTTATTCATCTTTTGATGAAGAGGTACAGCTGGGAGCTTAAAACCTTTAGGGTATCATCACATGAGTTTCACTTAATAACAAAAAATAATCAAAGAACTGGTACTGATATCAATGGAAACATCAATTATTTAACAATATTTTTCACCCCGCAATTAGAGATTCATTGGTAAATTGTCATGGGATCCATTTCTGATCTTCTTTGACCTAACCCTTTAATTTTATTAACTCCCTCATATAGAATTCTCTTATTTTATCATTAATAAAAATAATATTGAAAGAATTATCAGATGTATAAAATAAGTACTATTTAATTTTGATGTGATAAATAAAATAACAATATGAGAAAACATAAAATTATAATTTGTTCATTCTAACACACAATTTTAAGTTAGCAATATCACCTAGATTGCTTTTTCAGTTTAGTAATAAAATGATCTAATTTATTATTAACGTGCATTAAAAACAAATAACCTAATAAAACTGATACTAATGTGACTAGAATACCAATTGCTTCGAATATTAACTTGGGTGCAAATATCTTCCAAACCATTAAGTGCCTACAATGGATGGTCGCAGCTAGCATACAAATAAATACCTAAAAATAAACTATTAGAAATAAATTTTGATAAGATAAACAAAACTTACTCTAAATGCGTGGTACAAAATGTATTTACAACACATAACAAAAATATTGGTCAGCATTATCCCATCATTTTCATACAATACAACTTCTCCATGTGAAAAACTTTTATCCAAATTATTTTTTGAAATTAAAATTGGAAATCTAATGTAAAGTGTAAAGGGAGCAATAAATAAAATTGGTAACGTAAATCCCATTAAAATGTAAGATCCAAAAGTATTTAAAATTACCAATAATGCCGGTATGACATTATTGGTAAAATTTTCACCGGTGCCAATAAATGCGGCATCCCATGGTATGTTAGGAAAAGTTGCTTGATGTCCAGTGGCATAAAAGAAATAAACAGATAATAACATCCACACCAGAATCGATGAGTTTGATACCTCAAACAATTGTCCTAAAAATTAAAAATTAATTATCTAAATATGTGAAGTACCTACTATTGGAAATTTTACCCGAATTTGTTGTCTTTTCGCATTTAGAAAGAGCAGTGATTACCAAAATCACAACTGCAGAAAAGTATAATAAAATTATAGATGGTGCTAGCACGTCTCCGAGAAGTAGAACTAATAATAAGCAGATGTATACACTGGCAGAGGTAAAAGCTGCACTGTAAACTGTGCTCAAACCGTAAATAACTGGCACATTGCTGTCACCATCATCGCAACTTTTAGATTTCTGATTAAATAACCCTTTCACGTGTTTAAACAAATGAGGAATTACGTTACCATCAGGTGTTGCCCCTATATCTTTCTTTGGTTTGGGTAAAATATAAACAAATAGGGGTTTCAACAAAATGCTAGTAATTCCAACCACAGTGCATGTGTACACAATCCACGGCAGGTAATTAATGTGCCATCCACTCATGAATTTGTTTTTTGCATCTTTTGGTAATTTATGCAACACCCAATAACCACCAACCGACACAACCATAATTGTGGGTGCATAACGCATTATGAGAATTGAAGGAGAAAATCCGTTAAGATTGCCACTTGATCGTAAAAAATTTCTAGTGATGGTCACAAAAACCGCCATAGCTATTAGGCTAATAACGTATTCCGCCTTTCCAGAGTTACTTCCAAATTTAAAGTTTTGAGTATGAGAATACAAATGTTGTGCACACCATTGTTGTTCTTCGCGGCACTTCCAAAAGCTTATCGATAATCTGATAAGTATGGTAGCAAAACAAATCAACAACATAAGTTTAATTTTCGTCCAGTTCCATTTAAATTTTACACTGACCGAGTTAATCTTTTTCTGTAAAAAAGAAAAAAAGTTACATAAAATCTTTTTAGATAATGCAAACGTACATTAATACTGTTGTGTTCGTAAACCATCACAAACAATATGGTTACCAGCAAGTACAACAAAACACTTCCTTCTTCGACAATATAACTATTTGAAAGTAGTCCACACCAACTTAGTAAAAAAATGAGCCTACATATAAAATCTGTGATGGTCCTATATTTGCTCAAATCGTACCAATGAATTGCAATAACATCCCAGTTTTGTATAACAAGGACAGACAACATAAAAATTGAAACGATTCCAGTTAAAAAAAAAATTGTCGACACTAAATTTTCAACCAAATTAGCATAACTGCATCCTATACTTATAATTGTAGCAGCCGTCAGCGCTAGGTAAGAACAACTCAAAAACGAACTTAAAAAAATTTGAGGTAACTGCGTACTAGGTATGCCGGTAATAATCATGTACACAAGAAAAATTGAAATAAAAGTTAAAACCAAACCCCTCGACATGGAAAACGAATCAAATTGTATCCAAACTTCTTCGCACATAACCCTTAACATTGTCATATACTCATTAGCATCACCAACAAACACTATAAATTCATCTTCCGAATTGATAGTTCGTACACGTGCATTTAACAATGCAAACTTTTCGTACAAATTTTGCAATCGTTCGACACTAAACGTTTCCGTTGTAACAGCATACTCCTTAATATAATGGGTCATTTGCTGCATGTTAGACCAAACCGAAAAGAGTAAGACCTGCCACTCGTGAAAATTTAATAAAGTTTTGTTATTAGTAGGTACAGAATCGATAACTAAGGAGCCTAAATTTGAGTAAGGTATCGGCACTCCTAAAATGGTTGCCAAAGTAGGAACCAAATCCACTTGTTTAATGGTATTTTCGGTAACAATATTGCTATCTAATGATATCAAAGGTGTCTTTGAGTGAACAAACATTGCTGATGTGACTTCGTCCATACTTTCTCCACCGTGATCTCCTGTAGCCGTCATTCCGTGATCTCCAATAACAAATAATATTGTATTTTCGTCTAACTTTTTAGCTACATTTCTAAAATAAAAAATTAAATCTATTTATTTATACGTGAAAAATAAAGTCATTATTATCCTCTAAAAGTTATTTTAACGGAAATAAATTATACTATACAAAATTTTAAGTTATTTTAAAAAATAACTTATTCGAAGTGCTCGCTGAAATGTTAAATTAATTAAATACCCACGTTTGTAACGCCTATGAAAACATCACAGAAAATAAAATTTGAAATTAAACCAACGGCAAATATGAATATTATAAGGCAGAGGGTTAAAATTAATCAAAATATTATAGTTCTTGTTTTGGTTAAAGAATTAAAAAAAATTAACATTTTAGTTAACGGTGTGATTTTAGGGACCGTTTCAAAACTTTATTTACTTTACATTTAATTAAAATTAAAAATATGTCATGACACAGTTAAACTAGCAATTTTTAATATTTTACATTAAAATTTTTCAATTTTTAAAAAACAAATTTAAAGTACGGGGACGTCTATTAATTACGTAAGGTGTTTTTTTTTTTTTAATTTGGATCCCCTCTCTTGGTGAGATTTGGTAAAATGTGGTAAGACTTCCTCCTCACGTGAAATTTTTCCTATAATTTTTAAATAATTAAATTTATTTGATATGTTCATGTAGTTTGGTTCATATCACTAAATACCTAAGCGTTAATATAGAAGTCTTCTATGATGTTATAACGAATTTAATTAAATTTAGTAAAGAAAAAATAGGCAAATACAACAAAATGTTATCTGTTATAATAATGCAAATTCTCTGAATTAAAAAGTTGACGTGAAATTTTCACTGACTTCCCCTCCCCATTTTGACCTCGTGTAATTTATTAATGGTTGTCCCCTATATAGAGAGCGAGTAAGCTGACGTTAGGCTCCTCTAGAGTTAAAAACTTTCACATTTTTAACACTAGAAGCACTAACGTCCAACTTTCTCGCTCCCTTATTGGAGAAATAGCGAGAAATCTCGATAGATCGTTAAACTAACAACGACTAACTAACCCCCCTCCTTTTTTGACTACTCTTGGCTGCCTTTCATCCTCAATGTGTGATTTTAGTAAACTATTCTTAAGGCTGTTCTCTCGCAACCACTTTTTTATTTACAATTTTCTGACTTTATTTTTAAAAATAACGAGTTAAAATTTTTACAGTATGTCTGAAATGTTATTTACAATATTATGTTGAAGCGCTTTTATCGCGAATAAATAAATAATAATATTATTAAAAAATATTATATTTTTTATAATAATAAAAATAAATATTAAAAAAATAATATAATAAAATTATATAATAAAATTATATAATAATAAATTTAGCGAATAAAATTTAAAAAAATTTTTTAATGCAATTTTTAAAAAAATTTGGCTTCGACATAATATTAAAAATAACGTTTTAGATATACTGTAAAAATTTTAACGCGTTATTTTCAAAAATAAAGTCAGAAAATTGTAAATAAAATTAACGCTAAAATGCGCGTATCTCTTGCATTCGAGATTTTTTAAACACATTACTTTATTTTTTATTGTACGTTTTTGGTCAGCTACTGTTATTGTACACCAAATAGTCCATTTTCTATTTAAAATCGAATTTTCATTCTAAGTGAGAACACAGCCTTAAGAGAATTGAATAAATTAATACCATACTTCATAGGATCCTTTCTGTAGCACTTATATCTTCGCATACTCAATATTAATTTATTGAGTGGTAGCACCATGATGAATGAAGAGTTAGAATGAGACAGATTGAGGACCCTCAATTATGTTTTTAAAATTTTATTTACAAATTAAAATTTAAAATAAATTTTAAAAATGACCTAAAAAATTAAAAATTTAAATAAAAAATTGATAGTAACACTTTTGCAGAGCATTTTAAATTTTAAATTTCAAAAATCAATTAATTTAAAAAAACCTTAAGCCAAACCAAAAAAACATAAATAAACAAAAATACTGAACAATTTAAAAATTAACATTTAGAAGTGCTAATAACCCAGTAGTTGATGCACGTTAAGGCATTATCCCCACGGGGACGCACACAGATGCAACATGTTGAAAGCATGTCGTGCTGATGCCATGCAACATGTTGAAAGCATGTCGTGCTGATGCCATGCGTCCCCGTGGGGATAATGCCTTAACGTGCATCAACTACTGGGTTATTAGCACTTCTAAATGTTAATTTTTAAATTGTTCAGTATTTTTGTTTATTTATGTTTTTTTGGATGTAAATAAAAAAAAAAAACCTTTTATTTAAAATTCAAAAAATTTGTAAAAATTAAAAATAACTTGAATAAGAACAAACAAAGCTTCTTGAAACCATCAATATAAGCGTGGGGCTATAAATTTCGTACACCAACAGCGGTGTATTTACCCAAAGAAGCTTTGTTTGTTTTTATTAAAGTTATTTTTTAAATTTTAGTGCATAAAAGGTTTTATTTTTAATTTTCAGTTTATAAACTGGCAGGGTGGTAGCTAGGCATCGGTCACGCGGGGGAGGAAAAGGACAAACCCCTAAAATCCCCGTTATCTACTTGTATTGTTTGTAGTAGTAGAATTTTCTTTTTACATCTGTGTGCACCAACACACAACTACTCAACTACTTTTTGCGCTACATCGAAGTATGTTATTCATTTCTTTCTTGTCTCGCTGACGCCCAAAATTTCCTTTTTAGTTAGCAGTGACTTTAAAGTTTTTTTTCGCTGAGTAAGTTCTGCTCCACAAACCGAGTACGCGCGACGCAGCTCTGGTACTGGACGGGGGTGCATTCCTCTAGCTAGCCACCCGCAAACATCAACAGGGTATAAATGTGTATAAGTTTTATTGTATCGGCAACCAATATTAATTAGTATTTCATAAGATTATTGTGATACATTTTATTGACGTTTTTTACAAATCAAAATATCAGTGCCAACTAACTATTAAATAACAAACAAACATTTACACTAGAACACTCAAACACAACAAGTTTGTATAAAAAAGTAAAACGCATGACTAGGTTTGGTTTTTTGTGAGTATCTTATTTCCAGTGCTATTTGGAGAAAAATTTATTAACGTCAATTTTGTGAAGCACAAAATTCATTAGAGACATATATATTGAATGTTTTTTTTATCTCTATTTGGTATCAAAGTTCTAATGCGCCAAAATAAGATCAAAATTAAATTTGATACAAAAAATTGTTGATATTTCTTACTGTTGTCGCAGAAATTTTTTTGAATACAAGTTTGCGGCGTCAAGTTTTTGTACTGAATGGTTTGAACAACTCTTGATTTAGTTCCACTTAAAATTATAATTTGACTGGCCTATATTAATTTGTATTTCTGTAGATATATTATGTTCGTAATTAGAATTATGCCTAGAAAATTTTATTTCAAAGCAACAATTTTAATTTTAGAGATAAGCCCCCACTATGAGAAGGGAAACTTGATAGATATTTCATTCTACAGTACCTACTCAAATTATATAATTTATTTCCGCTAAAAACTCTAATATGATTGTGTTAAAAAAGGTTACTTACTCTATAACTTGGTTTATTTCAGTTAATTTTCTCGTCATTTCAGAATGTGCAGGTCCATATCTATGCCCACAATGATCTACCCCCAAAAAATGGCCAATTAATAAATTCCAATCTGTCTTCGTTATTTCTGGGTATAAATTCTTCACAACGCCGGCATCGACTGTATCCAAATCAAATACATTAAAGGATGGGAAAGGATAACTACGAACAAAACGGTTAGGATATAAGGAAACCCATGTATCGTCTCCCATAAACACTATATTTTGATTTTGCTTAATAATCTAAAAAAAGAAAGCAAATTTAAGTAATTATCTTAATATTTTATACATAAGTAACTTACCTGGTCGATAAGATTATCTTCATTAATTTCAGATGTAGCAAAGTTAGAGCCGGCATCGATAAATGTAGGTAAACTTCCTGTAGTTAACGCCTTCAAGCGCTGCATTGTAGTAGTGGGAGGATCGGCGATAAATTTATAAAGCCTTGTCGAAGACTTGTGACTTTGCAGTAACTTATCCATAATGGGTAGTTTGTTTTGAAAAGAAAAAGGTTCAACGTTACTTGAATTAAAAACTGTAAAGTCATAACGAAGTGCATCGACCACAAGTAAAACAACTTTAGCTTTTTGAGGTAAACATACATTAGAAGCCCTATGAAGTTCGTTCATCAAAAATAATCTTTTATTATCGTCAAGACAGTAATAGCCTGAATCGTCAACATTATTCGACAAACCCGATTTTACATAGTCACAAGAAGGTAAACCGAATGGATCGCACGTTGCATTTGTTGGTTGAGTAACTCTGTTTAAAAGAAATCCACGAGTAAACAATAAAACAGAAGATATTAACAAATAAGCAAACCACAGTAAAAAGAAAAAGTAGCGTATTGTTTTAGCCATTTTAAGTGAAATATAAATTTAGAAACTTAAATTGAAATACAAGAGGCGTCACGAAACTGTTGTAATTAAATAATAACAATTCATAATGTGCATTGTGTTCATAATTAAGCTTTAAATATTAATAAAATTATAGCCCTAAAACACCGACATTTGACATTTAACCATAAAATTTCTGTTAATTTGAACTACCGATGTTCTAAATTTGTAACATATGAACTACTACTATGTCAGTGCTTCCTAAACTTGAATATTACAGTGGCATGTGACTGTAATTTATTAATCTTGAAAATAGGAATTAAAGTTTTGAAGATCAGATCTTGAAATAATAAATTTTTAAATTTGAACTAAATCTAATCCAAAAGATAGACCTTTTTATAAACTTTGTTCTCCCGAGATTCTACCACGAAATGACTATGAACTCCCTTTTCCCAAAGACATTTACCAAAATTGACAGCAAAATCAGGGTATGCAAGTAAATCTTTTACCTTCCTCATAGTGCAACCTACCACATGTTGTACAATAAGAAGAGGGATGGCAGTCTGGGGTTCCCAAGGCTCCAAAATCTTGTGTTATCAAATACGCTGAGAACATTATTTGTTGTCGGCACAAATGGATAAAGAGGCACTGGCAAGGAAAATTTCCAAAAAAGCCAACTTGAGAGGAATTTGAATTTTATCGATCAGCGGAAATTGTTAATTTACGAGCACGAAGTCGCGAGTAAATTATTTTTTGCAAATTGATAATGAAATTTTATTGTCGTGTGTAGAATTTAATTTTTGTTCTATAACAGATGTATGTAAGTAACTAATTTTGAGTCGGTGCCAAAACAAAAAATCAACGATCATTAAATTACTTTAAAAAATTATGAAAACCGCAGTCACCCACTTTGCACCGACTCAAAATTAGTTACTTACATTACTTAATAAGACTCAAAATGTAATATATTTATTTTATGCTTTTTAGTTTCCTTTTTGGTCAGTTTAATTTTTTGTTTAAAAGTTTTTTATATCTACTCTTACTGTTAAAATGTTACTTTTTCAATTATTTTCAGTCGGACAAATCGCACTTTAACATTTGCTTATAAAAAAAAACAAATAATTATTTCAATTATTTAATAAGCCTTTAATAATTATAGTTCAATATTATATGCATTGACAAAGTAAATTCAATCATTGGCCGGATTCGACTTTGCTGCAGGTGATCTCACCGATTAGTATATTTCAAATAATCGATTCAAATCAAATTCATTTCATCAATGAATCAAATAAAATAACATTTATAAATTATCTGTTTATATAGAAAATTTGCACTTCTCAAAAAATTTCAAAATCACAAAATTCGGGCAGCGTTGTACTCGACAACCGCTAGCCAGATTCCCGACTTTTTAAGCTCTAGTCGATTTTATCAACTTTCTCTTTACTAAAATTCAAGATTTTCTCCGAATTATTACGAAGAATTATTCTTTAAACCCCCATAAGATAACAACGTTCGTTCTGTTAAAAAGAAATTTAAGATTTTTAGGTAAAACATTGATAAAAATTTGTTAATAAATTTTACAATAATTAAAATACTCGTACGTCAAAATCTTTAAATCTTATAGATAAGCTACAGTCAATCGGATGAAAATTGTTTGAGTTATATGCAAGCCACTTCGAAAAAATTGTTTTCTAATCCAAAAAAATTGTCCAAAAGTTGGTTCATTTTTAGGCTTCTGTAGCTTTATTTTAAAACTACAATTTTGCACATTCGTCGTTTATGTATGGGAGCGACAATATGTGAATAAAATCGGATTTTTGTCTTCATATCCACAAATACATAATTACGTATTATACATATGACAATACATAATATAATATATTTGAAATTCGTTGACCTTTGATAACTTTGGAAATAAATAGGATCATAATATCAAAATTGTACATATTAACCATGACCTAATATTAATTACATTGTAGCAAAAACTAGTTTGATCTATTAGTTCTTATTGTAAATAAAATGTTGCGAATGTAGTTTTATCCTAGGTTTTTTTATTATATTGAAAAGTGTTTACAGAATTTTAATATTTATTCTTTCATTTAAATGCTCTTCCTGGAATCGTACAATCCGTTCATAAGAATGAAATAGTTTTGTTGATAACAGTGGCGGCGTAAGGCATACGCGATGTATACGATCGCGTACGGCCTCACGCTTGATTTTGGGCCTTCCGCTTGATTTTGGGCTCCGAAAAATTTTGCATAATTTGAAAAGTTTTCTAGCCCTAAAAATAACCATTTTGCACCAAATTTTCAAAAAAATTCCGAAGATATACCAACCCCCGGACCCCCCGCTCTACAACCCATCTAGTGTTTGACCTTTCATATTTTTTATAATATGAAGAGGCCTCACCAATTTATTTTGCGTACACTACAAAATTAGGTTACGCAACACTGGTTGATGATAAATAAGGAAAATTATTTTAAAAGTAATCAAAAATGAAATTTCAATGGAATAATCTCAATTCATCTATTAATTTTTTAAATATAAAATTTGTTACAACAAGGACTTTCTACATTTATAATGATTTTTTCAGAACCTTTTTTTAAAATTAGTTTCTTCTAGAAACACTATTTTTGTTTAAAATCTTTTAAATAGAATAATTTAACGATAATTTCATTATCGTTAACTTCTTAAGTAATAAAGAAAAAATATTCTCAATAACATAAAACATAATAATATGCGTTAGTCGTAAAAAGGGTTTATCTAGTAAAGTAATCCTCACGGAATCGAAGAGATAAGTAGAAGAGTAATTAATGTCAAAGTTCATAGAAAAAATAACTATTGAATTTATATACTTATCGGTTGCAACAATAACTGCATTTTAAATGGGTTAGAAAGAAAGTAACAAGTGGAAATACAATCACAACGAACAAAATGAAAATTTTATTAATAATATGTTTTGGTTTGCAGTTTTGTAAATCTCACTTGGAAAGGTCAGTGTCTTTTTATTAATTGATAAAAATTTTTACTTATTGGATATTTAATTACTACATTGTAGTGCTGAAAATATTAGAAGACGACATCCAAGATTTCTGTTTACATCTCCCAGGCTTATTTATTCTGGCCATAATGAAAGTGTGTGTTTGTCACTATTCGAAGTCGCTTTACCTACAAATATTTTGGTAGATTTAAAAGTTAAAAGCAAACATTATGTCACCACCCAAAGAATTAATTCAGGTACGCTACATTTAAAATTAACAATTACAAATGATAATTAACAATTTCATCGACGCGATAGTAACGAATTTCTATTGTTTTTAATTTTTTTAACATATTTTTGATAATAGTGCTATGACCTATGCCGATATATTACATTGCCCCAGAAACTTGAAAAATGCATTAATCTGTAATTTGTTGACGAAAACAACTTAGCTAATAATTTATGACTATGCACAATCACATACATTCATAAAATTTTTCCCTGCACCTCTCGTATGTATGTACATATATAAAACTGATAATATTGTTTCGAAATTTTCAAACCAATAAGAAAAAATTCTCACTAAAACTCATTTTTTTAGAACATGAATGTTTTGAAATCTTTGTTCCTAAATTGCGAAGTCACATAAAAGATGCTCAATTAGCTAATCTTCACGTACAGATTGAGTTAAATGGTACTCTTCATACCAAGCACGCGCAAGAATCTTTGATGATACTTCCAAAACAAAATATCGTATTTATCGAAACTGATAAAAAATATTATAAGCCTGGAGATAAAGTTAGAATTAGAATTTTGGTTTTAACCCAAGAATTGAAAGCGCCAGAAAATTACAAGGTAAGTTTTAACAAGTGGTATACCAAAAGGCAAGGCACCAGAAAGTTCTTCATCCTAGCAATTTTCATGTTTTTAAACATCGAAAACCAACTGCAAAAGCTTTTTTCTTTATCAAATAGATTTATTTTAGATAAAAATTATAAAAATACTAAATTCCAATGGAATCATAGTTACTGTTTGGGAAAATGTACCAATTGAATTGGGATTTGTGCAGTTAGAACATCAGTTAACCCCAGATACGTCCATGGTAAAGTCATTACATCCAAATAGAATTTTAATACAATCAACTATAAAAAATTATAATTTAGGGCAAATGGAAAATTGAAGTAAATGAAGATTCAAAAATATTTGAAGTTGCAAAATATGTTTTACCACGATTTTCAGTAAAACTGGAAATTCCAAAAACAATTTATGCTTCTACCAACAGTATAAAATTTATAGTATGTGCTCAGTGAGTATCGACTGATCTACGTTACTATTATTAGCTTGCTTATCCATTTGTAAAAAATATTATTTTAGGTATTCGTTCGGTAAAAATGTAAAAGGAATTGCGTCTATTGAAATAAAATTTAACAACGACGAAATTTTGCCTTTTATAAATTCAAGAGAAGTAAGTAAAATCAATATATGAAGGGGTCAAAACTAAAATGGTGTAAGTCAAATTTTTTGACTGCAACCACTAAGTTCTGGACCCCTCATATACATACATATTAGGTATAACAAAATGTATTAAAATTTATTTCAGTTAAACAATGGTTGCGCCAGTTACAAATTATTTAATAAAGATTTGCGTTTAACTGATCAAGTAAATTCTCTTCTCCACATAACAGCAACAGTAACAGAACAAGATACAAATCAATTTGAATTTCATACAGAAAAAATTTATATATCTGACGAACCGTTCAAATTAAAATTTTTTAGTAATAGCTATTTTCAACCTGGTTTAATTTACCATGGTAAATTAAAAGCGTTGAATGTAATTGCATCATTGGAACACGAAGTAGTTGAAATATGCTACAATGTAGCGGTTAGAAAAACTTGGAATATAATAGAGCTTCACCAATGTTCCAATTTTACATTTGGGCATGACGGGGACATACCATTTTACATACCATCGTTGAAAGATGATGTTATTCAAATAAGATTGCATGTAAGTAGATAGTGAGTATAGTCCATGAAACTATGATAATAGTTTTGTTATTTGTTTTAAAAATTAAGGCAAAATACATAAAGCAACCTAACCAATCAGACCTAATAAGATCAAATAGTTCAGATAGTTCCAAAAAAGAAACAATTGTTTATTTTACTGCAAACAGATGGTATTCACCAACAAACAGTTACATTCAAATTGAACAAATTAACAAGACGAACTCAAAATGTAAATCTATGCAGCAATTTAATATTTATTATACAACTGGAAAACTAAAAGAAAACCAAAACGTTACGTTTCATTATATGGTAAATCATTTTTTAGTGTTTAACAAGAAATTATAAATATTTATTTCCATTTTTAGATTAAATTTAGAAACAGAATTTATAAAATGCGTAGTTTTGCACATGTAATAAGAAAACAACAGGAAAATATTGATGAACATTTGAGAAATAGTGTTGGAAAAGGAAATCATTTCTTCATAAAAAAGGAATTAAACTTCAATATGTGCATGTTGAAATTTAAGTTGGACTCACGTATAATTTCACAGTACCAACTGATTGTTTATTATGTTCTCCCAAATGGAGAACTTGTAGCTGGAAATTTGGATGTAAATATTGAAAAATGTTTTCATAATAAGGTGGAAGCAAATTGGTCCAACAAACAATACTATCCAGGGGAAACTGCAAATCTTGTCATAAAAACAAGTCCTAATTCGCTTTGTGCGGTAACAGCAACAGATAAATCGGTTACCTTAATGAGCGATATCGATAATGTCGACTTAAATTCGTTACTTCATTCTTTCATGCAAAAAAACTTTCCCAAACAAACTAATAGAGTTAAATGTTTAAACCAGGCTTCGTCCATTTCAGGTACTGCACAAGATTAAATAAGTTTACATTTTTTTAAATTATTGCTTACAATTTAGAATTAACAACAATTCAACCCAATGAAGAATTAAGACAGAGAAGAAAGCGTTCCAATAATGCAAAGATGTTTAGCCAATATGACACCTACGAAGCTTTTTATGTAAGTAGGTAAATAAGCAGTTGAGAAAGTTTTTAATTCAATTAAACTACTATTGCAGAACTTTGGAGTTGTTGCTGTAAGTAATTTAAAAATGATCAGCAAACCTTGCATGGAAGACGGTAAAACTGTAATAACTAAATAAGTTCAAATAACCTAAGCAAAATTATTTTAGAACTAGCCGGTGCTCTTTCTACTCATGAATTATTTGATCCAGAAGGTAAAATCAATAATGCATAATATCCTAATTTTAAAATTAAATATGTTTTTCTTTAATAATTGTAGCACAACCACTAAAAAATTTAAATTATTATGATATAGGAACAGACGACAGAAAATCCGCAATCCGTTCTTATTTTCCAGAAACGTGGTTGTGGGAGCTTATTCCCGTATAGTAAAAAATTTTCTACTTTAATGTAAAACAATTAACTTTTTATAAATATTTTCAGCACAAACGAAACGTTAATTTATAGGGAAATGCCACACACTGTGACCAATTGGATTACAAATACTTTGTGTGTATCGCCAACTCTTGGAGTGGCGTTAGCGGAAGAAACTGAAATAACGGCATTTCAACCTTTCTTTTTGGACGTTTTAACCCCTTACTCGATAAAACGAGGTGAAACTACATATTTGCAAGTGATCCTTTTCAATTATTTAAATTATAATTTACCAGTAAGTGTAATTTTTATGAAAACGTGGAGATTCAATTTGTAAACTAAGGTTACTCACTTAGCCTGAGTAATTAGTGTAACACCCACTGTGTACATTTTTTTAATTTAATTTATTTAGTAATTGTTTAATTTTTGTCATCCAAAGACGCATTAATTAAATAATAATTATTCAGCTGCCACCAGGCTTTGATTAGATTATTTTACTCATCCGCGGGCAAGGAGGATCCGCAAATTCAATTCGGTAGCTGTGACGAAGTACGGAAGAGTGGGGTAAACTTCCTCTTTATCAATCACCAAAGAAAAAAATTTTTATTCTAAGGTTCAATTTGGCGCGTTTCCTATTAATTTATCCGTGCAAATAAGAGTTTTTAACGACATTTTATGTAAATCAGCACTATAAACGACAAGAAACAAGTAGATATTGTTTGCCCATGTATTTACTTTAAATTAATTATTAAAAAACAGATGAAAAATTTAAGGAGGAGAGTGGGTGTTGCATTAGTTCTAGTTCTAATTTCTATAATTATCAATAATTTTGTCTTTAGTTTACAAAATGATCCGCATAAAACGTGCTACAATTGATTTTATCAATTATTTAATTTAATTTTTATTATTACAGATTCGGGTAACATTAGGTGATTCAGATGGATTTGAACTACCTTTGCATATGAATGAACGCAGTGAAGTGCATTGTATATCTACCCAAGAAAGTAAATCAATTACGTTCCAACTTAAGGGTACAAAATTAGGAAAGTTTAATATTAATGTCTTGGCAGAAATAGAAACATCATATCCAAGCGAATGCGGTCCTGAAACTATTGTTAACAAAAGGTAAACATTTACCTACCTTTAGTTTTTAACATCTATAGTAAATAATTTTGTTAAAAAATTATTTTGTTAGAGATATGGTGGTAAAAGAAGTGTTGGTCGAAGCAGAAGGATATCCTGTAAGTGACATCAAATCGACACTTTTATGTGTTCACGGTGAGAATATTACCAAATTTTGTAAAAATCTTAGGTAAAAATAAATAAGAATAATAAAATATGTACAATTTTAGACTTAATAAATGGAAATAACGTTAGTTGGAAATTAAACCTACCACCCAATAGAATTTCCGAATCAGAAAAAGCCTATTTCATAATAAATGGAGATTTACTTGGACCCACAGTTCATGTGAGTAGGGGAACCTTGCCTAGTACCAGACACTGACCACCAGTTTCTTGTTACTGGTTAAAGAAAAGAGATGCTTTGGTACCCATATAAAAAAACAACATTACAATGTACCTACTTGTTTAAATGGACACCTTAAGTACCAACTATCTTTTGGTAATAATAAAGAAATTGACTTCGTCTGATACTGGGAAATGTCAGATACTGCAAGGCACCCTTAATTTTTTTTACAACTTATTAATATCAATAAATGTAATTTCGTATTTCAGAATTTAGAAGGTTTATTGCTCGTACCTACAGGTTGCGGGGAACAAATAATGGCAACTCTTATGCCAAACTTATATATTTTAGAATATCTTAAAGCAATAGGAAAACTAACTACTGGTCTACAACACAGAGCAAGACGCAATTTAAAAATAGGATATCAAAGAATTCTGAATTACCTTCACGATGACGGATCGTTTTCAGCATTTGGTTATCACGATAAATCCGGTTCTATGTTTCTAACAGCTTTTGTCGTTAATGCTCTTCAACAGTCAAAACGCTACATTTATGTCGAACAAAGTATTTTAAACAAAGCTGTAAAATGGATTCTTGACCAACAGCTAGAAAATGGATGTTTTGCAACCATTTCGCACGTCTTTCATGATATGGTAATTTTAAAGTTAATATTTTGTATAGTACTATCTATAAATTTCTACTATAATTCGTAATTTCGTAAAGTCGTATTTTATTTACTACTAAATTTGCACATTTAATGTCACGGTGTACCTACATAAATCGTACATGTTGATGAGCAAATATCATGACAATATCTATCCTAAACAAATTACTAATGCATTTCAGGGAGGAACCAGTACCGAAAATAGTACTGCAGCTTTAACGTCTTACGTATTAATCAGTTTACTAGAAGCTGGTATAGAACTAGACGAAAAAATTAAATCCAATGCAAAATATTGCATAAGGGGTCATTTTTCGCCTGATAAGTACACATTGGCTATTAGTACTTACGCATTATTTTTGGTCAGATGGGAGAGCGAAGCCATCCGTTCCTTACATAGACTAGTACAAGTAGCAACTCAAGAAGAAAATTTGTTGTGGTGGAGTCATTCTGGTAATATTTTTAAAATAACTTGTTTTTGGTACAGCAAATACAATTACTTGCATTTGTAGACGCTACCTCAATCAATATAGAAATGACTTCCTATGCCTTAATGTCACTACTTTATCATAATACAAGTTCGAATTTGATTTATGCTAATTCTGCTATTCGATGGTTAATAACTCAACAAGGTCCTAATGGAGGATTTGTTTCTACCCAAGTATGCCATTGTCGTAAAATTATCCATTTTGGTAAATAAAATTTCTTTTAGGATACCGTAACAGCTTTAAGTGCAATTTCTAAATATGCCAAACTGATGAGAATGAATACCGCAGATATTCATGTGAATGTTACGACAGGTAATCAAGAGTTTGACATTAATATCAATGCTCAAGATCGTCTCAAAGCTCAACAATACGGTATTTCGAAGTTACCAAATAATATTAGTATCGAAGTTGACGGTGTAGGCTGCATTGTTGCGCAAGTAAGATCATCTTTTAATTAATATTCACATTTTGAATAAAAATTTTCAGGTACACCTCCAATATAACTTAATTGAGATACTAAGTAGTGAAGCTTTCAAATTAGCTGTAGATGTAGAGCCAGTATCTGCCATAAATCAATGTTCGGTGGCCGTTGTATCACCATGCATAGCTTACCTAGGACCTGGATTACATTCCAATATGGCTATTTTGGAAGTTACAATGCCTTCAGGTTATGAACCTGATCGAGAATCATTATTTAAACTAGTGGAAGAAAGTGATGCAAGTAATAGGTCTAACTTTTCAATATTTTCCCATAGAGCTAAAACTATTTATTTATAGAAGTAAAAAAATTCGAAGAGAACGAAAATCAAGTAATATTGTACTTCACGGAACTCACAAACGAACCAATTTGTTTGCCCTTCAATATAAACGAAAATTCTAAAGTTGATGCGCGAATTGATGCAATTGTTAAATTGTACGATTATTACAACCCCAAGTTACAAGTTACTACGGTAATTTTACAAGAAATACCCATAACGAATATTTATTGATTAAGATTTATAATTATTTCAGACATATAAAGTAAACATATGCCAATCATATAACGTTGCACCTATACCCCAATTGCCAGGTAAGAAATAATTTACATTCAGAGAAGAAGAAGTCGGTCAGTTTATAAGTGGCCTTTTGATTAATATTTTTCAAATTCTTTTTGCCGAATACCGATATTAAAATTTTGGTCCGGTATATGTATTGACGTAGAACGAACTAATTACCAAAAGTTTAAAAGATCCACAATTTATGTTGATTTGTCATTCCATTGAATTTTGTATGATTTTAAGTTTTACTCGGACAAGTTGAATGGTTTTTCTCTTAATGGCCATAATTTTACTTGTTGCTAAGAAAACAGGATTTCATAGATGGATGTTTTGTTCCAGAAATCTAAAAAGTTAAATTAATCAGATATGACTGCATTTTGTTTTAATTGAATTTTTGCATTGTTAATTTGTTTACTTTCTTTTTAATAAATAAGTGAATGCGTGCATAGAAAACTATAACGTCGTATTGTTCGTAAATAACTCTAGATGGTGCGGTAATTGTTGAAAAGTAATTTAAAAGTTTGTGATATCAATTTTTTTTGGAAAAATTTCAAATTTCGCTGTAAAAATCGACGAATCAGCATGGGCCACGATTTCCAAAAACCTGGAACGGAAATGAAAGGAAAATTTGGTGAAAAGATAGGGATTACTGACCGAGAGGTGGACGTGTTAAGTTGTGTTTTCGAGGAAGACAAAATTTTCTCGATAAGTTGTGAAGTGTTGGAATTTCGGCCTGAATTGTGAATTATAATTATAATTATGATGAGTACAGTGTCAGTATGATGAATATGATGATTTTTCTGCAAGATTGATTTCCGGAATTAGATATGAAAATTTCTACCTGGAGTTGTAAAATGGCCGCATTTTTGATGTTTTCCATCGAGTTTTATTCACATCTAACAACAAGTAATGAAGCCATCGAATGGTAATTAGAATTTAAATTCTTTTATTTTGCGCTATTTCGATATTATTTTTCTGAAAACGGAATTTATAAAAATTACAATGAGAGGTTATGTTAGTCACATTTTATGCGAACCTGGAAATTTAGTGGACAACAGATTGATTGGAGTATTACATCAACTTTAATCACTTCGATGCACCAAATTTGTAATTTGATACAATTAGATAACCATCGAGATTAACTTATTTTTTATGATGATTTTATCATCTGCTGTGCTACGCGTTACGTCGAACTTTATTTGTGTCTAGCGGTGGAAATTAACAGTTTTTCATACGAATTAGTATAGGTCGGCGCGAAATTTTAAATAAGACAATTATTTATGCGTATTATTATTTTATTTCAGCTTGTACAATTTATAATGCCTGATTTATTTACAAGTTAGAGTAATAAGTTTTGGAATAGTAAATGTGGGAACTTGTAGATAAATCACGTCGATATCTGATTTATTCATTGTGGAATTTTGATTTAACAAAAATTCTGTTTTCTGTTTTTGATAATATTATTGATAACCAAATTTATCTGAGTAAAATTTTATTGATGCCCGGTAAAGATTTTGTTTCATTTGTTGTGGATAATTTAAGCAGACCCTGGAATTCACTACCTGAGATAGCCTCAATAATGCAAACTACCGACCATAACGGCTACGGCTTTTAAAGAGTTGTTCGTCAGAACACGACAGTATATTGCATGCACTACCTATGACCCTATTATCATATTTTTGTATGAATTGGCGTAATCACTGCGACTTCCTGGTCTTTTGGAACTATTTCTTGCTTTCATACCAGATCATGTAGTGCATTTCCATTGGTCCTTCTTTTGCCATGTTCTAAATTTTTGTTCAAAATATTCTTTCTATCTGTAAATTATTTTATTCCTATTAGCAAATAATTACATCCTATTTCGTATACTCATCAGTGTACCCCAACGTCTAACAAATATTTTCTATAACGGATTTATTATTTCTACTCGGTTCTCTCCACAAAATTCATGTATTTCCTTATGTCGATATACCAAACTTGATGAATCGCTTACCATATTTTCATTTACTTTGTTTTTTCGGAAGTATCTTCTTCTTTCTTTTTAATATTGTTTTCTATACGACCTTCAAAATCACCTGGAATATAGACAAAGTTCCGATTCAAAATTTACATTTTGAAATTTGGTATCATTTGAATTTTGGTTTTTCTTCCAATAATTCCAAATTTTCTATTGTAATAGCATTGTATTTATTGTTTTGTAAACTTTGAATGCTTTGATAAACGGTTATCAGTGTTGACAGTTAAAAATTTGTTGTGTGAATATATTCAACTTACATTTTACGATTCCGCATTATACTTTTTAACGTTAATATTTTGAACGTTCTGGTGATTTGATACTTTTAGACTAGTATTTTTCTTCTGATCTAAATTATGTGGAATTTATTTCAATAATTTTTTAGATCACTGGTGTAGTGAATACCTGAATAAAAAACATGCACGTATTGCAATGCACACTATGGGGCTAGTGAAAATATTTAGAGAAGGGGCTCAAAATTGAATTGCGTTTGAGGCCTCTCAAGTGTTAAATCCGCCACTACGTACTTGTGCCTCTTAACTTGAATTTTCTTGTCATCGCAGACATTTTATCTTTCCATGTAGTTTTACTAGAACAAACAACTTACAATTAGTAGATCTTCTTTTTAACCCCCGACCCAAAAAGAGGGGTGTTATGTGTTAAACGTGTGTATCTGTGTGTCTGTCTGTGGAGTCGTAGCTCCCAAACGAATGAACCGATTTTGATTTAGTTTTTTTTTGTTTGAAAGGTGACTTGATCGAGAGTGTTCTTAGCCATTAAATCAAAAAAATCTGTTTAGCCGTTCGAAGATCATTTGCTGTTTTCTTGTCTAGTTGATGAAATAAGGGCCGTACTAGTAACATAAAAAGTTGATGATGGCAGGGCCGTAGTAGTAATATTCAAAGTTTAAAAAGCATCAAATAAAATTAAATTAAAAATTTAAAAAACCCCCGACAAAGAAAATCTTTAAAAAGTAAAAAATAAAATCCAAACGTCGTCGCGTCGGGGGACCACTAAGTAAATAAAATAAAAACAGAATGAATACAACTAAAAATGATACAGTATGAAATTTAAATACACGTCAACTACCTAGGTTCCCGACGCGACGACGTTTGGATTTTATTTTTTACTTTTTAAAGATTTTCTTTGTCGGGGGTTTTTTAAATTTTTAATTTAATTTTATTAATATTCCTTACTGTTGTCTCAAGGTTCAGTTCTGTTTTCAGTAATGTTTTCATCTCTTTCTCTACCGTCTCTTCATACTTTAGTTGTTAGGTGTATAAAAGTATATTTAACTGGTAAAATTGACAAAGTCCACAAAAGCTACGTACATATCTATAATTCTGAGTAAAACTTTGCTTTGGTCAGTTTTATTTGGAGACTTGTACAAAGCCACATTTAAAATTAAAATTCTTCTTTTAGGAAATGAAAATATTGGTAATCTTACAAATGAGTGCATTTTTAATCCAAGTTATGAAAATGATACTGTAAATTTCATTTTTAATAGTAAAACAAACTGCTATATGGACAAAATAATGAATAACAGATCATTCAATACTGAATTGGAAACTAAAGTAAATTTAAATATCGAAATGATCATGCCTGACGGTAAAGTTTGATTTTGAATATAGAATTAATATATTGATTAATTTTGTTAAAAGGATACGGAGAACTTGTTACAGAGACATCAAAGCCATAGATGAACCAAGATTAAAATTAGTGTCAATTAAATTATCGAAAAATACACTGCATGAAAGGATGTACGAGTACATTATAGCACAGATTAGTATAGTAGTCTGTGATTATACTATGTACTATTTATACTATATTATATGTTACATAGGCATAGATAATAGTATTATCCACTTTGACTGTAGTAATCTAATAATACCTAAATAGGTACTTTATTAATTAATAGTATAATATACATATTAATATGTACTACTACTACACCAGTATCGTCTATTTGTGACATTATTACTGTAACTACTTAAATATACCTCTTATAATAATTTTAATTTTGTTAACTTAAATGTTATTTTATTATATTTACTGCGTTAAAATTCTGAAACTAAATGATGGCAGTGATGACGCTCTTGTGCAGAAACGAAAATTGGTCGGCACCGTTTACAAAACAGCACTTGGAAGTTTTTCCTCCACTACCCACAGCACGGAAGACGGCCATATTTCTGCCATAATTTAGTGTCAGAAGTCTACAAGCCTATATTAGTCGTGCTATTAGTGCAAAAAGATAAAAGTGTTTTAAAGGATGCATACCTACAAATATGGTAAATTTACTTATATTAATTAATAAAAATCTCACACATCAAATTCAAAACTGATCAGAAAGGACGACAATCTCTTTGAATATTACAACCGATACAATCAGGTGATGGATTCAGTATGTAGCATTCGAAACCAGGTGCACAGTAATCTTCCAAACAAAGATTTTGAACTTCTTCACAATTTTGATAAGCTAAAAAAATAAATTTTTTTAAAAACCTATTGATTTTCTAATATTAATTTATACCGGGAGACCGGTCGACCATCTGAACATAGGAAATTGATTTTTCTTTAATTCCTGCTTCCCATCACAACGGATAAAAATGAAAAATGGTATTAATTTAAAGAGATTTTTATGCCGCTTTTAAAGATACACTTGATATTTTCTTTTTTAATTACTGGTAAAAGTTCACTAATAAAATGCTAAAAAGATTTACCAGTAATTAAAAAAGAAAATATCAAGTGTTAGGTATCTTTAGAAGCGGAATAAAAATCTCTTTAAATTAATACCATTTTTCATTCTTATCTGTTGTGATGGGAAGCAGGAATTAAAGAAAAATCAATTTCCTATGTTCAGATGGTCGACCGGTCACCCGGTATATAAAAATTTTGAAGGATGTTTTTGTAAGCAAATTTAATAATTATAATGAGAAAAATTTTAATGACATAAGTAGTTTTCGAATAGTGTAGGTACAACAAAATTTTATCGTAACTTTTTAATAATATTATAATTGTTTTTTTGGATATCTTGAATATAGTAGCTTCAAGTGGAAGTACATATAGGTCCATGGCGGTAATGATTTGATGAGTTTGGTTTATCTCAAACCGTTGATTGACGAGCTATCTTCAGAAACACTCTTTTAATCAATGCTCAAACATAACATTAAGTACAGAAAATATGTACAGAAGTTTTTAAAATTAAAAAGAATATCTAAAAATTATTGTTTTTGCATGCGTACTATACCTAAGTATTAGTTTTATATATTTAACTTTTTGTTTTAAAAAGTGATAGATTTATTTGGCACGGCTGTCAACTCTTGGATAAACTGCAATTCAATCTGCGATCTAACAACAACACCAAATAATTGCAAAATTATGCAGTTCTGCTTAGGACAGAGCAGTTACTCTAGAAAATATAAAGATATCTTTACATTATTGGATTTTGTATTGGATTTCGTATTAGATTTGGTCAAATGTAAAAATTTCCGCGTTTACATTACTCGATTTCACATTGGACTACAGCTGTTGGATTTTTAAAAAATAGAACTGTGTCTATTTGTATTTAGTGCCCAAATTGAAAAATACAAAGGTAAATAACAACCAGAGATTTTAAGATGATTTCATTCTCAGCACTGTCATTTGTCATTACAAATCCAATACAAATATACAATAATGTAAATGAGTTTATATTCAAGTATGGATATGAAATCCAATACAAATCTCGAATACAAAAATCCAATATCAAATTCAATAATAATACCTTAAAATGTAAATATACCTTTAAATGCTGCGAGTATTGTTACATTTACAGGAATATTTTCAATGACGAAGGCTTCTTATCTCCTGCAGTGATAACAAGGAGTAAATACAACCGTGGATACAGCGCACTAGTAGCTGACAGAAGTCCGTCACTTTCTAAATCAAACTCAGCGGAAATAGATTTATTCTCGGTGCTGGAAGAATAAGTACATTTCCAAAAGAGGTCTTAGGATGTAGTATATGTAGTCGACGTCCATCAGTGCACAAACTTTTTTGTTCTGATGGTTTTACCCAGGTAGCACATAATATTGGGGCAATATTGCCCCAATATAGCGCCAATATAGAATGTTGGCGCAATATTGCAATATTCAGCCAATATTGGTGCAATATTGTTTTCCAATATTGGGGCAATATATGATATCAATATTGACTACATCTTGGTGAAATATTGTACCATCGACTCATGAGCGTCTTTATATTTCAAGTTCTAAGCCAAAAAACACATTTTGCAGATTTAGATTTTTCTAAACTTTTAGTTCCAGGTAGCACACTATATGTTGGGGCAATATTGGAAATCAATATTGCCCCAATATTGAAAAAGTTTAACATCTCGATATTGGGGCAATATTGATTTCAATATTGCACCAATATTGCGCCAACATAGTGTGCTACCTGGGTATCTTTCATATCTTTTTTGGGAAGCCAACTTAACTTAACTTAACTTAACTTTTCAATATTCAAGAAGAAATTCTTTTTAGTTTCACCTCCAAACTAAAACCTTGTTTTTATTAGTTTACTTATAAAGTTATAATATAGTAAATAAGTATCCTCATCCTTTGTATATGGGGCATTCCACACCAAATCGACCACTTTTGAACCCGACTCTTTTTGATTTTCCTGAAATTTTTACATATTATAAATACTATCTCATCAACAACAGTTCTGTGAATTTTTTCAAAATTTTTTACTCAACCCAAAAAAGTTACGAATTTTTAGAAAAACTGCTGTTTTTTTTCAAACGATCGTAACTATTTCAAAAATTGACTAATTGGAACGTTTTTTTTGGTTTTGTTTGTCTTTAAACGTATTTTTCAGGAAAAAATACAACAAAAATATTCAAACTTAGATTCTACAAAATTTTTCATTTTTTTGGAGAAAATCATTGATTTTTCAAATTTCGACACTTTTGATTTTTGATTTTTTTATTTCAAAAAAAACTCTGATTTATTCCGCGTATAACAAAGCAAACCCCTTAATGGGCCGACATTTCTTTCTATTTCTTTTGTTTAATTGAAAAATATTATTTTCGTAAAAATAAAACAAAATATTTTTTAATTAAACAAAAAAAATAGAAAAAAATTTCGGGCCACTATGGGGTTTGCGTTGTTATATGCGGAATAAATCAGAGTTGTTTTTAAAATAAAAAAATTGTAGCATTCCAAATGCTATTATTTAAATTGGTTTGAAATCTACGCATCATCCTGTGCATATCCAACACGCGCAAGCGTTAACATTTCGAAAATTTATCAAATTGGCATTCTTCCGTTTATCACCATCTAAAATGAAAGTTTCATTTTTGTTCTGTGTAATGTTTGAGTTTTAAAAGCCACAAACTTTATTTTAATAAAGTAATCTTTTTAATAACCTTCAGTTTTGTGTTTGTGGGTAAGCATTACATTGATATTTTCCATTTTGAGCGGAATTTGACTTTGATAAATTTTAGCTTTTTATTGCCACCTGTCCATTTCTGTGTTCGTCCATTTTGGTTATCAACTTTTAATTATGGTTTTCTGGAAGTATAATTATAGTGAAGCTGATATTCCTATTTTCTAATCAGCGTGATGGAGCCATTTCCATGAGAGCGTTTTCCTTTTTATTTCCATGGATGTTGTTAATGGATCCGCATCTGGTTTCATTTCTTATCAGTCCGCTTGAGCTGACCTTGTCCGTTTGACGTCACTGCCTTATCGACTTTGATTTTGATAATTTCGACGACTTGAGATGACCGGAAAACCATAGATTTTTATTTTGTTAAAAGCGCTTTTAGGAAATTAGCTTACTTCAATAATTTACCTCGACATTGAGATGTTACCGTTCGCAGGTGAATTGATTCTTGTTTGATTCTTGCAGTTTTGTTATTTTTAGCTTTATATCTGAAACTCGGTTTGCACGATAAACCATTAATATTCCAGAGGTTCCAAAAGAATAGCGATGTTGAATCGGAATGATTGTAGTAGAAGGGTAAGTTGAAAAGGCAATTACTGTATTTAATTCTACTTGATGATATCTCATGCGAATGAGTATTTGTAGTCAATGTTACCGACGTGCTATGTATGCGTTGGGCAGATTCCTAGATGCGCGAGTTATGTATAAACCACAACAATTATTAATATAAAATGTGTTACTAATATTTATGCGTAATTCTTATCTATTAACCACAATTACTAATATAACGTAAAAACATGTTTATTACTAATTTATTATTTCCTCATCACGAGGCAGGAAAGTGACCAACACGACACAGGAAAGTGACCAATGTGTTTATCATATCCTTAGTATATAAGATCACTCTTGTAATAATTAAGGGAGTCATACATCAACGTGTATTCTTGATCGCATGTTAAATTGCTGAAGTCATAATATATTGTTATCTGTGTGTCTCCAACTTAATGTTGTAAAACCAATTAAAGTTTTTGTATTGTTATTAAAACAAAATAAAGATTTTTTTTGTTAAATAAGGCCACGACTTATTTAACTCGCGATATTATTTTTGGTGGGTTGTCTTCATATGGCAACTCATTTGTATTTTTTTAGTTCTCTTATTTTGCATTTATTGTCCCAGGGTATCCCTTCAGGGTATCCTGGATTTAACTTGAATTGTTATGTGTTTCTCCTATATGGAGTTTTGGAATCAAGCATTGTCAACCCCACCTTTTATCTCGACTTTTGTTTTATAAATAAAACCACCCTTTCTTCTACTTTCGTGTTTTATTTAGAAGACTGGCGCCCGATTATTTTTTTCCTTAGTTAGTTGCCAAAGATTGTCTGAGTCACAACGTTAAAGAATCCACGAACCGCGCATGCGCGACCCATGCTCTGGTACTGAACGGGGGTGTAATCCCTTAGCTGGCCTGTCTGCAATTCCATCGCAGATCAGCGGGGCAAGCGACACAAATAATAGCAATTTGTGGTTCAAAATCAAAAGTGGAAAAATTTGAAAAATTAATGATTTTCTCAGAAAAAATAAAAAATTTTATAGAATCCAAGTTTGAATATTTTTTTTTGTATTTTTTCCTGAAAAGTACGTTTAAAGACAAATAAAAACAAAAAAAAAACGTTTTGATTAGTCAATATTTGAAAAAATTACGATCGTTTGAAGAAAAAAAACATCAGTTTTTCTAAAAATTCTTAACTTTGTAAACAATTTTGAAAAAATTTACAGGAGTGTTTTTGATGGGATAGTATAAGACGTAAAATCAGTTGTGTAATTTTTTTCAAAATTTTTTACAAAGTTAAAATTTTTCAGAAAAACTGATGTTTTATTTTCTTCAAACAATCGTAACTATTTCAAAAATTTACTAATCAAAACGTTCTTTTTTTGTTTTTGTTCGTCTTTAAACGTACTTTTCAGGAAAAAATACAAAAAAAAATATTCAAACTTGGATTCTACAAAATTTTTAATTTTTTCGGAGAAAATCATTGATTTTTCAAATTTGTCCACTTTTGATTTTTGATTTAAAAAAATTAAATAAAAAATTAAAAATTTTTAAAAAAAACCTTTTATTTAAAATTACAAAAGTGCACTAAAAAGTAGAAAATAATTTTAATAAAAGCAAACAAAGCTTCGTGAAAACATCAATATAAAAGCGTGGGGCTGCTTATAGGTGGATAAGCAGGCTAACTATTGGTGTACAAAATTCATAACCCCACGCTTTTATATTGATGTTTTCACGAAGCTTTGTTTGCTTTTATTAAAATTATTTTCTACTTTTTAGTGCACTTTTGTAATTTTAAATAAAAGGTTTTTTTTAAAAATTTTTAATTTTTTATTTAATTTTTTATTTTCTAATTTTTTAGTCATATCTTTTCAAATACAGCTTATGTATTTTAACTAATATAGGTTCATCCTATCAGATTTCTTTATTTATGTGTTTTAGATGTTTGATACTTCACCCTGTATAAATCATTACGACGAAAAACTTTACCCTGAATGCGGTCCTTAAAAATGAGATTTAGAATTCTAAGTTACTTTCCACCCTGTATGATAAAATTGTCAATTGCGCATCGACGCATGCGCTTAATAGTTTTCGGTTTTTTTCCGATTTTTCGCTTATTTTTCAAAATTTTAGAAAAACAAAATTAAAATATGAAAATGCTCTGCAGGTGAAAGCTGTGTACCAAATTTCAGATCTCTAGGACGTCGGGAAGTTGCTTAAAAATGGCCTCAAAGCGGTCGACCCACACGGACGACGGACGATGGACGACGGACGACGGACAACGGTCTTCCCAAGTTAAATAAAAGCTTTTAAAAAAAACTCTTATTTATTTCTCGTATAACAACGCAAACCCCATAATGGGCCCACATTTCTTTCTATTTTTTTTGTTTAATTAAAAAATATTTTGTTTTATTTTTACGCAAATAATATTTTTTAATTAAACAAAATAAATAGAAAGAAATGTCGGCCCATTATGGGGTTTGCGTTCAAAAAATCAAAAATCAAAAGTGTCGAAATTTGAAAAATCAATGATTTTCTCCGAAAAACTTAAGAATTTTGTAGAATCCAAGTTTGAATATTTTTTTTGTATTTTTTCCTGAAAAGTACGTTTAAAGACAAACAAAAACAAAAAAAACGTTCCGATTAGTCAATTTTTGACATAGTTACGATCGTTTGAAGAAAAACAACATCAGTTTTTCTAAAAATTCGTAACTCTTTTGGGGTTGAATAAAAAATTTTGAAAAAATTCATAGAACTGTTTTTGGTGAGATAGTATAATATGTAAAAATTTCAGGAAAATCAAAAGGGGTCGGGTTCAAAAGTGGTCGATTTGGTGTGGAATGCCCCATATATTGTACATAGTTACAAGAAAGAAATAAAAATTTCAAGAAAAATTGAAGACAAGTGTCAAATGAACGCATAAAAGAAGCTGTAAAACAAGCTTTCTGTTCGAATAATTTAGAATAACCGAATCACCTCTTAATAAAAATTAAGAGTAGTTATTATTCGAATTACTTTGGCTTATTATGATGTATTACACACACAATCTGATTGGACGATTCAAGACCGAAAGTAACATAATTCTGCCAATTTAAAGAAAATCGATTTTAAATACCCCCCAACTTTATATTAAGTTGGTAACGAAATTTTAATTTGGGAGCTAAAATAAAAAAAATTAAATAAAAAATTAAAAATTTTTAAAAAAAACCTTTTATTTAAAATTACAAAAGTGCACTAAAAAGTAGAAAATAATTTTAATAAAAGCAAACAAAGCTTCGTAAAAACATCAATATAAAAGCGTGGGGCTGTTTATAGGTGGATAAGCAGGCTAACTATTGGTGTACAAAATTCATAACCCCACGCTTTTATATTGATGTTTTCACGAAGCTTTGTTTGCTTTTATTAAAATTATTTTCTACTTTTTAGTGCACTTTTGTAATTTTAAATAAAAGGTTTTTTTTTAAATTTTTAATTTTTTATTTAATTTTTTATTTTCTAATTTTTTAGTCATATCTTTTCAAATACAGCTTATGTATTTTAACTAATATAGGTTCATCCTATCAGATTTCTTTATTTATGTGTTTTAAATGTTTGATACTTCACCCTGTATAAATCATTACGACGAAAAACTTTACCCTGAATGCGGTCCTTAAAAATGAAATTTAAAATTCTAAGACCCGGTTTTACCACCTCTTGTTAAGTGGTTGTTAACGCTTAACTAATAGTCCACAACCATTTTGCCGTTTTACAATCTGTAGTCGAAGAAAAGTGACGTTGTCGACTAGTAGTTAAGTCCACGTTAAGTCGACTAGCAGATTTTTTGCTAGTCGATTCTGTTAACTATTAGTTGACGAGAATCGTAACTTCTCGTTTTTTCCGAATCTTTCCGAATGATGACATAATTTCCAATTTATGTTTTCGTTAATTAGCGAGTAATACGCTAGCTTTTTCTTATTTTGATCAATTTTTATTCATTTATTTATTTTTCACAGTTAAACGTGTTTGTTTGATTGAGCAAATTTAGTTGATTTATCAACGCCGTTGACAAAGTAAGGTTATAATACTTATGGTAAATATGAAGCAATCTGAAAACATTCGACAAAATGTGGTAAACAACCTAATTTTTAAACCTTTTTTCAGGTAGTTAATATGAACTGGTTGTAACTTGACAAGAGGTTGGTAAAACCGGGCGACCCCGTCGACTATTAGTCGACGTCAACTAATAGTCAAGTTAACTAGTAGTTGACTATCCAATTGTAAAACCGGCCCTAAGTTACTTTCCACTCTGTATGATAAAATTGTTCAATGCGCATCGACGCATGCGCTTAATGGTTTTCAGTTTTTTCCCGATTTTTCGCTTATTTTTCAGAATTTTAGAAAAACAAAATTAAAATATGAAAATGCTCTGCAGGTGAAAGCTGTGTACCAAATTTCAGATCTCTAGGACGTCGGGAAATTGCTTAAAAATGGCCACAAAGCGGTCGACCCACACGGACGACGGACAACGGTCTTCCCAAGTTAAATAATAGTAGTTTATATCACGAGGGCGATAAAGGGGATCTTTTCATCCGCCGGGCGAAAGTTTATGAAACGAGCCGCGCAGCGGCGAGTGAATAATCGACCGAAGGATGAAAACCCTTATCGCCCGAGTGATATGAACAATTTTTCGTTATTTCAGGAAAAATATCCTACAAAATTCGCGATTTTATATAATAGCTCTAAAATAACAATCGATAGATGGCGTGAAGTTTGCAAGTCATTTATCAATGTTTGTCTCTTTGGAGCAAAAAAGGATGATTTTCATTTGAAATTTCCGAATGACGGACAATTTGGTCTGACGGACAGCATGTTGAAATAACGGACGGTCCGTCGTATTGACGGACGGATGGTCACGTTATGCAATTATTGCAATAAAATCTCGAATTTTGTCGGATTTTATCTAAATCTATGATTTTGTAAATAAATATAAAGTAACACTTAATTTAATTGCCAATTTTTTAACTAAAGGTGTCGTAATTTCGTTATTTTGGGGATAATATCCCACAAAGTTCACGATTTTTTTGCTCTGAGATAACTATCGATAGATGGCGTGAAGGTCGCAAGTCATTTGTCAAGTTATTAATAACCTAAGCGAAAAAGCTTTTTCGTTATTTCAGGTTATAAATGACCCCTTTATGTATCTGTTTTGAGACCTATAAAGGGGGTCTTTTCTCAAAAGGTCACCTCAAGGGGGACCAACCCGACCATAAAACTAACTTTTATAATGTCCTAGGACCTATAAAACTTAACTTTATAAGGTCCTAGGACTTATAAAAACAGTCCTTGTTGGGGTACCTGCCCGAACGGGTTCATCCGTTCGGGTGAACTCCTGTTTTTCGCTTATGTTGTTAATAACTTGACAAACAACTTGCGATCTTCACGCCATCTACCGATAGTTATATCAGAGCAAACAAATCGTGAATTTTGTGGGATATTATCCCCAAAATAACGAAATTACGACACCTTTAGTTAAAAAATTGGCAATTAAATTAAGTGTTACTTTATATTTATTTACAAAATCATAGATTTAGATAAAATCCGACAACATTCGAGATTTTATTGCAATAATTGCATAACGTGACCCATCCGTCCGTCAATACGACGGACCGTCCGTTATTTCAACATGCTGTCCGTCAGACCAAATTGTCCATCGTTCGGAAATTTCAAAAGAAAATCATCCTTTTTCGCTCCAAAGAGACAAACATTGATCAATGACTTGCAAGCTTCACGCCATCTATCGATTGTTATTTTAGAGCTATTATATAAAATCGCGAATTTTGTAGGATATTTTTCCTGAAATAACGAAAAATTGTTCATATCACTCGGGCGATAAGGGTTTTCATCCTTCGGTCGATTATTCACTCGCCGCTGCGCGGCTCGTTTCATAAACTTTCGCCCGGCGAATGAAAAGACCCCCTTTATCGCCCTTGTGATATAAACTACTATTAAAAAAAATAAAAACCTAAAAAATCTCATCTCTAACTATTACACACCAGAGATAAAACAGCAATCAAAACAGTGGGTGGAAGTTGGCGGCAGTGCCCTAAAGAAAGCGAAGACAGCTCTCTGAGCTGAAAAGGTGTTGGTTACGATTTTCTAGAATTCACGTGGAATAATTTTTATCGCTTTTCTTGAAAGTGGAAAAACAATAAATAAAGAGTATTACGCATCTCTGTTGGAATGACTAAACCAAAAAATTCCAACAAAACGGCTATACTTGTCAAAGAAAAACGTTCCCTTTCATCACGGCAATGCCCTAGCACATTCTTCCAATATTGTAACAGCCAAGCCAGTAGAGTTACGCCACAAAATACAGGACTATCTAAAACACACATAGAGCTATAAATTCAAAAGTGGGAAGCAAAGAGCAAGAAAACCCTCTAGAATAATACACCAAGACAAAAACTGGCGAAGAAATTTATAAAGTAGGTACTCGACTGTAGAGGCTAAAAAGCTTCTTTTTTTTATCAAGAACGAAATTAAACCCATTACGGGTTTGCTTACTGAGCATTGCCTAGTGAGATATCACCTCAAAAAAATGAGACTGGGAGGCAATAACAGGTGCAGACTGTAAATCGGAGATCGAATCGGCCGAACACATTCTTTGCAGCTGTAGCGCCTTAACTTAACTCAAGCTAGAATACTTGGGATAGATACAACTGACACCCAATGAGGTGAAAAGAAAACTCCTCAGGAGTATTCTGTTTTACTAGCAAAATTGAATTCCTGAAAACTTAATTAGTAGGGTTAAGAACAAAAATTCTAAACTGGTCGCAGTTTCGAAAGACTCTCACAGCCAATCGACCTCTAAGTACAATACAATACGATCCAGAGACAAAACATAATCAATAAAATGAAAGAACCAAGACCAAAGAAATTTTGCGTTTAAAAATCTGCTAGAAAAGTTCTTGCTTCAGTATTTTGGGATAGTCGTGCTATCATTCTCATTGCTTACTTAGAAAAAAAAACCATATCTGGATAGTATTACATACTTAGCAGTATTGGGAAAAGTGAGCAAAAATTAATAAAAAAAAGCTTCAAAAAAGCTTTGTTTTTGTCAAGACAATACGCCAGAACACAAATCGCACATTGTCATGAATAAACTTCGTGATTTGGAGGTTTTGAATTGGCGAAACACCCGTTATCCACCTGACTAAACAATTATTATTTCTTTCCTAAACTAAAAAAATTTGAAATCGCAAATTTTCTTCAAATAAAAACGCGATGGAAAGTAGATTTGCAGAAAAAGAGGAAATATTTTTTTGCAATGATTGGAGGCACTACAAAGTTCCTGTAAAAAGTGTGTTGAGTTAAAGTAATAATTTTACCTAAAATTTGTTTAATTAACGCTCGATGGTGAAGTTAGAAATTACATTGTCGCCATTTGCAAAAAAGAGTAAATTAATTTAAAAAATTTAATATTATATTATTATGTAAATTTTAATTTAAATAAATACATTTTCATATAATTATTTTTTATAAAATAATTTATAAAAACATATAAATAAATTAAACTTATATTATGTTTGAGTTTTAATTTCTGATGAATGGTGAATCCACACTTAAAAGCTTTAAAGACAAAAATTGATGTTATCTTAATAAGCACATTGCAATTAATCTTACAATAGAAACGTTGCCACAAAACGCTTTCAAGCAAAAAGCATTTTCATGTATTTAGTTTAAAAAAATTAATGTGGCGAAACTGTTCAGAATTGTAAATCACAAAAGGTCAACATTGTAATTACAAGTTATTTATTTATAAATTATACAAGAATATGAATCGAGTAAAATTGAAACTGTAAAAGTAAAAAAATTGTAATTTTCAATAAATTCTATCCAAAAATAAAATTTTATAAAATAATAAATTATTTATATTAAACAAATTAATAATTAAAATTGAAAGTAAATAATACTTACTAGAAATGCAGGTTCCTTGAATACAACATCCTCCACAACACTGTTTATCATCATTACACTTAAAATTTCTCAATCAGAACAACATTGAAGTAAAATATAAAATACTTACCCTCTCACCAGGTGTTTTACAATCCTGTGCAAATGAAAAGCTTATAATTAAGCCAAAACAAAAATAAACAGCCAACATAATTCTCAGGTTTAGAAGTGCAACTATCTCCATGAATGCTTCTTGATAACGCTAATTTAGTAAATAAATAAAAGTAAGACCTTCATACAATGTAAAATAGTTTCACGTTAGGTTTTTATTTAAAAAATTGTACAATTTACATAATTATAGTTCTATTTATGTTCAACCAATCAACTAAAGCAGATGAAGGGTTTAAATTTTTCAATACATATTGTGTTATATTTATTGTTGGTATTTTATTTGCGTGCAAGGCTGAAATTAATGCAACCCAAGTTTTTGCATTGTAAGGAAAACAGTGAACTGCCTTCTGCGCAATTTTTAAAGCTTCACAATAATCTCCGGTAAGATACAAGGCCATAAACATTATGCAATGGACTTCAGAAACGTCCATATTTGTCCTTCCTATTGCGATGGCACTTTTGGCACATTTTAAGATTACATTTAAGAACGACGGAAGTTCTTTTTGTAACCGTAATATTGTAACTGATAATGTTAGCCAGAGTGATGATTGATTTGGATATCTATGAATCAATTTGCTTAATTCTCTTACAGCGGTGTTTTTCTTACCCTAAGAAAATATTGTAAGTGTGTGGAACATAAAATTTCTAAATAAACTCACCTCTAATAAGTAAGTATAACTGAGTAAGATACCGTAATGTTTTAGTGTTTTCAAATCATCACGAATGTTCTTTAATTCATTCAAGACTAAATTCGCCATACTTAAATCATTGTGTAGTAATCCCAAGGAACATGTAGCATAGAGACCATATGGAGAAGGTGGTTTTAGTTGAATACTATTTTTTAAATTAAGAAAATGTACACAGCTTATGGAAAGAATTAAAATAGATTTAAATACCTTTGAAATAAAAGTGTTTTTGCTGCATCAGCTCCTTGAAACATGTATGCCATGGAGGCTAAAGCAACTAGTAGATCTGATTGTGACGTTTGTTCTTCAGTCAACCAATGCAGTGATTGTTCGTATGTTTGATAAGATTCTTCATATTGTTTATCTGTTTGATAAAAAAAAATGGAATTTTTGTAAATAATTTAACTTATTTAGCAAATACTTACTTTTAAATAAAGAAAGTGCCAACCAACTCCCACTACTAAATGTTGCTTCTTTCACAGTCTTAAATATATCAACAGCTTTATCATACTTTTTTAATTTAAAAAGCAAACGTCCATAATTAATTTTAACTTTGTCCATTTCTTGATCATTGCATAATCGAATAGCTTGCCAAAATGATTTTGCCGAATTTAAATGTAATCCCATTCGTTCTTGAAGTAACCCCAACATATTCCAAGCACAAGGATCGTCAGGATTATTTTCTAAATAAAAAAGAAAATAATAAATACATGAGAAAGTAACCCCATAATTATAGTACTAACTAGAAAATAAACAACACACAGTAACCCATAAAAAGCTGAAATGACCCAATTTACTCTCTTTGAAATTAAAAGTGTTAAAGTTATAATTAAATAAATACATAAAACAGTGTATATAAATGATTAAATAAAAGAAAAAGTAAATTAGTCCTATTTTACAGCCAGATAATGTGGAAACAATTATTAATCGTAGCAGTAACCTTTGTAGTGATGTGTAATGCTCACGATAAAACAAACCAAGAAATAGCAAGAAGAGGTCCTTTTAAGCATCATCATCACGGATTATACCGTAAGTGCAATTTTAATTTATTTAAACTTTTATATAACTATAAATTATAACTACAAATTTCAGATGGTTTAAGGCATTATTGGATATTTTTGGCGATTAAAGCTAAAATCATATTTTTAATTGGGACGTTTATAAGCTTTTGGATATTTGCTGGAAAAGCATTTGCATTTTTGTACTACATAAGTAAAAAAAAAGGTAATTTCTTTGAACGCTAATAAAATATTTACTAACAGTTACCATTTTAGAGAGCTGTAAGTGTGACGATTTTCATCATGAAAAATTTGTGCTTCCTGAAGAACCACCTCTTTTTGAACACAAATATTCCACTTTAATAAATTCTGGTCCACCACCTGGTTATAATGGACAATTTAATAAGCCTCCAGAGTACTTTGCACCATATGACAGATATTCACAACACTCTGGTAGAAGCTTCAAGAGTACGATACTATCTAATAAGGATTTTATTAAATCCATTATTAATGGGTGGGTAATAAACAATAAGTGTCCTTCCTGATAAAATGTATTTAAAATATTATTCTCCAGCCAACCTGAAAATTGTCCTTTCTATCAGATTTTTCTGTAAGAAAATGATATTTTATAATCTCTCGAAAAATACATTGAATATTGAATATTTTTAAATAAAATAACTGGCATTTTAATTTGCTATTCAATTTTTAAGTAATTAATTATAAATTATTATTTTCTCATTATATCTTTGGTTGGACAAAAAGTAGCGCACGCATTTCTGTCGAAAATTACTTTTACTAGATTTTCAGAAGGCAGAATTCATTCTGTAAGTGATCTGCTAAATCCAGTAAATACAACCTACCAAATTTCATGAGTAATATATTATTTTTGTTTTAGAATCGACGTGACTGATGTAGCATTTGATGCAATGAAACTTAAACCAACATGCAGGAAACGATTTGTTTGCGAAATAGACCAGCAAAGTAAAAAACATGATCTACTTACTTTTGGAATGTATATATTCAGGTAAGAAAAGAGTAGTTGACTATTATAACAAAACTATAATTTGCAAATTCAAATTTTCAGCGATGTTGGTTTAATGAAGTATAAAACAAACACTACACAAAATTCAATCAACGACTGTTATATTTTAGGTCCACAATGTGATAATTTATAAACATAATTAATTTAATAAATTATTTAAATAAATTCAACTTTGTTTAATATACTAAAATCGAAATTTTAGTGGCCTATTTTTTTTTCCTTCTAAAAAAGTAGCAACAACGAAGTAAAAAATTCAAACCCCATCTTTGTGAAAATTAGTTACACCCAAAAACCAATTTCTTTAAGAATCTCGTTAATCCTTTCAAGCGCATCTATATTTTAATAGTTCTAAACCAAAATTAGAAATTTAAAAAAACTCCGACAACAAAAATCTTTAAAAAGTAAAAAATAAAATCCAAGCGTCGCGTCGGCGGACCTAGGTAGCTTATTTGTATTTAAATTTCATACTGTATCATTTTTAGTTGTATTTTGTTTTTATTTTTTACTTAGCGGTCCCCCGACGCGACGACGCTTAGATTTTACTTTTTACTTTTAAAATAATATTAAAACTTTATTATATCAAGTTATTAAAAATTAAAAATCAATTAAAACTAATTAAAACTCGACATAATAAAGATTTATTATACGTTTTATTATAAGTTATATATGGGGTATTCCACACCAAATCGACCACTTTTGAACCCGACCCCTTTTGATTTTCCTGAAATTTTTACGCATTATACTATCCCACCAAAAACAGTTTTGTGAATTTTTTCAAAATTTTTTACTCAACCCAAAAAAAGTTACGAATTTTTAGAAAAATTGATATTTTTTTTTCAAACGATCATAACTATTTCAAAAATTGACTAATCGGAACGTTTTTCTTTGTTTTTTTGTCTTTAAACGTACTTTTCAGAAAAAAATATTCAAACTTGTATTCTACAAAATTTTTCATTTTTTCGGAAATAATCATTAATTTTTCAAATTTCGACACTTTTGATTTTTGATTTTTTTATTTAAAAAAAAAACTCTGATTTATTCCGCGTATAACAACGCAAACCCCATAATGGGCCGACATTTCTTTCAATTTATTTTGTTTAATTGAAAAATATTTTTACGTAAAAATAAAACAAAATATTTTTTAATTAAACAAAAAAATTAGAAAAAAATGTCGGCCCATTAAGAGGTTTGCGTTGTTATACGCGGAATAAATCAGAGTTTTTTTTTAAATAAAAAAATCAAAAATCAAAAGTGTCGAAATTTGAAAAATCAAGGATAATTTCCGAAAAAATGAAAAACTTTATAGAATACAAGTTTGAATTTTTTTTGTGGTTTTTCCTGAAAAGTATGTTTAAAGATTAAAAAAACAAAAAAAAACATTCTTATTAGTCAATTTTTGAAATAGTTATGAAGTTTTTTAGAAAAATTGATGGTTTTTTTCTTCAAACTATCGTAACTATTTCAAAAATTGACTAATCAGAATGTTTTTTTTTTTTAATCTTTAAACATACTTTTCAGGAAAAAACACACAAAAAATATTCAAACTTGTATTCTATAAAGTTTTTCATTTTCTCGAAAATAATCATTGATTTTTTCAAATTTCGCCACTTTTGATTTTTTTATTTCAAAAAAAAACTGATTTATTCCGCGTAAAACAACGCAAACCCCATAATGAGCCGACATTTCTTTCAATTTTTTTTGTTTATTTAAAAAATATTTTGTTTTATTTTTACGCAAAAATATACGCATATCTGAAATATGTAATATGGGGACTGATCCCCCCCGCCAATCAGATTTATAATTCCCAGAAAGGAAAAGCAATATTCTACTTAGAATGTAAAAAGCTTAATGAATGAATGAATAAAAATATTAAAATAAAAGATTTTTTTTGAGTTATTTGGAATTATCGTCGTGTTATAGTTCAATACTTTAATAAGTAAAAAAAAAATGTATTTTTTGACTCATTGTGGTTTTTGATTCCTTTATCAACTTTTAGCAGTACAATAATGTACACAAATAGAAAGAAAAGATCTCAACTAGTTATGTTTACACTTTTAACTTAAATTTTCTTTAAATAATTTATATTGTTATTCTAAACTTTAAAAATTTAATAGCTCAAAAGTAAGTACCATTTGTTACCAATCTTGACTTTTACAGCATTACAATATTGAACTAATACGACGTTATGCGGATATGAGTTTATGGACGTAGGAATCAACACCATAATTTGTACTCTTTCTAATATTTATCACTCATTGACTGATATTCAATTGACATTGAAGACTAAATGGGTCTTAAGGACATAATGCTAGTTCCAGTTATCGTTATAGCTACAAACGACGCTAAGTAAAACATGAATACAATCTTTGCAGAAAAATTTTGAAAATTGCAGTCACCCACCTTAGAATATACATTTTTTAAAAACAATTCCAATAAACTACAAACCATCAAATCCAAGTACAAAAATTTAAATTAAAATTTTTTCACAAAATTAATAATTTTCTATAATATATTTCATGTAAGGACAAAATCATAAAATTATAATTATAAAACTCACCAGTATACCAGGTGAGAGCATCACAAGCAACTGGTACTGCATGCATATTCTGAATTGAGTATGTAGTAGATTGCGATGGTGATTTCAATAGTGTAGAACAAACCCAATGACCATAACCGATAGCTCCTTCTTGGTGCATCCCTAACTGAGTGCTATGTCGAAATAAATCCATCGCTTCGTCAACAGCAAAACCTTCAGCAACAAGAGCCTAAATATTGTCAAGTATTGAAAATAAGTAGGTATTACATATAGTTAAAACTTGAAAATTACCTGTCCAACCCAACTGTTAACATAATTTGGATCTGCTCTTTGTGCTTGAGTAAAAGCTTCGTTGGCTAATTGATAGTTGTGTCCCAACAGCATGTACAGAATTCCTAAATTACACCAAGCTATTGCACTATTATTTTCGATAGTAACAGCTTTTATAAACGAGTGCTGAGCTAGAGCATAATTTTTTGGTTCTTTTTGAAAAGCAACAATCCCCATTAAATTCCAATGTTGCCAATTTGTTGGATTTTCTATGGTGCAATGTTGAATTACACTAAATGATTTATTAAGCAATTCATTACGACCCCTACTTTCTTCATACTTTTGTGCATGTGATGCAAAACAAACTGCTAAATCGTGATATAGTGAAACATTATTTTGGATGGTTAAAGCTTTGCAATAACATCGTTCTGCCATTTCAAACAGTTCTGATCGTTCTAAGACCGTCTTTGCTTTTTCGTCTCCAGGTTGGCCTTCAGCCAATAATTTTAACACATGCAAACAACTATACTTTTCTGGCAAATTTGCAACTAATAAGCAGCTATCTCCAGCTAATTTCCACAAACATGATAAATTATTATCTTCCTGAATCGCACTTAAAAAAAACGTTGTTAAGTTTAGAAGAAAAAAAATTGTAGAGCTTACATAGTAATTTTTTCAATAGCAAATTGAGCATAATCTTGAGCACGTCCAAGGAGCTGATTTTTTCTATAATATTTTGCTTGAAGTAAGCAATTTTCAGCAAATCCTGTTAGTGCAGGCACATAATGCTTATTAGTTTCTAAAATATTTTCATAATCGACCTTAGCTTCTGCAAATTCACCTAAAGCCTAAAAATACACTAATAATTTTCCAACCTGAAACGCAACAAAAATAGATACCTGTTTTATGTTGGCAATTTTCAGTAACGGATATAAAGAATCTTTTTTATGTTCTGCAGATTTTTGGTAAGACCGTAATGCTGAAGTGTATGCTCCTCTAGCCACATAAGCATCAGCTAAACTTTCCCAGCAATGACTAAAAGATTTGATTATTCCTTGAATTATTTCATTATTAAATTTGTTATTCACCTGTTTTCTGCATCGTTTCTAACTATAAACCGTAATGTGTCTATTGCATGATCATAATCTTCTTGTTCCAAATAATTTAAACCTAATTGAATCCATGCCCATTTATTTTTAGAGTCCATAGTTTCCCCAGTTATGCTTTTCAAAAGAGCAATATTAGTGTCCTAATAACAAAATTTCTTTTAGATTTAAAATATATACGAAATTCTTTTATCATTTACCCATTTTTTCTCCATTCTGTACAGTCGACTAAGTTCCACTGCTATTTTGCTACATTTTGGGTTAAGTGCAAATGCTTTCTCGTAGCACCGTCTGCCTTTATTTGCATCATTGAATTTCTCATAATAACGTCCCAAATATAAAAAATTTAAATAACAATTTGCATCCAATTTTGTTGCTTTCAAAAATGGAACCAAACTATCTTCAAACCTCTTTAAGTCCCAATATAAGGTTCCAATTTCTAACCACCATTCTGAAAACTTGATATCGCTACTTACAAGTTCAATAACGTTCAATGCGTCTTGAAATAAGCCTTGTTTGTGGAGCAATTGTGCATTTAATAAAGTAACCATAAAATCTTCGGTTTCAATTTCTTTCAATTTCAATAACACTTTTTGAGCTTCATCATAATTTTCTAAATTTATGTAACAGCGCAGAAGACTTTTAAAGATAATAGTATTGTTGGAATTGTCATTTATAAGCTATGCAATGCAAAATTTAATTTTCGTTAAGTTATATTTTATAATAATATTTTTTACCTTATTGCAAATTTCGACCCCATTTTCCAACTCATCTATATTTGATTGCCTCGAAAAGGTTTCAGACAATAAAATATTAAGTTGCTTCCGTAAATTTTGATTGGAATCTTTTATCGATTGTAAAAGTTTGTCTGCTTTGGAAGAAGAATTAATGGCTTCGTCAAAATGATACAATTTTAAATTTAAGTTTGTTAAAAGAATCCAGGCATGAAGCAAACCAGGTCGTAAAGTAGTAACTAAAATTTAAAAATTAAAAGAGAACCAAGTAATATTTTTAAATAATAAACCTCGAATAAGAATATCTTTTGATTCTGTGAAATTGTTGTCTTGATAAAGTAAAACGCTTTTTGTAAAAAGTCCCATACTTGAATCACTTTGTAAATTTAATAGAGAGTTGGAATATTTCTCAATTTTATCACGAGCAATTGAAAATAAATTGCTTCCTTCGATAGTCATTTCATTAAAAAGTTTGCATAACCACTCCAATGGAGTTTTGTCATCTAAATAAGTTTCACTCATTTCTTCTGCTTTTTTAAATAATACATCATGTTTGTTTAGTTTATATAAAAGCGTCAAATATTGTAAGTAATATTGCCGTGTTCTTAATTTTGAATCGTTTAGCATATATAATAAAGTTTCTTCATACTATTAAAAAAACAAATTATGTAAATAAATATATATACAAATAACAATTCTTATGGTGAGTAAGAATCAGAAGTTGGTGCAAAAAACAGTAACAGAAATTTGCAAAAGAATATCTTCGTGGATGTCATTTTACTAAATTTTTGGTGACTGGCATTGCACAGACTTCCAGGCTTTACTGATATTTTAATAAAATGAAATATAATGTAAAAAAATAATTAAAATTCATTAATTTACTCGTACTTACAATTTTATATAATTGTGAATCTATTTCGGATAATTTTGAGATTATGGAAATAAGCGATGATCGCACGACAATAATAACTTTTTTGGAGCGAGTATCGTCATTTAAAAGGTTAGCTAAAGACTCTACTACTGATACTACATTTTCTTGAGGAAGAGCCATAGAAGATAGTTTTTCACACCATTCAATTAGCTTTTGTTCGTTACTGTAAAAATAGATTACAAATAGAGATTATAATCATGAATATAAAAAATATATGTACCTTTCAATACTTAAAAGTTTGGTGTACACCTCAATCAGGTAATTTGATGATTCCTCGTTTGTCAATTTCTGATAATAGTTTGCTAAACCTTGCCAAGCAAGTACATTTTCTGAATTGATTCGAATAGCTTTTCTAAATGCTTTAGACACCTGCTCCAGAGATCCAGTTTCTTGTAGTGATATGCCCAAAAATACAAGAGCCATATAATTTTCTTTGTCATCTCTTAGTATTATCTGCAAAAATATAGGTAAATCACTTTTTGTTTAAATTTTTAAATATTTATTAAAAAACTTCAGCTTTTTCTTCAGAGAAGAGAACTAAACCTTTTTAACCTACAACTATTATTGAAAATTCCATATTTTAGAAAGGAAAATTCCTACCTAATAGGAAACATACAATACATTCTACTTAATAAAATTTACACACTGAGTGACTGACTGACTGACAAGACAACGCACAACCTAAACCGGTAAGTCTAGAAGCGTGAAATTTTGCACAAGAGTTCCTTGTATAACGTAGGTGAGCCTTAAGAACGGGTTTTATAGAAATCATATCTTCTCACCTACCATCTAATTAGTGACGCGCACGAATGGATTAACAAAATTTTTATTAACGGGTGAGGCCGAAGTCCCAACAACCATATCCAGTGTCTTTATGAAATTATTAGAAAAAAATGGATAAGTTCGATTTTTACAAAGAAATTATAACTTTGCTTATGATTCGTGTAGCTTTGTAAGAATGAAATTTTTCTAACTAACGAGATTCCTACTAGATTATTAGACCAGTAGAAATCTGAGCTGCACCTAAATACCATATTATACCATATACCAAATAAATACCATTAAAAAAATGTATTTTAATTATAAGATTGCGGGCCATGTTAGTACTAGGCGAAAAGAGACAACTACTATATAAATGAATGATATTACAAACAAAAAAGCGGCAGATAAGATATCTTTCATATTGAAAACATAATCAGTACACAACGAAACGATGAATAAGATTGCTGGTAAACAACTATTTCAGCGCATTTCGTCTAGTACAAAACTTACCAGCAGCGTATCGCTTCCCTTGAAAAGCCTATTCGCTGTGTGCGTTGCTCTTGCTGCCCTCTGGTGGCTCAAATAGACAAAATAATTAGGACTCTTGACATATAAAAAGCTGGCAAATTTTAAGCTTTCAGGTAGGGAGTTGCGGGTCATAATTAACGTGACCAGACGTCCCGTTTTGAACAGAACCGTCCCTTTTTTTGATTACCTGTCCCGGTGTCCCGACAATGAACTCCGGGACGCAAAATTGTCCCGTTTTCAGACACCGCATGTTATGTTGCTACCATAACAATGCAATGTTATGATAAATATAAATAAATAACTAAACATTTTGGATATATTGTTTTTAATTTATAATAAAAGCTAACTTTTTATAATAAATAAATAACTTAAAAAAATGTTTTTTGGTCAATTTACTGATAAGTGGGAATTTAGGGGAAAGGTGTCCCGTTTTGAGTCAAAAAATAAATGGTCACGTTAGTCATAATCCTTTTAAGTCCATGGTAATCACATAAAGCAAGTCCTAATTCAGTTCTATTACCGGCCACTCCAAACGCTTCGATCGATTTTCGTATCCCCTCTACACCTACGCACACAGCGAATAGAATGTGGATTACATTTTCAATTGTATCATATTACAGTAGAAGCTCGATAATGTGAACATTGGTACTTATGAACATCTCGGTCCTGTGAACGCCCAATTTTTTCTATAGCTACTCGGTAACGTGAACATTATTACACTTGATAACGTGAACAGAGAAAGTTAACAGTTGTTAATGTTGTGTATTAAATATCTTGAATGTCTACGAGCCACTTCTTATCACTTGTACGTGATTAAATATAAAGTAAAGGTACCTACCCGTGTTTAAATGAAAGAAATGCATATTTGCATAATAATAAGAAAGTCGCCTAATTGTCGACAAAATACAAGGTGGTGATAACAATTTTGAAAAATTTTTAAGCGCTTAAAAGTCCGTGTTCTGATCATCCAGTTTTAACTTTTGCAGTTGACCTCGAAATTGTAAACAGAGATAGCAAATACATAGCACCATTTTAGTATTTGTGATGTTTTAAATTGTCATAAACTTTTACCATGTTTAAGAATCTAATTATTGGTTACTTGTTAGCATATTTATTCATTAAAAATGAAGCTTCGAGTGAATGCATATGTAGTAATAACTATCAAAATCAAACACAATGTTTAACAGTTAATTTAGAAGTTATTCAATCAATTTATAATAACGGCAATACTGTAAGTAAATCATTATAAAGTATTTGGTAAAACTTAAAATAGAATTTTATAATTCTTAATTTAATATAATAAAATAAAATAAATTATAACCTTAATAAAAATATAAACTTAAAATAGTTAACGTTATACCAACAATTTTAAATAATATACCACCGAAATTACCAACAATTAAAATTACATTTAAATTTTAAAATCGACTTTATAAATCATGCTTACAGCCAATTTCATAATAAAAGCGTTAATGTCCACTGAACAAAAGGTTCTAGTTAACCAATAGAAAAGATCCGTTAAGCTAATAGAAATCCACTTTTATTTTTAACGGCTCTTTAAGTTTTATGAAATCGGTCCTTACTTTTTCTACCATAGTTATTGTTTTTAATCAATAAGCTATCTCTGTCATTTAAGGTCCCATTTAACTAAACCTACATGAAAACATTTGGTAATTGTGGCCATATGTCATTATAAGATTAAAAAATAAATATTTTACTTTGACCAAGTTTAGATGACTTACAAGAGATATATTATATATAATGAGGTAGATTTTCATTATCTTTCTCATAGCATACATATTACTCTTGAACTTCACAATCACTGAAGGCAGAGCATCAGGCACAACAAGGATTAAAACCGCGGTTTCCCATTTCTAAGCATTAGAGTACCGACAGAGCGTCTGAAGCTGATAATGCAATACAATTTTAGTTTGACGTTTATAAAGTAATGCTCCCTAAAATGAATGCTTATACTCTTTCTCTTTTCAGTCGTTTTGTACGTTCAAAGTGTTTTCACGCATGCATAGAGAATCCACGGTTTAGCGTGCAATCTGAACGACGGAAGTGTCTACACTTCATATCCAGAAAGGTTTTCAAACCAACAATCAATATCTATCGTACTGATAAGACTGTTTTTCATAGTAGAGTATTCTAGCAAGATGAAAAATCATAACACGCCTGTAAATTGTGCTCCCCAATAGATAGAGATATTAACACCTAGAAGGTATAAGAAAAAGTAAAAACATGGGAGAATTTTTTGCAATAAAGGAACGAGTAAACAAATTAGTATACAGAGATATAATAATCATAGACAAATATAACCAACCAACCAATTTTATTATTTCTGTTGTTATAATGGTGGGCACTTGACCCGTTATTCACTGGTGCCACAGATTTAATCCACATAATAAATAGATCTGTTTCTTCAGTTTGAAATGGTTGAAAAAAATTCATTGTAGGGGAGACCGAGGAGAGTTGAAACAGAGGTGAGTTGAAACAGCGTCGATTTTGTGGAGCCTATTCCCGTTAGAGAACTGGCAACGCGAAAATTTATTGCTTTTTTGACGTGTTATTTAATGCAGTTTACATCGAAATTGTACTGCAGATGGTTTAGTAAATACGACGTGCACTTGAAAAAAATTGACAAATGTAAATTTTTGACCAATATTTCGATAGCCTATTATTCAATAAATATCAGGTAAATACTATTGCAACATAATTTTTAATATACATTAAATATTAAAGTTTGATGGCATAATATGGTTTTTTTGGGTTCGATACGTGTTTTGGAATTAACAGACATTATTCTAAATAAAGGAGACCGAGGAGAGTTGTAACAGCTTGTTTCAACTCTCCTAGTTCCCTATTAATACATAATAAATAAAAAAAAAATTAAAAAGGGCAATAATTATTTTTGCTTGTGTTGCCTCGAGCTCTATTTCAACAGCAAATTTAAAAAAAAAAGTGGGTTCAGTGTATGGAATGCAAAAAATGGTCATATAAAGCTTACACTGGAGAAGAGCTCTAATATATTTGTCACAATTTCCTTTAGGACTAAATTTCAAACAAAAACAAAGCAGTATAATATTTGTTGTATTCACTTTTATTATTAAAGTTTATTTTATTCACAAAAAGTAACGTTTAAATAAAATTTAAACACAAATACCCACTTGTTACAACTCACCTCGCCGTCTGTTACAACTCACCTCGGTACTAGGAGAGTTGTAACACTGGGAGTTATTTTAGTTTTCGTCGATTTTTTCATAAACCTTAATTATTTTAACTTATTTTTATATTTGATTCATATAGTGTATAGAACTGGCTATATGGAATTCTATAATTCATAGAGGTAGAACCACTTTTGGCTAAAATATACTAGATACTGTAAAAACTGTTTCAACTCTCCTCGGTCTCCCCTACAACTTTAAGACAAAATTGTTGTCAATATTTTGTAATACCTACTTATTACTACAATTTGTAGTAATTTTTGTTACAAAAATTATCTTTACTTTACTTTACTTTAAAACTTTATTTGGTATAAAAACCATTATATACATTACAAATTTTACAAAGTTCACACAACAGAAATAAAAAAACAACCAAACTTCCATTCTCAAATAAAATTCTCGCTCACATACTTAATAATTTCTCTCTTAAAACTTAATTTTAAATTGTAAATCACTACAAACTTATACTTATCAGCTTATCACTAACCAACTATAAATTGCAGCAATTTGTGCTACAATTACAGTACAAATTACAATAAATTTTTTTCAGTGTACTTATAGGTCCGACAGTTTCAACACCGCTTCAAACTGCTGCAAAAAAGAGTTTATTACATAAATATTTAATCATTATCAAATTCATACATTATCAAAAAATTTTCATTTAAAAGCAATTTTTTAAAAGAACATTTTGTACCCCCCAGCAGGTTTGAATGTAAATCTTGATTCGTTTTTTGTATGTTTAGGTCGAGAGAAATAATACACTAATTTTCTATTTTTCGTGTAGGAATCTCAAATATTTCCGGAAATCAAATTAGGGAAAGAAAATATTCTACCGACCAATTCAATATCAAATGAAAACCTAAACAAAATTAAAATTCTTTGTAATATCAACACCCTCCAACAGGATGCGTTCGCTAACCAAGAGCTGCTACAAGAATTGGATCTCAGCCAAAATTCCATATCAAGCATACCTAACGATTTATTTGAGCCAATGAAGCGCTTACAAAAACTAAACATATCGCATAACATTTTACAAAATCCAACCCTAGATACATTTTATGCTCTCAATAACCTAAAAATTTTGGATATATCCTATAATCCCATATCGCAGATAAAACTTGGCGTAATGGACGAAATAAAAAGTTTAGAACAACTATATCTAAGCAACAACATAATTCTAGATTTAGAATTGGGAATATTGGATGAAATACAAAATTTAACCATTTTAGATTTGTCCTTCAACAAAATCAAAAATATTACGTTAAACCTATTTGATCAAACACAAAAGTTACAACAAGTCGATTTCTCCGGAAACGAATTTACCCAAGAAATACCTTTAGGAACATTCGATAATTTTAAACAAGTTACTATTTTAAAATTGTCCGAATGTAAAATTGTAACTCTTGAATTGGGCATTTTTGACCAATGCATAAACCTAATTGAACTCGACTTAAGTAAAAATAAAATACAAAATTTACCAGAAGGTATTTTCGATACTCTAAAAAATTTAAAAAGTATTAATCTGGAAAATTGTAACATTAACACACTTTTTGAAGACGTGTTTAACGAAAGTCCAAAACTTGAAAGAATTAATTTATCAAATAATAAATTGCACACTTTATCAGATGAATTGTTCAAAAATACAAAAAAACTTGAATATTTAAATTTATCTCACAATGGGATACATCAGTTACCTACAGAAATATTTCATTCTTCTAGCCTCGTGGAAGTAGACATAAGTAGCAATTATTTAAATACACTTCAACCTGAACTTTTCAATGTGGAAACTTTAGAAAAAATTCATGCACAAAATAACGAAATTAGTTTATTAGGCAAATTAAGTTCTGAAACTACTGATAGTTCTTCATTAAAGTACCTCGATTTACGAAATAATAAATTAGTGTTTATAGAAAAAGAATTTTTTGATTGGGTAAAGCATTTAGAAAGAATGGAAATTTTTGGTAATCCATGGGATTGCATATGTTTCAAAGAATTATTAGACTTTCTAGATCAAAAGCAAATAGAATATACATCCAAGGGCTATTACAATGGTATAACGCCTCTATGTGTAGAGGATCCGTACAATAATATTTGCCAAATAAATATCAATAATCTAAATTATTATTATAATATTTATAAACAGCTCTTACTCAAAGAATAAATTTATTAGTAAAAAATAAAAGGTCTGTTTGGTACCACAGTCCTAGTGCTACACTAACTACACTACTACAAATTGATTGGTGTAAAAAGTGGGTCGGTAATTGTACCACCAATCAATTTGTAGTAGTGTAGTTAGCATGAGACGGTCGTTAGCATAGCGATTAAGCGCACAGACTGCTAATACAGAAAACCCAGTTCGACTCCGGGTGAAGTAAGAATATTATTCCGACCGTCTCCACTCGGAAGGCAACGGCAAACCACCGAGGTGTAATTTGCCTAGAGAACATTTGAAAAAATGTCACTATGTCCTTTCGTAGGACGAAGGAATCTGAGAGAGAGAGTTAGCATGAACATAGAAGTACAGGACTGGTATCTCTCCTTGATTTTGCGTGCGCTTATCCGTATACCCCCCAACCTGAACCACCAGGTGGCGTAGCAATAGAAGAGTGTTACGAAATAAAAAGAATATAACAAGAAATAAACATTATTTATTAAAAATGAATAACAAAATTAAGTTTTTAATAATTTAGCGTGCTTTTTCTTGTGAGAACTTTTTTTTACAAAGTTCTAAATTCAAATGGTGGATATATTGTCTCATTCTCACAGTTATATAATAATGATTAATATAAGAGAGTATCTCACTTTTATGCATTTACAAGGAAAAAATTGTATATTTTCTATTAAATCTTCTACTATAGTATAATCATATACATACATTGGCTTATTATAATGTGTTTCATTAGAATTTCGTCAATTTTTCGAATTATTAAAAAAGATATATATTATTATTATGATAGGTTAGTCATCTTTCAATCTAGTTTCAATCAATTTCAAGTTTATCAAAGTTGAAAACAATTATGTTCAAAATGCTTGATATTTTGTATGTTTCTTTAAATGGAAACATAAGTAACCGGTTACATAATAATTTATATAATCAACTGCATCTTCTAAATGAAAAGCTTGTTCCAATTGAATAAAGTCTTTACACTCCCAATCCTTCTTCAATTGAACTATTCAGCCTTGCTTTCAAATTTTCTTTAAAATTTTGTGAGCCATACTCTTATAAATTTCTTTAATTTCTGCCAATTTTTCAACAATACAGTTCTCATACTTTGGGGGATTAATATAGAATATAATAACAAAATGTTATACAACCGAAGGAAGGAAGAATTACAAGGATGATGATTTGCGCCACCAGCTTATCGAATAGTTCCAAAATATCTCTAAAAAATGCAAGATACAAATTAAGACCTTCTTGGTTAAATAATAGCCTATATTTTGATTTTAGATCCACGTAGTAGATAAGGGGGGGGAGGTTAATACATCATTTTGTACAAGGTTTGGTGCTAAAATGGTAACTAACCAGTCTAATAGAAAACGGATGTTAGTATCCAAGAATTTTCTATTGACTAATTGCAATTTAATAGCAAACTATTTAAATCTATCATTCTATGTAGCAAATCCTGTAAAAAATGTTGTACCCCCCCTTTAATCTATACGGCCTTGTTTGTATGAAAATCTTTATTCAATTTACCTGTTAACACAATATTTGTGATTGCGATGATCATTTGAGGGATATTGGCATAATTCAATAATGAATAATAAAGGCGCCCTTAAACCTTCTGCCGTTGTATTGGTTAGATATTGATTACCAATATTGTTATTTTATTTTTCAAGTTCCTATGTATATTGTTTAACTATTCTAAAGAATTCCGATGATATCAAAATATAAAATTTATTAATTATATATTTAATATATCTGCTGTTTAATAAATTGCAAAGCTGTCAACCTTCACTGTCTTTCCAAACTTACATATCAAATTTTCGATTAATATTCCAGGCCCGTACCCAGGATTTAATTTCGAGGGGGGCACTTAGTAAAAAGTAAAATTTTTAATGGTTTTTCTTTGGAGAATTTTTATTATTATAAACAAATTTTCATTTACTTTGAAAAAAAAAATTTTTTTGAACATTTCGGGGGGGGGGGGAACGTGCCCCCAGGTGCCCCCCCCCCTGAGTACGGGCCTGAATATTCGATCAAATTAAATTGATTCTTAGACAAAATTTAACTGTTGCTTCACGATTTTCAAAACCATTCATTTCCTTTGAAATTTTTATAAAATTGTAAACATGCTCCTACGGATTTGCTGAATCCAAAATCATAATGAATCATAATTAAATTAATTGTAATGTAATTTATAAATTAAAATATTAGTAAATCATATCAGAATGGCAAATTTCACCCTCATTTTGCTCATGGTTGTTTTGTAAAATAAGTTTTAAAATTAGGAACTATACATACATAACTCATTTTTAATCTAATAGCAAGAAAAATAAATTAAAACACTTTTTTAAAGCTGCAACAAATAAATTACTTATACCTCGTATTTACGCTCATAAAATGTTATAAATTACTTATTTTATGTCAATTTTTGAATGCAATGTCAATTAAACTTCTCTCTTTTATAAAACAGTTATTTTACCGATTTAATTTATTTCTAAATTTGTCTATTTATTATTTTATTACAACACACTCATAGCTGATTTAAACAAAATAGCACTCTAGTATCACAGCGCCGCCTAGTGGTTCAGCTTGGGGGGTATACGGATAAGCGCACGCGGTTTTAGGTATTTTAACAATGGAGTTACCAGTCCTGTACTTTTATGTTCATGGTAGTTAGTGTAGCACTAGGACTGTGGTACCAAACAGACCTAAAGTTTTTTATTATATAGAAGTGTGCTGCTATATTTTTTAAAAATTCGCAAAACGATAAACTTTGAACAATTTATAACTACAAATATAACAGTAAAAAAATTAGATGAACAACCTTATATACCGGGTGACCGACCACCGATTTGAACGTAGAAAAATAAAATGAGAAATTGATTTTTTTAAATTCCTGCTTTTCATTACAACGGATAAGTATGAGAAAGGGATCAATTTAAAGATTTAAATTTCTTGTTTAGTCACCTGATGATGTTATTGTATAACGAAAACGTTTGTGAATAAAATTATACTTTTAGTATTATACTATAGTATAAAAATTATTCGCGTTTTACATTAACAAAACGCCACCACGCGGAATAATTTCAAACTCGTTTGTAACGTATAGTAAGTACCAACATAAACACTATAAGCAAACATTTTCTTTTGTTTACATTAACAAAACGCCACCACACGGAATAATTGGAACTGCTGAAAGACGTAATTTTGTTGTTGACGGTGGCGCCACCAACGGTAATGTAAAACGCTAATACTTTTAGTATAATTTACATTATAAGGTCTAACAAGGGGAAGTCCCAATATCTCGATTTGATCCAATATCATTTTTTAATATTAAACATAGAATTTCATTTTTTAATACAAAACTGTATATTTAAAATTATGTTTTACTTATTAACAATCATTTACAAGAATTTAACACTATCAGCATTTTTGGATAGAATATATCAATTTGAAATAATTATTTATAACTTTAAAAATGAATACAAATTAATGCATTCGGACAGAAAATGTAAAGTCGGCGAAAGTTTTGTATAAAATCGATGTAAATTGTAAATAAATTTAGTGTGCCTACTCAGAACATGTTTTTGTTGTTTCTACTTCAACACTAGATTCTATGGTCATTCAAAGTCTTAATTTGTGAGAGTGAGACTGCTCCTTAACCAAAAAAGGTTCTGGATTTGTTGTGGAGGGAGATTGTTGTGATAAACTCACATGCTCTTTGGCCTCTAAATCGAGTCCACTGTACTACCTCCGGTTTTCAGTTTCACCGAGATCTTGCCATTCCCCATTCTGGCCATGTCGGTTCAGAAGTCCCCCAACAAAGATCCTCTCATTGAAGTTAACGCCGGATAGTAACACAGTACATGTTCAGGTGTTTCCTCCTCTTCATTGCATCCACGACATATAGGGTCATCTGCATACCCAATCATGTTTATTTGAAAGTGTTTATTTAATCTGCAGGGTCCAGTTAAGATCCCTGCAATTGTCCGCAGATTGACTCTGGATAACTTCAGATATGTAGTATCTCGCATTTTTCCAGGAAGACGCACGTATTGCAGCTCTTGATTGTTTACACGCAGTTCCTTGCACCCATCTGCGAGTGTGCATTGAGCAGTGCATCCAGAGCCTTGACGGAAGCCGTGACCATCGGCTCCGATCCGCAGGTAAGATCGTTAGAGCCGCTTCTCGCTAGTTCCTCAGCCCTCGTGATAAATAAAGGACATGATGTCCTTTAACCCAGCAGAACATTTTGACTAGATATTTTATTCAGTGTTTGAATGAATAGAACAAGCTCTGTTTTTGCCAAAGGTTAGCACACATAATTTCCAAGTCTGAAAATTACTCATAGCACTTCGAATCGGATAGAACCAGTGGCCTATTGATGAGTAATTTCTAGACTTGGAAATTATGTACGCCAAGCTTCTTTGGTTGAGAAAGCAGTCTCACTCATTTTCAAATTATTCGCGGATTGAACAAAGAAGGTATAATAATAAATGAATTTTTTAATATGCTTAATTTCATGAAAGAAAATGCTTACTCAAAAAGACTTGCATACAATGTAATCTTTTTACACAGGTTAATTTTGATTTTAGTTTAATTTGAACAATTTGAGATCTATAAGTTCCTACCTATTCTAGAATACCTAAATGTTACTTTTCATATTTTTGTAAGATTTTTGAGGTTTATTGTAACTGTTGTATTTTGAGATGTGGTTTTAAAAATGAGACAAAATTGAGGGTCTGTTAATAAAATATCAAAGCACAACTCACTACTCTTTTGGTGATACATAAAATTTATCGTACTTTTCTTTAAGAAATAAAATACGATTAGCATAGATACAGAAAATATAATAAAATCTAAAATATAAAATCTGGAGACAATAGTGAGTTTTCATGTCATGGGGATGAATCAATACCAGAAATGTACTGCGCTTTGAATCATATGATCACAAGTTCGATTTTCAGTTGCTAACAAATTATTTTGGGCACGATTCATATTCCACATTAAATTGCAGATCCTTGTTTATGTTTAGTAGGTAAGTAATAACTACTGACTTGTAATTAAGGCTTACAAGTTTATTCCAATTAATTAAAAAATGGTTTATGCTTACATCGTATTGAATCTATAGGTACTTATTTGTGTTTAGATTCGCTGCTGTTCAATAAATCTCAATTAAATTAATTTTTTTAACATACTGATATATTTTTCATCAGATAAACAAAATAAACTATTGTTCACTAACACCAAGTTATTCTTAAAAAATTTAAAATTCAAACTTACCTTACATGTCTTCAGTGCAGTTTGATAATCTTTGTTTCCAATTGCTTCTCGTGTTTTCTTTAACAAATCTTTTGAAGACATTGCAAGAATTATTTTTTAATATCTAAATTAACAACACTTCGATATTTTTCTTTGAGGTTATGGTCTAAAATGCGCTTATACAGGGTGTAGCAAAGAAACATGTGACGGCCACAACTCCATTTTTTAACTTTATTTTTACATCTTCTGAAATGTATATTTTTAAATTTTACATAAAATTTACATGAATTGGTAACTAACCGATAGAAAAAGCGTATTAGTAGCCAAAGGGAAATCGTAAAATTTAGCATCGTGTTATACCAGGCTTTAGTAGTAGGTACCTAGTTATTACAGAAAATATCATTTAAATATAATTTTTCAAATGGGGTGATTAAAGATTTTTTCGATAGCAACCGGTTTTTCAATTTCATCAGGATCGAATTCTAACATTTCTTCGGAACCAACGACCTGGTCATTGTTACTTCAAACTTCCTTCATCTGAAGTAGTTTGTTAATACTTTGGGCTATTACGATTCAATTTGCTTTGGTTACATCTTTTTCGAAGAATACAACATCTTGACATCTTGTTTTGTTATGTTTGGGACAAGAAAAGTGCGAAGAAAACTATAAAGGAGATCTTTTCTCAAAAGGTCACCTCAAGGGGGACCAACCCGAACATAAACCTAACTTTTATTATGTCCTAGGACTATAAAAACCTAACTTTATTAGGTCCTAGGACTTATAAAAACAGTCTTTGTTCGGGTACCTGCCCGAACGGCTATCGCTTAGGTTATTAATAACTTGACAAATGACTTGCGACCTTCACGACATCTATCGATAGTTATCTCAGAGCAAAAAAATCGTGAACTTTGTGGGATATTATCCCCAAAATAACGAAATTACGACACCTTTAGTTAAAAAATTGGCAATTAAATTAAGTGTTACTTTATATTTATTTACAAAATCATAGATTTAGATAAAATCCGACAAAATTCGAGATTTTTTGCAATAATTGCATAACGTGACCATCCGTCCGTCAATACGACGGACCGTCCGTTATTTCAACATGCTGTCCGTCAGACCAAATTGTCCGTCATTCGGAAATTTCAAGCATAGCATAGCATCACATTGTGAACAGAGTTTGTTTGGAGGCGAAGCCTCCATTACCTCTTTCAACGTCTGAGAACATCGCGTGGATGGTTAGAGTATGAAATACTAGAGCGAGCATTGAGCCTTGCATCGTTTCAAAGTGGAGTGTTGACCCGCGCGAGGCGATAATCAACCTTTGATGAATGAGTAATTACGAGTTAGACGGCAGATACAACAGTAGACGCATTGGGATTGAACAGTTGAAAAAGGTTTTCTACCATACATGCCCGCGTCCAGATCACTTAAGCATTTATCTAGGTCGGTGCCGAGACATTGAGTAAACGCCCCGGCTGTGACCCTTCGGAAATTTCAAATGAAAATCATCCTTTTTTGCTCCAAAGAGACAAACATTGATAAATGACTTGCAAACTTCACGCCACCTATCGATTGTTATTTTAGAGCTATTATATAAATTCGCGAATTTTGTAAGATATTTTTCCTGAAATAACGAAAAATTGTTCATATCACTCGGGCGATAAGGGTTTTCACTCTTCGGTCGATTCTTCACTCGCCGCTGCGCGGCTCGTCTCATAACCTGTCGACCTCAGGGATGAAAAGAGCCCCTTTATCGCCCTAGTGATATAAACTACTATTTTTCATTACATAACTTTTTCATACTACGTATACTCATACTGTGTAGTATGGTAAAGTAAAAATTTACGTTCACAAAAGTTGTTTGTTTTTCAGTGTATTGGCGCTATATGCCGTGTGATTTCCCCTGTTAACCTTTTAATTTATTTTTTTTAATTTATGGGGTAACTACTCTGTAATTCCCTATTGTAATTCCTTTGTTTATTACATTTGTTTGTTGTCTACGTTTATTACATTTTTTACTCTATACCCCCTAACGTCGTCCAGTAGGTACGACCCTGGCAGTGTTAAACCATTATTTAGAAATGAGCTGTCAAAACTGGTTAAGAAAGGGCGAATCAGTAATCATTCATTGATTGTATTAAATTTGAAAAATTAAGTAAGCATGGCAACTCCTCCTAGAGAAGCAATTCAAAAACAAATTCAACAAGATTGGGCCAACAGAGAATATATCGAAGTCATAACAGTCAGCATTAAAAAAATTACTGACTTCCTAAACTCTTTTGGTAAGTTAAAATCCTTTTCCTTTTTTAAAAAGGTTTTTTCATTAATAAATGTAATTTTAGATATGTCCTGTCGGTCAAAACTGGCCCTTTTAAACGAAAAACTTACAACACTCGAACGTAAAATTGATTATTTGGAAGCTTGTGTACGTGAATATTTAAAACAAATCCTTTTAAAATGATTCAAATGTTTGATTTTACAGGTGACAAAAGGCGAAACTCTAACATAAAACTTCCATGACAGATTCGCGGCCAAAATTTTTATAAGGATTTGAAAATTTGGTGATATTTATTTTTTTTATAAGCGTAATTTTAGTTTTTAAGGTTAACTTTAATGTCAAGTTCATTAATCCTGCTTGATGGATACATTTTAACATTTTATCATGCTTTCTTTGTTTAAATTTAAAAATGTGCCGGTTGTTGGGAGGCGATATATTTGGGGACATTTAAATATGGTGTTTAATTCTGTTGATGAAGAGCGTCGTAAATTGTTGGGACCCGATAGAACTTGTGCCGAATGGGTGCTACGTAATGGTGGCCAAATTATGTGGACAGGTTCTCAAGAATACCTTTCAGATTATAATAATCTCCCTCCCGATGAAGAGAAGATACAACAATACATTAAAGAAATTAATGCATCCGAATCGAGCATAAGTCATTTTGGTTTTCCTCATTTAGTTGGATGTAATTATATCGAAAAGATTATTTTGCACAAGTGCTCATACATAGACGATAGGGCTTTTCCATTACTTCAACCTATACGATCAACTTTAAAACATCTCCAAGTGTCAAGTTGCGGAAACGTTACTGAAGCAGGTTTAAGTGCGTTAACTGATCTCCACGACTTAACTACGTTGGTTTTGTTCGATTTGTCAAGTGTTAAAAATAAAGAAAGTGTATTAAAATCTATGCAACACCATTTGCCTAAATGTAACATAAATTTTAAATAAATTAATAAAACTTTTAATAAATAATCTACCTAATTGGAAGTTTTTTTCTTAATTACTTGCTTCTTAAAATTTCCTGATTAAGTGGAAACTGTAATTTACACAATAAAACAAAAAATTATATTAAATTGATAAATAAATGACATCATAGTTGTAAATTCCCCTCTTTGATAGTTGTTGAGGTCATCTTACTTAGTTCACAGTGAGATACCACAAGACCATACAACGAATGTTATTGATGTTGATGTACAATGAATACCTTAAATTTATTATTTTTAATATTCTGCACACAATTCAATACTTATTTTGCACAAATTTGTAGGCAAACTAACGATCATAAAAATTATACTTGTTACGGGTTTCGATTGAACCAACTGACAGTATCAAAATATACCAAGGTATGTATTTAATTTAAAAAAAAAAAGGTTTAAAAATATAGGGTAGTACATTTTAAATATGCGAATTTTAAAACAAGTTGATTGAGTTTAGGTTTTTAAAATTTAAAATAATGCAGACTGATGATATTAAAGTATAGTGGAGTTGCATAACTGAATGCATGGCTACAAACAGTACCTACATATCTAGTTAATTATTCAATCAATTTTTCGATTCTTGTTATCCCTGGCAATTTGGCATTTTTTGTTTACATTTTAGAATACCTAGATATCAAACTAGGTGTTCACGTTACGGAGATTACACTGTAGTTCTCAAGAAACTGCAAAAGTTGCTATAATTTAAACCACAAAAACTGTTCAGCAATCAAATTTTTTAGAATTATTTAAATTTTTAGGCTATATGCATAAGTAGACCAAACCCAGCCAATGATGACTAACAACAACTGCGTAGTTGGTGTGAATGAAGAACGTTCGAGTGCTGTCGTTACAGGAACGGTGTACATTTCGTTTCTGCACATCGCGTCATCACTGGCTAGGTTTGATCTATATAGCATTATACCTATCAATCAGGTATATATGATGTAATGTTTTTATCTATGTATTCAGTTATTATGAACTTTTCAAAAACATGCCTAGCCTTAATTATTGGTTCACATTATCGCGACTGCAACACATAACAATTATTTACGAACAGTACATTTTTAAAATGCAGGTCTGCTTCTCATCATAGTTAAAGCCCTAATACGTAATTACAGGAATATTTATATTTTTTTAAGTAAGACTAAAGTTTCAATAATACGGATTCTTCAATAAGTCAAACTGATCTTTTTTCACCACATATATTATTGTTGGGGGTAAAGGTAGCTCCAGGGGACTCGAAAATACAAATTTTACGATTGAAACCTCGAACTTTTCTGAAAGAGTATATTTTAAATAAGAGAATTAACGGAGACGCAATGCCTTAAATGCACCTGTTTCTTAAAAATCGAATTTAAAAAAGCTCGATTTTCACTGCAAATTTGAAGGTAAAACGCTCGTGATTGGTGAATCAAGGCATTGTGTTGACGGTACGTGTGTTCCTATACATAAGAGTGTAGCTGTTGACAAATTTGTCAGTAACTCTTACGCTATGGTAGGAATGCGTTCTCCTTTTTTATTAATTAAAAATTTTAATTTAAAATTATTTAAAAATTACTTCAGGAAAGGGTTACTTAAATTTAACGAACGGTAGTTACTTTTTCGCGTGGATCCTACTCTTGCGAGGGTGGTTTTCATCAAAATTGACTCTCAGCACCCTTCGGGCGCTTTAAGCCATTTTTCCCGCACATTTAGGGTTGAAAACCATGATTTTCGTTCGGGGTGCACTGTTGCTGCATCCCAATGCAAGTGTCGCTTATGTTGTCCCCGCTCTGCGCCAAGCTAAGACCAGTTGACAGTGCACGTACTGTCAAGAAAATGAAATGAATGAATTGATTCACCAATCCCGAGCGATTTACCTTCAATTTTGCAGTGAAAATCGAGCTTTTTTAAATTCGATTTTTGAAAAAACAGGTGCACTTAGGGCATTGCGTCTCCGCTTATTCTCTTATTTAAAATATACTCTTTCAGAATTCATCGAGATTTCAATCGTAAAATTTGTATTTTCGAGTCCCCTGGAGCTACCTTGAACCTATTGTTGGATATATGTTATCTGGATAATTATATGTTTTAATTTGAATCGTTTATTTGAGAAACCACACATATATCCACTTTTGGTGTAAATAGAGTGACATAATAGACAGTGATTTTGTGCCTCTTCTTCTTCATCAGCCGTTATCCGTCCACTCCTGAACGTTAGGCCTCCCCTTTTAAACTCCCCCAAGTGGGGGGAGAGGGGGTTGTACCCATAACTCACCACGCTGGGCAGGCGGGTTGGCGAGTAGTCCACAGATCAAGTTTGGACTTTTTAGATCACAGCACAAATCTGTGCTGGATCAACCAGGATTAGAACCGCGGTTTCCCGCTCTGTAGTCTATCCGTGTTTGATTTACGCCAGACTACTGGTCTTTTGGATTTGGTGGATTTTGTGTACTTATTAGTAAAAGCCATGTTCTGTACAAAAATTACATATCTCAGGCCGAAAGCAGAGTTAATAGTGGCCATGTGAAAAATCTATTTATTTGCAAAACCACACATCCTGGATATGTACCTATACATAAAACTTTGATTATCTCAAAACTACATTATGGAGTTGTGTGGTTTCTCAAATAAACGATTTATTTGGACTCTCCACTCATTAGGTTTCTTCTTCTGGTGAACATAATAAGCTGTCTTGACTAAGTTAACCAAAACCGTCTGTTCAGTGCACTATCCCTCTGAAATTCTGAGAACCTTCTGTATCATCATAGTTCAGTGGGATTCTGCGAGAATGCATTAAGTCAAAATTTTGCTGTTTTGACTTCATCTTGAGGTGGTATTGATGGATGAAAGCTACATAGACTGCGAAAACGCACTAACAAGGGAAGCCTACCTATTCGTTATCATTGATTTAGTCAGGATTCACAGTATATGTAGGGCTTGACTAGAAATGAAAGTGACGTAAGTGGGAGCGCTAGATGGTCAAGCATTCGAAAAATAAACGGGTGTATGTAAGGGCCAGTTGTATAAAAGAGGATCATCCTTGACCATGGATCAAGCTCCAATTTAAACCAATCAGTACAGTTAAAATTTTATTTTAAGTTTTCTATTGGTTTAAATTGAAGCTTGATCCATGGTCAAGGATGATCCTCTTTTATACAAGTGACCCTTAGAGTTACAAACAAAATTAAAATTTTTAAAAATATGTTTTCTGCTTTTAAAAGAAATTTTTAAATTTTTTTTGGTTATTTGTATTTTTATTGTAAAATTATTCTCGTTTTACATTAACAAAACGGCACCATATGGAATAATTCCAAACTCGAATGGAACATAAGTAAGTACCATAGAATAAAGTACTGTTGAACGTAATGTTGTTATTGACGGTAGCGCCACCAACGGTAATGTAAAACGCGAATTGGTTATTGAACCAAATCTGAAAAATCAAATGAAAAAAACCAAACCAAATCGCTTACCACAGAACATCCACGATCACGATTATGGATGGGCAAAGGTAGTGATGTAATTTTTGTTGTTGTTTTAGATATTCCTTATATCACTAAGTTTTATTGGGTAGGTGCTTTAATATAAAAGGTTATTCATAAGTTAAAAATTTATTTTCAAAAATAAAGCAATTATTTATATAATAATTTTAGTCTCTTCTCCTTTAAATTACATTTCAATACTGATGTCAAACAATTTCCAATTATTAAGTATTTGTATGTTATAAACCTGTATCCATTATTTTAGAAATTTCCATACCTAAAAATGAATAATATTCAAAACATCTTAACAACAATTCTTAAATATCTAATTTTACACGAATTTTTTTCTTGTAGTTGCAAATATTGAGAGCAAAAATTTACAACTGCAAAACCGCATCAGTTCCTGCAAATGTATTACAATTCCCTAACTTGCAACATCTCACATTATCATGTAATATCAATAATGTGGATGAAAACGCCTTTGGAAACTTGCATCAACTTCAGGAGTTAAATCTAAGTCACAATGCCTTATCCACATTACCCAATATGTTTGAATCTTTGGCAAGTCTGCAGTCGCTCAATTTATCCAATAACAATTTTGAAGAACTGACAGAGACAATCTTTGATGGACTACATAATTTGAAGGAATTAATTCTTTCAAACAACTTAATTTCCAGATTGAATATAAAAACATTTAGGAAGGTAAAGAATATAGAGAAATTGTATTTGAAGAACAATAAAATTTCGTTTTTACCTGGAGTGATTTTTAACAAGCTGACTAAGTTAACATTGCTCGATTTATCTTTCAACAATATCGAAATCATGGGGGAAATATTCTTGCAAAACAACAACTTGATCCATTTAAATTTATCTCATAATAAAATTCGAGAACTTCCTGCAATAGCTTTTCAAAATTTAAATTTGGAAGTTTTAGATTTGTCTTACAATGAATTGGTAGCATTTCATCAATATGCAATAAGATTGGAGACACTTGGAAAGTTTTATTTGCAAAATAACAAATTGTCTCTATTTGAAGTTAGTGGACTTGGACAGAAACAAATTCCTCTCAATTTATTAGATTTGAGAAACAATCGGTTGGTTTTTTTACAAAAAGATTTGATTAAGTCTGCTATAAATTTGGCTATGCTGAAAGTTGAAGGAAATCCATTGGATTGCAATTGTTTAGAAGAAATACAAAATTTGAATGAAAATTTGTCGTTTGATTTGTATAAATTAGACTATGATATACCTAGATGTGTATCTAGTACAGGTGAAGGATGTAATGTTGATGTAAGTAATTTAAATAGTTATTACGAAATATTTCAACAACAACTGGATAGCAGATAACTTACAGAATATTTTCTAAATAAGTGTTCTTACCAAACTTGGACAAAAATGTACATTTAATATGAGATGAAGTATAATGCAATCTATGCTTTAAAATAATATTTTAACCTTGTTGTGATATTAAGTAAAAAATTGTTAATAACGATACTTGAAATTGCAATAAAAAATATGTTAAAAGTAATTGTTTCATTTAAAAAAATTATCAAATGTAACATCTTACAAAATAATAATTTAGTCAATTTGATCAGGTTACAAAACTTCAATTTAAAATAAAAATCACAAATAGATCCATATAAATCGTAACATCATCGATCTAACCCAACTCACCTGATTCTAATTGTTTCAATAATCTAAACAAAGCTGCTGCTTCTCGTATCCTACTAAATTCGATGCAAAATGCCTGAACTTCAATAAATAACTCCTGAAAAGAAAAGAATTATTAAATTTGAAATGCAAATAATGTCATTTCATTACAAACCTGAACATTGATAATTTTATTCCGAATCAACGATTGTAAAAATACACACACCAACCTTACCAGCCTGTTCTGCATGTACCTATCTTTGATAGTTTCACAGGTTGATATACAATTGGATATGTATAAATGTACAAATTCTGTAGGTAAATCTACAGTGGTTGTCAGTCGGTTAACTACTTCCATTGAATGAAGGGACATTTCCATGTTCACCAATACGGTGAAATATTCCGTTATTTGTTTTGATTGCATTAACTTTAATAGAACCTCTATAGCTATTAAAGGATTATTTTCTACCAATTCTGGAAGCTAAAAAGAATTTCAGATAAGTTTAATAAAATAATTTTGATTATTTACCTTGGAAGGAGTCAAACCAATGTGGTATACCAATTTGGAATCATTTTCAAGCTCACTGAGTAATTGTTGCTGATTAGGTATTGTGAGAGCATGTTTGTATGCTCTAGCCATAAGTTGTCTTGCTTCTTGACCTACAGCATTTGGAACACACATCGTAACATCATATGCAACCGTGTGCTCCTTTGGAGTAGTCGAATTCAACCATACTGGCTAAAAATTAAAAATATGCGTCAACGGTTTAGTAGGTTGGTACCTAATGATTTTATGCTTACTTCATCTATACTATTTAGTAATGGTGGAGCTAAGGTTAAAAATTCTGGTTTATAAACAGTAAAAAGATTATCTGTAGTCAATAAATTCTTAATCACTTCATCTTCTTTGACTGGTTCAGTATCATAACTAAAAAAAAAAAAAATGTAAACAGTTAAATACTATCCATAAAATATTTAAACTCGTTGAAATTACATAATGATGGATGTAATAACTTGCAATAAATAAACTTGTTTATAATTATTCTGACAGAGGGACGAAAGTTACAAAAGCTCAATTAAAATATAAAATAATTTGACTTTTAATCTATTCAATAACTCGAATTAATTAAAAATTTTACATTATAAAATATTCAAATCCCACTCACTCATTGTTTTACATCATTTTAGCAATTATAAATAATTCCCAGCTCTGGTTGTAATGAAATAATTACAAATTATCTAACCTGTTAGTTTGTTTTTCTGGCAAGGATAACACACCAGGAATTGCAGATCTACAAGTACGAGGCAATTGGGATTGATTTTCTGCTACGGCTAATTGAAGAGCTGACAAATCCACATTTGTTGGACCTACCACATCAGAGTTGACAATTTGCGTGGCAGTCTTTTTCAAGAGCTGTTGAACAAAATATATCAGTAATAAAATTAAGTGTTACGACAGACAACTTCTTACAGCATCTTTAGGCACATCTGCAAGTAGCTGTGCTATAAAATTCTTTTCGGGAGCAGATAATTTCGGTAATTGTCCAGGATATTCTAATAAAGGTGCACCTACATTGTTTTGCTGCTCTGGTGGATGCTAAAAATGATAACAGATTATAAAGCACCGCTTCATTTATGCATACAAGGCTTTTTACCAATAACTGTATAAATACGTTTGAAAATGGTGTATTTGCTATTGGTTCACCCCGATACAATTCGTGTAATAAAGTAATAGCTGCAAGTCGTTGTTCAGCATCTTCAAGTAAATTTTGTTGTAAAAGTGTAACAATACATAAACCCACTAAAATAAGACAGTTATAATATCAAAACATTAAATTTAGAACCTTTCTACCTTGAAAGTACTGATCGCTCTCAAACTTCTTATGGAGATCATTAGAAAGAGCTTCTAATGTTTGCGTTTTCACGTTATTTTCATTTAGTAAGCTAAATAAATAACATAAAGTTTATAAATAATAGAATTTAATTTTAAAGTCTTAAACTTACTTTAACACAGTTAAACACTGGGGAATGTTCAGTGTCATTGCCATTACTAGCTATATCTGGGTAGCAATCTGTAACAATGTATCTCCGGAGTATTTTCCGATACAAATTTGTCATCAAAACCGTTTCACTTACAATTTGCCAGATTTTGATATTTACCAATGTGCACAATAATAAAAAATAGCAAGCTACTTTGTGAAATGGCCTACTACAGAATTATAACCCTACTTAATGTTGGGCACAATAGGTTTATACATCATTCACAGATGACGTTTCTTACACAAATATGGCGTAGAATCAGTGGCGGTTTCTTCATTAGGTCTTTGGGTCATTTAAAAAAAATTAAGAACAATATCCACGCTTACTGAGTAATTTGTGTTTTATGTCATTTATTTTCTATTTCCAGGACGTTACAAAAATTTAAATAATTGCTAACATTACATTATCTTTTAATACTTTTTTTATGTAAACACACTAAAGGAAATTGATTTATTTATTTGAATACCATGATATTAGAAATTAGAATGTGGGAATAATCCCACCCCTCCAATCACAGTTTTCAAATTATTGGAATTATATTAAGAGGGGCACTTTTTTCAGGACCCTTTTAATTTAATCAACAGATGGCGTCTACTTAAATATTTTTATAAAATACTAGGAGGCTTTTGTATTTAAAATACAGCAAATACGTTGACATATTACTATTCTATAAACAATATTCTTGGTCTTAAGCTATTTTGGGCTCGTAATATTTATTTATAAAAACACAATTCATAATTAAAGTTTAATTATCTTTTTTTGTAAGTGAGTGTGTTTTGACATACTCAATACGAACTCAAAATAGTTTAAGACCAAGAATATTGTTTATAGAATAGTATTATCTCAACAAATTATTTTAAATATTAAATATTTTAAATACAAAAGCCTCCTATGCCCGTACTAATAGTCGAGGATCAATCTTCGGATCAATCCTAGATCCAGCGATCCTAGATCGTAACAACGATCTTGGCGTAACAAATAGTCCCGGCTTCGGGCAAGATCGGTGAATTCTAGATTTGATCTTGGATTTGGTAATATATCTAGTAATATTTAGTTAGTTTCTATTTATAACCATTATTAGTATCTATTTTATAACCATAATTTTTTATTTTATTATTAATTTTTAAAAAAAATTTAATTTTTAATATTATATCGTCGTTCCTGTTCAATTCCTATAATAAAAGTTTTTAAAAATTATTTAATTATTATGAGGGTTAATGCACTATGACAACATAACAAACACGCATGCGCCACAATGATCCGAGGATTAATCCTGGTCAAAGCAAGATCGGTTTTCGAGGTTCAATATTGATCTCGGATCGTGTTCAATCCAGGATTATTACGACTATTGGTAGCATTTTTGAACGATCCGAGAATTAATTCTTGATCTCGGATTGATCCTCGACTATTAGTACGGGCACTAGTATTTTATAAAAATATTTAAGTAGACGGCATCTGTTGATTAAATTAAAAGGGCCCTGAAAAAAGTGCCTCTCTTAACTATCTCGGAATTTCTCTCATGTGGAAGCAATCGGATAATAACGGGCTGGCTGCACCTCACATCAGAGTAGGTATAGATTTTCTACCACCAAGTTAACTGACACAGATATTAATTACTCCTTCCTGAGAGGCCCGACAAACAAGTCATCATCGCCAATGATCTAAATGCAAAAACCAAGCTTGAAACAGTTGCAAGACCAATCCGGCAGGTAACAAACTTTTCCGCCTAGCTGACAGAAATAATTTCGTAGTCGACGCTTCAGTCGACTACAAACGCGTCAAGTACAAGCCTTCAATTTTCAGGAACAATCTTGATGATAACTTCAATCCTGGACATTTCCATCACGACGTATTACCAAATTTTTCTTCTGATGTCTTTCAAAAGTTGACCATTTTCTTATAGTATTTTGGCCACCAAATTCACTTTTTTTCAAAAACATCAAAAAGTGACTGATTCCCTTTCAACAATACCGATTCGTATTCGTATTGTATTGGGTATCAGTTTCACATCCTTCACATCACGAAAGTTAAAAGCTATATTTGCAAGACATGGGATTCCTCAAATAATGATGTCTGATAATGGTCCACCTTTTAACTCAAAAGAATACAGTGTTTTTTTGCAGGGAATGGGATATTGAAAAGAAAACTTCGAGTCCTAACTACCCAAAATCAAATGGTCTAGTCGAACGATCAATCGGAACAATTAAAAAACTGTTCAAAAAATGTGATGAAACTGGCAGCGACAAACATATGGCATTGTTACAATATAGAAACGCAAAGAAAGGAGAATTAGGATCCCCAGCGGAATTACTTATGTCAAGAAGTTTAAGATCAAAAATACCTACGTTAAACAAAAATTTACAACCAAAATTGGCCAATAAAAAAAAGTACTATAAGCAAATCAAAGAAAGAAATATGGAAAAAATGAAACATTATTATAATAAAAGTGCGAGACCGTTACGTACTATTGAACCAGAAGAAAAAGTTAGGTTTAAATTAAAACCTACTGAAAAATGGATACCAGGCACAGTTAAGCGAGAATTGCATGACCAAAGATCATTTATAATCCAAAACACCCGAAGGAAAATTATTCAGAAGGAACAGAGAACAATATTTTAAAATCAAACAGTACCAGCAATGTAAAAATAGAAAACGAAAGTAGCATAGAAGAAAATGAAAGTGATGCGATAAGTGAGAACGGTCATGAATTGGATACCAGCAAGGCTTGGAAAGCAAAACAACATGTGCTGGCGAGGATGATGAGAATGTTCACACAATAACAAGAACAAGATATGGAAAACAGATATATCCGCCACGAAGGTTTACGTTTTCAAACTAATTTATTTTTGATTATTACTATTTATTGTAAAAAAAGGACCATGTCCTTTGCACCTATTGAGAAATTGAGATTCCCGCGTAAATTTGACAGTTTGACAACTGCGCAATTTTGAATTTATCGTATTCCGTGATTATTTACACAAAGTTATATTTTGTTTTCAAGTAATAGTTTCTTACAAAATGCCCGAGCTACAAATTTACAATCTTGACGACATTAATACACTTGTAACAAATTTAAAAGAAGGTGAATACGTGTTTGGCCGTGGTTCACTTTTGAAGGTATTTATAGGTTATATTATTAAACATATAAGTTGAAGTTCTCGATTGTTTTAAGTGCGAGGATCGTCGAGTGTCTCGTAACCACGGTGTTCTAAAGGTTCAAGAGGATAGTATTACTATAACTTCTGTAAGAATATTTATTTAATCACTTGGTAAAAATTATATCTCAAGTTTGTTTTATTTTCAAGATTCATCAAAATCCTTGTTTTTTTCAATCTTCTGACAGTACAACAATAACAATTTTACCAAAAAATGATCCCATACATGTCAAGGACGGTGACAAATTTGCACTTTTGCCTGATAAATTTTGGTTTAAAGTGCGAATTGGAAGTACTGCATTACCAGAGAATTATCTAGGTAATACGATAATTGTTATTACTTTCGTGTTACTATTACTTTATTCTTTTTTAGACTCTTCAGTAATGGGAGAAGCAAGTAGTTCTAAACGAAAAACTGAAGATGACGTCAATTCAGGTGCAAAACGTTCAAAATTTGAAAATGATCAAAACTTTACTTTTAGTGAAAGTTCTAGCGATTCAGTAGATTTTTTAAAACTGCATCAAAGTTGTGCTACAAATGATGACATTGAGATCAACAAAGTATTAAGTAATTCCGGTGATGGGGACGCTTCTAGCGATTCCATTGATTTTTTAAAATTAGCTGATTGTAATAACGATCAACAACCGAATGAAGAAAAGGAAAATAATTCCAGTTATATTAACAATGTAAAATCTTGCAGTACAAAAAATATAAATGTGAATAATGAAACTCAACTAAGAAACGAAGTATTATCAGACAACAAAAGTGTTGAAAATGGTGAAACAGAAAATGTAAAAAGCACAGAAGGAAATTCTTTGCAAATTGAATCGGATAAATTGCAAGCATTGGAAGATGTTTTATCGGATTTGCTCAACAGTAACGAGACTTCAGAAATAAAAAGTGGAGCTACTGTTTCAACTAATATTTTTCAAACAGAAGTGAAAAATGAAAGTCGGTTACAACCAAAAAAGGAAATTCTGTCAGATTCAGAAGATGAAAAAAATGGTATTGATCTTTTGCCAATGAACACAGAAAGTAGAAGTGGTGAAGCTGTACCTAAAAGGGAAGTATTATCAGATTCAGAAGATGAAAGAAATGTAATTGATTTTCTGCCAACCAACACAGCAACTGGAAGTGTCGGAGGATTACCAAAAAAAGAAATTTTGTTAGGTTCAGAAATGAAAGAAAAAGCTGTGGAAAATAAAAAAAACAAGACAGTCACAAAGAAAACACAACAAGCAAATAAAACTCATCAGGCGAAGTTAAAGGCTATGTTGGATAGCTCCGATGAAGATGAAGTCGGTGTGGAGGGAGACGAGATAACAACAATTCAAACAAATGAAGTTGATAACCCTCAGGCTGAGTCAGATGACAAAAAACAAAGTATTGACACAAATTGTGCTACTACGAGTGGCACCAATGATAGAATACATCGTGAACGCTGTTGGTACGGTCCATCTTGTTTCAGGTAGATTAGCTTTTTATTAGATTTGTTTCACAAAAATGCTTATTTATACATTTTAGAAAAAATGCTGAACATTTGAGGCAGTTGAGTCATCCAGGTGATTCGGATTATGAAACTGATCCAGGTGATGTACGTCCTATGTGTGTTTATGGAGGTTCTTGCTACAGGCGTAATCCAGAGCATCGAAAAGAATATCGACATCCAAAAGGTATTAAGAGACCATTATTGCCTAATCGACATTGAACATGTGTAATTTTAATTAATGTAAAAACATTGTAACATTATTTCAAAATAAGCAATTATGAAATGTTTATTCGTAAATAACTTTAATAATAATTTTAAAATTATGAGAATACTTTAACTACCTATAAATTTTTTTAAATTTTATCAAATTTGCTTTAAATAGTATTGCCGTATTATACTACTTATGGAATAAGTAGTTTCATTTGCTTGATTTTATGACTGGAAGTTGAACTCATGCATTCACTTGTTTATGGTGCGTATTGAATTGATATAATTAAAACTAACAAACTTCTTATTCTGTAAGTATAATATACCATGGTATTATTTTTTTCATACACAGAAATGCATTCAAAATTGAAAATGGATCAGCATAATTCCATTTTACGGTCTTATATTTGTTAACATCAAGCAATCTCCTATGCACAGAAGCGTTTTTTCTGTGAGCTTATTTTTCGACTTGATCTGTCCTAGATCTGTTGTGTTTTGCTATCTAGTTATATCTTAAGCAGAAGTGGTTATTCTCTATGGCAACTATGGTTATATCATCGTCCAATTGGCATCCCCTGTAACTGAACAATAGTACATACAGAGGCACATACTGCATAATAGAGAAAAGCCATAAATTATTTCGTAATATCGAATTGAAAACAAATTTTTTAAATGCTGAAATTAAATTAGCTTATGTTATAATCGTCATTTGCATGCCGAAGAAACAAGAAGTCATAATATAATTACATATTATGTTAAAGTTATAAATTAAAAATTATTTGTATATTTTTTGTAGGTACCTATTATTTTAAATTAAAAACGTAACTTTACTTTTATTCATCAACACAGAACTATTGGATAACAATGGTGTGGCGGCCTCCATACAATTTCGTATTGTGAGTGTAAAATTCTTGTTCGAAATGACAAAAAATAAGGTTTGTATAAAATTAAGTTTCATTTCTCACTTGTGCCAAAACTAGGTCAAAAATGTGTTTTTCTGAAATTATTTCAACATAAAATTTTTATTTGTTTGTTTCAGGTTAGTTCTATGATCTGCATTAAGTAATTCGAAGTTATTGGACTCAAAACTACAACATAGAATTTTATCAGATTTTTTGCTGGTCTTAGGACCTCAGAAACTCGGTGCAAATAGCCAAAAACGTTGAAAACAAAAAAAATGTTTTTTTTTTAAATAAAATAGTTTTTTCAAAGAGTTCTTGTAAACCTACAAAAAAGGGCCAGATAGCATAAGTTGCCGTATTATTTAGTACCTATGCATCAAAGTTCAAACTTCTTCACAACCAACTAGATAATAAACTATTACCGGTTGCTCAAGTGTACTGCAGAATTGTTTCTTTTCTAGTTAATAGTTTCGATAAACGCTTGAACTGTGACATAGATATGAAAAATGAAATTGCCACCTTCAAGCTTACAAAAAAAAGTAACGACAATACATTGGTGAAAGAACTAGAGGAGGGTAACTGAAATGGAAGGAAAAAGATATTTAAACCTTTAACATCTTCAGATTTACAAAATTTTCTAAAATTGACTGAGAAAGATCTAAAAATTCTGTTCACTGGTAACTATCAGTTGCCCAAAGTATTTTTAAAGTATATGGGTCATTCCACCAAATAAAATTTTTTTTGAAGTGTGACCCCCGCGGATTTTTTTCAAATTTTGTGGAGTTATTCTCTGTATAAAAATATTGACTCACTGAAAAATTTAGCTCTTAATATTACGTACTTTCGTAGTAATGATTTTTTGAATTTTGACAATTTCGAAATTTTTCGTTAATTTTTTTGAAGTAGAAAGATTATTTATAAAAATACGAGAAGTACAGTTTCTTTTGTAAAAAATCCTCAGCTTTTCAATGAAGATATTAATTTTTTATTATAAGTAGCAAAAGACCCCCAAAATTTTAATTAAAGTAAAAAAATTGATTTTTTTGACAGTGCAACAAGTTTTTTTTTAAATTTGATATTTTTTTCTGAAAGCTGAGATTTTTTTACACAAAATATCTAATTTTTACGATGTGCATATTTTTTGTTTAAGTACAAATAAATAAAATGTACGATTTTTACGAATAAAAAACTTTTATTTTTGAATATTACTCATATTGAAATATTTTTAAAGATTTATTATGTTAATTATTTACTATTTGTTCATAAAAAATTGTTTAATCACACTTTTTCGTATTTAATTTTAGATAAGTTTTTTAAAAAAAATTATGCAGTAATAAAATTTGACAAAAGTTGTATCGCTCTTAACGATAAATTTCTATCACGATTTGGAATATTACTTAAATCTACTTACTGGAAAATCACTCAAGATCATACAATCTACCCTAAATATATTCAAGTAATATTCCAAATTGTGATAGTTTATTGTTAAGAGCGCCATAAATTTCGTTAAATTTTATTTACTGCATTATTTTTTTCAAAATTTTATCTAAAATTAAATAAGAAAAAGTGTGATTAAACATTTTTTTATGAACAAAAAGTAAATAATTAACATAATAAATCTTTAAAAAAATTTCAATATGAGTAATATTCAAAAATAAAAGTTTTTTATTCGTAAAAATCGTACATTTTATTTATTTGTACTTAAACAAAAAATATGCACATCGTAAAAATTAGATATTTTGTGTAAAAAAATCTCAGCTTTCAGAAAAAAATATCAAATTTAAAAAAAAACTTGCCGCACTGTCAAAAAAAATCAATTATTTTACTTTAATTAAAATTTTGGGGGTCTTTTGCTACTTATAATAAAAAATTAATATTTTCATTGAAAAGCTGAGGATTTTTTAAACGAAAAAGTTAAAAATTTCGAAATTGTCAAAATTCAAAAAATCATTACTACGAAAGTACATAATATTAAGAGCTAAATTTTTCAGTGAGTCATTATTTTTATACAGAGAATAACTCCACAAAATTTGAAAAAAATCCACGGGGGTCACACTTCAAAAAAAATTTTATTTGGTGGAATGATCCATATATTTATCGGAACGTTACAGCGAGGATGGTGACATAAAAATTCACTATTTAGCCAAAGATAGCACGGTACTTAAATGCGAGGTACAATCGAGGTATATAAAGAGCAATATATATAAATACTTTATTCAATATTAACCCAACACGATTGGGTACGGCGGTATCAAGCGTTATGTATGTGACTGCCCTAATGGGCTTCGTACAGTTGGCTGTTGTTCCCACGTTGCTACTATAGTATATTTTTTATCACATGCAAGATATTTATCCAGAATATTTTGTCTCCCCCAAAATTTTATCAAAATTATTTGAGGTGCAGAGAATAGAACCGGTGATTAATGAGGACAACGATGAAGAAGATTAAATTGTTAATTTAAGATTCTTATACAAAGTAAGTTCGTATATTTATTCCAACTATATGTACATTAGACTATTGTATATTAATATATTTTTCATAGATGAAAAATAAAAAAACAAAAAAAAATTTATGGTGAAATAATTTCAGAAAAACACATTTTTTGTCACAAGTGGGAAATCAAACTTAATTTTTAATACAAACTTAATTTTTTGTCATTTTGAACAAGAATTTTACACTCACAATACGAAATTGTATGGGGCTGCCACACCATTGTTATCTCGCTACCCTCTTTATTTCTTAAATAAAATAGAAATACTTAGACTTTATATTTTGTCTTTAGCTAAGAATGACAAAAACGCTACAAAGAAGAAAGTTCCTGTAAAAGGAAAAAGAGCTCCTGCCCAAAAATACAATGAATCGTCGGAAGATGATTATGATTTGCAAGACCCATTTATAGGTGATAGTGGCAGCGAATTTGATGCAGATTCTGTAAGTGAGGACACAACTGATAGCGATTTTAGTGATGGAGCTGAAGAAGAAACTAAACGTTTGCTTAAAGAATCCAAACGATTTTTAAAGAAAAATAAAAAAGACGGTTAACATTTGCATTAACCTTCTGGAATAAATTTCTGTAGTAATTATTATGATAAGTAATCACTACACCAATTTTAGCTTTAATTTAGAAAGCGTCAGTTACAGTTTACTTTTATATTAGATCAAAAATTGTATATAAGTGTGTTTACTAACATAAGTTACACTTTCAAATAAATAATATTTTTAAATGTTTATAATAAATTTGTTATTTTTTTTACTTTGAGTTTCTTTTTAATCAACATTTTAATATTTAATAGAGCTGCAATTTGGTACAGAGCTTCTAGTCATAGAACATTTTTATATTAGGGGATAGTTTGATAAGTCGAACCGCGATTTTAGAATTTTACAATGTACAGAATTATAGAAAACGGTCCAAAAAGCAATTATAAAACAAAAATTGAAGATCATTGTAAATTGGCGAATAAACAAAAAATTTCGCGAATAACTCAGCAACGGTTGAGGCTCAAACGAAAAATTTGGAAGCTCAAGCTTAGCTTGGGTCGAGTAAAATTTTTACAGCTAAAACCGCACAAAAAAAAATTATATTAACTAAAAATATATACTATTAGAGAAAAGATCTTTTAAGAAGGGCATTTTTTTCAGGTCCCTTTTAATTTAATCAACAGATGGCGCCAACTTTATCTATCTTCTATATATATAAAAATCAATGCAACTTTTCGTTGTAATTTTATAACTCAAGAACGGGCTCACCTATCCAAACCAAATTTTTAGTGTTTGTTCGGACTATTTAGTAGATGGTTTCTGTGAAGTTTGCACAAAATCGGTCAAGCGGTTCTTTATTTATCACATTTTTTGTAACTCAATTCAACGAATTTTACTAATTTCATAGATGGCGTTCGCGACCAACCTATCGTAAATCCTATATGACATGCATACTTCCATACTGTGTTCGGTAGAGGGCGATACCAACATATGTTGTCAGTTATGTTATGTTCAACTGCCTCCATAAATCCAATTCTCAACGTCAGGTTTCTCAACGAACTACACACATGAAGAAAGGTATTCTATTAAAACTCCCATAACCCATAGATAAAAGAGTAGTAATAGATGGCCGACTCCCCACCTATTTTTGTGCCAAAGTATTAGTTCATACCAGGGTCACCAGGCGCACAAACAGTGCTGCTATCGTGCCATAAAATCGAAGGGAATTCAAATGTTAAATTTTTTACTTGTGATTTTAAATTAATTGTAAATATTAGTGTAAATAACTGCTTCGCTATCTTAAACTTCTTTTTTGCTCCTCTGAATTTTTGGTACTTTCTTGCTGCAGCTTCTTTTATCGGGTCCTTTATGCAGTTACGTCATTTATTCTGGTCTGGTGCGAAGCACCGGGGCTGTTGCCCCATATCTTCGCAGACTTGAAGAGTAAGGTTGCGGGCTTGCCCGCAACGTTACGTCGGATGATTTTTATTGAGGCGTACCTCTGAAAATTAGCGCGAAGCTAAGTCAGCAGTTACGTCATTTACACCGGCATCTTTGTAAATTTGAGAGTTTAAATTTAATAGCAACATAAAATACAGCACCACCTGGTGACCCTGGTACAAACTAATAAAGTGACCACCTTATAGACAATAGAGTCGACAATCTATATTACTCTTTCTTATCTATGCCATAACCCATCCCTGCATCCTAGTCCGGCCACAAAATTTATCCGACTCCGTGGTTCGGATTCCACGTAAAGCTGTAGGTCCCACTGGTTAACAGCCAGGACTTAGCTTCGCGCTAATTTTCAGAGGTACGCCTCAATAAAAATCATCCGACGTAACGTTGCGGGCAAGCCCGCAACCTTACTCTTCAAATCTGCGAAGATATGGGGCAACAGCCCTGGTGCTTTGCACCAGACCAGAATAAATGATGATCAGGTTTCTAATCAGACGAAGGAGATAAGCGGGCTATCGCCCGCATCTGCTCCGCAGATGCCAAGTGTCAGCTACAAGAAAAAATCATCGAATGAAACCTTCGATCAGTTTTTGAATTGTTGGCATCGAGAATATGTCCCCGGAATGTGTTAAGCAGGGGCAACACATGGGTCGCTTCGGCAAGAGCATACTTCGGCAAAATTTTTTTGGTGCAAATACAGTTTGACGCAGACCCAATTCGGTGCGAGTACAATTCGGCATATGCCTATTTCGGTACAATAGTAAATCGGCGCAGAAAACTTTAACGTACATATTACTATGGTACTCTTTGGAACTCAGTTCAATAAAAGCCCCCCCCCCCCCCAAAAGTCAAAAAAGTAATAATAATTGAAAACTATCCATTCATTGACAATATATCAGCAGAATGTTTTTATATACTTTTTATTTTATTCCTACAAATTTACAAAAAAAAACCACAGAACACTTTAGCGATATTATGGTACTCTTTGGAATCCACTTCAATAAAACTTTGTCCCCCGCCTCCCAAAAAGTCTTAATAAATTTATAATAATTTAAAACTATCCATTCATTGACAATATATACGCAGAATGTTTCTATATACTTTTTATTCCTAAAAATTTACAAAAATATTACTATGGTACTCTTTGGAACTCGGTTCAATAAAAGACTCCCCCCCAAAAAAGTCTTAATAAAGTAATTATAATTAAAAACTGACAATATATGCGCAGAGTGTTTTTATATACTTTTTATTTTATTCCTACAAATTTACAAAAAAAAACGCAGAAAACTTTAGCGTAGATATTATGGTAGTCTTTGGAACTCAGTTCAATAAAACTTTGCTCCCCCCACCACCCGAAAAGTCTTAATAAAGTTATAAGCTATAATTATTAAAAACAATCCATTTATTGGATTTTACACAAAATTTTCATGTAGTACATGGTAACTAACCAATGAAAAACTATTTATACATGTACTACCTGTCCCGCATGTTGCTTGGAGCAAATTTATGTGTACTGTGTGCAAAAATATATATATTTAATAATATATATGCACACATACGTAGTTTTCGTCACAAGGACGTAAAACGAGATTTTACACCTGAGGGCGAAGTTTTGGAAGACGAGGCGAGCGTAGCGAAGCCGAGGCGCACAAACTCCACCGAGTGGTGTAAAATTATTTTTTTTCATACCACAGAAATTCAAAAGAGAGTATGAATTTAAATGTTTTTTATCTCTTGGTAAATCTATGTTTGCTATAATACCTTTATTTATTTTCTTAATAATAATTAATACCAGACTGAGCCACAGCAACGCGTGGCCGGGTTCAGCTATAAATTTATAATAATTAAAAACTATCTATTCATTGACAATATACACGCAGAATGTTTCTATATACTTTTTATTCCTATTCTATTATTTATTCTAGCCACTCGGCTAGAAAGTTAACACATTTATCGATTCTTAGGCGAAACGAAGTTCGCCGGGTCAGCTAGTATTTTTATAAAAAAAATAATTCTTTGAGATAATACTATTCTATAAACAATATTCTTGATCTTAAGCTATTTTGAGTTCGTATTGAGTATGTCAAAACACACTCGCTTACAAAAAAAGATAATTAAACTTTAATTATGAATTGTGTTTTTATAAATAAATATTACGAACTCAAAATAGCTTAAGATCAAGAATATTGTTTATAGAATAGTATTATCTCGACGAATTTGCTATATTCTAAATATAGCAAATTCCTCTTATTTTATAAAAATATTTAAGTAGGCGCCATCTGTTGATTAAATTAAAAGGGCCCTGAAAAAAATGCCCCTCTTAATTGTTTTATTTTGTGTGGACCGGAAGTGGCGCGTTTGAAAATTAAATCATTGTGGATTTTGGAAGCTTAAAGAACATTTCCACAAAGTTTAAACAAAATCTAAAATAGTGCTGCAACAATTTTTTTTTTTTTATGATTTCGTATGAAATGACTCAAAAATAAAATTGTTAAAGAAGTTTGTAATTCGTATAATTCTCAATTATTTAATTTGTAAACAAAATATGTAAAAAATTTTAAAAGTATGACCACATTTACTAATCAAAATACGCTTCAATTTTCCGTGAATTTGAAATCAAATTTTAAACTTTACGTTTCAAACTAAATAATAGAATGTAAAGCCTGAAAAATTAAGAAATAGAAAACTCAGGAAGCTGTGTTGATTTAAAAAACTTTAACAAAAAATTAAACCGACCTCAAAAAAGAAACTATAAAAAGCATAAAATAAATATATTACATTTTGAGTCTTAATAAGTAATGTAAGTAACTAAGTTTGAGTCGGTGCAGAGTGGGTGACTTTTGTTTTGATAATTTTTTAGTAATCGTTGATTTTTTGCACCGACTCAAAATTAGTTACTTACATTACTTATTAATACTCAAAATGTAATATATTTATTTTATGCTTTTTAGTTTCCTTTTTGAGGTCGGTTTAATTTTTTGTTAAAAAGTTTTTTATTTTTTAATTTTTAGTGATTAAAATCTACTAATTAGTACCTTAATTAATTAATTTGCTCGATATAAAGTTTTTCTCCACGCCAAGTTTCAACAGAATAGGTTGACAAGTGAAAAATCAATAAATGAAAAACAATCATTCCCTATTTTCTACCCTTACGCACTGATGGAAATATTTTCTCAAAACAAACAAATAACGTTTAATTCAAACAAATCGCTTGTTTATATACGTGCAAGAAAATATTCTCTTCAATCAAGAATATTTGTATTTGTTTAACTTAAACAAATCGTTTCTTTAACTTAAACAAATCGCTTATTTAATTTAAACAAATCGTTTGTTTGTTTTGAAAACAAATATTTTCTTAAATCAAGAATATTTGTATTTGTTTAACTTAAGCAAAGCTTGTTTGTATACGTGCAAGAATATATATATTCTTGGTTTGAACATTTTTCAAATATTTAAGTTAAGAATACTATTTACTTGCATTAATTTACAAAAAAATTAAAAAGAAATTTAATTTTTACAATTTATTTATTTCTATATTTACAATTAGATATTATAATTACATATTAATATTTACTTTTGAATTATTATCTATAATTTTGTCCATAATCGCTGATGTCGTCCATTTGTTTGCCATACCCCGTGTCTGAAATAACTGATGCAAGTTTATTATTTTATTTATATATTATATATAACCTTATTTAATCGTTACCTACCTAGGTATTTTGTTTTCCTGAAAAATTATCACTTAAAACTACTTACTTTTTTTTTTGCCAACGTCGGCTGAGATGGGGATCGAACCTGCACTACACTTTCAGTCCACTCCAAAGGTATGCCGCTTAAGCACCAGAACTATCGAGGGTACTGTTATAAATTTTATTATTTGTTGGTGAATTTCATGTTATGAGAACAATAATTATTCTAAATAAATTTATGCATTGTGGGAAAAAATAATTCGTCAAGTATTATATCAATGTCAGATAATGTTTAAAGTAAAAATCAATATTTAAAAAATATACCCATATAATAACTCGCAATCCCTCACGTGTATATATTGAAGTGTTCTCGGCGAGATATCTCCAAAAAGTGCGTCGGCAGCTCGTAAAATGGTAATACTCAAAAAATCTTTCCCAGGACACGTGGTTTCAAGATGAGAATGAAATTAATCAAGTCGAAATCAATAAAAATTAAAAATTTAATTTATTCAAAATTTCAAAATTAATTTTACCAAAGAGACCCTTTTGTAACTCACAAATTTGAGTTCTGGAAAGCGTGGTGTATTTGGTGTTAGTAAATACTAATGCGTTGCTATAAATGAAAATCAAGTACTCAAAAACAGCAAAACAACGCCACAAATTTTTAATTTCACAAACGCGTAATTTAAAAAGTTTAACAATTTGTATTGAGCCCAAATACCTTGTAATTGTGAAGAAACTCCTCATCTGACACGCAGGAACGTCTAACCATCGACCAAACGTTAATAAATTTTCTAAAATTAGCTGATTCTTCCAGACGATTGCAAGTTCTGCAAACCAAAATATTCTTCTTTCCAATTCTGGACAATTCCAACTTGTCGACCAATAACTTTGGTCAAACGCCAATTTAAGCTTCAAAAATTCTGGTCCTCACAAGACCAAGACGATCTCACTTATTCACTTAAAATTAACGCCTTTTTCGGCGGCCAAACTAACTCAAAAAAAAATGACTCAAAAAAATTAGAATTTTTCCGGGAAATTTAATTTAAATAAAAATAATGTTTCAAATTAAGGGCCGAATTCATATAATCTAACAAGCCGTTAAAAATAAAAATGGATTCCTATTGGCTTGTTATAGTTCAGAAATGTTTTTTATTGGTTAACTAGAATCTTTTAGTTAGTCCGTATTATACTATATTATACCGTTGATTGAGAAATATATATATTTCTCAATCAACGATTATACTCCATTAGACGTTTCTCATTGGTTAGTTACTATTTTCATGTAAATTTTATACAAATTTTAGCATGGTCTCATACAGGCTTAAAACATAAAAACTAAAATTACTTGAAAGAAGTATAGAGTTATCAATTTTTGTATTTTTCATTTAAATCTATGGAACCCCCCCCCCCTCTTACAAAAGTTACTGGATCTACCTCTGAAGTAAGTTAGTGTGCAAAAAATTATAATTTACATTAATTTTAGTATACGAAAAACTTATAATATAATGTATACAATTACATAATAATGTATTTTAAATTTTATTGATTTATTTATTTTTATGATCCTTTAGCGCGCTGCTCAACACGTGTAAATAAGAATTGACAATGGCAATTAAAATTGAAAAATTAAAATTAAATGCGATTTAAATTGATTTTAATAATTTAATTAATAATATTAATTATTATAATAATAATTTTTATGTATCAATATTATAGATATTAGTTTATTTTATTTATCAATTATTATAAAGAACAGGGTTTTAAAGTTTGGTTTTAAAGTATTAAAACTCGTTTGCGCATGACATCTTAAGAATATATAATATATATATATATTCTTGCAAGAAACATGTTAATTCTTAAATTGAATATACCTACATTTCAGAACAAGAGTACCTATTGTTTTATATTAAAAAAATCGATTTGTTTAATTTAAGAATAATATTCTTGCAAGAAACATATTAATTCTTAAATTGAAAACAATAGGTACTCTTGTTCTGAAATGTAGGTATATTCAATTTAAGAATTAATATGTTTCTTGCAAGAATATATTTATTCAAAATCAAGAATTTCATTTATTTGCCGCAAAAATTAGTATATGTTTAAAACAAGAAAATTGTTTTGGATCAAACAAATATATGCTCAAATCAAACAAATAATTTCAAATATATATAAATTCTTGAATTAAACATTTCTTTTTATCAGTGCGGGTGCAATTTTCCCTTATTTTTTACCCTTACGAATGGAATTTTTTTGTGAAATTTAAATGGGACCACCATGGAGATATAACTGCCGTCCTAAGAAAAAAGACCTTAACTCCAACTATTTGCCAAAATGAGTTAGATGTTCTAAACGCACAAGAATCTATTAAAGTTTCATATTACTAGGCTAAAATATTTTAAAAACTATTAGAAACATACAATAATGAAAGAACAAAATAATTGTATCTCCACTGCGTCATGATTCTCAAGAGCTAGAATACCTTAAGTACTAATAATAAGCTAAAATGCATTATGTACTACAAAATGAAATGGATATAAGGTATTTTAGCTTATTATTCACTGACGTTTTTATTATTAAATCTCTTATCTGTGATTGCGTTTTAAGTGGTGTATATTATTTATAATAATTATGCATTCGTATGCTGTAACTTGTGTCAGTGGTAGAATATTTATATAAGTTAGATTTATTAACAGTAATTTTGTTTTATTTTGCGTGAAAGTAGTGTCCAAAAATTACCGAAAATTGCAATTCGAATTAATAATTATACATAGTAAGTATTAAATGACTAATTCCAAGTCCAGCTTGTAGGTTTATAATTTGATGGTGATTTTAGGCTCACAATGAACAGAACACAAAGAATTTTACACCTAGCAAATGTTATTCATGTTAATCAAATTAATAAGGATAAATTTGAAAAAAAAATCGGTGTGCTTTTTGGAATTCATTACCTATAAGTACGGAAGCTACAGATTTAATTACAATAAGTGTTGAATAAGTGCCAGTATCGTGTTTATTATTTTAGTTTGTCTTTAAAGTATTAATCTACTTTTGTTTTAATGTTTTTTTTAGAATAAAAGTTTTTTTTATATATTATAGGGCAGTCTTCTTTACAATGACGTTTTATATTTTTGCTTCTATACTAAGCTAAAAAACCTTAACCACCATTTTTTTAGGAAGAAAGCGGTTTTTTGATTTTTTGAAATAGCTAATCGTTAGTTTTACTTTAAATCTACTAGGTGCCATCAATGAAAATCTGAATGGCTGCCTAGCTCAAAAGAATGGTTTATGTACTTAAGGCTTTTTTCCTTAGGACGGCAGTATACTCTATCGAATAAAAACAAATTCATCAAAATCGGATCACTCTGTAAAAAGTTATGCCCGAACATACATAAAAGAAAAACATACAAACAGACGAATTGAGAAACTCCTCCTTTTTTTGAAGTCGGTTTAAAAAACCACTAGTTACGACCACGAACATTTTATTTAAAAATTCCGCGGTATAGTTAACTTTTCTATGGGAGTTATTTGAACTTGTGCGCAAGAGAAAAAGAGAATACTACAGGGTTGTATTTTGATATAATTTAGTTACATAAGCAAATTTTATGTCTCTTTTTTTTATAATAGTTTGCCATTTTAATCTTATCCAACGCATCTACTCCAAGAACCTCTTTCAAAAGAAAACCGTCGGTTAAAACAGTTAAAATTTCACATAACAAAACATCTGAATACGGACCCCTCGCGGAGGATTGGTTACTAACGGTTTGGAACTACAGTGCGTTATGTTTGTGTAGAATTTTAACGAAACCTAATTTAATGTATTCGATAAATTATTGAAAATAAACAAAATGGATTACAACATATTTAACCGTGTTATTAAAAAAAAATTAATTTATGGTTTCGTTAAAAGTAGTTAGTAACTGACAAATTAATATCCCTGTTCGATTACCATTTCCTTGACGTCATCAAAGATGTCCGGTAAGTTGTTACTAAAATATTCGAAAATATAAGCCGATCGTTATTTTCGTAATGCGATTATTTTAGATTTGTTTGCAAAGATTAATTGTACATATTGTCAAGAGGAAATAAATGGATTAAGGGTACAATGTTGTGTTTGTGTAGATTTCGATATATGCTTACAGGTAAGGGCTTGGATTTGACTGCTGTCAAATTTTTGTCAGATTTCGCGCTTATTTTAAAATTTTTACCTTTTTGTTTTTAGTGTTTCGCGAGTGGAGCTGAAATAGGCCCACATAAAAATAATCACGCATATAAATTTGTGGTAAGTCTACTTCCTATTTGAATATTAAATTCAAGATTTTATATTTTTCTTGAATTTTAGGATCACTGTGCTGTTAGTATATTTGGTGGAAGAGGAAGTTGGACGGGAAGGGAAGAACTCCAATTGCTGGAGTCTATGGAATTGTATGGTTTTGGGAATTGGGATTTTGTTAGTAAACAAATTGAAACCAGAACACCTGAGGGTACAGTTTGATTTTATTTTCTTGTTGATTTTAATATTTTTGTTTGGACGATTTTAGAGGTTAAAGACGAATACATAAGCAGATATTTGGAGGGTAATATTGGAAAAGCTACATGGGCAGAGGTGGTAGATCGTATCCCAACGATAACAGATCAAACATCCGAGGATCATGGACCGCTGTCTCCTACAGTTGTATCTAGATTACCCCCCCTAGATGCCACTCCCGAAGAAGCACGACAGCTGGGGTATATGTCGCACAGAGATGATTACGAAAGGGTAATAAATTGAATAAATACTTTTATTTTAATATTGGCAAATAACATGTAATGTAGGAATATGACATGGCGGCCGAGCAGTTAGTAACCTCTTTGCAATTGAATGTACTTGAAGATAGTAACACAGAAATTGCATTAAAGTTAGCACAAGTTGATATGTACACAAGAAGGTTAAGAGAAAGGGCTAGACGTAAAAGATTGGTTCGAGATTACCAGTTAGTTGCCAAATTCTTTAGTAGCCAACGTCGAGATTTTAAAAAGTCTTATACCAAAGAACAAAGGTAAATTTTGAATATTAGATTGAAAAATAAAACAAATTTTTTACATTTTAGGGACCTAAGAGATAAAATGAGAGCATTTTGCCAATTTTTAACTGCTGGCGAACACGAAAGATTAGTTTCAAGTTTGGAAAGAGAACGAGAGTTGAGGTTTCGAATTTCTGAATTACTCAGATATCGAAGTCTCGGCTTGACTACACAAGAAGAGGCTATACACTTTGAACAACATGCTGCTTTTCAAAGACAACAACAGATTAAACAGAATAAGGCTGTAAGTTTTAGTAGTCAATATCATTAATACTTTTCATGACTGAGTTTATTTGGTACTTTGGGATTTAATAAGAATTTTTCATGAAGGTCGTAGCCAGATAACGACTGTAAATCTGCCACCATATGTATTGAGTTGATAAACATAACAGTTATCGTTCAAAATAAATGAACAGTTTAATGGATTCCTTTGAAAAAAAGTTTTCAGGTGACTGAAAAAACAATTTTGTCTATTAAATGACGACTGTTTTTATCGATTCAAAAAGTTTTTTTTATAAATAAATGTGTAACTCACATTGATAGTAATTTACACAAAGAAAATAAAAAATATATGGGGGCAAATTTGATATTCATATATGGCTACGATCTTGAAATGCTTAATTTATGTTTAATACTTATTTAAAATTTTATTAATGCAATGTAGAACAAAACTACTCAATCATGCACTTTTTCTGTTTTCTTTCAATAACTCTTTGTTTCTTCATTATCATTGTTCATATCATCATACAGGCTAAAGTTAACAGAAAAACTCATGTGAACAGATCACACAGATTGTATCAGTTTGCATTTCACTTAGGGCAGCAGTGGCTTCGCAGTATCAACAATACAGGAAAACGTACCAAAAGAAGGGTAAGTTTTAGTTTTTTTACTCATATTTCAATAATAAATTCTAATTGTTTTAAAAATATTAAAAACATTTTTTTTTACAAAATTTTGTTTTAAAAAAAAGTTCATATTGAAATTTTTTGTTTTGTAAATTTCTAGAAAAAGCGAAAGCGAGAAATATTTGTTAGAAGGAAGGTGCACGTGGCTTCTCGAAAACGAATTAGAGAACAATTACTGCAACAACAACAACAGCAACTCCAGCAACCACAGTCTGAATAACATTACACAACCCCCATTGTCTACAATGCCACATGGCAATTTGTTATCTCAGAATGAAATACAAGTAATATGACTTTGTTAAATAAATTTCCAAATTTTAATTTATTTCTTTTTAGCTTTGCTCCTCATTAAATTTAGAACCAATACAATATACAACTTTAAAAACTCATATTATCCAGGTTTGGTTTTTCATTTTTATAGTTGATTTTGTGTAATCTTTATTTTATTTTTTAGGATAATTTAATTTCTAGTACTAAACCTAAGTCGATAGAGTCGGATTCAAATGAAATAGGAATTCGTGATGCAATTACTCAATACTTGCGTATAAGTGGTTGGCTACCAGTTGCTATTTGATCTCATTAGGAATAAATGTTTTGACCTGAAGTGTGAACTAATTTTATTTTAGAATATTTTAAATATTTTAGATTAACAATTTTATTTAATTTGCTTCAAGAGTGAAATAAAGAAAACGACGATTTTGTTATTTATTTAATTTTTTATGTTCTGAAAAAGTTGTATTTCAGTCTTAATTGTACATTAAGTTTTAGGTAAATTAAATTTAAAAGAAATTTTATGATATTAGATAATAAAAAAGTATGTGAATTTCGCATTTAGCTTTAAAATGTTTAAAGTCAAACTGTATATATTATGTTTTAATATAAACCATCGTATTCATCAACCTCCTATGGACGGCTATGTTGTTACAGCAAAAGAATGCTTGAGATATTAGACTGTGTACATGTCAGTACAAAATAAACATGTGTACCTCTTTACCACGAGTTTTTTTAAATTATTATCCAATGGTTTTCCTTATTATTATACATTCAATATTGAACTTGATTGATTTTAATTAGTGTCTAATGTAACTGGTGTGTATGTTTGTTTTTATAAAACGTCAGATAAATCAAGAAATTAAATTTAAATACATTTCGGATTTATTTTCTTTTATTTAGTTTCCTTTTCAATAAATATTATTTATAAGCAGAGCCTAGCTCTGACATCTCATTAAGGAGATGTCTGTTTAGTGTTAGTTATTTATGGAGTGCTTCAAAAAGCATGGAACACCGATTGGTTGTAGATTCTTTAGGTTAAAAAATACCGATTTGACCTAATATTCTTAACACGTTAACTACGGCGTGGGACATCACGTGCGGATCAGTGGTAAATCAAGGTATATAGATTACAAGGTATGATCTATATGTGAACGAAAACTCGTCTTGTACTTGTAACTATTAAACGTCAAGGTAGATGTCTCTACTGTCTATTTCAGTCACCAGCCGTCCGCCATATTGAATATTTTGACGTTTACAGATGCGCAGTATCATACCTTGTAAATTTATCTACCTTGGTGGTAAATACTCCTGGGTGGCGAGACACTTGTGGTTTAAGCGTTTAACATACCGTAGCGATTGGTTCGAGATAGACGCTTTATAGTGGTGATTCTGTAAAGAATATGTTAATTTTAACGTGCGTTAAAATATTATATTAACTTTTAACATAATTTTGCATTCTGTAAAACAGTAGATAACGTATACGTTAAAATGTTTAAGGGGGTAGCGGGATATAACAATGGTGTGGCGGCCCCCATACAATTTCATATTGCGAGTGTAAGAAAAAAGAAAAACATGTTTTTTTTTTGGAATAAAATGATTTTTTCAAAGGGTTCTTGTAAACCTACAAAAAAGGGCCAGATAGCATAAGTTGCTCTATTATTTAGCTACAATTTGCACTTAATGGCATGTAAATATCTTAATTTATAGGCGCGATAAATCAAATTAAGTAAATCTACTTTTTATTATTTAGTATAAAAGCTATGATTATAGTAGTCCAGTGAAATTAGATCCTTCATATTTTTTTGAATCGGTTTATGTTGGTGTTACAAAGAAAATAGCAAAACTTGAGAATGAGATCACTGCGGCGTAAAAAGTTCAGAAAAAACGGTTTTTTTGCAAATATCGCGCTTGCTATGGCTTGGAAGCCAATAGAGGTTATTATAAAAATAAAAGATAATAAAATTCCGCACAAAAATGATATTACATTTTTTTTATGTACAACAAACGGTTTAGGCAAAAATGTGCTTTGAAGTTTCCGCGTAAGGCATAATATGCAACATTTTCAGATATTTTAAATAATACGTGTAATATTTTATGTAAAAAAAGATTATTTTTCCGCGTCTACAGATACCCAACACTTGATATTTTGTTTTCTAATTATTATTAAAAACTCAAAATAAAATTACTAAATGGCGCTTTTAAAAACTGCCTTGTGTGATATTTACTTCTATTATTTTGTTTTTGAAAATTAATTATTGCTAACTAATGACCAAGGTAGATAAATTTTATTTATCTAGATACGTTTTCACTGACAACGTACTTTATAGGATATAAAATACGCTGCTGCATAATTATTCAACATTTAATTTAAAAAACTATAGCAACCATGCCAATTTTCGCATTTTGTATAGTGAGTGCGACTGGTTCAAATATTTTATTAAAATTTCTGAATTTATTGAAAAATCTAATACGATATTTTAGTGTTAGAAAAAATATTGAAGACAACGCGTGTTTTATAGATTAAAAATCTTTCTCTATTAAATCCTCACTCCCTACGGTCGCTCGGATTTAAACTACGAGTTCGATTTTTAAACAGTCTATAAAACACTAGTTGCCTTAATAGCTATAATAAGTTAGTGATAAGGTAAATCTATTTATATAAAACTGTAAGGTTTTAATTATTCTTCAGATGAGTAAATATCCGTAAAGGTACGATTTTATTTAAGAGAAGAAAATTATTTGTTTCACTGTGGCCCATGTTTCACTGTGGCCCACCCTCCCTACACAATGGTCATTAACATCAATGCTACATATTACACTATAATTAAAATAAAAATATTTTTATTCCACGAAGTAATGACCAAAGAGCTGGCACAATATTCTGCACGGAGTAAAATTACATAAAAGTTTTGTAGCTATATGTCATAATAGCTATGTTCTCACAAGAAAAAGGTTTCTATTAAAATTTTGACGAAAGTACGAAAAGAGAACTAAAATAATTGTGAAAAGCGTTTTATTTGTAATCGTAAAATATAATTAAACAATTTTATCATGTAACAAAAATATCTCAGTGCATAATTAAATTAGTGGAAACGATCCATATTATATGTTTCGAATAAAATAATTAAATTTTACTTCACTAAATTTTTGTTATATCCGATCTATTAAAATAAATATTAACATTTTATATCCTTAAATAATTTAATCTTGACAATAAAATAGATCTACATATAAATTTATAGTTGTTAATTAAGTAGGGAGGCATTAAAAAAATAGCACCAATATACCTAAACCTTAATTCAATAGAAGTATAACTTTTCAAGTCTATTACTAGTACACATCATGTTAGATATTGGCCCCACAAATTACAAAATTAAATTATTTTGGTTATTCCTAGTATAAAAACATCAGTTGTTGATTAGCGATATGATGGGGCGTTTTTCCCTGATATATTTTTTGAACCAGGTTTCGGTTTATTATAGTCGTAGGTTGCACATTTAGGTATATGTCTTTCGGCGGCCGTTTCATTGAATCTACGTCCACAGTGAGGACACTGTACGTAATCGGGATTTGATGAAGGTGGAGGAGGTGGCAAGTCGCTAAGTTTTCCTCCAGCTGCTATATGTGCTTGAGCTGTTTTAGCAGCACGAATAGCACCAATAAATTCTTCATGCTTGCGACGCCAATCCGACTTTTTCGGTTGTTGTTGTTGCTTGCTGCTAGACTGAAATCATACAAAGTAAAAATTACCATCAAATTAAATAAATAATTAAGATCACACATTTCCAGATTATTAAAATACAGATTTAAATAAAATGACTGACCTATGGTTGTGTGTGACCAATCTATTTAAAGTTTTAAATGTAGCAAAATACAAACATAAATGTAGGTAGCAATACGATTACTATTTTTTTTAATGGTTATATTCTCATAGTTAGTTGCCAGGCAAGCAACTGAATAAATAATTGAAAGATACCAGATCTCGACGCTAGATATAAAGGCTAGTTGCCCTGAAGTTTAATAGGTTATGGGGTTGCACATCGTTGTATCTGCGTAAAATATGTTATATTAAAGGGAAAATTCTTATTGACTCACTTATGCCCTGCAGGGCATCATGGACATTTATAATGAAGACGTATTATATTATCTGGGCTAAGAAATTAGCATTAGAAAACATCAAGAGAACTCTTCAAAGCAGTAGAATTTCGGATAATGATCAAACACTTTTTTCCAAAGAGTAGGTACATACTTTTGTAAAGATAAATGTTCTTAATACAAAATTCTTCTTAATGATGCTTCTATAGAGAATTTAACAGTGTAAAACACCAAGAAAAAGTTTATTGTTGTTTTACCTTTTTGGTGTTTAATTGTTGTTTGGAATGTGGATTGCCCGTATCTGAATAACCTGCAGTAGGCTATTCCAATAAACATAAAAAAATTTAATTACCTATCATCATATCGACATGGTCGATAATAATAATAATCGACATTTACAAGAATAAACAAAATTTGAATATCAAAAAATAAATATCTATTTTAGAAACCATTTCACATAATAATTATATTGTAGTATAAATTTGGTTGAACTTGAAACAAATTAGTACTTACTTAGAATTTAAAATCGAATAATAGTGAAAGAATTACTCACTAAATATTAGTATGTAAATAGTTTGAAAAAAATCGATAGTTTATTAGCCAAATCAAATCATAATTTTTAAATTTTTCAAGATATATTGGCAAATGGAAAATTTGAAAATTGCTTGTCTAATTTTGCACAAACATGCAATCTGTAAAGTAATGAAATGTTGAATTAAAAGCATTTCTTAGAAGCGTAATTCAATCAACGCTTAGCGATCGATTTAATATTATTTGTGATTCATAAATTTAGAAAAGTTAGGTTTTAAAACGACTATTATTCAACACCTCAAATACAAACAAAATATTTCTAAAAATGTTAGTAACTGCTATTTAAAATTAACAGAAACCACAGCAGTGGCTTGGTGCAATTGCTGGTTGAGTTATAGAGCAGAGATTCTGGGTTTGAAACGCATATTTTACAGAATTTCTTAACTCTGCCCTCCAGAGTGCATCTGATCGACACGCTGTAGAAAAAATTAAAGGGTTAGTACCTTGCTACTTGGTGTCGCTTTATTGCCTTTTCGAGTATAGGGTTCCAATTCTGTGCCTTCTACGCGATGTTTTGTGGCATCGTATATTTTACGTTTCTTCTTTCCTGTCTTACCACATATATCTTCATGTACGGCTAAACGGTCTGGTGCAAATCTACGATTGCAGAATTTACATCCTTCCAAGTCGTCTCTGGTAACAGCAGAAGTTGGCCCTCTTCCAGATTGCTTAGAAGAAGGTCTTGCGGTCGAAGGGACTCGCTCCTTCTGTACAAAGTATTAGAGATTAGAAATTGTCAAAATATCAATTCGACATCAACTGCAGCCGAATACAGTAATATATTATATTATTGTTATAGTTTCTATTGTGCGGTATGAACAAAATGGAGCATATTCAAAATTTTGATCAAAACTTTATGGTATAGGTAAAGATGAGTAGATACTCTCGTCATAAGTACACACCTACCTACTCCAAAGATTTGTTTTTGAGTTTTATTATTACAATTTGGAGTATTTAATTCAATAAATTTTGATAATAAACTAAATACTTATGTACTCCGTTTTATTTATATCACCCATTGAGTAGGATTTGCTGAAATTAATTGTTGTAGAAGATCGCATGGGTTATTTGTTAATAGGTATGAGAAAACTGGAAAACAAAAAGGAAGAATCACCGTTTGATATTATTCAATTGCAACTCAGTTAATTTATGTTATTATGTTAAAATTTGTTTGCATACAAATTTATTAGTTTTATATAAATAGAAAATTTTACCTTAACAGACATATTCGATAAGGAAGATTCAGATTTATTACTTTTAGACGAATTCACAGAAATATTATGGGTCGAATTTGATGTATTTGAACGTTCAGCCGAATTCACATTTGGTTTATGCACTACTCTTTTAACTAAAGGCTAGAAAAAAATAAATTTAAAATTTTGAAAATAAAAGTCCAATTGACAATTAAACTAAAAAATAAACTGTCATTTTTTTAAATTAAAGTGGGTTACTTTACTTTGTCTACTGATACATGTTTACTAAAAATTGCAAAGATTTCAGGATTTTCCAGGCTTCGTAAAACTTCTTTGAAATGTTGTCTCAACATTTACCTACTATTATTATGTACTTATGAATTATGTCCTAATTACTAAAATTTAATTAAATTTTTTTTGATGAAACGAAAATGGTTTTTTTTTTAATTAATTTAAATGTCAAAACTATAGTGCCATTATTTCCATGTTACCTAGTTATAAAAACTTACCTTGGGTTCACTTTTTAAAGGCGACGAAGGCTTTTCTCGAGGCTTTCCATTTACTTTTTGCTCAATCGGCTTTTTGGAAATACTCTTTTTTTGATTGTACACCTTTTCTTCAATATATTTAATTTTTGGTTTTATCGCAGGTTCGTCAAATTCATCTATGTTAACTTCGGGAAATTCTTCATTATCTATGTTATCGTTGAGGTGAAAATGATCTAGCATAGTTTCCAAGTCCTTCTGTCGATATGTTTTATTCATAGTTACACCATTTTTATTGTTGTTATCGTTATTTTGGTAGACAATTTCTTCGTAGTTTTCATCCCCATTGTTATTTGTATAAACACTATGAATGACTTCTTTTTTATTAACTATCGGTTTACCATTTCTTACATTGGATACGCTTTTCTTTACAGTCGACTTAACGACGGTTTTGGTGTTGACTTGATTTTTAATTCTATCCAAACTATTGCCCCTGGTGTAACCGTTTGTTTTGGAATTTTTTAAAGGTTCCAAAGGATAGCTACGATCTATTCCAGCTTTTTGACGCCTTTCATCAAACATTTGTCGAACTTTTCCTCCTTGTGATGTAATACTCGTTGCACTCGTGTTGCTTCCTGCACTGCCTCCATTAACTCGGTCAACCACTCTCTGCTGCTGATTCTCGTATAACCGCAAAAGTTTTTCTTCTTTTTCTTGCATTTGCTTTTGTTGAAAACGAGCCTAAAAAGTCATTAATAGCAAGAATTAGTATCAAAGTCTTTACAAAATTAAATAAATTGTAATTTTAAAATGTTATTGATATAATAGTATACGATAATATAAATTTTTAATAAATAAATTAGGGTGGGATACAAATTCTCCGTTATTAAACGTTCACAAACAGAATAAACTTTTGATGGTAACCTTGCCCTAAATATCAAGGCAAGGTAAGGGCAATGTATTCCTCCTACAGTTATACAAATTAAATATAAATAAGACCTTGCTTGCAAGACACTTGAAAAACCTTGATTAAACTACACCTGGGAATAATAAATAATGTAGCAGCCAAAATTAAATTATATTAAAAAATTTTTATTCAACATGCTGTTAGAATATTTTGTTGGATCGGTCTTTTATTGTCTTTATTTTAGGATAAAAATTTCTTTCTTTTTATTTTATAATATATCTTGATCAGCGCCTTTTGAACCTAAGATATTTGATTATAAAGACATTTTTTATTTGGTTTGGATAATTCTAGTATACTACTATTCGTACAAATTCGTACAACTTTTCCAAAACACACTGCATAATATTATAAATAATAATAACTTATAATATACTACGTTATGTATACTTATACTATGAGTTTATGGTGAACTAAAAATGGATAAACATACTATCAAAGTACTCTGAAACTGAATTTCTTTTCAAAATCTCTCAAAACAAAACTGAAGTTTTATGTAGGTACTATTTTACTTTATTAGCAAAACCATTTTGACTTTTCTTTATACCTTTATTACACCTAATCAAAACATTATTGATAAAATGTAATTGTATTAAATAGATTTTCGAATTGAAGAAGTTCTTTTTAGACGTGTAAAAAGGTTTTTAATTTTTTGTGTTATGCTGTGAATAATTAAACCCTATATTTCAAGGTGATTAGTAAAATTTAAATATTTTACTGTTATATTGCGCCGAATTCGTAGGTAGGTACGCACGAAAATATTGATCTTGAGTTTTAAAATTATTAGAACTTTTTTTTTAATCTCCAGAAAATATGGATTTTAAAAATTAGTAAAATATACATCTAGCAGTGTGGAATAGGGTGAAACGTAAGTGACCACAAACAAGTATAGTAGCAGGTTCAAATTTCTTAGTAGACTGTTGAGCCAACAAAACAGAAACCAAAATATTAAACCCAAAATATTTTGAGTAAACAAAAATATTCAGCAAACTAAAACAAAAATTAAAAAAGATGAACATCTAAAAGTGTTAATAACCTAGTAGTTAATGCCTCAGGTTAAATGTAGATAAAAAAATGCGTTGGGTGGTATAAAGACTGTGTGATACTTGCAAAATTGTTTTACAATATTTAGTTAAATGTCACACAGCTCTTATGTAGATCAAAGAAACAAAAACTATCTGTGTTTCAAAATAAAAGTCCTAATCTACTTTTGAGTATCGCCAAATATAACAAATAAGTACTGTATCTACACCAAACTCAGAATATTATCGTAGTGATGACGCAATGTGCAGAAACAAAATTTACATCATTATTTTAACGACAGCAATTGCACGTTCTCCCTTCACACCAACTATACGGAATTGTTGTTTGTTATCACTGCCACAATATTGTGAGTTTAGTTTACCTACCTATTATTTCAAAAAATTTTATTGAAAACTTAGAAATTACATAATATTTTAGATAAATTTGCAAAGAAAATAAATCGTTTGTAACAAGGCATGCAACATGACATCTACATAGAGCTAAAAATGCATTAGACATATTTTGGAAAGAATTAGTAAACAGTATATTATTAATTGGGTAATCCAAGAATGGTCATTCCCATGTGACAGAGTTAGATTTTTTTGACTTAACCACAGACTTTGTTTTCTTGGAAGCAGCTTATTTACATGTAATTAAATAATTAAATTCAAATTAAACAAGTCCCCAAAACATCGTCTGACATCACTGATTATTATTAAAACAGTCAAAACATAAAAAATAGCTAGTTTGTTTGTGATAAATTCTCTTGCAAATTGGTATAATCTCAAGATCTTACTTAAAATGTCGTGCATGTAAGTTATGATATTATTAAAACTACTTCATATCAACATGCCAAATGACAGGTGACGTCAAATTAAAAAAAAATGACAACACGTTTAAATTTATGTAACCAAAAGTAAAAAAGATTTAATTTTTATTATGAAATACCTTCAGAAAGAAAAATAAATAAAAATGATTGTGTTTTTTCTACAGCACATAGCTAAATTTATAAATTAAAAATATAAAAATTCTTAAATCTGTAACGTGTAGAATTTCCTTTTAATATCTTAACCAGGAATCACATCATGCCACTGTTGTGGTTTAATCCATCACTTGATTAAGGACAAATAAGTATTATGGACATGTCAAAATAAGTTGTTTGCACGATAGGAAATCAGCAAAAATCTATAGTGTAAACTAATGACAACTTTTTCATTAACCTTCGCCACTCTTCACACGACAATAATCAATTGAAGGCAAAGCAAGAGTTTATTACTAGGTATGGTTTAATGGATGTGGATTTTCACACATGTGGAACATCAGTATCCATGTTAAATTGTGATGGAATTGTGGATGAAGAAGCCACTATAATCACTATAATCAGTATCTCTGATTTTATCATAGCGTATGGATGCTCATTAGAAGGCCGAGCTAAGAAATTCTCTGTAGTACGCGATTTGAATCCAGAATTTCCGCTCTGTAGCTCAACTATCTATCACATCACTCTATGGCCGAGGCTTAGGAAAGAGCTTAAAATAGTTAATAAAATATAATTCCCGAACGAGCAATGCTTTTCACAACTAGGGTACAACCAATTTTTTCTAGGGTACAAATTTTTTATTCATGATGCTAATCAGGTAATTTAGATTATATAATAAAGAAAGAATCACCTAGTCGGACAAAAGTTTGATTACACATTGGGGCATGCATATTCTTATGGAACGGAAATTTTTGAAGAAGAAAAGATCTGATTTTAGTTTATCTCCTATTTGAGTAATGAAGTTGTTTTACTAGCTCCAGCAGTAAGCAGTGGTTATTCTTTTAACATTTCCTATCTTGTTTCGAGATGAAATACATACATAATATACAAATCCATTTGTTTTTTTTAGCAGCAATAAAAAAACTTTCTTGCACGAGTCTTGACTCATTTTCTTATTCTCAAAGCTATATTTCAATATTTCCATATAAACTAAAGATTTTTGAAAAAGTACGATTCTCATGATACTTGGAGATATTTCAGCATTATATTGATTTTTTTTGTAAACTTACTTACCTACTTTACTTTCGTAGTTTTTATTGTCGCATGGTCCTAGGAAAATTATCGATTAAAAATATTGTTTTGTGCTGTTGTCTGATACGGCAAGTTCAATATAATTATATTTGAATTATAAATAAAAAAATAATTAACAAAAAAGTAAGAACCTTATTTTGACTGTCTCTATGCAGAAAAGAGAGATATGCCCACTTTCTTCCAAGAGAGCAGCAATCAGGGAAAATAAAAATCATGATTTTTATAAAAAAATCAAAAATCAATAAGTTTAAAAAAAAATTAGATTTAAAAATTTTTTTTTCCAAGATTTGTCGAAATAAAATAAAAAAACATCAAATTTTCTGAAAATAAGTTAAAACCGTCTTCAAGAATGAATGTTTATCTATTTAAAGGTATCGAGAGGGTTATCAATTTTTGAATTTTACTTTTCAATCTATGGAATCGCTTCTCACTCTGGAAAAAGTAGCTAAATCCGGCCAATAAGCAGAATTTAAAAAATCATAATTTTTATTAAAAAATATCAAAAATAAATAAATTATTATTTTTATTAAAAAAATTAAAGATTTATTGATTTTTTTTAAAGATTTGTCAGAAAAAAAACATAAAATATGATGACGTTTACAAGTCCATTTTTAAATGTTAGGGAACGTACCCATACTACGTGACCCGTTTAGGGGGGGGAGGGGGGTCTTTAAAATACCACGCTTGGTCACCGGGGCGGGGGAGGGGGTTTAAGTTTTGGTCACGTAGTCATTATCTTTTAGGAAAATCTTGCGCTTTTTTGAGCTATATTCAAAAATAAATGAAAAGAAGACTTTTGTTTTTAAATAAAGACAAATATGAGCCAATTTAATTTTTTTTTAACTTTGTGATTGCAAAAAATGGTTCAAAACCATATTTATGAACTACTACGTGACAAAATAGGGGGAGGGGGGGGTCTTGGCATATACTACGGATGGTCACCAAGGGGGGGGAGGGGGTAAAAAATTGTAAAAAATAGGTCACGTAGTATGGGTACGTTCCCTTATATAATAATGTCCTAAAAAATCTACACGTGGATATTAATTTTACAGATCATTATAAGTGATTATAAATAACAAAAACAACTACAGTCAGGACCATCTTCAAGACTAGATCTTTACTGCAAACTTTTGTAAATTCAAATTTTAAAACATAATTTTATTAATTTGCTGGAGGTTGGCAAATTTATAATAAAGTTTTAAAATAAAATCACCTTTTGTCTTTTGGATCTTTTTTTGAAAATGAATATGATTTGATTTTAATTAAAAAAATCAAGCGACTTAAATATTGATTTAATCAACTCTGGCAGCAACATTATGATGTCACAAAACAATTGTTCATCATGAATACTGCCACGATGCCAGGACTCGGGCGTACCTGCGAAGAAGAAGATTATCATTGGATATAATTTAATTTGGTTTATCCATTTTTGATTTAATTAATTATCTTATTAGGAATAGTCTCGTTCTGAAACATATTATTCCAAAGAGGGCTCTTTTGAAGAGAAAGACTATTCAGTAAAATCTACATTGTTCAAATTATTTATACACTATACCTTAACAATCGACAAAATATAAAAAATGCGATAATTAAATAGGCATTTATTGTTTTATTATTTTTTTTATGAAAAATCACAAAAAACTTAAGTACAAATGAAACCTAAATACAATATTAGTACAACTTTAATTATGCATTAGTTGACAATATTTCAATTATGAAAGTTTATCAAAGTTATGAGAATATTCCTATCGGAACTCTAGTTATTTTTTAAGAAGACTTTTTCATGCGCTATTAGGAACAATTATTTTTCCGGTAAACTCAACAATACTGGAAAGAATCGACAGATTTATCTGTAAATTTTACTGTATAACTAAATAGAATTTATTGTATATACTATATTTAATTTAATGAATAAAAAACTAGCACTTTCGTTGTGAAATAATTTACAGATGTCTTAGCCAAGGCAGTCACACGCTGAAGCTCCCGTACAAAAGTAATCTGGTGTAAAGATTGTAGGTAACTACATTTTAAAGTTTTGCGATTTTGCTCTGCAATATTTTAATAGATGAGATAAACAAAAAACTACCTCTAAGTAATGGACGCAGTACATGCATGCATCAGTGATATACTATGAAATTAAGTCAAAAAGTTGAGTCTATGACAAACTCAAAATACTTTCAAAGACAGTTTGCATTGCAATGCGGACCAAAAGATTAAAATTTACAAATTTCTTGCATATAATGTACGTCAGAATTTCTAGGAAGAGAATAAAAATAGAAGAATGTATGTAAAAAGACTCCATATCAAATCTGAAAAATAATTAACAAAAATTTTACAATTCAGAGCAAACTTCAAATCCAGCAATGAGTCTCACAATCTTGGTAGGTCAAATCGCATTAAATAATACGCAAAAGGAATAATATTTAAATTTTAATTATTACCCTAGTTTCAATGTTTACCATGATTACCTATACCGGGTGCTGAATGAGTTAGGCGAACATAGGATATTAACATGTAAAAACTTATTTTTGCAAATTCCTGCTTCCCTAATTATTTTAGAGAAAAATTGAAAGATACAAATATAATGTAGAAATATAAATTACGAATGATAAGAGCATTAGATTTTATCTAGCTTTTACGTAAATGATCAAAAAATCTTTTGAAATTGTTAAAATTTTTATTTATCAAACTGGCCATGTATAAGTTTCCAAGGTAATATTCCATTTTATAAAATTAAAATTTAATAAAGTGCAAAACTGTCAACAACGTGCAATTGTTTTTTATTACTTATCAAAAATAATTACCTCGGAAACTTCCATGGCAAGTCTGATAAATAAAAGTTTTAACAATTTCAAAAGAAGTTTTTGACCATTTACGTAAAAGCTAGATAAAATCTAATGCCTTTATCATTCATAGTTTATATTTCTACATTATATTTCTGTCTTTCAATTTTTCTCTAAAATAATTAGGGAAGCAGGAATTTGCAAAAATAAGTTTTTGCATGTTAATATCCTATGTTCGCCTAACTCATTCAGCACCCGGTATAAAATCATAAAACTGGTTGTGAGTTTTTAAAGTTTGTTTTATAAACGTTACTAAATCAATATCGATAACAATCCATGGAAAATGTTAATGTTACTAATAATAATTAAAGAATGGTACGTAAACATTTCAGATTGATAAAGTAAATATGTTTAACTGAAATATTTTTAGGGTTTTATGTTCAATTACTATTTCACATACTGAAAATCTAAAGGCTTCCCTAGGCACTCAATATAATCGTTCAATATTTTTATTGTCAATAATAATTTATTGAAGAGGATAATACACGATTTACAATATTTATTGACGCAATATTAACTTTAAGTTTAGCATTTGTATGGTTACCCCAAAACTTGCAAAAACAGGCAATCATTGCGTAACGATCAATAAATAATTAACATTTAAACGCACATTACTATTCAATATTAATCAATTAGATAGTATATAAATAAATAATTTAAAATTATTTCCGTAGTTAAAAAAACCCATTCTTAAATTATAACTTATAAGGTTCTTCATAATTTAAAATTATATGTAATCGGAGTGTTACATATTAGGGAGTGCATTTTTTATTACAATACAACAAATAAATGTAGTTTACTGAGAAGAACGACAGTTTGAATCCTATTTAGGCGGCCAATTGATACTGCGATAAATTATTATCTAATATTGCGTGATGAACCAGTATTAATTTAAATTTATTTTATCGTCGTTTTGCTAACCCATATAAATTAACCACAGCAGTATCACTAGAGTGATTTTAATTTGAAATATTAACTAATATAGTCTTTAGCTTCTGTATATCTAAGAAATAACAAATATCTTCATTTTTAAATTTGCCTCAACACAAAGTTTTGAAATCATATTTAAAAAAACAATGGAAAAATGAAAATGTAAGTTAATAATAATTAAACATTGCAATATCTTTCCATTTTCATATTGAATTTCATAAATATTGTTTAGTTTAATAACAAAAAAAATTATCCAAACGTGTATCATGCTAGAAGTCACAGCCGTGGAGCGATGTGACCGCTGGCGCTGGTTGAATACAGAGCCGAAATTCTGGGTTCAAATCGCGGACTATACAGATTTTCTTAGCTCGGCCTTTCAGTGGATATCCACACGGTGTGGTGAAATAGATATTGATTTATCGAAAATAGGTAATATGGGGACTAATCCACCCCGCTAATCGGATTTGTAATTCCCAAAAAGGGAAAAGCAATGTTCTACTTAGAACGTAAAAAGCTTAATGAATGAATGTATCATGTTAGAAAGTCCTTGCAGAAGGATATATAGTTACATTATCAAATTCTTATTACAAAAACTAGCGTTTTATTTTTATTGAAATTCCTTTCTGTAATTCTTCTGTCAATTATGCCTACATTTTCAATTACATAGGTAATATTAATATACTAATCAATTGTTACAATAGTATCATTAATTAGGATAGTTATAACCGCACGCTTATAAATTCCGTACAAGAACTGACGCAAAAGAAATAAATTTGTATAGGGGAACATGTATGGGGACAGGAGTTGACACTGAGTCAGTTATTGACATAGTAGGCATATTATAACTTAAATATCAATCTCCTATCAAACATTGTATGATACTGGGAATATTTCAGATTTATATTCCTTTTTTTGTAAACTTATGTAGGTACCTATCTACCTTCGTACTTTTTGTTGTCGCATAGTCCTAAGAAAATTACTGATTACAAAAAATATTGTTTTGTGTTGTTGTCGGATACGGCGAGTTTAATATTTGAATAACAATAATGTGAAAATTAATGTTTGGTTTAAAATTGGGTAAATTATACAGAAACCATTATAGAAACATCAGTTACATTTTTTATACTTTTCTAATGGAAGGCAATAACCCAATAACTGTGCTCAAAAGTTTGCTGAAAAAATTATCCCTTTATAATATTTCTTGCCATTACCTCCAATTAGTAGGCAAATCCAGCAACTTTTTCAAGAAGGGCGATTTCATAGATTGTAAAAAAAAATACCAAAATTGTTAACCCCTTCTATACTTTTTTCCAGTAATGTTAGTTCTTACGTTTTATATACAATGCTTAATTTTTCTAAGAAAGGAGCAATTGCCCCCATCGCCACCCTTGCATCCGCTCTTGAATTTAGTAAAGATATCTAGTACAAGGCTTTTAAATAATAACTACAGTGAAGCTCCGTTAATCTGAACATGTACTAATCCGGATTTCCTTGATGTAATCAGGATAAAATGTAAATTTATAATGTTATGTTTTTTTTGCAATTCGAACTAACCTATAAATTTCTAATCCGGATCATTTAAAACACACACACATAATATAAACAATGTCATATGCTTACGTTACATGTTACACGTGTATTTCTTGCCGCATCTGATTTAATAAAGGGAAACCCCGAATAAAAATGAAACATCAGTTTGCATCAGTCTGAATTAACATGGCACCAAAGAGGCCGCATAAAACTTTAACTGTTGCTGAAAAAGAGGTTATATGGCAAAAATTGGACAGTGGTTGTTTACTTTTTCTCTAAAGTATGTTTAATCTTCATTCATTTATTATGACTTTGCTTATTTACTTTCAAATTTCTTCAGTAATTTGGATTTTTCATTAATTCGGATTTGATCAATTTTAATTGATCCGGATTTGAGAAACATTACTGTATATAATTATTGTTTTAAGCAAAAATAAAAAATCTTTACTACAATTTTAAATATATCCAGTTTAATAAGAACTACGTGCTTAATGTGTCATTAACTGTATCACACCACACACTAAATTCACACTAGTAGCCTTTTTAAAGCAATTTTGATCAGATTCTCATAAGTCATAAATTTATTTGTAATATACAGTGTGTCCACTAATAGTGGAAACAGTAAATAATTCTTAAACCTTATTAGATACAAAAAAAGTTTAAATAGTTTTTTATTCAACTCCAAATTTTCTATTGGAAACTGCCAAGGTATTCTTATTCTTTAAATTCAACCGGAAGTCAACATTACATTTTTTTTTCAAATGGCAACATGTCTTTTTTTAAACATTTTTGCAATCTGCAATTTTATCTCTATAAATATATTGTCGTGTTCTGAAGAACAAGCACTAAAGAGGTCCGTAGCTCGTTAGTCGGTAGTTTGCACTTTTGAGACGATCTCAGGAGTAGGTTCCAAAAATTTTGCTCTTAAACTATCCACAATAAATGAAACAAAAAGCTCAGGGATAAAATTATAATTTAATTCGACGAAAGTAGTAGTCATAATCAAATTAATAAACAAATTGAGACGAAACCTTATAATTAAACTTTATCGACGCAATCGATAATTCCAAAATCATGAAGAATTATCCTACAAATTTACACATTTAAAACTCAAAAACAGTATCTCCAATTTGTAAGATAATCAACGTTTTATTGTAATTTAAATAAAACATCTGTAATAAAAATTGTACAAAAATAAGAAAAATTGTTTAACTTTTAAATATTAGCGCTTTTGTAACTGTTCGAAAGTTGGTATCAAAAAAAAATAACCGTTGTTGATATGGTAACCACTACCAAATATGCAAAAACCCGTACGAAAAAGTTTATCACCTAAATTTAAATTTTACAATTGAACAACACGAACTAATTATCAAAAATGTTCCACTGGTGTATTTAATTAATTAAATGTGAAGAAATCTGTTCATAATTGTGACTCGAAATGCAAATTTTACAACGTCCATTGTAGCTAACCTCAAAATTTCCGCGACATCGCAACAAATATCGAAGACAATTGCTGATATAGCGTAAATAAACAATTTAAAAATTATTTACCAAGACGATGGCTTGAATAATAAAAGATTGCCCCTCGAATTCCTTGCATCTACGATTTGACAAAATGGTGACCTCATGTTATCAGTTAGTAAAATTTTCCAAAAACTTCAAAATTATCTAATGCTCTTCTTTCGTAACACACACACAATCAAAAATCTCCAGTTGCTCATCATCTTCGTAAAATTAATTACAAATTTGTAATTTTCAAACACATTCGAAGATAACACTTTGAAGTCGTTAAGTCGTAGACTTCACACCTCCATTACTCTATAGCAACTGACTATTTATCTCATTTCCTGTACTACGTTTTCATCGGAAAATCGTGTCGCACTCTGGTTGGTTGGTTTTCCAGCGGAATTCGAATTTTCAAATGCCAAATTCAACATTTTGGAAGTCACTAAATTTTAAATTGCGAACTACACTTTTAAATTAAAAACACTGCATCGATGATCGTAGCTACCTTTATACCAACTCAATTCAAACGTAAGTTAACAATTCAAAGAACAAACAAAAAATAAATTAATCAAAAATTTAACGTTTTTCATGTTTGAAATGTTTAATTTCCAGGCTATACGGACAAATCTCCAAACCTAAAATCTCGTCTCTGCACGTATCCCTTTGGCACGTAATTGAAAAAATTAACAGGTTACTACTCATCTGATTAAATTAACGAAAACTTCAAAAACAAAACTTTGACCAAATGAAAATTTATTTGTGGATAATTTTAGAATCTCCAACCTATCAGAATCCACGTCAACATGTAAAATTTTCATAAGGTTGAATAAAAAAATATTCGAGAAAACACAAGATTTAAACAAACAATAATAATTTATTAATTAGTTATAGACAGGTATGTAGAGTGCTATGAAAAACAAAACACCATTATATGATATAACACCATTAGACTTTTTTTATGGAGTCATTTAAAAACGATAGTTTACGCAAATCTATCTTTAAATTTGAGAATTTAAAAACCAAAATTAATTTATCGTGCTATCAATTATCACCAAATCATCAAAACTTCTGCGAAGATTAGAATCATTTCTTGAAGAAAACAGTGGCAATTTTGAGAAATTTATCAGATAGATGACAGTTGTGTTTCTGTGCCATGATGTTTTGTTTTTCATAGCAATCTACATACCTATGTGTAAAGAATTAGTAAATTATTATTGCTTGTTTAAATCTTACATTTTCTTGAATTTTTTCTTATGTAACCTTATAAAAATTTTATAAGTACTTATAGAGAAAAAATTGCAAATGGCAAAAAATGTTAAAAAAAAACATGTTGCCATTTGAAAAAAAATGCAATGTTGACTTCCGGTTGAATTTAAAGTATAAAAAATATACCTTGGCAGTTCCCAATTAAAAATTTGGAGTAGAATAAAAAGTATTTAAACTTTTTTTTGTATCTAGTAAGATTTAAGAATTATCCACTGTTACCACTATCGGTGAACACACTGTATATAGTTTTTGTTCTTTTCGAGCACAAATACGAGAGAAAAGAAGAAATATGGAAGAAATTATAGTATACCTAGTAGTTTTCTAAGCAAAAATATACAGAAAAAATCTAATGTGACACAATACATAACTTTCTCGTTTGAAAAGTAAGTAAGTAAAAGTAATAGTAACGAATTGAATTTTTTAATCTCTTCCTTATTGTTGGTCTGCTTCGTTTTGGTTAGTTTACAGGTAAGCACTTGAAAACGATTTTAAAACACTTTTACATGAACGAATGGGTTGAAACATTTTATAATCTGGATTTTTTTGACACAAATGGAATTTTGTTAATCCATTCAAGTGCGTCATTAAAAATTGACAAAAGGAAAATACTTTTATTTATTTATACACATATAACCACGCAAATGACAAAAAAGCACATTAAGGATAAGGTGCATACACTATTTTATGTGTAATTGAAATAAAATGCACTTTTAAAAAATGTACGATAATAATAAATTATGTTATATGGAATAATTTAACGAAATACTTATGTATAATGATCAAGTTGGTAAGCAATAAAATAATTGAAATTCACAAAACATTTTTTTTATTGACATTTTAGTACGATATCACATACGATAATAGTATATTATACATCATGGGACTAAGATGCCACTTTTCATCCCGCGTGTGAAGGTTATTGCACGAGGCTTGCCGAGTATAATTATTATTATTTATTATGTTTAAAACTGAACAACAATCAGAATATCAAATTCAAATATATTTATAAAACTCCAAGGACGTTATATTTTGATGTTATACGAAATAATATTTCTTATTAACGTCCCATCAAGTATTCTGTTTATTTCTTTGATTATTATCTATTATACTAAAGTAAAAATGTTATATTGAATTTTCAAATTTGGTGAATCTGCTGGTATATTTTGGGAATATTGTGCTATTTAAATTTCGTCTCATTTGAGTATGTACTTGGGAACGCACTCATATCAACATTTCAGAATACAGTGTAATCTATAAACTATGTGGTTAAATCAACTTGAACACTATATTTTAGAATAATATATATTTGTTTGGAAAATTGCATTGGAAATGCGGTTACAACTATTGATGAGAGTGCTATCCCATGTAGCACAGGTATGGCGTTATAGTGGGTCAATGTTATGTAAATATTGCATCAATATAGCGCCAAAATTGTGTGCTACATGGAATCATACCATGATAAACGATTTATTATAGAGTGAATTGGAAGATGTGGACCTGATCCACATTTACTTTTATTATCATTGATATAATTATGTCTGTTTCACTAGAAAGGTTGCACAAATCACGAAGCAATTAATTTACTGTGCTCAAAACTTCCTGGCAATATTATTTCGCGAAATGGCGACACTAATTGACCCCAAGAACTTTTGAATTTGAAAAAACATCGTTGAATTTTTTTTTCATTTTTGATTAACATAAAAATAATAAAAATGTTTCAACAAACATTGATTTAATAGGTATACTAGGTAATGAAATAATTAAATGTGCATTCTTACGTCGCCGTTAGCTTGTCGGATAGCTTCCTGAAGATTTCTTGCTGCCCAGGAAGATTCCAAATCTAATGAAACTACATTAGCAATACTAGACGATACGTACTGATTCATTATTTTCAACTAATTTTGTAACATTTTTCATAATTGAATCTAATTTATACCAGTCTTATGATTATTGATGTAATCTGAACCATTATTTTTATTAAAAAAATGATTTACCGGCACCTCAACTTTCTAGCATTTAAATTTCACGCGATATGAAGCTTTGTATTCTACTCAAATGTTTGTAAACACTCAACTAAACTCATTAACTGAAATTGTATCGAGCTTGAGGATAATACTTGCATTGGAGACATGCGCTTATACAATAGTCACGGTCACTAGGTTACCTCAATAGTAACACAAGTGTATTCATTCATTGGGTTTAAGGGATGAAAGGGACTTTATTAACGTTATCTTGATTATGGTATTTTAAAATTCTAGGTATTATAAGAATTTATTGCTTTCAGGACAATTCACCAGCTCACATTTCAGGAATTGCAATAGTTAAATTTCATGAATTACATTAAGAATTACTTAAACATCCACAATATTATCCAGATTTGGATTCTTGCAATTTTCTGTTTCCAAACTTAAATAAATGGCTCAGTGATGAGAGACTTAGCATTTAGATTAAATTCTAAAGTTGTTGATGTAACAAATGCATATTTTGAAAAGTTTGATAAATCGTATTACACTGATAGTATAAAAAAGCTGGAATATAGTTGAAAATCTCAAAATATCAGTCTCAATTTACTATTCCCATCGTGAAAAATTCAGTTTTCTAAATAAATCAGTTTTTTTAATTATGTGAGCCTTACAAAAACACTTTCTTTTGCTTCATACAGTAGGTATCTTCATATTTCACAAAAGACATGAGCATGGTGTATGTCTGAAATTTGCTTCTTAGGAAAAGCAATTGAAACTTGGAAGGAAGCCCACGGGCAAGGAAATTGTAATCCATGTAAGATGGATGGGCATTTATGTTGCTCGAGTTCTTTAAATAATACTTATTCTGTTAATGATGATTTTGTTTTTTATTTAGTTTCTGTAATTGTATTATAATTAGCTAAAAATTTAGAATTTAGCAACATTTGAAAGTGGAAAATAAAGTTGATAGGATAGAACTAACAAAAGTAGACACCTTGACGTTGGAAAATGTCAAAAGTCATCACCAAAAAGCCTTAAAAACCACTGAAAATTTATAGGTAATATGTGGGTAAAGAAGGGGTTTATCTAGAAAAATTAAAGGAATACAAAAGGGCCTTGCGCATTTTTATGAATTCAGTCTTGATTTATGGTTCAAAGTGGACGCAAGTGCGATTTAAAGCTCGTACTTCATTATTGAAGATAAAATTAATTACGGGGAATGACAAAGCAACAAATTTTGTAACAAAAAGAAGAAATAAGGGTTATATTGAAGCTTCTAGTGCAAACTACAACAAAGATTGAAGAAGAAAGTTTACTCACATAATTGAATTCAACAAGCGAAAAAGGTAGGCATCGAAATCAAGGTAGCTATCTCTTTATAATAGCGATCGTTAATTATTTTGAATGCGCTTTTGGAGGATAATTTTTAAATTATGTAAAGTAATGTAATTCATTATACTATAATTTTTGAGTTTTAATTGTTAATTCCGCCACGATTCGGTACTGTTTTATCCATTATATTCCTAATAGCAAGAGAAAAGGTTTGTTGATTAAAAAGATTCAGTCCCAGGGTAAATACAAGATTACACCATCTATTTGCCTTTCATAAATAGGGTGACCAGAGCAAAAATAAATAATTATAAATTGTTACCACGATTGATCATTTGTCAGTTCAATTTGGGTAAATAGAGAAAATATTCCACGGTAAATTATATGTACCTACAATAAGATTTATAAGTTCTTCATAATACATTGGCTTTTTAGTATAAGGATTACTAATTTGCATTCATTAATAATTGTGAAAAACAATCACATTATGAATCATTCTCCTAATGTTCTAAAAATTCACACTGTTGTTTTATATCATTTTTTCTTATATTACAGCAGGATTTCAACCAGCATGTTTCATGAATTAATAATTAAGGACGGTTCACACACCTACATATTTCTTTTTTTTTGTGTAATTTGTAAAAAATCAATGTTGTGATTAGTAAAATAATTTCATTACCATTATTTAATTGTGAAAAACAAACTCCGAAATATAATTAATATACCCTCAGGATATTTGATATTTTAACGATGATCTTATCATCGTAAAATCAATTGACAATATAATTATTAAATTTTGTTTAGGTATAATTTTATTCTGTATGAATAAATTATTAACAGTTAATAAATTTGAAAAATTAGCAACATTATCATTTTAGTTATTTATGAGTGCGTATTTATTAGAATACAAGTGCTTCTAATAATAAATAAATTTAATAATTATATAATTTGTCCGTATATGGTCAAGTTTTGTGAAGTAAACCATAAAATACCTCTTACCTATAATATATAGGTGAGTCATGTAAAGTAGGCGTCATAAAAGGTTGATATACCTACTAAAGAAAAGTGCTATTTATTTAAGTTGTAATTTTACTCTTTCTTAAAAGTATTTTTTTTGACAAGTACAGTATTCTTTTACAAATGAAAATGTTTGTTTACATCTAGAAAAATCAATATTTATAGTAAACAGCTTCGTGTCCTATAAATTGATACAAGATTGTTTGGCATTATAATATGGTACCTATTTTATTTTTGTATTTGAGCTACCGATTATATTTCCAAAAGAAATTTAATAAATTAATCTGAAACCATAAATATCTTAGCTTTCTATAAAATTTATAAATAAAACTTGTAAAAATATCATATTAACTATAATTTTATTAATACAGTGTAAACTCGATAATGTGAAACCATACCACGATTATCCAAACTCACAGTAATCAGAACTAAATTAACATAGTTTACTGTAATATTTTTGCAATATTTTGTCGTTAATAAATAATAAAATCAACAAAGAGAATCTGATATTATTACATTTATCTCATAAACAATTCTAATTTTTCATCAAAAGTTTTGTTGCTTTTGTAACATTTATGTATACTTTCATATATTTTTTTTATTTATACAATATTTATCATTATTGATATTAATTTCAAGCTAGTAATTTATCTGGTTCCATTAAGTAGTTTTATTTTGCATAAGTTATTAAAAAGTTTTTGATCAATTAAACCCACATCGATTTGTTATTTAACAAAAATGGTTTTTACAAGAGTTCTATTTTTTGTAATTTACTTATGTTTATTATACATTGTATTTTGAAATGACAACCTTATAGTTTTTTTTAATCTAAAAAGTAGTTTTGGCTAATTTCTGAAAGTCACTAAACCCATTCATACCTACACATCATCCTTGGTATTGGGAAAGGTTAATTAGAATAAAATAAGATAATTATAGTACTTGTATTATATTATTAATCCCACAACAATTTTACCAGACAGTGACAAAATAAGTGATGAAATTCAGATGCGGATTTTAAATCATTATGAATGCACAATGGACGTCATAGTATAACTAGTCAAAACCTTTAAGTCTAATTATTATTAGCCAGAAAACTTTGCATAAGTGATAAATTAATTCGGAAATTTCTTGTTTTAAGAATAGCCACGTTTACTCCAATATTAGTTTAAAACTAATAAATTAATGCAGATTTTTCAAAAATACTCGAACTTATGGGGTCTACAAACGATCAACTTAGTATGCAACCAAACTTGCAACCACTTTGTAAAGATTGTAGAGATTGTAGAGATTTTACAAAGTGGTTGAACCCCAAGCTGAACACCAGGTTGATCGTTTGTGGGCCCCTTTAGACGAAGCTTTTCGTCTTTTTTAGACGAAAAATTTTTCTTTATAATCCGTGAAATTCCGTTATGCTACTTATTTCAAAGACGTTATACGAAATTTTTATTTTGATGCTTATTTTTAACTGAAATACAATACTATGTACAAAACTTTTGATGTTATACTCGTACTAATAAAATATTAAAAAACTTTATTAAATCTGTGCATTTACTAATTGATTGGCCATGAACAGAAATCCGCTATAATATAAAAACATTTCATATGTAGTACATACATATTTTGCTTTAGCCATTTCATGCTTACATTAATTGTGGGTAGTCAACGTTAAATAAGAATACGATATACCCATTAATAACACAGGTCAACACGATTTTTGGGTCTGGCTTCTGCATATGAAATTTTAGTTTCTCCTACGTTAAAAATAAGGGAAAAAATAATATTTTTGATCAAAGTTTGCTTTTGTAGAAACTAGAGCAATTCTTTGAATTTTTAAGAAAAATGGCAGATTTATATATTTTTCCATAATTTTCTTTTAAATTACGATTAGAAACGTTTTTGCTGAACACTAGAGTCTTTTTTATGCAAGAGTTGTGATAAACAACAGCAAATAAATGTAAAAAAACAAAAATTCAATTTCAAAAATGAATATTTTTAGTGTTTTTCTTATGTTTATATGGGCTGTCTCGTATTCAACCCCAAATGTAATCTCTCATCATATTCTCATTGTACTGCCTTTGGTAACGTCGTTCAAGGTCCATCACATCTTGGTGAAAACGTTCTCCTTGTAGGCACCCATATTATCTATGCTAATTTTATGTGTAACGCTCTCCAATTGGTTCCGACTTTACATTATGTTTTCCTATCTTAAATTCGACTCAATCAGGGCATATACGCCGTTGGTAATGTACTGCATCTGCTCTGCTATCCTATAAAATAAGCAAAGGTGTAAAGGTGACAAGGGTATTTAGTATATCCGCCTTGCGTTCCCATCAGCAAACCAACCATCTTAAAATCACCTATCACTGGCCAATGGTATTCTGCATATTTTAACTTTTTAAGTATAATTTTCACACTTTTACATTGTGATAGACAAGTAAATACTCACTACTGTGCCCTTTACAAATAATATGCAATTTGCGATAGGGTTAATCAAAGTGGTACCATCAGTTGCTCATAAAATCAATTTAAATCTTTAAAACTTACTTACCGGTGTAACCGGGAATTTTTACCCCAGTGAAATTTTACCCCCCGGTAAAAATTCTCTAGTGAAATTTTACCCCCCGGTAAAAATTCTCTAGTGAAATTTTACCTCCTAATTATTTTTTACTGGGGGTAAAATTTCCCTAGAGAATTTTTACCGGGGAGTAAAAAAGTTCAAAATAACCTCAGTGAATTTTTACCCCCTTAAAAAATTTTATAGGTAAATCAGAATTTTTTTTACTGTTTATGTATTAAATTTGATTATATTATATTCTGAGATGCTAAAATATCTTCCTCAAATTTTGGAAGAATAAAAATAAATAAAATAAGATAATTTATTAGTTAAATAGTAAAAGAAATAGTAATACAGGGTAGGGTGCAAAAACTACCCACATTTCATAAAATCGCAGTGAAGGATGATAGATATATAGATAATGATAATAGATCTATGGTACCAACTAAGATATTATAATAATTATTTTCTATATAAGGTAAGTGAGACACAAGAAATTAATAAATTCAAACAGAAGAAAAATAACAAAGTCAGTAGGTATTATTTCATACCATTATCAAAGTAATTTCCCAAAATTAAAACAAAATGTTTAATCCACAAGAAAGTGATGAATTCAGCAACGACAATAAACCTGATATGGTCAAATCATCACAGTACATCGCCTTGGATTTAAATATGGTTATGCAATTTTTAACTAACAAAACGCATCCTCAACATATCAAAGGAAAAAATGAAAAGTCTAATTTTAGAAAACAATGTAAACCTTATACAATGGAAAAAGAAACTTTATTATACAAAAAGAAAATTAAAAAAAGTGAAAGAACCACGAGCGGTGATGCAGAACATCGGTGGTTGCCAGTAATAATAGATTGGGAAGAAAGAAAGAAAATAATATCAATGGTTCACCAAGGCACAGATTCAAGCGTTGAATCAATATCGCTCTCATCTCATCGTGGGAGAGACGCTTCAATATCAATTATCGAACGTAGATATTATTGGCCAACTATATACACGGACACGGTAAACTTTATTAAGCATTGTGATGTTTGTCAAAAAATCAATCCAGCTGTTTTAAAAGCTGTTCCTGAACTCCGACCAGTGCCAATACCAACAGAAGTTATGAAACAAATTGGAATAGATATAGCTACACTTCCCGAAGTAGATGGGTTTAAATATATTATTGTAGCAATTGACTACTTTAGTAAGTGGTCCGAAATCAAGGCAATAAAGAATAAAACTGCCGAAGTTGTTGCTCGATTTTTGTTTGAACTTATTTGCAGACATTCGTGTATGTCGATACAAATAAACGACCAAGGTAGGGAATTTGTTAATCAAATTTCTAATCAGCTCCATAAGTTAACGGGAACTCAGCAACGGGTAACGTCTGCATATCACCCGCAAAGCAATGGACTTGTAGAAAGACAAAATAGAACTATAAAAAATAAACTTCTTAAAACATTATATAAAAAAGAAAACGTAAGCAAATGGCCAGATGTAATTGACGGAGTTCTTTTTGCGCATCGTACTGTACGTCATGAATCCACGAAATTTTCACCTTTTTTTCTGCTATATAACAGAGAGCCAAAACTTCCTGTTGATATTGAAATGGATAAAATTAAGATGGAGGAAATAAACGAAATGGACGAAATGAACGAAATAGACGAAATGAACGAAATTTATCGAATGGAAAATGAGATATTTGGAATGGACGTTGACGACGTTGAAGTGACAAAAGAAACAGATTATAAAATAGAACATAATATATTCAATCAAAATAATTTTGAAAAAAATCTTGCAACAATGTTAGAAATTCAAAAGTGTGTATTTCAGAAGACCGCCGAAAATATAAAAGAAAGTCAAAAAAAGCAAAAAACTTCTTATGATAAGCGCCGTGCAAATACAGTGAAATTTAAAGTTGGAGAATCGGTACTGGTACGAAATTGTAGACGAGATGATCGTAAAGGTGGTTGGGCAAAAGCACCCTATACAGGACCGTACACCATTAAGAAAATTCTAAGCAGTGGCAACTGCATTTTACAGTCGAAAGTGGGAAAATATTTGAAAAGAGGATATCCTATCAGTAATTTAAAACATTACCATGACAACGGATTTCAAGAAAAAAATGGCGAAAATGAAGAACATGAATCATCTGTGGAAGAAATTTGTTGTATTACGGAAAAATCAAAATTTCGTTTCTGTCCCATAACTAATATTTGGCAAAAACTACTTTGTGAGAAGCTTGGACTTTCATTTGACAAAAATTCCGACTTTGCAAAAAAAAAAAATTCGTTGCTCCATCCGCCTCACACTGTTATAGACGTCAAGGCAGACGGTAACTGTTTTTTTAGATGCATATCTTTATGCATTACCGGAAGTGAAGATCAGCACAAAGAAGTACGAAAGCTAATCACTGAATTTATGAAAAGTCAAAAACAAAAAGTGGATCTGTTTTCTGGTGTTCAGAATTACATGAATATCACGAAAATGGACAAAAATGCAATTTGGGCAACAGATGTTGAGATGCTTTTTACTGCAGCACTCATAGGGGCCGACATATATTCGTTTAGTAAAATTACAAAAAATCCTGCATGGATAAGGTTTCCAAGTTCAATGCACCTTTCCGATGAACCTAATTACAAAAATCTGGCAATATATTTGAACCATAAAAATTCAAATCATTTTGAAGTAGTAATTTCGGTAAAAAGAAGTGTATAAGAAAATGTAATTTTTAAATAAATATGTTAAGCTTTTAAATTATTCTATTTTATTCTTCAAATATCTGAGGAAGATATTTTAGCATTTCGCAGTAAAATATTATAGATTTTGATACATAAACAGATATAAAAATTCTTATTTACCTATAAAATTTCTTAAGGAGGTAAAAATTCACTAAGAATATTTTGAGCTTTTTTACCCCCCGGTAAAAATTCCCTAGTGAAATTTTACCCCCTAATCATTTTTTACGGGGAATAAAAATTCCCTAGCGAAGTTTTACCCCCGGTAAATATTCCCTAGGAAAATTTTACCCCCGGTAAATATTCCCTAGGGAAATTTTACCCCCCCGGTAAAAATTCTCTAGTGAAATTTTACCCCCGGGAGTAAAATAAAAAGGGGTAAAAATTCCCGGTTACACCGGCGTTAATCAGACAAAAGCAAACTTTAAAAGCTAAAAATAAAAATTTCAGTATATTTCGATGTCTCGAATCAGAATTTAAGCATTAGAACAGAAACACAAAAAAAAATCTTTTTTTTGTTGATCTGTGTAATATCTACAATACATTAAACAAAAATGCAGGGCGCGTAGGAGTGGAAGTGTCAGACATGTCAATAAGTATTAAGTAGTTACAGAAACTGTTCATTGGATTCATGCATTTTTTCATTCTATTTATTAATTTGTTCATTAGTTCACAGCCATTAGTTCTTTTTTATATTAGGTACCTACTAATTGCTGGGTAAACTAGTGAGGTATTTTGAAGAAATTTTTTTGAGCAAATTTAATGAGGAAAATGTTAAAAATGTCGCTATCTCGTGAACTTTAGAAAACACTTTTCATTAAAAATATTAAAATGGCATCAGTTTGTAAAAAAGCTATAAAAAAATCACAATTTTTTGTTTAAAATTATTTAAAAATTAAAATTTTGACCTCGTTTTGGTTCAAGCTATTAGTGTGTACAATTAATAGGTGTACGTGTGTACAATAAAGTTGAAATATTTCAATCTCATCGTTCTTACAGTTTTTAAAATTTCATTGCTGCCGAGCAAAAAAATGTCGTTTTGAGAAAAATCTGTTTAAAGTTTCAAGTACATAGTAATTATGCAATATTTGTGAGTTAGTAATTAATGCAATGCAAATTTTTCAATTTTTTCAGCCTGCTACAGAGTAGGTACCCTAAGGGTGCGTTCCACTTAAAGTCCACGACGACCACGGTCGTTCGTCAGTCCAATCAAATAGCCGCTTTCGATCTTTAGTCCAATCAAAGAACCATGGGACCACGCTGCGGTCGTCGTGGGCTTTAAGTGGAACGCACCCTAAGTGGTAACACAGATTAGTATACAGACAGCCAACCCCATTGTTAAAATGGTTAACACATTTCTTACCCGAAACCATGTTAGTACTGGAGACGACTACCAGAGGTGCATTTCTGGGAGACATCACGACATTGAACTATGGTGGCTACTGGACACGCTTCATAGATGTCGTTTCTAAAATATCTCATGAAATCTCAAGTAGAAAATTTTATTTACCTACAGCTTAAGGGTTTACTTTCCTTCAATGCATGATTCTATAACGGCATAATGTATGTATAATTAATTTTCTGCTTAAGATTTTATGAAATATTTTAGAAACGACATCTATGAAGCGTATCCAGTAGCCACCATAGTTCAATGTCGTGATGTCTCCCAGAAATGCGTTTCTGGTAGTCGTCTCCAGTACTAACATGGTTTCATTGTTAAAATGTGTTAACCATTTTCAACAATGGGGTTGGCTATCTGTAGTAGTAATCTGTGGTAAAACTAATATGGAATTTCATCTTGTGTCACAACTGTAAAAGAGTGCGATATAGTTTTAGACGTTCTCCATTTGGCTTTTCTTAAAGGCATTTTATCTATTCCTTTTTGACAAGGTAAAACTAGAAATATTTGTAAAAAATGATAAAAACTTTAGTGCCCAAGTACAAATAAGTGATATTTGTTATCTCTTTAAGATTGTGTAAGCAACGATTTATTATATATCCAAACTTGAAGTAGAAATTGCTTGTAAAAAAGTTTTTATTGAATTTTTTTAATATTTTATAATCTAAATACAGTGGGGCCCGCTTAATGTGATCGAGGTTAATGTTATCATTCGGATATTGTTATCACTTTTGCCAGAAACGGAACGGACATATATTACACACAAAAAACATCGCTTATAGTTATTATAATTCGGTTAATGTTATCATATTATTCTTAAGATTATTTTCTCCCACGAGCAAAGGAGTTGAATTTCAGTTACAAGCATTTTTTTATATTGTGCATAAGTCACCCACATCATTTAAAGTCAGGTGTTAGCAAGAAAATCTGTCTATGGTTCATTTTTTTCAAAGACGGAGTGGATGTAAATAAACCCACCGTGTGATTCTTTCTATCACCGTCACATAATATGTGATATCACATTATATTTTTATGCTTATTATGAATTCCGTCGTTTAAATACATAAAAAACTTCAGAATGAGTGACTATTATTAATTAATTATTGTAGATGTAGTACATATTAATAAATAAGCAATAAAAATTTTTTTCGTTTAATGTTATCAATCGGTTATTGTTATCAAAAACCTCAAGTCCCGATGTGATCACATTAAGCGGGTCCCACTGTATTACAAGAAATCCTACACATCAAATTTTTGTCATAATATTCTGCATTTCTAGATACCTCTTAGCCTTAACTGATTTTAAATTATATTTAAACTTCAAAATATCGAGTTATTATAAAATTAAAAATTAATTAAAAGATTTATTGAGCTTTCAAACGATTATATCGTCCGTCATCAGAATAACTCGATATTTTGAAGTTTAAATATAATTTAATATCAACGAGTTAATAATTTATCTATTTAACTGATTTTACATTCTAAAAGCATTTGCTTATTAAATCAGTTTTACTAACCACATGAGGTACAGAGTCGCATCTGACACATCCACTCACGCGTTGCTTGTGTCCTTGTTTAATGTAACCTAGTATAGTTAATAGATTTTTTTGTTTGTCTACATTTTATTTAGTGTAAAAAATTTGAAATAATAATTTTAAATATGCAATAACAATTTGTTGCATTTTAATTAAAATTTATACAATTCACAGCTATTTTTTCTATTTATACACCATTTTTAACTGTTTTTACATTTGCCTCGAAGACGGTGCGAGTTAGAGTAACTGAGTAACTCCAAACTGCTCAGAGTAATCTACACTAGACAAACGAATACGATCAGTTTACTTACACCGTGAAAAAAAACGCTATTTTCTACACTAACATAATCGGAGTAGATAAACGAACAGACCTAACGTGTAGGTCGCATCCTTGCGTAACAATGACCAACCACAATCAAAGTGGGCTTGAAGTGGTTAATCAAATTACAGCATACTTTTAAAATATTTCTAAAAATATCTATCGACATAAATTTACTGCTATTTTCAAATTAAATGTTAACGAAAAATAATCAGATTTCGTCATAAAGCTACTGAACTAATCGCATAAAAAAAATTGATAAAAATGAAAATCATAGTTGTTTGCTATTGATAAAGTTGGTGATAATAGGTCACGTAATGTAGAGCCATAAGTAGAAAATCTTAGTAGAAATTACTATTTTTAAGTGGAACTACATTAAAGTACCTATATAAAATTGAAAATGCAACGGTGCGAATACACTTTAACCAAATTGAGAGAAGTACGTTTAACACTTAATATAAAACACAACACCAAATGTCTGTTTCATAAGGTTAATATAATCAGCTTAAACTTGAAATATTTTAATCCTCTTATTGATACGCCCAAGCACAATTATTAGTGTAACACAGGGGTCGGCAACCTTTTAGCTGTGGTGTGCCAAGCCACTCTACCGATATGATTCAGGGTGTCGCCTTAATTCTATTTCCGTATTATTATATATTAATATATATCCCTGATTATTTGTAGAGTGCCATTCAGAACCCCATCGCGTGCCAAGCCTGGCACGCGTGCCATAGGTTGCCGACGCCTGGTGTAACATTTTAAAACCGTGAACTAAATACAGATTTATTCATTTTACATTACCATTAAATATTCGAAAATTAATTATTATCATTTAATCTAATTAAAATGGAAAATAATTATATATAAACTTTCCAAGAAATGCAATTTATGAATAGCATTATAGCAGTTCTATGTATTCAAATATGCATTTGAAACTAATGACGAAAATATTATGCAAAACAATAATTTATAATTTATAATGCATTTTTGTAAATTAGTAGGTATAACATTTTTAAAAATAGCTAATCTGAAGTGTGAAAAAAATAAGTGTGAAAAAAGAAGAGGTGAGCTAAGTGAACGGGCTAAGGACCGGACTCTAGGCTAGAAGCTCTAGGTTCGATTCCCAACCCGGTTACAAAAATTCATACAACTTTATTATAACCCTCTCCTCTCGGAAGGCAATGGCAAACCACCGAGAGTAATTTGCCAAGAGAACCATTTAATATTAATGGTCGCCAACCTCTGATATTAGGAGACGGCACCTTAAGAAGAAGAAGAAGAAAATAATTCAATTTTAACAATAAGTTTATATAATACTACCTACATAATGTAATAATTATACATTTTTTACTTTATTTTAACTAGCGAAATAAAAATAATTATAAGCATCACAGAAAATCAAAGTTGAAAATATGGAAGTTTTGAATTGAAATTTTGAATGGAATTATGAAATTAAAATTAAATTTTGATGTTGCATCTGAAAAATTTGAGAACATAATTTTTCGTTTGGTTCAAAATTACCTATTTACTGTTAAAATAAATTTTTCTTATTCTTGAAAGGAAAACTACGACCGTGAGGTTGTAGTAACTCACGATAATGGACAATTTCAATAGCTTGTTTTTTCTGAGTATTTTTGAAAATTTTTAACATTGATAGTTTTTATAATATGAGTTACTAAAATATAACATTTATATTTTTCATCAAATTATGAAATCTATTAATGTGAATATATGTATAATCTATGACAATATTGTTTTTGCTGTACTTTATTCAGCTCATCAGATAGATCAAATAACCACTACAGTAATAAATATTCAATAGAAAAAAAATTCAAAAAAAAAACTGACAAGCAAAAATACAATACCTACTTTGAATGTCAAATTATACTTGAAATAGTTTTTAGTTTATTATCTTTTTCGAGTGTGTATCACCTTTATTTAATGAAACTTAACAGACCATCGCATATGTAAATATTAATAGCTTTAATAAGTGGCGATTTTCAATTCATAAAGTTGAGTATTCGTATTTAGGTATAAATAATAATAATTCTTGATACTAGACACTAAGCATCACGTACGTAACTCAAGTGGTCTGTGCGGAGAGAGATACAGTAGAACCTGTCTAATTCGACACTATGTTGTCTGATATTTTTCAGAATTCCTCCGTGTTCATAATTCATCAAAACTGGGCAGAAGCTAATCTTATCTCATCTACTGTCTGTTTTGCTGATATTATTTAATATTACGTTATAAACCTTGCTTTAACTCAACCCTTTATATCTTGATGTCGTATACAAAGGGTTGACTTACTGAAGTAGATTCCGTTCGTGTCAAATCACACAGGTTTTACTGCGATATGTTTTATAAATACTATTTACTTACTTGCATTTGTGATAGTCTAGACACCATCGTAGAATTCGATTATTTACTTCTTTGTATAAAATAGTATACAATAACAAAATCACAGCATTATTAAGTTGAAAATGTGTTCTGAAAACAATAAAAATCAATTATAAATTGAAAATAAAATGTAAAACAAATATAAAAATGTTTACCGTTTGTTAAGATTTAAAAAACTTTTGACACGAAAGCGGTTTTCTAAACGCTTTGATTTGTAATTGAAATATTGGAATGTAATAATAATAACTAATCAATGTATGTGTACAAGTATTAATATTTAAGAAAATCAAGTATTACTTAAAGGGGTTTTTAGAACATAAAAAATTTACCACAATTAGTTGCGTTGTATTTATCAGCGGGATTCTAAACCGAATCCGTCCTGGGTTAACCATTACATCAACCCAAACTTATAAACAAATTTTCATACCCTGATAACATACAAATACCATTGTGACGAAAGGTTTTGCCAATGATTATTACGAAATATTTTTTCTCATGTGCAATTTTTTCGTATGTTAGTTTTAGAAGTACGGATAAACTTATTTATTGCTGTTTCTAAGACTACAAAATTGTTTTAAAAATATTGTATTAATATAAGTATGTAATTATTGTACTCAGTGCATTTTTGCAATATTTTTGTAATATGTACCTACTAAATATTATTTAATGTTCATTTAATATTTAATATAAAATATGAGTATAACATTATTACACACGCACGTGTAATAGGTACACAAATTCACTTTCTTTTATTATATCGGAAATCTAATTCATACATATTGATTTTTTTAAGTGCAAGTACACCTGCTTTTTTGTTTATTTTTATTTTACTTTTGGTACATATTTGTGTACCAAACATTAATGCAATATTTAAACATAATGGAAACGTTTAATACATACACTCGTAATTAAAATATTTTAGTTTAAAAATAAATTTAATGTAAATATTGTACAACAATTTAAACGTTAACAAGGTAATGGAATAATAAAAATCAAATTTATCTGCACGAACTTAATAATGATGATGATAGCAATAACCATGCGAATAAATTTGTTTTCATTTTGCTTAACAAGATTATTAATTTTTAAATTTAAGTAGGTACAATATTAATTTTACAAATTAAAAATGTATATAACTCCACGTAAGGTATAAATTAAGAACAATATATTTTTAATTATTAATATTACTTATGATATATCATAGGAGTAATTACCTAGGGTAAATCATATAGTCGTTTGACCCATTATAGTTATTGGACATTGCACTAAACTTTAAAATAAGACTATTTTTAATGCTACAAAAACTAGTAATAGATAGATTAGTAAGTCTGTAATACATAGGTGTAACGGAAAAGTGCGTGAGAATTTATTCCCACTCTCAACATTACTGTCCAATAACTATACATATCAAAAATATTTTGTTTATTTTTCAAATCGGGTTGTCATAATAAAAAATTTAATAGGTATGCAACATTAGAAGGCAATGTTGAACTTAAATAAAAATAAATTTGGTGAAAGAATAACAAGAACTAAGACAGATATAAATTGTATAAAACAAAAATCTGCTTAACTGTCCAATAACTATTGCAATTAAAACAATTAAATTAAACGTATTAAAATTGATTTTATTTATATTATCTACTTAGTTGAGAGAAAACTGTTCAAAAGATTTAAAAAATATTTAATTAAACATTAATATTTAAAAAAATAATTAATCGGTATCTACTCTATGTTAGTAATTAATAATTAATATGGTTAATTATGGTTAATCAAAGATAAGTCCACAATGTTTACCTTTAATCGTATTACAATGTACCTATAGTAAAAACGATCAATAATCTAGAAAATTAGTAATAATCATGTAAATCATTAAAAAAAAATACAGACGAATTAAGAACCTCCTCTTTTTTTATTTCGCTGGTTGGGAAAGGAAATTATGAAATAAACTGTTATACAAACTAATTGTAAGTATGACCGTGCAACAATAGAAAACTTTTATTCTTTAATACTAAAAAAAAGTATATTTGTTAAAGCTTTTTGTGTTAATAAAAATTTGTAAAATTCTGAGAAAATAATTTCATGCAAATATTTTAGCGGCACAAGTTTTACATAAAACATAAAAGGTATGAAAATATTTACAATGGCCATTAACGCATTACCGAAGGATTATGGCATGACTTGTAGCCATCAAGTGGTATTAGAGAGGAAGTATAACAATGTAATATTTACGTAAGTGTAAATTTGCACTTACTGGAATTTTACAAAATTAATAGTTACAAATTTGCAAGATATATTAAAATAACTTTTTTACAAGAAATTTGGAAAAATAATCATATTATATCTTAATTGTAGTAGGTACTTAATGAGATTACCTACTTGACATTGACATCAAAACTTTTGATATATTTTGGTTAAATAGTTTTCTTACATAAGTATTGTATATAATTGCTTTTTAATATATTCGTTTAAACATTTAAATATTTTCACTGCAATATTAAATTAAAGATATTTTTCTTCAATGAGTTTTACGATAAAATAGTGCAAAAAAAAATTAATTTTTTAAATTATATAGCTCACCTATTTATTTATTAACTATAATATTTTATACATATTATATACAACGGAAAAATAATGTTTAAAAACTCATTAAATAGAGCAATTTTAATTAATGCACTGTAATAATTCCCATGATTCACTATTAAATATAACATTTGGTTTTTGTTATTAGAAGTATAACTTCCACCAATGATAACTCACAAATAAGGTATAATTACGACCTACATTAATGACTTTACAAAGCTCCGTGGGTTCGTTATATTGTGGTTATATGGAACAGTAGGGTGAGTTTTGTAGGACAGGGTGAACGACATCGACGATGTCACGATTGGGCACGATATGTTTTAATACTTAATTTTATTATTATTATTTTAACTGAAAACTATTTATTTGATCATGATTTGATAGTAATAGTAGGCATGAATAATAAAATATCTATTACTACGTACATACCTACTGAATAGGAGTTACTTCTAGTACTCATTTCTAACTAATAATAAGAACTACCTAATAAGTTCTACTCGGATGGTTACGGTAAGAGCTGAGTATAAGAAATCTTGTATAAAAACTTTCAACAATCGAAACAAAACTTTTCTGTTGTATAACGATGCAGATAAAATTGCACCTGTAAATAGTAATGTTTATAGTACATTAAAAGCAAAAATTTATCTGTAAAATTGTAAAATTTTAATGTACCTACCTATCTTATTTTTTTCTAATTTAACATTTTGTATATTCGTTTTTTTAGGTTCATCAATAGCAAAAACTTATAACAAAACTAAAAAAAATTGTATTTTTGGTCCAGTTTAGAATATCGGAAACACAATCGTGCTCAACAATTTCGATATCCGAAGCATTTCTTTGCCTTTGGCAATATTTGCTGTTGTTGTTCCGTAGATATAAAACTTAGACTATTTAAAAAATTATTTTGTGATTTCGAATGATTGTTAAATACATAACAAAAATTTTAGAAAGATTTATTTTAATGCCAAACTACAAAAAAAATCTAGATAATTACACATTTTTTATATTTCACCATGGAACGCCCCCCTTACATGTTTCTTTAAAATGTTGCCTAGGTAAGTTACTGAAATATATTCTAATAACCTTTATTTCTTAATAATTACACTAATTTACTGTACACTTCACCATTGCTCATTCTATCTTTACAACATAAATGATTTCTCTTATATAGTATTTGGACTTCATACCAACCCCAATAATCTGATAAGGTTGTCCAAAACATAACATTTTCTCTCTTCTTATTTTTCTAGTATGTTAATCTATCCGGAGGCCTAGAAACACGCGAGCTTCTTCTTAATGCTGGTAGCATAGACGTACTTTCTGTTTTGCTTGATTCACTAATAATGAACTCAGCATCATCCTCCGAACCTTCATTACTCGGTTTTAGATGTGCCTCTCTTTCTATTAAAACTTTTTTTTGAATATTATCTTCATCTGAATAGTTTTGCAACGGCGTTTCCATATTTCTTTCCACCGGAGTTATTGTACTTTCTGTCTTGGGTTCTACCAAATCTTCCACACTTTCTAACCATGATTTACGTAAACTATTTACATGTTTGTGCAGTATCTTGTCTCTAACTTTTACCAAATAAGTTACTCCACTTAATACTCTGAGAATAACTCCTTCTTCCCATTTGTTCAATGTGTTTGGTCCTAACGCTGACACCAATACCTTTTCTCCTACTGCAAATGTCTTCGGACTGACATATTCTTCTGATTTTCTTTCTGATATTTTACCACTCGTCGGTCTCAACATATCCAGTCTTGTTCTCGGTTTGTATTTAAATATTACGTCATTTGGTGACATTCCTGTTGTTGTGTTAGGAGTATTTCTGTATGAAAATAAGAAATTTACAATCTGCTGTTCCAATGATAACGTTGACTTGTCTGCTAAGTATTTTGTTAACGCGCTCTTTACATTTTGCACATGTCGTTCCGCTAATCCGTTAGATTGTGGATGATATGGAGGAGACTTCAACGCTTTAATACCATTTACCTGACAAAATTTTTGGAATTCCCCCAAATTAAATGGCGGCCCGTTATCACTTACCACCGTTTCTGGAATTCCCATAATTGCAAATGTAATTTTTAATTTTTCTACTGTCTTTAACAAGTCCGATCCTCTTGTCATCGCGTGTACATCCAACCATTTTGATTTACTGTCCACAATAATCAAAAATGTTTTTCCTAGAAAGTGAAAAAAATCTATATGAACTCTTTGCCATGCTTTCTCTGTTTTTGGCCACGATACTAAATTCGATTCTTTCATATTATTATGAGTAAGTTGACATACTCGGCATTTATTGATTAATAGTTCAATATCCTCATTTAAACGAGGCCACCATACTGCTGATCTTGCCAGCATCTTACATCTAACCATACCTACATGTTCGGCATGTAGTAATTCCATTACTTTCTTTCTTAACGACTCTGATATCACCACTTGACTGCCTTTCATTATACAGCCATTATCAATGGATAATTCATTACGTCTTGTAAAATATGGCTTTAAAACTTCTTCTGTTACCTTATTTGGCCACCCCCAATAACAAAAATCTGCAACTTTTACCAATACTACGTCCGTAGCCGTCATCCTCGCTACTTCTTCACTTGCTAATGGAATTTCTTCGGTTAAATTAAATGAATTAATCGACGAGTCTACATTGGTTGTGTCTGATAATGGTAACCTTGACAATGCATCTGCTTCTACTAATAGCGACCCTTTTTTGTATTCAACTGTATAATCATATGTCGACAGAATTAAATTCCACCGAACTAATCTTGATGCGGTCACTACGGAAATAGCTTTGTCTGGATTAAACAAAACTTGCAACGGCTGATGATCCGACAACAACGTAAACTTTCTACCATAAATATATTTATGAAACTTTTTTACTGCAAACATTATTGCTAATGCTTCCCGCTCAATTTGAGAATAATTTTTTTCTGAATTCGACAACGTTCCTGAAGCAAAGAATATTGGTTTATCCACTCCGTCTACACGATGACTCAATACCGCACCCACTCCATAAGAACTAGCATCACAGGCTATCACAATCGGTAGTTTTTCATCATAATGTACCAGTACGTTACTTTGGCAAATCTGACGCTTACTCCATTCAAAACGTTCCTTGCACTCCGAAGCCCATACAAACTCTGAATTCCTTTCTAATAACTTGTATAACGGCCTAAGTTGAGACGATAACATTGGTATAAACTTTGAATAATAATTTAATAACCCTAGATACGCCCTAAGTTCTGTAACATTTCTTGGTTGTGGTGCTTCCATAATTGCTTTAATTTTGCTCGATGTTGGATGAATACCTTCCTTATCAATTCTATGGCCCAAATATTCCACACTGCTCTCGAAAAATTTACATTTTGATAGATTAGCTGCTACTCCGTATTTCTTTAAACGATTTAAAACGGTATCGACCAACATCTTACATTCATTCATATCTTGACCAGTAATCAAAATATCATCGAGGTAGCATTTCACTTTTGGGATCCCTATTAATATGCGATCCATTACTGATTGAAATATTGATGGCGCACTAGACATACCAAAAGTTAATCTTGTATAGCAAAACAGCCCTATATGAGTATTAATAGTTAACAACTCTTGCGATTGCTTTGCTACCTTCACTTGAGTATATGCTCCTGTTAAGTCTATTACCGCAAATACCGATCCTCCTGCTAACGAAGCAAATATATCTTCCGCGGTTGGTAACGGGTACTGATCTTGTATGAGAACCTTGTTTACTGATACTCGAAAATCTACGCAAATGCGAATATCGCCATCTTTCTTGGGTACTACTACAATCGGAGATGCCCAATCACTATTTTGAACTGGATTTAAAATTCCTATTTTCACAAGTGCCTTCAATTTTTCTTCTACTTTGTGTCGTAACGCATAAGGCATACTGTATGCTTTTCTAAATATTGGTTGTGCTCCATCCTTGATTTTTAAATGGACCTCAAATTCTTTTATTGGAATAATTAAATTTCCTTCGAATACCGATCTAAATTTCTCTTTTAGCTTATCCACGTCCGTTGAAATGGCTGCCACCTTGAAATTTTCTTGCCAATTCGGAAACAATATATTCAACCAATTTCTTCCTAACAAAGGCACAAAACTATGTTTTGTTTTAACTACCACTAATGACAAATTATATTTCCGATCCTCTTTAACGACTTCAACTGTAATTTCTCCTAACGCACTGATTTCTTCTCCGGTTACCGATGTAAGACCAAAGTGTACTTGTCGTAGCTTTACATTTGAAAATGTTTCGTAAAATAACCTTGATGGCATGATAGTTTTACATGCCCCTGTATTAACTTCAAATTTAATTAAGTTGTTATTGACTTTCAAATTAACCCTATGCGCCAAACTGCGAATGACTTCTCCAACCACATTAATATTGTACAATGAATAAATATCTTTATTATTAACCACTGATGAATGCAGATTTCGATCCATTAAACTGTTCTCTCGACATGTGTCTTCTCCTTCTCTCTGACGTTCTTCCACCGCTCTAATTACAGCCTTACTTCGACACATTTTTGCGGAATGATCAATTCTTTTACAATTGTAGCATTCCCACTTCCTTGCTGGACAAATACTCGGATTATGTTGCCTACCACATCGAAAACATTTACTTGGATTATTACGCCCATTACCGTCATTTTGATACCTTCTATTCATTTCTGGTTTTAACGGATTATTTGCCGCTTGTCCAGTCACTTCTTTTCTTGTGTTTTGATTATCTTTATACCTTTCTACGTACTGGATCTCCCCTTGGCCACTCATAACTCTCACTTGTTTGTCCGCCATTTCGCATTTTCTTGCGACCATACAAGCCATTGTAAAGGTCAACTCTGACTCGGCTAACAGCTTTTTTTGTACTTCACCTGATTCTACTCCGACCACGAATTGGTCTCGTAACGCTTCATCCAAAAATGTTTTGAAATTACACGTGCTTGCCAGTTTTCTAAGTTCCACCTCATATTCCGCTATTGTCTGATTTGAATTTTGATGACATTTGTGAAATTTAAATCTTTCACATATTTCAGATTTAATCGGGGAATAATGTTTTTTTAATATTTCTACCATTTCTGCAAATTTTAGATCACCCGGCTTTTTCGGTGCAACTAGATCTTTCAACGTTTTATATACTTTTGGACCCGCTAACGTAATAAACATTGAACTCTTCATAACTTCACTGACTATATTGACTTTAAACAAATGTTCCACACGTTCGCAATAACAATCCAACTCATCTGCCCCTCCTTCAAATTGTTCTATTGATCCAATTAGTCATCCCATCCTCGTCGCCAATGAAATATATTCTAATAACCTTTTTTTCTTAATAATTACACTAATTTACTGTACACTTCACCACTGCTCATTCTATCTTTACAACATAAATGATTTCTCTTATATAGTATTTGGACTTCATACCAACCCCAATAATCTGATAAGGTTGTCCAAAACATAACAGTTACAAACTATTTACTTTAGTGAATTAAGCTAATAAAAATAAATAGATCTTGAATTTTTGGTTTGAATTTTGTTCAATCGTTCAATTTTGTTCAATTCAAAACATTTAAAAGTGTTTAACCTATAGTAAACAGTGCTAAATGCAGATAAAAAACGTGTAAATCACAGTGTCGTAAACGTTCATCAATAAATAATTTTAATTTAGAATTTAGTTATAAATTGGTTGCTTTAAGATGAACAAACTCTTTTAGTTCAACCAATCATAATCAATTGTTTTTGTCAATACATCTGTCTTGTGAAAGTTCTCACTGATCAACCTTTAAATTGTGTAGTTACCTACTTCGACAAACTAGAATCAATTGAAAAAGATTTACTCTATCAAGTCTGATGATACCCAACACATCAACACTTGATATTTTGAACTTTAATTATTATTAAAAATGCAAAAAAGTGAACGCTTTAAGAACTACATAAAAATTATTGCAAATTAAATTTAATTATGTTGATCTGCCAAAGTAATTTAAACGCGACTTTTTCTCAAGACAATTTATATATTTTAAAAACGCTTGTTTGATTGAAAATCAGAGCACTTAAAATTGGAATCTTAGGATACATACCTGCATTTTTAATAAAATTATTTTCATAAAATAAAATATCCCATTAATAATAGTCAAGCTAATGAAGCAACTGTGAAAAAGGATAGTTTGATTTTAGTCGAAATTATTAGTCCAAATTAAATTAAAGTTATTGGAATTTAACATCTGATTAACTCTTTTTGGGGTGCATATTAATAGGACATGCGGACACATTATTTTCATCATATTACTATCTTCTTCTTAATTTAATCCTTAAGGTTTGTTATTTCTAACATCTGCGTCGTTTCTTTGGCAGAGTTAGATCTATGAGCATTATTTGCTCACTTTATATCAATTACATCCGTTAAGTAGCTTGCTGGGCTTGTCTTCAAATCTGCCTGTACCCTGGTTTTTATGTTAATAAAGGCAATTTATTACAAACCCAGAAGAACCACCGGCTTAACGTATGTACCTTTTGAAGCATGAAGACTATTCACAAGAAAGTTACTTACCCTTCCCCGGATTTGAGACCGGTACCTCGCGTTTGCAGCCGATCGCGTTAGTTGCAAAGCAAATGACCGTCTCTCATATTATATTATTATAAAAGTCACAATAGTGCTACTGATTGCATTATAGTGATTATTTTTAAACTTCAAACAGTTCATAGAATTCACATTATGTGGTAAAAGCTTCAATACTATAACTAATTATGTTGATCAATGTTACCTCACTATTTTCTTTTATAAATTATGAAATTTATCTATGCATGATAGATTACTTCTAGACCTGTAAGTAAAAAGCTCCAAGTCAAAAATAATACATTTCAAGTTTATCATTGAAGAGAAGACTTTTTTTTTTGTAATATACTCAAGAAATCCGAAAAAAGATTTTGACTCTTATTTTACTCTTTAAATATTATTATGAAGACCTGGATGTTTTTTTGTAGATGATGTAAAATTGAAAGTTATACGATCATCAGCAAAGCAACATATACAATTTTTGACTTCAGTGCTTTTTACTTACAGATCTAGAATTAAGGAACTGTGCAATTACCTTATATTTACGAACATAGGTAGTATTTTAGAAGTATAATTTAATAACATCGTGGTCAGATTATTTTCATTATAAGAAAGAAAAATTAATTAAAAGACCAGTAACTCTAAATTAGATATAGATGCAATATCATTTTTACTTACCATTATCAATTACAGTTATTACTAATTGAAGTTCTTGTGTATTATTATTTTGTCTAAAAGTATGATATTATTATGACATCCAAGTAAAAATTGACATTAAATTAAAACAATGCATTTCGTCAACAAAACATGAAGTTTTCGTTTCCACTAAAAAATACTCTTAATATATTTATAAAATTGCAATTTTAGTTTAATTAGTTTATAAGGTAATTTCTTACGATAAAAAAATATTTTTAAAGGTCCAATAGTTAGTGATATTTCGTATCTATTCATTTCATCATTTTATTGCTGTTTTACCCGTTTCATAATAAGTATAGTTCTTTATCAACTAGTGCGATAATAGTTTATTTTTGTACGTATTCCATACAAAATTTTATCTGATTTCTTCATGTAAATAATCGATTTCTTTATTTTCACATTTCATAGTAAAGGAGTTTACTCTTCAACTTTGTGCAAAAAGTATCGTTTTTCTTTTTGATGAAAGAGCACTGGTTTTTGTCAAACCCGGGCGTTTTCAATAGTTTTTTTCCATCTCAATTAGTCATCCTATACCATTGAATTATTGAAACAGCGCTGCACATTTTTAATCACAAAATATGAAGGAGCAGATTCACTCAAAGTCTTAACCATGTCTGGATTGTTTTAGACCTTAAATTCTTGTAAAGAGTTATTGAATAATTTTACCATTATTTTTACTCAATTCACTCGTTTTAACCAACTGTAATTAGAAAACTATTTTAAAAACTGATCTGAATTTTTAGGTTATGTTATCTAAAAGACTAACTGTGCCGGAAATAGACCCAGATTGCAGCGCCCATTACAAGCAAGTCCATTATTATATTAGGTGCGTAAATTAGTTTTGAGGTATTACATTTATTTTCATCAGCAAAAAATGTATTATATTTTATTAATAACCAAGTTATAAACGACGAATAAAATTATTGTAAATTAAATTAGTTATTCGCTAATAAAGTGATAAGTGACACATTCATATTTAATTATTTTGTTAATTATTATTTATTGTTGTACCACTAAGCAACAAAATAATATGAATGTGTCACTTGTTACTTTATTAAAAAATAACTAATTTAGTTGAGAATAACTTTATTTGTCGTTTATACTCTTGGCCATAAGATTATTTTCTATTGCTAGCTACAGTCTTTTTTTTTGCATCTGCTTGGCAATTCATAAATATCGCCAAAAAACTTGATTAAGTTTTCGAAAAAACCAATTACACAGAAACTTTTTGATTTCTTAATAACTTTTGTGCTGTTTCTCAATCAGATCAGCTAAATCAATCAAAGCAAGTGATAATGAGAAGGAGCAATGTCTGATGAATAGAGAGGGTGGGATAATACATCCTATACAAATGCTTTCAACGTATCTTTTTTTGACTGATTTTGAAATATGTGGTTGAGTATTGCTTTATAAGAAATTACTTTATCATATCTTTTGGCACATTGTTCTCACTTTTTTTTTCAGTGTCTGGTTCAAATCAATTAATTGTTGTCGATAACGATCACCTGTCATGTTTTTTTTTAAAAACGCATATAATATACTTTTTGTCTTTCTGGGAGTAAAGCGGTCACTTTACTCCCACTTTTGTGGGAGCAAAGTGCCACTTTTCTTAGGAGCGGGACGAAAAGTAAAGTTGCGGGACAAAAAGTAAAACAGAGAGACGAAAAGTAAATTTATTACTACGTCTAAGATTCCAAAAATGCATACGGTACTTTGGCAATGATATCATGTTACGCAAACTACCACATCTGGGGTAGGCAATAAATTGTTGAACACTTTAGCACTTTAGAACATATTAGCCAAGATTTATGGTTATTTTCAAGGCAGGTATTAGACTTTATTTTGTAAACAGCTTTGTATTTTTAAAAACATAAATTTTATTTTAAATCGTTCTAGAAAGTTCGAGTTAGGAAAGTTTGATTGTACTTGCTTTTAATTTCGTAATTGGCTTTCGGAAAGACAAAAAATAGTATATTCGCGCTCGGGAGTAAAGTGACTTTTCATCCTTTGAGTAAATTTTCCCCTCGACTGCGTCTCGGCTAAAAACCTTTACCCTTATGACGAAAAATGGCACTTTACTCCCTCGGTGTATAATATCGTCGGCTTACTTGTAAAACCTTGTAAGTCCGATTTTAAAAAAAATTTATGTTCAATTTCATAAATTAGAATTCTAAAATAAGAGTAGTAGCAGATTTATTATGTCTCTTGAAAAGTTTTGTCAATCGGACTTAGAAGGTTTTACAAGTAAGGCGACGATGTACTATTTCTAATTACAAATTTTTAAAATTAAAAAAAATGTAGGTAAAAAAATATGAAAAATTTTCTTTATTTAAAAGGATTTAAAATTAAGAAAACATGCATGGCTGGATCGTCAATTTCATTTTCTATAATATTCTATAAGTAATACATGCAAATAATACAATCTGTCAAAAGAAAGGTTAACTTTTGAAAGTTAATGTTGAAAAAATCTTTTATCAGGAATATTTTTTGCTAAAAGACATTATTTTTAAACTTTTACTATAGAAATTACTTAAAAAAAAAAACAATTTTAAGTTAATAATTTTTCTATTACGTTTTATTGCTTGTAATGCAAAAGCAGACAGTAGTACGATAATTAACAAAATGTTGAAATTTTATCTAAATACGTTTTGAAGTAATTAGTGCGCTAACGATAGTATTACGTATTTTAGATATAATTCACGACAGCCGCAAAACTTAACTAAGCGATAAAATATTATAATTTCAACCCCCTTAAAGAATAAAATGTTAAAATAATATGTTTTTAAAGCAACTTGAAATCAAATTTCTACATGAAATGTGAAAAAATGTTTTAACAATCTTTAATAAGATTTTGGTATTTTCTATTTGGCATTTTAATTAATTAAACCTATAGATAATAATTCATTAAAAAGTTTATATATTGTCATGAAACGACTTTAAAAAGTCATTATTTTTGATAAAAATTGAGTCGAAATTGATAAGTTTGTTTTCTTTTCAAATTTTTAAGTTAATTTTTACGATTTATCAAAGAGACGCCCTGGTGTGATAGCAGGTGCGGTCGTTGATTCTTATGTAGGAATTACCGGTTCGATCCCGGCAAAAGGTTGAAAATTTATTTAGATTATTGATATTTAAAAATTGTAATTAAAAATTTAATTACTTAATAAAAGAGGAATCAATCGACTGAGTGTCGTAAGAAAGCGAATATTTGAGCCATTTTGGTTGAGTTATTTTTGGCCGCCGAAAAAGGCATAAATTTGAGTGTTTTGATCAGTGAGATCGTCCTTGGACTTGTAAGGACCAGAATTTATGAAGATTGGATTGACGTTAATTTTTAATGATCAAGAGTTCTTTGGTCAACGATTTGGAATTTGAATTTGTACATGAATTTGGTCAATGGTTCGACATTCCTGCATATGGAACGAGGAGCCTCAATTGTATGGATTTTACAAGGTATTTTAAAACTCAAATAAAAGTTATTTAACATTTTGATAAAAATTTTTGCGTTAAGTGTGATATTAAAAATTTTTGTGGCGCCGATAAACTTCATCGCTAATAGTTTGAATAATTTATTTCACATAATTTTTGTAAATATTATAAACTTTTTGCGAACACGAATACACCGTAGTTTGTACGAATGCGTTATTTTGCTATTCTCGATTGTTAAAATTTTTCAATTACAATAGCGCATTCGTATTTGCTAACACCAATTACACCATACGCTTTCAAAACTCAAATCTGTGAGTTTAAAAGGGGTCTTTTTGATACATTTTTTTATTGAATTTTGAATAAATTAAATTTTAAGTTGTGAATTTCGACTCGATTATTTCATTTCATCTGATGCCACCTACCCTGAGAAGGATTTTTCGAGCGTTCCCATTTTAGAGAGCTGCCGGCGCACTTTTGAGAGGTGTCTCGCCAAGAACACTTCAATATAGTGCAGTTCGCGATTGATAGCCGACCAATTATTAATGTTGAATGCATTAATTAATTTATTATTATATTGTTTCAATGTAGGCGAATTTAATATCATGGACATCTTTTCAATGGTGCGTATGTAATTTCAATAATTGAAAAAAAAGTAATGAGTAATGACCAATCGTCTGCTTAGAAGTAAATATCACTAAGTACACTTTGTTTGAAAAATGAGAGGAGTTTGCCTAAGCGAATATTTTTTGGCGTTTTATCGTATGAAAAATTGATCAAGTGCATTTAATATTTTTATAGCATTTTAGGCAGAGGTAAAATTCATTAAGTGCAATTATAAACTTTCCTTTCAGAAGTAAAACTCCGTAAGTACAAGTTCTTCACTTCTTGCACAGTTTATCAGTATCATGTACTAAATAGAAACTAGATGAATATTTTACACAACAATGCATGTTATCAAGTGACTCGTGATAAGCAAATTTCTGGGGGAATTTGAATTTGGAAATTATACCTGTGAAATATCCATGTATTAAATTGTATCTTACACTATTATTAATTCTACTGACATTTGCACCATTTTCGAAATTTTCAATAGGAAGGTTATTTGCAAGTGCAAGTGCAGCTTCACGAGCACTGGTAGGAGTTAATTTCAAGTTTAAACTGCCAAAATTGGCGGATTAACTTAAACTGGTGGTGATCTTACGTTCAGTGCTAAACCATCGATGTATGTACAACCCACCCTTAATGAGTTTTACTTCTAAACGAAAAACACATGCATAAAAAATTGATAGCAAGCTTTGACAATTGTAACAAATTGTTAGTGTGCACTGAATTGAGTAAGGTCGAAAATTGCTAGGTATTCATAATATGTTCGGTGCAATTTTCTAAAAAAGTTGTTATTGCAGTTGTTACCTAACAACTGAAAAATAGGTCTGACTCAGTGTAATTATAACAACTAACCGTCACTTAACAACTAAATTCAGTTGTTATCAATAACAACTTTCCTTAGAAAATTGAACCAATTATTAAATAAAACAAGGTCGAAGTTGGTACAACTGCGATTAGCCTTCTATATACGTTTTAATGCGTTTAACGGATCATTTGGATCAATATCACGGATCACGAATAACCAACTACTATAAAAGCAAAGAATACGATAACACCGCTTTGATTTTGGTTGTAAATTATGCTAGCAGACAGATGGACATGTAGCCAAATCATGAGGTTCTTGCTATGCTACTTATTGTAAAGGCCTTAAAAGTATTCATATGAAAAGTAAGTTTATAATATTAAAATTTTGGTTAATTATCATTTAAATTTTTTCGAAAAGAATCAAATAAAATTTTATATGCAATATGTATACGATCAAGTTCCTTTTTCACACTTGTTGCATACATAGTACATAATTATTTTATTGTATTCAAATAAATGTCCAGGCTGGAACCTACTTCACTAGATAATTTATAACAGTGTGGTCTAATAAGTAGTGCAACTTGATAAACTAAAAAAAAGTTGTCATATGCAATATCTCAAGTGCATTTCAAATTGTATACTAATTTGAAATGCACGAGAGGATATTTATTTAGACTATTTCACGAACAAAATATGAGGTTAATATAAATAATTAATTACATTATAATTTGAATTACTGCTAAAAACACAATTTTCTTCAAGTTTATTAAGTAGATAATACGTATTATTTAAATATTAAAGTTAATAAAAAAATTGTCACTTATATTTGCTTTAAAATAAACTTGAAAAAATTGTCGATGCAATTCGATTGCTATTGGTTGAACGTTTCGTTGTTTTTAATTCCATTGGTCTAATGACAGCTGAGTGAAATAGTCTAAAAAATTGTGCTATACTTCACTAGAGATTAATTTTCAGTTTTTCTAAGAAATAATGTACTCCTTTCCATGATATTTCCGTACTGTTTTTTATTTAATTTTAAAATAAAAAGCAAGTTAATGTGTAGGTACCTATTAATAAATTGCAAATTAAAATTTTAAATCCGATCAATTTTTACACTTTCTTTATAATTCTAGACATACTACATAATAATTATTAAGATAAGATGACTAATAAGTAGGAAATTTTTATAGTACTTCTAGGTGTAGTCGTCTGGAGAATGATGAAACGAACCATCCATGAAGAACAATAGAATTGTTTACGCCTGCAGAACATCCTTTTCCTTTGTGATTTTCCCTTTTTAACCTTGCATACACTTAATAATCATCTATTACTTTAGTTAATTATTGTAACTGCGTTTGTAATTCTGGACTAGGGAATTAAAATTCAAAAGATTATAAAGGCACTTTTGTAAAAAACTTTTGAATTTGAAGGCACCATATGCGCTTATGTTTAGTAGGTTTCATATCTTGACCATAAGTGAAATTAATGGTAACTTTTATAAATGACTCATTCGTATTATTTATAGATTTGTAATAATTATTTATACAACCATATTTGCGATAATTTGGTTACCACGTTAATTCAATATAAAAAAACAAATATGTTCCTGAAATTTCCATTATAAGATTTCACAAGATGGTCTGCATTAGTAATAAATGCAAATATTTTAACAATTACCTATTTATGTTCGAATTGCATTTGCAATTCATTTTTCAATTATCAAATAATTTAATTTAAATTCAATTCGTTTGAATGTTCTTCATTACCAAAATTAAATTCTTATTAGGAGTAATAATACTTATATGTAGGTACTTTTTGTTGTCAATGTAAGGTATACCTAGTTAGGTTAATCATTTTTAATAATTTATTTTGAGAACAGTTTTATCTGACAAGTTGTTAAGAAAACACGTTTTAATTTTATACGGTAAATAGGTTCCTCAGTTGAATCAACCGGTATTTGTTATTTTGAAAAAATTTATAAAAGTAAAATTTAATCAACGACTTAAAGTTATTATTATTATGTTCATTTTATAAAGTCTGAGATATTATTCAAATCAACATTTTCCGTACATCATGTGAACTGATAAATCGGCTATTCTAGAAATCCATAACCTAATAGTATCTACTATAATATAATTTCTATTTGACCGGCATTGGTATAATATGGCAATTTAACAAAATACATTAATATAATAAAATAAAAAAAAGAAAAATTAAAAAAATTTCAAAAGTTAAGTAATAGCAGAATAAATAATTGCGAAACAAACTTTGTACACAATTGCAGAATTGTGCAAATTTCATTTTATAATTCTTTTGAAGAAAGTTAAACGTTAATATTTTAAAATAAAATAAACCAACTTACATATTAATATTTATTTTGCAGCACTAAAATTTTTGAATAAACAGTTTTACAGGAACACTAATTCACAAATTACACTTTGGTACCCAATATGCAAATAATACGTCTATGTTATGAATTTTTATACTACAGCACTGTGTGCGATTGTATTCACGCCAGTTTTGCAAATAATTTAACTATCAAGTCGTAACTAACTGAGAGTATAAGACAACCAACCGAACAGACCAGTCGTTGCTCTTTACAGTCACTTGTACCTCGCACCTACCAAATACATACATATTTATTCATGATCATAACGAATACCATTTATGAACATTCGATTAGTAATCTCCATATTTTTTCAGTACATTGATTTTATTCATAGAACTTTAAGAGGTGTCTACGGAAGTTTCATTTTTAAAAATAAATAAACAAATATACTAATTGCCCCATTAGTAGTTTAGTCGAATTATTAACCATATACGTAAATAATTAAATTATGTTAATGAAGTTCTCGACCAACACTTAAAAACATTTAAGTTATTAACAAACACGTGTTATTAAATTTTAAGTGTGGTGTACTAAATTAAGCGTTTTTTAATTACTACTATATTATTATGCGTCAAATAAATTATTAAAAATTCTTTAGATATGTATTGGAATAAGTTTCCAATTTACATTTTAATAACTACAAAACCTTAAACTTACGGTATAAAGTTACAGATATAGGTAGGTATGTATGTAGTAGATGGTTCAACCTACTAATACATTTATAAAATAATGATACGATGGCTGGTGCTTCATAAATAATGCTATCAAGTTTTTCCCCAACTTTTTGTTATCCATCAATGTTATAATTTCTGTATTTAACTAATTCTGTTTATTGCAATAATTATCTATAATACTCTAGTAGTAGGTAACATGTAATAATAATAATACTTTTCAGGAAGAACGATTAATATTTTGGCCATTGTAAGAAAATGCCAAAGTAGGTAACGGTACAGTTTTCCACCACCGCACTAGTGGGGCTGTAGCTAGCACTTAGTTTCAATGCTGCTGTTTCACCCCAAAACAAATTTATTTTCCCAAAATTGTCATTTTCACAACTTGTAGGAACGATTCTCCGTTACGACATTTCCAGATCTAAATTTTTACACTTTATTGTTGAAGTTATATGCATTTCCACATAGTTCAGTTTTTTATTTCATTTCAAACCAAAGTTCCCACATTTCATGAATAATTAACTTCCCAGTAATGCATTCACTCGTTATATTATTTTTGATGTAATCGAGATAATAAATGCATAGTTCAATTTACAAGTTTGATAAACGGTAGATAATTTACCAACCATCTATATTCAAGACGATATATTTCTACCTATCAATTGACATAACATGAACAAGAAACATTATAAAATTCAGAGACACCTTAATGAATGACTTATTTTGATCATATCCTGGATTTCTAACTGAATAAAAATACAAAATTAGTTAGAAGCTTTCCAAAATAACACCGAAAATTGTTAAATCTTGATTTCCAAATCCCTTTGTAATAATAAAATGAAGAAGTGTGTAAGTGCTTTGTTATGTAGGTAGGATATAAAAACTTGCAAGTTTGCCAAGATCATATAAATTGATGATTTATCAATCATATTGATTGAAAGTTTATATTACGTATACACTGCAGTTAAGTTCACAGGTGTTTTTAATTTACTACTTATACACAAAATAATTAATAATTATACTGCAGGTGACGCCTACAATTATTGCAAACAGCACTGAGGTTCCTTCGAGGTTCGAAAATCCCAACCCCTGTGATTTATAAATTATAAACCATGAGATGCAGTAAAAAAGCAAAGATCAGCATACTGATCAATTGATCATAGTGCGGGTATTGCACGCTTCATCTAACTGTCGGATCATAGTCACTTCACTACAAGAAATAATAAACTGTTGAAATAGGAAAGTTCTTTTTGAATGCAGGATGATCCCAACAACAGCAGTGTAAAAGTTACGACAGGTTAAAGAAAGACGTCTGTGTTTTTAAATTTTGGGTAATCAACCGCGAGTAATCGATCAACCAATATAAGAAAATTTTGTATTTTTAATTTGAATTTAGAAGTGGTAAATGTAAAGTTAATTCCTAGATATTTAACATTTTATATTTAATTACGTTTGGGAACGTGCTAGATTACCAAAATGTAGAGCTTTTTACTTGATAAATGGAACCAAAAAAAACTATATCTTCCGAAACGGCAGCAGAGCTGGGCAATTGCGTTATTTAGTGCCTGAAGTAAATTTCCTTTTTAGTGTCCAAATTTAGACAAATAAATGCGAATTTCAATAAGTTCTCACTAAAAAATTGTCTCGAGTATTGCAGTTTGTTTTCAAGTGTTGAAAAGGTGGAAATTGTTCTTCAAAATTGTTCAAAAAGCAAACGTACTTTTGTAAATAAATGGTGAAAATTTTAATTATTTTAAAAATTCTACGCCATCATGCTATAAATCAATGATGTTATGCCAATTTGCATCTTCCCAGGTAGCACACTATGTTGGCGCAATATTGGTGCAATATTGAAATCAATATTGCCCCAATATCGAGATGTTAAACTTTTTCAATATTGGGGCAATATTGATTTCCAATATTGCCCCAATATATAGTGTGCTACCTGGAACTAAAAGTTTAGAAAAATCTAAATCTGCAAAATGTGTTTTTTGGCTTTAGAACTTGAAATATAAAGACGCTCATGAGTCGATGGTACAAATATTTCACCAAGATGTAGTCAATATTAATATCATATATTGCCCCAATATTGGAAAACAATATTGCACCAATATTGGCTGAATATTGACAGACAATATTAGTCAGCAATATTGGTGCAATATTGCACCAAGATTTAGCCAGTATTGGTGCAATATTGATGTCATATATTGCCCCAATATTGGAAAACAATATTGCACCAATATTGGCTGAATATTGCAATATTGCGCCAACATTCTATATTGCCCCAATATTATGTGCTACCTGGGTTTACAAAGCAGATTCAAGTAATTTTTCGGAAATTTAAGGTAAAAACAAAAATTATAAAATATATTATGGTTATAAAATAATTTTATTGAGAGTGAAACCAATAACACTTAAACATATCATAATTTTTAGACAAAACTGTATTAAACACTACTTTTAGAAATAAAAATATATAGCAAAGGAAAACCTAACTCCAATTCATACAAATATGTAATAATTGTATATATTGGAGTAAGGTTTTCCTTCTTTGCCGAAACACATTTTAGGTTTTTTCTAAAAATATAAAGTTCACACAATCTAAATTATACTAAAAGTGTAATTTTATTCCTGTTTAGTCATCTGACGATGATATTGTATAACGAAAACGTTTGTGAATAAAATTATACTTTTAGTATAATTTACATTGTGTCAACTTTATATTTTTAGTTTTTAAAATGTTTATGCATATAATGAGAGGTGAACTAGTTGAACGGGCCAAGGACCGGACTCTAGGCCATAGGTTCGATCCCCGGCTACAGAATTTATCCAAAATTATTATGACACTCTCCTCTCGGAAGGCAATAGCAAACCACCGAGAGTAATCTGCCAAGAAAATCATTTAATATTAAGTATTCAATATTAAAATTAATGATCATGATGCTTCTGTTAAGAAGCAAAACGAGTTAGTAGGAAAATGTTTAATACAGTTTTAGTCTGTCTGTCAATTTAACTTCACTTACCTTGCATGGAATATAATGCCATATTAATTGAGTATTGACTAACTAACAATTGAATTGCTTTTAAAATAATTTTTTTTTAATTTTAACAACCATTTTAAACGTGTGTGTGGTTTTAACATGAACTTAGAAGTTTAGGACACGCATCTCCCTACCTGAAAGGTCAGAGCGTGGTCTATACTAGTATACTTGGAAATTTCATTATTGGGCCAATTTTTATTAAAGAAAACCTGACGAACGAATTTAATGTATCACAATCTATTAGAAAATGAAAATTTTTTACTTATCAATCAGTTTTTAGAAAATCAAGAAGGAGATATTCTGCTAAATATACAAAATATACATTTTCATCAAAACTGAGTACGTAATAAATGTGCGGCAATAATTATCTGAAAAATTTTCTGGCAAATGGATTAGTAGAAGATATCCGATAGCATGACCACCGAGATTCTCCGATTTAACATCGCTTGATTTTTCTTCTGTGGTAATTTAAAAACGGTACTTTACAAAACTCTTCTTGAAAATCTTCAAGAACTCGGACAAGGAAAACCCAGGAATGTAGACAGAATAGTTTAGAAACATATCAGGAGTCTGCAAAAAGTTGCAAATTAGTTGTGCTATTGTTTGTCTAATGATGAAAAACATTTAAAAATGTTATTTCATAAATTTTAATAATTTCTAAATAAAATTAATTCTTGTTCCATCATCTTTTGTCGAGGTAGCTAGTGGAAAAGGGGTTAAACTGAAAATTAAAAGTAAGAAATTCAAAACTAATAAGTTTTAAAGTATGTGCATGTACTTACCACCGCCACTTTTGAAAATTACAAAAATTTTAATTGTGCTGGATTGTGCCCGGTGTGTGCCGCGTTGTGTGGTATTTTTTTTTTGAAAAATTTTTTTTTCCGGATTTTATAGAGGTAGCTTATTTTGACGGTGGTAGTTAACACCGCCATTTTCGATAATCTTAAAAATTTTAATTGTGCTGAATTGTGCCCGTTGTGTGCCACAGTGTGCCGTAAATCATAATATTTTATTTTGATAAATAATTTTTTTTTTGAACCAAAACGTGTTTTATCGATGGTCGTTAGCACCGCCACTTTTGATAATTCTAAAAATTTTAGTTGTGCTGAATTGTGCTCGTCGTGTGCTACAGTGTGATGTGCGTGAAGTTAGCCCCCCTTTTTTTGAAATTGTGATTTTTTTTATTTGTGCTCAATTGTGCTCAAGTTGTGCTCAATGTGCTTAAAAGATTTTTTTGATTTTGAACAAAAATAACAAAAAAAATCGAAAAAAACACTTTTTGACGCCAGCCCCCCTTTTTTTGAAATTGCAACTTTTTTTGGTCGTTCTCAATTGTGCTCAAGTTGTGCTCAATGTGCTTAAAAGAATTTTTTAATTTTGATCAAAAATAACCGCGTAAAGCGCGAAATAAGATTTCTACCTAGCCCCCCTTTTTTTGAAATTGCAACTTTTTTTGATTGTACTCAATTGTGCTCAAGTTGTGCTCAATGTGCTTAAAAGAATTTTTTAATTTTGATCAAAAATAACCGTGTAAAGCGCGAAATAAGATTTCGACCTGGCCCCCCTTTTTTTGAAATTGCAATTTTTTTTTATTGTTTTCGATTGTGCCCAAGTTGTGCTCAATGTGCTTAAAAGAATTTTTTAATTTTGAGCAAAAATAACCGCGTAAGGCGCGAAATAAGAGAAAAAAGGTGTGCATTGAACAATTTTATCATACAGGGTGAAAAGTAAAATAGATTTCTAAATTTCATTTTTAAGGACCGCATTCAGGGTAAAGTTTTTCGTCGTAATGATTTATACAGGGTAAAGTATCAAACATCTAAAAGACATAAATGGAGAATTCTGATAGTACTATATTAGTTTAAATACAGAAGCTGTATTTGTAAAGATATGACTAAAAAATTTAAAAATTAAAAAAAAAATTAAAAATTTTCATGGAAACCTTTTATTTAAAATTACAAAGTGCAATGAATAGTAAAAAATAATGTTAATAAGAGCTAACAAAGCTTCTTAAAAACATCAATCTAAAAGCGTAAGGCTGTTTATTATATAAGTGGCTAAGCAGGCTCAGGTGCATGTCGCTGCCCCCCCCCTAAATTAAATTTTAGGATAAAATTAGTGTCAATCGTTAGAGCTTTGTTTGAGCCTGAATGATCTTCAGTGAGCGAGATTTTGAGTTAATTTTTTTACAAAGTTAGAAATATTTGAAATTTTCGAGTAAACTGCAAGCCTTAAAAAATCTTACTATTAAACGCGTGTTGCTCGGAGTTTATTCAAAAATTTCTACTATCTATAACTTTTTAAAATATTAACTTAAAATCTTGCTCACTAGAGCTCATTCAGGCTCTAACGAAGCTCAATCGATTGACATCAATTACACACATAGATTCAAAATGAGAAGAAAAATTTGAAAAAAGGGGGGCTATGTCGAAATCTTATTTCGCGCTTTACGCGGTTATTTTTGATCAAAATTAAAAAATTCTTTTAAGCACATTGAGCACAACTTAAGCACAATTGAGTACAATCAAAAAAAGTTGCAATTTCAAAAAAAGGGGGGCCAGGCCGAAATCTTATTTTGCGCTTTACTCGGTTATTTTTGATCAAAATTAAAAAATTCTTTTAAGCACATTGAGCACAACTTGAGCACAATCGAGTACAATCAAAAAAAGTTTCAATTTAAATAAAAGGGGGGCCAGGTCAAAATCTTATTTCGCGCTTTACGCGGTTATTTTTGATCAAAATTAAAAAATTCTTTTAAGCACATTGAGCACAACTTGAGCACAATTGAGAACAACCAAAAAAAGTTGCAATTTCAAAAAAAGGGGGGCTGGCGTCAAAAAGTGTTTTTTTCGATTTTTTTTGTTATTTTTGTTTAAAATTAAAAAATTTTTTTAAGCACATTGAGCACAACTTGAGCACAATTGAGCACAAATAAAAAAAATTACTATTTCAAAAAAAAGGGGGCTAACTTCACGCACATTACAGTGTGCCGTAAATTTTAAAATTTTATTTTGGAAAATAAAATTTTTTTGGGTTAAAACGTGTTTTATCGAAAGTCGTTAGCACCGCCATTTTAGAGAATCTTAACAATTTTAATTGTACTGCATTGCGCCCGTTGTGTGCCATAGTGTGCCGTAAATTTTAAAATTTTATTTTCACAAATAAAATTTTTTAAGCCAAAAAATATTTTATCGATGTAAATTAACCCCGCCATTTTCGATAATTTAAGAAGTTTTAAATTGTGTTGGATTTTACTCAATGTGTGCAGCTGTGTGAAATAAACTAATACCTCTGTATTCATAAAAACGCAATATTTAAAACAGGTTTACTAAAGCTTTAAAAGCCTCACAAATGCCCTTAAAATGCCTTATATCCTTTACAAAGGGTTTATAAACTTCTTTTAAGTATTTTTCGTTTTTATGAATACGGGGGAATACGGGGGAATATCTAAATTTTATGTAATAGGTTTTCAGCACAGTTGAGATGAAAGACACGATAATCATGTATAAGTAAACTACCTCCGATCCTTTTTTGAACCCTTTTATTTCAGGTAAAAAGTCTCAGCTTTTTCAAATTTTTCAAATTTCAGGTAAAAAAAAAGTTATAAAAGGTAAAAGTCTTTAGGGGTAAGATTATTTGGATTATCTTTATTCGGAAAGGGATTAATATCAAATTAATTTCTATACAACCTACTATAGACTATAGTGAACATTTTTACATAAATTACGATTACAACACAATCAGCCGCGGAACCGGACAACTGGGCGACGTATAACTAGGCAAAAGACAACTGGGCGAAAGACAACTGGGCGATTAGTAAACTGGGCGATTAGTAAACTGGGCGACGGTCAACCGGGCGACGGACAACTGAGCGATGGAAAAACTGGGCGCTGGGTAAACCGGGCGATTGTCAACCGGGAGATGGACAACTGGGCGACGGGTAAACTGGACAACGTATAAGTGGGCAACGCAACTGTAAATTTTGAGCATTTAAAAAAAATTATTATGATAACCTCTATGGGTGAGAGGTAAGTACTCGTGACCCGAAAATATCAATTTTAAAACCTCGATGAATTCTGAATAAGCATATTTTAAATAAGAGAATTAACCCCAAAGAATGGCCTTAACAGCACTAGTTTTTTCAAAAATCGATTTTAAAAACTTCGATTTTCACAGCAAATTTTATGCTAAGTCGCTCGTGATTGGTGAATTCTGGCATTCTGTGATCGGTCCGTGCAAGTTAAATTACTCTTTAGTTATACGCAGAGAGGAGATAACCGGAGCGACACTAGCATTTCATATGCTTCAACAGTGCACTTTGAGCGAAAATTATGTTTTTTAATAGTAATTTTTATTTGCACAACCACCGTTCTTGTAGAATCCACGTAAAAACGAGTTTCACCTTTTAATGATCCACCTTTTCTTTAACCCACCGGCCTAGGGGTATGTTTATAATAAGTGTAGTTTTGGCCACCATGGCACGAGAAGGATCCACGCGAAAAAGTATTAACCGTACATTAACATTGCGTACGACTAAGTGAGTTATCAGCTGGACTCTTATGCATTACTGATGACGAAAAAAAAGTTATATCCACCCCTTTCCTAATAGCATCTTTTTAGAGTTGGAAGGCTCTAAGGGATATTTTTAGCTGATAAAGACAATGATTCATCATCTCTTAGTTAGGTTATGAGTTATTATTTTCAACTTAAATTTGACGAAAAAAATAGTAACTTTTGCTTGAGGTCGACTCCGAACAACTGATGTGTTTTTTTATACAGTATAATAATTTATTATTATTTATTTATTTATTATAAAAAAGTAAATTTATCAAATAAATTAATTCATATTATAATGATATGATATGCCACGAAGGTATTCAATTATGTTATTACGATCATAATTCGTAACCTTATTCAGGATTTTTTGTCAGCTTGAAGGTAACGTCTCCTTTTTGTTGCAGCTTGGTAACCAACAACTTGTCGTTCATATTCTACGTCGTACCTTTTTTGAATAGATTTTAATTAGGTTAATTTTTTTTCGGTTTTTGTTTTAGATCACCCTGTATGAAATGTTTCAAAAAATAAAGTTGTATCAAGTGAGAAAATGCAAATACCTGCAAAATTTTCAAACGCGACAGTTTTCTTACACTCAAAACTCAATAAGTTTCATGCTAAATATTTCAATTCTTCAAAATGCTTCAGGTTGTCGCCCAGTTTATACGTCGCCCAGTTTATCCGTCGCCCAGTTTACTCATCGCCCAGTTGTCCGGCGCCCGCTTGACAATCGCCCGGTTTACCCGGCGCCCAGTTTACCCATCGCCTAGTTGTCCGTCGCCCGGTTGACCGTCGCCCAGTTTACCAGTCGCCCAGTTATACGTCGCCCAGTTGTCGCTTACCGATCAGCCGTTATTCGTCCACTCCTGAACATTAGGCCGCCCTTTTTAAACTCTCCCCAACTGGTGGGAGAAAGGGTTCTTGCCCATAACTTACCACGCTGGACAGACGGCTTGGCGAGTAGTCCACAGATCAATTTTGGACTTCACACATCACATAGATCACAGCACATATCTAATTTACAATTATTACATTTAAAATAAATCAGCAGTCTGGCGTAAATCAAACGGATAGACTAGAGAGTGGGAAACCGCGGTTCTAATCCTGGTTGTGTCGGATACGTGCTGCGATCTAAAAAGTCCAAAATTGATTTGCGGACTACTCGCCAATCCATCTTCCCAGCGTAGTGAGTTATGGGCAAAACCTCCTTTTTCCCTACTTAGGGGGGGGGGGAGTTTAAAAAGGAAGCTTACATCCAACAGAGGAAAAAAATTGAAAAGATGAAAGAAAGACATTTAAAATATATAAAATTTTATTTATCAATTTTATTTTACATTATATTTGGTTAATTTATTGTATAAATACATCCAACAGTGGATAGAGAAAGATTGAAAAGAAGAAAGAAAAACATTTAAAATGTATAAAATTTTATTTATTATTATTTTTATTTTACATTATATGTATTTGGTTAATTTATTGTATAAATACACATGTAAATACACATAAATTTTTTTAGAATTTGCAACGTTGGATGACTTTCCTGCCTTGTAATCTCATTCAAATTTTATCCATCTTTCGTATATTTGCATGTATGCAGTATAGTGGCTGATAGATCTTGAATTGAATGTACCATTATAAGCAATTATTACATCTGCTACCACCGGCTTAACGTGCTTTCTAAATCACTGATAGATTGATCGATTAGATTATCGAGTCATTTTCCAAGAATCGTCCTTTTTATCGATGACTAGATTATATCGACCCCCCTACCCACCCCTCCTATCAACGGCGATAGATTATTCCAGTCAATAATACTTTAATTAATATTATTTTTATTATCTGCGATTGGTTGATATAAGATATGATTATCAATAATATGATTATTGCATACAGCTGCACGCATAGAGTAAAATCCAACACAATTTAAAATTTTTTAAATTATCGAAAATGGCGGGGTTAATTTACATCGATAAAATATTTTTTAGTTACTAATACTTTTTTATTTTTATTTAACTTTAAAGGATAATCTAAATAATCCTTACTTCTACCTGTAATAAAAGGGTTGAAAAAAATTTTATTTTTCAAAAAAAAAAAATTTGTGAAAATAAAATTTTAAAATTTACGGCACACTATGGCACACAACGGGCACAATGCAGTACAATTAAAATTGTTGGGTTTCTCCAAAATGGCGGTGCTAACGACTTTCGATAAAACACGTTTTGGCCCAAAAAAATTTTATTTTTCAAAATAAAATTTTAAAATTTACGGCACACTGTAGCACACGACGAGCACAATTCAGCACAACTAAAATTTTTAGAATTATCAAAAGTGGCAGTACTAACGACCATCGATAAAACACGTTTTGCTTCAAAAAAAATTTATGTATCAAAATAAAATATTATGATTTACGGCACACTGTGGCACACAACGGGCACAATTCAGCACAATTAAAATTTTTAAGATTATCGAAAATGGCGGTGCTAACTGCCGCCCTCAAAATAGGCTACCTCCATAAAATCCGAAAAAAAATTAAAAAAAAAAAAAATACGGCACAACGCGGCACATACCGGGCACAATCCAGCACAATTAAAATTTTTGTGATTTTCAAAAGTGGCGCTGCTAAGTACATGCACATTTTTAAAGTCGCCCTCGTCATCTAAACCGACGTGTTTTTTGTTTTTCTCAAATTTACTTGAAACCAAAAGTTATATCGATTGGGGACTTGTGGACTCAACCACTTGCTTTTTTCCACAGGATTTATCCTGATAAGTCGCGAGAAATGCGTTTTACTTTGTCCAATAAAACTGTCAATTTTTTCAAATCAGCAATGTGACAGTATCTCAAGAAATGTGGAAATACGGTGTTTCGGTAAAAATTGGTTCTTCTGAATGCAGAAGTGTATGTAATTGTAATAAAGAATATTTTGAAAAAATGTAATTAAATTGTCAGAATGAAATACCGTGTTCTACGATGAATATTGAGATTGCAATTTTCAGGGGTGGCCAACCGGTCGATCGCGAAGCAAATTTTAGTCGATCGATAGCAATGTCTTGACTTCAAAAATCTTGAGAAAGTGTCAAACAATCAAAATTTTTACAATTTTTTTTCGACAAAGTCATTTATTTATTATTAAAATTCATTTATTAAAGAAGTTACCAATTTTCCATCTGTATTTTATTTCTTTTATATTTGTACCTGTCTTGCAGCTATAATTTTCTGTCTGATTGTCGTAACGTCGTCGTTTACAAAGAAACGTTGCTAATGCATTGATGCACCGTTGATATTTGCCGGTAGCTAACTGAAGGATTACACCTCCGTCTAGTGTCAGAGCTGGGTCACGCATACGCGATTTGGAAATTCTTTTAGAACTTAGCTTACTCAACAAAATAAGCTTATAATCACTGGTAACTAGGATAAAAGTATTAAACGCCGGTGAATGCCAAGAAAAAGTAAAACCAATTTTTAATGACAAACAAAAAAATGTGGTTGATCAGATCAACCAAATGCACACAGATGTAGAAAAAGAACAATACTGCTATTAGAAACAATAAAAGTAAGCCGGACACGAAATTTCAAACAGTAACGTCTGAAGCTGAAGGTTACAAAAGAAAAAATCTCTAGGTGACTGGTCGGCTGGCCTAGCAATGGGTTTATTCTAAGACTTAGAGTAAAGTTAGAAGAAAAAACAAAGGTAGGGGAGACCGAGGAGAGTTGAAACAGTTTTTACAGTATCTAGTAGGTATATTTTAGCCAAAAATGGTTCTACCTCTATGAATTATAGAATTCCATATAGCCAGTTCTATACACTATATGAATTAAATATAAAAATAAGTAAAAATAAATAAGGTTTATGAAAAAATCGACGAAAACTAAAATAACTCCCAGTGTTACAACTCTCCTAGTACCGAGGTGAGTTGTAACAAGTGGGTATTTGTGTTTAAATTTAATTTAAACGTTACTTTTTGTGAATAAAATAAACTTTAATACTAAAAGTGAATACAACAAATATTATACTGCTTTGTTTTTTGTTTGAAATTTAGTCCTAAAGGAAATTGTGACAAATATATTAGAGCTCTTCTCCAGTGTAAGCTTTATATGACCATTTTTTGCATTCCATACACTGAACCAACTTTTTTTTTTTAAATTTGCTGTTGAAATAGAGCTCCAGGCAACACAAGCAAAAATAATTATTGCCGGTTTTAATTTTTTTTTTTTTATTCATTATGTATTAATAGGGAACTAGGAGAGTTGAAACAAGCTGTTACAACTCTCCTCGGTCTCCTTTATTTAGAATAATGTCTGTTAATTCCAAAACACGTATCGAACCCAAAAAAACCATATTATGCCATCAAACTTTAATATTTAATGTATATTAAAAATTATGTTGCAATAGTATTTACCTGATATTTATTGAATAATAGGCTATCAAAATATTGGTCAAAAATTTACATTTGTCAATTTTTTTCACGTGCACGTCGTATTTACTAAATCATCCGCAGTACAATTTCGATGTAAACTGCATTAAATAACACGTCAAAAAAGCAATAAATTTTCGCGTTGCCAGTTCTCTAACGGGAATAGGTTCCACAAAATCGACGCTGTTTCAACTCACCTCTGTTTCAACTCTCCTCGGTCTCCTCTACTAACAGAGAATATCAACTGAAAGTATTATCTTAACAGGTAGGAATGAAACAAATCACTTGCTATAAATCGGATTATAACAAACTGAATACAAACAATATTAACCAAGTGGCCTACCTTAGATTTTCTTGCCTTGGTAATCAGTGGGTATTTGAAACCAATCTTTTAGCAAAATCGCTTCCTTCTGAGATGTAATCCAAAAGTTTTTTCTACCAGTGTTGTATCTGAGTTGAATGCTAAAAATAAACCAAACACACTTAGAAAGTTATACTTATACCCATTTATCACCTCAAGCGTTTCTGTATTGAACAAAAATTAGATGAGTGAAAGTAACCACAGTGTTACGCCACTGAAGTGCCGGTAAGTAGTAACTAATTATTGACAATTGATTTGTTGCAAACAAAATTGAATAATTAGAACAAATAATAGTGACACAACACCGGCCAAACAGAATAGCCACATGGTCGACACTCTGGCAATGGAGTGAGTATATTAGATCACAAATCGATACACAAACCGTTGTAGTGGCGATAATCGTATTTGGGAATTCCAAGAATCAGCTGACGAATTAGACTCTAATGTCTGGAATTCCAATAGTCTCCACTAGATGGAGATTTACTTACTTCAAAATTAAAAAAATGAGGTAATTTTCTCTAAAATAACTATATAAATTAAAGCATCAAAAATTATCGACCACCATTCATTGATTATTATCAATCAAAAAGCTTTGAGTCGCATTGGCTAATCTCGGACGTTAAAATGTGATAAACTTTATCAAAATTGTCGTATAGGGTGCGTCGTAAGTAAAAATGCAGAGTATACATGAATTTGTGTTCTGAAAGCGACATTGAGACATTTATTTGGTGTATAGTTCAGCCGGAATGGTCGGTAGCCAATTTCTTGAGCAGTAGATGTGGTGGAAGGAAAACGTTTCAGTGCGGTCGTACATTTAATTTTTGTTTTTGCACATTAGCTCCGCCCAATTTTCTTATTCCGGATGAATTCTATCGTTTGAGATTTGTATGTACGAAGATTAGACCACCTCTTATCTCCAGTTGAAGAACAGCTCCAACCTGTCATTTATCACGTAATTTTGTTAACTAGCAGTTTTAGAAGAACAACAAGTTGTTGTTTGTCGCACTTATATCCTGAGATTGTCATGAATAAGATATTTGTTTGTGCCCTTCTATTTTTACTGTTCAAATATATATTTTTTAATTTGCGCAAAAAAATTATTATTCACAGGTTTATTTGAAAATTATTATTATTTTTGGATGAAATTTTGTATGCCCATGGGTATATTGATCTTGTGTAACGACCGTGAACCAAGTATAAGCTATAACGTGAAATATTTTTGTTTTGCAAAAATTGCACTACGCGATTATTATTAATATAATTAGAAAAACCAAATTTAATAAATAAAAATTTAAATTATTAAGGCAACAATTTCAAGTGTACTTTTCTTCTGCGGTATAGGTACTGTCCGAGTTTCGACTATAATGTTACATTTTCATAACTTCTGAATCAAAGTTTTTATGTTCTTGGATAGTTTAAGATATGTAACTTTATGCCCTAAAGGCAATTTTATTCATACTGATCATTGATTAAAATTAAAATCCATCTGGAAAAAATTCAGACACTTATTTTTTATTACAGAGAATTCCCTTCATTGAATTTTTCACATAACAAATTTGCTAATATATTTAAACTTTTATTTATGTCTATTGCCGCACTTCTTAACCCCTACACTAATCTACCTGTACTAATGTATAAAGTAAGTTAGTTTTTAAATTTGAACAACTTGATAAAGTTCTAATTATGATCTACACCTACATGTAGGTGTAATGGTATAAATTGGTAATTCCAACGTCAGTGGCAGGCCTTACTATTATAAGTATTATTATACAAAAAAAAATGAAACGTAGCACATTGAAGTATTAGATCTCAAAATCAGGTCAAAATTACTTTAATGTAGTTTTTGAAACAAAATAACGTCTCTTAAATCAATGCATAATTTGTTGAAGTCTATAACATGATACATATAATATACTAACAATTATTTTTACACATTCGCATGTCGTATAACATTTAAAAATGTTATGAATTATGAATGTATTACAAACAATGCAAAGAACTAAAAATTGAAGAAGAAAATGTATCTCATATCAATTGGGGGAAATAATAAAAAAAATTCAAACGGGAATTATCGACATGTTTCGATTTATTATTAAATCATTCTCAAGACTGAAGAAAACAAAAAGCAGATTATGAGAACAAGCACAAGTCGACAGCAAAGAAATCATATTCTACTTCGTAACTCAGGTGGTAAAAAGTTTAAATTTGCGAATAGTGATAACATCGATTGAAGGCGCAAGTTATGTAACAAAAGCAATGTTTAGTAGCTTCAAAAATAGTGTTAACAATTAAAAGCAACGGATTGTAAACAATTCCTCTGTAGTGCAATAAAATCTGTCAAAGTTGTAACAATTTTGCAGATAATAAATATCTAAACAAAGTTACCAATAAAAATTTTGAAAACCTTAAAGTGCAAACTGATTTTCAAAAAAGCGTGCGAAATCACTAAGGAGGGGCCAACAAAGTAAAGCATAAAAACTGTCAAAAACGGTAAGTAAACAAACCCAAAAATCAAAGAATACAATTAACAGGTTGGCACTCAACGTGTTAAAACCAGTCAAACACAACAAAACTCTAGTGTTCACTGCTCCATTGGTTCGCAGTTGAAGAAAATAAGTCTTTATCAGTTGTACGTTAACGACTGGTGTTATTCAAGGGATATCACAATAATAATAATTATATACAACAATTTTTGATCAGATATTTGATATTTGATAAGATGGACAATTCAAAACATTGCCTATCAATTGTGTCACCCACAACAGGTGAAAATTGTCAAACAATGACAATTTTGAAATACAAAGAAAATCTGTTAAAATTTATTAAAAGTGATACATTTTATTTAATCTGTTACATTTGTTAACATCTATAATTGTTGTTAGGTTTTACTTTTTTCCTGCAACTACCAAATTAACCAAATTAAAAACCACAACAAAACTATCACTGCAATGTATTACTAATACCTACTAATTATTTTAAAATGTTTCGGCACTAACTACCATGGTAAAGAGAGTTACGCATTAGGCAGGGTTTCTCAACTTCTTGCTCATCGTTGAATTTTAAATTTTATAATGTTATAAGTTTTAAAATAATAATTGTATACTAACAGTTAATAAATTTTGTTTTTTCTCTTTCTAACAAATTGTAAAAAAATAAAAAATCGTTTGAATATACAATCTCAAGTGTTACAATAATTTTCAATTAAACTAATACAAGAAACATGAATTTTGAATTTGATGCCTTATAATAATTATGCTCATGGGTATTTTAAATAGTTTTTTTTTGTTTTCCCTACAATTTGGTATGTTAAAGTTTTAAGCCACATTCATATTGAATTTTTTATTCTATCTTTTCTATGCTTAAAAGTGCTGTAGTGCTTCTGAGATCTTCCAAAAGCTTCCAAGCTTTTCCAAAAGAGGTCCAAGAAATTTATATTGTATTCTTTTATTATTAAGTCAGTTTTAAAAAAATAATTTTAACACATGCAAGATTATTTCAAACTTTTGATAATGTTACGTGCAGCATGTTATAGTAAATGCAAGCGCTATACGTTTAAAGTACCTCAATTTGATTGGTTTTTGCCTCGGTAGTCTTGTGTTGTCTTGCTAGAAAGCTTGGACCCATAGGCAAACTTTCGCAAAGCAAAGCGACAGGAATTTTAAGCATTAAAAGCATAGAAATAAATATTTCTATCAGATTGGCTTTTGCCTTCTATCTAAGCAAGGCAAGACAAAAATCTCTATAATATGTTTGAATGCCTTTAATTATTTGCGCTTAATTTCGACTCGTTGTTTTGCTCAAATAAGCTTTTGTTTTTTAAACTGTTTTTTATTGTGTATGCTACACATATCCACTCAATTTTTGAATTCAATATATTTTTCACATTTATGCTTTAAAAATTGAAATTTATTTATAATATGCATAATATAATATTAATAGACAAATAATATTTCCGTTATTGGCTATTTAATTAACTGCTATAAACTCCAACTTTTCTTTCCGTTAAAAAAGGCTAAAAGTGATTTATTGCTTTTTGTGCATTTTATTTAGATCTTAAGTACAGGTATCACAAGTACTGTATAGCACACTTGGGCACAATGTTTACATACATAACTTGGGTAGTATTATCTATATTATATAAATACATACATACACATTTACTTATATAATTGTATAAATATGACCAGTCTAAAGCCCTTTTAAGTATAACAACACAAGTGTTACAAATATTAGACATAACATACAATATCATAACAATTGGACGATTGTCGATTTAAATTTTTAAAGATTCATCTAAAAAATTGCGTTCAATATTTTATCAATTTTCTATATATTCAATTGAGTTATATTATATTTCAATATATAAAAATTTCAATAAAAATTGTAACAAAGATAAAACTCGTATATAAACTATCTGTAAGGTGTAAAAATATTAAAAATATTTACTAACACACTATAATAATTATCAAAGCAGTTATTAATAACATAAAACTAATTTTTAAACTAGTAGATTTAATTTATACAAAAATTCCAAACTAAGTTGAGAAAGTTTATTGAAACTCGATTACAAATACCAATTAATTTGTAGTAGTTAATTCAAAATAAAAAACTGAAGATAAATAATAATTTTTGCATTAAATGACTTCGTTCTTATTGTTATAAATACTCGCTTCAAGATTTAGTTACTTATTGAAAAGGTATCTATGAATCCGAAAGGCTTAACATTATAAAACTTTAAAAAATAATAATAAAAACGTTTACGTAAGTGCCTAATAATTTTTTAATTAATTTGTCAGCTAACAAGGTATACATTAGAAGTCTCTCCAAACGTCTTGACTTCGCCCGTCCGGAAGATCGCGTCCGGTAGGTAAGGTCCGGCAGGTAAGTAAAGGTAATTTCTTATACCTTATACATATTTGTATTTGGTTACATTAATAACATGGGAGGGAGATGAAGCTGGTTAGCCGGCGCCGGTAAACCTGCATTCACTGTGGAAGTACGCCTAGTCAGAGCGTTAACTTATCCATTAAGTGTTAAGTAACCAAACACAAACGAATGTGGTAACAGGACAGATTTTTCATTTTCAAAGATCGAAGCGGTTAAACCAGATCGAAAAGCTGCTCCTACTGTGTAACTCATCAGCCTAGATTTGGTGCGTATAGCAACCCAGCCCCAGTCAGAGCGTGTGGATGTTACACCGGTCTCGGTCCCCCGACGGACTTTGTCATTATGTCCGGAGAGGACTAAGTTACAAAAGAAATAAAACATAAACTTAACCCATCTATGGCATTGAGTGAAATGGAAGCGACTACGAGTAAGATTTGAATTTCTTAGTCTCTTATTGGGTCAATAAAAAGGAACAAAATATCCAACCCAACACAATAAAATACTTAGAGCAAACAAAAATAAAAATGGACATTCAAAGGTGCTATGTAGTACCTAGTTGTTAATGCACTTAAATGTAGAAAATATGTGAACTTATTAAAACTTCTATTTTGTTTAAAAGTTAGTTTTATGATATGTTCATATAGCAGTCATACAAAGTTGCTTTTTAGCAACATTACTAAGTTAGGGTTGGAGTTTGGCTTACAATTTTCATAAATTTTAATTTAGACACATTGCAATGAAAATATTGCTGTAGATTAGACACAAATATAACAAATTTAAAGCTCAAAATAACTAATATATTATATGAAATTAATACGAAAAACTAAACTAAAAATAGTATATCGACGATTTATATTTATTTGTCAAAATTTTGGCAATTTTATTGCTAATTAAATTGGTTCAACTATTTTATTATTTTTAATAAAATAATAATATTTTTTACTTATAGCATATGCATTGGAAAAATGGAAGGTCACAAAATTTGAGTTTATGTTATAATTATGCATTTAAGAACAAATTTTTAGCAATATTTTCTATTCAGCTATATTCCTTATTTAGCTATTCCTATAAACATTTATTACTTTTATCTGTATTTTTATTAATATAGGTATGTAACACTTAAATCGCTACACATTCATTATTATATTCTAAAGGTTGCTCAATACTGTTAGGTATTTAATATTAATTTATATGCCTCTAATTTCAAAAGTAATTAATTGTTTTTATTATAGTACACTATGGTTAAATAAGATTTTATTTACTTTTTTTATTAGTTTTATTACTTGCAACTTATTGCAAACTAACCATTAGAAAAGTTGCAGTAACAGCACTTTTGATAATAATTTTAGCAGGTAAATTACTTACTTTTGAAATTATGCACCACTGTAAAAATGTTTTATGTTTATCTAATTGGCAGTGGAAATATAGTAGTTCTATACACTTATATAATTTATAAATAGGTTATTTATACATCAGTCTACTAGTGGTTTAGGCTATTTGTTTAGATACTACTTATAAAGATTTTTAATAATTAATAGACAACACCATCTTTAGTTTTCTATGCTAATTAAACAATAAGTATTAACATCTTATAAAATTATTAAATTTGTTTTTTAGTATTAAAGAGCTATTGAAAAGTACCAATGAGTCTCTGCAGGAATTTCACAATATTGGTCAACTTTTTAACATATTATTTACTTCTGAAATGATCAATATTATTAGGTACAATGACTTTTCTTTAGTAGGTATAAGTACAGATTTGATTTCTATTAATGAACAAACAAAGCATGGCACTTTTCAATCCTACTGTAGAATTACTACTGGAACGCAGCGCCGCAAGTATAGATTTAAAAATCGTTTAATAATGCTAATCCTTGGTTAGATAAAAATAAAAATATGTGCGTATCTGTAGTAAATTTTTGAAAATTGTTAAACTATAAGTAAAAATTAAGCTAAATTCTTTATTTCTCATTACCTACTCTTTTTCCGAGATGTTTAAATTTTAAGTTTCTCCTTTATAGCTAAGTTTCAATCAAAAATGGACTTAACTTTAAACTTATCATCACTATAAATTACTTGTAGAATCAAAAATGTGGTGTTCAATTTTATTTTCCATAAACTTAAGAAACCTTTGCTTTTATTTGTTTTCGGGATTCTTTTTATTTTGCATTAACTTAAGTAGTATGGATGACTATTAATTCTTATAGTAAAAAGATACCATAGTGTTTTGTGAATTCTATTCTTTATATTCGCTCAGAAACAAAAGTCTCCAAAGGCGCTCCAATCGACTTCATCATATCCACTCACAGCATAATCGTCAGCTGTATGACAGTAAAGTGCTGTGCTGATGGCGGCATCATGGTTATAAGCAGCCTGGGTGGCCCAAGCTGCCTGACCCCATCCCCAACCATGCCCCCAGTCTATGACCACTCCTGGAAGTACGGTGTGATCTTCATTATGTTTTTCAGTAGGTTTAATTGACGACTTTTTGTTGTGCCCATGATTATTGCAACAAGGTTTACTCGGTGGCTGCTCTGAAACATAACAAACATTTAGTTTTCTTATTATGAAGTGAAATCATATCCATCTACAACATCAGAAGCTATCAAACTAGGTCATCTTTAAATTTGAAAAATTGTACATTTACCTACAAAATATACTAATTTATTAAGTTGTTAGTTTATGAGTGAGAAATTAACATTATGGGAAAAACCCGACAAAGCTACATTCATTTGCAAGTATCCTGCACGTTTGGTTTTAGCTGGAAAATGATATGATTTTGGTATATCAAAACCAGTTGTCTGTTGTTGTTGTACTATACTCTGTTCACTAGTCAGGTGCAGTGAAGCCCCTACCAAATAAATCACACGCTATTTCGAATACAATAGAATAGAATGGAATGGAAAATAATAAAGCTTAGCTGTACCTGACTAGTGAACAGAGTATAGTTAGATTCATTTTAATGAATAGACTGTACTATAAGTACTATGTACTATGTAACTAATGGCTATACTGATGATCAAATGCCCTTGGTAAATTGTACTCTTTCAATATGCACTAATTATAGTAGGTACTTCTATATTTTTTTACTAAAATACAATAAAAATTGTTATTACTCTTTAATACATATATCTTTTCAAATTAAAATTATATATTTAAATATTCGTGTATGTAATTTATGAATGTTAGAAAATATGCCAAAAATAAATTCGATGAGACAGTATAAAGAAATTTTTTCTAATCAAAATTAAACCTGCAGTATTTACAATTTCATAAGTTTGCCGATTAGTTATTATCTAATGTTTTAAATTAATAAACAATAATTTTGATTAAGAATATTTGAATGCAAACGTACAAATAGTTCTACCATTTCATTTAAGATCAATTATGAATTTCATAAGTAAATTATTATTGATTAACATTAAGTAGGAACCCCCTTAAAATAAAATCAAAAACCAATATTACAAGTTATTAATGGGATAAGGACAAGGATAACATTTTTTTTAATTACTTGTTTTTTTTTGTTCTAATTCAAGGAAAGTATATCTAACAAACTAAATCTGGACTTTTTTGGTTTTGTACCACCCCTATATTACGATTATCTACACAGAGATAATATTGAGAACACGTGACAGGTTAAAATGTTTGTTTTCAATATTTACAGTGCATTATAGTGTTACACATAAAATAGCGATCTACAACCATTTTTAAAACTTTTATTACTCTGTAAATAATAATAAAAGCTTATGTTTTCATATATTTCTATAAACTTGACATTTTCTGCCATTCATTTTAGTACTTATACAACCAATAACTTCAGTTTTATAGAAATTTAAAGATGATAAAAAAGTAAGTAGGTATATAGCCTCAGGTTCAGATAAATTGAAAAAAATAGAAAAAATGTTTTACTGTGTACACTTCACTTTACCCTATTGCTTACTTATGATTGTAATAAATAAAAGTATCTCACTCCAAGTATTTAATAAGAAAATGATTATTGGGAAGGGGGGAGGGGATGAAGCAATAAAACTATACGTCTATCCTGTTTCAAACTATACTAAGTTCATCTTCAAGACTACAAAACAGAAATATGACAATTAACAATTCGGTAGGAAAAAACTTCAAATTCTACAATACCTTGTAAACACAGATATGTTATTAGTTTGACATTGCATAAAGACTAGAGAGCAGCAGAATAAAACATTGAAAACAAAGTACAGTCATATAATAAGAGCATGTCATAATATAAATAAAAACAGAGAAATTGTAAAATGACTCCTCTGCATCACATCAAAAGTACAAATGTACGGTTATAATTTTACTGATAACAAAAATGCCGTCTAACAATGTCGCCAATCATCGTAATGTCAAAACCCTACATATTATGTTAAGATAGCATAACAAAAATTCAAAATATTACATAAATATGAAAACCTTGAACAATTACGCCACTGGAAACGGGTGAGGTCACAATAGTAATGCATAAAACTGTCAAAAAACACGAGATGTCAGAATATAAAATAAACACAAATGGACAACTGAAGTAGTTACGAAGAACCGCGATGTACATTTTCACTCACTTTTTGATGGTAAATAGACATCAATGCCTTATAGGAGCAATCAATCATTAAAAAAAATATATCACCTCAGCAAGTACTTTTACTTCCTTTGGATAAAAAAATGTTAAGACTTATTGAGGTGCTCCGACAATCTAGTGTTATCCAAACCCAATTTTGCATCCCTAACATGCTGTTTCAAGCGGTTTTCAAGGAATTGTTTTGTTTGACCAATATAGGATTTACCACATTGGCAGGTGACCTTGTATACTAATTCGCTCCTGTCCTTCAGAAGCACTGGATCTTTTATCCTCGAAAAGCCCAGTACAACGGGGTTTTTTATTCCCAGGTTCTATCGATCTTATATTACAATATAATATGTATAATAGATCGTTGGTTGGCTCCGCGATGGGTGATCCTTGCAGCCCCATCTTTGAAAATTTTGTAATGAATGAGTTGCTGATAAATTTCTTGGATTTATGTTTAATTAACCTCAATAACTGCGACGAGCTCCTGCGATTTACCAACGAGGTAAAATCTGAGAACACAATCTGAGATCTTCGGGAAGACAAAAATAAAATCATTTTAATAGAAGGTAATTTTTGATTTTTTACTTAATTTGAAAATGTTTTAAATTAATTGAATCAAATAAACAAATCGTAGAATGGATGATGTAAAAATGTTTGAAGCGTACTGAAAGCAAAAGTTGATTTGATGAAATTTAATGAAGCAATTAGCTCTTAGAGAAAGTTTATGAAAAATAATAAATTATTGTGGTGAAGAAGTATTAATAGTTATGAAAGAATATGGAGAGCTTAATTGATGAATTTATGAAAAAAATTTAAAAGGTAGTTGGTAGTATAAAGAAATGAAATTTAATGATGTTATAAAACTAAATGATGAAACAAGAATAAGCAATATTGTAAGAATAAGATTAGTTAAGTTAAGTTAATAAGATTAATAAGAATAAGTTTGCTGAAGGCACGTAAAACATTTTAAAAAATATGGTTGAAAATAAAATTTTGGTCGATCAAAGAATAATTGAGATAAAGAAGTCATTGCAGAAGATTTGTCAAAGGGAAGTTTGCCAATTTAAAAGATTGTTTAATATCTAAAAAAAAATTTTTTAGTTGGATTTTGATTGGTTTTATTTATAGCAGGAATCCAAAATTAGAGTGGGTCAACAACAATGTAAAATTTGAAAAAGTTGTATTTTTTTGAAATTAAAGTGATTTTAGTTGATTTATTTAGAATGACGATTGTAAATTTGATATAAAGTAAAGACGGCAGTTGAAGTTTGAGAGGGTGCAGGCAATAGAACTTCAATAGAATAAGGAGTATGACTAATAAACTCTTAATAATTATAGAGTAACAAGAAGATTTAACAAAGAAGAAGTAGCCCAGGAATGCTTCATCTATAAGAAGCTAGAAATCTTACTATTTAATTAAATAAAACATTATCATTTTCTCTAATTTCCATGAAAGTAATTATTTTTATTCCATCATAACTGCCTTCATGAGGCACAGTAAAAAAATTCTATTTATAACACATTATTTTAGAGAAAACAACGAAATCATCATATTATTATTATGAAAAGACCTATTCACGTCAAAATTTTAAAACTATCAATTTGTAGTTATCTAGTTTTAGCTGTAAACCCGCAATATGTAAATGACATATTACAGTGGAGCCCGCTTAATGTGATCGCGGTTAATGTTATCATTTGGATATTGTTATCACTTTTGCCAGGAACGAAACGGACATATATATATTGTGACATATACACAAAAAACATCGCTTATAGTTATCATAATTCGGTTAATGTTATCATATTATTCTTAAGATTATTTTCTCCCACGAGCAAAGGAGTTGATTTTCAGTTACAAGCATTTTTTTATATAATATTAAAACTTCAAAATATCGAGTTATTAATAAATTAAAAATTAATTAAAAGATTTATTTAGCTTTCAAACGATTATTTCGTTCGTCATCAGAATAATATACAGATATTATATAGATATGAAAGCTAAATAAATTTTTTAATTAATTTTTAATTTATTAATAACTCGATATTTTGAAGTTTTAATATTATCTAATATCAACGAATTAATAATTTATATATTTAAGCATTTTTTTATATTGTACATTCCACCCACATAATATAAAGTCAGGTGTTAGCAAGAAAATCAACGTCACATATGTGATATCACATTACATATTTATGTTTATTATCAATTCCGTCGTTTAAATACATAAATGGACGATAGTTTGCTGTTAATGTGTGTTGTAAGATTCAGTCCTACTTGAAAACTTCACAATGAGTGACTATTATTAATTAATTTTTGTAGATGTACTACATACTAATAAATAACCAATAAAAAATTTTTCCTTTTATTGTTAGCAATCGGTTATTGTTATCAAAAACCAATGTAATCACATTAAGCGGGCCCTACTGTATATCACGACTACACGACTAGGCTTGAATTTTCGTGATAATTCCACTCGTGTATAAAACTGTCCATAAGAGCCGTCGAATTATCAAAGTTTGCTAGCGAATAAATTACGATAGGCGGCGCATTAGTGGATAGTGGATTAGTGGAATAAATATGCAACTGATGGCTATTTTTTGCGGATATTTTTTTGTTTACCTTTTTCAATTGTTTATTCTGACAGTTTAATTTTTCAAGTTTCAAATCAAAATTTGCCGAGCATATTAACAATTTCATCGTTCACTAGTAGAATTATCTTATCAAATACAACTCGAGCTTTGATTTTAATCCTGATAATTTTTAATTTCTAATCACTCAGACGTGCTTTTAAAATTTAGCTCAAGAAAATTTGATCTGGCTATAATCACGAAAGCGATCGAGCGCAGCGATGATGATCAAATTTTTTCTCGATAAATTGTTGATCACGTCTTCGTTAAAATTAAAAATTATACGGATAAAATCAAAGCTCTTGTTGTATTGCTTATGACTATTCATTTCACCTGTCATCTGTCAAATGAGAACCAATAAAAATTTTAAATGTCAGATTTGATGGCCAATCAAAATGAACTGTATTGAATATTCTACTAGTGGTGAATTGCAGCGGATATTCAATAGTAGGACAAGCAAATATTAAAAAAAAAATGAAAAATTTTATTTTTAATAGAAGTTTGTTTACTGGTTGTCACAGAAATCATGTGTAACTCAATTTTTTGTCAATTTTATTTGAAAAGTAAAATGTGTTAATTGAGTTCAATGAATAGTCTCTCGAATACCATTCATAGTCAAAGTTAAGTAAATTATTTTTGAGGTGGTATCACTCATATTCATTGCTCTCGAGAATAGCACTCGTGGTAACGCACTCGTACTATTCAAACACAAGAGCAATAAGGGCCAGTTGTATAAAAGAGGATCATCCTTGACCATGGATCAAGCTCCAATTTAAACCAATCAATACAGTTAAAATTTTATTTTAAGTTTTCTATTGGTTTAAATTGAAGCTTGATCCATGGTCAAGGATGATCCTCTTTTATACAACTGACCCTAAATATTCGTGTACCACCTCAAAAATAATTGACATAACTTTGACTACTTGTGGTATTATAAGTGAGTATTTTGTTTACAGTGCATTTTGAAAAAAATTTATTAAGGCCCAATTAGTTTCACTTTTTTTTCATATGTTTTATAAATTGGTTAATCAATCAATCCATCAATCAAAACACTCTATTTAATAATTTAATAATATATTTAATAATTATTTACGTAGTAGGTTTTATTTTATAGGTCAAAACATATATTTATAAAAAAAGTTATTTACAGTGATAGATCCGTTGCAAGCCCCTCCGCGTGGAATTTGGGGACCAGTTACTCAATCCAAAAGTGGGCCCCCTCACAAAAATTAAAAAAATTTTTGTGAGGGGGCCGCAAGCCATGGGCCCCGGCAAGTCGAGGGTCTCTTCACATAGTAGGTAGTAACCCCCCCTCCCCATGTGGAGGGATTGTCCGTTGCTCCAATTGCAAAATATACCAGCGACGGTTGAATATGTTGGACGATCGGGAGTCTTCGCTCTGAGGAGCTTTCTAGTTAAAGGAGTGTAAAAACCAGAGGCCATGGTGGTGAGTTGTGATAAATTAATGTGTTAGTATTTAAAATATGACGTTATAAAGCAACCTGTGTTTAATTCTCTTGAAGGGTTTTTTCTAATTATTGACTGTATTAATGTGGGTTGTGGTTTGGTTCCGAATAACTGTGTTTTTAAAAAATTTGATGGCTGTACGGAGAATGAGTGTGAAAGTACGTATTGATAATGTTTATTTCCACTTACTCAAAAGATTTGAATGCTTGGGGCTGAAGCTTTATTTCATACTAGAAAATCACAAAGAGAGATAGAAATAATTATAGATTTTGTATAGTTGAGTACGTAATTTGAGTTCCAGTTTATTTTTAAGGGGTAAAATGCATGAAGTGCGTTATTGGCTTTTTTATCGCCAGGTAAAGTTGTGGTCTAAATGTCAATGGTTCGTCTAACGTTACACTTAAATATTTGGTTGCTTTTGTTTGTTTTATATCTATGTTGACACGTTACGTTATGGATGATACGTAACGTTTAAATTTATAATCACTTGTTTCTAGTAAACTTGCGATTTAAATTACAATTTGATAGTAGTATACATTGCAATGTTTGTACATACATTATGTATTTTATATGTACCTACACACAATGTATACACAATGTTTGTACATTTGATTGCATTTTAGATTTTTGATGTATAATCGTTATTATCAAATGTCAAAATCTACTACCCATTAATGCTATTTAATATAATCAATAATAATAATATTAATATTTGGCTTAATAATTTATTATTACTTTACCCACAAGTACGGACAAATTGTATACTTTTCTTAATCATATGGATGATTAAACTTTTTAAACAATAGTAGAAACGTAAATAAAAGTTTAACGTGCATTTTGTCTGAAATTTTCCTTTTTAGTAGTACTTTATACTTTTACATAAATAACGACAACATTTTTGTTGTGATTTTCACGAAACTTACTATTTAATTTCTTTTTCTATCAAGTCAGTCAATGTCAAATTTAAAACATACCTTCTACCCAAGTAAATAAAAAGCGTGATTTTTATTTATAAATAATATACAAACGCTTTTAAATTATTAATTAATATTATGTTCAACTTAAATTAAAATTTAATTTTTAAGTAGGTACCTAAATATTATTACTCAAATAAATTTTTGGAAGATGCATAGTTGATTGTCATAATTATATACATAAGTACTCTACATAAAAGCTTCTGAATATTGCGCAAAATTCACTTTATTATCAAGCCAGTCGGTTAGAAGACGTTCTAGTTACGTTGTATTACATAAAAATTTAATCAATTTTGTGTCGTCATATTGCAAAGGAAATTTTAGAAGAAGGTTGATAAAATCTATTTTCATAGAAAGTTTATTTTCTAATCGAAATTTCAAATTCAAATTAGAAGTATTATGTATTTGAAGATTTTCATCCCGAAAGTAAACAGTATTATAGATTATAAAAATGGGACAGGTTTACTTGTGTCATTTCATATCAATTACCTACTACCTTCATTGAGGTGTCTATTTATAATATGAAATTCTGTTATATTGAATGTGAGAAATTTTCCAAAAATTGTACATTGTAAAATAAATTTAGAGATTTCACTATATGAATTATCAAAATAGTATTTTGATGTTTTTTATATTTAAAGAAAAACTTGAGTTTAGGTTTTCTCTTCATAGTACGCGCTCGAGTACGCGTCATATTACATTATGTATTATTATGTACAGTTAACTTCAAATAAATTGGCTACTGTTCATAGTTTAAGGGGCTAGATGGGTTTCGAAACCCACCTAATCCCTTAAAATTGTATGAATCAAGCTAGTTATCTCTAATCAATCAAGTGCATTTTAAAATGCATATTTTTTTTTATTTGAAAATCTGCCAAAATTTATTGTGTAAACTATACCTAAACCTGTTTTTACCTTGAGCAGATTCATTGGACGTAAGTGCCTACTGTCGGTACTAATAATCAGCGAGCAGTCTGCCTGCTTTAACTGTGAGCATACCTTAACATTTGTCGTTCAGAATATAACAATAAAAGTATTTACAAAGTAAAGGCTGGATTAAGTAACGGATAATAATATGAGACTAAAGAAAAAGAAGATCCAGTTGTTAATTTAACTTATTAAACCTTTTTCTTACGCAGTTAATCCAAAATATCTGCTAAGCGAGCACCATGTTTAAATCAATGTTGAAAGTAATTTTAATTATCTTCTAATTACATAATAAAAAGTTATACCAATAACAAAATATATTTTTATACAAATATTAAAAGTATATTACATAAACTTTGTCTGTTATGAAAGCTCGTGAAAAATGGTGAGCTACGTAACTTATCTCGTTTTAGATGCTTTGTGCTATATTTTAACGTTCGAATTTAATGATTTATCAATACTACTTCTGTTATTTTTCTTATCAAACTTTTCTATTATTTTTATTTATTTAAAACTTTATTCAGTTGGTTACATATAAATTGGTTTAAATAAATTTTATGATACCGGCTTTGATTAACTTTTGTTTTAGAAAATCAAGTAGAAATTCCTTTTTCAGTTATTATACTATTAGTACTAAGTATTTTTAACTACATAGACATTACGATAGTTTTAATACAGAGTTTTTAATATTTACTCATCATAACAGATGTAGAATTTGAACCCATTATTTCGCACTTGCGTTATAGTCCAGACAATAAAATTAAAAAATCTGATTAGAAAAAAAATCGCGTAGTTATGAAATTTGGTAGTTGTGATTGATGTTTTTCTCAATTTTTCTCAAATATCTCTGAACCTATAAGTTTTAGCAAAAACCACTAACTTTATGTTGAATATAGTGTCGTGTTCTGAAGAACAAGTGCTAAAGAGGTCCGTAGCTCGTTAGTCGGAGTTTGCAATTTGAGACTATCTCAGGAGTAGGTTCCAAAAAATTGATTCTCAAACTATCCACAATAAATGAAACAAAATACTCTGGGACAAATTATAATTTAATTGGATGATAATAGCATTCATAATCAAATAAGTAAACAAACTGAGACGAAATTTTGTTATTAAACTTATCGACACAATCGATTATTCCAAAAATCATGAAGAATTATCCTACAAATTTACACATTTAAATCTCAAAATCAGTATCTCCAATTTGTAAGATAATCAACGTTTTATTGTAATTTGAATAAAACATCTGTAATAAAATTGTACAAAAATGAGAAAAATTGTTTAATTTTTAAAAATTAGCGCTTTTTAACTATTCAAAAGGTTGGTATGGTAGTCACTACCAAATGCATAGAAACCGTACGAAAAAAAGTTTATCACATAAATTTAAATTTCGTAGTCAAATAACACAAATTAATTATTAAAATGTTCCACCGGTGTGTTTAATTAATTAAATGTGAAAATATCCGTTCATAATTGTGACTGGAAATGCAAATTTAACAATGTCCATTGTAGCTAACCTCAAAATTTCCGCGGCATCGTAACAAATATCGAAGATAATTGTTGATATAGCACAAATAAACAATTTAAAAATTATTTACCAAGATGATGGCTTGAATAATTGATGATTAACTCTCAATTTCCTTGCATCCACGATTTGACAAAATGGCGACCTCGTTTCAAGTCTGGTACGTAAACTTTCCAAATCTTCAAAAATCACCACGAATTTCATAATACTCTTCTAGCACACACAATCAAACAAATCTCCAGTTGCTCATAATCATCGTTAAATTAATTACCAATGGGTAATTTTCACACATTCGAAGATTACACTTTGAAGCCGTTAAGTTGTAGACTCCACTCTTCCATTACTCTAGAGCAACTGACCATTTATCTCGTTTCCTGTAAAACTTTTCATCGGAAAATCGTGTCACACTCTGGTTGGTTGGTTTTCCAGCGAAATTCGAATTTTCTGATGCCAAATTCAACATTTTGATGTCACTAAATTTTAAATTATTCCGAACTACACTTTTAGTTTTAAAAACGCATCAACGATTGCAGCTACCTTTGTACCAACTCATTTCAAACGTAAGTTAACAATTTTAAGAACAAACAAAAAAAATAAATTAATCAAAATTTTAACGTTTTTCCATTTTTGAAATGTTTAATTTTCAGGCTATATGGACAAATTTCCAAACCTAAAAATCTCGTCTCTGCACGTACCCATAAGCACGTAATTGAAAAAAAACAGGTTACTACTATTCATCTAATTAAATTAAAGAAAATTTCATAAACCAAAACTTTGACAAAATGAAAATTTAATTGTGGATAATTTCAGAATTTTCAACCTATTACAATCCACGTCAACAGATAGAAGGGCATGAAAAATGACTTTAGTACTGAAAATTTTTTATTGGTTTTATTTATAATATAAATTTTGTAAGTCTCTGTACAAATGTTTCATTTTAGATTGTATCCAAAGTACTTTCAAAATTATTACTTATAATTTCAGAAGTATTATTTGCTTACTTTACTTAGATAAACTGTAAGACTAAATAATAGGTACATATAAAATAATGTTAAATATAAATAAAATAAACTCAATTTGTACTACCTTCGACACACTGAATAAGAATGATTTATTAACCTATTTGTAAAAAAATGAAGATTATTTTTGCAAATAATTAATTTACTTTATTAAATAACTTAAATTAATAATAGTTTTAAGTAAAAATGGTAATTTTAGTATATATTTCGTATATATGATTATACTTTGTGAAATTTAGTCTGAAAAATTCTTTAAGTTATTACTAAATTATTCACAAACCTCAACTTTAAACAATTTAATGATTCTAAATTTTCAGTGTGCTTAAGGGGGGACAACACTATGAGCTTAAAAAAAAATCGAGTTTTTTTATTTTGCATGTTGTCAAAGGATACATATTCAAGAGCATGTAAAAAAAATTTCAAATTTAAATATTGAAAATTGACGAAGTTACATCCTATTTCATAAGAGCAGACTACTTACGATATACGTATACTAAAACTTTCAATCACGTTTTTTTCGAAACTACATTTCTCGACTTGGCACGCACTGTAACTCTAGCTATGATTGTCCGATTTTTAATTCTATAATACCAAAATTTCCGTAATTACAGTAGCTATCGTTGCACGTAATCGTTTTTTGAAAAAAATATTTTTCACCAAATAGCAGATGTTCAAACATAAAAGTTTAATTTTACCGAAGTTTTTACTTATAATTGGTAGCTTAACCCTTATGGGTCCATACAAATTTACACATTATATCTGCCATATGTAGTACCCGGGTACTACCATATAATTATATGTAATTCTTGTTGTGCTCAATCTTTTAGAGTATTTTTAATATTCATATAAGCTTTTTTAGTTACAATTATATTTATATCGAGTTACATTTATACATAATGTGATGTTGACTCATGGTTTGTGTCAAAATTTTATTAAACTGTAAACAATATTCTGAAGTAAAGCTGATTAGGGGAGAGTAGATTTTACGTTCTCGATTGCAATAGTTCATTTTTCAGTAACGTAATGAATGCTAATGAATTTAAAATAGAAATAAATCTTAATAGTAATTATTTGTTACCTGGTGCAACCCGTGAATTTGTATGGTTTTTTTAATAAAACTATTAATTGATGTAATGTGATAGAGACGTATAAATAATTGGGTAAATTTCATTAATCGGTGACAGCTATTTTTTGTATCTCTGTATTCCTAATATTATTCACCATGATACATCTAATATATTCGTATTAATTATAGTTTAATTAATCAAAAATTAGAACTTTTAATATTCGAGGATATCGGATCAATTGAGAAATGTAGTTGAAATTAAACCAATTAACGATAGCGATACTGAAGACGAACATCGGTCTTACGAAAAACAAAACGAGTCAAATGAACTGAAGTTTTGTGAATTCACAATTTGGAATACATTTCCACCAAGTCAATCTCAAAGAAGAGATTTTTTTGATATGTTGATAAAAAAACTAACAATTGACGAATTTAAAGCTTATTTTGTAATATTAACTACAGCGGGAGTTTTTGCATCAAGCAAAAAATTTTTTATCTTCCATCATAAAAAAAAGTAAAGATTTTTTAGTAATATGCTTCAATTTCATAAAATGTAGTATAGAAAATACTCTAGGCCTTAAGATAAAACAATCGGTAATTCTACTTGCACAATCAACATCAACGCACAACCTAGACGTTACTAGATGCATGGAAGTAACATGATACTGATTTTTATGGTTATTTAATGTTCCAAAAAGGCAAAGTAAGACCCCGAAAAACTTCTAGAAATACCAAAAACTTATGTGACCTCATATCAATGTCCCTAAAACAAGTTGTAGAGCATAATGCATTGAAATTTAACTTGTTTTATTTTTTATTTTAAATTGCCTCTATTCTAAAGTTAATTTCAAGTAAAATATAAAACAAATTATATTTTAACACATTATACTATGATAAATTGTTATTAATAAATATTAGAACAATTTTGAATGAATTGAGCTATTCTGTACCATTTATATCCCATAGAAAGTAATGTAGTACCCAGGTACTACGTATGGCTGGATTAAGTATAGCTTCAAAGAATCTCAAAAATTTTTTACTTCATATGACTATTTTAATTTTTTTAAATTTTTTTTGTGCAGACAACCATTTTTTTAGAGATGTCACCAAAGCTCAAAGAAATCGGCCGGATAGAAAAAAAGATATGACGTTTTAAAGTCAAAATAGTACCCGGGTACTAGGTATGGACCCATTAGGGTTAAAAACACTAAATTTTAAGATATAAAAAAACGACTATTTTAAAATTAAAAATCGGACAATCAGAGCTAGAGTTATAGTGCGTGCCAAGTCGAGAAATGTAGTTTCGAAAAAAACGTAATTGAAAGTTTTAGTATACGTATATCGTAGGTAGTCTGCTCTTATGAAATAGGATGTAACTTCGTCAATTTTCAATATTTTAATTTGAAATGTTTTTTCCATGCTCTTGAATATGTATACTTTGACAACATGCAAAATAAAAAAACTAGATTTTTTTTAAGCCCATAGTGTTGTCCCCCCTTAAGGTATTAATTACAATAAATAAAATTGCAACTCAACAAACATATTTTATGGTGTCATCTCTCAAAGTACAGATTTTAGTTTCTATTATGTCAATCTGGCCCGCTAATGACCACTATTTCTGAAATTACTAAATAATTATTTTTTCTTACATCATAATCGTTAAAATTTCGATTGTCCTTATTTATCACTGTATCTATTTATACTCCTATTTCCCCTACTTTAAAGCACCAGAAAGTGCAAATTCAAGTAACAATTCACCTTTCCGAGTTATATTTACCTTTAATATTATTAAATATATAAATTATTAACTCGTTGATATTAGATAATATAAAACTTCAAAATATCGAGTTATTTTTAAATTAAAAATTGTTAAAACATTTATTTAGCTTTCAAACGTAATATCGTTCGTCATCAGAATAATATACAAAATAATATACATTTTGTATATTATTCTGATGACGAACGATATTACGTTTGAAAGCTAAATAAATGTTTTAACAATTTTTAATTTAAAAATAACTCGATATTTTGAAGTTTTATATTATTTAATATTATTAATTTGAAATAACACGTACAACAAGTAAAATTATAAAAAAATGCGCAAAAAGGCAATAAATAAAAGTAGTACGGATATAGCAGGTCCTATGAAAATTTATTGTTTTACGTTCACAGTACTATTAGCGGAAGTTCTATTAGGATATATTATATAGCTAGAGAGCTCAAAATTTTTTAAATGCATAGAGTTTAGTTAAAAAAATTATCAAATAAGTATATTTGTGTGGTTTTTAGCAATAATAAATTTGAATTAAGAAATTCATAACGTGACAGCTTCAGTCTCTTTAATTTGCTCTTTTATAATATTACCTAGATTCTACAATATTGTGTATAATTTAACAAGTAATTCTACTACATGCCGTGTTTCATTGAAATTGAATAACAGGAATTCAGGTTGTAGTACATTATTTTGTAGTAAAACCATTTATAATAAAAAGTAAGCAACAAAAATGAGTAGGTATACCTATCACAGATTAATATATACCTAGTAATAATTTATATAATAATTTATGATGTAACTATACAACTTGACTAGGTTTAAATTGAAATATAAAGAATTTTTCTTCATATTTTCTTTGTTTCATTACCTGAACTATTGTATAATGTAGCCACAACAATAATAACCGATAGACAAAAGCAGAAAATTGAATTTCTGTCAACCGAAGAAACTAAGTAGGAGATATGTTATTGCGAATGATTGAAGTTGACGAATGTCAATAACTACTGGCAAATGTTGCTAAGCACCAAATATGTCGATGAAAGTCCGAAAAAATATTTATATTATCTAATATCATACATAATTTTTGGACATTCGCTAGAGTATATCGACATGCTCTCGTAAATGTATATAATGTGTATACCTATCGACAATGTTTAAATACCTAAGTCAACTTTTAAATTCACTTTTATTTGGTATTTCAGTTGCGCACGGTAATCGCAGTAAACAACGCCGACACGATGAAATGCTTCAGACAGTTTTCACTTGGTTAAAATTGTTGCCATTAAAATTATTGCATTAAGTTATAAAATTAAATTATTAGAATAAATTCATTAATTAATTTAAAGAAGTTGCAAAAATATTCAGGATATCTGAATCAATAGCTTTGAAAATTATTAAATGATCATCTGGGTATTTCAAAAGTCAGCGTTAGAATCATATAAGACTAATTTATTAAAGTGTTTCTATGCCAAAGTATTCATGACAGTCATGTCCAGCTTGTCATACGAAAAACCATTCTTTTAATTGTTAACTTATTATTAGTTTCTAAAGTAAAAAACTTTAAGGATAACGTCAGACATAGCTACTTTTGCTGTGTTAAAGTAAAAAAAAAGTGTAACTTGAATAATTTAGAAGTAGCATACGAAGACAATTGTCTGCAACATTAGTCCCAACAGTAGCTAAGTAGAGCAACAAAGGTTGCAAGATTGCAAAAATATAATTTATTTAACAGAAACGTTTGCTGTAATGGTACCTAAGTAAAGTAAATACCTGTTAAAATGGGTTGTTTATTTCGAATAAAAACAGCGCACGGAATGTGAACATTAGCAACCTGTTCTCATACTTGCCAATTTTGACAAGTTGTTACAATACAGAAAACTCAGTTTTGCACGGTATTTATGGAGTGGATGTAAATGCCATACTAAACTTTTTTAGCATAACCCTAAAAGTACGCAGTAAACGTATCCGTTTAAAAGGTATGATTACTTATAGTATGGTTTTCTAGGCATAATAGTTGCAACAGCGAACAACAAATTAATAAGCTTTAACTAATTTGTCACGTGATATAAATTTGAATCCTAGGCTTACAAGAGGCGAGCCAACATTGGCTCTCACCAATTTGCACAATTTTTAATATACCTTTGGGTCATAATTAGTTATACATCAAGTAAAAATTAAAAATCCCTTAAGGCAGTCTTCTAGTAAACAAGTTTTAAAAAATCAATTTTTTTTAATATTCAGGTTGCAGGTAGCTACTCTGGGTCCGAAAATACAAATTTTACGATTGAAATCTCGATGAATTCTGAAAGAGTATATATTAAATAAGAGAATTAGCTATGACAGAATGCCTTAAATGCACCTGTTTTTTCAAAAATCAAATTTAAAAACTTCGATTTTCACAGTAAATTTTAAGCAAAGTCGCTCGGGATTGGTGAATCAATCCATTCTATTGACAGTACGTGCACTTTCAACTGGTCTTAGCTTTGCGCAGAGCGGGGATAACCGGAGCGACACTTGCATTGGGATGCAGCAACAGTGCACTCCGAACGAAAATCATGGTTTTCAACCCTAAATGTGCTGGAAAAATGGCTTAAAGCGTTCGAGCGCAGCTTCGAAAAATCGAAAAGTCGATTTTTCCTTACACAACCACCTTTCCGCTCGGGCGCTTTAAGTCGATTTTTCTTTGCACAACTACCCTGCGTTAAAAATCCACTCTCACAAGTTTCACCCCTCAAAAATCCACCATTTCCTTAATCCACGGGCCTAGAGGGATATTTTTAAATTAGTTGTCGTTTGAATAGTCTTCGGGCGCTTCGGGCCATTTTGATGAAAACCACCATCGCAAGAATAGGATCCACGCGAAAAAGTAACTACCGTTCGTTAAATTTAAGTAACCCTTTTCTGAAGTAATTTTTTTCCTAAAAAATGAGAACGCATTCCTACCATAGCGTAAGAGTTAGGCTACACTCAACAGTCAACAGCTACACTCTTATGTATATAGGAACGTACGTACCGTCAACACAATGCCTTGATTAACCAATCACGAGCGATTTACCTTCGAAAATCAAGCTTTTTTAAATTCGATTTTTGAAAAAACAGGTGCATTTAAGGCATTCCGTCATAGCTAATTCTCTTATTTAATATATACTCTTTCAGAAAAGTTCGAGGTTTTAATCGTAAAATTTGTATTTTCGAACCCAGGGTAGCTACCTTTCCCCAAAATTGTAAATAAATAACAATAAATTAAGAATTTTCAATACTTTTACAAAAAAATACTTTAAAAGGCAAAAAATAATTAAACCAAAAAAGATTTTTGAAAGAAAGTTTACTGACAAGTTTCATGAGTACAAACTTAAAAATTTTTTTAATTTACTTGTGATTTTACGTGTTAAGAATCGAATAAATCGATCCAAGACAGAACGTCAGAACCTTCAAAACAAGGTAAAATAGCTCTTAGAAAATATAAATTTAAGTAAAAACATTTGTTCAAAGTAATAGAAGGTCCCTTATATAGCCCCGGATTATCAAAGTAAGAATTTTTTTATACATTTGGCATTAATCTTATTAAAATGGTACGAAAATCTTCAAACGAGCTTTTCTCAAAACTACATTTTTTAAGCTGGTGGCAGTAATAATTCTTGAACCAGTCGTCCTATCAACTTGAATTTTTTTAGAAAATGTTCAGTAAATATGTCTCTATAGCCCCTTTCTAGAATCAGATTAAGAAAATTATTAATGCTTCTTTGACGACACATTAAACATGAAAAATTTCATTAAAAATGCAAAAAAATATTTTGTAATGCTGCCGTTTTGTCATTTTTTTTATTTCTTTGTTCATTTTAGTACCGGCGATAGCCACACATGTATAGATTAAGAATTTTTTTTGTATTTTGATATCAGATTAGTAGAACGACCAAAATCACTGACGCCAGCAGAATACATTTTTTCTATGAGACGATCATTATGCTGCTTAAAGTGTTATTATAAGTAGTATTTTTGGGTTACAAAAATTTATACAGATTGTTAAAGTATAAGTCTATATATATATTGTCGTATATTTTTTGGGATGAAGAAATTTATTAGTTGATGACAATTTTTGTAATTTTAATTTTTGAAAATTTAATTTTGTGACGCCTCTGGTGTAATAGCCAAGGTGGGGAAATTTAGAAATTTTGATAGGGACTTGCAAGCTACCCACGGTGCTGCAAGGTCGCGGTTTTAGGTATTGCGAAATTGAATATGTAAATTTTGGCAAAAGTAATAAAATTTGTGTGCAGCGAAAAGTTTTCTTGTGTTTCTTTCGATTCTATTTTAGGAAAGAAGAATAAATTTTTAAAAAGCAAAATTTTTTTATGAGAAGGTCGCGCGTGAGCGGTGTGATAAGGTTTTCAACTGAGCTAAGCTGGGCTAAGTGATAACAAATAATCCGATCATTGAATTTAGTTTTTTTTATGAAAAAGTTTATTTAAAGTTTTAAAAATTTATTTTGGAATATTGTGAAATGGATTATTTTATGTCATCTGTCGCTAATCAACGTGGGGCATCTGGTGAACATTTTTGATAAGTGGATTTTTAGTAAAGTAAATGTTCACCAAAGAACCTACCTTGAACCCTGAGATTTTGACGAAATAATAACCAAGATGAGTAATTTCGAGATTATGAATTTTTTTAGGATGCTGGATGAAAAACGAAAAAAGGATATGAAGGAGATGAAAAAACGTATCAAGAAATTATTTGACAGTAAGATCGAACAAATAAAAATTATGATAGAAGAACCAAAAGAAGAAATAGTTGTGAAAGAGCAAGTTGGTATAAAAGATGTGGGAAAAGAAGTTATCGTGCAAGAGTGTCATGCAGGCGACACTGGAAAAAAGATCCTGATATTTAATAGAAAAACGATACGACAAATTAGGTGGAAAAAACTGCAAAGTAAGAAGAAAGATAAATTTAAAAAACTTTTGAAAATTATAAAGTTAGAGAAAACAAATTTGAAACTGTTACTAGTACGGGAGGATATTTCGACAAGAAGGAAGTTGCCAAGTCAAGAAGATGGAAAGACAAAAAACAGGAAAACATGTCGTCAACAAAATTAGTATGGTTTTTTGAAGTTAAAAATGAAAAGTTTGAAAAGAGAAAAATCAAAAATCAGAAGTTTTATGAAAATAGTTGGACGAAGAGGATGGAAGTGGTACAAGTATGGGAATCGGTTTTATTAAAATGGGCTTATCGTATTAGGGTACGCTGGAAGGACGTTGGAGACGACAATTCTAAATAAAAAAAAAATAAAAAGAAATGTGCGAATAGTTACAATGACAAACGCGATTGAAAGAACAACCGATTAAAATAAGTGTAAATTTGATAAAAACTATGAACAATTGTAAATTTGATAAAAAATAAATAAAATGAATGCAGAAAAAACTACGCACCGTGAAAATTTGAAATAATGGCTTGGCTTACACCGTACGCTTGGTACGCGGACTAAAGGCAAACCAGGACTATATTGGGACCATATCCGAACTATATTTTTAGTCCGCCTGGTGTAAACATACAGGTACCAAGTTGGTTCGGTCCTCTAAAATATGAGTACCAGACCAAATACGAACTAAATTGGTTCGACGGGTTCGACTGCATTCGACATCACTCGAGTATTTTTAATACCGAATGCGCTCATTTTTAATTTTTATAGGTTATAAAATAAAATTTATCAAGTAAGTAGCTTAAATTTAAATATTTTGGTCACATTTTGGTCCTCGGTTCTCGTGTACGGTGTAAACACTTGCGAAGCAATTGCGAACTATATTTTGTCGCATCGAACTATCCCCTCCCGTTTAGTCCGATCGGACCGAACCAAGCATTTTACGGTGTAAACGTAGCCAATAATTAAGTAAACTTTGGCACTCCTCGCTGCGCTCGGGCGCTTTAAGTCATTTTTCCTTGCACAACCACCTTTCCGAATAGTTAATGTGCAGGAAAAATGGCTTAAAGCGCCCGAGCGCAGCGAGGGGTGTTTTAAATCAATTTTTCTTTGCACAACCACCCTGCGTTTAGAATCCACTCTCACGAGTTTCACCCCTCAAAGATCCACCATTTTCCTTAATCCACGGGCCTAGGGCTATTTTTAAAATGAGTGTCTACGCACCCTTCGGGCGCTTCGGGTCATTTTGATGAAAACCACCATGGCACGAGTAGGATCCACACGAAAAAATAATCATCAGCGGGGCTCTTATGCATAACAGTGCACGGACGGAGCACAGAATGCATTGATTCACCAATCACGAGCAACGTAACTTGAAAATTGCTATGAAAATCGAGCTGTTTTAAATTCGATTTTTGAAAAAACTGTTGGTTTTATGGCCATTTTCCTCACCTAATTCTCTTATTTAAAGTGTGCTTTTTTCACAATAAATCGAGGTTTTAATCGTAAAATTTTTATTGTGGGGTCTACGTTTCCTGCCTTTCCCCCATTTATTATATCGAAAATTTCTTTAAATCCTGACATTTCTATTTTGAGTTTAATCTAAAATATCGCCATCCAGCATATTATTATAATTTTTTGAAAAACAATGTTTATTGAATAAAGTACAACCGCTTTCATAGAAATTTAAGATTACATCAATTTTTTGACCAACAAAGAAGAATGATGTTTTCTTAAGAATATTAAATTTCGTACTTACTTATTGTGGCTTTTATCAAGTGTATTTATTTAGTGTCCTTTTACTAGGATAACAAATTAACGTTTATCCATTGACCGACATTTGTGTTTTATCTAATGACAATATTAGTTACACTTTATATTTGACGTGTCACTCACTATACAACAACTTATCCTTAAAAAAGTAATGTACAAATGACCAAAGTAGTATAAAAATATATTACAAAATATTAATATTTTCAAAATGTTCATTCTGCTGAGATTGAAAAAAAAATCAATCTGGACTAAAATCGAATACGTGAATGGTATTGCAGATTACTTTTACATTATATAAAATCAATCAAGAAAAGTTTGATGAACATCTTATATTGACAAACGATTGAAGGAAAAGGAAGTGCAAATAATGAATAAGGTAATTATTTTATTGTTATATTTACCGAATGCATGAATAAAAATTGGAAGATATTTGCGGTAAATTTTGTTAAACAATTACAAAAATGATAACCTATTTCAGGCCGGGGTTATAAAAGAAGTGAGTATAAAAATTATGCAAATCTTATAATGATGTTTCCGCGCTTTCTGTAATCTATTAAAGCGAGTTTCTTTTAATAATGCTGATATTAATTTAAAGAAAAGATATTTTAAAGAATTTTAACTAAAATGAGCTTAAAAATAGTTGAACAATTTTTTATGTGAAAAATGTAAATTTTGCTTTTGTTAGGGTAAGTTTTACTTACGGTGGTGGTTGTGGGGTAGAAGAGTTAGTGAACAACGCTTGCTCTCTAGAGGCAGATGTGGAGGAGGAGGCAACTGAAACAATCGCAATCGATAGTCCTTCGCACTTAATCATATATGTGTTACATGCACACAAGCACTTTGTTTACATCTAATAATTCATAATGCAAAAAAATATAAAAAAAGCTCTAGTCTTATTTGTACGTGCATACTAAAAAGCATTCAGGCAAGTTTATTTTAAGATGAAATGAAAATTTAAAAGTGCTTTCATAAAGACTGTAATTTACTACAAAGAAATTTGTTTTGCTTGTTTTAAAAGTAGAACTAACTTTTATTGTTGCATTTTTACAAACAATAATGAAAATATGTTAAGTTAATTTCTTTTTGGAACAGAATAATAAAACGTTTTCTATTGCAACCAAATATTTAATGCATTTTAATATTTAAATCATTCTTGTTATTTGTTTGATGACAATCCAGTGTCATCCAAATTTTCAACGAAAGTCCTTTATGCAAAATTCATAACTTGGACGAATTGAATATTTCATATTTGTTTTCTTACAAATACGATGATATCGAATTTTTAAATTTGTTTTGCTGTAATATTTTTATTTGGGGTAAAACATCTCAATACTTCTGAATATACATAGAATAATAAATCCTGTACGTTGTAAATTTTTTGTAACAATATTTACGTATTGTTATATTATGTATACAGAGTGTTCTCTAAATATTAAGCGTAAACATTTTATATAAATATATTATATATAAAAATTCTTCCCCGAAGAAACTCTATTTAGAATAAATTTGATTTTATAATGTAACAACTGTTTGACCACTTTCCATGAAAATTTCAGATTTATGTATATTATTTTAGTGTAGTTACTAAAATGTTATTAATAGTACTCGTATAATATTTACACTTCTTGAAGTGAACTAAATACATAATCTCGTCTTCTCAAAAGTTTGTAAAGCTAATTGTTTGTTATAAAATCGAGTAAAATTAATATATTATGCAAACTTTATTACATTACTATCAAGTAATATGTAGGTTTTTTAACATAATATTATTATGGAGTGTAATATTATAAGTCTAGCCAGTTAAAATAAAAATAACGTTATCATATTAGCGGCTGCCAGTAATTAACAACTGAAAGAAAAAATGAAGAAAATAAGAGCAAAGATAATAGCGTGAATTTTTGATGCTACACGTGATTTAGTGATATGTAAGTAAATAATTTGAGTTGAATTAACAAAAAAAGATTATTCGTCAGATAAATTTGTAAAAGTATTCATTTGGAGAAAGCATATAACAATTTAGATATGTGATCAAGCCGATACATTTACGAATTTTTGTAGATCAACGTGGTGGTAAAATTAATTTATTCAAATCATCAAAATATTTTTATCAAATCATTTAATATAATTAAAGAAGCAGATGTAACAACAAAATTGTAACATAATGTGGAATAGTGAAAAAAAAACGCGCGGAAATAAAGTTATTTGAAACTATACTTATAAGGTAGTTCTGTAATATATAGGGCAACGTGGATTTAAATCACACTATCAATACCTATGAATTTTTTTGAATAAAAATTTATAATAAGAAGTGCAGAAGAGAGACGACATTTCAGTACATACTTTTGTAAGGCAGGGTATAAAGTTAAAAGTGTTTTTCTAGTGTAAAAATAAGCATAGATTATCAACTCCTTTGATGTAAATTTTGGCCTTTTAATACTTTTTTTATCATAATTTTCAGTGTATAGGTACAACATTCTTCGACATTTTCAGATTCCTTTACAGTCTACACCGACCTGCTGATCTGCACTATTCCTTGCGGCATTTCCACTGTTCTTTTTCAAGCCCTCTCTATTATGTCCTTATCAATGCCCTCTTTCCAACTCAGTCTTGGTCTTCCACATTTACTTTTTATTCCTGGGTTTTTAAAATCTGATTTTTTTTGGCAGTTCGTTTGTATCCATGTGTTGTACATGTCCAAACCATATCAGTTATTTTTTTTCACGTCATTCAGGGCTATTATGTATCACCAACGTTATTATAAAGATGACAGTTAAGACATAAAATAAAGTTTTTCGGTAAATCCTACCAATGAAATTGATACGATTTACCGAAATATGTTATAACGGTCACCTTTATAATAACGTTGATGATACATAATAGCCCTGAATGTGTAGTATAATTTGACGTATCTGGTTTTCTGGTTATATAGATCTTATTTTGTTGCTTTTATTTTTTTTTTGGCTGATTTCCTCCAGAAGTCTATTTTTGTAGTTTATAGTGTGCTTACGGAGTTTTGCGTTATTATACATACTTTTAAACCATAAGTTGTAATTAATTTCATCATGTAATTAATCATTATGAGAACGTACCTATTCTTGTTTAAGTACTTCTAAGTAAAGGTTATTAGATCTAAAGGATTGAATTTAGTGCTGAAATTGCTTTTCTTTTAATTTGGTTTTTTTTTGGTTTATGACTGGCATCTTTGATTGTGATGTAATTGCCACCAGATTATTTGATATTCTTTGCTTCGTGCTCACCACTGACCACTTTTCAGTTGAGTTGTAAATCTTACTAAACTTCTCCTATGCACGTAATTATATTGTGTTTTTTCTTGTATATTATTATTTATCTTTAGCCTCCACTATGCGTACTCATCTTTTAGTTTTTTTGTCATGTACTGTATGTCTTTTTAATGCTGTACCATAATGACCTGGAGCCTGATCTGTACGAAAGTAATTGCTCGTGTTGCACTTAAATCACGTTTGGTAAGTTCTGATCGTAAGTCAAATATATTTTTGAGAAAATTCACATGTGAACACATGAGAAAAACTGAGAAAATGTTTGTAAAGTCTGCAAAATGTAACAAACAAAATGTTGTGTTTTTTTCTAACGAAATGTTTTTTTTTTATATTTTTATTTTTATTTCTTTGGGACCTGCTTCAAATATACTTTAAATAGAGTAGACACCAAACAGAAAATTGGTCAAATTCTTGCGTAATTGGATATCCTGATGTTTACTTTCCAATCTTTCGTGTCGATTTTTAGTAGTTTGATTAATATGCCACAAGGAAGGAAGGATATTATTATTGATGTTAGAGGGTTCTTCTTTGTTCAGATTCCAGTTTTGTTTTCATCTGCAGATCTTTAAAGTACCATTCTTGCCATATTGTTTTTTTACATTTTTTAAGGTTTTAATCTAATCTTGTTTCTTAGAGAAGCTGCATGTTTATTTCACCCAGATTTGGATTTTCTCTGATTTTCATATTTAATTTAATGTTGTTAGACTGATAGAAAATGCAAGTTTGGTATGTAGAAAGTAGTGGTTTCACACATTGGACTTCGACATGCTATGAGTACCTATGTTATAGTCAATTATAGTGCTAACGTTTCTTATATTCATGTATACCGGTATATTTCTTTTATGATTGAAAAATTTGTTTGTTATTTTTATTTTATATTGATTGAATATGTCTAGTAAAACCCATTTTAACCGCTTGCCTTACTATCCCGAGTATACTCTATCGGCTTGGTATTTTATGCAGACTAGTACTATGCCGAGTTCACTCGTCACCACTTTCATAAAGCTCGTCTTAACTATAACGACTTATTTCGGTTTCTCAAGCGTAATATCACATAAATAAAACTTTTGATTTAATTAATAAAACAAGACAATCGGGCACGTAAAAGTAGGTTAAAATTGGACTTAAAGATTTGTAGAAAACTCCACTTGGACAATGCGAAGTTAATAAAAAGCTTGTAAAAATTAGTTAGTTTTGAATGGAAAAGTCAGATTTAAGTAGTAAGGCAAGAGGTTAACACGTTGAGTGCCAACTACGAGATAACTCGTAGATTGCGTTTTTTTCTAAGACGCCAGCTACGAGTTATCTCGTCCTGTGTTTACTTTAATATAATGTGATTAAATCAAGTTGACATTCTAGGCCAGATTTCTGAATATTGCCGTAGCACTCAACGTGTTAAGTCGCATATGACGCATTTTTAGATATAAACCCTTGTAATTGGTTATCTTTTCTATACTTACAAAAGGTAACTATTATAAAAGAGACAGAAAGTAAGAAAAGGTAAATAACTAGGGGTAAATTAAATAAAAGTACATCCTTGCTCACATAGACTTTAACTGTCAGCATAGATTGAGGTTAGATTTATTATTTAAATAAGGAACTGTAGAACGAGTTAAAATGGTTTTGACTATATACGTACTATGTAAGTCTCATATCATTGTCGTTCAGCAACCCTTCTCAAAACTCTTTTACCATTTGCTCATTATCATACTGCGTCCTATTTTGCTATTTAAGTCTCTCAAGATCATAATTTCTTTTGATATACTATAAATATTTTAGTGATTTCTAATTATTAGATAGGGCTAATATTTTACATAATCTTTAACATTTACATCAGGATTTGCATAGATTTTGAATTAAGTACAACTTTCTTTTATCAAAAATGTATTTCACTAAATTATCAATTGAAGTATACACCAAAATGACTTTACTTACTAGCAATTTTTGAATGAGGTGTTTTGTATAAAATATTAATTTAACTCGATTTTCTTGAACGCTCCTATAGACTTTCGACAAGAGTATGCTTTTAAAAGTTTTTTATGTAAAGCACTGAAGTGATGTAAATGTTATATTAATAACAACTTGCTTTCCCCAAAAACAATTTTCCAAAAAAAAATTTGAAATCTCAATCTTAAACAAGTTACAAGTTTGATATGCTTAACAGCAAAATTAATAACCTCTAAAAATTTCATTCAAATTAGTTTAATAGTTTTTATATTATTATTTAAAAAATTAAAACTACTTTTAATTATAAAAAGGTTGTCTCCTTTAGGAAGGATTGTCGGGCTTATGTTTACCTTTACATTTGTATAAAAAAGCAGGTGAAATATTTGCACTTATTAAAGAACATCCTGTATATTATGCAATATTTGCTTTTTTACCTACCTCAATATGCATCATCTGATTAAAAAAAAAAATTGAAATTATTATCGTATCAGTTGGTAAATATTTTAGAAATAATTTTTCATAGACCTATTAAACTGTAAATTAATTATGACTTAATTATACTTGGAAACGTAAAAGAAGTTTTTGCGTATAGAATTTATTAGCAAGAAAAGCTCATTGTTTTCTGATGACTCTGCTGTACGACGTTAACAATTTTGACATGATCAAGGGTACTTATCAACGTTTTTGTAAATGACATGGTTTACCTAATCCCTTTTCATCTACATACATAATTCTAAGCTCTGCAATATATTTAAATTTGTTAATTCAATAAATTCTTTTAAATTTTGAATAATTACTTCAAATGACAAAAATTAAACGACGATTTAAAAAAAGAATTACATTTTTGCGATGATAATATTTTCAATGTCAAAAATTAAGATCCGGTAATTAGCTGGTAAAGTAAATCCGGTAACTCAAAAAGTTTCTTTGGATTTCATATTTTTTAAATCAATATGAGCAATATTTTAACAATAATTTTTTTAATTTTACAATCCTAAAAATTGATAATTCTAAATGTAGAACTATCTATCCGTGTAACAAATATAATTTTTTAAAAAGAATTTTTATATAGAATCACGTTTTAGCGATACGATATTATTACAGTTCTAGTATAGGAACTTCTTTAACCTCAGTTAAAAGCAAGGCCAAATCTTCATTCATTATTAATATTAAAGCAAATTTAGAAGAGATATTGTTCTAAGCTTCCAATAAAGCTAGACCAACACATTTTTTAAAAAAAGTTATTGATTAAGCAGTTAAAATTGTATAAGCAATTCAGCCCCATAAAATTTAGAAACAAACGCAAAAATGTAAAACCCTAAATTACTACAGAAAAACAAACGCCGTGTTTTCACTTTTATTCCCAATTTACTAGATTTAAAAATTATAATTAATCTGTATACGAGTTTAGTTTTAACGCTATTGATTGTCCAATCTCCCATCAGTATGATAAAAATAAAGAACTGAAAATTATTTTCTGAGAAATGACCACGAAGTTTGTTTTACTGCAATCCTAGTTTTTAAATTATAGAAGACTTGTTATTGGCGGGGTAAAGTTGATCAGAAGCATAGTATTATTAAGTTTTTCTAAAACGTTATACTTAATGCAGTATAATCTTAAAAATCGGAATTTAAAATAATTATCAGTGCGTCTAAAAATCTGAACCAATTTGTTGTTATTCTAACCATTTTCTTAATTGTAAATTAAACTTAAAAAGAAGTAAAGTAGATACAATTTTAAATATTTTATGTCACGTTTTCAAAGTTTTGTGTTTTGCAAATATTTGAGCTTCCAGAGCGTCAGACCGTCTATCTTAGTACACAAACCGTAGATGTTTTTATATTTAAAAGTAAGAAATATTCACCTAAAGGAAATTCAAATTTTTTTAATTTATACTTGGATTGATTTCACTTTGTTGAAAATTTTATTGGACTACGATATTTATTTTGGGATATTCCGAATAAGAGAGTAAAACCTATGGAATTAATACTTAAAACTTATTACATCAACGCGATCATAAAACCCAGTGGAATGTACAACATGCAAATTAAGTATAAGTCAAGAAGATATTCGCGAGGATATCTATGCTTTCCAAAATAATGTTAATTCAAGATATATATTATATACTACATATATATTTTGAAGTGATTAGTTATGTAAACTTAAAATTTAGGGGTTGCATAGAAATACACATTACAGTAAAAAGCTTTATCAACCAAAATAAAAAACTACAAGCAGCTTTGTTTTCCAGTAATTATCACTATCCGATACAATGTATTAGAACAATATGTAGTAGATACAATAATTGATTGTATTAATATTAAAGCTTATTGAAAATAACACTCAACGTTAAATATTAAATAAAATTAGAAGTAGATTTTATATTTTACGTAATTAATTATGTACGATTACATAATTATAAAATTGAATTAATTATGTACGGCCAAGACTAATATCATGTGTTTTAAAAAACTGGATCAAAATGAAATTGATAGATTAGAAAAAATGAAAAAAATCAGTTACTAGAATAGTTGAAATGACTTTTGTGCCCTTCGTATAAGTCTAAAATGGTTAATATAAAAATTGGATAAAAAGAGTGAAAACTATATTAAATCCATTAGAATTTATTTTATTTCAAGGCATTGATAACAAAAATAGTTTAATGTTTGGAATCAAAATTATTTCCAAGATTTGCTAGTGATTTATGGGTTTCAAGATTTGCCATGAGCCAAACAAACAAAAAATTATTGTAAAATAGGAAATTCTTCAAAACTATATGAAGGATATATTATTATAATATAGGCATATAGAATGACCATAAGGATAACGGTACTAAATGGAATATCCAATCGGTAATACTAATTTATTATATTAATAAAAAAGTTACATTAGTGAAAGTCCAGGTTTGTACGGAATGTAAAACGTTAGATGCAGAGATAATCGACAAGCTTAAATCAAAAACTTTGTTTTCAAATCGACAGCTAACAGAACAGTGGCGAAGCAATTATATAAATCGAATATGTAAATTGAGGGTAATTTAATTGAATAATTTTAATATTAATATTTTATTTTAAAACTTGCTAGTTCGTATTATTAGTTTTTAGATTTTTGTAGTGTTTAGACTTTACATATTTATGGTAGCGTTCATTTTGAACAACGTGGAACAACTGCGGTCGTCACGTACTCACTAGAACATAATTAATTATAATAAAACTGTAAAAGAACTTAATTCCTAGCTTTGATTTTAACCGATTTTAAGTAACATTTATTGAAATCGACATTTTCCCATACTTTTGCTGTTTTAAAATTTTGATATTTAAACTTTAGAAATACCGTCATGTGATTTCCTCATTCACCAAAAATAATATATTATGTCTTACTTTGTGTTTTATTAAAAAAAAACAACGATGTGAAGCCACCAAATACATTTGTGCTGGATATATCGCTTATAAGTGAAAAAGATTTACCTTCTGAAATAATGCATATTTGGCAGAATCATAAAAGTAAATCGAACAGCACCGCTTTGAGCTTGGAGTAAAACTTAAACTCAAAAAAGAAAAGTTTGTAAGTTTCAAAATTATTCCAGAACTCAACCAAGCACATAGAGAAACAAGAGATATGGCTATTCATTAGAGGATTAGACCTTTGAGAAACTGGAATTTCATGGAGAGCATTAATTTACGTTTATTGTATAATTCAATTATCGTAGTAATTTTTCTAACTAGTATTTTAAATAAATCGATGATTGATAACATTATTGTTGATAATCTAGCATGTAAAATTCAATTCCGAGTTTCGGTGAATTTCTGGTTTCTAAAGAAGCAAAAAAGCGTTCCTTTTCAGAATTAGAAAAAAAATTCTTAATTCTTTGCGATCTTTAAAATTTGAAGTCATAAAGTTTATTTTTATATTCTCACCAAAAGTTTACTTTTCAAAGATTACTTATATCTATAACTGGTAGAATTTATGTAACGACTATGACTATTATATTATGAGAAAGAATTCAAAGAGATAACAACAGAATCAAAATTAGCTGAGCAAGAATTTCAATAGTAAAACCAACAAAAAATTTTATAAAAAAATGTGCAGAAAGAGAAAAATAAAAAAGAAAGAGAAAGAGAAAAAGCAAGTAAAGAGTAATTCAAAAACAATATATATGTTCTCTCTCACTAATACCGGGATTGAAACATAAACTGCCCTCTGTGACTTAACCCCGAATGAGAATGAGTAGTCACAATTTGGAGAAAATATCCTCGAGTTTATGTAGCTACGATTCTGTAAAGTAGCCCTCAATTCTTTGCGAAAGCGAGTTCGTAAATTCTAAAAAAATGTTTTTTGGGAAATTGCAATAAACGATGTCAAAATTGCTTTCAAACAAGTAAAAAATAATTTAGAGCAGTGTCACAATTCCAACAATTGCAATGTAAATGACCGTGCAAAACGATCAAAAATATGAAGCAAGTGAACTATAAACACAAATTGGCTATAAAAAAATTTATTCAAAGTCTTTACAATACATCAATTGCTCAAATTGAAAAGATAAAAATATTATTTATATTGAGCTCTAGTAAGTTAACACAATAAAATGACACCAATTTATTCTAAACGCTTGACTTGCTGCTACTAAATTGACAGCTGGTTACACTTGATCCAAATCAACAGATGACACCTGATTTTGTTAAGCGCAAACACACAGAAACATTGCTCGTAGATGTTGCTGGACCAGTGAGAGAGCTGTTGTTGGTGACGCAAAGCCAAACTGGACCATTCAGATAATAAAAAATTCTCCAAAGTAGTTCGTGGCCTCAAAGAGAAAACGATGTTTGTAAGTTAAGTTCTTATGGTGTGACAAAAAGAACAACATAAAAGAGGCTGCCAACTGTAGGGAATCGGAAATGGTTGTCAAATTCGTTCTTCGCTCACAAAAACTGTGTACATTTCGTACGCATAAAAAAGCCTCTCTTGTTTTTGGTTACTAGAAGTTTTACAAACGCCAAAATCATGAACGAAAACTGGACTACTTCTTGTTATAAACGACATGCCACGAAAAACAAAAATACTCGAAACCTTTATTTGCTAACGCAACCTAAAAAGGCACTCGGAAAATCATTGTGACTAAACGAAATTACGCCGTGTCTTTTCTATAAATATCAGGAGATTTAATTCAACGTTCAAGCCAACTATCAACATAGCACGAAAATGCAAATAAAAATGTAATGCCGTACACTCTAAAAAATAAAGGGAATTTTATCCTCAAAATGAAAAAAATTACCCAATTAATAAGAGTAAATTTAACTTAAAAATCAGAGTAAAAACAAAATTACACCATTTTTAAGTTAAATTTACTTTTATTAATTGGGTAATTTTTTTACATTGTGAGGGTAAAATTTCCTTTATTTTTTAGAGTGTATCGAGGAATATTGTGAATTGGAATTTAAAGAGTAACCAAGTAACAAGTACAAAAATTTGTTACTACGCACCTACGCTTTGTAGAAGTTCTCGTTGGTTGGACTGTGCAAACAATTTTAAAAAGAATGCAACAATGGTGGTATAAAATTCAAATAAAGAGAGTTGATTTAAAATTAGCACTGTCTCTAGTGAAAAACCATTCGACACGGTTTAAGATGGATTGCATAATCTGTATCACAACTAGTGTATTATGATTTTTTAATATCTTACATTCGCGCAGTTAGGAATGCCAAACAAAGCTTTCCATGGTTAGCAATGCATTAAGTCTTGTTGAGAATGCCTAGTATATTTTATGTTAAAGTAAAGTGATCAAGTAAGATGACGTTTTCAAATATTTAGAAGATAAAATTTTGTCGTATTTTCTTATCTGATGAATCATTTCTACATACGTAGATAAGGTCAAAACCGCGGTCACCGTCTAAAGACAACTTAAATCTATACTTAATTACTATCTAAATGTATTTAGTTGCATTTATAACTTTGTAAAAAGTTTACCAAATGACTTTCTCTATCTATATGATGATAAATCTACATAGATTCGATGACCGATAGTTTTAATTTTATAAAAATTTCTAAGCTTCCAATAAAAACCTTTATTTTAAGTAATAAAGTATTACAGTTGAATGCCCAAAGAGATGTTTTTTGTACAAAAAAAGCATATCTTTTTTTTTGTTATTGAACAACCTAAAATGAAATAATCCGTACATGGATTTCTATAGTTAGTTAAAATTTAGAAGTCTTGTGGGCCGGTTTCAGAAACGATAATTAAAATTTTAATGATCGTTTAATTACATCAAACTAATAGAAAATATCAATTAGCGCTAACAAGTTTTTTCTATTATTTTCATACAGTTAATCAGTTCAGTTCTAATTAAACTTTTTGAAACTGGTCATTAGGGAAAGTAGGTATGTATGTACATATATGTACATGGAATCAATAATATAGCGAATAAAATACATAACTTATACAAAATTTATAAATATTTCTATATTTATCTATTCGCTTGAGTGAGTATAGGTGACTCAAATGATTCAAATTTAGTGATGCATTAAAACAACACGCATTTAATTTTTAAAATAATATTTAAACGTTTAAGTAATAATAGTTTTAATTTTTATAGTAGTTTTATGAAACTGTTCCTGTTCTAAAATGCTACACATTTATGTTACTATTAAAAATTTAGCGAATTACGATTTTTTCAAGTATAGAAAATCTTAAAAGAAATTACAATTCAAAATTGAAAGTACTTACTGTGTTACTTATCGCAGTCATCCAATCGCTAAAAAATTATACTAAGTATAAATGAATTGGTTTTGTAAATACGTATAGGTAGAGTTGTTTCCATTTCTAAAGATCCTGCGCGAAAGACGAAATCTCGTCGTGGAGCGATTATACGTCTACCTGAAAACATTAACCGAATGTTTTACAGTTTGACAAAATATGCAATTGTTTTGATTATTTTACTTTTTACACTTAATTTTTCTTTAATAATAAGCGAATATGTCTTTAGCTTAAAATAAATATTTTAATTTTACCCGCCAACTTTGAATAAAAACGTTTTATTTTGATTTTTTGGTCCCGGCTTTGCGCAATTTAGGATCTTTAGAGTTGATACGATCTCTACATAATTTTTAAATAATATACAATACAATAAATCACAGTTTATAGATTGGCCAAAATTACATTATCCTCTTAGTATATACATAATTATAATAAATTTTAAAGTAAAACGAAATAAAAAACATTTCAAGTAGCTAATTATTGAAATTACGATTTAAATAAAATATGATGTAACTTTGTAACGATACGGTAGGGACTAGTTTAAATACACATGAGAGTCACGAAAACTTGACAAAAGCGTTAATCAATAAAAATTTCATGACTTTTTGAATGTACAATAATATCTGTGAAATCATCACCAGTAACAAGAGTAGCTTAAATGAGCAAATAATGGCCCATTGATTAATGCTTAGCTCACAATAATTTATTAAAGTATTATCTCACTTATTTAAACAGGGTGCTTCTAAGATGCCCGTCGTAGGTACGGAGGTAAGTTCCTCTTTAACGAGAAAGAAGTACATATATACTTGCACATATTTGATTTTTGACTTCAGAAGACAGTGGGGTTTTAAAACAGAGCACTAAACTACTTTTTTATTTATGATATTTTGAGAATATTAATAGTGAAGTATAGTACTTCTACTGACTTGAATACTATTTGATGTAGACATATTCCAATTGGTGTTGTTTCTATTGGGTGAGCTGTTAGTAGTAGAGTAACATTTGATTTGTTGACAATTTTAGTTGATGGGGCTCGGTGGTTAACGTTGTCTTAGTGAGACCACACCTTTATTGTAACTTAATTGAGTACAATATTTAAAAACTCTTATTTTATTATTTGGATGCAGAATTTTTTATAAAAACTAGACGTTGTGGAAAATTCAAAGCTTATAATACATTTTCACATTTATTTTTTAATTTTTTTAGTAAATTTTTTTATTTAATAAATAAAATTTTGATAATTATATCCTAAAAAAAATTGAAGTAGAACTTTTCTGCTAAGCTATAGCAGATTATGTTATGTTAGCAGAAACACGTTAAAATTTCATATTTCCTAATCGTTGTTAAGGGTTATTATATATTATACTTTTGGTAGATTTTAAGCTGCAGAAATGCTCTCATTCTTAAATATAAAAATAATATCCTCTTTTATATTGACTGCCTAAGTAATAAAAATAATTTAATAAACATTTTTTGAAATTTGTAGCAAGATAGTAAATCGTCTTGAAGTGTCTGAAATTTAAACAAACAGTTTTATCTAAAATCGACTCCGAGAAATGCTTAACCTTATCATTATCCAGAAGGAATTGTTTTCGACTCTCTTTAATTGGTTTTTATCAGAAAAATCTGTGTTTTAATTTTGATCGATACGCTTAGGAGTTATATAGTCGGTGTTCTTTTTGAATTTTAATTTGTAGTAATCAAAACTTGGCTTGGCTGATATCTGTGATGCAAGTTAATACTTATGAGTGTATATTATGTAGAATTACATAATTGCAATTAATAGTATTCCTAATTTGAAAATGTTTTTGGTACTTACTTTACTTCGGCAGGCGATTGAGCCATTAACCAATAAACTTCATGAGGGCAACGACAACCCACAACAAGAAGTTGTCCTATATTGCAATTACGAGGTATTTTTGGTGGACGTGGGACTTGTTTAGTCCATTCTCCGACTGCTAGTAAATCCGGCGCTTCACATATTCTTACACATCCTCTTGATCTACTTAAACCTTTGTCTGCATAAAAAGCTATCGATGAATCTTCGTAAAGTACTACCCATTCCTCGCTCCATCCTTTACAAAAGAATCCTCCTGAAAACAATTTTAATATTTAACTTTTACACAATATAAAAAAAAAATTCTGCAACATAAAAGCCTTTAAGAGTTTTCATTTTGCCATTTTGGTAATAAACACGGTTATATTACTTTATGTGCTATAATTTAGGTCAACAAGTATAGTATAGAAGACAGCACAAAATATTTTTAACTGTTACAAAAAATGTTATCTGGGGATTGAATAGATTGTCGTAGTCTGATAGAATTTATTTTTTTGCTTTAAAATAACTAATTCATTTCTGTTGTATTTTAAAAATTGCAATAGTTTTAAATACAGTGCATTCGCAAAGGTAAGGAACAGCTATACTACAATTAATACTTGCAATCTTATGGTATCAAATCATTTAATTTGTGACTAATTTTAGCTACATAGAGTCAATTAATTACATGAATTAAGAAAATATCTAGTAACAAATTATATGATTTTGTACAAGAAGAACGCAAGTTGCTTATTTATTTTATTAAATTAATAATTTGAATAATATGGAATGCTAATAACAGAGAAAACCCAGGAATATTTAGGTGATACTAATTTTTCAACAAGCGACGTAATTTGAATATTATAATTATTATTATTATACATTAAACTTTTTGCTGGATAATTTTTTACTGTGATTTTAAATCTAACTAAAACAACTTTGTATTACACAACTCTTGAGTATTTTTGTTAAAAAAATGTGCTGAATTTAATTTTAAATAACAAAATTAAAGAGGCAGAATTCAAGTATCTCTTATTTCCCGCAAGATACGAGAAAGTTGATGAAAAGCTGCTTCAAATTGTAAATCACAAGGAATATAAAAATATAAAAATTTGCAAACTAAGTAGTAAACTTGTTAAATACTAAAATAGAGTTTCATTTTTTGTGATTGTGGTATCTATACAAAAAATTGTGTTATTTAGTAGTAAAAACAATTTCTTTTAATAAAATTTGATTTTGCTGTACCACAAAAAACGTTCTATCTAAGCACAAACAGTTTTGAACTATTACCATGAAAAAATCTTAATTTTATTTGCAATTCTTTTCAACTTCTTTTTAGGAACTCCATTTTTTTTCCGAAATATCGCTACATTGTTTGATGTTTTTGAATCCATTTTCGGAGGTGCATCAGTCCACGTTACTTTCTTTATTCAAGTTCTGCCTTTTCTTGGTTTCCACAATCTTCTGTTCTCTTTCGCTTTCTCTTCTTAGTTTTCCACCTTTATCTTCTTCAGGTTAGTCAGCTCTTCATCCTTTCATCTTGATCTTGGCCTTCTTAGTAGTCTATTCGTGTATGGTCTCAATTTCATAAGTCTTTTTATTGATTTATCTTCCTGGGCCCTTATAACGTGTTCCAGCCATCCCAATCGCATCGCCTTTACTTCTTTAATTATGTATCTTCCTTACAGTTCTATTTCTACCTTCTTATTTATTATTAACTTATTACTTTCTATTCTTTTTCAATAATATTCTTCTGTACAGGGTGGCTCAATTTCGATCCTTCTTATAGGGAAATCGGTAACTATGGGAAATATCAAAAAATGAATGGTGCATCCTCGATCTCTTTTTTTGAGAAAATCTCAATGGCAAAAACCAGAATTTGCTATCTTTTTTTGTTTTCGAGTTATAGCCAAAAGTTTGATAATTATACTTTTCTATAAATGTTGATATCTTGGTTGTTTTTGAAGTTACCAAAAATGTGTTAACACTTTCTTCGGACACTTTTTTAAGAGCAATAAAATGGGATAAAGAGATTTTAAATATCTTGGTTAGTTTCCGAGTTATAACATAAAGTTGTGTTTTTTTAAATAGAAACCATAGTTATGACATTTTTAAATGGCGTTTTTTATCCTCTTTTCAATGATGTATAACATGTGGGGTCTAATATTTTAGTTTCATCCCATTTTATTAAAAAATGTAATAAAAATAAAAAAGAATGAAAAATTTAATATAATAGTAACTGTTTTTAGTAGATAACAATAAAAAATATTCAATACTTAACAAAAATTAAAGTAATTGTATTCAAACTGAAGTCTATTATTTTCAATACATATAACTTTGTCAAAACAAACACTACAAAATTGGCATCTAAAAAATTCCTTTATCAATTAGTTCTTAGTAGGAAAATATTAGTTTAGTTGCTGTAATTAAAATATTAAATATTTATTTGCAATTCTAATAATATGTTATTATATTTTCCTGTTATTTCACGTAAATGTAAAATGGCTTATGAACACTATGAAAAATACGATATGTTGGAGTTCTTCATTCAAGCTAGTAATAATGCTGTTCTTGCATGTGCAACAAAATATTTTAGTAATTATCTAACTAAACAAATATTTTCCTACTAAAAACTAATGGGTAAAAGAATTTTTTAGATGCCAATTTCGTAATGTTTGTTTTGACAAAGTTATATTTATTGTAAACAACTGAGTTCAGTTTGAATACTTACTGTAATTTTTGTTAAGTATTGAATATTTTTTATTGTTATCCACTAAAAACAGTTACTATTATATTAAATTTTTCATTCTTCTTTATTTTTATTAAATTATTTAATAAAATGGGATGAAACTAAAATATTAGACCCCACATGTTATACATCATTGAAAAGAGGATAAAAAACGAAATTTAAAAATATCATAGCCAACTATGGTTTCTATTTAAAAAAACACAACTTTATGTTATAACTCGGAAACTAATCTAGATATTTAAAATCTCTTTATCCCATTTTGTTGCCCTTAAAAAAGTGTCTGAAGAAAGTGTTAACACTTTTTTGGTAACTTCAAAAACAACCAAAATATCGACATTTATAGAAAAGTCTAATTATCGAACTTTTGGCTATAACTCGAAAACAAAAAAAGATAGCAAATTCTGGTTTTCGCCATTGAGATTCTCAAAAAAAGAGATCGAGGATGCGCCATCCATTTTTTGATATCTCCTATAGTTACCGATTTCCCCATAAGAAGGATCGAAATTGAGCCACCCTGTACAATAATCTTCCTTATTATCTTTCATTAAAAACTCGTAACTGTTCTTTCTCTGCTCTCATCATGCATACTACCGCCAATCCGTAAGGCACAACCAGTCGAATTAAGGTCTTATAATATATTTTTATTCTTATGTTCTATTTTAATCTCCTGGTTGTGATTAGTTTGTGGTTGCTGCAATACGCTCTTATTCCTGCCATTATTTTATTTTTTACGATTTTCTTTCTTTTGTTTGTTATTGTTCTTTAGTACTCCTAATAGGTGCATACGATTGCACCTCCTCAAAGTTAAAGTCACCTATTTGTAGTTCTGTCTCTTCTTCACTTCCTCTTCTAAAACATTTTATGTAATTTGTTTTGTTCTTATTAATTTACAAGTCCGACTTTCTTTGCTTCTCTTTCCAACAAATGATACGATTTAGATGTTTCTTAAAGGTGTAGATTTAATTTCTTTTGTGTTGACTTTTTAAAAAAGAAAATTATAAACAAGTAGTGTTATATTGGAATTGCTTAAATAAACAACAATTATTGCCTATTTGTGATTTTTATTTTCTGTAAAATAATTAGAAAAACAAATAATTATATATAAAAAAAATATTATTGAAATTCTTTTGGTATGTGAACCAATTCCAATTCCCGTATAAAATATCTTGTGTCCCTATTTAAGATTTTAATTTCTAAAATTGTCGTTTTTAAACGAAATTTTTATTTACGTGATGGAAGTCATGTAACTTAAACATTAAAATATGTTGCACAAAAAAATATTCAAATTTAAAGGTTTTCTGCAAAACTTTTTGTGGCGTTAACTGCTGCTGTTTACCATGAGTTAATTTTCGTAAACTTTTTATAAAAACAAATACAATTCTTTAAGTTGAAACGGTTGTTAAAAAAATTTAAATTATTCCGAATTACGAATAAATTTTGTAAATCACTGTTTCAGAAGTTTGTTACACCTCAAGTGTAGATTTCTTTTATAAAATTTGGATCTTTGGACTAAATTATCCAGGGACTAAAGTACAACGTGGCTGAGTTTTAGATTAAACGATTGTCGAACTGTTGTGAAGCCGAAATTGAACATTTATCTCTACAGTCAGGAAGTTAAAAAAATTTATAGCTTCAAAACTACTTTTTGTAAATTTTAGTTTGTATAAGTAAATATTTGTTGCTAAAATCAATTCATCCCTTTGCATTTTTTAGGTGCTTGTTTATCTAAATATTATTTTGTGAATAAAAATTCAGGAACTGAGATTTAACTTCATTATAGCCTCCTTTCTTGTTATAAATTTGAATATTTTAGTCAACAATTTCGTTTTGTTGCCATGGATGGCAAATGCGATGATTAAATCATATGTTGTCTCTCAATCTCGAATAACATTTTATTATAATACTTTTTCATTTTTCTTTATATATTTTGACGACGTATCTAATACTGTAATTTTGTATCATTTTGTAAAAGATATAAATTAAATCGTAGCACGACTTAGTCGCCATATTACATTATAACCGATAGAAGTAAATCTGTGTTTAATAAAAGAATCCCTCGTACATGACGTCGAGATCAATAGAAAGCGCTAACAAAATTTGTTCTTCTGTGAAAAGTAGATTTGAGAGTGCTTATTTCGTTATATCATAAAATAGCTTCTAGTAAATGGAGTTTGTAAATTTATTAAGTTTTACATTATATTGAATTATCAGAATTGAGTTCTCAAAACATAATTCATACCAAATAAGTATACTTGTGCGCACTCTTAAGTTGGAACAGCAAAAATAATGTAAGGAAATGAAAATTGGTCCGGTCCGTTTACACGACAGCACTGGCACGTTCTTCATCTATATCTACTGGGCAGAAATTTATCCACAAGGTTCCAACTTAGAATGCATTAACTCTAAAATTCGGTTGTATAAAGGTGGGTTAACTTGTGGATCAGCTGATCCTGGTTCAAGAGCTGACCCAGGATCAACGTTTATGCCGTTGTATATAGCAACTTGTAGGTAGAGTTAATTGATCTGGCCCTAAATAGCTTTTTAGGGCCAGTTCTATAAAAGAAGATCATTCTCGGATCAGAGTTAAATCAAGAATCAAAGCAAATGTCTGTTGTATGAGCAGGAGTCAAGCGTCGATCCTAGCTTAACTCTATGATTTTTTGATAAGAGAAAATCAACGGATTAAACCATAGATTGATGGATTAAACTCTATTTTCTAACCTCAAAGTAGTAATACCAAATTAATAATTTATTACCATATTATTATATTAGAAATAGTTGTACAATATGAAAATAAACGAAGAAAACCTCGAGTTTTTCGTCATCAACAATAGTAGTTTTCGTCACAAGGACGTAAAACGAAATTTTACACTTGAGGGCGGAGTTTTGAAGACGAGGCAAGCGCAGCGAAGCCGAGGCGCACAAACCGCACCGAGTAGTGTAAAATCTCTCTACGTCCAAGTGGCGTAAACTGCTTTTTGTTGTGACGGGACCACCTCATTTTTATTTGTGACTGTATGGAAGCCGTCCCTGCACAGGCCGGAAACCACTCATTTTACGGCCGGAACAACGAAAACTTTTTTGATTTTATATTGGTGCGAATGAAAAACAGTGGCGTCGGTAATAAAATCTTGTTATTAGTAATTTACTTGAATTTTATTATCTTGTTTAATTTATTCAGGTTAATAATTTTATTGTGATTATTATAAATTTTATTTAGGTTTTTATGAATACACTTTTGGTCAGTGTAAATGCAATGTTTCTACTTATTTTTAATTGTAATTTTTTACTTTAACAGCTCATTATTTGTACTGTCCTGTTACATTTTACTTGATAACTTTCATAATATTCTAGATTTATTAACTAAATTGGTCTCTTTGATAAAAATTTTAAATTTTGGCGAATAAATGACAAGGAAAATTTCGTATTTGTTCTTATTAATTTCGAATGACAGACGATTCTTATTAAAGTTTGAATCCAACGACAATTGAGAAGATTACAAGTGCATTCGTTAGTTGAGAGCTGCCAGTGCAATTTTTAGGGGAATCTCAGAAAAACTACGATTATACTGAGTACAAATATTATTCTGATGAAAAAGCGATTTAGTTTTCCGAAAGCTTAATAAATAATTTATTTGAATCACAAAGCAGAAAACGTGTGCTCGCTTGGCTTGTTAGCACATAAAAGCGTTCAAAAAGCCGTTGGGATTTTATTTCTCTCTGCTTTACTTTTCAAAATTCTCTCCCCGCAAACGTCCTGTCTCAAAATTTGTATTTCTTCCAAACTTGCAGGTATTAACAATTCACATAAGTGACATCTAATTATTGTTTTCAATGCACTCACGTACAGAACACTACATTTAACACAGGTAATTGTCATTACATCATCGAAATTTTCAAAATTTAAAAATTTTTACAAAATATAAAAATAATTGAAACTGTTTTATGTCTTTTAGAGTCACCTCCGTAAACAAAAGTAAACCCTTGTTTAGCTGACAAATCTGGAACATCCTCTCTGGATCAACACTTCAAAGAAAAACTTAAACGCAAGTCTGTACAAATCGACGTTTGCTACATTATATCCTTTTTTTAATAATCAAAACAACGAGTTATAACTGAAAAAATATTATCGTCGAGCACTGAAATATCCTTTTCATAAATAATAAGCAAAATCATCTCAATTCAAAAAAAAAAATGAAATTAAGGCAAAAGTTTGTACCACGACAATTTATATAAAAATTTCTTTTATATGAATATGAAATTGCATGCAAAAAATTTGTGTTTTTTAAAAACTCAATCAGTATCGATCATCAATATTTACTAATACATTAAAAGTGAATAAAATGCCATATTAGTTAATTACTCGCATCTAAGTATATAATTAATTACTTAAAGGAATTTCATTTCCACCAAAAGCAATTTAAAGCTCATACACTTGATATGTTCCCTTTACTACACGAAACTATTTTAGGTTTACTTTTAAGGGTAAAAACCGTCTTTTCTGAAGAAACTTTAGTTCACAATTTTCGAAAATCATATAATTGCTATCATTAAAACTTTCATGTACAAATCTGCCTCGTAATTATATTAAAGATTCCGAGTTCATCAATAATAGCGAATAAGATCAGGGATACAAGGAAAATAATATTAAAAAATAAAATAAGAATACTTAATAATAATAATAATAATATGACATATCTTTTAAAATTACAAAAGTAAATAAATAAATTATTAAAAAGATAATTAGCTACTTTTATTTGACAGTCAAAATAAAGTTATTCGAATTCAACGAAGCAAAATTGTGTATAATTACAATATTTATGTATACTACATAAATAAATATAATTGCAATTTAAAGTTATTTAAGCGTATCCATTATTATGATTTGTATAAAAAAAAATTAAATAAAACAGCAATCTACATATTTTTGTTTATGCATAAGTAATTAAAATTAAACATGTTTTTCTTGGCAAAATGTTATTTTTCAGCTGATTTTAAATTTCTATTTTAATTGAAATTTTAAGTTGAAGATTTCTGTGCAAAATAAAAAAGATTTAGCTTTGCAATTTTTGTTGATTTTGATTTATCTGAAAAGTTTTACGATGATGTACAAAGTCTATTAGGTATTTTATAGACTTTATTAAATATTTGTGTTAAGCTTAAACGAAACAAAATTTTTCTAAATATTGTAAAATTGTTCAAACCAGAGCAGAGGGCAAAAATTGAAAAATAATTAAAAAAAAATATGACATTTTTTTTTATGTGACGTGTCCCTGTTTGACTACATTAAATAATGCAAAAGTAGTGTAGATCCTTTAAAGACAAAAAGAGTTGATACCAAGATGGTGAAGTAAAATTCCATAAAAGCTGTAAAGTAGGAATCTATTAAAAAATTACTATACCCACTACAAAAGTTGAGTCTGATTCAGTAATTTTAGTTAGTGACGCAAATCCCTTAAATTTAACATTTAAAATATTGAGCCAACTCAGTATTCTGTATTTTTCTGGTTTCCGTCAACAAAATGTTGAGCAATAACAAGTTACGGTATTAGATCAAATCTTAATAGTGATTTAAATCAGGCCAAAGAGCTATAAAGAAAATTTAATTCAACTGTGTTTGTAAGATTCTGCAAGAGATGATTTGTAAAGATTTGTAAAGAGATGAGTCCAAACGTTAATCTTGAGCAGCAGCCCTATTCAATAACTATCCATTTTTATTTTTTATTTTAAGTAGGTACATACATACTGTTAGTATCAAAACATAAAAGCATATCTCACTTTTGACTAACAGTTAGATATGCCTTTAAATAGTTACATAGTCTCCCTATCTTTGTAGACATTTCCCGTGATTGTAGTCTCTTTCAATTAAGAGAATCCCTTCAGCGTCTGAGAAAACTCACTTTTCCTCCAGAAAATTCCATCTTTGTCTTCTTGAGTGGTGTAGAACTTTTATGAATCCATTGTATATAGACTCTTGTTTTGTGGGAGAGTCCCAGTGATGTACCCAGGTCTCATCCACAGTTACAATTCTCTAGAAGAAGTCTTCATCTTAGAATAAAGCAATCAAATTCCCATCACTTTGTCGTTTATACAGTTTTTGTTTGATACCGAGGAGCTTAGCTTTCTCGTGGATATTCTTCACGTAATTTATTTTTTTGATAAAAATTTCATAACGCTTTTGTGTCCAAGTTGCAAAATCACTAATTTTCGCCTCTTAAACTGATATAAAAATGAAAAATGTTAAGCGATTGGAACCAAACTTAGAGATGACACTATGAAATGCCACAAAAACTTGACGTAAGATAATTTTATTATAGCTACGTAGATAACATAAAAAGCTCTCATTGTAAGTTCTAATAAATTGCATACGAGATGGAGTCAACACTCGTGTCTTGTTTCAGATTGATTATTAAGCTGCATTTCTACTGAGGTGGTTGTTGCTGAGAAAATGGTGCATTCCTGCACTAGCATGGTATATGGTATGGCGTAACAATTTATTCATGACTATGCCATAAGGCAAAAGCTACTACAGTGGCTAACCTAATCTAATCACTATAGAAAAAGTCTGATCCTGACAAGCTATTGAAAAAGTTTGGGATTCAATGATATTGTGCTTATAATTTTCAACACAAGAGCAATCCTTACTATTAAAAATAGCCGTGATTGATGAAACTTTCAAGCACTGGGAAAGAAGTAGGTCTGCAAAGATTTATTAAAAAAGACTGTTAAAGGTTTTAGAAGGTTTTCACCACAATATTTTATGTATATTGCAGAGTTATCTACCTACCATCCAAGCTAGGAGTTAAGGTAGTTTTAATCTTTCTTCATTTATTAGTCATTTTCTGTTCGTTGATAAAGATATTCGTCAAATCAATGCTACGCACGTAATAAATGAGCTTCCATTCTGTATTGGCTACGTTTTCAGAATGATCAGAATAAACTTCCTCAAAGCAGTTTACAACAAGATTAGCTTTGCCTAATATGAAAATGTTAGCACATACCTATAATTTAATCGAAATTGTTTAGTAAATTTGTTTAGCAAGTTGAAGTTTTAAATGCAGTTTAATACTGTTCCGTACTTTTTAAGTTTAAGGAAGTACTAATAGAAATATTGACACAAATGGAGATTCCACATTTAAGATACCTAGTTATAAAATTCTAATAATACTCCCTATTTTTTTAAAAGAGTTTACATTATTTATTACATTAACTGAGTCAATTATACCTGTAGGGCGCCTATTTAAATAATTTTAATTTGAAGTCTATATAATGAATAGAAAAATATTTAAATAAAGTAAAAATTTTAAAACAATCTAATTGGGAACATGTTCCTTTAATAAATTAGCAATAACGTTTTCCGCACTATTAAAGCTATACTACCCTTCGTGACACCTAAATGATTCAAAGGAAGAGAGCTTAGAGCCGTAAAGTTTCTACCTAATGTAATAAATGTCTAAAATAATCTAAGAGGGTAAATTACTTAATTTATAATTTAGAAATTTTTATTTTAAAGAATTATTTGGAAATAAATAATTATAAAAATAAATTGATGAGAAGTAGAGGTAGACCATTTAAATTGTATGTAAATTAACTCAATTACTTTATCAATGGCTACGTCTGGACTATATAACATAAAAATTTAGTTAGGTAACTTTATATTTCATATAAATATGTATTATAGACGGATTTGAGTTGATCGACTAGAAAGATATACTATTTTCTTGTAAGAAATCGATCCAAACCGACATCGGCAGTAGTGTCGCGCAGTTTTTTTTGTAAAATTGAAGTAAGTAGACATTATTGCTTCAGTAAACCTATTAGAAATGTTCAGATTTTATTTTCAGATTTTCATACACCTAATAATCTAATATATTCCTTTTAAAATTATTTTGTAAAATTCGATAAAGATCTTAATAAAAATCACAGTTACTTGTATAGTATTATCAAAGTATAGTAAGATTGGGAACTATAAAATTGCATTCAAATGTTTTATTTATATATCACTTGCATAATATGTTCTAAAAATTAAAAAGATAATCAATTACTTTCGAAAGGTTTAATAAAAGAAGTGTTATTTGGAAAACGTAAAATTAATCTTCCGTTCGAGATTGAAAATATAATTTTTTAAAGTAAACTCGTATATCTGCAAATGCAGGAATAGAACGCTATAATAAAGGTAAAGCAAACACGAACACTAAAGCGCAATATCCTGAATTTGGAGTGGTTTCAACATGGCAGGATCTATAAACAAACTTTACATATTTCATTAAATTTTTGTCAATTTTCTACTATACCTATATTGGAATATAATTCTATTGTGCAAATATTGTATCGTCACTTAACACACAAATTTTATTGACGTCGCCAGCAAAACTTATTACCGCTTTGATGCATTTAACAAAAAGAAACAAATAATATGTAATCGTCTGTTTAAGAATAACAAAATTTTCTAGCATAATAATTTTAATTTCCAAAAGCCACATTAAGTAACTTTATTTAATTAACAAACTTGCACCAAATAAATATAAAAAATATAATGAAGTTAAAATATAAATTAAAAAATCTAGTAGTACAAATTGTAGGTAGTACCAAAATAATTTTTTCATTGAACTGAAATATCTTTCACTTATTCCAAATTTTACCAGACGACCCCAAGTAGTCTTCTATATGGCCTAATTACCTACTTTATATTTCCTTTTTTATATTTTATATTTCCTTTTGAGACGGTCATTTGCCTTGTAGGTAACGCGATCAAATGCGAATGCGAGGTACCGGGTTCAAATCCGGAGAAAGGTAATACTTTCTTATTACTAGTCTCCGTGTTTTGGAAGGCATGTTAAGCCGGTGATCCTCCTGGGTTAATGAATTGCCATCATTAACATAAAAACCAGGGTACAGGCACATCTGAAAGCGAGTCCAGCAAACTACCTTATAAATGTAAAAATATTTATATGCTCACCAACACCGAACGAGCACTGCCAAGGAAACGACGCAGATGTTGGAAATAACAAGCCTTATTCACTAACCCAATATAGGTTTCAAAGAATCTCCAATTTGCCCTACATAAGATCCAAGATTGGCTGAAGCTACAAATTAAACCCATTGAAACAAAATAAATTACGCTCACGAATAATAAAAAAAAATTTTACAATGAAAAGAGTAGTGCAGAGATGTTTAAATTTATGTACGAGTAAATGCAGATTTACCATAAAATGAGAGAATGATAGGCGATCTACAGTTGGCGGTAGGACCAAGGGGGAGAGGGTTATTTCTATGTACCGTTTTTTGTGGAAAAATTTGGTGCTAGTGGTGATATCTGGAGCTACTTTTAGTTTTGTTCTTTTACCTAGCCACCCATAGAGGCCACCATAGATATACTTTTATTTCAGAGTTGCTACCAACTTTAAAATAATACATACCCAGGAAAATATTTACAATTGCCCCAGCATTGGCCCGACGGTACTCGACGGTTGGCCTACTGTTAGATTATTGCTGGGCCAAGAGTTGTCCGTATTGTAAACAATACTTCTTCGGCAATTGACTTCTAAATGTCTTGCGATCGATATTTTGAGCACTTTTGGAATAGTAAAGCTTAACATTTGTCATCTACTAAATGCTGTAAATGTAAAGTGGTGTAATAATGAGAAACAATAAATATGATTTGCTACAGTTGATAATACAGGGTAAGGTCAAAGGAAAAAGAGGACCAGGCAGAAGAAGAAACTTGTGGCTGAAGAACTTGAGGCAATGGGCTGGAATGACATCAACGGACATCTTCAGGGCAGCGGTGTATAAAGTTGTGTGGGCCACATTAATAGCCAACGTCTAAAGAAAATATGGCACTAAAAAAAAGAAGAAGAACAGGAAAACTAAGTTATATATCAAAAAATCGAGAAAGACTAAAGAAACCAGAGAAAATCATTAAGACAACAATTCATTTAAAACATTCCGAATTTCAAAAGATTTATAAATTTACACAAAAAATGTTTTTATAGAATCCTTCAAATCCGTAAAACACATTTTTTAAACTCTAAACCAATATTGGTGCAAGCAAATATACTCAAACTCATTACATTCAAATAATTTTAATCATTCTCATATTGGATGATTTCATAACCTGCAGGAGGCCTTTTAAAATATTTTATAAAAGAATCAAAAAATTTTAGTTACGCCATTGTACCCATAAAGCTAGAAAACATTATAACCAATATAGAAATAAATTAGGTACTAACATCATTTTTATAGCTAAGTTTACTTTACAATTGCCATAATCTTCTTTTATTTAAATATATAATACAAAAATTGAGTACTAGGTATACTAAATTATTATCATAAAAACTATGTTATATACTTCCTTATTCATAATAAAATATTTTATAATACGACTAGCCAATATAACTGATCCGCCTTTTGAACTTGGATGGATTGCAATAATTCTTAAAACGTGAAATTTTTAGTTTTTGAAATACCTTATTTGAATTATTTGATATAACACTGTGGAACATAAAGTTAACCTATTGAGATTAGTATTAAGTGGCGATAACATTAAGATTGTTGAAGAACCAAATCGATTCAAGTATTTCTTTTATCCTTTTCTATGCTTAAAATTTTTGTTGCACCACGGAGATTTCGCAAAAGTTTGCAAGGTTTAAGCTTTTTGAAAAACAATACAAACAATAAATTATTGTTATTAGGTCATTAATGATCTTAGGTTAATTAAACTTTTTTGTTTATAAAAATTAATCATTATCCAATTTATGTAATTGGGAAATGCTTTTATACAATTTTAAAAAAATACAACCTTTACGTTGGTTTGATAGTTTATGGCATTTATTATAAGTGTGATATGAATGAAACTTACTTAACTTACTTGACAAATAAATTTGAACACTTGAAATGACCTTTTTGCAATATTATGTGCTGATTTTAAAAATTTGGATAAACTTTATAAATGACGTTTGTATGTTAAACTAAGCTTAGTTCTAACAACTTGTTTTAGTCTTTGTTTAAATTGCACACAACAAGATTTACTTATATTTTGGACTTCAGTGGTAAAGTCTACTATACTAAATCGTACTGTACTCTAAATAAATCTTAGCTTACCATATCCTGTGTTTGTTCAACTTAATAGTTGATTTTTTACTTTAATTAATTATTTTAAATGCATTTGCTACAAGTGGGTCTATTTATCTACATAAAGTGATTCAACTCTTCGGCACATTCCATTTTAGTCTGATCATAGATTTTACAGGAGCCATCAAAATTTTCTTCCAAAGCATAAGGTGATGACAGACATTTGAATTATTTTAAATTTTGTAATATTTGATATTACAAAAAATATAATTAATTTTGTAAAGAAATTTTTAAAATATCACATTATAAACATATTAATGAGCAAAAGATACATTTGCATAGAATGCATAGAAAATTTCCAGTGTCTCTAGTAGACCTTACTCAAAGTCACTTTTGTAAAATGTCAGAAATAGAAGATTTAGTTCAATTCAAAACAAGGAAAGTAACTTTAAAATATGATACCTATAAATTGAATTAAAAAAAATGTATTTTGTTAATTTTCGTTACTTTTGTGTACCTTCACAAGTTTGAAGTTGTTGTTGTGCTGCCTTGTGCTATATTTTGATAACAAACTGCTGCAAAAGACTTTGTTTTGCCGGCTCCACGGTACGATATCGGCAACCTTCTTTTATTATTTTGGGTGCAAAAAAATTATATAATATAATACCTAAAAGTACTTAGATTAAAAGTGACTTTATTTGACTTGCAAATTTTGTATATCATCAGCAAAAAAGTATAAATTATTGAAAATAATTAATTTCCTTTTAATTTCAACTCAAAATAATTTAATTCCCTCACAAAGGCCTTAAAATGTAGCGTTTGATAAATCTATTGTAGCATTCCAAATGATATTGTTTTTGCTTTTAATAAATTTTTATATTTATTAACAAGCTTTGAAAATTTCATTTTCATTTTTTCCATCTTAAGCTAACTGAAGATATAATTAGTCTAAAATCTATAAACCATCCTATGGATGGTAACACGCAAGTGTTATTTACTTCTAAAATTTATCAAAACGTCATTCTTCCGTTGGTTGGCATGAAAAATGGAGAATCAGTTTTGTTTTGTATAATGTTGAGTTTTAAAAGCCACCAACTGTTTATTTTATGAAGTATTCATCTTTCAAACTTCAGTTTTAAGTTTTATAAGCATATTGCATTTATTTTCCGATGGACGGAGGTTTGAATTTTGATAAATTTGAACTTTTTTATTACTAGCACGTCAATTTATGTGTCGTTCATTTTGGTTTCAACTTTAAATTATGGTTTCTGTGTGCGGAGCACAGGTATATTATGGTAGCCAACTATTTATTTGGTTAATTTAAGCTAGAAAGTTATTTTAGGTTTACCATTTCCGTCAGGAATCAATGGAGAAAACAGGACTGATAAGCATTTTTTTTTATCCCTGACTTCACCGCAGTTTTGTGCTTTTTTTTATTAAGGAGTGAGATGATAAGTTCTTCACTTTGGTTATCTCCCTTTACGAGTTTTCAATACTATTTTTTTTGTGAAGACGTATCATCTCCATTTCGACATAGAGGATTTTTCTGTCACTATACCACTATTCCATCTCTAGTGATTTCCAAAACACCACCGGCGTGGGATGGCCAGAAAACCATAGAATTGTTTATTTTTGAATAAGCACATTAAAAAGATTAGCTTTTTTGATTAATTTGCATCGACGTTGAGATGCTGCCGTTCCCATGGGAATTAATTATTGTTTAATTGTATGCAGTTTTGTTATTTTTAGCGGTACACCTGAAACCCAGTTTGAACGATGAACTATTCAGTTCCATTCGTAATTATTCATTCGTAAATTAAGGTACCAAAAGAATCAAGATGTTTCATGAAAAGGATTGAGGTGGAACGGTAAGTTGAAAGGAATTACTGTATTTAATTTTACTTCATGATATCTCTTGCGAATGTGTATTTGCAGTCGATTTTACCGACATTTTATGTCTGCGTTGGGCAGTCTCCTGGATGCACGATTCAGTTTTTTTTATGTGTTGTTTTCAGATGGCAACGTATTTGTATTGTTTACATGCCAAAGAATCGCCTGAGTCACAACGTGAAAAACCCATGAACTGCGTACGTGCGATCTACGCTCTGGTGCAGGTCGGGGGTGTAATCGCTTAAGCTGAGGTTACATTAGATGCATATCCGTGCGATATTTTAAACGTGCGTACTCGTACGATATCTTTCGTACAAATGAAGTGGTTACACTGGTGTACTACACGTCAGTGTAGTACATGTACATAAGTGTAGTATAAAGATGGACGCCGATCTTTACTTGATGGAAAATAGTTTGTTAAAATATGTACTTATGAAAAAGAGATCATATTGGGTGAATAATTTATACGTAGGGTAGACCGGGGACAATTGTAACAATTTCGACAAAATCACTGTTTATAACAACAATTTTGAACTGAGCGTATTTGAAAATAGGCTTGAATTGAACCTGAGTTATCAGACTACTAAGAGATATTGGTTGTAGTTGCATTATCTGCATTACAAAAAACACCAGAAGCCAATTTAAAGATTCAGGGAAAATGTTACAAACGACCCCATACCCGGGGCAGTTGTAACAGTGACTAGGGTTAATTGTAACACTTGGAAAATAAAGGAAATAATGGTTGTTATGTACTTATATATTAAAGCATTATTACATAATGTTATATTTTTTCATAATTTTAACAACATCTATTGAGTACTTGTAGATGGTTGTGGTGAATCTGTACGATCAGTTGCATTATTTTAAGAGAAATGATAGTTTTGTATTATTGGGGTAGTTATCGTTAAATATACAAAAAATATAAATGTGACCATCCAATCCTTAAAAATTTTATGCAGTTTAAATAAAATTGAAAAAAGTTAATATTCAAATTTTCGTGAATGCATTGGGCCTGAGGAAAAATTAGATTTCTGTTATGGTATATCTTTACATTTCTGATCCCATAACGCATTTTTAGACTGTACACAAATTATTAACTTTTCTATGTCTATGTTGTTTTATAATAAAAGTCGTACGACCCGTTGCAAAAAACAAACGTGTTTGATTTGATGCGATGTCGTACGTGTAATCTGTCGCGTTTCTTATCAACCCGTCGCTAGTATAACCACTCGTATGCATTTTCAAGCGTTTTGCTTTTATTTAAAGACTCGTCAGTGCACGTCCGTGTACGTACGACCAAAATATCGTACGAATACGCATCCAATGTAACCTTAGACTTAGCCGACCTGCCTACCATTCCATCGTAGATCAGCGAGGCAAGTAGCACAAATTAAAGCAATTTGCGTTACACTACTATAGAACGTGTACACAAGATATTATGACACAAGATAATCAAATTATTTTGTATAAAGATTAAACCATTTTCACAATTATTAAAGAAAAAACTTAACAAGATTTGTTTTTCTTGTTTTCTTCAACAAAATTTTGAAATCGCTATAAAGCATAAAACACAACTTTATTTTTAAGAAAAAGGTGTACGTCAATTCCAGTATTTCAAAAATCTTCTTCTTCTTCTACTTTTGGCTAGGGTCCCTGTTTGCCTTAAATAGCCACTGCGTTGTTTCTTTGGCATCCTTGAGCATATAAATTGCTTAACGTCTGAGAGGTAGTGTGCTAGACTTGTCTCCAGACGAGCCTGTAACCCTGGTTTTTATGTTAATGATGGCAATTCATTAACCCAGGAGGACCACCGGCTTAACGTGCCTTCCGAAGCACGGAGACCAGTCATAAGAAAGTTGTCCTTCTCCGGATTTGAACTCGGTACCTTGCATTCGCAGTTGATCGCGTTACTTGCAAGGCAAATGACCGTCTCTATTTCAAAAATGTTACAGTAAAATAGTAGGGGTGAGTACGCTAATCGGTCCCAAGAATTAAAAAATTTTCTATTAAAATTATGATGGTTGAAGGTGTAAATGGCAAATATAAACTAAAATTTTATAAATCATTTGAAAATTTACATCACTTGTAATCGTCATGAATCTGTGAAACTTTCCGGACAATGTGAAACTTTTCGAACGTGACGATGATGAAAGTCCGCTCACATTATCACTTAAGCTAACCCATAACCTTAACATGGATAATTAAGTTAACGGAACTTGTAAACCAAAATCTTTAGGCCAGCCCACTTGCTAAAATTATTCCTACAGCAAACTTATAACCTAAATCGAGATATTTGTTAATCGGGATTTTTTAATTAATGTTATGAAATTTAGAGCCGGTTGTATAAAAGAGGATCATCCTTGACCATGGATCAAGCTCCAATTTAAACCAATCAGTACAGTTAAAATTTTATTTTAAGTTTTCTATCCATATTCTAAGCTTGATCCATGGTCAAGGATGATCCTCTTTTATACAACTGATCCTTAAAATACAATTTTGAAGATAATATATTATTGTTTTGTGGGTATATTAGACAAATTAAAATTTGTCAATACAATAAATTTAATACAACATCTCAAAACGTAAATTAATTTGCAAATTTTAATTTGTTTAATATACCCTTAAAACAATAATATATTTAAAATATGAGACGCAATAAATGAAAGTAATTCAAACAATTTTGAAGTCGTTTGTTTACTATATTTTCCAAAATTTACAACCGCTGAAAGTTGACACTCGGGGAGTTCCTATCTGAACGTGATCTGAACCCTCTATGTGACTATTGATATCGAATGCTCACGTACCTAGAAAAAGAAAAATATCGAGCTTTTAAAGCAAAATTTAATCAAGACAGTACCTATTCGGTATCGCAAAATAGCCAAAAATACCGGTATTGCAATCACTAATTTAATAACTAAAACAGGAAAATTGACTAACATTATATAGCGTTTAAAAAAATATAATATAATATAACGAAAAAGCAAAATTTATTTTTGAAGAGAATTGAAAGATATAATAATTATTATTATTTATTAGTAATATATTTTTTTCTGCTTGCGTTATTTTTCCACAAGGAAGTGAGAGCGGCTACGTATACATATATGTAGATGGAGGTCAGTATTTTACACACGAGTTTAATCAATCCTTTACCATCAATTTATTATCTATATTTATTTAATCAATTTTGCATTGTGTCTTACTGTAATAATAGTTTTTATTAATACGACATTTTAATTAATTTTAAATAGGTATTAGCAATCGCAATAAAACCACAACTTAACTACACATTTTAAACGACTATTAAACTGTCTATCTTGAGGTAGCAATAATAAAAGTTGCACAACTTTAGTTAGCACGACTAATGCAAATTTTATTTAAATAATTTTGTGCAGTTATTTTATTATCACATTTTGTTTCGGATCATTTGGATATTTTGCTGTTCATAACTATGTTTTGACCTTTGCCTTGACATTACTTTTTATGCATAATAGGTATAAAGAATGCTATCTAAATTCCACAAGAATTTTAGAAATACATTCAAGAAAGTTTTCTTTCTACAATATTTATTATAAGCAATAAACACCCTTTAAAATATCTAATAATAGCTTCACAATGAATTATTAATTTAACGAAAAAATATTAATCAAGTTTAAATCGATTTAAACCATTTAATTTCTTAGGTAATTTCTGAGCCATAAGTTCTTACAAAATTCAAATAGAAACTTTGTAAAGTTGGAAAATTATCTAATTAGTCTTGAACTGATTTTCCTTAAGATAAGCTGAAATAGAATCAATTAATTTTAGTTGCATATCTCTAATTACATTAAATTACCTGCTAACGATGCATTATGTACAATTAATTTATTGCCAAAGTACATTGAAAACTGATTTTGATGTTTCAGAATTTAGATTATTATCTGATTTTATTAAATGAGTCATCCTTTTAAAATATAATTTGCTTCAAGTGTCTGCATTGTTAAAGACATAATCAAATTTTAATATAACGTTGATCAGTATTAACGTGGATTTAATTTTAATAACATTTTGTATACCACATTATGTAACACAAAATGACAAGTTCAATTGTTTGTTAAAATGTGCTTTGTTTAAGACCGAGGGAAAATCTGTGCATAAAGACTCGATTTATATTTTAATTTTTACGGCTTAGAAAATTAATTAGATTTGAAAAAAATCAGTGAAGTAAAATTAACATTTTTTTACTCTTTTTTAAATGAAAAATTGTTGCTTATATAATATGAAAAAAAATTGAAGTGACTATTTCACTCAGCTGTCATTAGACCAATAAAATGAAAAAAACAACGAAACATTCAACCAATAGCAATCGAATTGCAGCGACTATTTTTTCAAGTTTATTTTAAAGCAAATATAAGTGACAATTTTTTATATTAACTTCAATATTTAAATAATACGTATTATCTACTTAATAAACTTGAAGAAAATTGTGTTTTTAGCAGTAACTCAAATTATAATGTAATTAATTATTTATATTAACCTCTTATTTTATTCGTGAAATAGTCTAAATAAATATCCTCTCGTGCATTTCAAATTAGTATACAATTTGAAATGCACTTGAGATATTGCATATGACAATTGTAATTGTAAGTGACAATTGTATAGTAAAGCGCAAGGCGTTGTTGTAGTAAAGTAAAGTAACATAAAAAAATATTAAAATATAATAGTATTTTGATGGGTATAAAAAAGTTTAACAAAAAACAATTTTTAAAATTGATGACGTTTCGGATCTTTTTATTGGCCTATTTTTAAAGCTTCCTGTGGAAAACTGTAAGTTTTGATACGACTCCTTACAAAAGTAAAAAAACCTTAATTATAGGTTTTTTGGTATGCCACTAGTTTTTTTGCCGAAATTGTGTCGTAAAAGAAAGAAAACTTAATTGAGATTAAAAATAAGGAGGTGTCAAAATTTACTGTTTTCTCCAAAAAGTCTTGAAAATGGGTAAATAAAAAGGTGCAATAAAGTGTTGAAACACAAACTATCCTATGAGTCTTAACCTCTAATGAGAGGGTTGTAAATAAAGTTTCATTTTGATTATAATTGGAATGATTTCAAAAGATGCGCCTTCTGAAACAAATGAAATCTTTCCAACTAATAAAGAACGTAATTTATAAGTAAATTGTAAATCTAGGTAACTGCGCCATCTATTGAAAACTTTCTCGTCCTAGTGATAAATCGAGCCCTTAAGCACAATTTATAATAATGATTAGTTTTGACTTTAGAAAATTAAATGTAGGTACTTACTTCTATAACGGAGAAGATAGCCGCCTTTGACTTGTTTGGTTGATAAATCTGAAACAAAAATGATCCAATAAATAAATTTTTATTTTAAAGCAATTTAAAGTTACAATATTGCAACAATACTTGATTTATTAAATTTTAATAAAACTGTAAAAATTAAATATCTAAAATATTCTTTCAATTTCTTTAGGAAAATCGATATTGTTATTTTAAAAGTTTTAATTTTGTTTTAATTACTTTTCCTGCCAACTCTCCACACAAACTTTCTACATAAAGTTGGCTATAAAATATTTAAGTTTTGTTACATTGAAAACATTCAATTGTTTGATAGTTCACGAACTCACTTAATAATTATTCAAATTGTAAAATCCTTAAAAATATTTTTAAGTCTTAAAAAATTTATCGATAATAATTATTGAATTCTTGAAAATCAAGTCGTTATGCAAACGCAATTATTTTTTCGATTCAGTAAACTTTCTTTCTTTAAAGCTTTAAAAGCATTTGGTAGTCTTATTTTCATAATCTTAATTTAAATTTATATCAGATTTTCATATCTACGCTTTAGTTGGACCACGTTACTTTGCACCTTGCTTTAATAAAGCAGAGATAGGGTAAGAGAAGTGCTTTTTTGAATTAGAGCTTCAAGCAACGAGTTTGCGTTGTTTAGTATTATACCACTCAAAAGCGCTTAGAATTGGCTGGTGCTGAGTAAGCTCTTACATAACTGCCGATCTAAAATTTAATTTTAAATCGAATCAAAAGCCTAAATAAGCAATATAGCAATTTTTTAACTGGAAAATGACAATCTTTATCCATTGTTCAAAACAACTTTTAAAGACGATAAAAATTTTCGATTATGTAATGTAAAAATTGGAAATCTTTTAGCTTGAAATATTATGGAAACGACACCATGATTTAAGACGGAAGTAAATTTACGTGACAGTTTTTTTTACAAAATCTGTTACCAGATACTTCTTTTATTTAACAAAATGATCGTTTTAAATCGCTTAGTGGTGTTAAAAGGAATTAAGAATAATTCATTAAAATGCAAATTAATTTTTGAAATATAAACGTTATCTGCGATAGAAATTTGAATTAAATGAATTTCAAAATATTACCTTTTGGATTATTAAAATTCAGAATAAATCTTCTTTCAAACTGATATACTTTACTCTTCAAATCCGGTTCGAATGCAGAACAATAATAATCATATTATGTTACGTATAAAGTTCTTAAACGATCGATTCTATTTAAAATTCTATATAGGAATCCTTACCGTGTATTTTTTATAATTTATTTTATCAGATAATCTTTCTTTCTTCTAATAAAATTCTAATAAGATCTAGGTACCTATATGTTGTGTGATATCACTTACTCTTGGCTGCTTAAATTTTTTTAGACATTTAATATTTCACCAGCACAAGTTTTTAAAATTTTCGGTTTTAAATGATTTTTTTTTTTATTTTGCCTCCCTCCTTTGAAAATGATCATATGGACACCCATGCCTGATGTAGTGTCCAACTTTTTTACATATTTATACATCTCCGAAATATCGATTCAACAAACTTTCAAAAATTTCATTTTAAAATATTATTAAATTTTGTTGTTTCGATGTTTTAATTTATTTAGTAAATTTGATTATGGTAACATTTAATTTTTTTAAATTATTTTATACAATAATATTCATTTAATTGATATTTAAAATTTCAATTGTGAGTTGTTGGTTGGTAAACAATGCCAATTAACAATAAATCCATCTTTCTATCTTTTTTCTAGCAGTCATTTGAAATATTCTTTCCATCACACATATTCCTAAAAATAAAAAATTAACTAACCTTTAAAAAACACTTTTTATCCATTACCTACCATTAAAAATATTGGTTTGAAATTTAAAACTTATGAATGATCTTTAAAATTATGGAATACATTTTTTTGCAGACCAAGTATTCGTTCGACAAAGTTCGAGTATTTTATAAATAAAAATTAAGTCAGTAACATACAAACTGCAGTGGTGTAAATATTTTATAGTCTTTTAGTGGCGTAACTATGTCTCTATGGGACCGTGTGCAATTATTTAATTTGGGCCTTTTGTACTTATCCACTTACCACACAACCCATTCGGTAAAGTGGCGCTGCCCCCCTGGAAAGTCTTTATCGGACGTGCTACATAATTCCAAAATTGCCGGGTGCGACAGAAGGATACAAACTAATACACGATATCAGTCGCGACTAAATTGGATGACCGTCAAGTTTCAAAGCCGTAAAAACACGACTACGCCGGAGTTGATGAACACACGTAGGTTTGAAAACGACTCCATAATGTCAAATAGTAGTTTATATCACGAGGGCGTAAGGGGTTGTTTTTCGTCTCGAGACGTAGTTTATGACACGAGCCGCAAGGCGGCGAGGGGAATAATAGTCGAGAGATGAAAAAACCCTACAGCCCGAGTATTATGAACAGCTTTTCGTGAATTTGGGAATAATATCCGACAAAATTCACGATTTTTTTGCAATAATTGCATAAATTTCATAAATTTATAACACGTTTTAATTGACATCGTGGTAGTGTAAAACCAACTTCTACTTGTAACCATGGTGTTTTTCTTGGCACCAGTTGGTACCCTGGAGGGCGGCCATGTTCATTTTGATTTTTGATCTCGAAAAGGTTGAACGTTTGTGTATTGTGTCGTGTGTTTTCAATTAAAAATGCTTAAAAACCAAAAAATAATCGTTAAATAATCAATAAATACGACATTGTGGTCGCATCTATCGATGTTCATGGACACGTTGCAAAAAAATCGCAAATTCGATATTGATGGATCACGTGGTAGGTACTATCGCGTTCAGCAAAAAGCGGTATTTATGGGGCGAATTTATACATTATTTACTATTTCAGGCTACATAGCCACGATAATCGATATACGTGTTCTAGGGATTTTTTATGCGCCGACAGGCGCATATTTTGAAGATCAAAAATGAAAACGACGAAAAGCACGTTCGCCGAAGACAACCGCAAAACGTTGTCGATATGCAAGACAGGCAAGTTTTTCACAATTGTGTGGTTAAGATAAAATATGTAAATAAATGCTTTTGAAAATTTTTGTTTTTTTGAAATTTTTTTACTCCCGGTATTTTTTTACTCCCGGGAGAAAAACAAAGTGTGACGAAAAGAGCTTCTTTACTCCCAAAAAACCGGGTGTAAAGTAGTCACTTTACACCCAAAATCACGAAAAAGATTTTAAGCCCACAAAACCGGACCTAAAAAAGAGGGGGACCTCCAACTCTTGAGCAGATATATATATATAGAGTTGCACGAGAGATGCGGCTCAAATTGCACCCTAAATTCTCATATTCAGCGCACCGCACAAAAATGAAAAAAGATGTGATTTTTAATAAATCGGAATTGTATTACCCGATAGGATAAGATCTTAAGTACTTAAGCTGCAAGTTTATTATTGTGAAGAAAAAACTTCCAAATGACAGCATAAAGAAATATCTGAAAATTGAAAGTTTCTGCAAAGATACCTTTGATTTTATTTTTGGCTTTGCCGGTTAAAACATCCAGTGCGGCATCATTTTCTACTCTTAACTTGAAAATAATAAGAGGAGACCATCTCATTCATATATTCAGGGGTATTATGTATCACCAACGTTATCATAAAGGTGACCGTTATAACATATTTCGGTAAATCGTAACGATTTCATTGGTAGGATTTACCGAAAAACTTTATTTTATGTCATAACTGTCACCTTTATGATAACGTTGGTGATACATAATACCCCTGATTATGTAATTAATAAGAACGTATTTTAAGTGTTTGGAATGGTATCATTTAAACAATTAATTAAAATAATTGTTTAATGATAGAACGTTCAATGGCCTAAAATTTAAAGTATGTTTTAATTAGTATTTCTGTCTTTCAATCAGTATTAAAATACTACCATTGGAAAGATCTTGAGATTTTGCATATTTAATGTAAAAATTTCAATCTTGTAACTCTCAAAATGAATGAGTTATTTAAATTACAAACCATTTTCGTTGCTGTGTCAGTAATGCAGAAGAGTTCAGTGCGTTAGTTGCTTTTAAAGAGAGATTTACTTTTTAAATAAAATATAAATAGTAAAAAAGGAAATAATGATTGGAGTAAATTTGTTTTTGAAAGTTCTTATAAGAATGCGGTTTGTAAGAAAACGGTTAAAAAATAAGTGACAACTTGGCTATTGTTTTGTGGTACATTGATTATTACGTTACGATTATGAATTAACTTGGTAATTATTGATAAAAATATAATACGACGCTTATGGAAATATAAAAGGTACTGTCAGAAGAAAAGAAAGGCCTGCTAGAAGGACTGGCTCGTTTAAATTTAAGTCCTTCCAGCAGGACAAATTTATATGTCCAACTGTCCTGCTGGAAGAACCTTCCAGAAAGACAATTGTCTGGACGTTCTATCATTAAATTACCATTTGTAAACCCAAGATACATTCTTATTGAAAATCATAAAAAATTATTTAAAAAGTATGACATTAATTAGGAAGCCTAAACAAGGTCGACAAGCCTGGCTATACTTTCCATCGAAAATAAAGAAGTGGAGCAAATGAATATCAAAAATATAATTAAAATATTTGCTTCCCTAGAACCCCGTTCACACTACATGATTTATCATGTGACAAGTCACATGACTTCTCATATGAGAGGTTTTTTACGTTCACACTATGTAATTTTTGATATTATCGAAGTTTTGGCTTTTATGATTGGCTGTTGTGATGGTATGATTTTAGCCATGACTTTTCTTATGACTAAGTCATATATGAGAAATCATGTAGTGTGAACTAGTTTTTAAAGCGCAAAAGATGAATTTCTGTTTACCAAGAATATGTGTCAATTAGATTTTATGGTTGATTAACCCTCACAGTTGTAAACCTATTATAATAGTTATAAAAAAATGCAAAAAATAGCAGTATTTAAAATACTGTAAATTAAATCAAACAAATTAGAAAAAATAGGAGCTTGTATTACTTACTGATGACCGGATTTTGAAACCAAATACTCCCATAAGCTGCTGCAAGTCAATTAGTGCTAGTAAGGGGAAGAAACATTACTAGAAAAATAATAAAACCCAAAACTATAAAAAAATTAACTTTTTTAAAAATAATTAAATCAATTGTTGGAATTAAAATACCATGTACCTCAGCTAATTCAGCCCCAACTATCACACGCCTTGCCGTTTTCTACCAAAACTAATTCTTATTCGAGGCAAGGTGAGCAAAGTGAACGGGCCTCGGAACGGCCAAAGACCGGACTCCAGGCTAGAAGCCCTAGGTTTGATCCCCAGCCCAGCTACAAAATTTATTCAACTTCATTATGACTCTCTCCTCTCAAAAGGCAATGGCAAATCACCGAGAGTAATTTGCCAAGTAATTTGACCATTAATATTAATGGTCGCCAACCTCCGATAGGAGGCGGCACATTAAGAAGAAGAATTCTTATTTCAATAAAATTCTTTTACTGAAAATTTTCCAATATTCTTCTCTATTTTTGTTTTTAAATAAACTCTAAAATTAAAAAAACGCACACTTTTTTTACTAACTCTTATTTAAGCTTAATAAAATTCAAATTTAAACTATTTATCACTTCTCAAAAATTAAAACCAAACTTTGCGACTTGAAAAGTCGCACACCTCTCCTTTATCAAAACCCTTGACCCTCTACTTCAACTATATTCAGAGGCTTCTCATCGATTTTTACATTTTTATAAAAACTTTCTAAATTAAAATTATCAAAATAATAATAAAAATTGGATAACCTAGCTTAAAGTTTTTTCACCCCTAAAATAATATGACAATATATTTAGAATTAATTATGTATGTAGGGGAATGACGGGCAAAATGGAGCACCTAAGGCTTAAAATGGCTACAAATAAAAACCTGATGACTTATAATGTTGAACATGAAAACTCAGACTTATTGTAGTATTAACTATTGATTTATGCGATTTTGATTAATAAAAAGGCACGCATAACTTACGAAATAACCTACATCTGCAAATATGCACTCTACCCCGTTTTGTCCGCCGAGGAGGGTAAAATGGGATATAGTCGAGTTTAGACCTTAGAATTATTCTGACACTGCTTACAAAAAACGTTGCTTTGTCTTAGTCATCTTTTACATCTACACTCGAATTGGCACACAATTGTGCCACAATGCCGACCGTCTCTACAGTAAGTCTCCACTTAATAATTATCATTTCCACTTAATAATTATTATCATTTAGGGGGAAATATTTGTATTAGGGACCCTAAAATACAAATTTTACGATTAAAACCTCGATGTTTTCTGAAAGAGTATATCTTAAATAAGAGAATTAACTAAGACGGAATGCCCTAAAAGCACCTGTTTTTTCAAAAATCGAATTTAAAAAAGCTCGATTTTCACTGCAAATTTGAAGGTAAATCGCGTGTGATTGATGAATCAAGGCATTCAGTTGACGGTACGTGTGTTCCTATACATAACAGTGTAGCTGTTGACAATTTTTTCAGTAACTCGTACGCTATGGTACGAATACTGGTGGTAATAATGGTATTTAAGAAAGGCCAACGAAACGATATCAGAAACTACAGAGGAGTTTCGATCCAATCGACCATACCCAAGATGCTTGACAAACTTGTGTCTGCCTAACTGATGCTAGCTAGCAGAAATTATATAATTGATAATCAACATGGGTTTTTACCTGGTCGTTCTACAACCACTAACTTGTTGTCGTTTGTCACATATATTTTCGATGCATTCAAGAATCATATGCATGTAGACGCTACATATACAGATTTTGCAAAGGCCTTTGACCGTGTTGACCTTGTTGCTCTTTGGTCCAAACTTGCTGCCATGGGCTTTGGTGAAATTACGGTTAAATGGATGGCTAGTTTTCTAAACGACAGAATCCAGAATGTTAGGATTCAGAATTTCATCTCCGATGATATACTGGTGCACTCAGGAGTTGTTCAAGGCTCCCACTGTGGACCTATCTGGTTTCTGCTGTTTATCAACGATATTGGACGCTACACAGTTTGTTTCTAATATTTGCCGACGATTTTAAAATCTTCAAGGCAATAAAGTTTGAGGAAGACTGCCTGTTGTTGCAAGCAGATCTGAACAATATTAATCGATGGTGTGTTGACAACAATATGTGGCTTAATTTTGATAAATGTTCTGTTATCTCGTTTAAACGTCATAGCTGCAGCGCATTCAAATGCAAAATTAATGAGGCTGAATTAAATAGAGTTCTAGAAATTGATGATCTGGGTGTTTGATTGGACACCAGCCTATCTTTCATCAACCACATTGAAACCATATGTAATAAGGCTATGCGCACGTTGGGATTTGTTCGGAGGCAAAGTAGACATTTTTCTGCCAACACAGTTAAAATTCTTTACTTTTCATTGGTACGATTTCAACTTGAGTTTGCCTCCTGTGTATGGTCTCCTTACTATGACTGTCACATCTCCAGATTAGACAAGTTGAACGAAAGTTCCTAAAATATCACCACTTCAAGAGTGGTGGTGTGCAAGACAACTATTCTCAAGCTGATGCCTTAATTCGTTGCGAGACTAAATCACTACAATACAGAAGAATTGTCATTGATCTATGCTTTGCCCATCGGTTGCTAAATGGAAAGATCGGTTGTAAACTCTGTTAGATCGTTTTAAGTTTCGGGTTGCCATATATAATACAAGGCATGAGAACTTGTTCCACATTGAAACTCAAGGAACTAACTATGGATTGCATAGCCCGTTAACTAGAATGTGCCGCTTTGCTAATAAATTGAACAAATTTGCTAGTTTTAATTTATTGAATAGTTCATATCCCCAGTTTAAAAAGAATATCATGTGGAATTTGTGTGCGCTGGAATGTCTTAAGTGAATTGGCATTCCACATTATTTTGCTTCTATATGGAATATGTAAATTGGTTTATCCGTTTATTAATAAATACTAATACGTTCTCCTTTTTAGAACCAAAATTACTTCAGAAAAGGAATGCTTAAATTTAACGAACGGTTATTACTTTTCCGCGTGTATCCTCCTCGTGCCATGATGGTTTTCATTAAAATTGACTCTCAGCACCCTTCGGGCCATTTTGATGAAAACGACACTCATTATAAAAATACCCCTATTCCCGTGGATTAAGGAAAATGGTGGATCTTTGAGAGGTGAAACTCGTTTGCGTGGATTCTAAAAGCAGGGTGGCTGCGCCCGAGCGCAGCGAGCAGTGCTTTAAGTCAATTTTTCCTGCACATTAACTATTAAAAACCATGATTTTCGCTCTAAGTGCACTGCTAAAGCATCCCAATGCAAGTGTCGCTCCGGTTATCGCCGCTCTGCGCAAAGCTAAGACCAGTTCAAACTACACGGACTGTCAATAGAATGCATTGATTCACCAATCCCGAGCGACTTTGCTTAAAATTTACTGTAAATATCGAAGTTTTTAAAATCGATTTTTGAAAAAACTGGTAGATTGAAGGTCTTCCGTCATAGTTAATTCTATTATTTAATATTTGCTTATTTAGAATTCGTACACGCAAAAAAATTTTGCTTTAATATTAAAAAAATTGCAGGTTAAATTAAAAGTTTTACTTTTAAAAATGCGTCGAGGGCAGTCGCTTTTATTTTAAAAGTAGTATGGTTTTTAACTGATATAATAAAAGTAACTACTTTTATTACAATGGTACAAATTTTTAATTATTTTAAATGCATAAAATTTTACTTTAAAAGCAAGCACTGTTAATTTTACTATCAAAACAAGATCAGGTTACTTTCAATTTAAATGTTATAAATTTTATTTTGAAAACACTGCTTTCTTTTTAAATGTACTTAGAATTTTTACTTTTAAAAAATAAAATATTTTATTTTTCTTCAAAAATTTATTTTAAACTATATATTACAATTTTCTACAATAAAGAACTTAAACATTATAAAAACATATTTCTAATTAACGACTTATTTTCTAGATTTATATTGCAAGTAAAACAGATCACTTTAAAAAATATAATTAATTTTGTAATGATGCAAGCAGCCCGGACACTTTATTCAGAGCAGATTCACTTGCATCATTGAGATCATCTATCTCATAAAAATAACTGCATGGCCAACTCTTACCGGTAAAACTCTAAAATCTAAACAATCAGAATTTTCAACTTACCAAATTTTCACCTGGGAAATTTGAGCTTTGTCTACTGATGTTTAAGAAATCCCTTTTAGTTAGAATAGTATCTCGACTGGTTAAAAAATCTATTAAAATTCTGGTGATCTTCAATCTATCGTCGGTGCTTAATTTGGTTTTTCATAATAACAATTTTCCCAAATGGTCTCCTTTTAGTATTTCTTTGACATCCTAAAATGAACTATATAAATAAGTAATTCATCTATAATTTAATTATAACATAATTACTATATTTGAAATTTTATTTTTAGTTTCATCTTCAGTTTCCATAGAATTTGTTAAGGTGGTGTCACCAGTTTCTCCAAACTAAAAAATAATTTAGTAATTTTAGTATCCAACACTTATTTATACACTTAATCTAATTTTCTTACTTCTATCCCTCGCCAGTGATTCAGTCGACGTCTTAAAAAACTCTAAGGCCAAAATTATATTCGGGAATCAGCTCTTTTAAGTCAAAATCATTGACATACCTTAATGTTTCTATTATAATTTGTTTTCCTGTAATGTAAAATTAAGTTTATTTAATTATGTATAATCTGATGGTTTGGTAAGGTAACCCCACAATAAACTAATAATCCCATCAAATTTACAATAAACAATAAATTGCATACAATTTGCTGTAATTACGGCCATGGATTTGTGCGATCACTGATCGAGTTACAGTGCAGATATTCTGAGTGTGATTTTCAGACTTCACAGAATTTCTTACCTTAACCTTTCGCATTCCGGTACACACCTACATAACAAGTCAGTTCTATCACACAAGAAAAATTTGAAGAACAAATACCTAAAGTTGCTTGTAAATTTGACGAAATTATTACGTTATTATGAGGTTATCCATTGTTATGTATCTTCAGTAACAGTAAAATTTCACTTACTAACTAAAAAGTTATATGCTTCGTCTATATCTAATTCCTTTAAAAATTGATGTAACTGAGGTTCTTCAAAAACACTGTCACTAGCAGGGGCGTCACTACCTTCAAAATCCTGATAATTATTCATTTTAAACAAAAACTTGACGCCGTTGTGTTGTATACCTACATGCAATTGTACCACAATTAAACGAATGATGAAAATACGTTACAATATTATTACATTATTAGCAACTCTACTCCTTTTGCCGCCTGAAACGTGCTTATCATATGATGTAAGTTGATCCTCTGCGAACCAGCTATTTGAAAACTCTGCAGTAAATGCAAAATAGGGCAGATTTTAAAATTTATACTTTTAAATTAAAAGTTAAATATTTCTTAATATTAAAAGCATATTTTAAAAGTATAAAACCTAGTTTTATTTTAATTTAACCTGCATTTTTTTTGTTTTTAAAGCAATCCTTTTAAATTTCATTTAAAAGTAGAGATTTTTAAACTTACAACTAACATTTCTTTGCGTGTAGAAGTTTCAATCGTAAAATTTGTATTTTAGGGACCCTAATACAAACCTACAACCTCGTTTAGAAAATAATTTTGTTTAAAAATATTCTACTTTAAAAGATAACATAAAATTTCAAAAATTTAAGGTACAAAGTGTTTTCTGGAAAAAAACTCTAACAAGTTAGTGAGGTTTGTTATAACTAGGAAGTTGAGATCAAAATTTGGATAAATATGTAAAAATTGTTTGTGATATTTACAAATCGTAGGCTACTTTAAAAATGTGTAATTTTAAATTTAAACGTGTACCTACGTATTACATTACGTATGATCGTTTATTACTTAAAAGGTTGGGTTAATAAATTAATCTAGTTTTGAATTTTAAGTATTTCAACATTTTTGAACATGCTAAATTCAAATTTTCTCGTTAAAGTAAAATTAGAAATTGCTTCAATCACCCATTTAAATTTTAATTATAATGACGAACTATAGATTCGCCAATAAAAATTAGCGTTTTTTGTTGAAGCCCAATTATCAGCACCACATTATCGAAGCGATTATTAAATATCTCCAATCATATGTAAATAATTCGAACAAAAGAATTTTATCCAACAAATGTTAAAAATCCAGTCTTTTTATTTTAATATTCCCTGTTTAACATGCTTTGCAAATTTTTTAATTGTAAAACTCTCTAGCAACCAAACATTTGTTTAAAATAATCGAGTACGTTCAAAAAAGGTAATTGACCCTGGTGTACTTTGCGCATGTTCTTGTCAATAGTTTACCTGATGACCTAAATTTCGAACTCGGTTTAGCTTTATGCTAAATAATTCAGATCATTTTTTATTTCGAGTGAACATATACTATATATTATTAAATAGCAACACAGTAATAGTGTAATAGCTTAGAATTTAATTTGCGTTAACTGCTAGTATGGTACCTACCCAGTTCAACTCCGGACGAAAGAATAACTTTATTCTGAACGTCTCCCCTCGGCAAGCAATAGCACACCACCGAGACGTGATCTGCCTAGTACACCTTCTCAAAATTAAACAATACATTTTCTGTAGTGATTTGGAGTTCACGTTGAATTATAAATCTTCTATGTACAATGTATGTGATAACTCTTGTACGTACAACACAGACATAATAAGAGACAAAAAAGTTATTCCCTTGAATGCTAATATTGAAATTGTTTGGTTCCAGCAGAGCAAAGTCAAAAAGTGTTTCTCGTTGCCCATAAACCATATTCCAATACTATGTCCTATACGTGCACATTAAAATAATTCTAATGCACATGTCTGACATAGGTGAGTTACTAAAGTTCAAAATAAATGTTGAAAACTATGTAAATTGTATTCAATCAAAACTTTATTATAGTTTAATAAGTAGTCAAAGAATGTAGATGTCATTAGCAAAGGGTTCTAATAGCAATTATAGATATACAAATTTTTATATGATTTTTAAAAAGTGATTTTTTAAATTGTTTTATGATTATTGATTTCAACATAAAGTAAACTCTTTATTTTTAATCAAAATCAAAAATTTTTTAAAAATATTTTCTATTATTACAATCTATCCAAGGATAATAAATAATATAAATGATATTACAAGACATGTAGGGATTATCCAATGACATCTCCATTTCATACATTTAGTCATAATGACTCACAATTGATAAACATAAAAAATCACTTAAATCTACTCATCTAATCTTTTGTATTGCGTCGCTTTAGTCTGTCGTTGCTGTTGTCACCAATTTTCAGTTCTTCAACTAGCCTGCATAACCTTTATAAAAAGTTTTGTTATAGTTTATGATTTCCTCCCTAACAATAGGTATTTATTTATAAGTCTCGTTGTCTAACTTCATTTGAGACACACTATAAAGTTTCTGTAATTATTCGTAATGTTTTAAATTAAAATATTTTTAATGTTTCAATATTTGAGGTGGATGCTGAACCCCACACAGAAAAAAATTGCTGGTGGCAAATTCACCCAATGTTGGGCTGTTGCAATTGTGCACTTTTGAAGCCTAAATTTGTATTTTGCTAAGTACAGCGATTGTTAGAATTATGCAAAATTTTATACCTGGAAAATTGTATTGTATATTCTCCCAATAGTTGTGTTCTTAATCGGTTCTTAAGATTATGCGAATTGTAAACGCAAAGTTATTCTTGAATAAGTGCTAAACGGTACAATTAAAAAATTTTTCTTTTACATTTTGCTTATTAAGGGTAGTTCACACTACATGATTTATCATATGACTTGTCACATGACTTCTCATATGAGGGATTTTTTTACGTTCACACTATATGATTTTTGATATTATAGAAGTTATGGCTTTTATGATTGACTGTTGTGATGGTATGATTTTAACCATGACTTTTCTTATGACTAAGTCATGATAAATCATGTAGTGTGAACTACCCTTTAGAGACATTTTGTCTTATTAGATTACACCACTATTAATTTACCCCGTAAATAATACTGTTATTAATAGTTTTAACACGTGGATTATAATTTTATTTTAAAAATTTAAACTGGATAATTATTAATACTGTTTACTGAAAGTTAAAATTTTATAAAATTAAATCAATTTCAATGTAATTTTAATTAGATTTAAATGTTCATAAAACAATCAGAATAGAAAATGGAATTTTTTAAGATCTCAAAACTTCTGATAGTTGTACAAAATAATTATAATAAATCAGCTTCATGGGCTAGCGAATACCACGTTTACCTCATAAGCCAGAGGTACCAAGTTCGAATCCCACGTCGGCCTATGAAAAAGAGTAAGTATTTATTTAAGTTCCTATTTCAGTCAAAATTTGTCGCAATTTAAAAAGGAAAAATTAATATAAATTAAAATGTGTGAATAATATTTTTAAATTTATTTATAATTATTTTTATTTATAAATTAAAAATTTTTTTTCCACATAATATTGGGTGAAAAATAGGAAAAAAGGGTGTACTGCAAAAAGGTATCATTTGGGTTGTATGCAGGTATAAATATGTGGACTCAACAGTTTTCATTTTTTAAACACAATATTCTACCTGTAACCTATCTAGGGAGAACTTGTACCTGAAATATGCATAATTTTACAAATTTTTAGCCCAAATTTTTTTCTGTGCACAGTTAGATACCGTATGTCCACACAAGTTTAAGGATAATCTTGTAAATTAATAATGTATTCTAGAGGGTAATTTTTAAATTTCTACTAATGAGCCAATATAATTTACTTAACTTTATTCCAAGTTTTAATCCAAAATCTAGGTTCGATCCTCAACCCGGCTACAAAAATTTATCCAACTTCATTATGACCCTCTCGGAAGGCAATGGCAAACCACCGAGAGTAATCTGCAATGAAAAGCCTTAGTTAAAGGTTCACCACACCCTATTTGTAGGGTAAAAGGACTGAAGAAGAAGAATCCAAGTTACTTTTTTTTTATAAAAAGAATGTCCAAATGACTAAGTGAATACCCAAGTATTGCCAATCATATGATTAAGGAATTTGTTGATTATTTAAAGTGGCTGGAGGGCATGCATTTCTTCTTAAAGTAAATGTCACTTTCACTGATATACTTTCATTCACTTTAATTTTCTATTTCTTGGTCCATGGTTCCACTTTTTGTAGGATTTTTGCTTAATCTCGGTGGCCGAGATAACGCTTTTTTCAACTTATACTGAAAGTCCACAAGCCACACCTTAACAAAAGCTTGGCTTATGTCAATGAACACTGTAGTACAATATTTCTTCTTTTTGAAGTTTTTCTTAATTTTTGTTGCTAATCTGTGGACCTGCTCCACCGTTGCATGCTCCCACCTGAACCCAAACTAGTAGTCCAGTAGTTTTTTTTTTTTTTTAAATTGGTAAATTGTTTTTTAAGAACATTTTTTCAAACAATGTGGATAAGATGGGGAGCAGGCTGATGGCGGTCTGTGCGACTTCACCTCTTTGGGTGGTTTTCCACCCTTTGCATCATAATATTTTCATCGACTATCTATTGTCTTGGAAAGTACCCCGTTTTTAGAATCACTTTAAAAATTTGTGTTATACATTTTTAACTAATACGTACCTAGAAGTTTTTTTTAACATTATACCGCCGATAAGGTCATATCTAAGAGCTTTTCTGGTTTTTAACTCTTTGCTTATCATTGATGTTATTTTAGCTATTTTATATTTTTGTATCGGTAGTTCTAGTTCTCCTGGAGCATCAAAAAATTGACAGATTTTATCTTCTTCATCGTGCATGTCAAACCCTAGGAAAACCCAAGTTAAATTCTCAGCAAATAGTTCCGCTTCTTGTTTATCAGATTTGATCTAGTTTCCATCTTATCTTTTAAAAAGAGATATTTTAAGTTGTGGTCGATTTAATGTTTTTGTTGCTCCCCATAGAAAGTATTGAAGTTTTTTATGTAATTTTTGATATATTTGATTTTATCTACTTGTAATAATTATTGTAATAGTTTCTTGGCTACTTTGTTAAGTTTTGATTTGTCAGGGTGGCTTCTTGTGATTTGAACTGTTTTTTTATTTGGCGTACGCCAAATTTTTTGTATAATGTTTGCAGAGCAGTAATTTGTTCCGTCTTTTATTTTTCTTTCTAGAGTCGAACTCCATCCTGCTTGTTGAAATGTTTTCAGCAATTATTATAGTTCTATTGCTACTTCTATGTCATTAGCTGTTATTAGTGGAATTTGTAGTTGTGGGTTTTTTCTACTAGTTTTCGAAAGTTGTGACAAACAGTGACAGAGATTTGGTCGAGTTATTCATACTTGTGCTTACAGTTACCAGAATTGGAGTATTGTCAGATGATAAGTCAAGGCTTGATTTTGCTTTTAATCAATTATCTGCTATTCCTTTTACCACGCAGATATTGCATGATTGAAAGATATCGTAGGTTATTTTTTTTCATTGCTTTCAACAATTCTCGGTCATTGATAATGACATGTGACCCTCCACATATACTGCACAATAATTAGGCTTGGCCCACTCGCAAAAGAAAAATTCCGCTTTCCTTATTTGAAATAATTATTAACAATTTTGGATAATAATTATTATTTCAGAAATCTTGCTTATTGGCAATCATTCATAACAAAAACGTTAAAGTGAACTCAAAAGTAATTACTATTACGAATTATTTATAGAAATCGACAATATTACAAAAGTTAAGTTATTGAACTGAATGAATCATTTAAAATTATTGTAATTAAAACAGAAATAAATTAATGCTTGCAAACTTGCGAAAACCTAAAAATTGTCAAGTCAGCAAAATTATTGTAAATAAAGTTGTATATTTATTGAATAAAATCAGTATTGACTCAGATTGAGTGTCAGATTTGTTTGTTTCTACTACAATGTTGGCATTCCAAGTCTATTCAAGAAGGTGTTGAGACTGGCACCTAACCAAAGAAAGCTAGCAGCAGTAATTTTCAAGTCTAGAAATTATTCAGTAGATATGAATTCTTTTATCAAAATCGATTTTTTTCAAATTGGCCGAATACTTTTTTTTATTAATTTTTACTTAATGAAGTCCTAATTATGATCCAACATCATCATCATCATTTCCTTCATGGATTAGGTCGCCGACCTGTTCCGGCCCATCTTTTCCTCGGTCGTCCTACATCTTTGCGTCCCTGAGGTTAGTATTTGTAGATCTGTAGAGGGATTCAGTAGTTTTCCATTCTCTGGAGGTGTTCTTCCCATTTTGTTCGGTTTTCCACAATTATGATCCATGTGGATTAAAATATAGTACAAATTGGTGATGACCAAAGTTGGAGCTCCTCTTGCTTATCATTTTTGTCATCGACTAGATTTTTTATATTACGTTACTTTGTGCAGTTTTTTTTTTAAATCACAATCGAAAGTTATTTTAAAGAAAAAACATTTAGGGGAGACCATCTCATCCAAATATGTATTAAATAACAATATTTCTTGGGTTTTGGATTATATATATTTAACTATTATTATTAAAAAACATCTAATAGGCGAAATTTCAAAGATGACGTTAATTTTTTATAATATAAATAAACATATAGTTGGTAACTCTACACCAAACATTTAGGCTAAATCAAGTAGTTTCTCTGGAAAGACATTCTAAAAATAAATAATTTTTATACGCACAATACCAGTGACGGCGCCCACATCAAACTGTTAAACATTCCATTTGGTGTAATGCAAATTTTGCTTTAGTATCTCGTTTCTCTTCTCTGATATCCGTAAAACTTGACTTTTAAATTTTTTTTGTAAAACTATGATTTTCATACACTTTCATAGCATTTCCCCCACCGATTCCACCGATTCCTTAGCCAACAAGACTAACTTAATTAAGAAGTAATTTTGAAATGGTAAAAACCAATTTTAAATGCCCTTTAAAATAAAGATGTTATTTGGAATGGTAGACATTGTTTACAATGAAAGTTAGGATTTTTGTATTATTATTGCTATAAACGCCTCTATCAAACAAAATATGTATACCTTGAAAAGGAAACTACTAATTTAAAATGAATTCCAAAAGGGGTGCTCCACGTGTTCAACTATTAAACTATCGTTAGGTAAATTGTTTAGAAGATAAGAAAACTGAATTATATCCTAAATTGTTTCTACATTAAACACTTACATCTTCCTCCCAAAAACGCATGTTTAATTATAATTATTACAGTGGAGCCCGCTTAATATGTGATCACATCGGGACTTGGGGTTTTTGATAACAATAACCGATTGATAACAATAAACGAAAAAAATTTTTATTGCTTATTTATTAGTATGTACCACATCTACAATAATTAATTTATAATAGTCACTCATTGTGAAGTTTTTTATATATTGAAACGACGGAATTCATAATAAACATAAAAATGTAATGTGATATCACATATTATGTGACGGCGATAGAAAGAGTCACACGGTGGGTTTGTTTACATCCACTCCGTCTTTGAAAACAATGAACCATAGGCAGATTTTCTTGCTAATACCTGACTTTAAATTATGTGGGTGACTTATGCACAATATAAAAAAATGCTTGTAACTGAAATTCAACTCCTTTGCTCGTGGGAAAAAATAATCTTAAGAATAATATGATAACATTAACCGAATTCATGATAACTATAAGCGATGTTTTTTGTGTGTAATAATATATGTCCGTTCCGTTCCTGGCAAAAGTGATAACAATATCCGAATGATAACATTAACCACGATCACATTAAGCGGGCCCCACTGTATTATAGAGTAGTGTTATTTTTTAGTAAAGCTCTGCTGAATTATATGAGTATTTTAATTTTTATCAAAATGAGGTGATGAAAATTTTCTAATATCTTGAGAACAGAATAAATGTGATAATTTTAAAATATTTTCAATACTTATAAAGTCGAGACATCTCCTGAACTTTTAAATTTAAACAATTGAGGCATTAGTTGAGTGATGCTTGAGTGCGGTTTCTTTCAATTCTTTGTGAAATATTGACTTTTGCCAATTTAAAAAATTCAAATATTTTAAAATTTTGAACTTCGTAATTTTTATTATTCATCATTCCGTAACATTTGCATTCGGTTTTATTCTTTCTTTCTTTTTTTTATATCACTTCTGGTTCTTTAGACCTACATAATTCCAGTTAAAGTGTTGATTCTGGTCATTCATTATTATATACTTTAGAATGTAAATATCAGCTGTTCGACTCGACAATTATTATTAAAATTGCATACCTTATTAATTATATAGTAATTTATTAAATTTATTATTTAATAAATTATTTTTTATTAACGAATTTATTATTCATCACAAGTTGTTATTATTACCTGCTAACATTATTAATTCATTACAATCTTTATATTATTACGATTCGCGAGTTAGAGCTCAATGAGTACGGACGTATGTGCCCGGCATTCGAGTTAACATTTGTGTTCAGTGATAAGTGCTAATATACATTAGTATAGTAAGTTAACTTTTAGAAATTCGTTAACAAATTAAAATTTTGAATCTATCCACGCTATCAACTTCTTTTGCCCCCTGGTACAGGGGGTAAATACTAACAAAATGAATTCTTCTAAACGTAAAGCTAATGCTTTATCTCCTCCTATCAATCCAGTTCAAAAAAAGTACCAATGGTCACCCATCTCGTTATTGGAGCAAAATAAATTTTATCTACCGGAGAATCTGGACCCAGGTGTATCTGACTTACAAGCGGCTTCTCAGCGGTTTGGTGAAACTTTAGATCCTCTGATACAACAAACCCCACCATCTCAAGAAGTTAAAGACAAAAAATTACCGCCCATTTTCTTATCTGGACCACTAAATCATGTTCAGGTTATTACCGACATCAAAGAAATTGTCAAAAATAAATTTGAAACTTCATATTCAAAAAACTTTCTTAAAGTAATTACCTACGACGCTAATGACTACAGAGCACTGACCAAATTCTATATTGATAATAAAATCAAATATCATACCTATCAAGATCCCAATAAAAAGCCAATCTCTGTGGCAATTAAAAATGTTCCAGTCTCTTTGACACAGTCCGAGCTTGAAGAAGAGCTTAAAATCTATAACTTACCTCTTTTAAAAATTACTCGTCTGCTGTACAAAGATAAAACACCAATGCCTGTTTGTATCGCTGAATTAACAGACAACGAAGAAGCCAAGGGTGTCTTTAAAATAGAAAAAATATGGGAAGCTAAAGTAATTGTAGAGCCCAGGAGAAAAAACAACTTCATTCCTCAATGTCACCGTTGTCAACGAGTTGGTCACACCAAAAATTACTGTACTCTTGAACCAAGATGTGTCAAGTGTACAGGTAACCATCTTTACTCCGAATGTACCAAAACTAGTCAACCAGTTCAATGTGTTAATTGCGGAGATAAACACCCAGCCAGCTATCGAGGATGCAAGTATATACTCAACAGAAGAAACGCAACTGACACTAGATCCTTCGCTCAAGCAACCAAAAGTCCTTACAGAAGCAACACAAATAACTACAATCAAAACTTTCCTAACCTTAGAAATACGACAACCAATCCAAATAAAACCAATATATCAGCTGATTCCAATACTACTGATGAACCGCAACCTACCCCTGTAATCCAACAACTTTTAAATTCACTACTGCAACTGATAAATCCTTATCTAAGTCAAATAAAACAATTTCTTTTAACTCACATAATGCCAATGTTATTCAATGGCCCGTAATTATCTTCCATTATCTCAGCTAAAAATCCTTAATTGGAACGCAAATGGCATTAACAACCATAGATCAACACTCACAGCCTTCTTATCTAGACATAACATTGACGTAGCGTGCATTACTGAAACGCATCTTATCTTAAATGAACCATTCAAGATATCCGGTTATCGTGTTTACCGCAACGATAGAAATTCAAACTACGCAGCAGGTGGGGTTTGCATACTTATCAAAACCAAAATCAGTCATTATGAAATTCTTCCGATTGAGTGCACTAACCTAGAAACAGCAGCAGTCAAGCTTAGAACAAATTCAAATAGCTACTTAAACATAATCAGCACTTACAAACAACCTAACAAACAACTGCTGGAAAGTGATTTGATAAAATTATTTAATACTAATGAAGCAACTCTTCTCATAGGCGATCTCAATTCTAAGAACCAAATTTGGGGATGCAGAGCTTCTAATCCATCAGGAGTTAAACTCAATGACATCTCATCGAGACTGGCATTACTAGTAATGGCTCCAACCGATTACACCTACTATCCTTATCGATCGGATCACCAACCTGATATTTTGGACATTATAGTGATGAAGAATTTCAATGAAGCTCTCACCCAGGAGGTTCTCATCGAGTTAGACTCCGATCACGCGCCAGTAATTATTACGTCTCAAACAATTGCTTCTCAATATCGCGACGAAACCAGATTAATTAATGGAATGGTTGATTGGGAAAAATTCAGAAACTTGTGTGATAGCAATCTTAAACTTTCAAAAATAATTAAAACAGAAGCAAATATTGATGAAGCAGTAGAATTATTTACAGAATGCATTAGCAATAATGTTAAATCTGCCATTAAACATAATTTTCCAAAGAAAAAATATAACACACAACCACCAAAATATATCTTTGACCTAATCAAGCAAAAAAATTACACTCGACGTCTGTGGATAAGAACAAGAGATCCAGTCATTAAAACTCGACTAAATAATCTAACTCATCGGGTCAAAAAAGAATTAGATCAATATAAAATCAATTCTTACAAGAAATACATTGGTGAATTAGAGCCAGGCGAATCTGGAATATGGAAAGCCACTAGAAGAATCTTACGTCAACCTCAAGAACTTCCAACCCTGCAAGAAGGTGACTCAATCTATTTGACAGACGATGAAAAATGCAAGCTCTTTTCCGACCACCTAGAAAAGACTTTCCAACCTCATAGACTAAACACTCCTAGTCACCACCTGCATGTGTTAAATTATATCGAAACTCATCTTCCAACACCCGGAAAAGACTTGGAACCAACCTCGCCTGATGAACTATCGGCTATAATTAAGACGCTATCGATAAATAAATCTCCGGGTCATGATTTAATACCTAATGTTGTTCTAAAAAACCTAAGTAGAAGAACATCATCGATTTTGTCTACTTTAATTAACAACTGTTTAAGACTCGGCTACTTTCCAACTAAATGGAAGCATAGCCTTATTATCATGTTTAAAAAGCCTGGAAAACCCAAAAAGGCACTATCAAGTTACAGGCCAATAAGTCTGCTGACCACTTTTTCAAAATTACTAGAAAAGGTCCTTTACATTCGATTGATAAAAGTTTTGAATGAAAAGAACATTATACCTCCGCACCAATTTGGATTCAGGAAAAACTTTTCTACTTTACATCAGCTTTTACGAATCACCGAGGCAATTGAACGTGGTTTCGAAGAGAAAAAATTTACAACAGTACTCTTTATGGATATTGCTCAAGCGTTTGATAGTGTATGGCTAGAAGGCCTTATATACAAAATTCTTCGTTTACCAATACCCGACTTTCTTAAAGCAATTCTAATATCATTTCTTATTGATCGATCATTTCAGGTCAAAATTCACTCATCAAAATCTGAAATTAAATTTATCAAAGCTGGTGTTCCACAGGGCAGTATTTTGGGGCCAATTTTGTACATTCTATTCACTTACGATATTCCTTTGCTAGCAGATGAAATTGGCACATTTGCCGACGACACATTCATTTTGACAGCCAACACAAACATCGAAACCTGCATAAAATACCTACAAGCAATCTTAAATACCTTGCTCAAATGGCTTAATAAATGGAATATAAAAATCAACAACTCAAAATGCATGGCTAAAATATTTACATTAAGAAAAATTGAGGAACCCACAGAATTGCTTCTAAATGGTAATCTTATTCCTTGGAACCCAGTCGATGACTCTGTCAAATACCTTGGAGTGCATTTGGATTCAAAACTTAATTGGAACATTCACATCAAAAAGAAGCTTGCTGAGAGCAATGTGAAACTTAAACTGTTGTATCCACTAATTAATAGGAAATCAACTTTAAGGCATGAATGTTGCATTCTACTCTATAAATCATTAATTAGATCATCGCTGATGTATGCCTGTTCAATTTGGGGTAATGCAAGCAACTCCAATTTATCTAAATTGCAAGTATTCCAAAACAAGATTCTCAGAATAGCTGTTAACGCCCCATGGTTTGTGAGAAATTCTTCGTTACACCACGAACTAAACTGCCCAACCATTCACGATTTCATTAAGAAGACCACCATCAATTTTCATGCAAATTCTCACACATGCCCGAGTGTCCAATACTACTCACTAGGAGTAAAAGGAATTCACCAAAGACTGAAAAGACGTCTTCCTCAGGATAAATATCTTTGAAACAATTATTGTATCGAGGTATAACCTCTCGGGCTATTTTTCAAATTAATTTTCTCTTGTAACAATACTATGCATAACAATAATTTTGTTGAACTAGTGTATTATACTTTAATAAAAAAAAAAAAAAAAAAAAAAAAAATTATATTATTACGCTGCCTTCAAATTAAAATACATAAATTACTTTTTCGAATATTTAAATGAAACTTATTCAAGACTTGAAGTTTAAAGTACGTCTGAAAAGTTGCACCCACAATCGACATATAACTAAAAAAATTGGTTGACTAAACCTACTGGTTAATATATATGTAGGTGGAGAAGAATTGTAGAAAACCGGGTAGTAGTACGATAAAACCGGGTACTATGATAATGTGGGTTTCTAAAACCCAAAACTAACACACCATCATGACATGAATAATGAATAACTCATGTGTTTACCGTATTGATTATTATTATTATCATTAAATGGTCCTATAAATTCTGTGATTTAAATCAAGTACCCGGTTTTACCGATTGAATAAAAATGGGTACTTTCTCATTTTCAAAAAAAGATTCAGTAGCTAAAACTATCACGAGCAATCAAAATTAGAATAACCAGGTTTCGTCTAACTTTCCTCTTCTTTCTTAAAAGATGCCATTCAACTTAACGTGACAGTTTCACTAAGGTATTATGTTTGTTTTTCTTATCTTAATCGTTGAAATTTAAAATTTTGTACAGTTTCTATCATAGTGGAGCATTTAATTACTTTCGTATTAACTTTATACCATTTTTTATAATTAAACTGGAGAAAACAATAGCTCTGTTCTTTCAGCAGTTTGAAATCGTTTTTAACTCTCAAACGCATGCGAAGTTCTGAATTCACGTTATAAATTTTAATCTGCGCATGCGTTAGACGGTTTCAAACTCTTCAAACTGGCTGAAGGAACAGAGCTTATATAAACAGCGTAAAAAGGACAACACGGAGCCTTTAGGTAATGTAATGGTGCAAAATATTAAGTATCTAGTATAAATTAAAAAGTCTAAAAAAAAATAATAAAAAAAAAGCGAAAATATTCACTCCATTAAGAGTTATTTACTTTCCACATGGGTAAGATTGAAATATAATCAAACTGAGTTCGATTAAATCCTTTTCTTATTGAAAATGTCATTTCAATTGAGCAGACATTTCTAGACTTTTGTTGTAAGAGTGTGCAGGAAGTACAAGATTTTGTTGAAAGCAATGTTTAAACCTGGAAAACACTCCTGCATCGTCGAATTCGTGATTTCATGTAGTAATTCCTTAGCTCAGCCATGAGACAAGTGCGCTCTACCGATACAATAATTGTGTCTGCATTTACAATCGTTTTACCAATTGATAGAAAGTCGATAAGACTACGAAGTAAACAAGAAAAATAAATGTTGGTCTTTTTTAAAATTATTTGTAAAAACCTAATTTTGTTTGAAAACTTATCTGTAGGATAAAAATTAAAGTTTAGAAAAGTCGAGCAAATAATATTATACTGCACAATTATAATACTTTTGCAATTTGTTCAATTCAAGAAGTTTTAACATCAACGATATCTTGAAAATAATGATACTTTGAAAGTTTCATTTTATTTATAACCTTTTAAATGTATTTCACTTTAAGTTGAAAATTTAAATGTAAAGGAATGTGTCCCTTTTATATAAAAAATTAGACACCACCTATAAAATTAGATAAAATTTAAAAAGCGTGATAAATTAGAAATTATTATTTTTAAAACGAAAAATTGTACAAGCAATTTATGCTGTGTTGTGGTAAATTTATTGTTGTGTTTATTTTCAATAAATGGAAAAGGTCATTGTATACCTACAGTTTTTATGTAAATATTTAACTACTATTTGTATAGTATTTTGGCATAAAATCAATAAAAAGGGGTTTTAAATGTTAAATTGAATTTTAAATAAATATGTTTTTATGTGTCCTTATCGCTACGTCAATTTAAACTTATTAATTTTTTTACTCAATGTTGCATTTTTTCTTCACCAATAAAGAAAAACCGAATTTTTAAGCATTTTGATTAGCGACATGGTAAAATATTTTAAACATTATCATTACAACAAAAAACTTACGATTATGATTATGTGAATCTTGTAAAGTCGGATGCCCACGTGACATGCAAAGCGTGAACATGACGAGCGTCGAAGTAGCACTGAGTATAGAGATAGGCTATCACGCCCTGCGTCCTGACGTTAACCAATTCATGGAATTTCGCGTCGTCCTTACCTTCTACACAACCACCTCCTCCAACCGTTACTTAGAAAAAAACATTTTTTTAAATTAATTTTAACTCTTTTATAACAGTCATCGATCGGGTGAAGTTGCGTTATTATTCTTACTTATTTTATTTTATAAAATAATACCATTCCTATACTATCAATACAAATTTTTTTGGTGTATAATATTGCAAAAGTATTATCAACATAAAAATTTCATTTCAAATTTAATGGTTTTAGCTGCTGTTTATTGTTTCATCAAAGTTTAATTTTAATCATAAAAATCGAATATTATGATATGCACATACTACATAAGTAATTTATTGTAATACCTAGGTACTAACTAATATTCAAAATATTTATTAAACATTTTTTAAAGCAAGTTATATTATCTGCTAATAAAAATTATAGAATACTTACTTCCTAATATTGTAATCTTTAAAAAAACTCGAAAATATTTTAGTATACTACGATAATATATATTATGTAGATACCTATATTTAGATACATAAACGTATGATTATTTCAAAATAAATTGAAATTTAAGGCATCTTTTATATCATAAATTTTAAGTAATGGATATGTTTTCTCAAAATTAGCAAAATAACTTCTGATTTTATAAAAATAAAAATCATGTTAAGCATCAAAAAGTAATGTAAGTTGCTTAAAGTTTCTAGTTGAAATAAGTAAAAATAAAATATAAAATAAAAATTGTGCACTTATAATAAACTTTAAAATGTTTTCAAGTTTATAACAAGCTGGCATAATAAGGCCCACCCCATGTTCAACGTAAGGTAAACAACAGACAGACAGTTTATGATATTACAAATAATAAGTACGTAATATTAATAAAATATTTTTAACTTCTGGTGATTTGAATTTTAAATACAGTAAAGTCGTGATAATGTGAACTCATGAAGGACAGATTTCTTTGCGATTTTAATTTTTTTGCATAACTGAATAAATTAATTTTGAAAATAAAATTAATCATTTTACTTGGAATGTTGAAACCGAACGCAGTAAAAAATATGTAAAATTTAGATTATCGATAAACTTTAAAATATGAAAACAGTAAAAGTTAAAACAATAAGAAATTTGTCAAACCAACTTGGATTGTAAAAATTATTTTAATAGACAATAGAAAAATTCGTAATTACAAAATACAAATATCGATATACAGTAGATTTTCTTAAATTAGAACATATGAAAACTAACATTTGACATAACTTGGAAGTTTGTGAAAGCTTGAAAATGAACTAAAATTTGGATCATCTTTTCAAAAAAAATTTTTGGGGGCTTGCAGCTTAACTTGAGTGAATTTAATCATACAGCAGAAAAAAAATCTTTTTAATCTACATACAAGTAGCTAGGAAATATTGTAAAGAATTTTAAAAATATAAATTTTTGAAAAAATCGTAAGCTTTTGAAAAATAATTTTTATTTTTGCGCAAAAACTTGGGAGAAATTTGTTAATAACTTTTACAATTTTTAATATTCTGCAAAATCCTTATGTCATTCTCTTCAAAATCTCATGTAGAATTGCTATGCGCTATTGTAATTGAAATCAAACAATCGAAAATAGCAAAATAACGCATTCGTACCCACTATTGTGTATTCGTGTTCGCAAAAAAACAAATTTTACAATAAACATAAATTTTATGTAAAATCAAAAATTATTTAAAGATTAATCAAAAATAAAGTTTATCGGCGTCACAAATTTTTAATTTTACAAACGCGTATTTCAAAAGTTAAACAATTTTTATTGAGCTCAAATACCTTGTAATTCGTTGGTGAAGAAAACTCCTCATTCGACAAGCAGGAACGTCGAACCATTGACCAAAAACGCACAATAAATTTTCCAAAAATAGTTGATTCTTCCAGACAACTGCAAATTCCGCAAAACCCAAATAATTCTCTTCTCCAAATCTGGACAATTCCAAATTGCCGACCAATAACTTTGGTCAAACGCCAATCCAAACTTCAAAACAAATTCTGGTCCTCACAAGACCAAGACGATCTCAACATGTTTAATCACTTAAAATTAACGCCTTTTTCGGCGGCTAAAAACTAACTAAAAAAAATGACTAAATGTCGACTCTCTCACTCGACCCTGATGGTCGGCTTGCTTCACCACTTTCGGTCGACTTGTTTTACGACCCTCGGTCGTCTGACTTTCTGGAAAATTTTCTCTTCCTTTCGTTAATTTTTGATAACGCACCGAACTTGCGTTGTGCGAATTACCTTATCGCGCGCTCACTTTTAAATTTTTAATAGTTCACAATACAAAATAAACACGCAAAAAAAAGATGTAGTTACATTTACATTTTTCGTGTAGTAAAATAATTGTAGTGCGACAGGAACAACATTTGTAGTAAAATTAAACGCACCTCTCATGCTATTTATACTACAACAGCTGTAAAATGCACTTACGCATTGTTGTACGATGTCTGTAGTTAACTTTACAATTTTTCTGTACTTCTAACTCTAAAGAGTGTTGTTGCTTATCACTCAAAATAGTTGATTTTGGTGTAACAATAAGATAAGTATAAAATACACTGGATTGTATTAATTAAAATTTACCTCGTGTAATACATAACAACATATTGCAACTCTAATGTTTTGAAATCTTTCAGTTTCAGTAATTAAATCATGCTTTGACCAGAATCTTTTATTCGTTCTTAATTTATGTTTGAATAGCACCTTAAAGTACAGTGTACACAAGAACAATTATTATTAGTTTTGAAATGAATAGTGAAGAGACAACAATTATAGATGACTTTTTATTATTTAAAGGTAAGTACTCAATTTTTTAATGTTCAAAATAGTATAACGACGATTTTTGAGTTGCGAATTAGCTAACCGCTCTCCGAAGATATTAATTTTACGAATGAAATCTCAACGCAATGTAAAGCTATAATTTAGCGATTTAGGTAAGGGCAAATGTTATGTATCGATTAGCTTGGTCAGAAATTGATTTTAATTAAACTTGTCGATTTCAAGCGAATATCGACTTTATCCGTATAGAATATAGAAGAAATTTTTCTTTGTAAAATTTCGGCCCAAAATAATACGTTAAGATTAAAAATTCTTAACAATGTAAAGTTTAAAGGTGTAATTCTAAGAATTACAGACAGAGACTACCGGATTAAAATCTTATTAATTCTTATATTGTCACATAAGCACATTTTTTTGAATCATAAATATTTGTTAAATTAACTACAATATTAATTTTTTTAATTATATTTTAACTAAATATCGATAATTAAATAAATATAGGTACTATTAGGATTGGTCCAGTCATGCATTAATAATGTTTTGTATTAGATGCCACAGCAGTGGAGTGATGTGATCGCTGGTTGAGTATAGAGCGGAAATTCTGGGTTCAAATCGCGGATTGCACAGAATTTCTTGGCTCGGCCTTCCGGTGAACATCCACACTCTGTGGTGATCCCTGATGTTTGTGTCGACGTCATTACCGTAAATACGGCTGCGTCACACACGCAAAGCTAGCAAGATAGGTTAGGTAAGCAGGGAAAAGCCATGGGCCTTCTAGGCCTGTAGAGCTGTCATATATATTAGATGAAAATTTAGTTCTAATGATTGAAATTGTAAATTTTGAATAATCCACATAAAAATATTTTGCGATGCAGTTTTCATGACCGCTTCTGTATATAGACAATACGGTGTTATCAACAGCAATACGTAATTAACAATTCAAAAATGTTATATTCAATACCACCCTGTCCTGTATTCACCTTTTCTTATAGTTTTCAGGTAAAAGAATGTTTTAAAAAGTTTTATTCTTAGAACTATTATGCCATATATACGTAAATAATTTTTTCCAAAGTGCCAGTAAGCAATTAAATTTTAAGAAGTTTGCTAACATAAAATGGTAGATAATTAATAAAATTTGAATTACATAACATGTGTTTTCAAAATTAATATCAGTTAATAAAAATTAAATAGGGTTATGTTGAAAATGTTGACACTTTGAACCATCGATCTTATATAATATAATAAATATGATAGGTATCGACCATACCACATTGAGAATACCCGTTCTCGTCCGATCACGGAAGTCAGCTGGCAACACAGAGGTGGATACCATCATTGAAGGCCTGAATGATCAAGGTTTTGATGTCATCTCGGTCAACCAGATGCGAAGAGGCCCCGCAAGACGTCCGATGCCGCTCTTTCTAGTACATCTCAACAAAACGGACCACTCAAAATCGATCTTTAACCTGGAAAAGATCAACCTCATAAACATCACAGTTGAAACCCTCCGACCCAGATCCACACCCTCCCAGTGTCACAGATGCCAGAGATTTGGACACTCGCAACGTTGCTGTAGGCTCCAGCCCCGTTGCGTGAAATGTGGAAAGGACCACCACACCTCGACGTGCGAAAAGAAGCCAGACACGCCAGCCACCTGCGCCAATTGCAACGGCCCTCACACGGCCAACTACAAGAGGTGCAGTGAATATCCTCAACCAAGGCTCAATGCATACTCTCGTCCGGCTCAAAGATTCCCACAACGGCGAGAAACCTACCAAGGTCACCGAGGACAGCACCCCTTCTCGCAGCAGTACCGCCTCTCACAACCCAGGATGTCAGAGGACCGCCGCTACAATCGTGATCGCCAGCAAAGAAGGAGGGAACGCAGCCGCAGCCCATCCCCGGAATCCAGCAGGAATCGCTCCAGGTCCCAAAGCAGGAGAAGATCGGACCGACGAGAAGACACCAACAGCCCCTCCCGATCCTCTTCCACCCGAACTGAAACCCCCTCCCGTTCTTCTTCTACCCGAGCCGAATCCCTCCGTAACGACCCCGAAATAAATAAATTATTATCCGCTTTATCTAATAAAATTTATTCATTAGGAAACTCCGCAGAAGCCAAAAAGTTGATCTCCCACGTACGTGGAATACAGTTCGCCAACGCCTTAATCGGCGGCCGCGACCATTAGTTCTCGTACGCAGCCCGCTTCTCTCGCCATGGCCTACTGGAACGCGAATGGACTGAAGGGGAAAAAACATCTCCTGCTGGACTTCGCGTTTAACCACGACCTCGATGTGATCCTGGTCAATGAAACACACCTCAGGACCTGCGACAGCGCAAACCTTCCAAACTACGCGATGTACCGATCGGATCGTGACGGCAAAGGAGGTGGAACCGCCGTCTACATCAAGAGATCGATCGAACACCACGAAGTCGCGCTCCCCCAGCTGCACCAAATAGAAGCCACGGCGGTTGCCATCCATACAAGCGGACATGGATGGCTTCAACTTTCATCAGCCTACCTTCCTCCCGGTAAACTCATTATTCAAGACGACCTAACCTCTCTACTTTCAGGCCCAAATGGTTCAATCGTTGCTGGAGATTTCAACGCGAAGCACACCACTTGGAACTGCCAAAGGAACAACGCCCAAGGTCGCACTCTTTTCGATTTCGCCCACGAATTGGACTTCGCCATCGACGCTCCAACGGACCCCACTCACTACTCCTACGCCGGAACTCCAACATTCATCGACATCGCTCTCCTAAAGGACGTTCATTGGCAGCACCAGCTCACAACGGCATGTGAGCTCACCTCAGACCACCTCCCAGTCCTGATGTACATCGGAAACATCCCGCACGACCGTCCAAATACAACAAGGTCCAAAGTTGTATGGCCCGTCTTCCACGATCACCTTCTAGCGAACATGGGAGACATTCCAATCATCGATACCACAAGCCAACTGGACGACTACGTAGAAGCTCTTCACCTCAACATCCAAGCCTCGATTCAATACGCCACAAATGCTGTTCCGGTCGCAGATCTTCGAGACCAACTTCCCCCGCATCTCAAGCAGCTAATCAAGGACAAGAATCGAGCGCGAAAACTTGCTCAAAGGACTCATCACCCCGACGACAAATCCGCGTATCAACGCCTCAAATCCCAGGTCACTAACGAAGTCAAGGAGCACAAGGACGCCGAATGGACCAGCAAGCTTGAAGCCCTTTCGTTCGAAGATTCAAGCTCTTGGAAATTCATCAAAAATTTCCGCACCAAAAGGACTCCGATGCCAGCTCTCCTAAGACCGGACGGGACCCAAGCAAAAACGGACAAGGACAAAGCCGACGCTCTAGCTGCCAGTCTCCAACTTCAATGCGCGCCTAACACCACCTACGACGACCCCGACCACATCCAGATGGTAGAAGACTTCGTGAAGGAAGCCCTGAACGCCCCGGACGAATCAACAATCGAACCCGCATCGTTCAAGGAAGTCAGAAGTCTCATTAGGCAGGCGAAAATCAAAAGCGCACCCGGTCCAGACGGCATCACCCACAGGGCATTGAAGGAGTTACCACAAAAAGCGATCACTGCAATCACAACCATCGTGAATGCAGCGCTTCGACTCCGTCACTTCCCGACGTCATCGTCATCCACAAGCAAGGACAGCCGAAAAACCAACCGAAGATCTATCGTCCAATTAGCCTTCTTTCCACCATCGGCAAAATCGCGGAGAAAATCATCTTAAATCGACTGAAGAAAGAAATGGATTCCAACAAGGTCGTCCCCGATGAACAATTTGGATTTCGCGAAGGTCACTCCACGACTCATCAAATCCTTCGCATCGTCGAGCAAATTTCAAAGGGGTTCTCGAAAAAAGAATGCACCGTCGCCCTTCTTCTAGACATCTCCAAGGCATTCGACTCCGTATGGCACCCCGGACTCCTCTACAAGATGCTTCGAGCCGGTATCAAACTCGCCATCGTAAAACTAATCCATTCTTTTCTTGCAGAAAGAACCTTTTGCATCGCCACCGATGGGACCAAATCCGAACCTCATCCAATGAACGCAGGGGTCCCCCAAGGTTCGCCACTTTCTGCACCCCTCTACAACATCTTCATGAGCGACATCCCCAAACCAATCCACCCGCAGGTCGAAAACTTTTACTTCGCGGACGACACAGCCGTAGCTTCCACATCAATTTCCCCGGACATCGCCACGCAAAGAGTCCAAGACGTAGCGGAACAAATCGAGCAATGGATGGGTGACTGGCGAATCGGAGTCAACACGAACAAGAGCGTCGCAGTTATCTTCGCCCGATGTAAGAAACGGACAACAGCAAAAGCCAACCTTTGCATGAACGGATCCCTCATCCAATGGCAAAAATCGGCAAAGTATTTAGGCGTCACCATGGATCAAAAGCTAAACTGGGGTCAACACATCACAAATATTACAAATAAATCAAGGGGAACGATGTCGCAACTGTATTCGCTCGTAGGTCCAAAGAGCAAAATGTCGCCGGCCAACAAACTTCGCGTCTACAAAACCATCATCAGGCCGGCACTCACGTACGCTGCACCAGCATGGGGTCACGCAGCCAAAACTCACATCAACAAGATCGAATCAATTCAAAACAAGCTCGTCCGCTACGCATGGAATCCGCCAAGAAGAGTATCAAACGTCCGCCTCCGCAATGACTCCAAACTCACCACGGTCAAGGAATTTATTAGAAATCACACGGAGAAGTTTTACGCCAAAATAGAAGACCACGAAAACCCGCTAATAAACCAACTTGGAAAATATGACAAGGCAAACCATCCGAAGTACAAGATGCCAAGGGAAATTATCGATGACGCCGACCCCTAACGATCCCGCATAAGAAACAAGAACTCCTGCAAATCAAAACCACGCCCAAGAAATTCAAGCCACGCCCACAAGAAAACCGGCCACTTTAGGGAAAAACCAACACGAACGAGCAGCACACACGAAGGAAAGGTATTCTATTAAAACTCCCATAACCCATCCACTGCATCCTAGTCTACCAAACCTTTCTCTCGCGGATCCCTTGCGGGTGAAGCCAGCCAGGACCTAGCTTCGCGCTAATTTTCGGAGGTACGCCTCAATAAAAATTATCCGACGTAACGTTGCGGGCAAGCCCGCAACCTTACTCTTCAAGTCTGCGAAGATATGGGGCAACAGCCCTGGTGCTTCGCACCAGACCAGAATAAGATGAAGGTATCACGATACACTTACAACGGTATGCTCGTTATTTGTTCCAAATACGTTTACTACTGCGCATGACGTCAATTGCGAACGTGTTGCGAACCATATTGTGTTATGTCACGCTCGTATTCAACGGTTTTGCGTTGCTGTTACATTATACTTTGATTATTATCATTGCATTTTATTATTAATAATCGTTTGCGAAAGTACAAAAATGCCGGGTTGTGCAGTTGCTAAATGTGGTAATAAAAATACGAAGACAAAAAGGACAGAAATCAAATACTTTCGATTTCCGAAAATTGAAGAGATTTCTAAAAAGTGGATTGTTGGATGTCGTCCTGAGGATAAAATTAACTTAAAGAATGGTAAGTTAAATTCGTTAAATTAATATTATGTAGTTATTTAAAAATTTACCTAGCTGTTTAACTTTTTTAGCTTGCATTTGTTCTGAACATTTTGAAGCCAGCTGTTTTGAAGTGCCTCTAAGGGAGCCGACAATTAAAACCTGATGCGTTACCTACATTAAGACTACCAGGTGATAATAAAATACAAAATAAAAGGAAAATTGAGGAAAGATCTGATCGTTTAGCAAAAAAAATATGCAGAGATATAGTTAATGATTTGTTAAATGAAAATGTTTCGGAATCTACTTTTTCTGAAGATAACGTGCCTGAAGTTGTTTTTGATGATTTAATTCACAACAATAACGGTACGGAAGTAAACAATGCTGAAACAAATAATGTGCAAAGAAGTGATCTTGCGTTAGAGTTAAAAAAGTAAGTATTCTTAATCCTCGACATCTATTTTTCTATATTTACATTATTTTATCTTAACTGTTATATTGATTTCAGAGCACAAGATGAAATACAAAATCTAAAAGAAATGTTGACAATCGCTGAAAATAAAATTCAACATTATAATGAGATTTTAGCCACTGTTTTTACAGAAGGCCAAATTAAGAGTCTGTTAAGTAAAAATAAATCCTGGTATGTCCACATTAAGTCATTGGGTATCAAATTTTGATGTAAATCAAAGAGTATTGAAAAGTGTTCTAAAGTTAATGGCAAAAAAATCTTGTGAGTTCAATAATATGGAACGGCTCTGTATTATATCATTCGATGAAATTTATATATCGAATAAAATGGAAATCGATAAAAAAGAAGAGCAAAAAGTAGGATCGCACAAATCCTGTCAAACTGTTATTGTACGAGGCCTAACTGCACATTGGAAACAACCAATTTATTACCAGTATGATCAACGAATGACTCGAGGTATTATTCTTGAAAATATTATTTCCGAGTTATATAAAGCAAACTTTTCTTTAACCATTGGTTGATCAAAAATTATAGTAGAATGGCTGTTTCCAATGAGAAAATAATCAATGAATCATAACTGCCTGGCAAGATCTATGTGGTCCTACAACCTGTTGCTGTTACAACACTTTAAAAGCATAACACCCCTTTTTTGGGTTGGGGATTAAAAATTAGCACTTAGGCTCATACTAATAGTCGAGAATTAATTCTCGGATCAATCCTAGATCCACCAATCCTTAGTCCATCCAATCAATCAATCTAATAGTAGTAATAACCTAGGATTATTACGATCAATGGTTGCATTTTCAAGCAATCCGAGAATTAATCCGTGTTCTCGGATTGATCCTCGACTCTTAGTACAGGCATTAATGTAGTAATTCATTATCAATTATTAATTTTTAGTAAGACTATTATATTATTATTTATAAATAAATGTTGTAAGTATTATATAGTAAGTAAGTATATAACTAACCATAAAATTATTATAAATAAAAATAATAGCAAAATAAATAACTTTTTACATTTTAAAATGCATTATAATATCTCTAAGAAGCACAATTTGGTGTAAAATTAGCACTTAATGTAGTAATTTATTATTAATTAATTAATTTTTAATTGGCTATAAAGAAATTATGATATTTAAGCAAAATAAATAACTTTTTACGTTTTAAAATGCATTATATGCATATGCGTATATGCAATTTTAGTTCACAAATGACGTCACACAAATCGCCGGCGGCCATATTGCATGCGCACGAGCATACCGTTGTAAGTGTATCGTGATAGGTATATAATAAATCGTTGCTTTGAAGCGTAGATCACAAGTCACAACTTTCAGTGGTGCGCGCGCATTAGGATTTTTGTTGCAGGGTTCCGGCTAGACTGGGGTAGACGCAAGATTATTTTTTCAGTTATCACTAGAGGGTCAACATGGTAATACCTACCTGAGGTTATAAAGTTATAAATCTATACCTAGTCAAACTAAACAATCTTAAGAAATGTAAACGTGTTACTGTTACCTACAACTCAGAAAGATAACAAAAATCTTCGGCAATTTTTGAATGAAACCATGAAACCTATACAAACAAAATCACTAATCAACGGATCAACAACGACCACGTGAGTAGTTTAAAACATCAAATTGCAAGTGTCGTGGACAAAAATAACATTATCGATCTTATAAGGGGACTGCTAGTCAATCCGTTAAAACAGTGTATAACGTGCAGAAAAAATCTACTAAGAACCTGCCACACGGGGGAAAGCAGGTCGTCAACAACCAGTCAACCAATGTAAAATAGACTTTAAGATCTAATAACGTGAAGCACGTGTTGCTTACAGGTACTTAACGTATATCTTCTGTTTTATACAACAAATTTTGTAGGTAACAACGAAGTATTGTCATTATATTTGGAACTGCCACTGTAAAATCTAAAAATCTGGAATTCACTGGAAGCCCTCAAAAACTGAAGTTCAAAAAGGTTTCGTGCTTCATTTGCAGGTAATTTTATGACTTGACTGCTTAATTAAATAGAAATATGTTACAACTACGTTGAACAGTCTCTTAATTTCCTTAAAAATTTCGATTTGATTTCAAAGCTATTTGAAAAGACCCCGTATCTACAGCAGACTAGAAGCTCCATTGAGTTATATTTAGACTTTATATCCTATACGAACTGCAACTACCGTTCATGAATTCTTAGAAATTATGATGTGAAATGCTTTAAAAGCACAATCCAGAATTACGTCACCTTCCTAGCGTAGAAAAATAACTAATTGTTCAATTTTTACCCCTGCATGTATGCAACTGAATGAACTTCAAAGAAATCTTTAGTAAGATACTGGTCATTTTTTGAGCCACCATATTGTAATATGGTAAAATAACTTCACTTTTCTATGTGCCTTCAACGAAGTAGCTTCGTGTTAATTTTATCTTGGTCAGTCAAATAAGTAAATGGTGTTAACTTTGTCTTGTGCCTCCGAAGTAGAAACACTTCAAAAACTTGCCTGTGTACCTTCAACAAATAACTTGTGTTAATTTTGTGTGTGTCTTCAACTAAATAATTAGTTTAACTTTCTGAGTGCGGCAAGAATAATTTTGCATTAACTTCCTCTCGTGCTTTCACCGAGCAAATACCTAACGATTGTGCCTACGAATTATTAAAATGTACAATTGTTCATTTCGACTAAATGCCGAATTTCTCAAAAATTATTTCGAAAACGAAGATATACTCAATTACATTCATGACTAAAGATTCACATCTGCGTTTATTTAAACAACATCATCAATGGTGCAAAAAATTCAAAGGTTCACAAAGAAACATGTAACAAATGCGTTTCGTAATACCTACTCATGTGTAAATAAAATTATTAATTAACGACAAAATAAAGAAGAATTGGAATGTTTACCGATTTAATTTCAACAAAATACAGAAGAATGGGAATGGAATACCGTGTAGCAATAAATGTAATTTTTTTTACAACAAGTGTGCCACTTAATGCCTGGTGTACTAAGGGCAGCTGGCTCTGTGCTTTTCACACTAAGCTCTGAGAGCGGGGAAATCTCGTGGGTACTTGTTAATAGCGTTGTTAACTAAAAAGCATACATCTGCAGCTGAAAATAAAAAGAGCTCAATGGGCGCCAGGTTTAAATAAAACACCTAGTAAGAAGAAAAAAATGGTGATTTATTTGAAACCAAAGAAAAAGAAAGTAAAGGGTCGTTTGGTTACGTATTCTACAAACAAATCACAGTGGATTATACAGTAGTAATGGACCCAATGGTCCCAAACAAAAGTAGGAGCTGAAGGCCAAAAATATGTTGCAAAAAAAAACTACGCAGTTGCCCAACTTAAAACAAGCATCAACTGAACTACCTGCTAAAGCGTAAGTCTAAAAAGCTTAAAAATGACTAAGCAAAAACGCTTAAATATGAAGTAAAACTTCAGCAACATGCAAGACAAAATACTTGAAATGCGTACTCACCTGGGTGTCTTAAAATGACCAGTTGGTCCAGCAGGAACAATCTTGACGTACAAATTTGCCACTTCCAATCCTCGACGAGAGCTCTCTTCGAAGATGCTGGTTGATCGTCAAAAAAATGCACCTACAAAAGGCAAACAGAAATCAAGCACATCAAGCAAGCCACCAAAATTTAACTCCAGCGCCTGTGTGAAAAAACAATTGCTAGCAAGCAATCAAGCCAATGCCCATATTAAAATTAAGCAACTACTAAATTCCACAAATTAATGCAAAAGCAAACAATTAGTATTATTAGGCAGGACTTCTTCGCAGCTATTATAAGGTGATGAATGCGAACTGGATGAATCCGTTCCAAAAACTTAATAAGAAATATGGCTACTACCAGAATTATTACTGACAAAATGCTTCCATATCCAAACAAATCTTCAAAACGAACTTCGTCCGACTGCCAAAGTTGGTAACACTTTATCTGCATACAGCTGATATAAAATAGCTAACCTTCCACTTCAACCTTTGCAAGATATTACAAATGGGCACTCCTATGCGGCTTTCTGGCAATGTCGAGGAACAATGGGACGGTCATGGGGCTTGTCTCCTAAGATCACCCTCTGGCTCTACACCGCCGTTGTCAGACCCATGCTATGCTACGGTGCCCTTGTATGGTGGCCCAGAACCAAACAAGTAACAACAGCATCCTCCTTACACCAAATACAGAGAATAGCCTGTCTGGCTGTAACTGGGGCAATGCAAACAACACCGACTGCGGTTCTTGAGACTCTCCTCTGCCTCTCACCACTTGATCTTCATGTGCAGGAGATGGCGGTTAGGGGGGCGCTTAGGCTACGTAGTTGGAAAATATGGGACAATAGGTATGGAACTACGGCACATATGCGGATTTTGGAGAAATATTCCAGAGGAATACCTCTACTGCACTTGGAGCCAGATAGAATCCAACCTAAATATATATTTGACAGGAAGTACGACGTTCTGTTAAATACTGATAGAGCACCTAACTATGACATACGTCTATATTCGGATGGCTCCAAAAACGATGCTGGATCAGGTGCAGGAATATATTCTGCAAAACTTGACCTAAGCATAAGCATAGCGCTGGGCACATATGCATCCGTATTTCAAACGGAACTTATGGGCATACTACGATGCGCAAAAATAGTTCAGGATAGACATATCCAGAACCAACATATTCATATTATTTCAGACAGCAGGGCGGCACTCGTTGCACTTCGGAACCACAAAGTCACCTCTGGTCTGGTGCTTGATTGCATTCAGACACTGAATAATATATCTAACCAAAATGTTCTTTCCCTTTGCTGGGTTAAGGGACATCAAGGTGATGAGGGCAACACAAGAGCTGATGAACTTGCAAGACGCGGTTCCAATAGTCTTCCCTGCGGCCCGGAGCCGATGATCACGCCTTCAGTTAAAGCTCTAGATGCACTCTTAAAACAACATACCCTACAACTGCACACCCGCAGATGGGTACAAATAACAACATGTCGTCAAGCAAGGGCTGCAATAACCGCACCCTCTTGGAAACATGCCAGATACTATCTGAAACTGTCCAGAGTCAATCTGCGGATAATTGCAGGGATTCTAACTGGACACTACAGACTAAACAAACATCTTCACATGATGGGATATGCAGAAGACCCAATATGTCGGGGATGCAATGAAGAGGAGGAAACAGCCGAACATGTACTCTGTTACTGTCCGGCGTTAACTTCAACGAGAGGATCTGTGTTGGGGGACTTCTGGCCTGACATGGCCAGAATCAGGGACACTCCACCTGCCAGGATCCTAGAGTTCATCCTAAAACTGGATTGGCTCAGTGGGGAATGACAGGACTGGGGTGTAACTGAAACCGGAGGTAGTACAATGGGCCCGATTGGTGGCCTAAGTGCGCGCGAGCTTGTCTTGCCCTCCAGAACAAATCCAGAATCCAGAATCCTATGCGATATTTACCATGCACCATTGGATAAAGCACGTAAAAATTAAGCTTGGTGTGTATTACTAATTATTAAAAATACTAGTAAAATTATAATATTTCCTGATACTGAGCGACTCTCAAAAACATTACCAAACGCAATCGCTATCTCGAAGCTTCTCGTTTGCTCCGCGATGTCGCCAGTTCACTCTCTTTTACTCGTATACAGGGCAGGTGGTAAAATATTGCCAATGTAGTATTAAATTTCAAATGTAATGCTACAACCGATTTAATTTCATCATTTTTAATGGACACTACTGCAATTATACCGACAACAAGGGTGGACTTCCTCAAGTTAGAAACGAGATTCTTTGAATTTGGAACATTTAAGAGTGGTGTGTTAAATTTTTGAAAACTGCTTACTACGTTTTAAGAAAGATCAAAGGTTAGTCCATGTTAATTTTAAAAACTGTAACCATAATAATTAATTACGATTGACTTTTTAAATTTTTTTTGTTGCGACTTGTTTAGTCCATATTTAATTAATTACTACTTAAAAAGTCGATTGTACAATTTATTTATCTTTAACTGGTAAAATGTACCGAATTTTAAATCAATCCTTTACCGATAAAGTTATCGTCAATTGTTTATTTACAATTAATTTTCATTAAGTAACTCAGTTACAATTTTAATTAAGTTAATTTTTGATGAAACGTTTCTTTCATATAGGTACCTTAAGAATTTATTGTGTTTTATGTATCGTATTATCGTGTCATCGTTTATTTAGCTTATATTATATTTATGAAAAGCATATTTCTTTTTATTGGAATGCGCCACATTTATTTCAGAGATTTGGTGTTAATGTAAAAAGCGAGGTAAGCAAGTATTTTGGTTTCACGCAGGTAGTACCCTGAGATTAAAGTCTTGGGTTTTTTGGATTTCAAATTCAAAGAATCTGCCGTTCTCCGACAACAATGAGCTAGTACCGGAGGAACATCTGGGGGTTTAAAATCGACGGGGTGTATCAAATAATCTCACGAGGTACATATAATATGCATTTCAGACAGCGGCCCAGTTGGAACAACGGATACGAAAGTTACGGAGATTTCTACTTTAAAACCAACCATTATTGGACCATTGGATACGCCCACATTATGTACAGTAGTTTTACCTTATTAAAGAAGTAGCCTACCTTATTATCTAGAATAATTATTAATTATAAGAAACTTTATAAAGCAATTTATTTTAATAAAAATACAAAATTATTTGTACTGTTAATATGCGTTTACCCTATAAAGTCGTTAATTTAATAACATTAAACACAAGTAAAACATACTGCTATTGTTGTCAAATCCACACAATAATTGCAGTAGTTATAATTAATTTATAATGCAAAGGTAGCAACATCAATATGTAAAAATAGCAACAACTATGTAGTACAATTAACTTAACAATGTTGTACAAATAACAACAGCACAAAAAGTGAATTATACTGAATATTAGCAATATTTACTACACAGTAAACGTAGAGTTAACTACACCTATAGGTGTTAAAACAACATCACCATTAGTACTATGTACATAAGCACAAGTACATATAACAACAAAATATTATGTAGTTTATACTGCAATGCTGTTAAAACTTTACAACAATTGTAGTAAATTGTACTGCAGTCATTTTACAACAATTGACATGTAAATTTTACTACTCTTTGGTGTTGTCACTATATTTGCAAGTCATTGTAGTAGATTGCACTGCATTTGCAGTTATATTAACAACTTTTTTTTTGCGTGAATTTAAATTTCAAAAATTTTAAATAAAAAATAAAGTCTCCTTGTTTGTGTTTAAAAGTTACAAATCTTTCTTTTGAGTCTTCTTGATAAACCGACATAACATAAAAATGAAGGGAAAACAAAAATTATCAATTTCGACTTATATAATTTGTTAAAAATAATGATTTTTTAAAGTCGTTTCATGACAGTATATTGTTGTGGGGCCAACTATTGTCATTTAGAGTTTCCACAATTGAAATTTCAACTTTGTATTTTTCTCAAACTTGAGTATTTTTTTTATGTTTATTTGGACGAATTATGGTTGATGTGTATTCAATTATTGTACCTATTGTTTGGTATGCTGAAAACGAGATATTTATAGGTGGAGTATTGTTCCAGAACCTAAAAGAAATTAAATTAGCCAGATTGGACAACGTTTTATTTAATTAGATTTTTTGTATTGTTTACATTGCTTACCTTTTTAAAACAAAAGTGAGTGCATACGAAGAAACCTGTAATTTCGTGATTGGTGCTAATTGAACTAGATGGTGTTGGAAGCAATTCAAATTTGAATTAAATTGGTAACATTTGATTTTTTTTATTTAATTGTGGAAATTTTGAAATCTCAATTGAACTCACTACTTGGGGGAGTTTTTCATTACTCCACCGACATTTGAGCACGGACCTTAAAGAGCTGTTCATTAGAACACGACAATATATAGGTATATGGTAGTTAGTCCACTCTCACTAAATAGTATGTTCTTGATCAATTTTCAATATTTTAACTTGAAATTTTTTTCACATATTTTTGAATATGTATACTTCGAAAAAATGCAAAATAAAAAAAACTTTACAGCGGCAAAACCTCTTAAATGTTTCTAAGAAAAGTTGAAGATTGAATTCAGCATCTAAAGTGTGAAAATTAATGGTATGAATTCTTTGATAGGTAATACACTTTTAAGATAGATTGTGCGTACTCGAGTAGTCGGAGTTTGTATCGGCAATTATTAGCATTGATTTGTTAATTTTGTTCAATAAAACAATTTTATTTTTGTAACTAAGAAGTTAAATAAATCCAAAACAAGTTAAGCCCACACATTGAGCACTTCTCCTATTTTGCTTCGATAATAATTTTTACGTAATAATCTACATGCGAAATGCTTTTTATATGTAGGTACATTTTAAAATTTATATTTCAACTACATATTATTTTTATGTGGTATTACGTAAACTAAATAATTTAAAAATTGCTTTGAAATTTAAAACAAAATTTTATTGTTTGTTCATACGTAAAGATTTAATTAATTTTTTTATACGACAGAACTGTATGGAAGTTAATACGAAAGCATTAATTATATCGGCTCAATGGTTTTACTTAGTGAATTAGCAAACAACAAACTTTTTATTTTAAAAATTATAGTTTGGTTTAATAGCATTGATTTAGGGAAGATCGGGCCTAGTTATTACAATAATTTTTGCAACTCATTTTGTTTTGTTTTCTAAGAAAGCATTATTTATTCTTTTGTGATAGTAAGAATAGAAAACTACATATTTCTGCTATTTTTTTAATTTTGATTTAAGTAGGTATTATTTTGATATTCTTAAATTTAAAAAATTTCTAAAATGGATTCTTGGATATGCAGATTGCAACAATTTATCTCATAGAGGGCTAAGTTGTAGTAGGTAGTACCCAGAAAAAAATTATAAAAGTTACACGATTGTGCATTGTTTAACATAATTTAAATTATTTAATAAATTTAGTCAAGATTCTAACGTAAAATTTTCGGATCTTGAGGAAATTGATAACATATGTTTGTTAAAATGTTTTTTATTCTTATTATTTTCTTGATAATTAATTTTAATTAATTTTTCCAAAAATCACTAGCTTATTCATTTTTTATGTATTTCTAGATTTTCATAAATGCAGCGTGCAATTACATTATTTTGTCGAATGGTTTCACGCATGTTTAGTTTTAAAATATTTTATTGTGTTCTTTGTAAATTGAAAACTTAGGGTAGTTTTTAGAGCAGTGTTGAAATATCGTTCAAACTGAAAACAACTAATTCACAAAACTACACGCAATTGAATGTAAATATTGTATATAAATATTCCGAGTAAATAAATAACGATAGTGTTTACGATTTCGTATTATTTCTCAACAATGTTATTGTTATGTTATTGATAACATATGTTATCAATTACCTTTCAAACCTAAAATTCATTATTGGTAGTTTATACTTGAACTATGAATTACTACAAGTATAATTGTGTATTGAAAACTTACAGAAATACCATTTTCTATTCCAAATTTAAATTATTTTGAATAATTTACATTAGATATATACATATTTTACTTTTATTAATACAGCCAGAATAGCAAATTCAGTTTATTTGATACTGGGTAATAAATCTTAATCCCGACGACCCATCGATACCAATACATGAAATTATAATAAAAATTCATTAATCTATATTAAAATTATTTTAAATTTCCAGAAACAGAATTATCTTGTATTAATTAATTGATTATTATAAATAAGTGTAAATGGTCTTGTAGCTCCAGAACTATATTAACTTGTTTATTGCCTTTTAAATTCTTTTGCAGGAATTCATTGCAAAAGTGTTTTAAAGTCAGAAGTTCTTGGAATGATGTCCAAAGGTTTTTCCAGCAAATCTGGCTGTAAAAAGTCCAGTATCTTTAAGTGGTCTATCTTGTCTCCCGATTTAAAGTTTTTTATTTGTGTAATTTTAAATAAAGGTTACCTCCATAACTGCAGTTGAAGTTATATGCATAGTTCCTGTTATAACCAAACACGCTAGCCTTTCCAGTTTCTGCATCTTAAGATTTCTAGGTAAGTTTAGAGTCTAGAGTTACCCCCAGAAACTTTACCTCTCCGGAGAAAGGTATCGATAAACTCTGAGTGATTCACTGTAAATTCTTCCATTTTACACTATTATTTTTTTTGTTTAGTTCAGTTTGCATTAGGCTTAAAATTACATCTTCATTCTTGCCCCTAATATTATCATGACAATGTCGTCTGCATATCCTAATACGCAGAATCTATCGCCAGTTAATTTCTTCAGTAGGACGTTCACCACAATAGACCACAGGAGAGGCAATAAAACTTTACCTTGTTGATCCTGGTCTTTCCTTTAAGCTGAAATATCTATAAGTATGTACATTTAAGAACAAAACATTGCTTTAAAAATATTCAGCATTGATAAAACTTTAAAAAGTTTTTAACCTGCCTGAATCAATGCAAAGTTAAAAATCAGGCTTATACTAATAGGTACATAGTGTCATGTTTTGAACCTCCTCGTATGAGATTGCGACAGGGATGTATGAATTTTTTTAAAATCTAACTCTACCCTGAGAAGTATGTCCCAACAGATGGATCTTGGTTATTTGTTTTAATTTTAATTTCTGCTTTTGGTTTGCCGGATGATGAAGATGCAATAAATCAGTCATCGGAATTCCATAATGTTTATCATTATTTTCCCTTGTGAAAATCATTTGAAGGGATGAGAATTAGATCTTCTCAGCTGAACAGCTTGGTTCACGGAGGCAATTCCTATAGGCATGCGGAATGATTTTATTTGATTTTAGTTGTTAATTTGTACAGTTTTATTTTGGAAAGTTTTATTTATGTGAAGCGTATTTGTGTTATTTGTAAATTGAGTGTAAATAGTTGAAATTTTGGAAGTGGACAAGAGACATGCGCACCGCGCAAGAGTGAAAATTTGTAGAGCATTGCAACGTCAGGGGGGAGTGCAATTTTGGAAAAGGAGGCGAGCAAGCACAAAACGGCTCAAGAGTGGCTTTTGAGTGTTAGCGCCCGTAGGCGTAACACGTATCTGATTTGAGTGAGCTATAAATGCGAAGCAAAGTGTTTAATGATTGAAGATAAGTTTCGTAATTGTGATTATTGTACCTGAATGAAAATTGAGACTGTGGATGTGGAATTTAGAAAAGCCAAGCAGTATTTTTTTTAAACGAAGCGGTTAGAAAATTTTGTGCGTGCCTTGAAGCGGTTCAACGTTGGAACGCCACGATGCCTTCCTATGGATGGTAAAATTGTTAAACTTTGTTTTCAAATATTATTTTTTATATTGCATCGAGTGTTTCTCTACGTTATGAATTACCAATTTGCATTTTTGTAATTCGTGGTTTAAGAATTACAGAACTTTGAATTTATGCGCGCATCTGCCCATGGTTGAATTTGTTGACCATACGACGAATACATTTGTTGCGTAGTGGACAATCTCATCTATAACAACAAATGTGTGATTATTTTATGTTGAATTTTGAATTGAATTTTGTATAATTTTGTAAATAATTTTATGTCTCGTCTGATAACTGTGAAAGTGCAGGACAGTTTTGATTTAATTAAATGTCACTTTCAAGGTTATTTGACCTGTAGGAATTTGACTGTAGTCATAATAGGCTTCAGAGAAGGTCTAATCTTTTGTTTAATTGTTTATGGGATGACTGATTTATTCGTCGAATTACATTTTGTTTGCTATTATTTTATGAATTTTATTTTTCACCAAATGATAAGTGTCCATCATTGGGACGTATGACTCCATCACTGAGCTAGCGGGTAAATTTTCATTTTTTTGCAGAGGTATAAAAGAAACCTTGGTGGGAAATCTTCGGTTTCCCGCAAAAGCTTTTTTATCATTGCATCAAAATTTGGCACACGAACGTGGGGCTTCAGTTTTGCAATTCACACCACCCTGAGAGAGTCTAATTTTTGCAAATTTGATAAAACTAAATTTTACACACAAACTTATCCCGTTTTTAGCAACTCACATTCACCCTGAAATAGACTTTAAAATTTTAAAATTAATAACTTTAGAAATTGTTGCCACCCTGATTTCATTAAACTCATGCAAAACATGAGTGACCATGAGGGAGAAACTGTTGAGAATGGGGGGGAGGAACCAGAAGGTTTGCAACAGGCGTTAGGATTTGAAGACAGCCCGGTTTTCAATATACCTCAAGACAGAGAAAGTACGCGAAGGGGAACAGAACAAATGGGAACAGAAAATTGGTCTAGAATCATAGAAATGTTGACAGAATTAAAAAAAGATAGTGACCAATTACGTCAGGATATGAAAAAAGATAGTGACGATAAATTTATGAAAAATAAACAGAATTTTGAGGTATTAAAAAGAGATAGTGACGATAAATTTATGAAAAATAACCAGAATTTTGAGGGATTAAATAAAAAAATTGAAGAAGGAAATAAAAACATTGAAAATAAAATAGAAGTCCTCAGTAACAATTTAAAAGGTTTCGATGAAAATGTGCGTGCAAAGTTTGATGCTGTAAACAAAACAGTAGATGACAAACCAATAGAAGTTGTCGAAATTATTACAGAAGTAACCTGCCAAAGCACTCAAATTAGGGAGGAAAAGTTGATTTCTTCAAGTTTTCCTGTTAATGAGGAAATCTTGGAATCTGTTAATATTGTAAAGGTAGCAACTTTTGAGACCATCAACATTTTATTTAAAATAAAAATTTTCTCACGTAGGGAAATTAGGAGGATAAGATGGAGGAAATTGAGAACCAAAAGGAAACTTAGATTTATAAAATTTTTTAGAATAAACAAAAATAAAAGAAGTAGGGATGAATTTAAAATTAAGGTGTTTAAAAATAATTCAGACAACGAAGCAATAGCCAAATTAGAATTTCATAAAGTAGACGATAGGGTGAGAATACAAAAAGAAAATTTTGAATATTTTATAAAATTAAATCTAGAAAATTTTAACGAAATTAAAAATAAAAAAGTTTCAAAATTAGGAAAAGTAAAATTTCTTTATAACTTAGGAAAATCTAGGAAAAATAAAAACAAAATTAGGAAGGGCTCGAAATTAAAGAAACTAAAAATTGTTTATAAATCAGATATTCCTCGGAGGAGGAAAATAGTAAGTAAGACATGGTTGACCGCCATGTTAAAATGGTCATATCGCCGAGCAAGGTGGAAAAAAGAGGGTTAATTGATAAACCCCCAATTTAATAAAGACCAGGGAAATTAAAGATTTAACTAAAGATAACCGCAATAATTTTGGAAATTGAGATAAAATTAAAATTTGTAAATATGACGATTTAATCAATTATAATTAAAATTTCTAAATTTGATAATTAAACAGAAGCTACCAGAATTTAATAATAAATTTGTAAATTAGATAATGATTTTGGAAACGAATACAATGTTTTAGGTAATTTAAAATTTAATAATTTAAACAATTTAGTACACCATAGTAAATTTGAAATTCAGACATTAGGCAGAATGAAGTTTTGGAATGGTATTAAGTAGTTTTAATGAATTGAGAGTTTTTCTGGAAAATTGATAAAATTTAAGGTGGATAAATTACAACAAAATTTAATGATGAAATTGGATATCGTATTTAAGCAATGAAGTTGAATGATTTGATTGAAAAATTGATGATTATGGAAAGAATTTGTCACTATGAAATTTTGAGGTTTAAAAATTATGGAATTTTATTAAGAAAGAATTTTGAGGAAGTTGTAATGAGGTTTTAAAGATTAATTAATTGATTATAAGAAAGTTTAGTAGGGAAATTTTGTATTTAAAATTGAATATTATTGATGATAAGGGTGGTGAATTTAGAAGAATTAATTGATATTATGTAAGTAAGTTTTTAAAAATAAATTAAGTAATAGTGAAGGATTTAATTAAGTAAAAGTCAGTCAAAAGATTGGAAAAGTTAATGCCATTGCAAGGATACGAGAAAGGATGGAATTGTTGAATATCCACAGGGAAAAGCTTAAGATTTTGAGAATTTGTGAAATAATTGTGATAAAATGAAGTCTGCCAAGTTTGAAAATTTTGAAGTCAATTATTAAATAAAATTTGAAATTGTATTCGTAAGAGAAAAATTTTGAAAATTGTAAATAAATTTTGTAATTTAGGTTAGGTAGTAATTAATAGGAATTAAGAGGGATAAAATCATAAAAATAAAAATAAAAAATTTTAGAAAGTTTGATTTTAATTTAGTTTATTTTAATTTGAATTTATAAGAGGGATGTAAATAATTAGTTCATAAGGGAAGATTTAAGAAGCAAATAGTTTTTATTAACAAAACATGAGTTGGGGTGTTTTTTTCCAGTTCACTTGGGTGAACTGTCAAAAATCAAAGAGGGAGATGTCATGTTTTGAACCTCCTCGTATGAGATTGCGACAGGGATGTATGAATTTTTTTAAAATCTAACTCTACCCTGAGAAGTATGTCCCAACAGATGGATCTTGGTTATTTGTTTTAATTTTAATTTCTGCTTTTGGTTTGCCGGATGATGAAGATGCAATAAATCAGTCATCGGAATTCCATAATGTTTATCATTATTTTCCCTTGTGAAAATCATTTGAAGGGATGAGAATTAGATCTTCTCAGCTGAACAGCTTGGTTCACGGAGGCAATTCCTATAGGCATGCGGAATGATTTTATTTGATTTTAGTTGTTAATTTGTACAGTTTTATTTTGGAAAGTTTTATTTATGTGAAGCGTATTTGTGTTATTTGTAAATTGAGTGTAAATAGTTGAAATTTTGGAAGTGGACAAGAGACATGCGCACCGCGCAAGAGTGAAAATTTGTAGAGCATTGCAACGTCAGGGGGGAGTGCAATTTTGGAAAAGGAGGCGAGCAAGCACAAAACGGCTCAAGAGTGGCTTTTGAGTGTTAGCGCCCGTAGGCGTAACACGTATCTGATTTGAGTGAGCTATAAATGCGAAGCAAAGTGTTTAATGATTGAAGATAAGTTTCGTAATTGTGATTATTGTACCTGAATGAAAATTGAGACTGTGGATGTGGAATTTAGAAAAGCCAAGCAGTATTTTTTTTAAACGAAGCGGTTAGAAAATTTTGTGCGTGCCTTGAAGCGGTTCAACGTTGGAACGCCACGATGCCTTCCTATGGATGGTAAAATTTTTAAACTTTGTTTTCAAATATTATTTTTTATATTGCATCGAGTATTTCTCTACGTTATGAATTACCAATTTGCCTTTTTGTAATTCGTGTAATTTAAGAATTACAGAACTTTGAATTTATGCGCGCATCTGCCCATGGTTGAATTTGTTGACCATACGACGAATACATTTGTTGCGTAGTGGACAATCTCATCTATAACAACAAATGTGTGATTATTTTATGTTGAATTTTGAATTGAATTTTGTATAATTTTGTAAATAATTTTATGTCTCGTCTGATAACTGTGAAAGTGCAGGACAGTTTTGATTTAATTAAATGTCACTTTCAAGGTTATTTGACCTGTAGGAATTTGACTGTAGTCATAATAGGCTTCAGAGAAGGTCTAATCTTTTGTTTAATTGTTTATGGGATGACTGATTTATTCGTCGAATTACATTTTGTTTGCTATTATTTTATGAATTTTATTTTTCACCAAATGATAAGTGTCCATCATTGGGACGTATGACTCCATCACTGAGCTAGCGGGTAAATTTTCATTTTTTTGCAGAGGTATAAAAGAAACCTTGGCGGGAAATCTTCGGTTTCCCGCAAAAGCTTTTTTATCATTGCAATAGATATATCAGCTCAAAAAAATTGAACTTCAGTTCATCTTAAAAAGTTCTTTCGATATCTGAGGTGAAAATTCTCTGGTATAGGACTTAAGCAATTCTCAACTTTAAAAGTTTTTGTTGGTCTTTCTGGTTAAAAAAATATTACTTATTTTAATGGCTGACCAGAAACAATAAAGAAATATTTATTGCTCAATTAATAAACTTATTTGTGATTAAAAGATTCCGTTTAGTCCCTTATTATTTATAATATAATCTACTGTTATGTTAGAGTAAATTTTCTAATTGGTGTACTTTAGCAAAACTTTGATCTTTAATAGTTTGAAACTATAGTGCTTAAATGTTCATATAAGAAAAATAATAAGGTTACCCCAGGTTACTACAATATAATTAAATTGCAATTTAGTTCAATACCTACAAATATTATTAATCTAAGGAGCTTGAAGTTGGTAATATAATAGACTGCCGACTATACAACCGATCAATTATAATTACATTTTTAAATTCTGTGATGTAAAGACATAAGGATGTAAGTCAAAAATAGCGATTTTACAGAAATTTTAAAAAACTGTTTTTTCAAGATTGAAAAACAATAATTCAATAATCTTTTATATATGAAATGAAGTGCAGTTGTTCAGAATTGGTTAGCCATAAGTAAATGAAGGTTGTAAAATAGCTAAATGTGAATGATAAGTCGATACTTATGCCATTATAGCGTTAAAATATTGTCTTGAAATGTTTTGGTAAAACATATAAATATACATTCATGTGCTATCTGTTTAGCATTAATTTCTTGATGTTATGGTGATATTCAACTTTTAGTGAAAATTCATGGGTTATGTCTGCATATTTTCTTTAGAAAATTCTTGACTTTGTGCTTTTGCCAATAGATTCAAAATATTATTTGGAATTCAAGAAAACAATAGACGCCATAAGTAACCTTAAAAAGTATAACCCGAGGTATACCCTATCTCTTTACATCATAGAATAAAAGAGCACATTATCGTTTTAAGTTTGTAATATAGCCACAATAATAAATTATAAATATTAAAGTAAAAATATTTAGTAAAATTACATTTTAAAATAATTTCAATTGAACATGCTATGACATCTATAGTAGAATTTTAGAAAATATTTCAGTAGAAACCTAAAGTTGAAAATTACTGATAATAAATAACAGAGTGAATTTGAAACTATTTTTTGAAATTTCTAAGGCATAACTTTTAAAAGGATATTCTTATACCAATCTCGTAATAAATTAGTGGTAAATTTATTGTAATAATCAATTTCTCATAAAAATTTTAATATTTTTAAAATTTGCATTTTATTTCTGAAAGTTAACTAGAATTTAAATTTTGAATGCATTTTATTTAAATCGATATCATACAATTATGTTGGCCTTTGACTCTATGGTAATTCACTGTAGCAAACACTGCTTGACCCTATACTTTGCAGTGTTCAACAGTAAGTGCAAATATGAAGACTTGTCTTATTTTTACTTGTATATTGATTATTTTTTCAGTTAAGGTACCATATTATATTTTATTAAATTTTCTTAAATATTTGATATCTACATATCTACATGAAATAGATATATTTCGAGTGATGCACAATCAACGCGCAACACTTCTTTAATATTATTGAAAATATTTTTTTTTTGAATTTTGCATTTTTTTTATTTTATTTATTTATTTTTTTGGAATATTTTATGGAATAAAAAGTGTCCCACAAAATTTTACTACTAACTGTAACCCGCATCTTACTCTGGTTCTTAGGGAAAAACATTTTGCATTATTGCCATTGGGTTAATTGCAGTGAAAATTGATAATGTATCAGTAGTACTTCCAGTAGTAAATAATTATTAAATTGTGATAAGCATTTTTTAAACTAATCTTGTTCCAATGAATAGAAAATCAACGAAATTTTATATATTGAAATCAATAATTACTTGAATCACTTTACATTATTCATATGACTATTACTGGTGCAATCTTAAAAATTAGTGCATTATCTTTTTAATTTGTAAAAATCGTCTAATAATCTAATAATTTAATTTTTAGGGTCAGATCGTTGCTGATGATTTGGGAGAATTTAGTAATACCGAAAAAGAATGCATTCGGAAACTCAACGTCGATGAATTTACAATTGACTATAATATGAAGCAGTTGTACATGCCTGAAAATAATACCAAGTTTACAAAATTTATGTCTTGTGTGTGGAAACAGGATGGCTTTATAGATGAAAAGAATAATTTAGTATTAGATAAATTTAAAGAATTTATAACTGAAACTTATGCTGAAGCTGTAAGAAGTACCAAAATTGCAGAAGCTTTTGCAACAGATAGTGTCAATAGCTGTAGCAGTGTTAAAGGAGATACGGCAGGAGAAAGAGGAATAAAATTTATGAATTGCGTTACAAGACTTTCACAAAATTAATTTTAACCTTAAGCGTATTATCTTCGTTATTGTAAAATGTTTTCAATTATATGCTTTTTTAATGATTTTTCACCATTAATACTTACGAAATTTTTACACTAATGCAATTTTGTTGTATAGTCGCTTTCCATTGTTTTATGTAATGATTTTAAAGATTTATTAAAACGAGGATGAGAAAAGATGAAGTTCCTTCACCACCACAACCTACGCAGATACCACACCCTATACAGATTATGTACTGTATACTATTATATTAAAAAAACTTTGATAAAAAACATTTTAAGTTTAAAATGTTACAAAATTAAGCGATTTTCTTAATATTAATTTCAAATATATTTCAATACTTCGAAAAAAAATCATGACAAAAACTATTTACTGTGTACTGTGTAGGTTTTTAAACTGTACTTGTAATTATTTGAATAATATATTTTTTATTTACTAATTTGTACTAGTCAATATTGCTTATGTACATTGTTTTGCATCACCAAAATAAATGGCAATGGCTTCACATACGAATTTGACAGCAAAGCTTACAAATAATTTTGTAGGTACTCTTTTAAACAAAGCTAAAAAGCTAAATTATTATATCATCATCATCCGCATGTCATAGACTTGTAGTCTGTTACGCCACTCTATTATTTTAGTCCGCCCATCTCTTTTTTGGTCGTCCCACGTTTCTTTTTCCTTATTGTATTAAATTATTATATTAGTACTATGTTATTTTTTAATCAGAAATTTGTAACGTATTTTGTTTTGCTTACAAAAGCTGTAATAAAAAAAAACAGTTTTCTATTTGAAAAATTAGCTTCAATAAATTGATTTATCAATTAATTTTGTTAGGTGGTCGGTGGTCCAAGAAAAGTCAATTTCACTTCTTTGGAGTTTTACATTTTATGGTCAATGTACTTTTTTAGATATTTTTTAGTATTGGAAAAAGTCAATGTAGAAAATGATAACTAGTATAATCAAGAAAATTACACCTTTTGCCAACTAACACAAAATCAAAACTAAAATTTTTGACATTGATTCTTCTCGAACAAAGTCACAGGATTTCTCTTTATGTAAATTCTTTCACCAAATTTTTCTTCGATAGATTCTTTTATTCTCAAAAAATTAAATCAATGCCTATTATCTTACATGACCTTCATTTGAGTAAAAATTACTCCGATATAATCGCAGAAATTATATTATCTGCTGTTTAGGTGACCTACTGATAATTTAATAACGTTTTTATTATAAACTGGAAATTTCTTATAGTGTAATTTATAAATCTGGGAAGATGTTTTCGTTAAAGATAAGAGCACTTTTCGTATTAAGTTTTTTGTATTGTGCCCAAACTATTTATGGCAAGGTAGATACCTACAAAATGTTTTTCTTTGAATATAATTTAATTTTCAATTTGAACTAGCGAAAATTAGTTTCACAATTGTGGTCAAATATATTATGCGAAAAAAGAACAAATTTAGCACGACAACTGTGACAGTAGATAGTATAAATATATAACATTATTAATTAATTATTATATACATTTTGGAGAAACCGTAGTTTTCAACCTCCGCTTTAAATATAAATTACTCACATTTTTTAAAACTTGGTTCTTAAGAAATTAATGTATTTCAGAATAATAACTTTTTTTTTCAGAATCAATTAAACAGTCAGGAATTGGGAGACTTTAGTTCCAATGAAAGAGAATGCATCAATAAATTAAATATAAATGAAACTATGATAAGTATTGCTTTAAAGCAACTTTATATGCCTGAAAATATTAGTCAATTTAATAATTTTATGGAATGTACTTGGAAAAAAGACGGCCTAATAGAAGAGGATGGCACAATTTCAATAAATAATTTCAAATATTATGTAAAAAGTGCCTATATGGATGCAGTTGGTGTACCAGAATTGGCCGAACTCTTTGCTTATGATACTGTAGAAAATTGTAAAAATGTTCAAGGCGATACTCCTGGACAAATAGGCGTCAGATTAATGAATTGCGTACTACGCACACTGTATGCTGCCAAATAGCATTTTTCTTGTATTTTGTTTTTTATTTTTAATTTTTCTTATTTTTGACTATATAAAACATATTTAATTAAAACAATAAGTTTTATTTTACAATTTATTTGTTAATTTTTTTTAACATAACCTCAAAATTATAGATTCGGTAGGTATCCCATATTATATTTTTTATAATACTAATACGGGTACAATAATTTTTAATATGAATCAATTTTTTTTAATACGCAATTAGAAATTTTAACCACAGTATCGTGAACTGTTTTTTCGGTTATATTACCACAAGAATTGATTGTATCTGCAGTACCTAGTATTGCCACCAAGTATGTAGATTTCTGCGATTCTTGAAAATAATTTATTAGATAAATTTTTAAATTATCCATAACAATATTTTCATTTGAGTCTATTATATTTTCTTTCTTCCAAATGCACACAAGTAGATTTTTTATGTCTTGATTGTCTTCGGGAAATAAATAATTTTCTAACTCAGCTGCTATAGCGCTGTTGTCAATATTTAACTCAATTATACATTCTTCTTGACTTTTATTAAAAGAAATCGCATTCTAAAAATTACAGAAAAGTTACAATTAATTCTCTCTTAATCTTAATTTAACTTACCGTTATTATACAAAATAAAAATATCAACAAAGCAATTATCAAAATTTTCATATTTACTAGCTTTAAGTAGTAATAACAAGAAACATAACAATAATACACACAAGCACTTTTATAAAGCACAAAGGTTATAAATACTGATTATAAAATACCAAAATGTCATCATTTAAGTGTGTAGATAACATAATATGCATGATAAATAAAGTTTAGATTTATTTAATATGAAAATTAATAGAGGCTAAAATTTTGCTAGAGAATTTTTACCGGGGGTAAAATTTCGCAAGGGAATTTTTGTTCCCCGTAAAAAATGATTAGGGGGTAAAATTTCACTAGAGAATTTTTACCGGGGGGTAAAAAAGCTCAAAATATTCTTAGCGAATTTTTACCTCTTTTAGAAATTTTATAGGTAAATAAAAATTTTTATATCTGTTTATGTATCAAAATTTATAATATTTTACTGCGAAATGCTAAAATATCTTCCTCAGATATTTGAAGAATAAAATAGAATAATTTAAAAGCTTAACACATTTATTTAAAAATTACATTTTCTTATACCTACACTTCTTTTTACCGAAATTACTACTTCAAAATGATTTGAATTTTTATGGTTCAAATATATTGCCAGATTCTTGTAATTAGGTTCATCGGAAAGGTGCATTGAACTTGGAAACCTTATCCATGCAAGATTTTTTGAAATTTTAGTAAACGAATATATGTCGGCCCCTATGAGTGCTGATTATGAATTTAGAGAGGTGAGCTAAGTGAACGGGCTAGGGACCGGACTCTAGGCTAGCAGCCCTGGGTTCGATGCCTAACCCGGCTACACAATTTTATAAGTTTTACATTGTTTTCGAAAATTAGACTTTTGCTTTGATATGTTGAGGATACGTTTTGTTAGATAAAAATTGCATAACCATATTTAAATCCAAGGCAATGTACTTGGATGATTTGACGATATCAGCTTTATTGTCGTTGCTGAATTCATCACTTTCTCGTGGATTAAACATTTTGTTTTAATTTTTGGAAATTACTTTGATAATGATATGAAATATACCTACTGGCTTTGTTATTTTTCTTCTGTTTGGATCTATTGATTTCTTGTGTTTCACTTACCTTATTTAGAAAATAATTATTATAATATCTTAGTTGGTACCGTAGATCTATTATTTATCATCCTTCACTGCGATTTTATGAAATGTGATGAGTTTTTGCCCCCTACTCTGTATTACTATTTCTTTTACTATTTAACTAATAAATTATCTTATTTTATTTATTTTTATTCTTCCAAAATCTGAGGAAGATATTTTAGCATCTCAGAATATAATATAATCGAATTTGATACATAAACAGTAATAAAAATTCTGATTTACCTATAAAATTAAAGATTATAAAATATAACCTATAAGATTTTTTGAAATTTTAGTAAACGAATATAATATGTCGGCCCCTATGAGCGCTGAGTATGAATTTAGAGAGGTGAGCTAAGTGAACGGGCTAGGGACCAGACTCTAGGCTAGCAGCCCTGGGTTCGATCCCTAACCCGTCTACACAATTTATCCAACTTCATTATGACCCTCTCCTCTCAAAAAGCAATAGCAAACCACCGAGAGTAATCTGCCAAGAGAACCATTTAATACCAAAATTAATGGTTACGATGCTTCGGTCAAGAGGCAAAACGATGAGAAAGAAAGAAATGAGTGCTGCAGTAAAAAGCATCTCAACATAATTATGTTGCCCAAATTGCATTTTTGTCCATTTTCGTGATATTCATGTAATTCTGAACACTAGAAAACAGATCCACTTTTTGTTTTTGAGTTTTCATAACATCAGTGATTAGCTTTCGTACTTCTTTGTCTTTCAAAATCTGAGTAAGATATTTTAGCATCTTAGAATATAATATAATCGAATTTGATACATAAACAGTAATAAAAATTCTGATTTACCTATAAAATTTCTTAAGGGAGTAAAAATTCACTGAGGTTATTTTGAACTTTTTTACCCCCCGGTAGAAATTCTCTAGGGAAATTTTACCCCCAGTAAAAAATAATTAGGGGGTAAAATTTCACTAGAGAATTTTTACCAGGGAGTAAAATTTCACTAGGGAATCTTTACCGGGGGTAAAATTTCACTGGGGTAAAAATTCCCGGTAACACCGGTTCCACCAGCTTTGATTAAATTGTCAATTAAGTAATCACGGTTAAAAATGTAAACAAGTATTTAACCGACATTAACTTTAAAGCGTTCCACCAAGTGTTTTACATCTATGATTAGTTGATTGCTTCAACTTTGTGTATGCTCGGTTTTTGCTTCTAAAGGCTATTCTGATTGGTTGATAGATAGTCACGTAATAGTTGTATACTGCCGTCCTAAGCTAAAAAGCAGTATCTCCAAAGTCGTTTTTTTGATAAAACGCACATTTAAGTGTTTTTTGTTGGGCCACCAAAAAATAATTTATTAATTTTGCATATTAATTAATTAGTCGTATTATATATTAAGTAGTCTTACAACTTTTTAGTGTTGCAGGATAAGAGATATTGTTGTAATAATCCTAAAAAGCGATATAAAAAAAATTTGTAAAAATTGGAGATACTGCTTTTTAGCTTAGGACGGCAGTATAGTAGTGCTTTAGTGAAGCTTATAGGTTAGTATTTTATAGCAATTTATATCTTTTACGCAACCCTGTATGTAGGCTATGTAGGTCCCAAGTGGTAGAGGAGAGGTGTGTAAGTTGCCAGTGCTTGTAGGTTGCCAGGGTTTCCGAATTTCGGCATCTAAGTGGGCCACACAAAAAATTTCGACTGAAATTGTCAACAAAGGAGGTGTGGTCAATTTTAAACTACTTTTGGTCCAAAAAATATCCAATATTACAGTGTCTACTAAAGAAAGTGTGAAAAAGCGTAAATTTAAAAGTGAATAATTAAAATTGTGTTTTTGCTTTGTGATTATAAATTGAACATTTTTATATAAAATTCAAAGTAATAATATATTATTTACGCGGGAGATATGAGGTGCATTACCCGCACGAAGGCTTTTGAAACTTGAGTGTGGTAATGCAACATATCTCCCAAGTTTAATATACTATTTTATCTACTTCCGTGCTAAATATGTTAAACTTGAGAAAACTATGAGTAAATTTTTTTGCGCGCGATCGATCTGATTTTTTGCATATTCCTTCCTACCGATAATTCCCTGGGGGTAAGTAATAAATTATGATTTGGGGGGGGGGGAGAGATTTTTTTCCTCAGTTTTTCGATATCTAGCGTCGTTCTCGAGTTATAGCTAATTCAAAAAATTTAGATAAAAAATAAAAAATTGATATAAACAAATGAATTAATACAACTGTCATATTAAAATAAATTGATTGACATGAGGTTTGTTTTCTTTGTCATTACCTGAATCAGGTTGCTTGTTTTAAAATTATTTTAAATTTGTTGTGTTCCGTTTAAACGTCATTATTTTTATTGTATTATAAAAATTAAAAAATAAATTATTGCAAAGTTAAACATAATCTTATTATTCACGAACATCTAAATTTTGAGTAATTTCATTATAATTGTTTGGGAAATCATGTGACTTGTTTGATTTTCCATTATTAAAATTAAGTTGCTAATTTTTAAATTATTTTTGTTCATTTGCCTATAGCAATCAACATTAACTCCCGGCGGGATTAATAGAATATTAACTCCCGCAAATCAACGAAACAAAGTAATTGCCGTCATATCCGCGCTATTTGGTGGAGCTAAGTACGCACTTATCTCCCGGAAGTAGATAAATATTATTACTGTGTTGTATTATATTCAATTTAATTCATTCCAAAAGAATTTCAAAAATAAAACAAATTGACAATTTTTTGTACGAATTATTGTAAAATAGCTTTAGAATGTACATTGCCATGCTTTAAGACTTGTAAGTTGCCACCTCTTTCTTTTCGCTTATTTCAACTTATATGCCAGCTTTCATGATTTTTTGATGATCACAATTGTTATTAAGTCAAAAGTAAACTGTTTTTTTTACAATTTCGAAATATTTGTAGTATGGCAGCGCGTAGATCTAGAAAAAGCGACCGCGGTATTATAAGAATTACAATGCATTGCTCGTCGGGCAATTTCATGCCAATTTGCACAACATTTTTTATAATTATGTTTTTAAATATGACTAAGAACAAATAAAATGCAATATATTTTTACAATCAGAGGTTTTTCTTTCCGTTTTTCTACATTTTCAGCAATTTTAATACAGGGGGTGGCAACCTGCAAACCTAAATTTCAAGGTGTCGATTTTAGGTACTATAGAAAATTGCCTGTAAAACTTTTATTTTTGGAAATTTCAAATGAGTTCTACTTCAGGATTGTGGCATTATAGTTCCTCTTTCAAAAGTATTTTTTATATTTACAATATATTAATTTTAAGATGAGTTATGATAAAAAAAGCTAAGGGGTGGCAACCTCCATGCAAGTCATTCCTCTACATTAAATTTTTACTTTACAATACCAAATGGGAAAGTTATGTAATGAAAAAAATTTTTTTTAGATTTTCACGGATTTACAGTCTTTGAAGTCAAACGAGTTGAAAGAGACCTAACATCAAGAAATGTCTGTGTGTTTGTATGTCACTTAATTTTGTGTGCGCTTTAGCGCTCAAACTAATAGGAATTTATCAACCAAATTTTATATTTAGCATTTTTATATTGAAACTTAGATTTGATTAAATTTTGGTTAAACTCGGTCCACGGAAACGTGAGATTGGGAGTAAATTAGTGACGCGCATTAACGAGATGTCATTTGTTTTAATTTTTATTTTTTTGTAATGTAATGATCATGGGTGAACTGTGCAAACTGCACATGAGCGCCGAATCATAGAAAGCCGCCAAAATCGTAAATCGTACTTTTTTGTAAATTGTATTAAAGGGGAAGTCAACTGTGACAAGAGAAAAAACAGGCCAATTTTCCTTCTAACAAAACAGATTTTTTTCCATCAAAATTATGACTTGTATGGGGCCGTCCATTAATCACGTGTTGTTTTTTTTTCTGGCATTTTTGAACCCCCCCTTCTTGGTGATACATGGTGAGGTTTAAGACTAACCCCCCTCTCCCTCCCCATATCACGTGTATTTTTTAGTATCTACAATGAATCTTTTATTTAAATATTTTTTTTTTTAATTTTTAATTTTTTTAATTTTTTTTTTAAATTTTTAATTTTTTTAAAATATTTATAAAATACAGGTATAAGTATCATCTAATTTTAATATAGAAAATTAAAGACTACAATAATAACGTTTAGAGGTAGACAGAAAGGTTGCAGGTTGTTTTTGACTGACATAAAAATAATGAATGAAATACGAAAAATAAATACACGTGATATATTACTAAACCCTCCTCCCCCCTTGTGATATTTCGTGATTTTTTTTTGACCCCTCTCCCCCCTTTTGAGCTTCACGTGATTAATGGACAGCCCCTATATGAAATTAAATTAAACCGTCATTTTTATAATATATTCAAGTTATTGTAAAAAACTTTTCAAGTCGAAATATTCAAAATTGCCGTTGTGCACTCCTTCAACGCAGGTCCGTCTTTTTTTAACGGTGTACATGAAATCTCACGTCTGGATGATGTAAAACAAAAAAGAAAAAAATGGTTATCATCTACATAGTATTGACTCTCGTTTGTCGAGGTATTTTTTTATCGAGAAAAGCCCTCGACAAACGAAAGTCAATACTATATAGATGATAACCATATTTTTTATTTTTGTTTTTGATTACCCAGACATGAGATTTCATGTACACCGTTTAGGCACCAAAAAAACGGACCTGCGTTGAAAGAGTGCCACAACGGCAATTTTGAATAATTCGACTTGAATTTTTTTTTACAAATACTTAAATATATAATAAAGATGTCGGTTTAATTTAATTTAATGTACGAGTTATATTTTGTTAGAAAAAAAATCCGGAAATCGGCCTGTTTTTTCTCTTGTCACAGTAGACTTCCCCCTTAAAGTAGTGTGCAAAACATAATATCGTACCATAAGATTAATGTATGGTAGTCATGTGATAGCCACATCCTCAATTTTTTTAAATGAAATCGTTTTTATGTTTTCATTGGTTATTATTAGATAGCGGATTTATAATGCTCTTTCAATAACGCATTGAGTTCTTATTGTTACTCGTTAAATTTTTTTTAAAACATGATTATTGTAAATAATAACAAATAATCGCTTTTAAAACTATTTTTTTAAACACATAAAAATATGCTTTCTACATTTTGCTTTTTAAGGTTGGTTTTATTCAAACTGTCAATATTATCCTTACTCTATTGAAAGAAATGCGAAAGCAATAGAGCAATAAGAGTAGACTAACATAAACAATTTGTTAAAAACTTGGAAATCTCGAAATCTTGAAGACTAACCTTGCACTGCTGAAAATATTTAAGTGCATTATTGAGTTGTTAAAAATTGAAATACGACAATCGGGATTATATCGGTATATCCAACAGCACTATTCAGAAAGTTTTTACAGAGGAAGCTGGTTTTAACTACAAGCAACGTATCTAGGCATAATTACATTCTTACTTGTGC